>CM077805.1:17301252-19840959 GCA_039737535.1 Lagodon rhomboides | reverse complement strand
TAGCTGACCCCAGGGGTCAAACTGAGAATGCCTCCACATCTTAAATTAAAGCTTATGTCCTGAAGAACAAACCCTGAAAGTTTTATGCTTCTTTCATAAAAAGCAAGATTATTGAGCTTAACAGCTCCACTAAAAGAGACTTAGGTGTGTTTTCAAGGTGTTTCCCCGGTGTCCCCCTGTCAATCTAAACCCGCGGATAGTTTATAATCATATGGATGCCGTTATAATGTGTAGTGATTGAGATCCTGACCTACCAAACATCATGGGAAGTGACAAAGTTACGTTTTTCGCTCTAAATTACATAATTAAATAATCGGCATCAATAAACTGGACGCTGTCTGACTCGCGGGGAGGGAGGCTGTTTTCCGGGGGAAAGTTCACTGAAGTCTTGGTCTGGAGGGCTGACCGTCGCAGTGATTTATTTTCATCACAAACACTCGGTGAGTTTTTGCCGTTGACAGACGCTGTTTTTCTGGCATAAATGTGTCGGTCAGACAGACGGGAGGACAGAGGCTTCTCCGCGTATATCTGCGGTATTCTTTTCCTCATATAAGTTGCAGTTATGACAGTTATGACAGTTACAGTTACTACGTTACTGTTGTTTGGTCATGTAACGTTGCTTTGTGGGACATTTCTCTGTATTAAGTTGAGTGAAGGACCTGTGTAGTTAACCGACCGTCCGATCGACACGCCCGCGATACGCGAAGCCGGCTTATCCGTTCACACTGTTTCGGTTCGCCAATAGGTACTGATACTACCTCCAGAGACGTATCAGCGCCGGAGCGAAATTTCACCCCTCGCCGCATCCAAGAGATTCACACTGGGTCGGATGCGGTGAATTGGCGCACTGAAGCCGCACCCAAACACCAGTGTGAATGGGGCTACAGTGGCCTCCCTTCTTGTTGCCATCCATGAGCCAGATGGTAACAAATGGGGGCTCGTTTTTGTGTGTAAGGGAGTGTAGCACACAGTTTTGGCTTTCTCTGGTATTTGTGGGAGTTGTTTGCCTGGCAGTTGTTTTCCTGGATTGGTATGGGCTGGTGAATGGTGTGGAACCCTTCTTCCTGGTAGGATTAAGCAATGTGGGGCACTCGCTGTCTCCGTTGACCACTTTTTTGTTTTAGTTTGTTGTTTTTGTGCAGTAAGTGGTTAGAGCATTTGCTCAGGGGCACTACATGCTTCCAAACACGCCATGCAGCAGCAACAGACAGGACTGACATTACAGGTGTAAGAGAATAAACTTGGTTCAGATTTAGACCTGTGAGCTAAATTCTGTTAATTTCTCTTGAAATTGTTTTTGTTAGTGGCCAAATTCTTTAAATTCTCTCTGTTCCAGTGTCAGTTTTGGAATAAATGTGTACAGTAGTCAATGGGGAGAGACAAATACATTTTAGAGCCCATTTGAATTGTGCCATGAATTACATGTTTGTAGACTCAAAAAGATAATTTTGCAAGTCAAGAAAGTTGCAGTTATAGACAATTAACAAGTGAAACCAAGTGCATAAAAGACCAGGGTCCAGTCTTTCATTGCAGGAAAATTGAGAGATGACCGGGCAGAGGTCCAGGGTGGTGGGTTCTTGACTGATGGTTGGGTCCAAAGTAGTGTGGCAGGTGGGTGAATACATTTTGTCTAGGTGAAAGAATCTGTGAAACTACTGCTGGCAAGTAAATTGTAGATCCAGTGTTTAGGCATTCTGTGAGGAGGGTTAGTTGAAATATTTCATCTTGTCTAGAGACTTTTTGAGTAAATTCTTGTGAAACTATAGAAGCTGAGTGGTTATCAGTCAGTTTCGGCCATGTCAGCTGTGGTGAATAGGCTTGATTGCAGGATGGAGCTAAGCACATATGGGCTAGTCACTACAGCTTCAACTGTAGCTTCAGGACAGCCGAACAAAGACTGTCAAACAAAATACTTTTAGGGAGTCTCTCTGCGGGAGTCCATCGAGGGGGTCCAAGTAACTCACTGTCCACCACCGATTGCAGCCATGAGTCCTACCCAATCCCAGTCAGGACATCAAACCGGAGAAGATTTCACCGGAGACCCATTGCTCAAGGCTGTAACCCACCCATTCTGTTACTCAACATTCTCCACCGGTACGGAACTTGAAGTACTAGGGGGGCTATGGAACTGCCAGTCTGCAGTCAAGAAGGCGGACACCATTTCAGCCTTTGCCTCCCTGCAGACTCTCCACTTCCCGACTCTTACGGAGACCTGGATCACCCCAGAAAACACTGCCACTCCAGCTGCCCTCTCAACTGCCTACTCATTCTCGCATTCACCGAGACAAACAGTTCGAGGAGGAGGAACTGGACTCCTCATCTCACCCGCGTGGTCTTACCAGTTATTCCGAGATACGCGTTGCAACGTGGGTGTCGGAGGATGGGGAAAAGACAGGAACAGTCGGGTGTCGTCTGCATAACAGTGGTAAGAGAATCCATGTGATGTGATTGCAGAGCCTAGTGATCAAGTGTAAAGTGAAATCAGAGGTGGTCCTAGTACCGAGCCTTGAGTGACACCTGTTTCCAGAAAGCAGGGTTTGGACAAGAAGCCATTCCATATTGTCTGAACCAAATTTCAGACCATCAAATAGTTGTGAACTTTTACTCAAAAGCACAAATGTCAGCCTCTAGAGGAAAGGTCATGGGATCAAGAAAGTCACTGGGATAAATTGTCTGGGCTCCATGCATAATTGTACCAGAATTTCATGGAAATCTAGCCAGTAGTTGTTGAGATAATTGACATCCAGTGCTGCTAGGATGGCTAAAAACAATCACTGAGAGCTGGAAAGAAAACCAGAAGATACTAAATAAAGATGGTAAAACTGAGCCTGTAAAAGGTTGGAATTACTTTGTCTGGCATAAAACATCACAAGCAACCAAGTCAAACAACCTGAAAGAATAATGTTCACATATAACGCACATCTGGCTCTTTTTCTCACCAATCTTTCTACCTTTTATTTACACTCAGCTCACTCAACTTCACTGTGCTCATGGTGTGGAAATGCACCCTCATGTCACATGTTCATTCCGTTTCCTATTTTGAGAAGTGACGCCCTATTTTACACTCTAAATATCTAACTTCTCACAAACAGCACTTACATCCTGTTCCTCTTCGCGGCGTAGTTTCCTGTCAGTTTGACCCGTGAAAGATTATTTCAAACACCTGGAAGTCTGCGCATTCGTTTGCGGCTTGGAGGCATGGGGAGCGTGGTGTGGATGTCACTGTGGGCCTGGATTATCCTGGACTCAGGGGTGTATTCAGTCTCCCTGCCAGAAATCACTGATGGGAACTTCATTGACGAGTGTGTGAGTGAACACAACAGGGCGCGGTCAGATGTCAGCCCATCTGCAAGCAATATGCTGTACATGGTAGGCATGAAACATCCATTTTTCACTGTCTTTCTCCCTTTCATAAACAAATTATACATGCAGTGGTAAAAAATAACCTCGCCAACGCCATTGAGTGGTGTAAATAATGTGAACATCTAATCTAGGTACAGCATGGAGGTGACACCATGGCATTGTTATGTAATTACCAGCATGTAAAAAATATATATTTATTATAACAATGAACTTTCATGTTACCGATACATTTTTCTTTTTCTGGCGTGGCAGCAACACAGAGCCATAATCAGTGGACTTCGCTCGCAGGGGAAAAAGTAAATCCATGCGAATGTTTCGTGTTAGGTTCAGCTAGTAAGCACTGTTGAGTAACAGCAAACTTCTCGAAAATGATCAATTAAAGATAGCTATGATCGCTTACGTGCTGCAGTGCAATATTTTAAAATTCCCTTTGTTTAGTGTATGCTGCTCAAGCCCCCTGTGACTGAGCCAACAGTGAACAACCAAAGGTTTTCCCTCTTGTTCACAAACTCTTTTATAAATGAATTGTATATCACAAGGACGAGATGATCCAACCCTTTAGAAACTTCATTTAAAACGGGGGATCGTCACAAAGTTTTATATTCTTTATTATAATTTTTGTTTTCTCTTTATCTCTGCTCGATCAGACGTGGGATGCGGGCTTGGCCATTACTGCAAGAGCGTGGGCAAGACACTGTTTGTTTGAACACAACATCTACCTCGGCGATGCCCGCCGCGTGCACCCCAGCTTCTCCTCTGTTGGAGAAAACCTGTGGGCAGGCTACCCACCGTCTTCTTTCAGTGTGACGCGTGCTGTAAAGAAATGGGTGGATGAAAAACAACAATATGACTACAACAGCAACCGCTGCACCGGCGTCTGCGGCCACTACACACAGGTGTGTGCACTTTTCTTTGAAAACACGCTCCTTCTTCATTTACGAGGCAAATAACAAAGAGGAACTACTCGAGATGTTTCGTATCCAGTCTGTGTTGCTTACTTGTTTCCTCTGTTTCTAGGCCGTGTGGGCGAGCAGCTACAAGGTTGGCTGTGCCGTCCAGCTGTGCCCCAGCGGTGTCAAAAGCACTAGTTTTGCCACAAGGGAGGGTGCCATTTTTGTTTGCAACTATGCTCCAGCGTGAGTTGACTACATCTAGAAAACATGCTGCAAGCTTATGATTTTATCATTAACAGTATGAGATTTTAAAGGTACAATCCTCTCAAGATATGTCACGGTTTCATGGAGTGTGGTATTACACAATTATTATTATCATTATTATTATTTATTATTATTATTATTATTATTAATAGACAAAAAATTATATCCAAACATGGCATTAAGAATGATATAAACTTGTAATATTTATATTTTTCATAACAGTAGAATTCATACTGTAGATGAGCAAATGGACCGTCAGTATTTTCAGTTCAGACTGTATTTACACGGCGGCCATTTTCCTCCGACTTCCCGCTCAGAGTGGGAGGCTTGGATGCTTTGATACTGTTGTTCAGGTGTGGTTCAGGTTGCAAGTCGTATGAACACAGGGAATCTGGAAAATTATAATTATTTCACCGCTTACCGACTGATCCGCAACTGAAAAGTGAAGAACCCGGGAGACATCGGCCCATATTTTAAAGTTAACCAACATTTGACAATATTAGCTAACGTTTGCATTCAACCACTTCCTAGCTAACATTTCCGTTTATGTTGAATTCCCAAGCTTATAATATGTTTGTTGATATTTTAGAATCACATTACATCATATTGTGTTGCACCATAACACCAAACAGTCACGTAAGCTAGGAAGTGATTGAATGCAGACGTTAGCTGTCGTCTGCTAGCAGCTGACGGGTTATTAAATATGGTTTAGCCTTAAATTGTGGTCCCTCGGTGTTGTTGCTGAGCAGTAAAATGCTCAAATTACATGCATTCATGCTAGTCGCAACACGCCCTGCACTTGCAACCTGAGTCGTGGGTTTAAAGTTGGGCAAGGTTTCAGCCCTGTTTCCGTTTGAAAAAGGGGAAGTGGCCTACAGCGCTGTTCACCGCAACCACCGAACGAGGCTCAGCATGATGAGGCTGGCAGCGCTCTATGTTTTTCTCAATAATGACAAATAGCAAATGATCAAACCCAATAACAAGTATTGTTAATTAATATTACGTATTACTCTTCTGTGTATAGAAGTCCACTGTCGTCCAAAAATGTGACAGATGGAGGCTACACGCAATTTCATTTCATTACATTGCCTCAGTGGGCTTTGCAATCTGTACAGTGAACGGCATCCTATGTCAAGTGAGGAAGAACTTGCCATATTGAGAAAAAAATGGATGGAACAGCCACAGAGGAGGGATTCCTGTCAGACAGACATGCAAAAGATGTCGCACGTACAGAACAGAACAACAAAATCACAGTTTACAAGTTGCATTGACAGAATATCTGATACAAAGTATAATAATCTTTGCTACCTATAATATGATAAACTGATTTAGCTTCCTTGTTCTCGTGCAGGGGTAACATTGGCAGAAGGAAACCATATCAGTATGGATTATGCTCTGATTGTGACGGCACCTGTGAGGATAATCTCTGCCGTGAGTATGGAGTCTCATTTTTAAAGAAGCAACGAGTCCTTCATCTCCTGACTTTTGAATATAGATTCAGTCTTACAGGTCACACAAACTACATTTTATTTCTCGGCTTTCTGTGGCATCTGAGAATGTCACGACTGAATGAAAACCAGAGATTTGAAGAAGCTAGGACGTATAAAACTGAGCAGCTCTTATATGCTGTGGTGGAAAGTAACTAAATAGATTTACATTAAAGTATTTTTACCTCACTACGTTTGTCTTACTACAGCTTTAGTTTGAAGAATTATATTAATAACACAAAATAAAACTAATATTTGATTTTTTTTTATTATAGATTAAGATCAAATATTATTGATCTTTCATGGAAACTCAGCACTGAGAGACGTTTTAACTGGTTACGGAACAGCCTCAGTGTAATGCTGATGTCTCTGTACGAGCTACATAAGCTAACAAGATCCCCACTGAGACGATCGGCTATTTCTATATAACTATTATAGTTATTCTTAATGCCTGTCACTGGGTCACATTCACACTTACCCAGGCGGGATGAATCACAGAATTCAAATAATTTTTTTATAGCGGTGAAATAGGGAATAAGCTGTCCTGTAAGCCTGGTGCTCACGGCACTACAACAGAGTTTATTTTGTCACATCATCGCCATTGTTCGTCCGATGGTTCGTCAGGATCAACAAAAAATAAACGTTTCCTGCAGGGGCTTTAAAGTTACGATTGATGCATCAATAATTATAATCTAATATCATAGATCATGCATGTTACTTTTTGGAAGTGTTTTTAGTGTGTCTGTTCAGAACATGGTGGCTTATGTTAATAGTTTAACCATTAGTGAGGAAGCTGTTACATTTCCTGACACCAGCTGTTTTAATTAGAAATATCACAGTTATGGTTAAGGTGACCTGTAACGATGTACTTGGGGAGGTGTACATAGGTGTGTCGGGGCAGGATGGTGCTCCCATTGGGCCATCTCCCCTGTTAAAAATGTGCAAATATGTAACGAATGGCTAGCTAGTGTCTGAGACGCAATGTTAGCATGTAGACATCAGTGAATGAACGGTTTACCCCTCCGACTAGACTCAGTCACGTCGATTTAACTCAAACGTCTGAGTTTCTCTGTTATGAAAGCGTGACTGGTGTTCCTAGCTGGCTGTGCTGTAGCGTTAGCGTCGTTAAATGGATAAAGATGCTGTTAAAGGCCCAGCGGTTTGGGTGTAGTCTCGTTATTTCCACATTCTGATGGTGTGTGGGAATAATTAGACAACAAATCAATAAGGTCTTGTTGGTTTATCCCACGTCCCCTAACAGACAAATATGCAGTGACTCATTATGGTGGTCAGCAGGGGCGCCGCCAGGGATTTTGGGCCCCATGAAAAGGAATCTAATTGGGCCCTTGTATAGGCCGGTGAAAAAATGTGATGCTGTTTTATATAAAAATATGCATTTTTTACGGTTTACCCCTCCAACTAGACTCAAATGTCTCGGTTTCTCTGTTATGAAAGCATGACTGGTGTTCCCAGCTTGTTGTGCTGTAGCGTTAGCGTCGTTAAATGGATAAACATGCTGTGAAAGTTGTTAATAATCCGTGATGACAATCTTCAAACCAGCTGATGGAAAATTTATATCGGACCGAGGAGAGGCCCTGCGGTTTGGGTGTAGTCTCTTTATTTCCACATTCTGATGGTATGTGGGAATAATTAGACAACAAATCAATCAAGTCTTGTTGATTTATCCACGCCCCCTAACAGACAAATATGCAGTGACTCATTATGGTGGTCAGCAGGGGCGCCGCCAGGGATTTTGGGCCCCCATGAAAAGAAATCTAATTGGGCCCTTGTATAGGCCGGTGAAAAAATGTGATGCTGTTTTATATAACACTATGCATTTTAATGACATTTTTGACTATCATTCCCATATTTGTGAAAAGAACAACATGACAGTTACTTGGTTACTTCTCACTGTCTCCCTTGTAGTCCCGCATGCAGGTCTAACTTATCTAATTTTAAAGCTAGGGTCTACGATGTTGTTCAGAAACACATTTTGTTATACTGGGTGAAATGGTCCTTCTGTCCTGAGAGTAGTCAATACATTCTGTATTCAGAAAAAGGAGCGAAAATAATCAGACCTCTGTGACAGCTGCATGACTGAGAAAAAAGCTGACCAATCAGTGCTATTCAGACCGAATAGCACGGATTGGTCAGCTTTTTTCTCAGTGCCTTCATTGGTCAGATGCCTTCATGTCCCGCCCTCCTCCGCGCGTGCACACGTCCGGTTTCACTGATGCCGGAAATATTCAGCACACTCCTCTGCAGGAATACGGAGTTCATTTGGTTACAATGGCAGAGAAAATGCAGCCACCGTTACTTCTACCAACTCACCCCGCTAAAAAGGCAAGTAAAGAAAGTCTGAGGCAGAAAAGGGTGCAACGAAAAAGGCTCTGGATAAAGTAAGAAGTCGGACCGAGTCAACATCGGTGCTGCGTTTGAGCGCGTTGTGGGGGCGTGGCTTTGGACGGAGCACTGACGGTATGGGGAGGGGGGGATTGAATTTAGAGGAGATGCCACTTTGAAATCTTGCTAGCTCTCCAGGATTGTAGACCCTAGACTTAGTCCAGCTATCTTGCAGCAACTCTGCCACACAGCGCGTCTTCTTCACAGAGGTGACGAGAGGGGCTCTGATACCTTCATGTGCCGAGAACGTGATAACCCTTCAGCCAATCAAATGGCAGCATATCTACACGTGGTGCCTTGCAGGTTACACTGAAGGTTGCGATGAGAGGGCACGTCGGACAAATAGTTCTCTATATATGCTTAATACTACGAATAAGTTTGCAAAGAATATTATATTAAATGCATTATATAAAAAGTCTCCCTCCTTCCCAAACTTTGGTTGTGACTTGTCCCTATCGTCCCTGTGCAAACTTGGTTAAATGGATAAAGATGCTGCTAAAGTTGTTAATAATCCGTGATGTCAATCTACAAACCAGCTGATGACAGATTTATATCAGACCGGGGAGAGGCCCAGCGGTTTGGGTGTAGTCTCTTTATTTCCACATTCTGATGGTATGTGGGAATAATTAGACAACAAATCAATCAAGTCTTGTCGATTTCTCCGCGCCCCCTAACAGACAAACATGCAGTGAGTCATTATGGGGTTCAGTCTAAACCTGTTCAGCTGCATAAATAAATGATGGCTGTGCCAAAGAGTATTAAATCAGAGTTTCTTTTGCTGGTCTTGGCTCTGCCTTATCTGGTTCATCTTGTTCTTGTCTTAGACTTGAGCTCAGCTTTGCCCCTTGCTTTTCTTTTGTGGAATTCAGCCCTGACAACATCATTTTGTGTGTTGCTGTCCTGTCTATCACACTCACACACTCACTCAGTCAGTCTACTGCAAACAATTTATAGGTGTATTTACCCATTACCTTAATTCAGTTATAAAAAGACAATTGTAGTAGGTAGAGATGGAAGATAACTGGAGAGAATGGAATTGTAGAATTAGAAATGTCACAGTTATGGTCAAGGTGTCCTGTAACAATGTCCTTTGGGAGGTGTACATAGGTGTGTCGGGGCAGGGTGGTGCTCCCATTGGGCCATCCCCGCTGTTAAAACTTAACCAATCACCTCCTGAGTATAGGATGTGAGTACTTGTTGCACCTTTGGTAAACGTGTCTCAATGTCTTTTCAGGTAATCCAGAACGAGATTCACAGAAAAGTAAGTGATGTCACATGACCCGGAAAATACAGTCTGACGCAGCAGTGATGTGCTGCGTGTGATTTCTCATCATGTGAAACTACTAATAGGCAAACCGCTCTGTCTGACTTGATTCATGTTTACAGGCTACAGCTGGAGCCCAGACTGGGATCCCGCCAAGGTTAACAGCGACAAAGCGGCCGAACGCTCCAGCTACGTGGCTGTTCTGGTCGTCCGGCCCATCGCCCTCATCGCCACCTTCATCGCCGCGTATGCAGCCCGCCACTTTTACCCCAACGTCTTCTGCTACGAGTAGACCAGAGTTATTACCTGGAGCCTCCGGAGGACATGGACATACTCAGCCAGTGCTAACACGAATATTCAAGTTTTGTCAAACTGTTTATTTCTCGTCTATACAAAGCTTAGGTCTTACAGAAATTCTCAAATAGTACATGGATTCTGTCCACAAGCATCTTTGGAGGTACACAAGTAATGGTGCTAGCCACAGGTTGAAGCCATCAGAGAACAGGTCATGGAGGGAAAACTATTAAATTCATTTAATAGCATAGTGGTGTGCTAACCTGACTCTCGCCAGATGCATTTCGTTCCGCCTAGCTCCACTCACATACATCTGGGATCGCTCCCGTTGGGAGGGATTTCGGCACCAGATTTTATGGTAGAGCCAATCAGGACCGCCGGGCGGGAGTTTCATAGATGTGACGTAGCGGAGAAGCGACTGTTTTGATTCAGACAACAATGGCGGCTCGCATCGAGGAAGCAAGCGTCAACATTGATGCTGCTATTTCATCCATGTTGTCCAATCTACCCAATATTTTGTCGTTAAAAGAACATCAGAGAACGGCTCTGAAGGCTTTTGTTGGTGGAAACGATGTTTTTGCCCTTCTCCCGACCGGATTTGGCAAGAGCTTGATCTACCAAATGGCTCCGACAGACAAGTGGTTTATCCAATCATATGCAAGGATTTTTGATAAGGCCCAGCCTTCTGAAACACATCTCCAATGGAGCGATCCCAGATGGATGAGTGGAGCTAGGCGGAACGAAATTCATCTGGCGAGAGTCAGGTTAGTGGTGTGCATCCACAGTAACTAAATTAGGTTAAAGCTGCACTCGTCACTATTCCTGTACAGAAATTAATTTGCCTAATGAGTATGTGAAATGCACATCGTGATGAACCTATAGACAATAATCTCTACAGTTCCTCTCAGTTCTACACAGCATTTTAGCATTTTTCAGCTCACTGTTTTGGTCAGCAGCTAGCTTGTGAATGTTCAGTCGTCTGGCTGCTAAAGAGGCAGATAGTTTCATGAAGAGTTGTTGGGGTGCCATCAAAACAAATCGGACTGTTTGTACTGACAAGAACCCAACTTAAGCCAAATAAATGATCATCAATAGCAATTGTTAAACATGTTCACCATACTCACTTTTATGGGTGACAATATGTCAGCGCTGTGTTTACAGCCTGCTGCACTGCATGTGACTAAAATAAAAAAGGAGCGGTGTGGGCTATAGACCTGTAAAGCTGTTCCTTCACAACAAAGCTGCTGGGAAGATGTTTTCATGACCACCAGGAGTTAGTAAGACAAACATACAAAAATAAGATCCAGGTTGTTAAAAATCTTCCTTTAATTTTCCACGTCCATCCGACTGAGATCATATATTTTGGAACGTATAAATACTGACCGGACAGAATCTGGACAATAGTTAGAAGAAGACAAATGAGGCAGATGAGAAAAATGCAGGACATCACTCAGTGGTGGTCTGTTCATCTTTCACTGAGAGCTGCTGTCCAGAAAGACGGAGAGAATACATGGTGACATGAAGAGGAAGTCCTCACAACTAAAGTGTTTCAATAAAAACGTCCATGACAGTCTGTGATCCGAACACACACACACACACTGTATGTCTGATGTCCTGTGTCCTTACAGAGTCCTTACTCCGTCCAGTGGGACAGCTCAACAAACACATTCCATGGTGCACATTCCAGCAGTGCTGATGTAACGGAGCTTAGCCTTTGCTTTTCGCCTTGTTCTTTTTCTTCTTGTCTGTGGTGCTGCTGGTGGGAGGAGCTGGGTTCACTGGTGGAGCCCCCAGCTTCTTGGTTTTGGCTCTTTTCACTTTCTCCTTGATGGCCTCGATGTCCAGTTTGCCTTCTGTGGGAGCTGTGACAGAAACAACGTGTTACAGTGCCGTTTCAGATCGGTTTGTTTCGCTCTCAGGTCGAGGCCTGTTCCTCTTTTCTTACCTTTAGCGGATTTCTTCATTAAAGGCTTCTCTTTCGGAGGAATGAAAGCTTTGTTCCGCTCTTCCTGTTTCTTCGTCAGTGCTTCTGCTTGTTTCACCTGAGAAAGAGGAACAATGACTTCTCAGAACACAACTCATCTCTTCCAGCTGGGAGCATCAGTGCAGTATTTTACAGAAACTTTACAGGAAGACTTTTATATTGCTACTGATATTAAGTTGTGCCAATCCAGCCATTCTTGAATGAAACTGTAACCACGCAATAGAAGAAAAGAAGGGAGAAAACTGTCTCCTGCTGGCCTGAAGGCCCCTGGACTTCATTACTGTACGATGGCTCATATCCAGACTCCTCGGCCCAGCGGGAGATGAATCCACTCTGTGCTCACCTTGATCTCCTCCATCTTCTTCCTCTTTTTCACACTCTCACGCAGGAAGAATTCTCCGGTAGCCAGCTCCTTGTCAACCTAAAAAAAAGATGACCCACTGAGTTTAAATCAATGTTAAAATGCTTCTAAGTACTGAGAACTCTGACGGCGTTTCAAATGAAGCCTTGACTAGAATACAATTAGTAGAAAATCACGCAGACTGCATCACCACAAGACCAAATTAAACTGAATTTCCCACCTATGTGCTGGATGTAAAGGTGCAGAGAGCTCATCAACATGTCTTTTGTGGCTCTGTCCTCATGTACAGAATTATTAGTGTGTTAATTATTATACTCTGCCTGTCTACCCTTTACTTGTATAATTATAATACCTGACTATCTAACATATTAAGAATGGTTTACAAATATGTAATATGTTGTAATAATATGTTTTAAATGTGTAAATAAATTCATAAAAAAAAGAAAATCGAATAAAAAGTTGCAGTCTGAAATGTGTCTCAATAACAAGGTTCAAACATTTGAGTTTTTTTCTTGTTAATTAAATTAAGGTCAAACTGATGTCACTATGTTCTCCATCAAACTGACCTGGCTCTCCGGCTGTGCTGGAGGGAACGGCGTGTACTCCCTCTTCACCGTCTTCTTCTTGGGCTCGCGGCGCTTGGCCAGGTTCTTGTGGCGGAACTTGGGCAGGAAGCGTTCCCAGCTCTGCATCCGCAGGTCGGGGTCCTTGGACAGCTCCCGCTTGATCATCAGCGTCTGATGGTTCCAGCAGTCAGAGTATGGGATGGGGGGGATGGGTGGAGAGTAATTAACAAAAATGTGACTCTGTGGTATCATCCCATATAAGCTGCATGCGCTGATTTATAGTTTTGTTACCACCGACTATCAATACTGAATCGCATTGATGTTTTATTATTAGCTGTGACATTTTAAACCTTTAGAATGATCACATGCAACTGAATCCCTGCCTGGTAAACTGACACAATGGATTCTTCACGGTTGTCTATTCATGGTTTACCAGATTGACTCTGTCATGCCCTCAGCTCCAGGTGGAGCCAGCCTCGGCTTACCAACCCGGAGAGATTTAACTCAGTCAGGAGATCAAGAACAAGGATGGAAAACATCTTCACTGGGCATGAATTCAGCTGCTATCCAGTTCTGTAGATTTGCCAGCTTTCTGTCGGCAGTTCAAACGTACCTTGATGTTGTAGATGGGGTGAATGTTCTTCATTGTGTCCATCACCACTTTGCGTACCTGAACAACAGAGAAAGAGACATGAGAAGAAAATACATCGAATGTTTTGTAAGTGTGTTTCCATTTGAGTAATCAGGCTTATTTAGATATTTGAAAAAGAGGGTTAAAATTTGTTATCAAGTCTATTTGATACCATGTGTCATGTTTGATTTCATTAGGTCACTTCTCAGGACAGCGTGTTAGCCAGCTTCTGTTGGCCGGATCAACCACACAATGTTGGTCTTACTGATAAGACTCTGATACAGAGTTATGCATCTTTCTCTGAGAAACATCTTAAAAATGAAAGCTCTGCAGCTAACATTAGCTTGTGTCTGTTACACCGTCTCTTCACTTTTAAGCTGAACAATAAACCACCTAGTTAGCATTGGCAGCTTACGGAAGCGTATTGCATTCACTTGATGAATTTATTTTTTGGTTTGTTTTGCTGAGTAATTATTTCTGCTTTTCTGAGTAATTTCTTTTTTCTTTTTTTCTGAGTAATTTTGTTTTCTGTTTTTCGGAGTAATTTTTTTTCTGAAATATCGAGATACTTCGAACTCCGCGAGAACATCCAACCTGTAACAGACTCCCGTTCTGCCGTGGACCATGTCGTGGACCTATGGTGACTCCTGCCCGCACATACATGCCTTGACAAATGATAATGATAATACCATCCATATGACTTAAAGACAGGACTGTCTCCCAGTGTCTTAAACCCAGATCAAAGTAAAACTTGATTAAACTCAACAAGTCGGTCATGTTTGTAACCATGAAGTTGGAGCTCTCAATGAATGAATGGATCTTCAAATGCTCTGTAAACTCAGGAAATAAATTAGTCCGAAAAACAGAAAAAAAAATTATTCAGAAAATCAGGAAAAAAATTACTCAGAAAAACAGAAATAATTATGAAAAACAAACCAAAAAATACATTTATCAAGTGAATGCAATACGCTTCCGTAGCAGCTAAGCTAAGTTAAGCTTGTAAATGATACAAGCTCAATTACACACTCTTATTGCATTTGCTAACAGGAGCTTAATAGCGATGAAAAAGGTCAGTTCCTCCACCCTTTACATGTCCTACAACACATGTATGAACATACGGCAGCTCTGTGACGTTCTTACCTCCTTCAGGCCGCTGAAGGGCCCCACGGCCGACACCGTGTTGCCCTGCACCATCACGTAGCAGCTGGTCAGCAGCTCTAACGCCTGGGAAAGGGACGGGAGAGAAAATTAAAGCATTTAATTCATGCCATAAAAACAGTGATGCCATATTGTTCCAAAGATGCAGACACTCATACTGTGGCTGATAGAGGCGATGCTGCCACCTAGTGACGTTTATCCCAAATTGCACCATAGTAACCACAGACAGACAGACAGAGCCTTTGTAGCTTTGTTCACACTGTAGCTCAGTGTAATTCAATCCAGACACTGCCCTTATTAATTACATTAAACTGTGTGGACACTGCTCACTTGTCAGCCTTGTAATGGAAGTAATTGACCAGAGATAACAGTCAAACATTTTATCAGTAGATAACAATGAACAGAAAACTGTTTCTGAGACAACGGCTGCTCCCAGGCCGGTCTGAGATGTGTGGGATGAAAGCTGGATGTTGGTGTGTGACTCACTTTTAGGGTGGAGCCCTTGGGGCCAATCAGCCGCTGCCTTCGTTTCACAAACCGCTCTCTATTCCGCACCAGGGTGCCGATTTTGATGATGTCACACGCCATGTCATCCTGTAATATCCGCACAGCCTGGAAGCAGAAAACAGTGTGAACAGCAAAGTAAAACAACAGCACCACTCTTGTGTTGGGCACTGCTGTCATCAGGCGTCAAGAGTGTTTAGAAAACAACAGGAGCCACCTTCAGGAAACAGGTGAACATGACAGACAGTCAAGACAACCAGCACATGACAGCAGTGTCCTGAATGTGAGCAGAGGGATCGTTACCTGTTCGAATGGGACGCTCCTGGCCAGCAGCTTGATGAGATCTCTGGCTCTCACGATGGCGTACGGGTCAAACGTTTTCTTCGTGGTGCAAACTGTGATGCTTCCCTCGATCAGGTCCAGAGAGGTTTTGATGTGCTGAGGAGAACACGAAAAAAAAAACAGGTTGCACAAGACGGGAACTCCAACAGGTGTGTAACCTAAACTAGCCCAGCCTGAAGGTGGCGACACAATCGAGGCAACTTTGATGCGGATAATGAGGTTTGGGTCAAAAACAGGCTTTTAAATATATATTAGTTTAAGTTTTTGATAGTTAGTTTCAATAAGAGACCTTCAATAATACTTTAAACACAATTAATATCATCCTTCATCTCACATGCACCATCTGACAGCAACATGATTTATTTATATGTATTAATCGATTAAAAGATGAACTCATTATTTAACTCAAGTCATTTATCAAGATAAACATTACAACATTTGCTGACAGAACTTAATGCTGAGGATTGTTTTGCTTTTCTGTGTCCAAATGACTTCATGTCTAGCAATTTCTCTCAATGAACAAAACATAAACAAAACTCCACATAATAAAGATGCACCGAAAGACATAAGAATTAACAATTTAACTAGGTCGCAAGCAATAACCTGCATGCGTCTGTGGAATCACGTTGTTTAGTTCTGGCGGGTCAAATGTATCCTTCACCCCCAAACACCATCAGATATTTGATGACTTCACCCATGCCGTGGTGAACTACAATGTGACATGTGGAATTTGATATTTTGTAGAAAAAAGTGGCTGCAGCTCTAATACGCCTATTATATTTTTTTATTGTTGTATTGTATTTGTCTGTTTAAATTCTATGATCCAAATGGGCAAAAATTACCAGAAAATTATTTCAAACAGCTTGAGCCAACTCTGCAAAGCTTAACTATTGCAGTGAGAGAGCAAAAGCCAAATATCTGCCATTATTAACCAATTAATTAACAGTTTTTGTAACCTGTCACAACAGTCTGACAGAGCTCTCTCACACCTGAAAATTTAAATTTAGAACTTTTGAGAAGAGCATGCTTAACAATCCAATAAAATGGCAAATAAACAAAAAGTATATAAGAGAGTCTGATTTCATATATTATAGTCTTTCTGCAGTTATTCTTTCTCCTGCATGTGGACCTATGCAGCAGACCCATGAATATGCTAAAGTGTTGTTGCCAATAAAAATGATTGGAATCCAGAAATGTTACGTCTGTTCTGAGCAACAGGAAAAGGCTTCTGCTGGTAAATCGGTGAACTCACTGCCTCTCCCAGGGCCTTCTCCACCAGCGGCCAGCACTCTTTCAGATAGGCCTCTCTGTACTTGGGGAAGAGGGTGGCGAAGCTGCTCTCCTCCAGCAGGCCGCGGGGGTTGTCGTCTTTGGTGAACGTGGGCTCTTTCCATCCATCGGGAACGGTCAGGAGTTCAGATTCATCCACTGTGTGAAACAGACATCGGAAGTTTACTTTATACAACTCATCTGAAACAATGACAGGGACATAAACATTTCCATATGTCCATAAACACCATTGTACAGGTCCTGGAAATCCAGCACTCTGTTGTATTGTGGTTTGTTTGTTTTTCATCTAGGAGTGGACTAGGACTATTACCGGAGAGGCTACTTTTGGGTACACTGAACTGCAACTGAACTTCTTTACCAAATTTAGAAGGAGGGAGGAGGCAGGACAAGCAGATAATATGCAACCACCTATATGTTTGCAATGTCTGAACACAGCAAAGCGACGAGTGTTTGACACCATTTAGACACAGAGAGCATCTGTTGCTCCAGAAGTGTGCGACGAGTTTGGTTTTGGTTGTGAACTACACTTCTTGAAACGCTTACACTGAAATATAACATCTACACATACAACATAATGTACATTTTTACTTTCCTGATTTTCTGTGTTTAGTGTGAACTCGAAACAAAGCCAACGTTTTGAATTAAAACACTCCACAAACGTGTCCTCCCACCACAGCTCACATGCTAGCTTGAAGAAAATACATGCGTGCCTTCCTCACACGTAAACACGTCTATTCTCCCGCCAGAATTGAGCTCTACTTCACAGTGACAGGTTAACGGGCTGTCAAATAGCGGAATTAAACTCTGTAACCTCCTCGACTTACCTTGGTTTTTCGTCTTTTTCGACTTTTTCCCAGTTTGTGCTTCACTCACGCCGTCTCCCGTCGTGGAGGACGCCATTGCTGTTGAGCAGAAGCGGAAGTGACGCAAAACTCTTCTTCGTGGGATCCTGCGGACCAAAGTGTGTTCTCTGCACTGCAGCGCTGTGCTGCCGCCATGACACAGAGCATCTGCTCAGGTCCGTTCTTTCGACATTTGTTCTTGTTTTAACGAGAAACTCTTAAAGGAAACCTGTAGAAATGCTAATGCAGGGCCGTAGGTAGGGTTATAAATACAGAAGTCTCGAGTCCCCCCCCCCCACCCACCCAGGTAGGCCGACTCCACAATACAGCCCTGTAAACATTTTGACTTGATACTATCACAACTATAGAGATGCTAAAGATTTGTTATATTTATTATTATTCAATAAACTGTTCAATTATATTATCTGTTAACTTATATCTCTATTAACAAGGTCTGACTATGGTCCTAAAGCCCTCTGCACACTGCCAGGTGGATAATTATAGGATGATTACCTGTATTTTGTAGCATCAATATACTAAATAATGTGTTTACTATTGGATTAAGAGAAAATAAAAATTAAATTGTAGAATGAACTCCCCCTAGATTCATAAAAAATCCTGGATAAATGACCTCTGTCCTGCTGTGAAGCCAGTGACTGAGCTCAGGATGTGGTTCACAGGTTACCAGCCAGCTTTAAGAGGACATTTAAGCACAAAATTCTGCTACAGCTCCCGGACACGCCTCCTGCAGACGTTCTCAGACGTATCCTCCATTGCTGGATGTATTACAGACAATAAGGAGGAGGAATACAGGGAACTAGTTGGGAACTTTTTTTGGTGTGGCAGGAACCACCTTCAGCTCAACATTGGGAAAACCAAGGAGCTGGTGTTGGACTTCCTGTGCAGGAAGAGTCCCCCAACACCTGCTTCCATAAGCGGGGAGGTGGTGGAGATGGTGGACACCTACAGGGTCCTCAGGGTGCATCTGAACAATAAACTGGACTGGTCAGACAACACTGAGGCCCTCTACAGAAAGGGCCATGGATGTTCTACCAGTCTGTGGTAGCCAGTGTCATAGTCTTTGCAGCAGTGTACTGGGGAGGTGGCATCAGGAGCCGCGGTGCCATCAAGCTGAGCAAACTGGTCTTTATTATATTTTTATTGAAATTGTTATTTTATTCTGCTAATATCTCTTTATCTGTTTTGAGCCTCATGCTTGTGCTGCTACTTGTTTCCCTCTGTACTGCTGTGTTACCTGCAAATTTCTCCCAAGGCGGATCAATAAAGGAACATCTTATCTTATATAGTATCACATCATTACCACTAGGATTACTGAGGATTATATTATGTCAAAACGAATACTCAGTTTAAAAAAAAAGAAGCCTCAAAAACATTATTCATTCTGTTTATGTGTACATTTAAGCCCTGTACATTTCAGATTGCTCTCATAGTACCACTGGTTTGACATTTTCCATACTGAAGGTGACGCGTTGAATATGACAAGTTTGAAATGATTTTAAAATAGCGTGACCTGTGTAAAGTTTAACAGTGACAAGGTTTCACTTCTTGTTTTTTGAATATCATCCCGTCATTTGCAGAGAGCCGTGTCCAAACACACACAGATGGTGTCACAAACACTTTATTTGAGCCGCAGTCTTTCATAGTAAGTCATGATCGCTTTGGTTGAACTCACTGAGAGAACCGTGAGTCCTAAAAAGCCTATTGTTCCGGCCATAATGGAGATCATGTGTTCTGCCCCTGTGAAGAGATGGACACAAGTCATTTTACTTTTTGTGTGTGTGTGTGTGTGTGTGTGTGTGTGTGTGTGTGTGTGTGTGTGTGTGTGTGTGTGTGTGTGTGTGTGTGTTTATCAGTGTACAGTGGTTTGGTAATTTGATCTAAAGAATGAAGAGATCCAACTTGGGAATACAATCCTAAGAAATGTTGTCCTTCACTAGAAATGATAAATAATTACATTATTTGACGCAAACAGATTGTAACGTGCATTAAAACAGTCAGTCAGTCAGTCAGGGCTTGTGATGCAGATCCTATTTTTCCCCTTGAAAGTTCCATTTTAACCCAACCCCTGACAGCATCATGTAACAGTATGTGTGTATATTCTGGACTGAGCGTCAACTCACAGTACGACGGTGGGACTCCCGACTTCACTCTCTCGTTGACCACCAGAGGTCCAGCGGACACGACAGCGGCTCGTCTCCCCCGTCTGTCCGTCCTGATCGCTGACCTCTTGGTGCGCTGTTGGCTGCTGCAGTTCTGTCACAGAATTAGGATCAGTTAGTGATTTTTTTCATATATATTTACATACTTTCACATAATCTAAAGCTTTACTTACAGATTAAGATCTCACATCAAGAAGATTAAGAGGGCAGAGAAGGAGAGAAAAGATACATTTCTTCTGCACGATTTGTTTTTTTTTTTTCATACTCTGATTTTTTGGGGGGACTTTAACCCTAACCCTCGCGCAGAGACCAATCGCAGACATAGAATAGCTAAAATATATATATATCAACATCAGCAGCTCTATCCTGATCTCTAAATTAGCCCTCTGTGTACCTTGACGCAGTCTTCGTCGTGTCCACATATGTTGGCCAGGCAGTGGATGTAGAGGGGCAACCTCTGGGGCATGGTGAACATCTGAACGGAAAACCGGCTTTTCTGTGCCAGGCCGTTAGCAGAGAGCCAGTGGAACGTGTCGTCGACGGGACAGCTGGGGACGGGACGGGACAACATTTATTACTGTTTTGGGTTACGACTTTATAGCTGACTTCATTTAACCTTTAAGTTATTAAGACAGACGTTTGAGGTGGAAGGCTCAAAAGCTACATCATGAACGCTAGCAGGTTCCTTTCACGACTTTATACAATACAAGAAGACATTTTTAAGATGTGACATCCATGTAGACGTTCCAGAATAAATCTGGAGCTGGCACTGCATTCAGAAACAGGTCGAAACAAACAGGCTTGAAAGGCATGCATCTGAGGGAAGAGCAATCTCAGATGGAAGTGAAGCCAAGAATTTTATGGCGCATGAAAATGTCTAAACGTGCAGTCAAAACGGAGCCAATATATGTATAATAATAATAATGTATTTCTAGAAATACTGCAGGTTTGTATTACAGAGAAAACACACATTAACAAACACAACCAATATTAATGTGGACTAGAACCACATGAAGGAATTACACCCATATGTCAGTCCATCAGGGGACATCTTCACCCACCCATCCTGCAGCAGAAGACCCTGGACGCTGTCCTGTGGGTCGGTGCTCTCGGTGGCCCAGCACGACTCCACCCGCAGGAGCACGTCTGAGGCGAAGGAGTTGTTGGTCTGCAGGGCCACCTGGAGGAACAGCGTGTCCTCGCGGTCCAGGGTTATCGCATAGCTGTAGCTGTGGGTGTAGGACACGTCAGTGTACAGGCCCATGGTCAGCCCCAGCTGGACGGAGGAGTTGAACTCCACCAGGGAGAGGGTGGAGACCCTACAACAACACAATCTCATGTTTAGCTGTCCCCGTCCTTCATTTAAGGATCTACTTTTTGCCTGAACTAAAAAAGAAAGTACTAAGAGAGACGAAGACGCTCGGCTCACCACTCCATATCCACGCCCACGTGAGTGTTGCGTACGTAATGTCGCGGGTACACACACTTCCAGACGACTTTCAGATCCCGCCGGCTGATGGTGTGCACTCTGCTCAGGTTCACAGTCAGTGTGTTTTGGTACTCGATGTGGGTTCTGTTCACCTGAAGAATCACAAACACACGACCTGGTCAGGCTAAAAACTCAAAACGTCACGCCTCGAGGGGACGAACAGATTGAGCTTAACGATCGCACTTCGGCATCTGCTGCCACCAGGATCCAACAAAGAACACGTTGTACAGTTTGTTGCGGGGCGACTTCAAACTGCACACTGCTCAGGTGAAAGACGATGGAAGCTACGTTAGAGATACAGTCCTATATAGAGAAGAGGTTTGAATTCTTCATGCTGAATTTCATAAAAGACAATACCTAGACTACAGCGACTTCAGACAAATAGTCAATATTTCATTGCCACAGTCATATCAGACCAAGCAGCCGTGCTTTTACATCTCCCAGCTGAGACTACAAGGGCTATCAAACATAAGGAGACAGAATGGACCGGGGCTAACTTAGCATGCTAACTTCAGTAGACATCTCTCCAACTCAGTACAGAGGTTTTGTCGATGTCAGCACTGTTGTTTCTTCACACTCTTGATGACATTGGTTAATTTTTGTTTTTTTTACGTTTCAAACTCAAAACTCTTACAAACTGCCGCTTTAATAACTGATGCCACGTCCTACTGACTCTGGATGTCTCACTCGCTGGCTGCAGTTAAAGCTAGGGTCTACAATCCTGGAGTGCTAGCAAGATTTCAAAGTGGCATCTCCATCCCATAGATATCTATAAGAAAGGCTAGATGGCTCGAGGCGGAGTCACCAGCGTCCCTATACGGCGGCCATCTTACCACAGGCAGCTCGCCCACTCATAACATCAGAGTCTATGGTGCATGAAGCATTTAAATAACCATAGATTGCTTAATTTTAAACTGATTTCAAACGGTTTAGTTTATAAACCTCAGAGTTGTAGTTATGTTCGGCATACTCAAAAATAATTTTGAGTTAAAATGTTAAAATTATTTTTGAGTATGCCAGGAACATAACTACAACTCTGAGGTTTATAACAAACCAAACCGTTTGAAATCAGTTTAAAATTAAGCAATCTATGGTTATTTAAATGCTTCATGCACTATAGACTCTCATGTTATGAGTGGGCGAGCTGCCTGTGGTAAGATGGCCGCCATGCGAGGACGTCGGTCTTCATTGGCTAACAGCGTGCGTGAGCCATCTAGTGTTTATATATATCTATGCTCCATCCCGTCAGTGCTCCGTCCAAAGCCACGCCCCCACAAACTTGAACGCGCATGTGGCAGTGGGACTCGGCCGGGAGAAGGAGAGCCGACTCAGCCATTTCTCCCTCAGACTTTCTTTACTTGCCTTTTTAGCGGGGTGAGTTGGTAGAAGTAACGGTGGCTGCATTTTCTCTGCCATTGTAACCAAATGAACTCCGTATTCCTGCAGAGGAGTGTGCTGAATATTTCCGGCATCAGTGAAACCGGACGTGTGAACGCGCGGAGGAGGGCGGGACATGAAGGCATCTGACCAATGAAGGCACTGAGAAAAAAGCTGACCAATCCGTGCTATTTGGGCCGGATAGCACGGATTGGTCAGCTTTTTCTCAGTCATGCAGCTGTCACAGAGGTCTGACTATTTTCGCTCCTTTTTCTGAATACATAATGTATTGACTACTCTCAGGACAGAAGGACCATTTCACCCAGTATAACAAAATGTGTTTCTGAACAACATCGTAGACCCTAGCTTTAAGAAACATGTAGTTTGGTTAAGTTTTGAATGACCACTTTCTCATCAGTCGCTGTGCCTAGTATGCAAAAAATAGGGCAAATTTATGGCTTCTTATTCAATGGTGACTTATGCAATACAGAGCACACAGTGTATACGTACTTATGTTCAAATGCCATGCGCTTACTTTAAGTGATAAGTGCTGCACAGTATCTCTCCATCACTTAGGAAGGAAATGTCTTTGTTTCTTTGTCAGCTCCGTCGGTCACTCACCCGCCTCTCGGTTCCACATTCGGAGGGTTTCCGCGAGGCGCTGAAGTAGTAGAAGGCGCCCCTCTCCTCCACGGCGCACCGCCCGTCGTTCAGCCTCACGTCGACCTCTCCCCCCATGTGAGAAGTCAGGTAGGCTTTCGCTATCCCGCCAGTCACCATTTTATCCAGACACTGGCTGAAAAGGCCTTTTTCTGTTTAAATAAAAAAAACACAAGAGTCAGAATCAAAAGCAGTGAGACGCCAGAAATACACATTTTGCAGCCTCTGATAAACAGAGGAAGGAACATTTGTGGCTTTAACATTCAGTTGCAACGGCTGATGCTTTTTTTAAAAAAAAAACAAAAAAAACATGCAGTCCCTCTAGTGTCCACTCGATACCTGCCTTTCATGTACGTCGATAAGAAAGTCCCAAACTTCTCTGTCTAAATAGAAAGTCAGATATATTTTTAATAGACATAAGCATGCCAAAAACTACACCTCTGTTCTGTTTCTTGATAGCTGGGCAAAAGGAGATACAAGCCTAAAGACTGTAACTGATTCAGGGGTTTGAAAAAAATGCCTGGAACATTTCAGGGATGGTTTCCTGAGAGGCTCAGAGTTATAACTCCAACCATGAACCACAACACCCTCCCATAGGCCTCTCCCCTCATTTCAACGAACCCCCACGACTGTGACGATCTAAATAAAAGCATAAAATGTCCCCAAAAATAAAGGGACACAGGAGAGCTGTTTTCAGGGACCCACAGTTCTCTAGCTTAGTTGTTCATTTTTGTTTGGGCCATTGAGAAGAAAAATAACCCTGCAGTGTGGGACTTTAAGATACAAGTGTACAAGTATAACGTCCCTTACATAAAAGTCCTCGCCAAATGAGTTCACACAATGCTGATCATGGCCAGATGACTCTTTCTGTATTGTGTCTGGAGACTCGTTTTGTCCACGCTGGCACACAATGCATTTTAGGTCAACCAGCAAAGATTGGTTTGCCAAAGTTGAAGGCAGGAGCAACTGTACTGACAGCGCCAATACCAGTATGATGAATCTTATACGGTCATTTTCATGTTGACAGTGTTTGTGTAATGACTCTCTTAGGCCAGAAGGGGATAAACATGTCAATGCTGCAGGTTTAAGACAGTAAGAGGGCAAAGTTGTAGTTGACAGTAGTCTGAACCAATCACACGCACACTGATTTTTGGCCCCAAACCCAACAACATACAGTTAAGCAGCAGCCAACAAAGCCAAAGCTTCTTCAACCTATAAGTCTGGCTTGTTCTCTGTAGTGTTCATACTCAAGAAGCCTCAGTATTAAAAAGGTGTAGACTGCATATAATGGACATATTCTTAGTTTGACAACACGGACCACTTAGAATAACACTGTTAAAGCCTTCCACATTGTGTTTCACCGGATAAGATGTGTGAGTTTACCATTGCAGACTGGATGCGAAGCCACAGACTTGATGAAGGGACTCACATCGTAGTAGCCCTGCTGGCACACACAGGTGAAGGAGCCCGGAGTGTTGATGCACAGAGAATGACGGGGGCACAAACTCTGTATGGAGGAAGCACACAGATCTGGACCTGCAAAACAAAATGCATGAGAAAACTGAAGATTTTTAGTTTGACCTCAGTGAAAGACTTTAAACTTGAACAAGTTGAGCTGGTTATTGACCACCACCACCTACCGTCCCAGTAAATGAGCCCATCTTTAACCATGAAGTTAGTTGTATTCAGGGACTGGATGTAGTCCAGCTGATCTTCAACAGGCAGGGGCACGTCCTCCTCAGTGTCGGTCGCATCGAAAGACATGAACAGAATCTCTGTTTTGTTCGGCTCGTCCGCGGGTTTAAAGGTGGCCAGCTCAATGCGGGCCGGCTGATCGAAGTCTTTCAACAGCTCCTGCAGCTAAAGGACGCACAAGATATGATGCTCTAAGAATAGTAAACTTATTCAGAAGACAATAGGCTTGGCTGAAAATGTATTAGCCAAAGAATTAGCAGTCTTCTTACTAAAGAAAAACATTAAGTTCAGAAAATAAATGTGTCTATGAAGAAACAGGAATAACATTGTATTAAGTTCACATGTGAGCTTTTTACTAGAGTCCAATTTTAATAGAATAAAATAAAAAATAAAACACATTGTACTGCATGGTGGTTATAAAAGGGAGATGAATGAACCTCACATTTTTTTCATTTGAATGTCTCCAATAGGCCTTACAACATTAGCACTGGCCATTCTTGCAGCTCTGTGAGGCTGGACAACTCGGAACTCAAGACTTCCCGACCTCCTACTGGAAAAAGTAGGATTTTATATGCAAGTCGGCTGCACTGCTAAGTGTTCAATCGGGTGTACGCTCGCCAAAGAGATGTCATTTTGTTACGGTCAGCCTAGTTTTTTTTAAATAACTTTTGGCTCTCACCGCAACGCTCAAAGTCAAAAGTTGGAGAATTCAACTAGAAAGTTCCGACCTCCGACGTTGCCTGGAACACAGCAATAGCACTGCTCTAAGCTAAATGCAGATGTTAGCATGCTAAAATGCCTCTGGTGACAATGCTAACATGCTTATGTTAAGCAAGTTTATCGTTTGCCATTTTCACCATCTTAATTTAGCTTGTTAGCATTCTACTTAAGCACAAAACACAGTCATGGAGTTTGTTTATATTGTTCTTACCGTTTTATTTGACTCTTGTTCATATCTTGCTTTTTTCTTTACTTATTTGTTGTTTATTTAATTTTTACTGATGCTTATCTTTTCTTAGTTATCCCCTTTGCTGCCGTAACAGTGCAAATTTTCTTATAAATAACTTATACAGGATTATCTTGTCTTAAAGAAGCTGAGGCTGATGGGAATGTCATTAGTTTTGAGGGTGTTTGATCGTAAACCAAAGTACTGGACAAAAAGGTTTGACCTGATGATGGCGATGATGCTAGATGATGGATCATCACAGTAATTACAATTTATCCTCTGTTATGTGGAGGCTGAGTGTCTCTACAGGATGGCAAATCCATCCATGATGAGATACTGAGAAAAAGTTGGTGGACTGACCAGCAGAGGCTTGGGCTAAAGATTTCATTGAGATTTGGCATTTATTTTTCAATTGCCTAAAGAGTGTTTGTGCTATTTACATCCAAAAATGCTTTTCCATTTGTGTGAATTTCATTACCTTATTATAATTGTAGACAGTTTAATTGTACTGGTATCTTGACATGTTATTGTAACCATGCTTGGCGTCGCTAAATTATGACTTGTTGAAGTTTGCGTCCTCAGTCAAGTGGTAGCCATGACGTTAATGTTGTTTCAGTTGACTTTCAATGTCCTATTAATAAAAGTGAAGTCAAGAATTCTTTGACTGCCACTCATTGTATCACCAGAAATAAACCACGGCTTTCGAATGTTCTCAGATGACATCACAAGGGGCGGGCTTTTACACAGCACTGTATACAATTAGGATGAAAACAGGATCTGCAGTCCATGACCGCTGATGTAAACTGTGAATGTTTGTCCACCTTATCTTCAAAAATCTTCCCGATCCTGGCTCTTGGTTCTGACATGTCGTCCTGTAGATCCTCAGGCAGTGACCAGGGCACGACCACTGTGAGGCCCAAGCTGGAAATATCCAGCTCCAACTCCAGCTCTAAAGAAGCCACACATTGGGAATATGGTAAACTTGGACTATCATGAAAGACAGTTAACAGACAAATCAAGCAGAGGATTTCAGCCTGGACAGGAGAAAATGACTTTAACATGACTTTTTCTTTTTATTCCAGCTTTCTTGAATAGTCATTTCACTCACTATGCTGGGAATAACAGAACACACAAAATGTTCCGTGGATTGTCAAGTGAAACCAGTGAGGCTCAAACCGAAAACACCACATGACTGACCTCGGTTCAGAGCAGACCCAACGGCCCTCAGGAGGAGCCCTACGGATGAATTAGCCCCCTGAAAACACATGTGAGAACGTTCCGACTCCCACTGCCCGTCACACTGCTCCCACACGTCGAGGACGTAGGTCTTCCCCTCCTCCAGCCCTGGGAGGTGCAGCTCCGTGTCGGTCACGCGGCTGCTCTGTAGGGTGGTGCCGTTCTCCAGGGACAGCTCATACAGAAAGGCCACGGCCGGGTGGTGCGTGGCGCTGGGCTGCCACTGGGCGGTGGAGTCGTTGGAGCGGTACGTGAGCCCGGACACACGACTGGGTCCTGGATACACACAGAGTGCGTGCACATAGATCAGGCCTCGTATAAAGATTCAAATCAATCATTTAAAGACAAACCAATGGTGATGGATCGTCTCTTTCTACGTTACCTGTGTGTACCGTGACCGTCTTGACGCTCATGAGCACGCCGTCTCCACACAGTGCCTCCAACCTGGCCTGGTACTGTTGGCACTGCAGAAGCCCCTGCACGGTGTAGCTGGTGAGGAGGGTGGTGCCCTGCAGCGCGCCGTCCTGGTACACTCTGAAGGTGGAGATGGACGAGATGTTCCTCACCTCCCAGCTCAGGGTGTAGTTATCGGGACCAAATGATGTCTGACACAAGGTCTCGATGCTGGAGTGAGCTGAGGGGCAGAGTTTCTTGTTAGTTGCTTGATTTCTGGAAAAGAGACATTACTGTTGAGTTTTTGCAAATGTATTTTTTTGGCATTTTGAGCACCTCAAGCCATCTAGTTCTATTATATTGGAGCGATGGCAGACATCTCTTTGCCCGATATCTCCAAAACTCAACAGCTCATACCAAAACAGTCTAGATGGATAAATAGCTCTACATGTAAGAGAAAAAACATGTTTTTTTTATCATTTTGAGGTGAACTGTCTCTTTAAATTCAGTATCTACTCATTGGTCTATGAGGTGTTCAATGGAGATGGTTCAGTGAGTCAGTGCTTTGACTCATGCAGGACTTACGGGAGTTTCCATCGTTCAGGACCATCTTGCTGTAGCGGGACTCCATCCCGGCCTGGCAAACCGTCTGCAGGCCAAACTTAACCCTGGTGCAGGGCGGCAGGTCCGACAAGACGAACACGAAGTCGTCCCCCTTTTGCCACAGGGGCACCTCCTCTGTGACGTGGTCCGTTCCATTGAGGTAGAAGGCGGTGAGGAGGAAGAGGGAGAACTTGCGGTTCTCAGGACCGTCCCAGGCCAAAGATACGCTGCTGCTGTTCCATGACGTCATCTCAAAGTCCTTGGGGATGTCTGGGTCTGGTGGAAAAAAGGACAAACAATAGATAGAGCTTTTTACAACCTCCCGTGAACAGATTTTTTGGGCCACTTGAGGATAGTGGAAACAAGCTGCAAACACAGAACTTATACGCTGTCACCTTTGAAGTACAGTAAATTAAACAGTTGCTTATTTATTCATCTGGGAAATGTGGAGCAACATTAGCATTCATTTGGAGGTGTGTCTCTGGCCAGTATGGATGCAAGTCCAGTATTATTCTCTTTTTAACTCGGTTCTGGTTTTTACACAAACAAAATCAAATATCACAACAGTTTTGACCAAATACCTATATATCGATATTGTGACGATATTATAGGGATGACTATTGGTATCGATATCCAAAATCTATGACTATATATAGTCTCATATCATGACAACATCTTTTTCACATATCACCCAGCCCTAATCAATCAATCAACCAACCAACCAACAGGAGAGACTTGATGTTCTCTGCAATTAGTGGGAAAGTATCTGCAATCTTACCAGAATAATAAAGGTGAATGGAATTTTGGGTAATGTTGAACACAGACAAAATTCACTTCACCTCCATTGTACTAGGGTGTCAAGGGAAATGTCAGATGGGTATCTCAAAACTTGGACAACTAAAACCAAAAGTATCTACGTTGCGATCTGGCCCTGTTCTGTTGCCCATCATTTGTGGACGTTTGCTCAATCCGTCCCACCACCGGTCCATACCGGTAATAGTAGAGAGGCAGGTGAAGGAGAGAGTGCCTGCAATCTCCACACAGGCCACATAGCGGCTGCAGGAGTCCAGATATCTGAAGCGGTAGTGGTTGTTGGTGGTGGTGTCCACGCTGAGAGCGCGATAGGAGGCCACTTCAGTGTGGTACAGGGTGGTATTGTGGCTGTTGCTGACGGCGAGGGGGTTCTTCACCCAGGAGACCAGCAGCATGGAGGGAGTCCTGGACTGGAGCTTGATGGGGGGACGTATAGTGTGGCCTAGGATGAGACCATAAGAGTTTCAGTCATACGGAGTGAACAGAGATAGTTATTTAAATTATTATGAACCATAAAGGATAACCAAATTTGCTTGCATAAATGTGCTCTTTGCAGTCTAGATTGATATATTAGAAGTGTATGTGGCAGATTGTTATGTTCGTAAAGTGCAAGGCTAGCTGCCGCCCCCATTTTCAGTCTAAAGAAGCTGCTGCCGGTGTTACAGTGTATTTGGCAACCTATCAGATTCTGTGACCTGCAGTGTTGGAAGAAGTACTCAGATCCTTTATTCAAGTAAAACTATTAGTACCATAATGTAAAAATACTGTATTACATTTGACATTTTAGGGCATTTAGCAGACGCTTTTGTCCAAAGCCACTTACAGTAATTCATTCATAAACTGATGGCGATGGCTGCCATGCAAGGTGCCGAACTGCACATCAGGAGCAGTTTGGGGTTCAGTATCTCGCCCAAGGAAACTCTGACATGCAGACCAGGGTAAATGAACCGTCAAGGGTGACCAATTCAACTTGTTAAATCATTCTGAACCTATACAGTGTCTCCTCTGTCCAATGTAACCTCTGAATACGCAGTGAAAGCAGCTCTAACGCTAAGCTCAAACCCTAACCAAATTATCCCCTTAAAAACTGAGGGAAGGTGACCGTGTTAGCTCAAAGAATACACACAGGAAACAGATCATCTCACCAAATGCAAGGAAGAAGTTCTCCTCCTGGTGGAAGTAGAACGTTCCATTTTCACATGCAAACACCTCAGCGGGACTCATCGACTTCAGGAAGGCCTGAGGAAAGAACAACGGATCGTCAGCAAGAGTGAGTTCAAATGTTTACAAAGATCCAACACGAGCATCCGTCTGCATCAGGCTGCAGTCTGATGTGAGTCTACCTGAGTGGCACTTGTTGGTTGTGGTTTGGGTTTCTGCCTGCCTCTGACTTGGGTGAACTTTATCCCTTAGATAAAACACAATCCATTTAACATTTCAGGACCATCGGTTCTTAGTGGGTAGAAGTAGTTTTTAAACAGATACTTACCTGGTGTGATTTTAAAAGTCCATAACACCACAGAGCCTCCGTACTGAAGCGTGAGCCTGTTCTCTACACCCGGGGACACCGCCAGGGAGGTCATTTTACCTTCCTTCCTGATGGATGTGAGTGCTGTTTCATTGAGCCATATGTTTCCACTTTGCCTAAAAAGATGGAGAATAATAAAAGCTTTTTATAATTCAACACGTCTCTGAAGAGGGCATTCCAAATCTAAAAATATCTCTGTTTTATTCTATCATGGTTAAAGAAAAACTTAAACAACTTTTTCTTTTAAACCCAACAACTCTTAAATTTAATATCCCTCTGATACAGTAGGTGAATTTGCAAGATTCACTCTATGGCCACAAGTATGTGGACATCCCATTCACTTTTGTGTACTTTTGGTTTGTGGGTGTTTTCCATAGCTTTCAGCCGGGTACCTCAGTTCCAGTTAAGGGAAATCTTGGCCCAGATTTGAACATTTTTGCAGACAAACAATAAATTGTGTTTTTCCTCAATGGAGTTTGGTGTGAGTCTCTCTTCACAGGGCAGAAAACACCCTTGATTAGTCATCATCAAGGCACTGTGTGAAACACTGTACTGTGTCTGTGTGTTTACCTTTCGAGAGAGTCGTCCTTGCTCATCCAGCATATTGAGAAGGAAATATCTTCACAAAGTCCTGGAGGAAAATTAATCAGAGTATCTCCAAGTGTTAAGAGCTAATTCTGGTCTATCTTAACCCAGAAATGTGTCAGGTGCAGTTTGCTACTCACCATAAGATATGGTATGAGACACCAGTATGAAAAAGGTGACCGAAAACTCTAAAGAGTTCCTGAAAGCATATAAACGAAGATTAATCCGCTGGATTCAAGTGAGACGGGAGATAAAAAAAAGGACTGTGGGTAACTTCTTTCTTACATTTTCTTTCTAATTCCAGCAAAACAAAGCATGTTGTGTTCGTTAAAGTTGAGGCTCGGCTGGAATCAACAGACCACTAATGAGTTACAGGTGTGTGCTGCCTTCACTCACCTGCTCAGACTCACTGACGTCCTGCAAAGCCTTTGTTTCCTGCTGATTGGCCATGTGATGCATTAAGATCTCTGAAATCCAGCAAATGTTCTTAATGTCTGCAAAACTGCAGACAAAGCAAGCTAATTAGTCCATCACACTGTGATTAAAATATGTTGCTCACATCGATTATCTGCTGAACGAATTTGTCATAATTTCACACCGCAGTCGGCACAAACCACCTACAGATGAAGATGAACATTCTTCATTAGTTAATATTTCTTGGTGCTTTATAAAATATGCCTTTAAAAAGCAAAATATCTGACACCTATGTGAAGAAGACATCTTTTTCAAATGACTGACAAAAGCACGTTATATGTTAATAATGTTAATAATAATAATAATAATAATAATAATAATAATAATAATAAGCCCATTTTTAGTTATTGCCATAGAAAACCCACAACGTCATATTTAAATGTTTTAATGTAACTTAAAAAGTCACATTTAATCAGCCTCAAAGGCAGCAACAGTCCGGGCACGCTTCAGTATGTTTGCAGATGTGGTGTATGAATAAAGGCTTAATGTTAAAGTGACATTCCATCAAGTTGTACAATATCAAACTTGATGATATGCAGATTCTGAAAGCACTGAATACTCTTCATGATCCACCATGTTTGGTAAATTTCTTCCAGGCAAACGCTGGCCAGCTGCCTCCTCTGTGGGGGGCCCTGCTCTAGAGGAGAACATTAGAGATAAACAGATAAAAAGGTGAGTATGGAGGACAGGTAGAAAAACCCTTAAGACTTATAAACTGATGCTGGTCCTGCACTGTGTCACTAAGACTACACACTATATTTCAGCTACATGACTTTATGTTTTACGTGCATATTGACAAAACATGACATGTCTTCTCTCTGTGTGGGAATCTCTACTGCATGTTGTCCTGCATTGCTGCACGTCGGCCTGTAGGTGGCGGTGTGCTCCTTAATGAAATTTGCAGTCTACCTGCTGCAATTTTGAAGTACACAGATAAATTCATTTGTTTCAATTAAACATCAGCGACTTACAAAACTGAAAAGCAAGAAATTGACAGAAAAAAAAAAACCTGTAACCGACAAATATTCCTTCATGAAGCCTGCTGTGTGACATGCCCCTATTTGCCTTCTGTGAGACTTGTGATTACATTAAGCAAAGGAAAGACGACGTGTCCTCTATTAGTGGTCCTGCATCACTGTGTCCCACTGTTCAGGGTCTACTGGACGCCACTCCTGCAGACAGACCGGCTTTTGTCTGATAAATCTTAATAAGCAAGCAGCCAAATTGGAGTCACAAGTATGCACAGTCCGTTGAGAGTTTCAGGCTGCAAGGCTTGTGGGGGCTGCAACTTTTCTACCTCCGCTGGACCATAATTCACGTCAAATCATGATCTGAGCTTCAGGGTCTGGGGAAGTATAGGAGTATTCCAAAGCAATATGGAGAGCTGGCACTGTTTGCTGCTGCTGTGCTCACTAAGTTTAGTGCTGCCCTCTGGAGAGGCCACGAAAAATGATGATGACACCGACCTTGTCAGCTTTCTGAGAAGGATCTACCCCGGGCTGCTGGTGAGAGACGAGCCGTTCATCATCAACAGAGACTCGGAGATAAACTCCCCGGAGGCGCCGGGACGCCCTGAAGTCCTCTCAATCACAGAGAAAACCAAGGACGAACCGTTCAATCTGGATACAAATGAGGCCCCTGGACCTGTGGTGTTAACCAAAGATGGCCAGATCAAGGGGTTCACGGCTGATAAGGCCCATATATTCTATGGGATACCGTATGCAGACCCACCTGTTGGGGCTTACCGCTGGAAGCCCCCCAGACCTGTGAGTCCGTGGCCAATGGTTTATGATGCCTCCTTCCCCAGGGCGGCGTGCATGCAGGCCTGCAGCGGACCCATCACTGAGGAGTGTCCTCGAAAAGTAAGGAACAGGCATATCTCACTTATTATCGTGTTTTCATGATAGTTCCCTTTCAGATGTAATAACCGGTTTGGCATTTTTGGTATTTTGGCACAGAGCTTAAAGTGCTAAATCATCAACATTAACGAGGACAGCTGTAATAAGGTGTCAGAAAAGGGCCGCCGGTCCTCCAAAGCAGATTAGAGTTTTAGTTATAAACCTTTCTCACAGTCAAGTGGCACCATAAATATAGTTGATGAGTGTATGGAGCTAAAAAGCCACCAATAACTGCGTGTGTGAGCTGATATATGATGGTATTTCAAGAAGTGGATTCTGGACTTCAAGGTGGTGCCCATTCGTTCCAGTGGAAAGTTCCACAAATCTGGTTTGTCCCCACTTTGCGTGGCCCATGTCACATGCACAGAGCTGACTCGAGTGCCGAAGCATTTATATATGACCAGATAGTGAACGCAAGCATGGCAGCCATTCAATCCAATGAAAACTGCTTAGTAAACCCAGGAGCTAGAAAACTTTTTTGCTTTTTTCTTGGTTATGCAGACCACTGAATATGCATGTGTCCTGTCAACAGTTTTACCCAAATCTATTTTATAATGGTGCACTCTGGGGAAAATGCTTTTTGGGCTACAGTGGAATTCTTCGCTGCAATACCACGAGTGGCCACTGGGCAAAATTGGAAGCAAGAAGTGGTCCAGGTTTATGATACATTAATTGGCTGAATTTAGGATTTTAGAAATAAGGAAGCCATGAATCAAACTTTCCCAACTACACCAAAAAAACCCTCAAAAATTGTATTTCTAGGAAATACAAAATTGAATGTATGTGTGTGTGAATTATATGTGATAAAAATACTTAAATCAGTCGATAACATTTTTGTTTTGGAAAAAATATTAATTGCCCAAGATTGCAAGACAAATCTTTAGGGAAAAAGGGGTTCAGTACCACAGTTGACCACTGGGAAAAGAAACTACAGTTCATTCAGATGTTTTATGAGCAGTTGTGTTGGAAAAGCATCAGACGTCTTATTTTAAAATTCGAGAGTTGAAGATATCAGGAATTTCCGACAGCTAAGACTTCTCTAAAAATAACTACAAAAGTGTCAACAAACCACGGGCAAAATGGCTTTAAAACCACCATGGCTACCAGTTTCATGCCATCGATTTAGGATAAGGAGCCAAACACGGTACAAACACTGCCACTAATAAAGTTGCTAATCTAAGCTATTTATTTGGCGTGCCCAAAAGACTAGCAGTGGAGGCAGCCATCTTGAAATAGTATGTGAATTCAGTCTTGAGTCGCAAAATGAGAGGTTTTCTGGCAAGAAGGCCAACTTGCTGCTCCATGTCAGCTAGCTAACTGGAAAACAAATCACAGAAGGAACTCTGGTCAAAACATCTGCCTAAAAACTGACAAAGTGCACCACCGACCACCATTAATGTTGGGTTAGCAGGCACAGTAGCTAACTAGCTGGCTATAAGCTAAAGCTAGCTAGTTTGAACCAAGTGAAAATTATAATCATGTTTTTAATCATTTACCAAGCTTCTTTGTAACATTACTGAGTCAATTAGCTTCAATTTGTAAATAGAGATTTTAAATGAACAAAAACTGAATGAGTATTTCCTCTGCTGTCCCTGAAAGGTCAGTGAAGACTGTCTCTACCTCAACATCTTTGTCCCTGTGGATGTGAACTTCAGCCACCCTCTGCGGAGCCCGCTGCCCGTCATGGTGTGGATCCACGGCGGGGATTTCATTGCTGGCTCTGCCTCCAAGCCGCTGTACGACGGACGCTTCATCAGTAACTTCACCCACACGGTTGTTGTAAGCGTGGATTACCGACTGGGTGAGAAAAAGTTTGGTGGCATTTCACTTTTGATGGACCTGTACCCGTGTAATTACCTTATTTCTGTAGCCTACTTACAATTATTGTGTCTCTTCAGAGACTTTTCTAAATTGTGCTGTGCGTGCGGGGAGAGGGAAGGATGAACTTAAGCACTGCAGTTGGTTTGGTACAAGCAATTAGCAGGCATCTCGTGGAAGCCATTAATCACTTAGCTAAAATAATGGCGGGCTTATTGTAGAGTGCACGCATGTGTGCCTGTGTGTGAGACAGTATGAGGCTGGATAATGTTTGCGTGCCATTATTTTAAATGGCTGCGCCTGTTGGTAATTACTCTGCCTTCCTGCAAGACTGAAAACAGAAGCAGATATACGCGGAACGGTAATTTGGAACTCAGTAGAGAAATTAATGTCTTGCTGGAGTCAATTATGTCTCGCTGATCATGTGAACTGATGCGTGGTTTAAGGTGCCTTTGGGTTCCTCGTGTCGGGCAAAGACCCCCACGCCTCAACTACAGGGAATTATGGGATCCTGGACCAGCAGGCGGCTCTTCTTTGGGTCCAGCGGAACATTGCGGTGTTTGGAGGTGATCCCGGCAAGGCAAGCAATATCACACACAAACAAACTCACATTAACCAAGGCTAATTATCCATAGAGAAATAATTTGGCTTACTATTTTGAGCACTGTTATTTTCATAACTAAAATTTGGGAACCACTGGTACAAAATCTTGGAGGCATTAATGGTCCCTGATGATGTATCCCCGCAGGTTAAAGATCTCTCTTATCCAGAATAATATCTCAACATCTACTGGATGGATTGAAAGCAAATGTTTTAGAGACATTCATGGTTCCCAGAGGATGAATCCTGCTGAATTTGGTGATCCCCTGACATTTCCTCTTGTTCCATCATGCCGGTTTTAATAAACTGTCTCAGCAGCTGTTAAATAGGTGGCCATTAAATTAGGTACAGACATTCATGTTCCCCTCAGGATGAACTGCCCAGCACTGTTTTATGTGAAAATGCCTGTAAAAACTAATGAGATTCCAGCTGTACATGGTGTGTGGTGCCATTTAGCAATTGCTAGCGTGCTAACATACTAAGATGGGAACATACTTAACATCAGCATGCTAGCATTGCTAGATATTAGCATGCTGACGTTAGCATTCAGCTTAAAGCAGTGCAAGAGTTGTGCTTAATGTCACAGATTCTTTGTTGTAGTCTTCTATAAAACATCCACACCCTCATTGGTCCATATCAAAATTATAACATCTCACTTCATCCAACAATAGTGTCTCTGCTTTTGTTTTTTTCCTCTTTGCTGTCCTTTGATAAATGTATTTATGATGTAACCTTTAACAGCATCAAAGCAATTCCATATGTTTTATGTACACATATGATGTTGGGTGACCAGCCTGGGTCGTGTATGATTTGCTTTGTATTTTTGAGCTTGAAAATGAATCTGAATTTAAAGGAATTTAAAGGAACGATTGTGAACCGGATAGTTGAGGTTAACATTTTTTCAGAAACACTAAATCTCCTCAGGAATCATTAAAATGATTGATAGCGTTCCAGTTTTTCACTCTGGTCCCCTTGAGGTGCACCTGCGGAGAGAAATCCACAAATGTGATCAAATCTCAGTAACAGAAGTGAGACTTTTTTTTTCGTTTTTATTTGATTACCCGCTTCAGCTTTAAACTAGGAAAACACATTCATCTATCTTTTGAGATGGCCGTTCTTCCGTCTTTTGTTTTGTCAGATAAAACTGAATAATTGAGTGAACGGATGATACATGGACTTTATCCAATATGAGGACATAAAAATCTGGTGAGGAGTACCTTTCCCAGCTATTTTTAGCTTCCCTTTGAAATGAAATATATGTGTAAATGTTACCGTATGTGCCGTTAACTGACCTCAACTTAAAGGATTCTGACGGTTTCATTTCAGCGGTAAGAGTTGCCTCATGTCGCTGACATGCAAAAGCTGCCCGGTGCGGCTTTTCATACCAAGCCTCCGTGTTGTGTCTCTTGTCAGGTGACGATATTTGGGGAGAGCGCCGGCGCTCAGTCGGTGAGTCTTCACCTGATGATCCAGAGCAGCAAGCCTCTGTTTAAACAGGCCGTCCTGCAGAGTCTGCCCTTCTCCATCCCTCTGAAGACCAGGTGAGGCTCGGATCCATATTGGTTACCACTGTGTGACTCATTTGTGCCTGACTGAAGATGCAAAATATTATGGAATCAAAGAGCTGTCAGGAGTATACTTCTGAGAGTGGGGGTGGGTGTGTGGTTTCTTGAGCTCTTGCTGTATTCAAACCAGGCTCGCAGATTTCGAGCTGAACTGTAATTTTGTTTTTCTCCCGACGCCCTCCCAGACACGATGCCCTGAAGCTGGGGAAAGACTTTGCTAAACAGACCAACTGCTCTGTGAGCAACATCGTCTGCCTGCTGTCTCTCACTCCACAGGCCGTCCTGGCTGCCCAGATGAAAACAAGTAGGGCGCCACAAACACCAGCCTACGCTCGCCAAATTTAGAGCGACGCTCAGGGCTGCCTACACAGTTACATAAGAAGGCAGGATACAGTATGTTTATCTGCAAAGAGATGATGAAAAACATTATCTTTACCCTGAGTGGTGTATTGGAAAACAAAATCACGAGCCTCTGAGGGGGCAATTAGAGGGATCTCACCGGCTCACAGCACAAAATGACTGTAATATATCTGAAGGGTTGACAGGATTATTGATCAGTATCGCAGGCTCAGCTGTTACGTCATCAGCTGCTGTTCTGCCCGTCTGAACTCTCTTTCAAGAGCGAAAATCTGGAGTCACAAGACATTTCAGCGTCTTGCATGTCTAACTCAATCTAGTTCATTTTGCCTGACCTTTGGTGAAAATGACAAAGCTCCCCCTCTCTGTTCTGAGAATCAGACTGTGTCTTCCGTCGAACTGATGTGTGTTCTGTTCTCAGGTTCCAAGATTGTGAACCCGTTCAGGTTCCTGGAGGTCTTTGAGACGTGGGGTCCGTACATTGACGGGGAGTTGATAAAAGAGCAAGCGGTCACTGCCTTTCTAAAGGGCCACTGGCAGAAGGAGAAGCCAGTGCTGCTGGGTAAAGAACACACAATAGATGAGCTATGGTCAGACATTTATTTTAAAACATTTGAAAAATGAACTAGCATTATCTGCAGAACGTGAAGAAACAACAGTGTTGATGTTCTGTCAAAGATGTCTACGTACCGTTGTAATGGGGGTTGAATGTAATGTCTGTGCCAGTCTCGTCATCCTTAACATTTGGCCCAGGTGGTTGGTCCCATCCGTCAAACTGTTCCATTGGTCCCTTGTGCCATTCTCAGAGATTCGATTGGTGGTGACCAGTGCCTGTTGCAAATACAAGAGATCTACCAGGTGCGGGTTATCAGGGAATCAAATTAGTCAAGGGGAGTGCAGATCCAAACCAATTTACAACAATAAAAGCATGCAATACAACAAAACAAACTCATGCAAATAAAACAACACAGCAAGCAACAATTTAAAATACTTGAACAGTCACTTCTGCCCTTTATCACTGTGTTCAAGAGATCTCTACTGAAATAATCATGCCAACCAGCTAGCCCTTGTCTGTCCTGTCTCCTAATACCACTCTGTACCTCAAGAGGCTATAGTCCAACAGCCGAATCAATATAGATTCAGCTGGCTGATGTGAAAGCAGCGATTTTGTCAAAGAAGTAAAGATAACAATCTCTTTTCAAACTATTCGCACACCTATTTTCCTTACCAAACAGAAAAATACCTTATACCGTCTGAATTCAAGTTCCTCTCTTTCACAGAGACTAAGACTAACTGAATGGCCTTCCTGACTCATCAAAAAACACATTTCATCAGAACTCACCAAAACAGCCTTGGTTTGTCTTTCCACAATCACCTCTGGTTTGATCGAAGATCAATCCTAAAAGTAATAAAGAAAACATTTTGGCTCTTCACACCATCTTCAACCGCACCATCTTCAACTCTCTTCAGACTGCCATGTCTCGGTTCGTGGCTGAGTTCAGTCATGAGGCTGCTGAGCCCAGTCGAGCTGAGCACCTTTGAGCGCAGCGACTCCCCCCCGTCATCGGATGTTTTGATGCCAGCGGACTCCCTTCAGCTAATAGGGCCACTTTGCTCCACAGCCAGCTGAGCTGCTTGCAAGATAGCCAAAGCAAAGAGTGTACTGGGCAGCAGTCAGCAGTTATGCTCCAGAAGTTTTCCATTCCTTTCACTAACATTTTGAATGCAGGACTTGTATTTGTAATAGAGTACTTTATCAGTGTGGTTTCTCTACATTTTCTTCAACAAAAGATCTTAATAGTGCCCCAACCAGTGCTCAAACGGACATTTGCAAAATGTTGTCCAGATCTCGACTTAAAGATCTTGAATTTTTCAATTTGCACAAATTCTATGAATCCACTAAAAACCACACATTTATCTGCTAAAATCAATGCACCCAACACCCACCACGTAGCTCATAACTGAGCACCTGCAAAGACAAGAGAGAAGTAAAATGATTTCATCTCATCCTCATGTCTGTTTTTACACAAATTACCATTAAAAATCAGTTCATTTTGGCATCACTGTGCCTGGAGAGTAACCCCTGACCGATCCAGCAATCTCACAGCTGTTTGCTTTCCACTGGACTCCCTTTGGTCCTCGTTACAGCCCAATTTAATGTAAAAACTCCCAAGATCATGACAACGCTGAAGGCAATGTTTACTGTAGAAAACAAACTAACTAATATATGTTTTCTAGGAAATTAAGAAGCCTGGTGAATCACGGTGAAAACTGAACAGGCAGGTTGTGCAAATGAGTAGCAACACGGCTAGAGGCGACACGGAAGTCGACCTGTTTGCACGCACTGAGGCTCCGTTTCTTCCGTCCTGCAGGTACGACCTCAGAGGAGGGAGTGATCTTTGTGTACGCCGTCTTCAACAAGCCTGTCTCTGCAGTGGAGAGCACCGTGTACATCACAGCCATCTTTAAACAACACGCTCTGAGGATCCTGCACAAGTACCTGCCCCTGTACAGGGACGCCGACCGCAGGGACATGCTCGCTCAGGTAAGAGGAGCTCGCTTCACGGTCTGCTTCAGTTTTCAGCATCGCAGCTGATATATAGTCGCATGCGCGATAAGTCACGGTTGACTTGGAGCTTTTTTATTTCCAGGAATAATCTTGTTTGTCAAGTTATTTGTCAGATCAAACCACAGAAAGAGAAAGAACATTTAATTCAGTCAAAACATCATCGCAACATCCTGGATTATTTAGAAATGTAAAAAGGAAAGCTAATGCTGCATAGTGGTAGAGGATAAATCACACTCATGCTGAGTACCACTGACATTTAAAACAACGAATGAGCAATCATCCCACTGAAAGCTGATTGGCCCACTGAGCGCAATACATCGACAAAGTGTGTCCTGCTTCTACATACGTTTCTTCAACTGACTGCCCGCACACACAAACGACACAAAAAATATCTGATAATGATTCTCGGTAGCATTTAAATATTGATTGGTGCTGGTAATTTCAAATGTCTGTCTAATAAATGAATAGATATAAATATAAATATAAATATAAATAAATATAAATCAAATTATTTTTAGCCATGCTAGCGAATGGCATTTACAGTCAGTGGTCCAGTCAATCATATTTCATAAGATTTATTGTATTAACTTTGGTGATTGACTGACTTCTCCTCAAGTACCGCCTTTATATGAAAAAATCATCTTTTCCAATGTTTTGATGTAAGTCCAGTGACATTACTATCAGTCTCAATTACAGGCCTACTTTGTGTTTAGCGCTAATTAGCAAACATTAGCATGCTAACACACCGAACAATTTGGTAAATATGATAAACCATAGCCGCTAAACATTTGAACACTGCTATTGTGAGCATTCCCAACTCTAGAATATTAACATTCGGACTGATTTGTATTGTATGTAGAGGCTATGAACATGGAAATCAAAAGACAAATGTTTCAAACAAATGAAACATTTGTGCTAATAGCTAATCGGAATGGTCACACAGAAAACGAAGTGTAAAGCCAGCTGTCGTAGCCTTCTCCCGGCTCCATTACACTCTCCTCAAGAACTCTGTGTCTTTTGTAGTCGCGACGTGATGAATAATGCAAACGAAGATGAATGAAGAACAGCACACACTACCTGACAGTTTGGTCCTCAAAGGCGCTAATGGTGTCGCACACATAAAAAGTGACAGACACTGTTGTGTGAAGACAGACAAAAAGATTATTCAGAGAAAAGTCCAAAGCCTTTGAACATTCATGCTTCTGTAAACTTTGCAAATTTGTTTGGAGTTTCTTTTTCGTGGTTTTGCTCTTTCTTGACTCTGTTTTTAGCCATGACAGTGGTTTGGCCCTAGCCATAGCAATGTCAGTCTGTTTGTTGGTCTGTCTGCCACGTCGGTCCTGACATTCATGGTCCAAGAAATGATTGCTTAGTCTTTAGTGATTCTTTGGCTTTTCATTTCGAGCCACCTGCAGTTTCCAAGGTTAGGGTGTCCAATTATTATATGAGGTATCTCATTGCCTGTACAAAATTATGTTGATGTTTCCGACACCCAGACAAGGAATGCTAATGATTACGGTGATCCTGACGCTATATGAGCTCCATATGCTGGTTCTGAACAAATATTTGCAAAAACTAGTGGCATTCCTATGAGCCTCAGCTGATTATTTAGCGATAATTAGCTATTTTTAGCCTGCTAACATGCTGAACTTTGATGGTGAACATATAAAACATTATCCTGTCTTAGTATCAGCCTGTTATCATTGTCCTATGTTATCATGTTAGCATGCTTAATCTTAACCATTAGACTTGCAGGCCCAATCCCAACACACCCTTTGTCCCCCCTCTACAGAGGGGTCCAAACAGAGGTTTTTCAGAGGAACACTTTAAACCAAGGGTTGTGGGAACTCTCTGCTGTTCATATGTATTGTGGGCCTTTTCTTTATAACAAGTAGAAAACAATTTACATTTACAGCATTTAGCAGACACTTTTGTCCAAAGCAACTTACGGTAATTCATACATACATTCATACACTGATGGCGGTAGCTGCCATGCAAGGTGCCAACCAGCACATCAGGAGCAATTTGGGGTTCAGTATCTTGCCCAAGGACACTTCAACATGCAGACGAGGGGAATTGAACCAGTGACCTTCTGATAACAAGACGCCGGCTCTACCCCTGAGCCACAGCCTGGTGTCCTGTTTGCTAACTAGCTACCTAGCTAAAGCTACATTGCTAATGTGTGCATGACAGTCCCACATTTTGACATATTTAAATTTTTGATTATCCTTTACCCTTTTGATGACATATAACACCCAAAAGTCCAGTGACAAAGTTGTTGAACTCAGTATTGCTCAACTAATATCAGTGCAGACTGGCAGAGCAGCAGCATGGGTTGCTAATGTTAGCCTTAAAGCACCGTTAGTGGCAAGGTAATGAAACTGTGTACTCTTTTGGTCTGATGACTTGACTGATGGGGTGAAGGCACGAAAGAACAACGAGCATCCATGCAGAGATCACCACAGCTGAAAATGGTATATTGGAAATGTCAGGTCATGTCTATTTACATAAACGCCATCACATTATCACCACGGCGATGAGGGTCTTACATAAGGGAAGTTTTAAACCACTACTCCTTGCAACTCTGTTGTGTGGGGCAAGGGGCATATGGAAAACAAGGGTTAGAGGTTAAAATTGGAAATGGGATGAAACCTAGTCTTGCTTATAATTCAGTTTTATCCCAGTGTGTTTATGTTTCCAGTGCTCACGAAGCTGTAAGAACACAGGGACATGGCTCACGGTGACACAGGAGGAGAAGAAAGCCTCCAGCGGTTTCCTCTCAGGCTGTTTGCTGCAAACTGCAAGGTGGCAGCCACAGGGAGCCGCAGGGGGTCAGGAGGTGGCACTCTGGGATATATTTAGTGTTCAGTCAGTTGACGGTGCAGTAGGGAGACAGCGCAGTCACAACCATCGATGCCCCATCCACACACACCTCCTGCAGCTCTTTGCAGAGGAACCAGACTTAGTCTTGTTCGGAAACAGAGGAAGTTTCTCTTCATAGCCATTACTCACTATGTCAAAATCATTGTTGTTCTATTTGTACAGAGGAAGTGTTTCCCCCACTTATTGTAGGAGTATAAATTATGCATGAACTCCCAGCTTCCTGTATTTTGTGAACAAGTGCAGCTGATTTGTCAGACAGATGTGAGCAAGAATAATGAAAAGCAGTGACTGAAGGGTAATTCTCAGAAGTCACTTAAGAGTTTGTATTTTCTCTGCAAGACCCCACTGTCATAGAAGGCGCAGTTAGTGACGCAAGCTGCTTTTGATAAGACGTAGGCAGATTGCCTGTGATTAACATTCTTACAGCTAACGTGGCTTTGTTTTCTGATCGTTAGCTACCCGGTGGCTGTCAGGAAACTGTCAGCTGGTTTCCAGATTGCCTATGTTTTGACAGTCTAATTGTGGAACGCTAACGAGTGCTGTAGCTTGTGTAGAGAAAGCAAAAAAAATGAGGCTGCATTAACACCGTAACCGGGATTTCCGGAGCTTTATTCTCTTCCATATTTTCCTCACGTTCAGACTGAAGTGTGAGCGCTCAGACGCAGTCCTCACACACACACACACACACACTCAAACACGCACATGCATCAATAACCACCCATTCCGGTGGCTTTGCCAGGTGGGCAGCCATGCGTGGATCGATGTCCCACCCAGCCGGAGCTCGATGTGGAACGAGGACCCAGCTGTCTTCTGAGCTCTCTCCAGATTCCCCACGTCTCTGATGGGGAATTGAAAACAATTGTTCTCTTTTGCTGCTGTGATTCGTTTGTTAAAAAAAAAAAAGTCACATTTTCCTCGAGAACAGGGTATTTAAGGAAAGGACTTCAGAGCCATTATCCCCATCATTCAGCAGACTTTACAGACTTGATCGCTGCTCCTCAGCTCCACAAACACAGCTCCGATCCTCTGCCCACAGAGGGAGCTACGACTCCAGTTTCTCTCGGAGTCGGACCCCGACACAGAGCACAGGTTTTCATTTCTCCTCCATCAATTTGTATGTGTGAAGCATGTGGACCAGCTGGAGTCAGGGAGTTTGTCTGTTTGAGATGCAGCCTGTCCGCTCCCACTAAGAAGCAACTCGTCTCTCATTAACATCTACAGTGACAGGAGGGATCAGCCCAGGAATCCCAGATGAAGTACGAGGCAGGGAGGGCAGGCTGAGGGGGAAACACTGACTGGGCGGCTTGACAGCCCATTTGTATTAATGAGGGTACACTTAATATGAGAGACTTCTCAGTATAATGTATTATATACGATACAAAATCACCACAAACTAAGGCCTGAGAAATGTTATTTCCAAGAATGTAGAATTAATTGCCGTCCTGTTGTATTAGATTGGCAACTAAGTTTAATATTAAACCAAGTTAACATTTTAAGATACATTTTAAGCAGTTTTTTAGTAAGACCGATGGGTCCAATGACTATTCGTATTGTGAAAGGTGTTAAGCCATAGTAACCCATGAAGAATTATCACCTGACTGTGCCAACACACCGTCATAACTGAACGACTGAAGAGGTCGATTGCCAGTGACTCCCAAAATACCAGTGACAGGTGTGCGGTGACATTGTCGTATGGGTGCATAGTTACATTTGGGCATGAGAACTACTTGCTTAAGTTTAGAAAAACATTGTGGATTGGGTTAAAATAACTATGTTACTTATGCAACTTCAATGTACAAACATATATACATTACATACATAATTTCTGTCACATTGCCTTCAATAAGTTTGTGCGTTAAAATAACTCACCGTTAACTTTTGGTTTCATTCTAGACACGAGCAGCGGTCTCCTTGGTGAAAGTCCTGAGCTTGTTTGTCCACCCCGACCTCCTCCTTATGTGGGCCTGGTTGCTCTTTATACTATTTCACCTTACTTCCTCCTTTGCTGCTGCAATAATTACTATGGCCACTAGAGGTCTCTGCCAAACAAGAAACGTAAATATGGATCGCAATAAGTTCCTTTAGGAGGACAGACTGGATTTTGCAGTTCATCTCAGGTCTACACGCCGGTTCAGCACCTTTCAGTTAATTGGTTTGGTTTTACTAACCACTACATTTTCAGATTAGACAAACTGCTCTCATGAACCTTGTTTCCAATTCTCAGGACCACTGCCTGCATGTTTAGATGTGTCCCTCCTTCACCACACCTGATTCAAATGATCAGCTCGTCATCAAGCTCTGCAGTGGCCTGATAACGAGCCACTCATTGAATCAGGTGTGGTGGAGGGACACATCTAAACAAGCAGGGCAGTGGTACTGAGGACTGGAATTGAGAAACCCTGCTCTAGAGGACTGTGTCATTGAGGAGAAAGGTCTGACTGCACCAAATTCTAATTCTTGTACGAGGAAACGAATCACTGGGCAACAGCTTCTAGCTTGTTTACTTTCGTACGGTTAGCGACCAGGTTAGGATAACCTACCATCTTCAGTGCTGGGCGGCTGTGGCTCAGGGGTAGAGCCAGCGTCTTGTTATCGGAAGGTCGCTGCTACGATTCCCCTGGTCTGCATGTCGAAGTGTCCTTGGGCAAGATACTGAACCCCAAAACTGCTCCTGATGTGCTGGTCGGCACCTTGCATGGCAGCCACCGCCATCAGTATATGAATGTATGTATGAATTACTGTAAGTCACTTTGGACAAAAGTGTCTGCTAAATGCCCTAAATGTAAATGTGTAGGTTGCTAGCTCGACGGTTAGAGACATTATTAGAGGGAGAAAGCCTCGAGTACTTTTCTCTCAGTAATTTTGATGCAAAGTGCAAGGTGGCAGCCTCAGGGAGCCACGGGGGGTCAGGAGGTGACACTCCTGGACATGTTTAGTATTCAGTCACAGTTTATGGTGCAGTAGGGAGACAGTGGAGTCACAACCATGGCCGGCCCCTCCACATGCACCCACACACACACACACACACACACACACACACACACCTCCTGCATCTCTTCATAAAGGGCACCTCTCCAGAGGACTGAGGGGGCCAGCACAAATGTCAAACAGTCCGTCATGCAGCAGGCTGATGTGGAGAGCTCAGTGTTACGCATTTTGCAGCTTTTACAGGTTTTTGTGTATTTTCTCTGCATCACACAAACCTAATACCTCTGATCACACACAAGACAAAACAGAAATGATCATCTTCTATCATGATCAGACAGATGCAGCTGTCTGAGTACTTTGGTGAAATACCTTTTACAGAATGAAAAACACTTCTGTTGTAATAAAAGCTAAGAACCGACCAGAGTGACACTCAACAACTTTCTTTTGTTACCAGGAGAGCTCAGTCACTGACGAGCTCATCATCTGTTTGTGAAGGGCTGCCAGCAATAAGAGATTCAGTGAGTAATTCCAGTGAAGAGGGAGTCATGTCTGTCAGACTACTTGTTACTGAAGAGTTTCTGGTTGGGGCTGGCTGTATCTATAATGGTTCACGTGTTTCACCAAGAACAACACATTGATTATTTTTTTTTTTGTTTGTTTAAAGAGGTGATGCAAAGTGGTGCAGTTTTTGAAAAAATTACAAAAAGGTTGACAAGAGTTGTTCCACCTTGTTCTCCAGTGGGGCAGTGATGTTGGTCTCTACAGCAACATTTCCTCAGAAAACCGATTCCACATAACACCTGAAATATGTCTGTATGCAACAAAATGAATTACCATTATTCAGCTGAAGGGTACAGCTGTAGTTTGTGCCAGGTTTAGGCACTAATACTAGTGCTAGTAATACTCAGCTACTTGGTTAGGTTTAGACACTTAAACTACTTGGTTAGGTTTAGGCACTTAAGCAACTTGGTTAGGTTTAGGCACTAAAACTACTTGGTCAGGTTTAGGCACTAAAGCTACTTGGTCAGGTTTAGGCACTAAAGCTACTTGGTTAGGTTTAGGCACTAAAGTTACTTGGTTAGGTTTAGACACTAAAATTACTTGGTTAGGTGTAGACACTAAAACTACTTGGTTAGGTTTAGGCACTAAAGTTACTTGGTTAGGCTTAGACACTAAAATTACTTGGTTAGGTGTAGACACTAAAACTACTTGGTTAGGTTTAGGCACTAAAGTTACTTGGTTAGGCTTAGACACTGAAATTACTTGGTTAGGTTTAGACACTAAAACTACTTGGTTAGGTTTAGACACTAAAACTACTTTTTTGGGTTTAGGCACTAAAACTGCTTGGTTAGGTTTATGCACTAAAACTACTTGGTTAGGTTTAGACACTAAAACTACTTTTTTGGGTTTAGGCACTAAAACTGCTTGGTTAGGTTTATGCACTAAAACTACTTGGTTAGGTTTAGGCACTAAAATTACTTGGTAGGTTTGGACACCAAAGCTATTTGGTTAGGTTTAGGCACTAAAACTGCTTGGTAGGTTTGGACACCAAAGCTACTTGGTTAGGTTTAGGCACCAAAGCTACTTGGTTAGGTCTTGGAAAACATTGTGATCTTAGTTAAAATAATGTTTTTTCAGCTTCCATCATGAACAAACAAATTTAATGTTCGCTATGTAACAAGGCTTTGTTATTAGGATAAAAGATCTCAGCGCTGACATTTTGGTTCAACATTGGATACAAACTGGGTGAAAGTCTTGTGCTTGTTCAACCATACTGTCGACCCCATCCTCCTCTCTATTCAGTATTTTATTGCTCTTTAAACTACTTCAGTTGACTTTCTCCTCTGCTGCCATAAAAATTACAATGGCCACTGGAGGCTGCAGCCTAACCCCAACCCTAACCCTAACCCAAAAATAAGGGTTCTAATGAGCTGCTTTCACAGTCAACCTATATGGTTGTTTTTCTAATGAGGATGTGCTGGATCCACAATAGACAAAGCTAATTGCTAAAATATCTGGGAGAATGTAAATATGGGCTGTATTGTTGCCTCAGTAATTTTGAGTGTGCACAAGTGCTCGAAAAATATCAGCAACAGGACTTCATCTAATGTACAGGAAATTGTGCTTCCCTTTCTGTTATTTGAAGTGCTTGAGCATCACAGTGATGCAGTGGTTAGCAAAACGGTCCAAGAAATACGGGTCAGATTAATTGGTGACTCCATGTTGTGCATTAATATGAGCCTGTCTCTACTTATCAACCCTGTAATTGACTGGGGACGTGTCCAGGGTGTACCCCACCTATCAGCCAGTGTTAGCTGGCATTAGTTCTGGCACCCTGCGACCCTTGTGGTCTAAGTGGGTACCGGTGATGAATGGATCACAAGCGCCACCACAAAGACCGTACATTGTTTGACAACTACATTTCTCGCTTTTTCCAGGTGTGTCAGTTGTGGCTGGAGGTCAGTTGTTGAAGTTGATGTCTGGCACGGTGTACAATTGCACGGTGGCTGTCTGACACTGAGGTTAAGGTGCCCAAGAACAGAAACACAGCCCTTAGCCACGCATTGAAATTAAGGACTGAAAACACAATAATCATTTATTGCAATATTAAAGCGATATGACCACATTTCAGCTGTAGAACTCAGTGACTGAACTGTGTTTGTATTTTCCCCTGAGAAATCAAATGCTTTGTGGTATGTATGCTGTTAAACTGTTGTTTCAGCAGATTCTTTCTTTCATGGTCTAGACTTTACTACAGTTAGTAATGAGACAGAGAGAGGTGTGGAGAAAAATACAGAGAAGGGGCAAACTGGTTAAAAAAAATATAGGGATGAAGGGAGAGAACAGAGAACAGAACATTCTTAGGAGTACATCTGCGCTAGTGCCTATTCGAAACAAACAAATATGTGTAAGAAAAGATGAGAAAAAGTGTATCTGTGCGAGCGTCTGTCCATCAGCTTCCCACAGTCAGCCTGTTTGTTTCCAGGTGTCAGATGTGGGGCTGTGTGGGCGCAGGTTGTTTACTGCTGGAAAAGACACACTGGTTTCCAGGTAACAGGCAGAAGAAGATGGTCCAACCTTCATTTTATTTTTGCTTCCTTTAAGCCGAGCGGGAACAATAGATTTTTCTGCTGCTCTGCCCCGGCTCGTCTCTTTGTAGGTGTCACGCTAATTAGTTTAATTCATTTTCTTTTCTACGAAACGAAACTAGGAGAAACACTGTGAAGAATAAACCCTCAACAATAATGAACACTTAACAGCTTTAAAATATTTTTTTTCCCGGGTTTCATGGTCCAAAGAATTATCCGCATGCAAGTGAAAGAGTAAAAAGAGTATCCTGTGTAAAGCCATGATTGCTGTCGGTATGCTGTGAGTCACATCTGTCTAAGAAGAGTACAGATTTTTTTAAAAAGGACAACTCAGGCATTTGAGGCGCTAATTAGCCTTCTGTCTCACACCAGCAGCTCTGTGAGGCCCTTACTTAGTGGTGTTTTGAGTTAAAATGCAAATGTCAGCATACTGATATGCTTGGCATGCATGCTAACACACAGCTGCAAGTAGCACAGAATTCAAAGTACAGCTGGAGCTCATGGGATTGCCATCAGTTATGCAGGTATTTCGTCTAAACCAAAGTATTGGACCTGATAATGGCGCCGGATGAGAAGTCGTTGGGATCATCAGAGTGATTAAAAGTCATCCTGAGGGGAACGTGAATGTCTGCTCCAAAATTTGATTGCAAGCCATCCAATAGTTATAAAGACATTTCCCCCAAAACACAGTTTCATTTGCTCTGGCAGATGTGTCCCATTCAGACGGATCTCCCTGCGGCTTGGTTTGTGTTGGGCGGAAAACAACCGTTTATCTAATATGAGGCGGGTTTGATCCAATGACTGACGGAGGATTATCACCGACAGGTACGCTGCTCTGATTGGTTATGGGTCTATCCAGTTGTGTCCGGCCTGCAGGTCTGTCCGCGCTCACAAAACTCAGATGAAACTATCAAACTGGGCAGTGCTGATCAAATATGAATCAAGACGGTCGGATCAAGAAATGAATCAAGAAAGCCAGGCTGATGTACGTCCTCAAGAAATGTCGTGTCCATTCACAGAACACACGCTGAGATATTTCACTGAATAGCTTTGATCCGCACGTGGTTCTAGAGGAACAAAGTTTACCAAAGTAAACAAAATACGGAACAAAGTAGCTTACCAAAGTTATAAGGATTCATAATTTGGGCACAATCAATATTTCTACCAAATGTCATGGCAGTCTATTCAATGGTTACATTTCAGTCCAAACACAAAGGTCAACCTGAAGGTGTCACTTGCGGAAAAGTTAGGGGATCAAAGTTAGTAGGATTCAACCTCTGGGGACCATGAATGCCTGTACAAAATTTCATATCAGCATCCATTAGCTGACGGGATATCATGGTGTCACTACAGGAAAAGTCAGAGGATCCCCAAAGTCAGTGGCATTCATCCTCTGGGGACCATGAATGCCTGTACAACATTTCATGGTAATCCAATAGGTGTCTGGTCTAGTCTTGATCAACAGGATGAACCAACTGACGATGTGACCAACTCCTTCACTTCAATTCAAAAGTATCTGTTGTCTGAACAGCTGCCTCTCTTTCTTCCCTCTACCCAGATCGTCACCGACTACATCTTCCTGTGTCCATCAAGGAGGTCGGCGCGTGCCGGCACAGCGGCGGGCAGCGGGGTGTGGATGTACGTGTTCGACCACGTGGCGTCAGACCCTCGGGTGTGGTCAGGTCTGACTTTCTGCTACCAGCACGCCTGCCACGGCGCCGAGCTGCCTTTCCTCTTCGACTCCGCCCCGGTGGCCAACTTCACCATGACGCTCCCAGAGAAGCTGCTGTCCAATCGGATGCTGTGCTACTGGGGGGCCTTTGCCCACACCGGCGACCCTTCCTCGCGAGCCCAACAGACGACTTTCTGCCGAGAGCAGCGGCTGCCCGTTTGGCCGCGCTACACCGACACCAGCGGCTGGCTGGTTATGAACCTGACGGTGCGTTCACATGCGCAAGTGGGAACAAGGAGCCATATATGTGACTTCTGGGACAAACTGGGCATCTACTAGGACAGGCTGCACGGGGAGGCGTTGGGTTGCTCTGCATTGAAGTGGCATCAATACATGCTGTTCTCGCACTGTAATATGGCTGTGTTTATCTCAAATTATACATTCATCAGTATCAAATAGGACATTTTTAGGAAATCACAACCCCGCAGTAATTATTTCAATAAATGTTCAGCTTTTGAAAGAAAATGTTGTTTCTATGTCAGAGGTCCTGATCATTAATCCTGTTAAATAAGCAAATACAAAGTTTAAATCAACCAAAAAATTGGAACGCCTTATTCTCACTCGCTGTGAAAGGCTCTGTTTCCTGTATCAAACAGCACCTGTCAAAAGAAATATTCAATCCAAACAGTGTGGAACAACCTAGCTTCTTATTATATAAACTGTGATGTATGTATGCTTTCTAAAGGCTTCAGTTATCAGCTGTACTTTGTGGTAAAATTCATTTAGTCAAAGCAGGAGCCAGTCTTCTAACTGTATAAACTGTCTGAAAAAAGAAAAGCCATAATTTCAGTTCTCTTTTGGTTTTCTTTTTAATTGTACTTGGGTCAGAATCTCTGACCAGTGTGTTTCTCAAATAAAATGAATCATTAAAGCTGTGCTTGCAATGTAAAAAATGAATACATGTGATATTATATATATATATATATAACGATAATTATATCCATTATCCAGCAGCTGTTCCCCTCAGAGCCACTTTCAGCTAATTCTTCGTGTTTCTTACCCTGCAGGCCTTTACACACTACACAGTTCATTTGTATGTCAAACTGTTGCTTTTGTCAAGAGTACTTTCACACAGAAAGCAAAAAATATGGAGGAAAAAGGTGAAATCATTTCTTTTTAAGGAGAAGAATAAGAAGAAAGTCGATTTTTCTGAGCTTTCGCACCATGAATGAAGGCATCAACTGACGTGAAAGTGGGAAGCGAAACAGACATCACGACACAACTCATGGTGGATTTGTTGATTGGTTTGATTCATCATCACCCCGTGCTATATGAGGACACATTAAGAAGACAGTGTGACAAAGGTGACTCGGGATGAGTTACCTTGATTGCTGCTGAAGCTGGTAAATCCATCTGTGCTCTCCTCAAATCAGCCAGACTGCTTTCCTAAATATTTACCTCGCATCTAGAACATATGCATATTGGAGCATACTGTACTGCTGCCGGTGTGAATCGTTTAGATGCAACATGTTTGCAGGTGAGTATTTCTCGTATTCGCATCGTGATCTTTTTAGCATCATTTCCATAAGCAGCAAGCAGCTGTTTTCAGCGAACGAGCTCCAACAAACCCACTAAACTCCCACCAAATGAGCCAGACATTTTTCTCAGGAGCAGATCAAAACAGAGCTCAGGAGAGGACTTTTCTTCTTTTTGCCTGCACCCGTTGCCCAGAAAGCATCAACTAAAGAGAACTTTAGCATGGAAGCCCAAAATCTGGTCCAGGCTGGAAACACCTCCACACGTGCAGGTGCTAACCACCGAGCCAAAGTGCAACAAAATGTGTACTAGAAAATGGAAAAAAAATATTTGGAGGAATGAATAAAATCAGTCAGTGCTTCCTCTCTCTGATTCTTTGTTTCTCTCCAGGTAGCGACCACTCATCATTTAGAAAAGAACGATCGATATATTGATTTGTCAGTTGGAGTCTCTTGGAGTTTAATCCTGTCAGCTACGATATCAAGTCTTCCCTCCAGGCAGCTAACATCAACTAACCTGTTAAGCCCTGGCGGAGACCAATTGGGCTACTTTTTGAGCACCTGTGGTAACATATATATATATATATAAGATAAATATATAGTTTGGTACCTGAGAAATTTTAAATGGCACAGATGGTGCCAAAATGTGCCAAAATGGCACATTTGGAGATTCAGCCTGAGTACTGAGGCAGAGGTTCAGGTGTTTTGCTATGGTTTGCTAGGTTTTTGGAGCTGCAGCTACCATCATTCCCAAGAGATATTCATCATAAAATTGTAATAATTGTACTAATTGTAATTAAAGTTGTGCCAACTTCATTTACTCAGACTCTGACATACATATTTATACTTACACATCTGAACAAATATTTCAAGTCTTCCCTCTGTTGTGATACCTTGATTATTAAAATAGATCTTGTCATTGCAGAGATACACTCTGTTAATTATCGAGCAGAGACACAAAATAGCTCTAATCAGGTTAAATAATTAATTCAAAGTGGCCTTTTACTAAAACTCTATTTGAAGGTCCAGGGTTAAATGGCACAAAACATACGACATATTCATACTGTTTCCTCTGAGAACAGCTTGTTTATTCAGTTACGGAAAAATGTACATTTCTGAGTTTGTATTATTACCTCATAAATACGGAAAATATTCAGTTCTGAGTTTGAATTTCCTCCCCTTACCTTCAAGCAATGCAAAGAAGGAAGGGGAAAACAAAGTAAACTGATGTAGAATACAAATATTTCCCCCTGTAGGCATTAACCCTGAGATAGGAGAAGTCTTTTTAGTGCAAATGTTTTTGGTCTTTTATAATAAAAAAGGTCTATCTTACCGTCTCTGCAGCTGTAATTAATGCAGTACATTCAGCCTTTGAATTATCTCCATGGCACTGAATAAAGACACTCTGGTAATGGTTCTGTTTTGTAAGGAGGAGCAATATGAATATTTGTTATCTGTTATAGCTGGCCCTTCTGGAGTACTCAAGCTAAATATGTGTTGTCCACTTAGTGAATACCCAAGGATAAAGGCCAGCAAGACCTTTCAAAGCAGAGGAAAAGCAGTTGTAGCTGAGCTGCTCATGACTCACATCTCATCTGGAAATGCATAATCATGAAACAGAGACGTGGCCTCAGAGGCCGTTGTGTTCGGTTTTTAAGATATCTCCCTCTGAGTCATCGAGATGCTCTGCTCTCCACAGATTTTCTGTCGATGAAGTTTGAGTTTTGGTTGCTGGTTCTTACTTTTAAATGCTGGATGCAAATGTAAAAGCTTTCATAAACAGTTTGTAGGGCACGGAAAATCTATACTGCTGTAAAAGTACGATAACCACCTTAAGGGTTAGGGCTAGTAAGTAAAAGTAAGTAAAAGCACACAAAAATACCTTTCAATTTTAATCATTTTTTTTATTTTGAATTAGCTGCAGCTATTCAACTCGCGTTAATTTTACAGTGTGCATGATGTTAGCTGAACTGCTCTGTAAAGCACTAGCCAAACTGACATTCGCTACAAGATAAGCTATTGTCATTATGATAATACCAAAGATCATTGTTAAAAATGGCAAGTTAACATCGCTAACGTCTGCTACATTTTCAGCTACTTACTTCAGTGTACTTGCGGAGGTTAGAAGAGGAGTCTTTAAAAGCGGGGATCCGAAGAACTTCTTCGTGTAACTGTCGTCTTTTTCAGATTTTGGTACAGGAAGTTCGGCCCGTTGATCGTCGCTGGAAGCTGCCTCTCTTTCTGGGTTTTGCTCCGTCATCATCGCATCGTAGCTAAAGGACAATATTGCTTCTTTTTCTTTGGAGCAGCTGAGGTGGCGTCTGCAGCAAAGTAGTACAAAATAGACTTGAGTCAAGAGTAGAAGTGCAGGTTTAAAAACGGACCGCGAAAAATACTGTCTTTCTTGTGCGTAAGTCGTAGTGCGTTACCCACCTCTGAGAGTTTGTTATAACATCATCAGCATATAGTATGCTCTAAGCAATGCGAGATAATGAGGGCACGCTACTTTGGTTCAAACTGAAATATCTCAACAACTATTTGATTGGTTGCTGTGAAATTTGGTACAGACGTCAATGTTCCCCAAAGGATGAATCCTCCTGATTGTGGTGATCCCAGGACCTTTGCCTCTTATTGCCAGCATTAAAGGGATATAAAGGGATAAGGAATAATCATATATTTTCATCCTTCCGCTGAGGAAATCTACTGCACTCGGTAATCGACTCGTCTGGGCTTCCCGGCACAGGCAGGCAACACAAATCCGGCTAAGCTAGCAGATGTTTGATGCTTCGTACTGTGTGCTGGGACTGTACATGTACTGCTGCTGAAGTTTGGTGCTGTTCTGACCATTCTTTGTGGCTTTTTGATGGCGGTTTCTAATTGGAGGCGTAAGCGGCAATGTATTGTTTTCGTGCGGTCTTTTCTGAGGTTGCTAAAACTAGCTAAGCTAGCGGCCAGCTAACTTGACCTCTCGAGGGGGAGTCTTACTCGGTGTCAAGGTGTGTTAGACCATGGATTAAACTTACACGGGAATATCCCTTTAAGTTGACATTAATTGTTGGATAGCTTTCCATGAAATTCAATACAGCCTCACAGAGCTGCTAGCATGGCTGCAGATTCTTTGTGTTGTTTTTTATTACAGAGAAACTGCAGGATTTCCTGTGCAGGACCTGTTTCTCCACCGAAGGCTTTTATAAAAGCTTTCATAAGGAGGGTTGGAGTTGTTTTTATATCATCTGGGAGCAAAGCAGACAGTAATTTCAGTGAAACAGTTGCAGTATTTACTTTAAGGATGACTCAACAGTAGCTGTGAAGTTCGTCCTTTCAGCTATCCACATTTTTAGAGTCGGTCTAGCAGCTAAACTGGCGAGCGTCCAGTCATAAGCCTGTTTCTCTAACCTCCGGGCGCCCACCGGCCTCGCCCGTCTCTCTCCACACTGGCACAAAGGCCACTGTGAATTGTCCTGTTTCTTTTGGCACCAGTTGAAAATATGCCACACAGACACATGCGCGCTCACACGAGCCCACTTTATTGGCTGTTTACGCTCGCTCATTGATTGGTAGAGCGCTGACACGCGGGGCGTGTCGAGGCCACCTCATTATCTCGCCAGACATTTACTCTCCTGTCATCCGGTATCAAAGCGTGGCCCCTCGCTGCGACTGGGCTGTCTGAGACGGCCGCACAGCTAATCAATTGCAGTTCATCCCAGCTCCGAGCCCACGCCTGGACTCTCGCAGGGTGTCCCTCCCCCCCCCACAATCCTGCTGCTCATTATAGTGACAACTGATAAGAGGGAGACGGAGTGAGAGCGACAGAAGAGAGAGACACAGCACTCTGTGTTGCCTGGATAATTTAGGAGAGGTTATGGAATCAATGTCTGGCCATCATGCTCGGGCTTTAAATCACGGCTGCTGCTGGCTTTGCATGGGCGCATTCCAATAAGATCTGATTATAGCCGCTGCGGCTGCAATTAAAGAATCAGGTGACAGCTCTCTGCCCAGCATGCTGCTCAGACCAGCCAGCGTACAGCGAAGGGGGGGGACTGCTGTTGTCAACAGCACATTTTTCATCAACATATTTCTCATTTAAAGGTGCACTATGAAGTTTTGGGGAAGGCATTTTAATCCAAAGAGAAAGATCTTCACGAGCTCTCTTTGCTTTCCTGACTCAGTAAACTGAATAAACAAACACACGTTGGTTATATTTGGTGGACCCTGCCACTTTTCTAGCTTCAGACAGTGTTTTTAACCTTATTTTCCTCTGAGAACAGCTTGTTTATTCAGTTACGGAAAAATAAATATTTCTGAGTTTGTATTATTACCTCATAAATATGGAAAATATTCAGTTCTGAGTTTGAATTTCCTCCCCAAAACCACGTAGTGCCCCTTTAAATGGGTCTCATTCAACTTCATTCATCAGTTTCATGTAGGAACTATTTTCTTTCTACTGACAGCATCCAAATCTTTCATTGCACGGAAGGAAGTGTGCATCTATTCAAGAGGATGAGAGTCTCCTCCATGAATCGATGTTCGCCTCCTTCTGCGTGGTGATACGGTGTTATTTGGTAGAGAAATAGTTCCTGCAGAGTCTCCAGGTCATGATTGTATTTGACAGAAGGCAGACATTTACATTTATGGCCGATGCCTCCGAAACTCAGCGACTCACATCAAAACAATCTAAATGGATAAAAAGCACAACAGGTAAGGGGAAACAAATTTAATTAGATTTTGGGGTGAACTGTTGCTTTAAACTAGCAAAGAATCTCATATGTCTGTAAGGCAGATTTGTGCAGTACCTACAGGCAGTAATCTCGTTAGCTTAGCATTAAACAGTTAGCCTGGATCCGTCCGAAGGTTACAAAATCCACCTACTTCCACCTCTGAAGCTCAGCGATGGACAAACCAAAGTAAGGATAGGTCATGACTTTAAGGTGGGATAGGCCTATATGTGCCACACAGTTTCCTTGGCCAGAAGCAGTTGCTAGGCAACAAGCAGGTTACCCGTCAACCAACCTGCATTCTTGTATAGTAACTTGTGTGGAGTCCTGGTGGCGAAGTATCCCTGCATGCATTTCACAACAACTAGTGGTGTAGGCAGAGAACTAGCACCGGGCTCAAAACTGTCCAGCATAGGCTCAGTTCTGCTTTGAATGATTTTGTGTATCTAGTCTATTTCTTCAAAATTAGAAAAAAATGTTTATTGCCCCCATGTGTCTTCATCCCGGGGAGAACAGTACTATTACAGCAAGCTATTAGTTTATTTACCTGTGGTCCTGATGTCTCCGTATAATTTCGAACACAGGGTATGATTTTCTAGACAGATATACTTTTGTGTCCTCATATGTACAGAACTCAGCACACTTCAATATATATGTATTTATACATATACATATACATATATATATATATATATATATATATATATATATATATATATATATATATATATATATATATATATATATATATCTATATATATATATACACACACACACACAAATATAGGCAAATATAGACATAGATAGATAGATAACAGGTACTTCTGTTGACTGCATTTCACACTTAAAATAGGTAAAATTGTTTTTTATAAAAAGAAAATAATCAGCCTGAGATGTGAGATTATATTGTTACAGTATCATTGCACAGTTTGGTGTTAGTATATTCACCAGAGCTCAGCTAAACGAGAACCCTGCTGTCCCAATCGATGATTGATGTATTGCGACAAACTAATCCCTTTTTTGGTCTGATAGCTGATTTAAAAAGGGAAGTTGAAACTGTAGGTGTCAAATCACACGGCTCTCCAAACCAGGAAAATACTTGAAAATTCAACGTGACAAATTTGTTTTGCAGCCTTGTTTTTTTCAGAAAGAAACTGGAGTGCCGCTGCCGACAGATGAGAGTCTGGAGACAACGAGGCACTTTCTGCTTTCATAATGAAGCACATTTTGTTTTTTATTCCGTCTGTTCCCTTCCCTGGCTCTGCTCTTGGCCACGTGAATGAAAAGCAACACAAGCACATATGCTGAGATTTGTCTCAACATGGTGAAGGCTCAGGGGCAGATACGAGAGGAGAGATGAGATTAGGATTGCTGTGGTTTATTTCCAAGATTAAAAAACAGAGCGGAGAGGCCTTTGGCAGAAATATCACATTACATCTTCAGTTACAGTTTTGCTTTAAATGTGCCCAAAGAGGGATTCTCTCTAATATTACAATTTAGTGCTGCAGGCGAAAATCATTGAGGACAAACTCCTGTTTAAAGACATGCCATTTATTATGCTCTGAACAGAGCTGCTCGGTCTTTACTGTGCAGTGTAATCTTTCACACTGTGGTACTGCAGACTCAGCAAACATTTCACAGAAGGCAACAGGCCAAGTAAAGCTGAACAAGTGCAACCTTCTCCCTGTGTGATACAGTGATGCTGTGTTTTGAGCTGATCGAATGACATGAAGGAAAAAGTTCAGCAGTTTGGGGAACAGGTTTATGGGCTTTCTCAGAAGATCAATATCAATCTCACAGAGTCAGGAGTTGGGGTCAGGGTGTGGTTAGCTTAGCTTAACGTATAAAGACTGGAGGCAAGGGGAAACAGCTATCCAAATTTTTAAAAATACGCCTTCTACATCTTTAAATTTCAGGTTGTATCCAGGCCGCTAGCTACCACTTGTGGCCAAACACACTGTGGTTGAACCATTCAGCTTACTGTGAGGAACTACTGGCAACCACGGACATGGTTTAGATGTGACGAGAGAAAAGACTATACGCCTGGAAACAACAATGGCCGCTCCTCAAGAGGTTAGCTTAGCTGCTGTATCGGGCACTGAAGGCTTTTCTCGATGGAACACAGGTTTTGTGTAACAAACCATCTGCCATGTCAGGTCAGCAAATTCTTACAAACAAAAAAAAGCAAGTAAAACCGAGGCCACTCTCCAATATTATGTCATTTTGCTTTAAATAACGGCTTGATACCCTCTGCAGTTGAGGTGAATAAAGGCTTTGGCAACTACTTGAGGATTTACAGTAACTACCCCTGTGGAATCCCTTCAACCACCTAAGGTTTCTTCAAGGTGAGGCGAGCAATTCTCAAGAAAGACAGTCAATTGTTGATAACACTTTTACACCAAGTTACTGTGTATAAGAAGGTTTTTACTCATGGGTAAACCCAGAGAAATCTGTGATTTTCTTATTGTCAGAGAACGAGTATGCCTTTCTGTTTTTTCTGCGTGTGACGTATCATGTTCGTCATCGAGAACAAAAAACAGGAAACAGCAGATCATACACCTCATCAGACTACACCCAGAAGGCATTAAAACTTGTTTTAGAAAGTCTTAATCAACAACATTCTGAATCAGACACATCGTTCTTACCAGAGCCGATGATGGAAGATGTTAAGGAGTGAGACATCTCGCTTCTCTCTCGACTCTGACAAAGGTCAGGTGGTGACCGTGAAGCAAGTAGTGACAATGCAATGGTGGTGACTTTTTTAATATCTTTTACTTCTGCTTAAAGAGATGGATGAGAAAGTACGAACAGGCCAGCGTTCCCAACTTCAACGTGAGTCAGATCATGGCGCCTTACGGGGGGGGATTAACCTGTCAACTCGGGTGTTGTGTCTTCATCCCAGTGGATCGGCGCTTGAGCCGATAAGCACCCATGACGACTGAAGACTCATTTGATATGGGAACGAGTGCTGATTGTGTCTAGTCACGTTAAAAACAGACGTTAAGTGAGGTTTTTTTTTTCGTCCATTGTGAAAAGTGTATGAGTCTTATTCCATGGTCAACATCAAATACCAACAACCAGAATGCGACTCAGCCATCGACTATCTTTCTCCGGAATCCAGAAGGTTTCCATCTGACTGCACTCTTGACAGGTGTGTTTTTTTTTCATGAGTGAGTGAGGGATTGATCGTTGACTTATCAGAGCGTAAGGTTTATTGTGGATAACTGTGGCAATTACCCTGCTCACATTTTCAGCAGGACACCAAGATGGTTTAGATCGCAGAACGTTGGAGACGATATGGACGTGGGACTGTAGCCTGTGGGTCCTGAATAGAAAATCTAAATCTTTTGTGAGTCGTGCACTGATGACGTATTCCGTTCAGCTAACTCATTGGTTCGTTTAAGTGATACTCCCCATTTAGCCCGATGACAGAGTGACTAAGCCTATGAATTACAGCACAGGTGCACCGTGGGACTGAACGGTTTTGCCGTCATTGAAAATCACTGGCAGAATCGATGTGCTCCTGCTAATTAGTGGACCAAATACCAAGCCCGGGGAAGAACTGACAAAACCAGATCATCCCACGCAATTCCTTTGGGTTTCAGGGAGTGAGATGTTTTTCTCCGCGCTGCGACCTTCATCGAGGAAATAAAGTTTGCAGTCATTTCCATCAGGTTCACTTCTCGCAACACTATTATTCTGCTCTTAGCCGCAGTTCTCCCAGAATGCTCTTGCTCCACAGGGGGAAGACGGATCCTCTTTATATCCATATTATCAAAGCCATGCCCATCCATATGGTGTGAAAAACACTGGCACATCCACAGCGGGCCCCTTAGGCATATATGCCCATTCAAGTGGCAATTAAAAGTTAAAAAAGTCATTTAATCAGCTTTTTTTTATCACTCTATGATACAGAGACCATGTGCATATAAATTGCTGCTTTCCGAAGAATCTGGGGTTTCTGCTGACTCGCGTGCCTCTGTCTCATTCCCTGGAGATTTACCATGTAATGGGAAAGCGGCAGCCAGGGCTTTTTTTTCCCCCTCTTCCCCAACCTGAATTGAATTGGTCCCATGAGCTATCAGCGTAAATTCACAAGGTAGACTGGAGCGCAATTTGCTCATAAATCACAAAAAGCGCCGTAATTCTGAGCGGAGGCTTATGTAAGGAAGAGGGTGTAGGTGGGTGGGAAGGGACGGCAGAGCGTTCGGGGCTCCTGTTTGCTTCAGTTCACTGTAACAATAATACTTGAGAGGGCATTTTCACTGTACCGAGCCAAACACCTACAGCATCAACAAGACGCCGATGATAAGATCACAAGGTTCCCGCGTGTATTACAGCTTTGGAGCAGCTTTGACCGTGCTTGAACTGACGTGGAGCGCATGTGTTTGAACAATATGAGCAGTAAGAAATGTTAAAAAATAGAAAAAGCTCCAGATTATGACCATTAGGACTTGAGTGCCGCCTGAAGTATCTGACTCAGTCTTGTATCTGGTTGTAAGACCAACCCACAGTGTCATGGTTTACTGTTCATGTTGAAACATAAATGGATATCAGAGACTAATGAAACATTTTACCTTGACATTTAGCCATTACACTATTAAAGCATGGGGGCTGCAGCACTCTTTAAAACGATGTGTTATAGGAACATTGCCTGGGAATATGAACAGAGGAGTCCAGAATGAAATACAGCTTCCTTTGATCATGAAGCCTAATGTCAGTCCTCCTCTACAGTTCTGTGGTTTATCAGTGAACTACACTGCAGGCTGGAGTCTCTGTATACAGTGACGAATACGAACGTTACGTACTGTATGTTACTCTTCTCGGCGAAACATCGTATCCTCACTGCGCTGCATTATTATAAACCACAAGGCTGCTCATACCTGCCATTAACATGCGTCTTGACGTGCATCTCAAGTGACCACTTGCGATCGGATCAGACATTTTTTTGAACACAAAGAAGTAAAATAACTCACTGTAGGCCTTTAACATTTGCCGAATTTACAACAAGGTCCAATTATTTAAGTATTTGTCAAAGACAGCATTTCACAACATCTATAAAGTTTACCTTGGGTCAACAACTCACAAAATTGAGCAAATTTATAAGGGAGTCTGGGGAGTTTCTCCACGGTGACAAATCATTTGCCTCTATTTCTTATGGTCTGAGTTTGTGGTGTAGTTATTTCCTCTTTTATTTTGCAGTTCTGTCCTCCTTTTCACTCCTCCCCTTTGGCCTTTTCACGCCTTTTTCCCTCTTCACCTGTGTTTTATTTGTTAATCCGTGCTGTCTATCTAAGCCTGTCCTTTTCAGTTAGTCTGTTCTGCTTTGTCTTGTGTCTCAGTCTCGTTCGGTCCTGTGTCCTTTGTTTCTTCCGAGGTCCTTCCAGCGTTCCAAGAGCTTCTTTGGTATTTTTTTGCTCTTCTAGTTTTTTTGCTCTTGAGTTTCTTGCCACCTTGCCTTTTGGTTCCTGCATTTTGACTGTTGTATTTTCTTTCTTTGCGGCTATCAGCTTATTATCAAAGCTTTCCTTTGTTTCGACCTACCGGCCTTTTTGTGTCTTGCATTTGGGTCCTTTTTTGTTTGAACCATAACAATATGGGGTTACCGCTTTTATTTGACATGTTCACCGTCCATAAAATGTTGTCTTCTCTCATAACATTTGGTGTGAATGGTGAAATCAGTTTAAACTATGTCTCTCGCCTGCGTCCAGCGCTGTCTCTGCCTCCTCGTCTCCTGTTGGTGTTGACTAAGTTGTCAATAACTAGATATGTTAGATTAGATATGTTATCCTGACCATTTAAATAATACAAAAAACATAAATATGGTACATTTTTTACTCTGACTAGAATTACTAAGCAAAGCAATATTTTAGTGGATCAATCCCTCATTGGTAAACTGACTTTCAGTGTACCTCTGAAGACATTTTGCATTAGGCAGAGCTTTTAATTTTTGCAATTCATCAATCTGTGACCAATAGCTACCACCATGTTTGTCTCCCTTCAGTTTCTTTGGCGAAACCTTTATCAATTGACATGACAGAAATATGGTCACCTTATCTGGTAAAAGTAGTAGCAAACAGTTGACTATGTTCTCATCCAGCAGACACAGGGCAACATTATCATCCATTTAGAGTTGTGGCTCTGTCGACCTGACGAACGCAAGCCTCCTTTAACATTGCATACAATATCTGTGGGGAACACTACACTGCTAAAACAGCAAAGAACCTGAAGAAGAGACTGAATGAGCACTGAAACAGACAACATCAGAACCAAAACCGCTCACATCATGGACTGGGCAGGGGTCGAAGGTCATTACCAGGACTCCATGGACAGCCAGGGAAAGATCGTGGAGGACATTTGCGTCAGACCCCATCGGACCATCGTTGTCACGTTACTTTGAATACTATAAACAGGAAGAAGTTGAGGGGTGAAAGGATGTCGTTCACTGTACAGATGCAAAGCCCACTGAGGCGATGTGATTGTGATTCTGGGCTATATAAGTAAAATTGATCGTCCCCCTTGTTAGCAAAATGACCAGAATGCACCCCCCTCTGTAACCTGCCATCCCTTTCCATCATTCCATCATGTTCCGTCATTAACAGGTGAAATGCAGTGGGGGTCCAGACCTGGAATAATTAAACAATAAATTACAGCCCTGCTTTAACGACCGAGGGAACTGCCTGCTTTGTAAATCTTCTCACGGGACGCTACTCAGCCAATCAGATCAGTGAGTGAGATAGATAGGCACACAAAGGGGAGCTGAGACAAGGGACACCAATCAGTGAAAAGTAATTTTACATGGCGCTCTAAAAAAAAAAAAAAGAAAAGTAGACAGTGAAAACAGCTTTTAATCAAGGATAGACAGACTCTTACGTGTTTTTTTCTTCCCAAAACCAGCATGTCTGGTATCTGAGGCCGTGGAGATTGTTAAAAGCAGCAGTATGAAGGGCCACTGATAGACAAAGCACAGATCTTCTTCTGAGATCCCCACTCAAATCCAAATGGGGCACAGAGCATAAAATATCTTTTATGGTGCTGAATCATAACACACGACATTATCGGGTTTTCTAACTTGACCTCTCTGGATCATTTTTGGATCAGTTATATCCTCTGCTTTAAAAACAGCCCGTCCTCATCAGAGAAACGACCGTATAGGTCGACCTTCAAAGCAGCCTTTTATTTCCCATATTTACATTTATTGTCAGGCGGCGACCTCTGGAAATAATCACAGCGGCACAGGAGGAAGTCAGATGAAGTAGCGTAAAGGCCGACAGAGTCCACATAGAGGAAGCTGTTCGCGTCCAGTGTGAAAGCATAAGTCAACAGTGACAAGTTACTTTAACTAAAGCTGTACAGGTAGTTATTTTAAGCCAAACCATGTTTTTCAAAGCCTAATCATATATTTTTAAGTACTTTTAGTGCCTACACCTAAACCAAACCTGCCTGTCACTGGTGTGCTGCAACAGTCATGTTGTTTTTGAGAACGTTTGAGTAAGTGCCGGTTTAATATTAAGACATCTCCTGCTGACTTGACAAACAAACCACTACCGAGATCCAAAAGAACAATGGTTGAGGTGAGATTCTGAAGCGAGAGCTCAGAAACTGTGTTGAAATCAAAGAAACACCTCAAAGAACCTCACATTTACTTTGAAGAGAGGCCAGAGTTCCCTTCGTGCCGGTACACCACCGCGGCAACTGAGGCGGGCAGATGTGAAGGTATTCCAGAAGAGCAGTGTTTGTGGTTTTTTGTGATCTCGGTGTTGTTGAGGATGAATTTAATATTGTGTTTTATTGCGACATCAGTTACAGAAATCTGATTTGTTTGGGTTGGAAGTGTATAATGTGATTTGTCTATCCTGGCTGTTGTCTTGTAAGCCCAACACTGGGCTTTATATTTCTGGAAAAAGTTGGGGGTTTACATTGTTACACTTTATTAGGAGGTTTTCTTGGAACCAGAACCGCGTGGCCCAAAAATAAATTGCATCATGGCACAGTTTCATCAGTGACGATCAACTGAAACATACAGTAAAACATTAGAGAGCACTCATTCATGCTCATAAACCTGCTAACTAGCTACCTGTAACTTTGTGAGCATTGACTTTTGTCTAATGGTTAGGAGCTAAATACAGAACCAGAAACAAGACAGAGGACTGTGAAGAACTTTGTGCTGCAGTAAGGGAAAGCAAGCGGCACAAGGACAAAGTGTTCGCGGTCCAGGTCTTTAACGCGGCCTGGAGGTTAGCACCGTTTCAACAGCCGTCATTAGCAGCTAATTAAACTACCGCACAGGGGCTAACGGGACACAGCTGCAGCCTCCAGGTGACGGACGACGGGATCGATGCAGCCGCCGGGTTCAGCTGCGTTGGACGTATTTATCGGCCCCGTCCGAGAGCCCGGGGTCCGCGCCGCTGACGGCCGAGACAGTTCAAGGTGCACCTGGCTGCTCCTTAAGTTAACTGCTCTGCTCATCCGACACAGTCCCACCGGCCAGTGGGTTTTATGGACCCTGAAATAAAGTTAGTTTATGAGGCCGTTTCCTCTTTATGTGGAATAATCGTGTCAGTAAGCACTCGGAGCAGCACAGAATTTTAATGCATGCTCCTAACAGCTGCAGCCCGCTCCTTCAGGTTGGACGAAAATGCGCCGCGCATGCTCCAGCCTGTCAACAGGTATTAGCTTATCGTCCTTGCTGGCCACTCTGGGCTTTCCTACCCCGGGCAGAGGAGTGAATCATCAAGTGAACTGTGGTCGGAGAATGGGTCACCTGGTTTATCATACATGGAACATTACATATTCACAAATTGATGTCAAGTTGAAGCCTATGTTACTTTGTACATGTCTTGAATATAAAAGTAATTAATCGGAGTATCCCTCATGAATGGTTTCCCCTCCCTGACCAATGGGTCTGAACAAGGGCTCATCAGGCTTGAAGGGGAAGGTAAAAGTGTCCACACTCAGAGGTGAGGCCAAAAGCCTTCTGCTGTGGTAAACGACCGCCTCTTCACACTTTCATACAGTCTGAAGCTGGACCGATATATCGGTTGGCCCAGCACAGATGTAACACTATCAAGGACATTATGCCTGATACGCACATGTATGAAGACCTTTTATAGATTACGATGCAGAAAAAGATGCTAATGTACGAAGGTTAAGGTCACTAACCCGGACCTAATCAAAAAGACTGGGGTAGGTCGAGCTGAAGCGAGCCTACTTAGTTAAACATGCCCACCTAACTGGAAGCTACCAAGCTAATGGAAGCTGACAAGGTATCTGTGTTGACACGTAAAGAAAAGCGAATTTCGCTCAAGTGTGTTTGATTGCGGGACCATTTGCGTATATTGATTATTTTTGAGTTTGACCACTGTTTAATTCCCCCCAACCTACCGTACATTGGCTGCAAGACAGCGAGCAACCACGGGCACCTAGGGTGTCTGTTTTTGTGTTCAGTTTTGTCTCTGAACAAAATAACAGTCACTGAATGCTGTTTCTTTTATTTTGTCCTCCGGTGGGCCTTTCTTTCTTCCAATCACTGCTCTGTATGTTCATAAAATAAAGCACACGCCCCCATTCAGCAGTCAAACAAGCGAGGATTACAATACAAAAAAAAACAGGTTGAGAAGTGAAGATAAATCCACTTTTTAATGACAGAAAACAAAGTCTGTGCTCTCCTTGACTCTGAGTCTTTACTCCTCCAGAATTTGCCCGTGGCTGCCTCATCACGAGCTCCACCAGCTCCACCAGCTGTCTGCTATCACTAACGGGGTCGCTCGTTAAACCAAAACACAGGCTTCCGTCCCTCTGCTGCAGCCTGTTAGCACAATTAACCACAGGAAGCCATATTTTTCTTCCGATATTTGTCTTAAAAAAATTCTCCAAAAGGCATCAACGGGACAGGGGCTGCCGAGAGGAGCAGATCGGTGGTTGGAATTAGCCGAGCCGAAGCCCAGCAGACAAGAGCGTGGTTAGCTGTCACTCAAAGCGGCCATGCCTCTAATCATGCATAACTTTACACCTTAATATAATTCAATTTTTTAAATAAAAGAAAACAAGTTAGCTGTATAAAAATTCACTCCAGTAAGGTTGGCACAAACGGGGAATTAGTTTTAGAGACCAAAAAAGTTTTTTTGTACTCGGCTGCTGCATAGTTGGGCATTTTAACATGGAGTCTTATGGGGATTTATTAGTTTTTGGCGCCAGTCTCAAGTGGCCATACAGTAAACAGCAGTTTTTTGTACTTCCACGTTGGCTTCAGTTTTTATCCCCGGAGGTTGTTCCTTGGTCCGGAGTAGGGATCGACCAATGTGAGGGTTTTTTTTCAAGGCCAATATCGATAATTAGTAAATCAAGGGGACCAATACCAGATATTTGGAATCAATATACATTTGCGGTAAAAATGAAAATCATAATAAAAATCTTAAATAACCAGTGATTAAATGTAACTAAGTACAGTTTACTCAAGCAGTGTAATTGAAGTACTATACTTTTACTATACTACCTTTTTCTCACTGGAGACCAACCCGATAATCATTCTATCCTTAGTCCAGAGTATTTTGACCGCTTGCTTATCTGTATGACTTTTCGTTAGCACTCACATGAAGATCTCTTTCAAAAACCACAAATGAACTCTTGAACACATGAGGCTATGATACGTGTAACAGTCGCCACAATTCCAACAATGGATTTTTAAATACGTGATTTTACTTCTGGATATACTGACTAGAAATACAGTTCATAAGCAAAGTAGAGCACAGGGCACCTTGGCACACGTTTTCCTTTTCTGAAGTGTAATTACTGTACACTTTCACTTAATTAAGCCCAATTAGGTAATTACCATCCCATTGATGGAGCCGGGGTCATTGATTAGTGCGTAGAAGGGCCATAGTGAGTCAGCCAGTGTCCCCCAGAGAGAGCTGCAGTATTCTTCATATCCAGATATAACGGTGGCAAGACAGCTCGGTGTAGATAAATGGATAGTAGTGGAGACATATTGCGACACTTCCAAACAGCCATTTTCTATTTAAAATTAAAGACAAAGACCAATCAAAGTGCAACAAGTGGTGTGTTCACCAGGATCGAGTGATGGTCCAGTCAGGTGCGGGAAAAGACTTAATGCTGGCATTTGAGTGAAGGAAAGAACTGTCAATCATCTATTATACAGCTAGTTCATCCATATCCTCATCAAGACATGGAGTGGTAGAAGATTGTCATGCCATAGTAAAATTAAGCAAAGCAAATGCATATCTGCAAGGTAGGACATCAGCCTGAATGTCTTTATGCTTTAGTAAATGGTCAGTAGTGCCTGTTGTGTGCAGTGGCCTGAAGCACATTGAGTTTATTGCAGTAAAACGCAATAATTAAAATCCAAAATAGGCAGCTAGTCATCTTAGCTACGAGATTGTTCTGTAGTCTGAAATGACTGACAGTCGCCCCTCCCCACCCACACAGCGCCGCTCCGGCGCATAATGCAGTGATTGATGTGTGCACGCAAGCAGAGCGCCGACAGACAGACGTTGTCGATCGAGCTGCGTGGGAGGGCGGAAGTAGAACTAAAGCGTGCGAGTGTTTGCCTCTTAACTTTTCTCTGATGCTAAGATTGTAGCATAATGAAGTCGTAGAAGTGTTTTGACATCACGGTGCAGCCACCGCGTAGTCTAATCACCGAACTACACTGCTGTAAGATCCACTGACTGGTGTTTCGACGCTGGCAGTTGTTTGTCATGTTCCACTGTAGCAGCCCCTGACCTTGGGGTAGGTCGTCTAATTACTTGCATCACAGCAGGAGGGACGCTGCCGGGTTGCCGAGGAGAGTCTGTCATTACTGCCTCTGTGTGTGTGTGTGTGTGTGTGTGTGTGTGTGGGAGTGAAGGAGGGAGAGAGAGAGCTTTAGTGTTTCAGACAGCAGTCTGTCTGAGACAGCCAGCTCTGTTTGCAGGGCCAACCCGAGACAGCGTCCTTCCTCCACCAAACTGTGCCCTGCGCTGAAACGATGTCATGAAGGCGACTGGGGGCATCGCGCCCTCTCTTAAAGTCTCCAAATGTTCAGGTTTCAGTCCATTCACAGCTACAACACGCCTGTTCTCATTTTCATCTAATTGATACAGTAGTAACCTCATTGTTCACTAATTGTTCCCCTAAAGCCAAACAGATCAAAAGCGTTCCAACTATTGTGTCCTTTGTTGTAAAGCAAAACACTGATTGTACTCGCTGCTGAGGTTCGCAGTGCTTTTCCTCAGTGCTATGTTTAATAAAAATGGTTCTACCCAACAGATTTTAAAAAAGGATTCTGACACTTAAAACCTGGGCCTTATATTTATGTTAATGATTCCTACTTACCAAAGGTTTCGGGATCGGTCCAGTGGATTCTGTCATGTCTCGCTCTGCGTTATAGTTTGTTTTCCACTGTCTGTTTTAATTTGTAGTACTTACCTTTCCTCTCATTTCAGATCCCCTCTCCCTGCCCTTGTGGGTTCTCCCTCCACCGTGATTGTCTTCCCCCGCCCTGATTTCTTTCACCTGTTCCCTATTCCCTGTTCCCTCTGGTGTATATATAGTCCCTGTGTTTCCCCTGTCCATTGCCAGTTTGTCTTTTGTCTCTGCACTAAGCGTTCCGGCCTTGTTCCCAGTGACTGAGTGATTTTGGTTTTTGACTCCTGCCTGTTTTTCCTCGACCCCGTCTCTGCCTAACCCCTGCCAGATTTGACCTCCTATGTACCGAACTTGATTAAGTAAAAGACTTCTTACTTTATCTGAACTGTGTGTCAAGCTGTGCTTTTGAGTCTGTACAATTGTCGTCACCCGTTGGTGATAGATTGCCTCAGCTGGCAGCTGTGACACAGCTGCAATGGCTGCTACGTAATCTGTTGGGGCAACTCCAACCGCCAAAGTTACATCCACTAAATGTGCTTGTTTTTGCCACTGACAGGCTGAGGTTGCTCTGACAAAATTACGGAAACAATTAGATCATTTTTGTAACCAGAACCACAAGTCTCATTCAAGGAAAGGTCTTGTTCATTTCTCATCAAGTGAGTTCTCATTGCCAAGGTGACACGTAATCCTTCAGTTTTATCAGAAAAATGAAAATCATCAAATTTGGAGATGCAGTACAAGGTTTTCATTGATATCTAAAAACATGAGGGAGCCATTGGATCCTTCAGAACCAATATCATGTGATGTGAGACAGTCACGCCCTCCTTCCCTTGTCTGTCATTCAAGTGGAATTAAGAGTGGGTGACCCGTGATGCTACCTTCTGATGTAAGGTTAAAATTGCCATGAAAGGTTAAACATAACATCAGGGCAAACTTAACCTTAACTTGAATAACCTCAGTGACGGTAGACTTTCATGGAAGTCATTGCTGCGTTCGTTTCCGTCCAACATGCTCGTGTTCTGCTACCATCCAGGCAGTCGCTGTTCTCCATTCATTTTATTACAACAAGAAATCTACTCGATATAACTTGAAGTTACTTAAAATAAAGAACTGTTCAGTGAACATCATCTCGATTCTGTTTTTTTTTTAGAGTTCAAAGTATCGACTGACTGCTACAAGACTGAGCTTTTCAAGGAAGGCTAGGACTGCAAGGAACCAGGGAGGGGCACTGGATGACAAGCGTTCCTTTGCTGCCCAAAATGTCTGTGAAAACCCACTCCTGCAGATTCCTTCTCAATATCAGAAAGATGCGTCCGTTCTTCACCCAGCAGGCCATGCGGGTTCTGGTCCTTAAACCCAGATTACTGCAGCTTGCTCCTGGTCCTTGTGCCTGTATTTATCATCCAGCCCCTGCAGCTGCAGGGTGGTGTATGTCCTGCCTAAGTTCTCCGCATGCGGGTCCTCCACGCCCTCCACTGGCTACCAGTGGCTGCTCGAAACAGATTCAAACCATTGGTACTTTCTTACTGAGCTGCAAATGGCCCAGGCCAATCCGACACCCAGGTCAAACAAGACGCCCCGGCCCATCCGGGTACACTCTGCTACTGCCAATCGGGAGTAGGAACCAGCTCAACAAAGAGTCTGGCATTCACAACGATGGAACAAGGCATCCAAACAGAAATTTTACAAATCTTCCATCACAGACTGAAGCTCACACGTCATTCAACCAGAATTACTCATCTTATTGTTCCTAAATGTCGCACTCAAAGCCGCTCTGCGTGAGGAAGTCAATGTACTTGCACGATTCTTGCGATTTTTGCGTTGCGTCTATGCTGAATGCACTTATCGTAAGTCAGTTTGGATAAAAGCGTCAGCTAAATAAATATGATGTTAATGTAACGATTAAAATGTCTACTTCTGCGATGCGTTTGTGTGCCGGTGAAAAAGCTCAGACATCCGAGACGTCGAATCCAGCTGCAGAACAGTCCTGAATTAATGAGATAAGCTTGAAATTCAAGCACCGGTGCCCCGTCGGGCAGCCGACTCCTAAGCACTGAATTGTGAAGTTTCCCGCCAGCGCCATGAATTATTTGCCTCCCGGGGCACAAGAATTGATTATTAATCCTGTCGCCCTCCTGCAGATATATTGTGCTCGTTCTGAGTTGCAGGTTAGTAAATATCTTACTTACGGCGCCTTTCAGCTGTTTACTCCCTGAAATGGGACTGCCGGGGCGCGTGTTAGCCCACTCAGATGACAGCGAGCCAAACAGACAGCTGTTCTCCCGAAACCAGCCGGCAGAGTCGGTGCGGCCGCAGCGTTTCCCACCCACAGCTCGCCTTTCTTCCCCGTTTAGCTCTGAGCGTCCATCAAAACACATTACAGCCTCCCGTGTCAGCGCCGCCGCAGCCCGCCCGCGTCGCTCGCTTCATGGTCTGACACTGTTTGTTGTGGTGCCCTTACCCTGGGCACCATGCAGACAGGCCACTCTGTGTGAAGTGTGTGTGTGTGTGTGTGTGTGTCTCCTCGGGGTGGTTTTCTGAGTTTATTCAGACTCTCTGGCTGGTTGAGCGATGGCCACAACCAGCGGACCTGAAGGCCCCGTCGACATGACACCGCACACACTCTCCATACTGCCGGACAGACAGTCGCGCATATCTTAGGGAGGATAGTCTGTCACCATCCCTCCTCCGTTCCATAATCTTCCACTGAGCCACTGAACAAACATGACAAAGCTGACAGGCCATGGCTGTCGGCTGAGCATGTAATTCAAGTCCGGCTCTTCCTCACACACACACACACAGGCTGATTTGCAGGCATGGTGTTTCCAGTATATGCCAGGCTTGTTTTTGCTTTTATTGTCAAGGTCGCACAGTGAATCGTATAGCGTTTTTTACACTTCGGGATTGTGAGAAACACGAGCCGTGGAGCAGCGAGCTGACGAGGGAGAAGCTTTTCATCGTTCTCCCAGATTCTCCTTCAGTTTTTAAACCCTACTTGAACTTCTCACTCGCAGCAGAATGTCTAGATTTCCTCCACTTCCTAGTAGGTTTCAGCTAATTCGCTCAAAAGCAGTTACATGTTTCATTTGATCAGCATGAAATCTTTATCTCATTCATTCTCACAGGTCAGTAAGGGCTTTAAAATAATTGCTTGGATTGTTGATTGTTAAATATAATGAAGGAATGATCATTAAGGCAAGTGCACCATTAAAAAAACTCATCTGTCTTCTATTTTTGATGAGCAGGCCTGATGAAACATTCACAATGTGTCATTACAACATGCACAGTGTGTCATTTCTGCTGCTCGGGGTCTCTCAATCAAATCAAAACAATGTTTGGCGTTGGATCGCGGGAGTTGTTGTCTTCATTGTCAAACATCCCCGGGGGAGAATCTGTCTACGTGACTCAGGCACAGAGGAGGCAATGTTCCAAAGTTTTATTCCTGTGATGTTTAGTCACTTTCGCCGACTTCCTTTCTCACTCTCTGACGTGCCGTCTGATGTTTTCTCAGTAGTTTTAGCGACAGGCAACCAAAGGAAACGCACCGTTAACTTGAATAAAATGAGGATTTCTCTGAGTTTGAGCACTGTTGGGATGTCACAGTCAGGTCAGCAAAATGTATAACAAAGGTCTAGTTATTTTAATGCAGAAATGTGACCTATTATATCCTTAAAGCTCCTGTTGATAAGATAGGCTAGTTGATTTTGAGTTTCATTCCCAATTCCTCAAATAATGACGCTTTGGGACGGGGACCGGCTCGACCTACCATCCAAAATGGTCAGTATTTGAAGAGCTGGGAAACCCAAAGCATCAGTATAACTATCTTAACAAAAGGAGCTTTAAGTAAGTTTTGATGTGAAACGAACCCCTTTCTTGATATTCATTCTCTTACATTATGCATCTATTTGACCAGCGTCTTACTGAATTATGATACATTGTTCCGTAATAGGGTGAATGGTGTCTCCGTCAGTCCCAACACGCTCCCATTGCTTGTATTTGTGTCTTGGTTCGGCTGATATGATCTTCTGGAGAGTTCGTAATGCTTTATGGCACTAAGCATCACACACCACCATCTATGTCGGTGAATCTAGCTCATATTTTACTGAGAAAATGTTGTCTTGGTTTCTCTCTGATACTTCCAGCTGCTCTGCCTCAGCTCATCAGGCACTCACTGTCATTAAAGGAGGTTCCTGATGCACAGAAAGCTTTGCCTTTTGCTTTATAACTGCTACCTGCTGTTAACTGTAGCCGCTGTTAGCTCTGATAATATTGTTACAGAAACCTGGGATCTGTATCACCCACAGTGGCGTTGCACCCAACGGTGGGGGCGCCAGATCACACCAAATACCAATTCCTACGTAGTGTTGCTTTATGGGGTGGGTTGACCTGTGATGACCAGGTCCCCAGAAATCAAAAGCATGGGTTTTTGATGACCTGGAAAAGAAGACTGAACTATCTTTATCCAGAATCGCTAACTGCAGCTTTAATATCAAGCCGAAAAGCAGTGTTGAACTTCCCACTGATTGCAAGTTTCAAGTTTTACCTTGGTGTAAATGGGTACAGTCAGTAGCTTGCACTGTTGCACCTGTACCCACACCCAAAACTTGTGTCACAGTGTACCAACACACACTGCAGTGCACTCCTACATCAGCAACAAACTGAGGTTAAACCAATGGAAGGCAGTAAAAGCTAGACATTCTGGTTGGTGTTAAGACGCTCTGGCATTGTCACGCTGGACCAGAGACGGTGGACCCAAATGCAGGAGATGGCATTTTAAGTTTTATTTGGCATAAACGGCAGGAACAGGCAAACTCAAGGGAACACAAGGATCAGGGAAACTCAACAGATGACTCGACGAAGACTGAACTAAAGACTTGAGGACAGGTGAGGAGGGAAAATCAGGCTGGTGAGGATCACAGGAAAACAGGATTTGGGCAGGGCGGCTGTGGTTCAGGGGTAGAACCAGCGTCTTGTTATCGGAAGGTCACTGGTTGGATTCCCCTGGTCTGCATGTCGAAGTGTCCTTGGGCAAGATACTGAACCCCAAACTGCTCCTGATGTGCTGGTCGGCACCTTGCATGGCAGCCACCGCCATCAGTGTATGAATGTATGAATTACTGTAAGTCGCTTTGGACTTAAAATTTGCACAGACATTCACGGTCCCCTCAGGATGAACTGTAATATAGCGCCTACATGTGGTCATGATTAGAGGGTGGGACTCGGCCGCAAATAGCAGACATCTGCAGCTCCGAGGTATGAGAGTGTACTGTATCAGAGTGAGTTGCTGTAAAGGAGCCCAAACTCAGTCGAGTTCAATAAAGGTCAGAAGTCGACAGCAGAGCAAAGTATTGAATTTCCCCCGCAAACAGTTACCTTTCATGTCAACAATAGCCTCTCCTCTCTGTGGCCCATATCTCCCGCCTGCGTCTCCTGACTCACAGAAGAACGTCCCTCAGGGGAAACAGGAAGCCAGCAGCTGCACGCCACCATCTTTACATCCTGGCTTCCACCCCTGCTACCTGATCGCCCCTTAATTTAAAGCTATTCAGACAGCATCCATTACTGTAACTCAGCCCTGTTCCTTTTTTTTTTTCACATGAGGTAACACCCACACAGAATACTGATGACAGTCATTTTGGCTTATCCTTAAATTCTATATCATTTCCAAGTCTATAAAATGCACCTATGAGGCATTTTTTAAATTAAAATAATTTCTTAGAACCAGCAGTAATTTATTCCCCTTTCTAATCTACGGAGCCAAAGGCCATTTTGTGAAGCGATCCTCACAGCCACACACACTCTAGCTGCTGCTCTGATTGGAAATATGATGTTAGATGACCCTCATCTTCTCACTCGTGAAGCCTAATGCTAATGCCAGAGGCCAAACCTACAAAGAGCTCTAGATAGTTGTGATCTATACACAGACGCACACAGCAGAGGATAATGATTTCAGGTAAAGTCACTGGCGCTTCTCTACCCACCACCCACTCCATTACCTTGTTACTCAATACCTCCGCCCCCACACATGTTGCTGGGAACTGAGACATTATACTGGTGGGAAACCATTAAGAGGGGAACCTACACAACAGTAAAACCCTTTCGTTTGTTTTTTTTTTGGGGGGGGGGTTACACACTGAAAGGGTCCATTAAATTGGATGAAGTAGTATCATGGAAGTATCATCATAAACACAACTAATTTTAAAGGTCATATTGCATAACATTTTTATGACGACAAATCCTCTTTTAGAAAAAATACATCTACAGAGCATGTAGAAAGGTGCAGATTAAAGTATCTCTTTTCCCTTAAAAACATTATTATGATTGTGAATTAATAATTTTGAAATGTTTGTCCACAATGAGTGTAATGTTAATCTCTGTGAGATTCTGAAGGTTGGTTCCAGCTTCTACTTCCTGCTTTGTCGGTAAATGTTATAGCGCTGTTGGTATCTTGCAGCATCTGTGATTTGTCAGAAGGTCTTGGTTGTTGCCAGTTTGTGGGAAAAAAAAACAGAAAGAAATGCTGAGTTTTACAGTGTGTGCCCAGCGTACCGCACTGCCCAAATGTTAGCTAAATAGCATTAGCAGCGTTAACGTCAACTAGCGTTAGCAACATTAGCTAACAATGGAAGGGGGAGATTGAATGCCACATTTAGTAGCTGGATGTTATCAATAACACCTTTAAAAGAAGGAGAGTAAACAAATTGACTTTCTAACTGTTACGACAGGATAGTTAAAATTCCGAAACCTTTTAGCTGCAGTGCCTCTCTACTGTGACGTGCTTGTCACCTGGTGAGGATGTGTAGGCCTACTCATTGCCTGTCACATTTAGCTTTAGCCTCAGTCTTTTCAGCACAATATCACATAGTTGCCATCAAGTTGCATCTCAAAATGGTAAGTTAGGGTTAGGGGAGAGGGTTAGCTTAATTATCTAGCTAGCTATAACCAAGAAAACCTCCTAGCGGCAGTTGCTGCTGTTTGGCAAGGGGTAGGGAACTGAAAGTACTTGGTTATAGCTATTTTCATGTAAAGAAATGATCAAATGACTGTGTAATGCTAAAAAAAGGGTTGATTGTACTCACAGAGTATCAACTGCAAGCTATAGTTTTCTTGAGGAGAACTTAAGTGTCTTTTACTTTATTGTTTTGGTTTTATGGTCCATAACTTAACTGTTGGTTTGCAGTCTTAGCGCTCACATCAGCTGTGTTTACAGCTACAGCTGGCAGCTGATTTCAGCACAACAGCTCTGATGAACCCTTGGTAACCTACTGGGACAGCAGCAGACAAAATTAGCAACTAGCTGGTGAGCATGGTGGAGCATTTAGCGGCTCATGAGCCAGATATTTTTCTCAGGTGTTAGCAGAGAGTAAAACAGAGACAAAAGGACAGCCAATATTTGACAGTCAGACGAGCACAAACATAACGAATGGACATTGTTCTGTGTGAACAGCTGTTTGTCGACCACCTTCGTCACCTTTATAGTGTTGTTGTACTAATTCCACCTGAGACAACATTCATTATTCACACAGCCACTAGATTGCCATTAAAACGCATGGGTTATTTTAAAGATATTATATGTATGTTTTTCTGCATAAATGTCTAAGAAAGACTAGTATTTTGTTGTTTGCTGTGTCCTTACATTTTCCTTAATGTTTTCAACAGACCCACAGAAATATACACATTAAGGCATTTTATTTGGTCGTCTGTCGCTATAACTTCCAGGATAGAGTAAGGAAGTCAGCGAATGAGACTAAACATAATGTGGATAAAACTTTAAAACATTACCCCAACCACGAATATTCATGCCTGAGTCATTAGCATCAATGGCTGTTTAATGGTGTGTTGACCACCAGTGAAGCGAAATGTAGCCACGCATTCACATGAGATCATGAATGTGTATTCACCCCCAACAGCCAGATTACTTAACTGAGCGTTAGCGTGAGCTAGTGAACAATGTCCCACCCCAAAGGTTAGTGTGTTAGTTTGTCTGAACAACCTCAACCTCTAACTAAACTCAGCACTCACCAGAGGCTCCGGTTCTCTCTCTTCTTTATCCCCTCTCCTCTCTGGAAAGGTACATTCATGAAGAAAAGTACATTTTCCCTCCAGCACCAGTTAGCCGTCAGTATTAAAGTCATGAAGACCCAACATTTGATGAGGTCTCCTCTGCAGATCGCTGTTGCTATCAGGTTGATAAATTGTGATAAAGATTTTTACATATACAACCATTATTTAATCCCAAAAGTTAAAAAGTAGGATTAGAGGTCGGGCTCTGTATCTGACTCTCTCCTCCTCACTTTGAGCAGCAAAGCAGCGGGGCATCGCTGGGCATTGTGGGAAATGCAGGCGCCAGGTTTTGACAAGGAAGAAGAATGCACGCAATCTATTCCTGCTGCATCAATTTTTATCCTTTTCGATCAAACCTGTCCATCATGAGTTATGTTACAGGATTGTTTTGCTAAATCAGTGGAGTATTCTTTTGCGGTAGGCTAAAAGGAGAAACGCAGGCTGGCAGCAAAGCTCTGTCTATAGAAATAGAAAAGGGATCAGCAGGTGCAGAGTCATTTGTCAGCTTTCCAATCAGGGCACATTGTCTCATATTGTAGCTTCGAGAACAAGTTGTAAACACAATGAAGCAGGAAACAAATCAAACAGACAGCTCAGATAGTGACACACTTGGCAGGGATGGATTGTCAGGATTCAGGTGAGCAGAGAGCAGACAAGAAAAGATGCTGTCAGTGTTCAGGAGTGCAAACAGCATCTTAACAAAAGACAGATGTTATGACCCTACCCCTAACCCTAACCCAGGGTTTCTCACACCTGATTCAAATGAGTGGCTCATTATCAGGCCACTGCAGAGCTTGATGATGAGCTGATCATTTGAATCAGGTGTGGTGGACGAGGGACACATCTAAAACATGCAGGGCAGTGGCCCTCGAGGACTGGGAGTGAGAAACCCTGCCCTAACCCAATGTAAAAAAAATCGGTGTTAATATAATACAGCAACCTCAGATCTTTTGTCATCAGGCGATGGTTATTCTAAGTGCTGTATCGTAGGCAACTGGATGTGTTTCAGTTCCTTGAAGACGGTTCACCTCTCATCTAAGAGGCTTCTTCAGTTCTAACTAACTGCAGGGGAGCTGCAGGCTTTTAAACACTGTGTCCTTACAGAGCCGCCAAGGACACGTGTGAGCACTGAGTTTCGGGGTCGTTAGGGCCACTTGTGGGTCGTTGACCCAACCGGCCTTCATGTGGGTTGCTAGGGCTAGGTGAGCCCAGGTGTGAATGGTTGTCTTGGGAGGAAACTCAGTGCAGCATTGTAGGTGGGTGATAAGTGATGTCGCAGGCCACCTCCTCTGTTCAAAGACGGTCGTTCCAGTTTGACATAGATGGATTGTCCGTTACTCCTCTTTCAAACCACCTGTCTTCTCTGGCCAAGATGTTTTACATTGTTGTCCTCAAAGGAACGATGTGTCTCCTAATGTCTCATGTCAATGCCTGGTGTAAATGGGTCTTCCTCACTCTGACTCTCTCTGTATGTTTCTTCTTCTTTCTCATCTAACCAAATGGACAGTGATTATATACACTTCCCACCTCCTCATTATCCGATCTTCCTCTCTCACCTTGGCTTGTTTCTACTTTCCTCAAGAGAAATGGTGGGAGAGAGTAAGAGAGCGAGCGGGACATGTAAAAAATAAAATGGCGGGGGCCGTTGGCAGTTGCCTCGGCCCCCTCTGTTTCCCGGCGCGTTCACACCTCAGATTGTGTGAAAGCGAGAGAAAGGGGAAAGACAGAAATCACACCAGCAGCCTCCCACCCTCCACCTCCTTCTCCACCCACTCTGCCAGCAGATATTGGATTCAGCTCGGAGAGTTTGCTTGCTCGTGTGATCCCATGGCGCCCCTCCTGGGATTGAGTGGCGTGCCGTGTGTGTGGGCTGGTGTGTGCGTTAGAAGGGCAGCCTCCAGTGCTCCCGCCTATCAAAGGGTTTCTATAGCAACGTCCAAAAAAGAGTTTAGCAGGTATGAGGAGCGCTGAGGCTCAGAGGAGCTCTTCCCCCGTGGCCTCGGAGTAAACTGTCCGACTCTGGGTAACTTTAATGAGACAGGTGGAGGTTTGATGGAGGCCTGTCATGGAGCGTTAGCAGAGCGTCTCCCTTGTGGGGTGAGAGGGACACGCCGTTGGAAGAGTGACAGAAAAAAGAAAGGTTGATAAATGGCCCTCAACGGTGACCTTTGAAGGCATGATTTGAATAAGTCCTGGGTAATAATTCATTTTTATTCAAATCCTGGTGCAGAAACAGTGATATGATGTACTCTAAATTAAAAAGATCAGAGTCACCAAAGAATTATTTAAATCTCAAGCAATTGACCATCAGCTGAGACCGGCCCCACTTAGTTAGTGACACAGCACTTAAAACAGGAACCAGAATAAAAAAAGAATCCATTTAACTACATTGCCTACTCACCCATGGTCGAAGTAGGGGTTTCACCAACTAGTCATCTAGTCGACTACTATAACCCAGTGTTTCCCACCCATTTATTTATCTGTGGCGATCCTTGGCCGCCACATATTTATTTTCCATTTTTGGAGCTGCGCATCCCGTTCTCACTCACTGAAGACAGCACACCCGTCAGTAAATACAGTGTACAGTACTCCGATACAGTGGATGGCGGTGTGGATTTTAGTCTGAAAAAGAGGAGCATGACTATTTAAGTTGGCTTGACCGTTACTTCCTCTGCAAAGAAGACGGCTGGCCTCATCGTCAAGATCAAGCCCCCACAGAGCGCCAGGCCTTGAAGATAGTTTTTGTCATGGCCAAGCCGTGTAATTACATCGTCATGTGACACTGGGACTTTCTCCCAAAAGCTAACATCGTGGAAAACGCATCTGTAAAACGGTAATAAAAGCCTCACAACCCCCGCCAAATGACTTGTTTCACTGTCAGAATTTGGGCAATTTGGTCCAATACAATTTGGAGACTCTAGAAGAGCAGCCCGATTACATTTTATCCCCATCCAAGTTAGCTCAGCACTAAACCGGAAGTTAGCCAACTCAGTCTGCCTATGTTCCAACAGCCCTATATTCACACATTTCTAAGATTTTTTTCAAAATTAGGCCCTATATTCCCACAGCCTAACCCTAACCAATTTATCTCTAACCCTAACCAACTTGGCCCCAACCATAACCATAACCAATTTGATCTGTATTCTAACCCTAACCAATTGGACATTTCATCATTAAATTTATCTAAATAACTTACTCATAAATATTTTAAATAAACTATGTAACCCTAACACTAAATTCCTGGTGACAGGGAAGATTTAATATATCAAAACTGATAAAATTATACAATTCATAAACACTGGGAAAGGAGGAATAAATATATTATAAATATCATTACATTTAATACATCATTGTTAAAAAAACAGTCAACTACATACAAAATTAATTTGGAAAGCATTTAAAACCAATAAAACCTCATTAAAAACCTGATATCCTCTTCAGGTTAAGTTACGGAAGGGGCAGGCCTCAGTCTGGAATCCGGAGGGACGAACTATAAATTCAATGGCAGTACTTACACTCCTCACTCTTCATGAGGACACACCATCCTGGCAGCCTGAGCAGAGAGCCTATTCCTTTCATTTTACGTGCACTTGAGCTTGAAAAAGACCCATAAGGGTCGAAACGTCACATTAAAGCACACGTCATTTCATTTTTATATAAAAATTAAAAATATAATTAAAATTAAAAAACAATTTAATTTCTTTATTTTTATTTTCATTTTATTTTCAGTTCATATCTCCCTTATGAATAAATGAATACATTAATATATACATCTATAAATACATGAATAAATAAATGCATTAAAAAGCAATTAAAAATCCACCTCATCTCCACCTCATGCCTTTCCAGCAGGATGACGGGTGGACTGAAGTACGCTATGTAGGCAGGCGTGGACGCCACCGTGAGCATACCATACAAGTCCCACGCAACCCAACTAGGGGGAAGTATTATTGGCATCGGGGGATAGAGGCTTTGGGAGGAAGGTCAGTGCACCTCCTGTCTCCTGCCAAGGTGGAAGACCGGACAATTCCCTATTCCCTAACCGGCCCATGCCTCCCCCAAGGTTCTCTGCCCCCTCACATCCCCCTCAACCATCGAGGTACTATGGACCCCAACCTCGGTCCTACGCCTACATAACTCAGCAGAACATTCCGAAATCAGCTCCTATTGGGCAAAACTTTGGCTATAAAAGGCAGACAAACAATCAGGGTAGACAACAACGTAACAGTGGAGCATCTTCTGCGGATCTGGAAAGGAGATATACACCAGCTGACCCTGCATTTGGTTTGTCAGTATGCAAGTTACACAGGTGATAAAGATGGTTCACCACCTACAAAATGTCACTCCAAAACCTGGGAGAAGTGACCCAAAAATGATTTCCCACATGGTGGACATTTTGTCATCTATGATTAAGCCAGCATCCCCCACTTCAGATACAGTGGACATGATTGTGGGGAATGCTAAAAACTGGGGTCACTCACAACACCTTGATAATTTTGGAGGATCATTATAGGGCAAGTTTTGACACCCTTCTAATGGATCTTTCAAAAGATCTAACTCCTGAGTGGAAAGTTGCCTTTGATGTGGCAACAAAATGGGCGCGGAAAAACTTGCCGCGTATAAAACAGGAGGTGATTGATCATGCGGCTGCATTGATCACAACATGTGTGGACTCGTAAAATGAGTCACATGGACACAATCAACAACACGTTCAAACCACAGACACCAACATACAACCTGTCTCACAACAGCAGCAACAACAACAAACCACTGACATACAACCTGTCTCACAACAACAACAACACCAACAACATCAGATGGGACAGTGGAGATGCAGGTTCCTCCCAACAAACACAAACAATACGTGTAACTGAGGGAAGGGCAACTCGTCAACAGACAACACATACAGTTGCCACCATGACTGATCAGACATCAGATGGGGCACCACAACCCCCCCCCCCCCCCCCCCCCACCTGACGGAATCCCCTAAAGAATGTAGGGAACCCCGTACACGTAGTACACACAATCCATGTGTGCTTCCAGACAGTGAGACGCTCCATGAAATTGAAAAGGACCTGCAGGGCCCTGTTGGTAATGACAATTCAATCTTGGAGAGAGAGGGTGACTTGGAAGACTTTCTGATTAATTTGAGAGGGAATTTTGATCTTCAGTCACACAAAAAGGAGATTTGGCTGTCAACCAAACTACAGCACTGGTTCTTCACAGCCCACAGCCAGACGTGGCAGTGCAGGGGAAAGATGGAGTCTTAGAAGAGGATGATTCCCAGTTGGAAAGTAGTTCCACACCACGAGTTCAGACACTTAGAGTTACGAAACACATCAACACTGATCGCAAAATGGTGGAATGGGGCTTGAGCGTGCGGAGCTTGCAGATAGAGAGTTAGCCGGGAGCCAACTTCCGCCATGCCCATGCCATTCTTTCCGAGGCATCAAGCCACGTAACAGTGGAGAAAGTGGTTCTTTCCTTTGGGATTAATTCTAGGGGTCAAAAAGCCTATATAACTGCCGTCAAACAAATGCAAGGAGCGCTCAGAGCGGCAAAAATGGCATCTGGATACCCACCATAAACTACTCCTTTTCCTTACCTTTTGCTGAACAGGTCACTCTGCAAAAACTAATTTCACACCTGCACAAAAATATGCCAAACATCCCTGCCTTAGAAAATAGATTTTCACACAGAAAGAGACAACGTGCACTGGACCAAAGCAACTGAACGAGCAATGCTTGACCATTGGGTCACGTATTTAAACTTGAGGACCCCCTAAGCCCTACAGAGGAGGGGAACCAGGGGTCACCACATTTATCTTCTCAAAATGTCATTGTATTGGCTAAAAATTTCACCCTGTTATGTATTTGAAAACACAATATAATACAAGACAAAATGTTAGTATACCAAGGGCTAACGGGTTTAGTGCACCTTTGGCGGATTGATATGTATGGTTGAATTTGCACTTGAACCGTAAAGAAGTTGTTCACTGTATCTTGTGATTCAAGTCATCATTTATTGCTTTTAATGTAAGTGAAGAAACATAACACACCCCCTCTAAAGAACAACTTCATCTGTTGAATAAAGGATTGACCTTTATCCCAGCTATTGGTATCAATAAAAATCAAAAGATGCAACTGGAATTGGATATGCAAATGTATCACAGAAGAGTCAAATTAGCAACATATTTAAAAAATTCTGAGAAATTCAAACCAAAGCCTTTTACACCTTCTTCAATCTGGACACCCCCACCAGACAAATTACTATTGGAAATCAATCTACTGATTAAAAAAGACACACAGGATTTTAAAAGACATTTCGGAATGTAAAGAACAACAAAACAGTCAGGTAAAGGCCCTGGTGAGGACGACGAGCACGCAGATGAGCTTCCCTGAGACACTTCCTGGCAGTTTCTTAGAGTCTTTGCTTTAGTAAACCAACAAGGTGGCTGGTCTCAGGAAATCGAGCAAGTAGAGACGGATGGTGGGATGTGGAGGTCCTGGACTGATGTGGTTACATGTGGTCTGCAGTTGTGCAGCCGGTTGGATGGAACGCCAAATCCTCGCAAACGACATTGGAGAGGAAATGTGAAATGAACATTCAACTCAGGGCCAACAGCTCTGGTGGAACACATCTGTGTCATTGTGCTCTGTGATAAAACTGCACATTTTAGAGAGGCTTTTTATTTTGATCGGTCCAAAGCAAACCTGTGCACCAGTCATGCTGTTTAATCAGCATGTTGATATGCCACACCTGTCAGGTGGATGGGGTTTCTTGGCAAAGGACAAGTGCTCCCTGCCAGATCAAATCTGAGAGAGAGCATTGTTTAATGTGCATTGTAGAAGTCTAAAATCTTTTATTTCAACTTGTGGAGGCTAAAGCAAAAGTGTCAAGTTTAAATTTGTTGTTGCTGAGAGCAAAAATAAGGTTTATTCCGGTAATCAGGCTAAGGTTAAAATGATCAATTAGAGAGAGAATTACAGGGATCAGGCAGAGAATCAGAGTCCAGGGAGTCAAGCAAAGCTTCAGACAGGCAGGATCAGGGATCAGGTAATGCATGCTGGGAATCTTAATGTAGCGCAGAAAGTCAATCTAACAACTGGGGAAGGGGACGGGCTGTCATAGGGCTGGATCCAATCAGATGGAATGGGAAGCAGGTGGGAGAGGGGTTAGGGGTTACTGGAGAGCAGGAGTCACAGGTTCTGAAATGACATTAGAGTTGACATTTTCCCCTTTTATCATTGCTTTATTAGTTTCACTTGTTTCTTATTACTCTTCCCTCCCTCGTATGTTTAAGTCTGTGTCTCTTTGTCAGAGGATCTGTTTTCGTTCTCACTCAGTTTCCTGAGTTTCTCATCTGTTCCCTGGTCTTGTCATCATCATGTTTTACATACATTTGCTGCCTGTGTCCTCGTGTTATCCTTGTTGGTACTTTGAATAGATTTTGTTATGTACTTAATATATTTTTTTGCTCATGGATTTCTCCTGTTTTGGGTTTTTTTTTTGTTAGCCTTTTGTTGCATTTTGCATTTATGGAATTTTTTTCTTTAATCTCATGTTTGCATTTGAGTCCTCACCTTTTTTGTTAACCATTACAAATACATACGGAAAACATCATTCTTATTCTTTTGTTGTAAAGTGCAATGTTATTCGATGATATGTGCCACTAAAGCACATGATAAACTGAAACGATAAGCGCTTTAAAAGGTCATTCCAATGATTTAATTTTGCAGTTAAAAGATGGTTGATACACAAAAAACTGGATTTAGAGAAAATAGTTCAAATCCAGCAGAGACCAAAACACCCAGACTATCCTGACCCTAATGAGGTTCAAGTTCCAAAACACTAGATCCCACATTTCCCATAGTGCAACTAAAATCATTTTATTCGATCCTGCTTGCCTTCTACAGTAAATTCTTTCATCTTTCAAACCCCACATCCCCAATTTGTAAAACAGGCCTTTGCTTGGAAGTGAAGTCCAAGCAGAGATGAAATATATGAGCAGAGTTATATTTTGAATCCTTTGACAGCTCCTCTAGGGCTAGTCCTTCTCACGATGTGCAATCTGAGCTTCATATTACCTAATACCAGAATTCTGATTTATAATTGAAATAATTTGCATGTTTACGTAAATAAAAAACACTTTCACTTCTAGCAGCACCATCGCTACTAACAATAAAAAACACAGCAACTAATAATGAAAATACAAGCTGTGCACATAAATAACACCATCTTGCATGGATCATGGAATATATATTTTCAAACACAGCTAATATTTACCTCACTCCTAATCACCTACAGCGTATGCATCCCCATATGTGCCAGCGTGGCAGAGAGCCAGAGCATGTAAACAGTCTCACCAGCGGGCTGAGTGTGCACGCTGCATACATCACAGACAAAAGACGCCCAAAACACTGACAGGTCCAGTAATTGCATTCAGTGGATCATAAAATTGCACAAATTGCATCATTCTTGCCCCGGTGACAGGGGAGGAGGGCGAGGGGATGCGGCGCGGCCTGGGTTTGAATGCACGCCGCGTTCCAATGCAGTTTCGCTTAATTAAAAAACCAGGGGGTTTGCATAGCAATGCGTCACCTCGGCGCTGGCCTTCACCGCGAGTCTACCGCATGAGGAGTTTCATGGGGCTATTTACTTTCCTGGGTGATATTTTCACCTCCAGCTCGTGCCCAGAGACTCTATTAATTGCCGGCTCCGTCATCTGTGTAAATACGGCGGACACACAAGGATGTTTGCGATGCAGAATTATTTTGTCCACTGCAAGTGCTGTTTCCCCAGAGAGAGAGAGAGCAGCCAATCCGTATGAGTGTGTGTGTGTGTGTGTTTAGAACACGGCTGTTTACCTTGACCCAGAAACCAATCACAATTACACTCAAGAACAAGAAGGAAATCTCATTAAAGATGCACCCCGGTGAACGTGTGCTCCTTCGGCTGAGCGTCATCCTCTGGGCGCATTAATCACACTCAGCATGGAATATGAGTGTGATATTGATCATGGTATTGATCGAGGAATATCCTCTATTCAGACCCCGTCAGTCGTTTTTACATGCAAGACTTATCGCTCACAACAAGCTGCAGCCGAGACAGCCGTGGCAGTGCTTCTGCTCATTCCTAATGAGCGTGTGATGCAAGCTAACTACATTTGTTCCCAGTGCTAAAGGTCTTTTAATCTGCGAATGACATTAAAGTGATCAGTTAAACGTACCACGAGGGACCTTAAACTGGTTAGGAAACAGCCTCAATTTAATGCTGATGCATTTATATGAGCTACATAAGCAAACGAGACCATCAGTGAGATGATTCTGTGTAGTTATTATAGTTATTCTTAATGCCTGTCACCAGCTCGGAGTCCAGTTTATCCAATTCCATTGAATAAATCATGAAGTTAAAACAATTTATAATGTTGGAGTGCTGATGGTGAATTGAGGAAGCCTGAGGAAAGAAGCTGCTCTGTTATCTGGCGGTACGGCACTACAATGAAGTTTACTTTGTTTCACCTTGTCATCTTTTGTCCGTAGGGATTAAATAAATAAAATAAATACAAGTTTTAAATGATTATGCAATTCATCACAGTGATTTAGTCTTATAAGATCCTTAGTTACCAGGACCATGCCAATTTAAAAGGTAAGAAGTGATTGAGCTAAATGCTAATGTCAGCATGCTAACATGCCTGTCACTACCAAGCCCCCAGGAAGAGCGCCAGGCTTTGAAGCCAGTTTTTGTAGCCAAACCGTGTAATTACAACATCACGTGATGGACCGCTGCCCCAAAAGTTTTTTTTCCCATAAGCTTACATTTTGAAAGAAGCGTATGTTAAACGGAGGTTACATTATTCTTTTTTTTTGAGTCACAACCTCCGCGAAAAGACTCGTTTCGCTGTCATAACTGGACCCATTTGGTCCAATGCAATTTGGAAAGTCTAGAAGAGCAGCACGGTTAAATCATTTTATCCCCGTTAAACCAGAAGTTAGTCGGCTCAGTCAGTGGAAGTCTCTCACGCTCTGCGGGCCGCGCAACACGGAAGATTATGGAAGAGTATTTTCATGCCCGGGAAGTCGAGCGTTTTTGGCTTCAAAATGCCACCGAGGAGCACCGAGGAGCTCCACCTCCAACGCTATGACCAGATTTAATATAACGTCCTTGGTCACTATCAGATCTGAGTAGCTGCCTGATCTGAGTATCCGTCTTGGGGTCGTAGCATAGCATATTTTCTGATGTTGTGTAATTGTGTATTGTCACATATTTGAACAAATTGTACTTTAATGTGCCAAAATCGTTGTTATAATTTCCAAGTCTTTAGAGCCCCTTTGAATTGTATACGATTAGCATTATTCTTCGAGAAACTTTACGCCAAAAAACCTAGTTTTATGATGGCACTACATGAAAAGTCAGGAGTTCAACCAAAGTCATGAGAATTCATCCTCTGGGAACAATGACTATCAGTGGAAAATGGTAATCGAACAATAGCTGTTGGGATGTTTCAGTCTGGACCAAAGCTGTGGTCCTGCCAACACTGCTATCCCTAAATAACCGTCGCCATCACAGCAAAAAACTATTAAAAACACGTCGGTGAACCACATTGTTCCACTGGGTAACATGTTCCATCATTATCAAGAACATGAACATTATGTAGTTTATTTATGTAGTAGGTTACTTTTACTGTTCATACGCTGTCCTTTGTATTCTATTTCTGACAAAACTAACTGCCTCCAGCAAATACATGGACATGTGATGACTTGCTGATTGTGTTGCAGATTGACAGTGTAAACATACAGGAAGTTAATGAGCTCTACAGTTCCTCTATATCCCATGCTGCCTCTCCGAACTGTGATGCCCAGCGTGCTTTGCATGTTTTATTCAGAGCCGCTCTATGGGAGGTGAACGAGGGGATGGCTCACGCCGTCCCTCACATACTGCTTTCATGGTACGGAGGCGATATGCATTTTAAAGACAATGGACAAAAGAGAAAATGAGCCTTATTATTCATACCATTTTACTCCAGTTATGTCTTAAATGCATTTATATACGTATTCACAAATAATCTGGAACACACAGATTTGTTGTAAAACACGTCGCTCCGGGCAATAACACGTCATGTTTCATTGGTCCCTGTGACGTTTCTCTGTTAGAAGATGCTCCCTGACCTTTTGTGTCTCCCGTCTATTCTTTCTATCCGTGTGGAACAAAATGATTATGGTTATTAATGGTATGGAACTCTTATTATCCTCGAGGTTGTTCTTTGCCGTCATTATAGTACTTCAGTGTGAGACGCATTATCTGGAGAGGTGAGGGACAGGTCGCGTAAAGAGCTGCTGTGTTCGGTCGCGTCTCTCTCTGCCTGGGCGATCAGATGCGTCTCATTTTTCACATCACGTTGCAATCGGCTCACGCAGGGCCAATAAAGACTGAGAGCAACAGAGAGCGCCTTTTAACCTCCGTCGTGGCACCTGTATTAGTTTTATCACTTTGGTTTTAATGAGATCAATTTCAGCTGTCATTGAATTCTTTGCCCGGTTAGAGCTAGTGAAACGCTCTTCCTGTTCCCCACACTGCACGTTGGAAGTGTTTGGCCTTCCCAGCGTGTGATGATATTTTAATTAATATGTTCATGATTGCATTCAGAAGGCAAAGTGGTGCAGTGGTCTGCCTCACGGCAGGAAACTCCTGGCTTTGAATCCACAGGCCCTGTCTGTGTGAGGTTTACATGTTCTGCAGAGGAGGCTTTTGGATTATGTGCCCGACGTTCAGTGAGTTGCCAAATGTGAGATTTAGGGTGCTCCTGGTTCTACATGTAATAGTCCTATTGATATTTCCCATCGACGATATTATGTGACCCAACTGGGACTCTTCCACGGCTTGGTTGAATCATGAACACGAAAGATGAACAAAATGTGTTAGAAAATAATAATAATAATCGAAAGGCTAAAATCCTGTGGAGATAACAACTTTTGGCAAAAATCATCCAATTACCAGGCGTAAAAGTCTGTGATTTTGTTCTGCTAATGGCAGAATGCTAATGTCTGGGTCAATTTTGGATGAATTCAAGCTGTATTTTGCTCTGCAACAAAAAACATTTTGAATTCGCAACCAATCCTTGCCTCCAACCATCTTCCCCTCCGTGCCAATAGAAAGCCGAGGCTCACCCGACACGCCAAAATGACGAACACGATTTCTCAGAAAACAAAGCGGAACCTGCTCTGGCCGTAGCATGAAGCCATATGATCGTTAAATGATCTGGCAGAGCCTTGTGCTTGTTTTCTATTTGCAGTCACATTGAGGATATTGTTTAATTAAAGAACTGAAATCGGAAAACAGGAAAAGGAAAAAAAACACCTCCGGGACGAGCGCCGACAAGGCAGGTTTATTTATATAGCAGCATTCAAGGCTATTCAAAGTGCTGCTACAGAGACATGGAAATACATTAAGATAAAAAATTAATACATTACATAACAAAAATTAGTTACAGATAAAAAATAAATAAATAAACGGAACTATAGAGAGTGATTCTGGACACAGCCCAGTTCTCTAAATACATCCACCCCTGTAAGCCTGCACAGGATGTGCCGGTGTAGATAATGGATGGATGTATTAATATATTATTTACTTGTACCCTGCGGAATTTTCGTCCACTATCGAGGCTTTTTTGATGAGCAGGCGCTGTACTGTTTGTATTTTCTCCTACCAGCGCATAAAATAACACTGCAGATGAAATTATTAAAGGAGCAAGCTCGTCAAAAATTTGAAAATTCATTGAAAAGTCATCATCTGCTCGCCCTCGTGCTGATGGAAAGTCATCTGAAGTTTCATAGTCCACAAGACCTCTCGCAACAAAACAGCGTTGCAGCGTTCACCCAAACAACTGAAGCAGATGGGGATTAAAACTGAAAAAAAAATGACTCCATAAAGCTCTTCTGGTGTCATCCAAGTCTCCAGAAGCCCCGAGATCCCAAACTGATTTGGAAATATGTTATTTACACCTTCAAGGCATGGTTGAGCTCATGCTCTCACCTTAGACAGGGTATGTGCTAAAGCTATTAGCTTAGCCGCTGTGGAGAAGATTCCGTCTTAAAAAAAAGCATAATTTATGTCTTCTCAAATCAATTTGTGATCTTCTGCGGACTTGGATTACGCCTGACAAGCTTTTCTGCATGCTTTTGGATGTTTTAAAACAAGTCCCCATCTGCTTCGGTTGCTTCGGACATCTCTGCAACCGCTCCAGAAATGTTGTGCGGACTATGAAACTTCAGGTGACTTTCCATCAGCGTGCGGGCGAGAAGATGATGACTTTTCAATGAATGTTAAAATTTTTGATGAGCTGCTCCTTTAATATTTTTATCTGGAGTATTATTTCACGTCCTGGCAGGAGACAGTACAAACGATACAGCACATCAGCTCATCAAAACATCGCTTCGTAGCATCAAAAGTGGTCAAAACCTCCACAGGGTACCGTAACGTAAATATTATATTTATCCAGCCTTTTTTTTTTTTTTCTCCAGATGTTACATTTTAAAACAAGTCCCCATCTACTCCAGTTGTTTGGGAGAATGCTGTGAAGCTCCAGAAATGTTTCGTGGACTACGAAACTTCACCTGACTTTCCGTCAGCATGGAGGTGACCAGAAACAATACATTTACATTAAGCAGACGCTTTTTGTCCAAAGTGACTTATGATTACTGATGGCGGTGGCTGCCGTGCAAGGTGCCGACCAGCGCATCAGGAGCAGTTTGGGGTTCAGTATCTCGCCCAAAGACACTTCGACATGCAGACCAGGGGAATCCATGCAGCGACCTTCCGATAACAAGACGCTGGCTCTACCCCTGAACCACAGCCGCCCTCAAAAGTGTCTCCTTCGAGCCGGATTTGAACCAGCGACCTAAGGATTTCAGCAGTATATGCCACTACAGTCCTCCGCTCTACCAACTGAGCTATCGAAGGGAGCTCGTGACTGAATTTCCATTTTTGGGTGAAAAATTTAAATTGAGCAAAGCACCTATGTATGAAATCAAAGTACATTTGCTACCATGAGTCAGAACTCGAAGCTGTTTCTGATTTTTTCTTGAGCAACTCTGATGCCTGATCTCAAGTCAAAGCAGCTTCTTACTACGTAATGGACCCATTTCCTGCCGGTTCCTTCCTATAAGAACTGAACTGATTCATGTCCTTTACAGAAAAACAGCTAATTTGCTGTCACCTCCACATCATTTGTGTATGTTCACCTCACGGCCTGCAGCCTCCTCCTCTATGGCTGACACTTATTGAATTTGCCATACCTCATCACAGGCTATACAGCCGAGGAGACACTTTTTTCTTTTTAACATCAATTGACAATTAACAAAGACTTCGTAACAGGCTGCTATTTTCCTCCTCAGAGCCGTCTTCAGAACGTCTTTCTCTGCCGCAGCAAAGATAACGCGAAAACAAATGCAGAGCCGCAGAACAAAAGCAGTTGCTCTCTTTTTATTCGACGAGGAAGACAAAAGAATTATTGACAGGCACAGACGAACGGGCCGGGTTTCACACACCACTCCAGGTTTTTCAAACCAAACGCTGTGCACAGACCGAGCGCTGCGGGCAGAGCGCCCGCGGCAGCCATCTGCTTTTTCATGAATTTATCTAATATTGCAGCATTCGGAGGTAATGAAAGCCAGACAGACTCTCGGGAAGGAATGCACAACAACCTTGTTCCGAGCAATTTGTCTCCATTTAAAAAAAAAAAAAAAAAAAAATCCCCCTTCAACGGGACGCTGGGTGAATAAATCAAAGCGTGATCGAACATCCTTCATGCCAGACGCCCACGTGCGTTTTGTCATTCCTCGCAGCCATTTAATAAAACAAAAGGCTTCTCCGCAACCTTTGAGTGTTGCGATCTCCATGGCAACCACATGCGCCACGGCCATAAGGTGTTCCGAGCGCGGCCCAGATTTCAGAGTGGGGTCACGGTGAAGCACGGCTGAGGAGCATGTGAAACAAAACAAAAAAAAACACGCTTCATATTTTACAGGCAGATTAGATGAACTGTGAAGGAACACAACAACATGGGAGAAAAGAGAGGAACCATTTAATATTGTCCTTGAGTTTATCCTAACCCTCATGGTTTGAATAATGTCACTTTGAGTCCATGTGTAAGTGCATTTCCTTATTGTGAATAATCCTGCATTAACATTTAGGCTCAATCAAAGACACTGGAGGTCTTTATATTGCCGATAAAAACTGTGAATGACTGCCCCTTTCAAGATGCTTCTTTCATACCCAATCGTGACGCCGTCACCTGTTACCAAAGAACCTGAAAGGTTCTCCTTCGTTCCTTGCAGCCATTCGGCCCAAAATACATCTCTGAGGTCTTCAGGTGCAGGTCTTCTCTCAGTCCTTAGAGTCAGAACTAAACATGGAGAAGCAGCGTTCAGTTATTCTGCGCCACATATCTGAAAACTGCAGGTCTATTCTTGTCCCTTTTAAAAACCCTTTTCTATTTTAGCCAAATTTTCCATTTCTGTTTTGTATTTTTTTGTGGAATTTCTTTTTTCCTACTTGTTTCTTTTTTAATTTCTTTTAATGTCATTTCTGTGCCCCTGTGAAGCACTTTGAGTTGCCTCGTGTCTGAATTGCGCGACGCGAATAAACTTGCCTCGCCTTCCAAACGAAGTTCTCCAGGCCTCTGTGTCATGGCTCTGTGTTTTGTGTCTTATGTTCTGATTTCTTTGCCCTCTTGTGTCTTGTCTGTGTTATTTCTCCTCTGTGCTTCCCCCTCGTTAGCTCACCTGCCCTCGTCCCTCCTCTCTCTCCTCACCTGCCCCTCGTTCCCTAATCAAGTGTGTGTGTGTGTATTTAAGCCTTGGTTCGCCTTCACTCCTTGTCGATTATTGTTTGTGTTTCGCAGTGTTTTGTATTTAATCGTCACGCCTTGTTCATGTCGTCTTGGTTTTTCTTGGAGAATACTTAATTCTACGATGAATCCTGGCAGCCTCGGTCTCGTGTCCGTGCGTCTGGGACCTCAGCCACTACCACCAGTCCTGACACTCTGAGGCAAGCGCCGACTGCAAGAGCCAGGGAACACCTACGTTGTTAAAAAAAGAAAAAAAAATCTGTTTATTTTACAGATAGTCACTGTATGTTTGAAATACACAAAATATTCATAAATTTGAAAAATGATACTGTGAATGACGATAGAATGTCCACTGTTTTAACAGAAAATAAATAGCAAAAAAAGTTTTTCATTGACAATGTTAAATTCAAGGTTAATACTGTGTTCAGATGATAAAATTAATGACAATCAACACTTATAAAAAAAAGTACAGTACAGTTACAGCATCATGTAGTGGCATAGATTTGTTAGTTAATTCAAATCCATCTTATATACAGTATTTATGGAGGTTTTCACAACAAAAACTTTGATAACTATGAAGACACTGTGCTGAGAGTACTGGAGTTAAAGATGGCTCACTTTTCCCATCATGCATTGTCCCGCATTGGAGAGATATTGATTTTGTCTAATTCTGAAGGTTTGGTTTATTAACAGAGTACATGTTGTGTCTGAGATCAACTTTCAGTGAGACGGACCAAATACATTCATATTTCAAACTGCATGCATATAATATATCATAGTTGTCTATATATTTGACTATACATAGTTTTGTTATATAGTATTAAGAGGGACATGTCTGCTGAGTGAGCTGATATGATGCTGATTTATACAACAATCCATGTCCAGATGTCAGATCCATGAATAGAAATAACAGATCGCCTGTGCTGCATTTTAATTGACTGTCATTATTGGAACATCTGGAGATGGCATACGAGCTGCACAGTGTGTCTGATAACAATACAATAAATCGGCGTCAGATCTGACAGGACTGCGAGTGTCTCTGTGACTTCCTGTGGAGACTGAAGGCTGCTGGGAAACTGTCAGACTTGACTGCAGCTTTTTTGTTTCTGCCGCCTGCTCTCGTTCGCTTTCAAGGTAGACACGATTTTCTGTTTGTATGTTTGTGACTTTGCATTGTTTCTGTATCTGCTCGTTTCTCCCAGTGGAAGTATTCTCAGACATTGCGGCACGTTCTTGTAATTTGGTGTGTTGTGTGTATTTGCAGCACATTTCCTAAATGCTATTTATGTGTTGTCACGCTGTTTGTGTTTTTTCTAATTTTCCATGTGTTTTGTATAATTGCATGTTTTTTTTCGCATTTGCCCGGATACAGAGTTGACTGTTAAGAGGCCTGGCTGCCGTCTTGGCTCAAAAGTCATTTTTCCAAACCAAACGTCTCATGCATGAGTCATTTTATTACTAACTGAGCGTCATTACCATATTTATCTGCAAGTCAAAATACTTAAGATAAAAACAATGAGCCCGTGTGAAGAGAATCTGTTACATAGCTAGATTCGATTACCATGGATCAGCAGACGCTGTATGTAAGCATGACATGGATGTAGCCCCAAAGTGGCAGTGGAGATCAATATTTAGGGAACAGAAATGCTTTTCTAAATTAATTATATCCGCAGAGAGGAAGAGTGCAAGGGCAAAGATCTGCTCCCTGTAAACGGATTAAAGCTGTCAGTCAGCGATGTCTCGGGATTCACTTTGAGCACAGATGAAATAAGAACTGAGCGTTTAGAAACAAAAAAAACCCCAATACCTCATCTTTCTCTGTCTAATGTGTGCAGTCTGGAGTCAGTTACATAATTCTAACAGTAGACAGTAGCTTGGCATGTACTTGTACGATTGCTTGATTTAATTTATATATTTTTTTTATTGCAAACATGTAAAAACCACAAAAAAACTGCAAAATAAAAGCTTTTTTAATCAAAAAATAAGTTAAGATTATCAGGAGCAATTTGGGGTTCAGTATCTTACCCAGGGACAACTTCGACATGCAGACCAGGGGAATCGAACCAGCCTTCTGATAATAAGACGCCTAAGCCACAGCCGCCCCGTTCACTTTATGTTCACGCTCTGTTTAAGGTCCTGTCTCTTTAAGGCCCCCCCGTCCTGAATACCCAGTCTCCTCTGATTGGTCTGCTCACACACACCTGAGCAAGCACCGCTAACAACAACAGAGCAGCTGCGCTAAATGAATTTCTGACGCGCCAAACTAGCCAGTAGGTATGAATTATGCAAATGTGTGGAATTAAAGGAGGGACTAGTGAACATTTCAGGAGCAGTGTAGTGTGTGGGAGAGAGGAGATTCCACTGGTGCAGACTTCGACCTCTTTTGAACTCAAAGGAATCCTTTAACTCATTTACTAATTATCTCATGTAAATCATATTTATACTGTTTTCATACATACTGTGTATATATATACTGTATATATGTATATATCAAGTCATAAATTAATTAACTATTTATACTGTATATAAATATGTGTGTGTGTGTGTGTTTGACCAAAATGTTAAATAAGCTGCAACATGTCAGTTAAGTCAATATTTACGTAAAAATATGTATGTAAATAGAAAAATGTCAAAGATAGCAGCAAGAACAAATACATACCCCCAAAAAATCACTTACGAAACTGAAAGTACTAAAAAAGAATTGAAACTACGGGGAACATAAAAGCTCAATTTACCTTCATTTATCTCCAGCCAGGTGTACCACGGTCCACGTTCTACAGTGTATTTCTGCAAAGATTTTTGTTTTTCATCCTTGTTGACGCAGAGGGAGGCCGACGCTCTGACAAAAGGCCTGATGTAACCTTTAAGTAACAATGAAAGAAATAAGTGCAGATGATAAAGCTGTCTCATATCATGAAATAAAAAAAGATCAAACCCACGTATTACTGCTCATTACCCAGCGGGGCAGAGCCGGGGCCCAAGGACACAATTAAGAGCGGACAGAAAGGAACCTGTCGCACATGAATTAGACTGAGCGCAGAGGGTTTTCAGCTAACACACATGATTTTAGCCTTTTGCAAGAAGCAAAAAAACTGACTTTGTATTCTCTTTGAGGGAATAATAATGAATAATCTGCCATGGTTTGGAGTTTCTTTGATAGTGTGAGGCAGTCTCTGAAGTGTGGCCAAATCCTCTCTGGGAGCAGTCCAGGCCCCGGAGCCCCAGTATCATTAGTTAAAGTGAATAAACAAACAGCATTGGATATCTGAGTCTTATTCCACTTCCTTGATAAGATGTGTAGCCACATTTTCAGTCTGTTTGGTCTTTGGGTTTGTACTCTGCGGAGAGGAGTATCAAACATCGATAGCTGGCAGTTTCCACCCGTAATAACCAGGAAGTTAAGGGTTTCGCTACAAACTGCAGAGTGCATGCCTGCCTCAGCCGTGTCTGAGCAGAGGCCAGCCAGGGTTGAATAATATATGGAGTCTGAGAATTCAGCCCAGGGAAATATTCTTCCATTTTTAGCTGCGTGAAAGGGATTGACCTGAGCAGATAAACTAGTGAAGTGAAGGAGCAAAAAAGCAGCTTCACGATAAAGTTCACGTTCAAATAAAGTCATGGAGGAAAACATAAATATCAAGGATAAACTGTTGCAGTGGATATCCCACAGTAGACACAACTGTACTACTACTACTACTTTCTGTGTCTATTCTGAATGGTGAATTCACAAAACCATTGTGCAGCTCATGGGATTGGTAAACTGGCACAAATAAGACAAAGAGAAGCAGTGCAATTCTCAAAGCACCCGCAAATGGTGAAATGCACCCCTGACTGCACTGTCAAGAAAATAGCATATCATCTGCATATTGTTAAATGAGGTAATATGCATACAATTGGTGCAAAGTTGGCCCCTCTCTGTGCAAATGAGCCTCACACCAGCGCTTATATTCACACGTAATTGGAAGAAAAATTATTAGTGTCCTCAGAAAGTTGGCGGTAACTGAAGTCACAGTGGGATCCAATCATAAAGTCTTCACAATATAATACATCTACAATATAACATTAAATTAGGGAGCAGCACATCGCCAGAGTAACCGAACTGCTGCCAACTATAGCTGCCATTAGCTAGTTAGCTCAGTTAGCCTCGCAGCTATCTGTTGGTGTTTATACTCATAGTTAAGGAGCTTTGGACCTGGACGGGCTGGGGCGGACTGGTTACTTGCTATGAACATGCTATGCAACACAATGCATAGACAACATTACGTCCAAACTTTTATTCCACCAAATTCTGTTTGTAATCTTAGTTAAATGTTGATGTTTTCAACCAGAATTCTTCCATATTGTACCTTTGAGTTCAATCAGGAGGACAATCTTTATGTTACTCATTCATAAATTCCTCTGAAGAGTGAATGAATGAATGAATGAATGAATGAATGAAGGAAATGGAATGCTAACTTCCGGTTTACATGCTGATGTTTATAAGGTTTTCCCATGTTTGCCATTTTAATTTAGCATGTAAGCATTTGCTAATTAGCATTAAACATAAAGTGCATTTAAGGTGGACAGAATGGCATTTGTTTTGAAAATGTTGGATGATTCGAAATGTTGCCTTTTTGTTTTTAAAGGTGCTATTTGTGAGAAAAGTTGATCTTTGAGTCTCATCCCCAGCTCGTCACACAATGTTACTCTGGGAGTGTAGGGCGGGTTGGCTGCCATCCCAAAGCATCAGTTTCTTGGCGAGTTGGGAATGAGACGCAAAAATCTACTTTTCTTACAAATAGAACCTTTAAGGGGTCATCAAACTTATGACAAATCTTTGATTGCAGAAGATGAATGTTGAACTGTAATGACAATCCATTCATGATTTGCCAAGACACAAGCTGTGTGCCAATTCAGGGGCTGCATCCTTCGAAGGACGCATTTGAAGGCCAATTACGTCACAACGCTGTGCGAAGGTTGTGCCAAATCGAAGGCTCCTTCAAATGCACCCTACAAATACGTTCTTTTCCCTCTTTTTGGAGGATGCACCACTACTATCCTTCATGGCCTCCCATATCCCAAGGTTCTTTGCGCGTCGCTGCTCAGTCAAATGACAATGGCGACATCAAGCTAATAATGATAACATTACTGTGGGTTCAATAACAGGTTTACCTCTCCACGCCGACGGAGCCGCTTCTCCTCTTCCTCCAGACTCAGCAGGATTAAAAAGAAAATCAAAAATTGCTCTAGGTCAAACATTTTTTGACAGCAGAAATCGTGACGTAAGGGTAAGGGGCGGGAACATCTGGTGACGCAACCAGGAAATATTCCGAAGGCTAGACCGTTCCAATTAACAACGGTTGACGTTCAAAGGGACGTTCGAAGGATGCAGCCCATGAATTGGGACACAGCTACAGTATTTCAGTTTGGACCAAAGTGGAGGGGCTGCTACTATATATCTAAAGCCACGCTGCTAGCATAGTATTAACTGGTTTCGTTGAACTGAGTTAGCTTCAACAGACGTACGAGAGCAGCAGCACTCATAAGTTGTTGACTGCACACAGACACATTGCCCATCCAACCAAAAATCTATCATTAGTGTGCCCAGACAGCTGAGCTCGAGCCTGGTCGACCACTTCTTTATTCAGGCATGTTGGTGTGTGGACAGAGAGTCTAAAACACGAAACAGATGTGCAGTAAACAAGCCCACTGACTTCCCCCAGACTCAGTGACTGAGTTAACGGTCACAGTCGCGGTGGTGCTGATAGAACGGCGGCCATGACCACACGGGACTCAAGCTGTTGCAGGTCCTACGATAAGCTCACTGCCAGTCGATAGATTAAATCAACTGCAAACCCTTGTTGTGATTCTGATTTCTTGGCTGTGTCTCCCCCCTGCTAGAGATAACAAGCCTCCTTTCTGATAACTCATGTGTAATGTGTTGCTTATTCTTTCATGTATAACTGGTCCTGGCCTGATGGGGGTAAAACATATGTAAAGGGGGCAGGGACACTGGTTCTTACTCCTCCTGGCCCATTGACTGTATAAAATATGGACAGAGATTCCGTGTCTAAAAACCTGTTAGGTTCTATTTACAGTAGGTTCTAATTCTAGTATGGATTGGGAGGAGCACCCAGGTCTGACGGCCCATCGTGGGGTCAGTCTGCGTGGCTTCCCTCCCTTTGTGTTTAGCCGAACTCTCAATCCCCTTTCCTTTCTTTTGTCTTGCATTGATTTTCACATTTTATCAAAATAAAATGATTGTTTATGTCCCATTCTTTGACCTATTTATACGTAAGAGCCCATTCGGGGACTGTACCATAGAAGCCTGCTGCTTTGACTTGTCCCTTGCTTGACTCCAATTCATCAGATCCCTCTTTTTAAAAATGGGTTTGTTACTGTTACTAAATCAGGGCAATCTTTTCCACGACTCTCTCCGCCACGCTGGAGCCCGAATCTGTTTGGAAATCAGCGGTGGAAATTCAATCAAACACGCGCCGCTGTTCGACGCGTCCCTGTTGTTTTTGCTCTGTTGACTGCGTGCGAACCAGAGCACTGTGACCGTCTGAAATTTTTAAACCACCTGTTGACGAGGCCTCATCTGCAGCTCGGCGCTCTCCCGTCGGCGCTTTGAATTGCTTTACCCTTCCTCCCCTGAACATTTTCATTTTCCCATTTGACTTCATCGCATTTTGTTCTGTTTGCTTGTTTTGCCTACATCTCCCCGCCTGCTCTGAAAACTCTGATATTTCTGTTTGATTCCATTTGATGCAGACTAAAGAAAAAATATATTTATGTAGCCCGTGGAGCAGTGCCGTCCTTGAAACACTATTAATTAGCTACAGAAGTCTTGTTTCCCAGGCATGAGAAAGACCTAATCTCCCTGTAGGATACCTAATTGACACATTTTTCCTGTGTGATATTTCATTGAGCGATCAGTAAGAGATGAATGAAGCTCGCTCATTTGTCTTTATAGTTCCTCGGTGTGCGCTGAAACAGCAGAGGCTGCACATTAAAGGCTGTGTCACCAAAATCCAGCATGAAACGGCAATTCGTGATTCAAGGACGATCACATTTTTCACCTGGTGATGTCTGCTCGGATCAGGAATCCAACACGCTGTGAGCTCTCCCTTATGTTTTGTGCTGGTTATGTCGCTTTAAAGGCAGAACTCTCCACAATCACATTAAATTAAGCAAAGCATGAGTGCTGGTTCAGGCAGTCAGGCCCAATCTCCGGCTCAGCTTGGTGTTTCCTTGTGGGGATTGAAGAGGATGGATTATCAATTGACTAATCAAAATTAAGAATAAAAAAAAAATAGTGCAACCAGAAAATAAAGTTTAAATCAGAAAGTAAAACTGAAAAAGAGAATAAAATAACAGACTTAAATTCAAATAGAAAGAAAAAAAAATATTGTCCGAATGGCCTGAGGGAAGAAGCTCCTCCTCAGACGCTCAGTCCTGGCCACGACACTTGAATTTGTGGTCCAACAACGCACCTTTAAAGAAATAAATGGCCAGTTATTCTGGCTGTACTCCATAGAGGTCGATGGAGTAAAGCTGTTGAACTACTTTCTACTGAAGACAAAGTCATTCAAAGCGTTCTAGAGTGTGTCACTTGACTTGTAACACAACGCAAAGCAGGCACTAAAGTCTGAGCATCTGACCACTTCTGTTCGGGTTCACTATCAGTCAAACAACCGCTGCTGACCAATTGGAGGCAGCTCTAGCTGAACACCTCTATACGCAATGGCACATTTATGACACATCTGTGGCCACCATAAGGCAGGTTTGAAACAAAACCACACCGATTCACCTTTGTGAAGACCTGACAGCCATGTTCCGGCAGAATACTGCAGATTGACATTTTGGGAAATACTCTTATTCATTTTCCTGCCAGCCGTAAAATACGATTGGAACCAGTCACCAACATGTCTTTAGCTGAATATGAAGCTGGGAAGCTGGGAGGCAATTAGTTTAGCATGGCATAAAATCCAAGCTCCCCAGGAAGGGCATCATGTTTTCAAGCCAATTTGACATAATGGCCAAACCGTGAAATCACAAAATGACGATGCTGCACAGGGGCCCAAATAGACTTATTTCCATAAGCTTACATTGTGAAAGAAGCGGTGGGTAACCCCACTGCAAAATGACCAGATCAGAATTTGATCCATTTAGTCCAATGACATTTGGAAAAGTTGAGAAAGCGCCTAATAATTCAATCATTTTATCCCCATTCAAGTTAGCCACTCAGCCACTGGAAGTCAGACTGTGGGCCCTTCAGTGTGGAGACAATGCAGAAGATCCATCATTTTACCAGGATGTCAAACTTTTTGGGCTTCATGCGCCACTGAGGACAGCTTTCAGAGAAATTAACATTGATAACAATAATAATATACCAATAATAATGAATGCAGGAGTAACAGCTAACCTCGCTCTGTGGTTTAATGGCAGGAGTTAGCGTATTTTCAACAAAATCTAAGAGCTGTAACGTCCTTTTCTAATGCTGTCAGTGCCAAAAATGTACTTCTATTCATCTCTATTAAATTGGGGCAGGAGGCCTGGAGACAGATATTAAAGAATTAAAGGGAAGTGGCAAATTATTTATGCTCTTTTGTCCTTTAACTTCCATTCTTCAACTGTTAAACACGAGAACATTTCCGAGGAAAAAGGAAGCGTTGACCAGACTATGGCGATGAATGACAACAGGACTATAACGCCAGTGAATCGGAGTATAGATCAAAGGGGGGAAGCAACATCTGTCATCCACATCTGCTTGAAGATTGCATTGTACCTTTACATTTCAACCAGTGAAGCTGTTGATACGTCGAGTTTGTTCTTTCCGAAACGTAGCCAGCTGTTCGCCCGGGGCTCTGGACGTCCAATATGGCAGCCAAGAGGCCTGTTACATCACCTGACAGCCTGCTCATTGCCTCCATCACTTCAGCTTCTAATTATTGCCGTGCAAGGTAACACGCTGGCTCCGTCCATTACCTCGTCAGGATGTTTTGACAGGTCCTTGCCTTTCCCCGGCGGTCGTCGAGGAGCTCCTGAGCCGGGCGCATGAATGAGCGTAGTGTTGTGGAACTATCGACATTACGTGGGATTTGTAGATGGCGTGTTATTTCCCAGGAGGCTCTCGCGCCCGTTTTTTTTCTCCGCGGCAAACACAAGCCCGGGTGATTGAGGGTTCTTTTTTGACACCGCCAATATCTCCTGACACGGACTGGGCATGCTCTGCCAATTCATGGACTGGCCCGTAACCTCGGAGGGATGGAGAGTGTATGTGTGTGTGTGTGTGTGTGTGTGTGTGTGAGAAAGAAAGAACAGAGAGGGGGGAGAGGGAAATGTACACTGTCAAGCGATGAAAAGTGAAAAGCAATGAGTCCATGTGAGAGAACAGTAGCGATACAATGATCAAGATAGTGTGTGTGTGTGTGTGTGTGCGTGCGCACTCTCAGCTGACTTATTTTCATCTTCAATCACACCCCTTGCATAAAAAGCAGCCGTAATGCACCGCGGCCCTGTCTAAAGTTTCCGCGCGCCGAAGTTTTCCCCTTTCATGCAAAGAGAATATTTGATTTCCAAACAGTGTCGGCTGGTAATGGGGGAATAGCCCCGCCGCTCTCAGGGTAACAAGAGCTTTTTCTCGTTCGAGGAGGAGAAACACGAGGACGTTTTTACCAAAACACTCTTGCTTTACAATCGTCCCATTTTGCGGCGTCGAGTTTCTTTTTTTTTTTTTCGACCCCGGTGCATTAGCGGTTGAACAGGAAGAGAAAATGTTCCTCCAGACGGCAGACACGACCGAAACGGATTCGGCTGATTCACTTGAGCTCAGAGGAAGCTTCCCGTTTAAATATCACAGAGGAGAGGATCAGCAGGAAATAGGACATATTGTCAGTTTGAAGACTGTTCAGCGCTGTAATACTACATGTTAAAGTCTGTGGGTGTAACCTGTCAACGGCGCTTGTTTTTACCCATAATTCAGTCGTGTTAAAGGGCAAACAGAGAGCAGGGAGCGAATATGGATCAGTTTGGTTGCTTCTTCCACATACGCTGCTGTTTAAAAGGAAAGCGTTGGAAGCTGCACGGTCCCACAGCACATTAATACTTAACCACGAAAAAGCTCCCTTTTCTTTACCCTCAATTTTCTAAAAAACACTTTCACACTGGAGGTAAAAAGAAACTCCAACATGGCTGCCGATGTCAGTGGGAAAGGGTATAACCGGCATTCATTCCCAGGTCGAATGACTCTGCAGTATTCACAGGTCGGTCGGCACCGATGGAAGCACGACACCTGGGTGGACACGCTAATTTCCGCCCCTCTTTTAACTTGAGCTTAACGTTGCGGACATTGGCGCGCACATACTTTTCTACCCGTCTCATTCACAGCAGCGCTCACACATCGTTCAGTCTGCTTTGAATTTAAAAAAAGGGACTTAAGGAAAGAGTAAAAGACATTAAAAGTAACCGTGCAACGTCGTCACTGGCCTCCATGATTTCAACCGTTCCCTGTTTTTGCGCTCACCTCGTGTGTTTGCTGCACAGAACCATCTGGGAAGGTGCTGCTGAAACTGTCCGGAGAAGGGCAGGCACTCTGACGAAATACATGCCAGTTGGTAAATCAAACTCGAATGTGACACACCAGAAAGACAAAAAAAAAACTACGTCTACACACGGATCTTAAAACTGTCTAAGAGTGTTGTTCAAGGATCATGTGAGTGTTTTGGCTCACTTCAAGTTATTGACTATATTTGTCTTAAGAAGGTGCCTTACGATTATGTAACTAAGACGTGTTGTAATATGTGACATTCAAGCACTGTGGGATCCTTGAGCTTCATTCACTTTTTAATAAATGGAGCTACCAAGTTCAAAACTGTGTTTGGTTTTCCGATCATATCCAAATCTTGCAATTCAGCAGCTTAAAGCTCACTCGATGATATCTACATTTGTTCTGGTGTGAGACTGCAGAGTTTTGGAGATATTGTCCGCCTTCTATTGTATATAATGGAACAAGATGGCACCCGGCTTGTGGTGTTCAAAGAGCAAAAATAAATGAATACATTTGGAAAACTCAACAGCAATGTCTCCTTCCAGAAATCATGACCTGGCTAGTTAAGAGAATCCACAGATCTTGTTGTAGGGAGTTTCATGTAGGAACTACTTTCTTTTCTACCAAACTACATCCGTCAACAATATCAATGTCCAGAAGGAAGTGTGTATCTACTCAGGGACAAGAGGCTTGTGGTTGTGACATTAATGGCGTCCTCCTTCGCTGAGCTGTACCGTACCACTGAGCAAGAGGAAAGAATATGTACTCATGATTTCGGGTTGCACCGTCCCTTTAATGCACCAGCTACGCCTAAGCTACGGCTAAACGACACCTGCTACAACATCCCACGTGGCCTGATGATACTGTGGCCTGATCACAGATTAAAAGGTGCAGTACGTAAGAATTGGCCAGCTGTTGAATTCATACTCCAAGAACGAATAGGGGGCAGCGTATCACCACCGCTACCTGCTGATAGCTGTAGCTGCGGTTAGCTTGTTAGCTCAGTTAGCAGTGCAGCCAGCAGATTCTGACTGGAGGCCTGAAGCACAGGGGGAACTTGTTTGATTTTGTTATAACTAAAATTCTTACATTAGCACTTGGTCCTGGGTTTTTTGTCATTTCACTCAATGACATAACATATACCGGATTATATAAGGCTTTTTCATGCCTTCCAGGCTATTGTACCACTGCGGACGGGTGAATTCATGCAAATAAGGGCGTTCATCTTTACCTAAACGTAGACAGAGAAGGCTCAGCGGGCTCCGGCGGTCGGCTTCACGAGAGGCTGCTAATGCACCCGTACATCACAGACCAGAAGTACAATGTTAATCTGGATATCTTTTTGAACTGCATCACGGAAAGCACTTCACACACACACGCACACACACACAGGCACGCCACACGCTGGCGTGCACTCAAAGCCCCCCGGGAGATGGAAATAGTCAAGCAAGATATAAATGCAATCCATTATTTATAATATATCTGAGAGATGTGGCAGGGAGTAAAAAGAGCTATATTTTTAGGTCAGCGTGTGGAATCCATTCTCACGATGTAAAAATCACACACACACACAAAAAAAAGGGAGTTGAATCCCACTCAGCTCTAACCAGAGAGGAACACTACAATCCCATTTCTGAAGAGCGTGCGTGTTCTGGCTTTACAAGGGCCGGCCCAGTCCATTACCGAGTCTCTGAGTGTCTGCGTTTATGGCGGAGGGAGAGACGGAGGGAGCATCTTATTGGCACTATAAAACACCATCACTGTCACATTGATCCGGTTTTTATCCACTGGCTGACTGGTCCGGGCGCCGGCAGCCTCCATCAATCAGAGGCGAGGGGGGCGTCGGAGGGGTCATCGCCGCCCCGGAAAAGACACAGTCAAATGTTTTCATCTCCGTTTGCCAAGTTAACAGACTGCAGCTCTTGGCAGCAGATGTACACGGAGAATTATCTCTTTTTTCTATCATTTATTTATCCACTCAAGGTTAACTGATAATGTATGCTCTTTTTCCGGCGTCGGTTCTGTAGCTGCGAGCGGCTCCAGCGCTCCTCTACCAGCTTTTTCCCCCCGCTGCGGGGGTCGAAGCCCGCTTTTTTTCTAACCGCGCTGCCATTTACCGCTCGTGATCTTTTATTCAAACAGCACTTTGTTTCCTGCTTTGTTACGGGATTAAAGCGTCGGCTGCTCACCTGGATTAAAGGCTCTGCCAGGTGCTGGAAGGGCAACAGCAAAAAAAAAAAAAAAGGGGAAAAAAGAGCTTCCACACACTCGGGGCCAGAGCCGGGGCAAATCTTTAACAGAAGTCCAGCGGCAGCCTCGGGGTTTGTGGAGGATTTGTATTTTTTCAGTCCAGAGAAGTAGCTTCCATCTACTCCAACTATGGCCATCTACCTGTCTCCTGTATCTCCTTCTCCTTCTCCCTTCCATGACAGCTGTGAGGGTCTTTGCACAGAAAAGGTGATTTCTACTTTGCTCCACTCACTCAGATGCTTCAGCAGAAGGAATGATAAAGCAAAATGAATATAAACATGTCACAGTGGATTGTAATAAATGTGTGAAGTTCAAATACTACTTCAGTAATAAAGTCACACTAAAACATTTGAATACAATGATATGCATTATTCTATTGTGTGAAGTGCCTTTTGTTTAGATGGCGACGGCGATTTGGGGGCTTAAAAACGCAAAAAAATTAACCCACCCTTCAGAGTGGAAATCTTAAAAACGCTCCACCGTCGCGTTCCCGTCTAAAGGGTGGAAAGGGCAAAAGTGTGCTCTGAGCTGCTCATGCTGGCTCTCCTCGCGTACGCGTTGACGTCACATCTACGTGCAATACAGCCAAACAACAACAAACATGTCGGATTATTTCCGTCAGTCAGACATTCAAGTTGCCCTAGCTGCTCTGATATCTATCCAGGAGTCATTTCAGCAATTAAGCCGAGTAATCACAGATAATATAAGTTTCAACGCACGCGCACGCTCTTGGTGTTGTTGTATGGCAGCGCTTCACAGTACCACCTAGCCACCTGGCACGCATACTACATTAAATTTCACACACTTTTGCATCACCGTGTGCATGCAGATTTCCACCCAAAGACGCTCGTCTAATCGCGGAATAAAAAGTGGGAACGCAACGCCACTTTTGCGGTTTGTGTTCAAATCGTTGTCGTCTAAAGCTAGCCTAAGTGGCGCATGGCGTTGTTGCGTTCAAAGCCCTTTAAAATGTAATTCTGTGTTCTCTATGATCATATATATCGAAATAACACCAGAAAACATGGGATGATGTCACTGCATTGCTAGAAATTCGATCAATCGATTCGATTCCAATCGGAACATTGGATGGGCCCAAACAGTCACAGGACTTTCACCTAGTAGTGTCCAGTGTGAAACAAAACGCCAGTGGTGAGTTACTTTAACATCCAAACGTAGTGTAGTAACATCATATACGTAACAACTCTTAAAGGGTAACGCCACCAATTTTCCACATTAACATGTGTTTACAGGTCTTGAGGACTGCTTGTGTAAAAAAAAACAAAGTAGTATAAAAGTCTTTTGTGGCTCCGGAGGAAGCTGCATGTAATCTGATAAACGGCCTCACTCAGTGGCCAAGTTGCATGGAGGGTAATGTAGGCACCAGGTTCTGGAAAGGAAGAAGGATGTGCGAAATAAAATGGGAGGTGTCTGGTTCAGCTGTATCGATATGGAGCGTCATGCTAGACCAGTGGACTGCTTCTCAAAACATGGTGCCTACATTACCCACAATGCAACGTGGCCACTGAGCGATATCACTGGAGGTGATTTATCAGATTACATGCGGCTTTCACTTTGGAATCACTTTATTCACATATGTAGACCTGTAAACACACTTTGATCTATACATTGGTGAGTTTACCCTTTAAATTACATAACTTATATCAGTGAAATTACATGAGTACCTTGTTTAAACCCAACCAAACTGTGAGTGTATGACAAAGGTCTGGTACACCCGTCACTGGCACGCTGCAACTGTCGTGTGGTTTTTGGAATGGTGATTATAAGCTTTGTCGTTAATTGACCCATTCAGTCTTTTAGGTAAGAGGAATCGGTGTTGAAACTGGGTGCTTACTGACATAACCTGCCCGGACAGTTTCGAGACAGTTCTTTTTGTCCGTTTTACAGATGTCTCATTAAAAGAACAAAAACAACGGTAGCCTGTGGTAAAAGCTCCTGAGGTCCAGACCAGAATGCAAAAACCACTTTCATTTCCACTGACTGCAGCCACGAACTGAATATGTGTCTCTGCTGGTCGGATCACAAATCTGATTAAGATCCTTTTTGATTTTCCCAACTACATGCTTATCAGGGTCAGCCACCCCCTGTCCAGAGGCTGCTGGTAATAAAGTTATTGGATAACTGCCAGACATGTCAGAAGAATAGAAGAATAGTAGCCAGATCATTAATCATTGAGGTATTATTCAGGCATTGTGACCCCCTCAAACTGTATGTCACCGGTGGTTGATCTGATTCTAAAATGAGTCTGGGGCGACCAGTAATGGGTCAGTTGTTACGATGTCCGAGCTTTAGTGACGGATCCTAGTCTCTCTTACCACTCGGATCCGCCACTCCTCGTGCAACGGTCCAATCCTGTTGAGCAAAGTTGTCACGTCTAACATACCGCCTGACCCCAAACACCCAAACATACAGTAACAGGTGGAAGATGCCCAACTCAAGCGTATGTGGTTCGGACCATCTGCCCCCTGAAACTGAGCATTTATGGACATATGAGTTCTGTAAGGCGAGAAAGATCTTCATTATCCTGTTGCACTTCAGATACCAGGGCATCAAATATGTCACGCTGCAGAGCGGAGGCCTATGTAATGGAATAAAGAATAAACGCCAAGTGTTTTTGCCTTCTGTTTTGCTCGTATGAGAGTATATGACTGTGAGTATACTGTGAGGAATTCCTTCCTTTTGTTGTTCTGTAAAAATGCAGTGAATTTCAGCTATAGATGGAAGGCCCAGAGCTGATAAATAACGTGTCAGTGTTGAGACAATGAACGTCCGTATATGAATATCAATGAAACCCGGATGCAATTTAATATTTCCAAACCAGCGTCTGCAGTCGAGACCTCTTGCGGAGGGTAGGTCGAGATTTTCAGCGGGGAATACTCTTTACCGGAGCTAAATGAGAAGACACATGGCAGGAATACAGAGGACAGGCTTAGACTGTGTTAATTTATTGGTCCTTGTGCCAGCAGGCAGCTTGACAAGGTGAGAGAAGCCGGGGAGAGAATGTATTTAGCTGGAGGAGATGAGCTGCAGCTCCTTTGTGAATATCTGACAGTTTCTAATAAGTAACTCAGCACCTTCTTCCTTTAGATTCAACTTCGTTCTTTTCTCTGCGTTCGAAGGCTATCTGGTCCGTTGCTCTGTTACTTACAGTGTGACATGAAAAGAGAGAAAAACACACAATCATGAACTTGTTTCTTTATTATTATTCTTGTAGAATTTGCCAGTATGATCTCACTGGCCAATCAGAAGAGCAAGGCTAGAGGTGCTCTATTTAATCAGAAGAGAAGGATCCTTATTGAGTGATATATTTTTTTTGTATGCCTAAACAAACTAAATAAACAAATGTTTTTGTTTTCATGACTGAATAAAATGTGGCGGACCCTGCCACCTTTCTAGCTTCAAACAGTGTTCTGGGGACCTTATTTTCCTCTGAGAACGGCTTGTTTATTTAGTTATTGTTGTTGCTTTTTCATTTATTTTTCACATGCTCCCTTTCAAAATTGCTTTATTTTGTATATTTTTGTTGTATATATTTCTTTTACATTGTTGGCATTCTGTGGACAGCAAAAGGACGAATTTCATTGTACAGGGAAACATGTTTCCTTACTGTGCATACAACATTAAACACTTTGAATCTGGAATCTTATGGAAAACAATATATATTTCTGAGTTTGTATGATTACCTCATTAATATTGTCAATATTCAAATTCTGGGTTTGAATTTATTCTCCAAAACTACAGAGTGCCCCTTTAAAGAAACAATTTTAGAGATATACTTTTTATGAAATCAAACTGATACAATCTATGGTCAGCATTTTTATAGCAATAGCCTTTCAATCATTTAAATTCAGCAACTGTCTCTCTATATAGTAGTTTTTAATAGTAATGGCGGGATCTGCCATCGTTATTCATTTGAGGGAGGGCAGTGTGCCTGGTGCAGACTGCAGGGGGTGCTAAAAAAAATAGACGCCATGTTGGCTTAGACAAGCTGGTGATCAGACTACTAGCATGAATGACCAAAAGCACAATGAATTGAGTGTAACATAATATTTTGTGTGTATTCATTTAATTGGACTTAAAAACACTTTTTTTTCACCTGTCAATGCTTGCAATCACTGTATGACCGGCATGCTCAATTAGAAATACTAGTATAGTGAAGGCATGACCCACAGATCAGAGGTAGGTCAGTTGCAGCAGTACCAGTAGCATGGCTAAATGCTAGCACCAGGGGAAACACAATGGGCATTTCTTTGTTCCACATTGTGTCACTTGTTATCACTCAGTTTGATCCTGTACACTAGTGTCAAACCCACTATGATTATATGCTTTATATCCTGGTTGTTTACTATCACTTTTTAATCTGTCAATGTGGACAAACAATAACTCATGCTAGTAGCATAGCAACATAGCCGCTTCTCGTAGCAAACTGCTTTAAGGGGCATTACCGCCACCTTCTGGATCGGTGGGGGGGTTACTGACTACGTCACACGACAGGGCCGTGGAATGACACTCTGTGAGTCTGTCTGAATGAGGCCTGGTCACAGGTGATGCAGAGGAAAAAGTGCCAGCATGTAATTCAATTGTCCACAGTCTCACTGATGTGTTATCCTTGTCTTGATCTTGAGGCCGATGGAAACATGTTCCGGCCTTCAGGGACAGAGCGAGGAGCTTGGACCGCGACTCCGTCTTGTAAGGACAGCTTGTTGGTTGATCCCTCCAAAACGTCTGAGCATCTGATTAGGATGCCCCCCTGGATGAGAGTTTCTTGCACATCTAACTGGGAGGAAACCCAAAATATGCCACCGGGATTACATATCCCATCTGGCATGAGAACACCTCAAGATCCCTCATGAGGTGCTGGAGCGTGCACCGTGGCCAGCGAGGAGGATTCCGCCGCCATGACCCAGAATGACACTCATCCGTTTTCTGCCACTTAGTCAGTCGCTCCTATGACGTTATGTAAATTAAACCTGCCTATACTACGGTCTACTTGACCCGGACTTCAAAATGTCAAGCACGGTTTATCAAGTATGCGTATACTCATTGAACTACAATAAAAATAGAAAAGAACGAAAGAAAGACGGTTCAATAGACTGACACTGATACACAGCGAGGCTCGAACATTCAACTAACAAGAGGAAAAACACATTAAAATAAAAATAAGCTTCAAAATAAAATGAAATCCTTTAAGATGACAATGTGATGACAATATAATGGCAATAAAACTAACTCGTAAAAGTGGAACTGAAAAACTTTTGTGTGTGTGCACACACACTGTGACCTTTTTCTCATTTGGAGACAAACAGCCGTCCTCAGTGCAGCTCGTCTTCGGCCCCCTCGCAGATCGTAATGCGGGAGACGGGCTCGGACGGTCTATAAAAAGCCCAATTCTGCCACATGGTCGAAGTCTGCACATCAGACGGACGCGCACTGGACAGCAGGGACAGTGTGAGGCTGGGAGGATCGAACCCAGATGGTCCGTTTCTTTGTGAGCTGGCACCGAGTATCCTAATTATTATTCGTGTGAAGAGAGGCTCCTCTTTGAGTCTGATAGCGTTGGCTGACATGGCCCGAGGCAAGGCCAAGACTGACCCCGAAAACACTGCAAAACAACAGCGCTACTCTCAGTGCTGGAGATACACTCATACACACACGCACACACACACACACACACGGTGTCTTGCCTGACGATTAAGACTAATTTAAAACACTGGACCATCAGTGGTGGTGACTCCCCTCAAAAAATATCAACCTCACACAGCTTCTACTTGAATCTACAAACACAGAAATATACAGAAGAAACACAGACAAACACACACCCTCACACACATGCTCGTAAGTACACACAACGCACGCGCAAACACACAGTCACATGCTGGGACTGAAATAGCAGCAGTTCATTATGTCAGTGAATGAAACTTTTATAGTCCACCATATTTTTTATGGTGTTGACTGCGCAGCTCTTTAGTGCCTTTGTTCACTTACACTACGCAAAAACACAGTTTAACCTACAGTACAATGAGCACACTGTGTGAGCTGTGATGCGTACACACGGTACAGTGTGTAATTATGTGCTGATGTCCACACCCAACCCATACCATCTGAAGCTAGGCCATGTATGTAATAGGCAATGATTCTAAAAGTGTACAATTTATGACTTCAATCGGTTTAAGCGACATATTTCTACATAGTAGTTGTCTTCTAGCTAGCTCAATTTAAGTTTCACGAAGTCGGGGGACCAGTGTTTTTCCAGACATTGCCATTTCAAATTTTCTTTGAAAATGATGTGCTCAATGATGCCAAGAAGTTACACCAATATGAAAATGACTTAATGGTGAAATGAACAACACTGATCTATCTCAAAACAAGGTGGAGTTCTGCTGGGAAACCTTGTGTTCTGGCATTCCCCGATAACAGTGCCCCATGAACTCTCAAGAAAAGAGTTCAAGAAGTTGAACAAGTTCTCCAGATCCCAGTCTGATCGAGCATCCTTGGGTTGTGCCAGGACAAGTCCAAGAGGCCGCACCGGCTCTGACCTGTCGAGGCAAAACACAAGATCTCTGAGGTGTTCCGGGTGTCTGGCACCGCGGCATTGTCCGCAGTTCCTTTGAGTCCGTGGGGTTTTGAGGTAGGGTCCCAAGGTAGTTTGAGGGTGGAGCTGAGGCCTTGTCAGAGATACACTACACCCTTTTTTCTTGTGCACTGGCTCTTCTCACAAGCTGCTGGTACTCTTTTCTGTCCTCACCATATCAGGTTCTCTGGGCAATTTGCAATGGCCCTGAATAAATTGCGTTTCCAGGGGGCAATATGTGATACTCACCTGCCCCCATTCTCGCCTGCCTGCTTTTCTCTGTCGGTGCTTAAAGTGTTTGAGTGACACACTAGAAGCAGACAGAATTGAAAGTATCCAGGGACCCAAACACACCAACACAGTCAGAACTGGCCATTGGTACCAAGGGGAGTACCTGCACTTATTTTTTCCCACTCTTTTGAAGCACTGAGTACACCCCGGTAAGCCCGGCTCAGGAGTCTATAAATCAGACCAGCAGGATCTTCTCAGTCTCTTCCCCCGGCCTACCAGCTGGGCTTGTTCTCTGTTTGTGCTTTGTGTTTCACATCCATGCACCTTACATGTATTTCGTTCTTGAATAAAAAGACTGGGTATGTGTGGTCTCCCTCCTGTCAATGATAGCTTCATTCCGAGAAGCCAATCAATATCTCACAAGCGAGGCTGTCTTTATACTTCAATCAATAATTGTCTTATTGTTAGAGAAGGATATTTTTTCTATTCCACCCAGACGTAAAGTGTTATGTTATGTCTAAGTGTAATCAAAGGGGAAACATTGCGGTTTTGATAGATTTTAACATACATCCATGCACTTTGAGATGCGACTATTCAACACCTTCCTGTTTACATCTAGTCATAGTACGTTAGTCTCATAGGACACACCTGTCCTTTACCACAGTATCTGCGATAACCATTGGTGTAAAGTCCAGGGGGTGAAGGGGGAACACGACGAAAACGTATGATTTGTCCAGCCCACTTGAACACAACTATGTAATTTCAACAATTAAAACTGCAAGCAGAGATGAACTGGCCCTTGCGCCTTGACGTGAGAAGGGTACGAGGGCCCATTTGCAGTTTTAACTTTACCATGTACCATGATCAGACACAGTGGACTTTCCTGTCATGGTGTCACATCAGCATTTGCCGTGCTGCCTTCAACAAAAACTCTTAATGTTCATATTCGAGGCAGGTTTGGTCATCCAGCCAGGAGAAGCACATTACTGTCCAGTCCTGCTGCCACTAGGGGGCGCTATGACTGTAACTAAATACTGGCATGTAAATGTGTTCAGGCTGGGACTCTGATAAAACATGTGAAGTTTGGTGCCATCCACATTGGATTTATGGCAACTTCCTTATTTCCTGGTGAAACATTGATATGCATGGCCCCGCCACAGCCACACCCTTCAACGAAAAGTCAAGCTTTGCTTTTTCTTTAATCATTTTGAAGAAACGGAAAGGACAAAATTTGACGCCAATCTGATTAAGGCTGCACTGCAGGACAAGTTTGTTACAGCACAAGATGTCCAAATCACCAAAAATAAGCCCAAAATAAAAAATGGCTGACTTCCTGTTGGGTTTAGGTCATGGCCACAGGATACATTTTTGTAGGTGTCGGGGCGATACACATGTGCATCGAATTTCAAACATGCCACGGGGGCTGCATTTTAGGGGGCGCTAGTGAGCCAATTTTTTCTCAACCCACGGCAGAAACATAGAAAATACTTTAACCTCCACCACTTTTGAATTTTGGGCAAAGTTTCATGAGTTTTTTCATTCCATTATTATTAATTTGTCACAAAAAACTTGCATTTCAAGAGGGTCCTTGCATGAGTCAGTGCTCAGGCCCTTATAACACACAATAAAGGCACTTGTTCCTCCGTAGCTCTCAGCGGTCGCACGTTATGCAGGTAGGCCTCGTACATTTGAGTGTGCTGTTGTTGACTGACCTCCAGTGAGCAGTCCAACAGAAGTTCTTTACTTCTCCCTTTGAATTCAACAACAACATATTTAGAATCAGCAGCAATCTTCATTTCTCTCTGCACTCAGTTTTGATTCACTCTTTGTTAGCTTGTGGATAGCTGCGGTTAGTAGCGAGCCACAGTGTTTGCAGTGGAACAAACGCTGCAATTCAGTTTACCTTCACGGGCTAGATAACTTCCTGTCACTTTACACAGTCAATAAGAAAAAGGACACGTCTTTCACTTCCACTGCTCGGAACACCAGAGAGAGCTTTGGGTGGTCCATCAATAAATATGATGAAATCGTGTTTTGTAAGTGTTTAACTGTAAGCGGCACAAGCGCAGACTGAAAGATGGATGGATAGAGAGATGGATGGGAGGGATGCCTGAGTGAAAGGGAAGTCAAGGACATGGCTAAAGGTGGCATTAAAAAAGGGCACAGTTATCCATCCAATTAAATTTATAACCCACATTAAGCACATTTGGCAGTCTGGGTTGCAGAAATTGAAAAATGGGGGACGTGCGTCCTCAGGCATGCCCCTCCAACACACACACACACACACACGTACGCTACACTCCTCAATCAAAGCACCGGCAGCTGTAAGCACCATTTCAAGGGACGCCATTATGCAAGGAAAATGTCATTAGCCATTTCACAATTTCACGCATGGGTGCCGCCAACATGTCTCTGGAAGACGGCAGGGCACGGGCGAAAGGTAAGGGCCTCACGCTTTGAAAGCAAACCCTGCGACTGAGACGGAGGAAAAGTGAATTCTCCGCAGCGGGCCGCCCTCTCCCCTCAGCTGGTACTGTACATCACTCACCCTGATGCCACCGACCGCCTGCCTCACACTTTTGTGGGAATAACCTCTGGTATACGTGTCTCTGTATGGCTGGAAATACTCCTTACGGTTCAACAAAACGTGGTAAGAACATTTTTTATATCATAATGGCAACAATACAATGACGTAATGATATCTTCAGAGAAAGCGACTCACTGTAAGCATTTTTATTCTCAACATCGAAGGCTTTTTACAGATTGGTTGTTGTTTTTGAAGGTTTGGCCATGTTGCTATTGGACATGATCATAAGGCAAAGAAGAGCAGTGATTAACAAGTAAACCATAATCTGATTTTTAACCACATTATCTGTATCTGTAGCTTTACTCCAAATGGGCGTGGCTTAAACCGGAAGTGGGTGGTGCTTAACCAGAAGTGGTTCGTTTTAAGCATGAAGTGTATATGGTTTGATCTTATAATTCTTATTTATTAGAAAACGGCTGTATTTACAGACCAGCAGCAGAATTGAGCTGCAGATCAAGAGTAAGAGAATTATTTAACTCGTTTAAAGTTTTTTTATAAACTTGAATTAATTAAGTCGGATTCCTGGTGAGGTTCTTGTGTCATCACCAGAGCAGATATTGAGTCATTTACTCAATGTGATGTATGTGTGAAGTAATGCATTACTTTTTAAAAAGTAATGAGTAATGTGTATTCCATTACTTTTTTTGAGTAACAACTTCCAACACTGCCTATACATACATAGCATACATTTTTTACTTTTCCTAGAGTAATTGTTATTTTTAGTCGTTGTTTGTTCTTGGTTATCATTGTTATAGTGTACTGTCAGTAGCAGCTGCTTGTCAGTGCCTGTTATATTGTCTTTATGCCTGTAACAAAGTGTTGAAATATGCATTTTACTCCTCAAAAGACTAACCAGGGACCGGGGCTGCAAATTAGCCGGAGCTAGAAGTCCTATACACATCGGATTGTTTGCATTTTGTTTGGATGTAACGATGCCTACGTGTATCGTCCCTGTCAAGAACAAGATGAGATGTTCAAATAAAACCATGACAATGACAAAGTTTCCAAATGGGAGAGGATTTCTTTTCACTGCCACGAAGCTGGCTCGTGTCAGGCTGTATTGCCAACATGTGTCCACCCCATGTGTACAGTTTCTTGTACGTCTGTCAGAAACTGTTAGTCGGTGTCCTTTTAAGACACATCTAATTTATTCAGTAATTAGCAGGTTTGTTGGATTCCCTGTAGTCCGTTGAAAAACGACTAAATAAGCTGAACGCTTGGCTTCTTCCACAGATGACACATGCCAGTGTTAACCAAACACAGCATACATTTATAGCCGAGGTTGTATTGTGATTGTTCGTCTACATTATCATCCATGACCCAGTATCCATAGTAACTTACTACAGTACATGTCCACAACCTTTATACATTTAAAATACTATAAAAGCAGAAGGGAATAAAAAAAATCTGCATTGCAAACGAGTGTCAGACCGTGGGCAGGGGAGCTGGATGACGCTCCCTCCGCAGAGAGCCAGTCTCTGCCAGAGTTTGTGGATCAAAAGAGGTTATAATTAAGGCCCGTCCGCAGAGACGTCTTGGAGGGATCAACCAACAAGCTGTCGGGGCTGTCAGTCTTTTGGAGGGGAACACAGTGGCATAATTGAGCCGAGCTGAATGGCTACAGTAGGGAGACGTTTGATAAGCGGCAACAAATTAAAATATGATGCACAAAGGCTTTGCGGGGAAAGTGGCACTCGGACCAAAATTAACTCCATAAACCAGATGAATCTGATGTGTACACAAATGTCTGTTAAGTGCTGATTTGTTGATTTGCAAATGTCAATAATGGTATCACAGTTAGTTTTACTATTGTTTCATCTGGGATCAACAGCGTTCATCGTGAATTCGGCGCATCAACCTGCAAGGTGAGGGTCACATGGCAGACGGAGACAGTCAAATGCATCCGTGATGCTCGAGTCCAGCTGGTTTTCTTTAGCCTTGCTAGCCTGATTACATGAAAACTAATCAGTAAAGAAGCACAAGAGCGTCCTTGAAAAATGCTGTAAATCTTGTTTATCAACTTGCCGAATTTCTTTTTTCTTCCACCTGTATTAAGTTGCAACAAACAGGTCATCACAGTGGTTTGAACTGAATCCATTTTGATATGAAATCCATTATTATGAGAGAAACCAGCTGAATGCACACTCGCAGCGAACCGTGTGTCCTTCCAAATCCAAAAAAAGACTCAGCTTTGTTAATAATATGTGGCTCGAAAAATGTAAGTACCAGGAGGCACAGCTCGAGCTTGTGATATTAAAAAAATCCCTCAAAACATAATTTTCAGTGATCCGATTCGAGTAGCTGTCGATAACTCGCAACTTGATTTGACAGAAAATAAATGACTTGAGGTTTGGATCGGACGTGGAAGTTCAGAACTGGAGGTGGAACATAACAAAGTTTGATGTTGGAGCCTTGCTGTCTTTATTTCACTGTTTAAAAAGCAATGGGGAAGGATTATTTAACTGATTGAGAAGGAATTAAGTAATCAATAAGCTTTGTTCTTTGTTTGAATACGTTTATTTCATTGAATATCAATAATTCAGTTCACAGTTCTGAAGAAGGATAGCTGATTGTTCAGTCTGACTCCGAGGTCATCAGACACGGTGTCGTTAGCTCGCTAGCCAAAAGAGACTCACCAATCACCAACTATCTTCCTCCAGAATTGCTCACTGCACCTTTAAATGGTGTGTTTACATAGAACAACCAACAAATCCTGCATAATACGCCTTTAATAAAGAGTCCTTGTAGCACAGCCAGAGTGGTCTCTAACGTCACGACAGCTCAAACAGCCAAGAGTGGTCATCCGACACATGCTAGCTCTGTGTCGCCCACATTCCCCGCCTTTTCCGATTGTTGTGGTCCTTCAAGAGTCTCCCGGAGGTAACATCCGAAGGCGTGCGTCGTTATCCGCTTTCGTACGATTCATCAGGTCAGGACAACAGAAACCTGCACACCAGTTGTCTGAGGTCAGGGAGCAAGTTTGATGTGGTAATCCCAGGATGACCACGATTTCGGCCATTTGGAACTGTTTCAAACATGTTTTTCTGACCGAATGGCTTAATATTTTGCTCTCAGCAGGAGTGAAACTCTTTCTGGTTTCATCCTCATAATTTTCTACAGATAAGAGGCTCTTTTAACACATTAAACACAGCCACCACACTGCACTTCCTCGCTGCATTTTTATTAACAATATCTATTTTTAGCGTTCTGTTTCCACTCTTCTGTCCGAATGCCAAATCCTCATTGGCTGGTAAACTGTGCCAAGCCAGCGGGGGCAGAGAAATCTAATAAATAATCCATAACGTATCAAAGATAATTATTGCTGCGTATCTGAAAAATACACTAACACACTCTCTCACACACACCGTGAAGACGGAGAAAGGAAGCAGAGATAAAGCTGATGAGCAAGCTGTTGGTTCTCAAGTCAGTAATTGATTGATGCTCATATTACTGTAATTATATCAAATCTATTCCCCACTTTGGCACAATGCCATTTCACATTGGTGCTAACAGCTCTACTAAATCAAATTTACTTGAAAGCGCGCTTGTGTTTGTGTCACGGCATGGAGAAGGAAAAAAAAAGGGCCCCTGATAAAGCTACTGTATCATGTCTACCTTCAGGCTATTTCACAACAAGAGTGCATTGAGGGAGAGCGTTTCCATAAGTGTTTGTCCCAGGGGGTCGCACACGATCCGCGTGACGTCAAAGCCCACAGCCACTGCCTGGTGCAGGAGGGGGCGTCGGCAGTAAAGAATCCTCCGCTGGAAAACATTGCCGAAGGACGGGGCAGAGTGGCTGGAACACCCAGGGGTGACGGTGTGACCTCTGTGTGTGCTGCATGACCTGATGAAGTGCTTTACAGGCAAACGCTAACACGCCTTTGTCTCAACTCTCACTGAGCGGAGACGTTTATTCCTCCAGAGTTCTGCTGCTCTGGAGAAATCATGTTACTGCAGTTCTTCTGAGTGAATATTTGCCAACTGACCGCTTAAATGAATTTGAATGGAAATGAAGAAATTAGTTTATATTGTATAATTTATGCAAATGGCGGTGACTTCTTCCCATCGTGGCCTCGTTTGACTCTTTTACACCTGATGGCTGGTGACACCCTCATGTCAAGCTGCTGACATTGGGATGGGACATTGGTCAACCAGGACTTCACACAACCTCAGACCTGCCAACACTCCCGTTTTCACAGGTTTCGCTTGAATTTCAAGGCCATCTCCCATCACCCTCCTGCTGTGTCGTTTGTCCTGGGAAACTCCCATAATTTGCACGGTCCTCAAACTTTACTATGAATAATCATCATACACGGACTGGTAAGTTTTGTACGTTTGTCTGACATCACCCGAGTTGCCAGATAGTCTATGAAACATAAACTACACGCACAATTCAAACACTACATGCAATTTGAACCCATCTGTCAACCCAACTTGGCAACCCACAACCAATTTACAACAACAATGAATGAATTAAATGAAACTGATTGTATGACCCATGTTTGATGGTGGCTCTAACCCCAACTGCCTCTCCCAGCCACTAAAAAACTCCCATATTTAGAAACCTCAATGCTGGCAGGCATGTACAACCTGGGGCTCTTTCCTGGGAAATTTCAACAAAGTGAAATGTTCCTATTATCTGTCTTCAAGGTGAAGGTAAAACTGAACCATGCACCCTGCACAGCCTTCACAACAACAATACAATCTAAAGGAGACGGGCTCATGTTGCCACCCCAATATACTGTGTATGAAACATACACACATTATTTGTAATCTGAATGAAAACTCATGCACACGTTAAATATGGAGCAGTGTTACTGGTCCTGTTATGTAGCACATCTGGATGGGTGTTTTTCACTGATACAGGCTGGAGGACTTTCAGTCAGGCGCTTGTCTTTAGAAACTGTGTTTGGTCTTTGGGTCTCTTGTTGATTGGTCACTAAAGTGTTTGTCTGTGAACTGACCAGATGTGTCGTTGGTCAGAACGCACACACACGCTCGCAGCTGGTAATTCTGAAACCAGTGTTGCATGGTCTCTGGGTCTAATTAATGTTGTAGGCCACCTCCTCCAGATGTAGGTGGACAGCAGAGTCTTGACCTGAGGAATGGCGCAGCACAGGAGGGCCAACTCCTCAGGTCTGCTGTCCACTTACATCTAGGACTGACCTTAGAGGACAACACAGTTTCATACTGTTTTACTTTGACTCATTCATGATTTGATATTTAAATTCTGAGTTTGAATTTCCTCTCCAAATCAACATAGTGAGCCCTGAAGTTATTGGTGATACACATTCTTGCTGAGCTTTTGATGCTCTAGACAACCGATGGCAGTAAGTGATGACGAAAGGCAGGAGGAAAGAAGACTGTAGGCTAGCAAACACATATTTGATCAATGTTTGCTCCGGAAGCTGGCCTTGCAAATGTTTTATGCAGGGTAATGCATTCAGTGCATTTGTTGGACCTCAAGGATACACGTAATGTGTTATAGTGAGAAAACACTGCACACAAATACAAGCAAGTACCCCACAGGGCACCTTCACGCCGTTTAAATCCAACTGTTGATTATGTACACTTACTGTTTATGCAGGAGAATGACGGGATGAAGCGATGTTATAATGCCAGCAGGAGCTTAAGTGGAGTGGTTTGATATTTAAGTGAAGCACTGCAAACAAAAAGAGACTCGAGGAGAAACCTAAAGCTGGAAAATAAGCTGAGAGAGGAAAACACCACACCCGCAAACACACACTTACTACTTGTGTTTGTATCTTAAATGCCTGATCGTGCTCTGAAGTTGCAGCTCCACCGAGTGGTCCGATCCCAAGTGGAGAGCTCCCAGTACAGCTGTGAACACCCCCAAGACGCCTTTGAGATCCGATCATTCAGACCGCTTTCAGAGGTGGTCTGGACCGCCCACTCAACTAACGTCCTCCATGAAACAACACGAAGAAGCCACAGCAACAGTCATAAGGGATTAAACGCCGCCCGATTTCCATGTGGTTCGCTGTAATGTAAATGACGTGTTCGGGCTCTCTTAACCGGCCAATGTTTCAACTGATCTAAAATTTAACCAGTGACCACAATATCCCCAGACTTCCTTACAAATTGTGCGATTTGGAGCAGTAATGAGGAAGGAGAAAGTTAAAAAAAAGTTGTGAAATGCTATTTACGACAAATTCTCGATCACTGGTGCCTTCTTCTAAGTTCAGCGTTAAATGCAAAACATTAAGTCGTGTCTTTCCTTGTATAAAGCGTCAGTTTGTCGCAGAAACGTGTCAACATTTAGCAGCTGTTCGAACAAACTGCTTTGACTGATTTCAACATTTAATCAACGAAAGAAGACAACACTTTATTAATGGTAAACATGTCAAATTTACAGTAAACAGTAATTAATATATGAATAGAGGCCACTTCTTTGTCACCTGTGGAGAAAGTCCCCAGACTCCCTTAAAAAAATCATTAAATTTGTGAGTTGTTGAGTTTGTTAGTCTTTATAAAGTTTGTGAAATGCTGTCTGCAACAAATCCTTACCTATCGGGCCTTCTTGTAAATTCAGCAAATGCTGTACATTGAATTCTTTTTTTTCTCAGTTTAAACACATTTTGTCTGTCTTAAGGTGTATGTGTTCATCTGCATAGAGCGAGGAAGTCAGATCCAATCACAAGTGGGCACTCGCATGTTAATACCAGGTTTGAAGTGACAGTCTTAGAGCTGTCCAGCTGTGATCACATCACTCAGGATGGGTGTTAACACCAGGTCTGAACAGCCTCAAGGATCCTGTCCTGAATGGCACATTAATACACATTCTTAGTGTCAAATCAGCGCCTTATGCAGAGAAATGTTGTGTGGGGCTACTTTTGCACTATGGTTGAATTGGTCTTGGAATCCACCAAAACACTGCTGCTGAGGTTAGAACATTTTTTTTCTGTTTGCAAGACTGCTGTATAGTTCCTAGCTTCACCTTCACTCCCTTCTCACTGGCTCCAAACTCCAAAGTTGACCTTAAGAGATTATGTGTACCTCCAAGAAGTATTCCTTTACCCTGCCAAGTATGATAAAAGCATTGTACCTCACACAGGTGCAATAAAAGCACCGTGCCGACCAGCCTGCAGGATAAAACACTGAGCCGAGAGGACGATGGGACTCCTCTTTGCAACTTGATCAACAGCGCTGGCAGATGGGGCGAATGGCGAGCTGCACTCGGGCGCTGCACTTCAAACGAGAGCACGCTGTTGAATACAGTTCGAGGAGTCCAGCCGCCATCTGCTCGGATGATTACAGGTCTGTACAGTGGCAGTAATTCACTCTCCTCGGAGAAAAACGAGATGCCGTCCCCGCTGATCCAGCCTCAGAAATAATAGGCTGTGTGTTCACACCTGTGGTGAGCCGCATCGGGTCTGACCTTGCACTTGTCAGCGATCGCCCTCGCTGACCTCAGATAAATTACACTTTGGGAGTCGTTTGTCAAAACCGTACAATCAGGCGGCTAAGTCGACCGCTGGGTCAAAGCACACAATGAATGAATGAAGCGATCGGGTGGTTTAAGCAAACAAACTGGTTGGTAAACAGCTTCAATTATTTATCAGTGTAATGAAGCAAAACCTAATCTGTGAGGCTTCTGCACCAGTGGAACCCCTCCGCCGCGGCACAGTCAGAAATTAAAATCCATTCAGGCCATGGACAGTAATTTGTTCGCCACGAGCCAGCTCAGCTGCCTAATTGGGGACCCAAAGCGAAGGTTTTTTTTTATTCTAAACAGCAGACTGGATAAAGGCATGGCTGCGGAGAGGAGATTCTCCAGATACTGTTCAGAGGATTACTCTTAGCAGATGTGAACACTGCATCAAAAGGGATTTGAGGAGTGTCAGTCGCTGCTGGGTGTGTGCACTGTGGGAGCAGAGGAGGGAGAGCATCTGACGCTGCGCTCCTTTGTGCTTGTAAGAAAAAGGAGCAGCGGAGCTTTTTTTTCAAATCTGAGATCAAAATGTCGCACAGAAACACGAGGAAGGATGCAGATAAATAGAATGCTAACCTGATTTCTGACACTCTTTTCATCAGAAAATACAATAAAGTAACTGCTGTTTATTTAGCTGTAGTGAAGAAGTAACTACCCAGCTGGCACTAGACGTCAATTAGACGTCATAGAGACGTCTAATTGAGACGCCTCCGACATTGAATAGACGTTAGTATTTAGTTGAAAATGAAAATCGGGTTAACGTCTGAACTTAACGTTGGTCCGACGTTGGATATCAGTTATGTAGGCTATCTTAAGTCAAATCAACGTTGTTGATAGATGTTGTCCAGACATTAGAATTTTGTCATCAAAAAGGTCATTATTCAACGTCAAAGTTGTGTGAGTACAAGACGTCTGACACACGTTGGGTTTTGGTTGCCAGACACCACAACATAAAAACAACAAAATATTAACGTCATTTGACGTCAATATTCCTCTGTCAAAAGATGTTGAAAGTAGATGTCAATGGACGTTGGGTTTTGGTCACCTGATGTTATGACTTGAATCCAACCAAAGACCAACGTCTATTGACGTCCGGTGCCAGCTGGGTAATGACAGAATGGCAGGGGAAAAGTTAGTCATAAACATTACTACTGACAGCCTTATCTCCAAATTATAGAGACAACTGACCAATCAGAGTTTAGGGGGGGAGACTGGAGCAGAGAGGCCTGTCACTACACAATCTGAGCAGCTGCCTATTCTTAGCAAGCCCCAAGGAACATCACTGGGTTTTAAAAAAACACGTTTGCATAGTATCCAAACCACATCACATCCCATGATGCACTGGGGCCCAAAAATACTTTTCCCCATAAGCTTACATTGTGAAAGAACCCCCATGAAATAATTTGTTTCACTATCATAATTTGATCCATTCAGTCCGTTAACATTTGGAAAGTTTAGAAGTTTAGATCTCTATTCAAGTTAGCTGGCTCAGTTGGCAGAAGTCTCTAGTGCACACGCTCCGCGGGCCCCACAGCACGGAAGATCTGGGTAGTTTTATACCAGGTTTCATGCGCCACTTAGCGGCTTTCATATCAATGCGACTGTATCCAGATTTGGTAGATCCATGAGTAGCGCCTGTGCAGGTTTGTGCGCCATCTTGGACAGCTAAGCATGGCTACACCAATCAGTCAAACCCCATGCAATAAAAATAAAAGGAAACCTGTTTAGTTATGGTACACAATTATGATTGTACTCGCAAATGATGGCGGTGCAGCTACTCACATCAGGAAGTGACAAAGCTATCTTCCCAGCTAGGTAGCGTCATAAAAATATAAATAGCGACAGAAGAACTGTTGATAGGCTATGAGGAGATTGTTGCAACTGTACAAGTTGTTCCAAGTTGACTTATAAATAGTAATATAGAAATAATAAATCTTTTACTTGATCAACGTGAAAAACAAAACCGCTACTAGCAACCGCTGTCACAGCTTCTACAGTATGTACGTCACTCACTACTGAATGTTTAGGGTAAGCAAAAGAAAGAACCATCCATTCTATATGAGTGGTGAAAAAAATGGTATTTCAATTTGATTATCGGCAATCAGTCCACATTTGACATATGAAGGTTCACTGTGAATTCTGTTAACAGAGCTAAAGGCTAAAAGACACTTCCTGTCTAGCTGCTGTTAGAGATTCTGTAGCTGAATGTGATCTCTGATTCGGGGGGTTTGTTTGATCACTGTCCCCTCCATATTAACTCTAGCATATCTCCTAAAGCACTTTCTATTAAAAGACGAAAACCTTCATCAACCTATAATTTGTTAGAGTTCACAAAATGGAAGGTCTTATCAAATGATCTCCATGTTCTTGCTATCCACTAACGCCGTCTCTCTAATTTTTCAGCAGCTGTACTGCTGTTATCATAAATTACATGTCGGAAATAGAAACTGCCTCATCCTCTCAAGCTGGTGACATTCAGCCCACATAGGCTTAATTGAAACTCTGCTCATCGATGGTTGAGGAAAACAAGTAATATTTCAACATGGCTGAACCGAATGAGGTTTTGTAGTTAAGCTCTTGTTAGTAATTTGCATTCAAGCGTTGATGTGATTTAGATTGGTACTTTTTGTACTTCTGTAACAGAAGCCCAGATCTGTTTTCACTTTGGCTCTTCTGCCTTTTATGGCTCTGGAGAAGCTCCAACAGCCTTTTGATGGCGAGTTCAGACGAACAGATGAGCCGAATTAATTTTAGACGCAGCTGCATAGAAAGAAGAGAGTGAAAGGCGGCGAGTGGACAAAAGGCATGAACTGAAGTGAAGATGTGCAACAGCGAGCTGATAACATTTCAACGAGTCTCCCAGCTCATCCACGGGTTCATACGACGAGACTTCATAAATGCAGAGGCATGAGAGGAAAAGGAGAGACTGGAGGGAAATAAAAAGAGCTGAAATTCCGGGTTGATCAGCCTGAGCTGTTACACAAACACACACCACCGACGCCCTCTCGCACTCAAAGCGTATGTCGGCGCATACATTGCTGGCTAACTGCAGATCATTTCCGTACAGTTGATGCATTTGCAGTCCTAATATTAGCCGACTGGTAAACAGGGCAGAATTGCCTTGCTTCCTGTCTGAGTCAGAGTCAGTCAGAGACTACCGAAGGAAGTGAAGAAAATGTTTATTACAGCAGATGTGATGTGATAATGAATCTTGTCAGACAGTCTGGTGCTAGACTCTGAGGGCGTCTTCCCTGAGCAGCAGCAGGAAGAATCCCCCTATGGAGTCCAGACGCTGCTGGTGGCAGATGAGTCTTCTGAGACGGGTAGGATGCTGAAACAATGAAGCTGGTGAATCTACGAAGACTGGGCGGAGGTGGAGGGAGGTGGAGGGCACTGGCAAAACAGCAGCAGAATGAATTTACAGCAGGGAAATTAAATTCCTTTGCTTGTTTGACATGACCGCCCACCCCTGACTTCCTCCTTTGCTACTGTAATAATTACCACAGCCACTAGAGGTCGCCATCTAACAAGAAACATAATCCCGGGTCACGATAAGCTACTTCCACAGTCGACCTATATGGTGATATTTATGATGAGGAAGATGTACGTGGGACGGAGGGTTTAACATAAAAGATGCTACTGGTTGCATTATGGGAAATGTAGGATTCTGCTGCACCCATTCTGATCATTTTCGGTACATCTATTCCTGTGTCTGCCAACTTTACATAAGAGTGGCACTAAATTGCTGAAGTGCTTCCCCTTTCAGTCAGTCTCAACCAGCGTGATGTACCACTGCAAAAATATTACCATTTTTTAAATTTATTTTGCAATTAAAGAAGTCACATCCCAGCTCCTCTTTTGAAATGGAAAATTGATGGTGCCATCAACAAGCTGATGCCCACCTTTCATTTATTTCATTCACACCACACTTCCATCCTTAATTAGCCGGCACTGAAAATAATTAAAGACCTGCTTCCAAGTCTAATGAGGGAGTCAGAGGAATTAAATAAGGAGCTGATGGCCACACACATTCCAACATCAATCCAATTATCCCGGTGCCCTTGTCAGTTTTGTCCCTGTGCGAGTGGACAAAACAATCTCGGTCCAAAACCTCTGAAACACATCAAAGTATGGGAACTGGCACTTTGCAGAATCACCTGCCAAGTCCTCCGGATGCACCATCGGTCCCCTCGAAGCTGACGGTCTTCGATCGCAGCGGGGGGGGAGGGGGCTATTAGATTTTATCGGTATGCGTGCCATGTTGGAGGGATTTCCATCCTGAGCACAGAACAGCGCGGAGAGACAGAACCTGAATCTGCAAGCTGCACAATGACCTGCATTTAAATTCAGTCCTAGCTCTCCTGTCGGCCCTCTGAGACACACACACACTCTCCAAAACTCACGCACACACTGCATACACTGAATCTATATGAACAGTCACGGACGTACACACAGGCATAGAGTACCAGACCCTTAACATCTCCATATGGAAAAAAAAAAAAAAAATATGCATGCATACACAAACGTGGACATAGCCCCAAGACTTTCAGTACACTGATGCACATGTATTCATGTAAGCATGAGCAAAATCTATACACTGTTGAATAAATTATACATACACACATATACTCTACATAGCCTCATACACACATGCTCATAGACAGAAGGCAAGCTAAGAATTTGAAAATGGGGATAAGCAGTCGGTAAAAATGTTGGACCTCTAGCTGGTTAAACTGCTGGTGTGTTGAAAAGGGGGAAACAAGGTGAGGACCCAAATGCAGACATCACACAGGTGGCAGGATTGGGGGGCCGGGGACAAATGGCAAGCTTTAATAATTAAAGCTGGATGATACAACAAAACCAAGAAGATCAGGAACAGGTGGAGTGAGGAGGGAAAAGGACAGGTGAGGGAACGAACGGAAAAACACCGGGAGGGAAAAAACACACAGGAGGAACCCAAAAAAGCAAGACGTGACACATGAGGGCATAGTGTCAAAATAAAACAGGAAGCACGAGAACAACAAGACACTGAATCATGACACAAAGTAACATGCCAGCCTGCTCTTCTCCTCTTTCGTGTTTCCTGGTGTAGATGAAGATAGTGAAAGTTGTAGGAAATATCAGTCATCAATCGGAACCAAAACTCACATCCCCTAAAAATACAGCGGGAACACAGAACAATAAATAAAAGTGGAATTTTCTTCTTTCAGTTTTGAACAAATAAGAACACAAATCAAATCGCACACACAAAGGATATATATATATAGCGATTCACTACTGCAAAAATGAATTCTAATTTCAGTTCAGCCTCAACAGAATCACCTACTGCTCACACGTAAGTAGAACACACACACGCACATATATATGCACACTCAACAAACCACAGCTCAGTGTTCAGTGGGACTGAAGCAAGGCTCTCTCTCCCGGCTCCTCGAGGGGACTGGAAGCTGTGTGTGTGTGTGTGTGTGCGTGTGTGTGTGCGTGTGTGTGTGAGGGATTGCACTGATCGTAAACAGCAGCAGCGGGGAAACAAATGGGTGGTCCCCCGACGGCTTCATCCCTGTGCCCAATCGATGATGCACGATAACGCAGCAGCGAGGCCCCTCGGGGGAGACGGATGGAGTCCGGCGTCTGCGGCGCAGTCGCTGTCAAGCACACCGTCTCGCTGCTGCTTTGCATTTCTGGATGAGGCGGTGTTGCAGTTAATTAAAAAGCTCAGAGGTGTATGAGATGCAGCGTGTGGGCAGGGCGGGCTGCAGTCTACAGAAGTGTGGAGGATATCCAGCTCGCGCCGGTTTCTGAGTATTTTTTCGAATTCTCAGTCATAATTCTTATCTTTGACTTTCAAAACAGCCCAGCTCTTTGCCCCTTTAATTTCTTTTGTGCTTTTTTTGGTGCACAGCGCTTCGGGGAACAAGGCAGCAGTAAACATGTTTTCCCAGAGGAATGCAGAATTCCCCTGAGACACTCAGCAACACATCTGTCACCCTGTGCCTCTCTCTCAGGGCGGTCGGTGCAGGTTTGGATGCTGGCATACAGCAGGTTAATGCAGAATCTCAGTGTCCACTGGAGAATCATTATGTCAAATTTCATCTCGGTTCTGACTGAGCTGACACACTGTAATACATCATGACCTTAGTAATAGTGAAATTAAATGCAGTGATAAGATGGTAAAATTCCACTTAAGTACCATCTGATCATTTGTCTCAGATGGTCACTGCTGGGCAACTACCCATCTACTGTATGCACCAAGGGTTTTACTTCCCTTCCTTCTTTCTGTTGGCTCCTTGGAGGGAGATGGTGGGTGGATATTTTTAGTTAATTTGTTTGTTGTTAGTTGGTTGGTTGGTTGGTTGGTTGGTTAATTTGTTGGCTGGTTGGTTGGTTGGTTGGTTGGTTGGTTGGTTGGTTAATTTGTTGGTTGGTTGGTTGGTTGGTTGATTGGTAGGTTGACTGGTTGGTTGGTTGGTTAATTTGTTGGTTGGTTGGTTAATTGGTTGGTTGGTTGGTTGGTTGGTTAATTTGTTGGTTGGTTGGTTGGTTGGTTGGTTAATTTGTTGGTTGGTTGGTTGGTTAGTTTGTTGGTTGGTTGGCTGGTTGGTTGTTTGTTTGGTTAATTTGTTGGTTGGCTGGCTGGTTGGTTGGTTGGTTGGTTAATGTGTTGGTTGGTTGGTTGGTTGGTTAATTTGTTGGTTGGTTGGTTGGTTGGTTGGTTAATTTGTTGGTTGGTTGGTTTTTTTTGTTGGTCAGTCGGTCGGTTGTCTGTTTTTTTTTTTTCAGCGGAATTACATGAAAACTACTGTAGGCATTGCCAAGAAACTTGGGTGGAGGATGGGTCCTGGCCAGGAATAGACCACTATAACTTGTGGTGCAGACCCAGATAAAGACACGGATTCACACATCTTTCTCACTTTTGTTAACATTGCAACATAGGCATCTTTTCAACATTTTTTATTTATTTTTTTCAGGGAATAATGCATGGATCTTGATGAAAAAAAAAATTGTGAGTACAAAAGGGGACTGTTGGGCCTTGGCGGAGGTATGCGCTCATTCTGGTTCAACACTGTAGCTGCTGTGGCAACACTTTTAATGTCCTCTGGGAGGGTATAAATTATATATTTAAGGCAGATTCCAGCTTGGAAAGGGCTTTCAAACAGCATTTAGACATTTTTCATGTTTTAAAAGGAACTGGCAATGCTTTATTTCACAGGTCCATAATGTCTGGGTAATTTCCTCTGACAGTCCCTGAAAAGTACTAATGTATGCAAACAGGTTTTACTGAAACAGTTTTCACTTAAAAGAGATATACCATTTGATTACAACTCTCAGTAAATACTATTGAACAGTTAACTGAATAAAACAGTATAATAAATCCAATCATCTCTTTGGTGTCAGTAGGCGGAGGAAACTTCAACTCATGATCGCAGTACTTTTGAAGTCCTGGCTTCATTTATTCATTTGAAGAACTAAGTAGCAACAGCTGGCGCATGTGTTCTATCAGGATCATGATTGCTTTGATCGTGGCGGAAATCCTCTTTTGAAACTGGCCCCGTCAGTAACCACAGGGCCATGCGGTGCTTTGTTTTGACATGAGCACAAATACAAAAAATCAAATATTCCCAACAAAGATCTTCTTAAAATTCTGTTCAAGCAGAAAAAAATGTACAAACACAACACTGGAAGAAAAATCCCTAAATCTCTCCTGCCGCCAACGCGCAGACTGAAAGCCGATCCCTCACGTTGACAGGCTGATAGGAGCAGGAACTGAGAGGGGAGGTCACCTTCGGATAAACTAAGCCCTGCTAAATCATTTATCACAGAATATGATAGATGGGGAAGTGAGACTTCCCAGAAATCATGGGACAGGATGGGGAAAACACAGGAGTCTTCAACCAAAGCTGGAGCCAAACCCAAACAAACAGCCCGGAGTCAGGCAGAGATTTCAGATGACAGATATTCATTATTTAAGCTGAGGCATTCATTTGCGGTTCAGTAATTATTAACCTGGAGGGGAACCATGATGCAGAAGAACCTGAGTTAAGTCAAGTTCTTTATCATCATAGGCACGATAACTACAGCAGAGCTTTGGCTCATACAGATATGTATAGAAAAAAGTTAAGTAAGTCAAATTTAATTAGAGGGGAAACACTGTGGCGCAGTGGTTAGCGGTGTTGTCCCACAGCAAGAAGGACCTGGGTTCAAGACTGGGTAGAGAGTTTGCATGTTCTCTCTGGGTACTCCAGTTTCCTCCCACAATCCAAAAGACATGCAAAACTTAGGTTAAGCAGTTACTCTCAATTGGTATATTGTGACCATGAATGTGTGATGGACTGGCTACTTATCCAAGGTGTTCCCCGCCATCGCCCAGTATCAGCTGGGATCGGCCCCAGCCCCGCCCTGACTGGGCAGGCATAAGCAGTTTCAGATAATCGATGGATGGAAATGTAGTTAGAATCGAAGACATAGGTACATCCCCCACTTTTAACGCATTTACTTAAACTTATAAAAACTTAAAAGGTCCGCAGGTCAATAATTTACCTTTCTATAAACAGATGCATGTATAATAAAAGGGACAACATGTTGGTGTTTCAGCCTCATTGTATGGGTGAACTATAGTCTTGAAAAAAAATTAAAATGCAAGTCTTCGAAAACAATTCAAGTCACGCAAAAATGTAAATGCCTTTATTCTACATGGTGAGCCGTGAGCCCTTCACAAGCTGGAATAAGCGTTCTTGTTTCAGTTTGTACTCTGAGTAGTACTGACCGATCACCCTTGAGTGGGCTTTGGTTGCACGCAGGTAAAAGAAGTCCACGTGAAGAGCAAAAGAGGCGATCTCGCAAACCAATCAACTAACGTCTTCCCCAGGGGGTGCCGGAGAGTTGATGAGAGGCGCCGAGTGAGAGACGTGAGGCCAAGGCAATTACTGCAGTTTAAACACTTAGCTTCCAGCTGCTGCAATTAGTGATAAAAATCACATAACTCTGATAAATAATAACTCTGGAATCTGAACACATGCAGACATGATATATAGTACATCATTCTAGATTTAGCGTGACTTATAGTCAATCATTTCAGAACTTGCCTGAGTTCTCTTCATTATGAAACTCTTCCAGTTGAACATCCATGGGTAACTAAACAGCAAGGAGAACATTTCAGCATCTTTTTTGGAAACGTTCTCAATATTTTGAACAATTAAACATCAACTTGATGATTGTTTTTGTATTTTAGTAGCTCATCTTTAAGTTTCATTTTGTTCTCCTCTGTTCTTTGCCAGTGAAGAACTGTTTGGACTTCATTAAAGCTTCGGCGAGGTCTCAACGGATCATTTCAGCCCAGAGCTCCAGCCGCTGATGCTAGGGAAATGTTAATTACCTAGTCATATTCAACATTCAGACTCTCCTCTCTCTCACACACACACACACACACACACACACACACACACACACACACACTCTGTGCTTCCTCCTTCCTCTCTGACTGTGGATTTTGGAGCGAGTGATATACCAACCAGAGACAGCATGGCTCATCCCACAGGCACAAAATGTTCTAGAAACTTCCACAGTCTCTCACCATGCCTTCTGTTAGTGGAACGTGGCAGTGTTCAGATGGTAAAATAGAAGCTATATCAACTACCGTTGGGATGTTGGCCAGTGAAGTAAAAGCTGCCACACTAGAATTAGAAAAAACTCCTTGGCCTGTGTAAGCACTGTTAGCAGTAGCATTTTCTGGGATGTGAGACCATGTTGGCATTAATTGCATGTAGTGTGCAGCAGTACAGTATATTGGTTTTCAGCTATAGCATTGTATGATAATTGCCAGATATCATATTGTGTACATTTGAATACCTATGGTATTGAATTCTGAATACTGTAATACTGTACATTGTGATATTTTCTGAGATATCCTACCATGAAAAGCTCAATCCACTGCCACCCTGCTGCCTGTTTGAGTTATACTGCTCTGAAGTTTGATGACTAAAAACATGTTATAATTGTTTAGTATCCAAAATCCATTTCCCGTTGAGCCACGATTTCATTTACTATCTGCATTGAAGGTAACTTAGAACACTTAACTCCCTCTGCTATGGAAAAACTGACTCCAGAAACAGTCCGATATGACGGCTTTCCATGTAACAGGCAGGCTCGAGGTCAGCCCGCAGAAATAAGATGGTTACCTAAACTGAATCGTCCTGACAGACCCTTGTCATTAGCCCAAATTAGCTAATCAAGCCAAGTCGTTTTGGCAGCATGTGAGCAAAGTGTAAATGCTAGCATAGCCAGCAGAGCTAATGTCACAGCTTGCTCGGTTTTTCAGTTGGAGCAGCGTTTCTCAAAGTTTCTACACCGTGTACAACCTCAGAAAACATGAAGCTTTCCCAGTGCCACCGTTATGACTGACAGTTAAATAGAGCAGTGTAGGCGTACTTTATGCAGCTTACTGTTTTGCACCATTTGTGGACCATCTGTGGATGCTTAAATTAACATTGTGTAACTTTTTGACTTTAAAATAACAGCTTCAAAATCACTTTCATGGTACAGTGTCCTCCTATCACTTGTTTCTGCAGTAACTTCAGTGAGAGGGTAGGATCACAGCGTTACATACATGTTTACTTCAAGATGTACCTTTTCAAGACATAACAAGTTTCTAACAAGTTTTGTTTCTATTTAGCACTTACATTACATCAAACTGTTATAGAGCTCAACAGTCAGCGCCCACTTTTTTAACAGCTCCGGTTCCGAAAGTGAATTTCCCATTCATTCACTCCATTGACGTTTCCTAAAATCCTTAGAAGAGTTTTAAGCCTGGAACCAAGCCATTAAACTACGAGATGAATAGTGACCATAAAACATTTAATTTGGAGCAAAAAAAAATTTGGATAACGGAAAAAAAAATGCAAAGGTACAAGACTGTGTACATAATTATCTTAAGAGTAAAGGAACTACTCATCCCATAAACCATTGCGAATGTAACAGCGACGTCTCTGATTGGTGGAGCTCGCTGTTACCATGGAAATGGTCCACAATTTTCATGTTCGGGTGAACCCTTTCAACACTCTTCTCCTCATCTCTAAAAACACGCAGTAGGTCAGAAAGTGAAATCATGGTAGCTCTGTGGTAAACGATCGTAGAGTTCAGTGGTAGCAGTAACTAGCGAACATGAAATTCGCGGGTTCGGTAAACATTTCCATGGTAACAGCGAGCTCCACCAATCAGAGACGTCGCTGTTACACTATAGGATTGTGGGTAGTGTAGTACTTTTCCATGACATCGCGAATAAAACATGTTTTTCTTAAAACAAGGTTGATATCATACGGACTTGTGGCTTCTACAGGATCGTATACCATCGTTTCACAATCTCATAACTCGTGGTGAGTCTACTTTGGATGGTTACGACATTATGGCCAATAATCAAAATCCTTTATTCAGAATATGAATGGCATTTTCACTTCCGGAACCTCACTGTTGAGCTCTATAGACCTGGGATTTGTATGACACTGGTGTTGCACTCAGAAACTGTGGGGGGCGCCAAATCACGTCGAATGCCAATTGCTACAAAGTGTCGCTTTAAGTAGCCATTTTTGTAGCATTTTTGAACCTTCAGTTTTACCTCTGCTCACTATCTGCCATCACAGTTTAAGATCAGCAACTAATCATGGATGACGTTTGTTAAGTTAAGCAAGTTGAAAAAGACTTCAACGAGCATGAACGTGACTACATAGCAGGCTGAAACGAAACATGACAGGAAAGACAAAACTCTTTTTAAATCACATTTCAGTTGAAGTATTTTCTTTCAAATTCTGCAGTAGTTCGATAGTATTAACTGTATGTTTTTAAAGACACATCTGGGATTCCTCTGCGTAGCACTAGAGGGAGTACCACAGTTTGAGAGTGGAGGAGGTGGAGGATATAAAAATGGCTTAAACATGTGAGGGGCTGCGCCAACCTGTCAAGGATGCTGCTAACAGAGACAGAGGCCAGAAATATGGCTCACCGGTTTGAAGGTGAGGCTTAATGAAGCGAGCACCAGAGAAAGACCATCTCTGAGGCTCTGGGGGTTGAACTGGACTGAACCCAGCTGCAACAAGTGCACCGAGCCCCGACACTGATGCCATGAGGAAGGACAGCCTCCCAGACTCAGCAGCAGGAGTCAGAACACTACAGTCAATGGACGATCTGCAATGTTTTCTATCAAAATATAAAAAAACATAACTCTTGATGATGTCATCAGGTATTGTGGTTAATGTAGAATCTAGTGTTTTTGGAGCTTGACCCATATTGGGGACTAAAAGTCAGGACATGTCGACCTCTGCTGCTTTGATTTCAAACACTCTTTTCATAATCTAGATACAGTTCATTGAGATACAGTAGATCAACAGATTCATTTTGCTTCTATTTTATGTCTAGATTAATATTATTAAGCTGTTATTTAAATTGGTATCAAATTAAATGTGGAGCACTCAGAACTTTGGAACTGGATTTGACTTAAGACAATGGTTCTGTGTTAGTGTTTCATCTCCATTATTTTGCAATACATAAGAGAAACGCCATCTTTAGTATTATTTACCCTTTTTATTCAGTGTAGGGTCTGTGTATGTCAATTATCTGTGTGTCACAGCATCATGAAAAACTCTAATGAGACCGTCTTGCTTCTTTAATTTGATGCTTTTTCCTTCTACCAGGAAGTTTCATTTTGAAGTTTTGGCGCTTGCTCCCGTCCACCGAAACTGCCTGGGAAGGAGAGAGAGAATCGAACGGTCTAAAAACCGAAAAACAGAGACCAGCAGCTGTTGCGCCGAGCTCGCAGCGCCTGTGGATCAAAGCCGCGCTGCACGGTGGCGAGGCGCACAATGACGCCTCTTGTTTCCCGCCCTCTGCTGAGAGCAAAGGGCTCACATCCCCCTCAACACACAAACCCCCAAAAAATGACAGCAAAATTGAAGGCTGGCAGAGAATGAGAGAGAAAAAAGACGGAGTAAACAGACTTTAAAGGCGGAGGATGGGATGTGACATCAATGGACACTGAAACCATTGAAATCAGATAGAGGGATTTCTTCTAAGGTCAGCGTCTTGCATCAACTCTTACTTAAAGGGCGCACATGTGCATCGCATTTTGTGCTTGCATATGTTTTTGCATGCGTGTGCTATATGTAAATGTCTCATGAAATATATATACATATATATATAGAGAGAGAGAGCAAGAGAGAGAGAGAAAGAGGGAGAGAATGTAAGGATGCAGTAGACCCAAGGTGGAGGTTGATGACAATGTCGTTATCAAAATCCTCAGTTTCGGTTCCAAGCAGAGGCCCACCACATGTGCACACTTGCAAACAAGATGGCGACCTCGAGGCAAGAACAAGAGCGTCTTTGTTTGTTATGTTTGGTGGGACAACAAGAACAAGTCAAAAAAAACAGAAAAATGTCAAAGAACAGAAAATGGTGCGCCATCGCTGTACGAGAACAGGACCAAACATGTGGAATACACTACAGCGGCGCAAGCAATGACACGCATCAGGCTTTCCTATTGCACGTGCGTTCAGACATGTGCACGGATGTCCTCACTGACCTTGGTCAACACAGGCAGATGATTAAATTGTCATGAAACAGACCCTTGTGGCTGAGCAGATGCACAAGCATGAACTGGGCTTAAGAGGGCAAAGACAGCAGGAGAGGCAGGTGGCACTTCAGGATCTCGGTGAAGAGTGGCTACTGTTGGCGGGCGTAGCAGGAAACACTGGAGTTGAGCCCACTACATAACCTGTTCAACCCACAGTAGGGCTGGGGGATATGTTAGCACTTCAAATGTGTAGGCGTCATAGGCTACATACCTTAATGACACATCTATAAAACATGTCGTTTCACGTAAACATTACATGTACTGGACTTGGAGTCAGGAGTTAGACCGCGGGCTGAGTCTGCGTTTCGGCATTTTTTAATCCAGTGAATCAACTGGATATTTTTGATGAGGAACCACAGTGTTTCAATATTTGTAAGGGTCCCACCACGGGATATATTTAAGGAGACTTGGGACAATTTCCAGCCGTGTTTGTGGCAACAAAAAACATATTTTTGACCTGAAGCAAGACCACATCAATTATGGCGACCAAAAAAAGGTATTTTAAGTCAGACACAACCTTTTCCCAACCAAACTGGTCGTATGCCTAATCCCAACCCGAGCATAAAGAATGACAAAGTTTTAACTGAGCTGTGGTTTTGCAGAAACGCACATTTGCTAACATTTATTCGGGCGATTGGCTTGACTATTGGTACTACAATGAGATTTTGATAAATAAATCAGTATTGGAACAAGTAGAACAGCCAAGTAAATTCAGAAAATGACACTTTACTGTAATGCAGCCTTTAAAACAACTAAAAGATGACGCTCAGAAACATTTCAACCGATGGCCAGTGCAACAAAAATAAATTATTGCTTTCTTTTAAATTCCCGAATCAAAAAACATCACCTCTCCCCATGAGCTCCGTACAAATAAACACTTGATGGGAGCGTGTGCGTCTGGTGTGTGTGCCACATCACGTATGACCTTCCTGCGCCATCTGTCCGTGTCACTTCCTCATTCGCTCAAATTGCCCTTTGACACCGAACAGGAAATATGGCTCCCCCCCAGATCCGCGCTCTCCACCCAGCACAAACTGATAGCCAGACGCCGAGCGTCCGACGCGGTCAATCACTATCCGTCGGCGGCGCTCACTTCAGAGGAATTCGCCACTCGTGTACAGCGGTGACCGCATCCTCGTAAGTCACCCTCTCCCCTGTAATTCTGCTGCGGGGAGAAATGGCGGATTTATTGCTGCCGTGTCTGATAAGGAATTAATGAGGGTGATAAAGTAACTGTGGTGCCGCCGTACTTCCTGAGTGATCAAAGGCGCGTTAGATGACTGATCTGGTGAGTCAGAGGGAGCCTTCGTCCTCGCCGCGCAGCACACTCAGCGTTTCTGTGTCTCCGTGAGCCCTGATTTGCCATTTTGGGGAGATTTGTCTCATTAAAAATGGTGAAACGGTGCTGTGGAGGAGTCAGCGCTGATAACAAAGGACTCACACACACACACACACACTTGTGCTCTGTATAATTTGTCAGAATGTCCAAAATACATTCAGTCAAGCGGTTTCTGTTCTAACGTAGGCTCAGGTGTCTGTTGTGGTTTCACTTTGATGTAAAACAAAGAAGAGTTTAAAGATGTTCCGCGAGAGGTCGGGTTCCACACACACTCGTACAGCACAATGTGTCAGCCAGGCCTCGGCGTCCTGTGGTGCGGTGGCGGGCGTGGACGCCTGCTGTCCACATGTTTTACGGCTCCAGCTGATGCTAACTGTAAACACACGCTGCTGCTGCTGCTGCCGTTTTTATGGAGTCTCACACACAGTTGAAATAAGAACCAGTGTTTTTTTTTAGCTTCACCGGGACTTTTTCACGTCTTATCTCGACTTCATGAATAAAAATCAGAGAGAGTCTTCAGAGTCTGCACCGCTGACAGGACAAATCTGTCCCTGGTTGACGATGATTGTGTTCACGCTGGTGCGCAATGTGGTCCTTCCACAAAAATGCTCCCACGGAACACTGTCAGAATACAGCCATGAGATAAAACTTAGGTTTTGTGCAGTTCCTGTAATCAACTTATCCCCTGTCTCCTGATCTGTTTTCTGCTACCCAGCTTATTATCAATCAAAAAATCTTTATAAACAGTTGACTTCGATATTTTCTTATTTTTTTAAAAGGCTCAGAAAAGCATTTAATGGTGATTTTTCCAGGGTCTATTTGCCGATGCGGATCAATACACGGTGCGGGAGTGTATCAGTGTTTGTCTGAGTCAAATTTAATAAAATTACCGCAGGAATGAATCAGAAAACCTAGAAAAAAGTTCGCATTTTTGCACTTCCGGGAAATAAGGTTTGTGGTTGACACAAGCTTTACAGATTTTCACATTATTACATTCGTCAGTAAGTGCCCACAGTTTGGATCATAGTCTTAAAAGTCTTAAAAACGTAGTTGCTAACAAGTGGCTAAATGAGACTACAGAGGTTGTCGGGGACATTGAACGTCATCTGGCCAAACACGGAGGCTCACCTACTCACTGGTGCCAACTATTCTCCCTCCTTCAAACTCACAGATTGATCAGTTTATAGTAAAGTGGGTATAGTGTAGTGTATAGACGTTGAAGTCATGTGCCTAATGTTAGCTTTTTATTTGCTAGCAATCGCATTCATGAAAGAACTAGTCGTGCTACCAGTAGGTCTGTTTAGTCCAAAGCGTGTTCTCCATCTATCTCCAGCTCCTCGCCCTCTCAGAGCGCACCTGCCTGTTTCTGATCACAATCGTGTTTGACAAAAGGCGAGCGAGCAAACGAGCCGCTTCTTTATTACAGCTCGGCCACGCTCGGCCCCCTTCGCCTCGCGGAGGACTGTGGTGAAATATTGATCGGAGCGCAGGTCCGCGCTGACCGCTGCACAGATAGCGGCAGCTAAATGATGGATCTTTCAACTGGATCCCCGAAGAGGGCCTTTAAAACAGACCTCTGCTGTCTTCCAGCCAGAACTAAGTGCCGGCTACAGCCTGGGGGATGTTAACTCTTATCCATCATGTATCAAGCTGTATTCAGGACGGCTAGCAAAGTGCTACAGCCTGTGTTCCAGTGCCCGGGGTTATATTCTCACAGACTGTTCAGGCTGCACAACGTATTCCTCAGATCTGCCTTTTTCCTCCCGCCTCCTCCTCCTCCTCCTCCTCTCTACCTGTCAAACACTGCGAGCTACCGCGCTTTGAGCCAACACGAACGCCTGGTTGGTACTGATGGACAGAGACAGCTGTAGTGGAAATACAAAACGTTAGAGACACACACACACACACACACACACACACACGCACGCCAGACTGTTTATAGAGGGTGCAACCAGAGCCGGGGAGCAGATTAACGACTTCACTTCCCAATTAGCCCACTCAGCAAGAGAGGAAACGGTTCCGACTGGCCTTCTGCTTCCTTTCTTCCCCGCGTATCCACATTACAAGTACGGGCGCGTGGCGGCTCTCTCTGATCTAATTCCAAAGCGCTCGGCGCGGCTCTCCGACAGCTGCCCGCCGGCCAGCGGCTGTCACGTGTTGCCTTCACTTCCTGTTTGCGTAAAAGCTCTTCAGAGCCTGACACAGGTCTGGAAGCCTCGAGGGGGGGGTTGGAAGTGTGTGTACACCCTGTGAGACACAATATAACTATACTGTCACTATACTTTAAAGGAACAGTTCATCTACATCCGAATTTTCATTTTTGGGTGACCTGTTCCTTTAGTGTAGTGCAGTAGCTGCTGTATCTTAGAGAAGCAGTAAAAATACGTCTTTTAGAGTACATTTTATATTTTATAGCTTATGAAATGTACTTTTTATTCATTTCAAAATACCTTATATCAACCAAACCCTTATTTTTCATTACATACATTCTACCTTTTTGTGTCAGTGCTGTTGTCTCCGGTCCTCGTCCTTCAGCCAATCACGTGCTCCCGGCTCTTTTCTAAGCCACAGCTGAACGGACCTTGAACAGGAAAAAAAAAACTTTTTTCCACCATTTGACCAGCAGAAATAGCACAGACGTCACTAATACTCGTATTGATGATATAAATAATTGAAGTGTCCCAATGTTCCATTCAGGGAATAGTCAGAAGCAGTAAATGCCGATGCCAGCGCCATCCACTTGGCTCACCGAAATGGAATGCATCCATTATCAAAGTCTTAATTGATGATGTGCTTATGCTGCGATAACGTATAAACTGTCAAATGAAAAAGGCTCATCAGCAGCCGTGTACTGGCGACAGTGTGGTATACACTGTCTTTCATCCCTTAAGAGTAAAAGCAATTTGTGTTTTTCGTGCACCAAAGCCCAGAGGACGGACTGGCCCGGTTCGTGAAAGGGGAGCTTGAACTCTCAGCAGGCGTCGAGGCGACGGCGGCCCGAGTGGCGCCGAACACTGAAATCTCTTCGATGAAGTCAGATTACGTGCTTCGGTGTGCTCACTTCAGGTTTAAGGTTGTGTGTTCGGGATAAGCCGGGTACTCGTGTTTGGAAGCACGCTCCTCCATTTCATCGACCTCCTCCTGGGTTATAGAGTGACAGAGAAGTCTTTTACTGCCCGAGTTTATCCATTTTTGGGGGGGTGGCACTTAGCTCGCACTGCAGTGCCTCCTCACAGTCTGAGGAAAAGGAGCAAAATTCTCCAGTGCACAGTAAAAAACCACAGATTGAAGTGAAATATTGCAGGTCAGACATCGGGCTGAGGTTAGGTTGGTTACCACCAGCTAGACAGCCGTTTACCCAACAGGGTCTTTATCGAGTTGAACTTAGTTATTACTTTATATTGGCCCTTCTTTCATAGCAAATATTTTGGCATGTCATCAGGGGCCGTCCATAGGAAGCTAGAAAAGGGCTTTTCTGGGGCCCAACCACCAGAGGAGCCCAAAGAGGCCAGTGATAACCATGTTCATCCTAATATATACGTGATGATAACCTTCTAATTTCACTTTGAGCCAAAATGCTCACTATTACTTATTACATTGCCACCCTGCTAAAAATAAAAAGATTAGAAAAGGCTCTTCCTCCTAAGAAAACTTCAGAAAGTAGATTGAATTTCAGTGCCAAGGACCATCATTGGTACCCACCTCCCGAGCATCACTGATATTGGTGATGTGAGATTGTCTGCACAGAGCTTAGAGGATACCAAAAGACAGCACCCGTCCCAGCCACAGTCTGTTCACCCTGCTGAACTCCTAAACGTATCCTCCCTGTGTGGTAAATTGACAATTCAATGAACCTTTAAACAACAAAAAATAAATATTTTATTCATTGTTGCTTCAGTAAAATGTAGCCTGATTCATAACCCATGAGAAATGTACTTTACTTTTACTATACGTAAGTCCTGATGCCAGAAAAAAGGAAAAGAGGAAGCTGGCACGGGCCAAAACTAGACCCAGATAACAACATAATTAAATGTTTTCGCTTCATAAAGCAGATTTGGGGGGGACCTTTTCAGGGGTCCAGCCATTTCTGTGTCACAGCAGGAATACAAAAAAAAAAGAATCATTGCTAACATTAAATGACACATTCCATTTCGTCATGGCTTGGTGGGAGAGTCGATGGAACCGAGCCATCATTGACAAAATTGTTTCACCTGTGCTATGACATGTCAAGCTGTCTTAAACTATTCCCTGCCCGTCCATCTGCCTCTCAAGCAACTAGTGAAACTAATCAGCAGAGGGTCGCTTCAACAACATCCAGTGTAGCATCAAAACCACTAAGACACTGTGACCAAAGAGCCAGAGTTCAGGGAAAACACAGTTCAAATTTATTTTACAATTGTTTAAATGAATACAGTTAAAAGAGCCTTAGAAATATTAAAATCCAGATTAAGAGTCTCTAAAAAACCTGCTGCCCAGTGTAGCAGAGGAAAGGTGGTGGCTCGTCAGTCTCCCTCTCGCCACCCGCCTGCTATACCGCCGTCCTCGCCATGCACGTCTCCTTGACTCTCCACTCCTGGTACACCACCGTCATGGTTCTGCCCGTCTCTTTTCCCTCTTTTTCATCTCATTTCTTCTCTCCGGTTCTGTGCCAGTCTCCTCGTCTTTAAACCTTTCGGGCCAGGTGGTTGGTCCCCCACCCCTCGAACCACGCCATTGGTCCCTCGCGCCATTCTCGGACGCCCAACTGGTGGTTGCCAAAATTGAGCAGGTCTCCAGGCGCAGGTTATCATACAACCAAGCGAGGTGAGTCAAGCAGCGACAGACAAACCAATTCGTAAAACCATGCGATAAAAACAACTCGTGCAACAATATAAAACACAGAGAACAGTCACTTCTGCCCTTTGACATCTGGAATAAATACAGCAACTCCACACAATCGATTTTCAGGAGTGCAGTCATTCATTTTAGACTGTAAAATACGGCTGCTAGCCTGCTGCTAACAATGCTCCTTCCTACCAGACCAGCATGAACAGCCTGTTCATTCAGTTGCTAGAGCCGCAATAAGTTGACATTTGAATTGGCTTTAATTCAGCGTCACATGTTATTAACAAATTATAACTTCATGCACAATAATTATCTAAACCTGCGACCTGGTGTGCTCTGTAGTCGTCCGTCTCTCCACCTCCCTTTCGTAATAAGTCAAACAAAAAGGGGGGAACGAAGGAGTCAGGGTGGGTGTCGGAGCCACGGGGATCTGATCCATTGATTGGCTGAGCAACAGATTTGTTGGTGGGTTTGCACCTGAACTGTGTTGGGGTTTGATTCGTACTTGTCGGTAAAATGTCACACTGATGTTTAAGCACTGTACGATGGTTTTCTCTGCGGGGTACGAGCCAGATGTACAGTAAGTGATATTGCATAATCTCGTCCAGGTTCCAAGAATAAGCCCGAATCATCGAACGCCGCAGCTTTGTTTCCGGTGAGCTCTCCTCACCTCCCCTGCTTTTTACTTGCTCTCTTCTCCCCGTTGGTATTCTCCTACCTCGTGAGGATCCCAGCCGCCCCCCCCATGCTGTCTGCTTGACAGCGCTCTGTCAAGCCCCGGCTTCTACTTCCTCCCTTTTGTTGCCATAGAAACCAACAGCCGTGGAAAAGTACAAGCGGGCGGATTGTCTGGGAAAAAAAAGGACGGTGAGGGATAGCGATGGTCGGCCGTGCCACGCTGCAAGACAAACAAAAAAGAAAATGTCTTTGAGAGTGGTTTGTGTAATCTGAGAGACCAAAGCAAATGTTAAAGGCTGCTGAGGTCAGGATTACGGGACGGTGTCACATCCTGATGTTTCATGTGGTTTTAGCACTTTGAGGCGTGAAAGTAATAACAGGGAAAAGTAGGCTCATTAGTCACGCCACTTCCCAAAAGTCACCAACAATAAAAAGTAAAAAAAAAACATGACACAGACCCTTTTCAAGGAAATAGCCAGAAGTGTCAACAAAGTGCAGAAACAACATGTTCATTTTAAAAGCTCTGTGCACGTTCATGCTGGTTTTTGTCACTTTCTCACTTCCTTTCAATGGTTAATGTCCTCTGACAATGTGAATAAGGAATAAGGAAACAAAAACAGAATTACCTCCATTGTCACCATCCCTCACGATGGCCGCCAAGCAGAGAGGTAGCTTGGTGGCGCCTGGGAAGGCGGTGAAGAAGACTGGAAGCTATGAAACACAGATGTGAACCTGGCTTGATTTCACATATTCCAACAACACGCCATGCACACAATTTTTATGAGGAAAGAGAGGCTCTTAACATGACTGTTGCACCCCGAGGACACATGTAATGTGCTGTGGTAATAAAAGAAAAACAGGACTTCTGTTTACCTTCGCAGGTTGTCTTTAATATTGTCCCTTTAGCCGACGGCCACGGTCACTGTAACTGTGAAGCCCAGAATCACGTTTTGTAGGATTATATGGAAACATAAATGAAGATAAAGATCATCCGACTCCTTTCAATAAATCAGTATATTGCAGGTTGTTGTAATTTTATTCTGATATTCAAATATCTAATAATAATTCAACAAAATATCCTTTTCTGTGATGAAAAGTGGCAGTGTGAAATAAAACTGACATTGACAAAAATGAAATTGTGATAAGAGCAAGTCTTTGTAGATGAAGATGATCAGGGGAGAACAAGTGATCTGATTGGCTGTTGCTCTTGCATATAAGGCTGAACAAATGTGGCTTTACACAATGAAGATTTTTTTTTTATTAAATCTGCTGGAATTAAAGAAATATTGCCTGTAATTAATTGTGGAAAAAAAGCAGAATGAGACTGTAGATAATAGTGAGCTGAGCTTTAAAGATTAATTCAAAATGTTAAGTTACATCATATATTTGATCTGTCTTTCACTGATTTATTCGACTTTGAACACTTCATTTTTCCATATCATGCTAATATCAGTTTAAAAATAAGTAATTACCAGCTGAATATAGTCCGACCCTGCAGCGGGAGACTGGAATGAGACTGAAAGGAGCGTCTCACTACTTCAGTTTCTGAAAGATGCACTGCTTTCCAAGGTTGCCGAGACAAATGTTCTATTCTGCTCCTCTCTGGAATAAATTCTCCAGCCGATAGCTGATGCTCCCGGGGCTGTGTCAGAATTTCTTCCACATTCTCATATTGCAGTCGGGCCGAGCGGACCCTGTGACATGTCACGGCGGGGGAAAAAAAACGCAGGTCTAATTAATAACTTTAACGACGACTGCGTTCCATTTAGGTCTTCCACTGTCGGGGCTATTAAAGTGCGTGCTGGCTCATCGGCTTTGCTCATTGGGATTCTGAAGGTGCAACATGCAAATTAAAACCCACGGTTCTCTCAGGGATCTCAGTGTTGGGTCTGTAAAGTTCCCGACCGTATAATGCATGTTTTTCCTTTGCAAGCAGTGACAATCTGTGATCCATTATTAATGACTGGCTGAAAATGACGCAACGCCACACTCGTGTTCCCCGCGCGTCTCCGACAGGCCCTTCGCATGTTCCAGCAGGTAGACAGCTGCAGCTAATCACAGGAGTAAGACGTAGGTTTGTGTCAGGAGGAGCAATTATCAGCTGCTGACAATAAGGCTTCCCTGTGTCTGCTCGTTAGCTCGCGTGAATCAGTCTTACATGTGTGCATAATTAATCATATTAGGTGCAGCTGTGTCGTTACAGCTTTATAATTCCGAAGTTTTGTATGCTTTATTCATTTATAACTGTGCGTCCCCGGGGAAATAAATCGTCGAGGTGAAGGTGGCCACCATGAGCTGTGACGGTGATTTCCAGGATCGCTTGCATCGGTAAACAAAAATTCATTTCAACTTACGTCTCGCTGGAGCGCTAGTTTGACATTTTGGGAAATGTGCCGGTCCTCGTTCTGGAGAAGAGTTTGACTAAAGGATTTATCTCCTACAGTGTTTCTGTCTGTTAAATAAAAGTCTCCAGCCAGCAGCTGGTGAGCTTATATCCGCATGAAGAACGGATGCTCCACCTTCTTTATATCTCACCATGTCAAGGGGCAGTTATGTGCCTTGTTAAAGTTAAAAATGAAAAGTCTGGTGTTGTTTTGTAGTCTGAAAAACATGACTGGAGCATCACAGGAAAACAGCGTTACATCATTCTAATCCAGTAATCCAGGTCTCCAGAAGCCCAGAGCGCCCGAATCAATTTGAAAAGACGATCTTTACCTCCTGGCTATAGCTCGGGAGATAGAGTGGGCTGTCCAGTAATCAGAAAGTCGCTGGTTTGATTCCCTGGCACCATGTTCAACTGTCCTTGAGCAAGATGCTGCCCCCCCAAAAGTGCTCCTGACGAGCAGGTGGGCACATTGCATTGCAGCCAGCGTGACGAGACTTGTACAGCAGTCAGCAGACTGGAAAGGCGCTGTAGAAATGAAGTCCATTACCATTCCATGTTTTAATCCGAAGTCTTCCCTGTAGCTACGCATTAGCATGCACCCCGTCTAAAATGGAGGCAAAAACTGCATTTTTTTCACCCTCGACGCACAGTTGAGCTAATGTTAATTTTCAAAGCTAACTTAATGCATTCATTAGTTGTTTTTTGGGTTTTTTTTATGTTTTAAACAACTCCCCATCTATTTCTGTTGTAGAGGAGGAAGCTGCAATGCTGTTTTTCTGTGAAGTTCCAGAAATGTGCGCCTGACTTCCCGCCAGCATGGGGCTGAGAAGATAATGGCTTAATTTTCATTTTTGGGTTCATTTAGCAAGCTGGTTAGCTGATTTTATTACTTATAGACAGAGCCAGGCTAGCCAAATCTCAGTTTCTAGTCTTTGTGCTAAGCTAAGCTAAGCTAAAATGCTGTTAGCTGTAGCCTCATATTCAGCTACTATTATTAACTATTATTACTTCATCATTGAAAGAGCTATTCAAGTGTAAAGAGCAAGTTTGAACCTGTCATGTGCATCTTCGCAGGCTATATAAGGTTTTAAGTTTAGCCATTAACTCTTTGTAAGACAAGCAAAATAAAAGCACAGTCGTCCCACCTTCCTGCTTTTTTTAAGGTATCAACCTGGCAACCTGTCAGTGATCCACAGTAATTGAGCCGGTTTCTAGCTCTAGCTTTTTTAAATAAACCTTTTCTCAAAGGAACAGATTTAAAGTTCAGCATATGTGCAGCTGGCATGAAGGCAAAAGTGAATTTAAAATTTACACAGATTGTTTGAATATGTAATGTTGTTTGTTTTTCAGCATCAGCAAAAGATAACGAGCAGCTAAGGCAAATCGTATTAAAACATCTCCATCTCGTCTCCAATAATAAGCTAACAAGCTCATAATTCCCTTCAAGCGAACCAGCTCCTTTTTTTAAAAAACGAAATGCTCTCAGACTGACAGAAAGGTACCAGAGTGGAGCGAGGTGTTACAAGTCGCTGTCATTCATAAAAAGCCCGGTAATGACAGCAGAGTCTCATCAGCGGCTCACAAGCTACACATTTGTTACGCAACCACACAAGTCTATTTAGGGCATCTTCAGAGGGATCTGGCCATCAATAATGAATGGCTTGCCCCTGTTTCGGAGTGGGCTGGTTTAATCTTGATCACACGTTCACAGCGTGTGCATCTGTAGCCCGCGAGCTAATTTACCAAACACGAGCTGCACCATATAAACTATAGTGGGGCCCAGAGCGCACACAAATGTCTATCCCCTGTGGAGCTTTATCTACCGACGGTGATGTCAGTTGTCCCATTTTTCATAATGAGTGTCTTCATTTTTACACTGCTCTCCGACATGATCACAGGAGTAAACAGCTGAGGCAGGGATTGACGCTCTTTCTGACAGGTTTTGAAAAGAAAGACGAATGTGTGGAATAGAAAAAGGTGACGTCTCCGGTTCTGCTGTATCAATTATCACAAGAGGTAATTTATCAGATTAGAAGCAGCTTCTTCTGGAGCCACAAAAGGCTTTATACTACTTTTTTTCACATACGCAGTAAGTTAACTGATGGTAACGGTGCGTTTCCTTCTGACTCTCTAGTTAAAGTATGAAACTATAGACAAGATGTCATTGTGTTTCCAGGCAACAAAGTGTATTTTGTGATCAGAACAACATCACTGAACATCACCATTAGACCTACTTATCCTGTTGTTTTGTACGATCCTGTATATATATTGTTTAGTGCAAGTTGGTTTTGATCGGCTACAAGCTTCCCGACTGCCTCTTGCCTTCTCACACTGACTATTTCAACAGCTATCAGCAAATACATGCCATTTGGTTCTGTGGGTTTTGCATCTTTTTTTTTTTGGTCCAAAAAATTCCGCCTGCTGCTGCTGAACATTTCTCAGTAGTCGAAACCGTGGGGACTGAACCAGCAGTAAAGTCGTCAGCCAAAAAAGCAACACGCTCCATAAAACTGAGAGGAAACTGGGGGATGATTCTGTGAGTGTGTCACAACGAGCGACACCTTTCATATTACACATAGCCACATGACCCGTTGATAGTCTCACAGCAGTTTTACCGCAGCTTTGAACAAATTAAGACAACTACATGTGAAGCATAGCAAAACTGGTCGGAAATGAAGCTGTTTCTTGTCGTCTGCGGCGTTGCTATATCTGAGAGTGACAAGACGTGTGGATCGATAGGGCCCACAGCTCTTATGATATAAAGCTGAAACTGATGAAATGCATCAAATATTCAGAGATGATGGTGGGCTTAATTTAGCAATGTCAACTACATGAAGGAACAGTGGAAATAAGAATAGCACTAAATCTGCAATAACCTAGTCTTTTTTTGGCCACCTGGTTGTAAACACACTGTCACACAGTTACAGATTTTGGGGAGTACTACTGAATATGTGAAAATAGTGGTATAGAGACTTTTGCGGCTCCAGAGGAAGCTGCATGCAATCTGGTGAAATGCCCTCGGTGATGTCGCTCTGTTGCTGAGATGCGTTGTGGGTAATGTAGGCACCAGGTTTTAAAAAAGAAAGAAGAACGTGTGGGATAGAAAAAGGTGACATCTCTGGTTCTGCTGTATCCATTTTAGATTATTCATTTTTGAACTGTCAATCATGAGTCCAACAGTGGGTTTTGTTTTTTTCGTGCAATGATAGACCAGTGGACTGCTCGAAACCTGAAGCCTCCATTTACCCACAATGCAACTTAGCAACTGAGGGACATCAGAAGAGGTAATTTATCAGACTACTTGCAGCTTCAGGAGCCTTTTTTGAGCTTCAGGAGCAACAAATGGCTCCTGAAGCTGCAAGTAGTCTGATAAATTACCTCTTCTGATGTCCCCCAGTTGCTAAGTTGCATTCACGCTCAGTGAAAAATAGTGACCCTTTAAGTTGAAGTTCTTAAATCAATCAATAAATTGTTTCTGATCACTTAAATGTATGAATGAGGTCCAGGGTTCATTGTCTTTTAGCTCCGTTTTTGGTCTCCACCAGTATGTAATATCCGTCCCTTTAGCAGGATCACTTTGAGGAGTAAATTTTCATCAGTGTTCTTTTAAAATCAGGGGTGATTTTAAAAACTTCATGAGCAGCCCGCTATCCTGCGTTGATACACATTCAGAAAAGACTTCAGAGGAGGTGATAAATTAAACATAGAGCATGTGCGTGCTGTCTGTGCTGCAGACTACACAACAGTGCGCTTCAGACTCCCAAATGTTTCGCGTTTTGTGAGAAAACTGCCAAAACCATTTAGAGTCATTACTGTTTCAAAAGGTCAGAGCGCATGAAAAAATCAGCACCGGGGCCAGAGACTTTTGGATTTATTCAACGATTGTCACTGCGAACCGGAATTCTGCTGTATCTCACTGAGGAACTAAGCTTATAGCAGAATGAAATGTGTTTTTATCAAAGGATTTTGGAGGAATGGCTTGACAAATACCTGCCTCAGACTGGTTGAGGGCAGGTAAACTGGTAGTTTAAGGTGGATCGATTTATTCCTGCATGCATTCAGAAATGTTGAATAGGAAGGTTTCTAACGAGGCATTGTCCTGAGTGTGGGCAGCGGTATGTGATGTCTGAGTCCTCTAAATGCTCATGAAAGGAGTTCATGAGATGTGAGACATGAGACGTCATTAAACACAGCGGTCCCACAGTTCAGTGCTCCAACAGTATTCTAAAGATGACACACAGATGTTGCATGGTGAAGTGGTAAGAGAAAGTTTGGCTTTACATTACTTGGCATCACATTTTTTGGTTTTGTTGTTGCGCTTTACCTTTGCTGCAACCATTTCCTGTCATTACTTGCCTGTTTTGTTGTCTGATCCCTGCATTAGTGGACAAGACAATCTGTAACTCAGTGTCCACTTTCTAGCGTTTTCTGAAGCTTCATTTGTACATCATGGTCTTCGTGGGGCGGCTGTGGCTCAGGAGGCAGGAGGGGTCGTCCACTAATTGGAAGGTTTGCTGTTTGATGCTCAGCTCTGGCTGCGTGTTGAAGTGTCCTGGGGCAAGATACTGAACGCCAACTTGAGTATACACCGATCAGCCACAACATTAAAACCACCGACAGGTGACATGATGACATTGATTATCTCATCACAATGCGATGTTCTGCTGGGAAACCTTGGGTGCTGGCATTCATGTGAATGCCACTTGACACGCACCACCCATCCAAACACTGTTGTGGACCAAGTACACCCCCTCATCACAACAACACTACCCGATGGCAGTGGCCCCCCAGCAGGACAGTGTGCCCTGACACACCGCAAACACTGCTCAGGAACAGCTCGAGGAACATGATAAAGGGCCCAAGTTGTCGACCGGGCCTCCAAATTCCCCAGATCCCAATCTGATGGAGCATCTGTAAGACGTGCTGGAGCAGTTCTGATCAGTGGAGGCCCCCCCCCAACATACAGGACCCAGAGGATCCACTATAAAAACGCCCTGGTGCCAGACACCACAGGACACCCTCAGAGGTCTTAAGTCCATGTCTTGACAGGTCAGAGCTGTTTTGGCTGCACAATGGGAACCTTCACAATATAAAGCAAGTGGTCATAATGTTATGCCTGATTGGTGTATGTGTGAATATACAAAGGGTGCAGGGCATTTCAGATAGAAAGTGCTGTATTAGCTGTAGGTGAATGTGGCATGTGTTGTAAAGCACTCTGAGTAGGTTATTCCCCGGTGAATTTAAGGTGTATGAATTCGCTGATGAAGTGCAAAAGGTATCCCAATTGTCGTGAATTAACTTTAACACTGTGTTTGTTTCAATTATAACATCTGATTGCAAGATCCCATCCCATCATATTTTATTACCTAGAAACCGTCTTGGGATGGGAATCGCACAGACACCTGTCAACTTGTTCCTGTTCAAACTCTACATCAATCTTTGGGCTCGGCCTTCATTTGATCTCAACGACACACCTGTAAAGTCTTGCAGGGTTGTGGACAACTCGCAGTGCTTCTGTATTTTCCTTGTGTTTTCCTCTCTGCACTGGATTTCTACATACAGCATATGTGTTGTTGTTAATGATGATGGATGTGTTCATTATAGATATAATAGATAATTTCTGCGATGAGACCTTCTCTTGCTACACATTGTGTTGACTTGTGTACCTACATTACCTCAAATGTTTTCAACAAAGATCAAACCCAGAGAAATCCACAAGTTGACTGATGGTAACGCTTCATTTGGACGCCCGTCACTACACATATAGTATGAATGGACAAAAGACTCTTCCGATATAGAAGGCTGCCATTTGTTCAGCCCGTACACCTTGTTTATCGATGTTATTGAGTTATCATTTGCCAGAGCAGGATGTTCGTCGGCTACTCTAGAGAAACCTACCAGAACCCATTAATATAACCAGAAACAGAGTTTTTGTGCCTAGTCCTTTAACATGATGAGAGACGTGAAACCAAAACAATAAAGTCGCGGACCATAAAACCAAAACAATGAGCTGAAAGACACTAAAACGCTTCATAGAGCTGAGGGGAACTGCAGAGTTGGTTGATAATTCTCTGTGGATTTACCACCATAAGCAACCTTTTTTTCACATTGTGCACAGTCGTTTCACCCATCATTAATTAAAAATATAGATTAGTGCAGCCTCAAGTTACTTTGATCCTTCTCTGCCATCGTAGTTTTATAGTCACCACCATTGTCCTGCACAGGTGGCGTTCATTCTCACTGTCATCCCTCCTTTTCGTCACGCTGGACCGACAGCTTCAGCCCGCCATCCGACCGTTCAGTGCAATTAAAGACTTAACGGCACACTCCGGCTCAGCTCGTCTCCGCCTGCTGCGCAAAGTGTTGCTATAACTAACCAATTAGCATAGTGAGGAGTTACGTGGAAAAAAACAGGCGAAGTCAGGATATTCAGGGTCAACTGGGCTGACTCTTCTCGAGCTATAACTCAATCTGCAGCAGCAGCAGCCCTCACAGCGGCAGTCACGGCATTTAAATTCACGGTGGTTCCCTTTTTCACTCGCGAGTCCCACACCGCAGCCTCCGTCACATTCATAAATGTGACAGTGTCGTTCCCTGGGAGAAAAAACGCATTCACCTGTCTGCGGGAGAGAATATTAAGAGGCGAGAGGGAGAGATGAGAGGAGAGGAAAGGAAATACCGGAGGGGAGGAGGGACAGGATGACAAAAAGAGGAAGTGATGAAGTGTGTTGGATTACAGGGGTGACATTGAAAGAAGCCTCTCTGTCCCTTTTTTGCTCCATCCCTCTCTTTCACTATTCGCACACACCTCCCACACATCATCCACTTTTCCTCCAACAACTCCCACCCCCTCCCCCCACCAACCCCCATCTGTGAGGGTCCCCGCGGCTGCCTGGTGGCACCGCACGAGTGCCCGTCAACGCTCCCGAGTGTCACAAACATTTTCCCAAGGCGGACGTGAATGAGATCGTTGTCCTCTGCTGCGACGCCGCGCGGCAGAACGCGAAGGGGGAGGGAAAAAGCGGGGGAGGGGGGAGGGGAGGAAAGAGGAGGTGAAATGAAAATGAGAGGAGAGCTGACAGTAGGTGAGGAGAGGGGAGGAAAGGAGGAGACAGGGGAGGAAATGAAAGGAGGGGAGGAAATGAAAAATAGGAGGGGAGGGAAGGAGGGGTTAAAGGAGAAGAATTAAATGGTTGACGGGAGGGATAAGAGAGCAGAGAGGGAAGATAAATAGGGGGTTATGGAGGGATGGAGTAAAGAGGAAAACGAAGGGGGAGATGAGGACAAGGTGGAGGAAGTTAGGGAAATGAGAGGGGAGGGGAGAGGGTAAGAAAAGGAAACAATGCAAGAGAAGAAAGGAAGGTGCGAGGAGGGGGGTGGAAGGAAGGAATGAGTGGAAAGCTAAAGGAAATTACAGGTGCGAAAAGAAAAAGAGCACTAAAATGTGGACGGAGCGAAGGGGGTGGTGAAAGGTAGGAGCGAAGAAATTGATGGGAAATGAAGAAAGGCATTCTTTTAAAGGGGAAAGAAAGTGCAGGGAGGGGAGGAAAGGGAGGAAAGACAGGCCCAAGGTCCAAGGCTAAGAAAGGAAATGGGAAAAGAAAGGGAATAAAAAGGGAGGGGTGATGTGAAGAGAGATGTAACGATGGAGAGAAGGTGAAAGAGGAGGAAAGGGTAAATTGAAGAACATAGTGAACAGAAGGAGCCATGAGGAAAGCAGAGGAGGAAATAGAACTTGAAATGAAAGAAAGCATGAGGGCATGCGGAAAAAGGAAAGACGGGATGAAAACAGGAGCAACAAGGAAAGAGTAGAGGGGGAAGTGAAAAAGAAGTCATTCAAACTATGACGATTTCAGAGGCCCATATTTACCAAAGTCACCATTTGCAGATGTAATACCTGGAGGTGATGACTAAAGTAACCAATCACCTCTTTTCATACCGTCTGTTTACATTTTTGACAGGGATGCACCAATAAGGACATTTTTTTAAATAACAATTTGGCCTATTTCCAATAAAATGCCTATTTTTGTATATTTTGTTTTGTTCCTATTCATTCTCACTTTTGTGGGAAGGGAACAAAGAAATCCTCTTAATGAAATAATACCTGGACAGTTTTAAAGTCATTCAGCCTGTTATTACATTATCCGTGTGTGATCACTTCACTTAGGGGATGTGAAAAGCTTTTTCCTGTCACCCTGCTGTGAACTTGACAGGACTATGGGGGACCTCTGGTCTAAATTGAATTTAAAAGGTGAACACAGGACACAGGAGATCATTTAAAATGCTGAAATGTGACTTGACCTGTGGTGTTCTCGCTGACTGAATTATTATCTTGAGAAATAAATTGTTTTCTCACAATGGTGACCTTGAAGAACAATTCTGATTTACTACGGCCTCGGTCTTATTTCACAGGTTCGACTTTTTTATTTAGCCTAACATTCCCTTATAACACTGTACTCACCATGGTTATATTTTTATGCCTGATATCATTTTGTTATGCTTGTACAACATCCCATCAGACATACATACTTTATAGGTGCCGCTCGATCCTACAGTGTGGCCACATTCGAACATTAACATATAAATTGCGTGTCGCCACACCAGACGGCATGACCCCTATTCCTCAAGCCTCCTCCCGCCCCAGAGACGTTACGTGTGCACAGAAGTATGCATATCACAATGGGCCAGTGTTGAACCAGGAAGTGTGTGTCCGTTAACTGTCACAGATGTTTTACAACGGACGGTTTGGGTAATCATTTTACTGCTCACCTTACAATTTGGCTAACCTGGACTTTATTACAGCCTACCTGGTCGTCTGACTGCTCGTGTTGTGTCGCCCTGCTTGTCTTGTCTGCACCAGTGTTCCCAGATCTCAGCGAATAACTGAATGACCACAGTGTTGGTATTATTAATAGGAATGATGGCTATAATTGGACCCATTTTGGAATCAACAATTGGAACCTCATGATCAGAAGGGAAGCACTGATGGGTCACGCAGGCAATGATTTGTGGGAAGAAAACATGTGCTAACACACATATAAATGAATATATACTGTTTAAAAGGCATTTTAGAGGGCCTGTAGTTTCTTTAGCCCATCTGCACTGTTATCTGTGGCGTCCACATTTAAACCGAAAGACTTCCTGCAGTATTCAGCGGCAGGCTGCTGTCTTCTGAAGGTCAAACACGCCGCCAAGCTGTGAAAACACAACCACCGATATCAACATTACTTTCCAGATATTAGGTGCAACGGCAAACAATAAAAGAGCTGAATCTACTTCCCCGACCCTCCATGAGTCATTGCCAATGAAAGGCTTTCATTGTTTCCACATGATCACAAGGGAGATGGTGTTATAATGGAGCTCCAGCCTCCAAAAATATACTCGACGTGACTCTTAATTCAATTTTTACTCTAAAAAGATGTTTTCTGATCTCTAGTAAAACAGAAAAAAGGTCAAAAGATGGTGGTGCAGAGAGCTCTCTACACTCTCCCGGACACCAGTCAATCAAACAGTGTGAGTGTATGGTGATATCATCCTACTACTGCTGCTAACTACCCACTTTTCCGTCATAGGAATTGTTGGAGCACCGACTGTACTATTTGCAGTCAACACAAACCAGTCTCACCCGGTGTCTACACTGCCTGTAATTTCTCCTGTGCGGTTTCCAAATAGAATATTAAGTTTGGGTAAAATTATTTTTCCATAAGGACGCAGACTGATATATGAATATCATTAAATTGGAGTGCAGTTATGCAATTGTCTACTCGTAAAAACATTATTTACAACCTTCATTCCATAAAAGGGAATTATTAAAACAGACAGGATGCAATAACTTGCAAATCCTTTTCTACAGATATTCAATTGAAAACAGGACAAAGACGAAAATATTTAATGTTTTGCCTCATTAACTCCATTGAGGTTTGTAAATATATGCTTATTCTGAATATGAGCCCAGCAACACGATACAAACAAGTTTGAACAGGGGCAACAAAAGAGCAGGGAAAGTCGTGGGATGCTCCAAAAACACCTGTTTGGAACATTCCAGAGGTAAACAGGTTCAGTGGTAACAGGTGACGGACAACGTCATGATTGGGTATCCTCGAAGGCCTCAGTCATTCACAAGCAAGGGTGTGGAGAGGTTCATCAACTTGTCAAACACATGAATTTATAAAATATATCACTACATGGGTTTGGTAAACAGAGTTCGTTTGAAAGTTGTGACCTCTAGTGGCCGTTGTAATTATGACACCTGTAAAAGGAGGAAGTCAGGAGAAGTGGTATAACTCTGTAAAGGGAGGAAGTCAGAGATGGGCGGTCGGGTTACATAAGCCCAGAACTGGACATGAACAGAACACTGCTCGTCCAGTGTGAAACCAAAAGTCAATGGTGAGTTCTTTTAAGTTAATAAGGTAGGGAAGTTGCGTTGTAACATAGGTTACTTTGATAACATAGGTATGCTCGTAATGGAAGTTACAGAAGTAACGTTGTGATTTTAACCCAAACCACAATGTGTTCCCAAATCTAACCCAGCAGTCTTGGTGCCTAAACCTAACCAAACTGCAGGCGTACGAAGAAGGTCCGTGTCACATTGTTTTGGGAATGGTGATATGTTGTTCTGGGTGACTCTGACAGTCAACCTTTTTACTTGTTTATGTGTGAGGATGTGTCTTAAAACTGTCTTAAAACCATGCCTCTTTAATGGAATAGGTTACTGTCTGACAGAAGAGGGTTAAATAAAACTGGATTGTGTGACACAGCTAAGCTAACATAGCTTCTTCCATGTTGGACTTTTCAACTCTCCATTCTTTCAAAAGTCAGCACCATTAAAACAGTCTTCCAGTCACTTGACTTAACATGTCAAAGTTCAGCTCGATGTTGAATAATAAGTTCAGTTTTACTTTGCCTCCTCATAGGTTGCACAACCAGCTGCCATTGTGCTGTACTCAACAGACATTTATTGATATGTAAATCTTTGTGATAATTGGCATTGTCGTATTTTTTTCATAATGGAGGCAAAGACTAATAAAAGATAGAGGTCAGAACAAAAGCAGAATCTGTCCCGGGGCTGGTTTTCTTTCTCCACATTGTTTGGCAGCACATGCCAATGTCAAAAACAAGCGTCTCACTTTCAATACACGGACGCACAAAACCAAACACACCCATATTAACTGCCTACCTGTGCGCGGTTGAAAGCCGCAGCCTTACTCCTGTTACATCTGCCCAGGTGCTGACTCACTGTGCGTCGTGGCTCAGGCACATTCCAGGAGAAGGAACATTGTTTGTGTCTATCCCGAGGATAGGCGAATCACAGAGGAGCCTCCTGCCGGGAAAAGGCAGTAAAATGAGTTGTAACTGGAGAGGATTGAGTGGAAAATGTCACGTCTGTCGATGCCTCTCAGAGACAAAAGGTTGTGTATTCATACAGATTTGGCAAATGTCAGTGCGAGAGTTGCCACTGAGTCGACACAGCCTAAAGGACACATCGCCGCATGATCTCTCCGTGTCCGAGTCCATCTTATCAAAAACACACCTTTCATAAACTGAATGAGGTTGGGCACAACTGAGCAAACAGTAGCAACATGAATAAATAAAGCTGGATTAGTAATCGAGGCGCTATTTTCAGTGTACCGTACACTGAGGCATGGAGGGTATGCCTGTTTTATAAACTGTTTCTTTGACCAGCTCATTAATCTCACTTACATTCAGGCACAATATTAAAATGTACACACTGATTTTGGATATGAGTGGATGTTAATGGGGTCACAAATGTTTAATGCGTGGCTGTAACATCATAGCTGAACCCAAAGGTCAGTCCCCATCTTCTACCACAAGAGCTGTGGACTCTCTAAAGTAAAAAAATGAAAAACAGAAAACATTCATGTCTTCTAGCAGCTCTAAAGAAGCCTTACACGAGCTGGAAATCTCTCCACACACACCAGATGATACATCTGATCTCCTGTCTGCTCTGAGAACATAGGCCCCAATACAGCCCCTCCAAATTCTCGCAATCGTGACGACAATGGTCCAACTGGAGCCAATCTTACCTATCACCTCAGTTTACCTTGTGAGAATGATCCAGTTCAGACTGGATTTACGCGTCAATCCTCACAAACACAAACTTTCTTCAGTATAAAGAACTTTGGTTGCCTAGAATTCTTCTCAGGTACCACAAGCCCACAGGCTGTATCGCTCCAAGCAGGTTTATGGAGGTACACAGTATGGTACGAAACATTAAGGGTACCTTTTATCAGTTCAGGATCAAAGCATGTCAGAAACCTATTTTTTTAAAGGGGATCTGAAATGTATTGTATCACATCGATTGTGAGCGGATTGTAATGTGACGCAAAAAATTAGACCTTCCCTGGTCTCTTCGCCTTCTCGGTTGCTGAAACGAGCCCGGAGACGATTTGTTTAAGTCTTTTAACGCTGCGGGGCTGTGGATGTGTTTGCGATGTGACTCGGTGTCTTTTTTTGTTTCGTGTTCTGTATATTTTCTTTGTTTGTTCACCACCTGCAAAACCAATAAATAAAGTTGACTAAAAAGAAGAAACTGAGTCCGCTAAAACAACTGGCTTCGAGCACCACAGTGAAGTTTCACAGAACCCCTTTAGTGGAGCTGTTAAGCTCAATAATCTTGCTTTTTATGAAAGAAGCATGAAACTTTCAGGGTTTGTTCTTCAGGACATAAGCTTTAATTTAAGATGTGGAGGCATTCTCAGTTTGACCCCTGAGGTCAGCTAGAGGTCATTGACCTCTGTGATATGTCATTTTCATGCACAAAATTGTAAATGTGTGTATCTTAGGATCTAAATGTGATAGAAATGTAAACTAAAGATGTATTTCCATGTATCTGGGCATGAGGAACTCATTTATGCCATTGATAGCACTCTAAGAGGTCAACATCATTAAGTGCAGTAAAGGTTACTAGGAATGTGAGTGGCTTAAGGCGAGACACTATAGGTGAATAGGGTAAAAAAAATTAAATAATAGATATCACCATGAAACTTTCTCAGTTGATTACTCATATTAAGCTAAGAAAAAAATGTATTGCAAGTTTTTTGTATTTTAATGTTTAAATATGCAAATGAGGCCTTATCTCATTAAAAATGCGCTAATTTGCATACATTTTAAAAAACAAAATCAGATCGTGTGATAAAGCCAGGATCAAAATATTTTTTTCATTTTGTTGTCATATTAGATGGGAAAATAATTACAGAGGGGTTTATGGACATCTACTTCTGTTATCCTGACCTTCGTGACCTTTTCGTGACCTTTTCCAAACATGTTGTTCAACCTGAGTTCAGAAACCTACATGAGGGTTCTAAATGTGAACACCTCATAACCTGATAGTGAAATCAGACGTGGGACACAGTGTCTCAGTCAGGAGACACTTTATAAACTCTGTCTCTGACTAACTCTTCATCGTTTGTTCCTTCTTGTGAATTCAGCAGACGTTCTACATGAACTTCTTTCTGTCTTTGAGTAGAAACATGGAGTCTGTTTGTCTCAACGTGACGACACAACCGTGTGTGTCGTCACGTCGGTCCGGTGGTCTGATCGACTGACTGAGAACCTCATGACTGTGGGTGGAAGACCAGCTGGGATTTAGTTGATGTCTAGTCTCAGTCGTGGTCAGTGAAGTGTGCTCACATGTTAGTGTAGCGGTCTGAACTTAGGAGGCAAAGACTTCAGTGTGTGAGTTCAAGTCCCTGTTAGTGATGCTAGTAAATGTTTTCTCACTCACAAGTTAAATGCTGCGTCTGACCAACATGTTCTGCTCCATCAGGAGCGGTTCACTGTTTCAGGCTTCATATGTAACGTTAGCACATGTTAGCATGACAGTGAAACAGTAAAGTCTTGTGGTTTGGTTCAGACCTTGCTGAGGTTGGAGGAGTATGGAGCAGCAGGGTGACGTCCTGATACAACGAGCTGCTGTTGAACCGATGTTTGGGCTGGGCAATGACCTGATGGAGACACAGACGGACAAACTGAGACAGCCTGGACACAAACTAAAGTTCAGGTTCACACATCTGATGTCCAGGTAGCTCGGTGTGTCAGAGGACTGTCCTCAAGGTCTGAGGTTGTGAGTTCGATCCTTGAGGCAGTCTAAGTTTTGAAAACAGCTCCTAAAAGAGTCAAAGGCAGGACACTCAGGTATCTGATGAGCTGGTCTGGAGGTTGTGGCTTTGAATCCTGACTCTTTATAAAGTTGCTGCTCAGAAGAACGAGTGAAAACCTCTGAGAGACTCTTTGTGATGTCATCCTGTTAGCTCAGCAGGGTAACACCAGGGATAGAAGGTCTGAGCTTGTGAGTTCGATCCTTGAGGCAGTCTGAGTTTTGAAAACAGCTCTTAAAAGAGTCAAAGGCAGGACATTCAGGTATCTGATGAGCTGGTCTGGAGGTTGTGGCTTTGAATCCTCACTCTTTATAAAGTTGCTGCTCAGAAGAACGAGTGAAAACCTCTGAGAGACTCTTTGTGATGTCATCCTGTTAGCTCAGCAGGGTGATACCAGGGATAGAAGTTCTGAGGTTGTGGGTTCAAGTCTTGTTTGGGTTTGATTCTTATAAAACTGAGTGAAGTCTGAAGTACGGACTGAACAGAGAAGAACCTCCAGCGCCCGGGGGGAGGGGGAGGGTTGTGTTCCTGAGAGATGGAAGCTTTATGGGGCGATGAACCATCAGCAGCTGAACGTTTGGAACTCTTTAAAACTTTGTTGCATCATCAAAGATCTAATTGTCTGTTTCTACACACCTGAACAGAAAACTGTTCGACTATTAGAAACTAACAAAGAGAGAAAGACTCCAACATTTCAATGAATCAATCTTTATTTGTTCATTTCATAACCAACAAAAGTATTTCATGACACTCTCATTGGTCAAAGAGCCCAGTGTGCTGGAGATCTGCCAAAAAAGGGTTCTAAAGGGTTCCACCGAAAAGAAAACCCTAAGACTATAAGATCTTTGATGATGCTCACCTGTTTCTAAAAAGTGGACACCAACACCTGGTGTCCACTTTTTAGAAACAGGTGAGCATCATCAAAGATCTTATAGTCTTAGGGTTTTCTTTTCTTTGTTACCGAAAAGATAACCCTAAGACTATAAGATCTTTGATGATGCTCACCTGTTTCTAAAAAGTGGACACCAACACCTGGTGTCCACTTTTTAGAGGTGTTGGTGTCCACTTTTTAGAAACAAGTGAGCATCATCAAAGATCTTATAGTCTTAGGGTTATCTTTTTCTTTGTTACCGAAAAGATAACCCTAAGACTATAAGATCTTTGATGATGCTCACTTGTTTCTAAAAAGTGGACACCAACACCTGGTGTCCACTTTTTAGAAACAGGTGAGTATCATCAAAGATCTTATAGTCTTAGGGTTTTCTTTTTCTTTGTTACCGAAAAGATAACCCTAAAACTATAAGATCTTTGATGATGCTCACTTGTTTCTAAAAAGTGGACACCAGGTGTTGGTGTCCACTTTTTAGAAACAAGTGAGCATCATCAAAGATCTTATAGTCTTAGGGTTATCTTTTTCTTTGTTACCGAAAAGATAACCCTAAGACTATAAGATCTTTGATGATGCTCACTTGTTTCTAAAAAGTGGACACCAACACCTGGTGTCCACTTTTTAGAGGTGTTGGTGTCCACTTTTTAGAAACAAGTGAGCATCATCAAAGATCTTATAGTCTTAGGGTTATCTTTTTCTTTGTTACCGAAAAGATAACCCTAAGACTATAAGATCTTTGATGATGCTCACTTGTTTCTAAAAAGTGGACACCAGGTGTTGGTGTCCACTTTTTAGAAACAGGTGAGCATCATCAAAGATCTTATAGTCTTAGGGTTTTCTTTTTCTTTGTTACCGAAAAGATAACCCTAAGACTATAAGATCTTTGATGATGCTCACTTGTTTCTAAAAAGTGGACACCAGGTGTTGGTGTCCACTTTTTAGAAACAGGTGAGCATCATCAAAGATCTTATAGTCTTAGGGTTTTCTTTTTCTTTGTTACCGAAAAGATAACCCTAAGACTATAAGATCTTTGATGATGCTCACCTGTTTCTAAAAAGTGGAAACCAGGTGTTGGTGTCCACCTTTTAGAAACAGGTGAGCATCATCAAAGATCTCATAGTCTTAGGGTTTTCTTTTCGGTGAAACAATGATGGTGCTCAAAGGCTCAAAGGCAGGACATTCAGGTATCTGATGAGCTGGTCTGGAGGTTGTGGGTTTGAATCCTGACTCTTTATAAAGTTGCTGCTCAGAAGAACGAGTGAAAACCTCTGAGAGACTCTTTGTGATGTCATCCTGTTAGCTCAGCAGGGTGACACCAGGGTCAGCAGTTCTGAGATTGTGGGTTTGAGTCTTGATTGAACTTTGAGGGTTGATGTTCAAAAGAGTGAAATCTGAAAGAAACAAAGTGCATTAGTCAGATCCAGTAGCTCAGGCTCATAGAGGCCCGGTCAGCAGTTCTGAGGTTGTGGGTTCGATTCTTGTTTGGGTTTGACTCTTATAAAACTCAGTGAAGTTTGAAGTACGGACTGAACAGCGCCCAGAGAAAGACAAAACATTTCTTACATTTCACTAAGAGTTCTGGATTTTATTGGAACAAGAGCCAGAATTCAAAACAATACATGACAGAAAGTACAAGTCAATGCAATTTCCACAATTTAATGGAAGAAGTTTAAAATGTAAATGAAAAATCTTTTCAATCAGTTTGAATCATTTTGTACAAAGTTAACTGAAGAAGCTGAAAGATTGATGTGACTGTGATCCTGTACAGACTCAACTGTTCAGCACTGACAATGTTTCTGTGACAGGAGGAGACTCTGCACACTAAACACCACACAGACGCACTGAGGAGGAACCAGAACTGAACCAGTAGAACCCAAATCCAGAATAAAGAGGTTCAATAAAATGAAAAAAATATTTTGAGCCTGGCTTTAGCACAAGATCTGATTTCGTTTTTTAAAATGTATGCAAATTAGTGCATTTTTAATGAGATAAGGCCTCATTTGCATATTTAAACATTAAAATACAAAAAACTTGCAATACATTTTTTTCTTTGCTTAACATGAGTAATCAACTGAGAAAGTTTCATGGTGATATCTATTATTTTATTTTTTTTACCCTATTCACCTATAGTGTCTCGCCTTAAGCCACTCACATTCCTAGTAACCTTCACTGCATTTAATGATGTTGACCTCTTAGAGTGCTATCAATGGCATAAATGAGTTCCTCATACCCAGATACATGGAAATACATCTTTAGTTTACATTTCTATCACATTTAGATCCTAAGATACACACATTTCTAATTTCAGGCCTAGAAATGTCATATCACAGAGGTCAATGACCTCTAGCTGACCTCAGAGGTCAAATTGAGAATGCCTCCACATCTTAAATTAAAGCTTAGGTCATCAAGAACAAACCCTGAAAGTTTCATGCTTCTTTCACAAAAAGCAAGATTGTCCATATTTTCAGAGCTTAACAGCCCCACTACTTTAAACCATTCTTTTAACATTTGTGACATATCAATTTAAGTAATTTAAAGGTGCACTACATAGTTTGGGGAAATACATTTGAATCAGAAAAGGAAGCTCTTCATTGACTGATTTGTCTTCTGCCTAAATAAACTAAATAATCAAACTCTATTTGTTTTCATGACTGAATAAACTGAATAAACTAACTGACCTTAAAGGACAACACAATTTCACACTGTGTTACTTTGTTTATATGTGGCGGACCCTGCCACCTTTCTAGGTTTAAACAGTGTTCTGGGGACCTTGTTTTCAGTTCAAATTAATTAAATCTTTTAATTGTGCACCATGTGTAAAATATCTACATTGTAAAAATTGGGTTATAATAATATGCACAAAAAGAGTACTTTCAGACAATATATAGATAATATCTGGATATATTACCTGTCCTGAGTAAGGCAAATCTTCTAACTGTGACGTGATTAGTTACGCTATATGCACACACGCCTGGTTTTATCTTGACTCTAGGTGTCTCCCGACTCCACATGGCTAACTGGCTCTGGCTATCTCGAAGAGGATTTAACTCATCTACGAGGGAGACAGCCAGAAGGAAAGACTGCACACTAATAGAATTGTGCTAATACTACCTTGTTCAGTCCGTCCATACCTGCCAGGTAGCTACCTCCAGCTCACTGTCTGCAGATATCAGGCTGACATCAAGAAACACAAACAGCAGGAGCAGATGAATCGCTGTGTGGATGTTTCTGCTCTGTCTGCGCTTAAACTGATTATTGAACTGTATGTTGCTGACACAAGCTGACAGTCCATGTCTTTGAAACCCTTTTTTCATGTTTTCAATTATACATAAGGAAGACAGCCTGGCATGTGGGGCAGTTCTTCAATTATTCTTTCTCAACTGTCTTTAAGCATGCAGACCAAAGGATATGATGTCTCAGTTATGTGTTCGTCTTTGAAACGGATTAAAATCACAAATCTTCACCCAAGCTTGAGAAAAAAAAAATAAGTATTTCATATATGCAGTTTACTGCCCAGCCCTATTATGATCATCATTAGGTGAAACAGTTGCACAACCTTTAGAATATTACCACAGCTTAGTACAAAACAGTGCCAACAGATCTCACAATTTAAGCTAATTTTTCTTGGAAAAGATAATTCAGTCATTTTGGGCTGCAGTAATAAAGAAACAATGGAGTGACTGCTAAAATAAATAAAAATATTTGATGTGAAGGTTTGTTACATCACTGTCATCGTGGGCTGACTTCAACCAATCAGGTCAATGAACTATATGACATGTGAGGAGACTGTACCAGTGGAGCCAGTTGGTCAATCAAACTCTTACTGAAGCCAGTTGAGAGAAGAGGGAAAACCTCTCTTCTATCGAGAGAAGCCGTCAGTGCCATTCTGCGCTCTACTTTTAATGAAATATTATCTCCAGTTCTGATATAACTGATGCTAAAGCAGCTACACTAACCTCTTCAGGAGCTGCCTACGTTGTTTTCGAAGTAACAGTCGCTTTTCTGGCTGTTGTCACACCTGGACCACGGACATGGCTTCCAGTAGTTCCATAAGACAGCGAATGGTGCGAACCCCTGTGGCTCAGCAAGATGGATTCCTGAATCCAGCTGCTCCACAGAGGACACAAAACAAAGGGTTCTCTCACATTCAACGCCATATGAATGAGTGATTTCAACAATAAAGATCAATCAAAAAAGTGAGACTAACCCAAGTGCCCTGTTACTAATGGGTGTTGAAAGACATTGAAAGAATAAACCTGGTAAACTACGTCACTGTCGGACTTTAATTGTCTTCATTAGCATTTGACTTAATATCCTGAGAATCAATATTCAGGAACCCACAGATTCAGACGAAAGCAAACAAGAACATGGGACTATTGCAGCTATTCTCTTTATTGGCTTTCAGTATAGGGCAGCAGTCATACAGACAAACAAGAGTCTTTGAATCTAGCTGTGGCTGAACAATCACATCTCAAGCACAGTTCCTGCCTCCAATCAGGCAATATTCCACAACTGTGTAAGCAGTATCTCAGCGCAGGCTACATCCTCTCCTCAGACCCAACTACTACTGACCCTCAAGAAACACATAGTGACAGATCTTGAAATAATTTTAGGAAAACCATGACTCTGTCTATTGCATTTGAGTGCATATGTAGCACTGAAAGAGAGTTTTATGAAGACGGGACCTCGTCAAGACCTCATTTTATTTCATTTTGACACTACACTGATTCAATCACAAATGTGTCCATTCGTTGGTCCGTATCAGCAGGGATGTTTACTGACACAAGGGATTGAACCTGAGTCATGTGGCTGAAATAAGATATCCTGAGTTGATATCCAGCCTTAAAAAATGGAGTCGGAGCAACTTCAGAGGGACTAAACATGATAAATCAGTTAATTGGGAGCATTCAAAGAAATCTGAATAATCATGAATCCCTCTTAACATGAATATGTTTCCTTTCCATCTGGCCCTTTCCAGGGAAATAAAATCTACAGCTGTTGAAAGAAAAAAAAATGAACAATACAGCCGTATCATTAGTTGCCAAACCAGTTCTGGCAAGCCCTCCATTTTGGAGATTAATTTGCCTACAAAGTGGTTCGCCGTCTCCATTTGCATTGTTTTTAACTGCTGTTTGGCTCCCGGGAGAAGATAATCCCAGACTAACAGCGGTGTTATCTCATGCAAAAGAGGAACTGAGCTTTTCACACAAACAGAGGGAGGTCAGCGATTGGCTGAGAGACAGCTGTCCCTGCTGCTGTCAGCCTATCGGTGACCTTGAGGGAGCGAGGAGGAGGTTGTGTCCGCTCAGCTGCCCGACTGCTGTTATCACTGGCAGACACCATATCACCTGTGTGTGTAGGCGAGAGGGCGGCTGAAAGTGTGTGTGTGTGTGTGTGTGTGTGTGTGTGTGTGTGTGTGCGTGCGTACGTACGTGCGTGTTTGCCTGTCTACGTGCCTGCTTGTACAGACTGAGTGCATCTGTCTGTGTATATTTGTATTCAGGAGTCTACAGCTTACCACCTGCATACTCATACTGATAGCAGAGAGGATATTTACTATGTGTTTGTGCGTGTGTGTATGTATGTGTGTGTGGAAGTGTATTACCCACATTGTGGGGACATACATCTGTTTACAACATTGTGGGGACTCACCTTCCTTATGGGGACCAAAGGCCCCCATAACGTAAATCATTAAAGTTTAGAGTGAAGGTTTAAGGTTAAGGTTAAGTTTGGGTTAGGTTCAGACAAGTAGTGGTTATGGTTAGGGTTAGTCTCCCAATAAATACATCTAAGTCTACGAAAGGGGATGGAAACATGACTCTGTGTGTGTGTGTCTGTGTGTGTTGTCCCAGTGGGTCATAAATACATTCAGCTTCTTACCTGCTGTGCTGACCTCATGTTTTGTAACTGCTGACAACAAAGGACATTTTCAGGAAAAAGGCGAAAACCAAAAATAAACAATGTCCAAGGTGTTTCTCATGCCTGCCGTGCTTACTTAAAGTTCTCACAAACAGCCTGAGGGATGCATGCAAATCCACACCCACTTTGCGAATTTAATGAGATGTTTTGTTTCCTTTTTAATGCTGTTTAATGGACTCTTCTCTGCATGGCATCCTCCAGCTGAACACACATGCATGGATTTAATTCATAGCTCTAACTCTTGATCGGTTGTCCTGAAGTCTTGTCCATTTACCCTCTCAAGGGAACTGTGCCACAATTTTCATTTTTTAAAACCATTTTTAGATTAGATTCGTGCCTCGAGTACTACTAAAGTGGAGGCTGCTGTCTCACTTCTTAATTATTTTCCCAGGTGTGTGATGCACTGAGAAAGGTTTTCACCGCATGATGCAAACTGGCAAATACCAACTGTTGCTAATTAAATGCTCACCAACCTCCCTCCTTCGAACGACTATCTAGTCGCAACTTAGCAACCGTAACTAGGCATGGCAGTGGCAGGCCATCAAGCTGTGGTGTCTCTGTACACGTTGAAGTGGTGTAAACGCAGGCAACAATAAAAGTTGTATTCTTTTTTCAGAGATTCAAGATTTTTTTTTAATCTCCTAAAAAACTTGCGTGATGCTAGCTCTTTCCTGTACTTTATAGAACGTGGGGAAGTTTACACAGTCAAAGTCATTCCCTTAGATAGCGTTACTATACACATTGTTAAGTCCTCATCCTTTACTCTTGAAGATGCAGTTTGAGAAGAAAGCAATAAAACATACATTTGACCTCTGTGTTACTTGTCCACAGGTGTATGTGCTCCTTATTTACACATCTTTTGCATGGATTTTATGAGGACGTTGACCTTGGACGTGTAGCTTTAGCCTTAGTCTTTTGACACATTGCCATGCACAGTATGTACAGCCACCATGTGCATATTCAAAGGTCCTTTCACAGTGTTATTGATTTAAAATGTTCCAGCTAAAAGCATCAAAAGGACAGACAGGCAGAATTTTTAAGCATCTCACTGAATTAAAGGGGTGACTGTCATTTGTGAATCGTTAGATTTCAGAATGAGGCTTCTTCTTGAGTGAGACTCTCTGGTTACGAAAAGGATCTTACTCTTAACAAAAAGGTCTATCTCTGTAAAAAAAAAACATTTCTGTAATGTAGTCAGACACTTAGTGTTCCAACCTCAGCCTGTCAGTGGCAAGAACAAGCACTAATAGTGGATATAACTTTGATAGTTGGAGTTACCGCAAAGGACTGCATGGCAGCCATTGCAGCCGTTTTGTGACTGAAGCAATTCCACAACGTTTGGTAGGCATGAATCATTTAGACACTAAAATATGGAAATATAGTACTCAGGTTTTAAAAGCACTGGAATTCCCCTTACCAGTACCAGTTACCCTTACTCCCCATGTTACTTGGCTAGCTAGAGAAGGCCGATTAAAATCTGCTATTGACAGTTCAATTTCAGCAAAATCAACGGTCCACACTGAATAATGAAAGGCCTTCTATTGTCTTCTTCTGTCTGAAATCAAGGCCTCATTGTTTCAGATATTACTAATAACGTCAATGGTATATCTGCCCAGATTCTTTTGTAAAATATATATGTGCAATGCCAGAAAAGAAAGCATGGGAGGCGTAGCAAGTGGGGTGATGCTTAGAGAATGGTTATCAGGAAGTTGTGGAATCTTTACTATAGAAGTCAAGACACTGAGGTGATTTCAGTAAATGTAATTATTCAGCGTGGAAGCATCTAATGACACATAAAAAGCTTTGTGGCTGATCCTAAATTACACAGGATCCCAGCCTACTGTAAATACCGTGTAAAAGGGATTATCAGCTCACACCAGTTATGTTCATATAACTCACAAAGAGAGGCTAGTGGTGAAATGTATTCTCATAAAGCACAGCTTTACAGTCAGCAAAGGCTGTAAAGCTGCGCCGTGTGTGAGCGTTCAGTCGGGGGTTTTATGGAGTTTTCAGAAGCAGCACGGACCAAGGTGACATTTCTGCTCTTATCGCCGACTTCTTGCTCTATCCGCTGAGAGAGGCTGAGTTAGCCAGCTGACCGGCACTGCCTCTGCCGGGTGGTTTGGCAACAGGTGCTGCAGTGTCAGTCTGTCTGTGTGTGTGTGTGTGTGTGTGTGTGTGTGTGTGTGTGTGTGTGAGTGTGAGTGGGTGGGTGGGTGTAGAGAGAGAGAGAGAGAGAGAGATGGAGGTGGTCTAGGAATAAAGCCAGCAAGCACACAGAGGGTCGAAGGGCAGGGAGATGCAGGAGAGAGCCAGATCTACAGTCCACAAACACGCCAGTCTCTACAAACGCTTAATTCCTCTCACATACGCACAGAGAACACCGTGGCTGGAGTTCCACACACGCTGCCCACGGCTGCTGTTAAAGCACAAATATAACCTCGCTGTTTAATTTAAGAGTCATTATTTTCTGGAGGCCATGGTAACCAAATGGCAAGGTCGAACGGTTGAAAAAGATTTGGACAAATTATATATGACGATGAATCATGTTACATTATGATAGTAGAAGGTCAACAGGCTCGTTTAATGCAATAACAAATAGAAAGCAAGTAAAGGCCAGTATGGAAGGAGGAAGGGTAGTCACCGCAGTAGGTTGCCATACTAGCATGCCGCTATGCTAACAAGATAAAATACTGGAAAGATAAGAGTCAGATAACATTATAAACTCACCTGTGACTTCGGCTGCAATCATTTTGAGTTAGAGGTCGATGTCATTTCCATGTTCGGCTTACAATTCTGTCTGTTCGACAACTGCAGTCTGCTAGCTACAGCAGCACGGCTAGGACCAGAATACAAAACATCCTCCCATGAAAAGCAAGACTTCCTCAAGGTGAATCTCACCACTCCACCCCCGTATCCACCAATGCTACACATCTGTCACAAAGACACAACACACAGACTCAAGAGGCTTCAGATAGCCTATCCGTTGTACAAAGGTTTACCATCTTACATTGTACTCATTGACTATGTATTTTCAAGCCAACCTCCAACTGAGCAGCTCTGTTCCGACAGCTACGAGAACACTTTACTGGGAAAGGTTTGTGATGGCTACAGCAGAAATACATTTTTAACAACGTTTCAAGGCAGTATGTAGGATTTAGAGGCAGAAACTGAATATAACATTCATAATTATGATTCCATCAGTGTATCATCACCTGAGACTAAGAATTGTTGTGTTTTGGTTACCTCAGAATGAGCTTTCTACATCTACAGAGGGAGCAGGTCCACTTTCATGGAGTGCCCCATGGTTCTATAGTAGCCCAGAAAACACAAACTCAGCACTGACTCTAGAGAGCTCCTTTCATGTTTCAACCAGCCACCATAGGAGACGGCATGGTGGGGGGTATTGGTTGCAATCTTATCTACTTATACCCTATTCCTGACTCATAAATATCTGTTCTCACTGGTCATTTGACAATTATTTTGCTTCCCACCATGGCTCAGCATCAAGCAAAGTCAGTGTAGCACTGGATGGAATGTGTAGGGGTCTCTCAAGAGCTAAGAAACTAATACAAAACTATGATCAAACATGGCACAAATGTGGAAACCTACCCTTAACAGCCATTCAAACCATTCAATGTGTGGGTAAGGATATGTAAACCTTTGACAGGGGAAACATGGTCTGCATGATTCAAGGTGCAAGGTTCCTAACCTTATAATCAAATATAATTATTGTAATCTATTTTGATGAAACTGCCCAACTAGAACGAGAACAGTCAGATGTACAGGTGGTTGTTTGAAAGATAAGTCACAGAGATCTTTGTGCAGCTTCAATACGACTGAGCAGCAACAGTTAGCAACAGCACCAGGTGTCATTAACATTAAGCCTCCACTCCTACCTGTCGCCTTTTTCCACTGGGCTCAGACGACAACAACTGTGATTTAACTAAACAAAATAGACAACGTCAAAAGCATGTTCATTTGAATCGGAGACAACGGACCTAAATCCATAGCAAGCCCTCTGCATCTATGAATCACAGAGATGGCGAACAGGGCAGCTTTGCCTGCAAGACATGTTTGCATAACTGAAACTCCAGCGAGCACCCACACACATACACATGGAGTGAAACGGGCAAAATGACAAGCTGAAATACTTCTTTCAGAAAGCCAGCTTGCCTTGCTCATCGTTTTCCGGTTTTTCCTACCATTTGGGTCATTTGCATAGAAGGTATAAAACACACAGTTTATGTACTACTGAGCAGATGGCTAAGTATTTCTGGATTTTTATATCCCTATACCACAGTGCACAGCCTGCTAATGGCTAATTACATAAAGTATAATGGTTTAATAATGCTGAGTAGTGAGAATAAAGATCTGAAGTATGAGATTATTCATTTCACATTCCCCATAATCCTCTCCTGCAGGGTAATAAAACTATTTTAAAAAAGACTCACTAGTATCCATTCTTCCTCAGATTGCCGTACAAAGGCACATACAAGTTGGATTTGACTCTGACGCTCATCCTGAATAAAGCGCCAATAAGCAATCTTACACCTATCTATCTTACGCCCACACGGTTGGAAGAAAACAAAAGAAGAAAACAGCGAGTGTGTGAACAATCTGCTCTCCGTTCTCTGTGCTGATGAGTCGTTTCACTGTCAGACGCAGCCTGTGGAGTCGGGCTGACGCCAGATGTCCCGGAATAATGGGCCTTTTCTTTGTATACCTGTTATCTTTTTGCGAGCCACTCTGAATAATAAAGCCATTTGAGGAGATTCTACATCTCTAAGTGATCTGTGATTACGGATATGACGCTGATGTGGCTCGATAAGGGTGGCAGACGAGTCCCTGTAATCTAAGTAATGAACATCCTGAAGATTATTATGGCTTTTATTTAGCGGCTCACTACACTTGCGTGCTTGTCTGAAAAGTTTTCCATGACTGAGTGAAAAATATAAGCATAAAAAGAGCACAAATCAGACCATTAACAAAGTGGTTTCAGTGAAGGTTGGCATGGCAACCAATCAAGCGCATGGAAAGCAACACATCAGGAGTGTGGAGGACATTAGTGACCATTAGATTGCTTGACTGAAATTACATGTCTGAAAGAATAGAAAACACAAATAAATGTCCTATAAGTTCATGGAGCATGCTAACACTTAAGCATAATGTACTATGGACTATGTTTTATGGATCATGCTCATGTTTCAGCATATTCAGCAGATCATGTGGTTCATGATGCTGTGTATGCCTGATGAAATGAAGCTTATGCTTAAGCACAATACATATGTTTCATGCGTCATGCTGAGAAATCAGCAAAGCATATGTGTTTAGTAGATCATGCACAGCCTTGCACAGCAGGATTTCGTAGGAGGCAAAGTGGGTAAAACCTGAGGTTCACTGTGTGTTAGTTGGGTTCAGCACCTGGGACCAGGTAGCAATGGGGTAATGTTCAGTCTCTGGGAATCTGATGAAGTTACTCATAGTCGCACAGTGGAAGATAGGATTAAATAGCCGCTCAATACAAAAACATTTTCATAAAGCGAGTGAATTAAAGAGGCAACTAATTTAAATGCCATTTTTCTTGCTAACATTTTACATTACACAAAAATATGAATAGCTACTGAGGAGCGAGTTAAGAATGAATCATGAATGACTTGATGGTTATAAATCATTAATGAGTAATTCCTGAATAACTGTGATTCGAGGACTATATAGTAACTAATGATGAGTTACAGGAGAACAGACTGGGAGATACTACATTACTGAATCATTAGGTAACGATTGGTTCATAAATATGAAACAACATACTGTCTACTTTGTCCATGAGTTGTTCCTGATTACCAAACTATCAACCACCCACTGAATGGCATGAACTAGTAATGACCCCTAACACATTCTACTTATCAAATGAATAAATAATTACTTTTAGACTCATTAGACACTAATTACTTGTGAGTGAGACATCATACTAAGTAATTACCCAATAGACTCATTAAATAATATTTACTTAATCATTGGTAACTCTTTTTTGAAAACATTTTTCAGTATATTGATTCACAGATATTTATGAACTAATCATTACCTAATGATTCATTAATGTCATATATGGTCCTCATATCACAGTTATTCAGGAATACTAACTATATTAACTTCATTAACTATCAACTAGTTCATTCCTCACTCGCTCCTCAGTAACTACTCACATTTCTGTGTACCTCACTGTGTGCTTTATTAAGTGTCACCTTTTACTTTTTTAAACACAGCTGTTTGCAGGATGCACAGCGATGAGGTGATGTCTCTATTTGTGGCTCTGTAAGATTAATAACTGTAATATGACGATGGTGAAACAAAGGGAACTGTTTTACTGTTGTACCACCAGAGCAGCTTCTTTCCTCAGGCTGCAAGACTCCTCAGCTCAGCCCCAGCAATCCACCATTAAAAATAGTTTTCCTTTGATGACTAACCTGAACCAGTCAGAATCCAACCTGCTGACAGGTATTAAGAATAACTGCAATACCTATATAGATTGCCAATCTTCTTGTTGATAGTCTCATATAAAGGCATCAGTATTAAATTGAGAGTAACCACTTAAAAACTCCTTGTAGTACATTTAAAGCTGCTTAATCATTATTTTTATATTAATGAGGGGTCGGCTGACTATGTGTACTTTGAAAGGAGTCAATCACAGTGACAACTGTTTTGATTTTACAGGCTGCAGATTTTCTTTTTCAGCTGCCTCTCACCACTCTCATCAGCATTGTCTTCAGCAGCAGGCAGCTAATTCACCATAGGTTCTTAATCTTTTCATAATGCAAGCTTAGAACAGCATGACAGACTTTCCCATCCCCTACCTTATGGCAGTAACATTTGCGTAGGCTGAAACAGAATTTTGAAAATAAGGCCTACCTTCGACCTTGGGTCACACACTGAAAACCTGGCCCTGTCTTCTTCAGGTTTAATATGACAACACATGTGTTTGTGTCTCTTTTTTTTGTCTTTCGGTTTCCTTGGCCATGGGGGAATAGGTTTGACTCACCTGTAACTGCAGGACTGGACTCTGTGTCACCCACATGACGTCTTCTTGCAAAGCCGGTGGTGATAGTAAGCATCTGGATGATTGGACTCTCTTGGCTTTGTCTTTTTCCTATCTCATTAAACACAGTTCAGCGTTATCATTTTATAGGATAAAAATGGTACAAAGTTCGAAATTGTTAAACCGTCCAAACGTGACAAATTCACTCATCTGGGGATGCGTCAGCATGGTGTGACTCCACCATCAACAAGGCATGACAACTTTCACGCATCGTTTGACAGGCGGCGGAGTGGCATACATACAAATGGTCTGTTTTATGGACTGGACAGGCTTTTTTCCCCCACCTAAGAGCTGGAGATCCAGGAAATATCAGCATTGTGCACACTATATATGTCTACTGACTCTACTAGAGACCAACATATAAAGTGCATATAATGCTGCCTTGGAGGAATGTTGGAAGAATTAATCTATAGGACTTTTGGAAAATTTTGAATATCAAGAAAATGAAAGATTCTGTGTGACAGAACGACAGAAGATGACATGGGGAAGGGAAAATAAGTCAGGGAGGAGTTAAAGGTCCTATTTGTAAGAAAAGTTGATTTTTGAGTCTCATTCATTGATGCATTGGGATGGCAGATTGGCCCTACTTTAAATCCCAGTGCATCAGGGTGGCTGTAGGTCAGGAGGTAGAGCGGGTTAACTTGTAATTGGAAGGACGCTGGTTAAAATCTCCCCCGCCCCAGCTGTCAAAGTCGAAGTGTCCTTGAGCAAGATACTGAACCCCAAATTGGTCCTGATGAGCAGTTGCCGCCTCTGGCAGGGTGAATTTGGCAAGTATCGTAAAGCACTTTGAGCGGTCAGTAGGCTGGAAAAGTGTTATAAAGACCATCAGTCTTTGACAATTTGGGAATGAGACTCAAAAATCTGCTTTACTTACAAATAGGACTTTTAATGCAATCCACTGTGTTTGCATCTAGAGAAGAGAAAGACACAAGGACTTGGAGAAGGAGACTTCCCTGTCAACACAACTTCATCATGATGGACTGCTGTTGCCCTCCAAAACAGACTTTTGGGGCCATCTCGCTGACCCAGCAGTATCCAAAGCCATTCTACCATCCAACAAGCACTTCTGATGAAACATAATGGCAGCTTAAGTCTGGTGATATGTTTTTCTCAGCAAAAATCTTTTTAAAAAGGAACAAAGAACAAAAAAAAGACACTAAAAGATATTTACCACTGACCAAACAGGAGTAAAAAAAAAACCTGCCAGCTTGCAGAAGTCCAGCAGGGCCCCAGGGGTCTCTGGGGTCTCTAGGGGTCACACTGCAGCACTGACCGGGTTCACCTGAGCTGCCCGTTCCAAGGCTCCAGTCCAGTCCGTTAATATGCATATGTCAAAACATCAAGTTACAAACACACTAACCAATGGAGGCAGCAGCTGACCAGCAAACCCCCAGTGTGTGAAGGCTTTTAGTCACACTTTCACATTTGCCCTGCTGGTGAATACTCACTACAAGCACCAAATATGTATTAACCCGCAGCTTAAAATAGTCCTTGATAAATAAACCATTCCCTGCCATTTGAGCAGCATTTGTTAAAAAACTGCAGGGCCCAGATGTTTTATAAAATGACTGAACTGTTATTAAAATTGAAACTATATATTTGTGAGGTTTTTTTATACATCTTCAACAGGAAGCAGTGGGCTTGTGGTCAAGAGGATAGAGGAGAGAGAAGTCAAGAGTATTTAGAGATGGACTAAAGCACTTTGAGCTTTGTTTTTTGTTTTTTTTTCGGGGGGGAGGGGGTTCAGTCCATCTTTTCACTTATAATTACATCCATTTTGCACACCTTATCTAAATTTGTACTCTTGTATGCATGCTTAAAATGGCATACTTTCTTACTTTTAGGTTAGTTATTTAGTACTGCAAATCCCCCTAGGGAGAGCTCAAATATCAATCTATTGATCTAAATGTTAGATTGGATCTACTGACATCTTAAATTGAAGTGCAATCAATTTTAATAACATCCAGAAATGCTTTTAACTGTCTTGCCAGATTGGCATCGGGTCAAACTGGGATCCAGTTGTTGAAACAAAGGTGGTCTGGATTAAGAGCTCTTCCGGATCACTTAAGAGTGCCGTGAAGCTATCAGGTTCTACGTCTTCCCCCCGATCAAAGAGAGATGGTAATGGTGAGGAATACGTTGGCGGTCAACCGACATGCCGCGATGGGAGCTACAGAGGCTTCTTATGTAATGTAGGAAGAACAGCTGCTGGGAACTTCAAAGGAACACGCCGCCATGTTGGAGGGATGTCAACAAGAAGAAAGGCTGTAACTTTATCACGTCCTCAACGATCTTCGCTCCTCTTTTGTGGGTTAGATCGAACAGTGTACCACCCCACAGACAGCAACTGTTTTCTTTGTTAGAAAAAGAAAGAGGAGATTTGGTATCACTTTATTGTAACGGTCCATTATGTTCTAATCATTTCTTAAGTTTCCCAGAAAGTACTGTGTTATTTAGAGGCAATTATATATGAAGTAGATATGAAGTTTCATTTTTTGCCAGTCAAGCTTTTAATCTGCACATTAGCAGAGGCTGTTTATTGCTAGATTAATTTTCTTTATCATGCATCATTGAAAACTTTACACTTCATTTATGGTGTTTAATTATGAGCTTGCGTGCGGAACAATTTGCACATTTAGGTTAGCTTAATTGGACTTGAAAAGTTGCAAGATGGCGTGGTTCTTTCCAGGAAACGTCTTAGAAAATGGTTTTAAAGTTAAATTCATTGGCCTGTGAAAAAAGAAGAGTTGCCTGAGACTGCAGATTATTACTTTCCTCATCACAAAGTAGTCGGCATAACGCATACATTACTTATTATGATGCTGTTGAACTGGCCCAAACAGTTAGATAAGAAGCAGGGCCAGTGATGGGGAGGAGAAAGGGGGAAGCTTTCCAGTAATAATCATGTTCATCTTGACATTAGGAATGATTGCCAGATTTTTTAACAAAATACTCGCTGTTACTTAATAACACAAATACACACTTTATTGATTATTGCTTTTGTGAAATGTTGCCTGTTCAATAATGAAACCTCCTGAAAATGGTGTGTCATTTTCTGTATGCAGCCGGCCACATGACCGGAGAGATTCACTGATCTGAGCCAACTAGTGATAAAACAAGTGATTTTCTTTGCTATGTCAGGACATGCACATAAATCGGGTTACCAGAAAAGAAGGGGAGAAGAAAAAATGGGATAGTATTAATAATATAATGACAATTGTTTGCTAAGAAAGCTGCTCCCAGCCAGACTGAAGAGTTCAACCATTGCCAGGTGGCAAACGAGCAATCATCAGTGAAAGAGCTGCAGTTTCTCAACTTAATAGTTTGAATTCATGACTTGTTAAACCTGAATAAGTCAGAATCCAACCCAGTGACAGGCACTGAGAACTACACAGAAATAGCCAGTCTTCTAGCTGGTGGTCTCGTTAGCTGTATATAGGTCATATAAAGGCATCAGTATTAAACTGAGACTGTTTCCAAATAGGTTAAAGGTTCCTTGTAGTACGTTTAAATATATATACGTATATATTGCTTTATAGTTGTCTCACTAATAATATAAAAATTTTTAACAGCCATCCAGCAAAGTTTAGATATTCTTGCTTTAACATGTCTGGCGATCAACCTCTGTAAACATTTCAATCTGTCATTCTTGATTAAAACATCTGCTAAATGTCTGAAAATGAAAATGCATTTTTATTATGAATCCTGATTACACCACTGCAACTGTAATCATTTTTTTTTTTGAAGCAGAGAAAGAGAGGCAAAGGAGTATTCAAGGACTAGGGGGGGAGCAGGTGCCTCCAGGTCCTGACTTCAGTATTCAGGGAAACGAGCTGCCTCCTGACACAGCAGTGTTCCTCCCCTGGCAGCGGCGAGCCCCCCATGTGTCAGGAAGGGTGCCGTCATGTGCGCCGCGTTTAATCGAGTTAGCTCGGCTTTAAGCGGGAGAGCGGACGGAGCCGCGCGTGCATTTGACATGACGCGCTGGCAGTTTTCTCCGAGCGGCAACAACTGGCGGTGAAACCCAATTCTCCACACAGCTTCTACTTTTAGACCAGGAAACGGGGGGGTGAGAGGTTCAACATTTGTACAGCATGAAAGAGCCGGAGAGCGACAGAGCAGCAGCTAGTTAATCAGGTCGTCTCAATGACCCCGCTGAACCGCAGGGCTCTGGCATTCATCCGCCGCTGTGCAGTAGAGAGAAAGAAGCCACACAAGACACTGTGCTGTTTTTTTTGTTTTTTTTAATGGAATGTATCTTTTCGAGGTATGAAAATAGATCTCACGTTGAAATAAGAAATTGGACAGTGGATTAAAAAGGGGCACAGCTATTGCTGTGTGCTGTAATGATGGCAACAGGAAGGCATGTCAGAGAAGCATCACACCAGTCGCATTAGATAAAGGGCAGAGCCATTACCCTGTGTGGGAGATGACAACAACACGGAGGCATGTGTCGGTTTGGCGCCGATACACTGGTCGACGGGGGGAAGCGGTGGGAAACACTTCCAGCAAACGGGAAACAACATGAGCCGTAGTGAAATCAAATGTTTCCTGACGGCACGACATCCCTCCATCATGACAAAACAATGCCGAGGCAATCTCCGAGGCCATTACCTGTCACCGTCCACCAAGTGTTGTGCTGCGTGTCGACACCGTTAGAAGTTACACAACATTCGCACTGTTCAGTCCGTTCTTTTTTCTCATGAAAAGCATTTCATTCCTTGCAGTATAAAAAGCAGATTAGAGATTAGGATGTACGAACATCTCTCAGAGGCAGAGCTGCTACACAGACAGGGGTGATATGAAAAGGCTGTTTTAGCTTAATTTAGCTAGCTGGCAAACTTGAATTACCAAGGAGCGAAATACCAACATGGCAAAGTCCACAACATTTGTGATAGGATATTGGAAAGTAAGCAGCTAGCTAACTAGCTAATGCTATGTTTGGTTTGTACACAAAACTAGACAGCCTTGTTGCACCAACTCTCATCCTGGTATGGGGAAAAAAACATAGCGTCAGTCAGAACTTCTTCTGCACGTTGGAAGGTAAACCCTGGCATTAAAGTAGCTAAATCCCCACAATAGAAAAGGTGACAGCTGCTAGCTGGCGAGTCGCTAACGACCAGGTTGGTGTTGCAGTAACTCGCCTATTTTAGCGTGTAGGCTGCTAGCTTGCTACCGTGTAGGTTGTCGTAAAATTGGCGCCCAATGACAGGCTTTATGCCAACTGCCTACATCCGATGGGTCGGACTATCAAAGCGATGAAACAGAATCTTGTAGAATCTTGCAGAACTGTTGAGCTTTTATCCAAAAAAATTTAAACTCAGGAAGAGCTATATCGTAGATGATTATTATTGTGTCGTTCACGTCTTTGCTAAGTCTGTCGGCTCAGCAAAGGTGGATTCCAATGTACTATGTTTTACCAAACTAACAGAAACCAGAGAGACATTTTCAGCATATGCCCTCAGTGAGCAACTTTCTGGAACGAATGAAGCGCAATTTTGCAACATGTTATCCGGCTCTAATGAAGGCCCAGAACGCGTGCGCTCGATTGACATAGGCTACTTGCAGGACAAGCTGGCAAACTACAGTAGCTGGCGAGCTAAATGCTAACATGTTAGCTTGTTGGGAACAGGCATAATCCACCATATTCCTAGCCCCAATGATACCTTGCTAGAATAATGGCGGAACCAGCATTGGGGCGCTTTAATCCTCATTCTTAGAGCGACTGTACGACGTATCATTCGTCCACGATTATTTGTGTTAGTGACTTTTCCGAGTGAATACTTCTAACACTAGATTTATTGCTTAGCTAACTTAGCTTATGCTACTCATCCTCGAAACGACCACAGGGCGTCAGTAATTATGGTACTAGCTCTGCCAAGCACCAGAAGTTTCACCCGTGAATAGATCTCTTGTTGCGGACTAGCTTGCTAACTGAAATAGCACGTGTAGCAAGCTAGTTAGCACAGTCACTTACATGGCAACACGAGTTTAGTTCGGGAAACCTCCTGTCTCATAACTGCCTAAATAAAAGTAGATGAAAGCAGATGGAGCGACACAGCTAAGTGGCTACGACGTTTAAACACAGAGGAAGTGTCTCTGAATTTCAAATGTCAAAGTATTTTCCCCATTTCCTGTCGGTTATCAATTTTAAGTCGTTTCCTCCAGGCTTGAGTTTCAGACTGCACGTACTATGCCAGTAAAACTGTGTTAATTCGTCCCCACCAGCTGAGATTTAATGCAACCACATAACTTGTCTTTAAAGCAGCTCTGCTCCTGTAAAATTGTCAAGATAACAAAAAAACAAAACTCCACTGTGCATGTTAGCACTAGCTCTCCTCTGTAACCACTGAAAACAAAGCCAGCATGTCACTCAGATTTAAGACTCACAGGAAAGCACGAGATAGCTTTGGCCAAATTAAAACGACGGGAAATGATTGATATGCACAAGAAAAAAATACAAAGATGCACTGTAGGTATTAACAGATCAAGCCATCGGACAAATCAGGTACAGGCCATGCAGGTATCTCATCATATATCTATAGTGTTGTGGTATAGTATACTCTGAGCTGTAACACTGCACAAGAGAGAGAAATGCAATGAAAAATGATTCTTTGGTTCAGTTGGGAAATGGAAACATGGACGATGACACATTTTAGCAGTAATGAACTGATTGGACTAACCTACAGCAACCATCCTAAGAAAACTACGTAAGCTTATTCCCAGTGGACTTTGTGTGTAGCGCGTAGGCCGAGAGCCTCCGAGCGAGTACTTCTGGTTCCACTCTAGCAACAACCACACTGAACATTCATCAACAACAGAACACTTTTATAGAAAATATATATACACATATAATAAATAAGGGATGAACCCAGTCGCGCGGTAGAATACAGTCGTTGTCTCACATGCTTTTTGTCCATCAGTCTCTTGTGAAATCAGTCTCTGTATTGATAAGGGGACCGGGGCGGGGCGCTGGTCTGTGGAAACCACTACATGGAAGAGGGGCTCTCCTGGAGGGTGGAGCTCGGCGCTGAAGCGGCAGGGGGAGATGCAGCCCGGCTCGATATTCGTCCTCCGGCTGAGTGTCCAATTAACCTGCGGACGCAATCAATTAGACAGACTGCAGACTGGTGCCTGACACAGGAGGCAGAGGAGATCTGAAAGCCAACCTGAAACATGGACTCAATATAACAGGGACCTCGGGCTGCTCATTTCGTTTCAGCAGTCTGGGTCAAACCATTGACGCCAGCTCACACTGACGTAAGGGAAAAAACTTTGTTCCCCTCACTCAGTCTGAAAGTTTCAACTGAGGATACATTTAATTACTATATAAAGGAATTAGCATGTATGAAAGAGTAGGACTATAACTCAGCAGGGCCGTAGCCAACATTTAGAGTACTATGAGTCGATAGCCCACCTGACCCCACCCCCCTTTGCTCAATAAGTTTTTATATTTTAAACATTTTCACTTGTTATATTGTATCAATTAAACTTTATTTAACGCATTACTCATATTTGATTAAAAAGCCGTTTTAAAGAGGGAAATAGTAACTCCTTCACTTATTCATTTAAAGGACCAGTGTGACAAATTTAGTGGCATCCAGTGGGGAGGGTGCAGATCGCAACCAACAGAACACCCCTCGCCTCACTCCTCACTACGGTTACCGTTGGGCACGAGGACCTCTTTAGATATTATGGACTGATAAGAACATAATTATGAATATGATATGAAATCCAGCACACTGGGCCTTTAAAGGAAGGACCTTTTTCCTTTTGGTTGTGCTAAAATAGTAAATTTAGAATATATTAAGTCTAAAAAAAAGTCAGACTAAAAATAAATACCAAGGTTATTAATTAAAAGAAGACAGAGGATTTGACCTCAGACCTCAGTAGTAGCTACAGCTCTGCTGCTCACTGAGACTACAGTAAACTGATCTTATGGACAGATTTGAATGAATCATAAAAATCAATGAAGTTCGGACATTTAAATGTGTTTTGATCAGTGGTAAAGTGATTAAAAGCCTATTCAAAAGTAATGGGCGTTGGAAAATTCTTAAAAACAACAGAGAAAATCCCCTTTGTAAAAGTGTGTGTGGTGTCAGGTTACAGTGTTTCCCTTCAAATCAAAGCCTCTGCAGGACCAGTGTTTGGTGACCTACGCCTGCAGTGTATCACAGGGACCTTATAATAATACGGGACCACATTGTTTCCAGATGTTTGGTCCCTGGTGTGTTCCTGCTGGGTCAAAACCTCAGTGTGACAGCAAATTACCACGTGCCCACGCCCAGCCATGTGCCCGGAAATGTACCGGCCCAAACAAACAAACACAAAGCGGCTATTTACTCTGATTGACACGAGTGTGAGTGGGCTTTGGGTGTTCAGTTGGAGGTGCACATCACTGAGGCTGTGACACAGGACGGACCAGAGTGAGGGGTGAACTGAGATGTCGGTGGGAAACATCAGGGACTCACCTGACCGCGCGATCTGTGCGTTTTTACGCTTAATTTAAAGTCACTGGGGCGAAATGTACTAGTTTACAAATATTCAACTTTAACATTGAGTGCTTAAACAAGTCGCACCATTGATCCACTCGTGTAAGTCTAATAATTTAAGTGGATTTTATGAGCAAATAAACTGCACATCCTCTCAGTATTTATGTAAAAAAATAATACGCGACGTGCGTAATTTCAAAAAACTGCTCGTCTCCGCGCGTAAGGGCGATCACTCCTTGATTGAAACATCAAACCTGGCTGTGAGTGGACATCCTGTGGAGGGGGACACACAGCCATGGCCCCAAAACCAGGGGCTCCCGAACTTTTCTTTACGCCAAGAATAAATCCACATTTTTGTCCCCTGCGGTTGAAACAATCGCTCGGGGTTTGATCTGCGAGGACTGTAACCTCACGTCCTCATTCACGGCACATATATCCAGGGAAATTATAACAAAACGGGTCCTTAATGTACAGAGGGGAGGGGGGGTCCCCAGGTGGTCCCCGGACCTGGGGACCCCCCCTCCCCTCCGATCTCGCTTTCTCTTTCTTACCGCTAATGGCGCACCAGTGTCCGCGGGACTCGCCGCAGGTCACGCCACGTTCGGCGCGCTGCGGACCGTCTTCTGGCCGGGCATCTGCACGACGAGCAGCTGCTGCTTCTGCCGGGTGGACTTGACGGCCAGGATCGCCTGCCGGTTCTTGTACTGGACCATCTGCAGGGTGATCTCCGCGTTCCAGCCCTCGTCCTGCGGACACCTGAAGTCGATCTCCTTGCCCTCCGTCATGACCACCGTGAAGTAGACGTACTTGCCCTTGCGCTCCACGCAGTCCACCGTCTTCATGTTGGCGAAGTGCAGCTCCTTGACTTTGCCCGTGTCCCCCCCGCCGCCGCCGCCGTGGTGCGGCTGGTGGTGGTGCGGCGGGTCGTGCTGCTTGGGCGGCAGCAGCAGCACGCCGTCCTCGGTCAGGACGCAGTGCTTCTTCTTCCAGAGCTGCAGCAGCCCGTCGCTCCGCTTCTCCAGCAGACCCTCCTTGAACACCTTCCTCCCGTTTTCCAGCATCTTCCACCTGGACGCCGCGGGCTTTCCCTCCTTCGCTGGACAGACGGACGGACGGACAGATGGACGGCTGTCTATCCCGGAGCAGGTGAAGGCATGAGCCGCCGCTGCGACTGCGGTGCTGCGCGGTGCTGGCTGTAGTGAGGAGGCTGCCTGCCTGCCTGCCTGCCTGCTGCCTGCCTGGCTGCTGGTCACAGTGTGTGAGGGGGGGTTTGTGGGCGGGAGGGGTCTGCCGGAGAGGTGCACCGCCCCCCTCAGAGGCACCCAGCCTCCTGAGACAGGAAACAATAACAGCCTACTAATGAGGACTTCTCAGCGTTGACAGGCATTTTATTTTGAAAATTCGGATTGAGTGTTTAATGAGATTGGGATCATCATCAGGCAACTATGACGCTCAGTACTATTTATATACTGTAGTTCATGATTGTATGTCTGTGAATGAAGTATGTCAGCCTCATCATTAGATTTTTATTTTGAAAAACACCTTCCATAAAAAGTAATATGCATAATATTGACAGCAGCGTGGTGTTGACGTGGATCACAGAAAATTACACCTCACATTAATGTTTTTCATGACAATATCACTGCTACAATAAAAAGTCATACAAATAATAATGAGCTCTCGCCAGAACAAATGTTGGCGATGCACGTTTCTGTAAAAAAACAAACAAAAAAAAAAAAAAAACACGGATTCAGCGTTCAATTTTGCCATGTTTATGTCGTCATCACGCCGTGCTTGTGATCGGGTTAGGTTTAGGTGCAAAAACAACTCGGTGAGAGGTTGGAAAACATTAGGTTTTGGCTTGAAACGCACCACAATGTCTCCTGTGTCCACAATCACAGCGGCACATTGCTGAAACGTCAATATGGCACGTAGCCTGCGACACTTACAAAACGTGAACGCACCAGCTGGTTCGCAGAAACGTTAACTTGTTAACAGTTAGCATTAGTTATAGGAGGTGCTCACTCGTGGACAGTAACTAAGTACATTTAAGAGAACAAACCTTGAGGTACTTGTACTTGATTACACTCTAGCCTGGTCCCGGCCTGGGGGTCGAGGACCCAGAAGGGGTTTCTCGAGATTAATCCCGAAGTGTGTCAAAATAGTGGTCGTTTATTTCAGTTTTGTTCAAAATCACTTCTCACAGTTCATGTCCACACCAAGCTGATGATGACCTGTGATGAAGGTCAGGATCACAAGTTAATGCTGTGGAGGGAAAATGTACTTTTTACTGCCCCACATTTATGTAAATTGTTACTTTACAGGCACTGATTTAACATTTTAAACATGTTAATATACAAAACATTATGAATCATTTTAGAAAGAAACACCTAACATCATATAGTTATTAGTTAATATGTTTTTTTAACACAGCTTAAACATTGAAAGAGGGACACTTAAATGTAATTTTGTGTGTTTATTTAGGCCATTTTTCATCTTTACCTTCTCCACCGCTGGAAGTGTTTCAGATTCTACTACAGTATCTACTACTTTTATTTTGGTGACCTCCTGCATATATAGACAGCCTGGTTTGTACTACAACTGGTTAATGTGTGTGAACTTTTATCATGTAACCCAATTAAGCGTCTCCACACTTGGCTTTAACATAATCTTACCATTACTGTCTGCAATGCAACCGTTCTGAAGCCGCTCTATTTTTAATTTGTTTCACCTCCGCTGGCCTCTCTGGGATCAGGTCTAGCGGCTCTCTTGGCTTTAGTGTGGTATTTGATGTGGTCATTCTTTATTTCATTACAAACCATATTTGCCCATGGAGGTCAGGACGCGTCAACACTGTACAATCTCACAGCGATGGCACCCTCTACTGGTGGGCTTTAAGATTATTCCTCCACAGTTGTGGTCCGAGGATCAGCAGCAAAAAACAAAACGAGTCGACCATGTCGGACATGTTTAACCAATTTATTCATGAACATACACGTACAGTTATTGAGTACATTAGTATTTTTGTAGCATAGCATTTTGCCTTGACAACAGCTGCTCAGAAGGACCCTACAGAAACCCTTTCACGTCCTTCTCCAATGAACATGATCTGAATACTCCCTGCAGAATGAGAAGTACCCTGGCTCTCCACAGTGGACACGATGCTGCCCAACACAACCAACACTTGGCTGTTTTCACGACTAAAAAGGCATTAAGAACGGACAGGGAGGGAGGCAGGCTACGGTTTCTTCTCGGTCCCCCTCCTGGCTTTAAAGTATTGCTCTGACATGCTTCTCTGTGGCCTTCTGGGTAACAAAGGAAGGAGTTCGGGGGGGTGAGGGAGGGAGGGAGGTGGGTCATTGGCCTACACAAAGGCCTTGTCACACTTCCCCTCTTTCTTTCACAGTGATTAAAATGAACAGAGACCTCAGAGGCTGGGCTGAGGTCCGTGTGAGTCACCTGACTAGTCACAAATTGACGACACAAGAGGTAAATGTCAAAGTGATGAGAAAAGGGGGGCGTTTTGGTGAAGCTGACGCGTTAACAGAAACTTCAACACCTGGTTTGGCCTTTCCTCGTCTTTCACTGCGCTACATCTGCCCAACCCTGTTCATACAAAGCCTCTCTGAACAGGCCAAGTGTGCCTCCCCAGTAAGAAAGTTAATGCACTTCAAAACTAGATTAGCACAACTCTCCACAGAGCGGAGACAGCACCGGCCCCCGTGGCCGGTTAAGGCAACGGGGGGGCGTCAAACAAAGTGCTGCTCACAGGGAATACTCAGACAGCTAACCGATGACAGGACGCCACTGGTACACCACACACACAATACAAAGTGCTACAGAAAAGACGACAGCCACGCCACAGCGAGCCTACGAGGAGCCTGAAGCACTGGATTATTGGGGGCTGGGTGGGCCACCACGCCAAACTTCCACATCATAAGGATCCTCTGGAATGTTTAAAGACTCAACCAGGCTGTATCGAACTCTGGGAGCGACAGATTACATGACAAAGAGGTCGAAAAAATACTGAATTTTTGTTCCAAATTAGGTGAGTCGGTCCAGTTAAAGACGAGTCGACTCCCTGTGAGAGAGGTGCACCGACGGTGCCAGCCAGTCTGCTTACTGGAATGTATCAAGAGTGGAAAGTAGTTGAGCACAAGTGGTGCAGGAAGTGGCCAAAAACACCGACTCCGGATCCCATGCTCAGCAAGATTAGATAAACTGGAGTAGCCAACCGGCTGCAGGTCACACATCTGGCCTCCCTCACTAGAGCTGGGAATGCTACAGTGCTTTTACAAGTGCTAAAGGCCCCGCTAAGAGTTTAAAAAAAAAAAGATTTAACCTGGGACAACCAGAACGGACCAACCAGGAGCTTTGGTAGGAGGATACGGAGGGAAACAGGAGGGGGTGGGGATTATAAATTGACGTCGCCGCGATGCAGTCTAAACCACAGCTGTTGTCTAAGAGCAAATACAACAAAAGACTTCACAAGAACCCAAACTAGTTTTTTAGCAGTGAAGAAACAAGTTCATGCTTTTCCAGGGAGATTTTTTTTTTCCTGTATTCTATCTATTGTACAGAGAAGGAGGAAGAGAAGGAAAAAACAGGTCTAGTAAAATACTATGTATATTGAGCCACACAGCTCCCAGTATATTACCATGAGTTTTTGTAACAAAAATCTTGAAACTTTTTTTTTTTTCTTCAAATTCTCTACCAAGAAAAATACAAAACATTATAAGGCGTAAGTAACTATTTTTTTGAACTTTTTTTTTTTCCTTGTTGTTTAATTTGAGAAGCCGTTACAGTGCAGTTGATCCTCGAGGCAGCCGGGCCGGGCTTCACTGCTGCTTGCACTCAGCTGGGGGGGCTGCATCCTTCTGTAAGAAATCACAGGGGTGGGGGGTGGACAGCTTGTTAAGACCAAAACCACTCCAAAACACACATACACACACCAGACATACCAAAAATCACATCACACACACACACAGCAAAGCCATTTCAAGACCTAAAGACATTTAACAAGCTGCTTGAAACGCTGACACATCTGAAGCGTCGATCGTCTCCTGACTACTTTGAACACAGACATAATTCACAGATATGAATGTAGGGGGACAGACACATTCAGATCGGACAAGGACGACTATGATTTGTCATCATGGTAGCATCCTCATGAATGCAGTGATTACACACAGGGTTTGGATCATCGCAGTCTGAAGTGATCCATGGCTATGACCCCAACGCTGTGGTGCAAAGACTCTGCAGGTGGTTTTTGAAATACTTTGTCAAAGTATTAAGAAACAGAAAAGACTGGGATGTAGGAGGGGGGATGATCTGAGAAGGCTGGAGTCAAACCGTGACATCATATTGATTAAACACACTGGAGGCCGATGAGCCGTTAGGTCAACATGTTTATAATGTGTATTCATGAATGGTCAATAGTTTTACATTTTGGAAATACATTTGCTTTAAAGCTGAGAGTTAAATAAGAAGACTGATACCACTCTCTTATGCATCTATTGAATATGAAGCTGGACACATGCGATCAACCTGGCTCCTTAACAAGGTAACAAAATCAGCTTACAAGCACTTTGAAAGCGCTTTACTCGTGTGTTTAATCTGTACAAAGAGTAATAACCACAAATTGTTCCCCTGTTTCCAGCCTTTATGCGAAGCTATGCTAACTGGCTGTTGGCTCCAGCTTCATGTTTGAACACACAGACACGAGAGTCATCGATCTTATGCAACTCTGCAACAATTTGAAGAAGCATATTTCCAAAATGTCAATGTCATTCCTTCAGACATGACAGGGTCTCCCTCCATGAAGAGGAGCCAGTGATGAGTTACATGTGTTGACAGACCAATATTTTTGTGACCTCAAAGTGTCACGGCTAACAAGAATTATCACTTAAATGCACAGACGGGTTCAGGGATCTACAAAAAAAGTCAGACAAATACTGGAGTTTTGAAACCAATACCAGCGCTGATATCTCAGAGGATAAAAATCTCATTATATGAACTCCCATGTGGACAAACTAATGTAAATGGGGACAACATTTATCGCAATTTGTTATTGTCTGACACACTTTATACTGCACATCAATATCAGTGATGAGCTCAATCAGCTGACAGTGGAGGTCAGGCCAACGTATTGGTCAAAAACAAAGCTGTGTAAACTAGATGAAAGGAACATTAAACCAACAGATACGAGCCTGAGAACACACTAAGCTCCGTAATCTCCACTGGCTAATGATTAAAATGTGTTGGTATTGCTTTAAGTTCATTTATAGAAGACTTAATGCTGGGATAAAAATAAGTAAATGGGATTAAAATAGCTGATCGACTGCCAAAGGTGCTTATTCTGCCGCTGCTGCTGCGGCAGTATAATAAACAAACACTTCAAACACAACCTCGCGACATTTTGCTCCCATCAATTAGCTGCCAAAAACAAAAGGCGACACTCGAGTAAATAAGGGGCGAGCAGCGCACAGAAAGATAATTAAGACCCCCATCATGGTTGGGTTAGGGCGTCCTTCCAACACACATTAGACACTTGTAGAGGTGATGGCACGCTGCAGCTGCTCTCGGTGGCCTCGTGCCATCCACGCTCCACTGTAAGGTCATTTTGGCCATTGTGCAATACGTTTGGCCGCAGCTGAACTTCCTGATAGTTTTGAGTCCAAAAATAGCACCCTGTGCGAGACATGGCTTTAAACACCGCCGTTTTATCACCAAAATGACAAAAGTAACGGCTCTGCTTCTATTATAGATCATGATGTAGTGTCTGTTGAAAGGCTTCATGTCTGGATAGTTTGTTTTGTTTTTTCCATCTGCGGCAAGCAATCGAGTTTCTAATGAAAACAACAGAAAACAGGCCGTTACCGCTGGCAATGATGGCCCTCCAGGGCCATTATCCCAGCATTTAAAGTGCATCTATAGAGAAAAAGCAGCTGAAGAGAACTAATGTGAACGGGGAGGTGGATAAAAACCATGGACGAATGGGCCGATGATGTTTAAATGGGTATTAAAAACAAAAAACATCCATAAACAAAAGCACAGGATTCATGGCAGACAAATAATCATCCTGATAAACTCAAAACTAGGCTGCGTTTGTGGACGGGACAAGTTCAACATGGTGGAGAAAAAGAAAAGGGAGGGCTGGACTGGCTTCAACATACAGAAATAATACAGGTGCAAATGTAGAACTCACTATGGGTTAATCTTGAAATAAAACCAACAACAAACCGGTGGGTTAGTAACTCAGGAGGGTGCAGCACGGCGGCAGGAGGAGGAGGGTGCTTGTGTGTGGGGTGCAGAGAGATGGACGGATGGATGGATGGATGGATGATGGAAAAGCAGGAGGAAAAGGAAAGCAAAAAAAAAAAACAAATCGGAGAGGGCGAGGGTGACGGGTGGGGGTGTGATGGTAGTAAGCTGACAATTCACAAGCTGTACCTACCAGGATAGGGTTATTTTTCTACTGTCACCACTTAAACCTAGTGAGGAAAAATTTAAAGAGTAGCTGACAAAGGATGCCAAAGTGACCGGAGATGAAGAAACATTAATGAATAGGAGAAAAACAAAAAAAGCAAAAACTAGCAGAATACAGAATGTCAAAGACGTTTCGTTGTTTAGCAGAGAAGCAAAGGTCATGCTCGTTTCTGTCGTGTCGGGGTCAAAGTGACAAGCTGTCCCTGAACTCAGGCCAGATCGCTCAAGTAGCACTTCACAAAAGCCCCAAACCAGACCGCTGCACGTGCACCGAGAAAATCTCGTGATTTACACCAACTGTGCAACTTCATAAGCACAGCAACACACTGATGAAAACCCTTTCAATACATTATGTATCAGGAGATTTCCATTTGTCTTATTGTTGCTCGCAAACCTTTGAGTTTGCACAGCTTCTCTTTTGTACTCTCTGTTTATACAGTTTTTCAGGTACATTACCTCCATCAGGAAGGCAGTGAAGCCGAAAATCTCAGTGAACAAACAGCCTACGGGAGAGGACCTGCTATTTATTTGTCTCAGCGGAATTACAATAAACTTCTGCAGGTTTGCACTTAATTCTGCGTTTGCATTAATTCAACCGCAGAATTATGTTTTATTAGACATTTAACAGGCCAAAGCTTTCTGCACAAATGATGCTTTTAAGATAAGGCCAAAATATCAACATCAATGATAAAAATGAATGTTGTTTGTAAGCAACACCTCACTGGTGTCCTCATCTTTATGAATCTGTGTGTTGCTTAAGGTTAAGGTTTTAGTAACATGCAAGAGTCAGACTAGGGCTGGGCGGTATATAGAATTTTAAAGATATATATATATTCATAAGTTTTCAAAGGAGACGGAGACAAAGCTGCTTGTTTAAAGATGAATCAGAACAAAGTGCTACTCTACTCAGTAGCATTCTATTGAGTGACAGTGAGACACAGTGACTGGATGCAGGTGACACGTGTTTGCAAGACAGTTCATACAGGGGGACACGTAGAATACTGAGCTCTCCCTCCATGCCATGTGTATATTTAATAATGATTCAAGATAACATTTAAAACAACGTCTGCATTTTTTTTAAAAAAGGTCTCTGAAAGTGACTTTATAATCAAAACAGAATTAACCATTTTGTGTCCTGTGCTGCCACCAGTGCTCTGTGCAATCCAGCCCCACTATTAATTTAAATATACTTCTTATTTACTTGTTTTGCAGCTGTATATTTTCCAAAGAGGGAGGAAAGCCCTGTCCCTGCACAGTCTGTTTAATCAAAGTGACGTCTCAGTAACGGCTTTGACTTACATCTGAACAGTTAACACACTGTAAAAAAATCCAGAGATATAAAATATATATCGCAATTCCGCCTAAAAATCCAGAGATATGATCTTTGGTCCATATCGCCCAGCCCAAAGTCAGTCTTAACTAACTGGTGAAAAATCATTCTGAGAATGCAGGTTCAGGATCTGGTTAGGACAATGGTGAAAAGAGGATACATGTCTACTGGGAGAGTTTGGTTTTTGTCTGGAAGCCAAATCAAGATCACGACAACATAAAAAGCTGAAGCAAACCAAAAGCTGGTGTAAAATGAGATGCATTTGACAGTATGTATTCTGTATGTTGAAATCTGACAATTTAGGACAGCTGTTCCCCACCTGCAGCTCAGGAACCCCCCAAAGGGCTAACATTTGTAACTTACATGACAATTTCACTCATGAACTGTGGAGGCTCTGAGAGATCACTGCTGCCATCAGAGGCCTCCAGTCAGAGCCGTTTTACTTTTGGAAAGAGCATCCTGAGCCAACAAAGTTGAGAACAGCTGAGTAAGGTCTTTCTCGGGACACCAGAGATCTTAAGAGGGGGAGGGGCTGTGTGTGTGTGTGTGTGTGTTGGAAAGGATGATCTCACCTTGGGATCGTAGTCGGGGTCGTTCTCCTCATCAGCCTCCTCCTCTCCTTCCTGAACACACAGCACAAAGAAACTTCAGACTACTGGGCTTCCTCAGCAGTATCTGTCGTAACACTGAACCCTTGGTTCTTGGCGTCAGTCAATTTTATCAAGGTCTTAAATAGTCTCACCTCATCATCCGCCTCCTCTCCCTCTTCATCGTACTGTGGAACACAAACATGAGGATTAGCTCAGCTTCACCCAAAATAAATTTAATATCCAGCTGCCAAGGAATCCTCCATTAAAACAGTTGATACTTTTAGTCTTCAGCCAAATGTTTATATAGTGAAATCCATTACTAGAACACTCCTTCCACCGTATAACAGCTTAAAAAGGTGCCAAAGCGGTGCATTATTTTTTTTTGTACCTTGTCTGTTCCTTTGACAAAGCAGAACACAATGAACCGTCTATAAACGGTGGCGTGTGTTCATTCCAATATGGCAGAGTTTACGACAAAACTTAAGAGTCTGCCAAACTTGAATTTAAAAGCCAGCACTCACATCGTCATCGTCGTCCTCGATGGCCTCTCCTGTGAAGTAGAGCACAGCCCGAGGTACGATGCGCTCACGGATGAAGTGGCCAATTTCAAAGTCTGCAGCCAGGACCGCCTCTGAGTCTTCATCCTGAACACAGACGGGCCAATCAGTTGGTGCAATTTAATTGTTGCTTCAAAACAGCAGCAGGTTAGGTAGGGTTGTGACAGAAGGCATTCTGGGCTGTACTCAGGGTTAGTTTGTCTGTCTGATCTGATCCTTTAAGGGATTTGGAGGAACCTGGATATAAGGAACACATCTGATACTGACCCCAACCCTAGCTGTACTGGATTGGTTGGGCCCATCAGTGACTACTGGAAATCAGAGTGTGATTGGACCACTGCTAAATTGCCATAGATTTATTTTTTCCCCTTAACCATACCATTGTGTTTTGACTGGTGACCAGCCTTAACAAGAAAAAGGGTTGTATTATTCAGAATGAACACGTTGTCAAACCCATCAATACTTTCTTACGTCTGTCTCTATAAGCACCAAGCCCACTGCTTCCTGCTAAATATGTAAATCTTTAAACTCATTAGCTAAGGAGAAAACAGCTAGTCACTGAAACAGTGCATTTGTGTGGGACTATTTTCAGCTGAGGATGAATACACATGTTCTACAGTGTGTGTGTGTTCATGGTAGGGATGCTGATGATTAATCATTAATCGATTCATTGCCATTAAGAATTTACCTGATTAAAAATGAATTAACTGATGATCAGAGAAAGGCACAAATACATCCCTTTACTAATTAAAAATTATTCAATCAAAATAAAATACAGAATTCTGGTATGAGAAAATAATTTTTACTTCATTAAAAAACAAAGGATTATTTTGTTATCTTTCAAGTCACCTGGGGTTGACTTTGTTCTTTTAACTCCTAATGTAACCTACTCTGATTCTGCATTGAACGTGCAGTAGACCAATCATGTTAATGATTAACGGATAATCGGTTGTTAAGGCAAATGACTACAGATTAAAGTGCTTTAAATTTGCATCTCTAGTAGTTAAACTCACTGATTTGTTTAATAGTTTGTGGACATTTCGGAGCAGGACAGATCAGGCTTTGATACACACAGAATATTAGTTAGTAGGATACATTTATTGTTGGGTTGGGAATTTTAAGCTTTTTCGTCAAAAACCAAACTATATAGAATGACACTTATCAAATAAGTCGCTCAAAGGGCAAGTTAATTAAATAACAGTCAACAAATTTCATAGCCAAAGCTTTTGTGAGACAAAACTAACCAATGAAATATTGTAGCTGAGGGGTTGGCAATGATGTATGGCAATTAGGGAAAAAAGCCTTTCGATGATTTGACTGACTAACCAGAGGATACAACTTAAAAATGAATTTAAGAAGTACAAGACTTACCAATTCTCCGTTCTCTGGAACTGTAAACAAGTAGAGAGTATTCAAGTTAGTTCAGACACATTTATGAAAGGCACAAAATGGTATAGGTTTAACACTCCTGCCCCGTCATCCTTACCTTCTGGCGGGGTGAAGAAGTTGAAGAAGGAGTCGTTGGGGACCGTCTTGGTGACCGTCCTCACTGTGCCGCGGCCCTTGTGCTTCTGTTTCTTCTTGATTGTTTTCAACGTAACGTTCTTGCCCTTTGTCCATTCAATCGTGCAACTGTGGTGAAACACGAGGAGGAGGCAGGAGGAGAACGCAAGGTCAGTATCCAAACATTTTAAATGTCAAGTCTAAATGACATCTTGGGTTTATTTTAGGAATCTAGCTGGTGAGGTCGCTGAAATCCACTTAGAAATGATTCAGAGAGAAAATAGCCAGAGAGATAATGAAGGCATGGTGGGAAATGGTTACCATGGTTGTTTAGGGGATGTTTCATTAAGGAAGTCGAAAATGAGTCAGACATTATAAAAATAGAATTACTTTGACGGTTACACATTAAAAAAACGACAATACTGAAATGTCTCACTTGATGTAAATTAAGACCACTGAAATGGCAGTGAGTATGAAAATGATACAAATGTCATGATAACAAGTTAAAAAGGAGAACATGATCACACATCTCTGACTTGGACAGCTACATTTCCAACAAGACGACAAAATAAAAGCAGGTGCTGACTCACCCTGTACAGCACATGATCTCTGGGCCATCGAAGGAGAAGGGGTCGTTCTCGTCGGGCTCTGACCTCATCTTGTAGGTTTTTGTCAACACTGTGTTTGTGAAGAAGTCATTGGCCTCAAAGTGGAACTCTAACGTGAAGCTCTGTGGACGACCAAGCGACATCATGACAGTTACGGGCGGTTCAAAGTCAGCCGACTGGCTTCAGCTATTCAGTGTGAGAGTCATGCTCACTCACCATGGGCTGTCCTGGATCTGAGAATTTTACTTTAATATCTTGTAAATGTTTAAGGATGGGTTCATCGTGTTCCTGAGGAGGAGAGAAAGCGTTTAGGTAAATAGCGGATTGTTATAATCCACACTGGAGGCCCGTGCTCTACACAACTTGGCCAGCAGGTGGAAGCAAACCCTGATTTTTCATCACTGGCAGCAAATACTGTCTGTGACCCATTTTCACCATCTCCCCGGCAGCTGTCTGGATGAACCTACCTGCAGCATGTCGCTGAGCAGGTCCACGTTTTTGAAAACCGTTAACCAGAACTCGGGGATGCCTTTGGGGTCTTCCTTCTCCTCGTCCTTCTTCTCCTCCTCTAGCTTGGCCTTCTCCTTCATCTCATCCTGGTTCAGGGAGACATTTTCTCTTCAAAATAATGCTTGCTCAACCATTTTTCTTGTCATATATCACACCATATTGAACAAAGAGCTCTTCACCAGCTACACCCGCAAAGACAGCACTCAGCATAAGGGACTAGATGAAGAAAAAAATAGCGCCATGCAATTTTACCCCCCAAAAAACAGCTGCAATAAATCACACTAATTTCAACTGCTCTGTTGCAATAGACATCTGAAAATGTTCTTATTGGCTGCATGCAGTGTTCCCATTTTGAGAAGCTTATTCTGTTCTGGGTGAGACTATAAGCTGCATGCATAAATTTGAAACGAGAAGAAAGAAAAAAAATGGTAGAACACCAGTGCTCAGAGGGGAAGCATGCAGGTGTATACGTCACCTGTACCTGCTTACTTACTGTCAGCTCTTCCTCCTCATCTGCTTTCCATTCACATTCCTCATCTGTGGGCTCGTATGCTGCTTTCACTATGTCACTTCTCTGTAACACACAAGACAAATAAAAACAAGTTAAAGTTTGGAACAGTGGTCTAACGCTGCTTGGTTTCTGTGAAAAACAAGTGCGAGTTCTCTCAGAGACAGGTGAGGACATTGGCTGTTATTGGGGAAACTGGCTGCTCAGGTTGTTTACATGAAAACAAGCTTTTAACGCTGCTGCTGCATTAGTGACCTCAGAAACAAGCGGGTGACTGCCTATGTAATGGTCTGACACAGGCGAGTCCGCTCTCAACAACGTGTATATCGAAATTCAAGGTAGCAGAGTCAACAACGCTTTGAGAAAATCACAAGACCTGCCGTGTTTTGATCGTGCAGTCTGCCAAAATGAACACTGTCAGCAGTGCTGAGTCATGCAGCTGAAAGTGGTAGAACAACCGGATTTTTTCCCATTGTGCCATTCCAGTGCAACTACAGAACGTGTCAGGTTTGACAGAACTCTTCAGGCATATCTATAAATATGGGATTTTATAAGATTTGTGAATTTTGTTTTAAATATCTATGAAATCTATGTTGAATACTATGATTTCAAATTAAGACGATAACAAAGTTAAAATGTGATCAGAGTAGTCATTTTTATCCCCATTCATCGTCAACTACAAAATCCCTTTTCAACGTGAGACAAGATAAAACACATCAACTTAATTCCAACTGAGTTGAAACAATTTTTTAATTCATCAATTAGTTAATCAGCAAAAGTTCTTTATCATTTAAACAATTAATGATTATCCTGTTTGGTTTTATAGCGGTCATATTATGCCTTTTGGGTTTTTGCCTTTCCTTTATTGTGTTATGTGGTATTTTAGTGTAGCATGTCAAAGGTCTGCCAAGTGAAAAAGCCCAAAGACAACACCAAAGGGAGTTACTCTCCTCCACAGAAAACACTGCTCCTGCACTGCCTGAAACACCTGGTTTGGAGTAGAGCCTTTACTTCCGTAACTTATGTGCATCACTATGTAACAGGTGTTATATAGATATATATCTGTATATACTTATTATAAAATATATACACTCCAGTCAGTCAGCAATAATACAGTTGCTACTGCTGTAGCACGTTATTTTAGATCACACTACCTTGTTCAGTATGACCCGCCCTACCTCTGATTGGCTACATCCTGCTATGTCATCCTGCTATGTAATGCGCATGTGCAACTCTTGCCAAAGATTGAACAGATGCGAGATGTCTCACTCTGTAGCCAAAATGGGGCGTTCAAGACACAGTGTGGAAAGGGATGCTGCAGCAATGCACCATCTGAGAAAAATGTAAGTATGAACCTGAAAATCTGCAAAATAAGTCCTATTTAAACAGAAACGTGGTCTCGCTCCAGCTTGCCAATGTTATCCTTTTCTCCTCGATGACCGAGACTTAGGACTAGGAAGCAGAGTGTGTGGATGTCACCTGAGCTTTAGATAAATTGTAAGGAGCAGTTCTCTACATTTCCTGGCACTTTATAGGCAAAGCCCTAAATTCAAGTGTAAACAATAGTAAAATGCTAAAGCTGCTGTAGTGGTATTTATGTTTACAGCCATCTACTTTACAGAGACGACTAGAAAGATCCATTTTATGTCTGAGCTCTAAAATGGATCAGTGGAACCCGCGCTGCTTCCAAATTCTGAGGTTGCTACAGAGATCAAAGATGGAAGACGTGTGGGTGGGTGGGTGGGTGGGGGGTTGTTTTCACTGGATGTACATCAACACGGATCAGCATAAACACGGAGGCCCGCTTAAGGCAGCAGATGCTGAGGGAGAATGCATCAACCGAACGTTTCTAACTGACAAGGCACGCATCAAGTGCTCCTTGTTTTCTTATCCAGTTACTCATGAACCTTTATGATTGTTGATCGTTATGATTCTTTTAGTGGAAACTGAATTGTAAAGCTAATATTTCAGTTCATGCTTTGTGGAAACCCAGAGATAAACTCTTTGGATTAGTAAGTAGCAGTATTATTATTTAAGCCTTACCAAATATGGAAATATGCTTCAATAATAATAATTTAAAGAACCATTATAGCTGAAGAATGAGTATGCGTAGCTCTAAGTCACAATAAGGAAAAGGTGTAAATGACGTACTTTGTCGAAGAGCGGCTGGTAGAGGGCTGCATACTTTCTCTCCAGTTCGTGTACTTCTTCGTAGAACTTTGCCTCAATGTGGGCACATTTGACCTGCAGGTTCTTGAGGGCGTTTACACGTCTCTTTACAACCTTTGGTAAACTGTGGAAAGACAGACATGAACAGAAGATGTGAGTACGAATCTATACATTGTAACACAGTAAGAGGAAGCACATTGAGTGAGAACAATTGGGTTTGTGGTAACCCTTTAATACATCCATCTTTAGATCAATAATCATTTTGTGATGGAGTCTTTCCTTTGCTCCCAGACTTCTACATTTAAAAACACTTAAGACAAAATGTACACACTGTAAACAAACTATGCCAGAACAGGTTTTATTGAGATTTGATTCATTTAACAGCAAAGTCAGGAAATGACGTCTTATTGTACACAGATTTACTGGTTTATGCTTGAGAAATTAAAAGTCTGGTCCCTGGTGTGGATGATGCAGTGTAGGTTCTTAAAGATTTCTAAGATGTAAAAAAATATAGTCAGAATTTTTAACAGATTATTTATAATAATAAAAAAACCCTGAGGGAACATTTCAGAGTGTTAACTTCTGTAGATAAGAGCAGTGACTCAAACAACTGCTGTGACCTCAAACAACCTCATCGGTCCTGGACTACAGCAGGATGACAGGTTTTATATCTCAGCTCTGTCTTGTAATGCATCAGTGCAACCTGTGACCAGAAGGTAGGTTGGCCTCATGTCAGTAACAGAATACTTGTATACAGTATATCTAACACTTTATGGTTCAATAGATGTTGTTAGAGTTGACTTAGTTTTTAACTGACCTTAAGGAAATTAATTTATTATTATAATTTTTTTTAATAGTTTGCTTCACAAATAAATAAAGGACAAAAGTGCATCAGGACCAGAAGAGCAGACATATGATTACTTTTGCTGATTTTAGAAATGTAACTCAGCCCTTCATAGACTATACCTGTATTCAAAACTGCATACCTCTCAATACTTATCAATACTACACAGGGCAAGCTAGCAAATTAAGTTAAAAACTAATACTGGCTGCATAAATACAGGTTAAATTAATGAACACCATTTTGATGCCATTAGTGTGGTTGGCAGGTCAGCATTCAGTTTTAAAACTGCAAACAGAAGATACCGATATGTAAAACATAACTAAAAACGCCACCGTGCCACAGAAGTTCCAACTACCATTCATTTTACACAAATTGATGAAATCCAATTTCCCTGAGGCCTCGGGCAGCCCTGCTGGAGTTGGAGCCTTCGACATCAATCGACTTATTCCTGAGCAGTAATTGTGACGCGATCATGGTCGCCAGGCTTTGTGAGCTGTAGTTTCTCTGCAGTGTGCTAAATTAAACCGCCTGCGCTACCCTGGCATGGGAATACATGTTTGGTCTCAAGTGCTGGGATGTTGTAACTGGCGAGTTTGTTGGTGACTGCCAAATACTTGACAAGCTGATCAAAGAGCCGTTTGCTGATGGTTCTGCTGAGAAGAGGAGCAGTGGGAGGCGCAGCCCCCCGGCCAAGACACACGTCGACATCCACACAGCATCTCAGAGGCTACCGGCACTGACTGTACCTCTGTTCTTCAGTAAGTTTAACATCTTAGTCATCCATCTGCTGCGTCCAGTTCATCCATGAGTAGAAGAAACTAACGATGCCTATTAAAAGGCACTCGCCGCCTCTTGGATGTTTTTATGCCAAGTATTAAAACTTTTAAACACAGTGGGTGTAATCGGTACTTTCTGACACAGACAAAACACTCAAGTAAATATTTTGCACGAGATGAAAAAGTCTGAAGCTGCGTCTTATCAAAATAAATGCCTTTATACAATTCACAAAATTAAAAGCAGCCACCTGCCAAATGCTGGTAAAATATACATGTGGCTGCTAGACTTCACTCACCAGCCAAAACAACAACATCTACTGACTGCTTGGTGAAGTTTGTCCACTGGACAAATGACTAGTGAATGTTCAAAAGTGAATTTTGCACACTGTCCTCATTTTGTTGTACGCATGAATTGCTCTTCTCGCTCTACGATGCATCTTTTTAACTCGTGAAGTTTGCAGACGACGCAGCCTAATCTGGGATGGTGATGAGTCTGCATACAGACAGGAGGTTGAACTGGTGCAATCGGAACAATCTGCAGCTGAATGCACTCAACTGTGGAGATTACATTGGGCTTCATGAGGGGTCCCCAACACTGCTATCCACTACCACACTGAGCAACTGTGTCTGCTGTGGAATCCTCGAGGTTTCTGCGATCCACAATCTCCCAGGACCTAGAGGGTAACCCACATAGACTCCATCATTAAGAAGGACTAGCAGAGGTCCAGAACAGTAAGTTCAACCTGCCTCGGTAGCTGCTGATCTCGTTCTACCATAGAGTCATCCAGAATGTTCTCTGGACATCCAACAGTGTGGTATAGATCGGCAACCAAACAGGACTGGGCTCTCCAGTCAACTATGCTGACCTCTTTTCTTTCCAGCAACTACCCTAAACACAAACAATGGCTGTATATTAAACAGGCTGCCGACTGGCTGCCTGTTATGCAGCTCTACACAGAGTAAAGCCTGTGAAGCTGTGCCAATTTTTCTGCTACTGAGATGGCTAGTAATTGACCTAACGTGGGCTGACACTTGACATCATTCTCATGCGAGCGGCTCAGCGGTAGCACCACAAAACTTCACCGTAGACTCAGCATGGGCTGAGCCATTCAGTAGCAGTTTGAAAGTTGAAATCTCACCTCTAGATTCAGGGGTTTTATCTTTTACTGAAATATATTGCTGCTAAATATTAATAAACTTTGCTTGAACTTGATTTGCATAACAGCACTGCTGCTCAACCAGGCACAGCCACCGCTTAGGAAACCAATTAGCATGTAAGTATGCAATTGTAGAAGCAAAACATCCACCTACCATCCAAGTGAGAGTAAATTATTACAACCTACGACTGATGGCCCACAGAACCGGGACTTAACAGTGTGGTTAAAAAACATCTACTCTGCAAGTTACTGATTAAATCAAATCTTTTTATCTCCCTGTATTTAATTTTTATTCAAAAATGGCAGGTGGGAATGTAATGATGGAAAATACGGTTATTTGGACCAATAAAACAAAAATGTATTTACCAGCCTTTTGCCAAAAAGTTTAATATGAGATGCAATAAGGGAGCCAACTGCTACTGAAAGCGTCTTTGCTGCTTGAGAGTCCTTACAGATGCTGCAGAAGATCTTTGGAAGGGGGAAAGCTGTATAAATGTGCTCAAAGATCAAGTTATCACTGAAAAATAGACCATGTCTCACCTCTCCATGTAGCCCGACGGTGAGCCATTCAGACCATCAAGCCTCTCCTGCAGCGCAGCCAGGATCTGTGGATTCTGCATCATCTGCACAGTCAGCTGACGGGCTGAGGAATCAAACACACGTAAATACAGTCAGAAGTGCTATATGAGGACAGTCTAATCAATCCAGGAGCATGAAAAGATGTTTTCACTTGTATTTCGATGAGAAAATATCAGAAGTGGGAGATTTGATTAGATTTATGCTTTTCTCAAATAAGCAAATTCATGTTTTGGACAGGAATCGCTGCAAATGGAGACCATATTTATTTGTTCTAGTCGGTAATGACTTCATGTTCCCTGCAATATCAGAGCCATCCTGAGGCACACTGCACACCACAGCATTATGTGTTTTCACCGAGTATGTGAGCAGGGCTGGGTAGAGAACAAGAGCAGCTTCCTGCCCAGAGCATTCAGTCATCTCTCTATTACATTTAAAGGTTTTGTTTTCAGCATATTTTTACTGTTTTGTGATTTGAAGTAAACAAGCTAAACAGTGAATGAAGTCAGATTCATAACCTGCCAGCGCTGCATAGATACAAGAGGTAGCAGTCCGCAATAAAGGGTGCTCTGCCTTTGTGCAACCAGACAGGTGACAGATGGTACAATCCGAGTGTCCGACACATTGCTCGCACCTATCAAAGCTCAGTCAGATCACTGCTGGCAGGTGAGAAGATTAAAGAGATTGGAAGTCACTTTTCTCTGTTGGCACATCCTGGCCATTTCGCCTGTAATGTGTTACCAGCTAGCATAGAGCAGCTGTCCAAGGCGCAGCATCCAGTCGAATAAATACACCTATGCTTGTCTGAATTCACACAGCACAAGCTGTTAGGAGAGTGCCTTAATACAAAATGCTTCTTGTGGATGTATCAGTGAGGTGAGCTATCACAGGACCAGTTGCCTTTTTGAGGTGGTAATGAGTGCCTCTCTTTGTCTTTAGCCTGTTTTCACCAAACATTGTCCCTGCTGACCACCGTGCACTTTCTAAATTTTACAATGACTCTCAAAAAAACAGCAATTATACTTTCCCCGACTGCTAACGCATGGGGGTACGCATGGCATACATTTTATTATCCAGAGGGTGTACGTGTAGGCTCATCAGCACACTCTGAATGTGTTGCAACTCTGTGGAGCCCTACAGTAAGCAACAGAATACGTCTGCACATTGTGCCCTCCAGTAGTGCAGATTAAAGTTTAACTTTGATGACATTCCTATCACAAGGTGTATTTACTATGTTTCCTTCCATCAGTTCAAGCACTAACTGCAGATGTTAATGGACTTTGGGATCATTCTGCTACGATTTTTACAGTTGTTGTTGGGACATTTCCATCAAAAATAAAGTTAATCCACTGGGTCTTTACTAGGGGTGTCACAATCTTAATTGTAAGTCAGATATCGATAGAAATGACGCCACAATCTCGACCTCAAAGTAGAAATCAAAGGTGGAATCAAGGATTTAGCCACACCACCAGTGTCACGTCCGGTGACTGATGAAACCGGTATGCTGCCGACCCTTAGTGCAGTGATTTCAAAGTTAAGTCACTGTACATTATCACTGCTGTACATTAAAAAAGGATTTTTGGGTCCCTCCGAGTATGTTACTGGTGACTCACGGCAGCCTTAATGCGTGATATGTTGGGTTTCTTATCGAGAGTTAGCGCAGTTATGTTGGTCGCTATGACAGATCAGTCGTAGGCAGTCAGACTGAGCCTTACTTCAAAGTCTGGCTTTTAAAAAGACTATTCAAACTTGCTATAAATAGACTAGGCCAAACAGCTTTCTACATCCATTCACAGTGAGCCGTGAGTAGGCCAATATGAAAAAGGGAAAAAAAAATAAAAAATCTGTCTGAATCATTTATTGAGCATCAAAGGATGCATAAACAGCATCAAGATCCCAAAATAAAACTGATTATGCCTCCCAGCTCATATCTACAACTCAACATCATGTCATGCAAATACTCTGCTCAGATTAAATGCCACGCAGAGGCACACAGAGTTCAAACCGTTAATCTGCTACTGAGATGACATTTTTATACACCTGAATGAGTAAAAACCTTGTATTCTATGTATCATTGTCTACAGAAATTCACCTAATTTTTTTACTGTGTAAAATGCATTTTAAGACAAAGCACTTACAACTATAACATTGTTAGAAATTACACTGTCAAAAGTCTGTAACAAAGCTTTTTTTTTGGGCAGAGAGCCCTACCTTTGCTGTTTTCATCTTCTCCCGTCTCCTCCTCTTCCACTTCTTCCACGTCCTCCATATCTGCCGGGTCCATCTCAGCCTGGTCTTTGCTGCTCAGGGAGACACAGAGGAGGAGGAGGGAGCAGAAGGGAAGGTCAGCCAAAACACAACACTTCAGATTGTTTGCACAGAATTAACACCGAGCACCAAACTACTTCTGACATGTTTAGGGCAAAGCTGCCAGTGACTCTGGCCAGCTAGGCAACCAAACATTAAGTTCTTAATTCCAATTAATAAATAATAATAATTCCAAAAACATAACCAATTGGTCAAATTGAACGATTAAGCATGGAAAACTTGTTTAGTCTTAAACTATCATAGAAAAGTCACTAATTGCCTGAAGCGTAAAATTTCAAAACATAAAGAATGATCAGTAGAGTCCTTGACTTTGAAAACTAGTGACAGCTCCAGTCATTCTAGCATGTCTTGCTCATCAGCAGTAATAGAGAGAAGTAGGTGAGTATGTCCAGTCATATTCCCTGCCTATTCAATTCTCAGCCTTTTAAACGACAGGATCCAGTAAAGCTCTAGCAGTAATCAAAGCTGGAGGCTCTCTTTATCCATGATGCTTTTCCAGACACTGAAACAAGACACCCTCCTTTAAGATGCAGTGCAGGAGAGCTCAATACCAAACCCAACACAGCTTCACCAGCAAAGCCCATCACCCTCCTGCCAGTCTGCAGCACGAGGTGAAAATCAATGGTCAACAGTGGAGGAGTATGTATGTGTATCACTGATGTTGGAGCAATGTTTAGAAACGTCACTCAAACGTTGCGACGCGTTTTGTATGTGTGTGTTTAGTGTGTCGAGTCGATGATGCAACCCGAGCCCAGGCGTGGCACCCCAAACAGCCCCAGCCTTCGTAAACAACTGCTTCCATCAGGGCTCGTTAGGGGAGAGCCTGCTGCACTTCCCTCTATTGGTTTCATCTGGCTGCATGTATAACCACGCCCAAATCAGTGATGTCACAGCAGGTGTTTTCTTCTTTACTTGCCAAGGATCTCCCTGCTGCCCATCTCAGGCACCAACAGAGGAGACAGGAAGCAGAGAGGCCAAGTTTTACTGATAAAAACATGTACTTACTTGTCGATGTCTGCCATCTTAGCTGAGTCTCAAGTGATGCTGGAGAGAGAAGAGAAAGTCATGAGTTTAGAAATACTGGACGAAACAAACGAATGAGTTTTGACTAAACATTTGACTGTCGCCAGATCTGGGTCAAACAGCATTTGCAAATAGCTCCTGGTGCTAATTTAAGACGCTTAGAGTACTACAGGGGTGATGTTAAACTTAGCAACACATAATGAAAGACAGTAAAAACAGCTACAGAGGAAGAAGAGCTATAACAAGTACAAGTTTTTCTTTGCATGCATCTTAAGACTTTAAGATTTTCTTAGTCTTGTTACATCACCGTGGTTCTTTCCCTGAGCAGAACTTAAGACATTTTTACATTTATTTCCACAAAAAGGCAACTATTAAGACTCATTGATGAAACACAGATACGACATGATACCAACCACATTATACTTTTGGCTCACAAGCCTTGACGCAACTGTCAGAATTCTTACATAGGAATAAAAAACCCAATCATTTTGGACCTGGCAACTGATTAATTCTCAGTCACAATGTAAGAAAAAGATACATCTATTCAGCACCGTTCTACAGGCTGTATTCTTTTTTACAATTTGTCTACATAAAAATGTTCCATACAACCTTTAATAGGTGACATTTGAGAATTAAATTTGATTAAAAACAAATGAAATCATTTGAATATAATTTGTTTTTAGTCAAGTTTGAATTCTCTTAATTTCTTATAGAAGAAACACTATTCTGTTTGTTCACCTCAGCCTGCTGGTGTTGCAGCAATGCTCTCCTTCACAACAGCCAGCCTCTATACTGTGACACTGATGCTGTACGAGAGTGAAAATTAGTGTGAAAAATGTGGTCACAGTCACCGTGAGTGACTCTGTTCTGACACCTGGGTTGGCAAAATACACCGATCCACTAAGCTCTGGTGCCATTTATCATCATCTAAGCTCAGTGTACAAAACATTCAGGTAACGGCTTCATTTTTAGCCAGAGATGACTGACGCTTTCTCCAGTTAAAATGACAAATGCGCTGGCGGCAGGTCACGTCAGCTGTCGCTAATTAATGCGAATTTCGTGAGTAACTTGATGGCCAAAATTAAACTTGGCTGTTGACAGGTTTGTGTGCCGTCTACAAGCCGGTGTTTGTCTTCATCACAGATGGTTTGTGAGGGAAGGACCTTCAATTGTAACACCCCTGTAAAATCACAGCGGACTGAGTGCTTCTTTTAGTTCCTTCAAGTCCAACGGAGTGATGCGTCTTCTAAACTTTCATTCCTTTGAATAGTGAGAAAAAGGGTTTGTGATCCTGGACCTTTCTTATTTGGACCAAGTAGCTTTTTGCTTGTTTATTCACCGTGCAAGATGCCTTTTTAAAATCAATATTTAGGTAAAGAAAAGTATTGGATCCAATTTATTTTCAGCAGATAATAAATATTAAAAGGACTCAAATCAGTACAAAACATACTGACCAGGACCTGTAGGTAACTTCATAAATGAGTGAATAAAAGGATACGTGCACTTGTGTGAATCTTGCCACCACAAGAGACATTTCATAAAAATACTGGTGTTCATATTCAGTATAGAATAGGCTCCATTCCCTAAACCAAACGTTTTCATGCTTTGGGGGTCACACAAATCTCAGTCATTCAAAGCTGACAGAACTTGACTTCGGTAGCCTGCTGATTCCCAAAAAGATTCCATTGTTTCGTTTGACTTGAAAATCACGGCAAACGTTTTCATACAAATAAATGAAAAACAGGCATTACAAGAAATCCTACTCTTGCAAAAACTGCTGCGTGTGCACCAACGCCAAAGAGGAAATGCATAAAAAAATACATACAAAGAAGGAGCCCTGTGCAGCAGTCAACACCTCACTGACAGATCAAAGCAACGCTCTTTTCTTAAAAAAAGAAAAACTTACAACTAGCAGCTGAGAAAGCATCTGACTGAAATTGTCTTGACAAACTGTGCCGTTAATAGATTGTCATATCAGCGATACAGAAACACGTTTTTTAATGTACAATGAATGCACCTAAATTTTGTGTAGCTACAAAGGAGTGTAGACCAAGCCTCCCAATAATGCATCCAGACTAAGCGTCCAACGCAGAATATTGGGGGTTAATGAAAAAGTATCACCAAATATTGTTCCCAATTTTTTTTTTTTTTCAATGGTTGGTACTGTAGAAAATAATGGTCCAGCACCATTTTCCCCATTCTTTAAGAATAGCCCTGTAAGACCACAAAAAAGTAACATTTTGGGCACCATTAGTAGCAACAACAGGACTGCATAAGATGAACAAACTGTCTCTTATTTGTCCATCATCATGTCGATTAACAAATACTAAGCAGTGTAAGGGAAGTAAAGATTGCGTTGAGATTTTAATCATGCCAATCTTCCTTTTCTCAGTTCATGGCCTTTTAAAATAAACTTCCAGTTTTCTGTATACAAGGTCCGTTTTTATTAAGCCCTGGATTTGGTTAAGTTTGCCCACGTGCTTATAAAAGTAGTCCCCTTCCTGGTCCAGACGGGATCTGTGATCTGTTTAGACTGTGACTCCCCCACCCCTCACCCCCTCCCAGAGCCTTCCTCCCCTCAGAGAGATGGATTACCATGGCATTCTTTTGTGAGGGCCAGATCGGTGCCCATAAGACAGTGAGGCAATAGATCATGACCTGCAGTGACAAAGGTGTCAAAACACACAATTGCTAAGGTGGCTGTAACTCTAGACCAAAGCCTTGTGCTGCTGGTTTATAGACAGGGGAGATTTTTGCTTGTAACATTCCAACAGAGCAATACGTGCAGTTCATTTGATGTCGGTGACGGATAAGAATAGAGCTGAAGTTACTAAACTTGATTTTTTGTGTGGTTAGACTCAATATCGGCAGCCTTCAGGTCACTACTGGTAAGTCCTTAGGTGCACTAACAGGTTATGCACAAGCCTCCTAACAGAACGCTCTGTCTTATGTTTAGTATTTGGGTTGTTTCTGCCCCACCTGTCTCTCACTCCCTCAGGAGTGAGAGACAGGTGGGGCAGAACTCTGTCACTCCCTCCAAACTGGCCCAGCCACAGCACAATTGGCAAAGATGGTGTTAACCATTGGGATGATCACAAGCAAGACAACAACCTCAACTATGCAGAAGACTGAGAGGCACTCTGACAGAGGGACATTTCCCCAATGGGACATGCTGGACTTGTGACATCCAGTACCTGGGCATTCCAATGAATAAACATATTCCCTGCTACCAAAATTATAACACCACCATCCAATAGTCGAAAGTGTCATTTTTCACGTTACCTTTTGCCTTATTATTCTGCTTTATGTTAGGGCTGGCCAAGATATCCGTATCGTTATCAAGATATGAGACTAGATATCGTCTTTGATTTTGGATATCGTTATATAGGGATTTTACACCTAAGTGTCGTCTTTTCCTGGTTTAAAAGCATTACAGCAAAGTGATATATAACTGCTACGTTGCTTCATTACTGACAATTATCAAAAATCTCACTGATTTCATATATTGTGCATCGCCATATAGCCTAAAAATATAATAATATAATATATAAGGCCATATCGCGAAGTCAATTGAGCACCTGATTAAATGAAAAGTGACTTGTGTATTTCACATCAATCTGATTTTTTTTCTTCTTACTAATTAACTGGTTAATAGTTGTCAGCTTTTCAATAGTAACTGACGTCCCTACTTTGGACAAACAAGACATTTGAAGACATCACCTAGGACACTAGGGAAACATTTTTCACTACTTCCTGACAGATGATTAAATGTGCAAAATGTATGGAAAAAATGGTAATCTGCATACCTCTGCTTTATGTTATACATCAGATGTGGCAAATATTATTCCGTTGCTACCATACTGCTCAGTTCCAATGCAGAGTTTGTCAAAAGTTTGTCAAAAATCCCAGCAAATGTGAATGTCCTTTCAATAGAGTACAGACTGGGGCAAAGGTTCAAATCCTAGTCTTTGACTGTCACCTTCCTGCCAGTTTACCATCCTGTCTAGTCATTAATTGCATTCACTCGTCATCCCAGGAGTAAAGTCTCTTATTAGACAGTGACACAGTTAACGGTACTGGGTCCAAAGGCCAAAAACTTAAAACCTCTGGGGTACACAATAATCAGCAATGAACCATCGAGATGAAACCATTTTCAGATTTAAAAACAAAACCAACGGGTCTTAAAATCCTAAAAAATGAATCATATTTAAATGAGCAGGATGGATATCCTTTCAGCAGAGCCATATCATCACCATCTCTCTATATATTAGCTGGCCTACATTCGGCTAATACAGCAAGATTAGTCAACTACAGAGCTGATGTGACAGTTCAGTGAGCACTGAGCAAAGTCACGTTGCAGATCAAATCGTTTCTTCCTTCATAAGGGGATAACCGATGAAGAGAGCTGTCTGTGTTGACTCTGATTTGTGCCTTTAATCATGTCCCATTTCTCAAATGAGAGCTGCATCCTGTCATTTCTTAATTTGGAGAGCTGTCACTTTTTAGTCAACAGCCGTCTGCATGAAACAAATCCACAACCATGAAAGAAAAATAAAAGCACATATCACACTGCAATATCTAAGGTAAGATGACACCATCTACCCCAGCCCTCTTGTATTCTCTATTACGCCAAATTATTGATGGGAAAGTACTGTAGAAAGCTCTTAGCAGCAGGCGGACATTTTTCAAATATACCGTCTGTGCAAAATGCGATGACAGGGTGTTTGGAGTTGGGGTCAATACTGGCTTTTTAATGGACAAAAATAGTTGCAGTGCAACGTAATGTGGACAAACTGCTCTACAGGGAGACAAGGCCAGGCACTTTAAATCAATGCAGATTATGCCTGGAAGGAGTTATGAGTACATTTATGTTGTGTGTCACTGTAGAAGTTCCTGGAATACCTACACATGCTTGATCATTTTTGTGAAATTTGTCATCTCAACAATGAAATCTGAAACTCATGAGAGAAACATCCACATCTGATCCATCTAAGTGATGATTCATGATATGAGACATATCTGATACATTTAACAGATCATACTCAGTATGGAATCTAATCTTCTTATCTCGGCCCTGTCACAAAAAGTCAACAAATACAAAATAGCCACTAGACAATTCATATATTCTCAGATCTGGGTATCAACTGTAATGGTAGCACTGGTTGAGCACACTGGCCAAACACAGATCTTTTCTTTTCTGGGACAGGCTTTTTCTACTAATCCTGCCCAGAGACCACGTGTTGCATGCTCGAGTCCAGCGACCCATCAATGACTGACAAAAAGCCCCGGGTGGCTGCACGCCTGCTCACTCCGAAGCCACATTTTAACTTCATGTGGACCAAAAGCGAGCCGGGCAACCTGTTGAAACGTTTACCGTCCAACGTCAGATAACAAATGTCCGCCAGCTTCCTCCACAAACAAGCCCCTGGCTAGTAAACAGGCTAACTTTAGCCGGCCTGCCCGGTCTTGTCAATGCACTGCCTGGCTAGTTGAGCTAGCTTATGTGCTGCTGCTAGCTTGATGCGCACCGCCTGGGCTGAGGCAAGTGGGAGGAACAGCTTCGACAGACACGGTGCCGTAGCTAGAAAATATGGGCCGGTTAGGAAGTGGTGCCAGCGCTCCGGGACCATGTTTTAACAGGCTTTCGCCATGTAGCGTTGATACCACCGGCTACCTAGTTGAGACATCCGCCGTGTGTTGTATCCCTAAAGGTCCAGACTCACATCCACAGTTCCCCACCCTGGGAAACATCCTCCAAAAAAAATAAGGTCAAGTACAAAAATACAAGATAACGTTACAAGACACGTGTCAACAAATGTCGATAAACGCCGACAATTACGGGAATTAGCCGACGTTTCGTGGTTTCTACCAATGCGGCGATTGTCAAAACAATCCGGGGGAAACGGCCGTGCATAATAACCGTTGTTTTATTTTTTATTTTTTTAACGCGTGTAACGTTAACACACATCATGGTGGAGCCAGTCTCAATGGCTGCTGCCGCTGTCTGACTACACTAGCATTAGCAAAGAGGACTAGTCCTCCTCTGCCGCTTGTTAATTCAAGCGGCAGGCTTGCAATTTTAACTTCTGAGACGACGCACAAGTTTGGGGCGTTGGCGTCGGAGCCATTTCCAGGTCCCGTCCCTTACCTTCGCTCTCTGACCGGAGGCTGGACTGGTGAAGCGGCTCTGCGCAGTGAAGAGGTCCCGGGGAAGAAAGAGACTCCGCTCCGATGGCGGTAAAAGGGGAGAGAGATCCCGCCGCCCGCGCTCATATACATCCGACGTCATCACGTAAACCGGCAGTCACCGAGGCAACGCTGCTCATGGGAGGGGCGAGGGCGAGGGTGCCCCTGTAGGGTGGGGAGGAGGAGGAGGAGGGGGGTGGGGGTGAGCAGGAGATGAGAGATCATCATCACCACCACCAACATCTTAATCTTCTTCTCCTCATTCTGATACTCCTCTTCATCACCTCGGCCACACTTCTTCTCCCTCCGTCATGAACCTCCTCCCTCATGATGTATTCCCTCACCATATCTTTCCTCATCACAGTCATTCTGTTCAGCATCATGACCGTGTCACTGTGATGCTCCACCATCCGCTGTCATCCACCTGTTCCTCCAGCGGCGGAGCAAGTCATCTTCATCTTTTTCGTCGTCGCCACGAGCTGGTACAGGAGCTCACCCTCCTCGTCCTCATCATCTCTGTGACCTTCACTGTCACATAGGCACCACCCTCGTCCTCCCTTTTATCAGTAAAAGCGACATGATTCACACGGGCATCGCAGTCTTCACACATCATCATCATCATCATCATCATCATAATGCAACACTTTATTGTTTCCTGCTCTAAACTGTCTGCCCAGGACCCAGGAAGAACAGCTGCAGGTATGCTGTAGCCGATGGGGATTCTAATAAACTCAACTCAATTATTCCCTTAAACTGTTTGAACCGTGATGTTCCCAGTGTTCCCCAGACATTTTCACTCCAGCGACTTCAAAATCAGAACATTTTCCTACACAGTTGACAACAACATGACCTTCACCATGGCTATATCACAATGACTGACCTTGGAAATACAAATTTGATTAAAGATTCTTGGACCGAAATTCCGATCACCGGAAATGTCCTACTGCTTTTGGTCGGATCTCATCTATAAGCAGGTGGATAGCACAGTTTTAGTATAAAGTCTATTCAAATCTAAGATTTGTAGGTTCACAATTGCATCAATTCGAAAATAAATTGCAGCAGCACCATCGTGCATCATTCATTTCCCTGTAATTCACCCACATACTGTATATATGATAATGATCCTGTCGGTATGCTCCACCTCTCATTGGAGAAATACAAAGATTGTTGAATTGGCAGCTGCCTAAAAGGGTAACTCCACCAATTTACACATTAAAGTATGTTTGCAGGTCTCGGCCAGTACTGCAGCATACGTGAAAAAGTAGCATAAAGCTTCTGTAAACACACTTTAATGCGTAAAATTGATGGAGTAAGCCTTTATGTTGACAGTCTACCTCACAAAGGAGCCTGACTATTGGACTGATTTTTGTCATAAGTCCTATGATTGTATCAAGGCATCATAGACATGTCTGCATTTGATAATGACAGTTAAAAAACACAAAGAACAAATCAAATCAAATTACAATCTGTACAGTGAATGACGTCCTCTGTCATCTGTCTGCCATATCTAACAGGATGGAGGGAAAAAAGATGGAAGGAACCTCAGGAAGAGCCACAGAGGAGGGATCCCTCTTCCAGGATGGACGCGGTCATGCAAACGATGTTGCATGTACAGGACAGAACAACAAAATCAAAATTTACAAATTGCATTCACAAAATAGCTGATACAAATTATAATATATTTAAAGCGTGTGGATCCAGGAGGAGGACTGAGCAGGCCGAAGCAGCGCCATGACATATCCGTGGTGACCTGGAAGGCCATACAGGATAATTAGCAGTAAAACGGAAAAGATCAGAGTGAAGAGGCTTCACATTTGACAGAAATACGGATATAAGGAGATAGTTAAACATTGGAGAGCAATGACCCAGCGGAGCCCAGGGTGTGACGATCCAGATCCGTCAATACGAGGAGAAAAAGAGCCTTATTTTGTTGAGATGAGATTTCCCATCACGCACCTGCTGGCTACAAGTTGTCAGTTTCTTTCTCCCACACATATATCTCTCTGTTTATGAGTAATTTCATGTAGTTGAAGATTGAATTCTCTGTGACATGGATCATATTTTCAGGTTTGTCTCAGCTGCCACTTAGTGCCACCTGGCTTCAACTTGCATTGTTCCCGCCTGTCAAAACTAGGAGTGTTTCCAAGAGTGTGAATAAACTGTTGTTAACACTGGGGTCCTGAGCAAGAACAGTCTAGTGTCCTAGATTCCATTAAAAATACACGTATGCTGATTTGTTGACGCTAATTTCCTCCTCTAGACTGAATCCTCAGCGACGAGGCTTCTCAGAAACACAGCAGGACTCACACAGAACCTCCTGCTCTCGACCGTGACCGCAGCCAGAGGCGAAGTCTGCGCTGATTTCAGTGTGATTCATCCATCAGGCAGCACCAGCCCGAGTGTTACTAACACCAGGCGCGCTGCTCAGCGTCAACTCTCGATGAGCGATATCTGGCATGTGCCCAAAGGTCAGCTCTGTCATCCAACGCTCTTCCTACAATAGGAAGCCTTCCCACGTGCGCCGTCCATGTCAGAAGCTCATAAGTGAATATTTCCCTGAGTCATGCCCGGCCCGGCAGCGCAGGAATAGACTTTGGGCAAAACAACCGTGGGCGTCCAGGGAGGATTTTCTCACCTTGCAATCTTTTCACATTACAGTTACTGCACATCTGAGAGCTGCAGGTAGAACCACAGTGTGACGCTGAGCGGCTCCAGAGTCAGCTGGGAGGATGGTCAAGGGCACCTTGAAGCGACTGAAGAAGGAATAAGTCACTTTAAAAAAAAAAAATGTTTACAGGAAGTTACATTTTTAACTTAACTTTCTGAAAGAAACATATAATGTTCATAGCCAGCTCTATGGTGGCCCTGATGGTCAAAATACGACAGCATTACAGAAAACACAACATTTCCCACGACACAACAATTTCAAAAAAACACATGAACGTTACAGAAAAAGCAAAAAACTTTGACAAAAAAAACATAATTTCAGAAAAATGCAACATTACACAAAACACAATAACGTTTCAACATTTAACCAAATACATCAAGATTTCAGATTATGGACATTTTAAAGGAACACTTTGTGTTTTTTTGAGGAGACGCTGTTAGATTTTGTGAAATGTCTCTTTGTTTTCTGAAATGTCATTTTGTGACAAAACCAACCCAATCGTCAGAATGAATGTCAGCGCTGTATGTTTCTCCGAACTCACAGGTACGTTGAAACTTCACATCTCTTCAGGCTCAGTTTTCAGTGTCACGCCGTGATGACGCTGTGGTCCGGCGGCTTCGAGCTTACAAGTGTCGAAACTCTGTCCGAGTCTCTCGCAGGAGTCTTCAATCAGTGTCGGCACATTTTTACAATTGCTATCGCCCCCAAAGACCTTGATCAGCTTGTCATCAAGTCATGACTCAGTCTATCAAGTGTCCCCATTTGCTATTAGCATATAGCACAAAGGTGTTATATACTCATGCTGTATACTCGTGTTTCCTGTCTGTTTTATAGGTTGCTGGGTTGTGTACTGACATTAAGACGGCTGAAAACTGTGAGTTTCTAGTAGCACAACACAGGAAAATGCATCTGCAAATAAAAACATCAGAATAAACAGTGATCGCCGCTATGGAACAGCCAAAGAGAACATGTCAGGAAAACTGTGAAAAACACAGTAACACCCACACGGTTTTACCGACAGGTGACGATAAGCAATCACCAGGTCTCAGCAAAACTACGACGGAGAGAACGCTGCAGATAATCTGGTCCAGGAAATGTTTTGTGTGCGTACAAAACTCCACCTAACCGTCCGTCTGCAGGGGGGGGCAGGTAGATAATGATCATTTTGGATGAGCTTATCCTTTAAGACGTCACTTATAGGATGCTTCCCATCACTGTAATTTACCCAGAAATCTCTTTTTTTATTCACAGTTTTTCAAAGTTTATTGATCCCAGGCTATCATTTCCTTTCAACATAGTGATTCATTAACCTGACTCTCGCCAGATGAACTTCGTTCTGCCTAGCTCCACTCATCCATCTGGGATCGCTCCATTGGAGATGTGTTTCAGAAGGTTGGGTCTTATCAAAAATCCTTGCATATGATTGGATAAACCACTTGTCTGTCATCTTTATTGACGTGCTACTTCAACCACTCACAGCAGAGCCATTTGGTAGATCAAGCTCTTGACTAAATCCGGTCGGAGAAGGGCAAAACCATCGTTTCCACCAACAAAAGCCTTCAGAGCCGTTCTCTGATGTTCTTTTAACGAAAAAATATTGGGTAGATTGGACAACACGGATTAAATAGTTGACGCTTGCTTCCTCGATGCAAGCCGCCATTGTCGTCTGAATCAAAACAGTCGCTTCTCCGCTACGTCACATCTATGAAACTCCCGCCCGGCGGTCCTGATTGGCTCTACCTGAAAATCTGGTGCCGAAATCCCTCCCAACGGGAGCGATCCCAGATGTATGTGAGTGGAGCTAGGCGGAACGAAATGCATCTGGCGAGAGTCAGGTTAGTGATTGATTGCCACTGACATCAAATTACAACTGGAACATTCACTAACAGTTTATATAGTTTATGCCCCAGTTATTGTCACGATGAATGTGTAGGAGACTTGTACCATGTGCACCGTGTTTTAATCTAAAACACAGCATGTCAAATGTGGAATTTGGCCGAATAAAAAGAAGTCAATGTCCAAAAAATGTCATTTTCTAAGCGAAACTGTTCAATCACTGGAGAGAAGTCTAGCGTGCTTCACTTTCACAGTAGCAATCATTTTTCGACACCAGCTGTTGGGGTGGTTTTTTTTCCAGGAGTGAGTGGATTTCACATTTCGGACTCAAATAACAAGGGGAGCTCCTTCTCCGAACACAATCCCCGCCACTGACTTTGCACTTATGGAGGCAGCCGTGGGGCTGTCAGCAGGATATCTGATGAGCTCCGGAAAACACGTGCCAGCCTCGAAATGTCAAGCCGGGTTTGTGTCCCGGGCCACGACACTGCCACCGACTGCTTCTCCGAAACCATTCCTCCACTTCGACTCCCCCACGGCTGAGAAAAAAGGGAATAAGAAACCCTCTCCACAGGCTGTCAGTGAGCAGGGTAGTTAAGGCCGACGTACACAGGTGATAATGGCCGCCATTAGAGGGCTGTGGTTTTTACTGGGAAAGCTTGTTTGGACAGATATTGATTATTCCTTCCCCTCCGACCACAGTATTAGAAGTTTACTTTGGACAACCTGCAGGGAAAACTTCATTTTTCTGTTTGTATTTCTGTATCTCTATTCCTGTTTTTGCTTTTGCCAGAGGTTTTTATTTCAGCCCTGACAGGAGGAGATCAGAAAACAAAAACTCACAAAGCGATTTCCCATTAGATCTATCACACAAACAGGCGCTACAACAAACTATAACTGACTTAATTGTGGCGTTCCAGATGTGAGATTTAACCTGAAACAGACAAGACAAACAGAAAGTGGACTTGGAATTCTATCTTTATATGCAGGATTGGGAAATCAGTGGTCATTTGGGTAAAGGGTTTGTACTGAATGACACCTTTAGGACCAGTGCCAAGGGTGCAGTGGGGAGTTTTGGTGCCCTGTGATGCTCCAAATCATGACCGGTCCTGTTTTTAGTGGCAGTATTTTCAAGTTCCGATTTTTGGGATCCGAGCTTTTTTAATATCGATACGAAAAGCAACAATCAATCAGTCTGTCTGGTACTTCTCGCCATTAGCAGCGGTGTCAATGTTTGAGCGTGACATCTGAAACGCTGCCTTTGATTATACTCCACTCTGATTGCAAAGTTAATGGAAAGACCGCAAATGCGGCTCCGTCGACACACTGCCACATTTCCAACCTCTTTCTCCTGACAGAGGGCAGCTTCTGGGTGAAAGGAGCACAGTTTTAATTTATTTTTCTTTATTCTAAATGACTTTTATTTCTTAAAATCCTTTTCCTGTGGGGAAATGATTCTAGACACCACATATTTATCAATAACACCCCCCCAACTCATTACACATGAGTAGCAGCTTCACAGTTGTTAGGAATCTGAATGCTGAGCTTGCTGGCTGACACCTCTATTGAGTGAACCAACACTTTACAGCTGACAACAACTGGCAGTGTCACTAGCTATAGGTACACATTTATCTGGAGTTGAGGGTCATGACAGACTCTCGACTCCAGATAACAATATTGGACCTTTAAATGGTTCTCAGTTCCCATATTGTAGCAAGTGATGTTTGCAATGTTTTTTATGGATTATTAAACAGATCTAGATGCTATATAAATACTATGAAAGTATCAAAACTGATCATATATATTGTATAATCGTATATATTTCCTAAAAGTGTTTGAAATAACAAGCTTTGAGCTAAATGCTAACACGCTCACAATGACAGTTAACAGGCTGATGTATAGCAGGTATAATGTTTACATGTTCAGTGTCGGAGTATAGTGTGTTAGCATGCTGACGGTGCAGCTCAAGGCTGGTGGAGGGCTCACTGAAGGTGTGCTGGCTACAGATCTTTGACTTAAGCAGAAGTATTTATACTGCAATATAGAAAAACAGTTTTTTACAAGCGAGAGTCCTGCCTTCCAAATTTTACTTGAGTAAAAGTACAAAAGTATTAGCATCAAAATATACTTAAAGTACCTGAATTAAAAATTCTCATTATGCAGAATGGCCCATTGGAAAATAATGCATATTATAATATGTTTAGCTATATTATAGAGGAGGAACAAGTACAGTATTTGCATCTGACTACCTCAAAAGTACAGCACTTAAAGGTCATATTGCAGACCAATATTCTTTTAAAAATAACGTATATGCAGAGATGTATTATATATATTATATTACTTGTAGAAAGGTCCAGATCATAAGTATCTCTTTACCTTAAAAAAGATTACTACAATTGTTAATTAGTAGTTTTAAAAATGTTGTCAGGTCCAAAATGATTGTTTTGTTTATCTCTGTGTAAGAATTCTGACAGCTGGTTCGGGCTTCTAACAAGGTTTGTCAGCCAATAGTATACCGCCGTTGGCATCACATGGTATCTGTGTTTCATCAGCGATCAAGAGTATTGTTGGTTGCCAGTTTGTGGGGGGGAAAAAACAAAAAAATTGGTAATTTCTACAGTATTCCCTCAGCGTATTATACTGTTGTAATGTTAGCTAGCTAGAATTAGCAATGTTAGCAACATTAATCTTAGCCAGCTAGCGTTCGCGATGTTGACATCTGCTAGCTAGTGTTAGCAGATCAGCGTACGCTAGTGTTATTGTTAGCTAGTGCAAGAAGCCTGACGGGGGCAGATGATTCAAACAACAGCGGCGTCGTGGCGTGAACGCAATGGAGGAGGGAGATGGAACGCCACACTGACAGGCTGAATGTTAGCAGTGACACCTTCAAGTAACTGTACTTAGTTACTTGGACACGTGGAAATTCTGAGCTCGTTGAATTGTCAGAACATCCCCAAAGTCATAAGGATCCGTCCGGAGGGGAACCATGAATGTCTGAACCAAAGTTCATGGGAAATTTATGTAATATTCTTTTCGATTTTTCAAAAAGTGAACGGACCAACCGACCGCCATTGCGATCCCTGAAGCCATGCTGCTAGCATGACAAAAACTATATGAAGCATGTTGAGCATCATGCTGTGTAGCGCAATAAAATGAATGAGCAAACTCAGTGCAATATGAGCAGAATAAACGAAAACAGAACCGACGCATCGCCCAGAGTCCACAGTAACCCAGCAGTTTCACTCGTTTTAGCTTTAAAGCCACTGCGAGGGCCCGTATGTGTGACGGGAGCCACGCCGGCATGCAAAGCAGCGAGCGAGCCGACAAAAGAGCCAGTCAGGCGTATTAGGACAGCTGTTGTTTTGAAGTAATTGGGAAATAAATTAGAATTTGCTAAGTGGACTGGGTTTGGAAACACACCCTTGCTCATATTAATTAGGCTGGCCTCTAAATGTTATCTGAAATGTCACAGCCCTCCCCGAGCATGGCGTTTCAGCCGGGCCCGAGCTCGTTCTGGGGATCCACTATCACATTGTTCGTGGCGATTCACAAGAGCTATCAAGTTTTAAGTGTATAAATAGTTCCGCTTTGTTTGCACACAGCGACAGTGACCCGATGGCGAGGGGAGGGGGGAAATGCACACCAGATAGTTACTGCAAATGCATTCAAGTTGAAAATTAAACTTCCACCATCCCTCTGCATTATTAACGGGCGGAGGACACTCTGCGACGGAGGGGAGACGCGCCCGCAAGCTTCTGCAGCCAATTAAGCATCAAATAAAGAATAACGTGTTGACAGCGTGCCAAAAAAAAAAATCGTGACGACGTTCCTCGCCAGCGAGCGGGGTGTGATGGCTTCCAGCAGGAACGAGGAGTTTCAGGAGGAACGTCACTGAAATTCAAAAACGCTTTTTTGTTCATTTGATTCCGACAGAAAGAGGGTACTTAGTTACAAACATCCCACCCTGTGATGTGCACTTTGACTCCTCGGTGAACTTTGGCCCCGGCGGGTGAGTCAGCAGCTCCTGAACCCAGTGACCCAGAGGTGAGAGGTGACATTCTGTCATCGGATGAGATCTCCTCACTGAATGGGGGGCATCTGACGTGGCAGCCCACACTGGAAAGTGCTCTTTATATTTTCCCCACTCACACCAAGTGCATGATGGGGGCGTCCCCTTTGGTGAGCGGCACTAACTTTCAACTGACTTATTGTGCATTCCCGGCATTCGTTTAATTTCATTTTCAATTTCATTTTCATTATTTTGATAAGAGAGAATCCAATGTAGGTGGCCTTAAAGGTGCACTATGTAATTTTGGGGAAGAGTTATTATTTTTTTTTATCCCTAAACAATATAATATATAAACTTTCTTTGTTTTCATGACCGAATAAATAGAAATAAACAAACTGATCTTAAAGGACAACACAATTTCATACTGTTTTACTGTGTTTATATGTGGCGGACCCTGCCACCTTTCTAGCTTCAAACATTGTTCTACGGACCATATTTTCCTCTGAGAACAGCTTTTTTTATTCAGTTATAGAAAAAATTAATATTTCTGAGTTTGTTTTTCAATCTACCAAAATGCTCCCATGTGACCCCCCTCCTCCGTGACCTCCACTGGCTTCCTGTTGCGGCCCGCATCCGATTCAAGACGATGGTACCGGCCTTCAAGGCTGTCAACGGAACTACATGGTGCCACTTTAAAAGCATTTCATGTTGCTCCGATCTGTTACTGCACCTTACATGTATACACAAACCGAACAGAAAGTTGTTTTACAAGTTCTACAAGAAACGTCTGTTCATCCCTGTGTCAAACTCAACGCAAACACACTGTAAAGGTTTTTTGGACTACATCTCTGAGCACAGTGCTACAAAAAACACTTTTTGTAGATCCATATAAACATTCTGTCATGAGATTTACAAAAAAGACATGCAAACATTTCAAACATTTGACATTTTGGTGATGAAGTGCACAGACCTTCAGTCAATCTCCTCTGAAGACGCAGAGCAGGTGAGAACCAGAGTGGACACTTGATATAAGTTTTCCATCATGCACATACTGGAGATAAAAGAAGTGAATCAGTATTGTGTTTTGTTTACTGAGCAACTATGTGAGTGACATGCTGGTGTAAGTAAACTACATGCAGGAACACAGCCTAATGAACAAGCTGACGCTGGGTCTATCATTTGCATATTTCAATGAACTGTGATACAACAGTTGGAGGAAGTGTTCTAACTCGCATAAACCAAGTCGGGCAGCTGCTTGCAAGCTTGGAGTGATCATGCATGATAACTGAAATAGTACAATCAGCCATATTTTGGCAAAACATGGACTCTACTATTCCACTAATAATCAGAATAATAAATAATAAAAGTTAAAATGCCTCAAGTAATCAACTCAATCAGAAGAGACTGATCCGATCAGACCAGTTCTGAATTCATTTTCAATCAGATCAAGAGGGGTGGTGTAAACTTTTGATAATCAGCTAAAAAGAAAATATTAGCGTCTAATAACCATGTAAACATTAAGCCAGCTGTTTCTCTCCAAGCTGGAACAAATACTATTCCATAAAACATTTCCAGAGCTTCACAGCTAAACAGCGTTCTCCTAAACAACTGTAGGAGCTGGGGACAAAAAACGATAAAACAAAAAACATACAATGTTCTCCATACAGCTCGTCCGGCATAATCCAAGTCTCCAGAAGCCCGGAGATCCCAAATTGATTTGAAAAGATGTTATTTACACCCTCAAAATGCTTGTTGGTCAAAAGGCTTGAAACAGGTTGGTTAAAGTGTTTCAAAACATGACTGATGCCGGAATCCACAAGGATACAATGTGGGTCCAACTTGAAACTTGTATTCATAGAAATGAATTTCTTCAATAAAGCTGGAAAAAAAACCCTTCTCATTCTTCCTCTCCTGTTATATTTCTCTCACGTCAGACGCTTCACAGCAGGCGGAACCACTTTAGTTATTTTCAGCTGTGAAAATTGTCACGAGTGTAATCCAGTCCAGCAATAAAAACACATCCATGCTGATCACAGCCTCCGCTTCCCATTAAAGACCGCAGTACAACACTGTTACGGCCACTTTCAGGACTATCCAGGGGTCAGCGTTCCATAAAAATGACGTTCAACATCACGTTAACTCAGCGGAGCTGACGTAGTGCAGAACCTGACTACTCAGTGTGCTGTACTGGATCTGTTGGTCATGACTGACAGCCTCATCCTCTCACTTCTCTGTGGAAGTGGTAGGCAACAAGTTCAGTTCTCTTTTGAGCAACAAAAGCGTCTACAAATAATCATCCAGAGCCTGGAGGGAGTCCATATTCCCTGTATCGGTTGAATCATAGGCAGGTAGAGAACAGTAAAATACTGGTTATAATTATGTGGGTTGGATGGCATCATCGCCATAGTCAGAATTTGCCATCGTGTCAGAGCTGCGGCCTAATAATAACACCTCAGACCAAATAATGCTCCTTGAAACTAACTGTGAATCCTCCATTAGGAGGGAGAAATGCCACGCACTTCTCAAGGGCACCTGGCAGAACGGCGGCGGGGAACGCATCCCGTGGCCATCAAGCCGCAAATTGCCACACAGAGCCTCCCGTCCGCACGGCGAGCCTCCCTAATGGGCTGTTTAATGAGACCATCAAATGCTAATGGGACCTTAGTTGTGACTCTGGAGCGCCCAGGCAAGGCATTCGGCTCCAGAGCGTGTGGGGGTGAATATTCCACCTCAGCAATTTTCCATTCAAGAGTAGACATAACAATTGGCTCGCCGTGGGAAGCACAGGGCGATGTTATTGCACGCTGATAAGCACCGTGTCACACTTAGCATAATTGAAGACTCACAGCCCAGCTGATCAATAGCTAGAATGATTCAGGTACTAAATAAACTGTATCTTAAGTGTGTGTGTGTGTTTGTCAGCGTTGTTTCTCATTTGTAATGTTTAGCTGCGCTAATTCCTGTCACAGTGTTCCACCATCTGCTCACAATCTGCTCGCACATTCAGCCCTCTGATCTCTCTTACCTGGGAGAACATTCCTCCTTCGTCCTCTCTAAGAAGAAGTGCACTCCACAGAGGCTTAATGGAAATTTGATTTCAAACCAAAAGCTGTTCCCGATGTCATTATATATTAATAACTAAATATGCAAAAAAATCAAAGTTGAAATTGATTAAAAAACATCCCTGGGTATCATCAGAGAAAGTTCACAACGCCAGAGATGGAGGTTGTTTCGCGCTTATCCCTTCACACCAAGCCAATCGTATGCTTTATCACAGCCCAGCTAGGAAACGTATCGGCCATTTGTGTTGTTGCATGTGCGCAAGCCTGCACTTGAAGTTTCCAAGTTCCAACAGATCTGGTTTGACTGCAGGTGGATTTCTTATAGGCATGGAAGAGGAGGATATCGCTCGAATACACAGGATTACCACGAAAGATTAAATGATTCCAACGTCAGACGTTAAACTCTCGTTTGTTTAAGTGCTCTGGGGGGCTGAGCTGATGGCACTCTGGATGGGGTCCTAAAGGAAGTCGGTGAAAAGTCGTTTTCAACCTTATTTTGGGGCAAAGTCAGAAGGTTTTTGAGTGGATTTATTAGATTTGAGTGGTGATTCTATACATGCAGATTCATATCTCATTGAGCATTGAAAGTTCTAGCTCTCGCCCCATTCATTCACACAGAGGCCTGGTCTGCAGGGGGAGTTGCCAAGATGGCTGCCGAGCGGAGAGACTTTCCTAAAGGACTCTGGTATTGGGCAGGGATTCAGACTTAAACACCTCTGACACACTGGCCTCGTTAACATGAATGAGAGGGCTGCGGTTTTTCACTCACGGCTGAAGTCGATCTCAAAGTGGCCCAAGCGTCTGGAGCCATGCTAGCAGCTCTGCGAGGCTGTATTTACAGTTAAATGCTAACATCAGTATGCTAATATGCTCGTAATGAAAACTCTAGCATGTTGATGTTTAGGAGATACCATGTTCATCATCTTAGTTAAGCATTTTAGCATGCTAACCCTTGCTAATTTACTCTCAACAAAGAATAAAGATGAGCTAAACTAAAGCTAGTCTAATGCCAAAGCTAATTAGCTATCTAAAAACCATGAACATAAGTGTTGGCCAGGTTGAAGTTCAGACCTGATTGCGGCGCTGGATAAAACAGATTCTTCATCCTGTGAAGAACATAAATGTGCGCACCAACCCTCACCCTAATCCATCCGACAGCTATCGAGATATTTCACTCAAAATCCACAACTGTCAACCTCATACCTGCGCTAGAGGAAAGGTCTGAGGTCAGTGGGATGGACGCAGGAGGCATGTGTCCCTACACAGTTCCATCCAGAAGCCGTTTAAATATTTCAGTTTGGACCAACGTGACCAATCGACCAGCAGCGCCATCCCTCGAGGCTTGCTGCTAGCGTGGCGCAAACTCAGCTATTTTGCTTCCCCCGGGGGCTGTGTGGATGTGTTTTCATCACACTGGAACTGACAGTGGCTGGCTATGTCATTAGATCTCGATTCAAATATAATTTAATTTTGATCGGTGCCCTTAAGGACATCGTCTTCTCCAGCTGAGCCCCGTCCACTCCACACCTGTGAGAAAAGCTCGGCCAAAAGTGAATAACGGAAGTCTGTCGCGTGAAACAACCCAAACTGTTCTGTTGGCCTCAAAGGTCATGACTGTGGATTATAAACCGACCACTTCTGCACCAACAGAGGCGAACGTCTGAGGTCATAACTCTCAGTTTCAGTGTTTCGGGGCTCTGCGGGATGGAACTGATGACAGCACAGTCATCGGCCGCAAAGATGTGTGACTCGACGTCTTCTGAGCAGCTGTAAGGAGAGATGGCCGACTGCTGGTGCCAAATTTAAATATTAATGGCGGCTGCCCGCTCTCTTCAGCCCTTTCCTAGATGACGATCCAGTTTTTCGTCCCTCCTCTCCTCTCCACCCAGAAGAACAGATTATTACGAGTGTGACGGCCGACCTCTGATGGCTGAGTGAACACAGCAGGAGGTGGCGACGAGGGAGGGCGACGCCACGTCACAGTGTCTCGGCTTTTACCTCTAATATTAGCCGCAGGGCTGATGTTAGCTCGGCGGCAGCCCAGTGGTGACGAACACACTCACAGAGAGAACATCTAGTGTCATTTCTGCAGCGTTTCTGAAGAGTAATCATCTTCTTGCTAACTGATCAATGAACATGGAGCTCAAATGTGAACATTTCTGGATCAGACTGAGCCATTAGCTGATTTAAGCTGCTATAATAATCATTTTTCTTGTTAGAAAATAAACGGGACACATTGAACATGAAATATGAATTGTATCGCCGTCGTCATCGCTGAATCCTCCCGCAGCGCGCTGGTTGTTATGATGCGGCTGGCATGCACAGCGTGTCCCAGAAATAATAAGGAGGGAGCGCCGATCTGAAGCAACACAGAGCTCATCTGAATGCTACTTAGTAGGTTTGCGGCGCTAAATTTTCCTTGAATTAATTACACAGCTTGTTAAGATGAGCGACAATTGTCTGAGCAGGAGCTCAACCCACCGAGAGCAAAGGGAGGCAGGACTAAAAATACACGTAGCCGTCACAGATTTGGGTGTCATGCATTTAAGAGCTCGAAAATTGGTCAGTGTGGGCAGCATGGCAGGGTTGGGATTAGTTTAGATCGCAGTTTCCCCACTTTCCCCCCCGTAAAGTGGCCACAGCGTCGGAAAGAATATCTTATTCCACATCAAACATATTCTGTGTCAGCTGGTTCAGACTCTTTATTGAAGCTTTACGATGGTAATGCAGGCTGAAATATTCAGACCCAAGACTCGATGTTCCCTGCGGCTGTCGATTCCATCAGATGGAAACACTGTAGTTGTTATGAACTTCATTTCATATTCTATTGATAATATTGCGAAAACTCAGCTGGTTTGCTTTGGAAACAAATCACTGTAATCTGATTCCATGCTCTGCATTACATAAACAGTCTCCTATACAACTGGAGGAGATGGTTCCTTGCTGAGATTTTGGAGGTCTGCAGCGTCTTCATCCAGCCTCCCTATTACTGCTAATTCTTGTCCTATTACTCTCTTACAAAAATTAAAACTGACCCGCTGATGAAAAAAAGCTCAAACGACTTGACTTTGCTGCAGCAAAGGAAAATGCTGAGTTAGCACTAGCATAGACTTAAGACAGCATGGAGGCTGATGTGAAGGATGTTTGAATTAAAATCATTAATGCTGGATTACATAAATGCACTGTTTCCTTTGAAATCTTTGTGTGTGAGTGTGTGGGTGTGTGTGAAGGCATTTGAACTGACTGCGAGAATGGTGGACTACTATATAAAGGTAATTACAGAATGGCTGTTGCTGAACAGTGCTAACCATGACTAGCATTAGCATTTTCTGACATTTTTAAGGAGTGTAGCTTCAAGAGGTTAAATAAACTTTATATTCAGGATAAAATCAACAAGTATTCATTACGTTCTGCAGGTATGAACCTGAACGCATCAACACTTGTGTACAACTTCGTTAAACGAATGCAGTCATCGTCTCGATCTATGATAATACCGACATTTCTCCCAAATAAAGTGGTTGAAATGAATGAAAACACCTACTGTATGCAGAGGCTTTAACACAAGCCCTCACATACATAAGATATGATGCTTTACTGGAACATTTTACAGAAGGCCCGAGGTCAAAGCCCAGCCCGGCAGGTGACGAGGTCATTTCGTAAGCCATGCATCGTCAGCCGATGATTGGCCGGTTTGACAGGGGCTGACCTTTGACAAGCAGCAGAGAATACAGGATGCTGTTGGTGTTCGCGTTTGATTAAACACTGTGTAATTAACAACCTCGCTGACAGCTGCTGTTAGCATGCTAGCCACGCCGCATCCCGTTCCCCCCCTACGCTTTTGGCGGCGTCACATGACTAGATTCCATCGGGCAGGTTTCAGGCTGACTGCACCATAACCCTCGTCTTTAGAATGTAGTTTTCTGGAATTTGTCCTTCTCCGCAACGTTTGTCCTCACGCATCCCGGCAGCTTGCATTCATCCTGCGATGCTGCTGCGGCGGCGGCGGCGAACAGCGGGCCAGGCGACGGGTTCCCTTTTCATTCACTGCTCTGCTGACAAGACCGTGATGGGTTGTAATCCACCGGGGCTCCTGGCAGACTGGATCCCGGCCCGCGCTCTCTGTCCGCCACCACACACCATTACAGGAATTTCAGTTTGATCTGCCAGATGGGATTTTTTGTCACAAAGCGCCACAGTAAAACTTGCGACGGTGACTTGTGGCCGTGGTGGGGCTCAATCACCGCGCGTTTGATTTTCTGTCTGGGCCCTCTGCTCGTCCCGGTGTGATGTATGACTGGATGCGCACTCCTATTCTTTCTTTTTTCTTCTTCTTCAAGAAAGGAGCATCACTCAGGGGAGAACAGGGGGAGGCTAAGTTACGACGCCGCATCAGAATTGAGCTTCATCGCTAAATATCACGCCTGATGTCTGGCAGGCGCGCGTACACACACAAACACACGCGCGCGCGCGGCGGGTGACTCACGAGGACGGGTCGTGACATCTGGGCATCCTCCGAGCACACGCGCCGTAAATGGGAGGGAAAAAATGGATGGAGCTTGGCAGGGGGAGCGAGGGAGAGAGGGAGAGGGAGAGGCGACTGGCAGCCGCCTGCCATCCACAGCTTACACAAGAGGCTTGATAAATACTTAACTAGCCTGTAGCACATGGCACAAACCCCTGTTGCGTAACAAGCACTGAATAAGGCTCGGGAGGCTGACAGTAGGGTGCAGGTCACAGGAGAGGGATGGGTGGGGGTAATGGTGTCTGGGGGCTACAGCAACTGTGTTGAACCCCCCCCACCCAGCCTCTCCTCCTCCTCCTCCTCCTCCACCATTCTCCCCGCTCTGTCTGTGTCAGTGTGAAGCTTCCAGCTGTGATCTCTTGGATATTATTCTGATGTTGCGTCACAGCCTCGTGTTTGTCCTGGATGATGTGGCACTCCGGTTCCACCGAGACGCAGACACACCACGGCGGCGGCTGCTGCTGCACGAAAACCTCACATCTTCCAAACTAAAGTCTACGAAACAATGCTGGATTCATGATCAAGAAAAATATTTTTGAGTCGACTTAAAAAAAGGTTTCCCCAGAGGAACCAGAGCTCTTCATCTGTACTGTCGTTTGTTGGAGCAATCTCTGGCACGACAGTTTCCTTCTGGACTAATCTCATCTTATCTTATCTTATTATATCATTATCATGATATGAGATGACATATTGTTTTAGATTTGGGATATTGTTATATCATAATATGGCAAAAGTGTTGTCTCACAATTATATTGTACATGTGTATAGTGACAATAAAGGAATATTCTGTTCTTTTCAGTCCAATCACCAGGATAAATGTTGGCAATGTACGTTTCTGCCAAACGGATATGTTGAAACTTAACATTTCTTACTATCGCAACTTTACATTTTCTTGTGGTTGAATTTTCAATTTTAATCTTGTGACACCGCTGTGCTTATACTCTGCTTGGGTTTAGGCGCAAAACCAGGTAAACATGCTGTTTTCCTAACCCTAACCAGGTGGCATCCTGTAACCAGGTGGTTGGGGTTAGGAAACAGCATGTTGGGAAAACAGCATGTTTTCCTAACAGGTGTTTTCTAACAGGTGTTTTAAGTCAAAACATGCTGTTTTCCTAACCCTAACCACCTGGTTAGGGTTAGGAAAACAGCATGTTTTGACTTAAAACACCTGGTTTGGTCTCCACAAAACAAGGCTGGAGATGTCCCAACTTCCCATCAGAAATATCCGTTTTTTGTCACCATAAATACGGCATGAAAATTGTCCCGAGGTCTCCCTTAAAATTATCCAGTAGTGTCACGTTTATGAACGTTGAAATGCAGTGGTCCCTCTTCAAAATGATCCAGTGGTTTCTTATTTACTCATGAAAACCTGACACACTGGTTTGGCAGCCCTCTCGCCTGTAGCCCCACCGCCGTCACCTCCACCTCCCGATGCGACAGTCAGGTCGCTAACACGTACTGCGATCGTGATGAGAGATTTTTTTGCAGAAACGCCATCATGGTCCGTAGCCTATGACACAGACAAACAGGAACTTTAAAGGCATTTTAACCGGGGATGGCCTTCTCCTGGTTTTAAAGGCTGCGTTACAGTAAAATGATGTTGTGCATTTGGGTCCTATTTCTCAGTTGTGACAGTATGACCTGTTGTTTGGCACATAATGGAAGGGTGAATGTATTGTATGTAAGGTATCACAATGATAACAGCCTATAACAATGAGGAAACGTCAACCTGTATTTACCTCATTGTTATTAGGTTATTGCCCCATTAATGTCACTATATGACCATTTTTAATATAAATATTGCACTGACGTAACTATCTTGTTGTTAGCAGGTTACCATACTGTCACCAAAATATTACCATACTATTGCTTAATAATTTTGCCTCATTGCTATTGTTAAATGTTTCCCCATTGTTGCCATGTTACATAACTAATATTACCCCAATAAACCCAGTGTTAATGTCAAGCTATTACCTGGTTATTTCTTTGGTAATTACATTGTATTTCTTGACGAATACCTCTGTATGATCAACATATCACCCCTGTACTGCCATGTTATTTTTGAGCTGTAATGTCTGCTACCACTGCACCAAAACTGATTGGCGTTGTGAGGCTTTTAGGAGACGGGAGAGTGTAATGAAGTGGTTTATAATCCAAAACATGCTGTATTTTTTTCCATTTCAAAGTTTTACCTTCTATTCACTGAGATCTCTCTTTTCATAAATTGACAGGGAGGAAGAGATTGAGTTTGGCGGGGTCATGAAAAGAAATGTTCCCAGTGAGCAATATGTAGAAGAATGAAGGACAACATTAAATGAAAGGTTGGGTAATTGTTTTTTTTCTCAGGTCAACATGTACCCAGAGACAGCTCTCACACAGGTTTCTACTTTGTAGGTACTTGTTGCAACCACTCAGTCCCAAATATTTCAAGCGTCATCACGGAGCATCGAGGACTACTACAGTAACTCACATGTCCACATGCCTCTGTGTGACCTACATAAGCATACGACGCTATCGGCAAGAACACTGGCTATCTATGTGCAATTAAAAGAGTGGGATTCCAACTGAGACAGGCTGGATAAGTCATAAAATGTAAATGATCTTTTTATGGTGGAGTGCTGAGGATGAATCGAGTCTCACAGCCTGAGGAGAGGAGCTGCTGTGTGGTGCGCTGGTACCCCCGGCTGAGCAAACTGACGGTTTTGTCTACGTTAGCAAAGCTTTCAGGTTGGATAAGGACACAGACTCCGACTTAATGATAGGTAAGAAAGACTTGTGTTACGTATGAGCAATCGTTGCGTCGTCACTACAAAATGACAGTGTCTAGGTACTGCCACAGTCTAGGTAATTAATAGGAAACACTAAAAACAATTTAAGGCCGTTAAAGGAAAGGAATGAGGCCTGTTTTCTTAGAACGGTGCTCAAGTAGGCAAAAACGCTCTATACATGTGCAAGTTAAGTATTTTTTGTCTTGTTTTAGTTTAGATTTGTTTTGTCCTTGTGAAAAGCCCAGATGATTTTGATTGGTTTAGGTCTTGGTGATCTTCCCGGAGGGGTGGGTTGTCAGCTCAACTTGTGAAAATCATTTGTCAATATTTAATGATTTGAATGATGATAAAATTGGATTATGATTGAATCCGATTCCTCATAAGTATTGATTATTGCTATCTATTATCCAGTAACCTGGCTGAGTGATCCTGTCTTGTGCAACCTGGACTTGACTTGAGTGGCATTTTTTGCTGGCATGTTACTTTATTATCTTTTATTTAAAGTTTCACATCACAAGCTCATTGTCATTTGATCATCTTTTTTGTACTTTGAACTACTTTTTCTAAGTACCTTCACTTGATCAAACTACATTTCTCCCTTGGGTAGCTTTGCTGTCATTCAACTCCTTCCAGTGTCAAGTAACCGGTCGCTTGCGAAGCTATGCCTTCGAAGTAGCTTCCCCGACACTGATTAAAAGACTCCCCTCTCTCGTTCTCGGCAGGCAGGTTTGACAGTTCTTAAAAATAGCCCTACACTGAAATGAAAAAAAGCCTCTATTCTAGAGCTCCGGTTTGCGCCGTCAAGCTGCTCTGTAATCCTATTCACCACTGTCACTACAATGTGTCGCCACACTCAGTGGGCAGTGGAATAACAGGCCCGCTCGCCCGTTAGCCAGCGTCACTCCTGTAAGCCCCGCTCCACTGACAGTAATCTGTGACACGAGCTGACCACGACGACTCGGAAATGATTAAAAGGCCATTCAGAAAGTTACCATGTGAAATGTTAGGGAATGATTGAAATCTCTGTGTATGCATTTACTGCCAAAGTTAGGAACTGAAGAACTTTGACTTTGTGCTGCTGCTTCATTTACATCGAGGAGCGCCTCCAATCTGTGTCTATGTTGAGGGAAACAAAAAATCTGATTTGGGGAGATTTCCAGCTGCAGAGTGAACGCAGCCTACAGGACATCGAGAACAGAACACGATGAAAACATTGGACAGCCGCTTAAGATCCCCAAAATGACAAGGGAAATCAAAATACATTTAATTAAATGCGATGCACAAAACGTATCAGCGCTGTGGAGCTCTAACAGAACAGTTGAGTCACAAATATTCAGAGAGGATTAAAAGAAGGCTCTGGAGGTTCAGTCTCCAGACGACTGTGACTCCCCAAAGCCCTCACGCATCAGTGTAAATAAAGCCAAGAATAATTTGTTGACAACACGACGCAGGGAGGCATGTTGCACAAACTGCTTTCAGACAGAAGTGCTTTGAAGAACAGGGCTGAACAAAAATATTGCGGTGCCCGGGAAGACCGCGAAGGATCCGCCTCTGACTTTCTCCAAAAGCAGAGTTCCACTGAAGCCTCCTTGAAACCGGAAATCATCTTTTTGAATTTACCCCCATGCATTATTCATGGCCTGGCTGCCGCCGTTGGCCTGCTCCTGTGCCATGGCCTATTTACAGAGCCACTCGTGAATCCATTAGCCGTGAACGGTGGAGTGCCAAGGCTCATCTATAAGCAGCTTCACAGGCACATGAATCCATTCATAACCTCTCAGACTGTAACAACAGCAGCTGGGCTTTCTTAACCTGGCTGTCGCTAATTCGGGGTTCACGTCGATTATCCTGTCAATGAGAAAATGTGAGGGGAACAGCAACGGCAAAACAGACACGAAAGATAAGAAAATTAGGGAAATTATAGACTCCATTTTATCGACTTTTTAGCCATGCTAGCGCTACGCAGCTCGCTCAGTTCTCAGACATCCATGGTCACCAGACAATGAGTCATAATGTCTGGTTTTCTCTTGAATTATCTCTTGCGCCATCACCACGTCAAGGTTTAAACTGGTCCAAAATTTAGGCTTGGGACTAAGTACCTGAAAAACTAACCACATTCCAATCAGATTTAGCTCCTACTTTGTGTGTAGTGCTAATCAGGCTAGGTCCAAGGTAAGCATGCTAACACGCTAACCTAAGAAGCGCTAACACAAAACTAAAATAAGAAACAGGATTAACATTATGCTTGAAAATCATTAAAAACATTTTACCTGCTAAACACATTAACAATGTCAATTTGAGAATGTTAGCACCTTAGCATATATCTCAAAGCACCAATCTGCCTAATGTTGTATGAATACAATGTGGACATAATCTCAGATATTCATGGTCGCCAGACGATGAATCCTAATGTTTTTGGCGTTACCCCGTCCAATATTCTGGTTTGGGACTGCATACCTGTAAAACTAACCACATTCCAATCGGCTTCAGCTCCTACTTTGTGTGTATTGCTAATTAGGCTAGGTTCTAGGTAAGCATGGTACGCTTACCTAAGACATGCTAACACGCTAACCTAAGACATGCTAACACACTAACCTAAAACAGGATTAACATTGTCCTTGCTTAAAATCATTACAACCATTTTACCAGCTAAACACGTTAGCAATGTCATTGTGAAGATTATAGCATGTTAGCATTTAGCTCAAAGCACTGCTTTGATGTTTGTATATGTTGACATTGTGGAAAGAAATAGAATTCCAAGACGGTCACTGCCACAGTTAACCTAGCAGTCACGTCATGTAAAAATAGACTTAATTAGCCACTCCTGGTTTATTACGGGTACGTTGTGAATCCAGCCCAATGCCTTCAAACTAAAATGAAAGTGTGGTTGTTGTAAGAAAAGTTGAGACATGCTACTGTAATAACATGGCTCTGAAAATAAGCAGGCTACTAGCTAGCAGTTAGCTAACATTACACACACATCCAGCTCACCCCTTCCCTGCCCAGCGCTGTTGAAGTATTGTACTTAAATCACTCAATCATTCAGCTCGTGTAGAGCTCTGAATAACCCGAGTGTATTCCAAAAGCACTCCAAATTTATGTCCAGTTTGTGGCAGAGAGCACTGTGGCTCGTTAACAAACAAACTGGGTATAGTTCCTGTCAAATTAGGTGAATTCATTCTAATAGTGTTAATAATTTGATGTTTGCAGTCATTTTGATAGCAGTTTGTTGTCAATCTTTCTACCAAGAGGGGATATATCTTTGCTGTGCTGAATGGAGTAACAACCCCTAGACTGACCTGAACAGTAATCATTGTTCACATGACATGACCTGACTGTGGCCAGAAGTGCACAGCTACCATGATTTGACCCTTTTCCTTACAGCCCAGCTCAACCTGCAACTGAAAACGAAGTGCAACATTGCAACATTGAATATCAGCATGCGAGCAGTTGTTCACAGGGAGAGCACGCCGGGCCTCTGAGGAGACGAAGGGGGACAACTGACTTCTAATCCTCAGGTTCAATGAAAAGCGCAACATCGGCTGGTTTGGGCAGAGCGAGGTCATTGTCGGCGGCCGTTTCTAGGCATGCGGTTGGTTGGCTCCGGGCCTTCAGAGCGCTCTCACGCTACACCCAGAGTCTTTGCTGAGCGCTGCAAACCTGCAGGCCGCTGGATGGTTTTTATCAAGCACGGTAAAAGTAAAAACTGAGTTTGTACACTGCAAACAATAAAACCACTCAACGGGCTGTGATGCAGAATTCAGCGGATAAGGATGAGTTACAGTTTTCACAGCTGCCCAACATTGCCTTTTCTCGTCTGAAAAACATCAGTACGAGTCCAGCAAAAACACCTGAGAGGACATTCATCACTGTAATTATTGGCAGGAGAATAATGATGTCCTCCAGGATATTAAGGGTTTAATAAAGCAGCCAGCAACATGTGCAGCGGCGGACACGTGCACCCCAAAACAGTGCACATGTGCAAAAAAAAGACTTAGAGTCAGACGGATAAAGGGTACAAAAGGATGAGACAAGATAGGTAAAAGTTGATCCTTAGTCAGTCATGGTGAAGTTAATGTAAAATAGTAGTTGCTGATCTGATGTTAAAAATGACTATGTTAATGCACAGCAGGTACATTTCCATCAGTGGTGAGCAAGTATTCATATTCTATACTCAGGAAAAGTACTTATACCACACTGTAAATATACTCTGTTACAAGTTATAATCAAGAAAATCTCTTCTACAATTTGTATTAATCCCTTTATCATTGGCCACATGTGAGCTGATTGCGACATGACGTGAAAAACGAGACCTTCCCTTTCTCAGTCTGCCTGTAAAAGCCTGTGGATGACTTCTTTATGCTGTTCAGTGCTACTGGAGTGCACGTTCTCTAGTGCCTCGCTCCATACCTCTCTGCTCAGACAGCAACAGTAGCTAATGTTAGCTTAGAAATGGAGTCTGTTAACAAAAGGCTGGCCTTCAGCGCAGCATAGAGGTTCCACAGAGCCCATTTGACCCATGTGATTGTAATACTATTACATACAGTGTTATATAGTATGATTATTATCACTCATGTGTTAGCGTTGAAGCAGGATTTCGGTGTTGTAGTTTTTAATATCATTGAAAAATACAGTTTAACTATTAAGACTGTGACCAATGAGTATTTTTTACCCATTGATTTGCTGATTATTTTCGCAATCAATCCACTGATCGTATGTTTTCTAGAACTGCTTAGTTGGTAACCCTGCCTTCTGAAAGGAAAACTACAAACTAAATCATACACTATGCATACACTCAACATATACATTAGTATATAGCCAGCCTTTTCCATTCATGGCCCCACAGGCAACATCCGGCCCAACCTCCAAGTGGCTCAGCATACATAAATCTGACAAAATATGAAAACTACATATATCTTGTATAGGTGTATGTCTCATTACATATGCTTACTGATTGAATACACAGTATTTAATAAAACAGAAAACATTCTCGTATCATATACATCATCAGACTGCATCCGGAAGATGTTAAAACTATTTTTTTTTTACTTCAAAAAGTCAATATTATGCTGAACCAGAGCACTAGCACTCAGTAGAGTACGCACTTCTGTGAAGGCCCAACAACCCCCTCTTGTACTCACTCAAAGACACCAGCCACCTAAATACACTTCATTTTTTTCATTCAGATCCATGCATTATTCCCTGACAAATGACCGAAAATGCTGTAAAACATCCTATTTCTAGTGTTAAAGTGGCTGCGAGGAAATTGCAGTCTTTGACAGCACATGCCGACAGTGTGTGCAATTGTTTTAGAAGCGAGTGACAGGAGCGGCAGGATGGATGGTGATGAGGTAATGTATTTATATGTGATATATGTGATCAGACCTGAGCACAGGCATTTATAATAAGCAGTCTTTTCCCTGATGGTCTCGTTTGCTGTTACAGGTCATTTATAATCATCAGAGGAATCACAAGACTGTTTCATTAACACTTAAAAGATCCTAGTAATCACTTTACAGAACATGAGAATGTCTTTCTGGATGAGTCCCATAATCCAGATCCACTCCCAAAGTTAACTGGGTCTATTCTGGGCCAAGACCCTTCCTCCATCCAAGTTTCGTGGAAATCCATCCAGTAGTTTTTGCGTAATCTTGCTGAACACAAAACGAAACACCCAACCAACAAAAGGACGTGGGTGCAGTACCATTTGGGCGGTGCGTCCACAAAGGTTATCTTACATAGTTCCGACCTCGCTTAGTGACTTTTTCAAAACATCTGGTTTAACCCTGCATTGTCTGGCAAGTATTTCTTTTAACGTCATCATCAACACCGAGCCAAGTGTTTTTTATTTGCGATTCGTGCATTCAAGTAATTAAGAATAATCAAAGAATATTATATTCTGAGGCACCACCCTGAGAAACACCGAACTTTTGTGGACAAACGTTCCAGGGGGTTCATATCAGAATGACGATGGAGTGCAGTCTGATTGCATCTTACAGTTTAATTTCAGATGGTTCAAAATTTGTCATTAGAAAAAGTCTTTAAAAAGGTGTTTCCAAAGGCAGCTGGGCCATCTGCATTTCCTGGGGCCCAATTGCCCAATTTATCAGCCCTGGTGTACAGTATGACCTCAAAACAGATATTTTAGCTGTGAGAAGCTGTCAGTGGTTTCCCTTCTTGCTCTGTAACATGCACATGGCTGTACATTTTAAGAACACAGCCGACAAATCGACATAATAGAAGTAACCCCGTTCATTTCTGGAACCCTGTCAGCTGAGAGCCCACGTATACGTCTGCTACAAAGGGATTTTTTAGCTGTGCACACATCACCCACTGCCTTAAAAATAGAGCGTGCTATTGCAAACCCACATCATTTTCGTATGTCTTCCTCCAAGAGCCACTGCTACCTTTTTGTCGCCGCCTCAAGACAGAATTGAACACGGTGTTATGCTGAGTTGATTGATTCAGTACGGCCGGGGACAGGGGTGGTTTTGGAGTCTGTGCTCTCTCACAGGGGAAGCTGACCTTTCCTTCAATCAGTCCTTTCTTGAGGCAACAATTTCCTGTGTTTTAATGCAACCTTTATCTACCAATACTTCCTGACGGTCTCCACCATCTGCCGTCCGACAAAGACGAAAATTCAATCGCAATAATCTCCTGTTTTTCTTTAATCCTGACATCGGTTCTGCTGTGTCTGGCCTCTGTGTTCCGCGGGACCGCAGAAGCATCTGGAGCTTCCCCGGTCCAAACGCTCTCTGTAGGCTCCTCTCTTAACCTTTCCTCCCACATGGACTTCCTCCACCTCTCACTGAGTCATCCCGCCACTGATTGTTGGCTTACAGCGTTCCACCGACAGTGACAGAGATTTCCACCTCTTACATCACATCCGTTTGTCAGACGGTAACATAAGACACCCCCTGTCATGTACTTTTACAATTCTGCGGTCTTTGTCGACCATTTTACCTGGCATAAAATATAGAGGGCTGAGGCCGTTAATCCAGAAATGTATCATCTTTTATCACACTCATCACCTAAACGTGGAAATTAACTGCACTTAATTAAGTACACTTAATCCGGCTATGACCTGTGCAAGACTTTGCTGGGACAATAATCTAGTCCGTTTGGAGAAAGACAGGCAGGGCCAGAGGGCAACTTTAAGCCACCATGATGGATCAGCCTGTCCTCATCAGAAAAACAACAATATAGGTCGAAAGTGAAAGCAGCTTTTCTTGGAAGGTGGTGACCTCTAGTGGTCAGCGATTATGACAGTTGCAAAGGAGGAAGTGAAGAGTACTATAAGGAGAAAGAGTCTATGTACGGAATGGATGGTCGGGTTAAACGAGCCTAGGACTTTCATTCAGGAGACGGGAAACAAGAGGTCAAAGGTGAGTTCTTTTAACTTACTTAGGTAGTGAAGTAACGTCACGTACACAACATAATGTAGGTTACTAAGGTAGCAGAAGTAACACAGTGATTTGAACCCAAACCACAATATTCTCCTAAACCTAACCAAGTAATCTTCTTGCCTAAACTTGACCAAACTGCGATCTAACAGGGAAAGTCTGCTGTGTGTGCAACTGTCATGTTGTTTTGGGAGTCGCTGCCAATCGACCTATTCAGTCATTTTGTTAGTAGTCAGTCGAGTTACAGAGTGCTGCAGGAATGAGTCCTAAAACATAGAGTTTTCTGTTAGATGCTTGAAATGAGGACTGTGATCACGTTTTGTTCCAAGACATAAGTCATCAGTAAATACCACACGTTTGATTTTTTAAAGCATTTACCTGTCTTGAAACGGCAGTTGCTAACAAGTTGCTAAATCAGACTGCAGAGGTTCTCGGGGACTTTAAACGTGTAATTAAACCGAACGGGGACGAATCCGCTCACTAGATGGACACTAGCTCTGAATTTACGACTCATGGATTGATCATTTTATAATGAGTGAGTAAGTATGTATAGTGTGGAGTAGTAAGACACTTCAGTGGTGGTGGTGACGTTGAGGTCATTCAACTGTGACGTAGATTCAAAAATCATTGGCAGTGTTCGTGTGTGAACATCATCTCCCTGAACAGAACGTTTAAGTATCCTGAGGTTGTGTTGCCCCAGAGATTATTTACCGCATGAATCCCAACCCAATTAAAAAATCCCATAAAAAATCCCATAGGCTTTTTGTTGAGGGAGCCAGAGCAATGCTAACTCCCAGGTTAGCCTACAGAAAGACGTCATCCCTGCAGCACTCTGAGGGTATCAAACATAGATCACTGAACAGGTACAAGTGTTATCTGTCTCTCTCTCCGATGGATGGGGTGGGGGGCTTTAAACATCTGTGTCCACTGGCCTGTTGTCTCATATGTTGTCTTTGGCTTGGAGTTACAAATAGCAGCTATTTACTGATATCATTCCACAATAAAATATTAAGTTGCTTATTTGGCATTCATTTATTCCACTGAACTCACAGTGTAACCATAAATAATGTACAGTTAACCACTGCCATGAGCCAGGGCTATAAAATCCGTGACTACAATTGAACTCCTTTTACAAATATGTAAAACTGTGCAGCAGTTTGGCCCCCCCACATTGAAAGGTATCTAAGCTGACCCCTGCAAAAAAAAAAACGCCACCTCACTGTCGTCTGCTGCTATAAATAGACACGTGACACATCAAGTGAACGTGAAGATGTTTGAGGGATCAAAGTCATCAGTGTCATCCTCTCTCCCGTCTTCATTTATGGACTGTTTATAGAACGCCTTTGTGTCTCACCTGCGCAGATCGCGTGTCTCGTCTTCTCTCACTTTTCATCCTCTGCTCAAAAAGACACCGGCTGATGTGAGAGAGTCAGATAACAAGACTCTTTCAACCCGCTTCCAACAGATATCTGAATCAAAGGAACGTTTGACCGAACACGTCTCTCTGGCAGAAGCGTCCTGCTTTAGAAGCCGCCACTGTGACACAACCACAGACACACTGCGGACCGCCCGACCGTCTGGCTGTGAACTTCCAGTGCCTCGATAATGGACACCTGAACAGTAGTGGATGGTTTACGCTCATTTCTACCAACTGCCTTTTGTCACTTGAGGACACTTCTCGACCTCCGTGCCCCTTTTGTCGCCTTCCATCAAGTCTGGTATCTAAAATAGTGATGATTTTAGAGCCAGACAGCTGCAGAGGCTTGTTGTTGAGCAGCGCAGACAGCAGAGCGGAATGAAACGCTCAGACGGAGGCTCACCTCAGCACAGAGCTGAGAATCACACCATTTCCTGCTTTCACGGGTTGTCAGGCTGGTCAGGAAAACAAAGGTCGACGCGATAACGTAACTCCATTAGCGACAGTCAACAGAACCTCGACATAACATTGTGTATAGATACACAGAAAATATGTACGTGTGAGCAACCGACGTCTGTCGTCGTGAAATGAGCCAGAATTAAACCAACACCTAAACAAACAAACGCAGGCCAGCAGAGGCCGTGACGTCACCCGCGGGTTTCCAAGGGAGCACGCTGGGGTTCAAGGATCGCTGCCATTTCGAGATTAGCGCGGAGGCGGAAAAATGTGAGCCGATCGGGAAGTTGAGAGGAGACAAGGGTGGAGCTGAGGTGGGATGAGCAGGCGGCTGAGAGTGATTTGCCGTGGCACCTGTCAATCAGGCCAAAACACTGCAGAAGCATACCTCTTCACGTACACTACACAAGCCGCACGCAGAACAGGAACGTGTCATTTGTTGGATTTTCATTCATATGAAAATCTTAAAGTCGTAAATTCTCTGGCAGCTGTGGTTAAAAATTTTCTTTAAAAATAAATGTCTATTGTGAGTCTCTGTAAGAGTTATTAAATCACTGGATGACTTTAATGAAACAATGATTTTGAATGTAGCCAATGAAAAACCCAAATGTGTTTGTTCTGAGACTAGAACTAGTTTTTCACTTAATGGCCAACAGCAGAACTCCACCTTCTGAAATAAACTTCCTTAATAATAAAGTTACAACTAAAGATTTATAATAGTTTGACATTTGGGGGAAAACTTGATTTCATGGTGAGAGGTGGAAAGATTGATGCCACTCCCCTGCATCAAGCATGGAGCAAGTGGCTGGTTAGCCTAGCTTAGCATAGAGACTGTAAGGTGGGAGGAACAGCAGTTCACCAACACCTCTAAAGCTCACAGCGTTAACAGTCATGGGCTGCGTCTGAAATTAGCCACTCAGTCACTACTCAACGCTCCCTCTGCTGCAATGCATGATGGTATGTAATGCTTGGTTAGTGAACATCAGTTGTACCCTATTTTTAAGGATGCATTGTGTGCTACTTTAAGTCAACTATATGGGACACAATAAATCTCACTATACATTGGGACAGCACCACATGACGGTGAACTCACTATATAGTCCACTGTATACTGGGTAGTTAGTGATTTCAGACACAGCCATGGTTTCGGTTTTTGGTTGAGCCGTTTTTGTGTTTTATTTTGAAGGTTATATCCTCATGGATTACCTTTTACTTCCTGTCTTTGTCTTGTGTAAATTTGTGTTTTGCTCATCAGCCCCTGTTCATTTTAAAATATATGGTTTTCCTTCACCTTTTATTGGTTCATCTGAGTTTCACACATGTGTTCTCCTTGTGTCTTACCTGTGTTGCTGCCCATGTGCCTTGATTCCTCGTGGTTTTTTTTTGCACTTTTCGATTCCTTTTTTTGTTTTTATGAACTACAGTTTAAATTGATTAAAGCTCATCTTTTGCTTTTACAACCTTGCCTGCTTCGGTGTCTCCTTTTTTCAGACGAACCGTAGCACATCTGCTGTCTAAGTTGCTCCCGACGCAACAGAAATGAAAAAATAACAGTTGTAGTTTAAGAGGGAAGTTGTGCAGCTTCCCTGATTATCTGCCCACTCGGCACGTCTGTGCAGCACCTCCGATGGTTTCTTGGCAACTCGGCGGTGACAAAGAGACTCCAGGTAGTCCCCGCACACTGCTGGTGTTTTACTACAAAAAGCTACAATGCCCAAGATCCAGTATAATATCCCTTTAAAGACCATCTTGGGAATGTTGTGCGACTGTGAACTGTCTCTTTAAGAGTGAATTTAACACATAGACATGTGCAAAAAGCTGAGTCAATCGTAAAGCGCAGCATCCTCAGCCGAGCTGTAATGCAGGCTAGCGTAGTTAGCTAGCCTCCCGTCCATGCGTGGATGGCACCCTTCACCACGAGCCGAGCGCTTTCTAGTTCCATCACATTCAAGAGAGGCCGCACATCTGTTTGGCTGACATCTCCAAAACTCCGCAACTCACACCAAAACAATCTAGATGGATAAATAGCACTAGGGATGAGAGGAAAAGTGTATATTTGAATTTTTGGGTGAACTTAATTACAGCTCATCACTTATTGTAGCTGAAAGTGACTGTACGCTCTTTCAGCCAGACTTCCCGGTCTAAGCTAAGATGCATCAGCGGACAACATTTCCTGCTTCGAGGCGAGACCAAAACTGTAAATATGAACAATATGCTCCCGTATTTATAGCGAAAGAGCAGCACCTAAAGCGGCCCGCATGCCAATCCTCGAGACGCGCTTTTCAGTCCGGGTCAGGACGGAGCGTAACCAGATCGAGCGGAGACCAACAGAGGTGTCTGATAAGGCGCTGAGGAGTCAGCAGATTGTCGGCCACACAGACAGGCAGGCTGGCAACCAGAGGAGGCAGCGCTTCAAAATCTCTGAGTCATCGCCCGGCTTCCTTTTGATTGCTGCCCCCTCCTTCCTTCACCGGCACCAACACCACCACCACCGCCGCCGCCCTCCCTCCCTCCCTCCCTCCTCCTCTGTTGTTTCAGCCATCAGTCTCAGTGACAGCACATGCAAATAGAGCCGTTAGGAGTCAGGCGGCAGCCGCACAGAGAGGCTAAGTGGGAGAAACCTTCAGCCGCCACGAGTACAGGAGGGGAACAGTGAAGACTCAGACAATCGAGGAAGTTCATTAGTGGGCAGAGAGTGGGCAGGAGCAGAGAGGCTTGAGAGAACAAAGTGGGGATTTCGACGTGAGCAGGTCTTATATCTGTGGTAGTATGACAGAACAGTCCTCTGTAGGCGGAGGAAGCGCATAAAACAAAATCCCCAGAGCTGAATATGAATCAGGCCAGCGGAGAAAAAGTCACCGAGCCATGTTCAGCAGGTTTAGATTATTCGCTGAATAATGGCGCTGAAATAATGAGGTGGTACGGGAGGTGGGGGTCTGTGCAGGTGAGATCATAAAATCATCTTGATCATGATCACAAAGAGACAAAAAGATGTCAAACACAGAAGGAATCAGTTTTCACCAGTGATGTGAAAGTGATTCCTCTATTTATAGCAGCACGCTCCACTAATGCAGCCTGAGACTGAAAGCAAGAAGAAAGACAATAACGAGACAGAGACAAAAGGAAGGTTGTTCATTTTGACTAATATTTCCCCCTCCAAGCTGCTTTAAAGCTGGTTCATGTAAACAGAATCAACTTGAGAAACTGTGGTTTAAAAAGTCCCATATTATGCTCATTTTAAGGTTCATTCTTTTATTTTACTAAATGTTTACATTTTTTAATGTAAAAAAAACACATTATTTTTCTCATTCTGTCCATTGCTGCAGCACCTATTTTCACCCTCTGTCCATTCGGCCCTTTAAAATTGCCTGTCTTTTTAAGGTCCCCTTCAAGAAAACCCAGTCTGCTCTGATTGGTCAGCTCTCACAGGCCTGAGTAGGCACAAGCCACCATGTTTCTGCCTCTGCTCTGTCAGTGTTTCTGGATGAAAAATGAATGAGCCTCAGCTATTCCTTGTGTTTTCAGCGGCGAACATCACACCTGCTCATCATTAGCATGTTTGCATTCTCACTGTATGCATGCTAGAACGCTAATATTAGCAATTAGCTTGCAAGGCAGTACTACATTTACATCTTATAAGTTCTCCAGCTTTATTGAAGTGCTATGCTAAATTGCGTAGCCTATAATTAAAGCAGTATTCATATATTTTTTTTTTTCTACGTATAGGCATTGCAGTACATCACATTAGCATAAGCTAAGATTAGCATCCAAATTAGCAGTGTTCCTGGCCCTACCTTGTGAGGCAGCTTGAGTTGGAGAATGGAACATTTATTTTATTCGTTCACTGAAGGCTTTTCTTGATGGAACAGATGTTTTCGCTCGTCTCTCGGCTGGCTTTCGGCAGCTTTAGTTGCTGCTGAGTTTCAGTTACCAACAGGCTCTACTTGTTGCGTTCTCCTACGGTGATCTGATGGACTGAAGTTAGCCCGTGATAGACGCTGATAGACAGATGGTTCGTCCAGTCACCTGCCAAGTAAGTTTTTTGAAGTGCCTGCCCTTTTCCAAGCAGTTTTCTAACAGCACCTTCCCAGATGGTTCTGACTAACAAACCATCTGGCGCCTCAGGTTATCGCTGGCCAGCAAGCGAATGAAATTCCACAATTCGCTCCAAGTTTTGCCACGTCTTCAGGTAAAACAGCTGCCTGCTGTTGCCAGACACAGGGTCGATGTAAGTGGTGGGAGTGAAGCGAACGTTTAAGTTGCCAACAGAAAACTGAAACAATGAGCAGAAAGACGATAAAACGCTCCACAGGGCGGAGGGGCAGTTTGGTGGAAGGGGCAATATGGCGCATGACGTCGGAGACAGAGTCTTCGCGACTACATTAAAATTTGAGAACCTTGTTGTGTGCCCTGCCTTGGAAATGCTTTTTCTTCAGCTAGACTGTTGATGAGATTTAAAGAACTCTAATTGGGCTCTTGGCTGGCAAATTGCTGTAGCATCTCACACATAAAAACAGACACATGGCACCCACACAGAGTCTGTAATCTGATGACGATAAGTGCCTCAAGGAAACAGGGAGAAGGACAACGCGACAGAAGAGACACTGAAAAACAAATCAGAGTCGCAGTGCATCCCCAACATCCTTCGGAGGTCAAAGGTCATCAAACTCGACGGTCCCCTGGCCGTGGACGTGCAGACCCACGGCACTTACTGTCCGAGGCCTCTGTTTAAAAACGCTGCGGCGGTGAAACTGTATCCGAACGAACTGTGCTGTGTTACGCCACCGTTAGATCGGCTTTTGTTTTTATGGCGATGCAAAGCTAAATGAGGGAAACCTGAGACAGGGCCCGGGAGTCTATTAACGAAACAGAGAGGGACAATGTATTAAAAGAATCTGTCTTTGGTTTTGTTTCTGGGTCAGGAGGAGAATGACAGAACTCAACACACCTCACAGACCTGAGTCACACAGTTCAAACCACTGATTATCGAGTCTCAATCCAAGTTAGAAAGACACCAACCACAATGTGACCAACTCTTAAATATAGAAGGTTTTTAGCCTGCTGGACTGTCCAACACTTTGGTCTTTGGTTCAGGTTTATACTGTATATCTCAACAATTACTGTCTTGACTTTTCATTTACACAGTACCAACAGAAGATCAAAAGTTTCATTTATCCAGTGAAATATCTCAAATCTATAAGATGAATTGGCAACAAAGATGCCAAGATGAATCCTGATAACATTGGTGATCCTCTGACTTTTCCTCCAGGAGGTTGCGGTTGAGATTTTGAATGAAATATCTCAACAGCTATTGGATGGATTGGGATTGCAGTATATTTTGCACAGACAACGTTAACCTTCCCTCAGGATGAATTGCAACAACTTTGGCGATCCCTTGAGCTTTTTTTTGGAAACAAGAGTATGTTTACAGTCAGTGTTTCTCACCAAAACACATACTGTTGCCAAAAAATACTGTTGATCTTGCAGCAGTTTTCTTCTTCACTGCCTTTGTTGGTGCACTGCTCCGTTTTACTGCCACGAACTGACAAATGAAATAGCATGAAACTGATGGCTGAATGTAGAGTGCGTGCCCATGATACAAACGAAATGGGGACTCCATCTTGTGCCATCATACATTCACAATAACACGTTGGGCTTCGGCTTACTATGTGTTAGTGCTATTAGCAAATGTTAGCATGCCGATAATGGTAAATTCATTCAGGGTTCATTAGCATCCTGAGCACTTAGCATTTAAGTCAAAGCACCCTTGTGCCAGAGTAAAGCCTCTCATGCTAGGAGCACTAGCATAACTAGACTCTTAGTTTTGTTTAGCTATGAGCCCCAATGGTCTATCAGTTGGTTAATTAAAGGTACAATATGTACAAAATGTGGCCACCTGTCAAATTCACGCTCAAAACAAACAGCACATCAGCAGCAATCACTAGCTGCCGTTAGCTAGTTAGCTCAGTTAGCCGTGCATCTAGAGCTCAGGACAGGGAGCTCAGAGCACTTGGGGAGTGTTGTTGCTTACACAAATAGCAGAATTGTGAACAGGGACAGGCCAGGACTAGCTGATTAGCATGCTAGCTCGAGAAGTTCCCCGCAACACAATACATAGATGTCATAACACCAAAACTGTTCTTTCTTGACATCATGTCGATCATTTTAGATCATTTTTGAACGTTTTCATCTAAAATTCTTATTTACTGCACCTCCAAGTAGGAGGAAGTAATTCCACAATAGTAGAATTGAAAGTCGGAAAACAGAAAAATGCTGCCTAATTGGCTGGTTTTGACCGAAGCTTACACAAATAAAACTCCATCACATAATCGTATCACAATAAAATTGTCAGGTTCATAACTATGTATTTGTCTTAACTGCATGAAACAACACGATCCACCGTCACTCTTTATCAACGAGCTGTCATCTGTGTTTGCAACTTTTCCAACCAACTAGCATGCAAATTAAATGTTGGGGCATTTACACGATCTTTTCCCACCATGAGCTGCTGATACGAACGGAATGTCAGAGCACAGCGGCTCCTGTTCGTCCGTCAGCAGCCGCGCGCCGAGCGCAGACGTCTGAGCGACAAACTAGCCCGTCAGCTGCCTCGGCTAATGTCAGCTCAAAATGTCACATTCAGACGATAAACATCTTCCGCGCTCGTGAGCAGATGGTCCTGAGGCGATGCATATGTTTCCCTAAACAGATATACCTGCTTGTGTTGGCTCCTAACCACACTGTCTGCTGTCAGCTCTCGTTATTCTTCGGGTTTTTTAAAAGGAAATGGACTTTTACACGGGTTTCAGGCTGTTTACGGCAAATTAAAAGATGCATATGCTACCGTAGCCCGGAAAAACCCAGGAAGGGATTGCCCTGAGCGGCGTCACATCTGTGTTTAAGGCGTGAGAGCGCATGTTGTGATCGGAGAGCGAGGCGAGCGACACAGAGGCAGCAGCTGTACTTATAGGGGTTCCCCAAAGCAATTCCTCTTTCTATAAATAGCTGCAGCTCCGCCGACCTGGACAAGAGGAAAAAAAATCATCACCATCCAAGGCATGCATTCAAATGTAGAGAGGGAGGGAGGGAGGGAGGGAGGCGAAGACCTGTCATCGCCTGCGTTTAGATCTTGTTAGCGTATTGTGAATCTAATCAACCTAAAGCTCACACAGTGTTGGGTGGTTACGAGATGTCCAACGTGAAACATCCACAACCATACGACTGTGAAATGACCCAAACCAAAGAAAATCTCCACCGAAAATGATTGTAAAAAAGGCTTTCGCTCTTGTATTGAATGTTGTCGGCGCTGCCTAATTCGCGCGTCACACTTTTCCTTATCCGTGACCCAGATGTCAGGGAGGAGGAGAAGGGAGAGCGGGGGACGGAGCGCAAAGAGCCGGTTATATGGGCAGCGCCGCCCTGAGAGTCAGCTAGGTCGCCCGATAGTGTGTTCGCGTCTGTGTTGTCGAGCGCGGGGCGGAGGGGGGGGGAAAGAAAAAAGAAAATCATAATAAAAAAGACGACTAAATGCTCGGCTAATCCTGCTGTGAATGAGAGCGGCTCGCTGCAGCAGTTCTTTTATGCTCTGTCGATTCCACGGGGGGATAAACACAACGCTGAGCCAGCACCCAGCGCAACCTCACCAACCCCGCTGCACTGCAAGCACTGCGGATTACCTCATTTTATGTCTGTTAACCCATTTAAGCCTACCGGCGAATACAGCTGCCAAAGCGGGCAGAGGGCTTTTCGGGTGACGTAACGCACCCTCTGTTGGCCGTACTGGGCTTCCTCCAGTCTTTGTCTGCACGTTTCCAACAGGTAAAGGTAAAAAAACAAATTATGATAACTTAAAGCTGGAAGAGACGCAATGACAAGTCAAGTTTCTATCCTGATTTACAGAAAATCTGCAAATGAAAATGCTAATTAATACAGTTGGGTGCATGAAGATGGACAGCTGATGGCTCTTGTGCTTTAGTCGTCTGCCATTAAAGGTGCATTATGTGAGCAAATTATCGAATTCATACTCCAAACAAATAGGGGGTAGCGTATCACCAGGGTAACCGCTAGCTCAGTTAGCGGTCCTATAAGCTAACTGGGAGCTCGGAGCTCCAGGGGAGCGCTGGTGTTCGCACCGCTAGCATTGATGCAAAAGGGCTAACAGGGCTAGCTCCTAGTCAACACGTCAGACAGGGGACCGAACACCGTCTCCCAGCTGATGGGGGCCAGTTTCACAACAGGGAATACAGTTCTGTGGTGGTTCAGAAGCGCCAACGGCCAGAACTTTTTTCGCCAAGTCTGCATCCACAAGTGTGCGAGCGTCTGCTCAAAAATGACTTCATCACAGAGTCTGAGTGGACATCTGTGCACCGCCAATCTGTTGAGACCATGTGGACGTCCGCCGCCACGCTACAACAAGTTACGGAGAACATCTGTGGAATGCGTCCTCCAAGCAGACTCCTAAACACGTCCGATTTGGGAGTACAACCCAGGTCTTCTTCCGGGAACGACAAAGACACAACGGTTTAAGGCAGAGATAGGAGAGGCCTGAAACATCACCCAGCACTCTGGAGGCCTGATCGGGGGGTCACGCCAACTGCCAGGAGCCAAACCCAGCAAGAAAAACCACCTCAGTGTTGTTGGACTGAAGGCTGACCGCACGCTGCCATGACTTTTGATCACCTCTCGAGGTACAAAGCAGGATTAAAAGACCTGACGAGCTGGAGCTAGCTGGTTAGCATGCTAACTTCAGTAGCAAACAAGTACACAGAAGTGTTTGACGTAACATTTCTTCACTTTCTGTCGGTAATTTCAGTTAAAGTTTCAATACTTGAAACTAAAATTTCCTACATATTGCTTCTTTAAACCAACACAGGTGGAACAAGATGGTGTATCCAACAATGTGGGTTTTCTTGATTTCAAATGAAAAGTGGAAATATCCAGCATTTCCATTCATTTTTTTTTCAGAAGCAAACTGAAAACGTCCATGTAAACTTCCAGATGGCGTGACAGCCGATCCTTCTGTTTCGCTGATATGGTGGATCGGGTGTGTATAAACTAAATCTACCGACTCAGGATCCGTAGAATCCGCCCACACACATCGTGTTTTTAGGTCACTATTGCATGTGTCTAGCTTACTCCGCCATCGAACAACCTCGTGCTTTTTCACACCATGACTGATGCCCTGACTGTCAAAGCGGATCATTTTTACAACATGGCAACACGCTATTAGGTCTGTACTGCTGGGTATTTAACAGAACAACTCATGCACATCCACCATCCACTACAGTACATCTGTTGAAATATTAATAAGTCTCCTCTGATAAATAAATTAATAATTAAACCTGGGGTGGGAAATAAAAGCACCGCTTCCTCGTGTGGAGCAAAAGTAACGCGTCCGAGTGTGTGTGTGTGTGTGCTCATGTAAATGTGGCAGCATGTTTAACTGACCTCTTTTGTACGGTGTAACACAGTGCTCAGTGTCCACTGATGCAAAGCATCACCGTGGAGTCAACATCAGTCTGACGGCCCCGTTGCCAGGACGATGCCAAGGGGGAGGAGTCTGGGGGGGGTAAAGGACGATGGCGAGCAGATTACATAATGATGAACGCAACGTGAGGTGTTTCCCATCGCTACGTCCTTCTTTGTCTCCTCTTCCTTCTCTTCCTTCCCTCCATCTCACTGTCTTTCCTTCCTCCCATTTGCCGCTTCCCTTTCCTCTTCCTTTTTTTTTACTTTTCCCTTCAGACCCCCTCTTCCAGTGTTTTTTTCTCCTCCCCTCTTCCATCACCAGCTCCCTCTCCCCCGACCTCCCTTTCCAATATACTTGTTCACTCCCTCCGACTCCCTTCCCCGGTATCCTCCCTGCTCACTATCCTCCATCCGCCCCTCCCTGTTCCTCTCGGGCCTTGAAGGAAAGCCAGCCAGTCGCCGGGATGATGTATCCTAGCAACAGTGACATTCCACCCATTCAGCGTCAGGATGAAACAAATTCAATTTTTTTTTGGAAGAAGAGGAGGGGGCTGTGATTGGAGGAAGCGGACGGGAGAGGAGGGGCGAAAAGGGGGTTATACTCATCAGCCGATACCAGGCATTTTTTTTTTCGAAAATTGTACCTATGATCACACAACAATCGTGACAATATCAAACGCTAACGGCGCTGAATGGATTTGGCAACAGCTGTGCTCTCACAAGAGACATATAGAGTATAGTCAGTGCTTCAATTCATGCTCAGAAACATGCAAAGATGGCACTAGGACCCGTAAGAACAATGTGAACAAAGAACATTCTCCACAAGTTTGATGGCTATGTCATTTATCTTGTGGTTAGGAAAAGTAGAGAAATAGTAAAAACTGAAAGCAATGTTAGTTCTCTCTCACTCATGCTGTCTGAACACCAACGGAAAAGACTGAGCACCAAAGTAAAATCCATTTCTGTCTCCCTCATTTCTGAGGGCAGCAGCAGAACCTCTGGATCCGATGTGGATTCAGTATCTTGGCGATGGGGAACTCGACCGGGATGGAAGCTCGCTGTGACCTTGAGCACAACGCCACGGCAGCATTACTTAGCAAATATGGCGTCCTTGATGTTAAAGGGGCAACGTATGAGATGTGGAAGAAGATAGCTCCAGGACTAAAGGGGGCAGCAAAACCACGGACTGCTGCTCACAGTGCTCTACACTATCTTTGGCTGTCTGCTGCTAGTTAGCTAGTTAGCTCAGTTAGCAGTGCAGCTAAGTGGCCCTATTAGCTGATGGGTCTGCCTGGACACTTACCAAAGCTTCATACAAAGTTTTAAGACCTGGCTCCGTAAAGTCGAGCACATGAACAACTCCTAATGATTTCCTACGTATGATCTTAATTATTTATTTTTGCTGACTTGCTGCTAACTTGTTCTTACGTCATCTGGCTGTTTGCATGGCTTGGATATACATGGACATACTGTATTTACTAGTATTTGATAAATAATGCAGCAAAGTTGCTTTTCTATTTACATTCACGCAATTTTGTCTTGTGACGTCATGCTGCGCAGCTGACATGTTTAATGCGGGATGCGACCAGGTTACCAACTTATTTCAACTATTAACATCTCATCACTGTTGTTGCTAACTACGCTTTATGTCTTATAACAGTAAAAGCACCAAAAACACAATAAGCATACTGTTATAACAATAACAGTATTAGTCTGATGCTTTAAATTGCATGGCTGCATGTTCTGAACGGTGGATGTGGTCATTGTGTCGCTGCATCAATGTTCAGCCGCTTCCTGTCGCTCGGATGATTCAGGCACCGTCTTGTGCACTGCTTTGTTGACACTCTGGTGTCTTATCTTCTCATGTTTGTGTATCTATACATGCTACTTCATTGTGTTAAGTGCGTATCGCAAGGATGTTGCCAGGACTACAGCTGGAAACTAGCCAGCTGGCTAACACTGGCACATTCACAGAGGTGTTGATTTACAGGTGTTGTCCTTTTAATACAGTCGAGAAGCGAACCTCGAAGGACGAGCACCGCAACGTTTTCTAACCAATAAGTGTGAAATACTGACTTGTTTCGCAAGTTAGCATTTCGCTATGATCATATTCGAAGCTGTGGCAGACCACAACACTTTACCAGCCTGAAAGGAGAAGCAGCACAGGGAGAAGATGAGCGTGAAATTGAAATGAGCTCAAAGCGAACACAGTGCAGCCGGCAGGAGGTCTATTCTGTTCCTCTCAAAGACAGCTCAACACACCTCAGAGCTTTCTCACCAATATAGTTTGTGACAAACTCTCATGAGTAGTTTTATAATATTTTCCAACAGTATACAATATTGTATTATAAATGAAGACACACAATGTTTAAATTATGAGTATCAATAAGAAACTGTATCTGACAATGAAGTTCCCCTCTTTCTCTTTGCAGTTGTGTAACTGGCTATATAATTTACTCATATTCGTCAAACTTAATATATTATGCTATAAAAAAAATACTAAATACATTATTTCAATGTTTTTCAGACTTTTACTTTTTCAACAGTGTGTCGATGTGGCAAATATGGCAGATCAGTTTCTGTGTTCCGTCTCCCTGGATGTGTTCACTGATCCAGTCACCATCCCGTATGGATACAACTTCTGCAAGAACTGCATCACATAAGCTGACTGATCAGGCTAAAGCCTTCATCAGAGAGCTGGAAATTGAAATCTCTGATCTGATGAAGAGAAGCTCTGAGTTGGAGCAGCTCTCACTCAAAGACCACCTCCACCGCCTCCAAAGCTTCACATCCCTGAACCCAATTCCACCCACCCGGCTGGAGGAGACACATCATAAAGAGACGAGGAAACTGCAGCTTATCCTTAACTCATCGTGCCTGGTGATTGGAACGAGTAACTCATGGTGATGGAAGACAGAATCTTCCAGACAGCCTGGAGAGATTTTCCTCATGTTGTGGTTTGTTAGGAAATCACAGTTCACAGATTTTAAGAGTCTATCAACAGGAAAGGAGAAATTAAAGTTTGCCTTAGAAATGGGTGACTGTGTGATTGAGAAATGTAAATGTACATCATGCAAATACTAGCCCTCCTGTCCGTCTCCCTCTGAAGTCAGAGCCTCAGAAGGTGATGAGCTCCATCATAAAAAGCTTGTATGTACTCCTTTACTGGCTGTAAGTCCACAGAGAAACTTCATCCGTGCTTCAGTTCACGTCTCAGTGATGGTGGTAGAAACTCCGCCCCTCTGATTATCTCTCCTGTCAATCATATCGTTTGATTTTTTTAAGACAGTACTTTGAATGCTGTAAACAACAAAACAAATCCAGCTGCCAAACATTTTTTTGCTCTAATAATTCAAATTTCAAAAGGCAGATCCAAAAGATGAGCTTACAGTTTCTTAAGGACATTAAGATACATTGTGATACGCATCTGATGAGACTTCAAAGTAGCACTGGTGTCAATAAAATGTGGTCCTATCAAATGTGCCAAAGGGAGAGACATTTCTAAAGTCACAGCTAAAGACATAGCTTTCAGTTCAACATTTTCTTTGTAGTGCACCCTTACATGGACAAGGTGAACTGGCACTAGATGTTTCGTGTGCAAAAGTGCAACTGAAGAGAGCTCGACTAACAGGCACAGCCAGCATGGAGGCAGAAGATATGAAGATAAGACGGAGCAAAAGTGAAACAAGAGCAAGTTCAGTGAGCTGTAAAAAAACAGGGACACTTTCATGGAGTAAGGCAGGTTTGTCAGAGGAGAGAAAAACGGTTGTAGATTAAATACATCGACAGAAGAAGACCATCTGTTGTGTTGACGCAGCGCCTCGGCAACTTAAAGCCCCTCCCCCTTCCAGTGTATTTTGGTATTTTTATGACATTTCATATTCTGCGTACTTTCCTGACAGTGTTGATGAGCCACAATGTCTGGCAAATATTCTTGACAAATAAATGTATTTTGTGATCAAAAAGTTTAGCAAAGAAGTTGTCTGGTGGAAGTTCAGTTTACATTTGGATCATGAATAAACTCTGCAACTGCAACTCAGAAACCCATGACGAACTTCTGTTTGAGAGAGGTGGAGTCAGACAGGACAAACCGGAATGTTTCAGTGTCACATGACTCGAAGGGAAACAAGAAAATCACACTGGGAGTCAGTAGAGCCGCAAGACTCAATTAATCTCTGACGAAATATTAGACCCGGTTCAACAAGAACCACATCACAACTCAAGATCTTCTCCAAACACACCGGTAAGTAAAGTTAATAATGATCAACTGTATAAACAACTTTATCGATACGTAATTTATCTGTATCTAGACGGGAAGCTCCATTGGGCACCAACAATTCTTTAGTGAGGTATATCAAAGGTTTGAATCGCTTAATAACTCAAGATCAGTGTTGCTTTCACTATAAAAGTGTTGATATATTTTAAACAGATGCTTCAAAATGTCAACGTGTCTCTCGAGTCATCTTATACTTTCACTTTCATTCTTAGAGCTCAGACATGGCAGCAGCCAGCAGTCTCCTCTCTGAAGATCACCTTCTGTGCTCCATCTGTCTGGATGTGTTCACCGAGCCGGTCACAATACCGTGTGGACACAACTTCTGCAAGGACTGCATCACAGAACACTGGGACACTGATGTCCAGTGTACGTGTCCCATGTGTAAAAAGCTGTTTTGTAGAAGACCCGAGCTGTATGTCAACACCGTCCTATCTGAGATGGCTGCAGGTATGAAGGAAATCTCCGGTGGCTTGGAAAAGCCAGGAGCCCAACCGGGAGATGTTCTGTGTGACGTCTGCACTGAAAACAAACGGAACGCCCTGAAGTCCTGCCTGGTGTGTCTGACGTCCTATTGCGAGACTCACCTGGAGCCTCACCACAGAATCCCAGGTCTGAAAAGACACAAACTGATCGATCCCGTGGAGAACCTGGAAGGCAGGTTGTGTAAGAAGCATGAGAGACCCCTGGAGATGTTCTGTAAAACTGACCAGATGTGTGTGTGTCAGGTGTGTGCTGTAACAGATCACAAGCGTCACCACATTGTTCCTCTGGAAGAAGAATATGAAGGAAAGAAAGCCGAGCAGGGAGAGACGGAGGCTGAAGTTCAGCAGATGATCCAGGAGAGACGACTGAAGATCGAGCAGATCAGACAGTCGGTGAAGCTCAGCAAGGAAGATGCGGATAGAGAGACAGCGGACAGTGTTCAGGTCTTCACTGCTCTGATCCAGACTGTTCAGAGGAGTCTGGCTGAGCGCATTGACATGATTCAAGAGAAGCAGAAAACAACAGAAGAATTGGCTGATGGTTTCGTCAAAGAGCTGGAGGAGGAAATCCTTAAGCTGACGAAGAGAAGCGCCGAGCTGGAGCAGCTCTCACGCAACGGAGACCCCCTCCAGTTCCTCCAGAGCTTCCCATCCCAGAGCCCTGCTCCAACCACCAAGGACTGGAAGAAGATCAGAGTCTACTCGTCGTGTGAGCGGACCGTATGGACGGCTGTGGCCCAGCTGGAGGACCGACTCAGTGAAGAGCTGAAGAAGCTGTGCGCCAACGCCGAGCTAAAGAGGGCCCAGCGGTACGCGGTGGACGTGACTCTGGATCCTGATACCGCAAACCCCTACCTCATCCTGTCCGATGACGGGAAAAGAGTCAAGTGCGGTGACGTCAAAAGAATCTCCCAGACAACCCCGAGAGATTTTCCTCCTGCGCGGTCTTGGGGAAGCAGAGTTTCTCTTCTGGGAGGTTTTACTACGAGGTACAAGTCAAAAAGAAAACTAAGTGGGATTTAGGGGTGGCAGGAGAGTCAGTCAACAGAAAGGGAGAAAACACGCTGTGCCCTGAGAATGGTTACTGGGCTATATGGTTGAGAAATGTAAATGAATACAGGGCTCTTGCCGGTCCTTCCGTCCGTCTCTTTCTGAAGTCAAAACCTGAGCGGGTGGGGGTGTTTGTGGATTACGAGGAGGGTCTGGTCTTCTTTTACGACGTAGACGCCGCGGAGCTGATCTACTCCTTCAGCGGCTGTAACTTCACTGAGAAGCTCTATCCGTACTTCAGTCCATGTCCCAGCGATGGCGGGAAAAATTCCCGCTCTCTGGTCATCTCTTGAGGCTGTCAAACACCTGATGGGGTTTTTCCGTAGACACAGATGGCCTGGCAGAGTCATCACGCAATCTCCATTCAAAGTTTTACTGTCCCAACTAATGCAGAAAAAGATGCCTGGGATCATTTTGTATTACTAGATTTGCAGTAATTTCGCTGTTTTAGTGTGCTGGTGTCATTTTAGACGATAAAAGTTTATTGTAAGGGCGCCCCGTTGGATCACCTGTTGGGAGTTTATGCCCCATGTACTCAGTAGATGCCCGGGTTTGGATTCCATCCTGTGGCCCTTTGCTACATGTCATCCCTTCTTTCTCTGCCACATTTCCTGCCAAAGAAGTAGTCCTTAAAAAGCAAAAAAAGGCTGTCGTCGACCTGTTAAATATCCTGCCGACGTTACCTTCTTTGTCACAAGCCACATTTGAGGGATCGTTTTTAAAAAATGCGCAGCCACTGTATCGATACAGGAATTTTGTACTTTTGATTTTCGTCCAAGAGTTACGTAATTGTTGGGATCACAAATAAAAGAGAGCAGTTTTCTGGAGAAAATTATAAATTCGGTTCTGAGAAAAAAATGGTTGAATGATACAGAAAGTTAAGAAATGCTACGTTAAATAACTATTAATTCACTGCTTGAATGTCATCCTCTGAATCACTCCCTACTTTTCTCACCCACCAGCTTTCATGCAACCTTCTCTCCTCTCCATCCCTTCGTCCTGCCCTCCTCCGCCCGCTCCTTTCTAGCTTAATTCCCTCTGTTTGCTTCCTGCGATTCTTCTACCTCAAGCGCTGACCATTTCTTTCCTTTTTCCATCTCTCCTACCTCCTAGCCTTTTTCTTGCTTCCCTTTCAGCCTCCCTCCTCTCTCGTTCTCCCACCATCCACAGCAGAGCCGGGGTGTTGATGGAAAGCTGCCGAGCAAAGTAGGGAAGGGACAGAGCGGGGGGGTTGATATCAGATGTTTCGCTGTTATCTGAGATGGACAGGAAGGACCGTTCTGCCCTATCAACCTTCGTCGACGTCCTTGGCCGAGGAAATGACACTGGGGATGTCTGGCCAATGGAATCAGACAGCTGCTGTCTGGATAGGCCTGGGCTGCTCGAGCTCATTTGGACGCTGCTTTCAAAGACTTTGGAGACGCAGCTTGGTGAGATTCAAGAACAGTGGATGTTATTCCTGGCTTTCCTAAATATAAGATGTAAGGATTTCAGAAGCTATTGTTTTTATGTGCTGTTTCATGTTTTTGCTTTCGACACCATGAATATGTAACAGGCCAAGAGTCCTGTCTCTTGAAATGATCTTCTTTCTCGTCCTTTGTACTGGCCCATAATGAATAAAGTATTACTGCATCAAAAAAAAATGGAAATGCTTTGAGAGGACAGGCCCTGCATCCCTTTCTTACCTTATTTAGCTGCGGCACAATCACAGTCTTTTACCTCTTCTCACTGGGGGTTAGGTGCATTGCTCAAGGGCTGATCCACAGATATGAAGCTGCAAGAGTCCAGCCTGAACTCTCTGTCACCCCCAGGCTACCTAGAAGCTGTCAGATTGTTAGAAGATCTTTTTTGGCAAACCTGACTCACTGTCTCACAGCTGGATGTCGGTGGTTCAGGGAGTCACAGTGACAGGTCTGATCAGCTCCGACCGACATGGTGCTCAGCTGGTGGAAGACTCTTCAGCTCCCTCTGGTGGTGGCTGAGGGGTTTTGCAGAGAGTCTCACAAGTGATCACTTTTTAAGTGGTTTTATCCCTAAACCAAAGGAATTTCTTTTATTTGATTGTAATACTTTGTGACTAGCCCATGATGGCCAAAACATTACCAGTGAGGTAAAATAGATGCATTTTCATACTTTTAATTTGATTGTAATATTTGTATTTATTTTTTATTATAGATATATTTAAGTTATTTCAGTTTGTATTATTCACCGGACACTAGTCTTTGTCTTGACAGTTCATAGCATACACTGTGTATGAGACTAATAAATATTTAAATCCTTTAGTACGACCTCTGCAAAAAAGAATGAATAGAAAAAGTTTGAAATGGATATTTTAGTTTTAAGAATCAAAAAGGCAGCTGGTTCAAGGCCTTCCAGGTGTTTGGTTTTGCACACCATCCACAGCTGCATCCACAGGATGGAACCAAAAAGGAAACAAATGTAAGACTTCCTTTATTTTTTAATGTTATGTGGTGTTATATATGGCATGCAAGTGATCTTATTAGATCGAAGTTAAACGTAGTCGGTTCTGAAAAACAGATGAAATTGTTCAATAAGCTGGCAACCAGATAAACAATTCCAAACCATCATAAATATATCTGTAAATATTTGAATCTATAAATCTTAAACCAATCTTCATAGTCCAATTTCTCTCACAAATTCTGATTATAATCCATGTGTCAGGGCTGTTTCAATTGACCTTCATTTTTATCTTATTGCTATTCATTTATTTTCCTCCGTATGGTTTTTCTGATGTTATTCCACTTCTTTTCTCCAATCTAGCTCAGGACTGATACTGAGTACATAGTGCTGCAGAGACAGAATCTATTCTCACCTTGCCTGACCTGAGTGACATATATTCATATACACACACACACACACACACACACAACATCAATAGATACAGAATGAAAAATAAATGGCATTTATGCAGACGCAAACAGAAGACGCCAGGTTTTCATTTGTTTTTTTTTTATTATTCTGTGTTATGTTACACGTGACCATAAACTTCCAGGAAGTTATAGTTGCCATTGGAGATACAGTAAATATATTCAGGTACTCAGATAGGCAAAAAGGGCAGGTGTGTGTTTGTGTGTGTGTGTGTGTGTGCGAGGGGAATATTCAGGGGTTAGGGGGAGTTGACATTGACGGTGTGCACAAGTAGAGGACAAGTCGCCTGTGTGTGTGACATCAAGTGACGAGGAGTGTAATAAAATCGGCATTGAAAAAAAAAACAAGAGAACATTGATCTAATGCTACGAGCAGAGAAAAAAATGAAACATAAACCGACATACAAAAGAGGAATAAATAAAACGTGTTATTTTACACGAACAGCACGAAACAGCGACAGACGGCGGAGATGTTCGTCTCCCTCTGAATTTGGTCAGCGAGAGAGCGAGACGGGGACAAGGACGAGGACGGAGAGGAGTGATCTCCCTCCCTCCCTCCATCCCTCCCTCCCTCTCTTCTGTGGCAGGAATCAGCATCCAGAAAAAAAAAACAACCTACGGGTGAGTTACTATGGCGACGCTTCAGGAGGGGGAGGCGGGAGCAGGGTGGGGTCGGTCGCAGGCGTCAAGACTCGTTTCTAAGGCTTCGTATGGCACGTCCGCTCCAAGAACACTACGGTGACTACAGACGCCGCCAGGGTCGATCCCGGTCCGAGTCCAGGTCCAAGTCTCTCTCCTCTGATCTCCTCTCTCGCCTCGAGACTTGGACTCTGGCTACGTTTTTTCACCCCACACATCCCCGCCGACCCTCCCGTCACCTCCGCTAAAAACCCCCCTGTCCGCCCCCTCCCCAGTCCAACTCTAGAAGGCACTGATAGAAACGTAAATTTCTCCACATTCTAACATCTGGATTCTCTATTTAAGATGAGCAATCGAGGCAATGAGGATACACAGAAAAAAATACACGTACAGATACACGCGGGCCAGCCGGGTAACTTACGGGGAGGGGGAGGGGGCGGGGGAGGGGGAGGGGAGGGGTGCAGCCGGCTCCCGACGATGCTACCGTTTTTTTTTTCTTCTTCACACCTGTGTTAGCGTTACAAAGTTTTCATCGCTCAACAGTCAGCTGACGGCGGAGGCAATCGGATATGTAAACGTCGACAAGGCTAACACCATGACAGGCAAAGAGATAATACAAAATCAATGTTCAAACACGGTCCAGAAGCAGGTTTGGATCTTTTGGAATTGCCTCGATTAGTAGTTACCGGCATCTCAGGAGAAAACGCTGACAGACTGTGTGGTTAAAAAGGTCAGGTACAGGTTCTAATGTGCCGCCTTCATCCTTGGCTGGTACTGAAAACAAATACAGGGTCCAAATGAACTTTTCTGTTTGCAAACTCGATCAGAGTTTGTGTTTGTTTTTCTGTATAAGAGTGCAAAACCAGCCCTTAACTCACAGGTCCTCATAAGTCATGGTCCTGCACAGCCGCTGTTTGTTCTTGAAGGTTATCAAGCGTGTTTCTTCAAAATTTAAAATTTCTCGTTCCCAATGAGGAAGGCAACTGATTGGAACCACAATGTATACAAACTGCTGTCAAAATCTCCCAAAAGGTTCTTTAATTATCAAACTCCTGCTGAGTAACAGCAACTTCTCGAGACCGTTTGGATACATCTTCACGTTGAATCTAATCGTGTACCCCGCTAATCAGTTTGTCATGTTTCGCCGTGTCCATGTGTATCTACAGAGCAGCGGACAGAAAGACACACAAGGTTGAGGAGACTGGCTTGTGCACAGAGCGCGGGAGTGTCTGTATTGCGAACCTTGGTGTTGAAACGCCACGCGCTACTCGCGAGGAACAAGTCACCCCGTCGGATATGTACACAGTGAACGGGCGCCGACTCCTACTCTACACACTGAGTTTGGCTGGTACTTGCGTACGTTTGGAATGGTTTACTATGGTGATAGTAGTAATTAGAAAAAGTCTATCTCCTCCGCTCACTAGTCGCGTACTAAAGTGTCTACTCTAGCTATCCTGGAGAACATCGGAGGCGCAAAAACACTGGAAGCGATGATCGATGCTCGGAATTTGACTTGAAGTGAGCTGCTGAGGGGAGTGTTACAGGTCTTTTCTTCCATGGCTTGATCTGTTTTTATAATTAGTAAAGGATAAGTTCACCAAAAATGACAATTCAGTTCAACTATCAAACTGGATGGAAAGTTTTCGTAGGATCTTCGGGCTTTCCGGAGACTTCGATTACCCCCCAGTAGAGCAGTTTTATGTATTCATTTATTTTTTCAGTTGTTTTTTCTAGGTTTTAAAACAAGTCGCCATCTAATTCAGTTGTTTAATATAATGCTGCAACGCTGTTCTGTTGTGAAGCTCCAGAAATGTTGTTGTGGACTACGAAACACCGGCTTGAGGGTGAGTAGATAAACACTGAATTTTCATTTTTGGGAACAGTTCCTTTAACCATGCAATTCTAATAAAACATTTTAAAAGGAATGGTTTATCTCAGGAAATGCACTTTACAGATAGTCAGATGAGAAGATTGACACCACTCTGTCTGTACAGTAAAGCAGCCTGTTAGCTTAGCTTTGCACTGAGTCTGTCCAAATGTACCAAAATCCACCTACCAACACTTCTAAAACTCAGTAATTAACACATTTAATATTATTTATTTAATTCTTTTAAAAAGCGTAAAATGACAAGCTGTGGTTTTACAGGCAGAATGTTCCAGACTGATTCTTCTGAAATAGCCCTTCATGCAACTCTCCCTTAAGCCGGGCTAGCTGCAATCCTCTGCTTCCAGACTTTATGCTAAGCTAAGCTAACCTGGTGCCGGCTGTGTTAAATGAACATATACGAGTGTGGTATCAATCTTCCCGCCTAACTCTCAGCAAGAAAGCAAATGAGTGTGTTTCCTATTCTACTTCTTTCACTGGGCAGTTTTTCGATGACATCACTTTGACTACAAACACATCACCTCCCTTCACCTGAAACTACAGCAGGGCAGTGCTCACCGAGGCTCGTTAAAGATCATCTTATTTGACCCTCTGTTGATGCTCCGAGCCACCTCAGAGCAGAAATGTTAAAGAATTTTCTTGTCCACTCTAGTGCAAGTTCAACTGATAAAAGCGATGACCGTGTCGAGAACACAAACGACTGATGTTTCCAGTGCATTTGTGCCTTCGGGCAAAATACTGTACATCGGGCTAACGTCCTAACAACGCCTCTGTCTGTACATGCTACCTACAGTATACAATGACAGCGTCAAAGGTTTGACGGTTTTCTTGAAACATCGACTCTGTATGCAAAAGGTGAACTTGTATCTTATTATACAGCAGAAATTATAGCTTCTGTTCCTTTTTGACGTATCGCTTGTGTTATTTGTCCTCTCCTCTGTCCATTTCCGTGCGTGGAAACCCCGGCCAGTATGAAAGTATCTGACGATAAAAAAATAAAAGTCACATAAATTGGACCACTTTTGTTTTTTCTCTCCCTTATCACCGCTTTTTGTTCCAAGCAGACCTCTAGTCACGAAGGACACACCAAGCAAAGAAACAAAACGATAAAAAAAACATTAAAATTAAAGTTTTTTTTTTCTTTTCTTTTAAATCTGTGTCGCCATCTGAGTCATGGTACTCATCTCCATGTTACAAAGTTCCCTGTTGTTTGAGGTGAAATGTGAATCGACGGAGCGGTTTCACTCCGTCGGAAAGGAAAGAAAAACAAACAACAGCTAAAAAAAAAAAAATGGCTGCTGTCTTCGCCTCGTACGTCAAGGCAAATCAGTGAGCTCCGGAGTGGCAGTCGAGACTTCGTCGCACCACGCCTCACCTTCGGCAATCTCTCCTCGTCGCCCCGCTTTGAAATCTGTGGATCTCCCCGGAGTTTTGGAATGGACAGGATAAAAATAAAGTTTTAAAAAAAGTATCTTTTTTTGTGTGAAAGTCTCCACCTTTTCCGGACGTGTGTGGTTGGACTCGATAAAGACAGAGAAGAAGAGAGTGGGAGGAGACTGTTGCAGTCACTTGTTGTGAGAGGTCAGAGTTCCCGTCTCTACGTCCCCCACCGCGTTGCCTAACGTTCGTAGAGAGCGTGAGCGCGTCCGTGTGTGTGACGGCGCCGCTCTCTCTGGGGGCTATGGCTGCTACTTGAAGACGAAGTTGATCACGACCTGAAGGAGGATGAGGAACACGATGATGACGTAGTCGCGCTGCTGGAGGAAAGAGCCGCCCTCCGTCCGGCCTGCCGCGCGACTCCGCAGCACACTGATGCTCCTGCAGACACATGGGAATTATGGGTAAGTGCTCAAAAGGTAGGGCATCAGCTGTCAGGCTCATGGTAGAGTGAGACGAGCAGCGTTCTCACCTGTTAATGTCCTCCTGCGTCTTCTTTATAGATTCAATGGCACTTTGAAGTTCGCTGAGGTCGGCTCCTTTTTTCCTCAGCCGGCTGTTATGCTTGCTTTTGTGTCCTGCAACAATGTGTGTTAGACGTGGTTTCTGACCGGTTCGTCAAATAAAATTGAAATAAAAAGACTTTGGAAATGACTGACAGTGTATTACAAAGGATTAAACATTAGTATACTCTCTTTAAATACACTAAATGACTACTGTAAGTATTTAAAATTAAGTACAGTTTTTAAAAGTGTACTTGTGTATAATTTACAAGGCACTTATAAAAAAGTACAATATTTGAAGTACACTTAAATACCACTTCAAGTATTACAGAATTAGTATACTTATTCTTACTTCCCTGAAGTTGCATACTTAAATTAGATTTCTAAAACAATAAAGTTTACCAGTTTTGTACCTTGGTTTTCTTATGGTCATACTCAAATAAATGGTTGAACAGCTTGCTGTGCTCAGAGGCCACTGACACGTCAGTCTAACTTGTAGTTTTAAGATGTAAAATGTCTCCAAACAGCTCACAAATACACACCAAAATAAACTGTATAACTGATGTTATGGTCCAAAGCAGGCGAGAATAAAATAAAGAATAGAAAATATTTTGAAACTGTGTAAATTCGGTTTAATACGCTCTCAGGCCTTTAAGGTAGAACTGTCCTTCACTCAATGCTTTTTTATACTAACAGACCTGCAGATACCCTGGTTAAAGCTGACATCTTTTTTTTTTGTGTAAATGTTTAGCTCAGAGTTTGTCATATTAGATTCTTATGTTGAACTAAATAATAAAATGAGATGTGAAATAAAAGCATGTTCCTTCCCCATCACCTCCACACCGCACCACCAGAGAGTGCTGTTAACTGACTTCATATTATTCTACAGCTGGGGATAATTCTCTGCCTGGTCTAAGACCTCATTTGGTGCGTTGTAGACAAACTAGGTGAAAATGGGGTGTTATTGTTGGTTATATATAACCTGTTAAACATTTCCTTGATGATACTTCAACATGTAGTCAGCACCTTCCTCAGACTAAATCTACTGATCATTTATTGGCTGTTGAATCAAAAAAACTAACCAAAGTAAGACCAGGTTTAAGCTAGAAGATTTTTTTTTTGCCTGCTTATTGTGCCTCTGTAATATTACTGTACAGTATACATCATATTCAGACTATATGCTGTAGGTCAATGTAACCAAAATAAGATTTTCTTCTTCATAAAAAGGGCGACAAAAAACAGCCCGTTTAGCTCCTGTTAACCTCTGTGTGTATTCGTGTGTGAATGTCAATGACTCACGTTCGCTGCCGGACGAGTCTTGGCGGTCGGGCTCGGGCGATGAGCAGCCACTCTCCGGGCTCTTGGGTTTGTCGCTCTTGTGTTTCCTCTTTGGCACCGTTACCTAAACGCCACATGTAGAGATCCACAAAAACACACAGAGGGAAACTGGTCAAACACGACAGCTACGACCAAATCAGAGCACAAACTGTACAGACATAGCTTAGTATCCACATAGAAAAGACTCGGGAGGAAAAAAATTGCAAATTAACAGAACACATTAATACAACAAAATGGTGTTGTGATGTAACACGCTACCACACAAACATGCTAGTCGGCGTTGGCGGGTCGATGATGTGGTGTGCAGTGCATGCTGGTGCATCGGGCGGCATTGTCTGTTTAACAACACTCAACAATGACACACAGCCAGCGTCCAAAATGAACCAAAGCTGCCAAGAGCTGAAACACTTTATTAATTCAGTTCAAAGGGATCAGACTGACTGGATTACAGCTCTTACTCTTCATGCTTTATTTAATGTGATGCAATTTTACAGGCTTGGACTCTTCCGTCGGGAAAAACAGCTTTTAGGGTTGATTAAAGGTAACGGCACGAAAAAAAAAACATTTTTGCCTGAAGAAGAGCAAAAGATCAAAAAACTGAAAGTGCACAAACGTTTTATCAGGTAAGGAGCTGCAAATAAACCTCTTTTATGAGTCTTTGTGACTTTTTTTTTTTAATATCTTACAAGAATTATTCTTCCATCACTCCACTGGTTGATAGCATATAGTTTGATGGTTAGAGTGTCTATCTGATATCACTGTGTTGGTGTTGTTCCCAGAACATCATAAATAATTTCGATCCATTATTGCAACTTGTGGGTAAAAAAAGTGACACCTGGAAACAGCTGGAAGGTTTAAATGCAGGACTCACCCAGGAGACAACCGTTTAATCCCATTTGAAACAAATTATTGTACTGTTCACTTAAATCACGTAATATTACCCATGTTTTTTCTGTTTTTTGTTGCAGTCTGGTTAGGTTCAGGGGACAAAAATACTTGCTTAGGTTAAGAAAACATGCTTTGGGTTAAAATGCACCCTTTCACAATGTAAAAGTTCACAATGTAAAAGTAATCTTTTCAAACAACACGTGTTTGAACAGATTACTTCTCCCATGTCTTTTTTCCAGAGTTATAACATTACAACAATATGATTGGTCGGTTTCTATGTCTGATTTCTATATAATGTTCTGGGAACTAGAGCAGCAAAGCGATGTCAGATTCTGCGTGGTGACCGATGCTGACAAGCTCAGGCACTTGGCAGGTGGTTATAATGAACACATACACAGACACACACACACACACACACAAAACGCAAACTGTTTGACTCTAATTAGAGTGGCTGCACCACGGCAGCCCGGAGCTTCTCAACATAACACGAACCAGGAGCAGCTCAGCAGAAGTGAGCGAACAGACACAATGAGGATGAGGACAGGTGGAGGTGAGGAGGGCGTGGTGGACAGCCCTGCAGCGACCACGGGCTGACGGTGGTGGTGGTCGGTCTGTTGGTGATGGATGAAGCTGTTCTCTGTTTTAGACTGGGATTATACTGAATGAAGTGATATCTGATGATGTCATTCTCTCTGTAATGCACAGATCAGTTCAACCCTCACCAGGGGTTTATTTTCACCTCGTTACATTTTGAACTGGAAGTTGGTAGAAACTTGTTTGGGTTTGCAGCTTTAACAACATCGGTTGTAAGATTGAGATTAAAATCACAGTTAAAAGAACAAATACGATTCTGTCTGATTCGATTAATGGAATAATAAATCAATAACTGGTGAGTTATAATTGGCTTGTATGAATAAAGATGGTTTCTATTTATATTCTGTAAAGGTGTGAATAAGTGGTAACTTATATTAAATTGAGTGCAGCATGAAGAGCGCCTAAAAAACACTGTGTAGAAGTTACTATTCTTGCTGCAACTTGAATGGCTTAAAAATGACTGTTTTTAAAGTTAATTCACCTTCATATTTTTTTTCACAATGCAAGAAATAATAAGTCTGGAGCCTCCATTATTTCAAAATACACCCGGTGTGACACGCGTTTGTGACGACTGATCCTTTCCCTCCTGACGAGGCAGGAAAAGGAAGGAGAACAGCTGGTTATCCACTTACTTCAGCATGCAGTCTAACCTAACGTTCCCGTCCTTACAGAGAGAACATTAGTGCCGGGGTGGGAAAAGAAAAACAGAGACAAAGAGGAATAAAAAATTTCAAAAAAAATGAAAAAAATAAATTCAAAAAAGGAGAAAAAAGGAGCAGAGGCGACAGCGGCGATGGCAGCACAGTGACGACGACACAAAGAGAAGAAGCGACAATGAAGACGGTGCACCGGGTGCTGCGTGGAAGGTGGCTGAGGCGGCGAGCAGCTGTTTGTTTGTTTTTTTTAAATGTCGGTTTTCGATCGGGAAAACCTACCTGGCACTTGCAATTGTCCCTCCGCGGCCCCTGGTTACTCAGACTAATAAGACTGCCAGAACGTACCATAGGGGTGCGGTGTCGGACCTTGGTCTGGATACAGCCGTCTTTCTCAAACTGGATCAGGTCGTTGAGCGGATCCCACGGCCTCGTGCTGGTGGGAGGGCGGGGGGACACAGAGGGTGGGATGATGAGACGTGCAGGAGGAAAAAAAAATGGTAAAACAGCAGAGGGAGGATGAAAAAATTAGAGAAATAAATGTAAGATAGTGTATGGACAACAGGAAGAGAGAAACAGAGAGAGAATGAAAGGAGAGATGGAAGTAAGAAAACACAAATACTGCTGAGACACTTTTCTTTACAAGTGAAAACTTTTTACCAGTGAAGTTCTTCATTACATTCAGTCAGAGAGAGGACCATCTCTCTCGATTATATAATATCATATAATAAAAGCATTGATCTCCATCATCAAGAGCAGTCTGCTAGCAGGTTAGCCTTCACTGCTGCAGTTATAGGGAATCAGCACTAGATGGCACCCTGTCACACTGGACAACAATATGGAACATGGTGCTGCAAATGGGAGAAGCTTTAATTTAAACTGCCTTACATAAGTACCTGTTGTAAAGTGTGAACACTGTGTTTGTCCTGCTGAAGGTGTGAGCGAGACAACTTAAAAGAAGCACTTGGGTTACCAATCCTGCACGTTTAACATGCTTTTAAAGGTGCATAATGTAGTTCTGGGAAATACATTTTATTCTGAGGAGAAAAGATCTTCATTGACATTTTTTTTTAATGTCTAAACAAACTAAATAAGCAAATTCTGTGTTTTCACGACTGAATAAACTGAATAAACAAACTGACCTTAAAGGACAACACAATTTCATCCTTTTTTTACTTGAACTAGAAAAGTGGCAGGGTCCGCCAAACATAAACAAACAGTGTTCTGGGGAGCTTGTTTTCCTCTGACAATAGTTTGTTTATTCAGGTATGGAAAAAAAAATAAAAATTCTGAATTGTATTATTACCTCATTAATATCGCCTCATTAAAATCATAATTCTGAGTTTGAATTTATTCTCCAAAAACTACAGAGTGCCCCTTTAACATAATCAGCATTAGATTTTTGTTGTTTGTTCCCTAAAAGAAGCACAACAATGTCTTTAAAATGCAACAACATGCATGATTTTTGTTATATGTACAGTTGAACTAAATATGATTGGTGATATTTTTCTAATATCCGTTTCATTATTATAAAAATGCTTAAACATTTGGAAATCCAGCAAAGTCATGCCAAATATACTGTATGTTTGTGTCGTCATTACATTGTTTGTCCACCAGAGAGCAGCAACAGAATTGATTTTTGCACTGTAAAATCATCCACTCAGTTCAAATTTGTCTCTTCATCACAGTTCTTTAGTAACTACATTTGAAGGTTTTTGTTCAGAAATGTTTATCTATAAAAAACAAACAAAAAAATAAATAAAGGCTGATATGTCATTGTGAGACATTTTTTTAAAATTGGTATCAGCCTCAAAAATCCAGTCTCATTCCGGCTACATTTATTAGTACACTAACCTTTGTCCCTTGCTGCTGTAGTAGTATGTAGCTCTGAGGTAATATTGAATTCTACACTCTCATAGTTTACTTTGCAATGACACTCATAGGTGACAGGTGCCTGTAGTTTAATCTTTAATGTGAGTCACTCACTCGGCATATCTGTAATGCCACTCTCCAGTGATGGGGTCCTGCTCGAACAGGGCGGGGATCCACTCCTCACACTTGGCCTTGCGCTCGCGGGCGGACTTCCTCTGAACTTCCTCCAGGATGAACTTCTCGTTGGTGGCCTCGGTCTGGTCCTTGTTGGTGATGGCCCGGGTCACGTGTTGCCACAGCCTGAGGGATTGAGAGGGGGCAAAGTCAGAAACTGTACGGGAGTAGTAAATACAGCACGAGCAGCTTAGAAAAGAGAAGCCTAAAAATCTATCAAGGTGCCAAATAGTGACCGAATGACAACATTTGAATTTGCTGTTGTTCCAAACATTTCACAACGTGGCAAGTGTAAGAACATTTCCAGCACTTTTCAGGCTGTTTCAGGATCTGCCGGTACTCTGATAACAGTGAAGCTCACCTCTCTGACTCGAGGTCCCCCTGCTCCTCTGGCGGGACGGTACAGCGGGTCAGTCGACTCTGCCTCAGATCCGGCGTCGGGTTCCAGAACGTGTCCACTGTCCCCGTCTTCTTGTCATTGATGAAGATCTCACTGTCCTGTAGGAGCAAATTAAAAAAGCTCTCCTTACTTGCCTACATCACCATAAGGCCTCAGTGTTCTTTTTGAGGGTGTATGTGTAAATCAGGGTTTGTTACACAACAAGCTGTCATCAGAGGGAATGTGTGAAGGTTGTTTCTTACCCAGTGGCCTTCTAGCGTAGCCAACACCTCCTTTCCCAGCTTGATCTTTCCCGAGACCTGATTGACGCTGTCACTGCTGCCCAGGAATGGCTGGAGGAAAAAAAGAGAAAGAAAAAGATAGGCGCAGGGAGAGGGAAGGAGAGGCAGATGGAGAGGGAAGGGTGAGGAAAGAATAGGCAATTGGAAAGTATAAGGAAGAGGACAGGAAGCAGAGGTGCATGCACACATATAATTTATATACTGTAGGAAAATAAAATACTGTGGTTTATTATGTGTGTATTTGTCTGTAGTGCTTTAAAACAGCATGGTATAGTACGATTTGGTTAAGGTTAAAGAAATGTGGCAAAAGAAAACAAGTGTTGGAGATAAAGCAGTTAGATTTTAGACCAATCTACCCAAAAAATATAGTAAGCTAACAACCACCATCAACCTCAGTTAATTAAAGTGCTTCAGCTCAATAGTCCAAGTTGGTGCACTGCGATCAATAGCACTCTTTTTACTAATGGGTTGAATTTTAAATGCACTTGTATCGAATCCCCTGTTTGCTTTCCCTCACATGTACCTGTCGCTAGTTCATGATAGGACAATGCAATTAATGGTGTGAATGATGGTGTGGAGGATGGGGTGGTTTTCAGGGGGAGGGGGGAGATGGAGTGGAATGGTGGAGTTGTTGGTGGTGTGAGACAATCAGAAAAGAAGTCACATGAGAAACTGAACTTTTTCTTCAAAAGTGTACTCAACAACTCAACAGTGGACTGATATTTTCTACTCCTCTAACGTGAGAACCTTGAGTTTAAACAAGAAAACTCAGCCATACCTTCAGTTTGAACTCGAGCTGAGCACTGTAGCCTGTCTTCTCGCACGCGATGGTGATCTGACCACCCAGCTCCAGGGTCATCGTGCCGTACAGGATGCCTAGAGCACGAGACATTTCAGTTAGCACCAGATGACTGGCTCAGAAAGTGGACACGACTTTTAGGTCTTGTATGTTACTGACAGATTCATTTAGCAGATTGTCGTCAGGCACATGTTCTTCTGATGTCCACCTTTTTACTGTATGTGCTCTACGCTGTATACGTTTGACCTCCGACCTCTGAGTCTGACATGCTGAAAACATTTCAATGGTGGATCGAACGGTTTCATGAACAGCGTTTACAGCTACATACAAGCACTCCAAGGGCGAGATCATGGCGTGAGAATGATCAGGCTGCGCTCTGACCTTTACAGTGAGCGTAGGGCATGTTCATCACATAGTCCTCTCCCCGGTTGAGAAAAGTGAGCCGAGCCTCCCCGTCCAATATGGCTGACAGGGAGTTTCCTAGAATGTAAACAATGGCAGTCAGTGGAAAGATGTTCTTGAACATTAAATGGATAATAACAGATCCAAAGTTGATTGAGTAATAGCATAATATTCAATTAGAACTGAATTGCTCTTGTGGGCGACATTAAGTGGATTTTAGTGGCGTGAGTGTGTGCATACCGTAGAACTTGGACTTGGCCAGAATGCTGCCACTCAGGCAGAATCCGTCCTTCCTGTTGCTGACATAGAAGGCTGACACTGGAGGATGATGGGATACCTGAAGAAAAACAGACAGCTGATGTGGTCAGCTTATTACGTGTAGTTGCTTTATGGGAGTTATGTGCTACAGGTGGGATGAGCTCTTGACCAATCAGATTAATAGCAGGTAATGCTCTTAATACTGGAGCTGCTGTTACCTGTTCTGCGATGTAGAAGGTCTTGCTGTTGGTCTTCTGGTGAAGCCACATGCAGCGGTATGTCTCTCCAATAATGGGGTTGTAAGGCTTCTTTAACCCCTGTGAATTAAAAACCACCATGACATGTGATTTTAGTACCATATATTGTGTCTGTGAGGGTCATCAACATCAAGTCTCTTTTATACGTTTAATTCTCCTCACCTTAGGCTTTTTGTAAAATCCAGAGATGTACCACTTCACCACCTTCTTCATCCGGTTGTAGGCATTCTCCTCGATGGCAGCCCTGAAAATGTAACACCCTTAGACCGATGCTTCCCTACAACGCATGCTGTTGACCTCGGATGGTACAACTTTGTACAATCGGCTATTAAAACTTTACCATGATCATATCTCTCAGCTGTTCTCTAGTTGTCATTGTGCACCTGACTATCCAGTGAACTTCACAGAAAGCAAAGACTGAATACGTTTTGCTTTCTTGCTAACTTTATTAAATATTGTTCATCTTTGCTTTGTCGCCTTTTTTCAATACGGTCCATGTCATTTTTCTCTTTGCTTGTTCTGTTATTACAGATGTAAGACACCTTAACCCAGTAGTATACCCAATAGAGGTACACGCCTTAAGTTTAAGTTAGCTTAAGTTTAAGTTAGCTTAAGTTTAAGTTAGCTTACTTAAGCTTAGCTTAAGCTTAAGTAATAAAATCTATCGGGATCAAACTTTGGACAGAGCTAGGCTAGCTGTTTCACCAATTTTCTATGCTACTCGAAATAGCCTGTTGGCTCAAGCTTCATGTTTAGCATAAATATATAACGTTATGATGGCACTGACCTCCTCATGTAGCTCTTGGCAACATAGCATATCAGAGTACTTTCCAAAATGTCAAACTATTCTTTCAAAAGTCTTAGGACAAACAGAAACAGTAAGTCCTTACTCTGACAGGAAGTCAGCGTGGTAGTAGTAGTCGGACAGTTTGTCCAGAAAGGACCTCGGCTCCAGGATGAAGGTGGGCAGCACCACCTTGGACAGGTCCATGCCAGGTCGCACCTGCTTCAGCAGAGTCCAGATCAGAGATTTATTCTCCTCTGATACCGTCTCTGTCTGGGCAGCCTCGCCAGCCTGGAGAAGGGGAGACACACACACACACACACACACACACAACGAATGAGAAGTGATTTTTCCTGCACGCAGCCTGCATTAATACCGCTAGGATTCACTCAGAAAACATTCACGTTCGCGCACGAGCTTAAAAGTTTTATGTGATTGTTTGTGCAACTGCTTTGCGAAATGAGGTTTTAATTAGAGCCTAACTAGAAAGGTTTTTTTTAATAGTAGGTGTTTAATTAGTGAGCTGTTGAACTCAGATTTCATTAGAATGGAAACACTTCTTGTTTTTATACCCCCTCAGTCACACCCACGCACAACAATCTACACAGGCTGTGATCAAAGCCTGTCCATGTTACAGCCTTCTTACTCGCCCCGGCAGAGCAATATGCTAATTTCATCTCATTATGCGAGTAAAAAAAGCTTTTAGCTGAAGTTTTAATTTAAGCTAACGATGAAAATGGCTGCTAGGAATCCTTTGGGAATACCGTGTAATGTTGCAATCACACTTCCAACTACAATTCTTTTTTTTTATCTCTGCATGAAAAGCGGTGGATCTGAAAGGAACTCCGTCTCCTACCTCCCCGAGCTCCTCGTGGGACTGCTCCAGGTACGGGGTTTCACGCAGATGTTCGTTAGGGTCCAGGTCGATGTACGAGTCGTCTTGGCGCTCTGACGTGTCGCTGTCGCTCTCCTCGCTCTTCTCCAGGCCTTCCGGGTCGGACTCCTCGTGGTCCTGTTCGCCCTCCCTGTCTGACTTGTCCGAGTACAGGTCAGGGTCTTTCAAATGGTCGCTGTCATTGAACCTGGAGGTAGAGCGGATACGGTCTTAACACTTGAAACATTATGCGTAAATAATTTATTTGTACTTCAGATTTTATTTCCCACTCACTGGAAACCGTGGATATTATGAGCTCGGAGGAGGCTGTAGAAGTTAATGGAGTGTTCTCCGCCCGTGGCCACGGTGCTCATGTCCTCTTTGCCCTCGCGGATCATGGTCCTCTTCAGCAGGCTGGAGCACTTCAGGGCCAGCTCTAAGGCGTCCATCCAGCATCGACCTGTGAGAGACATCAGGAAAAAGCTACTGAGCTGCTAAACTTTGCTGCAGCTTATACTGTATTTTCAGGCTTTGCTTCAAGTTTGTTATCAGATTTTTACTATTGAGGATGAGGTTATGGTTGTTTTGGCGTTTTCTGATAGCAATTTTGATCTTTGGACCCACAGTCACCTCTGCACACATTCTAGAATTATTTCCAGAGGAGCAACATTTCAAAATCCTTCTCATTCTGGTATCAATAGCATTACAGAGAGCATACTGTGTTGTAACTGAATGAAAACCAGATATATACCCAATATACTTGCTGTGCATAATTTATACAATTTAAACAGAGAAATAAAACTTTCTGAAAGTAAATATTTTGCGCTAGACTAGAAAACAGTAAGATTTTGGACACTGATTGATGATTCCAGCACCACGGAGAGAGACTCTGAGAGGGAGGGACCGGATTGGATGTTTCAGCACCACGGACAGAGACATGGAACAAGTGGGATGAGCCTAAAGCTATTCACGAGTTCACTCAGATCACTGTATAGACAATTCCGTGGAATGGATGATACCAGTGGTTCTCACACTTTTCTATCTTGCATCCCTTTAGAAGCCAAAACAATAAAACTGCTGGTTAAATTTTTGTTGGGGGAGACAAACTAGAGGGTGCTCAGGTTTTCATTTTGGCTTCTCCAAATGATGAGTATCTGATATTTTTCCACCAATACTGACAACTAATAGAACAGCTGTGCCACAGGTCAGCTTGCTCAGACATCCCTATATCACAATAATTAATTGGTTTGAATAGTAGGACTCGTAGTGTCAAACCAAGACTGGCGTCGCTTATGAAGCTGAATTCATCTTCGTCACTCAGCGCTGCTACTGACCAGAATAGCTGAAGTGTGACTGACAGCCTGTCTCTTACCGTCAGATTCAGAGGCGGCACGGAAGATGAGGTGGCTGCTGGGTAATGGCTGAGTGATGGAGCCAACTGCTTCTCCTTTAGGACCCTGATGACATCAAGAAATAAAAAGGGGGAAGGGGAATACATGTTACACATCAGGTGTTAGTTTGAGTCAGTGTCTTGATTGAGCCGTCAATCATTTTGATCTTTTCCACTCGAGGCCCTTTTGTGAGTTCCTCGGTGGTTTCCTGGTTTCAGCCTCAGAGTTTGCTCCCAGTTTTGAATCATTTAGTGTGCAAATAGAGGAAATCTAGCCTCCCGAGGATGCGGTTATGCAAACAAGCCATGAGAGGGGTTCAGAGGGGACAGAAGCTGATTGAGTGAAGTGTTTTCAGTGGTGAAGAGGATGACAGCGAGAGCGGGAACACTGTAATCTAAAACACGGACCGCTAATTGTGATTCATGACGCAAACATCAGGGAAAACACTCGAAGTGCGAGGTCAGTGATGAATACCAAATCAGAGTTGGAGTGGACGACTGAACAGAGCTGGAAACACAGGAGCGAATGCAAAATGTGCTCTGCCAAACATGAAAATGGAGATTGAGCAGATTGAACTCTTAATTATACAGTTAACGTCCACATCTGTTTATCTATCTGCTTTAACTGCAGGGAACAAAGAGTGATCTTTTTCCCCTTGATTATATGTTTCTGTTCCTTGTTCAGCACTGGAGTGAATAACACGCGTCACTCAAAGTGTATCTGTCTGCATAACAAACCTCGGACACTATTCTCCTCCTCTATTATCAATCTGTGTTGAAAAATAATGGGACTATATGGTGACTTTTTCCATTGCAATATAAAGATGTTATTTCATGATTTTAAGTGGAATCAGACAACCTTTCCTCCCCTAGCGTTTCTTTCCAAGTTGTATTAATGTTGGCGCACTGTAGCAGACGACTGGATCATTTCTGTTTTCCTCAGAATAACTACCAACAACAGAGGAGAAGATATAAGTTTATTAATTCGTGTAGTCTATAATGGAGATGTGGAGGCTAGATCAGCCTTCATTTACCAGGGATATTATATGTACGTTGGCAGACAAAATCAGCATATTTTATAGGTTTACTAGGGAATTAATCTAAACATGTACGATGTCATTATTCATAGCCATTACATTGTGCTATCAACATTCACTTCATAATGATTCCTTAAAGCAAATAACTTGCCAGTTTAAAGGATTTGTTTAACAGATTTTCGCATGGTAAATATAAAGCTACAGCCAGAAGCCTGTTGGCTTAGCAGAAAGACCAGAAAAACAGAGGGAAACAGCTGGCCTGGTTCTGTCAAAACGTGACAAAATCCAAAGAAAAAAAATTATTGTTGTTTTACACAGACTGATGTGGGAGACTGTTACCTCAAGGATGTGACTGTGCCAGACCAAAAATAGGTACTGGCACAAAGCCCGCCCCCATAAATCTTTAGGTTGTTGTTTTAATACTGTTTAAATACTGGGTATTTTATAGATTCAAAAACAAGATGTAATGCAGGGGCTGGGAAACCTGCCCAAAAAATAATATCGCAGTGTATTTAATTGCAATCAGGATCCTTGATCATTTTTAACTTCTGTTTTCATCGATTTTGAAACGCCCTGTGGACGAGAGCCAGACTCTAAATGGCATATCATTTCTAAATTTGCACGATTATAACATTGTATAAAAGATTTTTTGGCACAAGCTCCTCATCTGATGTTGTTAGCTATAACAAATGATGCATTATTTATAATATGTCACCCAAGGAAGAGCCATGTGAATTAATTTGTCCAATAACATAGCCATCCAGCTGGCCACATGGACTTGACTAAAGAAAACTTAAGAGGAGCATCAGTCCACAATGTTGTTTTCTGGCATCCTGACATTTTCTCTGATGTACATTCTCCTTTTCCTACCTCCTATTTGCACGACCTGGTAAGAGACCCCTGACTGATTCATAACACTCCTGAGAGCTACTGATGGCTGTGCGTCCTGTATCTGAAGGTTTGTTCTGACCTTGACGGCCCAGATCGATTGCTCCAGCGGGTGGAAGAGCTTGAAGCAGAAGCCGTCCTTCTTCGAGGGCCTCTCGATGAGCTCGCAGGCGTTGAGCAGCACCGTTCCGACCCACTGGCCGTTTTTGTGGGTTTTGTAGATGAGCAGCACGCCCGGTTTCAGCACGCACCACAGCTTGGTCCAGCTCTTCAGAGTGCCACGGATCTGAATCATATACAGATAAAAGTCAGTAAGTTACCTGTAATGCAACTTCTTTTTAGTCTGGGCTTGTTTCTGTTTGCCTTTAATTATCATCATTATAAGTCACTAAACCCGACTGTTTGTTTCTAAACTTTAGTGGCTGGTTGTTAGGAACACTAGCATACACATAAAGCTACCTTCTACCCTTTGAAAGGACAGTTAGATAAAATTATAGTACACTGTACAACCAAATGTTTGGGTCTAAGATGTTCCCACCTTCAGCCAGTCGGCCATGACGATGACCGAGGGATCAGTGATGGTGCTGAGCAGCTCTTTGGTCGCCCTCTTCTTCTCTTCCCTGTAGTTCTTCTTCTGCACCTACAGAGAGCACAGACGGACGGACAGAAAATGTTCCCACATCAATTGGATGCACAACTGTGCATATTAATATTCCACACTCACTCGCTTTCTCGCTGAATTACATTTGGCAGGAGATAATGAGACTGGAATCACACTTCTCAGTGTCGCCCGGTACCTTCTGAATGCAGAGAGAGTTATCGGCTGGATTTCATATCTCCTTCGGAACATAATGTACCCTGCCTATGTAAATATAGATTTTCTCCTAACTCGTCTCACTCTCTGCATTTTGTCATGTTGTTCGTTCATTCGAAATGGCCTGTTTTTTGAGAGCGGTTTTGTTGACATGAAAACAGAAGCAGTGCTGTCTGGAAATACAAGTCAAAGGCAAAGAATAAAAGCATGTCCATGCAATGCTACAGTCCAGTGCTAACAAAAGGTGCTAACCAGGCGCCCAGGAAACATGCTGGGCTTTGAGGCCAATCTGACACAGTGGTCAAACTGTCTTACTTCACCTGATGCACACTGGCCCCAAAATACTTTTTTACATAAGCTCACATTGGGAAAGAAGTGGCTGTGAAAATGCGAAATGACTCGTTTCCCTATGAGAATTTGATCTGATTTGGAAATTATAAAAGAGCAGCACTATTAAATCATTTATCTTCATTCAAGTTAGCTGAGGGGTAAATCCAAGTCCCATTATTGGACAACACACTTATTAGAGCCATTTGTAATTCCCAAAGCTAAAATGATCCCTAACAGAGCTATCAGGCCTGAAGAATATCAGACAGCAGCCATCTTTTCATAAAAATCTTAAAAAATGTTGTGCTGTCAGTACTTCTATGTGCTATGTTGTATCACCATGACCTGGATGACTGAGAACCTTCATCAACATGCTGTCAATACTTGAGTATTTCCCCCAGTGCTATTGAAAATGGTGTTGATCATCAATATTTTTCAAGATATTGTATCAGTTGGATATTAACACTACTGCCGATCAGGTATTGTGGTGCACAATGTGAAGGAACACTTGAGTTCAACCTATACAGTTTTTATAACAACTTACCAAGTAACACTGTGTGACAGTGCACGACAAGTATTTTAAAGACGTCGTCGAGCAAGACTTAAGCCGATTTAAGCTCTCTTACCTTGAGGGACTCCTTTTTGGTGAGCTTTCCTCCGGATGCCGACACATCTTTGTCTGAGCCATTGTACAGCTTTGTTTCAGACTGTCAACACACAAGGAAAGCAAGGCTTTAACAGCAAAAAGTTAAAAACATAAAGACATGAACATCCTTTTTTTCTCAACTTAATGTCATCATAAAAAATACTAACTATGTATCATGATGCGCTGATAACACACGACTCAAACATGTGTGATGACTATAACCAAAGCTTTCTACATACAAAATCATCAGCTTGATTTATTGCTGCACTCTGTCTAGCTGCTCTGGATAAGTCATCCACTTAATGACTAAATAACTACAAAGTGTTCCCCTCTTAATATGGCACAAATGGTACAATAATCAGTCTACTGAAATGAGGACATCACATTCTATTTTTTGCAGAGAGCTTGTGTGGTTCCCTGGTAGCCTTAACTTAGCTCAGTTAGCAGAACGAAGCCTATAAATGCCAGTACAGGTGTGTGCCAGCTCCATTCACGAGCCAATTGGAGCGATTTAAAGTAGAGAGACAGACAGTGATGTACTACTACTTAAGGCCTTAAATGGCCACAGGCAGAGTTAGCCTGAAGGTACATGATAACAAGCAGCAAAGCTAAAATCTTCTCTTTCACATCCTAAAGAAACCCACACAGAGTTTCCTTTGGCTCAGACTACACGTGTTTCTCTGGAGACGGATGGAAACCGAGGCTCAGTTCCGCTTTTTCACATCTTTTCTCAGATGTTGGATGTTTTTGATAGCCGAATCTGAAGATCGACTGAAGTCCGCAGATAAGCATTCATCGAAATCTTGTCTTGGTTTTGGGAAGCCTCGCTGATTAAGAGCTTTTGATCATCCTGCCGCGTCTCCGTCCTTGACAAAATCCAAACAAAAATGTAACAGGATTCCTGTCTGATGAAAGCGTCTCCGCTGTGACTCAGAGGGAGACTCAGACACCCACGTCTCCGCCGACAAACGTATTTGATGTGGACCACGACAGATAAACTAGACGGGCCTCCTCCACACTGAGCTCATTTGAGAGGGATGACGGAGTTTTGAATGTTTGATGTGTACAGTGTTGATGATGTGAGACTCGTCTCCATGTAGGGTATCTCACGCCTGAGGCGAGACTGAGAAAAGGATAGAAGACGAGCGGTAATTCCCATATTCTCTGGTCTCATTACAACATGCGCCCAATCGCCCGTTATTGTACAGAGGAGTGTTTTATCTTACCTTGCTCTTAGATATGGAGTGCGAGTCCTCTTTTAAAGGCAGAGGCAAGAGGTCCTCCTTCCCTCGCTCGAAACCTGGAACAAAAACACAACAGCATGAAGAAATGCTCTCTCATCATCATTCTCCAAGTGACTTAAAGTAACTCATTCCAGAAGACCACCAAGTTACTTATTTACAGCTTTAAAGGTCCCATATTATTATAAGCGAGATTTCCATTTTTTTTTTTTTAATACAGCAGGTCTAAGTGTCCTCAAAATATTGTAAAAGTATCAAAACACTCAAGTCAGAGAGAAATGCACTCAAGCCATATTTAAAATCTGTGCCTCGAAACAAGCTGTCAGGATGTCTGTATCGTTGTGATGTCACAGCTGTACAGTCACCGCCCTCAGCCACGCCCCTAGTACGACACGGTTGGAGAAAACAGAGCTGACGGTGCCTGTTCGGACCTGTGAGAGCTGACCTATCAGAGCAGGCTGGGCTTTCCAGAGGGGGGACCTCAAGAGACGGGCACTAAAACAGAGTGTTCATTCAACACCCAAAATAAAAGTTTGGACCCGAAAATGAACATAACATTGGACCTTTGACGTTGTTCAACAGTATTTGATGTTGAGACTGGATTAAGGTACCACAATGACAATGCAACTCAAACTAAACACCTCAGTGTGTGACATGTTTTTACTTAACTTTGGCTCAACAGGATTTTACCTCAAAAGTCTGGATCCACCAGGAAGCTATGTGTTCTAAGATATGCCCCTTGGATGATGGGAATTTATAATCCAATTTTAACTGTGAAGCAATCCACCAACTCAAATGATTAGTTAGAGAGTTTCTGTCTCCGTACAGTCGGCGCTCAATTTTATGACCTGTGGTCAGGTAGGAAGGCTGGGCAGTAGTTCTTATTCATCTTAAAAACAGAATAAAGCAGCTTTTCTTGTCTTCTCTATCAATTTATGTCCCTCCTGCCAGTCTAATTATTCTGTCTTCCTGCTGATTGACTGTCACTCGTGTTCACCCTGTGGTAACTGCAGAAAGACAGTATATTGGTGACCGTCTTTTTGATTTTGCTTGAACACATCCTTTGCTTTTTAAGATTAGTACTAAAGTAGAAACAAAGAGTAGTCACTCTTCTCATTTCAGTTTATTGTTCAAAAGCAAGCTGATGGAAAACATTGGAGAAATTATAATTATAAAACGTGCCAGTTGGTTCAATTCACAATTATTAAAAAAACATATATTTTATCTTATAGGCAAAAGATTTGATCAATTAATTGAAAAAAACTGGTGTCACTTGGTGTTTGTGTGCTTTCAATGGTGAGATCAGCTCGCCATTAGATATCAAATGTCTTTTAAAATATTTCCAAGGCCTGCAAGTCCAAATGTTTGACGAGCTGAATGGAATCTCATTACAATACCGTCTGTCATGAGAGCAGATTGTCCTTCGAAGTGTCCGGAAGCGGGCAATACAATCTGGTTGGTAACAAGCTGGCGCCTGCTACAAGTGCCTGATCTAAACTGAGCTCTGAGGTCAGAGAAGTTGAATAGAGGTTCCCTGTTTTAATCCATAGTTTGGCCAGGACAACGCAAATGTGGAGAGTGAACAGGACACAAAGAAACAAAGACTTGGCTACCAACTGTTAGAGCGAAGTTGTTGATGGGAATGTCTAGTTCTGTAAATGTCAATCTAGACAATAATGGATGTGTCTTGATGCAGTTGAATGTAGACTTAGTGTTGTTGTAAGAAAACTAAGCAGACAGACACTCACTGTTCCTCACTGAGCTTCACCTTAGCTTTTCTAATCTTCATTAGTGTGCCAGCTTCTAACCAATTAGTATCACCTCGGCAACAAATTCCCCGCTGAGACCCCGGCAGTTCATGACACCGGTGGTCTAAAGGTGGCAGAGAGCCTGTAAATATTTTATAGTTTCCATCTCTTATCCACAGGCCATCGTTACTCAGCCATGAGAGCGAAGGAAGCGCTGCCGAGTTCCATTGCCAAAACGAGATATTTGTCATTTGGAAAAGAGTCACGTCTTATTTGAACAGCCATCGACTTTAATAAAAACAGCTGTGCGTCTGAGCTGGCACAGCGGGCATCCTTCTTATGAATTCTTACTGCGTACTTGAATTGTGTCCCGCAGTTATTTGGGAGTTTTAAACCAGGATACTTTTAATAACAACAGTGTGATGTGATCATGTCTTCTCATCTATCCTGCTTCTTCAATTGACAGCGATGCCTTTCAATAACACCCTACAAACAAGCTTTCTTGCTGGCAGTCTATTATTTGTACATAGAGGGAGCAATCATGGTGATGGCAAACAAATTGGAAGATACAATAGTGTGTCAGTGCTTCACGGTGGGATATTTTCTTAAACTAGCTAGTAAATAGACATTTCTGGATTCGAAAACACAAACTACGACGCAGTGTTAACTACTTTCTGCCCAAACAGTTCCTCTTGGGAATGAAAATAATGTCTAATATGTAATTGTTATATGTAATTGTATAGAAATGGTGCAAAAAAAGAAGCACCCCTTCTTGTTTTCTATACATTTCTTCATCAACACAACTAAAAGAAACAGCCTTTCCATTCAACTGATCGCATGCAACGTGAGAGCTAAACATTGTTAGTTCAAACTGGCTCTAATTAAGCATCCACAGTGATACACATCAAGAAACGAGGGCACACAATTGTTCTTCCTTTCCTTCTGAGTGCTGCTTTTTGTTTGAGTGTGGATCCAGTGTCAGCGGTACATTAGATGTCCCACCAGACCATCTGTGCCCACTTGACAGGCACATCTCCATGCCAACTTCAACTAGAAAAACAACTCGAGAGCAATTCACCCGCTATGGAAACCACTCATCAACCTCTTCTTGCAATCTCATTCTACAGGGAAGGGGATTGGATGGATGATCATAATATAACAACTGAGTTAATTCAAAAATGATATATTCACAGTGTCACAAGATGGTGTCTTAGAAAACTTTGGGTTAGTGGAAAGAGAGTGGACATCCACTGCCCCTGCACTCTACATGTCGAAGTGTTTTTGGGCAAGATACTGATCCCCAGATGGCTAAATGGCTATTGATGGCTAGGTGGCGCCTTGCATTGCCTGCCACTAATGTATGAATGGATGCGTGAACAGGTAAAGCACTTTGAGGGTCAGTAAGGCTAAAGAAGCACAATATAATTGCAGTCCATCTACCATTTAATTTCTTGAAATCATGTGCACTCAGTCATTTTGGGTGTCACTTCCATCAACAGTTGCCCCTTTTCGGAAGGACTCCAACTAAACCTTTCTTTCATCACTCGAAGAAATTAGCTTCTAAAATAATCCGCCTGGGTATGAGGTACACTTCATGTATAATCTTAAGCCTAATAAACCCACATCTTTTTGGCAATGTGTTTTCTTTATGCAAATGTGTTAAGGACAATGTCGAGTCTGAGAAATGGGCTTTGCTGCGAGGGCGACAGAACATTTTGATAAGCATTTCCTCTGCTAAGGACAAAGGCTGCGCAGGGAAGCAATCAGTGTGTGAAAGCAGCAGGAATATTAAGGTAGAGAGGGTTTTGGTGGTGTGAATTTGAGTATGCTATGATATCTACAAGTAGGATTAGTTTGTTGTTTTCCAAATGCTGGATTTTTCTTCACGCTGTTTCTAATAAAGTGACTGTTAGCTGTTGAATCACTTCAGGTTTCTATTGAGCACTTGTTTAAAAAACACATTTCAGAGTAACATGAAGCATTCTACATATGATAATTGAAAGTATTTCACTGTTAAAAGGAAGGTTTCTCAGAATGACTTGCAGTAGCAAAGATCAGCTGGCAAAGATTTTTTTTTGTTAACCTGTCACAGAGATAATGGTGACACTGCTGACAGATGCCACTGGGTCTGGGTAAGGTCAAAGTCCAGTCTCTCATGCTCCATCTGGTTTATTTCTGACCGGTAGAGACGAGGACTGGACGCCTCGTTTTGCCAACAGGATTAGTGCATGCCAACTGTTTGTAATTTAAGTCTCCTTAGAATTCAATTATTTATGTAACGTTTTACATTTTTGACATTTACCTGATACCACAATTACCAATTAGTAACTTTTCTGTTGTTGTTGAGTCAGCGCTGGAGAAAGGTTTGGCTGCCACCATTCTCATTCTAGTATAGGAGGAAAAAAGTGCTCCAACTTGTTTGTATCTTTTCTTTTAAACCAATCATAATCTTCTTAGTTAGAACTTAAACGTTAATTGTTACTTTGCAGATTGCATGCTGCATTAGAGTCAAAATATCACGTTTTTAAGTAATTTATTTTATTGGCAATCGGATTGAATTACCACTGATTCCAATTATTGGAAAAATGCTGAATATCAAATCTAATAATCGCCCAGTAAGTGGTCGACCTGTAGTATAAAGTAAATGCATACATGTAAATATATGTATACTTTATTTTTTACTAGTACTTTTGATACTGAAGTACATTTATTGCCAGAAAATTACTTTTGATACTTAATTACATTCAATATCAGGCACTTTGAAGGGGCTCTGTGGAACTTCTGTGTTGTGCTGGAAGCAGGTTGTTAGTTTGTGTTAGTGGACACTTCTAAACCAATGTTAGCTACTGTTGCTCTCTCTTAGTGGACGGCGGCACTGAGACAAAGCACTCGAGAACATGCATCAAGTCCAACCTGTTGGCCCGTCACTGAAAATCCAACCTTGGTCCTGGACGAAGAAATCCACAATCCACCAGCATTAACCAACTTCATCAAATCATCAACGGGCTTGTATAGTCAACTGACAGAGACATTGAGGGTCCTATTTTTCACATCACGTTACAATCCGCTCACATATGGCCAATAAAAAAGTGATTAACGCATGTATACTGCGACAAATTGCTACATAGAGCACCTTTAAGACTTCCACTCAAGTTCTATTGTATTGTGTCTTTCCCTTTTACCAAAATTTTAACAAGATATCTCTAGTTTTACTCAAGTATGACCTTTTGGGTACTTTGCTGTTGGCTTGTTTAGGTTTGTACTATTAGCGAACAGGTAAGGGTGGCTTGGGTAACAGCACCTCAGCTCAGAGGTTGCCATCATTGCTTCCCATAGAGACAGGGATTTAGAAAACAGTACCACGCAGATAGCAGAAGGGAGGAAATAAGTCACCCAATGGCAGGCTTTTACCCGCAGTCGTCATCTGGTGAGTCAGTCCAGTATCCAGTCTGTTCAGACCTCTCTCTGCAAACTACTTGGAAATGGCTTTAAAATGGAAATCCTACCGATATATACAAAGCAAAAGAGAGGAAAGGAATGAAGATCAATGAGAATTTCAACATAAAACAAGCCTCTGCAGTAAACATCCTTTGTGAGATTTCACTGGATCAAAGCAAAATAAGTAGCGAACAGTATGAGCGTTAAATTTGATCGCTTTATTCGGTTTAATATACATGAGTAGCATGTTTTTTTGCCAAAATGCACAAATTTACACCACATCTTGTCACGACATTCAGTCTGCAAGTCAGCTAGATCTACCCCTCGCTGTATGTGAATGAATTACAGCGATTGAGTTTTTGTGTGCGTGTGTGTGAGTGTGTAGCTGTGGAGTTGTAGAGGACACACGCCCCACTGCAGCCTGACTCAGGCGTTTGCTTTTAAAGACCACAGCCGCAGTGATCTCACTGCATCAGACATCGCAGATAGGAGGAGAGGGAGTGAAGAGACGGAGAGAGGAAGAGCCGCCACAATGAGTGTCTTTCCACATTAATGCTCTGCCTCACAAAATGAATACAGTCCGGATCAGGCGAAGCAGTGCACCAATATTATGCCTCGGACGCACAATGGCAGAGGTGAAAGTGAAGGGGAAAAGCATCACGGAAACACACCATTCGGTTAATTCCACTGCAAATCGCGTATTTTAATAATGTACAAAACCCCTCTCTGAACGTATATTTTCACAGGGGTATAATGACAGGATATGAGCTTTCCTTTCACCGACTGTCTCTGCTATCAAGTCTCAAAAATTGCGATCACTATCTGATGTCTAAACGTATTAAGAGTCAATGCATTGATATGATTTCGACTGTTAGTAGTAAATAAGAATGACTGTCGTCCATTTATCCCGATGGAGGTGTGGGTGTGGTTGAGCCGGCGCCTCTGCTGGGGAAAACACAGCAACGTAAGATGATGAAACACAAAATCATGACTCGCCGTACACACTTAATGTCATCTAGTTTTTGTGTTATGTTAGACATTCGCCGCCCCCCCCCCTGAAATCACCTCATCTCAACCCAGTCATGATTAATGCAACACCGACGCTGCTTTCTCCCATTAAAAGGAGCTTCTTTTCAAGCCACTAAAACTTCAACACCACTCCACGTCTCGTTTTGGAAAGGCAGTCCCTCTGGAGCTGTTGCTGGCGCCTCACATTCTCATCACACCACAGATTAACCCTTCTTCTTTCAAGGTGATTATTATTTATTTATGCTCATATTAGTGCAAAACACGAGTGATTAAAAAGACAGAAAATAATGCAGCCATAAAGAGCACTACGCTGACATTTTCCTTTAAACCATGATTTCAAAAGCAATCCAAGTCTTCATGATGCTGCTGTATTTTTTTTTAGGAGCTGCGAAGGCTACCATGGAAACGGGCAGTGAACAACAAATTGAGGGAAAAGCTGACAACCCAGTTACCCTTCAGTATACATCAATTTTAGGGAGCAAATTGTTTGCTTCTGTGGAATGTGTCTACTATTCCGGCTCAGAAATCATGAAAAACTGAACGACGGCCTGTCTTGTTTTGCTGCTCGGGCTGAACGCAGGATGAGAGAACAGTACAGCAAAACAGCAGGTAAAAGAGAGATGCGTTCCCTCAACTGTGAATGGATCCAGAACGAAGGAACACAGTCCGTTTCAAACGTCAAATATTGTGTGAAACAGTGTACCCTCTGCAGATCAGCTGGGACAGTTGGGATGCAGGTCTGCACTGCAGACAAAAGGTATCTCTGCGACTCCATATATAACAGGTAATGTAGAGGCACGCTGTATAGGTTCATGTAGGGCTGGACGGTATGGCCTTAAAATTATGTCATGATATTTTCAGGAGACATCGCGATACACGATATATACCTCGATATTTTGAAATTTTCTAAATATCGAGGTATATATCGCTCAAAAGCAGTTCCTAAATGTAAGGACTGGGCGACAGACAATATGTTTGACCAAATAGGCCCTACTTCAATATCGATATTGGAACAACATTGTAGGAATGATTACTAGTACTATGGCAAAATAGCACAATGAGATTTTTGACCAGTAAAGTGGATATAATATCTGAGGGGGTATTAGAACAAGTGGAACAGTCTGTTAAATTACATCACTTTATTGTAATACAGCCTTCAAGACCAGCGAAAGACACAATTTATTCCACATCACGATATAACGATATCCAAAATCTAAGGCAATATATAGTCTCATATCACGATAACTATATTTATCATACATATTGCCCAGCCCAAGGTTCATGTAAACACAGTATTGGTTGATGTAAATAAAATAATAATTTTAAAGTTGTTATCAGTTATTGTCTCAGACTTGAGAAAGCTCCTCATTCAACTCATCGTGTGTAAAGTTGGTGTTATTGCCCTTTAAAATGAACTTTTATGAATTAAATTTTAGACACTTTAATTTCCCTTCGGGTCCTTATTATCCCGCCTAAGCCAAACTTCTGTTCTCTTCTGTTTGCTACTGTAGTGCACCACTTCTTCTTGATAATCAAAAACCTATCCTACTTACATCTTTACGGCCAGTGACTCCACTGAGTGTTCCAACGTGCAGTATGCCAAGTCATGCTGACCCATGATTCCGTCTAATTAATCGACCGTAAGGGTAGAGCTTTTTCCTCTCGCTTAATAGCTTTATGAAGGCCACGTTTTAAACTTCAAAATCAATTCCCCTCACAGCGAGTCCCTAGCTACAGAGGAAGCAACAGCACACAACACAGCAGAAAGAGCCCGGCCAACATGAAAGGGCGTATCCAATAAAGATTAGGCAGACATTTAGCAATAATAAAATCTGAGATTACTTTGGGGTTAAGTGTATTTGTACTGTAGTTTATCGCAGAAGTTCACAAAGGGTATCAAAAATGGAGTTTCAAGCAGCACAGCTGAGTCCCAGCCTGCCCTCGTCCTCGATCATTTTAATCTCCAGGCCTTGCTCCTGGCCTTCAAACCTTTTTCTTATGCAGCCTGTCAGGGAATCACACATACGTGACAACGACTGAGCCGAGGTGATCCAATCCACATTAAAAGGGTTGTAATTTTTATTCTGTCAACACACTGGCAGCTTGACGAGACAAAAGCACATTATCTCTTGGAGGGGATGATATATCAAACAGGATGTGCCTGGGAGAGAGTGGGAGCATTAGACAGGTTGTATTACCATGGCTGCTGCTGTGTTGTGTCGGCGCTCTATTTATAATCCACCGGGGCCATGTTCATGTGCACTGTCAGATGCTGGTCTTTTGTAAAGACTGCAGGTACCAACCCGGTGGCCCATCTTTTGGTATTTCAGGGACCTCAACAAATACACTGTAAGACCCAAACATTTCCAAACAGCTTGTTTGATAGAGACAATTTATTCTAACATATTTCACCAATCGACTTGAATCAATGTTGCCTGTTCACCATGGGAACAACCCAAAACACAACAGGCCTGTGTGTTTCTGGTGCTGACACACAATTGCTTAATGCTGACTGTTGACAAGTTGCGACTAGATGAAGTTTTGTGTGTGTTACCTGAAAACAATGTAGGCAAAGTAGTTCCTGCTGTGTAAACAAAAAATTGGATGAGGTTTGGATTACAGATTTGCTGCAGCTAAATACAGGTGAAGCAGAAGTTATTATTTCTTTGGCTTCGACTCGAAGGTGGGAAAAGGTCATGGTTCTCTTTTACTCATCTCTTAAACCTGCCTTCCAGTATCTGGCTGTTTCTATATTTTTATTCCCTACGGCTTTGAGTCTCGACCAGCATGGAAATTGTTGAAACTAGCTGAGGAACATTGCTCAACTCAGGCCCACTGTGTCTTTACAGGAGATGGTGACAACTATGCATGCATATTTCATCTTGTCTTGACTTCTGCACTTGTCTTTTGAACTGCCCTACCGCAAGACATCCCTAGATTGCTGACAAGTGGCCCAAAATGCTACTGCAAACCTTTTGACCAAGTCCTCAAAAAGGTCTCGATGAATGCCAATTTTACACTGACCATCCCTCCAACACAGAATCCAGCTCAAGATTCCAGTGCTGAACTGGGTCAGTCAAAAAACCATGTACAGAAACTCATTGTAGGTGTTTTAATCAGCACTATTTCTGAAAAATTGTAAATGATACCCAGCCCCGACCACAATAGGAACCTAAATAGCTACAGACAAATCATTGACTGGCAAGCATCACCACAAAGTAGAGCTTTTGACACCACACACATCGCCGGCAGACAAACAAAAACTGAGTCATCAGCCATCCATGTGAGACTGTTTCCTACGAGACACAGCCTCAAAGAATACAAATCCTGTTATGTTAAAGCTACATAACAGAAGGCAGCATAATGTCTGACGCGGATATAAAAAAAAAGGACAGGGAGACAGATGTAAGGAGCAATAGAAGGTAAAGAAAATAATGATCATAAAAGGAAGCACAGAAACAGAAAGTAAGTAAGTGCAGCCCTCCTGCACCAGCTGTCTCCCGCAGTCTCTCTAAAAGCAGTGCCTGGTAGTGGAGCGTATAAAATAAGGATGAATGGAGCCGAGGCTGAAAAGTGACTGTGAGAAAAACAACATGACTCAGACGGTGTCTCGCGGCTCAACTTATTTGTTTTGCTGGAGGAGCTGCAAGATTAAAGGGGAAAGAAGGTCACCAGCCTGAATCCCCAGACACGGAAAGGTCTGAGAGGCAAAAAAAAGACAATGACGAACAATCTGCCCTCCCTCGGCAACTGCTGGTGAGATGCCCTCTAGCAAGGCACTCATCTGAGGTTGCTCTAGGTTGCATAGGACTGAATTACTGCATCAAAGTGTGGCGGTGTTTGTGCACAGTCAGCCTTTCATGGATTAATAAAAACAGTCATTTGCGAAGGTGGAACAGAGAACATCCACCCTCTCAAAGCCCCAGGCGATGCCAGCTGCCTGCCTCCAGGTTTGTGCCCTCTGCAGGAGGACAAAAACAAAGGGAAGATCGCGGAGGTAGGGATTTTACAAATCAACACTAAACTGATTTAATCCTGAATGTTCTCTGGGATTTGATGTACTTCTGAAAGCGAGGATTATGACTGCACTCTCATCAGAGGTATCGTTGGAAGCTGAGTAATAACAAGCTGGCTGAGCCGAGGCCTGACCCTTCTTGATTCATCGGTTCGCACCGACCTGTGCAGACCCTGCACCAGCCCATAAATGGCTCGCTATTTTGCTCTCCAACAGAGAGTCGTTGAAATAGGGATTCACAAACATTTCACAACTACTGTATGACCAAGCAAAACTACTCAAAGACTTAGATTTTAAGAGACAGATACAGTATGTAACCTATCGTTTCCACCCTTTTTGCTTAAAGTAGAACTAATCGTAACTAAGTAACTAACTTACAGTTGAGCTAATGAATCATTACATACATGCCTTGTTCTTAATGATTGGGATTAGTGCCATATTTTGGTGTGTGGGCACTAGAAATCAAGATTGATGGACACAAAGGCAGTTGATTAGCTGCAGGGAAACACTGTTAGCTGTTACTTAGCGTCCCATCTTTGAGTTCAGTGCTCCATTTCTTCCCCCGTGTTTTGATTCTGATCATGGGGTAATATGCAAAGTGCTAAGGTTACAGGACGACCTGTCCTAGCAAGTTTTGACAGTCTTTGCTGTTACACTATCAGGAACCAGGTAGGAAAGGTAGATGGCTTCAAGGCTAGGCCTCTCCCTTTACTACAATTTGGCAACAAGGTGCAATTTATAAGAAATTAGACAAAGTTAGAGATTGGAAGATGGGATGTCCGACTGTTAAGTGTTGCATTACAGAGACATTTACTGGAGTTACCTGGCTTTTCCTGGTCCAAAGCTCCTGCTGTAGTTGCTAAACACTGACCTTTTGCGCCGATCTGGCAGTACGCACTGCTACCAGCTAACAGCAGGTACAGCTGGCAGCACTTGGTGTATATGGTGATATGCCGCCGCCATTTAAGCTGAGTGTGAATTCGACAGGTGGGAAATGTCTACATAGTGCATATCTTTAGTGATGAGCTTTAGTGATGCTGATTTCATGTTCTGAATGTCTAGTTGACCAATTTGCTTGGTCAGAACTACTTAATTCATGGTGTAACTATGGTTGTCCATGATTGAGCAGGTGTTGAAATAACATGAACTAAAATAGCAAATCGATGCTAAAGTTAACAAGCTGGGATAGTTAACTTCCACTTTCAATATGGAAGTGAGCCTAGATTGCCAACTTACACTTTCTGAGTGGAAAACAAACTTCACAGCACCCAAATGTTGGATGTTGAAGTGGAGCAGACGTCTTAAATCACAGTTTATGTCAACACCATGTGGGCTTGTTAAAAAAAGGGGGGGAAAGTGTCTTGCATCTGCATTCACAGAATATATGATTAGAAGCGGTCTATTCAGAAGCTCGGCCCAGAGGTTGACAGCACATCTCCTAGCAATCAGATATCACTCAACTGCTGCCATGAGAGACTCCAACCCAAAGGCTTAAAACTTTGTTTCCACAAATATAAATGCATTTGCAAGAACTGATCACATAGTCAAGAGAAAGTTGCCCCTCGCCTGTGGTCAGGGTAGTAATGCATTCAAACGTTAGTTTTTTCAGTTCCTTTTTTTCTGGCAACATGAACAATGTGCTTTTTGTTGCAGAAACTTTAGAGCATTGAAACAGGTTAGCCATCATCCAAACTCAGTCTGAATCATTTCTCTGGAAGCCAAGACTGAGCAAAAACAAGCTGACAGCACAGCCCGATCATGAGAACTCTACTTACAGTCAACAGTGCATCTGACACGCCTTCTAACTAGACCAAACACTTCTCACTTTCTAAATCCACTACTACAGACATACGAGTCAATCACGAGGTAAAACTACAGGGTCAACCAGCCACAGTTCCCAGCGTGGAGATCTACAAAATCTCCACACGCTCATACACCCACCTGGCAGCGAGATGGGTGACAGCTCGTTATAGCCCCCGAAGGAGGCATTGCGGATGAGTTTGCGTCCGTCCGGGTGCGGAGGTCGAAGTGATGCTGTCCCGCCGCACGTAGAGAAGCGGCGACGACTCAGGAGGCCCTCCTCCTTCATCATTGGGACGGCGGGAGCTCCCCCGGCGGGTGGGAGGAAGGGTGGGGGGGAGTGGTAAGGAAACTCAAGGGTAGAAGGGCAAAGGGGGGTCCGGAAAGGGTCTGATCCGTCTCACGCAGCTAGTGAGCCAAGCGAATAAACCGACCAATGCACACACAAACACACACACACACACACACGCACACAGAGAGAAGCTCAGACACCAGGCATGAACCAGTTCAGTATGCTGCTCTCCTCTAGGCTTCCTTCAGCAGACTGCTCCCTTTCTCGCTCACACACACTCTCGCTCTCTGCTCTGTGAGTGTGTGTGAAAGCAGCAGCCTGTAAGTACTTAATAACGAATAAGCCGAGCCCCTCCTACTCCCTCTCCACCGGATGGGTAGGAGAGCTGCATCTTAGCTTGAAAACAGCCCTTATTTTTCCACATCTCGTCTTTCTGTTCTGCGCTATCGCTCGCTTCATTTTTAATTCATGGTTTTTGATTCAAAGGGACACTTCACTGCTTTTCGGCTATGTTTCAATGGATTAGTCATCGGGGTGACATGTGCGTGACATCTGCAATGTTTGCTCATGTTTTCGAAATATGAAAAACATATTTTGGACAAAAACAAATCAAAACGATCACTTCACTGTAGCATATATTGGAGACTCAATAGATTACATTAATTATACATTAAGATTATACATTAATAAGCCACAGACAACAGAGCTACTACTGATATTCCTGCCCTCCGGCTAGTGTCCATCACAGCCAGATAGTAGCTAGTGTGGCTGCCAGCTAGAGTGCCGACAGTAGAGCCACTGGGAGTAAAAAAAAAGCAGAGCTGCCAAATAATATTTCGATCCAGGTGCTCACTCAAACCAGGGAAAGTTTCACCACTGAGCACTTCTTTCAGCCGAACGTTGCCAGTTCTGAGGAAGCCACTGCTGACTACTCCAGTTCTTTTAACCCATTTTGTTGAATCTGAATCCAGTATTCCATCCGCCTATCCAATCAGAATTCCCTGTCCTATTCATTCGAATTTAGCTTTCAACAATTTATAGCAACTAAGTCGTATTCCCCCGGACATTCTGATGAGCAGATTTTGCATGGTATTTCCGTTGCAGCTTAATGGCTTCCTGAGTATTCAATTCTGACTTTTGAAGCAGCGATTGAGAAAAAAAAACTTGTAACAAGCTCTAAGAGTGTTTTATACAACCCCCGATTCCCAAAAAGCTGGGACGAATGTGATCAATTTGCTATTGCTTTTTGATACATTCTCAATTGAAAGCAGAGCAAAAACAGTTGATTTAATGTTAAGTCATCAACCTCATTGATTTTTGTAAATATATGCTTATTTTGATTTTGATGGCAAACAAGTCGGGACAGGGGCATCAAAAGACTGGGAAAGTTGTGGAAAGCCCCAAAAACACCTGTTTGGAAGAATCCCCTGGCGAACAGGTTCATTGGTAACAGGTGATCCTCATGACTGTGTGAAGGTTATTATTACGAGGGCTCAGGAAGACTTTGTACAGTTGTTTGTGAATGATTGTGTGCTTTCTCTATTTACGTTTCACACACAGTCCCACGTTTTTGGAATCAGAGTTGTACATTACTACTTCCAAGAAAAAAAAGACATAAGATTGCGGAAAGAAATTTGTTGGACACTGATATTAACGAGCTGTTAGCAATGTGCAAGGGATCGAAAATGGAACGCTATCAGAACCCAGCCCTGTGTAACGTGTAGGACGTTAAGCTTACAGTGTGGCAGACCCAATAATTTCCCATGCTGGGGTGGTGTGGGTTTACCACTGTGAAGATCTCACGCAATACATACTGGCTCATGTCAGCACTCTGGTTTAAGCTCAGTACATAGGAAGACTGATTTCCTCCATCAATATGAAAGGCTCTTAAGCCACTTTAATAGCTGTGAAATGTCCCTTTAAGACCCTGTATACACATGCTCTCCATCTTCCTAATCACACTGATCTCTTGTCGTCATTACTCAGGTAATACACTTGTAACCAGCTATGCATTAGACTGCACACACACAAGCACACACAACCATAAAACATGAACTCTACTGAGGACAGAAGGAAGCACTAAATCACACCAGTGCTCAGTTGACCCTGCTATACTCCCTCAGATGTAAACCAAGAAAACCAATTACATGGAATGGATACATCTTCATATTGTCATCCTCCGTATTTACTCAAATATGTCATATTACAAATTTACAGAATCAGATTGTACATTCACGTAGAGCATCATATGGAAAAAGCTGCAGCGCGGCGGTCACTGAGAGCTGCATCGAAACGTGCGCTACAGTTAAATCATGCTGAAAACAAATGCTTTGTCTATGACCGAGCAGGTGATTCTGATCATACATTGCTTTGTCCACAGGCACCTGTGACGTGCTTAGGACAGTTTTTCTAGAAATGCTATCCCAAATGATGCAGTTCCAGCTGTATTTTCAAGAACAATCATGGCTCAGTCTGAATGAAGAGCTGATGTATTTTGATACATTTAAGATTCCCTTTAAAATTGGAGTTATTCTGCATGCAGCAAGTCCCTGCGCTATGTGGTAAAAAAGGAAACCTTGTTTAGTTGTTGTGCTGAAGGTTGTCAAAGAGAGTTAATGTCTTCAGGATGGTTCATACAAAGGACACCAGTGGTTACTGTATATTTTTGCTTGGCACTGGCCCTTATCTTTGAAACACAGTCCTTGAGGCGCAGTGCCTGCTGTTGATCCTTCCGCAGTCCATTGGCATCTTCCTTTCAGCTGACCTGTCAAATCTACTCTTTTATTTTAGCTCTTCAAAGAACTTAAAGCATTCTACTGGCATCCCGGCAGACTGTGTTATCCACCGTCCCTTGAGACATTTCACCCAAGAGAGCTTGGAGAGGTAAACAGTGTAATCCCCTCCGTAACAACTGTCCCTGAGCAACCTGATGGATCTAAAAAGTACTGATAAGTCCGCAGCTCTGCCTCTGATTCAAATGTGCTTTAATTAACGCAGGTAATTACAAGGGTCAGATCCCAGGCCTAATTAACCTGCTTTCAGGGGAAAAATTCAATTTCTGCTGCTCCAATGGCGTCTGGAGAGCCGCTGGGAAACATTCTCTAAGTATAGTCGTCATCTGGGTCATTATTCAAGTTATTTTCAGGGAAGTTAAGATTGTTTTTGGTTAATGAGTACTGATTCTGGCAAATCCTAACCTCGCCACATTTACTGACTGAACAAATGGAGCTGATCCATAGTCGAGCATAGCTTTCACCTGCAGTCAACACTGTGTCCGCTTTCAATCTGTTCTCCATTCTTGTCTTTTGCCTTCCGTACAGTTTTCCCTTCTGCATCCCTGGCAACTACCTGTCTGGCATTTTGTTTCTAACAAACTGTCGCGCCTTATCCACCCTTCTCTAAAAAGCATTCCTGTCACAGTGACGTTCAGAACCATTAAGCGAACAAATGTGACCGTTGTTCGAATGTCAGATCCTTGGCTCGCCAGGTCGGATGGAATTACTCCGCCACATCTACATCTACCTGCTCCAGTACTCGTGGGTATCAGATGAGCCGGTGTCAGGTGTAGGTTGTACTGCCAGGCCAGACGGGCCGGCACGGGGGTGAATGAGGATCTTTAGCTGCGCTGTGGAGCAATAATGCAACACAGGCATGTAATCTCAAAGTTATTGCTAGATTTGCATCCTCTGACTTCTTTACTTTTCCTCTATGAAGCCACGTCAAGTTTGACATTGGTGATTTGAATTAAACGTCTCCACAACTACTGACTGCTGCAAAATTTGGTTCAGACATTCATTTTTCCCCTCAGGGTGAATTCTGACAACTTGATACTTCCCTGGTTAATATTTCTGATTTTACCTCTAGCGTCATCAATAGGTCAAAGTTTTAATTCATCCAGTACTTTGGTTTATGACCAAATTCCTGTCAAATAAATAAAATTCCCATCAGCCTCAGCTGCACTTTATGTTAAGTGCTAATTAGCTAATGTTAGCATCCTACCGAGCAAAAATTAAGATGGTGAAAATGGCATTGTCACTGTGCGCATATCGGCATGTTGATGTTAGCATTTAGCTCAAGGCATTGTTGCTCCTGCTAACATGCCCATAGATCCTATGTCTTATTTATCCATTGGACTTGCTATTACCTCAATAAATAACAAGTTCCCCCAGCCAAAAGGGAATTCCCTTAAAGCCATTCCGGAGACTTTCATTTTTGTCGATTCTGGCAGCCCCTTTCGATAAAAGACTACAATGGTGAGGCAAAGTAAACTTAGTTTTAGTGTTGCACTGTACCATTTTAAACTAAAAAATGGTTTCAAAGACTTATCCAACCCAAATAAGTTGGAATCCAACCTGATGACATTAAAAATAACTACAATAACTGCACAGAAATAGCCAGTCTTCTCTCTGATTGTCTATTTTGTTTATGTAGGTCTTACAGATGTATCAGTATTAAATCAAGACTGTTTCATAACCAGTAAGAAGATCCCTGTAGTACGTTTAAGAGGAGATACCATCTGATACAGTTTGTGATGGTTGAGAACAATGCAAATCTTTCTGAGGTGATATTTTGTTATCTTCAACCGATATCAATAAAAACCTTTTTCATCATAGCAACACAGATGAGAACACAAAAGTCAGTTTGAACAGAACAGTGAAGCTCAAAGAATCTGCCTTAGCAAAAAAACATGACTAGACTGCAGACAAACTATGACACAGTAACCCCCGGGCTGCAGTACAGATGATACCATCCAGTGGAAGTGATACACACACTGTAGACTGTAGGTCACATGCAGACAGACATATCAAGCCTTAGATAAAGGCTACAAGGGGACCCTGTAAGCTTGGGATTAGCCCTGCAATAAAGAGGCTTTTTGAACACTGGCCTGCAGGCATCTTCTGCTATACTCCTCTCGCCTTACATAAGAACTGTCAGACACTTTGACAAGTTAATAATTGTGTTTCCGTCCACACGACAACTTTGATGAGACACTTCATGTTGGTGTGATTTTCGTTCTGTCCTCACAAGAGTCAACTCACATAAACAATGCACACATACGAAAGCACAATACAGAAAGCCACAAGACAGCGCACATCAGAAATCGTCAGGGGAGGGATGAGCAGGTAAAACTAAAACAACCCACATGTCAAGCTGTCGCTCTTGCTGGAACACTAACAAGCACTACCTCTGTCAGCTGCTACTACTTCATACTGTACCTTGCTTTCCCTCAGGTTAAAACCAGTGTGCCCCAAGGTCAAGTGTTACCACGACTCTAATCGCCCAACTCATGCCAAAACCTCTCCTGCTTTAGATCTACGTTGTGTTAGTCCATGCAAGCCTTCGGCCATCTGAGCAGAGCTCAGGCCCCAAGGCAGAGATATTCTCCATCACCTTCTCCCCGTCCTCCTTTACTTCCACACACTCCACGTTATCGACAGTACATATCTCTGCCGTCAAGCCTCGTCCCTCTTAGTGCTGAGGCCTCCCGAGGCTCGGCCAATCCCTGAGCGAGAGCGTGGGCGGAAGGAGGAACACTGGATTGGCAGTGGCTGAGGGTGCAGATAAGTCCGGCCCCCTCCCATGTTGTTAACCCCGTCAGACGGAGCATAATCCCCGAGGCTGATCTTAAATCCATGCTGACCCCACCTGCTCTCTCACTCTCGCACTCCCTCGCTTTCCATCTCAACTCACTTCCCATCAATGTATACATTCTTCGTCTCCTCCTCATTTCTTTGTTTTGAACTCTTTCATTATTTTGTTCCCTCCCTTCCCCTGCACCTTTCTCGTTCTCCACCTCCCTCTGTCCCTCTCCACGACAGGCAGACTTTTCTGTTTACCTGGAAAGAGGACAGCGAGTCGGCGAAAGGCGGTTAAAGCGAGAGCGGCTTTAAAGCTGATTGCAGAAGCCTCGTCAAAAAACCTCCCGGGTTTATTTTTGTTCTCGGTGAGTCATAAAAGAAAAGTAAGGCTCGCTTGACGGCCGGAACACAGAACTGAGAGTTTGTCTACGCAAATGTGATGATGCAACAAAACTCAGATTAAAACTAAATAATCCAAACAACACTCTCGATGCATCATGAAAGCAGTCTGAATCATGAACTAATATTACACAACTCTTTACTATAAATAGCAAGTTTTGATTCTCTTCTGTTACAGTCAGATGGATACTGTACTTTTGAGCCCAATTACATCTGATTGATATCAAAAAAATAAGGATATATTGAAACTTTTGAAACTGGAGGAAAGAAGATGTCACTTCTTGTGAAACATTAAGAACAAATCAACAGTAATTATAGGTCAGAAAAGGATACTGTTTTTTTTTTTTTTAAAGTAGGTGTTTTGCAAAACTGAGACACGAAACTATGTATTTCTAAGTCATTCAACCCCCAAAGTGCATTAACATACAATGTTTTGAAGTAAGATTTGAATCTAATTATTTAAGTACTAAAACCAGGTTTTATTTAGCTAGGAAACCAAATTACAACAGCGTTGTGATTCACAAGTATAACAACACTCTAGAGAATGTGGAATTCGTGTTCTAAGCACCCCATGTGTCTTTACACGCAACAATCTGACAATGATTATGCCAGGTCCTCATTTGGAAAGGGTAGAGGCGTAAACAAGGGTTTGAGAGAGTACTTAGTACTACATAAATACAACAAATTGGTATGTAAGAGGTGAGGCACTTGCACTCTTGGGGTACAATCAAACGTAATTATCCTCCAACAGAACTGACGAGAATTGTCCTCAAGAAAATTATGCCTGTTGTTTACTGAGCAGCGTCGAGTCACTAAAACGAAATAATAAAAAAAGGAAATCTTCACGACCAACCCTCACACCTTCGCTGTGAATATTCACAGCTAACTCCTACAATTTCCTTCTAAATTAAGAAATGATAATGTCAATGCGACGGTCGTCACCATCACCTACGACTTACTGAACCCCACATGAAACATCTCCGTCAGGTCGATGCAGCCTTCAAACTGAGAGAAACATGACTGGATTTTTTAATTTTGGTCAAGAAAAACAAGACATACACCGTCATCAGTCTGACGCAAGACCGAGGGCTAGCTGAAGCAAGTTCAGTTGCCATGGATACCCATTTTGGGCTGCAAGAGTCGAGGGTCAGAAAAAAAAGGCTTTCATGCTGTCTTACTGATTAGACAATAGGCACTTCTGCTGCTGTATCTGGTTTACAGAACACACCGTCAGGAAATATTTGCCCAGGAATAGAGACTGTTTTTTTTTTTCCCTTTACAGTGATGCTCTTCAACTACAACGTCTGCATACAGCACACTGAGAAAATTCTTATCCGTGATAAATACCTAACACGCACAGGCAGACGTCTGATGCAAGACATGTCCAGAAGCTGGAAAGCAGTTCAGCAGAAAAAGCTTTTCTAGAAGGTATCACAGGTGATTTCTGTAGGCACACACATATTACAATTCAATTCAAGAGTCTAACATGAGTGATGGGGAGTAAATGTAAATGATGTATGCATGCTGTAAATAATTTCTTCGATTTATTCATTGTGTGTATTTATGGCATTAAATCCTTTGTGATGCTTCCACCTTGTGGTAGGAAGTAGGCTTGCAGCCCTCCTGTTGTGATAATAAATAGCAGAATACTAAAGTGTCCCAAATGTGTACCACAAGTTTCACAACCAAATCCAATAGCAACATTTGAGCACTGCTGAGTCACATGTTTGAAATGACACATGCATTTGCAGTGTTAGATTTGAAGCAGTGAAAGTGCAAACCTTCGACATACACGCGGTTCATCAAATCCAGCAGCAAAGACATGCAGTCAGAGCTTCAAATCCCTCTTTCATATGTGACCTGTGGATGTTAAACTGGATACTGCTAGCAGCCCAACAGCAGCCAAATTGTAACCCAATCCACTTGGTTATAACGAGTGCTGAATGAGCCTCTTGTCCTGCCCGTCACAGGAATCTACATTTTTCTCTTGTCCTTGAAGGATAAATCAGCATTCTCACCATGCTGTCATGTTACAAAACCTCAATACATCTCAGAGCAAAACAAATACATCAGATTCTTGCACTTCACCAACCACAGCAGAGAATCCACAGGAGGGCGCTGTAACACAAGAACAAGACACAGGCAGCCGTCTGAGGGGTGATGTAAGACCCCGGCCAGATCTAGCCTTGAGTTTATTTCTGGACAGTTATACATCCTCTGTTTGATCTGTTCCTAATCTGTGTCTGGGGATTAACCGTCGTATGACCAAAATGAGAGTCAGTGAATCAAAATGAGTTGCTTTCCAACCACACAGCTCTCTCTGGAAATGAGAGAGCTAAAAGGTAGAGGGTAAAAGGCTTTTGCCGAGCATCATAAAGAGGCTGAGAGCCAGGTTGCGAACCTGGTCTGGTCTTTATGATGTACCACAAAGTAAACCTCCACTTCCTGATGAACATCTTGGCCTATTTATTTTGGCTGTGAAGGTCATACACCACAGCTCCAATGTAGCTATGATGTATGACCTCAATATCAGATAATAACAACAGCAGCAAACAAAGAGAAGATGTAAACCGGCGCACCAGCACACAGGCAGGTTGAGAACTACTCGTCGAGTGGAGTCATATGAGCTGTTACATTTAGCTTTCCCAGACACTCAACAGCTGTCCTGGGGCTAGAAATGTCCAGTGTCAGGAGCATGCTTTTAATTGTCTTAAAGTGTTATCTTAAATTTAGAAAAACTGAAAGACAAAGACAGCAGGATTATAAGAGATAAGCAGCTCAGGATGCAGGTAGGGCCGTGGTCAGTTCAGTGGTGTATGCTGTCAGGAAGTATGTCTTTGGGTCTTTGTTATATTACATTTTAGGCATGTGTTGTTCTTATCATACATTTTGTGGCTTGCTCGGTGTGATGCGTGACTGCTGACTGCTGGTCTGTGACCTTTCTGTTGACAGCTGCCCTGACCATTCAGAAACCAATTCATATTCATGTGTTCTATCAGGAGAATTCCTGCGTCATCGCATAAAACTAATATTACCAGAAAAAATAGGATTCATAAAACAGATCAATGGAGATTTTGGCACCTAATGGCAATTATTACATAACAGAAAATGTTAAAATGTAGTTGCAAAAGTAGCACAAGGAGAGAAGAGTCAGGAAGTCAACTAACCAACTCTGCAATGTCAGTAGCCAGCTTGCTAACGATAGCAAACATTAGCCTCCATTAGCTGCTGCTTTGGAGCAACAAAACCACTGACTGTATTGAACTGAGCAAAGGAGCGTTTTATCATTTATGAGTTTAACTTTTCATTTGTAACAGAATGAATTACTTTAAAATTCTCTCTTGTTTAATTCAAAAGATTGTTTCACTTTAATGAGAAATGTCGGCAGCAAGTGTTGAATTTAATTAGCACCGGCTTAACACAGGAAGGAGGGCAAAGGAGAACCTACTAATAATATTTGCGAGTTAGAAAAGTAGTTGTGTTACAAAGCAGAACTAAGAGATGCTGAGTAGGTGATGTTATTGTAAGTATGTAAAAAAAAAACGCATTAAGCTCAATTTACTGTGACCACAGGTGAACATGGAAGACATACTGAGCTTGCAGAAACAGTGAGAAGAAATTTAACAGAGTAAATCCCAAAAATATGTTACATTTGGTAACATTTACCTACAAAAGATAGAAATTAATCTTCCTCAACCTGAATGGTATAGTGCATCAAGTGCATAAAGTCATAAACGTTAATTTTATGACATAATTTATTTGATTATGAGATGGCAGGTATATAATACAAGTCATGTCTGAAAAAGGTACGAGCTGTGAGTATGTTTTTTCATCTGCTAATAAATCATGGAGCTCAGTGTAGCACTGTACAAACCAAACCTGAACGTGGTACAAGTTCAAGTCAGAAATCTTAACTCAAACCTTGCCTGTATGGTAAACCAGTGGTTCCCACCTTTTTTTTTTTCTTAAGGGACCACTTTTCCATTACTGACTAACTGAGACCCACTGACTGGATAATAAAGCTTAGGCTCAGCTTATATTGAATGCAATAACTGCAGGACGTTTGTGTAAAATAATCAAATGGGTGAATTTTTCCATTGAATATTAAATCAGAAATGAGCTTTCTTTAGATTTTTAAGACTTTCTTTCTTTTTTTAAAACAATTAAAAATACTTTATGTCTTGACTTGGCTTCTTTATTTTTGACAAATTCAATGTTTTTTTCTGCCTGCCGCGCAGCCATGGTTCTTTGAGCCCTTTTCTTGTTTAACAAGGACAGAGGGTGAAGGCTCTGTGAATATAGCTTGTCTTCAGGTATTCAAGTTTTCTTCACAGACATGAATGAACTGCTGAACATACAGCCCTACTGCTCTGTATATGTTCAGAAAAAGGGTTCATTAACCTCTGAAATCAAAAAGGCCTCATGACCCCCATGAAGCTTGAGTGACCCTTCGCCGGGGTCAGGATCCCCAGGTTGGGAACCAGTGCAGCCAAGCGCAGAGTGCAAAGGAAGTCTGGATCTTACCGTGGCTGTAGCTGACCCCCGGGCTGAGGCTGGAGGGGCTGGCCACGTGCTCCCTGTTGGGCGTTTGGAGGCCTGCCTCCTTCTCCTTCTCCCTCTCCTTGTCCCGCTCCTTCACCTGGCGCTGGCTCATCCTGCCTGGGGTCAGAAGGACGGTGTCATCACCGCACACTACCACAGCTACAGACAGACAGAGGGACGTGGTCGGTGGGAGGGGAGATGAAAAAAAGGACATGAGAGACATTTTACCATCTTACTTCTGATTAGAGTACAGACAGCCCACTTTAGGTACAAATATCACTTTTTTGGAATTTATAGGTATTTTAATTGACTTTCAGACCCATTGATTGCTTCTGATGAGGTTAATAAGATAGCTGTATCATTGAGGTGAATGTTGAGAGACAACTTCCTTCTACATTCCTCACATCCTGAAGGTTACCCTGAACATTTCTGTCAATCTGCTGATCCTTACAGTGATTGGCTGGCCTTTCAACACTCGTCGTCCTTGGTCCTGGCCAAGGACAATTACTCAAGTACCCATGTATTATTATTTAAGTGTGTAAGTTAAGGTATACTGTTGATGTTTCCCTATTAATATAATTAATAATCCTTAATTTAATCCTTTAATTAAATTCCTTGTTTTAACACAGTAAATGAGTTAGCCTCTAAGCTCTCGACTGGGATGCACTGTGAAGTCACACAACAGGCTTGCAGGTTATGCCCACACACACACAATGTGACAACAAAGATACTACATAATCCAGATCGTAATCCGGTGATGTCAGCGCCTGTCTTCCCTATCACACAGCACTGTGTGTTCAGCAGCCACGGATGCAGCTGTGTACATGTGTGCATGCTCTCATGGGTACGGGTACACCACATATATACGTAGTGACACGCTTTCCCTACAGTCAGCAGACAGGTGACAGTAGCAAAGAGGACAGCAGTGGATATAGAACCCCAGAGACGGAAACATCCTGCCACACATGGGTACCGTATACGGTGACACGCCTTCCCAATTGCACTGTTAACTCGCACATGGCACAGCAGAGTTTAAAGGTTTGATTCTACGTAGCGGCAAAGACAAACCAGGTTGTAAAAAAACAGACTTCTCATGAGAAAGTGCTCGGGTTGTTTTTCAGAAAGCATGGAGCTACAAACAAGTCGCCTCTACAACTCGAGAAACCTACAAGTACAAGGAAAGCCCCGAGCAAAATGAATGTCAACAACACTTTATGCAAATTCTGCTCTATGCAAACTGCAGTTAATGGTTTATTAATGAGTCTGGACCTTTGCTGGATAAACAAAGGTGCTGGAAGAGCAATTAAATCTACTGTTAGGAACCCAAAAAACAGTTTAAGTACACAATACTATTGAAAACGTTTTTAAAAGAACATTTGTCACAGAAAATGGGTGCATTACTATTAGCTTTTGGCCCTATTTGAAACACACACCCTTATATTCCATCAACCCCTAAATACCAGCCCTGGCCCTTCCCCTGGCTGCATGCACTGCCCTTAGCCCTTCCTCTGAAAGGTCGCTGGCTTACCGGAGGTGGCATGATGCTCTCTCAACTCTGCATGGTGCTAGCAGGGGGAAAGGGTGGAGACAGAAAAAGAAAAGTACAAGAGGGAGGAAAAAATAGTGATAGTTGGGGGAACACAGAGAGAACAAGGAGCGGTGAGCGAGAGGGATTGAAAAAGTGTGTCAGAGATTTTGGATGAAGATTAAAGGAGGGACAGGGGGAAGAGGGGTGTCCGCCATGTGATGTTGACCAGATGTTGGCAGTGGTGGGTTTGCGTGCGGCAGGATGTGGCGACAGTGGGCAGCATCAGCAACAGCAGCGGCGGCAGCAGTGGGAGAAGCCGCAGCCACACAGGACGACAACGAATAAAACCAAAAGAGGAGACAAGAGACAGAAAAACAAAAGAAAAAAACAGACATTAGTTTAACCAAAATGTTAACACGGACACAAGTCGACACGTGACTGGCAACAGATCGGAGCAATGGCAGGGATAAGATGGGTATCGGGTAATGCAAGAGGACTGAATGAACTGAAGTTACCACACTACCACACACACACACACACACTTATTATTATTATAGTTTACAATGGCAAATGCTGACATCTTGACTGATGTGACAATTCCTGCTGCATCCATCTATAATAACTAAAGCAACACTGCTGTAACTGTTAACTGTCACTATGAGATGGACGATGACTGTATCAACAGATTAAAATGCAAGTTTTTTGTGTCTTTACTTTAGTCCCAGAACTACCTAGTATTTTAATTATTGAACAATTTGATGAATTGTTTTCAGTTAATCATTTAGTCTTTAACTGTTCAAAATAAGAGAAGTAAACAAGACATGCTCAACCATTCACACACACTCACACACCAATGAAGAAGACATCAGGAGCAATTTGGGGTTCAGTATCTTGCCCAAGGATACTTCGACGTGCAGCTGTTGGATCCCGGGATTTGACCACCGTCCTTCTGATTAGTAATGGCAGACCTTCTCTACCTCCTGAGCCACAGCTGCACTGATGCTGATGTTAACAGTAGCAGGTATAATGTTTACTATTTTTAACATTCTAGTTCGGTGTGCTGGCATGCTAACATTTGCTAATTTGCAAACTAAACAGTAAAATCCCATGCCGCTAGGACTTATGGGAACGCCAATAGTAATATTTGGTAATAAACCTAAGGATTTGACAAATTTAAAATGTGAAATGAAGCGGTCACAAGTTATGATTCATACAAAGTTTCATCACAATACGTTCAATAGTTGCTCATTCAAAATTATAAACATCAACTTCATTGGCAACGAAGTCCCTGCATCATCTGGGAGCCATAAATGTTTTGTAGATAAGTATTCTGTTCATTGACAAATCAATTTATCAACACATTATTTCATATCTACTTTAATATAATCAGTGAGTCATTGATGAGTTACTGGTTATGTTTTTATTATAGTTTTAATTTCTTAAAAAAGCTACAATTATTGAATTTAATAAGGCTGACTACATCAATTTTAAATACATAATTATTTTTATCATTTAATATTGTGTGTGCCTATCATATTCCGTTACATAATCCAGTTGTCTCCTGTTTAACATATCCATTTTGTTGGCACTGAAAGTCCATGTATTAATAGCATTAATCTACATTTCCATTTACAGTTGGAATCTCTCCAATTTAAAGAGGTATAAGCCCAATGAATATTAAAAATAGCGATAGGAGCTCTTCTTGGCCAGATGTCGAGCCCTGGGCCCATGCACCTGTTCCCGTGCACAGCAGAGGGCAGACGCACTCAACAGCTGGTCGAAAAAAAAAGAATCCAATCACATTTGCTCTCCGAGGCTTTCCTCTGTCCTTCGAGCGGTAACCACACCGGTTCAGCTCGGTCACGTTCACAATTACCTGTCAGAACTGTCCTAATCTCTCCATCCTCGAGAGGACATGTGGCTCCCATTAAGGTCGACGTGGAACTGCCCCTAATTATCACATGATGGCAATCTGTACAGCTGCAGCGGATGGCGTGTTTAAGTGATGTCACAGTCATACCTGGAACCACGCCGGATTGCCCTAATCTCCAGGCAGACGAAACACAACCAAAGGCAGCTCAGCAAGGAGCGAGTCAGATAAAACAATGCCGCTGATTGGATATTGCTCGGTTAATCAGGGAGGGCAAGTCAAATTGCGAGGTTCTGATTGGTTAGAAACTGTAGAGCTTCTGTCTGAGGAGATAGACACTGAACACTGAACACCAAGAGCTGCTTACAACAATAAGGCAAAGGGATTAGGGAACTGTCACTGAGCATCAGAGGTCGTTTAACAAAGCTTTCTTGGAGAGGCATCCTCGCAGTAGTTTTCTAATTTAATCTTGGCTCAGCTCGTTTTCTCACAGCGGGAAGGCAGAGTTACACTTTGGCCACTCCCTCTGGATTGCAGACTTACAGTGACCGGGACAAGGAGGTTAGACGAGTTTGTGACTGGAAGGATTCCTAGATAGTCTAGGGGATTCAAATCAATTAGTCTTTCATCATAGTCTTTGCTGGACAAACTGACAACCTGGGGTTGATTATCTTTATAATAGCCTCACATGATGATAAGTGTCGATTAATTATGCAGATGAACGTGTGGGTGTGGGGAGGACTGACAGGAAGACAAAGTGAGGGGCTGTGAATAATCTCAAAGTGTCACCGATAAAGAAATATGCATTGTGACAGGCAACCTGAGCAGAGTTTTATTGGTGCAGTGTAATGAGAGGCGCAGTTGGATCACTACATGTGGCAGGCCTTTATTAGCATTTGAAAAGCTTTCCTGACTATAAATTGACAATCAAGCTGAAGAAGCCGGTGGGTGACTCGACTGTAGCGCTTGACGGCGAGGTCTGAATCCTGACAGACCAATCAAAGGGGACCTTTCTGTTTAAATTGACTCATTCAACCCCTGCCGACATGTCCAGGAAAACCAAGTTATTTTATGTATAATGAGAATGTTCTAAAAATTGGTTGGTAATATTTTTCATATAATCAGAAATGAACTTTGAATCACTCCCACCTGCCCCAACTGGTCATCTAACAGCCAAAGTCTTTGCACACAGTAACTAACTGAATGAATGAAAATGTGGTTACAGACCAGTTTACAGTGAATACAAGGGCAAATATACTGTTGCAATTACAATGAATGAATGAGGGAGAACGGACAATGTGGTAGTCATGTGTAGTAGATCACATACATTCCAGGATTCATCCATATTGTCTCTAGGGTTGCATTAATAGATAATATATTTCACTGTGTACCGCAGTATGAAAGTTGTTATTGTGCCGTGTACAATTGCTTCACGTCTGTCATGACATAATATTATGATAAGGAGGTGTTTTAAATTCATTTGATACAATGAAGTGTTTGTTCAGCCAAAAAACCTTGTTTTCATTCCTTGAAGGGTCATTATAAATGATAATAATAATAGTAACTGTGTAATACCGTAAAACATTAGACCATGAAACCAAGATATTTTCTGAGAAATCTCGTACCATTGCAACATTTCACTAATTTAAGTTTATCAAGTTTATAGTTTGAAATCAGCTTGTGGAAAATAAGGTGGGCCGAACTTAGAAGGCTACTGTCGTCCAATGTATCGGATACAAATTTGATCAACATTTAGATAGAAACATCGCTTGTTTGTTTGGTTTTATAAAGTACAGACGGAAATGATAATCTGACTGACTATACTACTCGGTATTCTCTACACTTATCAAATTAAGTTTCCTAAAGAAACATATTACATCATGGAATCTTGCAATGTGTCTGTTAAACAAGTCATGATTGTTTCCTCTGACAGTAATAAACAAATGCCAACCATGAGTCCAATACAGTCCCCACTCCAATAAACTTTTAATTTACCTAATATAATGAGAGTACCCTCCCGTCAAGTCTTTGCAATAACTCTGGTACAGAGGTGGCTCCAGCAGGAGCAGCCATAGCTGTAAGGTCTTCAAGCTAAATGAAGAACAGAACTCAAGACTGTAAGACTGAAGACTGTGGACTGGGAAACTGTGACATTTGTTGGTGTGACTAAAAAGATGTTGAATGAACCTAACTTCTCAAATTCAGTGAACCTTTCTGTTTTGAAGCTGAACCAGTTTGCAGTGTTTTACAGTGTAGAATTCAATCATTATATGTATTTGATTTAACTGGTTTTAATGCAAAATGTGACATTAAACAAACATTTTCTTATTGAACCTGACGTATAAAAGCAATATTTTTTCACCAACTTTACATTAAAACGTATAATACAACCACTTCTCTCTACATTAGGAGTCAAAAAGGCTCTTCTGAAGCTGTGCTGCGTGACTCGCACAGAGCAGGTCTGACTACAGAGGCTGGGAAAGATGACAGCTGGCGATCGTGTTGTACCTTTTAACAAAATCTATCTACTGTACATCTCCATTTATGAGCTGCTCAACGCAACCACGTGTCTTTTTAAGACGGCAGCGTTTGCACGCAGAGCCAGTTGTTTTCATGTAAGTGTAAACCAAACAGCAGATGTTCGATAAACCAGAGGAGTTAAGCAATCAATGCTGCCAGGATGTGAGCGAACATGATCACAGATATGCATGTATGCAGAACAACTGAAAATAGAGAAAACAGGCTGCCAGGTATTGCTGCAACACAGGACGGTGAGCAACACTCATCCTGCTGTGTTTGATAAGGGCGAAGTCAGAGGATGACTCAAAGCAAATAGACTCACGATGACAGCTCACACATTTAGATCCCAAAGTACTCTGCTCTAACATGAAGGACAGGACATAATAGACATGCAATCTAAGGTCTATAAATTCGACCTTGACTGCAGATGTATTCATTTAAGCTCGTTATTATTGCATCGCCTCTCCAGCTCAGAACAGGTCAATGTCACAGCATTATTCAGATTTTGTTTGAGGTGAAAATGAGTCTAATGTGTATCACTGCATGCGTGTCAGACAACCTTCCCCGGATTAACAAGGTAAAGTACGAACAGATCACCGTCACCTTGAGACCACCGTCATCTCAAGGTGTGGGGTGGTTGTCGAGTTCACCTTCAGAGGAAAATAGGGAAAAGCTGTATTTTAAGACAAGGTGACACTTTGCTGTCTGAGTTTGGGGGGTTCTGTCTGCCTTTTATCTGGCTTTCAGACCAAATTCAGCAGCCTGCTGTGTCGATGAGATGACAAGGACAGTGGAGGAGATGCTCTGAACTAAACTGAGCTGAAATATTTCAATTTCTGTCTGAAGCAGACACATAAAGCAAAAGCAGAGAGAGGAGCAATGGTGTACAACCAGTATTTTCTTTTGTGGGCCACTTGGGACGTTTTGGATATATTTTTTTGTCCTACCTGTACAAATAGCAATCTTGCTTTCAATATCTGTGCTTTTATCATAATATTTTATAGACATTTTGTCCTTGCTTTGCTGTTAGCGTACCACTAACATAGTAGCTAGCTGGGAGCGTGCTAGTGCTGGTAAGTCACAACAGCTCTCCAAGCTTGATTTTGTTTCCTTTGTACTGAGCTCTGTACTGACCCCAAGCATTTACACTTGAGGATTACTAATCATTTTACTCAATTAAGAGATTTTATGCAGAGGGAAAAGAGCTCCCTGGGCTAACGAGCATGCTAACTGCTTGCTAGTTGCTGGTCGCTAATGGGAAAGTAATTTCTCCCAGTGTATTTAAAATATTTAAAAGACGTATTTATACTATCAACGCCTGTCTTCTGCATGTCTTAAAAACATTCTTCTATTGTGGAGCAGGTTATACTCTGACAGAGACGGTTAAATAAAATAAGTTGGGCTAAACAGCTACTGTAAGTTAGCCGACATAGCTTCCTCCATTTTCGACTCCCCAGCTCCTTTTAAGGTCAGCAAACTCAAGACAGCTTGCAAATGGTGAGCGGTATAAATTTGTACGTCAGCCCCATGTGTGAATTCACTGATCCCATTAATAACAACTCACTGTTGTTATACAGAGACAAATTGTATTTCATAGAAAATTCACTCATACATTCGTTCAACTGCTTTGCTTTAAGTGATATTTTATTTCGATGTTAATTTTTGACTCACATATGCCGTCTGCCTTGCATCCCCAACTCCCACCTGCACAAATTTACTATGGTATATCAAGGATCCATCATTAAGTCTCATTTATAAATCAACAGCCAGACTGCAGAGTAATCACTACAAAACTGACACATTATTACACACACCTATTTATAGATCATTAGATCATGAGTTTGATTCTAATACGGAAACACACACTAACAGAACAGCACGAAATTACCCCAGTCTCCTTCAAAGCCTCTGCGCCTTAAACCCAGCACTTTCTCTCAGCCCCTGAAAAGATGAAGTGCTGAGTGCTTGCACAGGATAAAATGCCATGACATATTACATAATGTTTAAACATCACTCGAAGCAGAATCCTGACCCAGTTTCTTTTTAGTAGCGGGGAAAGAAGAGATAACAACAGCAGCTTTTCCTTCCTTTTTCTGTATCTGAAGGGCACCTTTTGCCATTCATTCAGCTAAGAATCAAAACACAGAGTTATGGAGGCAGAAGCTTAATGCTGGTCTTGAATGGGCTGTCCTGTGTATTCAAGCTAGAAAATAAAAAAAATATGGCTTCTAACAAATCATCCACCATGGTCTATGCATGAGCTGTTGTAGAGGTTATGAATACATTTTGTCATGTGAAAAGATCAAATATCAAATGTTATGAAGAATGAAAGAAACTCAAAGAGAAAGAGAGCAACATAATGCTAGGTGACAGACTGCTGCTGAACAGCTGAGTCATCACTCATAGCTATTTGTTGAGCTAACACTGAGACAGTATTCTTAGAAATCCAGCACCTGTGTGGTTACGAACATTAGCATTTTATTAGTTATAGTTGTATAAATGAAGGAAGATATGAATCATGTATTCCTAGTTCCATTCTGTAATTGTATACGCTTCACACAGGAGTGCTGCTGTACACACAGTCGGGTAACAAATTAGATGAAAAACCAACATAGTGTCAAAGTAAGGTGTTGTTCCACGATCGTCCACAACAGTGTCAGTGATCCTTGTCATGTATTCTACAAATCTGTGAACTCTACTGGAGGATTAATCAACATTCCTTCAAAAGATAATAGTTCATTTGGTGTTTTGATTAATGTGATGTTATTCTTTACATAAATATGTGAGTTTGCGCAGCTTTAAACCTGCCTAAATGATCTGCAAACCTGAAATAAACACAATTTTGACATTATCATCTCCTTATAAAGTTGATGCAGCTAGCGTGTTAGCAAACAGTATCTAATATATATCAGTCAATATCTACTCTTCAGCTAAACGGTCCACTACACTATACACTGTACTACACTGGACACATTCTCTTCGATGGGTTTATATGAGCTAATGAGATGCCGAGAGTGAAACAAAACACTAAACCTCAAGGGTGGAAAACCAAAAACACTGATCTGTAAGACACAAAAATGCTTAAGGGGAATTTGTCTCTGATAATTTTCTGTGTTTTTGTCACTATGAACAGTGGACTCGTCATTTGACCCATTGTTCATGTCATTACAGTCAACAAGGGACTATTCGTTGTAGCTCAAGTGATATTCATCTCTAATATTCATATTTCTCCATGCCCCCCTTGTTGTTGCAGCTATAACCCAATTCCCAACCAGACATCAATCAAAGTCACAAAAAAAGCCTTTGAACCCCTCAAACTTCCATAGCTGTTGTCGACACCAATGTTGATTCACTGCTCAACATGTTAATGTAAAACGGTGACTTGTTATTGTGCTGTTATTGAGGTTGTGCCCTGGCAGAGAATGAACACCCATTTAGGTTAATGGGAAAGTCTTCCGCCTACCACACACTATAATGAAGTTTCACACAACGGCTGTTGTGACACTGGATTAATCAGTGGTGTTTATAAAGCCTGGCTAAGAGCGTTGTTATTTCTGAAGCTAATTACTGGGATACATCTGATGCAATGTTTGTATGGATGGTATACATTAGCGGCAGTATAAGAGGAAAAATCCATCCATACCGTGTTTGAACTATTTCCAAGAGCTTAAATTTGTTCGTATTCTGAACATTTACTTCACACAAAATGATGTGAAGTTGTTCTCTGTACCAAAACCCGCAGCAAACTAAGTACAACTGATTTTGTAGTTTCAAGGAAAACCACAGCACAAGATGGCATCTTATTTCCTTCTCTGTGCTTTGCTCTGTGCACGCCTTAATCAAGCAACCTGATACAGGCAGTCTTCTATGGATGTCCTGATCAAGACATTTTTCCCAGATACTAATCTCGTAAGCAGCAATCAAGTTGACTGAATAAACCGGTCCTCTAAGAAGCAGAGTCTCGAAAACAATCGCGTAAAGAATGTGAATTTAGTCTGCCTTATTTCCTGGAATAAATAATTTCACAAAGAGCCATAATGTTGACTCAGTGAAATTATATTCTGCATGTCTACATTTACTTAAGCTCGTACAACCACTAGTAAATCACTTCAACTGCTTCCTTCTCAATCAAGATGTCACACAAGACACATTTGTTGCTGTGCAAACACACTTAAGACGCTAAGTATACAGTCAAGGGCGTAAAAGGTGATCAATCTATCTTGTTCAGACTTTTTCAAGTGGCTGAGCTCATCCAGTTTGTCAAATGGTCGGAGAAATTACTTATGTGGTTCGGCACTCTCTCCAAAAGTCAACCCTGCCACATAAAGCACCAAAACTATCCATTTACAGGACACGAGTGGATATAAAGCACCCCATGCTGAAAAGTTCTAGAGATTGTTCTACTTAGGTTAAACTTTAAATTTGTTGTTTTGCAATGATGCAATTCATTTTTTATAAAATAAACAGAAGGTATTGTTTAAAAGATACAAAGACAACTGACTTGGACGATTACAAGATGAACACAGCTTAAAGAAATGCTACTCAATTTTGTCCAATTACTCTCCATTAGCACTGTAATTTACAATAAAGGGAGTTTTCAGGATTGCAACAGAAAGCTTAAAGTCATAAAAAAACAATAAAAGTATTCATTAGGGGAAAAGAAGCAGTGTATAAAAATGTAAAATGTAAATTGATATCTCATATCGCATATCTCATCCCTGCAAATTACATTTACCAGTCATTTCCTATACTGTTCACCAGACTGCTGTGTCACAGTCCGCAGTCCACCAGCTCCCTAACCACCCTCCTCTTCGGCACTAGCTGAGTGCGAAAACACTAAATCCAAGCCAGCATGCGGTAGTGTCAGAGTCGCTTTATTCATCAAAGTACTGACACATCTGTCAGCGCCGGGTGGGTCCATGGCCAAAGGGAGCTACTATATGAGGTGCCGATCTTGGGAGCAGCCCATATGGTGGCTGATTTAGAGCTGGAGTGGAACTGCAGCACTCACCGTAAATAAAATGTCCGATCATATGGGCCAAGAGAGCGTGGCCAGAGTCGACTCTGTTGGCCAAGATACTGTCCAAAGTGAGACCTGAGCCAGGTAGTAAACACCACTCACCGAGACTGTGAGACCCAGGGTATTCATTCATTTGTAAAGTAGGCAGGAAAGTAGAACCTTAATGTGTCAGAATGAGCAGCCTGTAGGTGTTTAGGGGTGTTTATGTTTTCAAGTGTGGGTGTAAAATGCATAGAAAGGTGAGAAATGACAGATACCACATTTCCTAAAATCCAAAAACTGGTGGAGTCAATGGAGCTTATCAGCAGTGTGCTGGGGAACAGGTGTGATCGCTGAGGAGCCTGACCACGGTGCTGCCTGACAGTGAGCCCAAAAAATGCTCCTGCTAATTAGCCCGCTGCACTGAAAATGTGTTATGTCAGTCCCTGTATTAATCTGCTGCCTTCCAAGCAGGAACAGACTGATGCAGCAGCTGATAGATGCTAAAGGGAGAAGCATCTTCAATTAGGGTCGCGCCGAGGCAAGTGATTGGTACCTTACCCGACGCTGACCATAGGAAGGAATTCAGGCATCAGCCAGATGTTGGGGAGTTCATGAGTAAAGATGTTCATTAAAATTGAGATGAATTGTGCAGCTGTAACAGCAGGCGTTCAAGGTGTGAAACTCTGGGCTCTTAATTCTATATGGGGGATAATCTGCTCTGCTAGTTTTAGAGCTATGGTCACTTTAATTTGGGGCTATGGGGGATGTAAACAGAAAGTGTAATGTTGCCATGGAGTCAGTTAGTTAGCTGTGGACTACAACTTGATCCCTATTTCGTAGCCTATATTTCATACATTTTGACAAATTGCTACGTTAAAGCCCCCCCTCCAGTTTTAAAAAAAATATATTTTTCATAATATGTCCTTAAATAAAATAAAAGTCCTTTCCTGGCAATGTTGATGAGCTGCACTGTTCCCCCAAAATGTTTTGACAAATAAGATAAGATAAGATGTTGCTAACACGGAATAATGACATATGACTTTAGCACAGTCCGTCATCACTCCAACAGGGGTTATAAAAGCAGCGTGACTCCTTTAAGAAACAGGGCAGTGCACAGTGTGTGAGTGGTCGAGCAAGGGAAGGAGAAATATCTACGGTAACTTTTTTCAGAGCAGACCCGTGTTAGCGGCCTAAGCAGAGGCAAACTTTAGCTGTGAAGTTGTCTAGTGGCAGTAAATGTACAGTGCAGGTTACATTTTGCCCGTGAAGAAACTCCTCAGCTCCTCGGTACACAAGAAGAACTTCTGTTTGAGTGAAAGCTATCACTATCCCTGCTGATATTCATGCTGCTCATCCAGGCTAATATCAATGCTATTGCTAATCCATGCTAGCGATGTCGATATTGCTAGAACATCAGTCTGGTTGCAACTATAATGGCTACGTATGACTATAACCACGCCCCCATTCTCTGTTTGAGGAGGGAGGTTGAACGTTAGACAGGAAGAGAAACTGACTAGAGGAGGGGTTTAAAAGTATGCTGGATTAGCCATTAGCAGTTCTTGTTTGCAATTAACCCGCAGTGTCTTTGCGGTTTGTCTCTACATCTGTGCCTCGCCCTGTTAGCTATCCTGTGCCGCCTTGGGGAGGCGTACCCCACAGTTTGATAACCTCTGGTCTCGAACAACAGGATTTAAATCTCATCTCCACTTGAGAAGTTATTGTGTAGATTTCTATAAATATTATATAAGGAAACATTACACACATTTTAAATGCAACAAAGTTAGCAGTGGTATCAGATTGGTATTGGTATGCAGATATGGTGAGATTAGGTGTAGAAGTCTGTATCAGGAATGAAACAGTGGATAAGTGGATAATATTTCTTTTTTTGGGGCCTGACTGATCGGACAACATATGCGCTGATACCAATGTAATACAAGGCGACAGATATATCAGTCGGGCTCTACTTCTTTTCTCTACAGGTTATCATTTGATCACTTCTAGTTATAAATGCTCACCTAATTAAAGTATCCTTTTCTTGTTTGTATTGAAAAATTCGGTGTATGTTCCAGTCCACCTTTTTTCCTAATAAAAAATACAGCTAACAGCACTGAAAGGCTTTTTAGCTATAAAATGTGTTTGCTGAGCTCCAACTAAATGTCGAGTAGTTAACTTTTAGCTGGAGATATGGGGTGGAGGAGGACAGAAAGGAAATCGAAATCCTTGTAAAGCTTGACAGGAAATCCATAAAGAGATAATTCTCAGCAGCGGGGCATATTCGGACACCAGAGCAAACAGCAGCAATCCCCGTGGATTTCTGCTTTTCATCCTCTCTCTCTCCATTGCTAGTGTACAACCTAATGATGTCACCTCGCAGGCGACTGGGAAGGAAAGTAGATTAGAAAAAGGATTCCTGTTGGTTTTGGGATCAGCCGTTTGTATAATTGTGTCTTGTCCATGTTTTATCTTTCATGAGGAAGGAGCGGGGAGGTGTGGAGGGGGACCTCACACGGGCTGCAGACAGCATTTCATTAGACTGTAGCATTTCAGCACGGCAGCCTTCAAAACAGGGGAGGTGGGGGGTGGCTGGGTGGGTCCACGGGCCTCACAGAGTGGAGTCTCAGTTCCATCACTGCAGGGGGGGCTTCGGGACAGCATAGAGACAATGGAGTAAATGCTCTTAAGAAAAAGGAAAGTAGTAAACTGAAGATCTGCAAATGGTAGCGAGGCGGGAATCAGGTTAGGGACAGTACTTCAACTACAGAATCATGAAGTCAAATACTATCTTTGTGACTATTTTCCTTCAAAGGACTTTTCAATGGTGCATTGAATGCATTTTTAGTATGGGCGATCGAAGTGGGAATGAGCTGGCTTTCATAATATTTACAAAATATTCTATCCATTGATCAAAGGCAGTGCAGTACCCCGATTTGGCCCAGTGTCAGCACGGCAAAGCTGTGAGTGAGGCCGTTAGCCATCTGAATTCAAACCTCATACCACCATCGAGCATGAGGAAATGGAACCACCGGCTGATCACAGCTGGATTTTCTTTTCTTGTTGGGGGATTTTGACTCCTGAAGTGTCCACCTGGAGGTTCAAACTGTATATATGTCTTTACATTTCGAGGAGTCTGAGCTGAGGTGTTGTATGCGGACTCATAACAACATCTGAGCGTGTTCATTTATCAGGGTTTGAGACAGGATATTGATGCATGAATCAATAGCTGCATGCGTACTGTTGAATGCATGAAAGCTATTGCTGATACTTGATTATACTTATGCTCTATACATCTACTCCACTACACTTCATAGAAAAGTATAATACTTTTAACTCCACTACACGTTCTGCTGCTATGGGGTCTCTCAATCAATACAAAACAAGAATCATAAAAGGGAACTTTTCTTTCTCAACCATCTTTGTATCACTACAATGCTGGTAATTTATGCATATGCACAATGTTTAACTTCTCTCTATTTTGCCTGCACACGGAGACCCCCACCTCTTTGCCTGCAAAAGTCCAACCGATGACGCATAATGAGTCTCTTTCTGTAGGTCTATTTCTTGCCTTAAATGCTTTAGACTACACGTTATTTAGCGGTCATATAATATTGTTTGTTACCAGCCAGCCACCTTATTGTTTCCTGTTTAAATTCAGGCCAAGCCAAAGAGAGAGCCGAGACCAAACACCACCCAGCTCACAGTATATCACCTATGAGCAGGTGCGTACATTGGTCTGGTACAGCGCAGTGCATTCTGGTTGTTGTAGGTTTTCTACCTTTTGAGCAAAAGGGAATACCACAGCCATTTTTCTTCTGTTTCCTCTGTTCATTCCGCGCCAATTTCAAAAACGTTCGTCTTTCTTTCTTCTGCATAAACAGCCCAGTTCAAAGCAACCAGGCTACCTGTCCAGCGGTGAAGCACTTCTTTGAGTAGAGTGTGATCATGGGAGTTTTTGTCTTCAACGTCAAGCAACCACTATCCACACAACCACTAAGGTTTTTCATGTTTAGTCTTGTTCGCCGACTTCCTCCCTCACTCAAAGACGTATCGTCTGATGTTTCCTCAGATGTTATATTGACAGGCAACAAAGTGAAACACGCCATTACCTTGAATAAACTTGTAGATTCTCTGGGCATTAACATTTTTGGATTACGTTTGGGAAAATGTAAGTACACAACTGTTTTTTTGACATTTTAACATAATGAGCAAAAAGAATGCAATGCATTTGTATAGGTTAATGTACGGAACAGTTAAAGTTAATATGATTAACATTATGGAGCACTTTTAGTTAATGGTTTTGCAGCTTTGATGTATCGTGTCCACTCAAAACATAATACAAGACTGAACAATGAAACCAAAACTAAATGGCAATAAAATCTGCTAGGCTAAGAACTAGATTATACATAATTTATATGACTATACACAAGTGTTTTGGTGGTTGGCTGTGAAATACAATTTAAATGCATGTTCTAAAATGTTTCCCTGTACTGTTGTATAATCAACATCAAGCTAAACTCCTGACTCCAGCAGCTGCCTCGGCTGGTACTATCAATCTGATTACTCTCGCTCCAACCCCGCTGCCTGCACCCATGTGCCGCAGCCAAGATTCCTGCCTCTTTTGTGGGAAAAAGTGAAAAACAAACACAACCGTTCCTGGAAAACTGGTGTTACATAACTGCATCCCAGCCATAATTAGTTAATTTGTCCTCAATCAAATGAGCCTTGCACATGGGCAGACAGTTAGGTAGCAAATACGAAACTTGACTGTCACTTCTGCTGTTAATTTAGGTGATTGCCAGACGGAAAACAAAAGCACTTCATTGTGTCTCTTTTTTCTGCACTTAATTGCATTGGGTTTTAAATTGGACTTGAGAGCATTGTATAAAGGAGCTATCATGTTTCTATAGTGTACCCGGTGTTGCTCCTTCCTCTTTTACAAGCAACCAGAGACAGACCCCCCCCCTCTCCATCATGAGCCTCGATTACATCAATGCTTTGGCTATCACATAGCCCACAGTCCACGCAGTTCAGTTCTAAAGAAGAGCTCTGAAGCAACGAATATTGAGCAACACAACGGTCTCCACCGCACTAATAGAAGCAGCATGATCTGTGTTAGCTGTAAATGAAGCCCTTGAGCAAAGCGTGGCAGTGAGCGCTGGCCTTCATTCAGTGACAACACACTGAGCAAACAACAAGGCTGGAGTGGAAACAACACAGTGGACTCAGTGTCCAAGTGTGAAACCTTAGCACAAAGACACGTCTAACGCTGAGAAAAAAACAAACACTCACTTTCAAGGCAGCATCACATGACTGATTTCCAGGTTTTTTGACAATGCCTACATCTTATTGCAGAAACAAAATTCTTCAAATGTACAACAGCATGATCAGCTTCAACTCGGGCCGACAGTCTAACCCGCCCACTCCCGTTTCCCGTTTTGACAGTGTTAAGGTTCACTTACAGAAAGAGAGGAAATGCGTACCGTGTGCCAGTCAGATCGAGGGAGGTGAGCCCGTCGTCGCTACCGCTTCTCGGTCGGACTAAACCTGGTGCGACGAGCCACTGAGCTCAGCCCGTCTCTCCCACACACACACACACACACACACACACACACACACACACACTAAACATTGAAGGGAGGAGACAAGGCAGAGAGAACGAGCATGCGAGAGAATTCAAGCCTCTCTCTCTCTCAAGTGCTTTTTCCTCCTCTTCTTCGTCTCATTTTCAGTTTCTTCTTCTTCTTCTTCTACTCTGTAAGTTTGATCCGTCACTTGTATGTTTACTCTTCCTCAGCTTTTATAATTTCCCTCTTGCTATTCTCCGATCCATCCATCTCATTCCTTCTTTTCCTTCAGCTGCTTCTCTCTCTCTCTCTATGAACCCCCTATCAGGCGTTCTGACTACAGTACCACTCTTTTTCAGACAAACATCATCTGACACACAAAACCAGCAAAACACCACGCAAACCGCAAAAACAAGGAAGTAGGGCCGTCGCTGTGTGTAAAGGGCTGAATCTGGTGTATTGAAGCCGTTATTAGTGCAAGTCGGAGCTCTGCGTACGCCCTCGAGCGCGAGGCCACTCTAACCACACGGCTCTTCCTCATGCTCTTGTTGACTGAGGCCCTCATGCACCAATAAACCAAAGCCACCGAGCCAATCTCCCCGGCCATCATGGAAAATCACCCCAGAGGACGACGCATGCACAGCACAGCCGCCCTGCAACCTTATTATGGGCCAATAATGTAAGCTTTAATGCACTCTCCTTGTGCTTCTGTTTCCATTAACCTGCTTAAATGTTTTCCACACACACACGACAGAACGGGGGGCCACTTAAAGACACGACGCCATACGTACCGCGTGAGCATGTAAACATGCTGAAAGGTTTGTCATTATCATTAGCGAAGGGTCGTTCGCAGATGCAGCGACACACTGGATTCAATTTGATTTGATTTTCGTCTTCCATGCGGGTAAATAATCCTGACAAGCGACTCCTGATGTCGTCAACAAACACATTAAATCTCCTCAGGCGGGGTTAAACTGAGGTCTGCTGCATTTACCTTTGCTTGAACATTTCTGTCAGTACTCTGCATGAGGATGAAAAGGACAGGTGATGATAAGGTTTCTGAGAAATGGTACTACATGACTGAAGCCTGCTGTCGTTCTCGCGAAATGTGTCGCCAGCTTGCAAAAAATATGATCCAAAACTGGATAACAACGTTGGTTCCAGGGAAATGAACTGTGAAAAACTTAAGATAGTGTGAAAACTAAACATGTCACCAGTATTGTTTTCCAATTATCTTGGCAGGTCCCTTCAAAGTCACCGTCTGCTTTGACACATCTTTGTTTGCTAGCAGACATGTGCACGAGTCCATTGCCATGTACATTTTTCAAGGAATAGTTAGACCTTTGGGGAATACACTAATAAGCCAGACTGTTTCCTGGAGTCTTGTCATCGGCGTGAGGTTGCCAAGCAAACAGACTATACTCCACGAAGAGACCAGGCCTGGCCAAGTACTAGTAGAGCACACAACCTCCATGTAGAAACACAGGGTGTTGTTTTATATTTTGATTTTTGTATGGATTAAACTGAAAAGATACAGTGTGTTAACGACAGCTATATGGGTGGATTTTGTTACCTCTGGACAGAGCAAGGCCATCTGTTTACTCCTGTTTACAGTCTTCATGTCAAGTAGCTGTGTCATTATCTCCAAAACCATGATTCAATTTTACTTTTTCGATTTTAAGGTCACAATTTAATATTTCAGCACTGACAGCTATGCCATTGTGAGACTATTGCATCTCGATCTGTTAAGACCAACAGATCATTGGTTTAAAGCGCCCTAACGCCTGTCAACAACAGTTTCAAATTCTTCTTTAAAAAGATTGGGGTATTTTAGAACAACAGCTTGACTTCATCCAGGTGGATTTTCGAAGGTTAGGGTTAGTCTAGATGAAATAATATTGCCAGTTCCACAAAAATGCAACCCCTTCCGGGATTCAACAATTAACAACAATATATTGAAATTCAGTTCGGTTGTAGCTGAAGTTCGGTTTCTCAAATCGTTCCCAAAAAAATGTGAAAAAAGAAAATAAATTTAACATCTTAGATGCTGTTTTCTTTGCTTCTTTTGATTTCACTGATCATTTTGATTGACTTTTGATTCAGAATAGAAACTGTCACTAGCTCAATGATAAGATAAGCTGACCGGCTGCTGGCTGTAGCATGGGACACACAGATGTGAGAGTGGTTTATTTGAGGAAAAACATTACAACGATAAAGAAAACTCATTTTAGACACAAGCTATGACTAAAATGACACATGTTCCATCTACAAAGGAAAATCAGGGGGACTGAGATGTACTGTTGTTACTGTTAGAGTCTTTTTTAGCCAGCAATGTTACAGCAGCAATGACATCTGGATTATTCAACATGATTACTTTGGAAACATCATGACTTTAATTAAAATTCCTTCCCTTGAACTGTAAATATAAATCATTTGAAATGATCTGAAAAATAAAAAATGAATGTCGTATAATAAAAGTATGGTATATAATAAATAAATATACAGGTGATGTGTATTATGATGTCGTTTTTATTTGGTATATTACATTTAAAAGAGGATTGCTGAAATTTCTCTATTCTTCTTCTATGATTACTTTTCAATTTTCCATGGTGAAAACACTCATTGGTAGCATGAGAGCCAACCAACAGAGGGACTTGCTACTCAACTCACTGTTAGTGTTAAAGGACCATCAATAACTTCTACATCTTCAGAATCCTACAGCTAAACTACTTGGATTAGGCAGCTACTAGATGTGAATTAATCGAGCTTTATGAAACTGAAGGTGTGTGGGGTTGGACAAGAAGGTGTACATTTTGTTAATCATGAAAGAAAATATTTATTCTGAAGTATTTTGAAGCTGCTGTTTCATGTTTTATGGAAACCTTCTGTCACAGAGCTGTTGTGATGCACATGGAAAAACAACTGCGTGCTCTGTCCTTTTTGAGGAAATTGTCTATTTTCTTTTTTCTTAACAGGCCTACAAAGGAACAGTTGTCATGGAGCACTCTGCTTTTAGTCTGCTGATAGCGAAGATCATGATTCACATCATGGGGTTAGATAAGATAAATAATTTGCAGCTAGACAGAAACAGGCCTGTTTCGTAGCACTGTGCTGTGGTGGCGAAGGAAGTAAAACAAGCCAAATGTTCCTTCAAGGAGCCTGAAAATAGCACAATCAACCTAACAAACAAACTGCATCCATCACATTCAGAAATATAAAGCTCATTTGCAATGGAACACTGGCCATTTTAATTAGACCAAAGAGCTCAGCTGCAGGCCAGAATCTCCTGCTGAGTGTGATTCAGTGTGACTTTGACAATGTTTTCTCAAAGAAGAAGGAATAACAAAGCATCCATTTACAGTAGCTACTGTGGCGGAAACACAAAAAGGCCTTAACACTACATTTGGTTTCACACGATTTCGTCTTGAGGAAAGGCTGCTCTTCGGCCTTTGTGAAAGAAGCAGAACATTTACTGACTTAAATCCTCCCTTACTTTAAAATGCCAACACGAAACTGTAAAGTCACACACACACACCCACATCAGGGAGTCATAATCACTGAATTTGCTTTTTAGCTGTGTCATTGTACACAGAGTTGCACAGGATAACAGCACGGCAGGCTGTGAACTCCACAGTCTTGTCTCAAAATGACTTTAGCACAAGACTAATCTCAGAAGCCATCGGCTATCATCTGACAGCAAACAAAAACCTCTCCTGAAGCATCAGTCCAATGAAGAACACGGGGTGCGAGTGCACGCACTTTCCCCAGCAATTAGAACCATCTCGTAAACAAGTAGCAAGACACTCAGCTCTTGTCTACACTGAAACACCGACCTCTCTGGCATACGACCTGGGGATGGTAACCAAACAAAACTGGTGCTCAATATACAAAGTCACATTATTGTCACATTATTGTTCTCAAGGCGGTCCATTTTACAGGTACACCAGAGTTTTGAAAAATCTGTGCCTTAAAAGGAATCTAAAAAACAAACATACAAAAAAAAAACATCCGTATACGTTGACAAGGCCTCAGAGAAACACTCCTGAAAATAAAGGACAGCAAAATACATGCTGATTTTAACTGATGAGCTTAACTGTCCAAAGATACTGACTGACAGACTTATAAGGATTTATAAAGATTGGACAAGGATTGACAAGATAGAGGATTCTTTTTTATACCGTTTATTTCATTAATTCGATTCTATTTTCGCAGCTCTTTGTCATCTGATTCTGAATCTACTGCTGGAGAATTTTAAGCTTAAGCTTCAACAGTGATCTAATTTAAATCTTGAGATATATGAACACTGACTGATGCGATTAAACGTTTTACTGTATCGGCCGGCGCCGTTTCGCAGCATTCAATTCTATGTCTAGCATATTCCCAAGTGAGATCTCTCATTCAGAAGGACGGTTACATAACCGACCTAAAGGATTCATTACATTCTTTCTGATCCATTGTTGCACTTTCCCCTCCATCCCTAAGTGGCAAATATTCCGGGAAAAAAAATACTGTATAGCTATAAGTGTATGATATTCTATATACTTGGATACATTTAGGACCGTTGAATGACTTTAACAATGGGTAAAACTGTATACAGGATTGTGTGCATAGCAGCTACAGGATACATTTGTTAAGGGGACATGTATAATCCATGATGCCACACATGACTGCGAGGATGGCTGCCGCTCCTCTCTCTTCTCAAAACAGACTTCATCATAATTGCAGCACATGAGCTGACACACAATATATTAGCCTCCCCGAGCCAAAGGAACTGGATACTCCAAGAGGGATGTGTATGTGCGTGTTCCTCGTCAGTTCATGTGTGCACAAGAAAAAAACCAGGGAGAGGCCTACAGAGACCTGAATGTGCTCCGAACAGTCCTACGTGGGTTATAGCAAAAAAGCAATATCTTAATGGCGGAATCTTTCAGGGGAGCACACACAGTTTCTTCCAAATATCCAATCTATGTGATGCTACATGCTCCTGCCATTTCTATTATCGGTGATAATAAATCCATACTGTCGTGATTACTACCATTAAACCGAGAGCCCATCCACCGCCTCGGCCGAGCTAAGAGACAGATTTTTCTGTCAGGAAGGGGCTGAACGGATCTTGGCAGGAGACGCTCATTTTCTCCAATGCATTTAGTTAAACCCTGGATGTCAAAACTCTCCCCTGCATAATCTGAACATCACTTTGTCAGGTCTTCTAAAGTTATCCTGTGTATTTTCATACTTTTGGACTTTTTTCTGCATCTGAGGCCAAGCTAAAGCTGGGGAGGATAAGCTGGCCTTTCCTGTTTACTTTAACCCATTTACTTTAGGGGTGAGAATGTGTCTCATCAGCCCACGGCTGTCAGCTTGGTTCCGTCAACAGCACCCTGAGTCCGACCACTGAGACACAGAAGCTGAGGGGCTCCAGTCTCTCACTTCCTAAAAGTAGCCTGAAGCCAATTTTCACCTCTGGCTTCTTGCGGCCTCCTGCAGCTTATTCTTGTCGCATTATGTGGCATTGTAGGTATAAGACATAAGACTCTGTACCTAGCACTGCCAGCTAGAAATTATTTTTAACAGCAGATCATAAAATTTACATGTGGATAGCCCCTGACGTTGCATCCTGTATTTCAGGGTTAAACTGTCCTTTTCTTAATACCTGGGCAAAGTAAGTATAGCTTTATTTATGTCTGATGTCAGCCTCACTCAAAAAGAGGAACAGATGCAGCAGCTTCAACCAGCAGAAGTCTCAATTGACCAGAATGCAATGCAGTATCTTAACTAACGGGTGTGGTCAGCGCCACATCAAAGCGAGCCACAGCTAAATAATCAGCTTCAATATAATTATGTCCATTCATTTGATGTTGCCAAAAGGCATTCAAGGAAATGTAGCAAGGCACTAATTCAATTGAGGGTATCACTTTGTAGAGATCTATTTGTCAAATGACATTTTAAAGGCTTTTTCTGTCGATCAGTGTTAAAAAGTCTTATTATGTAGACAGATAGAGAGATTCTTTACTTCTTCAAAGAGCAAACTCACATGTCACAGCAGCAGCACACCAACAAAACCGCATGGTGCCAAGAATAGTGCTAAACTAATGTCAAACGTACGTGTTAAAGTGCTAACGTCAAAGCAAAAAAATATGATCTTTATCTACTTTGACACACTGTTATTAAAAATAAAACATGAAAACTTCCAAAGGGATGAAGTCTTTTTATATGCACTTGATACAACAAGTACAAGTACAAGTACAAGTGAATGAAACTAAAAGATAGGTTCAAATCTGATCCAGGCTGACAGAAACGAATTATTTAGTTTATATTATTTACCTAATTCATGTGCATTCTCTGTTTCATTTAGAGTCTTTTTCATTTTGAATCTCTGTGTTCTGCATTTTGCTGTCATTTACGGTGCAATACTAGTTTCTCTCCTTTGCTCTCTGTTTCGCCGAGGGTGGTGCCCCTCCACACACACACAAGGTATGGATAGTTAGTCAAGTTGACAACATCAACAAGTAATTTATCTACATATCTACAAACCAAAGATCGACAGACATCGAACATAAACTTCTGAAGTTCAGGCGAAAATCTTTTCTAAAAAAAAAAACAAAAAAAAAAACATGCCCAATCTGAATCCAGTGACAGTTAACAATGACTCTGCTTGTTACTACACATGCTGGGGGGAAAATAATTCATCAAATCGCCTGTTTAAACAAGCATAAACTTGCAGAAACTGTTATGTTAGCAGCCTCGCATCCACCAGGTTATGATTCAGCCATCGCACCTTCCTTAAACTTATAGCAATCTGTTTAAACAAAGGCTGACTGAATGTAGCCACGTATCTTGAAATGTAGTAAATCCCTGTTGAATTTCCGTCTGAGATCACAGCCCTCACTTCCAAACCAGCTCAGCTAGTGGTAAGTTGTGAACCCACATTTGTAGTAAGAGGGATGAATGATAATCCCTCCAATATTGTTGGAATATATTTCAGGCAGGACTAAAGCAGTGGCTCAAATGACCGACATCGCCATAGTGTGGCTAAATAATTCCACTTTCAGTTAAAATACTCTTAGAATACACTTTACTCCATGAATCTGGACAAACCCAAGATTGGTTTAGATTTTCATTTGAATTATTCACTGGGCAGCAGTTGTCCTGACACGCATGAAAAGAGACCATTAAGGGGGTGCACCATTTGTCGATTTTTATTACGAGAGCAATCTTGGCCTCCAGACTGTCAATATAGATCTTTATGTGCAGTAAACAAGAAGATGCACACTTAGGAATTTTTGTTTCTACTTTTTCCCCATTAATAAATGACTTTCAAACTCTGTGCAAGTTTCTGTTCCATATTTTAGCGAGAAAGTCAGGCTGCTTTTGCAGAGTTGGTGGGAGAAAATTCTGGGATATGAGCCTTCTGGAACTATTATGGGCCTAATTATGTTTGACAACTGGTTGATGGCAGATGCTGTAGTCGCATCAGATGGGAATGGTAACCATCTTCTTCATGAGAGACTGCAATGACTATGTTAATAAAAACTTTCATGGAAAATAATCACACATGATACACTGCCTTGCATTCACACTTGGAGCTCCCCAACACACCAAGTCTTGTACTGTTGGTAACTGTAAAGCTCCTCTGGAGCAAATGAGGGTGAAATGCCACAGCCCCTGTGGGTAAAAGTCTTTTTTCATTCATCTCAGCTGCTCAAACCCCCTCAGTCAGTGATCCTCTAGTCATATATCCTCTTCTCTTACCTCTAAGCTACCTCAAACCCCATTGTTCAAGTGCATAATGGCTGTCTATGTGGCTTTTCAGTGCTGCCTATTCTGAACAGCAGGTCACCAGCTCTTTCATTACTGTATGTACAATGCAAATGACAGCCGACTGAATGGCGGTGGATGTTTGAAACCGGAGGGGGGGCTGGCCGCCGTAAACCTTCCTGAAGCGTCTCCTGACTGTGAGGATGTCAGAGCGAGGGGAGAAGCGGCAGACACCTGGCCCGCTTCCCAGAGCCTTTCATCTCGTGTTGGGAGCCGTCCTCTCCACCAACGGGGCCTTTCAGCAAACAGCGGGACGCGATGCCAGCAACACAATACGTCCCACAGCCCAAGTCTCACACTATCCAGGCACCGAAGTCGCTCATAACGTGTGATCAAGAGATAACACACTGCCCGGAGCCTCCACAAAGAAGGTTTATTGCTAAATCACAGAGAAGCGCACATTCATCAAACTCAATTCAGTCCAAAAGAAAGCGTTCAAAAGGAACAGTAAATACACCAACGTCGCTTTCAAAGCAATTAATGCATCAGTAGTTTAATTAAACAGCCACTAAAATAGGCTTTGGAGAAGGCGGAGGGAGAAATTAGCTTGCACTACTAACAGATATTGAGTGCTATTAGAACTCACTCCCACTCTAAGTAAGAAGTGGGAAAGGGCCATCAGCTCTGCTCCCCTACCATCCTATTGTGTGTCATTATGTGTGGAAGCCTGTGGGAGAGATGGCCAGCGCCGTTATCATCCCGGTTATCTGCAATTATAATTGCCCTCATGCTCGCTGCAAAAATGGCTACTGAGGATTATGATTAAGGTGAAATGAAAGGGCAGAAACACAATCCTGAGAGCCGAACGGAGGGAAGTGGTAGTTTATGCGCGGGTGTGTGAATGTGTGTGTGTGTGTGCTGACTGAAGGGGCCACTGCTTCACATACTTTGCCCGGTCACAGCAGAATATGTAGATGTTCTAGGTGAGACTTTAAGTGAGGATATGGTTTATGCTCTTGTTCAAAACTAGTTTCATACATATTTGTCTGAGTGAACACAGGCTGATCTGTACTGATACTCCCTTGTTATAACAAAGGGGTACCACATAGATCTGTACTCGGTCCATTTATATTTACAATTCATTTGAACTATATCCCTACTCCAACAGATCTTACGTAATGTATTTTTTATACAGATGGTACAATTTTGTTTGCATATGGTCTCTCTCTCAGGCTGTGTCTAGGTTAACCTACTTTTAACATTCTTCAAAAGTCTTTCAACCTTGCATACATACAAGCCAAAAAAATGTTTCACTCACATTAATTCATAATTCCAGTTTACGGTGTCATGTACATAATGACATATGGATAGTAGGATGATCTACTAGCAACAAGTAGAGAACTGCACACTTTCATGTTTATAAATAAATGTAATGTATTCTAGTAAAGCTGTGTCAGTATATCACATCTCTTCTCAAATCTAAAATTACTGTAAAAGGACCAGATCCCAGGATTGCCTAACACTTGATACCCCACAAGTAAATAATGAACTTGCCTTTCAGTACTCTGAACTTTAAAAGACTTAAAAACTTGAACGTCTCACCGGATTGGGTGCATTTAAACAGTTAAAGATCCCATACTATAGACGATGGGGTTTCCTGTCTCTTTTGATTACAAAGCAGGTCTAAGTGCAATATCACTATATTGTGAAAGTATGAATATGTATGAAATGTTCAATCCTAGGAGAAATGCATACAGCCCATATTCATAAACTGCCCTCAGGACTTCTGTAAGGTTGTGATATCACAACTATACAGTTGGCGCCAACAGCCACGTCCCCAGCACGGGGAGAAAAAAAAAACAGCAGAACGGATGTGGAAAAAAGATGGGCGGTGCCTGCTCAGGCCTGCGAGGGCTGACCAGTCAGAACAGACTAGGCTTTGCGGGAGGGAGGCCTTAAAGAGACGGGCACGAAAACGGAAGAGTGAATAGTGGTGCCGCAGTATGAGAAAAATAACTTCTTCTCTTAACATAAGCATGTTAACAACTTCTAGTAGACACACAAAGTAAAAGTAGGAACTTGAAATTGGGAACAATATGGGATCATTAATAATTTGACCTTTTCATGATGTCCGATTGTTTCTGACATTGTTTTTATAAATGTACTCAGTACACTCACAAAAGTGTTTCCTACATTTGTTCGTACCTTTATCTGTGTGAGAACATCCTTCAAAATGTATGTACTCTACTTATAACCATTATACAGGTGCTAGAGAGGAGGTCTGATGTGTGGCTTCCGACAGAAAACACAAATGAACGCATTGAAGGTACTACAGTATATTAAATCAAGTTGTGTCCTAGAGGATTGACGTCTGTGTAGGTCTCTTTATTTTTAAAGCTGAGTTTGCCTCAAGTAGGGCAATGTCGACCTGCAGCACTGAACAGGAGGTTGCAACTTTATACTGTGTTGCAGAACAAAGAACATCTGTGGATGACTGTGTTCTTTTCAGTTCAGGGGCCTGTTTCATCCCCATTTCTGTTCCTAAGATAGAGTACGCTGATAGAACACAATTCAGTGAGACCTTCAATTGTCTGTGGCGTAAGTGACTTTAGCTGTCTTGTCTATCTCCTAACACACACACACACACACACACACACACACAGACACACACACAAGTTTAATTACAGGCAGCAAAGAGCAGTGTCTGCCACAGTGAGCTTGACAAGCCTGTGGCACGTTAGCAATATTAGCACCTTAAGCTAATCATTAAGGTTAAGAGAGTGTACTCCCGGAGCAGACGTCCCGTCAGTGATGCCGACAGGAAACAGGAACCCTTTTCTTAAGAATATACATGGAGGGTGAGTGAAGACCACTAATTATCAGCGTCTAAGAGGCAGGGAGGCAGGCTTAGTGGATTTAAAATTACTTGTTTGATCTTAAATGGAACCTACAGACTACAGTGTATGTGCGGTGCGGAGGGTTTATTTCCAAAATGCACAACAACAAATGTTACATGGAAACGTTTTACTGTTTAAAAGCAGCATAAAGTGTTTTTTTTATGTATTCCTAATTCCTTTTTTTGGAATAGTAGGTTAGACTCTGGCTTGGAATGAATATCTTCATATACATGTTCATGTGGGACCTCTGCAACTCATGCAAGTGACAAGTTGACTCACCAAAGTCTTCTCAGGCTCCTGCTGGGACTCAGAGGAGGACTCCATGGTCGTGTTAATCCAGAGTCAGGCCTGTCAGCGCCGCTCTGACGACCGCATATCTGTTAGGACGGAGAAGCAAATCGTTACCACAACAGGACAATATCGCAACATATATACAGTAGGTGCACACTTTCTTTCATTTTTGTTAAAAATTCAGTCCTCTAAGGCTTGTAGTTGATTTGAAAGCAGTTATTTTTTGCCTTGGAAAAGCACTGAATTTTTCAAAGTGGCCTTTTACCTCATGTAGGATGGCTAGTTTGCAAGATTGGACTTATTTGGAAAATCCTGCCTACTCATCTATCACATTTTAGATCAACCAGCCTTGCACGGGCTGTTTACCATCGAGAAGCACAAAGGATTTCTCTCATTTCTGCCACTGTATATTAATGCAGCAGGAACCTGCCCTCCATTCCCCACCGCCTTCTTCCCACCCAAACAAAGGTGCTGTAGCTCCAGGCCTTTAATAAACCTGCCTGTTTCTTGTGCAAGCAGGGGAGGATGGAAGGATCAGCCGGCCTGTCAGCTCCTTCTCCCACAGAGTCCTGAAAAATGCATTCTTTCATTCCATCTTTTTTCTGTCTGCCTTCAGCTTGCTTCCCTATAGAATTGGTAGAGCATGACACTGTTTTTAACCTTTATCTGTCCAGGGAAGGTTTCTGCTGGCTGCCACTTAGCCGCTCCGCTGACCTGTTGGAAAGTTACTCAGAGGTGCAGCAGTGAGGATATCTGTTGTAAGTTACTTTATGAATCCACAGGAAATTGATTCCTTGCATATTTAGGCAGGGATATCACAGGAAAGGTTCGGAGTGGGGATGTCTTTGACTCATATCTTAAACAGTTTGTATCATTTAACTCAGATTTAACACCTGCCTGCTCATACTGTACGCTATTACATACACTAGACTGCAGATCAAACGCAAGCTGTGTTTCTCACGAAACAGTACGACAAATTAAAGCAACAATGCGGCATTCTTATGCAAAACACAAGAACAATACACAAGAGGATGCTGTAAGCCTTAGAGCAAACAAACATTTTTCTTATCTCGCAAGTACCTTCATGCATTAAATTGATTCCATATCCAACAACTCCACTTGGAAGCTCTTAAATACTGCATATCAATAAAATCCTAACACTGAACTTTCACCACTGATGCCAAGATCTTCCGTGCACACCTCTACCACCAAGCAAACTGTTTCCATCTGTCCAATAACATTCAATACCCCACACCCCACCCCCATCCATCAACAAGCTATTGAATGATCCAACTCATTACCTCATTATTTGTTCTCCATGCGGTCGCTGTACCTGCGCACACCGAAATACAAGCCCAACATTGTAACACCACTGTCAGTTAAATCCTCAACATCAGTTCACGAACAAGTGGGACCATCTGTTAATTACACTCTACGCTTCGGGCAGATTACTTTGGGTGGAGCAGCTGCCTGCCAACACGTGGCCGTCCTACGAATGCTTTTGAGATTACAGGAGGCGGCCACTAACGCTGATTGCTGTTTTGAGTTGATATTTAAACGGTATGAACTCTGTTTTCCCAGCTGAGTTCACACCTTATCAGGCTACTGTATGTTGTCATAAGAGGCCACTCAAGAAAGCAGCACTGTGACTTGAAGGTTGACACTGCACAGGACGAAGACATTTGATGCCTCTGTCAGCCAGTCAGGTTGCAGTTCACATCAATGTTTGCAGACTCATAAAAGACTTTGAAGGAATTTAATAAAACATATGACGTGTATTTTATGGTGAAATGGAAGTTATAAGGTGTATGATTCCAGTGAGAAACATTCCGTCTTCACTTCGAGGCTATTTTTACAAAGAGCTTCATCACATGCTGCAATGACAATCACTTGAAACACATTTCAGCAAAACCAATGAGCTTGTGTTTGACTACAAAACTTCATACATGGATGTTGCTGCAAAGAAGCTGCAAATTCTAGAGGGTGGATTCACACACATGTTCAAAAAGGAAGCACAGAATATCTATACATCACCACAGTTTCAAGGTGGGGACCAAAGATTAGTGTCACCAATTCTGTATCCAACCAAATGTGACATATGGTCACAATCTCCCCTTCTGTTCCTCAGTAATGCTGTTGAATAATGTGAAGCTGACCCATGACCTTTTGGATATAACATATCATCACTTCATCATTTATATCCTATATTATCATAATTACAATCCGACTTACCGGGCTGTGCCAAAAAAAGTGTTTTGTGAAGTGATAGCGACATGTGACCTCCAAATCCTAATCAGTTCATCCTTGAGTCGATTTGTACCTTACAGACGTGAGGTCACAGCAACCTTTCAGCACTGATATCTGCTCGGTTCAGTCTGGAGTCTAAAAATGATGTTTGTGCAAAATTTTAAGAAATGACCTTAAGGCATTGCACAGATATTGCATTCATGTTTTATAAATTGCACGGTGTTGAATAGGCTGAGTTAGGATCCTATAAAAATTGCAAACTCATGCCTTCATGAAGAAACTAAACTGAAGATGAGGCCGCTCTGGGTGAGAGCTGATATTGCTCTTTCATTCAAAACATGACGGTAAAATGCTTTGATTGCACAAGCTTAGCTGAAATAGGGCAATAAAAGCCATATGCGGACACAGAAAGGATCTTTCAAGTTCAGATCATTAAAGCCAGACTAGTGATAAAAGAAAATGCGATTCAGATTCTAGGAAATGAGAGCAGGCAGAGGTGGCATTGTACTGAGAACAAGCACTTAAAATCTGTATTCTGCAGGATTTTGTTGTAGTTCAAATCACTCAGTTTAGTGTTTCTGTGAAATTCTATTTGACCACCAACACAACTCCAATGAAAATCGCTATTCCTCACAGAGGCCAGTTTTTATAATCCAGCACAATTCAGCTCAAAAGTCATTTTATACATGACTGTGTGGTATTGACACATTTAGGAAGCAGATGGGCAGCTCTTGCCAATATTCATAAATGAGTTTCCTTAGAAAGGTGCCAGGAAGGTAGCAGAAGAAAGATAGCAGGAAGGAGGCAGCTTAAGGAGACTCTTGAGAGACAAATGGTGCCTAATATCTGACAGAGGACAGGAGGACATCCTGACAAAGAGAAGGTCACTAAATCCCCCCACCAGTCATTCTACTAATGTAACGCTCCACTGCTCCAATAGCCTCTTGGCTCCAGCCAGCACATACACTTCATCTGGCCTCGGCTCTCAAGGACCCGTCACACAGAGACAGATGCTTTCCACTCTTCCTCAGCACCGGCTTTAGCAATCAGTCCATGACTCAGCCCGGAGCGGCAGCCACACAGCTGAGGTGGGAAAATAACACAGAAATCAGAGCCCGCGACCACAGGGAATGGTTTGATGTAGTGCACAGGGAGGTAAACATTTTTTTGTATTAATCTTTGTCAACTTTTATCGCTATTATGCTGTCTCTGAAGTGTGCTGCCGCACTGACACTGAACTTCCCTCTGGGATGCATAAACTTGGTGCTCTTTGAGTTCGCCGTTTGTCACTGACTTACATTTTCAGTATTTAGTTCACGCTCTCTTCCACATTCTGTCAGTGCGACACAATGCATGCTTTGGCTTCTGCTGCAGCTTATTTTCTGGGATGACTAAATACACATTAGCTCTGAGGCTGCTGTCTATTTGCAGCTGCCTTTATGGGGATATGGCAAGGATCTTCACATTTTTGCTTTTGAGTGAAAGATCCCAACAACAATTGGATGGATCGCCATTCAAATTTAGTACATTAATTAACGTTTTCCACCGGATTGTCTTCCAGCATCACCAGCAGGTTAATTTGTGCTACAACATTTTGGCTATGGGCTTAACATTGCATTATTACATATCTATCAATCATAATAACATCAGACTATGGAATCTGACGAATCAGTGATGGCAGTCTGATATCTGGTGAGTTAACTATGTCAGTGTCTGCACCTGAAGCTGATACTGGATCAGATTGGTCCCAACTAGCTAACTAACATTTTACCTGCTTAGCATCCTGACATTAGCATTTGGCTTAAAGCATTGTCCCTTGCTCAATCTGGTTCTTTTGTTGTCTAATTATTACCGGATACAAAACTAATTCCTATTTTTTCCCCATTTCCATACCAAACTCTGATTATGACTGATCCGATTATGACCTTACTAGTGACATAATCAATGAACAAGCCACTGACAGGCGATCCAGTCTGCTGTGGTTCTGTTGTCTTCGCTTTCACCCACACTGTAGTGACACTCTGCCCTTTCACACAAGCTGGCTGGCACATAACAATCTGCTTCAGTCGTACCACAGCAGTCTGCGAGCTAGGAGCTCTGAATCATTGCCAAAGATAGAGGGCAAGCGCACAGGGAATCCTAAATTTGTGGCTTGGCAGTGGCCCCAAAGCAAAGCTGGAAACACTGGCTGAGGGGTTTCTCCACACAGCCAAAAGACAGGAGGGAAACCTTGGGAAATAACAGACAGAGTTTCTGATTTATACTCTAGTTTAAGAGCATCAGTACGTGGTATGTGAATATGCATCACTTGCCACATGACTGGATTTACAGATGAGCAGATGGGATGATCACACAATGCCAAGAAGGGCAGAGTGTCAGAACAATAACAATGTTCACTGCATGAGATATATTCACTTGAACGTGATCTCAGTCTTGCTAAACATGTGACAAAACCAGTGTTACTGCAAACCATTTAACCTTTTTGAAAGCTATGTGGGTTAAGTGGACGATTTTGTGTGATGACACCATAATAAGTGATGCAGAAAGGTTTATGTAAAGAATGATGATACAAAATCCATCCATGCATCCTCCTATCTGTGGTTGGGTCACGGTGGCAGCAGGCTAAGTAGCCTCCCCAACCACTTTCCAGCTCCTCCTGGGGGATCCAGAGGAGATATGTAATCACTCCAGCGAGTTCTGGATCTGACCTGGGGTCTCCTCCCAGTTGGACGTGCCTGAAAAAACCTCCAAAGGGAGGCGCCCAGGAGGCATCCTGATCAGATGCTTGAACCATCTCAACTGGCTCCTTTTGTCACAAAGGAGCAGCAGCTCCACTCCAAGCCCCCAGCAGATGTCCAAGCTCCTCGTCCCATCTCTGAGGCTGAGCCCAGCCACCCTACAGAGTCAACTCATTTTGGTCACTTCTATCCACAATCCTGTTTTTTCAGTCACTACTCACAGCTCATGACAATAGGTGATGGTTGGAACATAGATGGACGCAGCAGTGCTGCTAACGCCGCACCAAATAGCCTATCCAGCTCTGCTCTCCCTCACTCGTGAACAAACTCCCTGGCTGGGGGCAAGTGCTCACCCCCCAACCAAAGGGGGCATGACACAAAATGTCACAAAAAGGGTTATTTCTTACAAGTCATGTGATTCATTCTTTGAATACTATTTCAGAAAAATATATGCACAATCTTTTTTTACTTTCAGCTGTTCCGAAGTGTCTTTAGTCCCTTGCAGAGCAATGATGATCCTATAGAACTTACAATTATGGTCTAATTATGATGACATTTGGATTGGACCTCATGAACTGTAGTCTGTCAAATACTATAAATATCACAAATTACTAATCATATGAACTAAGTTTCAGCAAAGCAGGATGTTTTACTAAAAACACAGGCCACATTCTGGAAAATGCTATGTTTGAAAATAATGTTTGGACAGCTTATCACTATTGTTTGAGTGTGCAGCAGTGAAATACTTTGATTTCGATTGTTTTTAGATTAACAGTAGAGCTCAGCTCAAGGGCAGACAAGGACAGCAATCATTTCAGGATCCTAAGCTGATTGTAGTGATGTTACTGTCGGTTCTCGACAGGGGAGGCAGCTCTCCGACAGCCCCAGAAGCCAATCTATAGAGGCCTATCACCGCTGTCATCTCTGAGTGTTTGGGAAATGATTACCCTTGGTTAAGTGAGACATACGGTTCGCTACCATGCTACCGTAGATGAATGATAACAGTCAGGGATGAGACAGTAACACTGTCACATGTTGGTACCTGATATTTTCCCCACATCAGTAATAGAAATCAAATATCAAACCACAGCACAGACATTTGTCATTTCTATGTTTTTGTCTGAGGATTCAATCTCTCCTTCATCACCACTCCTTGCAGCGACAACCAGCCTTTCAGATAATTCTTAACAAGGCCACTGCTGCCTCCACTCTACTAAGTGATGATGAAGCTTTTAGGATAATCTCCAGCTAGAATCACTCACGGCAAAAGCTGCCTTTTCAAGATTTCCAAAATGAAAAGGTGTGAAGTTGTTTGCTTCTGGTAGAAATTATTTGTTGAAATGAGATATGAGATGAAATAAGATCACTGAATTCCATTCAGATCAGCAAAATGCAAGTAAAATGTATCATATATTATCAGTTTGTGATCATCTACACAAGCTGAAATCATCTCTTGGTCTAAATGTTGCCCACACCACCTCACCAATCCAAAATATCATTGGTGTTTGCAAATAACTTGCTGACTTTCTGCTTCTTTGACACCTATGCTGGCTCCACAGATGCCAGATACTTAAGCCTCAGGCTATTAAGATGCTGGGGCGTGAACTTGACCAACTCTGGGAAGAATGACCAGCCCCACCCTTCATCAAGGTGAATGGCAGATTGCGATATCTAGACAAAAGTCTCCAGCCATGATAGCTGCTCTGCAACACGGTGCAGGCACAGAGGTGCCCTGAGCTAAATACTGACGTCAGTATGCTAACACGCTCTCAGTGATAACGCAATTTAACATAAATCAGCACGCTGCTACTGGCGTTCAATCGTACTGTATATGTACAGGCGCACATTTAAAGTGGAATTTTTGCAATTTTTTTACCTGATGCTCACCAGTACCTGTAACAACAAGTCCCCCATCTACAGCCCTTTACATTTTATTTAATGCATGGCAGGTTTCAGTCTTAACTCCCATCTAGACAAGTGCAGCTTTGATGTAAGTCACTCTAAGAATTAAGTATTATTACGTTGGAATCCCGGCCAATAGGCATACCATTAAGGCTTCCATCTGGTGCTTTCTATCCCCTATAGTACTATAGTTACTGCACCATCATCAATTCAATACTTTTCATTTACACTCATTCACACACAATGCAGACATGTAGAACTCTGAAATCTACTAAGGATCAAAAATAGCCCAAGAAATGTCAGCCTGTAGGAATGGAAGGCTGCTGGTCACACCACGTCTTCAAAAATGCTCTCTATGGAAATTAAAACAACAGGATGAAGAGAAGTAATTCAAGTCGCTTGGTCTACTGTAATCTTCTGCCTGTCCCAGTTTGGTACCGAGCTCAGGGGGGGAGACATCTTTAAACAGAATTAATCCATGTAGGTCAGGGAGTGAGGAATATTAATCAACCATGTAAGCAGAGGCAGAGGACAGCTTTGCTGGACCACAGAGAATCCAGCACAGTTTCACCAGAACCAGAGTCACTTTTCTATCTTTCTGACAAAGATAGAAATGTAAATATATATATATATATATATATATATATGAGTGAAATCTGATGCTGTACATGTCGGAGACTAAAACACAGACTTTGATTGTAAGGGGACAAGTAGGACAGAACAGTAAGATATCATTATATTGCTCAGAAAAATGACACAGACTTGCAGAACTTACAGCACTGCTCAATTAAATATTATCTGGCAGCCGTTCCTGTAGCACAGATTTAATCTCGTTTCCGAACAGATCCTGTTTTCATAAACACAAGATGGCTCTACATAATTTCTGTCCCCTCCACGATTCAGTATCTGGGAGCTCCCTTGAGGTTTGGCTAAAGAGTGGATGTACATCTCACTAAGTAGAAATGATGTAAAAACAGTAAGGTTGACTCACTCAGAATGGAAGTCTGGCTTGTGTTATGCCAAATCTGACCAGAAATAACAAACGTGGAAAATAGTCTTCAGGTTATTTCCCTACTCTAGAAATGTACTCTTGGCCCCGCTCCCTCCCAAGAGAGAGGCAGCGGGTGCCGTCCAAAACATGACTTGCAGCATACCGGTTTGAGCTGAATCGTCATTGCCGCCAATTCATTTATTTTAGAAGCCATAACGACACATGCGCCAGTGAGCACTCTTTTTTTTTTTTTTTTTACTGTTTCTGGCATCACTGAACCCAAATGTACAAAATATAGCCCGATCATTATGAATTTCTGAATTTCTTATAGTTGAGTTTAAAAATATGATAAGAATATTTGGAGTGAAAGTGTTGTTTTTAAGTAATGCTGAAGACAAACAGAAGGATCTCTCATCAGGATTTGTTCAGCGAGGAACATTTTACTGTTGAAAAAAGAACTTGTCGCTGCTTTTCTGATGTATAAACTATGTAAAGAAGACATTTTTCTAAATAATCAAAACGAGATTTGGGCATTTTTGGACTGCAAATTCTTGTTATATATACCAACACCAATATTTCTGCAACAGTCTAATAAAGTCTATATCAGTCAAGCCAATTTATCAGTATAGCTCTGGGGAAAAGTACTGCCTTTGCACTTGGCAAAATGAGGTGTTTGCTGCAAAGGTTCCCAACAGGCAGCAGTTTAAAGGATAAGGTTAGCGTTATTATAGATTTTTCTTATCTAAAAAAAAAAATAAACAGATCAAACCCAACAACATGTTAGTCTGTCTCTCAATATTTTCCCCCAGCAAGTTTACCCATCAGCCCCAGGCCCAATGGTTCCTACTGAAAAAAACAAGCCACAAACATATAATTTAATTTTTGTCAAAAAGGTTGAATAATTTCATGATTTTCAACAGTTTGGCACAGCAACAAGTGTTATTAAAAAGCATTTCTTGCGGACCTATACAGATTTGGAGCTCTACTGACTATTTGTGGCAGCAGGGTGGTGTCAAAATAGCCTCCAGCATGTGTGCTCATTGTAAGGAATGATGGAAATAACAGGCTTCACACACACTACTTGTTAGTAGAACACATTGTTTTGGTCTTTTCATGAAATTTGTCGACAATAGCAGAATATAGAATATCACCAGATGTGTCTTTTAACGTGTTTTTAATGTGTTCCTACCAGACGTTTATCGGTTTATACTTCACAGCCCATCCTCAGTAATAGCTTATACGACCACATCAGCTGCTACACCTCTGGCAAAGATTTGACAGAAATTCAATGTCATATCGTTTTATGTGCCACATGCAGTCCATTAAGGTCAGTTTAGACGTCCTTGCCACTACACAACATGAAGGAGAACAGCACATGGAGTACTGCTCAACTTGAGATAAGGTGATGTAAATAAGCCTGATTCAGACTTATATAATGTGTTCGTATTGCTTCCTGTTGAAACGGTGCTCCTGTGTTGCTTCAATATCATCAATGACAGCAAGATTCCCACGACAGAGAATGTCTCATGTTATTCTAGGGAACCATAACAAGTGTCACCTTGCACAATTAAACCTGTATTACTTTCGAAATGCAACAAGGTGACTCAGCGCTCACTCACATCCATTTATCTGGTCCATCGGAGCGACAAGTGGACGGGAATGCTGATGAGGACGAGAGGAGGGATGAGAAGGTCTGAACTCCCGTGGTGTCAAGGAGACTGTGGTGACCTCCGAGCGTTCAATCCCCTTATAGGAGAAACACTGCGGCTGCTCGGCTATTTAACTGGCCGTTAGCTCGCGGAGGACGGCGGAGAGCCAGCCCTGCCACGGAGACGGAGAGGAAGAATCACAGAGAGAGCCACAGCTCCACTACAGCGAAAACGTGTATGACGCACGCAGCCCGAGCTGAAGAATACGTGTGTGTTAGTGAGTGTGTGTGTGTGTGTGATACCTCTTGCATAACAGAAAAGACAGAAAAGATGTGAGGCTGAGATGCCTGTACATTTAGCCTAAAGATCCTTCATATTTTACGTTTAATGGGATTCACAGAAATCACGCGAAAGTAACGAGTGCAAAGGTCACGATGGCAGACAATATTCCTGTGCCCCGAGAATGACCTTTTAAGAATAGCACACGGGGGAAAAAAAAAAGAGTGTGCTGGAAGACGGGATCATAGTCATCATCTCTACACGATCAGTGCTGTCGGGAGCTGGACAAAAATGAATCACCTTCTCGTCTCCGTCTGGGATTTCTACAGCTATCTGCAGTCTGACACCACCAGACACATTCTGACTCGCTAGCCGGGTATCAGGACGCGCCATCGAGCTGGAGTGCGATGTGACCCCGATGTATTAGCATCTGTTAGAGCCGTCCTACACGCAAAAAACGGCGCGAGAGCACGTAAAAGAAGGCGAAAGACTGAGCTCATTCAAAACACAGGAACACACACACATCAAGTGCGGGTACGTTTAAAACACACAAACACAGACAGCCTGGAGGCGACCGGACCGATGCAGCATGCACATGTGGAAGAGAGCGCAGGGAGGTGAATGAAGGACCTACCTCATGCAGCTCGGGTAGCAAAAAGCATGATTACATTCACAACACAGCCTCTGAGAGAGGACGAGAGAGAGAGAGAGAGAGAGAGAGAGAGGGAGGGAGAGAGACATAGAGATGACATCACCATATTTTTCTTCCTCCTCCTCTGAAATGTAGGCTAGTGCTGCAGGGCTGCCGGTGTCGGCGGCGGAGCAGCAGCGAGAGCTCCCTCTGCGAGTGTGTGCGATGACAGTGGAGTAAGCTTTACATAGAAGCATTCTCTGCTGGATATGACCCCGATGTACTCGAGTCTGCAACTCCGCCAGAGCCCTCACAGACTGTATTTAACACCTGAAATAACTGAGAGATTTATATAATATCTCTCAGAAAAATCTTCTGCCTTACATCGTGGCAAACCACTTAAAAGTATTTCGTATTTTTATGAAACATACAAGATAATGTTAGGCAAGCCTGTGTGATATATAAAATCGAGATATTTTAAGGAAATTGTGCTACATCACATGCTATTAGTATTGTCAAAAATCCAATTTTAATACATTATATGAGTTGACAACCACATTATATATTCAAATGCCTGATCTAAAGAGAAAATGTACGACCAGTACAATACAAGTATGATATTTAACGTTCACTCATTCTGCTGTTCTCCGTTTCTAGCAAATAAAAGAAAAGTCATACCTCGTTGTCATGTAACTGCCTTACTATCTCTATCTTTTAATAAAAATCTAAAAATGTTATTGTTGTTTTAAATTCTTCATTGAAAATGGTAGTGAATATCGGTATTTTTCAAGGTATTAAATGAAAGTTAGAAATGTCAGTATTGTGAGAACACCAAGTTACCAAGAGTAACTGTGAACACAAGGCAAATAATGCTAGCATTTGAAGCTCATGTTACTTCCAACTGGCTCTTATTGGTGACTAAATCCATTTGTCCATTTACTTAGAGGGACATGCACCCATAGAGTGCTACTGAAAAAAGAAGCATGACACTGGCCTAAGGCTTGAGGTCAACAATAGTCACCCAGCAGCCTCTTAGTGAAAAAAGAATCCTCCGTGGGGACTAGTTTAAATGTTATCCAGCGTATCACCGCCTGTGTTTACAGCTGGCTGTGTAGCATTAGAGATCATGTTGAAGGGATTTTCTGATTCAGTATTAGAAATTAAAAGGACAGAATTGTGAGTGCTGACCATGTCTGCTGACCTATTTCCTGAGGGGAAACCCACAACTTAGATGCTATTTTAACCTTTAAAAGGGCATCTAGCTTGTGACCTGCCTGAAAGTCCCTTTAACAAAGCAAAAGCGCTGTGGTACAATGGGAATCACCAAACACAAGGACTTGGCTTTCAATCTTTTAAATTGCTTCTCTCCTTTGTGTTCATTTTACTATGTATTGCTTTTATGAGTTCTGTGCTACTGGTATCTTTCTAGCTTTTGAGTTTTTATGTATTTGTGATGGGAGTTTTTATAGTGCGCTATTAGCCTTTTGGGGTGCTTAATGACTTATTTACTAAGCAGAAAGAAAGTCTCTATCTTCTACTTCTTTAACTTCTTTCTAGGCTTATTCTAAGTCTAAGTAAGGCAAGTTTAGCTAGTCCTGACTTTGTTCAGAGTAGAAATAAGCAGGAGGGAGAACAGTAATTATTCATATGGGACATGACTCCACAAAAAACTATAATCTTTAAATCAGTCTATATTATTTCCAGAATAATGATAAATGTCCAACAAAATTCACCAGAGCCCACTGTGAAGTCTTCAGGTTCACTGAGCCACCATGAGGCCTCTGATCACAGACACACAGTTCACAATATCTTCTATCTCATAACATCAAAATGAATCCTCCCTATCTTTTCCCTTATGTCCTATTTCAGCACCAACCTGCCATATTATTGTGGCGCATCGCTATGGACACATAACGTTATCAGGCACTGACGCCTATACTCTGCCCCAGTGGATGCTTCTAGTGCTGCAAATCATCATTTTATGGCACAAAGTGCAGTAGTTTGCATACATGCTTATGAAGCTGGACGGCGTAAGAGGTGCTACTTTTGGAAGTGGACATGAGGAAACATTACCTCCCATTTGCAAGCAGTCTGTTCACTTGTCTCTGTGATTTTACGTACGGTATGTGTGTTTGTGTGGATCACATGCAGGAGGTATGTGTGTTGTGCGTGTGTATTGGTCCAGCTGCAAGGCAGACATGCAGCTGACAAAAAGCATCCAGCTGTGAGTGTTGGGAAGAACAGGCGGGTCAGAGCTGAGGCTGGTGTGTCAGAAATACCAGGAACAGACTGTACACTTACAAAAACCCTACATATACAAACACAAGTAAGACTTTTGACTTTTGAATGGGAGCAGCTGTAACGCAAATAACACAAGTATCGCAAGCAATTTCCCCTCCCCCTCTCCTAACCCTAACCCAAACCCATCAATGAAGTATTTCTGATTCTGATTCAGCATTTTGATAAACATTTGATAAAACATGGCATCAGTAAATTCACATGGTAGGCTGATCAAATTAGAACAAGATATTGGTGGATATTATCCAAAGCATTCTATGTCTTTTTTCTTTTTTTTATAAGCAAACCAAGCCCTTCACCCTTCCTGACTACTGTTACCCTTTCAAATTCATTTTCATGTTTAAGTCAGAGCACCTCCATGACCTTAACGTGTTGCCCCTATACTGGTTCGTGTGTTGTTCCCCTGAAGGGACAGACAGTATGCTTTCCACAAGAGCTTGACGCTGCAAAACGCCATCGATTCAAAAATCCATGCTGCTATACTTCTGAGCAAACTAACATTCTGTAAAATTCCCCAAACATAACATCTTGTCTAGAAAATCAATCAAATTGCAAAAACTCGCCGTCAAACCTCCTTAATATTCCAAACATCCTCTCACTGATGGGAAAGACATCTTCTAAATATAATCTGCTCGACGGAAAGAAAACGACATTCTCTCTCACTCGCTCCCATTATCCGTCCACGGATAGATGCATCATATTTAACTGAATTACACAGTTGTATGGAGCTTGAAGACGCTGGTGGAGCATCAGCCGGGGCTGGCCTATCCATTTGCCTATGGCTGTAGAGCAGGGTGCAGCAACTTGGCTCATCTAAGACAGCAACGAATTATCAGAAAACGCATATATCTGTCAACCACATATATCCCCATCTCTTGACATAAATGCAGGACTACTGTTGTGAACATTGCTCACTTAAAATGTACTATAGTTTTAACAGAAAACTTGCTTTTATTACTGGATCAGCTTGTAAATTTACTGGCTGCCAACCCCCATTTGTCAACCAGTGCTCTATCTTGGAAGTAACACACACATTTGCAATTCAATTCGAAACATGGTTCCAAACCAAGTAACCAGCTTAAACGCCTGGTCAAACCAGGATGTAAAATGGGGAGATTCCAGAGGGAGTTCAATTAGATCCAATGGAAGCAGTTTAATGTTACAAGTAATTTACAAGTAAAAAGTACAATACTTGCCTCTAAAATGTAGTGGATTGGAAGTATAAAGTAACAGATCGTTTTGAGGTACAATTTTGAGGTGCTTGAGTACTTCGAACAGTACAATGCTTGATTAAATTATATGGTTACATTCCATCACTGGTTATTTAAAATGTTTACAGCAAAAGTATTTAAGGATATCAGTTTTCTTGATTACTAATAATTGATATTGGTATTTAAAAAAGTCATCAGTAAAATGAGTCTATCCTAAGTCACTAAGTCACCAACCTACAAGAACCACATATTCCCTCTGAACTATCCTCTTTAGCGCTTTCTTAGATCAAATGCAAATGAGCTTTTGAAAGAGTGTGGGAGCTTGTCTGACCTCACTGAATGGTGCCAGAAGTCATGACCACATGAGGAGATTACACAATTGCGATGAAAAGTCATCTTCAAGGGGATTAATGAGAATGAAGCCGGTGACAAAGACCAAACACTTGTAATGTGGAGTCAGTTCTGCAGTAAGCTGGCCGCTCAGTGCATTCTGCTCGAGTTCAAAGTGAGATGGAGGGCAGAGCATGGCCAAAGGCTTAATTCTCCAACAATACCTCAAAGTTAAAAATCTCATTGTTGAAGTAAGAGGCATTCTTTCCCACAAATAACGGCAATTATACACCCAATCCTTGCCCAGAGACTCAGTAAAACCTGCCTAACCTGAACAGAAGGGGTAGAGACGGGCCCGCAAAGATAGCTTATCCGAGCAGTGATAAGGCTAAAGGAATTTTTAGAAAACCGCGAAATGTTGATAAGAACAGCACAGAAGTGAGATAAGAGAGATACAAATAAAACTTATCTCAAACACCTCATCTCAAAAAAAGTTTTTCTTTAGATCACGTTCAGCCGAGAGATCGAGGAAAAGGCTTTGATGGAGATAAAGACGCACAAACATTCAATCTCTTTTCATTGGTGTTGCTAGCGCTTCAGGGGAATCACTAATATTATCCTGCCGCTGACACTGAGCCTTGCATTACAACTGCTTGTAACACTGGAACTAAATGCCTGCTAGTCATTCAGCTTCCCCGCTGGTCAGTCGTGATTGACCCAAATAACCTTAATGTGTTACTTAGAAAAGCTCTGCGAGTTGAGAGATGCGACACCCGAGTGGAAATTCTGAGTGAATAATGCAAGTGACTTAAGTACGTGAGTTTGCGTCACAAACACTGTCCCTCTCCCCCCCTCCGGCTGCAGTTTAGGCTGAAGGGATTATTACAGCCGGACCTGAGGTGATTTTTGGAGACAGTACAGAGGGGATGTACAGCACACTGTGCCCGAAATAAATACCTGTCAAAAGCTAAAGCAGGTGCAGGTTTGTTGACCATAGCAGTGGGCGCTAACTTTCTGACGTGATATGAAATTGTATCCATGCTGAACACTGAGCGCTCTCTGCGAACAAGGGCTCAGCATAACAAAGCATCAACATCCCTCTGTATCAAACTGGCTCATCAAATACAATGCGTCGCACATCCCTCTAAGAGCTGCAGCTGTGCGCAGGACTCTGGAGTCTGAATGAGTGAATTAGGACAGGAGAAAGCAGAGGACGCACGACACTTGTTAACTCCTTCAGCTTCGCAACAAAGCCTGACGTGTTTGTCATGCAAATAGTCAGAAATTCAGTCATTTAAGAGTGACTCATTAATCCTTAAATATTTGTGAGTATTACTTTGTTACAATGATTGACACAGTAATGATCGTGCATAAGATTGCCTGTTCTTATCTCAGTTCATCATACACACACACCCCTCTGCAGCACTGAGGTATCCACGCCCACGTCTACTCAACCTTAACGTGGGAATAGAAAATGCCACCACCACCATTCTCCCTTGATTCACCCCAGTGTTATAAGCAGAACTGCAATGATTAGTTGATTAATCGATCAGTCAATCAAAAGAAAGTTTGACTGACTCTCATCATATTTAATTGCGTAGCTTTCTCTGGCTGTAGCAACTAGAAAGTTAAATTCAGAAGTACGGTTATGTTTTCTGTTTAGTAAGGAAAATGGATGAGTTCATTTTTTGAATGTTTGAAAGGTTCTGTCCATTTTGTGCACAGTGTACTTTTAAAATAGAAAGACAAAGAAAAGCTGTGAAAATGGGAATGTAACAACCAACTGGGAATGTAATAAAAACATCGAGCGCAGCGAGAACCAGCAACTTGTTAATTCACCAAAATATCCGGTCTAAAATTTCTGATAAAAGATCCCTTTGAGGTATTTTTTCTTTTTGTGTAATACTCAGCCACTACACCTCAAAACACCTTCAAGACTCATTGCCCAGGGTGCATTAGGTACAGGAATAGAGCAAAGGAAAATGCTGTGTCTTTGTTTCCATCATGTTCAAAAGACCCAAGGACATTTTTTGCTGATCCTTTCAGTAAGCTGCAACAGTGGAGTGTTGTCCACTCAACTCTGCTTCAATGTCTCACAATAAAACATGGTGCTGGATAAATCATTTGCACGACATGCCAAATGCTTTATCCAGGATGTTTCTTTGTTTCTCTGTCTCCTCTTGCAGATATTCTCTGCTGCCGCTGAATGCTGTCTATACAATCATAGGTGTGGTCAAAGGCTACACCCACAGTTCCAGCCATGCTTTCATGAGTCATCTCATTAGCTCAGACGCAATGTTTCCTTGATGTGTGCTGAAAGTGGTGTCATCCCCGCATGTCTGGTGGCCGTGATGTCACTCGTGCAGCAAAGCGAGATTCCTCTGGGAGGGTAAGGCACAGGACTGATTCATGTTACCAAAGAGGGAAGCTCAGGCCTCATTATTATTAAACCAAAGGGCAAAGGAACAGACAATGTGTCAATGTTTTCGACGGGGGGAGTGAATCATTATTCTTATTATAGCTACTTTACATCACGTTGTAATATTGTGGAATTTTTGGGGAATTCTAACCTGTAGGTAAAAATAGAGACGCACAGTCCAATCACTCAGTCAGTAAGCTCAGCACTTACCAATGACCTCCACTTGCGTAAAAAAGTCTGAAGTCAGGGTAAGTGGGATACAGTTAGGAAATGAACATTGGGTCTGTGTACATTCGAATGTAGCTGCTCTGTAGGATGGGCAATTCTCTTCATAATAGTGTAAATTATGCATGTATACACATTTGAGGTGAAGCCATTTTAAGGAAGTCATCTAAACGTTTTCCAATTTAAACTGGGATTCACTGCTAATCTGCTTTGAGTTTCTAACAAAATCCACAACCACAGCTATTATGTAATGGTTCAACTGACTCAGTATATATAAAAGCTGTTGTCCTTGAATCTCTACATTCATGAAGACACAAATCTGACATGATTTAATTCTCAATTTGTCACCCGGTGAGGTTCAAGTTTCCTGGTTAATTTAATTGTCGGTTTTACTTTAGTGGGTTGCACAACAAAATGCAAGCTGTAGCCCGATATCACTGATGCTCTGTAGATGGGTGCCAGTGATGTTCTGGGAGGTTTTAATCACCCTTCCTGTGAGCCTTCCTGTCCTGGGCCATGCACAAACAATACCAGTCTGTGATGTTTCCTTAAGAAGTAGAGTCTTTTCTGAAACACACACATAACTAGAGAAATGATACTCTAAATCTACAGTACGTGGGATTATAACCTGGGGATACACTTATATATAGGTCCAACATCAGTATCGGCCGATATTCTCCTTGTTGACTGCTATCGCCCGGTCAAATGAATAACTACAATAACACAAACAAAAACAACAAATCAGTATTGGCACCAGCTATTTGACAAAATGTTGGCATAAATACTGGCATTGGCCCTGAATTTAACACTCAGTGCGTTCCTACTAAAGCCGTTTCTGCTTGGATTTATGTGTTTTATGTGTAACTCTGAAACCAACTGTCAAAATCAATTTTCTGTAATATCGGAGGAAGCTGCAGTTCAGGTGGGCAGTAATAAGGTTCCCCTGTCTCTGAAGCGATGCTCTGGGGGCCTGACGAGGGTGGACACTGAAGTTAATGGGCTGGGACATTCATGAAGGGCTTCACACGCCCACATTCCCTTTATCAAATAACAAATCCTGCTCAGCAGTCGAGCTGGTACAAGGCTGACACGAGAAACACACTTAACCACAACTAAAGCTTTTATCCCTGGAGACAGGTGCAAATTAAAGGCGTGTTTGTTCAGTTTTGTTTGATGTATGGCAGCCGCGGCGAGTCGAGCTTCAAGGAATAATGAAGGCCGAGGCAGTGAAATGAAAGGTACACAATAAACTGATTCCATTGGAATAAAAACAGCTGTTTTCGTTGGTAAGCCTCAGTTAACGCTCGTGTGGATGGTGATAAAGGCTGGTGAGCTAAGCGGCCTGATATGTAACCTGATTTGTTTGCTGCTGTCGGATAAATCCACACTGACAAGAAGTGAGAGACAACTATCTCGCATCGAGCACATCTGGCATTTGTCAGAGCGAATGCATCCAATCAGCCAAACCACAGCCAGTGGCCTCAGCGTCCCAGCTGGGAAGATTATGCTGCGCTGATGCTCTGGCCTTGGCATTTCAATAACTTCATGAGCGGCACTGCATTTGTTATAGCTCCTAATGGTGTTAGGGTATGGAGGCAGGCACAGCCGAGGCTGCTGTGGGACTTGCTGACAGGTGAATATTTGCTCGGCGAGGGGCTCGAGATGAAGGGGCTGTTTTATTGTTTCATAATGTGGCTGCTGTGAAGCCCTTTAAAGACTGTAACTGTGATTAAGGACTAAACGCATACTTTACTACACGAGGCTTATAGCTCTACTGGTATCTGTTGAGATAAGCACTAACTGTGCTCTTTCTCCACTCATCTATAAACATGAAGATCAGTTTTACGGTTTCAGCAATTTTTTGAAACACGTTCTGATTAAAAATACATATTTGTCTAGAAAAAGGCAGTGAATACATCACCATGGAACCACTGCTGTAACATCAGAAAGCACCACTCCCAGATCAAAATGCAGACTTCACATAGAAAGCAAAAAGATCACACTCCCAACGTCCCTGAGAAATGTGGTTGCGACTGTACAAAAGTATTTCTCAAGACAATATGGAATTTATCACTTTCACGAACCAAATGATTGAAAAGAAGGGAAACAGGTTTCATAACAGAATGGTTTCTATCCCAGCGCATTTTCCAGGATATGACATTTTGCAAAGGGTGACAAACAGTCAAGTTCACAGTCACAGTCATGCGCTACGGTCTGCAGATGCCTATTTTCCTGTAACTGATTCATTTTTCTCATTTTTCATTCATTTAATGTCAAAAATAGAAGTTTTCAAATAACTGAAACAGCCACTGCCCGTGGAATCTTTCGACCATCCAACCTGAGTAAGTCTGAGTCTGCTCTGCTCCTGGGTAACGTCCGGTCGCAGGGAAATCAGATGGACAAATGGGACTCAGGCTGGCCAAACAACGGTAAAATCAGAGACCGTTGAGCCCCAATCTTTACAGAGACCTGTCTCCACCACAACATCTCAGATCAAGCTGTTGCACTCAACAGGCAGACCAACAGAGTGCAAGATGAGTAGCAGGTGGACTCTGCGGTTACGTCGATAATGCTTGGTGCTCAAACGCAGTCACTGTTGACGGACAGTGGTTATCAGACGTCAGAATTTAAATATGAAGACAGGAACCACGTTATCATCCCCATCCTGTTGCTGCTGTTAATATTAACCCGGATGTATAACTGTATATATAACTGTATGGAGGATACAATGTTTGTTTAGCATGAAGGAGTTTACAGACTTTCATGTGATTATGCAAACGCCCATAAAGACAAATAAATCACCTTTGAACATGCTGTGATCTTATTACATCTGGAGAATACGATTTGCTGGCTATGACATCCCTGCAGCACTATAGTTGCTTCTTTATAATTCTGTTTTATCACACATCTTACCGCTATCGATTAATTGTGCAATGCTGATTATAATGAAACATAATATAGTCGGAGTCGAAATACAATGTAAAAAAGGGTGTAGAAAGTGTAAGCAAAACAAGGTGGTGTTGATAAAGAGCTTTCACGCTCAGCAAACCATTACTGGAAATAGAAGAATCTAAAAAGTAACAAAAAAAAACAGTCAAACCTGCCGGCCATATTTTATTCTACCTGTTTACGTCATTATACGACTTCTCCTGCACACACATAAAACAATAAAATGCAAATGAAAGCTACCCTGGACACAAGACTTCAACGTTTAACTCTTACAACTGTGGATGTACACCAACAAAAAGACTGATTTAACCAATTATTCATATAATACAGGAATATAGCAGCCATTTAAAAAGCTTTGTGCAGACCAGGCCTTGTTAAATGGCAAGTATCCAAAGGAACAGCCTCTCCTCTTGTTCAGCACTTGGCATAATTAATCAGCTTCATTAACATAACTGCGCGTCTCAAGGTAAATGTTCCACAAAAGCCCTGTTTTCCATGGACATCCATCAACGATTTCTAATGGGTTATACTAACGAAGAATTGTTTTTTCTGCAAACAAAAGATTTTAACTCAGAAATTGTCAAGTTGTTGCTCAATATTAATTTCGTTTAAAAGCAGTCAAAGTGCTCTGTAGCTGTGTTACTTAAGAAGTCGTATGACACTTTTTTGAAAAAATTGCTTGCGGTTTCCTTTGTCTGTGAGAATCAAAACAATGCTGGTTCTACTCAAATTTAGAACAACAGGAGTCTACCAGAGCAGTGTCCAGGCAACAAGCTGCAGTTCAAGGACGTCAGAATGGAAACTCCATTTGGCTGGCAAATAAGCAGGTCGCACTTTTGACCCTGGATTGCGAGCCTCACCTCAGCTGTTTGGCATGGAAAGCCTGGGATTTACATGCAAATAAGCAGAGGATGGAAAACATGGAAATACAGTGTGTGAGTGGTAGAGCCCGGGTTGGCACAGGTACACAGAATAATAAACTGACTCCTGTTTGCATCACTGACTCAAATCACCTCCAGTCAAAACAGTGCTGAAGCATTCTGTTAACCAGCTGATCTAGAATGGGACTTGTTTTACAACAAGAGATCCTCGAGATCCCAAATTAATTTGAAAAGATATAATTTACTCCTCGGCGCGAAGTCAAGCTCACGCACCCTCTTCAGATGGGGTGCATGTTAACACTTGTAGCTTTGCAGCTACAGTGGAGATCTTGCTTAAAAAAGGTTGTGCATAATACATAATGAATATGGTAATAAGTAGCAGATAATTATCCAAGTGTCCAGAGGCCTCAAGATCCCAAATTGTTTTGACAAGACTATTTACATCCTCTTTAAAGCGAAAATCGTCACTGCAGTTGCTTAGCTACAAGTATTAGTGAACTGAAGGGTTGTGATGGTAAACTGAAGGGCTGCATGACTCTAAAAAAGTTCAGTTATTTTTTTATAATGAAGATTTTTTTTTCAGCCCTTCAGTTTATCATCACGGTCGTGCTGGTGCACCCACTTCCAACACCCCGTAGCACGACTGATAAATATAAGATATTTTCAAATTGGGATTTTGGGATATCAAGGCTTCCGGAGACTTGAATTACACCGGATGAGCTGTATGGAGCCATGTTTAAGGGGGGGTGTTACAGTTGTTTTGTGTTTTTTTTATACATTTCAAAAGAAGCCCCCATCTACTACAGCTGTTTATGAGAAAGCTGCAACACTGCTGTTTTGCTGAGAAGCTCCAGAAATGCTTTGTGGACTACGAGACTTCACCCAACTATCCATCAGCATGGGGGTGAGTAGATACTGATTCAACTTTTCATTTTTGGATACACTTATCCTTCAATTCCTATGATCTATTCTCTGCAGTTGCTTTTAAAAAACCAAGGTCAGAGTTGTTGACCCATGTTAACAATGTAAATACATTTTTCAGTGTCTATCAATATGACCATTTTCATGACCGAAAGGCATGACACATCGCCTCAAAGGATGGCAGAATTGCTTCAATGGAGAATTAGTTTTCAGCTATAAAACCTCATTTAGCGTCTACCCAAGTATATAAATCAAATTCAAGGAGGAAGGAGGTGGGAAGCTCCATGAAATCTCAGGTTGGTAACATGACAGGCTGATATCAGATATCTGATTTACAGGCCAGGATGTGCCGGATGCATCAGTTGTCTGACACAATTAGGAACAGTTCTTACTGCCGGCCAGTCTCCTGTTTCCGTCCCTGGCTCCTTCCAGGTGAAAGTGGTAACTGAGCACCGGGGCCGGGGAGGCAGCTAGACATGCAACACTGCAGCAGGATCATATGTTTGAGGAGGATGCAGGAGGGTTAATATGTAGACAGCAGGTGAGGTCAGGTAACGAAAAGGAGCAACATCATCTTTAAATAGAACGCCGATAGCAGACTGGCTTTAAAATCCACAGCTTCTCCCATAACTCTTCCACACACAGACATTAAAATTAAGCATGCTTCGCCACTCACCACTTCGCTGAGTAAAAAGCACACCGCGTCCTAACCGCACGATTTGCAAACAGGCTAGTGTTAAGGACGGCTGTTCCTCAAAATGTTCCCACTGGAGTATGGCTTGAGACCATCGCAGAGACGCGAGGGAAGCGTACGGAGATGGAGAAGCTGCTTCTCAGCTATCGCTAACCCTGGTTCATTACATAATAGTACGCACTGGCCGACTGCAGAGTCACGGCTGTCAACTCGCCACAGAACACACATACACACACACACAGCGATTTAGCAATTAAGCTAGCTGCGTTTAATCAGCATTAGCATGTGTTATCTTGTGTTTCAGTTGTAGTGGTGGCGTGGCACTAACCTTCGCTGCTTCGCTGGGGGTCTCCCGGTAGGTTGTCCTAGTGGTTAACAGAAGGAAACCGCTGCCAGTAAATATTCAGTCCGTCCTGAGGGACGTTGGTCTGTCTGCTAACTGTTAGCTGACGACGTTTTAATGTTATTTCTGCGTATTCAATGGTCCTGCTGGCGATGGCGCGCGTGCTCCTCAGCTCAGCGGCGCCATGTCGGTCCGATAGTAAAGTCTGGATAGTTAAAAATTAACTTTACAATTCGCGGAATGCTTTCTACTATCTATATTATACCATTATATCCAGTCAACTTGTTAGCCACTAGCCCGCCTGCACGATTTGTCATGGGTTTGAGTGGTCCAAGGTAGTCACCCGGATTTAAACATACTTCCGGGTACAATTTTCAAACTAAAAGCCATAGACATATACAATTTAAAGGCTGTACATTTTTCTCCTTCTGTTCACAAAATATCTTTTTGTCAAATATAATGTATTCTTATGTTTTTCATTGTAATTGAATTGCATTAAAATTGTTTAAACATATTTCCTGATTGCCTTTTATTGTTAATAGTCGTAAATATACAATAAATTCCTAAAGGTGCAGCATGTAAGAACTGGTCACCTGGAAATACAGAACAAACAGGGGTACAGCATTAGCTACTTAGCTTAATTAGCCATCTACCTTCGAGTAGTCTTATTTACACCCTTAGCTCAGGAGTTTTTCAGGGTTTTTTTTTTTTTTTTTTAATATTTGTAATGTTTTTAAATATTCTGACAAATTGCACCTTTAAATTCTAAATGATACAAAATAGTTTGGTTAAAGATAAATATTTTCTGGCTGCCTTTACAAATGTTTCCATTTTCTTCTTGTGGCAACACACAAAAATCTCCAGACCACACTTAGACATTTAATTGCACACATAGCAGTAAATGTATAAAACCTGTATATATAATGAAATATGGCAAAGAAATCTTTTGCCAGGCATTTTTGAAAAACATACTTAAACTCTGATAAACATTTTGATTTTGGTGCACATTCTTTTTTCAAGCATTATTTCTTGAGTTTCCTTGCTGCATCTAATCACATTACTGTTGTAGTGCTTAATTAATGTAGTGTTTTGACACCATTTAAAAAAAAAAAAAAAGGGTTATTCTCCCTTTCTGTTTGTATTTAATTTCCTTCCTGCAATTACCTTTATGATATAAGAATAAAGTGCATATTGTTGCTATAATTGGTGGCAGCATTAACAGTAGGAGTAGAAATAATGCATTTCTCTGGTCCTGACTTTATTTTGAAGGCCACACACGCAATATCCTGTCTCTGATCGCTGACGTGGTAACTTGACGCATGAGGAGACTTCCTCCCTTGTTTCTGCTCGGTGATCATCTGATTTGCCTGGCTGGACAGGGCATCAAACATGTGATCAATCTTCTTGTTGCTCAGTCCAGTCCAGTCAGTTCAGTCCAGCTGAACCCTTCACATCTTTAATAGAGATCATTGACGTATTTCACGTCATACGTAGTTATTATAAATGTCATTTCAAGGGGCTGAGCATTATGATGATGACCCCCTTCATGTATGCCATGCACATGTTTAGAACAGTCACTATTAAGCGTGATAAAAACACATTTTTTCTTACTTTATACTTGTGGATGTGGTGGTGGAAATAATTATGAATGATTATGTAACATCACATTAATGCCATGTGAAGGATGCCTCTGACTCACTCATGTAGACTTACTTTAATAGGCTTCTGGGTGTGTCTGGAATGATCTTATCATGGAGGTACTTTTATATAGAGGTATTTTTACGTGCTCCTTTGATGATATTGGATGCACACTGTAAAACGTCTGTAAACTGTACAGGATTTTTTTTTTTTACAGCTGTTTCCAGTCTGTGAGACGCATGCATGCATGCACGCTCGGCTAAAGAGCGACATCCAGTGGCTGATGGAGGTTTAGTGGGGACATGTGCGATGGGACATGGAGAGCATCTACAGGCACAAATGAGTAAGTGCAATGTTCATGTTTGCCATTGTTATTTATGGTCTTATGAAATGTCAGATATCATCTAGTCACAGTCCTCCATGTCTGTAATTATAGAGGTCTCATCATGACTGAATACATTTACCTGTTTCAGTATTACTCAGTATTATCTGCACTGTCGTTAACGTCTAGTATGAGGCTTCTCATATTTCTATTTTTAGAATTCTGAGGAATGGGCCTTTTAATATTTATTTTTATAAATGCATATATAGTTCTCATATATCATTTAATGACCCTATTTTATAAAATTTATTTTATATTTTATACATTTTTAGTTGTACACTCTTATTTCTCATTATCTTTTCTCTATTTTATGTTTTCTTATCATTTCTCCATACCATGACATTTCTGTTCTAGAATGAAACTGTTACGTTAACCAAATTCTTCCTCAGGGATCACTAAATATTTTCTGAGTCAAATTATTCTAATCTGTTCTATATTCTTATAAAAAAAAATGGAAAAACAATTTTTAATTGTCCTGTTTGTCTTGTGTTTTTTTGTTTGTTTGCATTGAGCGCTTGAATTATCCATTTAAAGGCCTCCTGAATCCTCGACTTAACCCAGTCTTGTGGAGCTTTTGTCTCACCTTGAATAATTGAACCGGTCTTCAGTTTCTTTGGAGAGTTTTGTTGTCCCATGATCACCTACATGCTTTTCGTGAGCCCTTTCTAACTGGGTGAATTTCTTGTGATGTGAATAAAAGGAATATTTATATATGACAACATTTTGTCCCCAAATATTTGCTACTGAAAGCTTTAATCTTACATAACACTTACATTATGTGTTGTGCATATCTAATTAGTACATCTAGGATACTCTTACTTGCATAGTAGCTGAATTAAAATGCATTTAACGACTCATGCAGCCGCTCTGAAGGTTTCCAGATCAGAGACAAATAAAAACAAACAAACAAATACAGAAATACAGAAATAAATAAATGCTGCCATAATGACTGAATTATGTTTCTGTTTGAAAGGTTTCTGGAGGAAACGTAATGACTTTAACTGCAAATCAAATCACCGGAATCAGATTACAGTTGCGATGTAAATCTCTGAGTCTGAAAAGGAGATCTTGGCCTCATTCTCTCAAGCAGAATTGATTAGACCACACGGCTACTAATGTTGGAAATTGCCTTGCGTAGTAATCAGTAGTAAGTGTAAATTAACTTTAATGAAGTCTAAATAATGTCGTGGGAGCAACACACTCTGGTGTTCTGTTTGGTTTTGAGTTTTTGATGGCAAATAATACATATCAACATGTTTACATTGCGATACCCCTGAAAAACAGAGGACGTAGACTTTTACCATTTACTGTAAAGTCGGTCTAAACTGCTCTAAGGGCCCCTTTTGACCCCTTCTCTCGCCTTGTCTGCAGTTTTCCACATACCCTGTGCAGACTGCTATCGTATACGTTGATCAGCCCTCAATGATGATGTAGTGTAGCTGCTCCGTTTGCCCTGTGGGAAATCAAGGTGTGGCCGATGCTGGTATTTCTAATTCGTTACAATGACGAGATAGTGTTAGTCAGACCTAACCTCACTTAAAACCTGCTTAGGCTTAGAGGAAGTGGAATAAAAACACATTTTGCTTCCAGTAATATAAGAAACAGACCCTCGCGTTGAGCCCTGGGTCCCATAATGGACACCTTACGTGGGTTTTGGGGTTGTGATACGAGGCTTAAGAAAGTCTGGGGAATATATCTTTTCTATATACTCTTGATATGTAATAGCCGACAGCATGCTACTCTTACATAAATCCTCAGAGGAGCTGTGGTGTTAGCAGGAATAATAATACCATGTATTTTTTATTATGTCATTTGCTCTACATTAGTAGCCCCCGGTCACTTGCTATAACAGGATAATGTGACCTTCTGTGTCATCTGGCCTGTCCTTCATCTGTGTGTTTTGACAGCTCCTCTCCTCCTCCTCCTCCTCCTCCTCCTCCTCTTTTTGTTTCCCCCCTCACACAGCCTCTCGTTTCCCACAATGCTCAGCGGACATCACCACCAAGATGGCCGACGCTATGGAGGAATATGAGAAAGAAGCTGGCTGCGTCCCTATTCTCCATCCCGAGGTATGGTCCTCGGGCTTCACGCCCTCGCGCGCACACACGAACGTACAGTAAACATATATCGCCCGGCCGCGCGTGGGTGGCCGCGTGGTTTTGCCGTGCTTTTTGGGAAACTCCGATGCCCCCTGCAACACCACCGGTGGGGGGTGGCAGGTAGCTAACGGTGCTAATGGTGCTAACGCTAGCCCCCTCCTCCTGCTGCATAGCAAAGCAAACGCTGGGCAGATGTTCGCGTTAATGTTAACGTTAAGCTAGGTGGTGCCTTCCGTGGTGGCGACGCCGCGCAGCTAGTAAACAAGACTGTAAGCTGTGTGTTTGAGGCTGCAGTGGAAAAAGTAACGTTAATGCTTAATCCTTAGAGTCATACGACGTTAGCTTTGTAGCTACACTGGCAGTGCTGGCTGGTTTAGCTGCGATGGTGTAAATTGGGGTCAAGTGTACATAGGTATATTGAGCTGTGGTGTCCACTCAGCGACCATAATAAGTTAACGTTGATATCAACGAATGTAGAAAATATCCACTTTATTCCTGAAGACCATATTCGTGTGTTAGTGCGAAATCTTGCAGTCACCCCTCAGCTAGCTAACCTGCAGCACTTCCACTTTGTTGGGGTTGTCAGCAACGCTATCTGTCATTTTTTTTTTAATTTATTGTTTAGCGTTTGTCGTTTCTGTCATCTAGTGTCGTTGAACATATTCCTTTGTGCATGGTTTTAAAATATTATGAGCCATGAAAAATAAATTGGTCGTTTTTGAATGTGCAATAAACAACAATGTCCAGATTATATTGCTTCAAAAATGACGTATTAAGTAAATGACAGCAACGTGAGCTGTAGCACACAGGCTAGCTAGCCAGGCAGGACCGTATTTGTTTCCGTCACTCCCCATTAACTCTGTTATGTGTGTTTTAAGGTTTCGCATATTGAACACAGCCTGGTTATCAGTTGTTATTGTATTTGCTTGGCAGGTACTCTAATCATGAGGACGATCTCTGTGTGATATGTAGTGGTTTTCCTTGGTGACAGTTAGCTTGCTCTTTTCTCAGCAGTCCTGTTGCCTTTATTGGTTTAGTAGTCAGCAAGTAAAAGTAGGCTAATTTACCTCCAGTAAGCTAATCCTGGCAATGTGCAATTCAAATGATTCATGTCTTTAATGTCCAGCCAGTCCCCAAGATACTGGGAGATGAGTTACTGTACATAGTGTAAAATGGGTTGAAAAGGACATAGTCCAGTGATTTATAATCTGGTTTTGGCTGTGTTATGCTAAAAGTGTCTTGGAAATCTTGTTCCCATTCTGGCTGGCGATCCAAAATGTTCCATTTAAGCACTGAATGTAATAGTCCTGTTCACACGTTATGCCAATGTGAACCTTAAGTGGCAATATTTCTACCTCTGGAGCAGTCAAATTGCCACAAGTAGATTTTCCCCCATGGCAGTATTGTATCCCAGTTCAAACATGATTCAATGATGGCAGAACGTGATTAAATGGGCCTTAATGGCTGCATTTTTAAATAGGGCTGCAACTGACAATTATTTTCATTGTTGTCAAATCTGTCGGTTATTTTCTCGATTACTCGTTTACTGTTTCGTCTGTGTTTAGTTTCTTTCTGCACAAAAGAAGTAAACCCAGACAAAGGAATAGAGTAGCTTGTAATGTCATCCTCCTTTTTATTCAGCAGGTCTGTATGACTAGACTAAACCTGCCTGGTTTCTTTTTGAGTGACATTTCTTTTACTTTTACCATAAAAGCTGCAGTGAAACTAAATACCACTTTACAGCCGAAACAGTTGGGTTATACCCACATGCAGTAAGTTGACCTGAATCAGTCGACATCTGTCATCAAGTGTTCCTCCCAACCAAGGTTGAATGCAGGTTGGACTCAAGTGAACCAAATTCTCTATTAAGACTGATAATCTGATTTAACGTTATGGTTGACATACAGCTGTCATTTTATCTACAACCTCACTTATAATGAGAGATAAAGAGACACCAGGAAGTGTTAAAATAGGAGTGATGGTGTTGAGAGAGAGGTGAAACACATGCATTTGGTGTAATTGATGTAATTTCCTGTGTATTTGTGGTTTGGCAGTTGAGCCTATGGAAACCACAGTGGAAGACTGACGGCAGTAACATGATGGATGTCACAATCAGTCATGAGGCACCTTTGTTTATCTGTATTGCAGATAAGCAGCCTCCTCTGTGGCAGGAGAGCATTCAGGTGTAGATTGGTGATCACCTTGCTGTTAATGCGTCCTGACTGTTGTTAATTCTTTCCTCTGTGAGACTTGGGAAAAAATCAGGTTTACCACAGAGGAGGATGCTCCTGATTAATGGAAATGTAATTACCTTCCGTTCTTTGCTCCCTTGAGACAATGAATTCCCTGCTTAGTTTGTTTGTCTGGATGTCACTGCTTGACCTGAATGTAAAGTCTGAGGCACCCCAGACGAACATTTTGGCTTCACTGGATAGTACAGGTGAAGTAAGACAGGGAAGGTGGGGAGAGAGAGAGGGGACAGCATGCAGCAAAGGACCACAGTGGTAAGGACACATCCTTAGTGCATGAGGCATACTCACTGCCAGGTGAGCCGACCTCAGACCAACGTAGGCTACATCCACACCAGTACGTTTTTGTTTTATAATCCCCGTAACTTGTGCTATGGTTATGCCTAGTGTCCACACTGCTCCAGCATTTTTACAGCCCTAAAAACCGTAAACGCTGCTGACTTTGATTTAGTTTGGTGTTGCAGACCTTATTGTCCATGCCAGCAGCTGTTGTGCAGTTAAAGTCTGCATTCTATAATGCTGCTACTGCCAACATGTGCAGGGGAAAGCTGACATTTGAGTGATTTGCAACAATCACTTTCCCAGCTGAATTACCACCCCGACAGGGTGAGCCTGATTTGGGAGAGGCCAGTAAGAACCAGTGCCTGGTGGGATCATTTTACCAGTGAAGTAGTGGTTCGAGAGGAATGGTGAGAACACTTTTGAATGCCCACTTTGGCCCCAATCAACCTAGGACTGGGCAATATATGCATGTTATAGTGTTATAGTGATATAAGACTAAATACTGTCTTAGACTTTGGTTAATATTATATTGTGATATGACGGTTAGTGTTAGTAAGGCGGCATTACAGTAAAATGATGTCATTTTCTGACCTTAACAGACTCTTCTGTGTATGTTATGATATTATGGAGTGTTTGAGTTTATACATGCACTGGGTGTATTTCGTGTACGGTGCCAAAATGCTCACCAGGAAGGAGGTTGTTTTGTCTTAGACTGCTGTTTTAGTGGAGCAGTCTTGTCAGACGGGATTCTGTGTTGTAGTTGTAGTTTTAGTTCTAAACGTGTGTACAGTAAAAACACAGGAAGAGAAAGGTGGCGCACCATTGTCAGCTCAAGTTTAACCCACACAGGCACCGGTGGCAGAGGTTGAAGAGGTAAAAATGTAACCGAAGGCCCGACATGGTGAGGTTAGAGAGTTGAATATGACCTTTTGGCTGTATCTCTGCCTGTTGTTATATTGAAGGAATATGTCTGGCGGTAGTAGCTTTATCATAAATGTCGTTTATTTTCCTGTATGCCGCTTTGCCTTTACAGACTTGGCACAAAGTTGCTCCTCTTTTCAGCAGGGCGCTGCTTGGAATCTGGGTCATTTTAAGAGCAGAGTCAGACTTGGATGTATGATGCACCTGAATTAGAGCGCTGGATGTTTGGTTGCACACTCAGAATGGCTGCGCACCCTTTTCACTTTTAACCAGCGCGACACGCCGAGTGTAAACATTTCCTCTCTCCGGGGATGTAAGGGATTAATGTGCCCCGCTTCCAATCTCATTTGGAAATGCAAATGAGCATTCTTCCATAAAAGGCACATAAAGGTGGGGGGTATGCTCCGCCACTTGATGTGACGCTCCACTTGTGGCACAGAGTGGAACCACTAATTCTGTTTATTTGGAATGTTCCCATTATTTCCATCCTAAAACAGTGTTTTCCCCTCTGCTTCCCCCTGATCCAGGGACGTAAACTGTGCTGTGGATATTAAATTAGTCCCTTGAAATGGCTCTCATTTCAGATCAAATTGGATTGTGAGCTATGGCTACAGCCAGCAAGAGGGAAGATACAATTTTCCACAACAGTTAAATCTAGTCTCAGCAAAGTAGTCACTGCAGATTCAGTGAAAGGGTGATTGTGATTATTATTTTGCTGGATTTTTCTCAATTGAAATCTAAATGTTGTCCAAAACCCCCCAAACTCTTCATGTGTTATTAAAGAAAAATCAGTATAGTATACAGTATCCGATATTTAAGGAGCTTGAACCAGCAAGTGCTTGACATTATGTACATTTTGAACGATTGAAAAGATTAATCAATTATCAGAATAGTTGGCAACTAATTTTCTTTCGATTGAAAAGCAATTAACTGACTGATATTTGCAGCTATAGCTGTAAACCAGTATACCTGCATCTTCGTAAATGGTGCCGTCTAACATTTTTAGCTCAAGGCACGTGACCTCCACCACCCCAAGGAGAGGTTGCCATATGTCCCACTGACCAGCTCCACAAAAGCCAAGCCTGCTGCCTCTCTGAGCAGAGATGAGATGAGATTCCCAACCTAAAATCAATGATTGGTGCGAAATAGATAATATGCCTAATTGACAGTATCATTGCTTCTGCCTGCCTGGTTGTTGTCTGCATGGCCAGTATGCAGGTATGTAATTAGGAGGCCAAAAAATGCAGACTGCAATTATCACTACAGTTACACATGCCACCATCAGCTTTTTAGATGACAGGAGGGGGTGAGGGTGTGTTGTGACTGTTAAGGGGTCAGAGGTTATCTCCACGACAGGTTGAGTCGGAGAAAATGATTTAACAGCTGGCGTCTGAGAGTTTAGCGCCGGGCCCTCTTCCCCCCGTCCCTCGACTGACAGGAGAGCAGTTACCCCGGCGATGAACTGCGAGCACTTTCTCTCAATTGAATATCCAGATGAGGGGAGAGTCTGAGTTCCACATTCATCCCGGGCTTCTGTTTGTAAGCCTGTTGTGGGAAGCACAGTCGCAGTTTCATAAAAAGCGACTCTCACCTGGCTCCCCTTGTTTCTCTGGCAGCTAAACCTGTCTGAACAGCACCTGGGGTAGCTGAAACAGATCGTATGGATTTATAAATGACCACAACTTGGCAGAGAAAAGCACAAAAGCCTCCTGGCAGCTTTAACACTTTAGAAATACAGGAGTAAGAATATGAGATGGTCACCTTCATATCCCCTCTGTCACATCCTCCCTCCTTAATCCTCCTCAGTCTGATTGAGTCCTTAAAATAAAATCCCTCTTCTGCTGGCCTTAGCTTCTGTTTTTTTTTGTCACTTGTATTATCATGGAAGTATCACAGCCATAGAAATGATTTTTTCCTTTACAGTCGCTGACTTGTAAGGTTTAGCATCAAGGACCTTATTCTGCTGTGAAGGACTGGTATTTAACGCGACACGTTGGCACACATGTAGTGCGCAGTAGTTGTCATTTACAGATGAGGTCTGAAATGATCACATGACATCACTGTGTGTATATCCAGGTGTGCTAAACATTTTGGTTCTGCTTCTAAAGTGGCCGTGCGAACTTAAACCCACAAGGAAACCACATTTCAATGGTGTGATTTTTCCGCTGTAATTTCATGTACTGTCTTGAAAAAAAAAATGATTTGATATTTTGACACCATAAAAGCCGTTTTCACAGCTTTAAGTCAGGCAGGAAACATTAAGATGATACAGTGAGAGTTTTGTGAATGTATTTTTAGTTCAAGTCTTTGTATACAGAGCTAAACTTATTCCTGGGTTGGCACTATGGCTGAAATCTTCTGTCACAGTATATGTAATTTGATATCGCAGTAACGTAATGATGCAGTAATTGTTCTGCAAACGTGCAACATAAAAAAGTCACACATTAGAGGCACACTACTGCCACCGACTGTTGCTGTCACGACATGTGAGTCCTGACTACCTATGCTAGTGAACATGGATGTTATCCATGCAGGTTTCGAACCTTCGAGAAAAATCAGCTTTCCAAAAGTTTTATGAAGAGGGGAATGCATTCATCACATGTGTTTACACCTTAAGGAGACGCATGTATTGTGGAGAGCAACAGTGAATATAAACATAACCTCTGTTTGTTTACAACAGGACTCCACAGGGCACCTTCAAGTCTGCTACCGTCGGTTGTTTTCACCGGTTATAATGACAAATGCTGCTGGCAGATTTACTCCGCTGTAGTCGAAATTATTATGAGTTCTGTGAGTCAGCAAAAAATGCAGAAGAATTGTTTGGCTTGTTTGGATTTGGTTGTCTGGTAAATATGATCTGCCTGCCAGGATCTGTACGTTCACAACGTTTGGTTCGTGCTGAGTCTATCTGCTCTTCATAAAAGGCCAACAGATTATTATGTAGTTCACTTAAATGATCCAAGTGTCAGACTCCTAGATCCCTAGCATGTTGTGTAATTAGCATAACCGGCCAGTTGTGCAGATGTTATACACAATGTAATCAAATTTGAATATTATTTTTGGATAGGTGACAAAAAATGACACTCTGACCCTGAGCCAGCATGCACAATACCAGGAGCCTGAATCTGAAGCAGTCAAATGGAATGCAGTCGTCAATAATGTAAAATTCACCCCTGTGCTTTTCCGGTGCTGTAAAAAGAGACCTATTAGTTTACTTGGTAGACTGCCTACATAGTTTGTGATCGAGCTTGGTGCAGGCCTGTAGTTTAATTAAATAATCATCATTTAAATATGCAAAGTCACAATATTTGTTTCCTCGGGAGTCAAGTGTAAAACAAAGTCTGTCTGTATGAGTTTTTCTCGTGCACCCTCTCCATCTTGTTTCTCCACCGCCGTTCACCGTGGTGGCAGAAATGCCGCCTCAGCACATCCTCCTGGCTTCGTAGGGAAGCCCAAGCTAAAGTCAGAGAGCAAGATGGTGCAGCTCCAGGTCTCTGTGGTCCTCTCGCCTCAAGCTACCCAGCAGCTCCACACAAGCCCGACATGTCCTCTGCCCCCTAGAGGCTGCCTCATTATTCCTCATGTTTCTTCAGTGTTATTTGCAGCAGCTCAGCCGCAGAGGTTTGAACGTCTACTTGATAGTGAACTTAATATTGAGCTTTTTAACGTGATGATGTTGTTAAAGCACCACTGTTTTTGATTGTAAATGTGAGTTCAGACATCACAGCTCGGCTCTGTTTTTGTTTCCAAAGATACTTCCTCATTTTTGGATGGTTTTAGTAAATAAACCTAAATTCAGTCATTCTGAGACTGTAAATTAGAGGTGATGTAACTCGGTTTAACATTAGCTATACCTCTCGTTCTCTGGTTAAAGCCCGTGTGGGTGCTCTGTGCTTACCAGACACAGCCCTTGTTTCCGGGTGATGGAGGGTAATTGTGGTTTCCTCGGCGTTTCTATGGAGGCTAATCGAATGTGAGTAGCACAGTCGCCACATCTGCGTGACAGATTAGATCTTCAGCAGCAACAGGAAGACTCGACAAGCCTGTGTCTGTCCCGCTGCCTTTATTTCCTCTTTTAACGCTGGGTTCAGTTATTGAAATGATTGCTAAGTGTCTGTCTGTCTGGATTCTACCATCGCCAGGGAGTTCTCGCTCGTTGTTCAGTCATGCCCCCCCTTTGAGGATCATACATGTTATGTTGCTCTGTGAATAAATCTTGCAAATTGAAATCTTGATTGCCTGATAAGCATCATGTTCCTCTTTCTTTAGACGTTCTGACGTGTGGAACCACTAACAGAAAAGATGGCTCAATTCTAGAAATCATTGCAGTGCAATTCAGCAATAAATAATGTAATTAGACCTGTGTTTGACGAGTTAAAAAGGTCTACTCTACCTGATTAACCTCTTCTCAGGACTTTGTGGGTGTGTAGAGACGGTGCTTCTTCCCTGTCCCGTTACCTTTGTTGCACCTGTCAGTGGGACGGTTACCTTACCATTACCTTTGTTATTATTCTTTGGTGATATCATGTTATAGCTCCACCCAACCTCAACCGGACTAGAGGTCTAATCATTCAGCTTCATTGAACACACCTGCGTGTGCATTATGTTATGATATGATGGCGATGGTCTAATAAAGCAGCACCTTTCATATCCTTAACTCATCTTTATCTCTGTGTCTCTGTCCCCTCTTTCTCTTCAGGAAATCAAACCCCAGAGTCATTACAACCATGGCTACAGCGAGACCGTTAGCCGTAAAAACCACGTGGATGACTACAGCACCTGGGATATCGTCAAAGCCACACAGTGAGTGGACGGTGCATGTGTTGTTGTCTCGTGTGGTCAGATGGTTTTGTTCAAATGTGTGAAGAATTACATTTTCAAACTGTAAAGACTGTCAGTGCCATTGCACGGAACGTTGCCACAAAGAAAGTAGTTTGCCTTGCGGTCCAGCTGAACTACTTCATGTTCTGTTGACCTCTACTGATCAATAAGCTAAGCTAATGGATAAAACACTTCTGATAATCACGACAGCTGATCACGACACCAAGGCGTGTGTGGTGCCTCAATCTTGCAAATTCTCTATTGGCCAGCCGGAATCAACTCCTCCAGCTGCAAAAAGAAGTCTGATTGTATGTAAGCTGATGAGAAAACGAGCCTACTTCTCACTCGATTTGTTACCTCAGGGAGCAGTTTCCGAACGAGTTTATGGTCTCAATCACCTTTTCGAGTCTTCTTCAATACAGCATGAGGAGTAATGTGTTAATTATGTTCCCATTTGGAGTAAAATAGACCATAAAGCAGTGAATGCTTTGCGGTGTGGTTACCTGGTGATTGACAAGCTGCTCACAGCCACACACACCAGTGGGTGACGTCACAGTAGGTCTAAACTTGGACTGATTGCAGAATAACAAATGCACAGCTGCCTTACTTTACAGTGACAAATCTGAGGACTCAGCTGTCAGCTGCAACCCAAATGAGTTTGTTAGAAGCTATGCTTTGATAATACTGCGGGGAGAAAGCGTATTTACAGCCACTTCATTGATCGTTACTCAGCACAAGCACGTCATCAGTTTAAGACACACCTTCAAGCAGGTAGCCCAGTCGGAATGGAAATGAAAATCCCTGCCGCGCTGGGCTGACATGCCGAGTCAAACCGAGTCAAGCTGAGACGGCTCATGTGTATGGAAAGGCCCCAGTAGTGCAGAGAGGTACAACCCTCTGTCTCTGACCACAGATGGAGGAAGTTGCTGACCACACATGCTCACAACGGTCACTGCTCACTCTCAGCCTTACGCATGATGCTGTACATAGGTTACGTTCGAATGAAGTCCATCAAATTGCGTTTGAACTTGACTTTTTGAAAAAGTGACAGCCCTATTCAACATTGTTTACTACTTACTCACTGGTCCAGTGGGAGTCTTCTTCATTACTGGAGGACAGCGTGTATACTCACTTATGTGTTTGTGTGCTCAAGATACCACAAATTTCACATCGGGAATGAACTCCACCATATTTACGGCTGTGGTTTTCTGACTCGGCGCATGCCACGGATGTAATTCACAAGCTCAGAAAAGTTTGAGAGAATGTGGGGGGGGGGGAGAAATGTCTTTGTGATAAGACAACAGAAGCTTTGTCTGGGATGTTTTTTTACATTTGACAGCAACAGATTTATTTTGTTTTGATTTGAGGTTCAAAATATCCGTTTAAAGACAGTCAGCGCCAAGTTCTGCCACAGTGTGGGTGTCTTGTTGGGTCTGCGTATCTGTATCTGTTTGAAGTTGTCAGTTTTTGTGTGTGTGTATGTGTGTATTTTGTCAGTTTGTCTCGGTTTTATGTATTTAACCTTGTGTTTATCTCTGTTTTGTCGGTGTATTTGCGTGTGAGGAGACTCTAATCCCTCTCCTCTCTCTCTCTTAGGTACGGCATCTTCGAGCGCTGCAGGGAGTTGGTGGAGGCGGGCTTCGATGTTCGGCAGCCAGACAAAGAAAACGTAACACTCCTCCACTGGGCCGCCATCAACAACAGGATAGACTTGGTCAAGTGAGTCCAGTCGTGTTTTGTGTTAGGTTGGCGGTGGCAGTAGCAGAAGGTGAGACTGAACCAGGTTCAGGCTGGAAAAATGCAGTTGTACTGGTGCGTCTCAGTGTCTGACCCTCTCCAGCACCTCTTGTACTTTTCTCTTAATTACTGCTGTAAGTTGGTAGAGTTGCAGGAGTCAGGAGGCTGCATCTGGCTCTTCAGTCAAACACAGTCCTGCCTTTTCTGTCAAGACAGCAACATGGCAGAGAACTTCAAATTTAAACTGCATTCAATTTGAGGGCACATCCCAAGTATCTTAAATTGCATCCACGATTCTCTCCATTCCCTCTTTTCCCTTTGTCTTCGTCCCTGCTACTGAGGACGAATGGCAGGATGCAAGGAAACCTCTACGGAGAGAGAAAACAAGGAAATGTCTTTTAAGCATGATAAGACGTCCTGTCCTCTGAAGCGCCAGGAACACGCATTATTTCCTTCAGACGTAGGGGTCGAGTATTTATACATCATGGGGTTCAGCTAAAAGTCTTCCGTGCTAGCTGCTCTCGTACATCCTTCGCAGTTGGCTCCTCGGAGAATCCTCCTCACTCTTCAGAGCAGAAATAAGAGACGCAAGTTGGCAGACAAGACCGGCGTCCGGTTCAATTAAAGATGGAGGAAATATCAAATAAGTGTCTTGGGACGTACCCCTGGTATTAATAACTCAAGTGAAACAGCGACTGGAATAATCTGAATGAAAAATGTCAAACATAGACTTTTTTTTTATATATATGATATACAGATGGACAACATGGTGCACGTTTCACTTCAGTTTCATTCTCTGCAGTGTGGTGGTCAGGTAGTTGCCATCAGGCGAGAGTTGCTTTGTAGTTCACCTCTGAAATCACTGTCACTCTGACAGCAACCTCTGACTGTCTCACCCAGCAGAGAAACCTCTGGCTCCCATAGCTAGGCTGGTTTCATCATAAGATAATAAACTGGACATGGAGACGTAGTGTGTAGGCCAGCAACGAGTACTTTTTATAGTTTTCACCACTGTCAACTCACGTCTGATGGGTCAAAGTCTGTTTTTGGGCTCTCTGGAGGTCACAGTGTTCTGATATTAGAAGGCTTAATTGTCACTGGCTGTTGGCACAACTCTAAGTTACCATATTATCAATTAACTATCTTTGTTGTGGGGGATGGACGTCCATATATGGCGTGCAGTTAGGAGGTGAGGTCATCATACTGCACAGCTGACCCCATGTGTAAGACTGCAGCCAAGGATGATTGCCATCATTATTTTTCATTTAATCAGTAGTATGTTGTTTTCTGTAGAACAGGAAAATAACACCAAACAGCCTACATCATATAGCTATATGAAGACTGAGAAAAGGATACAAGAAATGAAGAGTTTTATTTAGTTAGCCAGCAGACAATGCTGAGACAAGCTGGCCAAAAGAAATGTAACAATACTAACATGATTGTTAATTCAGCTGTCATTTTCTCAAATCCTCCATCAATAAAGTGTGAAAAATGCTCAACACACTGAGCTTCCAATGATTTCAAATTTTTGGGAAATGTTCCCACAAGTTCCTGGCGCTGCTGCTTGCTGTGTGCGGTCTGTGTGGGCGCCAACTGTTGGCACGAGTAACATACTTTTACTACTTCCTTCTTTTATTCAAACGTCAGCCAACAACCTATCCATTGTCATTTATACCGGTTATACAGCCCACATCGAGATTAGATTAACAAGAAATGGGTCAGATTCACGGGTGGATGCCGTATACAGTTTCACCTGATGATTTCCTTTGTGTGTGCAGGTACTACATATCAAAGGGAGCCATAGTGGACCAGCTGGGAGGAGACCTCAACTCCACGCCTCTGCACTGGGCCACCAGGTGACACACAGCGGCCACAGATAACATATCTGCCATTCAGTGGACATATCTAATCAATGAATGCCTTAAAAGGAAATTTCTTTGTTTTGTTTTTTTCAAATGACTATGCTATCTTATCTTCTATGTTAACTTCTGTTTTCTGATTGCCAGAAAAATCTAAGAATTGTTTTTTATTTTAAAGATTCATTTATCAATCATGGCTAAATCAGTTGTGCCAAAATCCAGGGCCTCCTTGCCTGAAGAGAATATTCCAGCTTCCTCACCGTCTTCTTCTAAATCACTCCTACAAACAGACACTTGTGAGATAATTCCCATTCACCGTCATCTTCTCCTTTTTATGGCTCGTCAACACTGATGGTTTACGACGAGATCCTCCGTCTCGGCTTTATTGTTTGAAGGTTATTTCCTTCTTCCTCTTTTGCAATGATTCAGACACGTTGTAACTGCTAAGAAGGGACGTCTCACATGATATCCACCCCCCACCGCTCCCAAACAGACCAGGGGGGACGTTACACGCGCTTGTCCTGAATTATTGATAAGTTTGACAACGGGCATCCACACCATTGCCGGTACACAGACACTCCGGAGTCCTGTGTCACCCATCATCCAACCTCCAACCATCCAATGACCTTTAAAAGCCCCCCTGCCTCTCTGTCTGTGCGACCTCAGCTATTCAGACACATGCTTGAGCTCGGCGCTGTCTGCTCAGGTTTACACACAGTCACATTTCTGCGTGGTGAAAGCAACACTGCACCGATCTAACTTAGGTAATTAAAATGTAACCGAAACAATCTGTTTTACAACTTCAAATCTTATCTGTCCTGTCGGTGGGATGTTTACATCGCAGACAGGGTTTTAAAATCTCAATATACTGTCTGCAATAAAAGCATGTAACAAATCACCTGCTGCTCCGCAGAGACAAACATCAAACGATAAGAGCAGACAGGGAGTCAGTCTCTAAATATTTAACCAGCATATGAGGCTTCATCATTTCATGGGAAAAATATAGCCGTTTAATTGCAGTGGAAGTAAATGAGACGCTGATCTTTGGACTGTTGAGTTTAGCCTCGTCACCCACTCGGCATTTAAGTGGGTGTTTAAGTGAGAAGGGCTTCGGCTCTCGTCGCCCTGAATCTCTAAACGGCTGGAGCTCATGTTCCCGTTAGCGCAAACTGTTCTGCAACATAACATGGTCATTAAAATTCAAAAGAAATCAGAACATAATTCTCTTCGATTTAAGATGTGTTATTCAGTTTTTGAAGCTGTGTAGTGAGGAATTCGATGTCCAAATGTATGTCTTTTAAATTGGTGTTTATCTTCTCCCAGACAAGGCCATCTATCCATGGTGGTGCAGCTCATGAAATACGGCGCAGACCCCTCTTTGATTGACGGCGAGGGATGCAGCTGCGTTCACCTGGCCGCCCAGTTCGGCCACACCTCCATCGTGGCCTACCTTATCGCCAAAGGACAGGTAGGAAGTGCCAACACTGCAGCTTATTTGTCCGCGGGAAACCTTCATCTTACAATAAAGTGCATAAACAGTCGACAAATGTGGCCCTCTGACAGGAGATCTTTCATATGATTGCTGTTGTCTGCTGGGATATTTTAGAAGACGGTTGTAATTGTTAAAATAAGAACCAGACAACCTCCATTGTTTTATCATCTCTTTTTTCTGTCGGTGTTGGTGTCATTTGTTTTTTGCCAGCCACCGGGGGACAAGCCTGTGTTATAAAAGCATTTAGTACCAGCGGCCTCCATCAGGGGGAGCCCTTCTTCTTCCCATCTCCACCTCTGACTTCTCCTCCAGCTCCTTCACCTTGTTTACTGTATCTTTCCTCTCCGTCAGGATGTGGACATGATGGATCAGAACGGCATGACTCCTCTGATGTGGGCGGCTTACAGGACACACAGGTGTGTATGTTTACCATTTGCGTGAGGGAACACAGTGTGCTCATGCTGCTACAGCTTTATGATGAACACTGAACACATCAAGAAAGTGATGCCCGGACAAAGTATGAAATACTGACCATTACTTAATGTGCAGAAGTGCACTAAACCGTAAGTACAAGCTGGAACAGGTTTGTGCTGACTGGAGCCACACACACAACCTCCTCATGTATACATGAGCGGTCATTCATCAGACAGACTGCCAACACAGGGAAACAAGTCCCAGTAAAGCTGCTCCGCTTCATTAGAATATCCCCTGATAAGCAATTTTGCTGATATAACATTTCTATTCATAAATTAGTCATTTAACTTATTGGTCCATGAGGAGCGTTATATCATCAGGCACGAAAACTAGAGGTGTTGCTCAATGATGAAAATAGTAATGATTAAGAAGAAGTGCAAGATAACTTCAAACACACAGTATGTTTTTTGGAGGGTTTTCTAATGACGTCAGGGACTTTCTCGCACGTAAAATGTGATTATTTCAAGCAAAAATGCCCAAAACATTCCTTGTTCCAGAGGATTTGATGCTTTTCTTTAGTCATATGAGACAGTTAACTGAAAATCTTTAGACTTGGGTGCATGTATTTTATGGGGGACTTGGATGTCCTCCCCCCTGAGGCCATTTTCACATGATTTGGGACCAAAATTATTACCAAGTATGTCTACAAAAAGTTGCAAAAGCATATAAGAAATAAACAACACTCAAGAAGCTTAATGATAAAACCTGCTAAAGGAGTCTACAAAGGACTAACTACAATCTTTAGGTCTGGGTAAAGTCATTTAATTGGTTGTCATGCTCGTCATACTGCTTAGGTGGTACCCAAAACTGCTTGGGTGCTGTACCTAAGCCTTAAAATGGTGAGATAAACCCCGATGTCACAATGACTTGATATTCTTCCTCTGTTCGACAGTGTGGATCCGACCCGGCTGCTCCTGACCTTCAACGTTTCCGTCAACCTGGGGGACAAATATCACAAGAACACAGCGCTGCACTGGGCCGTGCTGGCCGGCAACACCACTGTCATCAGCCTGCTGCTGGACGCCAACGCTAACGTCGATGCACAGAACATCAAGGTAACGCCCTCCTCGTGGTCTCATCCACTGTCTTCATGTGCTTCCATATTGTTTGTGTGATCATAGTCAAACTCACGAATGACGACTTTCATTTAGAATGATGGAAATGGAGCAGAGTTTTTTGTGATGGTAGATGTGTATGTTATGTTTTTGTTTTTTTTTAAGGGCGAAACACCGCTAGATCTCGCCAAGCAACGGAAGAACGTCTGGATGATCAATCACTTGCAGGAAGCGCGACAGGCCAAAGGCTACGACAGCCCGTCCTACCTGAAGAGACTGAAGATGGACAAGGTACGAACACACACATGCTCAGATACATCAGAAGAGAACAGCAGGCCATCAGAGAGTGGAAGACTCATCAGAAAAACAGGCAAATTTGAATCCTTTTGGTAAGATCACATATAACAATCTGATATTTGCTGATAAGACACACACACACTCCCCGTCTGTCTTTGTCTCAGTCCACACAGACGTGCTCAGACCAGCTCCACCAGGCTGAACTTTTGCACTGCTGCAGGTGTCACACCATGTGTGTGACTGTGGTTACCCTTCAGTGTACAGCTGTCGGTTTGTCAGCTGTTTGCTACTTTTACAAGTCAGACAGGAAGGAGACAGCTCTTAAAAGAGGGGTTTATGGGTAACATTACTACTACCTGAAAACAGAGGAACAAAGTCACGTTTATATTGTCCAGTCTGACCGCAGTGGGTGGGTAATTCACATGTATCCCGATAATGAATACTGATGTTTCAGCCACGGAAAACATCTGCTCGATCGTTCCCCACCCTGGTAGGAAATGTGTAAATTCTTCGGTGCGTATCACAGAATGTTGAGGCCAGGCATGCGTGAAATTGTTAGTGCTGTTGCTATTTAAAACTCTGTTTTAACTCTGCTTTAATGTGTTGTTGTCTTTCCTCTTGTCTGCTGGGACATCGTTAGCTAATTAAGGTAAAATTTAGAAGTGCTACTTAAGGATGCCCCTTCTCTGCCTGGAGGTTATGTGTCCCTGTGTTTGTACATCTGACCAATAGATTGTAGAATGTTATCCAAGTCATGTTCAGGTCTCAGCTTTAGTCCAGATCCCTAGTGTTACTTCCAGTGTTGTAGCGAGTAGAGCTTCACAGGCGCTGTAGATCTACCTTTCCTCTTGATGTCTCCGTAGTTTAGACAGCCAGATGTGTAAAAATACAAGATGTTATAAAAAGGACAAGCTCAAAATGTAATTTCACTCTAGTCACAGTTGAGACACTACCGTCTTTATACAAAGGCATTTTGACTTCTTCAACAAAAGTAAATGTATATCTTGTCTTTTGCATCTTTAGCTGCTCACAACTTTTCTGATATTCAAAACAAACAGCTGTCTGCGATCTAGCTCCAAATAAAAACTGCTGGAAATGTGTACTGTATGTGATCACCCAGTAGGCAGATCATTCATCACCCTGACAGAGATTAATTCTAGATCACATTTTTACTTTTAACAGCATATTTTAAAACCCTTGTAGCTACAAAATGCTCAGTGGGACTCTTGTTCCATCTCTTGTCCAACTTCAACCTGTCGCTCACAAACCTCTCTTACCTCTCTTCTCCCTCCGCCCTTCTTTTTCCCCTCTCCATCTCCCCTGATTTGCCATCTGTATCCATCTGTCTCCTCCCCCTGTTCCCGCCGCAGGAGTTCAGGCAGAAGGTGATGCTGGGAACGCCCTTCGTGGTCATCTGGCTGGTCGGTTTCATCGCCGACCTGGACATCGACTCCTGGCTGATTAAGGGCCTCATGTACGCCGGCATGTGGGTCGCTGTGCAGTTCCTCTCCAAGTACGTCTCAACACAGATGATTTTTTCTTTCCTGGTGTTTATTTACCATGTATTGCTACAGTATTATCAACTATGATGTGTTTTTAGTCAACTTTGGGAGTTTAACATTTTCTTGTTGCGAGATGATAATGTTAAATCTGTAATTCTGCTTCATTAAGCTTGAAAGTCAGATTTAGATGAAAATGAAATACACTGTAAACACACAGAGTCTCTGGGGCACCACACACACACACACACACACACACACATTGCACCCCCTGCTTAAACTCCATTACAACTGCCATCTGGTCCTGCTGGGATGGTTTGTTGCGGCCGCCACTCCTGTCAGCGCTGTGACTACAATAACACACATTACCCAGCGTGTTGGCTACATATTTACTGACATTCCTGGAATACTTGGCTGGTCAAAACAAATAATTGCGACTGTGGGTGCTGGTACAGCTACAGCGTGACGTCAGGTTATGGTTAGGTTTATTTTTTATCACATCAGACATTATTTGCATTTGTCCACATGTGCGACAGTGAACAGGTTCCACATCTGCAGGGAGATTGAACACATACATTATGAGCTGAGCAGTAGCTGTATTGGGAATGATGAAAATTCTAATTTGACTAAAACTTGAAAAATGAGACCCAAGTGGTAACAGCACAGTGTCGTGTGTGACAGGGGTTAGTGTGAAGCAGATGTCTTAGCGATGTGCACACTGTTTGGAGAGCAGTGCAGAAATGAGACAATGGTAAATGTTACGGAGAAAAAAAAACGACTTAACAGATGACCGTTTAAAGAAACATTGCAGATAAGTTCGACTCTCCTCTCTCCTCTCCACGCAGGGCTTTCTTCGACCACTCCATGCACAGCGCTCTCCCGCTGGGAATCTACCTGGCCACCAAGTTCTGGATGTACACCACCTGGTTCTACTGGTTTTGGAACGATATCCTTTTCTAGTGTGGAATGCATCAGTTTGACTTTTTTTCTATTGGCTCTGGCATTGTCGCGTGTTTCCTGGCAGTTAGGGAGGGGCTTTTACACATATTGGTGCTTGCTTTAGGCAATCACGAATGAGAATGTTATCAGATTGTTAAATGTGTATAAAAAAAAACAAGGTGTAAAAACAGCGAGTTGTGATCTTACTGGCGGTAAGTGACAGACTAGTTCTTGCTGTGCTGTTGCTAGGCAACCAGTGGACACTCCTGGCCAAACAAACTTTTTTCCCAGAATGTTGAACTTCACAGATCATCTCAGTTAGAAAACTGGGTGCTATAACTCTACAGCATCAACATAATATCTGCCTGAATAAGAGAAAACACTATTATTTAGGCACAGAGCCTCATGGGATGACTTCCCATGAGGCTCTGCTCCGTGCAATCTATGACCGACACTTTTACGTCCAGAATCCGGTGTTTGTTCAGTATGAATCAGTTAAGCTCGCAGAGAAAAGTAATAAGTAGTTGTGTTCCTAATTGCCGTTTTGGCAGCCGCTCCACTCCAGCCTTTGTGACGGATGAATTCTGTCGGATCAGAGCATTTATACTTTTGACATTTGAGTCCTGAAGAGTCTTATCGAGACAAAGCTGCAGTGTGATTCAGTGTTTTGCTTCCTAGAAACACTTGGGCTGTTTCCGGGATCAAGCGCTAACATTTTAAGATTTTGAAGAAAGGTCTCTAAATCCCAAATAATGCTGAGGATCTCACTGAACAATACCTGTCGACCCAGTCCACTCTATTAACATCAGGCTATGAGTCAAGGTATATTCTGGTCCTCTGTAGCTCTTTTCAACCGCTCAGAGTGATGCATGGACTCTTCCGTCCACCTGTTTTAGTCTTATTCACCCACAATCCACTTGTGTGTGAAGCGTGCCAGAGCTCAGAGATCTGGCACGAAGCGTCCACTGGAAAAAAGACATCAATCCAAAGCCTCGCAGTTGTGTCATATGCCATTTGAAACGGGATATGTATTCTTGGCTTTTTAGCAGCACAAAGGTCAAACGGCGCAGGCCAGAAGCTTTCATGAAATCTGTACGACTGGTTTCTAAATTTGGCGCAACAAGAAGGGAGGATCTCAATAAAATACGGACTTGTAAAACATTTTTACAGCGTTCCGCTGCCTGTGATGCGTTTCGGTCGAGGGAGACAAACGGTTTGCAGGGAAAGTGCTCGTGTTGGCAGGCCGGAGCATCAGCGAGATAAAGTTACAGTCAGTCTCAGTGAATTAGAGGAGTGGAAATGGAAAAAGGTTAATGTAAAGAGCAGGAGGAGCAGAAATTCTGTTTAACAGTTGCAGCCACAAATCGCACAGTCTCAATGTGATGAATATTATAAAGTGTAGAGTAAATGAGCTTGCTGCTTGGTTTTCAGTACCTGTTGCTGTTATAGAATCAGCAGCAGCTGCTGATCGAAAGCCAACCAAGCGACGCCGAAGGGTTTCTGTCGGCTGCACTTTTTCTCGGTCAAGAAAGAACTGCCCGTCTGTTCCGACGCTGCTAATTGCAGGAGGAGAGAGGGGAGCTGTTGTTTGTGGAAGGCGTTTCATTTTCTGCCTCATTGCTCCACTAATGGGACGGGAAAGGAAGATGTCTTTGACCCGAGCTTATTGAAAAAGGAAACGCTGCCCTGAGGTTTTAAATCGGAGCTGGAGAGGAGCTTTGCGTATGTTTTTCATGGATGTATGCGGAAATTTAAATTGATTGAAGGAGTCTAATATAAAGACATCCCTGCCCTCGACCTGCTCCCTTAGCCGGGTTTTCTCTCATAAATGCTTGTTCAGAAGCTTCCCCTTTGACTTCAGGCAGGTTCTTTGATGTGTGAAGACCATTCGCTGATGGAAAACAAGTTCTTTCAGACTCCTGTTTGCCCCTCCAGCTTTGAAGGTTGTCATTAAGCCTTTGTATCCGCCTCAAATCTCCTTCCAGTAATGCCGTCTTTCACCTGTCCTTTTAGTCAAAAGACACGCCGTTACATGTTCCAGACAGCACAGGGAGTTTAACTTTGCTCCTGGACTGTCGCTGATGTCGGCTGCTTCCTCTCAGTACAGGTGGACACTTGGTTTTTGTCCAGTCGCCTGCTTACATACAAATTAGCGCTTTACTAATCGCGTTTTATAAATGCAAATCGAGTGACTTGCAAATCAGGAGCACTGTTGGCTTTAACTAGAAGTTAATAATAAATTCAAAGATAAGGTATGAGTCAGCCTGTCCACACCGCAACAACACACAAGCCGAATTACCCCATGGCTTTCATAGTTGAGGTTAGGGTTGTGTTTGAAAGAAATGAGTTTGTCTGAACAGGCCCGGAGGCAAACATGTTGATATGTGCTCACATTTTGTTTCCATAATTGATTGTAATTGATGCAATGATTTGTATTTCTTAAGCAGATTTTCTTGAAATTGGTTTAAAATGTTGGATTGTGGCTCATGGTAAACTGTTAGACGTCTGAAAGCTGCGATGAGGGCGACCAACCAACACGCAACTTGTTTGAAATCTACTGTTGCCTTTAACCTCCTGGCATCCTCCTTTGTAATCTTCAGCGTGTGTCAGGGGGAGGCATCTTGTTCCTCTCTCTGACCCTGGTTACGTAACCGGTGGACTGTCTGGGGCCCAGCACGGGTTGCTGGAGTCACGTATTTTGTACAAGTTTACAGTTTTAGTGAAACTTTATTGACCTTGGATTTGAAGATGAGAATATAAAGCTTTCATTCGTGTCATGGGCTAAAAGGCTCCCAACATCTGGTTTAAAGTGCCCCGGCCTGATGATCTTGTCAAATGTGAAAGGAGACCCTTTCCAATGCACTTTTTTAAAGTTAATTTATTTTTAATAATCAAGACGCTAATGCAATATAGAGGGAGAAATGGGAGATGTCTCATCGCCTCTCTCTCACAGCACAATATATTGCAGCGCTTTGTTCTCTTTCCCAGGTTAAACCGTTTTATCCGCCAGTTCTGACCCATTTTCTGCTTTTGTGAGCTCCACATCCTCCCCGGGCCTGTGGTTGAAATCAGATCAAGTGACGAGGGCGGAGCAGTGCAACGGTGCTTTTTTGTCTTTCCAGGACTCGGATCATATTTTCCTCAGTGGACTTTGCTCATGAATGCGATTTCCAGCAGGTGAACGTCTGAAAACAACAGAACGATGATGTTGAAATGAATTCAGTGATGTAGCATTAATTCCACTATAGTACGTCTGCACATCACTGCTTTCAAACACCACCCTGATCGATCCGTCTCTGGACCTCTTACGACTCGGCCCGTCTTCTCAGCTGTTGGGGAAACCTCGTCAAACAATCCCCTCTCAGCCTTTCAGAAGATAAATGGGTGCTAACTGGAGGTGGTGACCACCACCGCTCCCCGAGGAAGCATTGAACCCCATCTGCTGACGAGTGCCATTGATCACTGGCACCAGCTCTGCAGTTCCGCTGGTCACTGGATTAGCAGAGCGATGAGCCGCTCTGGGGAGTTCTTTGATTATCCATTTCAGTGGGGATCGGGTCAGCACGCCGTTCTTAATGGATATACTTATGAAGATCAATGGCTTCATGTGGTCTCCAAGGACTTGGCCTCTCTCCCTCTGTCAGCACTAAGAAAGTGTGTATCAGTGTATCTTTCTCACCGACGTGTGATTTGTATCCGACGTGGGATTCCTAAGCTGACTGCGCGTCCTTTCCCAGGGCATCAAACCCTTTGGTAATGCCTTGGAGGAATTTATTATCATCAGTTTTATGGTAGATTTAGTGTCATGGCTGGTGATCACACCAGATTTGTTTTGGCAGCGCAGATCCCAGAATTCAGTTTGAGTTAAAGCGTCTAGTGTAAATTCAAGTTGCCTGTGTTGTTTCTCTTGGTCCCTGAAATCAGTAGAAGAAGAGAAACTCATCTGTAATCAGCACGATGTCGAGGGTGGTCCGGTTTGGTTGGAAGTCACAAGATAAATACGGACATTTTTCGAGTTGGAAAAGACATCAAATTGGCGAAGGATCACTTTAAATTAGGAGGGTTGCTACTTTTGTGTGGCCAGTTCCTTGAGTGTATTTGAAAAAATGGCTACTGAAGGTGTTGGCTAGGTGTTACTATGTGTTATATGTGAGAAATTCTGCTCACGGTGCAGAATTTCTCACATGGAACACCCAGTCTGAACAGAATTGGTCCTGCGTCGTCTTGATCTTCAGTTTCGCTCTCACATTAGCACTCAGTTTGGAGGCTTTCTCTGCCTGGGCCTCCCAGTGTCACTTGGCTGGTTTCCCTGTGGGATTCTGCTGACTCACGCACACCTGCATGACTGACTCTGCCAGTAATCCGCTACAGTCCTCACACAGCCCGTCCACCCACAGCTGTTTCTGTGTATTCATGGAAGGAAGTCGGGATGAGCTATTGTGACGGGCAGACTGAAACCATCCCTCCTCTCGTAGGTGAGTCGAGACATGACCGAGCTGCTCCCTGCGCCAGAGTCTGCGTGAGTCAGGTTACTACGAAGTGAAAATCTTCCTCAGATTGACGTCATTGTAATAAACGCACAGGAAATGATTTCATCGTCAGACGGGTCTTTGAAAGAACCAACAGAAACGAGTGAAAAAAAGCTGTTTTCCTTAACCCTGCTGCACATCTCCCCTTTGCCACTGTCCACGTGCCCTTCCTGTTAAACACCCTGGCTCTGTTCTACAACTTTGGCAAGTCCTGGAAGTCTGACCCGGGAATTATCAAAGCATCAGAGGAGCAGAAGAAAAAGGTAAAGTTGGAGAAACGAAACAAGCAGCGAGCACATTATATGAAATAGGACTTGCGTGATTTGACCATATCAAAATTGATACCCTTTCTAGTCGGCACAAGAAATACTTTCAGGGTTCCCACGTGTCCTTGAAAACCTGGAAAATGTTTGACCAATTTTCCAGTCAGGGAAAACATATGGAAAATGAGAAAAAAGGACAAATGTCCTGGAAACGGTTAAGTTTTCCCGGAAAATAATTTCAGGGTTCCCACGCTTCCTGAAATTATTTTCCAGGACTTTTCGCTGTCCTGGAAAATAATTTCAAGGAAAGAGTGGGAACCCTGACTTTGTTTATTATATTATTTAATTTGTTATGTCCACATTTAGAATTTGTGTTAAAATGTCATGTCTTCCTAGTCAAATGTTGCAAAATAAAAAACGAGCATCCCTTGCTACCATTTTGACTTGAAAAATCTCAGATGTGAATAAGATTCACGGTGGCTCCATTCCATTAAGTATCCCAGTAAGCCATCAGAGAGTGAGCATGGCAGCTTATCAGACATCATTTTCTTGTAAAGTAACCATTTCCCCCTCATTGTACTGTGACGCCCTGTGCGGAGTCACCTGAGCCGTGAGAAGTCACAGCAGAAAGCTGCTCAGATTTGACTGAAGAGCTCACGACGATGATCCTCTGGCCTGCCGCCCACGGCCGCCGCCCCCCCTCCTCCCCCTCGGCCTCTCTGCGCCTCATTATCACACTCTGACGGAGGGCGACGGGGCCTCTGTTTCTTACCGGGGCCCTGTGATGGATGAAGAGCTAAATTTACCCTGCATTGTTAGCGCAGCGCGGCACCGACCACTGTTTGAGCCGGTCAGATCAAAGGCTACAAAGCCTTCCTCTCCCCGCCGAGGATCCCCTTCCACCTCTTGTTTGGCTCTGTGGTAGCTGAAGCTGGAGTTTATTTGCACAGAGATACAATATAAAAACAAACTGATAGTAACAAAGGAGATGGAAAACAAATCTTATTTGTGCAGATTAGATTAAAATAAACCCCATATGGCAGTATTTTGCCTTTACAACGGAACTCCGACTGACTCCGACTGTAAATCCCAGCGTAGCTTTTGTCCCGGTTCGCCGTGAATCAGCCGAGCCTCCAGTGTGATCGCTGAGCTGGAAATCCCAGCCTCAGCGTACGCTGTCAGTAGGTCTTTTGTTGCGGTGCCAAATAGACCTTGGCGAGATGAATTTCTCAGTTGTTCATTCATGTTTCTGCCTCGTCTCGTCTGCCTTTTTTTTTTTTTTTTTTGAAATCCTGCTTTTGTTTCTCGTTTCCTTCCTCCAGACAATTGTGGAGCTGGCAGAGACGGGCAGCCTGGACCTGAGCATATTCTGCAGCACCTGCTTGGTAAATCTGGACTTCTCTGATACAATAAATGCATCACCCATACAGAGGAGACTGCTTTTAATGCTTCTCTGACTGTTTCCTTCCAGATACGGAAGCCCATCAGGTCCAAACACTGCGCCGTGTGCAACCGCTGCATCGCCAAGTTCGACCACCACTGTCCCTGGGTGGGGAACTGCGTCGGTATGTTAACCACGCCGCAGATTTGTCAACACATTCACTTCCGAACAACAGGCTGCCCCACACCGAGAGCTGTGGCTTTTTATTGTGTTAGCAGCTCCACTTTAAGAAGCAGCATGTGTTGTGAGGAATCTGATCTCAATTTGTTCTGGTACAAATGTTGACTCACACCAAAATTACACCAAAAAATGTTGATTACATTTCCGATCATTTAACGAATGTTATTTTCTGTTAAGTAAAGCCGAGTGCACACGTACAGGGAGAAACAAAATCTCTGTCTTGATGAGCACCCTTTCAGAAATGATCTTCATACATACATAACACGCCTGAAAATACATATCTCATGGCCTTTCACGCACAGAGGACACGCGCATGCCAGTGTAAACAGGAAGCAGATTGGAAACTCTGGTCGGATGCTTAGCGACTGAAAACGCTATTAATGAGGCAGGGAAACGTGACTTCTTTGATAATTTGTCAGATAAAACATTGCAAGCAGCCTCTCTTTTCCTCTGTTTGTGTCTCTCTAAATATAATGATATACAATATAACATCCAAAAATCACACGTATTTTAAGAAATACCCGCTGTACTGTCTCCCCTCCTGTTGTCAAGACAGTACATCATGATTGTGTTCATTTTAATTACTGTGTTGAGTAATAAACTGCGCTGAAAAATGTAATGATGTAACACCAAAAAGGATTGTGGGTAATTGTTGGGTACGTTTTAAAATAACTGTTAAATTAGAGGGAGAGCAGACATCTCTATGGTCAGTATCTCCAAAACAATCCAGATGGATCAATAGCACTATCTGTGCTTTTTTATTAATGTCCTGCATCTTGTCCCTTTAATGACAAGATGCAGGAAATGAGGAGGGGAAGATGAAGTTAAGGGGGAAGCTGTCTGGTGTCCAGGACTGTCTCTCCGGTGGCGTCTGAGACCAGCAGACTTGAGACGGCGGAGAGAGGAAGGAGAGGAGTGGACTTGAAAGCAGGTGGTCAGGAAGAAGCTTTAAAAGTGTGGAGACCGTCTGAACAAACAAGTCTCGCCCAGGGACTGCTGGGACTAGGGCCCCTGAAATAGATGAAAAAAGTGAAAAAGAGGTTTTAAAATATCAAACCCAATAGTTCACGATGCAGTTACTAGCATTCTTTGTGTCATCTTTTGGAGGGTACATACGCAGCAGGGCTTTGTTTAGGCGAACATTCAGCATTACTCATCAAAAACACGTCCGTCTCCTCAAGGTCTAACAAACGTGTCGAGCACATTCCCTCCGTCATAGAACATTTGCGAAGCTATTCTCTGTGTTTACACCCGTGTTTACATGCAAGCACTTGTAGGCACATTGCTGTGGGTTTGTGCCTGTGATCAGCTGAACAGAGTCAAGTAGTGCTACTCAAAGGTCTGTCATGCCTGTTTATACTGTAGACTGTACAGTGGAGTTTTATTATAAAGTATTTTCAGTGAAAAAAAGGCTTTAAAAATGTTTAAACTTGACTTCAGTCACTTAAATTGTCTTTAAATGTCCATGACAGCCAGCCGCCTGGACATCAGCAGTTCTCCTCTCTTATCTCTCTGGCTCCTTAATTTGCACTCATCTGCATGATTTTGTATATGAACAGTGTGTTCATATAGTGACTCTATTGCACAAGTCTTTTTAGTCATGCTAACTGTGTAGCTCTGTGTGACATAATCTGTTGTTCCATCCATCCACAACTCTGCTCCAGACTGAGATATCTCAAGAAATACTGAGTGGATCCACATAAAGTTTGGGACAGATATTCAAGTTCCTCTCATGATGTAATGTAATCTAAGTAGACGTTACTTGCTAAACATTAGACCCACTGTTCAGCTGAAAAGGTGCATTTCCTTGTTTTGTGAGAGGCTGAAGTGAAGACAGTGAGATGTGACATGTTTGTTTCTCCCCTGCAGGAAGTGGAAATCACCGCTACTTCATGGGTTATCTGTTCTTCCTGCTCTGCATGATCTGCTGGATGATGTACGGCTGCATTTCCTGTGAGTAGAGACCCCCCCCCTTACATTTCTTCTTTCCCGTTTGACTTCCCGTTCCATTTCCCCGCTAACCCCTCTGTTTCCCCCTCAGACTGGAGGATCCACTGCGCCACCAGCTACGCCAAGGACGGCTTCTGGCTCTACCTGACCCAGATCGCCTCCTGCTCCCCCTGGATGTTCTGGATGTTCCTCAACAGCGTCTTCCACTTCATGTGGGTGGCGGTGCTCATCATGTGTCAGCTCTACCAGGTCTGTGCTTTTACCTTTTTGATACACCACTTTTAAAGGTGAAAACATTGAGAGCTGACCCTCTGACCTCTTTCACCTCTCTTAGATCGCGGCTTTGGGAATCACCACCAACGAGAGGATGAACGCTCGGAGATACAAGCACTTTAAAGTCACAGCCACGTCCATCGAAAGCCCCTTCAAGTAAGCGATCCTCTCGTTCGCTGACGACACGATGGCGTCATTTCAGCAGGGTTCAGTGATAACGGAACTGAGATGAGGACAAACCGTGTTCTCACTTGCCTTTAGTGTTATCTACTCGTACTTTGATGTGGTTTTCCCCATGTTTTAAATGATCAGCCTCCACTTTCTTGCCACTACACCCTGGGTTCGAGTCCGACCTGTGGCCCTTTGCATCCCGTTTCCTGTCACCTCTGATCGTCTATACAATATTTAACTGTGTATTCATGTAATTGTATGTAACCGGGATGATGCTGACATTGTCTCCTCTCCCTCTCTGTCTCCCTCCAGCCACGGCTGCTTCAGAAACCTCATAGATTTCTTCGAGATCCGCTGCTGCGGCCTGATCCGGCCCGTGTCGGTGGACTGGACCACGCAGTACACAATAGAATACGACCAGACGTCCGGCTCGGGCTACCAGCTGGTGTAGAGGAAGAAGAGGGGGGGAGGAGCAGGGGGGAGTCGAGTCTCGCCGGTCGGATGGGAAGTTTGGACGGATCGCCCTCCCCGCTCCCCTCCCCCGCCAACCCACCCCCCCCGCCCGGCGTTCATATCAGAGCGATGCTGTTCTCGGAGAGCGCTTGCTTTTTTTGGACCATCTCTCCCTCACCGATCAAACGACTTTGGAAAAAAAAAAAATCAGCCAGGACTCGCATGCTGTTACGGGGAAACACCACACCGACACCCCGCCCTTCTCTCCGCCCCCCCCTCACCACCACCTTTACTACTATTACTACTACTACTACTATTCTACAGCATCAGACTTCATTACTGTACCTCCACTGCTACCAAACCCCTCCACCTCGTCTCTTCTCCCGAGCCCTTTGGACGGTGCGTTGCTGCCAGGCACGAGCGGAGAGGAGAGAGGCCGACGGACGAGAGGATTTCCAAAATAAAAGCTCTTCTGTTTGTGCTGGAGACGTGACGCTGCAGAAACCGGCAGCGCCTTAAAGTGGCAGTATCGTTCTTTCCCCTCCCCCACTCTATATCCTTATTTATGGTGTCCCTGTTGATGTGCCCTGTATGTATTTTTTTTTTTTATTCTTGATTGGTTCAGGAACTCTCGCTGTTCCTGAGATGATTAACTGTGGTGGCTAGGAACGCTGAAGGAAAGTCCGTTTTTCTTTTTTTTCCTTTTAAAACAAGAATTTGTTTCCAAGTACGATAGAGATAAGGGAATGTCTTTGTAAGGTCTTTGATTTTGCACCGTGATGAATTCTGAACCGTGCTGATGAGGATTTGCCAACATAGTTGAACTTATCAGAGGAAAGTGTCGGAGCCGCTGGAGGAGTCCGACCGCTTCCCCTCGTAGAAGATATCCGAGTGTTTCTTTGGGAGAGAAATGACAGGGAAAAACGGTTGAGGTGCAGTTTTAACGCAGGATTCGAGTGCATGAGTCGGGACTCCTCCGGCGCTCCGCCACCGTAGAAGTGACAGAAAATATCCTACAGACAATGTGATACAGGTATATTTATTTTAAAACTATTTATAGATAAAAAATGACTATGTTCTAGCGCCATAATTTTTACATTTTTGCGTCATTTTAGCTGAGTAGGTTTTTATGAGAAAAAAAGTTATAAAACAAGTACCTGTAGCTGTTTGACATGGAAGCCCGGGAACTTTACCATAAAACTCTATATAGACGGCGAGTGTATTTATTGACAGCAGAGTATAAGAGGAAGAGAGCGCAGCAGCAGGAGGACGGACGAGTTTACGAGAGAGGTTTCATTCCATGTGTGTGTTTTTTTTGTTTTTTTCTCAAGAAGCTGTAAAGTCTTATTTGTTTTGTTTGTCTGCCTACAACATTGCACTGATCGTTGACTTTTTTTTTTGTTTTTCGTGTGACTTCTTTTTGTTTTTTTGGCCGTTACTGAACACAAGGGCCCAGCAGCGCCGCTTCTCAACGACGCTTCCATTGTTTACAGAGAGGAGGAGCTGGAGGAGGAGGAGGAGGAGGAGGAGGGGCCCATCAGACATGGCCGACTCCCATCACTTCCTGTCTGGACCCCCCCACCCCCCCAAGTGCGCGGTCGGCTCCGCAGCAGCAGGATTGACTGAAGTGTAAAGAATGTGCATCTGTACATAAACGATATCTTTCTCTGTATCTATTTTCTTTTCGTCAGTGTTAGTCGAAGGTGCTCCTGGAAACCTTTTTTTTTTTTTCTTTTTTTTTTTTTTTGAAGTTTTGGGGATTTCTTCAAACCGAACGGAAAGAAGAAAAATCAAGTGACTATACTCCGAGTGTATGACCGTAGCTTTTCGTGATGTCCGACACTGCTGTCTATAGGCATTTTAACCCCTGAATACCCAGATTATCGCCCCGCCAAGAGACTCCACTGCATGTACGATGCTTGGGACAGCTGGGCTCTCGCCGTCCCCCCGTCCCCGTCCCCCTGACCCCCATCGTCATCACCATGGTGACAGCCCAGCAAGCCACGTGTCTGTATATAGTGAATGTTAAGTATTTGCAAGTACTTTTCTGCATTACGTTCATTTGTCCGTTTCTTTTTATGAGTTTTCTCTCAAATCCAGTGTGTGTTTAGTGGAACCTTTTTCTTTCAGGTTGCCCAGATGTCCAGTCAGGCCCTCCTGTGCAAGTGTGTAATATATTTGAATGTTCCATGCTTGTGGACTCTGTAGTCATCCTAAAGGTTGTTTTTTTTTATTATTTTAATTTCTATGTCATATACCGCTGGGTTTGTTATACCACTGGATGTACAAATTGTAAAGCAAAGACACTAGAGAACTAAAGGCAGACGCCAAACTTTTTTTGTTTTTGTTTTTCTAAAAAGCTGAAATGTGATCATGCAATAGTTTTAAGGATAAAGGGAGGTTATATTACATTTAAAAAGGCCTCCGGAAAACTTTTGGGCCTCATGTTTGCATCGCCAGAAGGGGACGGTTATGTCATCATTCTACATGTCTCACCCCCCCCGCCCTCATCTCGCTAACCAACCACTGATGTCACTTCTGCCCTACAAAGACGACACGCAGCAGCTACGTTCTGTGCACTTTAAAAGGTCCTGACTTGGCTGTAGAGTTCATATCGGTTTCAGTAACTAACCACTCCTAATGCCTTTTTAAGTGACAGGAGGTAAATGTGGGCGAGTTGTTTTGTTTTTTTCTTTAAGGGCAGAACTCAGCACTCATCCAGGACGTGAATTCAAAGCCATTTCAGTCCTCACTAGTTCTTCCAGCAGCCTAACGAGTCTGTTCTGTCCCCCCCCCCGACCCCTCACCTCACCATACGGATAATAAAAAAGATAAAGCACATAATCATCTCCAGTGCCTCTCTGCCCACCTTCAGACATCACTGTAACTCCGCTTCAGATGTAAACATATGGGCATGGTTCAGTTTTAATGGCTTTAATAATAAAATACAGTCAAATGTGAACAAACGGTTTGTTAATGTTTTTATTTTGTATCGTTGGCACCTATTTCAACAAAATGGGGAAAAAAAAACCATGAGAAAAGGGCGAGTTGTAGTTCATGTTGGACAGAGGAATGTGTGAAGTCGTGTTTGTGTCTGTGTGGTCCAGTTCATCCATCACTGAGCGTGAACCAGGGCTCCGGCTCCTTGGCCGAAACCGAACCCTTTGGGCCCGAAGTTCTTGGCGTAACATGCTGGAAAGAGAGAAGAAGTGTTAAGAGCTGCAGATGTCATTGTTCCAAAGATGCATCTTCACAGGATGGAGTAAAAATCTGCATTTCAAAACTTTGTCGTTAGCTGTAAACTTCCCACTGTGACGGTATCAGCCAGAATGATTTAATGTTGCCGATTCAAGCTTTCCCAAAGATGGAAGAAAGGGGTCTAATTTCTACGAAGGGGCTTTCGTAATGTCAAATCATAGCTGTGCTAAGGGGGAAGCTCTGCGTGGAACTCAAAGCTTGGCTCCCTGAGAGACAGAAAAGCAACTCTATCACAGATACAGAATTTGCTAAATAAACAACACAAGACTCCCATCAGCACCAGTCTTGAAGTGGTCTCAGAGGACCAGTAGTGGTTTCAAGGCCGAGCACTTAAGGTGGGAAAAAAAAACAGAATTTCACGGAGTGACTGGAAACAAAAAGTCCTATTTGCTGATGAATTCAAGTTACAGATGTGTGGCAGTAACAGCAGGCTGTGTGCGAGGAGATGAACAGGAGAGAGGATGATACATGGTGCGAGGACAATTCAGGTCTGGGGCTAAATACAATGTTTTGTAAGTGAACAGGCAACTCAGTCCATGTGGAACATCCACGTAAAAATAATCTGATCGCAGGGTACCACAGGACAATAGAAATGAAACATCTTTCCTCTATCATTTCCAGTTTCTCTTAAATATCTTTTCATCATATATCTCAAAAAATTCCTCACTAAATCCCCACAGTTCAAATGTTTTTGGGCCAAGATCTAACTGGCAACAACGTTTCCAAACGGTGTTATTGTTGGTGCCGCTGTTGCGAAGGTGACTGGATTGTTTCCATTTTCCTCAGAGTCATAAAAACCAACAACAGGACAAAACATGAGTTTATTCAATCATTTAGTCTGTAATAGAAATGGAGCAGCAGTTACACTAACTCTTCTCTGGTGACCACCAGGCGCCCGCTGGTTGTTTAAAACACGTGTTTGGAAATTCTTTTAGCTTTCTTTGTAAATGTGACATCTCAGGTCTGCTGTCCACATCTGTCTTCAAAGTGTTCACGCTGAGAGGAAACAATATCCAGCTGCTGCTGCTCACACACAGTCTGGATGTCTTAAAACCATCGGCTGACAGCGGCCGCAGAATACGGCCTGTTAGAGCTGAGATGCAACATTCCTCCTCGTCAGTACAAGGTTTCATTATGACATTACGCAAACATCCATCCGCTGACGTCTGTGTGTTTACGTCTGTTTCTATAGTGTGTGTTTGTGTCCTGTTTAACCGATCCATCCCCTCTCATTGTGCTGACGAGGGGAAACGTCTGGTACACAGTGAGCAGCTCTGTTAGCCTGACAAGGTCAGTGTCATCCAGCCAAACCGACACAACAAATGTGTAAAACTACACTCTCTGAGACTGCAGGGAGCACATGAGCTTGTGTACGTGTGTTTGGTTTCTAGAGGTTGTCATGGAGAGCCAGTCTCCAGGTCGGTTTTTGCTGATACGATCACACCAACTGCCAGAACGACTTCGCTGCTCTCTGCACACGTAGCTCCTCACAAATCAACATTTGGAAAATTGCTAATTAATCAATCATGTAAATCCAGCAAGTATCTGCTCTGAAGTGTTTCTTCAGCAGTCATTAGGTTTTCAGTGGTGTGTCTTGCCGTTGTGTGTTACAACTTGGTTTCAAAAATGTGTAAAGCCAAAGTGTTCCGTGTTATTAACGTGTCATGAGCTCTATTGGACCATGGTCACTAATGCTGGTCTGGACCAGGTTTGTTCAGAGTTTCTGCTTGAAATCGGCTAAAAACACTTTTCACAATCTGAGCAAGATTATTGTTTGATTTTTTTGGATGGTTGTTCTCGCTCTTACTGATCTACTGAATGTGTTTATTGTGTTCCTTGGCCATTTGCCCACGCTGGTGATAAACTAAGCCCACTATTACATTTTACAACATACATTAAAAGTTCACAATATTTATAATCAGAGCAGCTGAGATGCATCAATATCATTCTGTTCAGGTTGAATCCTCACAGTGTGATCATACTGTACGTACAGTGGATTTAAGGGTATTTATGTCAGTAATCACACTGTAAACTAAACATGTTACTCATTAATGTTCATGTAAGAATTCTTGTTGCAGCTGGATCACTGTAGCATTTCCTCATGTCGCTGTGAAGACAGCTGCATGGTGGATTTATCCTCCTGCCAATGCATGTGTCGGCTCACACAAATGTTATTTTATCTTGTATAAGTTAGAAGTCCTGGCTCTGAATGTACTGAGGGTAAGCTGTCAGGATGTAAAGGCTTTCATGGAACAGGACACACATTTAGCTCCACCTCAGGTGTTTTATCTCACCTTTGCAGTAGATTTCTCCGTCTTTCTCGGTCTGAGTGGTTGACTCGAGGCTCTTGCCACATTTCGCACATCGGAAGCAGTTCTTGTGCCACGGCTGTGAGGAGGAAGAGGGAAAATTAATGTTATGTCCACAGTGGCAGCTGCTCCAGTCTGTCATCATGCTTTCATGCTAAATCTAGCTGAAACTGTACGGTGGTTTGTACAGTGTTAGAAGCACAGTGTGTGATTCCTGCTGCTATAGAGTCTCTCAAGCTAAACAATAAAAACACAACATGCAGTTTGATGATGTTGTGAGCTAGTGTGGAATCATGGGAGTTGTTGTCTTCTTTGTTAGACAGCCACCACATGGTGAAATCTATTGACTGAGGCAGAAACGTTCACAGATGAGGTCATGTTTTAAAGTTTTGTTCACATCATGTTGTGTCACATTTGCGACTTCCTTCTTAACTCTCTTATAGCAACAATACAATTACAGATTTCTCTTTTACAAAGGTTGGTTTTAGACATTTTAACGCAGAAATGTTACATATGATATATGTTAAACAAAACTCTGGTCAAACAATAAAAGATTTTGTCCTTGCAGTTAATTACAGCTGATAGCTAGAGATGTTTCTTGTAGCCTGTGTCCCCGTTTCCTTCATCTAATCCCATCAAAGCGGCTCAGTTTTCCACCAGCCCGGGGCCACCTCTGAATGTCTTCATTATACTCAAAATTACAGGTTATGCTTAAGCCAATGAGTAGAGCCTCGTACAGATTTCCTCCCATTAGGAAACACATTAACAGCTCTCCGCCCGATGACATCACCTGCTATAAATCAGCTCATGTGAATCCACAAGTGAGCAGCGACAGGAAACGGTCCACTCCCACTATTAGGGGCAGCAGAATCCTCAGAACACACATCTTTGCTCATCAGCTGCTCTGGGCCTCATCGATTCTAAACATCCTCTTCATGACTTCATCTACTGTAAATCCGTGTGTTGACGACAACTGCCATAGCCTCAGTGTCCAGACAGCCTTGGACAATTAACGCCAGCTGTTAGGGAGCTGTCATGGAATGGCTTCAATCAGAAAAAAAAACAAGATTTGCGTTGTCTCATTAGGAGAGAGCACAGCAAACCTCCTGCATGTGTTTCGGCGCTGTAACAACCACGTGCCTTCAATCCAGTCAAACCTGTTTTACCCCTCTGTGGTTTGTGATGTAGATTATGGCCCTGTGAAGTTCAAGGAACCAACCCTGCCTGGGCTGGAGGCTTGATTTCTGCAGGGGCTCTTCATGCTAAAGCTCTATATAATTACTACACAGCCACACATTTGAAGGTTAAGTCCACACTGCAGCATAGATTCTGTGGAGCACATACAGTTTTGTAATTAGTGTGAACAGAGAACAGCCGATCAGAGTCGGAGGAGCACATTCTTTAAGTCTGTGGGCTGAGATCAGATTCACTGGGACAGCCTAGCTGAACACTCTCCATCAGTGTTTTCATGAAAGCAATAACTTCTGTAACTTGGCTCCACTAGTGAAGGCTTAATGGTCGATTTGGCTTACATCTTGGCAGATGCCTCGACTTAAAGCCTGAAAGTGCATATTGTATCCACAGTGTTTTTTTATCCGGCAAACACATCTATCTGCTGAACTGTCAGTTCATGCTGATGTATTTACTAGAGACGGAATCACCATGACGTTGCACTGAAAACAAAAAGTAACTTACAGGTTGACTACTGATGTGAAATCGGCTAACTTGTTTATTTCTGTGGTTAACAGTTAACAGACCAAGTTTTTCACCACTTAATCAGTATGTTTACCTTTAGGCTTTGGCTTAGAGTGTGAAGATATCACCAGCAATATGAAAGTGTCACGTAAGTAGAAGATGCTTTAGATGAAACCCTCACCTTGCCCGCTCCCATGATCTTCTCAGCTGCGTACACAGAGTCTCCACACCGGGCACATTTCTCGGAACCTCCAAACTTCTGAGCAAATTTGGATGGGTTGGGGTTGGTGGTTGGTTTGTGAGTGTGTGTCCTGGGGGCAACGATATGAAGCAGCAAAGAACATTTAATTATTTCATTCATCTAAAACCTGAATTGTTCACCTCACAAATTAACCTTTACAGCTCATTCTTTACAAACACTGGATATCTGATTTTGGAATGAAACTTCCCTCTGAAATGCAACAATGCAAAAACCACTGCCAACACTTGAAATTGTTCAGAGCCCCCTCCTCTCCTGTCAAAGCATTTACTCATTTACTACAAGTGAAGTATGACCCAAATCACTGACCTCTACAGAACCTTAGCAAATACCTTAGTTAAGTATCAGTTAAACATTAAATCTTCATTCAGATCTGTTGAGGCAACTTTAGAAATGAATTCACCCCAATTTTAAAAGACAAAAAGACCAGAAATAAACCTGGCACGTCCCACTCCATTTCCCTCTACTGTTCCCTCTGTCCTTAGCCAGTGGTGGGAAAGAGATCAGGGCACACTAGGGGCCCTGGAGCGGTGCTTATCGAAGGGTGACTGCCAGCCCCAGTGGCCCCTGAATGAAGCCCTTTGTGGCAGAGGACAGAGAAGAGGTTACATAATGACCTCTTTCATAACAGTCATCACCTGACGTCTGGTTGCAAGAGTCAACACTGCACATAGGTGTGTGTGGGGGGTCTGTGTTTCCCTGTCTGTTTCTGCTGCTCTCACATGGTGTTTGCTGTATATAAGGACACACATCTGCAGTCAAACACTGTCTTCAGGGTCTAAGACGTGGGTGTAAAATTGCAGTACGAGTGCCCTGAAAGTAGACCCACCCATTCCAGGCTGGAAACATCTTTGAAAGCAATGAACCAGATCTATTAGATGATCCATTAAGCTCTTAGATCATCACTCTGAAGCTCAGACTTCTCTCTTGTTGGATCTACGCTGTTCAACAAGACCAGCTGGGAGCTGCTGCAGCCAGGCTGGATTTGATAAAGAGGTCGCTGTATGCCAATGTTCCTGTCAAGGTTTATTTTCTTTCTCAAAGCTTAGCGGTTAGGGCAGTGAGAAACAGAGAAGGATGCAGGACAAGAGCAGAGGCTTTTATACACACTTCTGACATCTTTAAGCTGGAGGATTCAACCCTTGTGTACTTGGACTGCTGCAGAGTCCTACAAGTGCCAGGACTGATGATCCTTACTGAAGCTGACTTGACAGTGAAACCCTTCTTATTGACATTACAGACATCAAGGTTTCAACATCTTCTTAAACATCATATTCAATTTCTTTTAAAGGACCTTCCAGACCCAATTTCCTCGAATTCAAAGACCAACCACGGCACAGTTTGAGACAGGGATAAAGGTGATTCATGTTACAACACTGAGAGTTTGCCATAACCTGCATCACTAGACTTTAATCACTCATCCAGCACATGTGACTGTCGTGCTTTCAAGGCAGGCGGCACATGAAATAATGACGCAGATGACCCACATGCACACAGCAGAACGTAGCCTATAAACTAACACTAAGTTAGAAACACATCAATAGAACTTCAATTTCTATTCTTGCACCAAATATATAAATTCAAGTCCATGTATTTTTATATCTATTTTCAAACACTTGTTTCAAGGCCTTGATTTTTTTTTACCTCAAATTCAGGATTTCAAGGAAATATGGGAACATTCAGACTTTCAGATTGTGGCCCTAAAAGCTAACAAAAGCAGCAGTTATAGTTACTGGACAATCTCTTTCATCACTAGGCCACTCAGCAGTGGCTCTTAGTGTCATTTACCCACTCATCTTCCCACCTCCTCACGTTCATGCTGCTCTCTGGTTCAGTTGAAAAGATGCTTTACTTGTGCAGAGCAATAAGGATCAAAAATAAAACCCCTTTTTCCCCAGACCACTGGCCTAATTTATGAAAAAAGCTCTTATATTTATACTTTGACTTTGTCTTAGACATTAGATTAATAAAAAAGTGCAGACTTTGCTAATCGTAAGTCTGGTTTATAAATGAGGCCCCATGTCTAATTTGAAGTATCATTTTTCCGAGTTTATGTATTTGGGAACTGTTTCGAGTTTATCACCATGACTGCATGCTGTTAGGAGACAATAACACTGTCGGAGTCAGCGGCCACAACTGAAAAACATCCTTACACGTGGGGCATCACTGACCTCAGTGACCTCGTCAACCTCACTGCAACTATTTGTCCAATTAAGTTTGAAGAATGATCCTTTATTCGGATATCTCAAGATGTCATTTGTGTTGTACTGAATGGACAAAACTGCAAGATGGAGTCAAATTGAAATAGTAATTTTGCAGTTACTGGCAGCACTGCAGGGCTTTTACTGTTGAACTGTATCTAAATTCTATTTAATTTGCTTTGTTAACATACCATTAGTTTGAAACGTTGCAGAGCTGGAATGTATGTCAACACAGCTTGGAAGAAGGCATTACAAATAACAAAAAAGGGAGACTATAGCACAACAGAATAATGGTTTGCAGCATCACCTTGCCATGTATTATAATTTAAAGTGTGTTGACTTCTGAAAAACAGTGACCAATGATAGGCACATTTATCTTGATCTTGATTAACACAGTGATCAGTCACAATGACTGAAACCTCCTCTTCTCAGTACTTTATACAATCATCTTGCAGCCATGCATGCAGCAGCCAGGCTTACTGTTCGTGTTTGATTCCCAGCCGCTCTCCTCGATCCATGTTGAGCGTCCCCGCCCCCTGGCCGTAGCCGTAGCCCTTCGGGCCGTACTTCTTCCCATAGCAGGACTTGCAGTAGATCTCCTGTTCATGAATAGCCAGCGTGGTGCTGTCTAATCCCTTCCTGCAGACCACTGAGGGCACAAAGAGAGAAGGAGTTATGAAAGTAGAACGCTGTCACGATGCGCATACAGTATCTTCATGTGATCGGGATGTTGCTGAAATGTTCTCAGATAAAAATGTTGTTAGGAAGATCCTTTGCTGTAAAATTACTATTTCAACTAGCATTTTGACTAAATATGTGCGCTTGCTGCCGAAAATCTGCATGTGAAACATATGACATACTGAAAGTTAAAAGTGTAAACTCAAGAGGGTGTGGTAAAGAAGACTGAGTGATACATTTAGCTGGAAGGGTCCGTTGAAGTAAAAGCCTTGGAAGAAATTAGAAGCAGTTAAAGTGTAAAAAGCTGAAAGACATTAGTTGAAGTATTGGCTCAAATGTAAGCACTAAGAGTACACTGTGTAGTGGAAATTGTGGGATTTAGAGAAATAGAATACATTCTGGATTTATTAGAAGGTGAAGATGTGAGACTTTAAAACTTTTAAGCATCAGCAGAGGTGTAAGAATAAAAAATGTGTTTGATCTATCAGCTGAAGTGTCGTTACTGAAGGCTGGTGAACTGTTCAGAGAATAAAAAGATGGAAACAGTAAAGTTGAGAAGCTATTCAACAAATGAAACTCCCTCAACTCATCAACTGTTTGACTGTTTTTATTAGAGTTAAACTCCAAGTACACAGCAGCTGTTATAGAGATTGATTTTTTGCGGGTTTCTTCCAAGTTGAAGAATGCATTGTTTGAAAAACAGAAGCATTGCTGTTACTTAAGACCGCACACTGACTGCGGGGATTAGCAGATTTTTTCACACACTGGCCTGCACTGTGTGAACGTCTGATACTGGTTTAAGATTTCACACAACTGCGCTGGAAAAATGTCCCCCTTCATGTCTCTCTGATCTCTGGGCCAACACTTTCAAAATGAAAGCTCTGTCAGTTTCTGATTTCTGTGTCCAATCAAATTGCTCCCAATTCCTCACGTTTCCTCAACCATTTTTCTTGCAACTGTTACGGTTTCTCACAGTATTTCCAACTCCACTCCCTCTTCAGTTGGATCATTGTTCACCACTGGCAAAGAGTAAAAGCAAATGAAAAAGATAAAGTCACAGTAAGAGCACAAAGAGTTACATGAGGCTCTGTTTGCAACTATGTGACATTTCTGTCACTACATAGCTGCCTTTCATACACAGAACTGAAAAGCAGTGAATGTCAAACTGACAAACTGGGGGAAGGGGCACATGAGAGCCAAGGGCACCACGTCCTCCAGCTCATCATCTCCTCAGTAGGAGTGTCAGACAAAGCCACCTTTCTGTGGGAACCGCTGGAAAAATAAACTCATCTTTTGTGGCTCGGATTGCTTTGGTCTCGTCTTGATAGCAGCTAAATGAAAGCGTCTGTATAATACTGGTCTCCATATGAGGTTCTCTGTAAGGTCGTCGCTGACATTTCAAGGATGGTTCAGGAGCAGGACAAACCGCCCACCCGTCCAGCAAGCCGACAATAATTCAGTGTGAGCCGAATATCCAGTGACCCGTCAGGGAAATGTCAGTACAGGCTTCCTTTGACGAGCAGAGAGGTGAAACTGAGTCCACCAGTGTTTCTCCTGACTCATCCCTTTGTTGGGTTCTATCTCTGATCTGTCGTGGCTCAGCTTGAACCAAGGACACGACACAGTAGAGACAGTCAAATACAGTCGATGTCATTAAAGATGTTAGAAATACAAATTGCATAATGCACGCTGATGTAATACATGCTCTTTGCAGGTCTTTAGCTCACTTAATTACACATGAGACTTGTGCCAAGGTTAGGCAACAGCTACTAAAATGTCTGAGCTCTCTTATAAACAAATGTTCATTTAGGTGACATTGGAGAAAACGCAGACATCTGAAATTTAAGAGTTTATTAACTTTAAGTGACTTTTTGAGTTCACGATGATGATGTCATTGTTATTTTATTTCTTCAGATCTGAGAAAGCTCTGGCACAGAAGGCATCACACAACTGTTTTCACAGACTGACTATTACTCACTATGAAAAAGTATTTCGTGGCCAATGCAGATACTGATTTTAGGGAGTAGGAAATTCTACTATCAATACATCAGCCAGTATTCTGTATACATTATACATATGAGAGAACAACGGGACGATATTGTCCTATCACAGATATGGAAACTTTGGTTTTAGAGATTATAATGCAGAGAAAAGATGCTTGGTGTGATTTATAATTCTTACATTCCCAGTAAAGTTTACAATTTCAGTGCAGTGCTTTAAGTTTGGACAGTAAAGTTTAATATCAAACAGTAAAATATCCAGCCTCCATATATATCGTATAGTTACTATGGTTAGCAGTGACATAGAATATATTCAATCTCTACTTCATAGGCTAAAACATGCAACAACACTGCGACGATCCTTTAAATCTGATCTCAGTCCAGCTGTGTAGGTGTTGCAGCTGTACTTACTGCAGAGAAAACAGCATTTGTGGAAACTCTTGCCGTCACACTGCACTTCCTCGGCGTGGTACACTGTCCCATGGCACGCTGTGCACTTGTTGCCTCCGCCCCAGTTTGGCATTGTGTGTGCTTCGAAAGGAGAGATGAAAAGATAAAATGAGAGGCTGAATCAGCCGCGCTGCACCTGGTGAGCTATACTTTGTGGTAGATGCTCTGCTCAAAGGCACATCGACTGTAGTTTTTCATGGAGAGGAGCATGTTGGTCATTCCCATGATGTTTTTGTGTTTTTGCTCTTTTAATAACTTTTACTGTCATATATAAAGGCACGCAGTCGCTTGATCCACACTGTATTAACTGCATCTGCCTTTGAGTGACTGTATCACTGGATTTGTGGCTGGAATATTGCTGGTTGAATTGAAAACCACAGCTTCAGGCCAAAACAAAAAAACATAACAATGCTAAAGGGGTCAGCCTAAAGAACAGAGCAGACTAATACCCAAAGGAATGTGTCGGGCACCGGGCCTTGGGGCTTTTGTATTCTGATTGCCTGTGGCTGCAGTACACAAAAAACAAACAGCAAAGGAGAAGAAGTGTGAGTGTGAAGTAAACACCACCACTGAGAGCCCACATGAGGCAGAGCCATTCACTCCCTGACTCACATGTGCATCTGTCCATAATTACAGACTCGCTCCCCTTTTAAAATGTGTCAAGAGGGCGTCGAGGAGGATCCATACGGGACAAATTTAACATTTTTAAGACTCACAAAACAAGCCCGCTGTGATATCATAATTTGGCGGCTAAAATTAAAAAGAGCTCTTGCTCCTAATTAATTGAAAAATAAGCACAAAGCAGTAGAAACTATTAATCTTGTGTGTCAGCGAGTCCTCCTCCCAGCTGGATTAGAGACTGTCGAGCAGGCCCGGGCATGAGAGGGGATGAAAAGACCACTAAGATTACCCTTAAATTTCCCACAGGGGTGGGGTGCGATGAAAAGGCTGGTGTTGAAGCGTACGGACCAGCTTTGATAGCAGTTTCTTTCAGCTTGCCTGCGCAGTACAGGCAACCACAGTCTATTTAAAGTTTCCCAGAGTTCAGTGGTAATAACTTCAATGAGATTAATAATTTAGGTCTGCGTATTTGATTCATATTGATGCTTTTAGACTTAAGTTGTCAAAGTCTTATATTTGTGCTGATATGCAGAGTCTTTAAATCTGGCATATTTCATTCAGTCTTCAGTGTACCCAGAAAACAATCTGAAACTGCTTTGAGATCATCGTTGGACACTGAAATATTCCACTGAACCAAGACTAATTACATTTTTATTGTTCTTTATATAAGAGCTGATTCACTGAACCAATGTGGAAACTCTGGAATACATTACTGTCATTAAATTAACTTTCATCGGATTTTTAGTTGAAGCCCAATTTTCTTCTTCTGGCACTTGTTACATAACTTTGTTAGATTACCATTAATCCACAGTGTGACCTCTCTGACCCTTTAAACAATACTGAACCAGTATTGGACAATTGTTTAGAATGAGCACATTTCTGAAGGGGGAGGATTTAGTAATTTAGTAATGTCGTTCTTTCGCTAGCTGCACAACACGACACAAAAAGTTAATACATTTCGACCTGACGTTATATATAAAACACAAAGCAGCTTTAACCTGTTATAACACTGTAGATATAAATGTATTTAAGCTGGTAAAATACTGTTTCTTGTTTGACTTGAAGCCTCATAATTGGCTTTTGGTGTTTTTAACTAAGACAGCTAACGTTAATGAAAAATTATTAATGTTGCGCAGTTTTTATTAGCTAGCTAACTGCTGCCCTTTTGACTTAATTTCCCGCGGTTATAAATACCAGAAAAAACAACAGTAGGTCCAAATGAATAACGTTACTCAGTAAAATATTCACTCTAAACTGCCATAACTAAACAAAAAAAAAAAAACACTAAATATTTTCTTCAAAAGAATAAATGTATTATATATATTCAGCTTTTCAAAAAGCAGCCGAGCTGAAATCTACACCGCAAACTGTCAGCCCAGTAGGTCAGAATGAAAAGAGTTACCTTGACGTAAGACCTCTGAAAAGCAGGTAAACTTAGTGAAAATGGCTGAGCTCCAGCTGGATGTGTGTGTATCCGAACGGCTCTCCGGTCCCTCTGCTGTAGACTTTACTACGCTGACGCTTAAATGCCACATACTCCACATATTTAACGTTTCCAGTGAGAAGGAGGGGTTTTTCAAGGGGCGTGAACACAACACTCTGCTGCCTTCAGGTGCTGTCAGACATTCTATAGGAGGACAATGTATCGTTGAACTGACATACACCTGGGAGAATAATAGCACGAATGTTATAGGGTGGACTTGGAGAGCTTATATGGAAGAGTTTTTGAAGACAAATAAAAAAAGAGAGAGAAATTCAATTTCATACTCATGTTAAGATATGGTATTGTTAAGACAGCTGACTTGGCATTTTTGCCTACTGAGAATTTGAAAAAGGGAAAAAAGCCTACAGTATGATTCGCCATTAGGATCCATATATGAAGACCATGTTGAATGCTGAATTACTCTACAAGATGGTGTAACACCTGCATCAAAAAGAAAACAGCTACTAAAACATTTGTTTTAAATGATTTTGGACCTTCCATGTAGAGCCCTTTAGAGGTTTGGTATGCCAGCCTAAATGGCTTTAAACTCTGGAGGACACATTGTCAAATGGCTCTATCACTGCTGTTTTATGCTCAGCAAAAGGCAATAACTTGTTAGCTTCTGCAGGAAAAGTGAACTTGTCCTTCCTGTCAGGATTACAGGATGGGAGGTGGAGACAGTACACTCACACAAATAGCCCACCCGGGTTTGCACTTTCCTTTTCTGTGTATAAATCCATGTGTATATGTATATGTATAATTACTTATATATGAAATACTGCATGATTAAAACACAAAAGTTTTATCTTTCCGTCCAAACTTGCAGCTTTCCTGTCCCCTAGTGGACACAGAATGTAAATAAATGAAGGCTTGTTGTGTTTGACTTGCAGGCAGGGAAAAAAGACATCATAACTGTATTATAACAGACGATACTGTTGCAATGATATAACACTCATCGGTGAAACAATGTCCAAAGCCACCACAGACCACATCCTGATTCAGAACATAGCCTCTCCTTATGAAACCTGTGACCTTTGGTTTCATGACCTTTCTCATGGCATCGCCGCAAGTCTCACCGCAGTGGAGCTGCATGGCGACACTGGGAGCAGACTGGCATGATTTATTCAATTTAATTTAAAGGTTAGGACATGAAATTAAGCCCCTTTGAAGAGGGTAGGCTTGAATTATGCCTAATTAAAGACGTGGATGTAAACAGAGACGCAGTAAATCTTAGTTAAACCGACATGTGTCAACGTCTCCTACTGTTGCTGCAGATATCATCTGGATCGCAGAGGGAGAACAGACAGTAACCTGCACTGACGCCAGCAAACCTCAGCTTCATTATTTTTCAATAAGGCTATTTATTTTGAAAGGTCCGTAACAATAGAGCACTTGATAAAACAATATTAAATCAGCTTCATTCTCGTAAGCATTTATCTGAAATGTAACTTCTTCGTACTGACGACTTATCTAAAGGACTATTCTATTCAAAAAGATCAGAACATGATCACAATAGCTGGAAAATATACATGAGATGGTCATTTTAGGCCATGTACTGAGGGGCAAAATGTATTTAGTGATTAAATTATGTGCAGATACTAAATCCATCACATGCTCTGGAGCCACGAAGAAGCCACAGCAGTCTTCCCTGCAGCATCTGATCTTTACAAAGAAGAAAGATGAGGCCTTAGTCCCTGTCTAATAATAATTGATAATATTATATGCTGATTTATGTAACCTGTATAAAAAGTATGACAAAGGTTCATTTTTAAGATCCTACTACTGGCAAACAGTGTCGCAGCTCAATAGCTAAAACATCCACCTCACTTCAGTTTCTCCATCGCAGTGTGTGTTTAAAGATTCATTTTAATTTTCACATCACAACACAGAAAGAGGAAGTTGTAGTCCCTTTATGCTACTGAAGATGAGTTCAGGAGTCTCATAGTACGGGAATAAAGCTGCTCTGTAGTCAAAAGTCTCCAAGGTCAGTGACTGAGTGTTAAATACTCATGCTTCGAGGGTTCCTCTTTCCCTTACAAGAAACATAAGCATCTGAAGTTCTTATACACATCTGAAAAACATGTAATTTGGTGTACCCTCTTTCCTTTGAGAGTACTGTAAACCACCCCATTATCATTTTAAATGCACCTTTGTTCTCCCTCTAGATGCTCCACTTTTTATCTTTGGCACCAAGCATGCCATTCATTCTTCTTTGGGGTTTCCTCACCTCCAGCCTGTGTGTCCATATAAGGCAAAGTGGGGAGCTGCAGCTCTACCTGCTCCGCTCGTTGTTTCTCTGCTGCTGGTTTCTGCTCTCAGAAATTCCTTCCGCGTTACACTTCGGGGGCTTATTAAAGCCAGGTGTGTTGCCAGGTTTGTAAAACGTCGCCTTCAAACAAAAAGCTCTTATTGAAGTGAATATTTCTGCTGCTAACACTCCCTTTAATTGATATCAGTCTTTCTCTCACATCGCTGTAGTGGACATTTAACTCACTCTTTAGTGCTTCTCACATTGAAGGGTTTTGGGGTTCTGTATATATTAAAGCTATCTAGCTCGTAGCATGGGTGTAGTAGTAGTAGTCGTAGTAGTGGTGGTGGTGTGGTGGTATTAGAACTGGCACAGTAAGTGGTCTAGTTGTAGCAGAACTATAAAACAGAAGAAAAAATAAATAAATCTGTTATTCTGTGGATTGTTTTTATTTTACTTTACAGATGTCCCCTGTATTTCTTACATACACGAAAATATCTATAGAATGACAGAAATATACCAGTAAATGCACATGTCTAATGGAAAATAACATGAAAAGTCAATAATTGTGTTATTGTTAATAGAAAAATGTACAATACATTTTTTCCACATAAAAATACCTTTGCATAGTTTTTTTTATAAGTGAAATGTTACATTCAAGTTTCAGTACTGTAATTACATTGATCAAATTAGTTAATTTAGTGACAGTTAACGGTAAAACACAACCAAGTTTCTGTATGTTATGTTTACAAGTATTGTGTAGTTACATGGATTTGTTTGTTAGTTGACAGATATCTTGAACAATTATGGAAGTATTCACATAGAAACTTTGAGCAAATGTGTTTTTATCAACTTTCTAGCAATGTATTTTACAAACTAGTGAGCAACTTCAGTGTGAAGGCACCACTTGACTGCAATAGGTAAGACAGTGCTGAGCGTCAAAGATGGCTCCCTTTTCCCATCATGCATTGTGCTGAGCAGTTTGGTTACATTGGCTGTTTTATGTTCCAAAATACTTTCTGTCAGAGTTCGTAATGTGTCTGCTCAGAGCAATCATAGCTTATGTTGGTAAATGTCATTTTTGTGCTGGTTTGTAGTTTTAACATGGGTGAAGTGGATGTCAAGTTGTGGTGGTACTGGCAGTAAGTAAGGCCAGCTAAACCAACATACAAATATAAACATGAAAATCTAGGGAGTGGGGATGCCCAATGTCTGCTACTTGGACACAAAATACCAAACAAATGCCTCCTATAAGCCCCAGGGAAATAAAATGTAAAACTGAGGGTGTACAGGGGCTTGGATTTTCCTCACTTTAAGAGTTTCTGGCTGGCAATCTAAGGGGGGGCTGAGGTTCTCTAGCTTCAGGGACAGATTCAGAATGAGAGCGAGAGCCACCTGTGTGCCAGTCCCCACCTCATTTAAGCCTTCACAAAAAGGGCATCGTCACACCATGACTGGCTGGGAGGGAAACGCCCTCGAGCTGCTTCCACTCCTCAATCAGGAGTCGTTCTCCCCCACCCTGTGCACAGGTGATCTGAATCTCCTGCAATCAGTCTTGAGGGATTTTGGAAAAATCAGTCCCAAACAAACAAAGATGGCGAGTTTCAAACAACTGGACTGCTACAAACTTTTTCAACAAACATAGTTGAAAATTATTGTTTTCTATTAACAGTATGATCTGCTGAAAAATATAGACACTGATATTGATGGCTGGGAACTATGTGGAAATGTAGATCAATCCATATTTAAAGGTAATTTCACTGTTTTTATAAGTGAAACATCCATAACTAAACATAAAGAAGGTGTGTAAAATTAAAGGCTGAAAACTGGATTCATGTTTTTTTAGGGATTATAATTTTTGTTATTTTACAGTGTTTTTGCAGCCTGAATCATACTTTTTTTTTAAGGGTATCTTTTTTTACAGTGTAGAAAGGTGGTATGTTGCCTTAACTTACTGTAGGCTTATTTAGTAGCACTCTACAACCTACAAACTAGCATCTAAGTTTCATCAGCTGTGTGGTATTGCAGCAGTGATGTGTATTTGAAAGCGAACCGTCCTGTTTTGCCTCTGGCACAGTGTGCATACTGGTCACGGCGGATCTTGGCTAAACTATCTGTGTATATAAAGTTAATCATCCCATCTGCTGAGGTTTAGAGTCATAAATGCCTCTCAGGGGCCAAACACATCTACCGGCAGCTCAGTTTTAGTGCTGGTATAAAAGCTCTGATTAGATGTGGATGTCCGGACAGATGGAGTGTGTGTTTTTGAGTGCGGCTCAATCAGGCCGACCTGACACCGAGATCACACTTGATGTGCTGAATGTGGGATTTTATTCGTCATAATTAAGGATCCAACCCTCAGATTAACGATGTGTAATTTGAATTTTAACCACCTGTCTGCTTTTTCACTCGGACATTTGATTTTTTTTTTTTTTGGAATAACACATCATAGAACTGTGGCCTTACCAACATCATCAGTTCCATCATATATCTAAATGTTTAATGTACATTACTGTGATCAAGTACAATTTTTACGTACCATTTCCTATCTCTATGTTATACTTCCAGTCAGATAACTTGAGTCACTAGTTACTTTGCAGATTCAGATGATGCAGTGATGACAGGCTATGACTTGTGACATCTTAACGATCAGACGATGCTGTTGGCAGGGCATCAAGAGACCAAGGAGTGGAACTGATAGTCGGACAAATGCTGAGTATCAGCTGTGTTGATAATCAGTCTATCCCTAATTTGGATTAGCTATTTTTTTTTTTCAGTCTAGTATAAAACAGAAGTATAATTATTTTTGAAATAAAGTTTTCTCATTTATATAATGTGGAAACTTTTGTCATTAAAACAGATTATAATGGGAAACCTTTGGTGAAAAAACATGAAAAGACAAGGTTTGTGCAACTACGAGGATTTATCCAGTCCAGATAAAGTACAAGTACAAACCCCTTCTGAGTAAAATGTGTCAATATCCTTACATGTGATGAAGGAAAACCCTCACTGGATAGCTATTCATTCCTTCAAAACAAATTTTGTTAATAATTCTCTTACTCTTATGATCAAAAACACTGATCTGAGGCTCAGCTCTGAGGATGTTCAGCAAATAGTTTTCTAATAAATAATAAATACAGCAACATCGGATCAAACCATATTCATTTCAGGCTTAAATTAACAAGTTCCAGTTGACCAGTAGTTACTGAATACCCTTTTTCATTTTGAGCCCTGTCCAAGAACGGATACATTTAAATTCAGGTAGTTGTTTACTTGCGCATTCCTAGAAAACACAGTCACAATTTCCTTCAAATTAAAGCACACACATGACAAGGCAGGTCAGCATCATAGATTGTTTTTAATGAAAGTTTGTGAAAGTCTTACAGAAGAGAACCGGTGTGGCCCACAGCTACAGAGAGAGCAGAGCTACAGTGTACGAACAGCTCTGTGGTTTTGTAAAAAGGTACATCAGCAGACACAACTACTAAAACTAGCAGTGCATTAAACATCATTTAAAAACACAGTAAGCAGCATTTAACATTCTGCACGTGAAAGTATGAATGGCACTATGAATACGATGTACAAAAATAATTACTGACACAACTGTACATTAACAGCTACGCATCCACCGGCCAGAGTGGATGATCTGTGCACCCTTTGGCGTGACATCGCTAAGCTCTCCTGAATGAAGTCCCTTACAAAGCACCAGTGTTCAGGCTGGGTCGTCTGGAGGCGACACTTGAGGGCTGTTCATACAAATCCCTGGACAACCTGAGAAAATCTGTACCGAGGCGACAGCTCAGGGTGCTTTTTAGGTAAGGCACTCAACGCCCAGCTAGCACCAGCCAACAGCAGACAGTGGTCATACTGGGAGTCTCCAGACTCTATGAATGTGGAACGGCGCTGCTAAAAAAGACAGCGCATAAACTCAGTCTACTCTCCTCGGATAAATTAAGGCCGAGTCTTTACAGTACTCTGATATCTTTTTTTAAATTCCACTTCGAGTGATTTCACAAGTATTCAAGTACCTGAGAGCATCGTCACATTGTTCTTTAGTCGTCAGTAACGGAGGGTTTGGTGTCGGGCTGCGACTAACAGTTATTTTCTCGATTAATTGATTAGTTATGTCTATAAAATGGGGGAAGAATTTTGATCACAACTAAAACCAGAAAACCAGAGAATTCTGACTTATAAAAAAAAAAACAATTATCAAAATATTTGATGTTTAATTTAAAACTTGACAACTAATGAATTAATCATTGCAGCTCTATTCAGAGGTTTAACCATCATGCACTTTGGTTACAGATACTCAGTGAAAACACACACAGCACCAGTGACATCTGTCTTCCTGATGAGCAAACGAATTCCAAGAACAGTTCCTTGAGATGCTCGGCTGGTTGTAAACATTTAAGGCTTTAGTGATTCTCTTCCTCACAGTGATGTCTGACATGAACCGTGAGACGTTCGTCTGCTACCATCGATGTTATTCAGTGATCAGCAGCTGATACATTTCCTATCAAACCTTGATGTTGTAAGAAAACCTGAAGGGGCCAACTGAAGACAATCACTTCAATGTGAGACGTACAAAATGTCAAATACTTAGTGCTAAAAACAAAGTAAATGTTCTATTACAGTCCCTGTAATCGACATATATTATCTAAAATATAAATAGCAATTGGGCGATAATACACAAGTGATGGGGAATTAGGTAGCGTGATCGTATCTGGGAGGGAAAATTAAGGCTGGAGTACAAAACAGAGCAGTGGCCGACTCCCACCACAGGAGGGCACTGTCACATTGGCAATACTGCTTCACTCATTCACTCTGGAATCTTGTGTCCACGAGGCACATTTGAACTGTTAACGTAACGATAAGCTGAGAGTTTCATTACAAAATGACGTCTTAAGATCTCGTTGTTTAAACTTACATTCTTGGTAGGAAACCCTTATTTTTTTTCATTAGTAAACAAACAGAGCACCAATGGTTTGAGACCATATTCTTCACTTTTAGGGTCAACACCTGAGTGTTAAAACAGCACCGTATATTCGTCTCCTCACACGTCTAACTGGTGGGAGGGTGGCCGACGTCCAGTCTTCTCTGTGCTGAGCCTCTCTTTCGGGTCGCTGGCACAGCGCTGACGGCACTTCCCAGTGTGCCCGGGGTCTGGAAGAAAGCCTTGGAAGCGGACGGTGTGGTTTCCTTTGGAGTATGGGGGGTCTGTGAAGATAGAGAAGATCGGAGAACATTTAAACAATGTACTTAAGGATTAGGGAGCATTTTTATACAATTCCTTGGAGGTGCATTCACGGTGAACTTATACATGTTGTGTTCTGGATATTTTCTGGGTGCTTCAAATGGGAAAATCTGATAGAGTTACCAATACGACTGCTTGATTATGTCAAAAATAAGAAAATAGCGATTATTTTGGTCAATACTTAGGATCGCGATTACCAATTGATTTCGACATCCTGCGTTTATTAACTATGAAAACAAGGAAACACTTATTCTGGTGAACCTAAAGAAGTATTAAGTCTCTCCAGGGTGATTGTTAAAATGCAGTAAAAGAATTAGAAAGCAGAGATCACTACATTTTATTATTTTCATAAATGTCATCCCAACTACCAACCCGTACTATTTTTTTCTCCTGTTTTCCGCAGCAGCGTTTAAAAGTTGTCACTTTGTCTATGTCTAACAGAACTACCTCTTGAAAAAAGGGGCACTATGTAGTCTTGGAGAACAAATTCAAACTCAGAATTTTAACTCTGACAATATTAATAAGGTAATAATACAAACTCTGAACAAACAAGCTGATCTCAGAGGAAAATAAGGCCCCCAGAACACTGAAAGGTGGCAGGGTCCGCCAAATATAAACAAAGTAAAACAGTCTGAAATTGTGTTGTTGAGACATAAAAAAATAAATTAAAGTAAATCGGTCAATGAAGATCTTCCTCTTCTGCTTAAATTCCTACCTAGTGCACCTTAAATGTCTGCCAGGATTTTGTGTGCTGTTTCACAAAATATAATGTCTGGAATAAATGACGTCTGAACCCTTTTATGAAGGTATTACTCCGCCCATATTAACTGTGGAAGTGGGTGGCAAACAGAGGACACTCCTGATTGATGCCTCGGTGCAGCGCAGTCATTGACTCGTCACATTGTCTCTAATGCTGCATTCATTTGCCATCCAGCTCCTCAGCAGGTCGTCCGAAGCGACTCTGTATGAGAGGAGCGCTGCTGGCAGGCTGTGTTGGGCTTTGCAGACAAGGACATTAATCCCTATTTAACAACTCGGAGATTAATCAACTTAAACCGCCGCGGCACACAGGAAGTGTCTCAATGAGGAAATGAGCGGAGACCTTCCACAAAACAGATGCCGCGCTCGCTTTCATGTCAAGCTGTGTTGTGGCATTCTGCCTGATAGCAGAAAGGTCATGTGTCATAATGAAGGCAAATTATGTCGGAGTTAACACAGTTTTAGTGCAGAGATCTGTGTGTGTGTGTCTTACCAGTGGTTCTGGTGTGCTGACGTTGACAGCCTGACATGGCGGGAACGCGGCGTGCCAGCCGCCGACCCGTACAGCCGGCTCTGTTCCGGAGTGGACGGCGTGGGGACCGGTGACCTGCTCATCTCCGGCGCTGCTGTCAGGCCGTACGGCGCCGCGCCCACCATAAAGTGAGCCGGCGACATCACGGTGGGCAGGCTGAAGCTCAGTTTGCTGTGGCCGTCGGAGCCTTGCTGCGGTAGGCCGCCGGCCACCAGGGGGTAGTGGGAGAGGGCCGCGGAGGGCAGCAGGACGTAGGGCAGCGCCAGGGTGGGAACGCTGCTGGGAGGAAGTGCTAGACCGGCTGGGGGCTGACCGGCAGAGAGGAGGAAGTTGAGGCCATTCAGACCTGGAGAAGATAGATCAGGAGAAACATTTTTTTTATGGATTAGCTCTACTAAAAACTTGTTAAGAAGCACAAGAATCAAAATTCTCATTTGAATCGATTTTCTTTCACAAACTTATGTACATACCTGCATTGTTGGGGACGTAGAGGTAGTGTGATGGCTGGGCGGGCTCACTGCTGCTGTTGCCTGCTTGACTCTCATCGAGCGGAGGCTCTCTGGAGAGGCCTGCTGGGCGACTGGGGGAAGAAGTCCTGCTGTTTCCGGTCTGCGAGCACCCAGCGGACGCGGCTCTCATCTGAAAGGAAAGACAAACACTGGGAATAAATTCACCTGGACCTCATTACGGACATTAAAAATGGAGGAACCGACCATTTACAATCCATCGTGAATGAACATTTTATGTCGTAACGCGTGACAATTTACGCCTCAGCACTTAAACCCCCGCACTGATTAAGCACTGGAGTTAACTTCTGCCAAGCTCATTTCGTGATGTAAAATCGTTAATAGTCTCTACCTTTCTAAAAGACCATCTTATCATGAAAACTGAGACGTTTACAATTACTTAGATTGCTAAGGTTTTTCCGATTATCACTTATCCTAAACATAACTAATACGATTAGTCTTTAATTACACCAGGGATGAGTTATCCTCATCAGCCAGCCTGAAGTATTGCGTATTTTCAATTTAACGCTCCGCTATCCAGAATCTACACAGAGAAAAAGACCTCATATAATCATATTACTTCACTGAAGCACAATGATCATGTCGTTACCAGTCAGTCTTCACAAAATGAGAACTGTGGTGAAACATATCAAACAGTAATCACACTTATTTTGCACCAAAACACATCTAACGCCGCCTCACCTTGTCACATTCCTCCAACCCCTTCTTTTTCGCCACCGTCTCCTCCTCTTCCTCTCTCCTTCTCTTCCTCCCCTCCTCAGACGCCAGCCGGGGCGATCTCTGACCTTCAGGCGCCGGGTCGGGCTTGTCCGGCGCCCTGTACAGCATGACCACCGAGGGCTGGGACAGGCTGGGCAGGTAGGCCAAGCACTGGGGGGAGGAGGAGGAGGGCGTGAAGAGGTGCTCCGGGTGGATGGAGCGCGCCAGCAGTGTGTGATGGGCGGAGGACGGAGGCAGCAGGCTTCTGCTCGTGGGCGTCTGCAGTGCTGCGCTGGGACGGTTACTGCAGAGAAACCAGAAGGTGGCAAGAAATGTTAATTGGGTCATTTTACATTGAGGGCTTGGGTCAAAGTTTGTTGCCCAATCAAAGCACCGATAATCTGTTTTGTTTCCCTTCTGCTTTAGTGCGTGGCTGAAATGGCAAAATCCACAAAGTAAATGATCTCTCATTTCATCTCTCTAACTCCCCTCTAGTTTACTTTGGCTCATTATAAAAAATGTCCAACTATTGTCCCAGGTTTTGTATATGACATATCAGCAACATTTAGCACTTTTTAGGCACCAGGAACTTTTGGCACTAGAGCTGCGGCAATTAATGACTGATTGAATGAATTGATTAGCTGATCGAAAGAAAATTAACCACAATCGATTAACCGTTTCAGTCATTTTTCTGACATGAATGTCAAACACTTGCTAGTTCCAGTTTCTAAAATGTGAGGATTTGCTGCTTGCTTGTCATTTATGACAGTAAATGAAGACTCTTTGGGTTTTGGAGTGTTGGACAAAAGGAGCAATTTGCAGATGTGGGAATTTGTGATGAGCATTTTTTCACAATTGCCTGACATTTTCAAGACTGAAGCACTCGACAGTTATCACGAGAAGAATCGGGAGATCAGCCAATGATGAAAATAACCATTAGCTGCAGCCCTATGTGGCACAGGAACTGCGGTAAATTCCTGCCTTTCACCAGTCAGAACGCAGCACGGTTCCCGAATCCTTGGAAAAGTTCCTGTTGTGGAAAAGGGGCGAGATGTCCCTCTGATCTCTCGCGTTTCGAACTGGCCACCTTCGAGCTAGGAACCTCCCATCTCATCCTGTGGGCTACCGCTGCCTCTGGTGCATTCTTACCCAGCTTCGTTTTAAAATATCCTCTTTCAACACGCACTTCTGTGTCTTATTATCTTCTCTCCCTCCAAAAACACTTAACAGCCACGGTCATGAGGCAGCTGTGGTTTGGCTACAAGCAGGCCGACCGCAGAAATAACACCAAGCGCTGTGTTCTCTGTCTGTGGAGCCAACGCATACACGCACGGACAAAAACTATTCATATCCGCAGCAGTCGGCTCAAGTTTCGTGTAGCCTAAAGCTAAACGCTTGGGCCAATGCAAACACTGGCAGCGAGTGTGAATTATTATGTACGAGAGACAGGGAATGGTGAGCCTTGGCATCTTAGAACTAAAGCGCTGTCAGATGCTTACCGTGCCAACAATCATTTTGATCTAATTGTTTAGCTTCGGTCTGAAGTTGTTTTGTTTTTAATATGTCAGAAAATGGTTTAAAAGGTTTCCCAAAGCCCAAGATGATGTCCTCAAATGTCCTGCTTTGTCCATAACTGAAAGATATTCAGTACTGTCACAGAGGAGTAAAGAATTGAGAAAAAAGAGCACATTTAAGAAGCTCGAATCAAAGATTTTTGACCTTTTTTTCCCTTTATTACTCTTAATAGTTGACAACTAATCGGTTAATCATTGCGGCCTGAAAGGCACAGTTAAGTTCGGGATTTTTTTCTTTTATCTGTATCCACAAACAACTAGTGGACTCTTCCCCCTTGTTCTAGGCAGCTGAGGTGGATTTTCTACAGTAATACTGACTGACTGCCCTGCAAGGGTTAGCAGAAAGAGCTAATGTGTTTGCAGTAAATTGTTTGCCAGTAAATCTGTAGAGGATGATGGCAGATAAATCTGAACTAAGAAACACAGGGGTGATTACAAACAGGTTGTGTATCTGTGTAACTCACTCAGTGCTGTTTCCGAACTGCAGCCGACACACTGCGTTGTTGCCTGCGGCCCTTTTCGAATAATCCACGGGCAGGTTTGAGAGACCTGCGGTGCGAGGAGAGAAACCAATTCATCAGACGAGAATCTAAAAATGTCCCGCTGTAATGAACTGCTCTGTTTGACACACGTATACAAACACGGGTGTGTACAATACCTGCGGGTTCTCGCCGCGGACTGCTGGGCGCGGAGCTGACCTGCCGCTGGACGGCCACAGAAGTCGGCATGATGTTGAAAGAGGCGTGCCGCGCCATCTTGGCTTTTCTGAGCTCCTGGCTCGTCATTGGCTGTGCGGCCTCAGGTAGACTGACGGCTGCCATGTTCACAGTGTCTTCTGCAGATGAGGACAGTAACTGAGTTAGCATGACAGCAACAATGAAGTTATTGGCAATAACTCTGGTGTTTGGTTGACTTGTTTATCCAAAACACCTGAGAGATGACAGTGATGTGCCTAAAATCTGTTCCCAGAGCGCCTTCATAGTTTTTAGAACTACTTTCATGTAGTTAACAAAGCTCGTCTTTAAATCTTACCAGCATTTGCAGTGTTGTGGAAGTCAACAGGGCCGAGCCACTTGAAGGCCGGCTTCCTGCCCCTCTCCTCGCGGACGTGGACCTTCTTAATGAGGCCCAGGCTGGTCAGCACGTTGGCGATGTCGTACAATCGCCGCACCTTAGCTGCAGATAGAGACGATGTTTAGTGTTGATAAAACAGAAAAGAAACAGGGTTTTTGTGCGACGGGACGCATCCTTTCTTTTCTTACTTTTGTATTTGCTGTGGCTCGACGAGTCCTGGCTCTCCTCGATGAGGATCTTTGCCGCCGCGTCCAGAGTAACCGTCTGAGTCTTGGACACCAGGAAGAGCATGACAAACTTCTGGCTCATGATGCGCAGAGATTTGTCCTTCCTGTTGCCACAAGCTACGGATAACAGAGAAACGCACAAATATGTCAGAGTGCAGCAGTCAACTAAATCGAAGGTGACAGATATAAAGGAGATAGGTGTGCCAAGATTCTCCAGCTCTGATTATATTCAACTTACTTTGCCAGTGTTAGATTTGTCAGTCTTGATTGGTAAAGATCAACAGATCATTGGTTGTATGCTCTGATATTGAAACCGAACGCTCTTTTCAATGGAGTTTCAATTTAGAATTTTAAACGTAACACCCCTTATACAAGACAAGATGACCTTTGTTAAATCCCAATCAGTTCAAATCCCACATTAAAAGGTCAAAATGGAGGTTCCTCTCCAACCACAACTGAGAAAAATAAACCCTTTAAATTCAGAAAATAAGTCTCAAACCTGCACACTAAAGTCCTCTACTACCACATTATCAGTATCAACCCTCCAACCCTCCATATGATATCATCTGTGTGTTCACATCCTGTGGACCTCACTGTTTCCAACTTGTTGAAAAAAACAAAAAAAAACAATGCTGAAATAATGGGATTATAAACCATGAAAATATGAAGGCTCGAATGTGCAGCTGACGCCTTAATGACACCATTTCAGCCGCCTGTGTTTGCCGACATGATGACGGCTATTATGTAAATATTTCCTGAGGTCGTCCCGTCCAACCAGCACACATTAACTACTTAATGGACATCGCCTGAAAGCGTGTCACCTTTGTAAACTACCTCTTTGTCACGAGTGCTGTTATCATCACACATAAAACCTCTCAGCGAAAAAGCCGTGTGCATGTATGAAGAGGCAGGATCGCTATGGAAACCGGGCCCGTGTGTTCGCGAGTGAAAGGATCGGTCGTTTAGCTGTGGTGTTAATTTGGTGGCAGCTGCTCCTGAGCTGGAACCTACACTTAAACCTTTACACATGCAGCATTAAACTGATCTTATCCGCTAAGTACGACAATAAACTGGAGCCGGTGGTAAAGACGTGCAAAGGTGCTAGAAGAAGAAAAATAGTGTGGTTTTCTATCCAATCACTTCTATTTATTGTTGTCCATTACCACTGCTAGCATCTCCTTCCGCTCCGTCCTCCTCTCGTCCCGGCCCAGCCTCCCTGCTCTCGGAGGCCACCTCCATCTGCAGGTGGTAGCCTTGCTCTCGGCCTCTCTGCTGCAGATCCTCCAGCGTGGCCTTCAGCCGCTGACGGCCGTACCAGGTGTAGCTGTTCTTGGCTAGCCGACCGACGATCATGAGCGACTCCAGCACGTTGACGATGTCGTAGATGCGCCGCCGCTCCACTCCTGACAATTTGAGTGCGAGAGTAGAGAAATTAGCCCTCTATTCTTGAGGAATAAATGCATTTGAATAAAAACTGACCAAATGTTCAGTGTTTGTATTTAAAGGACATTAAGTGCAGATCAGTACGAGTGGCACACTGTTTGAACCAATGACATAAAATGTGATTAATGCTCATGAAACGGACATTAGCTGCTTTCATTATTGTCTCCCTCATCGCTGGTGCTTACCAAGATTGTTTGCCACTTCGTCCAGTGAGATCCAGATGGGGCTGTGTGGCGATGGGTAATCAGGGTAGAGGGCCAGGAACTTCTGGCACAGCAGACCCAGACTCTTCTGCTTCCTGCTCGGCTTTTTGTCGGCATCATCCTCTTCCTCTGCGGCTTCGAACTGGACCCACACAAATAAAGGCATGAATAAATAAATTATCTATTATCACACATCTCTGTCCAGAGCCTTAAATTGCGCCTCTGTGACGCCTCTTCCAGGGCACATATTCTAGAAAAGAATTCAATCCTGTGATCCCTGAAAAGATGTAAGGCTGGAAAAAGCTCCACACTGAATTTAACAAACAATTTTGATCACAAAACCTTTGTGGGATTTAGGCTCCCGCTGCCGTTTTATATACAATATGACTTAATTTATTAGGCATAACTGAGTGGTTGTGTTTCTGAAAACTCAGTATCTTGAGATTTCAGCTGCTGCTGTGAGTGAAGTGAGGAAGCAAACGGACTTTTAAGATTGTGGAAATTCTGGCTCCCCTGTGAGACCAGTTCTTTAAGTAAACTAATAAACAAGAACCGCAATCCAACTGATTTTTGCCCAGTGGATTTAAAACTAAATGTCTTATTAAGTATGTCAGTGACCTTTCAAAACCATGTGTTTTTAGATGTTAAGTGTCCCATTTCACATACCTGACAGGAGTCCTCCACCTCTGTATCCTCCGCCACAGCATCTGGACTTGCTGGCTTGTCGTTCTCATTCTCTATGGGTCTGAACAGTACTTTCTTCATCTCTCTGTCGCGGATGTCTGGGCTGGCAGCGCTGATCAGCATCTTCAGATTGGCTGTGGGCGTCCAGGGCTCGACCGTGGTTGAGTGTTTGATGGGGGTGATGTGGGCCAGGTCAGGGGTGGCACCTAGCCTACTTATCAGCAAAACAGGGACGGGCTCGGTGGACTTCAGTGGCGTGGATCTTCTCCTCTCGGTGCAGATGTTTTCCTGTGATAGAGACAAGTGATTTGTGGTTACACCGTTGTAGTTAGGTTTTCAAACGTTTTGCAAGCCGGGGTGAATGTCAAGGACTCTAAAATGATAATGATGGAGCAAAAGAAGACATTATGAAACACTTGTAATGCTGCTGAAATCTTTTAGTTGGAATCTGCTGCTGTGTAAACTTAAATCTCATCATCATGTGATTTTATTTAGAAAGTCAACGTTTTCCCTGGGGGACACTTGAGGCATATTGGTATTTAGATAAAGAATCAGGTACTTTCAAGCAAATCCTCTGATTTTTAAACACTTCACGGCTATTTTCCTCAACCAATAAACTACTTTACCACTTTTTCTTCTGGTAAACTTATTGTTTATAGCCCAAAACCACCCTTGCCATGCCCATATCTTACAACCAAATCACTCTTAGAATGCCACCACATTGCTCTAAACATCTCTCCCTGATTAGCCTGATTCTGCAGCTCTCCTTCACTTTTATCTTATTAAACCTGCCACACTACTCAGACCACACCTAGGATGAAGCAGTGGGGAACCTTACCTTTTGTTCACTTTGGCCCCCATCCTCCTCCTCCTCCGACTCCACCTTGAAACTTTTCCTTGGACTTGTTAGGTCTTTCAGTGCGAGGCATTCAACTTCCATCTGGGAAAACTGCTGTTAAATAAAAGTAAGGGTGAGTACAGATTAATGACTAATATCTTAGCAGGGTGACTGGTGAAGTTAAGGACATTTCGGGGAGAGAACTCCGACGAGTGGTCAGCTGAATTTGGCGGAAAGAACATCAGCTAATTAGCTCTTAGCAAGCTAGCGTCTGGGACCAAACTAGCAAGCTACCTACTCAATAGTTTGGCTTACTGCTAACAAAACTTAACCTGCTGAAGTGCAGCTGGTGTAAGCAGGTTATGCTGAATGTGTTCGTACGTGATATTAACTAATTGCGTTAATTCTAAGTTGCACCGTGAGACGTAGCGTTAACTAACGTTATTAACTCAGTAAAGGGCTAATTCACCCAAATAAGTCCATACATTTAGGTGTGGCAGAGCCTATGAAGGGGGGTGGCTGTTATACTGTGACTTATTTACAGTCGTAAAGGCTAATTAAGGTTTAATTAGCTTCTTGGCTAACATTACTAGCTCAGCTGATAAGCATTCCATAACTTAGTTTAGCAGCAAGTAGCAAACCACTGGAGGGAAAACAGCATTTCTCACCTTTCTCTGCTTACTGAATGAATGAAATACTCCAATGTGGCTCAGTGTCGGCTTTAACACACTTGTCAGCGCGTAGTTTCTTCAAACCGACATAGCAGCTAATTTCCCTCTTTAAAAGAAGCGGGTAGTCCTCCTTAGCCTGCACCTCCAGTCCTCTGAAGACTCCTGTCCAACTAGCGGAAACTCTGCACTGTCCCGTGGTGACTCCAGCATCACCCGCTCAAGCTTGTTTTCTGGCGCTCTCGAGCATCTGGCTCACTCCAGCCAATCAGCGCCCAGGCGATTGCGGCGTCACTCTGCTCCAGCCAATCGGCGTTAGTATACTCGGGTGCGCGCCTCAGCTTCTACCAATGGGCGGGGATGACGGCCACGCCTCCACAGTTGTGTTGGCGGGGCAACCGGCGCGCTCTGCCCAAGCCTGAGGGAAGTTATGTATAGAAACAAGAGGTCTCACTTTGCAGCTGTTTTCCGGGTACAGAATGGCGCTGTCGGCGGGGAAACTTGGGTCCTATGGAAGGCAGCTTTAAATGGTTTATTTTGAATGAATGACACATGCAAGGTTATGAATGATACATTTAGAAGCCATAATTTAGGCGAGAGGGAACACATTATTTTTTTGCACTGAAAAAGAATGTCAGGCAGAAATGGAGCTTGATACAGATTATTTCAATAATAATAATAAAAAAGGCTATACCCAACCCCTTTCCAGCAAATAGTTGTTAAAGTCAATGTCCAGTGCTCTACAGGATTTGATTAAGGAGTTAACAAAGAAGTCACAGCAAGGCGGTATTTAACAGATCACTCACATTTTATATGTAGCTAGTAAAAACTTTATTTCGGTCATTTTAACCATCCACCAATGACTGCTAATCCGGGTCACTTATATACGAGTGACTTTACGACTGAGATGTTCTCAAGTGCCATACTGTCAGCGATATCTGAGGGTTTCCCCCCACCGATGAGTGAGTCGTCGTCGCTATTAACGATCTTTGACTTTCAGCTGAGAGACCTGGCTTCCTCTCCCACAGTGACACCAGCGTCAGCGAGTAAAGCCCCGCACATAGAAACCCGCTATTAATACCTGGAACCTAATCACGGAGGCTTTTGTCTCCGCGGCCGGCTGTAATTAGCTCTGCGGCTGGAACAGACAGATGGGAGGGAGTCGGCGGGGGGGACTGACACGAGTGGCGCTAATATTACCTGGGCCACAGCGCGAAAAGGATGTGGTGGGAGACGGATCGGTCCTCAGCGGACAGTGTCCCGCCCTGCATGCAAACAGGGTGTCTGAGGACAAACCCCCAAATGATTACATAATAGCCCTCAATACACAAGATCTGCCGCCAAACGGTATTCAAATCTGGGCTGGGGAAGAAGTGAGGGAACGTTTATTTAAAGTGCAGTCAATATATGATGCATTTTTAAGAAGGATTCAATAGTTTTATATATGTTTAACTGTTGGAATATTAAATAGAAACCTTCTTAGTCACACTTTATTATGGCCACACTATCACAAATAAACTGCATTTATAGTGAATCTCTACCATGAAATGCTTTATAAACCATTTACTAAGCATTAACACATCAGTTGTGACTTTTATAAGGTTCCAGATAATGTTTATAGATGAACTACACGGTATTTATTACGTATTTAAAACGTAATGTAATCATCAGTTGCAACTTTACAACTACACAGTTAAATAACTATTAACTAAAGTTAAATTAACTATACATTTACCTTATACAAAGTGTTACCTGATATGAATATGAAGCAATGAAGGGGTCACAACGTGATTTAAAATGTTTTTTCTCTTCACCTTTCTCTAATTTATTTTACTTTTTCATGTTTAACACTTTACTTTCACCCATTCATGCCTCTAACAAAAATCATTTCACTTTGGTTTGCTATAGGGGGGTCACGAGCCAAAAATGTCACCTGTGGAAGATGAAACTATTTTCCACATGGTTATTGTTTCTTAGTTAGTGATTCTGTTTGTCAAACAGGTGGGTGTATCTTTGTCATAGGGGACCGTCGTGTGGGGGTTGTTGTGAGAGCATCAACCATCAGTCAGTTAATTAGATTTTGACTGTTGGTTGGACAAAAGAAGGTATTTGAAGAGGCCGGTGTGGGTTCTGGGAGTTTGCGATGCGCATTTTCACAATGTTTTTGGACAATTTTGTAGAGCAAACACTGAATCGAAAAAACGATAGGCAAACTACTCAATAATGATCCATAATTATCAGAAGTCCAAGTTGTGACAGAGAAATCACCTACCCTAGCAGAAGCTAAATGTGACACACTGGGCTCCTAGACTTATGCCAGACTCCAAGAAAAAGGAACTTACGCTGGAAGTGGCCCAATTCCAGGTGTCCACACGGTGCTGCGACTACTTCCCAGCCCAAATCAGCCCAGGTAAGCGCCCTAAACCCTTCCAGATCTGGAGCTATGTGACGGTTCATATTCAATCCTTTGGTACCAGAGCACAGTCAGCTGCGCCCTGTCTTGTTTCAGTGGTAGAGTCACTATACTGTTGTAATTATTTTCTCCACTGTTACTCAGTGTATATACTCTGTTTGCAGTGTTTGTTGTATAATTGTTGTTCTAAATTATTTGGACATCTTATATAAAAATTCAAACTGTGACATGAATGTGAAATGTTTGATTGTAGCTGATGGCAGCTGTCAGCACTTGTGAAGCACTGATTAGAGCTGTGTTGATAGCTGTGTGAGTATTATGATGGTGGAGGGTGAAAGGGAAAAGAGATGCTGCGACGCGTTTAATTTTTTCGTTAAACCCTTGTTGTTTCATCTCACGTTGTCCTTTTGTGTTTGATTTTTTTTTTTTGGTTTTGTATTTGAGCACACGCAACTTTTGATGTCATTACACTCTCCATTACCCACTCGTATGACATTCCCTGTTTCAGCCGGGGCCCCCGAACTCACCACATCAAGAGGTTTAACAGCCGAAACCACGAGAACTCTTCACTGAATGAAGTGTTAACAGATTTGTTTGTTGTCCGCAGTAATGGGTTTGGCACGGCCGTTCCCTCTCAGTGCTGTTCTGTTTTTCACATCTCAAACAGTGTTGCACTTCATTTTTTTTTTTGAACCTGGCAAAGCTCTTATTGCTCTGTAGGCTCTTTCACAGCTCCGTCTGACCTCGTCTAAAATGCAAAGTGCGAAACACTAAATCACAGACGAACCAATGCAACGTGAATCTGCAAGCATTTGTCCAACATTTCTTTGCTTGTGACAGAAAATAAATAGGAGTAAAGTTGTTCAAATAAAAAAAAATTTAAAAAACCCTGCTGTGAAAACTATTCAAAGTGAAATAATAACATACAGTTGGATTTATACCTGACTTTTAGGTGTCCTTGCCTGATGGTGAACTCGAGGGGACGGCCCAAAGCTGAATGGGACAAGTTCAGGCATGTTCTCTGTGGTTGTCGATGCAAGGCATTCTGGGAAATGTTAAAAAAGCAACGACTTAAACAGCCCATGGAAGACAAATGAACTTTGTGTATGTATTGCATGGATCATCATGATTGATACACGGTGCATCGGTTCAATAAAGGGCAGATATTTCCTTTTAATGCTCAGAGCTACAGTTCTGCCTCTGCTGCGGCTCCAAACTTTTATTGGACTTCCACACGGACGCTGTAGTTTTTCTTGTCTCCTTTTCAGTGTGCGGTAACGCGCGGTGACCTTTTCTCAAACCGCTCCCCTGGAATATTGCTGCGATTCAGGCTGAGCTGAGACATTTTACAACATCTGAAATGTCTCGCAGCTGACATTTACAAAAGGCTTCACCCAGTCCGTCGTTCGTTTTTCCCATAAGTGGCCGTCCTCTAGTGCGTCTTCTCAGATATTCTCGTTGAAATCGCTCATTTCGCTGGATTTTCTGTTCTGTCTGAGCTTTCAAAAGTCACATTATCGTACAGTAGGTTCTATTTTTTTCACATCTGTCAGGTTAGGTTGACTCTGACTTTTACACTGCTTGCAACAGCGAGACATTTTGGACATTATTAGATGTCTACAGCTCTCTGAAGGGAGCCCCGTAACTTCGAGTTTAACCAAATATTCTTGTACAATGCAATTAAAAGGACCTTTAGGTGCTCACTAACCCTCAGTGTTTTTACAGTAAATTACTGGCGTTCCTCTGAGCGACAGCAGGTTGGGATCACCTCCATCATTATCAACGTTCCCCCCTAAACTTAGTGTGGCCTTCCAGTGTCTATTATCACCCCCCAGATGGTGCCAAAACTTTTATGAGGGGCTTTGTAAAAGTGGAACCAACTGTCTCCATTTCTGCCCGAGGACCAGGATGTATAACAGCAATGTCTGTAAGATGGGTAGTAAGATACTTGATATCATTCAGCGACTTTGCTAAGGTTTACCAGTTCTCAACAAAGGTGGGCGTCTGATGGTGAGTGCACATGGATGTAAATATGTAATTGTACAGATGGTGCACTTCAAATAGTTCTATGAATGATGTGGTCATGTTGAAATGTAATCGATTAAAATTTAGATAGTGATATTTAGTACAGTACTCATTGCAGAAGCTTTCAGTTGATCAGCAAAACAGTCGGAGGTTATTTTTGTCCACCGGCTAATTGAGCTGTCGTGTGCCCTGTGCTGCGCTCTCGGGCGGACAAGTCCTGACTTGCCCTTGTCGAGTTGTCAGGGAGTCAGCTGAAGCCGTTTGGGCCCCAACAGCCAGAAGTGACTCCCCCCTCCTCCTCCTGCGTTCACCTCTCTCTGCTGTTTGAATAAAGTCGCAGCTCGGCTTTGTTCGGTTCTCGACCCTGATTGGCCACTGAGGGGCTTTGTGAGTCCTAAGATACCAATCTGTCACAGGGTCGGACCCAGATTGTTGACAGCTGCTTAAGTGCAGTATAACGCCCAACCTGACCGAGTGTCTAGGTGAGTTGGTGTTGAATGAGCCATTCCTCAACTTGAACAACAGAATGTAAATTGCTTGCACTTTTGATAGAAGATTAATCAATGGGTCATTTTTACACACACACACACACACACACACACACACACACAAAAACAACTTCTCAGATATGAAAATCTGTAATAGTTTTCTTTAGTGGTCATACTGTCGGTCAGACATAATAAGAAATGTAATTATAGCATCAGCTTGAGCTTTGGGAAATTCATTCGGGGTCTATTTGTTGACTTTCTTCTGCTGCTACTACATTGATCCAAATCATAAAAGATGCTGAAAGCAAGACAAAAAAAATGTAGTGAGGAGGATGAACAGCCCTTAAAATTGGGTTTTATGTTATTACCTAAAACATTTTTGTCAAGAGCTTGAATTAAAGATATTTTTTGAGACATGTCTGTATTTACTTACTCTTGGAGGATTTTTCCACTGTTCCCATATTTGCCAACCCTGTAAAAAATGCTCCTTGTACGTTCATCTCTTGCTTACACTGCATCAAGTTTCAACTTAGATGGAGTGCGAAAAAAAAAGCTTTATTTCATCAGAGTTATTATAAACATATTGTGCTTTGAGGTCCTGGGTTATGGTTGGCTTTATTATATCTGTCATGATAACAGGGCATGGATGTTACAAAACAACAAAAACGCACAACACTGCCTTTCAGAGGTGAACAGCATTAAGTGCATTTGCTTTCTTAAGGTCAAAGGTCATTCATTTTTTTTTTTTTCTTGTCCTTATGATACAATGAAAACACAAATATTTATCCATCCAACACCAGGAGGTTAGGGAAGTGAGGTAAACTGTTATACCCCGGCTCCCAAGTCTTATTAATAGCACACTTAACAGGTCGACTCTCCTGCCCCCTCCGCTCCCTTCGCTGCTTCTTCCTCTCCGGAGCGTTTCCTCATAAAGCAGACAGAAGATCAATAGCACTTAGACGTCTGATGGTGTTTTGATGTCTTCCTATTTCGATTACATGATGACGGACGTCCGCTGGATATCACCTTCAAGTGTTGTTTCACTTCTCCTCTCCCGTTACCTTTTCTTCCCTTCTTGTGCGACTCATTCAGTCACCAGGTCTCTGGAGTGTTAATCAATGAGACGTCTATGTAAATTTTACTGAAGCTTTGATGCTTTTGAGAGGATGAACTCGGGACATTAACAGGGACGGCCAAGGTGTACAAACAAACCGGTAGGATTTCTATCTCAATAAGGAATTTGCAGCTCAGGTTTACTGCAGTTCATTTCAAATCCAGTGGTGGGCGATACTGTACAGCCTAATGAGGGCTCATTCTTGGATGACTTTTCATGCAGTGGTTACCACTGTGTATTAAAATCACCTGCTTATACGACAATAGTGTAATGATGACATGGAACATTTTTTTACAAGGATATGTTGGTCCAGAACCATCTCTTTTGTAACCTATATGATCTTGATTGTACTTTTAACCATTCAAGTGTTCCACTTCACCCTTGGCAGGTACTGTGTGTTGCTGAGGACCAAAGGAAGGGCAGTGTCGAGGTGAAATTTAGACATGCGACATGTATAACATTAGTAAATCTTGAATAAACAGTGAACACCGCTCTGTGCAGCAGCGGGGGGTTTAGATCCGTCTCTCATTATCTCATGGGGAAGCAGACGTAAACAAAACTGAGATTGGCATGGTGCAACAGCTTCTTGTAACGTGTTGCAGTGAGAAAAAAAACAAAAGCAGAAGGTTAAATGAGTCTGGATGTGTGGGAGAGATGAGGTCAACACAGGTTTTTCATTGTTCGGCGAGAACTGGAGGTGAGATTTCCTGTCAACAGTAATATGCTAGCTAGCATTAGCCTCAGGGGCTCGAAGGTTTACTGTTGCTTGGCATTTCTGACTGCACTAATATTAATCACACAGTCCCTCACATCACCTGCAACCCCTCTAGTGACAGTCGAAAAATGAAAATTGACAGTCACCCAGACCCAAAATGGAAATCTATTGATAAATTCCTGTCATTGGAATTTGAAAAACAAACACAGAGGCCGGTATTGATTTGAGGGGAGGTGAAATGATTTGCCCTGCAGTGTCAATACATAACAGTGTCTGAGATGGGGAAAAAATGCTGTAGATGTTGAGAAACAAAGACTGAGGCAACACAACCACCAAATCTGTCCTCTGTGGCCGTGAGTGATGATGAGTCAGGGAGGTTGTTTCCCAACCGGCGTCGTTTCATCTGCTCTCAGTCAAGATTCTGTTATTTAAGCGTGAACACAAAGGCTGTTGCCCATTTCATCACATGGGCACCGTGGAGATCTCGCTATACTGCTGACACTGCGTACTTGCGGTGTAGTCAGCAGACAGTTACCCAAGTAAATAATCCACTGGCTGCACTGGAAGTGATAATCGTGAATTAATTAAAGGTAAATTATCTCTCGCTGGATTTGTGTTGTTTGACTGCGACCAGATAACCTCACAACTAAAGCTTTATTATTAAAGACATGCGTAACTGTGCATACTAATTTATTTGGGCACATTCCTGGTCCACGGCTGTGGAGGCTTTAAAAGATCCTGTTGGTATTAATATTAAGGGGTCTGCTGCATCCAAAAACGTTCATGAAATTGAAATAAACATACACAGTAGAGGCCACCAAGGATGTTACAGTGAACACGAGAAGAAATCCATTTCTCTGTGTGGGGATGAAAACAGGAGGAGGCCAGAGGCTGGAACAGTGGAGAGATGATACACAGCACAATGTGAATCATCACAGATAAACAGTATGGATGGAAAATAAACCTGTTTATGTCTGAGAGGTGTCCTCTATCACATGCCCCCCTCGGTCTGAACGAAAATGATAACGCCTCAGATTCTCCTCTGAAGCGTGATGCGATTTGATTCCGCCGACGAAACAAGAGGAAAACAATTTGGTGCAATTTGGCGTCGAGTCGGCCGGCCAGCTGCTTGTTAGGGATCACGCGTGTGATGTATGGGTAATGGAGGGAGTTGCGCTGAACGCCGCGCTGAGCTGGACCATCAGCCTCGACACATTCACTCAACAGGAGCCCCACACTGAATAGCAAATAGCAGCAGTGTTATCCGCTCGGCTGGATTTATATTAGATGTGTTTCCTGTTCATTTGCACAAGTGTCATTTACGCCGGGGACGACTTCTGAAATGGCCCAGTTTGTCCCGATCACTTTTTTAAAGCATAATTTGAGAAGAAAAATTCTCTGGACCAAGAAATGTTCTAACGAGAACCCTTTTATCGTTCCATCAGCACCTTGCAACCGTCAACTGGTGATACTGCTGAGAAAAGTTGTCTTTAGGTATTTCTCCAGTGTATTTTTGATGTGAGAGGATTTTCGAAATGGATTTCCTTTCCTTTCCCTCCTCGCTTCCTTTTCTCAGCGTGGCTTCCAGCCAGTGCTGACATCAGATAATGGCTGAACGGACCCGAGCGCCGAATCAAACCAAAAAAAAAAAAAACTCAATCAAATCATCTCCTCCTGCACTGGAGAAATCAAAAACATCTCTTTTTCCTCTCTTCTTAAACACTTATCTCATTCCTTCGCCCGACTTACAGGAATTACTTCTTACAGCTCTTGCCGAGCCATCATGACCCTTGGCCTCTTCTCAAACTGAAAACGTAACGTAAATAATGAGTATTATTGTCCAGCTCAGTCCACTGTTGCCCTCCATTTGAATTAGCCCGAGAACGGCCTCGGCTGAACGCCTGGAATGCAAATACGAAAAGTCGTTTTTGACTTTCTCGCGGCGTCTGTTCAAGGCTCAAGGCTGGTGAGGTGCAAATAGGTGAGATGTTTAATGTGCGCCACGGATCAGACATCCAGAATCCTTGAGAAATGTGAATGCTTTCATCTCATGTTGTTGCTACAGTAGAAACACGTGTACGAACACTGCGGCTACAATGAAAGACCTTCAGCTGAACTGAATAATGAACATAGGTGTTAATAACTGTTGTAGTTGGCTGTCTCTCTATCATGTTGCCATGGCTTCACGGGACGGCGCTGACTGGACATCAGTGATGCAGCTATCACACGTGAGATCTGATTTCATTGAACGCAGCTGAGCTTTAATCCCGGCTCCTGTGCGTTACTGATGTAAATCGAAGCGGACGTTCAACCGCAGCCGACGTTGGAGACGGAACTTCTCCCCGGAACCATCAAAAGACTCTCTCTGGCTGATTAAACAGATCAGAAGCCACTCCCTAAGAAGTCAGAGGGTTGATTTAAAAATGAAGTGCCCTGCAAATAAGGTGAACTTTATGATATTTCGTCGGACGTGGAGTCACACGCAGCTTCTGACGCCGCTCGGCAGCACGGACCGCAGCATCCTATCAGCATCCTATCAGCATCCTATCAGCATCCTGAGAGGTGGAAAAGCTTAAGCCTCCCACTCAGAGGTGTAATGCACCCACTGCCAGTGAAAGAGCTTTTTCTTTTATTTTCCATGTTCCTTTAGTCTCCTGACCACACTGGATTTATTTGAATGTATATCTATTTCCTTGATGGACAGAAGTGCACACAGACAGCACGCTCTTTTTTCAGTATGCATGTTGCTTTTTTAAGTACACTGAATTTTGTACTACACACACAAAATCTTGCCTATGAATGTTGTGTGTGAAACAGCACCCTCCTAAAGCACCACTGGAGGGCCCTCTTATGATTTTTCTTTTTGCCTTACTTACCGACTGAAATGGAGCAGCGGGTTTTTCCGTCGTAACCTGATGACACGGAACTCGAGCTGGAAGGCAGGAGAAGTTACCGTCCGTGTGTGTGTGTGTGTGTGGTGTCAGGAGAAGTAGGTTTTGGAGCTTATCGCACCTCCTCTGGCTGTATCGATTGTGAAATCGAGCACAGACATGAAGAACGCGGGCGAAGATGAGAGGCTGTGATGAAACGACGCTCCGAATTTCAATGGAGGACGGGTGTACTCTGCGGTGGGCGTGTGAGTGTGTTGGTGGGGAGATGGTATTACAGGCGGAAGATAAGGAGTTGGAACTTGAGAATGAAAACAGACGTTCGAGGAGAGGGCAAAGAGTGGGAGATGCAAAGTGCCCCTTCAGTCCCATATACCGTATGATCTTTGAGTGCAATCACGCATACAGATTGTTTTTGCGGTCGGATTCAGGACAAGTTTACATTCACAAAGTCAAAAGTGTTCCAGCAGTTAATTCACCGGCAAAGTGTCGGCAACTTCTTACTTATCAAGAGACCATCAACTCCTCAGAAGGGTTGACTCTAGACTAGCGGGGTATTTCAGCGTGTTCCATCGGAGGATAATTGTGATCACTTAGGACAACTTCGTATTGATTTACAGTGACCGTTTCCTCCAATAAGTGGAGCCAAACTGTGTCAGGAAAATGCTTCTCACCTGGAAGCATCTGAACTAAGCAGCAAAAGTGTTCTATTTTATTTTATTTTATTTTATCTTTTCATGGGACAACACTGAAAAAAATGACACTTTGATACAATGTAAAGTAGTGAGTGCACAGCTTGTATAACAATGTAAATTTACTGTCCCCTCAAAATAACTCAACACATAGCCATTAATGTCTAAACCGCTGGTAACAAAAGTGAGTACACCCCTAAGTGAAAATGTCCAAATTGGGCCCAATTAGCCATTTTCCCTCCCCAGTGTCATGTGACTCGTTAGTGTTACAAGGTCTCAGGTGTGAATGGGGAGCAGGTGTGTTAAATTTGGTGTTATCACTCTCACACTCTCTCATACTGGTCACTGGAAGTTCAAAATAGCACCTCATGGCAAAGAACTCTCTGAGGATCTGAAAAAAAGAATTGTTGCTCCACATAAAGATGGCCTAGGCTATAAGAAGATTGCCAACACCCTGAAACTGAGCTGCAGCATGGTGGCCAAGACCATACAAGAAGTTGAGTGCACGTGCTCAGCGTCATATCCAGAGGTTGTCTTTGGAAAATAGACGTATGAGTGCTGCCAGCATTGCTGCAGAGGTTGAAGGGGTGGGGGGTCAGCCTGTCAGTGCTCGGACCATACGCCGCACACTGCATCAAATTGGTCTGCATGGCTGTCCTCTTCTAAAGATGATGCACAAGAAAGCCCGCAAACAGTTTGCTGAAGGCAAGCAGACTAAGGACATGGATTAGTGGAACCATGTCCTGTCGTCTTATGAGTCCAAGATAAACTTATTTGGTTCAGATGGTGTCAAGCGTGTGTGGCGGCAACCAGGTGAGGAGTACAAAGACAAGTGTGTCTTGCCTACAGTCAAGCATGGTGGTGGGAGTGTCATGGTCTGGGGCTGCATGAGTGCTGCCGGCACTGGGGAGCTACAGTTCATTGAGGGAACCATGAATGCCAACATGTACTGTGACATACTGAAGCAGAGCATGATCCCCTCCCTTCGGAAACTGGGCCGCAGGGCAGTATTCCAACATGATAACGACCCCAAACACACCTCCAAGACGACCACTGCCTTGCTAAAGAAGCTGAGGGTAAAGGTGATGGACTGGCCAAGCATGTCTCCAGACCTAAACCCTATTGAGCATCTGTGGGGCATCCTCAAACGGAAGGTGGAGGAGCGCAAGGTCTCTAACATCCACCAACTCTGTGATGTCGTCATGGACGAGTGGAGTGGAAGAGGATTCCAGTGGCAACCTGTGAAGCTCTGGTGAACTCCATGCCCAAGAGCGTTAAGGCAGTGCTGGAAAATAATGGTGGCCACACAAAATATTGACACCCTAGGCACAATTTGGACATTTTCACTTAGGGGCGTACTCACTTTTGTTGCCAGCAGTTTAGACATTAATGGCTGTGTGTTGAGTTATTTTGAGGGGACAGCAAATTTTCACTGTTATACAAGCTGTACACTCACTACTAACTAGTCCTATGGCACAACTTGCTTGTGGGGGAGAAATGAGCTTGGGTTTGGGGTGAGTTGAGCCCTCTAGTGGTAAACAGCCACCAAATACTGATATATAAAAGACACAAAATCAACAATTCAGATAATTATAAACTTTATTAATGCCACCGATTTAACAACAGCAAAAACTCATAGTTTTTAGTAAATATGCAAACATATTTGTATGTAGCTTATTATACTTTCAGCAATTGGTATCAAGTATTGTAAGATGAGTCGACCTATATTTTGACAAAACTGTTTCACACAGTGGCTCAGATTCACAATTATACGACAACATAATGAATTTTCTTGGCATGACAATAATCTTTTTTTGCAGGGGGTGGCTCATTTTACCCACTGGCTCCACTTACCCCGTTCTCCTCTATCCTGCGAGCACTCCAAATCAGAACTCAGAGTGACTCGGTGATTGATCTCGCAGAGAGCGGAGGAGATAAGCGACAGGCATGAGGAGGCAGTTCGGTAAAAGTCTATTAAATGATAATAGGTACCATTGGGGAAAGTAGATTTGGAAGCCTAACAGTGTTTATTCCACTTTGTCCCCTTCATTTAAATGCTATGGGGAAACTTGACGTTCCTTTGTGCATTTACAGTACACACAGAAGGCAGATGCTTTGTTCTTCATAGCGTAGAAATGGTTGGAGGCTGCGAAGAGGGCCTAATAAATATATAACCTACTGGAGACTGTAGCTGTCAGGTACAGCAGTTGCAGTTAGTACCCTTGGAAAACAACAGAAAAGAGTGAGCCAGTGTCATGGTCTGGGTTTTTGGTTATCTTTCCTACACTTCCTGTCTTTGTCTTCTTCCCGCCCTTCTTTCTTGTTTACACCTGTGTTTCATTTGTTCATTTCACTCACTCTTTGTCAGTTCGTTTGCTTTCGTCCTGCCTTCCTGTAACGCTGTCGGACTCATCATGGACCTTAAAGAAATGATTGAAATCCATACAGCAAGAACCAGAGATATCACCATTTGTGTTCCGTGCATTCTTCTTCCTTTTCAAAGCCTGGCACCTGCAATACCCACAATGCAACTTAGACTGAGTGGCATCACTGAGGCCAATTTATTAGATTACATGCCGGTTCCTCTGGAGCCACAAAAGACTTTATACTACTTTTCCCACATATTCCGTAGACTTCCGAAGACCTGTAAACACACTTTAATATGTCAAATTGGTGGAGTTACCCATTAAGACGACACAGTGCAGTGAACAGAGCCTTGTGTGTGGGACAGTTATGTACTTGACACCGTAAGACCTCTGTTGCTGTGATAGATGGCCTCTGACATCCCAGGGCAGCTGGAGTCATCAGTCTCCTGGCGCACGGATGGACAGCCTCTGGTGCATTTCTAAAGGTATGTGCTGGTCCCAGAGGCTTTGTGGAGCCTCAAGTCACGTAACCACCTCCAACAGCCTCCTCTGGGACCTGCCGGCGCTGGAGGTGCCTGCAACCTTCACCGTCAGCCTGTCAAAGAGTCCGGATTTCACTGCTTGCTTCACGGAATGAGCAGAGAAAAGGTTCAGCTGATGTTTGGGAAGCTTTTGCAGTGTAGCTCTTAAGAACACTTCACATCTCATGATCTCGTTTAAAGTCAGGAAGCATCTTAGAGGACTCACGAGTTGTTTTAACAGTGAACTCGGGTGTCAATAATTGGGGAGTTTCCTGCTCTGCCTGTTGATGGTGTTATGCTGAGTCTGAGACAAACATGATCAGCCATCAGACAGTTTTCCCAGCAGTGCTGTGGAGCAATAGCTCTGATGAAAATGAAAAATGATGCAATGTCACGGCTGGCGACGGTGCAGTTTTATCAGAGCAGGCAAAAGCAGGGGGTCAGTGCCGCAGAATTGTTTGTTTTGTCCCTCTCTACACTTCCTTGCCTGTCTCGCATAGTTCCAGTTTGGAAAAAAAAAAGTGTCCCTGGCACCACATTGTGCACTTTGGAGTTTTCCTGTGCGGCTTATTTTGCATTATTTTACGCTTTGTCCACTTTATGCTTGTGTAGTCCATGCCGATCAAAGGAGCTCTATTGACATGGAAACTATGAGAACAATTTCATATTTGGACAATATGCAATAACAGCAATATGTATGTATATATATCGAAAAAAATGTTATGCTACGATGCTAACGAGGCTAACATGCACTCCATCCAAAATAGTCATTGTAAAATGTAATCATGAACTAATTTAACAAAGTTAAGTTTTACTGTAACTCTGTATATGGTTTGTCCTAGTCATGTTGCCATACTTACAGTAGCTGACCAATATGGCACTTGTACATGGGCTGCTCAAATCAGTTAGTGGCGACACTTATTCTAAGGTAGGGAAAACACAATTCTTGGTCTCGGGTGATTATACCCTAATGAAAACATTACCATATAGCCCTGTATATATGATTTCTACACACTGGACCTTTAAATAGTTAAGAGTATTGTTTGAGATTAAACCAATCCGTTGCCAAATGTTTTGGTTTATGACTCCTTAATCTAGCATCTAGTATGGGAACCATGTCGCATTTCAGATACCTAAGTTGTTAGCAGAATCACTAAGTGCTTTCCCCTCTGAACTTCTTCGTCTGTTCTCACTTCATCTGTTTAAGGGATGAAGTCTTTTTTAATGGGAGCGGGGAGAATTTAAACAATTAGCTTAAACCCACATTTATCTTCTGACTCTTTTGAAGGGGCCATACCACAAGGATGGGAACCAGTGCACTGGATATAAAGTAGCTCCTAGAACCTTTTGATACGTTGGTTAATCTGTTTTATTAGATTTGGAGTGCAGGGTTTTTACTTGTACTGGAGTGTTTATCACTTTGCAATACTGCTAATTCTGCTTTAACAATGGACTTTAAAGCTTCTTCTAGGGGAATCTGACTAACCTGGCAAATTGTTACGTGCGGTTACATAATAATCTTCTACCACACAAAAACATTTCCTTCCACATTTTAAATAAACGGTTTCGGTAAATTTCCTGAACACATTGCAGAACAAGCGTTAGAGATTGTGCAACATCTTTCAAGCCCATCTGGGGTGTAGAGTTTAAAAGCAAGACAAACCAGATGGGATGTATGGCAGCAGCTCCACACAGCTACAGAGCTCCATCCAGAGATTCACTGCTGACTACAGACACACGAACACAGAGACGACATGAGAGCTGTCGCAACCTTTCTGCTGGTGCTGTGTTACCTGGCCGTCAGTCATGGTAGGTCACTATAAGATTCTTTTTTTAAAATTTTTCTTTTATTACATTCACTTATTTTCCTTCAGATATATTTTACACTCACAACAATCATGATTTTGTCTTCTCAACAGCCTGGAGCTGCGACGAGGGCACAGGGATGTATAATGCTACGCAGGTTGATGCTGGCCAGGGGATGGTGGTCGTAAGAGACACATCTGGCCATGTGTACTTCCTGATTGGATCGTCCTGGCACAGAATGAGCTCAATTGAATTCAAACACGCATCAGTCGGACCTGCAGGGCTTTGGGCAACGAGTAACAGCGGGGACAAGGTGTACAAATATATAGCTGGCAACTTTCGAATCGTAACTAGTGGTAACTATTATTGTCATTATTTTTATTATTATAACCTACTACATAGAGAGTGACAGATTCAGTTACTGCGTGCTGATTAAATGACCCGTACTTCTGTGCATTTGTCTTCAGGTCAGGCTATGCAGCAGGTGGATGCTGGAGGTAATGGTCAGGTTGTCGGAGTTTACTACGACAACAACTACTGCCTGAGCAGTACCTCCGCCTCAGCCTACAGTGGATCTGGCTCCCTGACCTGGACCGACCTGTCTAGGGCTATGACGTACATCAGCTGCGGACCGTACGGATGCTGGGGAGTCGACAAAACTGATAAGATCTTCTTCACACAGGTTTTGACAATGCAGCTCGTGACATAACTTTTAACTCTCAATGGTGTTACTAAGACATATATGATAACCCCATTCACTCATTCATTGTGAACTCCAATCATGTATGCTTCATTATCCCAGAATGTGACACCAACCTCCTGTGACATCAGACAATGGTCCCAAATTGATGGGGCTGCGGTAATGGTTGAGGTTGGGACAGACGGGAAAGTCTTCGTGGTGAATCGAACAGGGATGCTCTGGGAAAGGTAAGCCAGTAGCATTTCAGAGGACGATTTTTACTCTTTATAGGTAAAACAGGGTTACTTTGGGGGCTTGAAAATGCAAACTTTTGAAACTGGTCTTCAAGAGTGTAATCTTTTAAAAACGCCACCCTTACCATCATCATACACCCTCATATTACAACAGCAAGAACAACAGTGGTTGCAGACTCTACTGAATTAATTTAGGCTCCTCCAGCAAAGTATAGATTTGGTGCTCCATTACATTGATGACCTTTGAATGCTATGTAAACTCAGAAATATTGTTAGAATGAGCAGTTCATGTATTTCACCGGCTTCTCTCTCAACAGAACGGGCATCACCGCTAGAACCCCTCAAGGTACAGGCTGGAATCAGGTCTCAGTGTGTTTGAAAGTCCGCCACGTGTCCCATGACCTGGGCACTATGTGGGTCGTGACCAACATTGGTTTGCTCCTGAAGTGCACACAGTAATGTCACCTGCATGCCAGGTGCTCAGTGTCCACCAATCTCTGTTGGTCAAGGAAGATCTCAGACATGTATCACCACTGGCATTACATACTTTCCACTGTGTTAATAAATTACATGATGGAAGCTATTTCATCTGACTTTTGTCATCCTTCGTGCCAAAAAAGGTTTATGCTACTGTGTATATATGCTGTATTATTTGTCACACCAACTTTGCATTCAACTGGGTCTCCATCAATTTAAACAACCTGCTATTGTTAAAGAAAATCCTGCAGTAAGGCCCAGGGACATTCTGACGCACTTTGGACTTTTTTATTTCACTGATGATTTCTGATTTAATCCAGGTCCAGACGGTTTTCCTGAGCGCTGAGGGAATATTAACAATATATCAGGTGTGTGTTTTCCACAATGAGTTCAAAATGAAGTGACTTGGATTAGCTGTTGGCCTGTTTACAGCCAGTCTGATCGTACGGCCACTCATGTTTACTGACTGCTTCTAATTGCAGTATTCCCTTTTTTTTTTTTTTAAAATACTCTATGATCTGGCTGAAAGAAACTCAACTTGTTCAACAACACAAGTATTGGCATCTACTATCTCTACTATCTACTATCATACTCTGTACAGCTTCAAAGCTGTCTTCTGCAGGTCAATGCCATGGAGTCTGGTTTAGTACCTGACAATGAGACTAAAAGTTTAAATATGAAATATACTCTATATTCATTTGGGTGAATAATAATGATAATAAATAATAACATCTGGCCCGGTCTCCATTTTTTTCCCTTCAAATTTTGATATAAATTTGGACAATTTGGTGGCCTCAAGTTAAATTAACAGTGTTTTCAAGTCACTGCACTGATTGTTCGCACAGTCTATGCCTGTCGTGGGATATTTAAAACATTCTATCAAACAAATAATCATTTTACACAAGAAATCGTCCAGTGAAAGTCTCTTTTCACCAAATATGTGAATTAGCCACCTTTAAATGAATATAGTCAGACTGATTTTGTCATGATCTGTGTTTTTGTCTTGTCAGTTTCATGTTTTTAGTTCAAGTCACTTCCTGTTTTATTTTGTAGGTCTTGTGTCATGTCTCGTCTTCCCTGTTCTGTTTTGATTATGTGCACCTGCCCTCTCGTGTCACACCTGTTTCTTGTTCCCTCATTTGTGTCATGTATTTAAGTCCTGGTTTTTGTTCAGTCTGAGTCTTGTCATTATTTGTCTTCATGCCTGTATGTCTTCACTTTAGTCATGCCAAGTTCATGGTGCCTTTTGATTTTTAGAAAATAAATCCTTTTTTGGAATCCCTGCAACCCGTGATTTAGCCCATCCTGACAGATTTCTGTACGGATAAAGCTTCAAAACGTTTGAAATGGATGAATCATTAAATAAAAGGATACAAGATAAATATAAAAAGTTGTCTTACCTGCATGGTTGTAGCCCAGCACACGGCCGCCCCTCAGCAGGAGCAGCGCCTCGTTGATCGTTACTGCAAAATAGGCAAGAGACTGACTTAAACTAAATAGTTTTAACCAGCAAGTGGACAGGCTAAAATCTAAGGAGTCTCACTCTAAACTCTCCAGCAAGGAGGCTTCAGCACCATGGAGAGAGACGGTCAGAGTCCAGAGCGGCAGTGGATGTGACAAGGAAATGCCGTCATGACTTAGAAATGCTTTGTTTTACTGCTCCGCTCAATCAATAAATGAGTAAATGCACAAGGACATGTTCAATTCTCTGTTATGTGTTCCTTTATGATACTGATGATCTTTTCAAGAAGTGGTTTGGTTGGATTACATGGACCATATCTCCCCAATATTTACCTGTGCTCCTTCAGTTTTTACTCATTCCCACCACGATTTGTCCCTTGTCTAGTTTTTCTCATCTCCATCTTCCTCCTCGTAATTGTCCTACTATTGTTAAGAAGTCTCCAGATCCACTGTATATGCAGGACCTCACACGACCGAGAGGTGACGGTGCAGTGCAGCAACCACAGTACTTGGTACCACCCCAATTGTGTGTGTCCTACACAAAGCATTGGACTCCACTGCAGAAGAGAGGCACTGTGAACATTGCTTGACACCGAATGAACAGGTTGTTCAAAGGGCAAGGGAAAGGGAACGATATACTCACATTTCACATTGAACTGGCCCCAGGCGCAGTGGCGGACTCAAGACGTTTGAGGGGCAGGGGCAAAGAAAATGGCACCAGCTGTTTGCATCGGGGCATCAGAGCGCTAAAAGGGCACTGGAAGAGCACCACGGAGGGCGCTTTACCGTGCTTTATGTACCACAGGGGCATCCGAGAGGGCACTTTCGCAGTGTTTCTTCAAAAATGGGTGCGCCGGAGCCATCGCAGTGGGTTTCATTAACCTTAATGTGGGGCTGACATATCCAATACTCTACTGAGTGTTTTTCTAGTAAGTAGTTGATATGATGCCAAAGAATGACTGTTGCAGTTTTCATCCAATCAATAGCCGTTATTTAGTTTGGCTGTATAGAGGCTGTGAATTGGAGCAGGGCCTAGAGAGTGATATCAGTGACTGTCCTTGGTGAAGTTTAAAAGTTTATGCTGATGGTACAAAGAGACCCAGTGAATATGACTTGCCACAACAAACGTCTCTGTACAGTTTCGAGGCCTGGTGAGTCTCATGATTCTAAATTCTTACCCAAGGAAAGTTGTAGTTTTGTGTTGTTTGTGTTTGTGTTTGTGTTCATATTCAAAGGTCAATACTGGTGGTCACCTAGTTAGGCCGTTTTTATCAATACTAGTCGGGCCAGATATCTCTACATTTGTATTCAGGAAAGAAATCAACTGCTCGTTGTTATTATGTTGTTATGTTATCATTTATTTTGAGCTGTGGTCTTGAAAAGAGGCCGGGAAAGTGTCATCTTCAAGGTGGGCCTACAGACTGACAGGTAACCACTCATCAACCATGGGACAGCCTGACAAACAATGACTGATGGGTCAAGCGTCAGACTCTTTAGGAGTGATTCTAGCGGTCAGACAGATGATAGACTGATGACAGGTGCAAAGAAGGTGGAGATGAGGCAGAGTATGTAGTGAACCAAAAACACTATTTGGGCTGAAACACCACCACCTTGTGTCCAGCCGTGTAGCTGCAGCTTCCTGGTGCTGCTGCCTCTCCCTCTCAGCCTGAGCAGAGCTTTATTCCATGCAGGTACTCGAGCTGACAGCTGTCCCGCTGCACACTCCTCTCTCTAGGATTACCAGAAAAAAAAACATCTTCACCAGACGCTTATCCTTACCCGAGAGCCTTCAGGGAGCCGTCTGCCGCTCTGAATAAAACTGCTGCTAGATAACAGGTTTAGCCATTTTTATATCCATTTACATGAGATGTTTTCTGTCATTAGTTTTAGCCACAGCTCAGCTGAGGGTTAGCTCAAGTTCACTTACCTTGGTCCTCTCCTCTCTTTCCACCGACCAACTAAATGTAGCTTTTTTTTCTCAGTTTCTTTGCCGACTTGTCACTCAAACTCAAAATTCACAAGCAGAGAAAAATGCTGGTTTGGTAAAAGGACAACCAGTTTTTGTGGGATTCTGGGGTCGCAGTGTTACCTAAACCAGCACACAGTCGATTATCTGGTCTGCTCCCAGCTTCACTGAGATGCAGGTTTAATTTAAATCATCATCAGCTGGGTCGGAAATGAAAGTTTTCATCAAAGAAGATTTTGTCATCCGATGGGTTTTGACATCTCTACATCCACTGATAATGACACGATGACATGTTACCTGCAGTAATCATGGCTCCTGGACTCCTGGACCACTTGGCATATCAGCTCGATCCATTTAACCGCCCTCTGCTCCTTTTATAGTCTCCAGTTTATTCCTTCTTTGAATCTTTATGATGCCTGTAGACCCAGGATGTTCCTAGGTTTTACTGTTTACATCAAAACCTGACCTTGAGGAAAACACTGTCTGACGTCTGTCTTTATGAGACAGACATGGGTTAGAGCTCACCCTGACCTATTTAGTGTCACTTGCAGCAGATCTCATAAAATGTGTGAAACAGTTTTAATCGTAGATGGTTGAAAAATTACTTCTACTGACGTCACGTACACTGCTTTTGTCCAAGCGCTGAGCTCGGCATCCTACCTCTGACATGTCTCTCATGACACGGCAAAGGTTCACAGTGAACACTTGCATTTACCTACTGAGAGAGGGCGCCAGGGACCAGTGACACATGGAATCACACACTGCATTGTGAGATCTATTTTTCTATGTGAGGATGAAAACAGGAGGAGGCCAGAGGCTGGAATAGTGGAGAGATGATACATAACACAATATGAATCATCACAGATAAACAGTATGGATGGAAAATAAACCTGTTTATGTCTGAGAGGTGTCCTCTATCACATGCCCCCCTCGGTCTGAATGAAAATGATAATGCCTCAGATTCTCCTCTGAAGCGTGATGTGATTTGATTCCACCGACAAAACACGAAGAAAACAATTTGGTGCAATTTGGCGTCGAGTCGGCCGGCCAGCTGCTTGTTAGGGATCACACGTGTGATGTATGGGTAATGGAGAGAGTTGCGCTGAACGCCGCACTGAGCTGGACCATCAGCCTCGACACATTCACTCAACAGGAGCCCCGCACTGAAAAGCAGATACCAGCAGCGGCTGCAGTGAAATCTGGCTTCACTTGGGGGATTTTATATTACATATGATCCTATATGACCTATTTATGTGTGGAAAATCAAGTCATGCAGTGACAGAACATCTTGGCCCTTGTCAAGGTAGCTTGAGGTAGCAGCAAGGCTCTAGGGATGGCAATGTCAGTTGGTTGGTCAGTCCATCACTTTGGCCTGGACTGAAATACCCCCTTAACCATTTCTCCTTAAATACTGAATGGAATTGGGTCCAGGCATTAGTGATACCCAGAGGGTGAATTCTATTGATTTTGGTGGTCCCATGGCTTTTCCCGAAGTTCCACCATCAGGTCAAAATTCCACTGTGTCCAGTTCTTTGTTTTTTGACCAAATACCTCGAAAACGAACAACATTTAAATCAGCTTTAGTTGTACTTCGGCTTTAGCGCTGATTAGCAAATGTTGCATGCTAACACCCTAAAGCAAAATGTTGAACGTGGTAAACATTATACCTACTAAACAATAACATGTTAGCTTGGTCAGAATGCTATGCTAATTTAAGCACCAATTTGGCTCCAAAACTATAGGGGGCAGCGTAGCAGCTTACTCCTTCTGACTATACTAGACTTGCTCCTCCTTGCTGTAGCTATCTTTGGCTGTAGCAACGAGCTAGCATTAGCAAGTAACTCAGTTAGCTGTGGAGCCAAGTGGCCCTATTAGCTGAGTGGAGTCTGCCGCACCGCAACCTCAGATGACGTGGGGAGTCAACTTGGGCAACAGGGCTGAGTCAGCTGGCCTGCCAGTGACCATGGCTGGACACCAGAGTGGGACTGAACACAGCTTCTTAGACTGACAGATGCCAGTTTGAAGAAAGGGGATACACTACAGAGGTGATTTACTGTGGCATCAGCAGCAGGCCAAAATGGCATGTAGCAGATATGTTTGGTTATTATTAGCCAAGCTGGGTTAGCCAAGGATAACTGGTTAGCATGCTAACTTCAGTAGACATCGCTGCAACACAATACATACTCTATGTCTTTGATGTAACATCAACATTGTTGTTTCCTCATATGGGAATATATACAGTTCCCATATCTTAGTACAGCTGTATTCCTTCCAGTTTGACTCTGGATACCACCAGGGAAGAAAATCAATGAGGGGTTAGGACTGATTACAGTTTGAGGTTTTTGCCTCGGTGCCACTGTATTTAGTCAATTTTTTAAACCTCTGAAGCCAAATATCAGCTCATTGTGACTTCAGTCATATAACTCACAGCAGATAATGGCTCTGGGGAAGTAAAAAGCCTCTCTCTTCTTAACCATTCTACATACTCACAACATACTTTACCCAGCACTCTATCTACAATATTTCCAGGATCACAGAAACAACCTCTCCTGCTGCCTTTCATCTAAATTGTTCAATTGTTTAAAGTAGCATCATTTTATGTAGACATTTACTTCCTCCACAGTCTCTGTTATGGGCTGAGTCATGGTGTATTTTGGTGCAGGTGTGTGTGTGTGTATGCAAAAAGCTATAATTTAACACTATTCACAGTATTTTATGCGCACCGTAGAAATATTCATAATCAAAATGTGAACGCTTTCATCTCATGTTGTTGCTACAGTAGAAGCACATGTACGTACATGAGCACAGCAGCTACGATGAAAGGTGTTCGGCCGAAACATGCCGACCCGACTTTGGATGTCGAGAAATGAAAACAGGCGTTAATAACTGTTGTAGTTGAGTGGCTGACTCTCTTCCACGGTGGCATGGCCTCATGGGACGGTCACCAGCTGACTCAGCGCTGACTCTACATCAGTGATGCAGGTATCACACATAAGATCTGATTTCATTAAACGCGGCTGAGCTTTAATCCTGGCTCCTGTGCGTTACTGATGTAAATCGAAGCAGACGTTCAACCACAGTCGACGCTGGAGCAGCTGCTGAGACGGAACTTCTCCCAAAACCATCAAAAGACTCTCTGGTTGATTAAACAGATTAGAAGCTACTCCCTTAGCAGGCAGAGGTTTGATTTAAAAATGAAGTGCCCTATAAATAAAATGAACTTTTAATATTTGTCGGAGCTTCAGTCAAACGATCGTTTCTGCTGCATGGCGGCGGGAACATCAGCAGCCTGTGAGGCATGAAACGATCCTCTCAGATGAGCTCCATGAAACACAAGGGTTTGACCTTTGCAGCGAAAAGCGCAGTGGACCCCAACATTTAGTCGAAACATAAATTGGTACACAAATGTGCACAGTACAAATCAAGTGACCACCTGTATACATTCTTCTAATTCACTTTCAAAAAACAGCTCTGACGAAGCTAAATGAGTCATCTTGGAGCCCATTGAATTTACTGATGTAGGGTTGATTATAGCTTGTTAAATACTTTAAAGGATTGCATTTAAAGGATTGGTACACCAATTTTAGTGTATACTTCTGTCCAGTTTAGAGACTTGTCAGAGACTAATTAAAAACAGAATTGTCATAACAGAAGCAGCAAAAGCCAACTTATCTTGACTTTTAGTCCGTAATATGGGGCAAGCTCTAAAAACATGCTATCCTACATTTCCCATAATGCAACTCAGCCCGTGCATAAATTGCATCTTAGACCCTCTCTGCCTGCATGTCCTGTTTGTAATAATGCATTTGTGACTGCACGTGCCATCTCGAACAGTAAGGTATGGCAACATGACTCGGGCAAACACACACAACTTCAGTAATACCGCACATTTTCAAAGAGACTATGAAAGGATCCTTGCTTTCTGCATGCGGTTTGTCATAGCAGTATTGACATACCTAGCGGAATTGCTCAATCATGCGCTCTTCAGATCGGGCAGCCACTTCACATCAGGTAGTGACGGTCTCTTGCAGTAGAAGTTGCAAAAGGATGCCAACAATTCTGTTAAATAGTATATTAGTGAATAAAGTATAATGCATTTAAAAACATGCTTAACTAACCACATTGTAAACATAATATCTGCTAAATATAAGCATGGCAACATTAAGGTTTGGCTCCAAGAGAGACAATAAACAAAGAAGCTTGCAAATGCCATCAGTCATCCTCGATCCATCGGTTTTGCTTGTTCACTCATAGGAAAGCACGGTAAAAACCATAATTTGTGGTAGCATTCTTGACATTTCTGATAAGTGACGCTCAACAGCAAAAGAAAAAAACACCTTCACTTTATGCTCTGCCATAACATTGCATACTTCCCCATTACATAATACGACGGCGAACGTGACATTCAGAAGATTCTCCACATTTGCAACATGAAAGGAAAGAAGTGTAGAGAAACACTCCTTTCAGTCAAAAATACATAATTACTGTCGATCGACAATCATCAGAAGTCTTATAACCGTCTGCAAACCATTGCTCTTTTTTTTGGAGCAGTTTACACTCGACAGAGGTAATTATAAAAGTTAATGGAGGCACACAACTAATAAGCTATGATATGCTGTACCCTGTCGGTCAGCACTGTCAGGGTGGCTGACTGTAAGTCAATGGTGTGAAATTGCCAGTCAAAGTTCACCAAATTTCAACTCTACACAACATTCACATTAATTCATTTTGCCTCACGAACTGATTTTGCTGTTTTAAATCAAGGTATGACCTGGTGCATATCACCCGACTCGTCAAATTACAAAAACACGAAGATAACTGTTATCATACCAGCAATCTTATCTGTGTCACAGAGGTGCAGTATGTGGCATCGATACGATCTGTCAAGTCAAATATGAAGAAACATGGCCAAAGCACAGCAAGTCTTCTTTTTAGTCTGAGTAAAGCAGCTTTGAAAAACATGTTGCATAATTATTATTAAAATGTAGCTGACACTAATCAATCATGATGGCACCATGAAGAGACTTCACCTGTTACTTCTGATTAGTGTCACACATGGTGTTCGCATACAACTGGAAAAAAAACACACAACTGCAGCAGGAAGGCTTGATGGGTTTGTGCTTGTGTGTAGAGAGGGGAAGAATTATTAAAGCTTCTTATCGCAGCTCCTTCGGGCTGGACTGATCGTGAGCTCCAACACGAGGAAGACGGGATGAGAGGTCTTGATGAAATGACACTCTGAATGTCAAAGGTTAAGTGGAGGGAAAAGATTTCATTTGATGTTGGGCAAGGAGATAGGGAAACCACAAACCATTCCTTAAATACCTGAGAGGACTGCCCACATCACATTTCAGCGCCTCACTGATAAGTTGGTAACAACAAATGGCTTTACTGGCAGACCAGTCAAACCTGCAAAATGAGCCGTGGGAACTTAACAAGAAATGTTCTATTGTTTGCTGTGAAGGTGTTTCATGGTTGTGATCGGTACAGATTATAGTCGCATGTCTTGAGATTGGTTGATCTGAAAATGCAGCGGTTGACTGTAGCCCACTGTAGCAGTGGTTAAATGAATATTCAGTTGCTCATACGGTACAGTTTGCTTATCAGTGGTAGAAGAAGTTCTCAGATGTTTTACTTAAAGCAGCTTCAAGGAACTTTCTTTTTTGTTGATTCTTGTGGCCCATACGGACAAAAGCAGTATGAGCACCATCTCCTCATGTCGTAAGGATGCGAGGAAGCAAGTGAAACAGAAACAGCTTCTTTTTAAAATTGTTTTTTTCTTTTTAAGCACAGCTGTTTGCTAAATCCTCCACAATCTGCCTTGAGCACACCTAGCTCATTACCATATCAAAACCAGACCACTCAAACTCACTGCACCACTATGACCAGTCGGCGCAGCCTCTCTGTAGTCACAACTGTGTCAGTGATTGACACAAGCAGCAGAAAGGCCTCACATACCAATAATCAAGGTAGAGTCAACATTTTTAAGACTACACAACCCAAATGTATTGCATTGCTGTGCATTTTTGCAGTGTTCATAAAATATGAGTCCGGTACTTGCTAACAAACCGTCTGATACCCCTCTCATACTGGCCTAGAAAACACACTTAACACCCTCCATCATCTGACTTTTGGGTGCAATGCGAATTATTGGGATTTACTCATAACCCTGCAGTCTAACCCTCTCGCCCTGAAGAAGCATTTTGGAAAGAGTCTATTAAATGATAATATGGACTATCAGGGAAAGTAGATTTGGGAGCTTACCAGCGATTATTTTTGTTTTCTCCTGCATTGAAATGTTCAGAGTTTCCTAAATTATAGTAACCTATGGCTAAAGAGACCGGACCAAACTAAGAAACCACACCATCGGGAAACACTTCATTAAGAAACAACCCTTGGAAAGATAGTATACTGCTGTTCATGTCCTGTGTGAAACCAAGAGTCAATGGTGAGTTGGTTTAACTTAGCAACATACTTCACTCACATCATGTACATAATGTAATATATGTATCTACTTAAGTTACATGAGTAAGGTAGTTATTTGGAACCAAACCACAATCTTTCCCTGAACCTAACCAAACTGGAACCCTGCTCAGACAAAGGTAGTATCAAAACTTTAAACTAAATTGTTCCATTCCATGTCTTAAACCCCATTAAATGTCAAAACTTTTTTCTATCAAAAAGGTTACACCTGTACGGTGAGTGACAAGTTTAGATGCAGCAAATAAATGCCACACAGTGTAGTGAATTAAACACTGACTGTGGGCACAATGGCACAGTTAAACCTCTGCAAGTGACCTCCAACATAATAAAAGTGGATAGAGTCATCAGTCTGAGGGCTCTCTGGGCCTCGGGGACTCCCAAGGCTTCGTGGAGCCTCAAGTCATGGACAAACCTCCATCAGCGTATGTCCCCCAGGAAAGTGGCATCCTCTGGGGCTATGAAACGCTGGACGTGTCTGCAACCATCAACCATCAGGCTTGGAGCAGGCTGCATTTTTTGATTTCTGTCAGAAGTTACTGTGATTCTGGGAAAGGTTTCCTGGGAATCCAAATACCAGATGCGCTTTTGATGGGTTGACAGTGGCTTATGATAGGGTGCATTATGTTCTTTTTTATCCAAAACAACAAGGTTATTGAGAGTATATGAGAACAAACAGACTGAGACAGAGAAAGCAAGAAAGAAGACAGAGACAAGGCACTCGACCTACAGTGGAATTTCTAATACCTTCATTAAAATGCAGGACAGCATCCTGGAGGATTTATGAGTTTACACCTGATGCCTCATACCTGCGCAGCAGTCTGTAAAAAGTGAGGCTGTTTACCAATAAACAGGATGTAACTCTACCTCACGCTATTTAGGGTCGTGGAGGACGGACAGGAGGAAAACAGAGCACTCAGTTATAGAGACAAAGGACAGGGAGGGGAGGGAGTGAGTGGGAAATAAATTAGAGGGCAGGGACAGTAGAAAGAAAGTGGATATTCTTTGTAGAACCCTGAAGAATAGAAGAACTGTGGTGTAATAAAATACCCTCACCTTTGTGACATATTTGATCAAGCGCAAGCATGACTCCGCTATCAAACCTTGCTGACTCAAAGAAGTGTTCCAGCTTTCCCAAGACGGCATGATGTGGTGTGTGTGTGTCAGCCTTACACGCAAGCCGTCTTGATATGCTGCATGCTGACGAAGTGCCAGCGTGGGAGGCCGGTGTGGGAGGAAGAGGAGGAGGAGGACGAGAAGGTGAAGGACTACTCACTGTTTGGTGAGCCTCCGGAAGGCCACATGATTAAACAGCCAACAGAGATCAACTCACACATCCCTGCCAAGCTCCCATGCATCGTTGAGCAAAACATACCGATGGCATTCAAATGTCAGTTACTGTTCTTCCATTTAAAACAAGTGGGAAGAGAGAAATGGAAGAGAAAGTACAGTAATCTTTGAAACTCCGATGCTAATACCATCTACTCGTTAGAAAGTACCTGACCTTGTGAGGCAGCTGGATTCGGGAGATAACTCGATCATGGGATCGTGCAAATCCATCTCGCAAGGCGTTGAAAAATCCAGCGTCCTTTGAGGAACTTCTGGCAGCTAAGGGTGTGGTGTGATGTGACAACCAGCGAGAGAAGCGACTGTTCGTTTTAAAAAACAATGGCAGCGAAATCAAGAGGTTTGCTTGACTTCTATGGCTCAACTTATATCGGAACTGGAGAGTATGTCATCATTGAAAGAGGAACAAAGAACAGCAGTGAAGGCTTTTCTTGGCGGAAAAGAAGTTCTCCGTTCTCTCAAGACTGGCGTCCGTAAGGGTTTGATTTACCAACTGGCTCTGCTGGTGGTCCCTCTTTCCTACTGCTGATCTGATTGGACAGATGGTCATCCAACCATCTAATATGTATTTTATGTGAGTTTCTGCCTTTTTCTGAACAGTTTTGAGTGATTCCCTTCCAGACGATTCTGTGTAACAAACCATCTGGCTCTTCAGGATAGTAACCATCTGCATATATCTTAGTTCCTTCCTGCTTGTATAGTTGTTACAGACTCTAGCTGTGTTGTGCCTGATTGTTTCCCATTCCGTTTTTTTTTTCATTTCTTTTCTTTTCTTTTTTTTGTGCATCATGGATCTGTCTCAGTCCATTACCCTGACCTTCAGTGCATTTCTGTGATGCTATGTGGCTGGCAGATGGTGCAACAGCCCAGCTATGACCAATAAGGCCGTCATTTCATATTGTTGTTTGTTCTTAAACATGTTAAATACAAAAATATAACCCTTGTCAGGGTAATGATATTCAGTCTATTTTCACTGCGCACTTGTGATTAAGATATACCGGATATTGTGTATTTACTTAGAGTGAGATTAAAAACCAATGGTCAATGGGGAAGTAGCAGAGGCTAAAATATTTTGACTTTTAATCTGCAGTTTGAATTAAACCCCAAAACAGGACCCCCCTGTACATTTCCCATAATGCAGCTCTCTTTTCACTCAGGCTCGTTTGGGAAGCACCCGCTCTCTCTCCCGGCTGCCCTCCCACCTCCTCTCCTCTCACTCTCTCCGTAGTTTGCATGCTATCGTGTCTCTCCCTCCCTCCATGTTTGCTTGTCCTCCTATCTGTGTAATCGACGTGCTTGCCTCTTCTAAGTGCACCAGACCTTGAAACGATCACTGCCTACGACATCTTCCCACCACCCGGTCAAAGGAGTCGGACCAAATGTCGCGGCAAGTGGTGCGTCAGCCAGGAGAAGAGCTGTCTACAACACAGTCTTAGCTATTAAGGCATACTTGTTGATTCAGCAAATGTTATACATTAGGTGTATATTTGCATATAGAGCGGGAAAGTGGTATCCAACAACAACAGGTCACTCAAGACGCATGCATTTAGTGCCAGGTGTGAATCGACTATTATCTTGTTCAACATTAGTTAGGGTTAGGGTTAGTTATTTTAGAGATCCCCCCACAAAACTCAGATTGTAACTTGAACCCTGCTAAGGAATACCTGCAATGTTATATGGTCACTTAAGAGTCCAAAACAGAGTTCTAAGGAACAACCAAAATTCGCTGAAGGTCATGTCTGTGAAAGTTTTCAAGTCAGCATTAACAAAAACTGTGTTTCTCCATACACACTTCATTGAAAAACCAGCTTCATAACAAATCACTCTGGTGACGTTTTTCCGTAAGCTGTAAGTTTCCTTGCTGGGATGTGCTGGTTCACCAAGATGTTTGTGGTGTAGTCGGCGTTCCAGCGTTTCAACTGAACCAGCCAGTTTGACTCCTTTTGTTCACATTTCGGTAACTTGTATTTGTCCTTCCTTGTTGGCTTCCATTTCTATAGAGTCCATGTTTCAGGTATGTTCCCTCCTTCTCATTCAGATTGTAAATTGATAGATGAGAGGGTCAAATTAAACTGTGCTGTAGTTTGACACCTCCTCATCTGTAACACAACACAGTTCATTCAGGTGTGAATCTACAATGACATAAAGAAATCAGGCGGTTTATGGGAACCGTGTGCTATGCCAAAAAGAGGTTATAGGCCATAAAGTAGTACAATAATAAAACAAACATACATAAATACACACCAGTTTAGCTTAGAAAATATAGCATCCATAGAAGTGTGTCAATCAGAAACCTGTCGAGCAAGCATTTGCTGTAAATCATAGCTGCCAGTTCAAGATGCCCGTAAAACACAGAATGGCAGTTCAGCCATGCATCACCACAGATCTTATCTATTCTTAGCTGTACATGACATGCAGAGACAGGGAATACCACTGCCTATTGCTCAACACATGTGTTTGTCTGATCAAAGACAAACACTGAACCCGAAACTGCTCCTGATGTGCTGGTCGGCACCTTGCATGGCAGCCACCACCATCAGTGTATAGAATATACATGTATGTATGAATTACTGTAAGTTGCTTTGGACAGATGCGTCTGCTAAATGTAATATCTTTGGTATTATCTTTTTAAATGTGTGTCAATTATACATTTTAAAATCTAAAGAACAATATCAAGTCATGCTTAAAAAAGCTTATCAAGTAAAGTATTTTACATAATATACAGACAGTTTCCTCTAAGATATATTGGATTTTATTTGCACTAGATATATTGCATTGTGCTTATTGTACACTGAACTCACTATTGACCATTTTCAAGTACACTGTTTGTTATTTTAACATTTCATTCTATGTCAGGATTACAAACGATTACTGAACTTGTTGTGATAACATGAAATTACTAGTTAAGCACGTAATATGCTAAGGATCACTCTTACTTTGGGCTTGGTACCAAACTTTGATGGGTTTTTCATAGCCAGCTGCTTTTCTGTATGGGTGAACTTTGTGCCGCCTGCTAACTAGTACAGCTAGCCTGTATCTGCTTGTTGGCATGCCCATTCACCACATTGTCTCGTTACTACTGCTTGGATGGATAACCTGGAGCTGAGGCAGAATGCATTTTTGGCAGCAAACATGGGAGTAGACCATGAGCTGACATGTGGATGTTTTGGACCTAGACTAGCATACAGAAATAAGAGTTCACCCACACCTCTTCTTCTTTGGATTTGGCAGAATGCTACAATGGCGCATTACTGCCATGCTGTTTGTTATTAATGTTCATTTTCACAGTTATGTATATTCTTTTATTGTGAAAAGTTGTTTTTCAGAAAGTGTTATCAAAGTACTATAACCAGTTTTCATGACTATAGCCCAGCCCTACTCTACTCTAGAGGCCATTGCCACCACATTGTCATGTCAAACGGTCCAAATGACTGCCAAAATGGGTATCTTGATAGAATCTAGTGCAACAGGACAGTTGGATTAAGGTCTTTCAGTGCAAATAATAAAATGCTTTAGATTAATAATCAGCACTGTCTGTTGTGAGCAGTTGTACTGCTTAAGATCATACTCTCAAAGGCAAAGTTTTCATGGCATATTGTCTTTTGGATAATCAGCTGTAAATGTGGGAGTTCATGAGAGTAGATGTCACTCTCTATATTTGCCAGTCCTCTACAAACCAACACTTGTACATGACTTGCCGTCATTTTTTTTTTAAGTTGAAGGCTTCAGAGATCTGGCGTTGCTTTGTTTTTTATGTCTGGTAATTGTGGCGTCCCAAGAGGAAAATCTTTGATTTCCTTGATTGTGGGGTGCTGTGGCACAATGGAGTCATTTTTATTGAAATGTGATCCTTCCTGAAAAATAGTCACAAACTAAAGGAAGGTAAGTTAAAACCTTTCTTGTTGTGTTAAGTGTCTTTAATATTTGTGTGCTTATGAATGCTGTATGGGGTGAATGTGGTTTGAGCAGTTGTCTTGGGAGCACTTCCATGGTTTAGACAGGATTGCCAGTTTGTTGTACGCTTTACTATACCGTTGGGTTTTAGTGACAAATTTGCCATTTTTGAAATAAAAAGGGCTAACGAGCAAGAACCACACCAATAATGAAATGTACGAGATAGTTTATCCAGGCGGAATATGAGTACAATGTTGAAAAAGACAGACAAGTATGAGTGCAATGTTGATGAAGTGTTAAACGGCTGTGGTGTGGAGAAGCCTTCGTCATCTGCAGCAGTTCCCGGGCGAGTAACCCCCCAAAAAACCCCTCAAGTACTGAGGTAAGACTGGGCATTGCACAGAAGATCCTGGCATCTCTGCCTTTCTCTGAGAAAACTCAGACACATAGGTTCCTTTATACCTGTGTTGGGCAAAGGCTTCTCTATTTTTCATGCCAGTGAACAAACTTGTTGTGAAGTCAGTGTTATTTGAAGTTAAAGTTAAGTTAAAGTGGAGGTGTGCCTTGCTCTGCCTGCTGATGGTGTTATGCTGATTCTTGTAAATCATGTGACATGGAAGGTATCTGGGCTGATCAGCCAGTTCAACCAGTAGTTTTCCCAGGTCATGACCTGAAGGGTTCAAGGCACGCTTCACAATTCACACCGTGGGTTATGATTGATGACCAAAATGGCATAAAATAAGCCACAAAAAAAGCCAGTAAAGTTACAACTATGTTCTCAACTATGTTGTGCCACAACTGCGCTACGACTGGATGGCATATGGACAAGAGGTAACCGAGCAATGTGAGTGCAGGGCAGCTGGGGCCTGGGGAGGAGGGACGTGGTTCGGGAGGTACGGAGCAACTGGGCCAAGTGTGAGTGCGCCCTGAGGCCTCCCTTTGGCCCTAAGTTGAAAAAAGAATCACAGGTTACATAGAAACATGCCATACCTTACAGTTGACAGGTAAGACGAATCAGATGCGCATCCCATTGGGATAAATAACCAGCCGTTTGAACACCTGATTGTTGATTGTGTAGGTCCCATTCCTTCCTCCCGGACTTGTGTAATGGGTTTGTTGAATTGTAATGTCAAAGTACCAGATATCATGCTGGATATCCATTGCACAAGCTTGCAGCTAAGTGGTGCATGCTCATGCATGAGTTTGGAGACGTTGATGATGAAGATACAAAAGAAATTACATTGAGCCTGAGATTGATTGCATATTGAAAATTGGATTGCTGAACCTTCTACTAAACATGACTTATACGTCCTATCTTGAGTGGACGGCTGGATTGACCAGGTTGGCGCTGCAAATTCTTAAGCAATTTCAATTGCTTGAGAGGTTATTTCAAGGTCCCTTTGTCTGAAATGGCATGAGAAATTGCATTGTCCATCCATTGTGTAATCCACCTGCAACATTTGAGGATTTAATGAGCAAGGTAGTTGGCAACTTGGGAGGTTGTGCGGTGCATTTAGATGATGTCGATGAGTGCTCTTCAATTACTTGGCTGAGGCCTTCCTTACTGTAAACAGAAAAAGTGTAGCCTCTTCTACCAATTTCGGATACAGATACTCTCCTGTCAGATCAGTGGACCAATCAGTATTGGTAAAGTTTGTTTACGAATTATCATTGGTCCACCAAAGGGTGTTGCCATCGAGTAAAAAACTGTTTTCACAGAGGAGACACCTGTGGGTCCTCACTCCTCCATGGCTATCTATCTTCATACTCTGCATCTCCTCTAGGTGTACTGGATGACCCTCCATGATGACCAAGGAGGAACAATTTCCAAGTAATGGGAGGAAAAAGGACGCACGGGAGCGAGAGTTAACATAATAAAAATATGTATGAATGTATTATAGACCTGGATATGGATAGTCATTCAACCTCGCTTCTGATTTAGGGGAGGCTGTGGCTCAGGGGTAGAGTCAGCGTCTTGTCGTCGGTGGTTCAATTCCCCTGGTCTGTATGTCAAAGTGTCCTTGGGCAAGATACTGAACCCTAGACAAAAGCATCTGCTAAATGTCCTAAAATGGAATTTTGCTAAGTGGTGCATAGAGCACCATTATAAGATAGACGTCTGTAAAACTGTAGAAAGAACACCTCTCCTTCATCCTCTGCCCTCGACCCCCTTTTCCGTCATCCACCTACCTTGACCCCCAATTCAAATAAAACAACTTTTTATGCTAAACGATGGCATGGTCTTTGTTGGGGAATGGTACAGTGTCTTGCATCTCAGCCACTTCGCCCCCATCCCTTGTTTCTGCACTATGTCACTTCAGTGATAGGTTAGAGTTACAGCAATGTATACATGTTTACTTCAAGACACATGTTTTCCAACATAATAATGACAGACTTTGTGAGAACTCTGACCCAAACACGTATGCACATAAACTGCGAAATGGCAGAAAGATATACTAAATATCTGTCAATGTACAACTTAGATCACATAAAACAAGTTTTATTTCTTTTAACTTGAACCCGCTTACCGGTTGTTGTAAGGTGGAGATGCAGGGCTGGACGCACTCAGCTTGTGCGCTCAGCTGCAGCACCAACACGCAGCAACTAAAAATAATGTAAAATGTTTTAAATTTAAATTTACAAGACAATTATAACTAATAACAAGTTATGTTATTATTTATGAAAAAATCTAAACATTGCGATGATTTCAGTGAGCTTGGGTTGACAGTCTAACTTTCCTGACAAGTTTTTATATGTGATGGCTTCACAAGTAAATGTTCTCACCAGCACACAAATAAACTTCCTCGCATCTCGTCTTTGCATCCCATCTCAGACGTTATCATCTTTTGTCAAGATAAAATGAAGGGTTTCAACAAAGAAATACGGGTAAAAAATATTTCCTCCTTCCTCTTACAGCCTGCAGTACCAGTTGTTGAAGTTAATACACATGCTTCTGGGGTGTAGAGTATAAAATCATTCAAAGATTCACTGTTGACTACGGACACGCAAACACAGAGACGACATGAGAGCTGTCGCAGCCTTTCTGCTGGTGCTGTGTTACCTGGCCGTCAGTCATGGTAGGTCATGAGATTAAGTTGTTTTAAAAATGTAAAATTAATTGTTGAACGAATTTATGGTTAAAATTGAAATTGATCATCTTCCTGAAAATGGATATCAATAATGATTTTTGTCTTCACAACAGCCTGGCGCTGTGGTGAGGGTCCGCGGCTGTACAATGCTAGGCAGATTGATGCTGGCCAGGGGCAAGTGATCGCAACAAACTCATATGGCCATGTGTACTTCCTGATTGGATCGTCCTGGTACAGAATGAGCACAATTAGATTCAATCACGCCTCAATTGGACCAGCAGGGCTTTGGGCAACAAGTACCATCGGGAACAGAGTCTACAAATACATAGCTGGCAACTTTGTTGTTTCCAGTGGTAACTATAATGATAATTATTATTATTATCATTATTATTATACCTTACTACATAGAGAGTGACATTCACAATTCAGTTACTGCATGCTGATTAGATGACCTGTACTTCTGTGTACTTGTCTTCAGGTCTGTCCATGCGGCAGGTGGATGCTGGAGGTAATGGTCAGGTTGTGGGAGTTACCAGCTCCTCCAGGGCCTACTGTCTGAGAAGTGACTATGCTTCCAGCTACAAGCAATCTGGCTCCCTGAGCTGGAGCAACCTGTCGAGGGTTATGAAGTACATCAGCTGCGGAAAGTACGGATGCTGGGGAATCGACACAAGCGATCGGATCTACTTCACAAAGGTTTGAAACTGCAGCACCAGTGACATACTGTATCTTTTAATTATTATTATTATTATTATTATTATTATTATTATTATTATTATTATTTTTATAGTATTTATAATCCTGAAATAGGGAATTCTTTTTTCCACTCACATTACACACACATGCGCACACACACACTCACATGCAAAGTATATAGGAGATGAGTGAACACCATGCCATGGCACCCAACGAGCTGTGTTAGGGGTCGGTGCCTTGCCTTTTAACTCTTAAAGGTGTTGTTATTAAGAAATATAAAATATCTCATTCACCATGATCTCCTAATCCTAATTTTTATGACAGACCTTGTCACCAACCACCTGTGGCAACAGTCGCTGGTCACAGATTTCTGGGTCTGCGGTGATGGTTGAAGTCGGCACAGATGGAAGCGTCTTCGTGGTGAATAAAGCAGGGCACCTCTTCCAAAGGTAAGGCAGTAACATTTCAAAGGTTGATTTTTGTGAATAACGAAAACAGGGTACAACCTGAAGCATCCGCATTCTAGTATGTATAATACTTACTGCAAGAACAATAACAACAGAACACATTTAGTACTGAACTTTAACACTATGAACAATGCCTTTAAGTGCATGTTATCTTGCATGCATGTGCTCAGTGGTGCCTTTTAAAAGTTTGAAATTTTGACCTACACTCATTCGATCAGTGCAATTCTAAAAAGCATCATCACTCTATGATCGATCCAACTTTACTAATTCCACCTGTGATATGAGGCAAAACATTAAGTGTGGCTTCCAGTAACTGCATTTAATTGATACATATATTCATTAATATAAGCACTGAACATATGATGATTCGAATGATGGTTTAATATATCTCACTGGCGTCTGTCTCAACAGATTGGGCATCAGCAGTCGTTCCGGTCATGGTTCAACTTGGAGATTCATCTCAATGTGCATGCCAATCCGCCATGTTGCCTATGACCTGGGCAACCTTTGGGTTGTGACCACCTCTGGTTTGCTCATGAAGTGCACACACTAATGTGGAATTCATGCTCACTGTCCTCAGTGTCTGCCAATCTCTGTTTGTCATGGAAGTGGGTTTTTGACTGTCTTCTCTTTAACATTCTGTCTCTTCTTTAGATTATCCAGTTAACCGTACACAATGAATGAATGATTTTTTTCTTAATGTAAAAGCTGTGGTGTAACTATTCATCTCTCTTCCTTTTATCAGGCTACTACTTATTCTGACAACAGTGAAAATTTAGACTACAAGATAGCATTTATTCTTTTGCATCAGAGTAGCTACAGTGATGAAAATATTTTAAATCATATTAAGCAAATTACTTTAAGACCTAACTGCACATGTATCTGTATGGATGTACATTGCGCACATAGATGTGTATGCTGTAAATATGTAACTGTATAACAATGTAATGTAATAAAAACATCTGAGACAGCAAATTACTTTTAAAAGGTTACAGGGTACAATAATTATCATGTTTTTTTAAATTTGAATAAGAAATGGCAGCAACCAAGTAAAGAGGAACCTCTAAGAAATTGGATACTTAAGGATCTCAGGCATGTATCACCACTTCTTTTTCCCTGTTGGCATACTTTCTGCTGTGTTAATAAATGATAAGGAAAGCAGTTTCAAACCTTGCTTTTTTTACATCATAGTTTTGTAAATAGAACCATGTTCACTGAACAAGCCTGTGGTTCAGCAGTGTTTTTGATTCCCAGGCCGTCTTTTATCTGTGTGATTGTACACAAATTAAGAAATGATAATCAATACTATATGAATGTTATAATTACTTTGTTGTTATATCCCACACACTGGACCTATACATCTGCACAACTATCATTGTAAACTGCAATAGTGCCCAGACAAACGTTGCAACAGTAACTTTTCAGTAAAAGTACCTGAGGTCATATTTAATAGGGAGAAGAAAAAGGAAGTCTTTGAAAAAAAATAAACATTTTAACAACAACTGTTATTTAAGATCAGATCTACACAATGTAGGTGTGAACTACAAACAAAACATTATGACAATGTTATGTCTAAAAAACCTGCATGTTGAAGTGAACATGTTCGAACGCTGTGATCCTACCCTCTCACTGAAGTTAGAGCAGAATCAAGAGATGGGGGTCGGAGTGGCGGAGAAAGAGACACCATTCACCCTGTTACAAGACACTGCACCATCAAAATAATCTTGAAGCTATCATTAGGGAAGAAAGTTACATCATATTGCTGTTTGTCTGGCATCCTTACAATGAGGTAAAGACTGAGGAAGTGGGTGCTCCAGGCCAAGAAATCTGGCACAACCTCCTCGTAAAACCACAATTTTTATTATTATTATTCATTTTATTTATATAGCGCTTTTCAGAGACCCAAAGACAAACAATTTGGCGTTTTGACAGTGTGGTTTTGTACAGATTAAACAAACCAGTCATTACATATTATTCAATGAACTTTAATGGTGCTGGTCCGTAGATTTTGTTATTTTCATCTTTACACAGAGCTAGGCTAGTTGTTTCCAGCTTATGCTTAGCTTGCAAACCAGCTGTTGGCTGTAGTCTTATTTTTGATTTTATTGATATCTCCCTAAATGTTTGAACTGTTATTATAATCTATATTAATGGCCATGTTCCTAGCAGTGGTTAGGGGATTGCCAGTTTTACCGTTCCCAGAGTGGACAGGCAGAGTGTCTGCAAGGAGTGCTGCCTTTCCATCAGTGGCGATTGCTCTAAGACTGCAAGGGAAGCTCAGCTTCCCCTAAAATGTCAAATGTCACCAAAAAAAAAAAAAAAAGTGGTGAAATATGTACTGCTGTGTGTACATTTCATTGACTAAATACGCGCTAGAAAGCCTTCATCTTTTGTTCAGAATCAGCTACTTATCACAGGTAACCGGCGCAACTTCCTTCTCATTCATCCCCGCAGCGCCACAGCGCTTTCCACAGTCGGACGCTCAGCTTCTACTGACTTCAGTGGGGAAGAGTAGAGCGGGTTGTTCCACTGCAGCGAAACCAGACGGTCATTGGATAAATGCTGGGCTTTGTCCCGCCCATCGGACGCTCAGCGTCTCTGGGGGTCTATGGGGCAGTGGGCTGGCCCGGACGCTCGGCTTCTGCATGATGATTGGATGAGCTGTCTGAGGCGGAATCCTTTTTTGATTGACAGCTAAATGAGCGAATCAGCGATCTTGAAGAATAAACATCCACCGGAGCATTTTCCAAGTTTTTCATTCCGTTGTTCTGAACTGATCCGGAGACTTTACCGATCCCCAGCGACTTTGTCACGATCACTCACACTCACAGGCGGTCACACTTCACAGTAGCCTGGCGCAGCAGCTCCAGCTGCTAGCATTAGCAAGCTGCACATCATGGCAGATAAAATGAATGTTGTTAGAGTTAAAGAGCAGGGCAGGTCAACTCCTAAGATTGATTTAGTGCAAAAGGTGGGGAAAAGTAACAGGTCTTTTCAGGTGTCCTGAATAATAATAATATATATAATAAATAAACAAACACATTTATGATGTAGGCCGGAAAAATGAGCTTCCCCTCCTTGAAAGTTCCATATATACCAAGCTTGAATGACTCAGTTTAGGCAAGGCAGTGTTTGCAACTCTGCTGCTCGCAGAGGGGCAGCCTGCCCTTTGGACATCCAGCCTGTCTGCTGTCTGTCTCCCAGAGACACTCCAAAAGCAAAGAGTGTCTCCATAGAAGTAGTATAATCCAAGAAGAGCAGCAGCCAGCTGGTCAGGAGGGACTGCAACAGCCGAAGGAAGTGGTATATTTACTGGGGAGACTACAGGTCACAATCCCCTGTGTTACCACTACCACTAACTTTTTGGCTTATGACCCCTTGATCTATTATCTAGTTGGGGCACCTTGTCATATTTCAGATATCTGAGTTGTTAGCAGTTCCACAAAGTGATTTCCCCTCTAAACTTCTAAGACAGTTTCACTTAAAGCAACATTATGTAACTTTTTTACCTTAAAATTAAAGCTTCAAATTCATTTTAAATGAAGCTATTATAACAAAAGTTCACAATCTAGACCATGCCACTCTCCCTCGCAACCACCCATGCCTTTCCAATTCAATCAGCTGTGCAGTCTTATATAGTTGAGTCTAAGCATTCTCTCCCATTCGTCTCAAGTTCTGACGTTTGTTCACTTAGACCAACATTATTTTTCTAATAAACTAAAAGCTTCATCGCCCACTTTATGGATTACGAGTTGATTCTCAATCCCTCAGACGATGATTGTTTTTGACGGTCGATTCATCATGTCTGAATATCCTCCGTCTATGATCATCTCCACACCGACACGGCCAGCCACCGAGCCGCCAAGTCTGCACTCTTTTAAACACGTCCCTCGCACCACATCATCCATTACTCTCAATCCAGAGGCTAAAGCCAGGCAACACTAACATCACTTCAACCACACAGAGGTCGCAGTAAACTCCGCCATACTCTGAGACACCACGTGTCCGACTGGCCATCTTCCCGATGCCCAACCTGCAGCATCACAGCGGTCAACCCATGACTCCTGGATCAGTCTCCTCCCCCCACTACATCCATCTATGACTGGCCAGTTGCCTGCCTCCACCGTGCCCTCAAGGAATGGAAAATCCTGTTACAGCCGACAAAGCCCGACTTTTCCAGCCCTTCACAGCCTCCAATTCCACCACCACTCTGGCCGACCATACACTTCCGGGTTCTCTCCCGAGCACCACCTACTCACGCCGCTCCGGTGATGTCATGATACAGCCCACCTCAGTGGTGCAGCAACTGCCTCCTCCAGCCTCCACCAGAGGGCCAGGTTGTATCTCCCCCTTTGCCTGTTCCCTACGTGTCTTACCTGTCTAACCTTTTTTCCTCTTTTCTCTCATTCCTGTGTCCGCAGGCTGCAAAAACATTCCTTGCGGATACATCCCTCCATCCCATCATCCTGTCTTCTTCTCTTCCTTCTTCTTTTCCTGCTGTTAACATAGCTACTGTGGCTACCGCCAGTTCCTCTCTAATAGCAACCACTAACAACCACACCAGTGCTCATACCACCACTGCCACTACAAGCCAGAGCGCTTCCACTGCCACTCCTCCTGAATTTCCTCCTGTTCTATCCCTGCGCTCCTCCCATCCCCCTCCCTTCCCTGACACCCCAGTGTTTTTTATGTTCCCACAGCACCCCCTGCCAGCGCCCCCCCTCGCCCAAGGCATAAGCGAACTAAGCAGCTGCTTGGCCAGGGGGCCCCAAGCAGCCGCCCAAATCGAGAAAAAAACAATTGTTTTTTTTCAAAATGTTTACATATTAAATGAATTAAACAAGTGATATAAATGAATGAATGAATAAATGAATAATTCAAGACAAGATGATTCTGATTTCATGATCAATATACCTGCCTACAACTGCTTTGTCTGCCAACGTTTGAGTCATGCGCATAAATTAGACACCTCGCATGCATAGACAGTTCTCGCTCATAGACACTGCATCAAGTTCAATCGTCTTATTAGAGTCAGTTGGTAGAGATAGTAATGTTAAGCCATGTCACAAAAAAGGACGTATCCCTCAGGGGGACAGTAGTTCATAATCCGTCACTGTATTAATACAATTTATAATGTAACATTATAGTGTGACATTTGTGTCAATAATTGTCAAGCACAGGTGACTCTGCGGTGGTGGGAGGGGTGCCCCAAATAAAATTCTGCTTAGGGCCCCCAAAAGGCTTGGGCCGGCACTGGCTCCACCCATTAATTAATTATTAACCCTCTGTAACTTTACCCTGGCTTTTGCCCATCAGCATTGCCATGAAAGTACTCCAGCACATCCCTCAAATTCCTCGGCATCACCCTTTATACATTACCTCCTAAGCCTCCCTTCCAATGGAGAAGCTACACCGTATCTCCTTGTACATATCCAGCTACCTCCTTGACCACCGCTGTACCAAGTGCCGGCTTCTCTTCCTGCTCAGACACCTCAACTTTGCCATTCGCGTCATCCCCAAGGTTGATCCTTATCTCCCACTTACTGGCCCTGTCTTTCACTATTCCATCCCTCCATGACTACATCACCTCAGACGACTCCCACGAAATGGAGGTACGAATCTAGCGTGACTTCCTTTCGTCATGGAATGGCATTGTTTTCTTTTACGATGATCAAATCACCCAGCCTTAGGACATCGAGCTGTACACTGTTGCCACACACTCAGTAGCTTCGGAGGCTACTATGGCGGTAGATGGCCTCCAACTTGCCCCCGGAACTGTTCCCACTCTCTCCTTCTGCCCTCTACAAACTATATCCAGTCGTCATTTCCACACGTCTTTGGGGGCATGAGCGGCCCACAAAAGGTATCCTCATCCACTCAGACAACCTCATGCTGTTGACATCAATAATAAAGGCCGCTCACACTCATTGGTGATCATGAATTTCATCTGCCGCCTGACCCACTCCTTCTCCTCTATCCTCTCTCACAGTGTTTGACATCGGTGCCTCACAGCAAAAGAATACTTCAGAATTGGACCCTGGTCATTCCAGCACTGGAACCAAGGGGGGCGCTGATGAAGCCGCGCCAAGCGAGATGCGCGCTCACCTTGACGCTTCCTAGAAGTCCAGACACTCTACAACCTTATTGGACCCCCTCGACCCCTTTCCTCCAATCCTCCTCCAAGTATTCCAACATAACATAGTGTGATGTGAATGGGCTGTGGGACACCTTAAGTGACGTAATGAGCATTACTCACGGATTGATGGAATTGAATACAGGTGTGTGTGATTGCGGGCAGGAGGAGGATTGGAAGGAGACAAAAGACTGGGCAGACGGGGCATTAGGGGAACATCTTACTGCTGCAGCTCGGCACTCTTTTGGGAGGGAGGGTGTCGTTCGCAGCCATTTAGGACTGCCGGCGATGAAGACAGGTAGAACAGCGGTTAAGTTGTTCCTGTGTTAGGAGGGGAGAGTGCCGAGTGGTAGTATTGCTTCTTAAACTCTTGTAAATGATTTGAATGCTTCTTCCAACAAAGCCAGCTGTATTCATTTAAAAAGACAATTATAACTAATAACAAATTATGTTATTATTTCCGACAAAATCTAATCATTGCGAAGATATCAGTGAGCTTGGGTTGTCAGTCTAACTTCCCTGACAAGTTTTCATGTGTGACAGCTTCACACTTAAAAGTTCTCGCCAGCACACAAATAAACTTCCTCTCATCTCGTCTTTGTATTCTGTCTCAGACTTTAATGTCCTTTGTCTAGTTTAAAATGGGAAGTTCTACCTGGCAAAAGCAGTCAAACCAGATGCATTTTTTAAATGAAGGGTTACAGTCAATTGATAACATTGAATAGATGCCTTCCCCTAACAGCCTGCAGAACCAGTTTAGGAGATTAGACATCAGCGATCAAGGACTATAAAAGCCAGACAAATCAGCTGGGATGTACGGCAGCAGCTCCACACAGCTACAGAGCTTCATCCAGAGATTCACTGCTGACTACAGACACACAAACACAGAGACGACATGAGAGCTGTCACAGCCTTTCTGCTGGTGCTGTGTTACCTGGCCGTCAGTCATGGTGGGTCACGAGATTTAGTTTTTTTTAAATGACAAATTAATTGTTGAACGAATTTATGGTTAAAATTGAAATAGATAATTTTCCTAAAAATGAATATCAATAATGATTTTTGTCTTCACAACAGCCTGGCGCTGCAATGAGGGTCCACGGCTGTCCAGTGCTAGGCAGATTGATGCTGGCCAGGGGAAAGTGGTCGCAATAAACTCATATGGCTACGTGTACTTCTTGATTGGATCGTCCTGGTACAGAATGAGCACAATTAGATTCAATCACGCCTCAATTGGACCAGCAGGGCTTTGGGCAACCAGTACCAGCGGGAACAGAGTCTACAAATACATAGCTGGCAACTTTGTTGTTTCCAGTGGTAACTATTATTATTATTATTATTATTATTATTATTATTATTATTATTATTATAACCTACTACATAGAGAGTGACAGATTCAGTTACTGCATGCTGATTAGATGACCTGTACTTCTGTGTACTTGTCTTCAGGTCTGTCCATGCGGCAGGTGGATGCTGGAGGTAATGGTCAGGTTGTGGGAGTTACCAGCTCCTCCAGGGCCTACTGTCTGAGAAGTGACTCTGCTTCCAGCTACAAGCGATCTGGCTCCCTGAGCTGGAGCAACCTGTCGAGGGTCCTGAAGTACATCAGCTGCGGAAAGTACGGATGCTGGGGAACCGACACAAGCCATCGGATCTACTTCACAAAGGTTTGAAACCATAGCACCAGTGACATACTGTATCTTTTAACTCTTAAACGTGTTGTTATTAACAAATATATAATATCTCATTCATCATGATCTCCTAATCATGTACGCTTTTTTTATGACAGACCTTGTCACCAACCACCTGTGGCAACAGTCGCTGGTCACGGATTTCTGGGTCTGCTGTGATGGTTGAAGTCGGCACAGACGGAAGCGCCTTCATGGTGAATAGATCAGGGCAGCTCTTCCAAAGGTAAGGCAGTAACATTTCAGAGGACGATTTTTTTTTTAATAACAATAACAGGGTACAATCTGAAGCATCCACTACTCCATTCTAGTATGTATAATACTTACTGCAAGAACAATAACAACAGGACACATTACAACCCCAAATACTGAACTTTAATACTATGAACAATGTCTTTAAGTGCATGTTATCTTGCATGTATGTGCTCAGTGGTGCCTTTTAAAAGTTTGAAATTTTGACCTACACTCAATCAATCAGTGCAGTTCTAAAATGCATCAATGCTCTATGATCCATCCAACTTTACTAATTCAAACTGTAATGTGAGGCAAAACGTTAAGTGTGGCTTCCAGTAATTGCATTTAATTGAAACATATATTCATTAATATAAGCACTGAATATAAGTAAAATTGGAACATAAATGCAGATAGAATGATGATTAAAATGATGGTTCAATTTATCTCACTGGCTTCTGTCTCAACAGATTGGGCATCAGCAGTCGTTCCGGTCATGGTTCAAGTTGGAGATCAATCTCAATGTGCATGCCAGTCCGCCATGTTGCCTACGACCTGGGCAACCTTTGGGTTGTGACCACCTCTGGTTTGCTCATGAAGTGCACACACTGATGTGGAAGGCATGCTCACTGTCCTCAGTGTCCGCCAATCTCCGTTTGTCATGGAAGTTGTTTTTGACCGTCTCCTCTTCAACATTCTGTCTTTTCTTTAGATTATCCTGTTAACAGTACATAATGAATGAATGTTTTTTTCTTAATGTAAAAGCTGTGGTGTAACTATTCATCTCTCTTCCTTTTATCAGGCTACTACTTATTCTGACAACAGTGAAAATTAAGACTGCAAGATACCATTTATTCTTTTGCAACAGAGTAGCTACAGTGAAGAAAATACTTTAAATTACATTTAGCAAATTACTTTTACAAGGTTACAGGGTACAATAATTATCATGTTTTTCAAACAAAAATGTGAATTTGAATAAGAAATGGCAGCAACCACGAAAAGAGGAACCTCTAAGAAATTGGATACTTAAAGATCTCAGGCATGTATCACCACTTCTTTTTCCCAGCTGGTATACTTTCTGGTGTGTTAATAAATGATAAGGGAAGCAGTTTCATCTGAGTTTTGTCATTCTTCATGCAAAATGTTAATGCTGTTGTGAACCTGAGGGGTAAAAACTAAAGAAAAAGTAACCCCTAACCCATAACAAAGATAGGTTTTTACCACCTTAAGAATACAGCCAGAGTCCGGCCGTTTCTCTCTCAGGCCAGCACGGAGGTGCTGATGCATGCTTTTATCTCCTGTCGTTTAGATTACTGTAATGCCCTGCTCTCTGGTCTTCCCAGAAAGACTATCTCTTACCTTCAGTTACTGCAGAATTCAGCTGCACGGGTGCTGACGAGGACCAGAGGGCGGGAGCACATTACACCAGTTTTAAAATCGCTGCATTGGCTCCCCGTACATTTCAGGATTGATTTTAAGGTTCTTTTAGTCGTTTTTAAATGTATTAACGGTCTTGGGCCTTCTTATTTATCTGACTTACTTTTACCTTATCAACCCTCACGGACCCTGAGGTCATCCGGCACTGGCCTTTTAACCATACCACATGTTAAATCTAAAACACATGGGGAGGCGGCTTTTAGTTATTATGGCCCCTGATTGTGGAACAGCCTACCGGAGAGCCTCAGGGCCGCAGAGACTGTTGATGTTTTAAAAAAGAGGCTCAAGACCCACCTTTTTAACTTGACTTGACTTGCTTCTAATCGTTTCTGGTATTTTACTTGATCTTAGGTTGCTTTCAGGATTTAATTATTTATTTTTTCTATCTTTATTTTATTCATTCATTTAATTATTTTTATTTTATTTATTTTTGCTAAGGTTTTATGAACTTTATTTTAGCTTTTTAAGTCGTTTTATAACTACTTTTAACTTCCTTTATTGTTGAATTTTACTACTTCCTTTTATCTTCTAGCTCCAGTGTTATCCTCACGGGGGGGCCCTCCACGCCGGGAAAGTCTGATCTGCCTATGGGGTGTCACCCTTGGGGGCTGTCTCAGCCTGGATGGATGGGGCGGCACCGCGCCGTGGCTCCACAGCCATGGTGTGGGCTCTTCCGTCTGTCCTCATTGTGGCCACAACCAGTATGACTTCCCGGCGTGGATGGCTCCCCAGCAAAGGCTTTCCTCACCTGGATCCTCAGTGCCAAGCCACCCTGTATCTTAACGTGTGTATCTTAGTAGTTGTGTGTGCATGTCTGGGTATGTATGTAGAGGTGTGTGCCTGCGTGTTTGCGTATGTGTGTGTGTGCGTGTGTGTGGGGGATCGGGTCTTTTAACTGTTAAAGCACTTTGTGTAGCATTTTAATGTGTATGAAAGGTGCTATATAAATAAATAAAGTTTGAAGTTTGAAGTTTGAAAAAAATATAAACGTTTTAACAACAACTATTATTTAAGATCAGATCTACATAATGTAGGTGCAAACTACAAACAAAACATCATAACAATGTTATGTCTAAAAAAAAATTCATTTTGAAGTGAACATGTTTGTAACGCTGTAATCCTACCTTCTCAAGGAAGTTAGAGTAGTATCAAGAGATGGGGGTCGGAGTGGCTGAGACAGAGACACCATTCACCCTGTTACAAGACACTGCACCATCAAAATCATCTTGAAGCTATCATTAGGTAAAATAAATTATATCATATTGCTAGTTTGTCTGGCAGCCTTACAGTGAGGTAAAGACTGAGGAGGTGGGTGCTCCAGGCCAAGAAATCTGGCACAACCTCCTCGTAAAACCACAATTTGACGTTTTGACAGTGTGGTTTTGTACAGATTAAACAAACCAGTCATTACATATTATTCAATGAACTTTAACGGTGCTGGGCGGTAGATTTAGTTATCTTCATCTTTACACAGAGCTAGGCTAGTTGTTTCCAGCTTATGCTTAGCTTGCTAACCAGCTGTTGGCTGTAGCCTTATTTATGATTTTATTGATATCTCCCTAAATGTTTGAACTGTTATTATAATTTATATTAATGGCCATGTTCCTCGCAGTGGTGAGGGGATTGCCAGCTTTACTGTTCTCAGAGTGGACAGGCAGAGTGTCTGCAAGGAATGCTACCTTTCCATATATACCAAGCTTGAATGACTCAGTTTAGGCAAGGCAGTGTGCCCTTTGGACATCCAGCCTGTCTGCTGTCTGTCTCCCAGAGACACTCCAAAAGCAAAGCGTGGTTCCATAGAAGTAGTATTATCCAAGAAGAGCAGCAGCCAGCTGGTCAGGAGGTACTGCAACAGCCGAAGGAAGTGGTATGTTTACTGGGGACACTACAGGTCACAATCCCCTGTGTTACCACTACCACTAACTTTTTTTGGCTTATGACCCCTTGATCTAGTTGGGGCACCTTGTCATATTTCAGATATCTGAATTGTTAGCAGTTCCACAGAGTGATTTCCACTCTAAACATCCAAGACAGTTTCACTTAAAGCAACATTATGTAACTTTTTTACCTTAAAATTAAAGCTTCAAACTCATTTTAAATGAAGTTATAACAAAGGTTCATGAACTAGACCATGCCACTCTCCCTCGCAACCACCTGTGCCTCAATCAGCTGTGCAGAATTATATGGTTGAGTCTAAGCATTCTCTCCCCTTCGTCTCAAGTTCTGACGTTTGTTCACTTAGACCAATCTTCATCGCTCACTTGATGGATTACGAGTTGATTCTCAATCCCTCAGACCACAATTGTTTTGATGGTCAGTTCATCATGTCTGAATATCCTTTATATATGATCTCCACACCGACACGGCCAGCCACCAAGCAACCAAGTCTGCACTCTTTTAAACACGTACCTCGGCACTGCATCGTCCATTACTCTCAATCCAAATGCTTAAGCCAGGCAACACCAACATCACTTCAACCACATAGGGGTCGCAGTAATCTCTGCCGTACTTTGAGACACCACGTGTCCGACTGGCCATCTTCCCGATGCCCAACCTGTATCAGCACAGCGGTCAACCCGTGACTCCCGGATCTGTCTCCTCCCCCACTACATCCATCTATGACTGGCCAGTTACCTGCCTCCACCGTGCCTTCAAGGAATGGAAAATCCTGTTACACCCGACAAAGCCTGACTTTTCCAGCCCTTCACAGCTTCCACTTCCATCACCACTCTGGCCAACCATACACTTCCGGTTTCTCTCCCGAGGACCACCCACTCACGCCGCTCCGATAACACCATGAGGCATCCCGCCTCAGTGGTGTAGCAACCTCCTCCAGCCTCCCCCAGAGGGCCAGGTTGTATCTCCCCCTTGCCTGCTCCCTACGTGTCTCACCTGTCTAACCTTTTTTCCTCTTTTCTCTCATTCCTGTGTCCGCAGGCTGTCCAAACATCCCTTGCAGATACATCCAACCAACCCAGCATCCTTTCTTCTTCTCTTCCTTCCTCTTTTCCTGCTGTTAACACAGCTTCTGTGACTACCACCAGTTCCTCTCTAATAGCAACCACCAACAACAACACCAGTGCTCATACCACCACTGCCACTTCAAGCCAGATTGCTTCCACTGCCACTCCTCCTGAATTTCCTTCTGTTCTATCGCTGTGCCCCTCCCATCCCACTCCCTTCCATGACACCCCAGTGTTTTTTTCTGTTCCCACAGCACCCCCTGCCAGTGCCCCCTTGCTTCATGATTAATTATTAACCCTCAGTAACTTTACCCTGGCTTTTGCCCATCAGCATTGCCATGAAAGTACTCCAGCACATCCCTCGAATTCCTCGGCATCACCCTTTATACATTACCTCCTAAGCCTCCCTTCCAGCGGAGAAGCTACACCGTATCTCCTTGTACATATCCAACTACCTCCTTGACCACCGCTGTACCAAGTGCCGGCTTCTCTTCCTGCTCAGACACCTCAACTTTGCCATTCGCGTCATCCTTAAGGTTGATCCTTATCTCTCACTTACTGGCCCTGTCTTACACTATTCCATCCCTCCATTACTACATCACCTTAGACGACTCCTGCAAAATGGAGGTACGAATCTAGTGTGACTTCCTTTCGTCATAGAATGGCATTTCTTTCTTTTACGATGATCAAATCACCCAGCCTTAGGACATCAAGCTGTACACTGTTGCCACACCCTCAGTAGCTTCGGAGGCTACTAAGGCAGTAGATGGCCTCCAACTGGCCCACGTGTTCTCACTCTCTCCTTCCTCTGCCCTCTTCAAACTATATCCAGTCGTCATTTCCACACTTCTTTGGGGGCATGAGTGGCCGAAAAAAGGTATCCTCATCCACTCAGATAACCTCACGCTTTTGACATCAACAATAAAGGCCGCTCACACTCATTGGTGATCATGAATTTCATCTGCCGCCTGACTTTAGTACCCATTTCCCCCCCACCAGACCCACTCCTTCTCCTCTATCCTCTCTCACAGTGTTTGACATCGGTGCCTCACAGCAAAAGAATACTTCAGAATTGGACCCTGGCCATTCCAGCACTGGAACCAAGGGGGGCGCCGATGAAGCCGCGCCAAGCGAGATGCGCGCTCACCTAGACATACCCCAAGTCTGAGTCTCAACATCCCTGGTTCCTAGACGTCCAGACACTCTACAACCTTATTGGACCCCCTCGACCCCTTTCCTCCAATCCTCCTCCAAGTATTCCAACACAACATAGTGTGATGTGAATGGGCTGTGGGGCACCTTCAGTGACATAATGAGCATTACTCACAGACTGATGGAATTGAATACAGGTGTGTGTGATTGCGGGCAGGAGGAGGATTGGAAGGAGACAAAAGACTGGGCAGACGGGGCATTAGGGGAACATCTTACTACTGCAGCTCGGCACTTTTTTGGGAGGGAGGGTGACGTTCGCAGCCATTTAGGACTGCCGGCGATGAAGACAGGTAGAGCAGGGGTTTAGTTGTTCCTGTGTTGGAGGGGAGGTTTGCTGCCTCCTGTCGAAAGTCAGGGCCCGGGTTGTAGAAGAGTGCAGTAGCTGCCACTGCTCCTTGTCCTTCCTGCGGTCATGCGTGGCACTGACACCCGGCCAAACTCTGTCCATACCGTCCAGCGAAGCCATACCCCAGGGAGTTGGATGGTACCTCAAGCTCAGACCCCGGAAGAGGGTCTCGCCGAGCGGGCGAGTTAAGTATAGTTTAAATATTTCAGTTATAAATCTTTGTGTATATAGGCCTATTGTGTTGTTTGCATAGTGCAGGGAGGAAATAGATTACCAGTGAGGGAGGGGTAACTACGTCATGAGTGGGACATCCACATGGTTTCACTTTAAACGGTGTGTTGTGGATTGCTGGGATTTCTCAGGTTGCTGTGGTCGATAATTTGCAGTGTCTCCTGCGTTGAGGGTGCTAGTGTGCCGTGGTTTGAAATGGTGTGTCTTAAGCTAGAGTCTAGCCCTGTGTGTAGTGGTTCTTCACTTAAATGAAGCGTGTATTGGCTGTCCTGTTATGACTGGTTCCTCTAGTTGGTTGTAGCCCTCCTCACCTCTATGAATTAGCTTTTATATTTAACTTGTGATGATTTAATAAAGATTGCCCTTTTGTGGGACAGACTTTGTGGGAACTCTGACCCGTGCGTATGCACATAAACTGGTGAAATGGCAGAAAGATATACTAAATATCTTTTAATGTACAGCCTAGGTCACATAGAAAAAGTTCTAATTATTTTAACTTGGACCCACTGAACAGTTGTGGTAAGGTGGAGATGCAGGACTGGACGCACTCAGCTTGTGTGCTCAGCTGCAGCACCAACACGCAGCAACTAAAAATAATACAAACTGTCCTATTTGTTTGGTTAACTCATTCAAACCAAGGGAACACTGATGCCATGGAATTTTTTACTTTGTAGTATTGCTTCTTTAACTCTTGTAAATGATTTGAATGCTTCCTCCAACAATGCAAGCTGTATTCATTTAAAAAAGACAATTATAACGAATAACAAATTATGTTATTAGTTCCGACAACATCTAAACATTGCGATGATATCCGTCAGCTTGGGTTGTAAGTAAATGTAAACAAGTAAAAGTTCTCGCCAGCACACAAATAAACTTCCTCTTATCTCGTCTTTGCATTCCATCTCAGACTTTATGTCCTTTGTCAAGTTTAAAATGGGAGGCTCTACCTGACAAAAGCAGTCAAACCAGATGCATTTTACATGAAGGGTTACAGTAAAGTAATAACATTAAATAGATACCTTACTTCCCCTAACAGCCTGCAGAACCAGTTTGGGAGGATTAGACATCAGCGGTCAGGGACTATAAAAGCCAGACAAATCAGCTGGGATGTACGGCAGCAGCTCCACACAGCTACAGAGCTCCATCCAGAGATTCACTGCTGACTACAGGCACACAAACACAGAGACGACATGAGAGCTGTCGCAGCCTTTCTGCTGGTGCTGTGTTACCTGGCCGTCAGTCATGGTAGGTCACTAGATTTATTTTTTTTTAAATGACAAATTAATTGTTGAACGAATTAATGGTTAAAATTGAAATAGATCATTTTCCTAAAAATGGATATCAATATTGATTTTTGTCTTCACAACAGCCTGGCGCTGCAATGAGGGTCCACGGCTGTCCAGTGCTAGGCAGATTGATGCTGGCCAGGGGAAAGTGGTCGCAACAAACTCATATGGCTACGTGTACTTCTTGATTGGATCGTCCTGGTACAGAATGAGCACAACTAGATTCAATCACGCCTCAATTGGACCAGCAGGGCTTTGGGCAACCAGTACCAGCGGGAACAGAGTCTACAAATACATAGCTGGCAACTTTGTTGTTTCCAGTGGTAACTATTATTATTATTATTATTATTATTATTATTATTATTATTATTATTGTTATAACCTACTACATAGAGAGTGACAGATTCAGTTACTGCATGCTGATTAGATGACCTGTACTTCTGTGTACTTGTCTTCAGGTCTGTCCATGCGGCAGGTGGATGCTGGAGGTAATGGTCAGGTTGTGGGAGTTACCAGCTCCTCCAGGGCCTACTGTCTGAGAAGTGACTACGCTTCCAGCTACAAGCGATCTGGCTCCCTGAGCTGGAGCAACCTGTCAAGGGTTATGAAGTACATCAGCTGCGGAAAGTACGGATGCTGGGGAATCGACACAAGCGATCGGATCTACTTCACAAAGGTTTGAAACTGCAGCACCAGTGACATACTGTATCTTTTAACTCTTAAAGGTGTTGTTATTTAGAAATATATAATATCTCATTCACCATGATCTCCTAATCCTAATTTTTATGACAGACCTTGTCACCAACCACCTGTGGCAACAGTCGCTGGTCCCTAATTTCTGGGGCTGCGGTGATGGTTGAAGTCGGCACAGACGGAAGCGTCTTCGTGGTGAATAGATCAGGGCAGCTCTTCCAAAGGTAAGGCAGTAACATTTCAGAGGACGATTTTTGTGAATAATGAAAACAGGGTACAACCTGAAGCAGCCGCATTCTAGTATGTATAATACTTACTGCAAGAACAATAACAACAGTAGACATTACAACCCCAAATACTGAACTTTAATACTATGAACAATTTCTTTAAGTGCATGTTATCTTGCATGCTTGTGCTCAGTGGTGCCTTTTTAAAGTTTGAAATTTTGACCTACACTCAATCAATCAGTGCAAATCTAAAATGCATCATCACTTTATCATCCATCCAACTTTACTAATTCCACCTGTGATATGAGGCAAAACGTTAAGTGTGGCTTCCAGTAACTGCATTTAATTGATTCATAGATTCATTAATATAAGCTCTGAATATAAGTAAAAATTGGAACATAAATGCAGATAGAATGATGATTAGAATGATGGTTTAATATATCTCACTGGCTTCTGTCTCAACAGATTGGGCATCAGCAGTCGTTCCGGTCATGGTTCAAGTTGGAGATCAATCTCAATGTGCATGCCAGTCCGCCATGTTGCCTATGACCTGGGCAACCTTTGGGTTGTGACCACCTCTGGTTTGCTCATGAAGTGCACACACTGATGTGGAATGCATGCTCACTGTCCTCAGTGTCCGCCAATCTCTGTTTGTCATGGAAGTGGTTTTTGACCGTCTCCTCTTCAACATTCTGTCTTTTCTTTAGATTATCCAGTTAACAGTACACAATGAATGAATGTTTTTTTCTTAATGTAAAATTTGTGGTGTAACTATTCATCGCTCTTCCTTTTATCAGGCTACTACTTATTCTGACAACAGTGAAAATTAAGACTGCAAGATACCATTTATTATTTTGCAACAGAATGGCAACAGTGAATAAAATATTTTAAATTACATTTAGCAAATTACTTTTACAAGGTTACAGGGTACAATAATTATCATGTTTTTCAAACAAAAATGTGAATTTGAATAAGAAATGGCAGCAACCACGAAAAGAGGAACCTCTAAGAAATTGGATACTTAAGGATCTCAGGCATGTATCACCACTTCTTTTTCCCAGTTGGCATACTTTCTGGTGTGTTAATAAATGATAAGGAAAGCAATTTCATCTGAGTTTTGTCATTCTTCATGGACAATGTTAATGCTGTTGTGAACCTGAGGGGTGAAAAGTGAAGAAAAAGGCTTGCAGGTCATTCTACACATGTTCATAGTTTACTGTATTACACTGTATGAGTCCTGAAAACCTTGCTTTTTTTACATCATAGTTTTGTAAGTAGAACTATGCTCACTGAACAAGCCTGTGGTTCAGCAGTGTTTTTGATTCCCAAGCCATCTTTTATCTGTGTGTTTGTACACAAATTAAGAAATGATAATCAATACTATATGAATGTTATAGTTACTTTGTTGTTATATCCCACACACTGGACCTATACATCTGCACAACTATCATTGTAAACTGCAATAGTGCCCGGACAAGCGACGCAGCAGGAAAGTTTTCAAAAAGTACCTGAGGTCATATTTAATTAGGGAGAAGAAAAAGGAAGTCTTTGAATAAAATATAAACGTTTTAACAACAACTATTGTTTAAATCAGTATTCTAATTCTGCTTAATTCTGGCTTTTCACAATTGCTCTTTCTGAGAATGTATGGCCAAAGCCTTTACACATATGACTCTGGTTTTTGTATCACCTCAGTTAATTGCTTTGATGCTTAAGGTTATCTAGACTCGTTCTTTCATTCGTTGTTAAATATCCTGAAGCAGCTTACATAACTTACCAATGAAACATATTTGTTATGCGGAAATCTGGCTCTGGAGTATTTGTTTGAAAACAACAGAAAATAAAAGGACAGAGCATCCTCTTTAAAATAAAAAAAGCAATTAAATCCTCAATCTGTGAATTCTAAAACACTGAAAAAGAAAAATTATTTTTTTTTTGTCTGTACGCTTTTCTTTTTACTGAAGCAACAGGTTCATATTTCTCAGCGGGATTATTGAAGGTTTGTGAGACGCTCACTTAAAAACAGAGGAAATTATATTCATATATATATATATATATATATATATATATATATATATATATATATATATATATATATATATATATATATATATACATATATATATATAATATTCAGGACCCCAAATGGTGTACCAAGTTTCATGATTTTATAAAAAAAAGTGGAAGATTATCATCTGGACCATTTTGTATTTCTGCAGTGACTGTTCATAAAGAAATAGTATTGCATCTTGAAAAAAATATACTTAATTGATCTCTTGCTGAGGGTCACATGAGAAGATAGACACCTCTCTCATGTTTGTATTGTAAAGATTTAGCTGGAGCTTAGCCAGCGAAAAAAGCAAAATCAAGAGATGGGGGTCGGAGTGGCTGAGACAGAGACACCATTCATCCTGTTACAAGACACTGTACCATCAAAATGATCTTGAAGCTATCATTAGGTAAGAAAAAAAAAGGTGAAGGTAAAAAATCATATTGCTGGTTGTCTGGCAGCCTTACAGTGAGGTAAAGACTGAGGAAGTGGGTGCTCCAGGCCAAGAAATCTGGCACAACCTCCTTGTAAAACCACAATTTGATGTTTTGACCTTGGGGTTTTGTACAGATATCAGTGTCCCAGAGTGGACAGGCAGAGTGTCTGTAAGGAGTGCTGCCTTTCCATATATACCAAGCTTGAATGACTCAGTTTAGGCAAGGCAGTGTTTGCAACTCTGCTGCTAGCAAGTTTAAAATGGGGGGCTCTACCTGACAAAAGCAGTCAAACCAGATGCATTTTTTAGTTTCAGGGTTACAGTAAATTCACTGATTTCTTCCTTCCCCGAACAGCCTGCAGAACCAGTTTAGAAGGATTAGACATCAGAGGTCAAGGACGACATAAGCAAGACAAACCAGTAACAAAATATGTACGGCAGCAGCTCCACACAGCTGCAGAGCTCCATCCATACATTCACTGCTGACAGACACACAAACACAGAGGCGACATGAGAGCTGTAGCAGCCTTTCTGCTGGTGCTGTGTTACCTGGCCGTCAGTCATGGTAGGTCACTAGATTTAGTTTCTTTTTAAATGACAAATTAATTGTTGAACGAATTTATGGTTAAAATTGAAATAGATCATTTTCCTAAAAATGGATATCAAGAAGGATTTTTGTCTTCACAACAGCCTGGCGCTGCAGTGAGGGTCCACGGCTGTCCAGTGCTAGGCAGATTGATGCTGGCCAGGGGCAAGTGATCGCAACAAACTCATATGGCTACGTGTACTTCCTGATTGGATCGTCCTGGTGCAGAATGAGCTCAATTAGATTCAATCACGCCTCAATTGGACCAGCAGGGCTTTGGGCAACCAGTACCAGCGGGAACAGAGTCTACAAATACATAGCTGGCAACTTTGTTGTTTCCAGTGGTAACTATAATAATAATTATTATTATCATTATGATGATTATTATAACTTACTACATAGAGAGTGACATTCACAATTCAATTACTTCATGCTGATTAGATGACCTGTACTTCTGTGTACTTGTCTTCAGGTCTGTCCATGCGGCAGGTGGATGCTGGAGGTAATGGTCAGGTTGTGGGAGTTACCAGCTCCTCCAGGGCCTACTGTCTGAGAACGTACTATGCTTCCGGCTACAAGCAATCTGGCTACCTGAGCTGGAGCAACCTGTGGAGGGCTCTGAAGTACATCAGCTGCGGAAAGTACGGATGCTGGGGAACCGACACAAGCCATCGGATCTACTTCACAAAGGTTTGAAACTGCAGCACCAGGGACTGATATCTTTTAACTCTTAATGGTGTTGTTATTAAGAAATATAAATTCACTCATTCATCATGATCTCCTAATCATGTACGCTTTTTTTTATGACAGACCTTGTCACCAACCACCTGTGGCAACAGTCGCTGGTCCCTAATTTCTGGGGCTGCGGTGATGGTTGAAGTGGGGACAGACGGAAGCGTCTTCGTGGTGAATAGTTCAGGGCAGCTCTTCCAAAGGTAAGGCAGTGACATTTCAGAGGACGATTTTTGTGAATAACTAAAACAGGGTACAACCTGAAGCATCCACATTCTGTATGTATAATACCTACTGCAAGAACAATAACAACAGTACACATTTACAACCACAAATACTGAACTTTAATACCATGAACAATGTCTATCTCAGTGCAGTTCTAAAATGCATCATCACTCTATCATCCATCCAACTTTACTAATTCCACTTGTGATATGAGGCAAAACCTTAAGTGTGGCTTCCAGTAACTGCATTTAATTGATACATATATTCATTAAAATAAGCTCTGAACATATGTAAAAATTGCAACATAAACAGAATTTTCTGTAAAAGACAAAAAGCTATCTTGCACAAAGTGTCTGCAGGTAGAATGATGATTAGAATGATGGTTTAATATATCTCACTTCTCGCTTCTGTCTCAACAGATTGGGCATCAGCAGTCGTTCCGGTCATGGTACAACTTGGAGAGCAATCTCAATGCGCATGCCAGTCCGCCATGTTGCCTATGACCTGGGCAACCTTTGGGTTGTGACCACCTCTGGTTCGGTCATGAAGTGCACACACTGATGTGGAATGCATGCTCACTGTCCTCAGTGTCCGCCAATCTCTGTTTGTCATGGAAGTGGGTTTTTTGACTGTCTCCTCTGTAACATCTGTCTTTCTTAGATTATCCAGTTAACTGTACACAATGAATGAATGATTTTATCTTAATGTAAAAGCTGTGGTGTAACTATTCATCTCTCTTCCTTTTATCAGGCTACTACTTATTCTGACAACAGTGAAAATTAAGACTGCAAGATACCATTTATTATTTTGCAACAGAGTAGCTACAGTGAAGAAAATACTTTAAATGACTTAAAGCAAATTACTTTTACAAGGCTACAGGGTAAATGTATTATTATTTTTAGAAACAAACCTGTGAAATTTGAATATGAAATGGCAGCAACAATTAAGCAGTGTAAGGGTAACCTAACACAGTAAAGAGAAACCTCGAAGAAATTGGATACTCATGAATCTCAGGCATGTAGCACCACTTTTTTTTCCAGTTGGCATACTTTTTACTTTGTTAATAAATGATGCTGTTGTGAATCTGAGGGGTGAAAATAAAGAAAAAGTAAAGCCTTGCCATTCTAACCATGTCCAAATAATGTGTTAAAAAAGGAAATTGCAAAACTAAGTTTAGCACTAACATCACGGGTGACTGAGATAGGCAGCTGAGGCTATCTTACACCCTTTTAACAAACTTGCTCTGGTGGAAGACTTTGTCCTGTGCGGTTGTATCTTAGCCTCTCATTTTCCTCTTTGAGATTCGCGACAAGTGACGCGCTTGAAAGCCAACGACTAAATGGCAATGAAATGCATCCTCTATCGGACATGCTTAAACAACGTCAGCAATGATCACACACCTCTGCCTGGAGGTGCTTGTCTCTCTGGTTCACGGTGGCATGTCTGCAGACCGAGCGAACGCTGCCAAACCCTGCAGGAATCACACGAGGCGGTTAATCAAGAAACAGCTGTAACAGGAAAGAGAACAAGATAAATAAAGAAGGGCCGTGCCTCACAAACTGAAAGTAACTACTGTGCTGGCTAACCAGTCTGCCAGCTCACTTCCCACAATGAGCTAGATGTCTGATCAGTCTTACCCAGTATTGTGCTAAATGTGTGATGACATACTGCAGCCTAAACACACACATAACACACCACTCTCCGTATTAACCAGAAATGAATGCCATAGATGAGAAGCGATGGTGGTCACACTTAATGAGATTAACAATTAGCCCTATTTGGCTTCACTTAGTCTGATCATAACTGGTAATGCAGACATATTGGACAGTGGCCCATACGCTTCCCTAGCCCTTTAATGCTTGTATATCATTTAGTTTAATTTAAGATGATATTAAGGTTTGCTTTTTGTGACTTCCAAAAACAAGGGTTCTTTTTGCAAACCATAACACTTCTGTTTCTTTGGTGGGGCTAAGATTATTATCCCAATCTAAAACCTGTTGTAAGAAAAGCAAAATTTGTGGAATAAATGGAAAGGGACACTGAATAATTCAATAAATCAGTGTGACAATCGGAAGATAAAAAATTTTCTGACTTGCCCAGAATGTCTGTGGCTCCCAGCATCACGCTATTTAGTTACTCAAGGTTTAAAATGGCTCATATACGTGAAGTTTTCTTTTAAAAGACTCCATAATTTCTTAAAATAACAAGGTATCGTAGGCAACTGGACTTGTTTCAGTTTCCCGAAGATGTTTCAGCTCTAACCCAAGAGGCTTCTTCAGTTCTAGAAGAAACTCAAACAAGTCCAGTTGCCTACAATGGAGCACTACGATTTACCATGACTTGGATGACTGAGAATGTTCACCACACAGTTCTTAGCAAACATTTCTCAAACAGGAAGTTTTCAGTTTTCAGTTGTGGGTTATTACATTTTGCTGCTCAAGTGAATATTTCTAGCAGCAGAACAGTGTGCATTCATTTTGGATCGATAGCATATGGATCGCTTCTTTTTCGAAGTTGGTGTCTTGGACCTCCACAAAAGTGGTCCAGTGCAGCGATAACATCATCATCACTGTCAAAATGCCGACCACTGAGCTCCCTCTTCATGTTAGGGACACGGTAGCAGTCTGAGGGTGTCAAATCAGGTGAATTGGGCGGGCGAGATCAAACTTGTATTACTGGATGGCAGCCATCTTTACAATCACAGCTCGTACAGTATGTGGGTGTCAGACGGAATGCCATTCAATTTTGTACAGACATTCACTGTTCTCCTAGGATGAATCCTGCCTTTACCCCAAGTGCCACCTGCTGGTCAATGCTTTCACCTATTTATTCAATACATAATACAGTATATAATCATTTTGCATTAAAATTGCTAAAAATGACTAGACCACTAGCTTTAGTCGGCAGTCAGCTTTGAGTTGAGTACATAAACACCTGGTAATGAGGGTCACCTTCGCAGATCACTGCTGCACTCAGATTGATAAACAGGAGTGAAGATTAAACTACTTTTTTTAATCCCAAACGTTTAATTGTAATCTCTGAGCTCTCCTCCTGCGGAAAAAAAATGGTTGTGGATCAGAGCAGAATCCGTGACTCTGGGTGTTTATTCCTCCAGAAGGTCTGGCTCTGCACCTGATTCTCTTGTCCAGAGCTGGCCAACCTTGAGCAACACTGCCCCTGCTCTGTCCGGCCCTTCCCACACAACATTAAGCAAGCATCTTTTTATCTTGATAGAGGGACCCCCTTAGCTGCAGAAATTACAAATTGAATATGAAGTTAGAATTGAAGGCAAACAGTATACTATAAGGCTTTGGCATCCGAGGGAATACTTATTTGATGGGAATAGGTCGCTGTTGATTTTAAACCTTTAAATACACAGTTCTTTCATACATATAAGCAGTTGTGGTTCTAAAAATATTTGACTTGGGCTAAAATCAGTCTTGAAGAAAATATGTCTATGTGATATATGTCATCTTTAAATAAACTCAATCCACCTTTTTTAGAGATAACAAAGTCTTTCAATGTCTCTTGATACAAGCAAGTGTTTGTGCCTCCAGGTTTCTGTGCACAGGCACATGTTCCAGTGTTTGCTTACATGTGCCATCTGAGCATGTACATGTGTGGACATAAATATGACTGCCTTTGGCGTGTAACATTTTCAATCTATGAAGAAACTGTATTTGAATAAAGATATTTTTCTTTCACCGTTAGGTCATGATCCAATCCAAAAACCTGTCCAACAAGATACCAAATGAAAAAATAGCAGTCATTTGGCATAACTGATTTGATTGGCTCATAGAGAGAGCAAAGCCAGTGGTGATTGGTTTATTCATGGTAATGACAGGGACCGTTGCCAGGCAATCAGTGAAGTTTCCAAATTACAACATCTACTGAAACCACGCACATGCTTGATGATGAAAACGTGCTAATTACCCAGCCCACCTATTATTGCCCCTGAATTAGACCCATCAGCCATGTTTGGAGGGGCAGACATGATTAGCGGTGTGATTTTGCGAGGACAACAGAGACTGGAAGGCGGGAGAGATACAGGCAGGTGTGTGTGGAGCAAAGAGACATGTGTACATGTTTGTGGAAGCCTGCATGTGACCTCCGTATTCAGGTGTGGATCTGGAAAAATCCAATCTCATTGAAAGCCACAATTCCACGTCTTTGAATATATCAAGGTGGTTTCTATGGAAACCACATGCACTCCAAAAAGACTAGTGAATGCCTAGTAAACTGAAGTTTCTCTTCAGTTTAGAGAAGGGTCGCTTTTTCTATTTTTCTATGATCTTCATGATATTAAAATGGTCTTAAGCAGCCAACTTGATACTGAAATGACTACATCTAGAAGCACAAGACATTACCTCAAATTCAGTCTTACTAATTCAATGTTTGAATGTGATGACAGATTACAATGATTTACAGATCAGATTTCAATTTTTAATAAGATAGAAATAAAATGGTGATGGCATCCAGACAATAGTCTGACTGTCTGTGGTGAACTGGACCCTGTACTTTAGACGTTGCTTAACTAAATCTAATTAACCCAATTTTCTTTTTTAAGAACAGTTTGATGATTGATATGTTGAACCTTGATGAAATTATCATAATTATTAAGGAAACATATTTTGCTAATTTTCCAGTTCATAATTTTTCTTGGGTTACTGAATCTCTCTGTTTAAGCTCCTGTCTCTTTAAAGCCCCTCCCTCCTGAATACCCAGTCTCCTCTGATTGGTCAGCTCACACACGCCTGACCTAGCACCACTAACAACAAAAGAGGAGCTTTGCTAAATCAATTCGAACGTGCTAAACTGGTTTCCCTTTGGCCAGAGGTAACTCAAAGAAGTAAAGACATTTCACTGACTTGTTGATCAAACCAAAGCTGATTGACACAAAGCCATTTGACACTCTATTATTGAACTGCTCCACAATAACCTCACTTTCCATAAGCAACCAACATGCACTTAGGTTGTAATACAAGTTTTAAGACTCATATTTCAGATCACTGCTTTAAATTTCTGCTTCACTACATTACAGAGGGAAGCTACATGTGTTCGGCTTTCATACGAATACGAGTTACTTTTGAGATTACGATTGTACATAAAATAACACATGATAGAATATGATGCATCGTTAGAAATTTAACTACCTAACATTATCTTATATTAAGTAGTTAAAACTGGCTCTTCGTCAACAGCGTACAACAGTCAAATGCTACAAGGTTCAAGGTTCCTTTATTTTTTATTCCACAACACAGGCAGTCGTAGTCCCTTGTTGCAGCATGAGCAAAGCCCTTTTATTTTGGCGATCTAGCGAGGATGTCTTCTACAAATACTGATGTCAGGAGTTTCCCCAGCGCACACACCGCACCAGCCTCAGATTTTTATTTACTTGGATGTTTCATGTTTTTTTTCTTTTCTTTTTTTTATTCACTCACTGGTTTAGTTACACTTTATGTAAATGACATTCCCAAATATGAAAGTCTAAATGCTGTTTCAAAGCCTCCACCCACAACTCCAGGAATACATTTCTGCTGAAGCCTTTATTTATTATTCTGTTGGCCTAAAAATAGGCAGAGCAAGTTTATTTGTATATGCCTTTGGAACAGAGCCAAGTGCTGTACTGAAGGTGAAGAAATGCAGCAGAACAGTTCAAATGAATTGTGGTCAAATTGAAACATACTGGAATCAGCCTATGTGCCATGTGTATGACAGTTTGGGATCCCCATCCACATGTAGTTGCTGTCCACGTGTAATGCTTTTGATACTTGATTACATTTCACTGATGATACTTCTGTCCTTAAACTTAAGTAGAATTTTGAATAAAGGAATTTTGAATAATGAATTTGTATATTATGGTATTGGTACTTTTACTGTCAGAATCATCTGAATACTACTTTCCCGATATATGATCTAAAGGGTAACTCCACCATTTTTACGCATTCAAGTGTTAACAGGTTTTGGGGAATACTATGTGAAAAGGGTAATATGAAGCCTTTTGAGAGGAAGCTGCATGTTATTTGATAAATTGGCGGACGTGATGCCACTCAGTGGTTATGTTGCATTGTGGGTAATGTAGGCGCAGTTCAGCCTTATCAATACTTTTGACCATTTGTTATTTAAACTGTCCATAATGAGTCCATCAGTGTTAAAGGAGTGCAATGCTGGAGCAGTGGACTGCTTTTCAAAACCTGGCTCCTACATTACCCACAATGCAATTTAGCCACTAGGTGATCACTGTCAGTTTATCAGTTTACATGCATCTTCCTCTGGAACCACAAAATAAAGAATAAAAAAGCTTTTATAAAGTTGTTTTATTAAGTTAAGTTTTTTTCTCTTGTTTAATTACATTTATTTCACTAAATATTAATAATTATGATACAAATTCAATTCATTTTCTTTTCTTTTTAAACAAGTCAGATAAATTGGTCAATAATATCATTTTTGGACTTTATAAAGAAAAGATACTGCATGTTAGACTGCACAAAGTGGCAATGCCTAAACTAAGGACTCGGCTTGACCTGACTTGACCAGCACTTGTGACTTGCATTGCCAGAGAAAAAAATGCTTTGGGACTTGCTTGAGAGGCTGTGATTTAACATTGCTGATTTACAGATATTCTACAAACATTAGGGAGATCATCCTACATCCTACAAACTTGCTCAATCCAATTCTTAATCAAAAGAAAGTATGTGGACATTGAGCTTTTTTGGCAGAGCTTAAAGGTGCACTATGTCGTTTTGTGGAATACATTTAGACCAGAAAAGAGAGACAGATCTTCATTGACTGATTTGTTTATGCCTAAACAAACTAAATAAACAAACTCTCTTTGTTTTCATGACCTAATAAACAAACTGACCTTAAAAGACAACGCAGTTTCATATTGTTTTACTCTGGCGGACCCTGCCACCTCTCTAGCTTCAAACAGTGTGTCTGGGGACCTTATTTTCCTCTGAGAACAGCTTGTTTATTCAGTTATGGAAAATAAAAAAATAAATATTTTGTTTGTATTATTACCTCATTAATATTGTAAATATCAAACTTCAGAGTTTGAATTTCTTCTCCAAGACTACATAGCGCCCCTTTAAAGCCACTCACAATAAATTCATTTAAGCCGCTTGATCGGCATACATTTTAAGACACAAGCAGTCATGGATATTCTCTTTATCCTGGATTCACTTCACGGTGGAAGTAAAAAAAAAAAAATCTGTGATTATGTCCTGTACTTTATAGAAGGAACTATGAACAGGAACCGGACAATGAGTTTGGGAGCGTTTTGCACCACCTCTTCCAGGACTCACCAGATTGGGAGTGTGAGTGTCCCTTTCACCTGGACACCTCTCAGGGACCTCCATAAGCACGTCTACCTGGTCTCTAGACTCCACAGCAGCACCCAGTCCCCACGGCTCTCCCCACTACCAGGTACTCGGTGTGCTACACCGCCACCTGGTGTCCGTCCGAGCAGCTGCACTCCCCCGCTGCGCGCTCAGACGTTCTCGGCGCTCCGAGGTCTGCAGGCTGCCGCCGCTTTCTCTCAGCCTGAACACAGCCTCATCTGCCCGCAGAAAAAAAAACAAACCCGGGCTGACGGCCGTCCTCCCCGCTCTCCAGGAACATCACATAGGAGACCTTAAACTGCTTTTTCCCGACGCTGCGCTCCCCCCTCATAAAGCCGCCTCGGTCTGCTTGTGTGAATTAAGAGCTGCGGTAAGGAGAGAGAGAGAGATACAGCCTCCCCTCTTCATCTGCTACACACCAGGTAAGACAATTTAGCATCAATTTGGGAGGAGAAAAACGTGCGATCTTTGCCACTTTGGTGTTCTGCTGCTGGTTTATGAAGCGCCCAGAGGGGCTTGTGGAGGTTTTTTGTTTTAACAAAAGATAACGCACACTGTGGTTTGTTCCAGATAGACTGCACCTGCTCTGGATGAGTGTGGATGCTTGTTGGGTGTAAATATACAAAAGCACTTCTGCGAGGTGCTGTCAGAATCAACAGTGGGTGCACTGATTATTTATGAATGCGAGCCTGATGAGTGATGAGCTGAAAAAAAAAAAAAAAAAAAGAAAAAGGCAGACTAACTGGGACTCATGAGGCAAATGCCAGGAATCTTACCATCCACATCAATGGGACAACTGCTCACTGAGATGCTCACTTCTGTTGGAACTAGTTGCATATTTATTAAAAGAGCTGAACTTGTGGTGGTGACGAAAAGTAAAGCTGGCGCAAAAAGTGAGTCAAAGAGGGCTACTTTCTTGGTATCAACCTGCTTTTCATCCCTGCCTCTCTTTTATAATGACAAAGTTTATGTGAAGCTGCAGACCTCCTGACAGCACGGTCGCATCTATCCATCACACCGCCCTCGGTTTCTTTTACAGCGTCCTCCAGGCTGAGGATGCTGCTATAGGTTTTACCATTCGCGAGTTATTACCTTGGGGGAAACCGTCGTCTGAGGTCTGCTGTTATGAGGCACAGACGTGGATTAGGGCTCATCCTGATCTATTTAGTATCACTCACCAGCCCCGCTTTCACGAATGCCTGGAAGATTTTTAATAATAGATGGCTGAATAGATTCACTGGCTCGCAGCATCGATTTTTGTCTGTATGGGGCTGTAAAGAGCCGTCTGATAAGAAACCCATGAAGCTAAATGTCATGAAACCCAAAAATCCATAGTAATCATGCAGTAAATTCTGAAATGGATTGCATGTAAATATGACGGCAAACCCAAAGTCATGGAGACCATGAGGGAACTTAAAATTAATGGAGAAATCTTGGGGAATTATGGTGATTTTTCTGAACCCTAACCCTGACCCTTTTTTTTTGGAAAGATTGGATCCAAAATTTCCTAAATTTGCCCACTGATGTGTTTCTCAAGCATCTTGTGATTTCACAGCTTGTAAGATCATGCCCTAGTCTTTGTATTTGTTCCAGAGAATAATGACTTCTTTATTGCCCTAATTGAATTACACGCCCAAGTCGGGTGCATCAATTATTTCCTTGATTGTGTAACAAGTGAGATGCTGCGGCATCTGGTGTCCCATCCCGCAGGACCAGTGTGGGGCCGGAGCTGGCTGCGCGCCCACTGATAGCGTTAACCCCCTCATTCATTCGACCAGAAGCTGCAGAATTGAGAGGGCTCAGGATTTCATCCCCGGGGAATACTAATAACCTTACCATAGAGATTTGTCTAAGCCTTGCTCACTATCAGCCCAGTAGGCAGGCGTGATGGCGTGCCAGGACTCTGCAGCGGTGTTGGGGGTAGATGTAGCCTGGTAGGGTGAATGAAGCTGCTTAAGTAAGCGCTTTGATTAGCCCATGAGAAGCCATTAGCACTGGTGAATGCTGCTCTGAAGACCAGCAGGTAGAACCGGCGGTTGCCAAGTCAGGCTGAGAGAAGCTTTCAGCAGGACTGTGGTATTTGGGGGTCCAGTGTGTTAGGGCGTGATTTGGTCTTTGCCAATTTCAGATGATGTTTTCAGTCTTTATACATTAATTGAAGGTGCATTTTTTTCTCCACCTGTTCATCCTCCAACGTCATTCATCGTTTGAGCAACGAATCCTTGCAAAATTTCAGTCAAATCTTGACTGCAGGTATTTCTGTTCACTCCTTCAAAACCCTTATGACACTATAAACCCATTTAAGTCAGGAGAGACAAGTGAGTGAATTGAAGAAAACATTTTTTACAGCAGATGTTGCGATATCAGAGTCTTGTCAGAAAGCCTTTGGCACTTCGACTCCTCAGGGAGATTTTGTGATCGAGAGGGCTCTGCTCTGAGCAGCAGCCAGGAAAATCCCCCCACGGAGTCCAGACACTGGTAGTGGTGATGGTGGCAAATGACTCTTCTGAGACTGGAAGGCTGATGAAGCTGATGAATCTGATGAATCTGATGAATCTGCAAAGACTGTGGTGATGGGAAGTTTGAGGGGCACGCAAAACAGCGGCATGAATGAACCGAAGGCAGAGACATAATCGTATTAACAAAGACAGCAGCAAGACAATAGACAAACAGTGAAGGTGTGTCACTGCTACTGAATAACTGAATAGATGTGACCGGCTGATGTGACAGCTGATGTCAATTGACAGCCCCACATAATGAAGCAGAAAATGAGGACATTGTGAGCATGCGTGAGAGGAGTGAGTGACAGGATGGTATGAGTAATCAACCAGAGGCCAAAGCATGCGGCAGAGTAGCCTCATGTCGGAACTTTAGCGAGAGCTTTGTTCCGCAGAGACAGTTGGTTATAGCTAACAAGTCGATTGTCCAAATTGATTTGAATTAAAGCTACTGAGCCTAATTCTAAACTATGCTGTAGAATTGGCGTTGGTAAAATTTCAGCGCCAGCTTGTCTGACTGATGTGACGAGTTAACGTTACCCTTCGCTTTTGTCTGTTTGATTGTCCATTCAGCTCAGCTAGTCCTTGGCAACGGGGCATGCAATGGGTTGATGGACAAGATTGAAGCATTACGTTTTTTACCACATTCGAGCAGTTTGAATTCCGAATAAAAAGTGGTAGCTTTTAATTCATTTGATTTTCCTGATCTGGCCTGTCAATTATTTTTTTACACTTGGAAAGAACTCTTTCTGTTGGCTTTGATGGTTGTGTATATCATTTTATTTGCTCTGGTTTCTGTCTTGACTTCATTGCAACCATGTCTGGATGTGGTCTTGGCTTCAAACTCCAGCAGAGCCGCTTGATGAATTGACTTTGAGTTGACTAAGAACAACCTTTCTATTTCTCTGGTTTTTCTTTTTATCTGTGATTTTCTTTTTGTTTTCTGCTCTCTGTTTGTAATTATTAAACGGTCACTAATTCACTTTCATTTATTTCTATCAAAGCTCCACAGTGGGGTATCGAACTGCTAGACTTTCTCGACAGAAATGTGTCTGTATTTGAGAGCACTGAAAGTTGTGTGGTCAGGTTCAAAAGACAATTTTATTCATGCACAGATCTTGTTCGCTGTTTCGGATTAGGGAGCTTTTAACATTTTAGAACTCTGGCCTCTTCTGTAAAGTGAAAAAAGCTTTTGTAGAAAATGGTGTGCTGGTAAGGTACCAGAACAAAGCATACTGTAGAAACCTGGACGTCGGACTGGTGGTATTGTACAAACATTACCTTTCATGAATTCTCTGGTGCGGATTTGTGGTTTCACTACGAGTAGCTCGTTCGAAAGGAGAAAATGATGAGCCGTTTGGCGTGAGTTTTGAGGTGACTAGATGTGGAGCAGATATGTGTTGGGGCTTAACAGTTCATTGAGGTTGATTGCGAGCAGTCGGCTGTGGTGCAAGAATCCGACAGGGCCGCATTGATCCTTGAGGGACTTGACCCCCATCTCCAGCTTTGGTCCCTCCATTTAGCTCTCTATTATCACTGTCTCTCTCATCGTCTGCCCCTTCTAGTCTCCTGAACTGCTTTGATTGTACTTCCATTCAATCTCTAGTCCTGTCGCTTTACCCTTCCTCATTAAATCTGTCCTCTTCTCTATTCGTGTACCTGTAACAGTCTTTTTCTCTCTCTGTACGTTCCTCGCCACATGGATACGTTTGACGTTAACAACTTTCGTTCTCCTCTCCAATCTCCTCAAGTCTCTCCTCATTTCCCCTCCTTCTTTTTCTTTCATGTCACTGCTTTCATTTTACTTCTTTTCTTGCCCTTGGGTCATGTCTGTGTTGGATTATGAGGGTAGTGTTTCACCGAGATCAATGATGGCTGAAGATATTTCATTTGAAGTGTCAGATTAAATTAGGACGTACCTCCACAGACGAGGCTTTAACGGCCTTGATGGAGAGCAGCGACATGCTCTCCTATCAGCATCGATTAGCGCTATTGTCATTTTCTCGTTTGATTAATCGGACCCTAAGTAGTACCTGGAGGGACGCCATCTGATGCTCTCATGGATTAATAATTAGTTTAACTCAAAAGTGACTAATCTATAGCTGAACATTCCTCTGCTACATCATGCAGCGTTGTCTTCAGCCCAGTGAATCTGGGCTGACCCATAAAAGTCGGCTCCGTTAGCACCCGACTTGCGGATGCTCAAAGAGTTGACTGCGAAGCTTTTGCAACGCCATCAAAGAGTCCGAATTAAAAGGCTTCTACAAAAAGGAGAATAGTAGACAAAAGCTATGTGTAATCAAGGCGAATACATGAAGAGCAGGAAACAAACGGCTGTTTGTTCTGTTTCCTGGAGAGGCGAAAGGCCTGCTCGTGTCTCCAGACAGAGAGAATAGGGAATAATGAGAGGCGCAAGGAGAGGGTGGGAGGGGGATTATTTGTCACCAGTGAGTGTTCAGGGCAGAGAGCTTCATGACACTGATGGCCTGTGAAGCTGCTCTTAGAGGATGCTGAATGAACTTGTCATGACAGATAGCACACTGCGTCCCTGAGCAGCCGGGAGCTGTGGATAAATTCTCCAGGACAATGAGAGATGGCACGGGTGGTGTGGAAAATGAAATTAGGAATCTCACCTGATCCTCCCTGAGGTGAGGTCACAATGGAAGGGGGTAGGTAAGGGAAAAAGTGAAATTAAATTTTCCAAGCGCTTTGATTTTCAGGTTTTGACAGTCTCTTGTGTTTTGCTGTCTTTTGTCCTCATGTTAGAATTAATCAAAGTACAAACACACAATGACACCATTTTCACCAAATATGTTGGCAGGATTGCTGCTGTGGCTGTCACTCAATGAAAGGTACTTGATGCAAAAGGACCTAATTTACTAAAAACTGTGAACAGTGTCTTTTTGACGCATTAAAACACAAAAGATGCGCAGGGACACAAGACTTAGGTGAAATAAGCTGTTTGTTTCTGATACAGAATTACCAGACTGGCTTTGGTGGAACAATTGCTATCAACTGAACACAATGAAATGAAAATAAAAACATGAAAGAAAATTACTTTATGCTGTCTACATACTTGAAAATGTAGACCATGATGCTAGCAACATAGCTGTAAACTGTAATGCAAAACAGAACACAGGTGAGGAGCAAAAAGGGTGGGAAAACAGACAAAGGGAGGAAATGAAAAGCAAAACTGGCCTATTAGGAGAGGGCTTGAGTAGTTAGACATGTTCTGGAGCTGGGCTGTTAGATGGGGAGCTAAAGGTGAAAGGGATATTTTGAAAAGACTGAATTTCTTTCGCAGCGACCTGGCTTTGACACCAGTCGTAACTTTTCCAAGACTGGAATAGATTTCTCATGTAAAGGGCTTCAGATGGAGATTAATGCAGAGTGGTCCAAAATGCTCGTTTGTGGATACTAACCTTTCTTACAGCTACTTCAACAGCCTGTGATTCCACCATTGCCTTCTTGACACCTGACACAGTCCTCCTTTCCCTGCCATAATCTCCATCAGCCAGTGTCTCCATTAACTTTCGCTGGTCCAGATAAGGGCAACAGAGTGTGTGTGTTTTTCTTTGCCAGCAATATCCCACTTCACATTCACACAATCCCACACATTCTGTCAGTGTGCTGAATATGGAGCTGTTGAGTGCAAACATGTTCTTCCGCAAGGGTAGTTGAGGGGAGGGATAGTGGCCAGTTCTTTATTTCTTTATTTTCTCAGGCAATGTATGGGTTTAAATTAACAGTATTAGTTTGATCATTTTGTCCAGCCTATATTCTTTTGCCGCCCTTGTTGTAATCTCAATATAATGCAAGGAATCTCTGTCTGTCGCTCTGTATGTTATTCATATATCTCGAGAATCATTCATCTGATCTTGGCAGGTTTGTTGCTGAGGATCCAAGTAAATGCAGTGTCAAATTTGGTGCAATTTGGACACGCAACACGTTCATTGTCACAAAATCTTAAGATAAACAGCTAACACTTCTCTGTGCAGCATTGGGGGTAGTCCACCACCTCACGTGATCTCATGGGGAAGCAGATGTAAACAAAATGGAGATTAGCATGGTGTAACAACAAGAGCTAGAATGTTGGAGAAGGTCCAGGTCATGGTAATTCTAAGTGCTGTATCGTAGGCAACTAGACGTTTTTCAGTTGCCTACAGAGGCTTCCTCAATTCTGACTAACTGGAGGGGAGTTGCAGGTTTTTAAACTCTGCGTGGGAGTGTCCTTACAGAGTCATTAAGGACACGTGTAGTCTCTGAGTTTCAGAGTCGTTAGGGCCACTTGTGGGTTGTTGAGCCAACCTGTCTTCATGTGGATTGCTCTGAAACTCAGCGCTCATACGTTTCCTTAGCAGCTCTATAAGGACACTCCCACACAGAGTTTACATTCCTGCAACTCCCCTCCAGTTAGAACTGAAGAAGCCTCTTGGATGAGAGGTGAAACATCTTCAAGAAACTCAGTTGCCTTTGATACGGCACTTAGAAGGGGCTAAAATGTTTTTTGACGTTGCTTCGCAGCACCATCAGTTGCTCCAAGAGGCCTCTCTCATTGGTTGTTGTTGTTGTACCATTACAAAACCCATTGTAAACCCCTCACATTACCAAAAAATCTGCACCGAACTGCATGATTTGAACAGGCACTGCACTCGTTCAGCTAAAACAAGAAAAAAGTACAGTTTGGTCCCCTGTGGCAGGCAGCCTCAACAGTAGTTTTCAGATTTAGGTTTAAAGTGTCATTGTGTCAATTACATGCTCTAAATGCTTCCATCATTCTCTTCCAAACTGTGGTTTTGATCCAAACCGGCTGAGCCCTGATTGAAACTGATGTAATACATTAGTGCTGCTAAGGAGTGCTGACTACAGGCGCGCCACATTCCCTTTGATTGGCAGGGTTGACGACAGGGCCTTTACTTTGATTCAAGACCAATTAAATTGTCATTATGCAACACAGGATTGTAATTCCCGAAACTACAAACACACAAAAACAAATGCTGTACAGACTAATTCCTAAATAAAAATCAAGTCACAAAAAGTAACTTTTTATGTTGGCGTCTCACAGCCTGAGGAAAGAAGCTGCTCTGTGGTCTGGTGGTTTGACAGCAGATACTTCTGTATCTCTTGCCAGACAGAAGCAGGGCGAACAGACTGCCAGCAATGCCAGCACCTACTTGCTCTCATGTGCAGTAAGTGTATCAGTAGACCTTTTTCAGTCCTGACTCATGCTAATGTGTTAATATGAAACACCGCCGCTGTGCACCTCACAAATGACATGAATCTGCATTTTTACACCATTTGCTGCAAGATTGATAAGCAATCAGCCTGAATGTGGCAGGCTAAGGAGAAATATCCACTCCTGGTTCTTATTTACATCAGGCTCATTCATCTCCTGGCGCATTTTAAGCGGAGTTTGACATTGAAATGGGTGTGTATTAAACACAGAGAAAGGACTCTTGTGTGTGCATCGCCGAGTTTTTTATTTATTTATTTTTGCTCCCACTTTGGAGCAAATCAGAAATGATGAATGGCATGGCGGTTTAATGATCTTGTAGCGGAAAGGCGAGTGCTGAAGCAGGCACATTACATGCTAACTGCAGGGAGATGGAGATCGACTTCTGCCAGAAGCCTGCAGCATTCACATGAAAAGCCTCCGCCTCAATTAAAGGAATGATCTGCGGAGAAAAGGGATAAAGGAGAAGTCATACTTATGGGATCCCCCTCTGCACCCCCATACAAAACAACCCAAACCCTCCCTCGTGACTACAGCTCCCATCTTTTTTTTTTTTTTTTTTTATTAAGAACACGCACTAGCAGCAGAATTGGGCACGTCGCTGCGACTCCCAAAGGGGTTGTCACTATCTGCCAACTCTCTAGCACACACATACATCTATATACCTATTCTAGGGAATTAAGGGGGCTAATTTACATTTTACAGAGTTTCTTTTGTTTCTGGAAGCCCCACCGTCTCCAACATGAAGCACTGCGCTGTTCTCTCTTTCTCTCCCGGCACAGCTACTCCACATCACAGGCCCTTATCACATGTCAGCCAGGAGCTTCAGTCCCAATTAGAATTACATCTCCATTAAGATCTTTAACTTGGTTGTTGGTGGCGTTCAAAGGCACATGCGAACATTTCATTAACCTAGTTGACTCCTTTTGCTGTGTATCCGCCTCCGTATTAGAAGGTGGCGAGGCCTGAAGACTTCGAGGAGCACTAATCTGCTCTCAATGCATTTGTCTGCCGCACAATGCAACATGTCGTTATGAAAGTATTAAATCCTCTCCACGTTCCTGAGGCGTCCTCAGAGCTCCGGGCTTAGGGATCGTGTTCGTTATTGTTTGTACGTGCAAGTTTTTATATGACATGAGTGTCTGGAGTCACTTCTGTTAAAGCAACTAGCTGTGTGTGAGTGTGTGTGAGACTCGACTTGCGTAACCAGTCGTGGCGTATGTGTGCATGCATGCGTGTCTTGGAGGATTTGGCCGCAGCCCCGGCCAGAGAATGTTGCTGACACAAAGGGAAGGCAACCGCTCCTTCTCCTCGTACAACAATCAGCATGGCATTAATCGTGCCATCAAAGCAGTGGTGGGTTAGCGCTCATGGGTTGGCGGCGGGTAAACCGAGCGTGGCTCACATGAATCATGAGGTTTTTTGGAGGGGTTATGCGAGTTCATATCGGTTAGCAACGCCACATGTTAATGTTTCAATGTACATTTCAAAGCATGAGCTTCGGTGCCGGTGCCAGAGGATGCAAACCTCTCGATCTGTGTTAAGAATTTATTGGCTCGAGGCTACATGGAAAATTACCAATCCTGGTGCATGTAGTCTCACTGCTGTCTGTTAACACACACTCACACACACACACACACACACCACACACACACTCTGTTATATTGAATATTCTACCGTGGTAGTGAAGAAGGACACTTTTTTCAGTGCAGAGTAAATGGAGGTAGATTGAAATGTAGACTGTCACCCATGGGATAAGAATGGATCGGAAAATGGCCTTATTTTTAGTGAGACACTCAATGAAGAAGCTGCATTATACACAGGGCTGCAACTAACAATTAGCTTTATTGTTTATTAATCTGTCCATCATTTTATTTATTAATCAATTAGTTCTTTGGTCCTTGAAATGTCAGAAAATAGTGAAACATGTCGATCAGTGTTCTAATCTAATTGATTAATCATTGCAACTAATTATTCATAGTCAGACACATGAACAGTGTCAAAGGTAAGATAAGTTTTGTTTGTCCAACAATTTTATGAAATATAAAATGATGCTTACTAAGCTTCAGGGACAAGGAACAGGAGCCACAAAGGCTGTTTTTTTAATGAAGTGAGATGATTGTTAAAGTCACACTGTATCGTAGTGATGTTGGGAAATGTGTGTTGGCGGATTGATACCAAGCCGGAGCTACAAAAGAAGACGATGACACACAACCAACAATCCGTCTTTCAAATGTATTTTATATAGCGCTTTTCAGGGCACACAAAGATACTTACAGGTTAAAAAGCAGAAAGAGAAGTAGGTCTGCATTACCCAAACACATTCCTCAACATTCCCAAACTTTGCGTTGATTACCTTTTCTCTTTACAAAGTTCTTCCATTCAAAGTATAGATGCAACCTGTGAACCTTGCGACTCATTTAAAGAGACATTGTTGGCATTGACACTGATAGAGAAACACTCAACACAAGGCAAGTCATGCTAGCATTAGCAACTAATGCTATTGCCAAATGGCCCCAATGACAGTCCTTTTAGGTGGGTCTTGCCACTCGGCCACCATCTTGGCATTCCCCCCGGGCATTTAAATTGGTCTAACAAGACCAGGCACCGGTCTGTATGGGGAGAGAGCCAGAACTTCACATAAATCTACATGTATAGAATCACCAGTCAAATCAGACAAAAAATCTCAACTGTGGGCTGTTGTCTCCGCTGTTCCAATGGGGTGGGATATGTGTCATCACACTTTTCTATTAAAAATGCAGTAAGTGTTTCGTCGCCTCTTAAAAAAGTCTCTGTCCTAACTCCTGACAGTCGCTGAAGCCACATGCTGTTCTATCTACAGCCCATACAGCGCCACTGAAAACACCCAATTCAGAATAACTGACCCAAGAACTGAGGTCAACAGTACCCACTCAGCAGCTTTTCATTGAAAGGTTAATCCTCCTGAAGTAAGGTCTGTGGGGAAATCCTATGGAAAAATCACCACAATGACTTTATTCCCAGAGAGCAACGGATTACAGAGAGATGATTTGTTGGAACAATCTATATTGCTGTGTCCATCAAAAGCTCTATGCGACTGTCCACTTGGGTAATATGGCTGTGTTTGCTCAAAAGTAAGTGAAAATGGTACAAATATAGCATTTCTGAGGCCCAAGGGCAGCGACTCATGCATACAGAATGAACTCTAGTTTGTTTATCATTTCCCCTCTCATTTCACTGGTGTTGCTGCTAATGTCCTCTGGGTCTAAATGACACTGCAAACCCTTTAATCTCCGACTGATGCACGCACGCATACATTTGCACACACATCACACAGCAAAGCATCTCATCCAATTACTGATTCAGCATCAATAATTGTCCCAGACACTGTGCTCATCAGAAGATACTCAGTGCAATTAGGCTCCCCTGCTTTGTTAGAGGCCGGATTGACAGGATGTGTATGCAGTCACTTTGGATACAGGCAGATTTTGCACTCACTGGCTGCCTGATGTGGTTTGAGGTTATTGTGTTGGATTTGCCATGCATTTCCTGCCATGGTAGACTGGTGGTCAGTCACTGATCTGCGTAATGAGTTAAAAAGTCAAAATGAGATGCAATTTTTGTGCATCATTTGATTCCTGGGATATAAGATATAATGTAGTTTTCATGGATAGTAGTTTGGACATAGCAACAAGTTTTTTTTTACCCAATAACCCATTAATATAGGAAAGAATAACTTCTATCAGACTTGTGGTGATGACAGGAGGGAGGACATCGACCATTGTTTGCTCCACCCCCGCCTCCAAAGTCTCAAAAGTCAACTTGACAATTCATCGAGTGTTGAACAGTCGCACTGATGTAGGTAGGGTCGAGCTCATGCGTATTTATCTTGATACTGTTCTTTGCGTATTTAACACACTTGGTTCTTATGTGCGCAGGTTTTCGGAACTAATTAAACACCATAGAGAAGCCCCATTGTTGTTATCTATCAGTCTTGTGCATCTTTTTTGGTGTGGCTGACGTCTTCTTCCTCTTCAAAAATAAAACTATACTAAAAAAAGACAAAAAACGAAGCACTCGATTGCTGATTAGGATGTTGATAACCATGGCAACGGCCAAAGCTACATTCAGATCAGCGCTCGTTGGAACCGCGAACGAACTTTGCAAGAACCAAGACCCAAATGTCCAATTTTGTGGTTCCTTTGGGTATTGTTGCCCAAGAATTGGGAACCTCCAATATAGCTAACAGAGAGATTGTTATGTGAAAGACTTTCTTGAAACACTTTAGTGTAAACTTGTGGCCTCAGAAGTGAGTGCCTAACTCTAGCTATTTACTTATAAAGGCAGAACCGCTAACCTCACCTACATGAGGAACTTTACTTTGCTCTGCTTCCCTTTCACAGTCTTTGGATTGATGCCTTCAACATAATTGCCTCTAACAATAGATAATGAAGCAATTATGAGCTGTTTGGTTTCTTAACACGCCATGAGTTGCCTGTAAACCACCATATACGACCGCACATTAACTGAAGGCAGCAGAGAGACGGAGGGTGATGTCGTGGAAGCAGCTGCCAAGTGGGCACATGCCAGCACTTAAAAGTCTGGCCTGCTGATGCGCGTCTTTGGTCAGGGAGTTAATAAACAATGGAAAAGACATCTGAGGGTGATAAAAGGCTTTCTCACTCCCTCCTTTTCTCTCCCTATATCCTCCCTTTACCGAAGTCCTATTTGTCAGGACACTGACCTGGTTTGACATACTTTATTCGGTGACCTGGTTGAAAATATCAGGTTGATATTTGCTTTTTAGATACAGTGTCATCCCCCGCTGACAGGATGGAAGTGAGCCCTAGACTTGCTCAGCAACTTTAAGGTGCATCAGGGTGTCAACATCCTCAATGTTATTAGACTGGTGATGTGAAGGACTCTACGAATCCAGATGTGTTGTGAAATATGGATGATGCAGGAATTGTAATTAGTGCTGAAATGATGAGTTGATCGCACAAAAACGTGTACATATTTTTTGGTTACAGCCTCTCAAGTTTGAGGATTTTGCTGTTTTTCCCTTTGTAATATTGCTGCATAGTGAATTTTGGATTTGGGCTGTTGGTCGAACAATTTGAGGGAATAATGACTAGAAAATAGCAATAGCATTTTCGGAATATGCTTATTTGGCAAAAGTTGGATCAGAAGATTAACACTTATCTCGTATCTATCGATTCAGTTTGAAGCTTCAGCCAGGATAGGCAGCTAAGCTTATCATAGAGACTGGATGCAGGAGGGGGGAACTGCTAACCTGGCTCTTTCCAAAGTCCCAGCACCTCTAAAGCTCACAAATGAAAGATAAAATATGTTGACATTTCTGCATCAAAATGTCTAAAAAAGACCAGACTTTTGTTATAAATTTTGTTGAGCTGTGCACTTACATGATTACATTCGCTAATATCCAACATATAGGTATGAGAATGGCGTCAATCTCAGAAAATTTGCAGCAAGGGTGAAGGAGTGCAGTTCCTTGAATGTCAACCCATTTAAAATAAATGTGAACTATGGTTTCTGTTGGATCCACTGTCTGTGAATTGTGTGTTTTTACTGTATATGTATCAAAAACCCTAACCCAAACTAAATTATTATAAACTACTGAACCCCTTAAATGTTCTCCTCCGCTCTCTCAGTCTGTTTCTTCCTCACCACCTCTCCAGTTCTTTGTTCGGTGCATGACCCACCACACTTGCACGGCTGGTTGAAGTTATTGAATGCACAGATAAATCCATTTCCACGGCAAGAACTGGTTAGACACGGTGGCTGGAGCCTAATATTAGGTATTTCAGTGACGAGATTTTTTTTTCGCACACAACTGAGAGGAATGTGACGGACAATCAGTCGACAACTGAGGCGTCTCGTGCTGCGAGTCATGCAGTCCGTGTAAACATAAAAATGTAAATGTAACATGGAAAGCTCTTGTTGCTCGTGTCATTTAGCTTCTTTTGGCTCCGCAGGGCTCTGTGGTTCTGTCTTCAGTGGTTTTTGGAAATCACTCACTTGCCTCTTAATTCTGTCTTTTTTTTTTTTCTTTTATGCTGTTGAGGCCCGGGTGGTTGAGCGAGACGCTTTCCATTACTGAAGTCTGTCACCACACAGAGCAATCCTGATGCCAGGCAGATTTTTTCCCTTGCTATAACACACGCAAGGATGAACCAGTAGGAACCAAGCAAACGCCAACGAAGATGCAATAGCGGGGACAAAATGTAGGATAATATTTATTTTCTACATCATAATTGATCTTTTTCTTAAATTAAATACTATTAAATATTATTAAGTCATTTATTTTCTTCTGTTTGCAAGAAATCTTCCTAAAGTCAACACCCATCCCAACCACAGTCTGTTCACCCTGCTGCCTTCTGGCAAAAGATACAGAAGTATCTGCTTCTTTCCCCAGGCTGTGAGACTGCTCACCCTTAACACTCCATCCTTAAAACTGGTTTATTTTGTGCAGCATTAAGGGACTACAACTTACATTTTGTCGTACAACCATGTGTTGTGGAGTGGCGATTGAATCAACCTCTAACCTTCAGTAGTTCAGAACTCCGCTGGGTTTAGTGTACCACACTATGACTTCACATTCAAAAGAAGTTGGACACAAATTGTACTGTTATGTTACTTTTTCCCCAATGCCTGTATCATAAGCAATTTCATGTCTTAAGACTGAAAAACTTATGAATGAGCTCAAGGCCCCCCGTCATTGGTCGTGGGGGGGTGATTCCCCAACCTTTCACCCAAAAATCTAATCTAAGTTCTATTTTTTCTTCTTTCGACACATACAGTTAATACGCACTTATTTTCACCCGATATTGAAGCCTAACTAGAACTGGAACTAGAAGTTTAATAGGAACTGGAACTGTGAATCTGGAAATGGAGGTGATGTAATCAGCTAAAAAATGGACCTATCAGTCTGTTGTCGTTAAGGCAACTAATGCTGCATTCCAGACTTGAAACTTAAAAATCTCCCACTTCCTGCTTGGAAAAAGTACAATGGAAAGCCACTTAGAGTAAGAATTCCCAGTTATAAACACATCTATCCACCCTGACCTCATGAAGAAGCTGTTTTCTGATCCCACACAACAATGGCGGTGCCAATTAGGAGGGGTTTGGATGCATTTGTAGACAGTATTTGTGTTAGGCAAGTGAATAGAAATATAAAGGCACTGTGAAATAAAATATGTAAGCACGTCTGGTGCCTCATGGGCTTTTTTTCTTCCTGTATTCTGTGTATATATTTAAGGAGGCTGCACTGCTGTGGGCTACTGTTGGCCAAGTTTTTATAAACTTTTGGCGTTGTGCACCTGAAATGCTTGAAACATCAACAAAGATATTCGGACCTCCGACATTGACTGGAAGTAAGACAGAGGAAGGCGGTGAATGGAGTTACATGTAATTTGTGATGCAACAGCACTGAAAATAATTACATTCGAAGAAACCACAGCATCGAATCCTTCCAAGGATTCAGTTACAGTTTTTATTGGAACAATTTTCTTCTACAGAAATGGTCCCAGTGAAAACTGTCCACAGTGTGGACTCTGGACTATCCTGAGTTACCTGGATATTTTTGGAAAGACACAATGCTCTCTGAGTGGGTTTTTTAAATCTAATTTTTCAGTCCTTTTTGGCAGCACAGATTAAATACAATTTATATCCTTTAGAGCATCCATTGTACAGAGGCGGGAGTCTTAGATCACAGATATCTCAAAACAAGGGCAATCAAAACTAGCTGTGGGTTTAGATCCCACTAGATCAGTCAGCATCTGTCAACAGGCTTATATGTGAGTTAATTTCCTTTCTAGATGCCAACAAAGATGGAATAGCCTCAGAAACCAGCACGTAATCTTTACTACTGCCTGGGGATATACAGTAATGAGTGGTATCATCTTTGGAAAGTACTTGTTTGTGTTCCAGAAGTAAGAACATACCGTATGAGGATCATCCTTTAGGAAACCCCCTCATTTTGATACGGAGGGTTGCTAATTGTCCTGGAAAGCTGCATTTGCAGTAACCATGTAATTGCAGTGTGTATGCAGTTTACCCAGCCTTGCTTGGCCTGAGGTGTAGAATAGCTGACCTAACATTTGCCTTGACATTCCTCCTCCTCATGAATCACCATCACGTGGTTCTGTGGTGGACTGTAGTCCACTCTTTGAATTCATTGCTCTTCTCAATTTGTACCCCCCATCCCTCTGTACTCACTCTTTGTCACTCTCTTTCTTGTATTCAGGCTTCAACAAAGCCAGATACTGTATTCATTAATATTGATTGGTATGTGCACCCAGGTGCTCAGTTTTGTTTTGGAAAAAGGTGGTGGGATTGTTCAGCAGGTGCGCCTCGCAGGTCACTTCAAGATTTTGATCACTGACCCCGCAGGTCTTGTCAGGGACATCACTTTTTCTTTAACCTCTTATTGAACACAGTGGAAGAACAAAGGTATTGGCACGTCTTTGATGCATAATGTATGAGAAGTCAGGCTGTCACTCAGGTTAGCCGTGGCCTTCTTGTCCACCTTTCATGTTCATTTTAATTTTTCATTAATGGCATTTAACGCGTCTCTTATCTGCAGAGCGAGTGAGCTGGTGGGGGTTCAGTTAATTAGTAAGGTTGTTCATGGGTACAGGCTGTTGCAGCTATTAGATCTGTGACCTTTCAGTTGTAAGATGGTGTCTGTACCCTTTATGATATCCCGATGCTCAATTCAGGAGGGAATTTGAGGTGATTTTCCACTCAAGGGGCCCTTTCTTCAATCTTGATGCCTCATTGGTTCGTACTTTACCGCCCTAATCAGATGGAAATTAGTATTTTTCAAAAGAAATCTCAAGTGCCCCCCCAGTCGATAATAGAATCACAAAACCAAGGGTTCTGTCGGGTTTCAGTCGTCAGTTTCATAATGGATGATGGCAAAATACCTGGATTCAGTGAGCGAAACTGAGAGGAAATTAAACTGTTTCCTTTTGCCTTCTAAAAACTGCACAACCACAGACCACCTGAATAAAGATTATATGATTTACTGCCCTTAAGCATATCTTCACTTCTTTCTCACTTCAGCCGTGTTGAAAGTAGCAGACTCAGAACTGTTATTTGTCGACCCCACCCGCCCACGCCATTGTTCATTTTTGCTGATTAGCCGCGGCCCTCATCTGGCAAAGACACCCAACAAGGCAATTTGTCCTGACCCCAGGTCTGCAGCCATATTTGCCCAGCCACAGTGTGTGCTGGCATGTTCGGCCGAGCACCATATGTGACAGGATGTTGTAATGATGGCGGCGAAGCACTCCTCGGCCATCTCTGAACACTATTTATGCTGCAGCCCTGTTATTTGGATGTGTGTAGGGCATCGTTGGCATCAAGGGGTGGAGGGATGAAGGCAATTTGTCCTGTTTCTGTTCTCTCATCTCACTCTGGTTTTTTTTTCCACACTGGAAAAACGTGGACAGCAGCCACCTCCTCTGAACAGCCGGTCCAACCGAAGGCCCAGGGATCGCAGTGGTCCAAAGTGGCAGCTTTGCTCTCAACTTTCACGTCCAAGTCCGCTCCTCTCTTGAGGCGTCAATGCAGAGCCAAACAGGTACTGTTCCACCAACAGAGTCCTAAGAGCTTTGTTTTCAATGCTAATACCCCTCAGAGAGCTTGAGCAGAATTAGCTGCATGCTTTTGCCCCTCGTATATTAGAACTGACTGGTTCAATATGTGCTCTCTCCCCCTGAAGTGCGTCAAAGCCGTAGGAAACGTCGTAAAGCTCCCGCGGCTAATGTGCACCGATTTTCCAATGAAACGTGAGTGATGATGACATTATCACCTGTCAGTCACAGTGACGCTGGCTCGCTGTGGTTTTCACAGTTCTGTGTATTGTGGAATGGTTGAACTTTTCACTCTTTTATAGAGCTGGAAACACCTGCCACATCAAGAGTATATTTTCCCCGTCCGTTGGAGAGCTGTTGGTATAAAAGTTGGCCAACAAGGTATTACAAACACATAGGAAACATGTGCTTTATAGCAGCGTGTTTGTGGGATTTCTTTAAATTGGGAAACCTGGGAACAACAAAACGCTCCTTGAGGTTTACTATACTGAGCTTTCTCACAATTTTGTTAGTTGGGTGTATCTTGAAAGCTGCCCGGTTGCTTGCAGTTTAAGACACTGAACTTAACAACAAGAAATGGAAATATGATCCATGCAATGTTCTTTCATATTCACAAAATGAGTGTACTTGCCTTTCAGTGTGCAACTTGTTATTAAAGGGGCACGCCTTCAATTTTGCACTTTAAGGTCTGCTTGTTTGTCTTGATGAGTACTCAATCAGCCTGTGAAACCAGCAGTATAATGTCTTCTGTAGGTCTGGATTCGACAGGTGTCTAATTCTTACATATTGCAACCTTAAAGCTCCAATATAATAATTATATTTATGATATTCACAATGGATCAGGTGTTTAATGTGAAAGGTGTTGCTGCTAATTAAAAAAAACCCTCAGTGAATTATTGCCCATCTCTGCAGTTCCCCTCAGCTCTCTGAAGCGTGTTAGAGTCTTTCAGCTTCTTTTTGGTCATCCGGCCAATAACTTTACTGTTTTGGCTCAGTCTCACTGCTATCATGGTGTTGTATTTGGCCTCAGCGAGCAGCTGTTGTCAGCAAGAAACTCAATACATATCTGTATGCTATGAGCCTTGTGTTGAACATTACCCAGACAAAGTACCTAGCAATATTTGATATTAATCAGATGACCTGAAACTTGACTATAAATAAATACTAATGTTGCTATGTGTGTGTTAGATTTGTAAATAGGCTTATATTCAATTGTAGTGTTGCGTTGCCTCCAAGTGCTCCAAAATATGCAGGTTTAAAATTCCAATTTGTGACGAAGTTGATTGTTGAGTCTCATTCCAGTCTTGTCAATTAACAATGCTTTGATTTCCTCAAGTCTTCAACTACTGATGCTCTGGGTTGGTAGGATGTGCTGTCCGCCAACCCAAAACGTCAGTATTTGATGAGTTGAGACTTAAAAACCAATCTTACAAATTGGACCTTTCAAATAATTTTTATGAGGTGGTCTCAAGTGGAAAAATTAAACACATCTCATCAATGTTCCCATACAACATACATATACTGTGCAACAGGCCTCGCGTAGCTCAGTGGGTGTCTTTATCCAACACTGTCCAATTATCTTTCCAGTTTTTTCCATAAGGGAAAAAAAAATGCAATCATGGCACAGCAAGGCGCTTTGGATGAAGGCATCCACCACATGGCACAGGGGAGCTGTATGTGGCCAGTCTCTGATGATCACTCTCACTGCAGGCCTGGTTTTTTTTTTGCAGCTCATTAATATAAGACTGTTGACAAAGACGAAAAGTCCATCGGCAAATCCAGTGCCACAGGGGGAGGCATTATCTTCCACCTCCTCCCTTGGTTTATCCTCGGTCTATCTTTGTGCTGAATTGTTCTGTCTTTTCATTTCCAACATCTGCTAACTGTAACCTTGAGATCCATTTGGAATGCAACAAGTCTTGCATTCAAGTAGATTTTCACACCTGGCAGAGGGAAGGTTGTGTGTGGGTGTGTGTGCATGTGTGTGTGTGTGTGTGTTTGAGAGAGGGAGAGCTTGGTGCTCCGTACCCTTAAGGTTTTTTTGTAAGACTGCAGGTTGCTATGAAACACAGTGATGTAATCGCTGCCAGTGAGTAATTTGCAATGAGAATGACTTCATTGCTATCTTTTTGGATTGGATTGTGAAAGTTGGCTGCCGACACTGATGGCACAGAGAGAGAAACACTGCTTGGGTGTCTTTGGCTGATGGCTGATGGTGGATTTACTTGCAACTCCTTTTTTTGGAGGAGAGTGAAATACACAAGCCGACGAGATAATGGGAACACTCACTTTTAAAGTTCTATACATTTCTGCGTATTTCTATCAATGAAAAGGTCAACGAGAGGCGAATGAAGAGGTTGAAAACCTCCCTTGTGCTTTCCTTGAAGAAATATACACATTTACTTGAGCTAGACAGAGGTATAAATACAATGCTGATGTTTTTAATTTGTTTCAGACTGAGATAAACACAACTGCTAAGCAAAGCAAGTGAACTTGTGATGCGGTGACCTCATGGTTTGGGAAAGTGTCCCACCACCAGAAGATCACATTTTTAATACCATTTGTTTCCTTCAAAGGATCCTGATGCAAAAACAACCCTTTGAGGAAAAGGTAGAGTAACATAACCGTAACATTTGGGAAATATGAATATTTCTTACAATGAGTCCGATGAGTAAATGGATACCACGTTCATATGTGTGCAATAAATACTAAGCCACAGCCAGGAAACATTTAGATTAGCTTGCGCGAGAGGGGACAAAGCTAGACTGGCTCTGTCCAAAGGTGAAAAAGGGGTTTGGAGCCGACACTCGTTGCCTGAAAACTTTACTCTGATGCCAAGGCTCCAGGAAGTCATGGCACAAAAACCTCCATAAAACCAGAAATTGTGGTTTTATACACTTTGCTTTGTGTATGAATTAAACAAAATAGATACAACATGTTAATTTGTGGATTTAATAAATGCTGGTAGACATTTTTTTTAGCATTTGTCAGAAAGCGTCTCCTGGCTAACGCTTTTCTATTTAGCTCACTGATATGACTGGTGTCTCATTTCATTGTTGGCATAATGTTGAAATTTTCTTTAAAAGGTATACTTTAAAGTTAGTTTTCATAAAATCAATTTCTGATGCTGCTTGTCTGCATTTTTCTTCTTCAACAGCCATTCAATGTATTAACATTCAGTAATGAACTCTCTACAGACTGTAGTAGTATTGTTAGTTGCGGAGACTGCCATTCCCAGGCTGGATTCATATCTATTCATTTTAATTTTGTCCAAATCAGCGAAACTGTTTACTGTTCACTCTCCTACAACAGTATCAAAGCTCGTCCTTTATTGACCCCTCCCTCGTTTGTTTAACTACATTGTAGACAGATACAATAGATACCTTTTTTGTTATATTTCTGACAAAGTCGCTGCTCAAGAAGAGTAAAAAAGAACATAAAACTCTGGTACATGCAGTATGAAGTCTCATTTGTGGTTCCAACCGGGAACCATGGGTGTCATCGAATCTACCGGGATGGAAATCTTAAAACTGAGGTTTGTCTTTGTTTTGATGGCAGCACACATGACACCAGTGTCTGTATTGAACATGTGGTCCTTTCCGTAATAGGAAGCTCTTCCAAACCATGAAGTCACCCCAACACATGCACGTCCTTCCTTTGTTTACTTCATTTTGAAGAAAATTAAAAACATCAGCCCTTTTTTTTTTCAAAAGTATACCTCTGTCTAGCCCCTTTTTTCTGAGTTTTCTTCCATAAAAGTAGAACTTTGGGGAAATTGAAATGGCATTATTGTAAACTCAATCAATTATCAGTAACTTATAACATATGTGCATATGGTATGGTGTTGTTTGCTCAGTTTGTTTCTTGAAATCATCAAGATGAATAATTTGGATTAATAACTGCTAAATTGGACACTTTCCAGTAGTATGACTATGATGATCACTTCAGCCATCAGCCATAATTGCTCAGCCGTAGTGCTTCCTCCTGATGTAATAAAAATGCTCGGTCGAGTCGGTGAGCGGGTGCAGTGCAGCTTGGTGGTATCACGGTCTGCAGACTGAGGAGCTTTAGCCTACAGGATGACATCACAGCGGCAGAGCTTGTTACCTCGTCATGCTCCAGACATGTCATGGGATTATGAGTAATGTGAATCACTTAGCAAAGATATTGTGCGCCAGTGCTCCAGCAGCAAGCATTAATACCCTGTAATTGCATTAAGTGTGATTTGCATAACAAAAAAAACATAGAATGGATTAATTTTGCAATGATACATTTCTTTATGCACAATTTTATACATATTCATTACCTTGTGCAGCCATTTTCAGTTTTTTCTCCAAGTATTTCCAGCTGCCATCAACTCATTTCTTCCTGTGGATCCCCCATGGGATATGTATCTTAACTGAGATATGAGACATGTTACTTGTTCAAATTTTTGTCACTTATGTTGGATGAAACGCGAAATTCAGGCATTTTCACCCGTTGACAATAACATCTTTGTTAAAGCAGACTGTCGCAATTTGTGTCAAGCATTTGGGGACTTGTTCAGCTCTGATGTAAATAAGCCAGCAGTGGTATAGTTTGCTCTTACTCTGACAAGACCGACAGACTTGTCTTCTTTTTTCGCAGAAGTATTTTTGGGATGTTTCATTTTAAAAAAGGGTCTACCTAATCACCGCTGTCACACTTCTCCCGTTATTGACAAATCCTCAAACTATTCAAAGCAATTTTTCCCTTCAAATTCTTCTTGTATGGTCTCCTCGGCACCACCTTAGTGATCTACCTTTGTAGTTATCAAGTTAAGAGAGTTATTCAAGCTATAACCACTACCAATTACTTAACATCCATGCCAATGTAGAGGTGTGACACATGTCTAAAGCAAGCTTTCTTTCAGGCTTCTTTGCTGCATTTCCTTTATTCTCCTACATTCTTTCCCAAGGACGTTTACAGTCCTTTGTGGGCTTTCCACTGAACATATCACTACTGTCCGTGGCCATAGAGGAGCTTTTAATGGATTTCTCAGCACGCCTCTGCTGAGATCGGAGGCTTGTGTGTCGGTAATGCACCACGGGAGCCTGAACACTGACATCAAATCCACTGATCAAAGTGAAACATTTAGTTATACCAAGAAGACATCAGCTTTTAACCGTGACCCGGAGTGTCTATATATTTGACTCCTGGTGTTAGGTTTCAGGGAGTCATGAGATCTTCATTGATTTCTTCACTATCTCTAGTCTCTTATTAAGTGCATTTTTCAATTTCTTACATATACAGAGGGTTCCAGAAATCTGTGACCACATTGAAACTCTCTAACCCCAAACCTGGAAATAATCAGAAAGGATTTAGATAGTAAATGAACGTTTTGGAAGTCAGATTGTTATTCGAAGCAGAGAGGGGCTTTCTCTGCCGTCAAATCATTTCTAGAGTCAAGTTTTCTAAGTATGCAGTGCACAGAAGGCAAGGCTCAGTTCCCTGAAAAATAGAAAAAGCAACTTTATCATAGATACAGAGTTTGATACATGAACAATGCAAACTTAACTCAGCAGTTGGCCTGTCAAAACAAGGCTGTCTTGTAGCGGTGTCAGAGGACGAGTAGCGGTTTAAACCACTTCTCAGGAAGGGAGCCGAGGCCAAACATTTTAGGTGGGCTAAGAAATACCAGAATTTCACAGTGCAAGTCCTATTCGCTGATGAATCCAAGTTCAGGATTTATGGCAGTAACAGAAGGCTGTATGTAAGGAGAAGAACGGGAGAGAGAAGGACACCACACTGTTTCAAACCCACAGCGACACGTGTTGGTGGGAATATTCAAGTCTTGGGCAGTTTTGCCTTCTCTGGAGTTGGACACCTGCACAGAATTGACTCCACCCAAGGTTGAAGTACGATTCAATTCTTCAGAGACACTACTTGAAGACTAAAACAAGACCAAGGAGTCCTGACTGTCATGGACTTCCCTCCACAGTCACCGGTCAACCCCATTGAACCTTAATGGGGGCACCTGAAGACTGAAGCCTTGTCTCCGTTCGGAGGTGCGGTCTATGAAGACGTGGCCTTCATATGTCACAACGGCCAAACCAAGCGTTTAGACAGGGAGAAATTAGACAGTCAACAGCTCCCCTTGACCTTACCCTTGCCTCACAGAGCGCCGCTTCTGTCCCACAGCAACCTTGAAAGTATTGGCGTTTTGTCAGCATTTGTATCGTTAGCTATTCGAGTGATTTGAAACCACAAACTTACATTTTTGTGTCTTCAGCTGCTGCTTCGCTCTGTGTGTCCACCACACTTATGGAAAAATGAATCCAACCACCAGCGCACAATGAATCTTGGGATGGAGTTGACCAACCGTTGGATCCTACAGGGCACGGGAAAGTAAGGCAATGTCCTCGGCTGCATTTGAAGGAACGGGACGGCCTAGTCTCGCAGCTGTGACGCGCTGGGTCTTCAGATGCAGCCTTCGAAAGATGCGTTCTGTGACATCACAAGAAACTATGTGGAACACTGTCAAATCATGAGTCAGCAAGTTTCACACAAATGTGTGGGGTCCATGCCAGCTAGAGTGCATGCTGTCATTAAAGAAAAAGGAGGACATTCCAAATACAAAGATATTTAGAAATTCAGAGACAACTCACCCACTCACATTGTTAAAGGTCCTATTTGTAAGGAAAGTTGAGTCATGAGTCTCATTCCCAACTTGTAAAACACTGACGCTTTGGGCTGGTGGCCGACCGGACCAACAATGCCAGAGTGTCAATATTTGACAAGTTGGGAATGAGATTCTAAAATTAACTTTTCTCACTAATAGGACCTTTAAGCTGATATTATCATTTGTAAGGGACAAAACAGTATCGCTTTCAAAACAAGTGCAAAATGGAAGTGGTCTCTGGTGGTCTCTTGGACTTTTGGACCCAACTGTACACAGATAGTACATCATGTTGTAAATCCTTTTACCCTTATTCTCAGATTTCCTTACAAAAGCACAAGAGGGATCAAACCATATCAGCCTCTATTGCCACTGAAAATCCATACAGGTTTTGTGCCTGAGGGGGGTTGGAGCAACGCACACAAACACACACACACACACACACACACACACGGACACTGCTCCGTTTGATGCCTGCCTGCCAAGAGCCCTGAAGGCCAGCCAATGCCTGGTAATAATGCCAGTCTGCTTTGTGTATGTGAGCACACTTGTGTCTGTAAGTCAGTGAGTATGTATGGGCGTGCGTGGTCTGTGCACGTGTGTGCATATGTGCGAGTACATGCACAGGTGTGCCCTGTCCTCCTAGAGCGATGAGAGGGCAGCTCTCCGAAGTGTGATAACTTGCTCAAGGCTGCGACTTTGAACAAGGGCGCCTCCCCGGCCGTCGAAAGGAGGCTCATTCATCATGAGACATGCTGCACTACAGCCGACAGACAGACAGGCAGGCAGACAAAGCAGACAGACAGCGAGACAAGCAGAAGCTATGAGGAAGACGTGTCATGCCTGCAGTGAATTGATCAGCCTATTTGTGGATCCGACATGTACATGTTGTCCCAGAGCTGCTGGCCTTCGCTGGAGAGCTGTCCTTAAAGTGACACACATTTATCCACTCAACATGAGGTAAACTGACTGGAGAATTAGGCCAGACACTGTGTAGCTTAGATGCAAGCGGGATAATTGTTCTGTTCCTTAAACGCATCGGGGTTGTTGTTTTCCCATTCTTTCAGGATCAATTTGATGTCAGGGTCGGGTTTCCTTAGATCCAGCGAGAGATTAGATTTACGCAGTTATCTTTTGAAGCAACTTCAAGGAAAGACATTGTTCCAGAGAAGAAAGAAACCCCAATTTCCCAAGAAGCCATTAAAACGAGCCAGTCAAGCATGGACAGGGAATCGAAGACGGGATGCAGAAATGTGACGGACCACTTTCAACTGCCCAATGTCCTCGTTTGGTAAGCAAATGTTTTTGTCCTGTGTCTGCGAGGCTTGGAAAACATACAGGAAACCAACCGATTATTAAATCCGCCGGCTGAGGCTTGGAGAACATTCTCTGATCCTGTTTCCCCCTGGAGATTGATGCACGCAGACCGAGAGCTGCCTCACCATGCTGGCTAGATTTACTGTTTTTTTTTTTGTGTGTGTGTGTTAATAAAAACCATCTTCAGTGTGGTTTTGCTCTTTATTATGCACACTACCGAGCCAGTGACCAATCTCTCGGTTGCACTTATTAGTGTCAGAGCTCAAAATTAGATTTTAGACGTGCCTAATGAAAAAGGTTGGAACCAAAAGGCCAGGTGCGAGCAATCAAATCAGACTTTCAGCTCAGTAATTGCGAAGTTTGGAAGATATGAGCCCCCTAGATGAGCCTGGATCCTTCATCTCTCTTCTTGAAAATCAAACTCTGTGTCCTTTTTCAATGTTAAAACAGTTGGAGGGATGAAGGAAAGAGACTTTGGACAGAAAACAATGGAGCAGAATCGCCATGGTTACTGCCAATCTCAAAATCTTTGTGTTTCCCTCCTTCTTGCTGTCTCTCCACCCGTTTGTCTGACTCCCTCTCCCTATGCTCGGTGGGTGTGATGTCTGGAGCTCATCGAGCGTTGCCAGTGATTTACACCATGACACGCTGGCGCTGACGGATAGCCGCATTACTGCCAGACGTGTCACGCAAGACGAACGGCGATGGTGGCAGTTACCGGATAGGGTTTGGGTGTGGAGGGGTTGTGGAGAGGCGGGGAGATGGCTTGCAGAGAGAGGATGGGTGTGATTGGAGGTTGTGTGTGCGGTTGGGATGTTGCAGCTGGTGCAAAAAATAGAGTCTAAATTGGGAGGTAGACCTGTCATCTCTTCCACAGCGTACTCCCAGTTCGGCACTGGTTAGGCTTTTTAATATCACTGATTAGATTTGAAAACAGCGGGGGGGGATGTCACACCGCAGGCAGGCAGAATCTGTTGACGATGCAGTCATCAGAACGTGTTGGCGAAATAACCTGCTTAGATGGTGGCTGTAACTCTCGTCGTGTCACAGGGAGTTTGCATCATTAGAGATCCCCCCCCGAGGACAGGCTTCCTAATGTGATGAATGTGCACAATCATCAAAAGAAGTATTTTTTTAAACGGAAACCTCTGCCAGAGTCGTCCAATTAGAACATTAGGTATGACTTTAATGCTGTGTGATATTGGCTCAAACAGCCACAGCCACTCAATTTCCAATTTGAATTTGGGAAATTGAATCACGGCCGAAATGTTCTGGAAATGAATTAGAAACAGGCTCCTGAACTCGATCACAACACTATGCTAATTTGTCAGTGTTTACCCAAAGAAGGTCATTAAACTGAGTAACTGAAATGCAAATAAGCACTGCTGAAAACTGCTGTCTACTTGTGAAAACCCATGTGTAAAAATTTGAATTCACTCCTGCCTTCGTCTACAGGGGCGCTGAGTTCAGCAGCAGAGCAGCAAACTGCTGGGCGAGGTGGCGTCCTGCTCGTTGAGCTGTCGGCAGCGATGGCGCTTGCGGCCGCAGGGGCTCGAACTTGCACTTTCACATGAATGATGCTTAGCGTAATCGCCACGCCACTCCGTTGCCCTCAGTTTCGACTTTAAAATCACAAGATGCCTCCCCCATGCCACTGCAGGCGGCTCCTCCAGCGCTTGTCTTGACCTCTAACCCCCGGACACACGGCTCCCATCACACGGTCAGATGTTCGTCTCTGATCCGCACATGAGGTCACCACTTCCAAGGACAGAGGTCATTAATGTGTGATGTGTGAAGTGGGAGGATAAAGAGCCCCCCCCCCAGTGCAGGTTCATCAGAGAGACCCCTGCTGAGAGTGCAGCTGGAATTACCATTGATCTGACTCGCCCATGTGCACGCATGTATTTATGGACATGAGCGTGGTTCATGTTAGTGTCAGCATGGTTTGACTGGAACAGATAAGGAAGTAAGATAGGAAAGCAGATGAAGGACAAAGGTATTCTGGGCATAAACAAATCTGGAAGAAATTACTAAGCAACATGTTGTTCATTTGACAGCTGTCTACTTTTGATTTCTTTTGATTTTGTCATTACACTGCTCATGTAGCTGAGGATTTGGGGATTCTCTTAACTCTAGACTTATGGAGTGGCTGACTTGACACTGTTCAACAGTAGCTTATTTCCCCTGTAAGTAATGCTGCAACAATTTGTTGATTAATCAGTTAGTCAATCAAAAAAGACATTAGTTGCCAGCTATTTTCAAAAATAGCTTAAAGGAAACATATAATGGTAATTTTCAGGTTCATACTTTTATTTTGGGGTCACTACTTGAATAAGTATACATGCTTTGATACAAGAAAACACAGTTTTCTTAAACTGTCCAGTGGTGCAGCACTGTTTTTAGCCCAGTCTGCTCTGACTGGTCGGTTCACACAGGCCTGAGTCAGCACGGCTTACCTTTCACTTGAATGTGAAAATCACCACAAGAACAGCTGATAAAACAAATACCACTCCACATGTTAGACAAGAAAAATTATCCTCATTAGCCTCAACCTTTCTGTCCAACATTGTTACAGCATTGCAAGCTAACCGTTCAGTGCTAATCAAAGTTATACACAATTTCCAAGCAAGTAAATTCCTGCAGACTGAACATTTATTTTTCTACACATAGCTGTATCATTATCTTTAGGGCATGTCTATCAGGTAAATTTACACACAGCAGTGACACACACACAGGCATGGATCCTGGAGCAAAGATGGCTACCCTCATGTGTCATGTTTTGCGTTTCATTTCCTCCCATTGTTTGATTTCCCGCCCTTTTTCTGTGTCCACCTGTGTCTTGTCTGTAATCAGCCTTGTGTGTGTATATAGTCTGTCTGTCTTTGTCAGTGTTCCCCTTTGTTCATCCTGTCTTCTTCTCCAGTGTGCTTCACCTGTGTTGTTCACCTGAGCTTCTTCCAGTTGTCCTCCAGTGTCTCCTTGCGGTATGTGTTTGGCTTTTTGCTCCTCAGCTTTTTTTTGTTTTTGCACTTTGGGGGGATTTTTTGGGGAAGTTAGAGAAGTCCGTAAGTTTCACAGTCACACTTTTTATTTTAACTGTTTGCTCCTTGAATAGTTGGTCTGTGCTGGGGGATTTTAACCGCCCCGGTGCCTGCCTCCTGTAAGGTCAGGCCAGTGCTGAGCCTGATGTCCCGCCAGCTCAGACTGAGATTGGATTCTTCTTGGAACAAGCAGCTCAGATAAAACACCTGAAATGTTTCCTCCACAGATGGGTTTGTTCATGGTTGAAGTAATGTGGGATAAACATTAGTGCAGAGAGTGATAAGAGAGAGAGAGAGAGAGAGAGCAGGCTTTGTTTCAACACGTATTTCAGACTTCACTGAGCATTAGCTAAACTCCTTATAACTTAAAGTACAGTGAGTGACATCTCCTTATCGGTACGGTATAAGCTTGGAAGAATGCGTTGTTTACCACTGACTGATGTGAATTTTCACCCAGATCTTTAAAGACAAGAAAACCATTGGCTGTCTGACAGAAATCCTTGGTTTTTCCTGTGATTAAATGCAGTCTGAACTGTTGATTGTTCGATAAAGCGACAAAATCCTTTCTTGGCTCGTCCAATTCTGAGTGTGCTTTCGAGGCTTGGCTCTATCCCACACAGCATTTTGGTCGGAGTCCCTTTCAGATCACTGTGAGTGGGGCTGGAGTCTTGCCAAGAAACATCAATACTGCGCTGTGGCTTTCATAGATTGGTCTCATTGCACTGGAACTCTCTGGAAAACTGTTGATTACAGTAGCTTCACCGCGTCCCACCCCTTGCATCTGTGCACAGATGACTGTCAAAATGTAAAATAATGGCAGCAGCTGAAAAAGGGGGTAAAAGCTGTCAAATACGCTGGCTAAATTCGACTAGTTTCTCTGTGTGTGCATGGAGGTTTAAACAGATTATGCTGGAGCCCATGGCGAGACAAAGTGTTTGTGGATAAGCACTGACTTTATGGAGATTACATCCACATTTTATGCATGAAGCTGTGGCTTTTATTCGCTGTGCTGTTCTGAAAGATGGTTCGGTATCTCTTTCGAGGACACGTGGCTATTGGGGAAACCACTGGTAACCTTGGGTGATTGCGCCTCACGATTTACACCCAGTGACAGTGTTCAGCATCAATAAAAGAGGTTGTGTGCTCTTTATGTATTGAGGCGGAAGGTAAGGGTGTGAAGCATTAAGTGATTTTATGCAGGAAACCAGGGTTTGCATCCATCCACTGTCTTGGCTCACCCAGTAGGGTCAACAATGACCCTGATAAAGGCTGTAAGGTGAAACTTCTCCCAGATAGCAAAGTTGTACCAGATAGGGTTATCTGGCCCACATACCACGTGGAATGATGGCACTTGGGAGGTCCACTCCTGTTTGCCAGATCTGAGCCATGAGCAGGCCGTACCGTGGTCACATGTAAGCCACGAACAAACCGAATAAACCAGAATTGGTCCAATCCTGGGCCAGAACCAGCCCACCAGAATAGAAATGACCTGTGGGCCATTTCTGGTTCATTCCGGATGTTCTTGTCTTGCGATAGGGCTGACCTTTCTCTTGATCATCTAGCTTTGATTCCATCAAATTTCCCAGGTGATCTAACCGATAAATAGCTATGTTACTTTGGTACCAAATTAAATTTATTTTATTGAAAGCTGCATCAGTGCCGCTTGGTAAGGTCGTTTCACTCGCTGCTGAATGATTTCTGTACTTTTTACCCACAATCGATTGGGATAAGATTGCCAGAATTCTTACAATTCCTGACCCTTAAGAATTGATTTTCGTTAGCTCCTACTGTGCCTCTACTCTTTCCTTACCTGCACACACACACAAGGAGACGACTTGATTGGACCTATAACAGTGATTTATGTCCTACATGCATTTAAATCGTCAGCCGCAGCTGGCGCCAGTCTGCACACCTAGATCGCAAATGTCAAGGCTCTATCCTTGCCCCCCCTCTTCTGGTTCCTCTCAGGTTTGACACTCAGTGAACAGCCACGGATTGTCTGAAATGGAGCACTAATTGGATTGTCATATTTTCACACAGGGGAATACAAGCGAGCGAGAAAAGGGCTTCACGCAGTGGCCTTGTTTGACTCCCTTTTTTCTCCTCCTCAATCCCCTTCTTGGCCCAGTGCGATTTTTTTTCCATGCGACTGGCTAGAGCTTAAACCCTAATCTCCTCTGCAGTACATGAAAAGAAACCGGCTATCGCTCCTTTGGTTTTCTTCCCCCTCCAATTCCTGGCAGATCAATTCACTCCCTCATCCTAACACCAAACCCCCTCCACGCTACGCTATCGGCAGAAGCTACTGTTGCATCTGGAACACCATGGTGCTGTAAGTCATCTTTTACAGCTGCCTGGAGGGCCATATAATCTCTGCCACCGCCCTTCTCTCACAAACACACGCATAGGCGAATGGACAGAGGAAGGTCAGGAAAGCAAGAGCAACAGAGGGAGGGGGGTGCTGCCATGATAACAAACATCAGAGTCCTCTGGGGCGCAGACCAGATCTGGTGTAAATGCTCTGTTAAAGGGACAGGAAGAGGCAAGAGAGAGGATGACAGTGGCTGCATAGATTGAGTTGTGAATGGTGCACCAGATCTGATACAGATCTGTGGAAAAAACCCTTCCTGAACCTGACGTACATTGTCAAAATTGTGGCCTGATCTGAAACGGATCAGAGGACCCAGCCCCGAATTGATCAGAGGGTGATCAAACCCAGTTCAAACTGCGGTCAAACCTGACCAGATCCAAATGGAGAAATTACACCAACACTGGCAGCAGCATGATGTGCCACCAATTAATGATCAGCTGTGGTTCTAAACATGCCAGTGCTCGTCATTTTAACCCACACCTTATTACTCATACTTGCTCTGTTGTAACGAAACTGCAGTTTTCTCTTACGATGATGACGATGCGCCACAGGATCCAGTTGCGGGTATGCTAAGGGACAGGAACTGATCTGTTTGAACTGACTGCATACAATTTGGACGTAGCCAAACTAGGCTAGGTATGTTCCCCATCAGGCGTAGGGTTAGGGTTAAAAATAAAAGGCAAAATAGGGTACAGCTTTTGTTGTGTGAAGGGTACAGCTTTCAGGTCAGGTGGAGTCGGAGGAGGGTGACCAACATGTTGGGCGGGTTGGAGAGCACCTTTGATGTTACATTTCTGCTCGCTGAGAAAGTCCTCACCACACATTGTGCCTTTTGCCTTTTGAGGATTATCACATATCCCCTCCCAGCAGCAGCACTGTAGGTGGGAGTGAGGTGGGAAGACACAGCATTACAGTTGAGATAGCCGAGGTGAATCTCCTCCTATGTCAGCGAAAGGAGTCCCAGTAAGCCCGACCTGATGGTGACTGCCAGTCGAGGTTGTCATAAGGGGTGGGCGCACAAGAATGGAGCGATTATGAGGTCTGGAGTGGAGGGAGATGGGGGGTATGCCTGCCTCTCCACGGGGGCTGTTATCAGACAGGAACATGGCTGGTAGATTAGGATTAGGCAACATAAGTGAGGAGGACCACTGCTTGAGGCAGGGAAGATCCGTTCATCTTTAGTGTCCTTGAGCACAATACAAAATGCTCTTCAGCATCAGTGTTGGTGTCAGAGTCTCGTTGTTGACCTCTGACCTCTATGGAGGATGTTGAAAGTAGTTGACAATTTCTCAGCTGGAAAGCTCAAATGGATTCAATTGCTCAGTGTGTGTCGCAGTATGGCGGTTTATATTATAACAGGCCATGCCAAACAGGTTTGGCAGACAAATACTGGAAAACTGTAGGCTTTCTAGACTTACCTCAGTTCATTACATTATACGATACGAATACAGTACAATATGCAGATGAAATTGGCTGAAATTTGTGAAATGGGATTGTCAGTTTTTAAGTAAAACTGCAAAACATTTGCAGGTTTCAGCTTCACCGATGCTAAATGTAGATGAGTAGATATAGATTTTGATTTTATTAGCAACTGGTCACATGTAGGGCTGGCCCCAATGCTTTGAAGCTTCACGTTGCCATGGTAATTGATGTCCAAATTGGTATTCGACTGCTTCAGGGTTTTTCTTTCTCTGAAGAGGAAAGGAGATGTTGCGTAGGCTGCAACAAGATATGGGCAAAAGACTGATAAATGGGAAAGAAATTGAGGAATGGAGCTTCTTTATTAGTTTATTAGTCTCTAAACCTGGGCACATAAAAACATACAAATATAGAACAGTATCCGCAGGTGGAAAAACCATTCTGAAGAGGGAGCGTTTCTGCACTGCCTACACAAAGGCAGTCTAGCATGGTCAGGACTGTGACAAGCTTAGGAACAACCCTCACTATGCAGACAGTGTCGGATGTCCCCTGATGTTTCAATACAAAGAATATAATATACAGACGTTATCAATGCCTGCAAGCAAGAGGGAAGTATGATAGTGAGTGTGCCCCCCAGACCCCAATCAAATATTTGCGGGTAATACTTAATGAAGAAAGCTCTATTTTGTGACAGCCCAAGTCACATGTTATATGGTGGATCCTCTTTGTAGCAGCAGACTGTGTGTGTTTCCAGTGTGCAGGCTGAATTTATGGTCAGGACAAGGCAAGGTGATGAGATATATACGGAACATTTCGTAACAGGTATGCAAATTTTGATGTGCTGTGCATCAAAGTACGTATAGAAACAATTGGCATGAATGAAGTACAAGATTATACAAGACATCCACAAATTGAGTTTTTGCTGTGAAGCAATTTTTATTGAGTGTGTCACCGTTCATTTCATTTGTACCGTACACACGCTCAAAAATGTGCATAAAGGCTTGTGCAACCCATTACACATTCCTGCCGCCAGTTTCAAGCCACTCTGTTGATCGACAGTCGGTTGCAGTAATACACAAAGGCGTATGGTAATAAAAAGTAATGCAGGAAAAGTCGGTGAAGAAGACTGCAAGCTAGTAAAGCTAGACAGATGGGTGTAAACAATGCACGATATTTAATATTCCAGAAATCGCCTGTTAGGCCTCAGCGACACACACAATGCATTTTGGGGAGGAGCACTGAATATAAATTGAACTTTTGTTTATTTACAAGAAAACTCCAGGCACAAAAGCACACCACTGCGGAAAATACTCCGTCTGATGTGAATTGAGGCCAAACAGAGTCAAAAGCTCGATGCTGTGCAAAACACAAAGTTAAAAATCAAAGATATTTAAAGTTTGCGGAGGCTCGTGGGACCATCTTATTACGTGTGCAAATTAAGGAAGCTAATTTGAGCGGGCACAGAATGAGTCCCAGTTCCTCCTTTAAGTTAAGGGCACACTTTGGTGCAGTAAAGAAAGACAGACCTCACTCCGACTGTGATCAGCGACTAAAACAATATCACATATCAAACTCTCATAAGGGTTTGTGTCATGGCAACAGGCCTGTAAGGAGCGCCTGCTGCCAGAAACACACTCAAGTAACTCCTCTTTTACTTTTATGCATAATGTGTTTGTTAGTTTGTGAAGGACAGTCATTAAAGTGTCGCCGCGTGAGAAAACGTTTGCACCGAGTTTCTGGGTTCAAACCGTCCGTTGCGCCAGTGTGCTAACATCTGATAATATCTCTGTAATATATATTTGAATATGACTCCTGGGTCGTTAGCGATGGATCAGGTGAACATGCAGTGCTGGCAGCTGAGCGTGAGCGAGACAGCGGTTCTCTTGTGTCCACGGGCCACAGACGAGGGTTCTGGCGCTGCACGCAGACCTAATCAATGCGCTCGTGGCTCCCTGCCTGCCGGCTAATGAACAGCTAATGCTCTCCACTCCTGCTGCTCCGAAAAGCACCCACTTTCAAATTGCCACAGTGATGATTACCTCCTCCATATTGCATGAGTTTTGATGTAAACGATTTAGCTCCACCCCCCTGCGCTCCCGTCTCTCAGAGCGCCCTCACATGATCGCGGTGCTGGCAGATTGCATTTCTCCTTCCCTCCAGACGTATGGGAGCTGTCATGCTGTGCTTTGTGCGAGAGATGTTTGTGTTTGTATCAGTATCTCCATTTTTCCTACGCTCCTCGGAGGACATGAGCCAGGAGCGCGAGCCTCCGTGCTCAGTTTTCTTGAAACAAGCTCTCCGGCTGTTTTGACACTTACGTCAGTGCCGTTTTCCAGCTGCTGCACTTGTTTTAGCATCACTGCAAAAAAGGCTTAACACTGACTCAGCACAGCATCAGCACACAGCCTACAAATGTCTTCGCCTCTGAACATCCCCCTGAATAAACATATACAACCGCATTGTTTATTCAGAAGGCTAATTAGCTAATTGTTTAACCCCATGCTACTCCGACTGGTGTACTCAGCAATTCCAGTCCTTCATTAACTCCGCCTTTGTGCTTTTTCCCCCTCTTTGTAATCCACATTTCCATGTCACAGACCGAGCTGCGGTAATTGTAGAGGGAGATAATTGTTTACATACTGCAGGACACATGAACTGACAATAGAGCCAGGCTGGAGCCTGTGTCACAGAGGAAAAAGTCATTTTTTTGTCTGCAGAAGCCAGGTCCTCAGGCGACCTCAGAGGAAAAGCAGAGAGTTGATCAGGCTGCACAGGCTTATTGGCCTGATGACAGATGATGCATTAATGACTGCAGCATGTGATCTTTCTCTCTGTGTGCCTGGGCTTTATGTAACTGTGGCGGCCTCAGACAACAAAGGCAAAGTTGCAAGTATTGGTTTCTGGACAAATTGGCACACTGACACTGGCACACTGACACAACGGCTGTATTGTGTGTTTCTCATACAGAGAATATGTACTGCTAGATAGGAAAAGAGTAACCATTTTGGCTAGACTGAGGGATGTTTCAGAGCCACTGATTGCATCTACAGTTTGTTGAAGTCAGATGAATCCTCTGTTTTCTTTTCTAGTTGGACAGTGCCTTGATATTAATTTGTTCAGATGAGATAATGCAGCCTGCTCGCATGCGCTCAGACTGAGGATGTTATTGCACAAATAATAATTTTTTTTCACCACTTGAAGACAGTGGAGCAGCCTGTAAACACAAAGTTGTGCCATGTTGCTGTCCACATTTCACTCAGCGTTGATCTCTGGTTTGATCCTCACCAGCCCTTTAGTGAAATATCTTACTATTGTTTTGGTGCTGAGCAGCAACAAACAGTACATTTAGCTGAGCTAAATGTGCTAGCAGCTCCTACCTTTTCTTCTGTGGAGATTTAGCCATTTTAATGCCGGGCCTTGCCTCTGCACGTGGACATGTTCACCCCGACAGTGTTTTCCAGGGTCGCCGTCGCTGCATCCCATGTCGATTGTGATTGGTTCAAAGAGATACAAGAGCGTTAAGGTGCAAGCAGACCTGTCTCGACCAGTGGAGATGGCTCTGCTAAAAATTAAACAGGAAAAGCAGTATATTTACTTACCTGCCTATGTTTGAGGTGTCTTAATGTGAGCTACAGGTAGGATCTCTGTAGACAGCCTTCATGTAACTGATCTCCGCATCTCTAGAGGTTAGCCTAGCATAGAATAAAGACTCGTAACAGAGGGAAACGGCTAGCCTGGTTCTGTTGCAGCTCATGGGGCGTTCCATTTGAAGTCAGAAGTTAGAATTTCTGAGTTCCCAATGAGCACTTTCAACTGGAACACCCCCTGACTTGAAAAAAAAACAACCCCAACCTCAAAATCCAAGATGGCTGCACCCCAATTTCTATCCGTGGACGAGTTGCTTCGGTGTTTGTATGCTCAAAATGCTGTGTAATGCATTGTAAATCAACTGGTATCAGCTAACAATAGCTAACAATCTCTAACCTGACTAGAACTGGTATGCCAACTTGTTCTCCTGGACCACAGTCAACTCGGCTAAACGTTATGACTGCAGCATGTGATTGCTTTGACTCCATTTGAACCTTTTGTCATTTTGTCTAATCGGGGTTTTTGTTCATCAAATAATACAAAATAATAACAATGCTGATTGGTAATAGTGCATACTCTGTATTCTGCAGTCATTTGCTGTATGAACTGACATCACAATGGAAGCCAGCGTGAATGATATTCCAACCCACTTCAGTTTAATAATCCTGCTAATTCAAATGGCAGCACACTGAGTGTTAATTAGTGCTAATGTTTTTCACCACTCATAACCCAACCTGAGGATGGACCAGTATGAATTTAGGAAAATTAGGCTGAAGGCAGCATGTGCGCACGGGATCATGGGATTCCTAAATGGTGTTTCCATAGCAACAGTGGTTTCCCCTCACTGCAGGTGATAATTCTGTGGTGGTCCACCCGGCCGTGGCCTACCTGTAGTGGGGGCTTTTGGAAGGGGCGGCGGGGTGGTGTGTAGTTATTCATTCTTCCATTAACCTTTGTTTATACCAGGTGGTCCAGTGAGAATTAGCAACCTTCATTTACACACAGCAATAAAGGCAGGGATAAGGCATATTATGTATGTAAAAGCAAGATTTATTTAGCAAATAAAAACAGGACATTAAGAAGACACAGATATAAACGTTTAACACAAGTTCAGACAAAGATTCCTGTTGGAAAATGCTGGTCCAGTTTAGGCTTATGGATATGCAATTAAAGCTCACAGTCAGTAGAATATTCTGTCGATCTTTCAAATTCAACTGCAGTTGCACCTGAAGCTAAACATTAAAGTCTGTTTTAGTTTCAAATCAATCTTAATGTCTGATCAGAGACTGCTCCAGCATCAACAGTGCTGAAGGTGGAGCTCACCTTTATCTAAACCATTGTGGACACCTTTGTTTCCATTGACCCAATCGTGGGAGAAAGCGTGTCTATGGATTAGTGTTCATTATACCTTGGCTCCGAGCCACGGCAGATAAATTACCCGCAAACAAGGATGTTTAAGGCACCAGATTTAGACTTGATTGGAGGAAGTGTGCAGGACACCTGAAGTACCCCACACGGCGTGCAGTTATTAGACTGCCAATGACTGTGACGAGCAGGTGACTGATTGGCCCCGGTTCCTAGTAAACAACGCTGTAGATTGGCCCAGTCTCTGATTGCAGGACAGTGGGGTAGCCAGCAGGAGGGAATACATTTCCGTCAACCCACTGAGCATCGCGCTTCTCTGTGTTAGATCCAAGCAGGCGTGTGAACAACAACCTGTAAGCGCTAAGTGAGATTTATAGACCATAGGTAAGCAGATTGTTGGAATTAATTTCCTCTTAGTGATCCTGCCTTCCTGTAATTACACATCCTGTTTAATTAAAAATAGATATTTTTAGAATATTGGCCATCAGTGACAATTCGGACCAGCACTCACATGAAGGTAGATTTGTGAGACGCATAGATGGGTTGAACAAAATAACAACACAAAGAAGAATCACAAAACTAAAGCCAAATGTTCAAGGCAGGAACGCTGCACCATTATTCTACTTTCACTTGGGCTTGCAGAAAGTGAACAACAAACATAATTTCCTCTATTTCCTCTAGCCAATTACGCTTCTGTCCGAGTTGAGGTGGAGAACGACAGGTGCAACAAAACTGCTACGAGGCTGAGAGAGATGTCAGTCAAACACAGTTTACAACCACACACGCCCATCCTCAAACAAGATCTAATCAGGCAAAAACACACCTGTGTGATTGAACCATAGGTGCTGAGCCTTTAAAAGCCCTTAAAATGAAAATTGACGTAGTGATTGGCATGCCAGTGATTGTCATAGTAACATCCTGGCAGGACATAACATGGGTCCAACGTGTTGATAACGTGTTGATTCGTGCGAGCCCACACAACCAGGAGGGTTAGGGTTAATCAGCTAGCAGCAGTTAGCAGCTTCCTAAAAGAATGACATTGTTTAGAAAGCGCCACCCGACGAGTATGTGAATCATCGAACTAGATGCCAACGCCGTTGTGTTACAAGATGTGCGTTTTTTTTCTCACGGAATGATGGCATGCTATCTGAAATCACGCACAGGAGTGGCACTATATCACCGATGGTTTGTTCAGTTGTAGAGAAGGGTCTTCAGAGTGGTGGGCTATTGCCTACATGTGGATGTTGAGCAGGTAATGTTGACTATGTTAAGCATGGTAATGTTTGCTGACGCTTTTGCTGGTAAGGATTAGGATTCATCCTCTGGGGACCGCAAATATGTATACCAACATTTCTGGCAATCCATCCAATAGTTGTTTTAGCTACTAAGCTACTAGTTGTTTTAGTTACCCTTTGTCACTGAAAGGCTACTCACTCCAATATCCCTGCCACGTTAGTGAGTTTCGCTGTGGAGCGAGTTTCACTGTGGAGCGAGCCAGGATTATTATTTCCAGGACAAAAACTAAACTTTTATGTTCTACAATACAGGGCTGTCAGATGATATTACATTATGTTGTAAGACAATCTATTATTTAGTCTCCCCCCTGTGGGCCCGAAACCTCAAAATCACTTATAATTCCTTCACATTTGAGATTCGGCTGACTCAATGCTCCGCTGAAAGACATAAAAGTGGTTCTTTCATTTATTTGTTTAATATTGCTCCTGCAGACAACACTACCCAGTCAAACTCTATAAATACCCTGTGAATCAAAGCGTGGAGTTTCCCTGAGCTAGCTACTTCACAGGCCATCCCTTACAGCTGAGAAGAAAGCTAAATTAGTTGTTTCCAGCCGTCCCTCTTGAGGATGACGTCCAGCAGTTCATTCAGTAAGCAGACAGAATAAAGTAGGACCCATGCAGGGGCTACATCTGTACCCCCATGTTGCTAACTGTATCGCGCGAGGTGATGTATTTAAAGTTTGCGTACGGCCTTTAGGAGTTGCTGAGAGACTCTGCTCCTGGATATCCATTCATCATGTCTGCCATGTCTGTCACTGCCTGTTTGTTATTGTGGCTTTCTACATCCTGTGTGTGGAAAAAAAAACCCGGCTGCTTGCACTCTCGCCGCACCACAGACTCATTCATCACGGACCTCGTTGGTGCCTCTGTGTGTCTCAGTGTTCTCTTTGAAAAAGAGAGGTTCTCGGAAATGGTTAACAATGTTGATTTAAGAGTTGTTTGGATTCTGGCAGGTGACTGCACGGGGCGATCGCGGATTTGGTCGCGCACTTTGGGCTTTCTGAAGTAGGCCAGCCCTCGTTTGTAATTGACGGACTGGCCTCTTTTCTTATGTTCATCCTCAATGGAGGTGAGGGACACATTACAAGTACTGTTACAGCTATCCATGCTGCTACCACTGACAAGTACCACTTTAGCTTGTATTTGTGCCAACCTTGCTACAACTGCTACTACTACTGTAAAGGTATCTTCAAATAAAGCTTGGAACAGATCTGAAGATTATGTCAACCTCGTCAGACCAGACGTCCCGCCAATAACTATTTCCACCAGTGTACACAGATTCTTTTTGGTCTGAACATCAGAAAAGAACACATATTGAATTACTTAATAAATACAGAAGACAACACACTCGGTGACATGTCAGCTAGACAACCTCCAAAATGCCACAAGAGCACAAATCCTTCCAGGCCCTTCTTCCAAACCAGAAATGGAGATCCATCAACAACAGTCTCCCTGGTGATTTATGCTGCAGTTCACAAAGAATAGGCAAAATATGAGGGGGAAAAAAAGGCATTTGGATGAGACGCTGTGGAGTGGAAGGATATGTGGGCCAAATGCTACAGAGAGCTGTAGGTGAACTTTCTGTGAGCTGTGACCCTGTTTTCAAAACCGATCAGGCCATTTCTCACTTCAAAATGTTATAATGATGATCTTAGTAGAAAGTCGGGCGGTGACAGGATCAGAAGTTAAGTGTTCGGCAATTGAACAGAACACACTGTATGATTTTTATGTCCCAACTGCCAATACCAAATGGCCCAGACTGGAGCGGATTTGGTCCAGCTGGGTCCCTTCTGATGCCCAATGGTAGCTATAATAAAGTAGACAGCTGTGATGTCTAGACTCCCCTTTAGCAGTTAAAACAGAAATTAAAGCTGGTATTTGCACTATTTTGTAACAACGCTAGAAATGTCTGCCAGTCGGTCCGACACTTTTGTCCAGACTGATATATCTTAATGTCTACTAAATGGATTACCATCAACTTTGTTAAAGATGTTCATGGCCCTCAGAGGGTGTTGATTCTGAACGCCACCAGAAGGTTGATCAGCTATTTGTAGTCTATCGATAACTATTGGTTGGACTGCTATGACATCAATTAATTGCGGTAACTTTGGTGATCCGTTGACTTTTTCTTTTTCTTGGGCCATCAACAAGTCAATATGTTAATTTCCCCTAAACTTTGTTTGTCAACCGAATACATGCTTAGTTATTACATTCCCATCAGACTCTTCACTTTGTGTTCAGTGCAAATTGTCAAACATTAACATGTCAATTTTATCACGGTCAACATAATTGTTGTAAATACAATATTAGCTACACATAACATGTGTTAGCATTGTCATTGTGGGCATGCTAACATGCTTATATTTGCATTTAATTCAAAGCACCACTTGAAATAAATAACAACTTCACAATTGTGACTGTAGACTCATAGTCTTTTCTTTAGGTAATTCATTAATATATTGTTTCATTAAAAGTACCATTTTCTAAACTGCTTATCCTGTTAAGAGTAGATTTCAGAGCAGATCTTAAATGGATTCTCAGAAAACCCACACAAACAGGTAACATTATTTTTTTTTTAAAAAAGGGACCCAATCCAAAAAAGAACCAAGGATATCTCAACCTACTCCAAACTGTGGTCAAAGAACAATTAATTGGCCGATATAAGAATATTACATGCAATTTTTCTTTGCATTGAATGGTCCATGCTCCCCATCTTTCCTCAACAAAACAATTATTTCTCCAGTGGTGATTATGACAAAACTTACATAATCACTGCTCATAGTTACCAGGTTTGAATCGACTTGGGTGTTGTGTGAAGTTCACACACAACAAAGTAAAAAAGAAAAAACGGCCAAGCAGGGCGGGCTACATTGTCGGCAATTTGCTGTTGACTGTGTGAGCATCTGTTTGTAGCTCAGATCGCCTTCTTCTGTGGCCTGTTCCCTTGTCACCGGTGGTCTGAACCCAACACCATTAGACATATTGTCGCAAAGACCTAAGACTTATAAAAATAGCACCGGACTCAACTGGCCTGGATTTAAATCAGATCTCGTTCAGAACAGAAATGACCCGTGAAGACCTCTTGTTCACAGTAATGGGCAGGCTGGACTCAATTCCCAGCATGTATAAAAGAGCAAAGTCCGTGACAACTGTTTAAGGTCATACAATGACTCAAGCCTGTAAAAGCGAGCTACAAGAAGTGAATGCTGCGGAGAAAAAAACATAATCAGACCTGCTCTTTTCCTACAGTGAGAGCAGCTTTAAGATACTCTTCAGTGGAGTTGTGTTTCCATCTGGGACTGCAGCGGTTTTCAGTGTGTGAAGTCAAGAGTTCACGCTGCGCCCAACCTGCCTGGACTAGTTTAGTCTCCTGACCAGTAACGGCAGCAATCTCTCAACACCTGCCCATCAAAGCCTCCCACTTCCTCCCCTCTCCGCCGTGCGATTCGCTGTCGGGCAGAGCGATGACGGCTCCCTCGCCTTCTAATTGGTCATTTTCCTCTTCCAAAATCCGGGAATGGTTGACATCATTTGGCATGTCTCAGTATGACTTCTCCTATTCCACTTGTGGTCAGTTCTGAGAGAGACCACATCTCTGCAGCTTTGATCTTTATTTATTTTTTTTTTTTTCATTTTTGTTGTTGTTTTTTTCCCACCGATCCGAAGGCTTTAAATTGCTTTCTGGTCTCATTCTCAGGCAAAGAGCTCGGAAATGCTCCAAGGTCAGAACTACTCTGTCAGCACGTCTGTGCTCGAGTGCTAACTTACTGCGGTACGGACAGAAGAAAGCGCTTTGCCTTGAGGGTTCTGAGTTCACAAGACCTCACATTAGCAAATCTTGAAGTCATTCTTTTTCTGGGGTACCCAAAAGTTAGTTTTCACTTTGCACTCTTAGTTATTTTATTGGAGCTGAAGTTTGTTCAGGATAAACGGAAGAAGGATCTGGATTTGAATCTCAGATGTGTAAATGGAACAGTAGTATTTGCACAACTGCAAACCCTCCGTACCCTTGATTTGCTTTGTGAAAAAGTTCAATAGGTCCCATATTTCTTCCTCTACCTTTCGCCTGAGAACAAACACTTCAGAGAGGAAGCTGTAAAATCGATAGTTTCTGCAGTTTTACATGCTGCTGACATCATGCTGGGTTCATCAGGAATGAATCATTTCACTCTTTTAGCCAGCTTCGCTGTCGGTGATTTAAAAGGTGAAGGTGAGAAGTGGGAGGCTTCTGTTTGAATTTACGTCCAGTGGAAGCTCTGTTTGCGGCCTCCTTTCACTGCGCCGCTCGGGTTTATTTGGAGCAGCTGTGCTTATCGCTACAATCAGCTTGTAAAAACCTCGGATGCCTTGGCAGCTTCTGGCAAGATACGAATCCTCAGGTTGATTCACTGGCAAACGTCAGACACCCCTTAGTCATTATTAAAGGTGATGTAATCGAAACAGCTAAATGATATCTCATCTTCTGTTCATTATTATTATGGCGTAAGGACGGCCTCTCTCTTTTATTCATTTATTTGGACCTATCTTTAGTCGCCGAGATGGATCCCTAGAGTGGGCCAATGGATGACTTTTTCAAAGACTGGTATTGTGCTGGTGGGCTCTTAAATCATTAATGCTATGGGCAGTGTAAAGATGACGCTGCACTTCTATCCAGAGTGTGTGGTCTGGTTTTTGTCTCTTTGTGTTAATGTTCATGCTGATTGAAATCAAGTGTTTGGTTTTAAATGTCTTTGTTACTCGTATTAATCTGACCAAACATGCACAGCCTTTTTCTAGGTAGAAACATAGCTAAAATAAGAGTTGCACTGTAGTATAATGCATACTTATATCAGTCATATATGTATGCATACATACAGGTATTGTGCATACCCCTGCCAACAGTCCCCGTTTGTATTCACTCATAGATACCAGCCACCTATGATTCACTATGATTGAATCCCTGAGAAATTAATGAAAATGTTGATCCGTTTATCCAGATCTGCACCAAAAGTTAATTGGGTCCTTTCATTTTATTCCATCCAGGTGCTCAAACACAACCAGCCATATATAGACTGTATGATCATCATATTTTAAATAACCTTTACAGAAAGTGAATTTCTGAGTAAAGTGAAACAAAATTTCTATTTTAACTTAACATTGTACGTACGTTCAAATTAAACAACACAGCTGTGGACTTTTAACTGCCAGGCGGCTCCATTCATACTACAATGAGCCAGCGTAGAGCCTATGTATGGGAAACACTGCATTTCCTGTACAATTCCACTGAAAATGAGACCAGAGGTAAAAGGAAAACAGCTGTGACAAGCTACAAAAACTGACAGGACAACACAAAGTTATATTAGCAAGGTCTGTGGATGAAACGTTACTATAAGTCTGCCATGTTAATGTAGGCTGTTAACCATCATAATCTGCCCCTGATGTTATCCTGCATTTTAGCTGGTGAAAACCTGGATCAGAATGAAGTTCAAATGAACTACAGACCACCTTGCGATGGGATCAAACCGGCTGCAATGCCCGCCAGACATATAAAGACCAGGAAAAAAGTGCTGCAAACAGCTTCTTTGTTAGTTCCCACTACAAAAGATGTCCCCAGGAGGACCACATTCTGCAACAGTGACCCGCACACACAGACTCACAAGGTGCCACAGAACCATTTAACCCTTCGGCTCATTCCAGCAAATAATCCTCACATTCACCAACAAAGTCTGCCCCAAATCCACCATCATGATTGACGACCAACTGACTTCCGCTAAGCATGTTGCATCTGTCACTTGGTCGCGTCGCTCCACACTACATTCAGTCAGGAAAATGTCCCGTCTGACCCCCTCTTGCATGCACCGCTCATCTCTCGCCTTGACTACTTCAGCATCCCTCTGACACGGCTGCCGCGAAATGGCCCAAAAAGTGGCAGACTGTCTGGTCGGCTCAGACGGCTCATGTCACTCCACTTCTCATTACTCTCGGCTGGCTCCTCGCTGCCGCTGCTGCTGCTCGCATCACGTTCAGATCACTAACGCTTGACCACAGAGTGGCCGCTAGCACAGCAGCCGCCTACCTGGATCGGCTCATTCAGGTTTATGAGTCTTCTTGTTAACCGCCGTCTGAAAATGAACAACGACCAGCAGTCCTTTTGTCGCTGTGAGGAAGGAAATCTCAGTCCAAACTGTTGTCCTCGTCTTGCAACGAGGAAGTCATAAATAAAGTGACCATATTTATTTTCCATCTAATTTCCAGCATTCCTATATATCACAGATATTCTCTGGTCAGTTCGCCTTCTGTTGTCCTCTCTTGAAGCTCAGGGTTCACAAATGGAGATGTTTTCTCAGTACGGGTCAGTGTCGGAATCAATAAGCGGCGTCAGCGCTCCGTGACCGACGCAGCATCGGGAGTTGTATTCACTCTGGTCTGATGTACTCTTACAGGGATGTTGCTTTTCTCGACGCTTCTGATGGTCCTTTTGTTGTTGGCCGGGGGGATGCACCCCTTCGCAGCGAAAGGGGCTGACGCCGGCGCATGCAATATGCATGAAGCTGTCGGACAAACGGAGAGGGAAGCGAACACACGTAGCGCATTTTGAATACAAATGCTCCGGGAGAGTATCGGCTGGACGGGGAGCACTTAGCGGACCACCTCAGGCTATTGGAGGTGTTTCCTGATGACCAGCTGATTGTTCTAAATGAGCTTCTCTAAGATTGCGGGCACCAGCGGCGTTAATAGAGCGCAGAGTGTCTACTGGGGTTTTAAATGAAGACGTGTTATTTTTACACTGCACAAAGGCCCTTAATCAGCTAAAGGACCAGTTCACCCAACAATGAAAATTCCGTCATTATCTACTCAACCTCACGCTGATGGCAAGTCAGGTGAAGTTTTCATGTCTGGAGCTCCACAGCAAAACAGTATAGCAGCAATATCTTAAACATTTGAAGTAGATGTTAATTCATTTTAAATGTGAAGCAACAACCCAAAAGAAAAACATATATTGGCTCCATGTTGCTCAAAAAAAAAGTAGTCTAAAGTAGACTAATACATTTAAATTGTACGTGCTAAAAAGTTTTAACAAGTTAAAATTATGAGTCATTTTGAGGTAATCGTTTTTTAAATCTTTTTTAAAGTAAGATTACTTTCTCAGATTTTACAGTGCAACTGTTTTAAAGCTGAAATCTGTGCTAAGCCGCTAAGCTAAAAGTGTGCACCCTGTCTGAAGTGGGGGCACGACCTCGACTGCGCGTTGACAGTGTAAATAACATCATTTCAAATCAATTTGGACTCTCGAGGCTCCTGGAAAATTGGATTACACCGGACAATGGAGCCATATCATGTTTTTCTTGAGGTCCCCATTTACTTCAGTTGTTAAGGAGAATGCTGCAATGCTGAAATGTTTTGTGGACTATAAAACGTAACCTGATCCTCTATTGGCATGAGGCTGATCAGATAACAGCTGCATTTTCATTTGTGGGTAAACTTATCCTTTAAAGCTTCTTTAAGGGGATTTTGACATCAGTCTCGTACAGTATTAACGTGCTAACCGTAGAGAATTTTTTTTTAAATGGTCCTGAACTTGCAGTTCCTCCAATTCTGATGATGCATTTAATCTATTGTGCAATTAGTGAGATTTGATGGGAAAACAGCAGGATTCCTTTATGATATTAGAGAAGAGACTGTGACTTGAATGTAATTTCTGATTTAATTGATCTAGTTTCAGCCTAAAATCTTCTGTTCAACACAAGGTTTACATTTTTTCTCGTACACAAGGTTCATCAGCTGTAGATCTGGCTTTGTTTATTCCTTACACATTGCCTCACAGTTTTCTCCGAGGTCTGTTGTTTTCTTTCTCTGCCTATAGCTCCAGTTCCTCAGCAGCAGCTTGCTTACTGCTGCACTGTGCGATCTAATTGGACATCAGGCCTCCAGGGTGACTGTGAAGCCAGTGTGACCCAGACAGGGAGACATGACCCAGAACCAAAAGGGACTGCTGATAGACATATTTGTGTGTGCGTTCACAGAGAGAGGTTGCGGTGTCTGGATTTCTTTCCATTCACGCGGCACCTAAACTGTTCCGATGCTCCGAGGCCGATATTTCTTAAGGGACTGGTTTCTTTTTTTTCCACTTTTTTCCTCTCGCCCGTCCTCCATACCAACACCGCCGCCGCCACCGTTGTTGTTGTCACCCCTTGCGATTTATTGCTTTGTCTGCTCCGGGGAATCTTGGCTGGCCCACCCCCCCCAACAAATCAAGCAGTCACCCCCTCCCACCTCCAGGCAGGTGCAGAGGTCAAACAATGCACAGCCTCCTGTTTTTTATGAGGGAGGAGGAGGGACGGCGGGCGCACTGACGCTGTGGAAGTGACTGGGATGTGATAACGTCTGCCGAGGTGCCCCGAGCTATTTGGCATTGTGGAGCAATACTTGTGAGATGAGAAATTTCACACGATGAGATAAGATGAATTTTATTGATCCCTGAAGGGAAACTGGGTCATTTCGGCGGCAAATGATGGATGGCAAGCTTGAGAGTACAGAGCGAAGACGTGATGAAGAATTTAAAAGCTAATTTTTTACACATTTTTACATGAAGTTTAATGGATTTTTTTTTTAAACTTAGCCTGCCCCTTGGAATATTGCATGTCCAGCTTTTTATGATTTAGCTGCTTACTTCAGTCTAATTTAAGGTATGAAAAGTTAATTTGTTGACTTGGTTTCTCGCTCAATAGCCTGTTGCTTTTGCGAAGTAGTCAGCTTATGAGCGTCGTGTTAAAACTGCAAATACCAGAAGAAGGCTAAAAGTCTAAAGTCATGCTAACGACTGTATGCAGGCACGTTGGTTATCTGACTCCGACCTGATAAGCGTTCCGTTGGGCACCTATTCATGAGAATTGCTCATTGCAGTCCGATCGTTCTCCAGTGCTGACACGGTGCTGTGGCTTGGCTGTGCAAGACTAGCATGGCGGGCGCTTTGAGCGGAATGCTAACATTAGCGTGCTTACATGTTCGCAGTGACTGTATTAACATGCTGATATAAATGTAGATATACTGTATAGCAATGTTCACCTTGTTCAGTCTTACAGTAGTTTAGCGTGTCAGCATGCTAACATGCTAATTAGCCCTGAACACAAAGTACATAGGAATGTTAATAGTTTGCAGGCTTTTAGTTAGAGACCAAAGTATTGGATAAATTGAAATGTGACCTGCAGGTGGCGCTAGAGGAGAAGTCGAGCATACTAAAGTCATTGGTAATCATCATCCTGGCACCGTCGGTATCCGTGCAAATCCATTCAACAAAGCTATTTCGCTAAACCAAAATGAGAGACCCACCTATAGACTTTGTCATCCAGAGAGCCAGGCCACTAGCATGGCGAAAAATCACCTTTGTGGAAATCCAGCTTGAAAGCGCTGAAAGCCAGATAGAAGAGTTTTCCACAAGTGCAACATACTATACTATATACTGTCATCTTTATGTGTGTGTTCATATACATCAACACTACTGAGACGACCTCTTTCTGTCCATACCTCTACAGAGGTGCTTTGTTCTCCCACCTCTCATCATTGTGTCCCTGTGTTTGATTCAGCGAGCCCGTTCTCCCCGTGTTCACTCCTCCACAGCGAGGTGAACATGAAATCCAGCCGTGCGGATGCAGAAATGCTGTTAGTACAGGGCTCCGGCTTCACGAGGGACTGCCGGCTGAAATGTCACACCCTTAGAGAAATCGGCGAGTTTCAGTGAGGGGGCTGGCGGTCGCACATGGCTCCGTGTTGTTTTTCCTCTCCTCTTTACTGCATTCATGCCTCGGTGTCTCTCTGTGTGTCACGCCTGGTGGTGGAGCAGATGGGGAAACAGTACAGCCTGAATGGGACACATGCACGGCTCCAATATGTTGGCAAACGGCGCAAAAAACTGTCGCCTTTGTCCCCTCTAATTCCCTTATCTCGTGGGCAAGGTGTTGGTGTTGTTGCCTCTCAGCGCCACTGGCAGCGGCAGCAGTGATCTCTGCTTATCTGAATTGTGAGTTAATAACCAGCAGCCGGTTCTCTCTCAGCTCTGTCCACTATTGTCTCAATCCACATGAGGACCCAAGTATTTTAGGAACAGCAGGAGCACAAGAGCATGTATTACATCTTACCACCTACAGGTCCACATATTCATATACCCCGCTGTATGCTTTCTATAGGAGTGGAGGTGGACAAAATCACAAACACTTTACAATACAAAAAACAGTATTGTTAGATTTGAGCATAAGGGAATCAGGCAGTAACTCTCTGGCATCTTTGTGAGCTGTTTCTTTGACAGCTGACTTAAAAAGTTGGAGCAAATATTCATTAAAGCTAACACACACTGTTCTGGTAACATGGAATAGCAACACCGACTACACTGACTGACAGACAAAAACGTGTGAGACATGTAGAAAACACCGTACATGGAGAAGTTGCAGTGGAGTGTGTTAAGCTGGGAAGTGACTCTTCTTTGAGCAAGGGCCATTAAAATAGAGTTAACCTCGACCTCTGAGGAAGAAGGGATGTGAAATGAATAGCAAATGTTTTCTAGAGAGATCAGGGCCATTATCCAACAAAGAGCTCTTTAAACTTTCCTAGAGACCAGCACCCTTTAACAACCATGGACCATTCTGAGTCCACCCATCATGAATCAAACACATCTTGCTGAATTCAACATGTCTAAAGTTTAGTGATTTTCGTAGAAAGACGCCCAACGTGGGGCTTGAACCCACGACCCTGAGATTAAGAGTCTCATGCTCTACCGACTGAGCTAGCCAGGCTAGCAATAGAGCTAAAATGGGTCCAATTTCTGGCTGCATTAACACCTATGGACCGAGAAGGGTGGATGGTTGTAAATAATGTATCAGTTGACCAAATGAACCCAAGTACAGATGTGAATACACCCCAAGAGTGTTATGCTGTACTGACTGGAAACTACAAACCTCTTTGCCCTGGAAAGTGTCAATCCTCGAGTGTGGCGCCACAGACTGTTTGGCCAGCAAACTGAAGACATATGACGCTTAGAGTTCAGTTAAGTGAAAAGCACCCTGCGACAACCACAGATGTCCTGGGTTCCGCTGACATTTACAGACAACATACTCCGTCTGTGTCCATCCAAACTTTTTTGTAAATGTTGCGAGCCGGGATTCAGTTAAGCAAGTAGACAACCACAGATCTTTGGGGTTCAGCTGATATTGATACTGAGTCCACATTGTTTGTCTTTGTCCATCCATCATATCTAGTCCAACATATCTAAGCATAAGTGATTTGATTATTGGGCAGAGTGGTCCAAAATACCTTTGCCTTACATTGGGCTCAAATCCACGAACCTGAGATGAAGAGTCTCCCTGCTCTACCGACTGAGCGAGCCGGGCTGGATAGGTCAAAGAGATGGGTCCAATTCGGTCATGCATTTACTCTCATGGACAATGAACACTTGGAACAGTGGAGGGTTAAGAATAATATATAATTTTTTCCCTTTTTTCAGTCCAAATGAACCGAGATACAGGTGTGAATCCACCCTGAGTCTCGTGCTGTACTGACTGGAAACTAGTAGTTTCTTTTCTCAGGACAAGGCCAATCCTGAGTGTGGCGCTTGAGACTGCTGAAAGCCAGAGTTCAGTTGAGAGAACGGTACCCTGCAACAAACACATATATTCTGGGTTGAGATGACATTGACAGAGTCGGCATACACCGTCTGTATCCATCCATCATGTGGAGCCCAACACATCCAGTGGAATCTACCGGAAACTGACTACCAGACTGAGTAGTCTAAAACACCATCGCCCAACGTGGGGCTCGAACCCACGACCCTGAGATTAAGAGTCTCATGCTCTACCGACTGAGCTAGCCGGGCACATTTAACAGAAAAAATGGATCCAATTTGTCGCTGCATTGAGTCCCGTCGACTGAGAACACTCAGATTACTAGAGGGTTGGAAATAATATGTGTGCTTTGTATGAATTTTGTAGTGTATTTGTTGATGTTCATGGTTACCAGAACTGCACCTTACAACAACCACAAATGCCCTTTGTTCATGTGATAGTGACAGAGTAAATGTGCTGTAATCTGTATGTGTTCATCCATCACCATTTCGACACAGCCAAGGAAACGTGGCATGACGAGTGGACAGAATAGTCCAAAACATCATCGCTCAACGTGGGGCTGAAATCCACAAGAATAAGACTCTCATTCTCTATCCCAGTTTGACGGCTCAGACTGCTTGGCCATCCTGACAAGTGATAGCCAGAGTTCAGTTTAAACTACAACATTGTTACAGTATGTGTGTTTTTGTCGTTTTCCTTGTTTTAAAAAAGATCGATTTTATGAAAGAAAACAGGTGAGAAGATGGGTCGGGGGAGCAAAACACGGCAGAAAGAGAGAGACAGAATGAAGTCAGCCTACTTGATGTGAAAGTGAAGTCACCCTCCTTACATAGGAGACAGGCTGGGAGGTACAGTAGATGCACGCCTGTGCATATGTGTGTGTTTCTGGCGTGCATGCACCTTACTTGATACAACGTGAGGAAATGGTGAAGTCATCCAACTTCTCCAGTCAAGCATGAGCACTGCATGCCTGCAGATGCAGTGCACCAACTGAGCCCCCACCTCAGCCCCCCTCCTCCTCCTCCTCTGCAACACAATGGTGTCTGATCAGACAGTTCAGCCCAGTTTCTCTCCCGCATCACTATTATGTTGGCTGTGCTCTTTCACCAGCTTCTGCATTTTCGCAGTCATATTTATTGCCTGTTTGCAGATATTTGCCAGATTTGTCATTTAGCGTTTGCCATCATTAATTTCTACATTCTCCATCTGCGTAGAGTGTTGTAAAATACACAAGCGAGACATTTGCTGTGGTTGGATGGACTCTCCTCAATTCGCTGTTGATAAATGTTGATTGGTTTGTCAGGTTTCCCCTGTGCTGTGTGGCAAAGCCAACAGAGCCAGTGCACTGAAAGTGGCTAAATTCACTTTGTTCTTCTTCGTGGAAACTGAGCAGAGCCGTTTGGCCCCAACCTGCAGACCACAATTTCTAGTTGAGGTCGGATTACGTTTCCACCGCAAATGAACATCTCCAGAATTAATTTGTGATTACTCCCACATAAAACTAGTTTCTTTGCCCCCCCTCCCTTCCATTTTTCTTTGATGGCTAATTAAATTACCAGGCAGAGCCTACATTTAAACAGCAATAAAACACAAAAAACAAAAACGCTATGATCCACTTAGTTGTCCTACCTGTGCTCTCACAAATGGGGCAGAACATTTAGTCTGTTCTGTTTAACCTCTTCATGCCCCGATGGTGTGCATGGAAGCGGGTCTGAATGGAGCAAGTTGCCTGGGCCAAGTGTTCCATTGAGGAGCAGTGCGACATGCACTGAAAACGTCAGAATACTGTTGCACACACCAGGCACGGCGCACAACAATGGCTTTCCTGGAGACGTGTTTCTAGCGATGTGCCTCCGTGTGATTGGTTGCCCAGTTCTTCTCCTGCCACCTGCCATTTCTTCAGGAGCAGATGGTGCTTTTCTGGGGTCTTACCGGCCTCAGCTGCAGCAGGTCTATTGTTGCACCTTTGCATTCATGCTTTTATTCCTTTATTTTTTTTTCCCCTGGCCAAGAGATGGTCGCTTCGCCACCGACATTTTAGAGTCCGGTTAACTAATGTTGAGCCAAATGGTATTGCTGTTGCTGCAGCTTTTGAATCTCGTGCGGTGCATTGTGATTGGTTTTTTGGCAGAAATTGCTGGCAGTGCCCTGGGGAGCACTGGGATTAGATGGTGAGAGTAAAAAACACTGCGTATGACTAAACAACCTCCCAGCAGCAGAGGCAAAACCAAACTTTTGCATAATATTGTATTTGAGTTGTCTTGGCAAAATATCTTGTAGGTCACACGTGATTAGGTTACTTATGCTATTAATTACTTAATTTATGTGTTTGGCTTATTTCGCATCAGACATTATGGCCATCGATATTTTCACCTGCTTGACAACTACACTTGATACTGGCAAAAAGCCAACATTAGCCTGCTAACGCAAACCCTGCCTGAGTAGGATTGCTATATGCATCTACCCAAACGAATCTTTCCAAGGGGGAAAGCCTACTGCAGTCTGATTCAACCAGACTAAGCGACTGAGGTTTGGAAAAAGCCCCAACTCTATTTCCATCTTCTACCTTTCAGCTTACCAGGACTGGGGCGGAATTGCTCATCCAGCATGCTCTATCCATTGTTCTGTGCAGATACGTTTGGCCGAGATAGGCTGAAACATTAACATGCATTTAGTGCATGAACATATACACGCTTTCCGTTTTGTGTTCACATCACTGGGAATAACCAGCTTTGAACACCTTTTCTGAGCAGCAGACTTAATCTGAAACAACACTATATACATCCTTGGCTTTTAATTAACCTGAGCTGACTGTCTAAGTATGAATATTATGCGAGGAAAAGCTCTGAAACAGCCAGAGGCTTGAACCGCCTCCTCCTGCTGTCTAGGAAAGCCTGAATGGTCATTTCGCTGTAGATAATACAATATGTTGCTGCGCTCCTCGGTTTCCTTGCTGCGGGCGTTTTCCATCACAGCTGGTTGCTCAGACGCTTCCCTTCCTGCTTGTTTGAATCGTTGGCTGGACGATTCTGACCCCGCAGCCATCCTGTCCTCCTCCTCTCATCATCCTCTGGCTGGCCAGTCTGGACGGAGGGAATGGGGACTGTCTCATTATCGCCTCAGCCTCTTCCTGGACCTCTTCCAAACTGGAGCGAGTTTGGTTCGTCTGGACTGGAGCTGGAAACGGTCAGCTGTCACCTCTCCGGCCGCATCTGGCTCCCTGCTCTAACATCCTCCCGTCCTCTTTATACTCAGATCTCCTTTCAGCTTGAGTCTTTTGCTATGTAAATGTCCCTTTTCTTGTTTGCTGAAGTCACCGAGCTTTAGTCAAGTCCGCCGAGCAATATTGTTCTCTGATAACAATGCCCTTCTTCACATTCGCATTGCATCACACAGTCATACAGGGAGCTGCCCAGTATAATCACTGTCTTTTGCTGGTTGCCACTGGGAGCTGCCCAGTACAGAACAGTTGGAGAGTCACTGCCTCACTACCCTCCCGGTTCCTGTCCGATTCACTCACCTCTCTCTGATTCTGTTTTCTGTGCCTGAACGTCCGTTCGATCTTTCATCCGTCTTCCCCCTTTGTTGTTTTTCACCCTTCCCTCTTTCTCTCCTTGCATCTGTCTGTCCTGTTTTTCCCTTTATTCTGTCTCATTTTCTCTCTCCCTCGCCCGCCGTTCCTCGTGGCCTCTATCTCCCTCTCTCTCTGTCAGTCTCTATAACCTTCTCATCTCTCCCCTACCCTTTTTTGTCTCCAAAACCTTCCTTTTTAATTGGCTTTGTTTTTCTTTTGGCCTGTCTGGCTCTCTCTGCCTCTGTCTGGGTTTTATTTCCTCCTTTCGGCCCTTCTTTCAGTAAGTCAGATACCTCCCGTTAAACCATGTCATGCCTCTGTATCCATGTGCTGGCCATCTAACAGGACACTACAAAGGTTAGATGCTCCCCGTGTCCTTGATCCTGGATCTCATCATTAAAGCATTAAAACCCTGGATGGTTAGATTTATGGTGATTTTGACAAGGATGTGGTTAGTGCAGTTCTATAATTAAAAAGGTGTCTTCAAAGTAAGTGCACACGCTGACTGGATGATTGAAGTTCAGTTTCTCACGTCGACACTATGATTCAAATCATGATGAGCAACGTAGGTCGACATAGTCACGAAGTAAATGTATTCAAGGGTTTAAAAAACAGAACTATGATTGAGTCCTTTGTGCTTCATCTATTTTAGAAAATGGAGTATTGATTGCTCGTTGAGGACTAAGCCAAACTCTCCATCTGCCTGTGAGGAATCCAGTTGCAGAGTATTGCTTAAGTTTACCAACTTCATCGGTGAGAATGTGTTGAACGCCGAGCCGAAGTCAACAAACAGCATTCTGATGGAGCTGTTCTTATTCTCCAGGTGCATGAAGGCCGAGCGAAGGGCGAATATGAATGGATATGGCATCCTCTGTGGATCTGTGGGTTCTGAAAGCATACTGCTGAGGGTCCAGGCTGGCAGGGATGTTGTCTTTGATGTGCTGGAGAACCAGTTTCTCAAAACACTTCATCTGGGTTGGGGGTGAGAGCCATAGGGCGGTAGTCGGGAAAACTCAGACAAACAGATTTTTTTTCCAAGAAAATCAAACCTCTTGAATGTTAAAATGTGATTAAAAAAATATAGTTGTTGAGGTCCTCCTGGGGTAAGTTTTGGGTTAACCCACCGACATACATCCTTGTGCCAGGTTTAAAAATGTCCTTGTCTCCTCACCACTGGCTGTAACTTAGCTTTGTTCAGCCTCATATGCATAGGACAACGTTGTCCGACTAGCCAAGGAAGCTAGGCTAAGAAAATTGTGTATAAAAACGGCATCACTGAGAGAAACATCAGCCCGCAGGAAAAATTGTGAGTGTCAGCGTGATATTGCACTGAGCAGCAACATACTTCTTTTCATTTCCTCTTCCCACATATCACAAACAACAACTCTTGCCCTACGGCAACTCTGAGGGGAGACCCCAATTAATTGTGCTCTCTTTTAAAACACAATGTTACGATGGTCAGGGAATAGTAGTCCATGGCTGTCAGCCATCGGCGATGGATGATGGCATTGTCCATCGGCCAAACCCTATGGTGTCCTGTGTTGTCTGGCACTGGGACGTTTGTAGTGGATGCCTTGGAATCTGTGGGTTAGGTGGTGGGGCCTTCATGGAACATCCCACAGATGCTCGATCATATTGGGATCTAGGGAATTTGTGGGCCGGGTCAATGCCTCTGGCTTTTTTGTCAAATCTTTTGGATCATTCCAGAGCAGTTTTTTTGGTGTGGCAGGGCACATTGTCCTGTTAGGGGAGTGACATGCCAGGAGGTTGTGTTCGTGGTCTACATCAGTGTTGGGTGGGTGGTGCATGTCAAGTGGTATCCACATGAATGCCAGGACCCAAAGAATCCCATGGGAACATTGCATTGTAATGGGATGATCAATGTTGATCACTCAACACCACCTGTTAGTGGTTTTAATCAAGATCTGGATGTTAGCCAGCCTCCAGCCTGTTGAGCTGTGTTTTAGCAAATGAGATGCAGTAGTTCAAAACACCATCGCCCAACGTGGGGCTCGAACCCACGACCCTGAGATTAAGAGTCTCATGCTCTACCGACTGAGCTAGCCGGGCTGCCTGTAATGTAAAAATGGGTCAGATTCGAGCCGCCGCTACCTCCTGTTTACTCAAACCACTCAGAACTGTGGAGGGTTGGCCTTTAAACAATCGTATGATGCACCAAGAGATCTAACTGGGAGATTTCTAACATTGGTTTATTGTTTTCCAGCCATTAACTTCCTCTTCTCAAATAAGAAAAGTTAAACATTATGGAGTTACTTTTAAGGACACTATTTTTGGCCAAGAGTAAATATGGTAGTAGCTACAGTTTAGGGACTGGCATACTGACAGCATATTAATCAGAAAACAGCATTGTTATTCCCCCACCCCTAAGGCCTAACTGGCATCTCTTAAAGATTTGATTTTTGTATTTCCTTTAATAAGATGTCTTATCATAAGAGGGGTTTAGATTGATTTTTCTTGTGCTGGTGCACCACTGACTGCATCCTTGTGCTGCAGCCAATCTCTCCTCTAACCACCCCTGTGTCTCGGCTTGAGGATGGACTTTGATGGTCTTGATGGTCTTTAATGACCTGTTTGGATTGTTGTGAATGGTTGCGACATTCTCCCTTCCCTCTGCATCCAGGGCCGTAGCCAGGGTTTAGAGATTAGTGAGGTCAATATTATTTCATCTCCGTTCTTCATTTATCTCTCCCGCACAGGGAGGAGGAAGAGGTGGGTTGAGTTGCCAAAAACTGTACTCAAATATAAGTACTGTCACTTTGCAAAAACAAGTAGGCCTACAAAAGTGAAAATAAAGACAGTGATCAAAATAACTGTTTAAAATAGAGTCCGAAAGTACTTGAAATAAAAGTACACTCAGAAATATAAAAGAAAAAACACCAAGCACAGCACTGTCTTTTATTTGAGGTGGATCTGACCGATCTGATTATTTCAACCACTGTTATGGTTAAAGGTAAAGAGGTGAACAGACCATAATAGACCATGTCTGTTATGCCAAAAAGTAAATATAAAGAGTGTTAACATGTTACAGTGTCCTTAAACTTTGATAAATCCAGTATAGACATCCCAAGTCCCAGTTCCCATCTCAGACGACCATAGATCAGCTGTTAAACCGACTGTCCAATCACTGAACACAGTGAGATTAGAGATGTGGCCACATCAGTCTGTTATCTTTCTGAAAATGTTTCATATCAGATGGCTCATTTGACTTTCGCCTTTACCCTCTGTGGTTGAAACACATCATCGTTAGTTTACCTCTTTTGTGTTTTCTGCTACGACCATGCCTGCAGCCATTATTGAGTTGCCCTTAAGCAAGGCAACGAAACCCTGCAACCACTTCAGTGGAGCTAATTTGTCTCGGGCAGCAGTAATGGATGTGTGTAACTGTGTGAAAACCAAACAGACTGGTGAAAGAGAGCATACGTGCTGAGTCGATTATTGGCTGAATGAAAGTCGGACCGAGCAGACAGATCTGATCTGCTCTTAGCAGACTGCTCTTCATTAATTGAGGCGGTGGCTCATGTTGGTGAATAGTAAACAAAACCTCGCTGCTGGTTTTCTTTAGCTGCGCCTCAGCTGTTGATGTATTCCGTGAATGTAACGCTGGTTCCTCCTGAGAGTGCAAGACGGCTTCAGCTGTCGTCAGAGCTCTTGAGGTGCGGTAACAAAGATGGCATCAAAGCCCTTTTTTCTCCTTGACTTTCTCTTTCTCACTCCTGTTGTTTTTCACTCTCCGTCACTTATTCTCTCCATGCCTCCAAGTTAGCATCCATCCCCTTTTGTCACACTTTCATCATCTGTTATCCTCTCCCTGTTTCTGCCTCTGACACTCTCACTTTTCTCTTCCTCTCTTATTCATTCTCCGACTCGTTCCCTCAGGCCCAAGACCGTGTTGGTAGCAATGTGCATGAAGACAAAAGCGTGTGCTGCATCCCCAACTGCAGCCAATAGCCACCTCGCACCAACAAAGCTTATCTGCTTCTTTGGCCGTCCTTGGAGAGTAAGTGAATTGACGGTTATATTTTGCCTGGGAGAATTTTTTTTTTCCCTCTCTCCTGTATGGAGGGCGGTTGAGCCGTAGATCGTCCTCGGTGATTTGCTGCCCGTGAAGAATGAAGATGTGCGAGGTCGGGCGCGTTCAAGGACAACCCCGGACTCCAGCTGCTGGAAGGGGAGGGGAGCGTAAACACAATTGTAAGACACAGATATTTAAAAAATCAAACAGCTCTTGTACCAACCATTTCAAAATAAGATGATAAAAGATCATTGGAAAATACCAAAAGAATTAAAATGATTGAAGGAAATTAAATTTTCAAGATAAACCAATCTTAGAGGAAGATCTTCAGCACTTTGAGAAGTTGCTCATGTGAATTATTGAGGCCAAATGTACATTTTTTTACCTCTTCAGTTTGGTTCGTAAATCTCACTTTTTCTCCAAATAATCATGTACGTAGAGGCTGAATGAAGAGGTACATCATGCTCCTCTACGGGCCTGAACGGTGGTTTCAGGAAGAGTGAGTGCGTGTGAGAGAGTGTATTGAGCGCGACCAGCAGTACATCACAGCCCGGCTAATGGAACACTGCGCTCCTGAAGGGTCCTCAGCTCTGTCTCGTCCATCACGGCTCCCTCATGGCTCCGCGGAGGATTCTGGGTAGAACGTGACACCTGAGAACACCTGCAGGACTCAAGTCCATCATGTGCCTGTGAAGTTCTCTGCTTCTTAGTTATCAACCTTGTTAAAGTCTTAAGTATTTTATTAGATATTGGCTAAATGACAATCAAAGTTGGAGTTGGAGCTGATACTACTAATTAACTGTGTTCTACTGGGAAACATATTTTTCATTTTAGTGCCAATACGGTTACATATGTATGTATTTAACCCAAACCACAATCATTACCTAATCATAACCACATGCCTTAATACAGGGGTCTTCAATGTTTTTTGACGCCAAGGACCATTTAGCTGATAGAGAAGGAGCAGGAACCCCCAATATAGTAAAACATTCTGTTAATAATATTAAGTACCAAACTTGGCCTCCAAAGATGTGAAGGACTGCCTTTAGTGTGATGTATAACAGAAGAAGTTGTGGCTTGGCTGGTGTTAGAGTCTCGTCAAGTTCTTTACTGGTGTCTGAGGTGGAGGGTCTGTCAGAATCTCTTGCTAGATAAGTTACAATCCACTGTGGCTCACAAGAATGTCTGTACATAATGATCATATAATGATACAGATGACTGGCCAAAATGTTTCAATAATGCGCAATTAGCTGACCAGTTAGTTTGATCATCTCTAACCCGGTGTGGTCAACATTTCACCGATTCGTTTAGTATCAACATTTTGCGACTCATCACATATCATGATTAACAATATCTCCTCATTATGTTGATTTGAAGTGTAATTCAGGGCAGTAAAATGCAAATAAAGTTGTTAACATGATTTTTTAGGGTGACAGCATTGCTGTGTGGTTGGGATTTGATCAGATCAGTGCTGGTAACACAAGAGAACAACCCTGAAATTGTGAACACGTCTCTCAACTCCGATTGGTGCACTGAAAATCCAGAAATCCAGACTTCTCCAGTGATGGAATGTCACAAAGTACATTTACTCAAGTACTGTACTCAAGCACAATTTTGACGTACTTCCTCCATTTTCTGTTACATTATACTTCCACTCCACTACATTTTGGAGGCAAGTATTGTACTTTTACTCCACTACATTTATTTTAGAGCTGTAGTTACTAGTTACTTTGCAGATGACATGCTGCATCAGAGCTAATGTAGCACATTCAGCAATCGGATGGATCATCAGCCAGGCCAATGATCGGTCGACCCATAGTATACACTACAGTACATATTTATATGTATATATATATATACATAAAATATGTATTTTTTAAATTATGTGTAATCTTTATACTTATCTTTATACATTTTTCGCCAGAAATTACTTTATGTTCTTAAGACTTTAACTATTTTTATGGGGGACCTTCTACTTTTACCGAAGTAATATTTTAACACAACATCTTTACTTTTACTTTCTACAGAGTTTGACTTTGGGGTTCTTTTCACAACACTTGAAATCTCTCGTGTTAGATAAGCAACAGTGTGATGTCATGGAGCACATTGCTCATAGTAAGAAACTCATTTAGGAAATTGGTTTTTCGGTCGGCGGTGTTTTTAAAGTAATTGCATCCAAAGCTTCTTAATTCACTTCAAACAAATCCCTCTGAGCCAAGGTGATGTACAACATGCTATCGATCCCGCTGGGTCACCTCTGCGCTGTTGACCAGCACCATTGAACACTGGGGTGTTTGCATGTCTCCCGGCTTTAGATTGCCGTCGCCACGTGACGAGGACATCTGCATGCAGATCAGTGGATGCCTCTAAGCCCCCATTGATTACCAATGGAGCGCTGCACTGTAACAGCTAACAGGATCCGATCACTGGCGTCTGATGGTGTTTGCTCTCGGGATTGTCTCTGTTTGCCATAATTGCCAATTATGCAGGAAAAAAATGACAGCAATACATGGAGCTTGGTACTGATTTCAGCATCAGTGCTGCAAGTGTATTTAGATAATGTGTTCACCCTGCAGTTCAGGGTATTGATGTGTGGTGATCTGTTGTTCTTCGTGCATGTAGACAATCTTTTATTTACCCAATAAAGACTCACAGTTGCAGTCCTCCCTATTGATTTATCACACATCTGTGCTGCAGCTACACAGTCTTACTGTGCTACTGTACTGTAGTGTAGCTGTTACTTTTACCATTAATATGTTGATTTTAGGTTTTTCTCTCAGCAGAGCCCAACAGATACTTGATGTTTAATATGAATGTCAATATGATGAAAGTAATAAGAATAACATTAACACACAGGATATACATTTTAATGTCGAAATATGAAATCGCCTTTGCTCTCTGGTAGACCTGAAATGATTATTTAAATTAGTCAATTATTCATCAGAGAATGTTGCACACACACACACACACACACACACACATACGCACACACATATGTGTTGAGAGAGAGAGATAAAGAGCATTTTCAATCATTTGTCAGATAGCTGCAGCAGAGCGCTAACAGGAGATGGAGGATAACATGCAGCAAAGCTGTTTGGCTGGATGTGAACTGGGGACAGTGTGGTTCACGGCTACCTCAGCACCCAGCACAGCAACCCCAATTGGCCCAAATTGTGATAGTATAATGTTAGTTTAAATCATTATTCTAAAGCAAATGTGCCAAAAACATATTTCAATTGTGAATATTTACAAATTGTCTATGTTGTTTATAATAGCAAGCCGAATGTCTTTGGGTTTTGGACTCTTGGTTGGTCAAAACGAGCTGTTTCAACACGTCACTGTGGGATTTAGGAGGTCTGATTGCCATTTTCTCAGCAGGATTACACAAAAAACTACTGAATAGATTAACACAAAACTTAGATTGAGGGTTGGGTCCCAGCCCAGAATAGACCCCATTAACTTTTTGGTGCAGATCCAGATAAAGAGACGGATACAGGAATCTTTTCAGGCGTTGTTTGGGCATTTTCGTTAATTTCTCTGGGAACAATGCATAGATCTTGTACCTCCATTTCTTGTCAGTTATCAGCCAACATGTATGAACCGATTATACCTATACTAATATAGTAATATAATCTGTGAAGTAAAATGTAGGCCAATAATATGCCGGGGTGAGAAAAAGAAAGTGAAAAAATGCACATTGCAGTTCATCCGTTTGACAAGTTGTCCAAAGGAATTCAATATACAAGTATATGAGACAGAGAAGAGCAGCAAATCCTCACATGTGAGATGCTGGAACCAGTTTATCTTGGCAGTTGTGCTTAATAAGCTTAACAAATGACTTAAACACTTAATCATCAAAATTGTAATTTCGTCGATCATTCCGTGAACAATTTATCCATATGACCAGTCAACCACTCATTTAAATAATTAGGAAACTGCACGTCATCTTTCATAACAGGGACTACTAACTCTAGACAGCTAAAATGATGAAATGATCATTTTCAAAACTCTACTGATGGAGGGGTAAAATGGCAACAGAAGTTCAGTAAACATTTAGAGAAAAGGTTTGACACCTACATACCACCACTACATCAGAACATTTATCACCTAGCTGTCGGCTAATCCTAACGGGTCACATCTGGGCACACGGTGAAGCCTAACCAGGCAGAACTGGTGGTTTTTCCAAAGCGACCGGCTCACACCTTTCTCCGGGCCGCGAGCGACAGGTGAAAGATCCAGCTCAAAGTCAACAGATTGCGGCAGGTGTGCGGCCGTGGATGGATGAACGTTTATGGGCCTGTAGCTGATTAGCCGGGGAGAGGAGCTGACAGAGGGCACGGAGGGGCGGGGGGGTGTATCAGAGAAAATCATGCTTGTCTGTGTTTGTGTGTGTTGGAGAGCGACAGGGGAGCAGGTGAAGGAAAAAGAGTAGTGGTGTGTTAGTGTGAAAATCTGTCTATGTGAGTCTAAATAAACAACATAAACATACAAAATGTCAAGAATAAGGTCATTCTTACGTCAATTTTCCTTCTTAAAGAGAAAAAGAAGAAAAAAGAAAGGTTTGCCTTCTTAGCTCATCGTAAAACACTTCATTCAAACTCGACAGAAACGAAATGAAACTCGGCAGAACCATTCTGGTTGGTCTCTTGACTGTTTCAACTATCGCCAACTGTGGTTTGGTTTAAATAAATCCTTAATTCAACAAGTTAGAAGCGAACACATTCATAATTTCATTTCATTCATAATACATTTTCATATACTGTCCAGTGCTGCCGACCATTTCCCCCCTCTGTCTGAAACGCTCTGTCTCTTTAAGGCCCCCCCTCCCGAATATCCAGTCTGCTCTGATTGGGCAGCTCACACACGCCTGAGCTACCACCACTCACCATGTCTCCGGTTGGTTGTGTTGTGTTTTCAGCTTCCAGTAAGCTTCACTTCTACCGTGAATGTAGGCATAAACGTGTGACGTAGTGACATATTGTGATGTCAAGGAATTACAGCGAGACTACTGACGAGGTTTTTAGATACTTCAGGAGCAGTGTTTTCTGTGGGAGAGAGGAGCTCCCAATGGCGCAGACTTTGACCTTTTCAACTTTCAAGACCTTCGACATGCACAGGGACCTATAGAACACACTGAAATCCCCTCACTGACTCAAGTGTTCTTTTAGTTTTCCGTTGTGTTCTCCCGGCTGTCACAGCTGCTATCTCTCACTTCACCTCGCCCTTTCCTGCCCGGTCTGTCACACTTTCACAGCCTCTCTACCCTGTTCCCTGAACCTGTGTACCTCCACGCTTTTTTCTTTACACTGGATTGCGATGAGATTCTCATTCATGTCACAGCCACGGCGACCTTGGATTCATGGCTGCACAATACAGTTAATCGCCTATAAATTACCTGTAAGGCAATAAGGCGAGAGTGAATGATGAATAGGATGCATTTCTCTCCTTTTAAGTGGTGCTTTCTCACGCTTTGACACAGTTATACACGATCACATCAAGGAGCTGCGCAGTGCAAATACAGTTTTCTATCTGGATTAAAAAGCTCAATGCCTTGCAGAGCGAAACCTCCAAAGTGTGACATTTCCTGCTGTCAGTTTAATTATACAGATTAGAATTGGGCAATTGCACAAACACATCAGCTCTAAGGGCAAATGTAGTCATTTTATTTTGACAATTTAATGGCGTGCCCCCAAAGAACAAGTTACAGTCACTGCTAAGAGACCAACTCTCCTTCGTTTAGCTAACCCAGTAGCACAAAGAGGCTAGCAATGCCATGGAGAGGTAGGGTGAAAACAGCGCTTAGAGACAGAATGTGTTCGCTTCTAACTTGTTGAATTAAGGATTTATTTTGACCAAACCAGAGTTGGTGACAGTCGAAACAGTCGAAAGACCAACCAAAATGGTTCTGCTGAGTTTCATTTTGTTTCTGTCGCGTTTGAATGAAGAGTTTTACGATGAGCTAACAAGCCAATTAAGCTAACGTTAGTCTAAGTTTGCTGAAAGAGAGAAACTTGAATTTTTCTCTTCTTTTTCTCTTTAACAAGGAAAATTGATGTAAGAATAATGTTATTCTTGACATTTTATAAGTTTATTTTATTTATTTAATTAGACAAAAAAAAAAAGCTAAAAGAGTTTGTGGAAGCTAGCTAACTCACTGCTTGCAAACTTCTCCGAGCTGAAACTACGGAGCCAAAAGAGTTTGTCATGAGTCGGTTTGCTAGCCACTAGCAAACCGACTCGTGACAGACTTTTTTGGCTGAACAAGTTGAACAAAATGAATTGGATTAATTTCAGGGACTGCCCTCCTCAATCAATTATGTCAATCAGTCGGCAATTACTGGTAGTCGGGCCAATTGGAAAATTTTAACGTGTTGCCAAACCCTAATCCAGAGGTGAACAGCTGGATTGAGGCTTTCAAACCGCTAACCTTCCCTCACAAGTCTGTCTTTGTTTGTTGGTCTGAAAACTCAAGTTACTCTACTCTCATTGATTTTGAGAAGCCTGCACATGCAGAAGCATCACTTAGCTGTCTCTAGGCAACAGCAAACTCAGCTGCTATCATTCACTTGAGCTTGCATTAGCTCAGCTAAACCCACGATCCTTTGCAGCTGATATTGCATTTATTGTAATATGATGTGATACGGTGATCAATTTTGATCATGGAAATAGGTCTGTGATCCTGTTGGTAAACAGGGTAATGGACAGCTCTGTCATAATTTGCGTATGAACCAGTCACATGCATCCAGCAGTAGTGTCACTTCATTCTCACCGTGCAAATGCCACCTAAGTATATAACTGCTCTCGCTGAGCTTAACACTTACTGTTTTTATTACCTGTTCATCATCCACCTTTTTATCCCGCGTAGTCTATTCAGTCTTGCATCCAATATGTGTTGTTTGATGGCTTATTATATTTCCATATGCATGTAAACAGCAGAGCGATCCCATTACATCCCCCCATGCTGTCCTGAAAGCAATTTCCCCCGTCATATTGAAGTACAGCTTGTGTTTCCACTCTGTTCCTCGGCACACATATTTTTGGCTTTGTTGGCATGACAAGATGATCTGCATGAGTAAAAAAATCAATCGTCCGTCTTTTCAGCAGCTCGCTATTCATCGGAGGATGTTTACTTTCATTCACAATGAGCTCAGTCCAAAAGAAAATTAAACAGTGGGTGCTGTGTGTATTTGTAGTTGGGCTTCATGACTAGTGACAAAATCCAGATATCACTCACATGTTATAAAATAGTACATTATGGTAGATCGGAGGGAAAGTTAACAGTCCAATATCAAGATCCTGACTGTTTTTGTGTTGTACTTCTAATGGTAATTTTATTCCTAATGTAATTGCATTATCAGTCTTTTTTTAATAAACCCTGCTGACTCCACGTCTGACACGTTGTTTATTACACAACCAACCTAATTAGAGAAGGATGTAACCTATTATATTGTATTTCCGTTAGTGAGAAGTTTAATAAGGCATGATACATACAGGATGTTGAAACATATGAAAAGATTTGTGGCGGCACACACACACACACACACACACAATACAAAAACGCATTCAAAATAGATTTTCCAGCTGGTCCTCATCATAAAAACGACCATAGAGTTCTTCTATGAAAGCAGCATGACCCATATTGAAGTCTTCTTTGGACGCCCACCTCTTGTGGCAGTAGTCGTTATTACGGCAGCAAAGGAGGAAGTCAGGTGACACTGTATGAAGAGCAACAAAGTCTGCATAGGAAGGAGGCTGGGTTAATAGATGGGTCAAATAAACAACTGTTCATGTACAGTATGAAAACAAAAAATCAGCTAAATTTGTTATTTTAACTAATGTAGTTAACTCACATCATGCATGTAACATAACTCAAGTTACGTACGTACGTAACTTAAGTTACATAAGTTCCTTGTCTGAACCCAAACCAAGTTTTGTTGCCGAAATCTGAACAAACTTCTACCGTATGACAAAGGACCACTATGGCCATCGCGGAACAGTGATATATGTCGTTTTGTGAGTCACTGTCAATCAATCTGTTCAGTTTAGGAATGAGGATGTGTTGAGATTTTCACATATGACCTCCTGACCTTTCCCATGGTGCCCCCATGAGATGGACGTCAAAACCTTTGAGTGAAATGTCTCGACAACTTTAGGACTGAGTGCCATGAACATTCATCTTACCCTTAAGTTAACCTCAAAGCAATAACTCCGGTAATCCCCTGACTTTTCATCATTATCATCAGCTTTATTAGTTTTTTTACCACTTCCCGGCACTAAAGCAGTCAGAGTTGGTGACTCAGACGCTCGTGCTGCCGTACAGAGACTCCTCTGACGACACCTTTGTTGATGTCACTTCCATTCCTCACTGCATTGTTTCTCTCCCTGGCAGCCAGTCATGTTGTGTCAAGGTGAATTGATCATAACCGACGCTGAGCGGCACAATTATTTTCCCATTTTGCTCGGGTTATTGATTACTTTCCTCTGTACAGTCAAGTCAAAATGGATTAGCCATTAGATTAAGTCCAAAAAGTCTGTGGGAGGGTGGTTCAAATAGATGGAGGGTACGCACTTCTTGATCCTCTGGAGTTCCTTTATTCGATCTTCCTCCTCCTCCCCCCGAGACCAGAGAGCCTAAAATAATTTCAGATAGCAGTCTGGCAGCTCTGGATATGTCATGGTATCCATCATGATCTAATCACCACCAGCAGTTTGCTGTCAACAGGGGACCAATAGAGGGGCGGCCAGATGCAAACTTCAGATCCTCTCCTTTGGGAATATCATTGAATATCATTCATAGAAGTGTAGATTATCAGTTGGGGAGTTCATGCATATGTCCAAAACCCTTTGGATTCTTTAAGAGCTGGATGAAAACCTTGGCTTTTATTTTAATCTGTCCTTATTGTTGTAGTCTCTGTCATGATTATGGATAACACTGCTTTTAAGACCTGACCTACTCTGATTGGCTTACCCTGATATTCCTAGGCTAACCCTAAGCGATCTCACTCCTCATGGTTAACCTTAACCAACCCAGCCAGCAACCAATCCGAGGCAGAATAAGGCGGGACTTAGCGAGAAAAGCAGTGGGATGTGTTGTGGTGGAGGCCGGTCGTTTCCACTTTTGTGGACGCTACCGTTGCTCCCTGTTAGCGGAGTGGAGAGATTTTTTGTAGCAATCACATCCTTGAGACTGTCGCCGATACGTCGACCCGACTCCTGCACACATTTACAGAAGACAAATCATGTGTTTATACAGCCAGAGGCAAAACATTTGCAAATGCCATCCATCATACGTGCTGTAAAAACACACGTGTGGCAGACAGGCACATTACCATGCTACCACCATCGCACCCGCTGACAGGACGGCAGACCCCTGAACTGCTGCACACCGCTGATAGCTGAGAGTCACTTCAAATCAGTTTTAAAGAAAAGTGTGTACTCACGGCACAGAGGGGAACAATTAGCTTTTTTGTGGTTCACGGCACAGAGGTCAAAGTATCGCTGTCCAGTCCAGTGGAACAGCAGCATTGATCCAGCGCAACTGATGCGAGCTAAAATGTAAATGTATATGCCTGTGTTTGAGTTCCCTGAATGATACGCTCCTTTTCCAGCAGAGAACAGAGGGATCAAACATCGTCTTATACCGAGATTAACTACTTTTTGTTGGACTATAAACAATGTACATATGCTGCTAGTTAGCAAAACATGCTCTATTAATCATGTCATATTTCTATTTGCAATTTCAGGCTACAGTCCTCTTCCTCTAGCTGTGTGATGAGATTATATTGGTTGGATAGCGGCAGCCCGCGGTGCGCAGCCTGCTAGAATCAGCAGAGCTGCACCCTGCTGTGGCTTATTCAAAGTGCAGAACATTGACATTGCTGCCGGGCTGTGTCTTTACGATAAACGTATTAACAAAATAAGCAAGACAAAGAAATTAGATTTTTTTTTTTTAAACATTTTATTTGGCCTGAATAAAAGAGAAAAAGCGTGTGTGCAGAGGATGTTTCAGCATCCACGTCGCGGCCCTATAAGGTGTGACGCATTCCTGCCGGTGTATTCCTGGCGTTAAGTCCTGATTAAGCATGAAACTGCCCTAATGACCTGACGTGTTTGTCAGCTGCAGCCAGTACAGAGCACAGCTGTCCTCCTGCTTTAGCTTACGCTGCACACTCTCCTGCTGAACGGGCTCCGCTGTCTCCCTCCATCCCGCTTCCCTCTGAGACACCGGGGAGCTAACACCGCTGACCTCTACATGATGGACAATATTTATTTCTGAAAAAAAAACTGGCGCCGGATTTTGAGCGCAAGTTGCCGCGCACGCCCATCCAGACGGGATCCGGTTGCCCTCGACTGGTGCTTCTTGTAGAGGAGTCTGAGGGCTCTGTAGCGGGGCAGTTGGCCTGGATGGAAATGGGAATGGACAGAATCATTACCCAGCACTTTATAGTTTCCAATTGCGCCCTCCAACTATCCTCTCAAGGACAAAATGAGCTTACAGTAGCCTATAGAGACCACCCAACCCCCCCTCTTCACAGCCACCTCCAAGCTGGTGCTGAGATCAGTGGCTGTCAATCTGGACGTCACTCCTCAAGCGATGGCGTTTGCGCCCTCAGCGGGAATACAAAGGGTGTTTCTGGCGTGTTCTGTCCCTCCCCCCCAGCCTCAGCGAGGCACATCGCAGCATCTGTACACTGTAGTAGGTATAGTAGAAGGCTATGGCGGGCGTTTCTTGTGTACTGGAACCAAAGAAAGCAGATTTCCAAAGCTCTCCAGAAGGAGTTGATCTTTTAGCGGCAGTAGTCTGCTTCTCTTGTAATGGACTTGCTGGTGCATGTATGTTTCCTGAACATTAACACCAGAATCTTTGGGAAGAATTCAGTTAAAGGTGACATATTATGGACATTTTCAGGTTCATTATTTACTGAAGCTGTCTGCTAGAATAGCTTTACATGCTTTAATGTTCAAAAAAACGGGATTCTCCTCATACAACCCATTCCACGCTGTCCGGAGTGTGGACAGCAATACGCACGCCCGGCATTCAATAGTTTTCCAGTCCTTGCGAGGTCATTTCTGTCACATTTAGTTAAAAAAAATGAAGTAAATCCACCAGGTCTTGATATTCTCAGACGGGAGAAGATGAAGACTGCCTGTGCAGCTGTTGCTGTGCTCAGCCCTGTCCTTTGTACCGGCCCTCGCCTTGTTAAAGCATACAGTGGTTTCGTGCTTACAAACGCCGACACGCTGCGGTTCCTTGAGAAAAATCCGCCTCCCGCAAGAAAGCTGTCGTCTTTGCTCACAGAGGTGCTGGAGGCGCTGCTGTGTTACACAGTCGCGTAGGTAAGTTGTGGGAGCGAAGGCCGGACAACAAACAAGGTGTCTTCAACGTTTGACGTTTCACCTCCACAAAAAAGGGCCATAATGCACCAAAGGAAAGGGAAAAACCCCAAAAAGCCTAACATATCCCCTCTAATTATTCATAAGGAAGTCAATGTGACATTTATATTTATCTTGGACTTACAGGATTTATTAGTTTTTACATGTAAACCCGCAATTCTGCTGAAAACATTAAGAAAAGAACAGAGTTTAAACTGTTTATTTTGTCTCTAGGAACACTGTGACTATAACAGATTTATGGCTTAAATTCATCCATGGACCCAGTGAAGATCAAACCAGCTGAGGCAAACTATAAGAATGTGAATGTTTGTGTTGCTATGGGTGGGAATAATTAAGGATTTGGGGCTGTTAACTGTCTCAGTGCCTTTTCAGACATGCAGTATGTAACATTTCTTTCTTCATCCATCTGTTAAAGTGATGGCACTCTGTCCTTCAGGCAGAGGTGACTTGTTCACACCAATTCCACAATTTGACATTGTTAGAGAGCGAATTCTGCTCCCTGCCTCATGATATCTGACAGAACCTCATTCTCACATTCTCTATTCCAAGCTTTTTTGGGCGTATTAATTTATTCCCTGAGACTATCTGTCAGGTTATTTTCCTGTGCGCTGACAAGGCTTTTTAACTGAGAAGAGAGAAAAGATTTTATTGACTGATCTGATGAGAAGAATCTCCTCAGTGACTTAAAACGGGCCCGTTCAATGGTTTGTTGTTCAGATTTTATTTTCTTTGTCCATAAGAGATGATGACTGAGATAATCGGGTTATCACATGGATGTTAGAAGGTGTTACAAGAGATGTCTAATCCGTCTCTCTGCGAATGTTTAACCTTGTTGCAGCAGCTTTTACGTTAATCTGATAAATGTTTGCCGGATTAATGCTATCGGAATTTTTAGCTGCTCCTCGAGCTGAACCCCGAGCATCATACCTGTTCACGCTTAATTTATTCATTTTACATGAGAGACCTGGCTGAGGTAGCAGCCGTATAGCATCGCATCATATTAAAATGCAATATCTACAAAAAAAAAACACAGTAAAACAGAAGAACAGCTGTTCAAACACAGCGGCCTCTTAAGAAAAACAACTACATGCCTCGTTCACCACATTGCTAATGATGACCTTATATCCATCGGTGGATATAAATGTGTCTAATTTATAGACAGACACAAAAAAATCATGAAAGATAGTGACAGTATTAGACTCAGAATGCTTACAGGACATACATTTAAAAATGCCTGAGTTGGAAAAAAAAGTGAAATAATGAAAACTAGAACAAAATGTCTTTACATTTAGACAAAGAATACTATACTTGATAATAAAAAGACTAAAACGATCCATCCAAAACACTTATCTAGTAACAGAGGTAGTGTAGTTTCAAGTAAATTTGTCAGGTTTTGAGATGTGTGCTCCAAAGTGAACTATAAACGGTGGGTTCCGGCACATTGTGTCTGGAAAGAGACGCTGCTGTTGAATCTTGAAGTCGTCGTTCAATGCAGCGAGCGCCACAAACAAAAAATCCATTAACCTCGGTTGTACTGGGGCGGTGGCAGCATTCAATATCTTTGATATCAGTATGTAATACATTGTAGAGTGACTTGCTGTTGGACGCTTGCACAGGAGGTGTAAGTTGACAGTTGTGCTGACAATATTATTGGCAGATATTGGCCAACAGGTATATTGGTTTTGGGGTATATGTTGCCTGATATATTTTAGAGGATATAAAGCAGAAAAATGTGTTTGGGGTAATTGATTTTTATTAAATTCTTAAGATTACATTTATTTTTTCTGTGTATATTGGCTGATATCGATACCAGAATGTTTTACCTCCTTATATCAGTATCTGCATCTAACATGCATTAATGTCTGCACTGGTGGTTGCAGCGTGCACTAAGTGTTCCAGGATGCCGTCTTTAATGAGCGAGCCGTCATCACCTTTTTCCCGATCATCCTTGACAGTGTTTTATTTCCTGCCCACAGGATACGTGTTTATGGATTTGTCAAATAAAGCAGCCTGAGGGCGTCGTCCATTAGGATGAAACCACCGGGGCCTGATAATGTTAGAACTGACGGAGGGGTCTTAATGGGCTGCAGCATCGAATGAGGAGCTTAATGTGTTGTCAGACTGTAGAGAGAGGAGGAATGGTGAAAAAAAAAAGGATCATAACGCTAATGTTAGCTTTTTTTATATAAATCGCTATCTAATGAAAGATTATTGCATTTTTTTTTTTTAGCTGAAGCTGTTCAGCACCAGTGATCTTGAAGTAGTGTAATGAGCAGATATTTGTTTGGAGACATTATCTCGCCCTCGCGAGCGCCCGTCGTTTGAAAAATCACAGCCAACACTTCTCCCATATTTCGCCTGTGAGCCGTGACATTTCTCCGGCGCCGATATTGATGCTCGTGTCCATTAATTTGCTCATTTGGAGGCAATTACCATTGATGCCATTTGTCAGAATGCGGGCGTGAGCATTTCAGCGAGCGCGCCGCTGATTTGCACCGCCGTCCGTCAGAGTAATTAAAACCGCGACGAGAGGTGGAGCACCTGATTGATTTCTTCAACCTCTTTTGTGTGGAAAATGGCCCCAAATGGAATTCGCAGTGACATCACATGTGGGGCAGTCAACACACACACACACACACACAAACACACAAAGCAGCTGCTCTCGGACCAGTCAGGAGGCCGTCACACACTGCGGAGCCATTAGCGGCTCTTGAGCTGACGGATTGTTAAAATATCTCGGACAAAGCCACGAAAATCTGCTCGAGCGTGTGAAAGGACGAGAAAAGCGAGAACGCTTTACCGCCAGCCACCTTCCTCAAAGTGCCTGTCTTTTCACTGGAGGAGCTGCACACGTCCACTGTCCTTTCTCTCCGACGTGTCCTACAAGCCCTCCGTGGTGTCTGCTTGGCTTGATTTTTTGGTTGGAATTTGAAGGCAAGGCAGTCACCAGGGAGCCAATTACTCTTTCAAAGATTGCCTGGTTTCATCTATTTTTTATGGGAGGTACCAAAGCCTCCCGGTCCTTCTCCCAGACCGTCCATTCAGAGGCAGCCTTGCTTATTACCAAGAGTGCCACTTTTCATGAGACTGGCAATAATAATAACACTGACTGTTGTCTTGTAAAGCATGGCAGTGATATTACCAAGACCCTTTTTCTACCAGCTGTATGATAACTGTTATTATTATTTTTTTTTGAAGTACTTATTTCTTTTCGATATTACAGATTCTATATTTTGGGAGGTTTTGGAGTGCTGGTTGTCGATTTAACTCCCTCCGATGTACTCTAAGTCCAAATAAGGCTGACATGTAGCTCCAAAGATGCACTATCAGGCTATTAAGAACGTTACGTACTACACTTCCCATAATGCAAATTGATAATGTCCTTCAAGAGACCCTTCTGACCAAGTGAATACCCATGTCTTTTATGTCACGTCTCTTTGTGTTAGCTTTGTGTTAAGCACAGTCTGAATTAAAGGCGCCCTGTGGGGTTTTTGACCACTGCTAGTGCTAAAGTGTAATATTTAAAAAATTAGTCTTAGGTTTGGTTAGTTTTACGTGCCTATGTCAAGTGACTATTACATTTACGAAGTTAAAAAAGCGACAATTTTGACAGCAGATTTAATCTTTACAATGACTTTCCAATGATTCCCAGAGCTGGAAGAAGTACTCAGACATTGTTCTTAGAAGTAAAAGCAACAAAACCATAATACAGAAGTACTCTGTAACAAGTACGCCATCCAAGTGCTTTTCATATTTTTTTTAGTATCAAAATATACTTAAAGCATCAATAGTAAAAGTACTCATTATGCAGAATGGTATATTTCATAATAACGTATATATTCTATTATTGCATTATAATTAATCATGCATTAATGTTCCTAATGTTCATGTTTAAGCTGGTAAAGGTGGGATAACTACATTATAAAGTTCACCTGTTGGGTAGCTTGGACATTCCCGTAGAGGATCTATACATTTTTGTCCATTATATAATGTTACATCATAATTTATTTGTTGACAAGTATCTCAAAAATTGTACTGAGGTACAGTTTCATTATTTTATTTCATTTTTTTCGACTAAATGATTTGTTGATTATTTGAAAAAAAATAATTAAAGATTAAATGGTCACAAATGATCATTAGTTGCAGCTCTACGTGGAAATACTGTCATAAATTATACATGTCAGGATATTCTTTCCTAATCTCGGTGTTGCAGGACACTCTCCTGCCATTAGGAAATCAAGTGCATTGGGTGTATAATGTTTGACTTACAGCACACCAATAGCGCCACGCAGCAAACTGGAGGCTAATGCCCATCAAGAGAGGGGGGGGAGAAACACGTGTCAGCAAAATGTTAATGTTGTTCCTCATTACTGCTGTGCTGTTGGAAATGGCACGTGAAATAAACCATCTCCTTCTATTGTCGCTGCATTATGGCTGTAGCACCGTGTTGCAGAGAGCAGGGGATAGGGAGGGGAGGGGGGGGCTAGGCTGGGTAAAGGGGTGGGGTGTTGAATTATGGGAATGATCCGGTGGTACCATAGGTGTGCTCAAGGCTCATGTCCCTCCGCTATATATTTCTGCCTCTTTCATCACGGCGCACACTGCGAGCACCTCATACATGTAAAGCAGCTTTTTGATGGAGAGGGTGGTAAAGAGGAAAAAAAGAGTGTCAGAAGGGAGAAGATGTGTGGAGGAAGGCAGGAGGGGGGGCTGGAGGAGGGCAGTGAAATGGAAAAAGATTGTTTTTCATTAATCTCTATTTATTCAGAGAATGTTGACCGAGCGCACATGCTCTTTCCCTTCGACGTCCTGTTTTGTATTCACATTTGCACCCATTTACACCTGGGACCTGCCCAGATTTCTTCACTGTTTGGCCGCTGAGCGGGCTCACCAGAGCAACTGGGGGTTAAGTGCTCGCAAAGGGGGCACCTTGGCAACAGTAATTAAGGCAGCAAGTAGTTTATTATTCACCTCCCCTGCACAGATTTTCCAGTAATGTTCATGTCACAAAGCAGCTTTGTCTAAACTGTACACTAGTGCCACCTCAGTAGTCACAATGTGTTTGCGTCAAAAGACAGCCGAGGCAAGTTATTTGACCTCAGTGTTTTCTCTTAAAAGGTTTTTCTAAAAACATCTGTTTTTCATTTGATTCTGTAGTTTTGACCATTTTTTTTTTCAGTTATGATAACATTTTACTAGCCAAGTTCATTACTGGAACATTAGCAGTCAGATGATTACACAGGTTGGGAACAAACATCAGAGGTAACATGTGCTCTTATGTTTATTCTGAGCTCACAGTACAAGTGAATGCACTATAAAATGTAATCCATTTTCATATAGAAAAACTGTGTGCCCAACAATCGTAAGTACAAAATTTATCCATGTCAATCGAATCCTATGGCACCAAAGAACATGTCAAAATGTGGTCTTTAAAAAGAAAGGCACATACATCAACAGGAACTAAACAGTGATTTAGTAATGATTTAGTCCGCTGCTTTTGTTTTTTGTCCTCAGATCAAATGTTCATGTTAGTTTTAGTCATATTTAATTATCAAAATTTTGAGATGATTAAATTGGTCCAAATATATATTTTGTTAATGAAAATAAAGATCAATCAGTTGTAGTCTGCTCTTTCTTTGTTACAATATTGTATAGAGATTTAGTCACAGTTATTATTTAACAAAGTCCATTTTGACAAATATATTATGTCGCAATTTTTGTAAATTAATTAACACTGGTGCACTTTGCTTCCCCATTGGCACCATTTTGTTAATGTCCGTCTTGTACAGTTTAGCAGTATGAACCAAAGTTATCATACTGTTAACCAGAACAGCACCCATCAGCAAAGACAGATGTCCTGGGCTCAGCTGATTTTGATTAGTTGCCTTGGCAGCCTTACAGACCATCGCCCAACATGGGGCTCGAACCCATGACCCTGAGATTAAGAGTCTCATGCTCTACCGACTGAGCTAGCCGGGCTATTTTTATGGAGAAAGGTCTGATTTCAAAAGCTGATTAAAGGTCATAAATTGGAAAACACTTAGATTGGTGTAGGATTGGATTTTCGGGTCGATTCTCCTCAAACTTCTCCCCAGAAGTATCTAGATAAAGAACACTATATAAGGTTTTTATACCTTACAAGTCATGAGTCCCTCTTTGATGATATATTGTATGTATGAGCTTTTTATAGTGTTTTTGTTGAACTGCATCCTACATGAACCACAGATGTCCTGGATATTCACAGATTCAGCACACTTTATGTTGTACGTCTGTGCCAATCCATCTCCAGTCTAACACATGAAAGGGAAAGTAGACAGAACACTCCAAAACAGCAGTGCCCATCGTGGGGCTCAAACCTGCAACCCTGAACTCAAGAATCTTATAGTTCTGTCGACTAGGGGTGAGTACCAAACTCTGTGCCAGTTATGTTTAGCTCCCCATTAGCTTCTGTATTTAAACAGTAGCTACTCTTCCTGGGGTCTCCATCGTTTTCATGAACAATACTTCATTCACAATACATACATCAGTACACATCTGTAACATTCATACCATAAAACTCAATAATTACACAAACCAAAAAGAGATGCAACAATCAAAAGAAACTCAAAGCCTGTCGAATACATTCCGTTGCTCTATATAAATTAAATTTATCTCTTAAATTGTTGACAAAAGAAAGCACTTAGCAACTAAACTACATCATAAATAAAAGACGGATGGATAGCTCTGTACATTTCTATCATATTCTCAAGAAGAGGAAAACGTATATCTTATATACTGTTCTACACAGTGGCGGTTGTCCATAGGGGACGCTAGGGCACCGCCCCACCTGTCCCACATGAAGACATATCTATCTATACTATCTATCTATCTATATATATATATATCTATATATATATATATATATATATATATATATATATATATATATATATATATATAGTAAGTAAAATGTTGTATCTGCAATAAAAACGTAGTTTAAAAATGTTCTACGTTGTGTAAAGTTAGTGAGAGGTGACGTATTTCCGCAAAGATCTTTGGCCACAGCTCCTCGTTATACGTTGCGCATGCGCACTTCATTCGCTGTGACATAAGCGATAGGAGCCACCTGGGCGCTGACGTTCACCGGTCCAGGTCGGGACCGCGAAAGACAGCGCGAGACGGAGATGGCGTCGAAGTGCGTAGAGAGTCGGAGAAGCCAAGAAAGAAGACAAGAAAATTAAATTAAGTCGCTGAAAACAATGCCGTTTGAGAGGAGAACGCTGCAGGAAAAAGCTGAGAGTGAAAGAGCTTGGACACGTCGTGATAAAACAACAAGAACACGACAGAGGAAGACAGTTCACCGCATCTTTTTCATGAAGCTGGTTAGCTAAGAAGTTGTGGCTAGCTGTGAGGTGCAGTGAGGTCGGCATGGTTCCAGTCAGGTAAGACCGATTTAAAGCATTTTGCAGAAAAAGTGCAAAGGCATTAACAAGCTAAGAGCCACATGGGATACAATACTGAAAATGCCTCTTGGCATGTTTGGTAGAGTTAATATTGCTGCTCAGCTTGATGAAGGCTACAGGACGGGGATGAACACAAGGGGGAGGTTGACTAACATAGGCGCATTTTGTCTGAAATGATAGTGTAAAGTTCTGTGGTGAGATTGAGTTAGCCCTGCGTGGCAGGGATGGAAGTGAAAGCTCAGAAAATTCGAGTGTTTTCAGAGGAGTGGTGGATTTGTCAGTAGAGGCAGCAGTACAAGAACATCTGCAGAGTGTTGCTTTTTTTTTTTTTTTTTTTAAAGGAACTTCTAAGACGGTACAGAATGAACTCTCAGTTGTGAGAGAGCACATGATTGAAGAAGTCAAGAGTGCTAATTTTTAAGCCAAAATATCAAACATTTGCAGTTTCCAGCTTCTTGAATAGTTTTTTTGCTACTGCTCTTCTTGTCATTTATGAAGTCTTTAGGTTCCTGGACTGATGGTTTGACAAGCAGGGCTCTGAGAGTTTGTAAATCATTTTGATGACGTAATTTTTGTGTGTGTGTGTGTGTGTGTGTGTGTGTGTGTAAAAACCATATCATCAATAGTCCTGTTCCAAGCAAAGTATTTTTGTTTCAATGTGCATGAAGTAGACTTGTGTGATACACCAGTAGGGTGCTTTGGCACATCTGGTTATAGCACATCAGATAAATGACTATTACATAAAAGAAAAACAACAACAGAAATTGACCAGCTGCCACTGGTCTACACCATTCCACGTCTAAACAAATGCAATCCTAACCTTTTGTAAAAACATGTATAATTTTCTGAAATCAAAACACTTAGTATTGAATCCCATGCCACCATTGCTTGTTATTGAACCGTTCTCTGTGTTAAACTGGTTTTAAACAGAGGCTCCAAAAAACGACCCTCTACTGACTGTCAAGTAGAATAATGATGCCTGGAAAAAATGGTAGATTAAGCACTCTACTACCATTAAGATGCTATTTCCATTTAAACATATTAAAGAACAATGCAGCTTACTTACCTACACCATATCCAAGCCAAACAATTGTCAAATGTTTTTTATAGTTATATGAGTTGAGCCATTGGACTTTGCTGAAATTAAGTGATAAAACTTCTGTATCAATATGGATGTAATGGTAGGAGACCGCTTTTGTAAACTTGTGTCTCGGTGCGTCGAGCCTAAATGAAGAAATATTTCAAATTCTATTCCCCCTTTTCTACTCACTGAGCGCAGAAACACTGTCTACCACAATACTTGGAGTTTTATGATAGCCATCAAGTTGTACAACCCGCAGCAAATTTTTAACATTTGTTTATCGATGTGATGTTATGATACAGTAATTTAGACTTCATCTATTGTTAGGATCACAGAGGTAGTGAGGGTCGGGGGAGCGTGTGAGATGGCGGAGGAGTGGAACGTGGTCAGCAGTGTGAGAGGGTTCAAGGTTGTGGTTCTGAATTACAGAGGAGGGGCTGGGCAGCGGTTAGAGTAATGGCTCAAACAAAGGTCACGGCACATATCTGCCTGCTCTTTATGGGAGCGAAGGTGTGTAATTGGGATGTTAATGGAGAGGATAATGATCCAGTGTGACCCCCGTTGCCACCATAGACCCCGCTACACACCGGGGCTGTTCTGCACTACAGCTGCCATCCTTTCTGTTAACAGACATAGAAAAGCGAGACCATTATTACATGCAGAGTTAACAGGACCCCAAGCATATCATTATGGTGTGATTGTAGAGAGTTATTACTGTTTGCAGGAGTGCAGCTGACAGGGCTCCTGGCCCGTGCGTTCAGACCGCCAATTTACATTTCTGGTCAGCGCTGGCCGCCCGCTCCCACTGGCACTGTTCTCAGTTCCATGCTCTGTTGCACATGGATTTCCAGAAAAGTATTGACAAATTAAGGCTTTCTTGCCAGAATGCAATGTATCCATTTTGGAAAGGGATGCTCTTCTAGCTCGATTTTCACTTCCTCATTGAAAAACACATGATGGCATCCTTTTGAATTTTTTATATTTTCTGAGGAAATGGTTTAACAAACCTGATAACAGAAATCATATTAAAGCCAGCAATCATTTTCTCTTGAATTGTCACATTTTTGAAACGGTGCAGTATTGATCAATGTATTTCCAGTCAAGGTCTGCAAGGTTTTTGTAGATTGATCTGTGATTCAGGCAGAATGATTCAGTGTTTTGTTCTCTTCTGTCTAAAAACTAAAGCCAGACATCTAATAAAACATTGTATTTCAACTGTCTTCATCCTGACATTCACACATAATTTTCTACCGAAAGCCATGCGCATTGTCACAGACTTGATGGTTCTGTGTTCTCATGTGAATGCTCAATGTAGATACTGTCTGTTTTTGAAAAGAACTGGCAGGTTTGGTTCTTTATTTGGCGAGTGAAGGCAGGCGATGATCCATAAATACTTGGATCCAGCACCCACTGTGGCCTGCAATTTCCTGGCATGATATTAGTGTTGTTCTCAGAGCTTAACTAACAGGAGGGGGGTTGTTGTTGGATTTTATTTTTCCTCATTTAAATCGTAGGTTAATTTGTGCGAGTTCAGAGTAATGGCATGGTCACAGCGAGCATCTTTGGAGCAGATTACTGGCTTGGTGAGATCTGTTGTGTGGCACAAAATGAGAGCAGGGAGATGGCTGAAAATGTTGCACTACAAATTCAGTTTAGGAGTAAAGGGTTCACTTTGCTTCAAATTAACTATGTGGTACAATTAATCATCCATCCATGTCCAAAGGCACAAATGTTCATACCTGTTAATGGAAATACTCAAAGGCGTGGCAAAAAAACCTGCTGTTGTAGTGGCATGATGTTTTGCACACAAATAGTGAAGTAATTATACCTTTGTGCACCTGGCCAAGCCATGTGCACCAGCCCCTACCACTTCTACTGTAGGAAAGTGGATTTCAGACACTGTAAGATGATCCAAGAACATCCCGATTGAAGCTTAGTGAGACCTCAAGAATGATATCATGTCAAATGTATGAAGCAACCATGAATGCCCTCTAGATCGCCCCAATCAGGAGATCAAAATGTGTCTGTGTCTTAGAAAACCATGTCAAATTACTGTTGAAAAATATATTGTTATTATAATGTGACAACTCTCTGGTTAAGGTTTGGTTTCGTTCTCGTTCCGGGTGAGGGAACGATTGTGGTTTGGACTAGAATAAATGCTTTGTCAAGGTCAGGGAAACGATGTGGTGTGGTGTTGAAATGACTATTTTGTTAAGGTCAGAGGACTTTGGTGGCCATGGTTACCACAATAAACATGTGGTTAAAGTTACGGGACAATCAGGGTCGAGCTTTAAGAGAAACCATGTTGTTTGTCAAAAAAGGGAAACGATCATGGGCCTCCTGTGGTAAAGTTCAATATCTTGTTGTCAAGTTCATCCACCACAATCTTCCTTCATTTGCAGACTTACTCACTCTATAATGCCTTACTTTGCTCTCGTCACAAGTCCTATGGCATACCTGCCAGCACTTGGCTTTCAAAAAAGGGATATCAGGAAATAGCCAGTGGAAGTGTATTTCTTCTTCTTGGGACATGTTTCATCAATTTTCACCTGCAAACTGAGTGAAACGGAGGGCTTGAGCGAGCTCAGTAATGAGTCACACGTCAGGCAGGCTAACAGGAGTGTTAGCAGGTATGCTATGGCCACTGTGATCTTTGTCACTTCAATGTAAACAAACTATAATTTACATTTTGTTGTACAAACCTGTGTTGTGTAGACAATTAAATTAATCTTCAAACCTTACTTTTACTAACCTTGATGACCTTAGCTTAGTAAGCTTCTTTAACTTAGCAGGATTTGGTCTTGGTTCAGTGGCAATGGACAATTATGAACCAACTTTAACAAACCAAACTTAAAACTAACTAAGTAGAAATCAAAATAAATGAAGTCCCTGAAATTAATTATTACATATATAAGGAAACTGCTGATACTGATGCACTGATGGGTAAGCAGCATTTTTATGTTGTAGCTGGTTTAAGTGAAGCTACAGTTTGTTCGTTCAGCCCAGTGGCTCCCAAATTAGGGGTTGAGACCTCATAGGGCCATACCATAAATCTGAGGGATGATTCATTTGTCTTTTGTATTTTCTGTGCTTGATAATTGTACCTATTTGAGCCTCAAACAATTACTTTAATGAAACTATCAGAGCAGTTTAGGAGGGAAAGGTTTCTTTGGTGAACTGCTTATACCGAATATCCGAAAGCGTAACAAATGACTAAATAGGTGGATTGTCAGCATCTTCCAAGACGACATATATCACAGTTCCCAAAACAACACGACTGTTGCAGCATAGTGCATCATAAATGTTTTATATATTTAAATAAATATTTTACTCTGAAATATAGGGGATTATAATAGGAGGTTAAAGTAGTGTCAATCTGAAAAACGCAAGAAAAGTAAAAGTACCTTAAAATTGTACTTAAGCTCAGAACTTGAGTAAATGCACTTAGTTGCTTTCCACCACTGGTTTATTGTTCCATCAGAATTCTTTATGAGCTACTTTGCCATTTTCCCAGATCTGAACAGTTACATCAACACATTCTTTGCTGATTATTTGTGTTTTCATAAATAAAATACATCTCATCTCATATAAGTCACTGTGCATCAGAATGACTGGTTAGATACACAAAACGCCAACATGGACCACCAAAGCGGGGAAGACACTGCAGACGATGAGGAGCTTTGACAGCTCCCCTCCAGTCGGAGTGATCTCATTCTATACTGGGAGTACTGGCACCTTGATCCACAACATGAGAGAGAGAGAGTAAGGGAGGATACCACACACTGCTCCATTCACCCCCTCCGATCCCCCCCGAGGCCTGTTCCGCATGACGGCATGCAACTATTTTTAAACATGCCGTCATCGGGATCACTCATGTGCACCCCCTTCCTCAGTCACCGCCGGTGCTGTGAATCGCAGCCCCACCCCGCGAAACTCAGCAGGGAGTCTGACTACGCTCGCATCAGAAAAACCAACTCTCCATGAATATTGAAGAGGCTTTTTAGCATGCAGTGTGTGTGCTGCTGGGTTTGTCTAGAGACTTAGAGTGTTGAGAGGAGCGGCCTGTATTCTGCCGGTAGAGCAGTTAACGCGACAACACGCACCTGACAGGCTGCCTCACCTGCAAAATCTATAGGGTGCTGTGAACGTTATACAGAGAAGAAAGGAAATAACTTAAGTGTTACATGTGTGAGTCACCTCAAGGCACTGGCATATGTTGGGTGTATCAGTGCACGTGTGAAGCGACAATAAGCTGCATGTACGAACAGATTCCCAAGCTTTAATTTCCTGCACTGTTGTAGTTTTGTCTCTGTTACACATCTTTGAATATCCGCCAGTGCTCTTCTTGGATATTCAGATGCAGCTATTGCCTATTTACTGCTAAATACTTGATAGAACCACATGACAAATTATTCACAAACAGTCATTATGTACCCCTTTGTTTCAGCCGCTGAAAGTTAAAAGAAATGGCATGGTAGCAAATGCTAGTTTAACTCCCCTATCTTCAGGAGACATGTACAGAGGGCAGCTAATGGAATGTCTTGGGTGTATAATCCAGGATTAAAAAGTGAAGACCAGCCGCTCTCTGAAATGCAAATAAATTCTTGCGGTGGCGGAAAGTTTGCTAGAAAACTGTGGCGAGTGGGCAAGCATCTTTTTATTAGTTTTGTGTGGCTCCAGACATGGAGATTTCCTTTGACTGGCCAGCTGCTGCAGTCTCTTTTGTCTGTTCCAGACTATATGAGAAACAGTAATAATGACCAAAGTTTACAAGCTATGCTGATGATAAGCAGATTTGCCTAATTTGAACAACATGTTGCTACATTTTGCTTTAAAAATTTGTTCTTTTGAGTAGTTGTGGTGCCAATGCAGGTTGTGTGTTGGGTGAATAGGGCTTAAGTAACCCCACATGATTCTGAAATAATGTAGCAAATGGTTGACTTAAATGTAATACATTTAGTTCTATGAAAAGAATACCCACAAGGGATCCACATCTACAATTTTAACGACAGCTCTAATTCTCTCAAGTCAATATATGATCTAAAACTATGCATGCGCTACTTGATTGTTCATACACAAAACAAAAAGAGTGTTTTGTCTGGCTCTGAATCAGAAAGGTGATGACGCTAATGTATATTTAAGTGCATGGAAATAATATCTAGAACCTTTTTCAAACTGGACAATTACCTGTTCCCAATATCAAGCTCTTGTCTTCAGTGGGAAAGGGTTCAATCGGCATTCCTTCTCAGGTCAAATGACTCCACAGTGGTATTTATCAGTTACAGCTCTTGTTGGCTGTGATAGAAACATGACATGCTAACTTTCACCCCTATTCCAGAGTAACTCTGCGATGGATATAGTTCTATATCCATCTCTGTTCCAGCAGCGCTCAAACATTTACACACATTTACGCCAACAATGCACATGTACAAGAAAACAGATCCATCTAGTATATATAGTATTTCTGTTCTATTTGGTCTATTTTGAATATATTTTAATTTTATTAAGTACATTTATACCCTTGTGCTGCTACTTTTTGTTTCCTTGTGCTGCTGTGACAGTCAACATTGAGTTTGAAAGAGAGACTGAAGGAAAAGGTGTTCTAAAAAGTAGGTTAAGGTAACGTTGACACAGGTCTCCGTGCTGCTTTCTTCTTCTTTACCTTTTTCTGGCATGTTTGTGACCTTGAACTTAACACACCAGACAAAAAAAACAAAAAAACAAGAATAACTGAGTCAATAGTCTATTTTTAGTGGGTTTACCTGCGTCTTATAAAACCTGCAGAAAAGAAACACCCTTAGCATTATATTATTTAATTTAAAATGGTGAGACTTAGTCTCTGTTTCTATTGGATGCTTTTTGGGGGTGGAATTCCGAATACAGACAAATGTGTATAGAAATAAGTTTTGAGAAATATTCCTATTCACTTTTTGGGTTAGGCTGCACGAGAAGATTGTTACCACTCTAACGCTTGTGCTGTGTTGTATGGAGCTTGTAGATGATTAGCTTACAGTAGGTTAGCATAAAGTCTGACAGCAGAGGGAAATGGTTACAGTAGTTAACTCACCGCAAAGTCAAAAGATTTCGTTTTTAGGTACATTTCTGTTTGTGTATGGGGTAGACAAACAACATATGTATTAATTAGTGAGCTTAAGATGAGTTGGCAGGAATAGTTTTGTTTTTGGGAGCTTTAGGCTAGCTTTGTCTTCCAGACTTTTTGCATCCTTTTAGCTTCCTGGTTCTAGCGCAACGTTTAGTGCACTGACTTGGATGTAGTAGCAAAAGTCCTGTCAAAAATGTCTAATCTAAACTAATACATTAATTAAACCAGCAACGAACATAAATATTATGTTCGTTGCTCAGAATACTAGACTCTGCTTATGTCAAGCTTTCTGGAACCAAAGCATTAAATCTTTGTGATATATAACATAACCATGTAAAGAACTTTATCCCTCAGCAGAGTTTTGGAAAGGATTGTGTTTTATTTCCAAGGTAATACCAAGGGGAGGAGAAAACTAGTGACTATAGAGAAGTATTCTACATCCTGGTGTAGCATTAGCTCAACTTCATTACAGAATTAAGGGCTTCCAAGCATAATATGTGTTAAAGTTGTTGGTAGCAGCTGATTCATGTTACGCCTGTTGAATTTCACAAGTTACTCATCTCAGAGCTGCCGCTTGTGTTGTTGTTACTTAATTCATTCAGCTGCGGTGCCTGGGGAGATCTGTAATCGCTTTGAAATTCTTTTTAGCAGCCAAACTGTGAAGTAAGAGGTATATTCTGAGCTGCAGCGAAGTAATATTTTGATACCCCTCGGAGGAAGCAATTTTCTCCAATTATTTGTTTATTTAAAGTCATTAAAATGTGAAACGATTGAATCAAAATTGGAAGAGAGGTCATGAAATTCCTGAAGTACACATTGTACTCAGCGCTGATTCTGAGCCACACTTCCGCGCACGCACACACACACACACACACAGACAGACAGGTTACGATAGCTGGTGCTCCCTTTGCGGCAGGTGTGCAGGAGCTTGTAATGATGCCCTCGGAGGCTGGCGGGTTTTATGAGTGAACCCTGGCACTGAGCACGCGCTGCGCCAGGCATCACACCTCTGTCTCAGACTGGACCTTATTAATTCACACCCAGTGACTCGGTTCCTTTCTCTCTCACCCATCTAATGGCCCTGACACAGCTGGTTCACAGGTGAGCTGAAGCTTTTTACACCTCACAAGAAGAGAGCTGGAAGTTGCTAAATGTTAAAATCTCAGAGCAGATGGAAAGTTAGCACAGAATTACTTTTTAAGTCAGCACTGAGCAACAGTGATATTCACAAATCAGTCATCTGATAATTTTGGCACAGTAGGCCGATTTGAATGTTTATAACTTGTGAGTATTCTTGGACTAGACATTTTAATCAAAACGAGGGATGATTGATATAGTTTCAAATAAATCATAAAGGGTTATCATGCAAAGTGACTGCCAAGCAGGTTGATTTTATGTAGCCAGAATTGTAAATGTTAATATTGTAATGTGGTCTTTAAAGACACAGTTTGACATTTTGAGAAATGTGCTCAATCTTGATGAGAATTAGATGAGAGGATCGGTACCATTCTTGCGTCGATGCGATAGTTATGTACTTAGAGTTGGGAGGTGGTTAGCTTAGCCTAGCTAAAGGACTGGATGGACTGGGGAAAGCTGGAAAAGAAAAACTTCGATACAACATATTGTTTCATCTGGCGAAGTTAATATAAGTCTTTTGAATCAAAATCTAAATGTCCTTTAAATCAAGCTGTCTCAAAATGAAATATCATTCTGTGGTCGACCTGTGTTTATAATGCATGTTTTGACCTTTGTTAATTGGTCGCAAGTGCTGGCCAAAAAGGTTGGAGTAGTGAGTAACCTATGTGTGTCTTAGGAGTTTTTGTAACTTACATGTCCCTTATAGAATCAGGCCATGCTAGCAACATCAATATTGCCATAGAAAAGGGATTACCCAATGAGGCAGCTGGATTTATGAGATCATGTGATCTGGCGAAACCAACTTGACAGGCTTTAACCTTTCGTTTTTGGCAGAACCACAGTGGTTTGGCCCAATCAGCTGTAGTGGCAGTTAAAGGCGTGGTTTAGGTGTGACGACAAGCGACTGTAGGTCATATGGTTCGTTGATCTGATTGGTGGAAGTCAGCCTATGGTTAGTGATACACAGATTGTTCGTCTCATGACTTGTCAAGTGTGTTTTTTTTTTTGCCTGCCCTTTTCCATGTTGTTTCTTCGTGAAACTTCCCATATGTTTCAGTGTAACAAACCACCTGGCATCATCAGTTTAGCAAAGGGAACCTCTTTTTTGAAAAAAATCTGGGTTGTAAAGCCTTTCTTTTAAGAAAACTGAGGTATTGATTGTGAATTTATTCACAACAGGAAATGTAAAAAATGTTAAATCTCACAAACGGCTAAGAGCATATGAAAAACTCCTGTTGTGATTTCTACCTGTGGTGCTGTGTTCAATACCTTTTGCTTTTTCCATCCTGTGATTATCCCATCTCCCTTTCCGTGCCTCCCTCCCTCCCTTGTTGAAAACCCATCTCTCGACCCCTGGTTTTCATCCGTCTGTCCCCGTGCCTTTGTTGTCTTTTTCCCTCTCCTCTGTGAGTCAGATTTAAAAGGCTCAGCGGCTGCATCCGATGGGAACACTCATCCTCCCCCTCAAACCTGAACATAATGGCTCTCCCCCCTTCTTCGTCCCTCCTCACCTTCACCTCAGCGCTGACCCGCCTCCCCTGACATCAAAGCTACGTGCAATGGGTGGCCTCTCATAATCCAATTCAATATCAGCCCTGATCCGTCACATCAACAAGTTCACAGCTTCTGAATGTCATTGGTTGAACTCTTGAAACGCTCCTCTTCTATACTCCCTCCTTCTCCTTTCTTCCCGAGGTTAAGGGGAATTTGATATTTTGCTTTATGTTGAAAAGAACCATGGCGTTGGATGTGGAAATTGCCAGAGAAATTACATTTTCTGTTGTATCATGTGGGCAGGTAGGGTGGAGGGTTACAATACAACACACAGAAAATGATACAGTCGTTTCAATCAAAGGCAAAGCCATGAAAATGGAATTACTTTCCTGGATTTTTGCTTTAATCTCACCCCACATAAACATGTTCATGGGGTGTCTTTGTCAAACACACCAGCAGCCATGTGCTTGAAGTTTGCATCTGGTGTTAGTTTTTCTGCATTTGCATGGTGTTGGCATGTAATTTAAGATACATGACCGTGCAATTTAATTAGATTGCTTTTTTTTTAATGTGAATTCACCCCTCGTTGGAATTTAATTTGCACCAAACAACCCCTGGGCAGTTCATTTTGCGTGACAGGCAGACTGACACACATTAGGTGCCGTTCCATGTAATGCTGAGATACACGCCTGGCATTACCAGTTTTTACAGCGGCATCCTGATTTAATTTACTACCGCACTGAAGTCGGGTTGCTTTTTTTTTTTTAAATGCAAGCATTAAATTCAATTTTTTTTCTAGTGCTGCTGCTTTCACCAAGTGCTGTTTTTTGAGGTTATATTTTACAGTCACCGATAATTTCTATGACAAGCTCATTCTCTCAGCTTACAGCTTCATCATATTAAGCAAGGCTAAAGCAGACTTTCATGAGTTTTAATGCAACATACAACAGCTGCCTATTCAGTTTCACCTACAGATATTTTTGGCTCATTGACCAGGGGCAAGACATGTTTTGCTTTGGAATATTGATTCCTCTCTGGTAGGTCAGGCTCCAGCTCTTGCTGCTTTATTATGCGGGTGACGCCACATGGAAAACATCAGAATCTGTCTTGCCTCATGTCATCAGTGGATGTCATTTCATGGAAGACAATCAATTTAAAATAACATATAAAAACAATTACGTTTTGTAATTTGTCCAATTAATAGTTGTAGTCAAAACCACAAATGGCAACCCTATGGTAGCACTAGAGGAAAAATCAGTGGATCACCAAAATCTACCAAAGGATTCATTGTCTTGGAAACAATCAATTATGTGCAAAAATATTTAATGGAAACCCGTTAAATAGTTGTTGAGGTATATCAGTTGTTACCAAAGTGGTGGACATGCAGACAAACAGGAGTGTCACGATTCTACAAATCCACCTTTTTTTAAGGTCATAATTCAGTTTGATTGAAAACATTTTTCAGCACTGATGGCTATACTATTGCTATTGCTTCTGGATTTGTGAAGATCAACAGATCACTGGTTTTATACCCTGACAACTGTCATTTATGTCCTCAAATTCTTCTTTAAAAGAAAAGATACAATAACAGCCTGACTATATCCCGGTTAGGGTTTTGATGATCGAAATTGAAAGCCTATTGTGATCGATTTTCGACTTCAAATCAAAATGCTGATACCCCTCTTTAAAACTAAACACTTACTCCTTTAAGGCAACGTGTAAAAAAAAAAGAAAAAAGAAAAGTGTTTTTCATATTTGAATGAATTCCTGGTTCCAAACACACCAACCTGGCCTCTTCTGCCCAGGAGCCTCCGTCCAATTTTCCCTCATCCGGCCTGGCTGTCATGAAACATATCATACAGCTTCCACACACCCGGCTGTCCTGTATTGATTGGCCCTTGTGTCTTGAGTGACAGCCAATGTGCTAATGCTCCACAATCTCCCAAGACAAGTGGGGCTCTGTGTTGATGATAAAGGTTGTCAAAGGGCCTTGGTGCCTAAATTGAAATGGATCCACGTGCGTTCTGTGTCGGAGTCATGCAATTGATGTGACGTGGCAGTTATTGCTCGCTGTTGCCTTGAGGCAAACTGCACAGACAGATACACATGTGCAATTTTATCCAGCAGCATTGAAGAGGACTTGCCATGTAGTGTATGGACAGGTTAAGTACTTTAGGGAGGTTTTCGGCAGTCGCTACCTCTGTAAGCTCTCATCACACTTGTGATAACAAAAGGATTCCGTGAGCAGGTCATTGTAGCTAAATAAGCCTTCGGCAGGGTGATTGATTCCTTCGAAGAAGCTCATTTTGCAATTACAGCAACCTCTGGGTGCTTTATCTTGCCTATCGCACAGCTCAGCCATGCAACATTTGACAGGAAATATTGATTGGAAATTGTTTTATTCCAAGCTAGCAAGTAAATTACAAGCTTCCAATAAAATGTCAGCAAAATCCAATTCAAGCACCAACATGGACACATGCTTTAATAGGGTTTAATTGAATCCCTACATGTGTAACTTGAGGCCAGAGGTCAAAATGGGTCCCTAGAAGCTTTTGAATCATGGTGCCTATGCAAATACACGTAATAGAATTAGTTTCTGATGGTGCTGTTTGTTCTGCAGGATAGCCACATAAGCCAGAATGGCTCGGAGAGAGGCCAATAAGAGCCTCTCTTCCAGAAGGTATTTAAGCTGTGTCTTAAATTATTCATAATAGGGCTTATCCTCTTGATGTAGCTTTTATTAGCTTGTCTTATTTATTGTTGTTTCTCTCTGACTCCAGCGGAGAACTGGAAAAGGCTCCTCTGTATAACGTCTATGATAGGTCATGTGTAATTAGTTTTTTGTCAACATTTTGTCTTCTCTGACTTTATTCCAACGCCGGGCTCATTAACTAGCAGTTTCATTCCGCCCTGTCATTAAAGGCAGGTTTTCAGATACATGGCTCAATTTGGTCTTACAGGGAATTGCTTGTTGTTTTTTTCCCCCCTATTGCGTTCTGATGCATTTAGTGAAGGATCTCGTGTATGCAACCCAGCCCAGCTTTCATTACCAGTTAACTGTAAAAGCGATCTCTTTAATGCACAGGCAGTTTTCTATTTTCCTCTTCATTAACTAAAGGGAGTGCATAATCTGCCTCATAATTTAATCTCTTTGCTAATGTTTTGCACTGGCATTGAAGGAATTAGCACAAATGATGTGATTTACACTGCCTCAGTGTCGCATCATGTTAACCTCGCATTCCACTGAACAATTGCTCACCAAGGGAGCCAATTTACCTCATGCGTATGCATTTATGCACAAGGATACTTGCCAATAGTCTCCGTGCATAATGGTTGTATGAAGGCCTTTGGAGAGGGAAGGCATGGGATGCAGGTCTCAATGGGAATTAGTCTTTCGGAAGCAGACCGGCCCATCAACCATTTAATACGTTCGAGTGGTCCTTACTGTTACTGAACATCCCCCTTCCCTTATGAATCACATCCCCCATCCCATATTTTCCCTTTACTGTGCTGTTGTGTTGAGAAAGAATGAGAAAAGATGAATCACTTCACTACCTCATTGGACAGTGCATGGTAATCCCATTTCTTTGCAGTCTTGCACTCTTTTATCCTCATTCTTTATCCTTAATTCTTTAATCCTATCATTGCCCATATTGTCAGCACACAATGGGTTTGATTCTTGGACTCCATCCTGCCGCTCTCATTGATGCTTAGTCTACTTGTACTCACTGTAAGTAAGTAAATTAGGATAGCTCTGGCTAAAACGTAAGCCAGTTTAATGTACTTTCCCTTGCTGCATAACATTGTATCTTCGAGACAAAGGCGTATAAAAGAAACCATTTCAGCACCGTCGCCTAGCAGCTCAAGCTCACACAGCCAGCAGAAATCCTCTGAGCAATCACTTAGCTGCTAGGCACAGGTGTAAATGTGCTTTCCTGTTTTGATTTGATTATATGGCAGCAATGTGCCATTACCCTGTGTAGTACCAAATTATACCTCTAGACTACAAATAGCAGTGCTGTTCTGATACATGGCTAACAGTTTGTGATCGCTCAATCACTCAATAGAAATTTCTACACTGAAACCGAGACATCACTTTCTTTTTTGGGGCTGGGTGCACAACCAGGTAACTGTGTTCACCATTGTATTCGACTGTTTAAGCATTGCTAATATTTGTTAGTTAACACTAAAAACACAGTGTAGCCTGGCTAAGGCTGATGAGATGCAGGTATTTGGTCATAAGCATTGGACAAATAGAGATTTTGGCCTGATGGTGCTTGATGAAATGTCAACAGATCAACACAATTATTACAGTTCATTACATGGGAAAAATGAACCATGTTGTGCCAGTCCTGTACACTTACTGCTGGTGGTGCTAAATGAACTATAAGGGGATCACCAAAATCAGAAGGCTTGATTGTGGAGACGATGAACTGTTCAAAATTTCGAGGCAATCCATCCAGTGGTTTTTGAGATATTTCTTTGTTTACTAAAAAGGTAGAGCCACAGACTGACGTTTCCATCCATAAAGGCTAGAATCTAATAGCATATTGTAGGTTCACCAATTAAATAGATTTCACCTTCTTGATTTATTTGATAGGGCCCCTTTATATGAATCACTGACCTGCTAACCAACCCTCCGCCCCAACACTGTTGACAGTAAGAGGAGTCATCCATTGTCCTCAAGACGCTAATTCCATCATGCGCCCCTGACCTCGACCTGAGCGTATGCTCACCAATGTCAACTAGATGGATCGAGACAAAATGAGATGTAACAATACAACGGGGAGGCAGGGAGGGGTGATGGAGGGTAAGGGGGTTGGGGTGGCTTTGAGCTCAGTCGTCAATCTCTCCATCATAGCTTACCGCTCAGGCCTGCCCATTATCAGGGTGCCTGGCCTTCATCATGCAAGCAATCTCTACATGATGTGGTTATTAATGCGCTTGGTTATCGTGCCATTCTGCTTGTCTGCAGCCTGTCTTCATTATGTCAGCTAGGCGATGGGGAATCCTGCACGTCTGGACAGTCGTCTGGAACAGTATGGAAAACTAATATGAAGATTTACGTATTAGAGACATACATTAGTTGGAAAGTTAAGAGTTTGAAAGAAAGCATACAATTAAATAAACAAATGAGAATATAGAGTTCAATTAAAAAATCTATTAACAACTGTTGCACAGAGGAGATGCATTCAGCCAGCCTGGGTGCTGAGACAAGCTGTCACTCTCTGCTGCAGTTCCCCCAGAGAGCTTTCCTGGATGTTCACGCTTGCCCAGAAACAGCTGGAGCCTGGGTGAAGCATGTTAATGGTGCTTAATTAACAACAGCAGAGGTTAGTCATGTCCCAGCCATGTTCTCATTCAGAAAGGATGACTGGACAGCACCAGCAGATGATGACTTTCTCTGGGGCCACTTGTTCTACAGCAGCTACTCCCAAGAGGCCATTCTGTACTAACACTGTGATGCTGATTAAGAAAGAGCACTATCAGTTACTGAGGGTATACTTGTTGGGTATTGAGGCTATTGTGTACTGGTGAGGATCAAGCACCTGGTATGTGAGAGAATAAACAATGTTTGTGCCTTGCTTAAAAGGAGAAACCATGTCACTGATGAAATCATGGGTGTGATTTCATGTCAGACTGACTGGATAAAAGCCTAATTTCAAAGGATTCCGTTGTCATCTCTCGAGTTGCTCCACTTTCAGCCCTCCCATACTCCAGAGAGATCCCCGTGACAAGCCTGCGGTGTGTTTATTGTGTTTTGAATACTGAACGACACAAGCACACCCACTGGCACACGCATTCACATTGGCATGGCATCTGTTTCATCTGTGAAATCTAATGCCGACGTTAACCTGGCGATTGTTGGAGGATGAAATCTGTCCTTGGCAGCTTTTCCGCCCTGATGAGTTTTAATGGAAGGCTGTGAAGATATCTGTTCCTGTGATTTTCCAGGCGATATACTGTACTCTGTTTATCTAGAATGCTGTGTTAAATTGGCTGGAGTTATGGTGCTACCTGTTCTGTGCTGTAGCCATATGGGGCATCCTGGCTTCACTGCTATAGCACACCTCCTCTAGGGAAATGTGCGGTATATCTCAGTATAGGTAAATTATTAATCCATTTTACACATTTTTGTTCTGGTGTCATGATTTCATTAGTGCGGTGGTGGCTTTGCTTCTTGCGTTTTTGGTGCCCACTGTTTAGTTTCAGTAAAGTCCATTCAGTCCTTTTGGGACTCAGTTGGCATTTGTTTTTTTTTCTTCCTTTTGAAAGTTTCTTACAGAGAAATTTGGCATTTTGGTGTCAAAGTTTGTTTTTGGAGTGTCCCTTTCCCCAGAGTTGACAGCGTTTAATGTCAAATGCACTTGGCCACTTAGCTGCCAAAAAAGAAAAGTCTGTATAAATCATTTTTTACCTCCGCTGAGGAGGTTAAGTGTTCACCCATGTTCGTTGGTTGGTTGGTTTGTTTGTCAGCAGGATGACACAAAAACTACTGAGCGGATTTCCATTGGATTGGGGAAGAGTCTCAGTCCAGAATGGACCCCATTAACTTTCAGTGCAGATCTGGATAAAGCGATGGATCCAGGAATTGTTTCGCACTTTCTGTAATGTTGCTAGATAGGGTGTTTTTCAGTTAATTTCACAAGAAATAATCTATAATAATATTAATAGATTATTAAAATAGATAATTATAGATTTGATTGAATTAAAGTTGGACCTGGGCAGAGGTATGCACTCTACGGAGTGCCATTCTTGTTGGTGAACACAGCCGCTGTTGTTTTATGCTGTTGTCACAGCTAATGCGTTAGCAATTGTTATATTCACTTTCCTTTTAGCTATTTTTGTCCCACCAACTTTTGAGAAAATTCTAAGAAAGCGTCGCTGCCAGTTATTACAATTTTTGTCACTTAGCACTAACTTTTGTCTGTTTGCCATTTGCTGCTTGACGGTAAGCTTTTCAGCTGTGCATAGAGGAAAATCTGCCTGAGCCCCGGTCATCCATGAAAGCTGCTCGGCGGAGCATGAAGCCAAGAAAGTTTGACTTCCTGGGCTTATTGGGAAAATCTTTTTGGGCCAGTGTGCATCAGGTGACGGTGTAATTACACGTTCTGACCTCTATGTCGAATTGGCTTCAAAGCCCGGAACTGTTCCTGGGGGCTCGGTTGGCAGTGCTGGTCAGCCAGTCCGCCAGTTTGGCCCCAACTGAAATATCTCAACAACTATGGAATGGATTACCATGACATGTGGTATAGACATCCGTTATCCTTTTGCATGGAGGATGACTTGTAAGAACATTGCTGATCCCTTCACTTTTCCTATAGCTTTAAATTCTCCAGTGCCTTTGTTGACGACCATACACACAAACTAACGACATTCCCATAAACCACAGCTGTACTTTGTGTTTAGTGTTAATTGGCTCAAAGAATTTGCCTCTCAGGGCCTCACAGAGCTGCCAGAATAGCTGTAGATTCTTTAGCTGAAAGCAGCAGCTGCTGCTGCTGGTAACAAGGTGGATGGGAGCAGTAAAGTGAACTACACAGTAAATGTGCTGTGAACATTTGGCTAAAAGAGGCTGAATAGCTCTGGCGCACTGCAGAGTTAGATGGTTTCCTTACATTTAATCTTTTGTGACTATGAAACGGATTAGTGGAACTGAAACATTGGATTTTTGTCTTATCAAATTTGCAAATCAGGGTTGGCAAAAAATAAAAGCTAGTAGAGGGAAATGATCAAGATATTCTCATCTGTGTTTTATTCTGTGGTGATTATTCCTTTAATCTTAAATGAATAATGATCATTATTGTTTTTATCTCTAAATGAATAAGGCCATTGTGCTGCAAATCGAAGATTTATTACAGTATTCAGTTGGCAAAGCCACCAATAGTCATCCCTTTAGCCACAGTTTTCTTTTGGTACATTTAATATATAATGATCGATATCCCAAAATAAAATGATATATACCAGAGCATTTTATCCACCCACCCCAATTGCAAAAGAATAAAAATCTTTGGAACTAAAACAAGAAATTAGCCTTGTTCGCATTCAGAAAATCACATTCAGTGTCCCCCCTCTGAGAGCTGTATATAAAACGAGTTGTTGGCCCTCTTACTGGCGGCCTGCCCGGGAAGCCCTTACATTTAATTGGCCTCCCGTTTGTTTTGAGCTGCACCCACCCATTACGATCTCTCATAAATGTGGTAGTATAAAACCCAACTGCACCTGGGCATCAACAGGGAGGGGGGGGAGACAGAGTAGGACCTGCTCTGCTGCTAATGCCATTAATCGGCCTGCAGAAAGGACCCCACATATTTCTCTTAGCTATGGAAACCCTTATCTTTGAACACACACCTCAGCTCACCCATAACCGATTTCAATTTGGCGTCTTTTCAAATGTCCTCTATCATGGCCACTAAGCCAGGCAGCCAGGGGACGGCCAGTGGTGATAATGAAAGAAAAGGTCACTTCCAGCAACAACCTGTTAATTGGATTTGGCTCTTTTCTCACCAATCGAGCACTGTCCGTCAGGGATGTTCTGGTGTGAAGGATGGCCAGCAGCTTCTTGTTGTCAAGAACTGAATTAGTTTATTTTTTTTGAAGAACAAAAACTGTAATTTTGCATTTCAGAGCTCATTAACTTCAACTTTTATTTTCCTCAAAGTACTGCTGACTATTTCCAAAGCTTTTTGACCTAGAATATAATTAGTTTACAGATCCTGTCTTGAATTAAGATTAAAAAATTCTTGCTCTGGAGGATATTGTCAGCTAGCATACCACTGTTGACAGAAACTTAAATTTCACCTCCAGTTCTCATTTAGACTTGTTTAACCTTGTTTCGTTCTCACTGCGCCTTACTACGCCAATCTCCATTTTGTTTACGTCTGATTCCCCACGAGAGGGATATTCAATTTGTATTGATATTGGATTTGTCACATGTCCAAATTGCACCACATTGGACACTGCACTTCATTGGGTCCCCAGCAACAAACCTGTGAAGAGTGAAATAGATCAGGTGAATGGTTCTTGAGATATGCGAATAACAGACAGACAGACAGACAGACAGAGAGATGGACAGACAGAGATTCCCTTCTTTATAGTTAGGTTTACTACTTTCCAGGCTCAGCTTGCCATTTTTGTGAGAGGTAATTTATCACTGATGACAGTCAGTCTGGTTTCTCTTTGGACTGCCACAAAAGCAACTCGTTTAATGAAAAAAAAATACCCAATTTGCATGATCATTTTCACACTTTTCACTGTCTTCTCAGTTTGATTTTGCGACAGCACACCTCATAAATTCAATTCCTTCTGACACCTGAGCAAAGCATCCACCAAGGAGCGCATTACCTGTTGTTTACGATCAGTACCTTACCCGAATATGACACATTTTTCCTCCCTAGACAGTCCTCACCTTTTAAGGCTGTTTTTGTTTTTGAGTCCCGGGAGGAGCACGAGTCAGACAGTACATCACGAGCGTTCCCGTCAAACCTCCGCTTGGCTTGCCTACAGCCCTTAATGTACCGTGTTGTTTTTAATATCGAGCCATATAGCATTTTCAGGAGTAGGTGTCGTTCCTTTTTCAAATATTGTAAATCTTTGCACGGAACTCTTCCGGTGGGGCGTATCTATTCTCTTGGCAGCTTTAACCTTGTAAGCTGTTGTTTTTGTGTCCCAGGATAGAGGACGCCTCACATGTCACACGTCACGCCTGTTCCCATCAAACCCCTGCTTGGCTCTTAAGTGCCTTTCAAGCCTTCTCTCTGTAGTATTCCCGTCATTATTGACAGACCTCAAACAGCTTTCTTAAAGACCCGACCAGCTTGTTTTCCACTAGATTCTCAAGTGTGGTGTTGCTTCGGTAAGAAAACTTTAAAGTGGCTCTGCGTGTCTGCGAGACCAAGAGGCACATTCTAACAGTTCGTCTCCCTGACACTCTGTGTAAACTTGGCCTCGGCCTCTCGGGACTGTCTGTGTTGGAGGGGAATGAAAGTGGCCTTAGAGCCGGAGATTGAAATTATGATTCTCTCGTTTTCACAACAGTTTTGGGGGAGATAGAAGTGTATAATCCACAAAAGTAATTGATTTTCGGGAACGGTGCAGAGGTAGGACGCTGCACCTCAGTGGGGAATATGAGAGATGAGAACAATTTCCACAGCCAAAGAGAGTTGACTCAGAGTTCATTGGGCTTTTTTTCCGAAAGGGGAAACTTTCCAAGAAACAATTTTGAGCTGGAAGTTGCTTTCACGTCCTGCTGTAGTGGGTAAACTTTTGGTCACACCATGTTGCTATTCTGGTGGAATTGTTTGGGGGACCGCTGTGAGCTGCAGGAGGCAGCAGCAGGCATAGAGGTGGATGCCGCTGAACAAATCGCTTTCTAGGATCGGCAGTACGAGACATCTTAAGCTGTCCATGTATGAGGATTTTAAAGCTCTGTCCCCTGGTAGCCTCCCTGTTTCTTATTCTCAACTCAGCTGTGACTAAACTGAGGTGATTATCACATTTTTTTATTTCTTTTTTGAAATAAAACCCAGGTTAAATTGTGACAAATCCCTTTTTGTCTCCTCTCTTTCCAGGATCTTTTTAGTGCTGCGGACTGCTGTGATGAATACTGATCCGTGGTCAGCGGGGGAACAGTGAAGGAGCCAGAGGAATCCTGGTTTGATGTAGGTTCAACTGCCTTTCACCCATTTATCCGTCTCATTTGCTCGACTTGAGTCTGTGGCCTGACTCTTGACTCTTCGTCCCGTCATACGAGAGGTTCTCAGGCACATTACTGCGCCTGGTGAGATTCAGGTTTGAGGCGCGCCTTTGTGCTTGTCGGCTTTGAGATCAGTGTCATTTTTAGATCCCTCAGGAGCGGGATCAGGCACAAAACACATTATATCAGCTGAAGTAACTAGCGTGTTGGTGTCACTAACAAACTGACAATACAGTCAGTATTCATTGGATTATAGAGCCTTGCTGATTATTTGAATCAGCCACTGCAAACCTAAAATGTGCCAGCCAGCTGTTGGTTTCTTCGTTAATTAGATGTATGGAAATATAAACATAGTGAAAAAAATGTTGCCCCCACTTTGCTGACTACACACTATATTAGCATTGTCAGCCAGAACAGGTGCAACCCAATAAGCCAATCACCATTTTAATAGATTATAGAAAGCTACTTTCATGGTGGTGAGTATTTTATTATACTACACCGCACAAGAGTACATATATCAGGTTATTGTTATTATTAATATAGAAAAACAAAGGGATGGTAAACCATTTGAGGACATTTTCGCACCTCCTTTTTGAGAGAAAATTACAATTGAGAAGCTCAGTGAAGGCGAAAGAGTCATCTGTTCGAGTCGTCACTCTGGTTGACAGTGTGATTCTGGAGCCTCTCTGTAATTTAGGTATGGGGAAAGTGAAAGCTGAATTTATAAGATAAAGCAGGGCTTTCTGGCAAAAAAATCCTAGAATATTTTTACATATATATTAATGTTAATGCTGTGTTACGTGAGGTAAAATGCATTTTAAATATATAGGATGCTCAATTGTTAATTATGTTTCAAAGCAGGATGGGCAGAGACATGGACAGTTTTGCTTTTTTCACCTGATAAATTTCATTAGTCATTTTTTCCCTCTGTGCCCTTTTTTTTGTGTGGTTTGAAGTCGGATGGGAGCATTCGGAAATTGTCAGAGTTCTGCACACCAAACACAGTGTTGCATCATTTGACATATGACAGTTTGTTTGTTTACGTTGGAGGGCTACTGTCAATCACATCTGATCAAACCACACCTACAGCCCTGAAGAAGCAGATTAGATGAGTGTTTGAGTGTCGTTCTGTTGCGTGATATGTCAGGATTGTTTCAGCACTTTGATTATTACTTATGTAGTTGGTCATGTGGGGAAGTTTTTGCACTTTCATCTTGCCGTGAGCTACAGAGACACCTTACACTTGATTTTTTGATACGTATGGGAGATTATAAAAATAGGATTAAGGACTATTTGACCGCTAAATGCACATGTCACACATGTCCTGCAGCTTGTTTGAAGCTGCTGACTTGACCAGGACTCCTTCGTAAAAATGGGGAATATTCCTGTTGAAGTAAAGGTTGCATAAATAAACAGATAGTCATGATTATTTAATGTTACTGAGAAAGACTTCAACACACAGATAGTCATAACCATTGAAGTCATAAGTCCACCGTTTTGACCCTGGTGAAGGATTTAGGGATGTTTTTGCCCTTAAACACATCTGTTAGGTCGTGCTCCATCTCGAGTTAGGACAGCATCACCAGTCTGCCATCTGCCAACATAAAGGTCAGGATATGTATGCAGGCTAAGTGGCTTACCTGTGGCAGGCATTTGTCTTACTAACTCCAGTCTGGTACCAGTCGTATATGAGATACGAAGAGGGGGAGAGAGTGGGACCTTCAGGGTGCTTTCAGAAAGCGAGCAGCTTATCTGGCAGTGTTGCTTTTCTGTATGTAATTGCACATTGCCTGAGAGTGCCTTAAGGTTGAAGGTTTTCTGGTACTCGGACTTAAATGTAGTTACATTTCGCAGCAAATCTGTCTGTACTGTATGCAAAGCCAAGTTAAAGCATACCAGATACGCTTTAACTTGGCTTTGCATACAGTACAGACAGATTGGCTGCTTTCACTGTTATGTATAATTGTTGAATAATAAAAAAAAATGTGAAGATGTCACCTTGGGCTTCAGTATTAGAGCGTTTTTGCGTTTTTTTTGACATGGAAGAGTAAACAATTAATGGATTATAATGGCTAATTCAAAAGTGTTAAAACATAACAAACAGAATTTGAGTTTTTTCAATCATAACTCAGCTCATTTGAATACATCTGTTTTTTGTTTCCATTTATATGGTCACGTGTTGAATTTAGTACCCCTGTTTTATTTACCTAATATAGTTGTACTGCTATAATTTCCACTTTAAATGCATCACGAGTAAATAAGTATGTGTAAATGTGTGATTAGTAGGGCTCATACACAGGATAAATATTTTTTTCTTATTTTATTTTTATTTTACTATTTATTTTACCCCACTCGACTTCACTCTCCTCTGACGTGCTGTAGTAGTCTGAAGGTACTTTGAAGATAGTGTGTTTTCTGGCGCACTCCGCTCCTCTCCTCCCATCGTGGTGTTCTTACTGGTGCCTCCACATGCTGCCTCCGCGCTCTTTGTTCCACTCCATCGGGGTGTGTGCTCATGTGTGCGCTCCTGCGTCTGTCTGTCTGTGCGTCTCTCCGTGTGGAAGTGTGCACCAAGAGAGCATTTTGAGGATGGGTTGGATCTCTCTGTTTACTCCCCCACCCCATCTTTCCCTGCGCGATGTGAACGAGTGTGTGTGTCTGTCAGTCGCAGTGTTTGATGTTGAGTGTAAGCCTGCGTGGCATGTGTATGTCTGTGTGTGTGTGTGGTGTGTGTGTCTGTGTTTCTGTATGTGGTGTGCAAATGAAAGGAAAGGGGGAGTGTGTAAGTGAATCTGTGCAGGATTGCGGTGTGTGAGTGGGAGTATGCTCTGGTGAGCGTGTGTAAAAGAGAGGAAAAAACACACTTGTATCCACATATGCATGTTTGTTGCATGCCTCTATAGGTGTGTGTAGTGTAGAACCCCCCCCCCCTCCCTTACACACACATACACACAACTCCAGGGACGAGCATGTTCATTATTCTTCCTAAAAGAACCATTAAAATTTCATCAGTGCAATGCAATCTGTAGCAGGGCGGGGGGTAGGAGTGTGTGCATGACTGTGTGTGTGTGTGTGTGTGTCAGAGAGAGAGAGAGAGAGAGAGACTCAGCAGTGTGAGGGGAGGGAGCTCGCATCCTCCTCTCATTCACCACTGCCTGCCTTCATGCCTCTCTCCTCCTCCTCCTCCTCCTCCTCTTCTTTTTCTTTATCACCTTCTTCTTCTCTGGTGGCTCGAGTCCCTCGCTGAGAGCACGCCGATGCGCAGATTACGACTTCTCTCATGATGTGAGCCGCCGGCATCCCTCCCCTCCTACTCCCTCCATCCACCCCGCCTCATTCTACTACTACTACTACTACTACACCTCCTCTCTCTCTCTCTCTCTCTCTCTCTCTCTCCCTCTCTCACACACACACACAGGCACTCGGGGAGGCTTTCCTCAGGCTACAGGAGGAAAGAGTTAGCATCCAGGACGAAAAGGGTTAACAAGGTGCAGTTGGATTCTCAGGGAGGATTTGAGTCCCCTGGATGTGTGATGTGCGGCACGCTGGATCGGTCACATTCACAAGATTCAGAGCTGGATCCTCATCGGAATATCTTTTTTTTTTGAGCGGAATCCTCCTTTAAACTAGTGCGTGGCTGGAAATTTCAAAGGTGAGCCATGCTTTTTGCGTCCTGTTGCTGCCTCGCGCTTTGGCGACTAACTTGTTGATTAGTGCGGAAAGATGCCACGTGCTCGTTGTGTTTCCCGCACGCGCAAGTTTCCAGAGTTTTCTCCCTCCTTTTTTTCTTTAATTAGACCGATAGGAGGTGTTGTGCTGGTGTTTCTCTTAAAGCAGCGAGGCTCATTAGCGCTGCGCTTTTTTCCACATTGATCAGAAACACAGGGAAATTAGCAGCCGCCTTTAAAGACCGACGGAAGTGAGTGTGCGGCGGTTGCTTCTCGACAAACCCCCCAACCACCTCCGCCACGTCGCGTACGTCGCTTTGTTTTGGCAGCACGAGTGCGAGGCGCCTTCTCTCAGGTAGATCCGATGCTGCTAATTGTGTTCTAATTGGTTTTCCCCTAAGCCGGGGAGGTTTTTGGTTTCTGAGCCGCCGAGAGTCACAGATGAAAGAGTTTGTGGGGTGGAGTGAGTGTGTGTGTGTGTGTGTGTGTGTGAGAGAGAGAGAGAGAGTAGGGTGGAGTGTGTGTATGAGTGAGAACGAGAGAGTGTTAAGCTGGGAGCTGCTGTGAGTGTGTGTATGTCTGGCCAACCTTCTGACTGTCTGTAGGAGTGAGAGAGAGTCTAGAGCCTGTGTGTGTGTGTGTGTGTGTGTGTGTGTGTGTGTTGTTGGTCACTATGCCTGTGTGTGTGTTTGTAACGGTGGGAGTGAATATGGTGACTGTGTGTGTGTGCGTGTGTGTGTGTGTGTATTCGCAGGCCCATCTGTGGAGGTCTTGTGTGATGGATGGTGACTGACGGAGGGTGTGAGGTGTGTGAAGGAGGAGGAGGAGGATGAAGAGGAGAGGCAGTGGGATGGGGGAGGGTGTCGGGTGGAGACAGGGAAACTGGTCTCCCATCTGTGTGTGTGTGTGTGTGTGTGTGTGGAGCAGTACATCACAGACTGGCTAATGGAATACTGGAGACTTGAAGGGTCCTCTCTTACTTCCCCTCCATCACCACACCTCAGCCCACCCTCCACACATGATTCTGGGTGGAGTGTGACACACCAGAGGGCATTCTGTAGTTTCTGCCGTCGTTAGAATTATCCATGTGCGCCAGGCAGGTGTAGAAAGAGGCAACGCCGGTGCTGTCAGGATTTACAAAAAGGGACCCAGACGCAGACACAGGTTCAACAACAAAAGGCGAGCTTTTATTATGAGCTGATATCAAAGTCCAAAAATCAAAAAGCAAACAACAAAAGGCGGGCGAAGGAAAGTCCATAAAAGCAAAAGGCAGGTTATCAAAACAATGGCAATGTTACGGTAATCCGCGACTGCAAAAGTAGCACAAACAAGTACAAACTCTGGAGGCACGAGGAAGACAGACACAGGTTAGACACGAGGAGAACACAGGACCGGGGAACAGGTGCGACATGCAGACGAATGAACGAAGAGGGAAGAGAAAACTCAGGCTCAAATACACAGGAATAATTTACTGATAGAGCACAGGTGAGTAGGAAAAAGGGCAGTAAAAGAGACAAAGACAGGAAGTGAAAGTGACACATGAGGATATAATCTACACAATAAAACAGGAAATAACTAACCAAACACGAGGTGGGGTGTGGGTGGAGCTGAATGGTTCCAGGTTACGGAAACACACCCACCTAGCTGTGAGCTACCAAGCTAGCTAAGGCTAACAAGATATCTGTGTTCACATAGATAGAGAAGCGAATTTTACTGCACATTATTCACGCAAGTTTGATTGCAGGATCCTTTGTGTTTATTCAAGTTACACGCATGAGTTTGACCCCAGGTTTATTTGCCCACAACAGCCAGAATACCTTACTGTAAATTAGCTGTAAGATAGCAAGTAACAGCAGGCACCAGGGGTGTTTTTTGTGTTGAATCTAGCCTCTGACAAATTCAGCACTCACCAGAGACTCAGGTTCTTTCTGTTTTCCTCCAGTGTCTTTTCTTTTTCTCACAGCAAAGCATATTATTTGTCTGATATTTGTCTGAAAAGTTCTCCAAAAGGCATCAACACCACAAATATGGCCGAGAGGTCTTGAATTAGCTGAGGTGAAGCCCCGACAGTCACTCGAAGCGGCCACACCCTTAATTAAGCAGAGCTTTAAGCCTTAATATAATTTAAATTAGTGAGTTCACCCCTGTATTATCGTCATGAGCAAAGGGAGGGAAAATTACTTTAAAAAACAGCTGTTTTTGTACCAGGCTGTAAACATGTTTATTTCTGCTGGAAAGTTGGGCATTTAAACATGGGGTCTTACGGGTATTGACTCACTTTTGGAGCCAGCCTCAAGTAGCCATTTAAGAAACTGCAGTTTTTGAAACTTCAGCGTCGGCTTCATTTCTTCAGCCCCAGAGGCTGCCGCTTGGTTTTCAGAATACAGATCCCAAACTGTGTGTATAAACAAGTGGGCTCCTTTTTGTTAGCCTTGCTTTACAACAATTATTCAAAACATGTCCTGCGAATGATAAACATCACAAGGTGCATTTATGTTGAAGGTGTTACTGGCATACAGTACAACAGATCTAGAGTAAATACATCCATATTGCTTCGATTTTTCTATCACAATGTGTGTAAATGTTGGTTACAGCCTACAAGCAGCGATAGACAAAATCTCCAGGCTGCTAACAAGAACCAAACAGTGGAGTTTCTGTCTGGCTTCTATTATTAACTTCCTGCTGTGGCTTCTTCATGGCTCCGGAGCATGTGATGGATTTACCAAATGGAACAATCGCTGCAGCCTCCACTGGTAGTTTGTATCTGATCCACACGCCGACTCTGAGATCTATATAGCGACGCGTGAACTGTGGGGGGACCTGCACTCTTCCAGGTAACCGATGACACAGTCACACACAGACACGGCGGCTTTATTCCCGAGCCTGGCGACGCTGATGTTGCATGAGAATGATCCAGAATATCTCAATCTGTGTGGTTACCTCATTCTATTCTTTTTCCTCCCTTTGTCATTGCTGCTGTGATGCTGTTTGCGGAATTTGATTGACATTTCAATGTTGACATTTCCCAACCATTGCTAACATGTATAGCACCCCCCCCGTACACGGAGTCTCCTTGTCCCCACCCTGTTGTGATTGTAAAAAGATGATGCATTCAGCAATCAATGGTTGTAACGCTGCGGTGCCGTTATCCCTCATTTCTGCCGGGGCCTCTGTGATTTAGCGAGGCTCCTGAGGCTCAGCAGCCAGGCACGGCGCACCGCTGGGGGGAGGGGCCATCTGCGTGATTGTGTGCGTTTGTTTTCCGCATGCGTTTGAATGCCTGTTTGTTTTTATAGAGAGTGTGTGTGTGTTCAGCATGTTCGGAATGCAGAGCATGGGAATAACAGTCAGCGCGCGTGTCTACATGAAAGAAAACGCTTGGTGTGTGATAATGTGTGTGTGTGTGTGTAGTGCCCCATCTACCCCCCAATCCTATCCCGCATCCACCCCACCGGGAATTGGTGTGTGTGCCGAAATGGTTATTTTGGCCCTCGTTGTTAAGCCCCCGACAATCTGTTTTATTTAACAGGGCGAGGCACTCCCCTCAACCCCACTTTGGCACGGCGGCGTTTTAAACTGAGCAAAATTGAGTCGCGTCCCGGCGCCGGCTATATATCACTTAGGCAATTACAACCTTCACGGATCTATTGGCGATAAAAAAAAAAAAGAGGTTTATGAAGCACAAGAACGCCGGGCTGGGGGAAAAATGCTAACAGAGGAGAGGTGGTGTAAAGGGACAAGGCGTGGCGATCTGAAGGAGGAGCGTTCGGCGGTTTGATTTGTCTCCTGTGTCACTTTGCTGCGCTCATTCTGACCCCTTAACCCCTGTTGGGTTTGTCCCGATCGACCGTGTCTTGCGTGTGTGTGTGTGTCCATGCACGTGGGTGTGTTCAACAGGCCCCACACAGTAAATTAGCCCCCCAGTCTCTTGTGTCTAATAAATCAAACAATCCCAAATGCCATCACGTGTAATTGAGATTTCACAGCCCTGATCTCATCTCTCTTCTCTTCGTCTCTTCCTGCTCGGCTTTTCAAAACCTAAAACATAAATAAAGATGTAACCCCCCCACTCCCCCCCTCCAACTTGCTCCCACCCTCCTTCGCTTTCTCGTGATCCACCACAGCCATAATGAGATTTGATGTTAATCCTGACACAATATCACAAGATTACGCGCCTCCATAATGCTCCACGCAGGCACCGCCGACGGTGGAGAATGGGTTTGGCGCATGCAGAGGAGGCTTGGCTGGGTGAAGGCACATTAATGTAATCTAAGTGTAATTGGGTGGTAATGCAGCTTGTATGTGGATGAATGGGGAAAGCGGGAAGGTGGGGCTTTTTTTTTTCTCCTTTTTCTCCGTTTCATCTTCCTTGTCAGGCGAGCCCAGGGAGGGAGGCGAGGACAGCGTAATGCCAAGAGAGAGACGGCGGAGGTGCCTCAGCTAGACAGAGGAAGAGAGTGATGGAGCGAGGGCGACAGATTGCTTAGAGAGGGCACAGGGAGGTGGGGAGAGATTATTTATCTCCAAAGTGATGTCAAATTCTTCTGGCCGGAGTGGATTGGACAGAGAATGTGATTTAATGGATGAATGGAGAGACGAGGCATTTTGGATTCCTAAACTGAGAGGGTTACGTGAAGAGCGGGACATTTTTGTGGAGCATCACTTTAGGGCATCACTTTAGGTTGTAAAGTGGTGGGGACACAAGGGCTCAGAATGCTTTTAAAAAGTGGTGGACACACCACTCAGAATAAAAAAACATTTTTTTTAAATGTAATGGGCAGTCAGAGTAGATCATTACAGTGGGGGGAAATTTTCATAATGCCCCATCAAAATGATTTCATTTGTTCGTTAACGTTTCCTGGTACAAGCTGTTTTTTGTATAATTTTGCCTAATTATGCTTTTAAAAAGGTACGCGTTTGTCTCTCTAACCGGAGTCCAACTCTCGATGAGGAGCTGGTGTACAGCGGTTAAGGATAAGTCATCTTTCTGGTCGAACTAATCGTCACAAGACAAATGTGTCGAGGTGAACTGTAGATTGATTTAGAAATAATTAGTTATTCAGGGAGGTTAAAGATGGAAGAAATCTGAGTGCAGTGAATTCCAAAAATAATACAGAAACAATATTGAGATTCAACATGTTTACCCATCTTGATTAAAATGAAAAGACTCTTGAAACTCTTGAAATCTTGCAGTCATGGACATTTATATAGAAGTTACAGAAAGTGGATTTTTAAGGCTGATATGATAACTTGATTAGAAACTGGACAACTGTTGTTGTCTGGGCATGCTGCTGTAACAGCTACACATGTCTTTTGATAAGTTGAAAACACAAAAGGCCACAAGGGGGTGTCACCAATTAATGTCCCACAAGCAACTGGCCTACTGGCGTACTGTCATGTCATTTCACTTGCAGCGTCTTCTGTGAGTTCCTCTAAACTACTTTCTCGTATTTTTGATGGCCAAATAGCTAAGAGCTCCAACAGTGAAATCATTCCTGGAGGTGGTTTAAGATCAGACCTTCTGGTTACACATTACACAAGCAAGGAGAACTTGGAAGCATGTTCATCAATAATTTGCGGGAAAATCTTTTTGTCTTAACGTATTAAACTTTCCCACCCAAAATGAGCCAGGTTTACTAACTGCTTCAAAGAGTTGACATCATTCTGGCAGATATACAGTGGACCATCGCTGATAGGGATTCCACGGATACGAATCGATTTAGCTTAATGCTTAATTTTGCCCCTTTAACAAGGCAGTCAAACCATAAACTAATGTAAAAGATAATCAAATCTAAACATCTGCCATTTGCTGGTTTTAGCTTTATTATGATTTTGCTTTGCTCCCTAGCTGTAGGCATTGCATATGTGCAATCGAGTGGTGATTAGCAGGTTCCCTGCAGCTGCAAGTGTCCTGATCGCTTCCCCTTTTATTGTCCCTACATTTTTTCTTTTTTTTAATGGTTTAACATTTTGTTTTGTTAAATTGAGGAATCTGGCTGCCAGTGTGAGCTGGGGCGCGTGGCAGGTACTGTTTTAGCTGTGAGGGTCCTAATATCATTTTGCTGTCATGCCACACAGCGTGTCATCTCGGGAAACAATAAACAGCGAGGTGCCAGCAAAATGTCAGGCTCACGCAAGTGTGTGGAACAAAACAAACAGCGCAAAATTGACACTGCAACATGCATTCCTCAAGCTAATGAGCTGCTGCTTCTCGTGTCAGTCTTCACCTTCACAATAGTGATTACCCTGTTAAAGAGAGCCAGGATACCTGCACACACACACACAGTGATGCTGCCGCCCTCTCCCAGCAGTTACCGTGACAACAGAAAAAGCCAGGGTCTCGTTCGTGTAGGTCGTTGTTTTTATACCAGTATACATACTGCTTAAATACACCTGCAGAGCATCTCATTAAATTTTGGTGTGTCAAATCAGGGGGAAATCACGATTTTTGCCGTGCATTGCTTTTATTCCTTTGCTCATATATTTTAACTGCATCAGCGTACCACGGTTTTCCTTTTATGATGCATTTCCAGCCCTTTTTGTCAATCGCCTGCTGCCATCACTTATTTTTTAACACTCCAGCAGTTTAGCCTCCTCGGCTTTCTCACCTGCATGACTCACTACATCTTCTCCTCTCTCTTTATCACTCTCTGAATTTTTCCGTACACCTCGCTCTAAACAGGGATATGAGGCTGGTGAGCAGTCAAAGGTGCTTCTGACATTCGGCTGTGTGGATGTTTACCCGTGCCAGTCCTCATACTCAACTGTAGCCGTGGGCTTTTTTTGCACCTTATTTGCCAAATTGGTTCTGCAGGGATTGGTGCAACTTAAGGCTTCTTTGAGCTGCACCATTAAAGCCCAATGAGCGTGAGAGAACATCTGGAGGAGGTTTGAAAGATTTGATATTTAAAGTGGCGAAAATATGTAGAACTCGTATAACATTATCGGCAAGTTTTTCCTCACTCAAATCGAGGGTCTAAGGACAGAGGATGTCGTTTATCGTACAGATTGTGAAGCCTGCTGAGGCAATGTGACTGTGATTTTGGGCTATATAAATAATTACCTAATTTCCCCTCGGGGATTAATAAAGATATCTATCGATCGATCGATCGATCGATGAGGTGTCTGCACAGGACCTAAAGGATACTAAAAGACATCACCCACTATTTGTTCACTATTTACCATTTATTTTTCACAGATGATTTGGGAATGGTAATGCTTTATAGATCCAGTCTTAAGCCTCCTGAACTGCTCGCAGACTCATCAGGGCCAATCTGATAATATCAAACATATTTAGGATTTAAAAACTGGGTATTAACAGTTCTTTGTTACCACAACAACCAGTGAGACGTGCACTCCTGAGCAGCTGACGATGCTGCCAAGCGACAGTAAACATTCTGGCTAACGTTAGCTAGCATACTAAGGAAATTTAAAATCTCAACTCCAGTGCTTGCTTGAAGAATAGAAAACCCATCTCTCCTCACTCATCCAGACGCGTTGAACCTTCTGCTCTTACTTTTCTACCTTCTGCTACTACAGCAAGTCGTTGCACCACATTAATCTACATTTTGTTTATGTCTGCTTCCCTACGAGATCATGAGAGAGGCATCCCATGCGAGTCCAGCTTCAGTCTGCGAAGCCATGAAGCCAGAGCGCAGAACCACACCAAACCAAACTCGACACTCCTTGGGTCCTCAGAAACCCATGTGCTAAGTGTGACCTGGATAAACGATTCTTGATACAAACAAATAACATACATACATACATAGTGAGAGATTCTTAGAGATACTAATTTATTAATTTATTTTTGTACAGTATAACAATCTATAAATTGATCTTGAATCTTAAATATGTGAATAATAATGTGTTGGAATTTAAGCATGCATGTTGAGGTACACATAGTACACGCTGCAATAATTCTGATCTTTATGGCTAGTAATAGCTTCCTCCTTTGTACTTAATGGTCTTCCTCTGCTTTTAAACGTCTCCTGAAAGTAATATCACATGAAGAAGCATTCTGTTGACCGACCAGCACAGCACGCTCGCCATCTCACTTTGGCTGATGCAGCAACCTGAAATGTAAACACACTACTCTCATTTGGAGCCTAACTGTCCGGAGCCGGGGAGGGATTCGCAGTGGTTGGTGATGTAGTCGACAACCATCGTACATTTATCCCGCATTAAAACTGCATGCACACCTACACACTGTCTGTACACACATATGGCCTCTGCAGGCTTGTTTATGTTAATACGACAATGCACATTTTGCACGTCATTAATATTTTTGCCGTAGCATCTGGCTTCTTTGTTCGTCCATATGTTTCCCATTACTGTGCTGTGCTGTAAATATAGTGCAGTGGAGTCATTAGTATTTGATAAAGCTTTGTGTAGAAAATGTAGGTGTACTTTAATATTCCGTGTTCACTGTTTTAGATATTTTGCTGCAACCCTGTTCTTAAATATGTTAAGTTATGTTTCGATAAATATTGTATGCGCAGAATATTAAATGGTATAGTTTAGAAACAAAATAAAACTTGCCTACTCTTGTAGTTTTTCTTCTTCGGTTTTCCACGTTCACGCCTCGGGCTCGGGAGAAGTGTTCCATGTGTCTCCAAACAGAGTTTCAGTGTCACTTCAAACACTCCTTTCCTTTAGAACAAGCATAGAACAATTGCTGCTAGTTTGCTGATGTCTCGGTAGCTAACTTTAAAGGGATATTCTGGTGTAAGTTTAATCCATGGTCTAACACACCTTGACACTGAGTAAGACTCCCCCTCGAGAGGTCAAGTTTGCTGACCGCTAGTTAGCTAGTTTTAGCAACCTCAGAAAAGCCCGCACGAAAACAATACACTGCCACTTATGCCTCCAATTAGAAGCCGCCATCAAAAAGCTACAAATAATGCTCAGAACAGCACCAAACTTCAGCAACAGTACATGTACAGTCCCAGCACACAGTACGAAGCCTCAAACATCTGCTAGCTTAGCCGGATTGTATTGAAAACACAGCTCAACTCACAGCTCTCCTCCAGCAGCCTGCCTGTGTCGGGAAGCCCTGATGAGTCGATTACCGAGTGCAGTAGATTTCCGCAGCTCAAGGATGAAAATGACTGATCATTACTCCATGGAATGCTCAGTTCTTATTATCGAGAGCTGACAGGGAAAATAACGGAAGTAATGGAGTAATAATCATACATTTTCATCCTTGAGCTGCGGAAATCTATTGCACTCGGTAATCGACTCGTCAGGGCTTCCACACACAGGCTGTGCGGAGGAGACGGGTGAGTTGTGCTGTGTTTTCAATACAAATCCGGCTAAGCTAGCGGATGTTTGAGCTTCGTACTGTGTGCTGGAACTGTACATGTACTGTTGCTGAAGTTTAGTGCTGTTCTGATCATTAATTGTGGCTTTTTGATGGCGGTTTCTAATTGGAGGCGTAAGCAGCAGTGTATTGTTTTCGGGCGGTCTTTTCTGAGGTTGCTAAAACTAGCTATGCTCGCGGTCAGCAAACTTGACCTCTTGAGGGGGAGTCTTACTCGGTGTCAAGGTGTGTTAGACCATGGATTCAATTTACACCGGAATATCCCTTTAACTAGCTATCTAGCTCACTTACCTTGTTATTGCTAATTTGTGCATGACAGTCCCACATTTTTACGCATTTCATTCATTCATGCATTCTCCCCTTTGATGGCATCTGACTCCTTAAATTTAACTAAAGTTCCATAGTGAAGTTGCTGCACTCGGTACCGCTCCTCTAATATGTCAGGGTAGGAGCACGGGTTTCTAATATTAGCCTATTAAGCCCCACAACTGGCCAGGTAGCCTCATGAAGCAGTGTTCTCCTTTATTTGATGACTTGATTGATAGCATGAAGTTGTCAAGTGGCCATGCTTTTCTGTTCATCAGATCAACGGCATTGTGATAATGGGATTGAGCCTGACTCCTCTGTGGTTTTTAGTGGTCATCTTAGTTGTGTAAATGCTGTCATGTGCAGCAGTGGAACTCTTTTGCATGTCTTAGATTCATCAGTATAATTAATGGCCCGTTGGGGTACCAAGTGGTGTATGGTAAGGCTATTAGAAATGTCCTAATTGCTGAGAATATTTCCATTACTCTCTTTCTCCCCAGTCATCACCACCCAGTGGACACTGGCTCAGTGCTACTATGCAGATATTATGATGAGGATATTGTTTTCCTCTTTATTGTAAAAATGGTGGAAATGTTTAAACAACACCGTACTCAAGGTTGTGTTGCACTCTATTTTTGTTATTTTTTGTTGAAGGAATGAAGCTGCACTGTGCTGCTGCTGCTGTGCTGCTTTCATATTCATAGAGGAGATGGACAAATTCTAATAAATGACATGAAATACTTTGCCGATTAAAAGTGATGTGATGTATACCTGTGGCAAATTACTTTTAGTGACCACATCAGATGTGTTTTGATAGGCTGCGATTCTCACCGAGGCGGATAAAAATGAGGTTTATGTCGAAGGAACGCCATTAGGGCATTATAGTATTTTAATGTGATGGCGGGGCGTTCTTTATGCTTCACCTCTGACCTGTTGAGGTGATAATTTACGACGCATGCTCCCCACCAACCCTCCCGCTCTCCCCGAGGAAATCAGGCGGGATCTATGGCCATCATTTACATCTCCTTGAATTAAAGCAGCAGTGTGTAGTTACGGCCCCAGGCCTCATGAATCAAACTTTATTGACCACTTGGAGAGTTACAGACACCCGTTGAATACCAAGCGCCGGTGAAAGGCCACTGGGTGCGGGGAGATGTCGGCCAGCCGCAGAGATTGAAGGTGGGATCACCAGCGCTCCACGCCCGGCTGTGATGAAACTGCAGCGGCTGCTGCTCATAAATATGGAGATTTCACTTCCAATAAGATTCTTTACAACCGAAGGGGATTAAAGCACACATTAATATTCTCTTAAACAATAAATACAAGAAGGTGTTTGCCAAAGATACTGAAAGCATGCTGTTTTATTCTATTCACGATATTTTCAGAGGGTTTACTTGGACTGTTGAGTCTAAATGATTTCTGGCACTGACATTCCTTTATTACATACGGCCATAAAAAATATTATAGAGCAATTTATTGTAAGCTTTGGAGAAATTATGTTAATTAACCACAAATGAATTAATGCTATCTTTCTCAGCCTTAAGGATTCAAAGTGAAATTGCTATCTCCTATTTACTTACATGTTAATAAAATCTCAGTGGCCAGCTGTCACAAATCAAGATTGACAGTCATTGTATTTGTCTTTAAATCAATATCAGATGCCTGTTGTGAGATTGAAAGAGACAGAGAGGAATATGATTACTTGAATTAATTGCTTCAACTTTTATCACTATTTAAAGTATTGCAGTGAGTATTTGAAGTACGCATATTAGATTTTTCTACATAGGCTGCATAACTCATGTCTTGACGGGCTGTAGGAGGGTAGTTTTTCAGTGGCAACTGTTAATTTCACTAGCTTTAACAACACCTCAAATGTACTCAGCTGCAGCCAATTAAAAACTCAGCAAACAGCAAAAGAAACTCTCTTGGCTGACTATACTTACACTGCATTCTGGTGTCTATACAGTTAGGTCAGATGAAAGATTGTTTAGTTGATGAAAAAATCTTTTTAAAAGATTCAAATTTTGATGAGTGTTGATTGTTTCTTTTTGGCTTTTTGTTCAAAAACACCAAGAAAATGGTGAGTCTTTTTCTTTATCAATGATTCAGGCGACTGTTTAATCTCAGACAGGTACTAGCTAACAAGCTTGCTCGTTAGTTGTTGAGTTGTCAAGTGAACACAAACAGTTGGAATTTCTCCGGAACATTTTAAGTTCATTATATCATTTTTTTGTAGGTTCGTTGCCCTAGGTCCTGTTTTTTGGCCTGTGAAGCAGTCTGTCAACATCTGTCAGTTATCACAACACATTTAATTGGCTGATCATAAAACAGTTTATTTGGCTTCATGTAATAGAGTAACACTAAGGTTCTTTTTTCAGTTTTAGTTTGCAAGTATACTCAGATATTTACTTTTTCTGACTGAGAGGTTGAAAGAAAAGAACAATCTCTAGAATGGTGTGCCAAAAGCAAGCGAAGGCATTATTTCATCAGATTCAATTAATGCAAGTTTGTAATGAGCCTTTGTACAACAAATCTTTATAAATAGCCTATAAATTTGATGGCTGATTCAGATCCTGTTAGTGTGCGTGCTGGCTCACTGCACACAGTCATGGCTTACAGGGACACGAACAGAACATTGTCGGTTAATGTTCTATTACTATAACTATTCAATAAGTATTGCCTCATTCTCTTGTGTATTGGTGTATTGATGGAGCATACTGATTTAAAGAAGGGAGGATGTAGTGGGAGTACTGGGATGTCAGATGTGACTGTGTGGCAATGGCAAAGGTTAGCATGGCTCTCAGGTAGGAGGGCCCCATAACAGTCTCCGTATTTCATGTGTTTCTTCATGAAAGAAAGTGGTTGGAAATCTAAGCATTGTCTACAATCGTGTTTTTGTTTGAGATCCTGTTTAAATCTAGTTCCTTTCCTGAGCAAAAAATGCAAGAGGCCGTGCAGCAATCTCTTGTCAGGCATTTTTCTTTTAATTCCCTTCTGAAGAGTCCGTCCTTGCTCCCCTGATAAGGATGCTCTGTACCTGCTGTTGCTTGTCAGGACAAGCAGATGGAGAGTGACCTCTGACTCCAGTGGCCTACATTGGAGGCCATCGTGTCACTCTATGACAGCGAGTGCCACCTAGCCTCTTCTTTACAGCGAACGGAAAGTATGCCATGGTATTCCCCGGGAGGCTCCATTGTTTCTTTTGTAATATTCAAGAAGAAAAAAGGAGAAATTAGCGCTCATGCAGTATGCATGAGTTTGGAAACCCCATGTAATTCCACTGCTGAGGGGGAATGGGGAAGTCTGGGAGCAATACAGCTGTGCTTTTAGCAAGTTTAGCATTTCTGGGATGCGTTGTTATGGCCTACGCCAACATCTGAGCTGTTTCTAGTCTTAGAAAAGCAGTGTCTTCATTTTCTTCATCACCTATTGCTGCAAATATTCCCTGTTCACTGTTTGTTGTTACATTTGTTGCTACATAATGTAATGGAACAGCATCCCCATGGCACTCGAAAAGGAGTGCTTTTTCACAGCTTATGGCTAGCAGCTAACACTCTGGGTTTCAGTGGAAAATCTCATCCAGCTCCAGCACTCAACATCATGATGTCCCTTAAGAACCAATTCAGAGTTGGCAGCACTTGACATGATTGCCCTTAAGTAACTGACAGGGTTGCGGCGTTACAATGCACTCTGGAGCCCGGTAAGTGTTTAGTGGCAACGACAACTGTAAAGACCTGGCCGGTGTTCAGAGAAGAGACGAAGGCGAACACAAGCCAGGCTCCCTGATGACCTGGTGGTGATCGGCCGTTCTGTCATGACTTTTCTCACAGTGCCTTACCTTGAAGGATTATTGGAGCGTTTGATTGGCCGACTGCTGTGGATGTATGGCGGCTAAATTGCAGTGCAGAGAGTATTGATTTTAGTGACAGTGCAATTGTGTCTCTCTGTGAGGGGAAACTATATATGGGGCCTGTATACTTTATTTGTGCCAGTGTCGGGTGATTGTTCTGTCTCTGTGTTTCGCCCGCAGAACACAATACAGTATCAGGTTTATTGTATGTGCTATTTTAAGTACAAGCCGAGATATTGGCGCTGCCGCACTGTTCTCAATATGTCATTGTGTAATGAATTATTGCACCTTGGAATTAGGTTTGTAAACAAATTTAATTAATGGCTTAAATGAGCAAAAGCCTCAGGTGTATTAGCACTGGAAAATGCACTTGTTTCCTAGAAATCTTTTCCAATGAACCTCACTCCTCCTTGTCCCAAACATTGACACATGAAAAGAATGAAGACACGTCTCCACTTCTTCACACTGTACGAAGACAAAATGTACTGGATCTTGTGCCGGTGACGTCATTTGGAGCAAGAATCTGCGCAGTATTGATCAGGCGAAAGAGAGTTGGTGTTGAGTTCCCGCCCATACATTGGCACAGCATGGGCTTGTACCATAGCAGCAAGCATTCATCCGATTTTTGACCGAAACCAACATCATGCTTAGCTTAGCATAAAGACTGGAGGTTGGGTGATATGGCTGCCTTACCTTAAAGGTAAAAAACAGTAGCTGTGATTTTTATTGGGGTGTGATGTGCCAGACTGATATTTGGTCATGCATAGTGACTTCCTGGAGTCTCCACTGGTTGGACAGAGCTGGGCTGGTTGTGTCTTCCTACCTCCCGTCTTAGAACTAACCTAAGCTCATTGTAGCTTCATAAAGGGGAATTCTGGCCTTATATTTGCATGTTTGGGTTTTTTTCAAATCGGTTCAGTAGATCACCTCAGCCAACAGCACTGGCAGGGTTTGGTTTTTTTGCTTCAGATGTAGATGATAAGACCTTTTGAGTGGCAGATGTTGTGTCGCAGGATGCAAGTATACCAAGCAGACAAGTTGGACCGTGGTCCACAGAGGGGCCAGCCACTGATCCTGTGCTTATCGCTCAATGCCTGGACCCTTCCCAGGGTGCGAGTTCACCTGACCTCAGCGTGACTCAATCCTGCCCCTGCTAGTTTTAGTTGGAAAATATGTTTGGAGGAAAAAAAACAATCAAAAACAATAGCTCAGCACAGAACAAACAGCACGTACATGTACAGTTGCAGCTTCTTCTTATTTCTCTCTGCCTCTCTGAGCACCATGGTAACATTCACTTTGATATGCAGATACCCCCGCCATTTGTACAGTGCAGCACCGAGGGGAATATTGACTTTTTCGGAGAGGCAGAGAGCTTTTGCATTAATTGTGAAGCTACAACTATACCCCTCCTTTTTTTTGAGGGGGTTTGCTGCAGTTAAATTACAGCATGTCTTATCTTTCTTCTTTCCCCAGATGTGGAGTGGAGACTGTGTGCTGGAGCCAGGGATTTCACTCTGAGGAGAGAAGATAGCAGAACTGTTACCTTCATGTAAAACTACACAACCTGCAGGCTGAAAGTCCTCATCTGTGAGCACAATTATGCTCTCTCGGTAGCCTTTAGCTACCTGTTTGGCATTCGTCCTGTGTACCCAAATCCTTCCAAGTGCTGATAACACTCAGAGACACGTTTTACTTCACCTGTACAAACCACCACCTGCCATGGATCGCCTGTGTCCGGGTGAAGGCGTGAGCCGGACACAGGCCGTCGTCGGCAAACTGTAGCTGTCTGGATTCTCTTCAACTTCTTTCCCGTGGTTTTACTCTGGAGTTATTCTTTATTTGGATCAGGGATGGATGTACCGGAAGGCAGCAAGCATGGCAAGAAGTCGACAAGTCAGAAGCTGGAGGACCAGAAAAAGGTTGGCAAAACGTTCCTGTTCATTTTACCGTACCTGCTATCTTCTTTCATCTCCTCCTGCTGTGTGTGTGCGCGCTGCCTTTTTCGAAAAAAGACGATTTGCTTTGGTTTCCAGTTGCAGATGCATGTGGAAGCCAAGGGGATGAAAGTTTGTTTATCGCCTGGTTTGTTGTTCTCTTTACTAAAAGGAGAACATGTTGGTCCAATTGCTACTGTTGTCTGAATTCCCAGTAGCTCCCGTGCTCCATATCTCCTAATAGCTATTTATAAAGCGACGAGGGGGTGGGGAGAAAGGTGGAGTTTGCGCTCCCCCTCGGCGTCTCCAGTCTTTCATCTTGGCTCGTGTGGCGTGGTAGTGGGCATGGCCCGCCTCAGCCGCCCCCCCACCTGGGAATACATATTTACTGTCTGTTTGAGATGCTTTTTATGTTAACCACTCTGGGAATAGGAAGGAGATAATACCCGTAAAAATGAGACAAATAGTTTTTCTGTAAGGCGATATCACGTGTGCTAATGGTCCGCCGTTCTGCTATGGAGGGCAGATGTAGTTTTAGTCTGGCTCTGAACGCCCTGCGACCTCGCCGGGGCCAGATTCATCTGTGACGGCAGTGGCTGGATCGATGGAGGACAGCAGCACGAGCCTGTCTTTCTGGTCAATAAAAAAGCAGTGGCTTGGGTGCCGAGTCTATTGAGCACATTACGAAGCTGAGGCGCAGCCAAATTTAAAAGTGCCCATAGATGCAAAGAATTGGTACGGTTTGCATTAGAAGAGCAGGAACACACACATAAGACCCATTTCTGTCCCTGTAGAGTCACCTGTGTGTCGACTGAGACATACACACCCACAAAAATGCATACACAGACTGAAACACAGATAATAGATATACACAAGCGCTCTCTCTCCCTCCCTCCGTCTCTCTGCCTCTGACCTGATTCCTCTAATGAAGTGCTTTTGATAACCGTAATGATTGTCCAGGCGAAGCCCAGGGAACATCTGAGAGCAGCAGCAGCGATACATCAGCTCAGACGTTTGCAGCGCTATTAAGATCTCATAAAAAAAGATGATTGTGCTTTATTATTTTTTTTCTCCTTTTAGACCCGAGTGCCATTTGGGAGTGCTCTTTCTTTCTTTTTTTTTTCTCCAAGTCTTGAAAACCACGCAGAGACGTATTGCTGCTTGCACTGCCAGGCAACAACATGTTATACTCTTTTAGAAGAGGCACAGAAAGGAAAGGTGTGTGTTCCTGCCCTTGGGTTTGTATCAAATCTGGATGATTGCAAAGCTCGGCGGCCGACCTGACAAATAAAACTATCCACGCGACCAATCCAAAAATCCGGTTATTCTGCCTTTGATTAAATATGCTCACTGTGTATTCAATGCCAGTGTTTAGTCTCTTTTTCTGAACACTCGGAGCCCTCTGCGCCCTTCACGTAAACACATGTCCAACAACAAAACAAGGCCACGTTTCCTGCGCTCTTTGTCGGGGCTACAAAATGGAAGCTGATTTCTAGGTGAAGGGACCCTCCCTTGAAGCCGAGATTGGAACTGAGCAAAGAGCGACATCAAATATTCATCTGGTAAGGGAATTGATTCGGCTCACTTTGGCTACCATTCTGGTTCGAGGACGTGTGCCTCGTGCCAAAAGATAAGCTCTCCCTCTCCGTCTTAACCGTAACCTTCAGCTCTGACACAAATGGTTTGGAGCAGAAAGAGCTTCTTGGAAGGTTTTTAATATTCCTGGCGATGTTTCTGTGGTTACACTGGGATGTTTGCTGTAATTGCCTGACTTGATGGGTTATGTCCTGTCCCAAAAGTCTCATACGGACTGACTCCACTCTGTCAGCCTTGGTAGTTGAACCTAGCAGAAAATGTTTGCACTTAAAACACACATTTGCAAAGATGTAGAGAGTGTAATGCTCTGTCTCCAATGATCTAAAGGTCCAGTGTGTAGTATTTGGGGGATATATTGACAGAAATTGAATATAATATTTATGCTTCCGCTTTCATTATTGTATAATCAGCTAAAACTAAAAACTTTCTTGTCCTTAGAATGAACCCTTTATATCTACAGAGAGAGCGGGTCCTCTTCCAAGAATCCTGCCACAGAACAAAGACTTGGACAAACCAAAAACTGGCTCTAGAGATGGCCTTTCACATTTTTGCCATTTTTGGCGAGGGGTATTCAGTTGTTTGCTATCTGCAACTTCACCATTACACAATGAATCTCTAAAATGTGACCCAGATGCTGCCTGTCACTGTGTACTGAGTCATGGGAGCTAAGGATTAGCTGAAAAGACTGATACTACCAACAAGTTCTCACTCTGAACCCCTCAAGTATGGCAGCTAAGTGGCCTTAAGTTGTCCGGTTAGACTTTCAAAATGAAGTTAACGAACTTGGCACGACTAATGGGAGTCCACATGCAATTACATCAAGTGCAGTAAGGCATCATGATCACAGATGTGCTGTAAAGATCCAGCTGAATCTGTGTGGAGTTTAGGGAGATTGGAGAATGGAGGTTATTTGTAGGATCTTTGTGTCAAACGACCAAAAGTTAAAAATGAAAAAGTTGTAAACTCAAGCAGAGGAAGTCCGTATCTGGCCAGTGCGCCTCCTTCCATCACCCTGGGAGTCTTTAACTTCCCCTCCCTCCTACTCTCTCCTCTACTTTCCCTCCCTCTTCTTCTCTGTCTTTTTCCCAGTTGGACGGTGCTTCTCATTTTCACGTCCATCCCTGTGAATGAACAAGCAGTGATTACAACCGGACTGATCGTCTGACCTCCAGGGGAAATTTGCTCACCGTGATTGGTTGCGGATGGTCAGACAGCGGCGGCAAGTGTGTTGCTAAGGCATCTCCAGGAAGTATTCGGCCAATCACCTGAGAGCTTATTCTGTGCTGTGGCGAACCTTTAATGGAGTTTATCTTAACCATTTCAGCCAGCATATCCCTACAAAGCCGTTGTTTTGCATATGCATCGTTTTCATGCTTTAACCATGCATTAAAGCCGGCTCACTGCGAGAAAGCCGCTCGCTCCCCTGTGGACTCTCACATGCGATGGACTGTTATAAATCTCTGTGGACTGGCTGCTGAAATATAAGTGAATAATTTAATACGGGTTCGGTTTGTAATACTGGGATTTGAGGCGCACCGTCGTATCATGGCGCTGATGTCAGAACAGAGGATGCGATGGCAGTTGGTGAGAACGCGTAGCATATGTTGACTAAATAATTTACCTGGTAGGTTCATATGCAGATGTGCTTCACGCTGCGGGGAACTGTGAAAGGCCACGTTCGGCAACCTATAGATCATAATGAAAGCGTGTGATGAATGTTGAATTGCTAAATAAATCAGTAGGACAGAGTTTAGCTGCACCAAAAAAGCTCGGTTGTGTCCACCTGTCCTTTGTTGGGAGAAAATGCGTTCTAAATTTGTTTACCCATTTGGTGGGCAAATGTCCGTCTCAGACAATAGCACGGTGCAGGTCCTGAAAATTTGAAAGCTCGCTTGTAATCATTGTTGGTTCAGCTGGTTAGTCACATGCATTAAACATGAATCCCTAGCTCGGTAAATATTTCATTATTTCTGTCTTTTCTGTCTTTTTACGTTGGTTGAATTGTGAAGCATGCTCTGTCCTTCTGTCTGTCTGTGAGAAACGTTGGATTCAGGGTTTTTTTATTGGAGCGTTGCAGACAGTGAGGCTGTCATCAGAACTGACATGTACCTTCAGGCCAAAATGTCAGTGTTGCATTCGAAGTATCTCGAGCTATGTTCAGACTGCAGGCAAATCAGATTTGTTTCTCAAATCAGACTATTAGTTACAAGTTATAAGATCAGAATTTTGTGTCCAGACATCACCAACCTGTCTGCATGAGTTACTGTGGGAACAACATATGGGTCAGTAATTACCTATACTTGTATCTTTTTCCCATGAAGAAGTATGAGAAATATACAGTAGCCTCATCTAGCCCTCCAAACACACACCAGGTTACAGAGCAATCAATTTACGTGAGTCTGACTGTTTCTGTATTGTCTTTCATATTGCTTTGCTAGTAGCAGCATGAATTCTGCTCAGCTGTTGTAATGCAGTTCTGTGGCTCTGGATTTGACTGTCATCGTTGTGTCTCGCATTGTGAATGACACAAAAGAAACTTTGAAATCCAATTTAAAGAGCATTTGAGTGTCTGGGCTGAGATGCATCTGTAGAAATCGCATTTGAATCGCATTTCAAACCACCCCCAAATGTGGTTTGAATTTGAAAATGTGGGTTCCATGTTTTTTTTTTTTGCTGACCAGACTTCCTAAAATGAATCTGGATAAGAACTGGATATGCCAAAAAAAGCAAAAAAAAACAGATATGGGACAATATACTGATGTCTGACCTCATCAGCTTCTTTTATTGTTGGAAATATATTGTTATTCTAAATTTGATGCCAGCAACACATTTAAAACATTTAAAAGTTGGGAGAGGGGAACTAAGGACTGGGAACGTTGTAGATTGCTCCAAAAACACCTGAAACATTTCACAAGAAATCAGGTTTATGGCAACAGGTGATGGTATCATGATTGCGTATGAAAGGGGCATCCTGGAAAGGCTCAGTCATTCACAAGCAAGGATGGGGTGGGGATCACCACTTTGTGAAACATACGATTATTGGACGGATTAGCACATGGAACAGTTAGTAAACTGTTCATTTTTTGAAGTTGTAGTTGTTAACTAAACACACTCATGCTCCCAACATGGTAAACCCTTTTAAATTTAAAGGACCTGATGGCTTTTACTTTAAGTCAGCCATCACACAAAATTGTCAGTCGATTGTGTCCAATGCAGCAACATGTGCGTTGTATTGAAAACAGGAGCCTCTGGAGGCTGCTGGCTGAACTTCAGACTGGTGAGATAAAATCTTGCTTAGTGAGGCAAAGCTTCCACACCATGTTTTCCAAAGATGATAGTAGCCACAAAAGAAATTGTGCTTGATTGACACTTCTTCATACAGATCTTTCTACATGTCTATACTCTTGGTAATAATGTGGTGACATCCTGAGAGAACTCCCTCACCTCAGCCCTCACACACACACACACACACACACACTTGGCTCGAGATGGTACATCAGCAGCTCATTCCATGAGGAATTAGTGGGTTTAGACCGCTGAATAAAGTTAGAGGGAAAACATGTCAAAACAGGACAGCGTCACAAGCGTGGCATTCATGGAAACAAGCCCCAGAGGCAAAGTGATGAGAGCGGCGATGTCCAGGTCAGACAGAGTGAGGGAGAGAAAGATAAAGAAAGAGATAAGGGAGAGAGAGAGATGTCATAGAAAGTTAGATGGAGAAGGTAGAACAAAACCGCACCAACTGAAGACTGAGGGAGGCAGAGAGGAACGGGATGGCCAAGAGTGGAAAAACTGAGTCAGAGAAAAGAATCAGAGTCCAGGCAGGAAGAGAATTGAACCCTGTGACACCGCTCCATCTGCATCTTGCACCGCTACAGCCGCACAGTGTAACGGATGGAGCTATCTCCAGCCTCGATCACAGCTGGGTGGGAAGTCAGGTGTCCTCATTTGTCCTTACAGCCAGCTCTTTGATGGCTTCCGGAGCGCCACATCATCGTTCTGACATCCTTGCAGAGTTCCTGATATTCACTCACCTGCCACAAAGCAGTTTGTAAAGCTGTATACCTAAAATACATAAATTGCATAGAAAGTACGATGTACGATACCCACAGAAAACATCTACATCTCAGTTAACTTTCACATCATTGCAGTCAAAAAGATTCGGGTAATTTTCTCCTGACCTCAAATGTCTCTGGTAGCTATTGTTATGACTGACAAGTTGCCTCTAGCGGAAATATGAATAAACAGAGATGGAAAAAAAAGATAAATATGTTAGACTATGCAAAACAGAGATTCCATAGTTTACTTTGTAGCTGCATAGTCATTTCCCAAAGTTACCAAAACTTCTTAAACTCTTGCTACATACCTTAGAGGTGTCAACACTAATACACACAGTACATACATTAGTAATAGATGCAGAATCTGTTGTTTGTTCCAGAAGCACAGCCTGGAGCTATTTTTTCTGAAACACGTTGGATTGCATTGGTGACATTTAGGGGTATAGAGTCTGCTGTCAGCTCAGAAAACCAAAAAGACACTGTACAAGTCTACCAAGAATCCTCTTTCCAAGGGAATTCATTGCCAAGAGATTATATTCTGGATCATGTAGTTTGATTTAAACTGTTAGAGCAACATTATGTAGAAATTTACATTGTGTGATTTGGCGCCCCCCACAGTTTCTGAGTGCAACACCACTGTCACAAATACAAATCCCAGGACTGTAACAGTTTGTCAGACGTAATGAAGGTGCTAACTACAAACAAAACTCATCATAGCAATGTTGTGTTTGGAAAACGTGTATGTTGAAGTAAACATATATGTAATGCTGTGATCCTGCCATCTCACTGAAGTTACATAGAGCAGAAACACAGTGATAGGAGGGTGGAATGGCTGAGACAGAGACACATTCACCCTGTTACAACACACTGTACCATCAACATGATTTTAAAGCTGTTATTTTGAGGTAAAAAAGTTACCTAATGTGGCTTTAAACCCCACATCCAAATGTTTGTGTCTAAGTCATGACAAATCACAGCTATTCAAATGCTATGACCAACTGATTTGGTACTAGATTTGTCTAGGAGCCTCTTACAGCTTTCCAAATAAACATGATTTTTATGTGAATCATTTAGAATTTTGGCTCAGAGTCTAAGCAAAAAATAAAGAAAAAGTCCCCCGGAATAGACATGATGGCTAGCGACATACATCCAAGGCAACCATTGAACTGTCAGATCATAGTAGGTCAAGGGAAATGTAAAACCAGTCGTTTCTTGCTGATGAGTCACACATATTGCGGTTCCTCACATAAAATATAATTTTTGTGATTTGTAATCACTTTTTATTATCATGCAAGGAGCTGAGGTTCTACCCTCTCCAGCAAAAGTTTTCCTCCCCAGTCGGCTGTGGAGAGCAGTGGCTGTAGGACCAACACCTGTTTTCCTGGGGTGTGTCGTCAGGATGGTCTTGTTGCCTTTCTACCTCTGCGTACATTCTCCTTATTTCCCCAATCGTTTGATTAAACACCTCATCTGTGCACTCAAAATAGTCGAATACATCGGTGCATTCAGATTGTTGAGTTAGGAAGTGTGATTCTCACACATGTAAACAAACCCTCATGCACACATAAATAATGGTGGCTTGGTCAGCCAGCAAGTTGACCTAGATGGAACCACTATTTAATTAGCCTTAATGGCCATACCAGGGTGCTGCTTTCTGTGTTTACTTCCAGTCAGACTCAGGGTCAGGTGTTTGAAATGATTCATGTAAAAATTGTGTTTATTTGGAAAGCTGTGGGAGGCTTAGTGCCAATATACAAGACCTATTTTCACAGAATCTCTACAGCAGCATTTGTTAGTGCAAACGTATAGCCACAATAGCCACATTAATGGGAAATATACAGTAATTGTCCTGTAACAGGGTGCCCTCCCTCTGAGCGCTTCCTTACCCCATCCAGGTGACTTACGTAACTCCCAACTGGGTCACGCCAAGCAGTGCCGACTGGTAATCTCAAAATTCCCCCAGGTGTAGTTGCTTTTCCTTATCATGTGCCGCATGTTACTGAGATGAGATTGCCACTCCCGTTGACTCAAGTTTCCACATCGATCGTACAGGCACTGCGATCGAGCCGCATGATATCTATTAGGACCCAGCGTTAAATCACACAGCTTTTGGACGGGGTTACAGTCAGATGGGGAATTCAGATGGATTGCCTTCAGCCACATGCAGCATGTTGTGAGCATGCCTGGCATAAACCACTGCTGAAATCCTTCGTACGCGAGGTCTTTCGCAGTCAAACGCCCTGAGATATTACCATGTTGTAAAAGGCGACGAGGCCACAAACAGTGCAAGGTGTTTAAATGGAATCCCATCATTCCTGAGCGACACCCTGTGAGTGAGGGATCTGCTTTGTAACTGATGGTGTGAGCCATATAAATGGTAATCAACCCATGACTTCAGACCTGTGCTGCGTCTCTGACGGTAGTAAAAGTGCAGAATGTGGCTTGTGAGAAAGGCGATGTGATGGCTTGGGACGGTTCGACAAATAAAGTGAACTTTGAATATAAAAAAACAGCCTTTGGTCGATGCTTTTATTGAAAACTTGCCTCAAAGGTGCAATATAAAGACATTTTACATATTTTATGTTTTAGTCTGAAACATCGATAGCAATGAGCTAACTTGTCTAAATTGTCATTATGACTCGGAGAAATAACAGTGTTGAGTGTTTTAAGGCAGAGATCTACTGAAGTTAGCATGCTAACCAGCTAGCCCAGGCCCATCATGTCTCGTAATACAGTACCACTGTACCAGCAAGAGGTGATAGTCTGAAAGCCCCGTATCAGATGAGAGATGTATGCAAGCCGCAAGTGTGCCACGATTTGACTCCCCCCATGTTCAGAGGTCGCGGACCAGGCAGACTAGCTCAACGGCTAACTGAAAACCGTGGAAGCATTAGATCTTGAAGGGACGCACTTGAAATCAGTAGAATTTTGTGTCTCAGTTCTACTGCCTGATTGTTTGATTTTGTGTAGAGTCAGTATTGTGTTCCTCATCTGTGCACATGGGTGAGTTCTGCACGTTGATTCTAGATGTTTCATACATTACGCCGCATGCACACTCACAGCATGTTGGCATGTAATGATGTACCCCCCGAGTGCGGGGTCGTATCTCGCGAAGAAGCAAGCTGTCAGCGATAACAATGCCTGCGCGAGTGCACCTGTGTACATGCGAGTGCGTCTGGATGGCGTCCAAATGGATTTGCTTAGATCTACTCTGTGGCTGTGAGGGTTAACCTGACACACACGGAGGCAGGCGAGGTGTGCTGTATTATCCCGCTGCTCTTGCGTGTCTGCATCAACATTCAGGCTGTATGACTGCCCTCCCCCACCCCCCTCACCCACCTCACCTCCCTCCTGCACCTTTAATGGCAGATAACAGGATTATCACAACAGCTGGGCTCCTAAGAGGGGCCACAGCGCCGTAGGGTTGCGAGACACGGGCGCTCACTCATGACTGATGCAGGCGTGTAGCAGCCACACGATGGAACGCGGTATCAGTGTGGAATTTATTCCACCGGTGTCTTGCGCATGAAGTCGTACAGGTTATATCCTCTGGGTGCTAAAATTCAACAGCAATATAACTGAATTATCCCGACTGCGATTAACTTGTTTAATTTCCACATAGAATAAGAAACAGCCAGCTTTTTATTCTGCACCACAGCAATTTTTCAGCTCGTTCTCTGCTCTCATTATACAGTGTGTGACGCACTGCATTACTTGATGAAACACTACAATGAGAACTGAATTAACTTAGCCGGTTGCTTGTCTTCCAAATGTGATCATCCTGACGGGAATCCACTGAAGTGAGGATGACACGTGTTCGTGTTGACAGAACTGAGAGACGAGCGCTGTTACTCACAGATAATAACTGAAGTGCGTCTTCCTCATCTGCTCTGCTCGGCGGAGTCGATTTCATCTCATCTAAGATTTATCTTTAGAAACAGTGCATGACTTTTGTTTCATGAGGTTTTTTTTGTCGCCATGTCTTCCAACTTGTTGCATCTGGCCCAGCAAGTGTCAAGTCACTGATGCTTCATTTCCATATCAGCAGGATTTCATCAGTCAAAGTGACGCCATGGCATCCATGTGCTTAAATGGTAATGTAGGTGGTAATTATAAGTAACATATTTGAAATTTCTTTTAAATAAATCCCCAGTTACCACAATAATTACCTAAAAAAAAATATTGAAAATTATTTTCTAACAGCAGTTAATACATAGCTGGTAATTTCTTAAACTTCCTACTTTCTGCTTAACTTCTGCCAGTCATGCCAGTTTGATTTCGAACTAGTCTGTCTAACTTCCCCTCAGCAGGCCACTAAATTGAAGTTGTTGCAGCTTAGTTTCCAGTAAATTGAAGTATAGTTTTTCAATCATTCTCACATTCAGCAGACCAGATTTTGGAACTTTACATGTCAATTTATTTATTAGTGTTGCAGTACTTGAGATCGGTCTTGGTCTTACTATTCAAGGACCACTAATTGAAGGTCTCGGCCTCGTCTCAGACTCAAATCATGTTTTTACTTGGTCTTATCCTGGTCTCGGAGAAAGAGTGATTTTATTTCTATGAGACAGGACAAGAGTCAACGACACCGATAAAGCTGTGATAGGCCAATATCAGGTGATAATACTGACCAACCAGTATATCAGATGGGCTCTAATATATATGGCATAAAAGAGGTGAATGAAGATGAATTTTCATTTGTCTTTTGTGGGTGTTTTTATGCAAATGTTGACCTTACGTCTATGGTTTGCAGGATTCACTTTTTTATTGGATGTCTTGCAGTGTGGGACTTGCTCTGGTCTTGGTCTTGACTTAGTCCCAACCCATCAAAGTCTTGGCCTGGTCTCGGTCCCGATACACTCTGGTCTTGGTCATGACTTGGTCTTGGTTTAGGCGGTGTTGACTACTTCACTGTCATTTATAGTTTGCCCCTGTACATTGCTAAATAAAGACAAATATAACAACGTAATCAAGAATTTAGTTACTACCTTCCCATTTTAAAAGTTAAATTCTTTGATTGTGTATTGAGGCCGAATGATAATGTCTTCACACCACTCAACTTAAATGTCACTCTTTTATATTTTAAGACAACAATACCTTCCCAAATAAATGAGTATCATAAACCTTGGACCTAATATGAAGTTAAAATGGCATGATCAGCATAAGTTAAGCAGAAAATGTATTTTAAAAAATGACCAGCTCTTGTTGGAAAATAGCAGAATATAATTATTAAATGGTTGCATAAATAAATAATTACTATGTAATTTCAAAATAACTTTGAATATGTTGCTTGGTAATCAGCACCTACTTACCATGATATTTCAGGACCTGTAAAATGACGTGTTACCTAATTTTTCACCCCGGATGCCACTCATGATCAAAATTATACAGAGAAAGACATCATGTGTTGTTTTCCTTTCAGAACTGCAAAACAGAAGTAAATGCTATGATAGACCTGTCGAGTAGTCTTCGCATAAAATTCCTTCAAGGGCTGATACTGCAAGGTTAATATGTCTATTGGTATACAGTTCATTATTAGAACAGAGGAAACTGTTCCGAAGCCAAATAACAAACTCATATTTTATTCATGTACTTGCAGTCTTCTTGTTCAGTGTGTGATATTTAGACGCCTCTGATGTTCAGGATGTATTTTACAGTAACAGAAGGGTGGGGGTGAGAACTACAGATCAATGTCTGACTCACACAGATTAATCTCTTTCTTCCACGAGGTCAGCCTGCTCTGTAACCGCTGACATGCACTGTCATCGTACAGGGGAGGATGTTTACCCTGCACTCTAGTAGCACTGTCGTCCTTGTGTATATCTGGCTTTGTTGTGTGTCGAGTCCATGGCAGTAATTGAATATGACTCACAGTCTTTGGCCGGTCTTCAGCGAGCGGAGTCCTGAGGAGACGCTGAGAGCTCCTGCTGCAGATTTATTATGTCTGAGGTCTAATGTGACTCTTAAAAATCAGCCAGAAAAGTACGCTGAAGATGTCTCGCCGTGCTGAACACCCTCGCACTCCTTTACGTCATCTCTGATTAACCATGATAAAGTACATGTGCCCTGGTGAGTTGCTAAGTTGCTAATGCAGACCTCCTCAAAAGTTTGTCGATTTTTAAATCAGCCGTTGAAAGACATTATAATGATGCACTGTAGCTGTTTTTGACTGGCTTAGTTTTTATGTTTATTTCTTAGTCAGTCTGATCTTCTATCACCTGCCCCCTGCATCAACATGGAATTGCCTTTCTTGAATGCTATTCTTCCACCCGCGCTTTCTCAAAGACCAATCATGCTGTGCAGGGTCACAGGGGGAACATACATACAAGCAGAATACAAACCAACTCAGTTACAACCACAAATATTTTTGAAACTTTATTTTAGGCTTCAGTTTTATGTTGTGACATCACTGTGCTTATTGTCTGGTTAGGTTTAGGCACAAAAACGAGGAAAAGAACATTATTTGGCATAAAATACCGGCCTTTTGTCGGCAAACACAGCTGGAATTTTTCCCCAGGTCTCCTTAAAAATATCCAGTGGTGTCACTCTTACAAATGTTGAAACACCCATCCCCTCCAGCTCCCAATATGAGAGTCAGGTTACAAACATGTGATGACAACATGATATGACAGAACGTAGCCTATATAGACGTGAACACAGGAGTGGTTTGCAGAAACATTAGCTGCCAACATTTTCTCCTTGCGACTGGGCTGATAACAGACTCAGATGGGTCCCAACTTGTAGGGTCAGTTTCAGTCCCAGAACCGAAGTGCTGTGAGGTGAAAGTGTTCTATCCCCTGAGTGTAATATAGTAGCAACAAATACAGATATTGTAGAACAAAGTTTGCTGACTTCTTTCCAGCTAGTCTCTGTAGTTTAAAAGTTCTTCTCACTGATAGACCCTCAAAACATGCCTCCATTGTTGAACTGCTACAACCACTGTTGCTGTATCCTCTGGTGAACTCTGAGAGAGCCACTCTCTTAACCTCCGTCTCTTAGAGAATTTCTGTGTCAACATTTTGATGAAAAAGCGTCTGGAGCCCCTTCACCTTCCTGTTGTTGGGTTATGACATACTGTCAGACATGATGAACTCCAAGTCTTTCTTTCCTCTCCTCTCCTGAAACATGTATATGCCTGCACAATGAATGAACACGCAGGAAGGTAAATAAATACATCAGTTCCACTTGACAGGCTGACAGGTGAAGAATGGCTCTAATATTGACTTTGAGTGGCTCTTTGTGAGAAGTGAAGGGAACAGATCGGCCCTCGTGTTATGAAGGACCTTTCTTCTACCACTGCTTTTGTGTCGGGACATTTCGGGTAGTGTTTTTTTTTGCAGAACAAGCGTTACTTTATATCCTGTGAAAATGTGTTGTCTCACGAGGCAACATAGGAGTTTAACCATGTTGTGGTCTTGAATTTTTGTCTCGAATGCTGCTTTTCTTTTCCAACCCAACCACCAGAATGTCCCAACATCACATTTGCTCTAAGAATATTAGTTTAGTTGTCAGTTATCTGGTTGGCTTCAGGTGGACGGGTTTAACGTGTTTGCAGAAAGCAGCACAGCTGTTGGTCTGTGACAAGCTGCTGCAGGGAGTCTCGACTACAATAAACTGCACATCTGAAGCTCCCGGCCGCTCTCTGCACACTTCATACAACAGCGCCGTGAAGAGCTCCTCGTGCTCTCAGATTGATGGAGTATTCCTGGACTATCTTCTGATTGCATTAAAGCGTCTGCTCCATTCCAAACCATGAATGCCTGTTTGCGCGCAAAGGAGGAAATGTGTGGGTTCTTGTGTTGAGTTATGTATAGATTTAAGAGCGCTGACCATGTGCACATACATGCACGGATGTGTGCGCAAACCGTTGACGGTAAAGCCTGCGTAAGCGCCCTTGGCTTTGTGATGCTGTGTGGTCACTTGCAGAGAAAGCAGAAAGAAATCTTGTGGTTTAACGGCAGAGAATTGACTGGAGAAGGAATAGAAAGGAAAGAAGATTAAGACATAGCCAGACGGATGGAGACACAGTGTAATATGTGACACTGGGAAAGTGTTTGTAAAAACTGGATGTAGATGGGAGAAAAGAAAAAAAAAAATTCACATTTGACAGTGTTTGGGTCACTCTTTTTTTTCTTTCCCAGGGCGGTTTCCTGTGGTCACTCCTCTCATTTCGCGGAGCCCCGTTGCGCCATGGGAAGAGCCCTCAAGGTCACAACAAACAAGGCCCGCGTACAACCACATAATAAGCATTTCCTCCGCAACATGGCCGACTGATCACAGAGACCAGAGCTTGGCCTCGGATGAAAACGCTCTCCGTGTCCCCTCAGATAAACATGCCGTCTGGAGGCGAGGGAACGGTTCTCATCTCTAATTCTGGTGTTATTTGTGGGCCTCCTGGCCGAGGGACGATTGCGGTTCTGTTCGAGACAGTTTGACAAGATGATGCCGTGGATTGCCTTCGCGCTGGAAAAGGCCAGAGAAAAGCGTCCAGTAATCTAATTTGTTCGGTCATGCATAAGAAATCCAGTTAATCAATTAAAGATCATCACTGTAGAGAAAGTGAGTTTTCAAAACTGATTGGCATTGAGTCAGCCTGAGCTGCTCCTGGAGACTTCCTGTATGGATTTAGAGAGATTAGAGGTGGAGAAAGCAGATACCTCACTCCTCTTCGTCTTTCTTTGTTCAGTTTTATTGAGACATGAATAAAGCCGAGAGGGATACATAGCATGAAAGACATACAGTAGTACAAGGTTTTGATTTAATCTTCAGGGGACATGAGTGAAGTGGGCGTGCTAACCAGGGGGCCCTGCTGGAAGTTATGAGCCTCCTGAAAGCACTTCAACAACACCTCTGTCACAGTTGATATCTCCAACCCCTGGCACTTGCAAGAGCCTGTCCAAATCTGGGCTCTCCGATCCCGAGGATGAGCTCTTTTGCTTTATTTTGTTCACCGTTTTGACAGCTCATCCACACGAGAGAGACTGAGTGCTTTTCCGTCCACCTGTTTTTACCCAGCTTCTACATTTTTGCATATGAAAAGCCTGAGTGGAAGCGCCGGATACAAGTCAAAACGTGACAAAAAATAGGACTGAGGATGCATTGGACACAGACTTAGTGAATAAATCATGACATACGGACATGAAGCATGTGTCCAACATCCAATGAAACTTTGGCTCCACCGAAGGAATAAAAAATGGCTGCATGAAATCAAAATAAATGTTATGTTTCCATCAAAATTTCCCCACTGTTTTCAGATGTTGAGGTATAGCTGGTGCACTTAGAATTACTCTATCTCAGTGTGCACAACTCCTTATATTCACAGAACAGTTGTAGATGGAAACAAGCATTCATTTTAAATTTCATTTTTTGCCAACTTCCTGAAAAATTGGTTCCATTTTTTGCTACATTTGGCTGAAGACCTGACTAGTGTGCTGTTCCTTAAGCCTCATTAGTGTTTGATATGGCTGGATGTTAAAGTATCTCCATGCCAGTTGCGAGCTCGTGATGTTTGAGGGCCAGGGGTGAAAAAAAGGTAAAGAAAACCAGTTTGAGTGATTCCTGTTCAGTTCAATGAAAGGTGCTCAGGAGATACACAGACCAGGCTACTTTTGGTTTTCGTCTTTTTCGGGGGCTTAGAGCTGAGCGAGGTGAGTTCCTGTTGACCAGGAATAATCCAAGTATCGGCCTAGCTGAGTTTTGGGGCCGATTTTCAGCATTGTAATGATCACCAGAATTGGTGTTTTTTGTCTCTGATTGAATTGATGCAAATTCATTTCGGACATGTGGAAACAAAACCCAAACAGAACAAAAAGTTAAATTAGTTCGACAAATAAGGATGATAAAATGAAAAGCATGTTACAAAGTATATTCCATTAACGAGCACTGACATGCAGGAAAAGGAGTAGGAAGAAGTATACACTGATTTAGCAGAAATTGAGGTATCTTAAAATTGTACTTCAGTGAACTGGAGTAAATTGTAGTTAGTGTCAAAATTTAGATTAACCAGTGATGGATTGTAACTAACATTTTCATTCTTTCTGCAAATGTATATTGGTTTCAAATATCAGCTATCAGTCTCCTTGATTACTGATAATCAGGATCGAAATTGGCCCTGAAAAAAACAAATTGCTTTATCCCTGCTGCTGACTGCTCTTAGAAAAGGCATTAAAATGATGTAAAGACAAAGCTCTTTGACATTTTCCAATTGAATTGGTCTATGTAGTTCAAAGTCTGATAATACAAAGTCCTTGTGGTTGTTCGTGACACAATTATTAAATTTTTTTCTGGACATCTAATTTGTAATGATTGTGTCTGAGACTGTACCCACAACACCTCGTACTTCCAACGGTGTTCCAAGTGCCTTTGTTGCTACTGTACACAGAGTCTCTGAAAGACTTAGCTTCTTTTGTTCTCAGAGAGTACTCACATCCTGGTTTGTGCTGTAAATGATTCAACTGATTTCCTGTAACATCTAGCTAAAGCTGCCAGCTTTCTTGATGATGGTCTTGTATGATTATTGTAATCGTCCTCATGTCCCAGTGGATATGGTGATTTATTTATTAGTACATACAGTAATACTGGTGAGCATATGAACTTAGTTCATGTACTGCTGCCTCAGTGGGGAACTAGATGAAAACAAAGATCCTTGGCGGTACAGGATTTGCTTTGACTGTAATGAAAAACCTTTCCAAGTGTGTAATTTTCTTTGACATGTCGGGTTTCTGTACCTGCTTATTTAGGAGGCAATTCCTGAAGAATTCCTGTTGTGTCTTTTTTGTTTGTTTTTTCACAGGAATATCTCTTGCAATTTGAGAATTTGACTAGTTCACGGTCAACTCCATGACTTGTCTGACTCTCGTCGTCCCAGAGGTTTGTGGTGCAGTATGAAAAATAATCTCCTGAAACAAGATATAGAACTTTTTGCTCCATGCAGTCCACAAAAAACTGTACTATGAAGGTAGTTCTGATCAATTCAATGTACAATACATGTTTAATTCACTACGCAAAACACATGTTTTAGTCAGTTTTTAGTGGATGAAGAAGACGTAGCACAGTAGGTATATAATAAAACCTTCGCTGAGATAAGGTGTTTAAAGAAGGACCCTTTTCAATTCAGCTCTTTTGATTCTTTCAAGAAACCGCAGACTGCAAGAGCCGAAGAACATGGTATTTTAATGATATGACTGCTTTTATCCTTACTGTAAAGTCCTGTAAATGAGACAAGGAAAACATTAGTGTGGATAGTGTTGGTGCGGATTAAGAACTGTCTCAAGAGAAGATGAGTACAGGCCAGAATTTCCTTTTTCAAATACCAGAAACGGGTTGATAGTCTTTGATAAAGCTGAGACTGAAGCAGACTAACAGTAAGTAAAAGAAGTCACTGATAATCTGCTTGACTCGAGTAAACAGTCATAGTATCAAAGTCATGAAAAGTAGAAGGTCCTCCAAGCAGCAGTACATGGTTTTTCATAGCAGATACGAGCACATTCTCTGTTTATTTTCCTCCTGTGATATTGTCATTTTGATCTTGTTGTTGCCCTGATCCCCAGGGGAACCTGTCGCCTCCGTTGGAAGTCTTAATTGGATGTGATTTTCTAATTTAGCCTCTGCACCGCGTTGGCCGACTCTCAGCATCATTATTATTGTTGTAGTGTGCGTTTGGTCTGTGAAGTGGCTCCGTGGCCTCAACTTCATGATCACTTAATGAGGTGCACCTCTGCCACTTTCACTGTGTCGCACATGATTGAAAATTAATCCTGCCAGGGGTAACTGCTCCGACCCCTGCGTTCAGCATGCATCTGTTTTCCATACTGCGACAGTAGACCATAGAAACAGCACATTTTAACAGTGGCCACAGCTCACACTGGATGCCTTTTCATGGCCGACGAGGACGGTATAAATGATTCACCGGAGCTCCGTCAGATGTTAGAGAAGACAGAAAAAAGTGCAGCTCTCAGTTTTGTCAAATTTGACAAGTGAGGGTGTGGCTGTACAAATCAAAGACAACTTTCTGCAGCCTCTTACTTTCTTTGTGAACATCAGTACAGATGTTTAGCATCATTGATCTGCATTAGTATTTTGCGATTCAAGCAGCTTTGATACTGTAGATAATACTTGTCACATATTGTTTACAGATACTGGTATTTTATTCTCATTCAACAGAAGAGACGTAAACCATTTGATATTCCAGCTGGTTGTGTTTTTCCATGCAGCATGACAGCTGTAATGCACAATTTTGCAGAAGCCTGACAGAAAGAGGAGGAAAATAGATATAACAGTCTTCCCACTATTGCTGTTTCATTCTGGTCGAAGATCCTAATGAAAGCAGCCTCAAAACACAGTGTGTACAGATGTTGTTTCACATGGACAGTATACACACTCAGCTGGCTTAATTTGGGCACAGTCTCTGTCCTCGGCCTCAGCTCCTAGAATCTCGCTGTTTTCCTCTCCTACCAGTTAGTTTGTTGCAGTTAATACTGATTTACACTAGATATAAATCAAAAGGCTGCGTTGCCATGAGGGATTTTGCTCCGTTTGAGTGGATGAAAGCATTGACTCTTGAAAAAACCAAACAAAAAAAACCTAGGCTACTTCAAATGTCAGTTAAACATTAGCAATTAGATCATTAGAGCTTTATTATTTTTACCTACAATGTTCTCATTTTCTTCAAAAGGGCCTGTTCTTCTTCGAAATCAGCTCCTCGTGCTCTAGTGTGGCTAAATATCCACTGTGAAGGTGCATACCTGCCAACACTCCCAACACTTCGCAGGAGTCTCCATATTTTCAACACTTTCTCCTGTTGTGCTCCCGATTGGTAATTTTATCCTGATAATCAACCGATTTCAAATCAAATGGGAGCGTCTCTTGTGAGATGTGTGTCATGATACCTGGCAACCCGACAGAGAGGCAAAGGTGAGCGTGCACAGACGGCCCTGCCTGACATCCGTCGCTTGAGCCCTCCGCTCTGCTCAGCTTTTGTTGCTGAAAATGGACAAAACGTCCCAAAGAGGAAGAAATATGCTTCACAGTGTGACTCCACTTGGAGTCTAACTGGCAATGATGGCTCCTCAACACACTCTTTCACAATGTTTGCAATTACGGATACTGACTTTTGATTGCTTCGTTGTTAGCTAGGAACCCCAGCTGCATCTCGATGTTTAGATGAATAATGTGAAGTGAATGTTATGTCAATTTAAGGTTTTGTTTTTCACATTGTCGGCATGCTGGAGGCAAAACGTACAAGGCTTTAATGATTTGGAATTAAAGAAGAAACGTCCACAGCAGATATCTTGAAGAAAGTGAGGAGCATTTCTCAGGAAAATGGTTTAATCTATTTCATAATATTTTACTGACACTGGAGGCTTCCAATTCTCAGTTGTTTTGTTCAGTTTTCCAATTTCATCCACTATAACGGAGCAAAGTCTGTTATGGCAACGTATCCTTCTGTTGGTCATCGGGGGGCTGCTTCCTTTCAGCTTTCAGTTCATCCATCGCTCTTTCTCTCTCGACGAGGACCGGAGGGTCATTTACTTCACAAATGTTCTCAGCAGGGGTCTCAGCAGGGAAGACATAAATGGAAGATAATGTGCTAATGGAGAACCTATTGAACCCCTATGTCCCGAGGATCACGACCAAGAACTGCTCGTTTACAAATCTACCAGTCTGACAGGTAGTCCACAGCAACAGATGTGTGTACAGTAATTGCTCTGTGTATTGGCAACCCCGGAGATTGCTCCACCACTGCTCATCTACCACTAAAGCCTGGTTATTCAGACTAAATTGAACCACTTCCCTCGGACGCGCCATGCCAGTTGGCTCGGAGTGGAGCTGTGCCTCAGCCGAGCGAGAATGGTACCTCAGACACATCCAACATCTGGCTGCGTTTTAGTAATCGCCCGTTTCTCAAAGAGATGTGAAGGGAGGGCAAAGAAAAGCAATTTTTTAAAGGGAAACCACCGCTGCATTATGCTGACAACACAGACAGGGTGAGATTAATAAGTGCGCGTGATTAAGTGTCACCGGGAGTTCAGGAGAGCGGCGACTTTTCATAAGGAAGAAACCAGAGGAGTTGTGGAAGATGGCTGAGTATATTTTGAGAAATTACTAATAAATGGAGGAAGCTCTTGGAGAGAAAAAAAGAAACGTGGATGTGACAAAAAATATGTGAAAGCTGAGAAGGAAACTTTTGGAGAGACGTGAATGAATTTTTGTTACTGTCTTTGAAAGGAGATGGCGACAGGACTTGAAGTCTATCCCGCAAATATCAATCAACAGTGTTTATAAACTCTTGTCATGGTTTCTGGCAAAAACACGAAGAATGGCGGTGAAATAAAGCAGCGCACTACATTATCGAATGGTTTCCACAGCAGATGTGTTTCGGGAGATATAGAGTATCCATGTTGGAAATGACAATGGGCAGCTGTTGTACGGAAAACAGATCCTCCGTCGGCTTTCTTTATATCCCTCCCAGGTCAGCAACCTCTATGTCGATACCAGACTGCGATGCTTGACAGGCTCTTAAATGGGAAACGCAGGAGTAAGAGAATATTTCAGAGGCTTTCCAAGAGGATACATACTGTAGACGACCCGCTGTGAAAAACATTCTGGAAATAGTTTCCATTTTTTTGAAAGCCTTGTTAATGGATATTTTTCCCATAAAGGTGGAAAACCGAGCGCTGGCCACATCAGATGGGGCACAGCGGGGGATGAGTATCACAGAGTTACGACTGCCCTCTTCAATCGAGCAGATATACCTTTCACAGCGCTAACAGGAGGCCAATTCTAATGAATAATAAAGCATTACGTCTGCACAGTATAGCCCATATGAAGATAAAGTAAAAAAAAACTAAAGTTGGTCCTGTCTGTGAAGTTTTCCAAAGAAACAATGGAGTTTTTCCTGACCCATTTTGACTGCTTTCTCAGCAGCACAGTGAACAAAAAAAAAAACAATGCTTGGCAGTCTAACAAAACCAACCACATGTGGTGACAATAACAACAGAATAATCTCCGCTCAACAACCACAGCGCTGCATTATTCAACAGACTCAGAACAAAATGTGTGCTGAATTGTCCAATTCACCGCGTCTCCCAGTGCCTCCCATGTGGCCCACCTATGCAAAAACTTGTCCACTTTCCATAAAACTATGCAGCTGATGGCGGATATCTGTTATCCTGTCCTCAATGAGCATAAAGATGTAAATATAATGGCTCTGAGGAGATGCAAAAAACTGCCTGAATGATTACGAGGATGTTTTTCAAATTCATTTCATTTGCTGCGCCATTACTGCTGTTTGCTGTTGTGTTATATCAGCCGAGCAAATGGCCTCGTATTCCCGACTGCGGGAGGAAACAAAGTGGGGCAATAAGCCATGAAATGACCCTAGTTAGAGGAGAAACTCTGTGCTTCTTTACATTCAGACTGCAGCGTGCAGCATCTTTCGGCTCAATAAACGAACACAGGTTACAACTGCACATTAGCTCCGGTGCCCTTTAGCAGGAAAGCTAACCCATGCTGGCTCTCTATTTGTAAGTCGCTCGGCACCACAGTGTCAGCCAGGTGCCCGGAAGGTAAATGTTGTTTGTCGAGGGCACAAGGTCAAACACCCTTACAGCAGCGCCTCGGCCAAGAGCTCTCAAAAATGCTGCCAGATTTGCTGATTACCATCGATTTCCCACATCCAACCGTTGTGCTCAAGCAGGACCACACTGTCACCTTCAATGCAGCACGTTTCCTCCGCAGCCATTCGGGTAAACCAGACCTCCCAGCGGAGAACACACACATTGATCCTCGGGAGTTTTTCATCTTGGAAATTGCCCTGATTGCTTCCAACAGAGAAGCTCAGTCTCACTTCATCACCCGAGTATTGGCTTTGCCGGAGAACCATCATCCGGCCAGCCAGACTCGCCAGAATTGTTTCCACTCACCACCGGAGCAGTCTCTCACGGGGAAGCATGACAATGGCGAAGCGGCGTCGCGAGTCATCTCGCTGCACCTCCACTCAGCACGCAGTGATTTTCGTAGCGAGTTTGCACATTCTGACGCAGTCTTGGTTCTTTGTCGAGGCGCCGAGCGTTTCCTGAGGGCAGACAGGGCGCTGGTGAAGCATATGTGTGGGAGGCAGACGGCGCTGACAGTGACCCACTTCCCAGCGTGATCTCCCGCGGAGGGTGACAGACCTGCAGTCAGCATGAAGAGCGGCTTACGCTCACCTGCTGTCAGAGAGTGTGGTGACTGACACATGCCAAGACAAACTCTGATGCAAAACCTGATGCTTAGCTGTTTCTCTTTGCAATCGTTTCCTGATCTGGTGACAGTTTTGTAGACTTTTGTACGACCATGCACCGACCTCAGCCCTGTGGCGCATCGTCAACTTACTGGGAATATTCTGCCTCCGTCAGCCACACCTTACAGCCTTCACCAATGGATTTTTTGCCATGTCTTCATAGGGAAACTGAGAACTCCTCTTCCACTTCCATTTGATGCAAGAAATACAATCTCCATGACAACTACAAAAGCCCCGACATGCAGCTTCAGGAAATGTGGACCTCATCCTAATATCTGCCATTTCCACCATCAATACTGAACCTTTAAACAAGTGATTTGATTTTTTCAATATCTGTCTATAACCATTGTTGAATACCACTGCAATTTCTACATCAAACCATTAGAACCTGCTTCACACTAAAAAGGCTGTTGAAGCAATTCTCCACTAGCACAATGTAGTGTGATGCTTCCAGTGCCAACTCTATAGTTGAGCTTTTGGTGCTGTTTAGGGCTTCCGCAAAATGTCGAGGAGTTGTTGGTCAAGAAGCCATCATGTCTACTCTCATTTTGTCAGGTGAGTGTGTTAGGACCAGTAAACACACTTTTCATTGCACTGATTGTGGGAATCTGATGTTTCGAATCAATGATAATGAGCAAAGGCATTACACCGTGAGTTTTACCGGTAAAACACGGCACTCGTGTCGCTGTTATATAAGTTCAGTGTTAGGCAGCTGGTCTGAATTGTGCTATGAGTGTAAGGAGTAAATAATATTCATTAATTCATTATCAACTACTGATGGTCACGGTAGCCGCTTTATCCCTTTTAAGCAATACCCAAAAATTGCTCCTGATTTGCAATTGGCACCTTGCAGAGTAAATAATACATTTGTCATAATTGTAGTTACTGTGCACTGAAGTACGTAAAAACATTAGTTATGATCTTAAGTATTGTTTTAAAAAAAACAGATCTTAAGAAAATAAAGAGCAGGTAAATAGGTATTCAGAAAAACTTGGAAACTGATCAAGTCAGCCTGGAAAAGTGTGATTCAGGTACGGCTCTAGTGCTGTCACGCTGGCAGTTTAGTGCAGATTTTTACATCATAACGTAGTCCAATAGTGGCACTCTTGTGTCTCTGGCAAGGAATCACGTCTTCTCAATGGGAAGTCAATCTTCTTGACTGACGGGGATGTTTATCAGAAACACTTTGTTTTAAAAAAAAGGGCTGGAGATTGGAAGAAGAGTAAACAAGTCTGAAAGCACATCAATTATGATCTGAACTGATGGTACATCAGAACATATAGGACCGTTGCAAGCATAAGAAAGCATTATTTACTTAGATGAGGTTGTTGTCAGTTGTTAGTCGATGAATTAAACCTGGCATTTAATCATGGCGATAGCAGGGTCCATTCCCTGCGCCTGCAGGAGCTAGATAAAGGATTAAACTGATTCCCATTTGTTATGGAGTTGTCACAAAAGTGCAGCAGTAGTTAAACAACACAATCCACATCAGAAAAAGGCTCTTTGACACCGGCCTTCGTATTACCAGCCGACTGTGACATGTTTAGGCGATCAGTCGACAGGTGCACTGGTCTGTCTCCTTCTCTGCAGCCCTCCTGCTGCAGAGGCCAGATGAGGAGCCAGATTTCGGACTGGCAGGGCACCTCATTAGCCTTCTCCCGCGGGCGTCCGCTGTGTCACCTGTGTTTCGGCAGAGAGGCACAGAGAGCCACTCGACTTCGGCAAGGGCAAACGCGAGAGCGGCTCAGAAAAAAAATAAAGCAAATGATAGCAGAGAAAATGAAAAGGAAAAACACAGACCGGGGGAAGTAAACAAACCTCTGAGAGCCGAGCTGCAGTGGCTGCTGGGTCGCACACTTTGATCTGATTTGCTGGATGTATTTACACCTGCGAATGGTTTAATCTGGTCTGAACAAAGGACTGGAAAAACTGACTTTGTTTCCTGTGTTTAGACTCAATCTGCCCACTTAGAAGTAAACATAACCTTCATCCATCCATGGGAGCTCAAGTATGTCTGCTTCCATTGACAACATATAAAATTGCCTGCTTCCTTTGTGATAACTGGCTGTAATTTTACTGGGAGTTCGTACTGAAACAGTATAAAAGACAATAGCTGAATCTGGAGACATTGTCTCATTTTGTTAAACATAAAAATCAAGGTAAAAATACTGTAGTACTTTCAGATTCCTTTTCCACTGGTAATAATTCACACCAGAAGTGGCACTGTTGAACTTAACTTAACTGACATTTCTTTACAATTTCTTGTCACTTACAACAATACATATTCTATATGTTAGCAAATGCAAATTAGCAAATGTCCAGCTTTAGTCCAGCTCTGTCTTACAGTGTTTTTGCTAGATTCCAGTCTCATTAGTGCACAGTGTTTGTATAGAAATGATAACATATTACATTCCTCTTTGAGTTTAGATGTGTTTTTGTTAATGTGACCATAGTTGAGGCTGGTGAACACAGTGTGATTTTGGGCTGTCCCGGACAAAAGATTACCACTGTGACAGTGGATTAAAGATGGCCGCTGTCGAGGTCTTGCAACCAAAAAATTGCCTCGGTCAAAAATGTGACGCTTTGAGAATTTTGGGATGACCGTCTCACAATGTCAGCATCAGCTTGATTGTCCTGTAGACAGTCATATCAGTCCACATCATGCAGGCATTTCACTACAAATATGTCACAGACATGAAGAGAATACACACAACAGGTGAATGGCATTTTTTCCCTGTGCACTCTCATTTTCTTTCTCTCCCTCTCTTTCCCCCTCTGACTTAACGCTCATTCAAGGAAAAGGAATGAACAAGGAAGTTTGTGCGATCGTACCCAACATAACACAACACAACGTTTAACAATGAAGACGACAACTCCCATAATCCCAAACTACTTACATCTTTTGTTTTGTTTTGAGCGAGGCACCCTTGGCTGCAGAAATTACATACCGCGCATTTAATATGATCAGTTTTATTGTAAGCACTGCAATATAATGTAAAGAAAAACGATACAACAAATACTGTTGTACCACACGTCATCAATGAGTGTCTCCAAAAAAAGACATTACACGCTTTAATTAGACATGAAAACAAGTGCTTCACTATTTTTTACAAGTTTCGCTTGATGTAAGATTTTGACCTTTTCCTTTCGTGAAAGGACTTAAAATTTCAGTTTTGATGAACCAATCCAAACATTTTTGAGAGTCAGTGCAACCTAGACCAAGCGTACCAAGACAAAGCGTAGAAAAGACACACAGCGGAAATCTTCATCTGGTATCTGGTGAGAATTTCACACCCCGGAGGAGGAGGAGGCCCGACAGCAGTGAAAATTACAGTGACACACCTTTGCAATTTCACACTGATCCCATGACTGTGGAGAGATGTTAATCCTCGCTCTATATAATCCAAGGCCGTACGCCTTACACTCCTCTTAGAGAGAGACGCACACACACACACACACACACACACACACACACTGTCTCTGCTTCAACTCTCATTCAGCCACTCGTAACCTCTGTCTCGGGCTCTTTTGAGAATTATCCCCCGTCTTCCCTCCGTTCTCGTCCTTACGTTCCACATTCAACCTTCTATGTCCTTTCAATTTCCTCACACTTCGAGTCAATGAATAAATTTGGAGCTTAATTACATTTATAAAGGCCACCAAGGTGCACAGCAACTGTGTGTGTTCAGACTATTAAAACAAGTCAGTCATGCTCAAGTTCATCGAACGTTCCAGCTGACTTTCGGTGTCAGTAATGTCACTGATCAGACTTCTGTCATGACTGCTTAATGTGTTCCGGGTCACGAGGTTTCAGACGGTGTTCATATTTTAAGTCCCAAGGTTGTCTGTCCGTGCAGCAGATTAATTTCTGACCACGGTTAATGTGTGGCGTCTCTCCTAATGTATGCAAATAGCTCAGGCTCTTGACGAGATTACGCCGCGGAGACAAATGCATTACAAGATAGTGAATGTGCGCAGTGATAAACAGCCCCGCAGCTCAGTTTTTTGGCTTGACTACACAAAACATTGGCAAGCTTTTGTTGCCTCGTAAACCCAACATCCTAGAGAAACACCCAGCTGCTCGTACTTTGCTGGTTCATGAATTTTTCAGAGGATGTGAATTGAAAAAAAAAAAAAAATTCCCCCCGAATTCAAGCTTGTCAGAGTTGAAACTTCTTCACGTCTTGGGGGTAAAAAAACCTGCAACAACTAAGTTGTGGAAAGTTTAACTTCAGCGCCAGTCACGGTGTTCTCCTGAATACTTTTCCTGAGGCTAACTCGGAACAAATGTTTCAACGAGGAGCTGTACTGTACACGTTCCCATCGATCTCTCTGCAGCTTTCTGCTCCTGTCCTCACCAGCGATGTAACCTCTGACCCGCTCAATGCAGTTTTTGGGTTTAGCGTTGGATCTTTGTGCAGTAACTTCGCTGAGAACGTGTCAGGAATAATTGAAGATATCTGCAGGAGTTAGAAAACTCTGTCTCTATGTGAAAGCTTTACCTCACCGGCACATCCTACCTTAAATGCACCCTTGTTGTAGTGTGAAATCAAGGCGTTTGTTGTGTTGACTTTGATGACAATCTCTTTACAAGAACAAGATAAAATTGCCCTCTAGCATCTCCGACCATCAGCGGGAGAAACAGCTCGTTCGCTCGTGGGATTTGTTGCCGAGACAGCTTCTCTTTATGACATGTGCTGCTATTAGATATCTCTCTCTCGCTGTCTGTCTGTATGACTGGTATGGCGAGTAACGGATATAAAATAGGGGATTTGACAGGATTCAGCATCAGTCAGTGTGAGGAGAGAGCCCGGCGCTGGGTTTTGGCAGCCTGTCGACAGGTTTCGGAGGCTCAGCGGGACGGCGGGCTGGTGAGAGATGCGGTGTCACCTTGGCAGCGGGGCCCGTTGTTGTTTACGCCGCCCGCCTCGGCGAGCACTTCTTCCTCCTCTTTGTGCTCAGCGCCGCAGCATCCTTTAGAGCGCTGCTTCCTCTCATTCTCCCCACAATCTGCAGCACATGTCATCGAGAGGGAGAGCTGCAGCGATTTCGATCCGGTGGTTGGTTTGCGCGTGAGCTGGATCGTGTGTGTCACACACACAGCTGGGGAGCGATATTAAAATCCCGCAGTTTTTAGGGGAATAGTTGCACTGCACCGACGCTGACCTTTCCCATTGATTTTCTCTTTAATGAGCGTCCTGTTCACCATATGAGAGGCCATCCTTGATGCATTCTGTTGTCCTTCTGCAGTTTGTTCTCATTTGTCCGGCAAAAAGCTGCCCGCCCCCGCCCTCCCGCCCCGCTGTTTGCAGGATGATTGGGAGGGTTCGGTGAGGTCTGCTGTCCTCAGAATGGCTCTTAAATGCCACTTTGTATTATCTGGGATGAATGCTGCGCTACAATGGCAAACAACAGGAAGTTTGTGTGTGTTGTGAAGGTTGAGGGTCATGAAAAGTGCTTTAGGTTTCAAACTGGATAAGTCACCTGGTTTTACCCGACAGTATCACTCTTAAGCTATAGCATGCCATCAGAAGCTAGCTGAATTGTTAATCACTGGATGGTTGAGTTGTAGCTTTTCTTTTTAAATTATTTTTTTTTGGCCTTTATTGATAGATCAGCTGAAGATATGACAGGAAAGGGGATGAGAGAGAGAGGGGGAGTGACATGCAGCAAAGGGTCCCAGGCCGGGAGTCGAACCCGGGTCCGCTGCAGCGAGGACTTAGCCTCTGTACATGGGACGCCCACTCTACCAACTGAGCTAAATGGCGCCCCGAGTTGTAGCTTTTCAATGACTTTTAGCCGTGAGGAGTAACATTTCCTTAAAAAACAGGTAGCTGTCTGTGTGAACGTCAGTTAAGGGAAATTGAGGTTTATCACAACTTTTGTACATTGAATTCTCATTATGGATGTGTCTATATCCTGGACATAACATACCGCTGTATGTTCCAAATGCATAGAAAATTCATTGATTTGCCTTTTAGGCCATTAGAGTTGGAGTTGGTGCAGTTGTATCCGTATTGGCAGATATCCAGATTCTGGTACTGGAATCAGTTCAGAATTGTGAACAAGTGGATCGGTGCATCTTTACCGTTAATCACACTAAGCACAGGACTCTTTGCTTTGCCATTTGCCAACTTCTGTGTAATTAGGGATAATAATTTTACACTTCCTCAGTGTGTCCTGCTGCAGACTCTGATTCTCTATCATGGAAATCTCTGAAAGTGAACACTTCCCTACAGGGCTTCTACATCTGCCTCCCAGATAAACGCCGTGATGATATAATTTCAATTTCCCCCCAATTTCTCTCCGTTTGCAATCAATTCTACAGTGTGACTAAGAGCAGGCTAATGGTTTGAACATCTCTGCCTCCCACCCATCGACTGTAGAGGGAAGATGAGCCGGGGGGGAATACAAAGACAGAAAAAGAAAGCAAGAAGGAAACAGAGCTGCAGTATCTCTGTGCTGATCTCTGCTGCCGTGCATGTGGTCCTTTGCTAGAGCGGCGGGAGGAGAGATGTAGAGTGCAGGAATGAAATGTGCAACATATTCGGATGCACAGTCACTTCTGCCAGCCAGCCAATCACAGCTTCAGACATGGTTCATCAGAGCTGAAACCCCCAGTCACAGTAAGAACAAAGGGCACACATACAGACTGGAAATGTGTAGCTGAACAAGTTCATTCTGAAACGTCAACTGGTCCGTTGATCCTATTTCTTAATTTTTATTGCTTCTCAGAGCTGTCGGAGGCTGGGGACAGTGGGAGGCAGTGAGATTTTACTGGGCAAAAGCGGAAATAAATGTGATAAAAGCCTTTAAAAGGCGCCTACCAATAGTAAAATAAACATGAAGAAAGCTTTATCGATAACTCAATGCTTCAGATTCCGGTGTAATTCACAGCTAAATTGAAGAATACAATTTAAAAGAGGTATTCCGCTTTTTATGAGTGTTTTGATGAGCCCAATAAGTTGTCCAAATTCAAATCAACACCAAAAATCAATCAGTTTTATGATGTGGCCGTGCTATGGTTAATGTTTGGTTGGGTTCAGGTAGAAAAACCTAACTAATCTCAAATTACCACCAATATACATCCCTGTGCCAGGTCTGAAAGCTTCCTCGTCTCCTCGTCACACGTCTGCGACTGAGCTTTGTTCAGTCTCATATGCATTAAACAACAAAGCTAAGCTGAGAAAACGTAATGCTATTGCACTCAGCATCAACATACTTCTTTTCATTTCCTCTCCCCACACATCACACCAACTCTGGCCCTACGGCAACTCTGAGGGGACACGCCACTTGATTGACTTTCTGGTGGGGAGCCTTTTAAATCACGACGTTATGATATATATATGTATTTTTAGCCATCGGCGATGGATGATGGCATCGTCCTGCAACTTTTGATGATGAAATGCAAAAATAACCATACAAATGTGTTTACTGCTGGTAATATACTGTACTGCTCGGTCGAAATGATGCTTTTGAGAAGAATGCCTGAGTTTTTCCGCTCAGTATGGGAATAGACTTGAGATAGGTCTTCACGCTCGAAAGATCAGGCTGCATTGATGTAGCTCACTGCAGACGGCTTTACTCATTTCAGTGTGCAGGTCATTTAGCACCGAATGGAAACAGAGAAATAATCAACTCTAACTATAGCAGAAGTGGTAATACTCTCATGTGTAAAGCTTTTTTTCAATCTTCATAAATTCAGCAGCATATTTGACCATTGGCTCACTTTCTGCACACACACCACTCACTGCGAGAGCTACCATACATCCTCACACTGCCCAAGGCAGCTGCAAACACACAGCCGCGACTGCCTGTTCTGTTGTGCGTTGAAAATGTGTTGATCGGCCCGTCAACAGTGGTCCGAGTTCTCAACAAACGTAAATCACACTTCTGACAGATGGAGAATGCAGGGCGAGAATAACGCATGATTTCAGTGTTCACACATAAGATTGAGCCTCTGACATATGATTACAGTAAGTGCCCGCAGTAGCAAAAGACAGGGTGCGTGCGTGTAGGGGAGATCTACGTACCGTACAAAGCGGTTGCAACATCCTACATTTATTCCATTGCAACAGAAAAGTGGAAACAAGCGGGACTTACACCATGAAAGGCCAACCTACGTGGAAGTGTTTACGTGTGACTCGCCGACGTGTGTTTTCGCAAGACGAGTGACGAGTGTGTACCCTGTTAATGTGTTTATTTCCGAGTGGTCCTTTCTCTGTATATGTTTACACCAACACATGGTCTGCAATTGTTTTTGTCTGCAGAGGGAATACATCTGTGTCTTTCTCTGTGATTGTTATGCCGTGTGGTTTTGTCTCTCTGCCAAAAATAGACTGAGCTGACTCAGCAGTAAATTTTTTTGGGGGGAATCAGTAATTCTTTCTGTGACTGCAAAAGTTAACAGGGTTTTTGTTAAATGTAATAGATTAGGAAAGAAGACAAGCAGTTCATTTCACATGAAGATGAATTAGTTGCCTTGTTAGCCAGTCAGCACCGATTAAGGACAAAAATCATCAGGGTGAACGAGGGAGAAAGAGCCGTGTTAGTGTTGGCTCCCCGCTCATTACTGTGGGCCTGTGTGTTGTTCAGCGGGGGTAAAATCTCATGAGCCGGTCTGTTTTGGTGCTCCGAAGCTCCGCCATTAATGATTTCTAAACAAGCAGGCAATTAAGATTCACACTGAATAAATGGGGGGAGATTTCTCATTTCTCTGCGCCTGCACTTTACCACCCAACCACAGCTAATTAATTGCAGCCCGCGCCATAATGTGGTAGATAAACCGCAAAGTTGCAGCTGTCACTAATGTGAGGGTTATCTATTGTGGCCATGAAGAACAAAGTCACCATGCTGCAGTTTAGGTTTTCATCGGTCCAAGGCTTTAGCAGGCAAAATCCCACGCGAGGGGTGCCAACACTGTGCCTTGAGCCTGCACTGAGGTTCTGATTCCCGCTGAAGACACCCCCCGCTGAGAAGCACTGCTTCATTCACTGCAGTGGGAAGACCTTATCAACGCAAACACCTGCTGCTGAGGTGAGCATTTGGGATGAAACCTGCGAGGGTGGATGGCCACCACCCTCAGGGGATTCTCTTAGAAAAGATTCTTAAAAAAATTGTCCAAATCCGTGAATATGTCAAGGTATCTCCGCTGTTATGGTAAATTACTGCGGTATCTGACTTGACAGAATGGAAAGAACAGGAAAGCCTCCTTTTCTGACCTGAGAGTGTTCATCATTGCAATATTGTTGGTGACCTCCACTGCTTGCCTAAATTTGCTATTTTTGCATAACTGGAGTGCTTTGTTGCTTTTTAAATTAGTTTAATCAATGGTTTTAATGTTAGAATTTGACTCTGTTTAGTAGGGATGCACCGATACTGGCATCGGGTATCAGGCCGATACTGCGCTCATATACGCAAAAATTCACCGATGCCACGCACCGATGCCACTTTATTGCATTAGGCTGTACATTGCATGAAACTGAAGACCGCGATCGGAGGGCGGCTTGTCATTTGTTGTTGTCATTTCGGACAGGCGGACCGCGGTCTGAGTCCGGACCCAGACGCCGGACCTACAGTCAATACATTTTTGAAGTATTTTAAATTGTGAAGAGGCGCTTCTATTTTGACCGCTGCTTTTTTAGCAGATCAGGAAATCCACTGACCAATCGCATGCGAGTTAAGCCATCCCACGTGATGCTACTCAGCCAAGCAAATCTGTGCATTCCAGGCGATGAACACTGCAACTCTAAATACAGACAGACGAAAGAGGTGAAAAGCGAGTGACACACGGAAAGATGAGTGAGCGATACAGGGAGAGAAATATAACTCCACATGTTGCTCTCTAAGAGCTAATGAATGTTCCCCCAGAGTCACTTGGATTTTGGGTCAATACAAAAAATGTTACTGATGGAGGGGCTGTCATGGAGTTCATGAGTGAAGTAGCTGAAACCTTACTTGAGGGGAAACAGAAACAGAAATATTATTTTTCAAAAATTAGGTTAGATTAAATATTTTAAGATGCACAATTTTTAAAAACCTATTTTATTTATTTTCACCATTTCATTTTTAAATGCAGCCCTTCTTTTCCTTAAAGAGAGAGAAAAAAAATCATACCTAAAGTATTACATATCTGTATAATTAAATGTTAAGTGACAATAAATATTGTCGAGACACACAATAGCTTAACTGAGCTATTAAGTAGACTGTGTTAACTGTGTAATAGGTTTCATTGTTTAAATTGTCAAATTTCATTGATATTTTGTCAAGTTTCATTTTGTTAAAAGGGGAGGCAGTGCAGATGTGGAGGCTTTTTGTTGACACAGAAATTATGATTATTTATATTTATTTGTATGTAATTTATTATCATTTGTTGTAACAAGCAGAGAAGAAAATGAATCTGTCTTCCAATTCAGTGCATCTGTAACCTAATAGTTATGTGGTAGAATTATCAGTATCGGCAATTACACAAATGAAAATACTGGTACTCGGTTTGAAAAAAATGGTGCAACCCTACTATTTAGATGTTCCTACAGCTTATTGATGCTGCTGTAGTTCCTGTCGGGGAAGATGGGAGATATTGACTCTGAATAACACTGAGGCTGATGTGATTTTCGATGGTAGTCATGGTGTAAATCAGTGGTTTTCCAACTGTTTTTGCCCAAGGCACACCAACGGGCAAACCAAAACCTCAAGGCACTCCTGTAATCATATCCGTGCAAAACAGCCTCTACAGAATAGCGCGTATTATTTATTCACTCTGCACACATTTATTTGTATCTGCCAATGCCAGATAAGGTGACACACAACTCATGTAATAATTATTAACAAAATGATTCAAGAATTCATTAGAACTTTGTAAAATTACATAAAAAAGCAGCACCACACGCATCTAAACCAGACAGGTTACAAAATAAAAAATGAGGTGAACTGCTCCGCACAATAAAGCGATCCATTTCCCCCCTCGTTATCCACCTTCACACTGGCTGTCAATCAGTGCCTTTCATGTGTCACACTGTAATAATTCCCACCACTAGACAATTGAGTGAATGGCAAAATACTGGGGTTCCATGGAGGTTTTTAAAGGATTTTTTAAGGGTATACAAATTGTCTCAATGAATGCTAACAAAGTACTGATGTAGTAAATTAAAAACTCATTCAATACTTGTTGTAAAGTACTATAGTACTATAGCATATAGTACTGTATGGTTGTAATACAATCCCATGGCACACCTGGACTTGCCTCGACACACCATTTGGGAACCACTGGTCTAAATTATATGGCTTTTTAATGAATATGTCTACCAAAATCTAAGCCCTCATTCAGATATGCAAGCTTTCTGTTAAAACTGAGCAGTAGCCCTGATGACATCAATGTGTCATTATCAGGGTAAACTTAATTTGTGGAGCTCCCTTTTTGAGAAGAAATGTAGTAATTTACAGAAATGATTCTTCCTTTTTTCCATTTCCTCTCGAGTTTCTGCTTTCAGCTCAAGTTAATGTTATTCATACGGTGCTTTGGGACTCGCATTGTTCCGGAGCGTTTCCTAAAATTGGCAGTTATGAAAACTACAAATAAAAAGAAGAAGCATGTGGAATATCAATAGCAGAATCAAGTTTTCTATCAGTGGATCAAAATAGGTTTTGAGACAACACCTAACCATGTTAGGGTTAACAGGTAACACTACCCTAACTTACATTTCTTAAAGTTAATAATACTTTAACTTGTGGAAAATGTTTTACTGAGTTTTCGACCCCATGTGCAAAAGGTCTGTAGTCAGGTGAGCTCCAGCTCAAAATGACAATCAACCAACTAGCTGTGACACTGGTACGCGATCGCTGTAGGTCACAGAGGCGCTGACGTGACATCGTGCTTCGTTCGCAGACTGACAGGCAGGATAATGGATCTGCAAATGGGTTGTCAGTCAGGTTGTCCCAACAGTTGTGCAGCCCCAACGTCGAGCTTCACCACGCCTGTCTTCCTCTCCCGCTACAATTATGCTTGGCACTTGTTCAGTCCAATTACCGTCTACTGCTGGTAGTCTGCAATGGTACACTTCTCTGCGGTCTTTACCTACTTTGTTGTGGACACTCTCAGGGGTGTCTCTCGCTTTTCCTGGGCGCAAACCAGCGCTCATTATGCAAATAGTCAAACTTCGTGAGTTGGTGCTTCCCCAGCATGGTGGAAATAAGCAAGAGCCCCTGGTCTTTCATTATACAGACACCTGCCAAGCTGGCTTCAATTTAATTAGGGCAGATATCAAATGCCAAGCGACTGGCATGATAAGGGCCGCTCGCACACGGCCTTGTAGCGATGGTGAAGGGACTGCAGAGCAGGCCAAAGAAGCTCATTACAGGGAGGCAGGAGACAGTCGGTGATAGTAATGGACAGTAAACAACTAGCTGATGGAGAAACAGACTGCTGTTTAGGAGTCTGCAAAGGATGTTATTAGAATGTTTCTCTCTTTTTTTAATTGTTTTTTTATCTGAGAATATCATAACATCTAATACCTCTAAAAGACCATTTTTATCGATAAAATGAGCATTTGTTTTGTTTTTCTTTTGCCAAGATATGGATCACCTCCACGCTTGTTATAGATTCCATTTTTCTTCTTAATCAGGCCATGGTAACAGTTATCTGCAGAGCATAGTGGGACAGGAACAGTGTACTGATTAAACAAAGAAACCAATGTAAGATCTGACTGGACAAGAGGGTGGGTAGAAAGGTGACTTCTTTTGAAACCTTGTGTGGAAGTAATCAACGTGTGCCTTAGGCACTGATATTCCTAAGTCTTCCACTGTTGTATACTGACCTACCAGTTTATAAAGCAGAGGGAAGATTTTGAGCAAAAACTAATTTTGGCACAACATCAGACACATATAGTGTAGTATAATATAGGCTTATAGGCTATAGGTTTCAAAAGAAACATTGGCCCTAAAAAAACATTTCTGCTAATATGACTTATATGGCTGATAAAACGAAGCACACTTAGCGCAAACTGTTGACCAAAACAATTTTTACACCAAAATTAGTGATTATTTGCAGGTTTTTTTAAAGTGGGAAATCCACTAAAAAAAGGCAGTTGACTCATTTGCCATTACTAAGAGTCAAGCTGACCTTTATTTTCTTATTTGTGTCAATACATACCTTGTCAGACTACATCCAGAAGGAATTAAACTTGTTTCATCTTATCTTTTATCCTGTTTAGTTGTATCACTAATTTATCATGTCCACCTGGTTTGAGCCGGAGCCAATAAACATCTGTAACTACTGCGGAGTCTTTTGATGCTGGAATGAATGCCAATTGTATCTATTCCCATTAAAGACAAAACCCTGATGAGGGTGAGTGGGTGTTAGTGGGGGATTTGTCCAGTTTAGAAGGGGTACGAGTAGTTTTCTTACTTGTGAATGTGTACATATTGAAAAGTATTGAATGTTTGCATCTGCCAGTGGGCTATCACGATGAAAGTAATATGCTTATTCCACTACAGGAGAGACTTGATGTCCCCTTCGATTAGTTGGACAAATATGTGCATAAATCAGCATTGGCATCGGCAAAAAATCTAATATCATGCAGCCCTACTTTCTTTACATTACCCAAACTTGTCTGAGTACTTCCAGACATAAATCTTCATCCAGGCTGCTGTCACAGTGTTTGTACAGACGCTGAAATGAGTCAGCAACTGGGGTTGCTAGCTGGCGCTGCGGCTCCTAAAGAGGCATGATGGTACACGTCATGATGATGAGGTCTGTGTGTTTTCAAGGTGTTTCCCCAGGTGTTCCCTGGTTAATCTGAACCCACAGACAGTTTAGAAGAATATAGATGCAGTTATAATGTGTTGTGATTGAGATCCTGACCCACTAAACATCCTGGACAGTGTCAAAGTTATGTTTTTCGCTCTAAATTACACTTTCACTTGCGGAGAGGGAGGCTGTTTTCTGGGGGGTAGTTCGCTGAAGTCTCGGTCAGGTGGGCTGACTGTCGCGGTGATTTTTTCGATCAAACACGTGATTAAAATTTTTTTGTCGGTTAAAGACGCTGTTTTCCGGGCAGAAATGTGACGAAGAGTCGGTAGGACAGACAGGAGGACAGACGCTTCTCCACATGTATCTGCGGTATTTTTTTTCCTCATATAAGTTGCTAAAGACAGTTACAGTTACTACGTTACTTTTGTTTGGTCATGTAACAGTTGCTTTGTGGGACATTTCTCTTTATTAAGTTGAGTGAAGGACCTGTGTAGTTATCAGACTGTCCGATTCGACATGCCCTCGGTACGCGCAGCCGGCTTATCTGCTCACGCTGGTTCGGTTCATCTATAATGCGCCTCTGAAACTACCTCCAGAGGCGGATCACCGCCGGAGTGAAATTTCACCCATCGCCGCCTTCGAGAGATTCGGTGGAGGCGGGGAATTGGCGGAGGATCCCCGCATCGAAATGGACGCGCGCCGCCGCCGAATACATATGGGGGAAACACTGAGTGAGTGCCACAGGGTTTCAAAATGCCAGTGTCAAACAGCCATTTCTCTTGTGCGGTTTATATTAAGTGAGTCAGCCAACCAGTCCCTGCTGTCTGTGCTGCTTTGTTTTGCTGGCAAAAGGGCATCTGGTGATTAGATCTTATTGCAGTCTGTCACTTGTGTGCTATCGCTTCATGTCACTTGGCACTGACCTTTCAGTGTTATTTTGTTTCTGTTTGGACTTTATTGTCCATTGAGTCAGGAAAGCATGACTTGTACTGGTCAAAAATCCCACTTAAACGCACTAAGATCAGGCCTTTTTTGTGCAAAAGAAATTTGTAAACTCTGCATTTACACCCAGGTCAGTCGACCCTCCAATAGACCCGGGTTTTTATCACCTTGAATTGGCTTTGATCTAAACGCAAGACCCGGGTGAAACACCAAATTACGGCACGCAAAGTGATGATGCGTTATCAACATCCGGTGGTGGCGCATAAATAAAGAAGACATTTAGGATGTAGTCTATTAAGGATGTTTTGTCACTGGACAGTGTTGGAGGTGGAGCCCCGTTCACTCGGATGAAAGCTGCTCAGTGGTGTATTGAGGCCGAAAAGCTTTTCTTCCCATGTGTCAACTGAGCCAGCTAACTTCCAGTTTAGCGCCCGGCAATGATACCTGAAACATGTTATCAGTGACGTACAATGTAGTACTCCAGATAAGAACCCCTTCACGTTTAACAAACCTGTGTCCCGCTAAAAGTTTTTTATCATGGTTATTATCAACTTTAAATAATCATGGTAAATAGTTATGACCACTACATGTTCTGCTTAAGACGCTATCCACAAGTGAATGCACATTTTTACGTACATGAAAAAGCCAGAATATCTAACCCCAGCACCATAGTTGGATGATCCATGAGGGGCAACCATGATTCCATCTATGTTATGTTTCCAACTTTTTAGCAGTAATCTTTGCTGTCAAAAAAAAGTCTGCCATTAAGCCCTCCCGTTTTCTGGTTATGACACAGACAGTACTTGAGAAATGATTTTTGGTAATGAAAACCCAAGAAAAGATCTAGGCCTTACCTGAACCCCTGTACTGCAAGTCCAATTTGTTTCCTGTGGCATTGCCTCACTCAAGCTGAGTGGTGGTAACCAGTGGGAGAAGTAGCCATTAGATGATGTGTAGACTGAGGCCATAAAGGGATTGGACTGGTGCGGGAATGGTATTAAAATGCCTAATGTGTGCCAAGATAATATTCCCCACCCCATTATCTTACCAACAACAAGCTGATCCATTGGCGCAAGACAGGATGGTAGTGTGGTGAGGACCACCTAAATCGGGACCAACTCATGACAAAAGCCAGAGTGTATAGAGACCGAGACTAGATCATGTCAAGTCCAAGACCAAGGCGGTGCAATACTGAGTCAGGACCAAGACCAAATCTAACCCTCATGTGACACTTACGATAAAATGTGGAAACTGCACACCGTAGGCACTAAAATTGATCCGAAAGAACACCAAAAGAAGACCAAGACCGGTCTCAAGAACTACGTCACCATCAAATGGATTTATTGGGGTTTTTTTTTACACCAAAATCTTCCTATCTACTGTCTTGTTATGGTGAGCCTCAGTTTCTTCTTCTTCGGTGACAGGAGTGTCTTTCTGCCCCTGTATCACATCCATTATAAAGTGTTGTGTGTTGAGACCTCTCTCATTAACATGGTGCAAATGCTCACATTTTTGATGTTGGGCCTGAACAACAACTGAACCTTAACCACGACTGCATGCTTTTATGCACTGAGCTGCTGCCACATAATTGGTTCCATGCACCATCCACCAGTGTACCTAATAAAGACAGCACTGAGTGAATAATGAGTTATATTTACAAGTATACCAGCCCTCTGTTGATTTATCGATTGAATTGCTCAACATGCTCTTGAGCAAGTTTTTTTTTTTTGTCAGGCTGTTTTTTATTTATTTTTTATTACATTTACTTCGCAAATTTGTAGTTGAATTTCATATGAGCTATGCGAGTCAGACCCAGGGCACGGGGAAAGGTTTCAGGGTAATTATAATTTTCTTTCTTGCCCTGAAGCAAGGATAGCCAGTCCTCAAGTATCAGGGATTAGAAAAAGAAGCTCGGGACAAACAGATACCCCCTTCCACTTGTGCTAATGCATTTCCAGTGCTTCAGGGTAAAGAACAAAACCATCATTTCATAATACGGCTGCTCACCTGTAGCTGTACCCTACCGCCTGCACTCCAAACATGACTCCCATGAATCCATTAGGGCAAATGCTCTTTTTGGCCGGCTTCCATGTCTGCATTACACATTCTGAGGGGAGGAGATGAAGACCAGCCGCCAGTGTGAGTTGAATTTCACCTTTCAAATAGAATTTGGGCAGGTGGTGGCCACTCTGGGACTCAGCTCGGGCCTTTGACTGACGGACGTTTTGATCACACATCTCTCCTCACTGCTAACACTGCTGGTAGTATCTGTGAAGCACAGTGCTGCCCTGTCAATCCCCAGAGAGAAAAAGAGAGAGCATCTTATCCTTCCTCCTCTTAATAAACAGTCGCCCTAGTCTCCCTTGCATGTTGGACAAGTTAGAAAGTTTCCCATGGGTGCCAGCAAGGTTTGATGGTAGCTACTATTGTTTAATAATGCATGATGATACCTACTTATTCAGTTTCAGGCAAAGACGATGGATGACACACATGGGTAAGTGACCTTGTAGAATGGAAGCAGCTATGTATTTTCTCCACTACGATATAAAAGTGCTCATATGCTCCCATAAAAAGGCTACAGTGACATGGCAGCCGGTGATATATCGCTGCCATTTCTGTTCCTCAGCGTGCCAGCACGAGTCTTGACACTCAAACTTCGCCAGTTTGATCAAAGGTGCCGAGTATTTATGAAGTCACGTCTGCAAGGTCAGGAGGAACCTGTGCTCTGTCCTCATGCAGCAGTTTGACGATGACAGTATCTGTGGAAGTGATGCAACCTTTAAGGAGACACAGCCTTTCCATTAGGCTATAGGTTATTCTCTTCTATCTCTGACGAACCACAGCGCAGAAGAACTTGGCAACCAGGCAGATTTTCTGAGCTCCAGAGTGTTTCCACTTGAGGTTTTGTCTCTGCTGTAGCAGAAACACAGGTGCAAGCTGGTAAAAAGAACTACTATTTCTCAAATATATATTTTTAGCCATGCCACTATAGCTCTAAGGATGGCATTGTTGGCTTGTTGAGCTGTGTGTCATTCCACCACTTTGGAGTGAGATATCAGAACGTCTTTTGAATGGATTGGTATAAAATTGTATGCAGACATGTATGGTCCTCCGTGCACAAATCCAACCCAGTTTGCTGATCCCTTAACTCTCAGCTAGCACCACCATGAGGTTGACAAATTTTGGTTCTGATTGAAACATCTCTACTGCTGTTGGATGTATTGCCCTGGAATGTACACAGTCATGTCCCCTTCAGGATAAATAACAACATATAAAAGTAAATGTTGTCAGGAAACCAGAATTTTAAACTTTGTACAATACTACTTTCATAAACAATTCTCAATACCTCTTTGCATACCTGGGCCAAATGAAAATGAAATGAAATAAGGCAGCCGCCAGAGCCACCCTGTGCTCCTCTAGTAGCAAGCTAATCTCGGACATAGTTATGCTAGCAGCTGGCAAAGTTTCCTTTTCAGCATTTTTTCCTTTAGACTTGGACATTGCTAAGTAGTCAGTACAGCTCTATAAACCTGTTGTAAACAGTTTGAGAAACAAATACTGAAAAATTTGAGGTTTAAAAAGGTAATTAAAAGTGCATTAGTGAGAGCAAATTGAGCGCGCGTCTACCCTGTGCGTCTCATACCGGAAGTCTCATTATTATTTTTTGAATAGCTATGGTACTTTTGATACTATCAAGTGTGGATAGTATCAGCACTTTTGGCAACGTTAGTTCAGAGTTAAGCTACGTTGTTGACTATGGTAAACATAGAGTTTTAGTTTTTTTCATCTTCAATTTTATATTATGTTTTCGTGTGTTTCTTTAATATCTTGTTTCAATATCTTGTTCCTTTAATATTTTGTGTAAAGCACTTTAAATCGCCTTGTCTTTGGAAGTTGCTATACAAAAAGCTTGCCTTGCTTTGTCTGTAGTTACCACTGCCTCCCAGGGCCACTGACATGGCTGATGCACTTCATCTTGTTTTTCAACAATGTGCGTCTTGAGGGATGTTTTGGCAGCTTTGATGAATTTTAATAGGCTACAAAATTGTAAATTTCCCTTGTATACTGGCAAATACTTGATACGTGTTTGCCTTTAGAATTTGGTTGCAGTCTAAGCCATTGTGTAGCACACGTGCCATCATTTTTCATTCTTTATTGGATACTGGTAGAAGAGAGCTGAGACATTTTCTGCTCTATATATGCCCAATTGGTTTATCTCACACCCCTCAATTGTGGGAAAGAAAACACTGGTATGATTGTCTCAGTTTTTATTGTCTGTGGGTCAGCATTCTTTTGTGTTCCTTCAGGCTTTGTCCACTTGTTTCCTGTTCAAATGCTCTTCTGTCTTCTGCCCAGAATGCAGTTGAAAGAATCTATTGATTCACATACAGCCACTTGGCAAACTAGAGACATTCACCTGTGATTATGTGGCATCTCAGTCAATTAAAAGAGACAGGGAAAATCAGCCAAGTGCTGTTTCAGTTATAATCTTACATTCGTATCAGGGTGATGTTGCCTCATCAAATGTAGGGTGCAGCCTGAAGCATCTGCACATTGAAAAAAAAAAGATGAGGTATCACATTAGTCCACACAGAGTAACCTGATTAAACATCATTGCCACAGACATGACCAATGAATGTCCAGTTTTAACTTACAGCGAGACACCTTGCAAGATGCTTATTGAAGAAAAATGACGATTGACAAGCAGATGGGGGGGAGGTTAAACACACTGTGCACCAGATGGTCCCCACTCACACAGTTTGTGTTCCATATTCAAACTTTGCTCACAGTGAAACTACTGTCTGAAACCACTCTCTGTACGAGAATGATGACAAGTACAGTATATGTCAGGGTTTCAATCCCAAAGGTTCATTATTTGACATTTCAGGAACTCAGATATCATAGAGAACATGAGCCTGTTGCACTGCCTCTGACTCTGAGTGTGTATTTGCGCTGCTGCAATCGCACCAATGTCACAGAGACAAACTCGTGTTCATTTAATACTTGTGGTGGAAAATGTGATTGTTTTTCTGATGAAAGTGAAATGGCAAAGCAGTTTCCCTGGAGCTCATTATCACCTGCGAGCTATTCTGCTCTCACCTTTTTACCTCAAGTCAAACAGTGATTAATCCACCCCACTGCGGGGCAATGAGCATAATCTGCATCCAATTGCGCTCATCATCACCCACCAGTCGACATTTGTTCCTGGGAGCTTTTTTCGAGCAGCAGTTACTTCCAACCTCTATCTCACAGCGAGGAAAGTTTAGATGAGTTTTAATACAGAGGCAGTGAATTGGCTTCCTGGCTTGTATTCCTCCGAGGGTTCAATTGTTTCCACCCTGAAGGGAGTGACCTTGTTACTTCACTCCCACTTTTTCATCAAATTCTCTGAAAAATTATCTCAGTTCAGCCTCCCATGGCAGAATTACACCCCCACCTTCAATGTTGTTGACTTAACATGCTCTTTTTTGTTTTCTTGACTTTGCTCTCACATGTAATCCTTCCACTTTTGTGCGAACATTGTGCGAGGATTATAAACTGAACCTTTGCGCTTCCTGCTGCTGTTGTGATCTTAGAATTGGAGCTTATTGTATCGCCTGGCATTACAGTAAATACGTTGCTCCAGATACGCTCATTTGCAGAATTTGCCTGATGCTCTTGAGGCAATTCAGATTACACAGTTGAGCCGTGCGGCTGTGCCCGAGCAGGATGCTATGGTTGTTAGCACGCCACCGGTGACGCAATCTATTCCACCAAGGTATTTGGAGTGTAGCGCAGATCGTGTTATTTCAAGCATGTCAGGGCTAACCTTCTGCATTCCGTCTGTATGTGGCTTCAGCGTTTAATCTCCAGGTGGGCGCCAAGGGACCTGTCTCACGGCTGGTTGTTCACCCCCACCCCCCAGCGGGGGACCACCCTCTGCCAGCCCAAATTAACCACTGGCAAGATAGATCACAGGTCACACATGAGAGGATGTGACGGCTGCTCGCTGTACGAAAAGGTTAATGTCATGCTTGTAAGGTGATTAAAATTCATGACGGGGAGGGAGGGGTTGGGAGGAGGGCTGAGGAATTGGGTGTATATGTGTGGGGTCACGGTGCCACGTGTTTACCTCAGCTGTTTCTCCTCAGGTGCTTTTACTGCTTCCTGCTTGTACTGCCGAACTCAACACAACGCAAACAGCACAAGAGATTTAATTTACGTCACGCGGCTATGATCAGCGATAGGGAATTTTCTGGTTGTGAGCAGGGTTGGCAGGTGAAACATGTTGATGGTGAAGGGGAGGTGAGGGATCCTGTTTAGCACAGCAGCATGCTGGAGGCAGAAAGTCACCCATGTGAGTAATCAAGAGACCTTTCATGCTGTTCACTGGAGCTCACCTGGAAAATGGGCCTACTTTGGCACTTGGGGGGGAAATTACATGCCTCTAGCAGAAAAGTCAGTCCTGTGGCAACTGAAATGACTATTTGATCTCAGATGTAATGATGGTGGACACCATAACAGCAGGATGTAATAGAGTTCAATAAACCAGCCCTGCAATATACAGTATATTGTCTTTATGGAGCTTTTTATTTAATTTAGTTGATACTGTTTCGGGGGGTGAAGGTTCAACTGAGGCCTCAGCCTGGGTGTGATTGTATTTGATTGTGTTGGATAGCTTTATAGGTAAGGTAAGGTGATCTTGTTTTTTTTTTTCTTGGAAACATTAGAACAGGTCATTTTGAATCAAACAGTGTGACCAACACTATAACCTCTTAACCTTAGCGAAATTGTACTAGACTGAGTGTTGCTGCTGCTGTATTGTGGCCATCACATATACATTAATGTCTTGTTATGTGAAAGCACAGGTGTATTTTCTAGAGAGGATTTAATTGAAGCATTACACAGCAAATCATTTGCTACATGCACACTAATGATTTGATTGTAATTGGATTAAGGTAATTTTTTCCACCATTGAAAATTGTCATGCAAAAGCCAGTCTGACTGAACTGAATTCAATCACTTAATTAAGCTTTTAATCAGTATGTGCATAACCCAATTAACATACAGAGAGTTTTCTGAGCATTAACGCAATTTGATGAGGGCATGTAAATGCAAATCTAATTTATTTAATTCATCCAATCATTTTCTAAACAGACTTATTCTGTGCAGGGTTGGAGCTTATCCTGGCACACTTTGCATTGACAGGTCGCATGTCTCTTACAGACAGTCCCAGTCACTCAATCCCAGTGAGGTGAGTGTGAAACACTTGAGTTTGCTGACCCATCCTCATTCATTCAGTGTTGATAGGTCGATTGCCAATGACTCCCAAAATGACAGCTACTTCGTATGACCATTGGTGAGTACCAGGTTAATGTGGCTAGGTTAACGTTGTGAAACAGTTACAGTTCGGTTTGGTTTGGGAAAAAGATTGTGGTTTGGGTTAGAATAAGTAAGCTACAGTAAGTAAGTTATGTATGTGACATAGTTTAAGTATGTTAAAAGAACCCTCAATGGCTTTTGTGTTTCCAACGGGACACAAACAGTGGTCTCAAGCTTGTGTTGACATGGTCGCTCTTATACGACACAGCCTCAGGGCGCAAATCCCCAATGGCCACAAGAGGTCGCCATCTAGCAATAAATGTAAATACAGGTCGTACTAAGCTGCATGCACAGACGACCTATAAAGCCATTTTTCTGGTGACATAGGGATGACCAAAGAGGTCAGAGAGCAAACTTGGTGCAAGGCCATATTTCAATGGCAAACATCAAGTTAAATGATCACTAAAACAATGTCTTCAACCAGAATTACTCTATTGTTCTTATCATAGCGTGTGCCATGTCACTGTCTAAATTGGAAGCTCCACCTGAAGAGTCAACTTTTAGAACGATACACGAACACTAGTGTAAGGAGGGGGTTATCCCTCATATATTCTCATGGTACTTTAATGCGCTCTTGATAAAAGTTAAAACCCCAACCCTCGTTTTTCCATCCATACATTCAGGGACATCCACACTGAGGCAGTTAAAGCTTGAGAAATCGTCTCTGAACCATGCTTGAACTGAGCTGACTTACCTCTTAGAAGCAAAATGATGAAACACCCCTGCCAGGCTGTAGTTTATATGAGCATTGTTTCAAGTGGATTGGCGGGGCCTCAGAGGGGCATGTAGCTATATCCTTCCTTCCCTTTATCAGATTTTCCCCAGGTACCACAAGCTGACCTTAAGCTGAACCTCCCACCGATCAATACGCATAAATCCCTCCACTGGCTTGACTGTCCTATCTTCACCAGCCGTAACTTCATCCCCTGCGAGTCAAATCTCATTGATTATCAAGGGAGAGACTTTGGCCCCAACATGTCCTCTGATTAATTCCTCTTTGCTTTACCCTCTGAGCCAACCGCCAACTAAACTCAATCCCAGATTCTGACGGTTTGAAAACAAGACCTTGGGCAAGCGGTGTGGTTTGAAAGTGGATTTTTGGAGTGATCCCAAGACTGGCACTAAAGAGTCGTCAGTCTTTTCCTCAGTGCAGTTCATTAGCAACAGAGCTTGTCAAGGTTAAAGTATGCTGCGGCAGTAAATAGACTCCCGCCCTTACTCTTAATTACCTTGTCACATATATTAGTAAATCCATAGCAGTAGTTACTCCTCTGTGAGACACAGGATTAGTGGCGTAGTCGTCAGTCAGTAAGTGTAGTGTGGATGTGCATTTATGCACATGTCTCTTGTGGTCATGTTGCGAGGTCAGTGTGTCTGAAGGACTCAATAAAAGACAGGATAATTAAAAGTTCCAATTTCATTCCCAAAACATCAGTTTTTGAAGAGTTGGGAATGAGACTCAAAAAAATCAGCTTTCTTACAAATTGGACCTTTTAAGAAATATCAAGAGTGAAAAGGGATTTTGGTTGGTCTGAGACTTGGACCAAATTGTGTCCTTGCAAGCACTATCGCCAGTACATTCGACTTGTCAGTCATACTGTTTTAAAGAGATACGAAACCAATATGTCTGATTGGTATTGGTTTGTTGAATTTGGTCACCCCTGTTTTTTCCAGTGCCACTGTCCTGCCAAACTCCCACTTGTACTCATGAATTGTCAAAATGTAATAGATAAATTGCCAAAGCACATTTAAACACCCCCAGATAATGAATAGCTACAGTTTAAAGCCCATTGCAATCCTAAAGTCAAAACATCAACCTTTAAACACAAAATCTCCAATATCTCATGAGCAGGACAATGCTAAGCACATTTGACCCAATGAATTAACCCTTCTGATTTCGTTGACCCCCCAAGGCCTTTCGTCTCGTGCCACCATTTACTCCATTTTTAGCCCCACAGCTAGTAAGGATGCAAAAACTCTTATTGTCTCTGTCTAACACTGTCTTACCATGGGCAGAAACAGACATTGAAGCCTCAAGCTGCAACTGGATCTTAAGACTTGCTTTTCTTGTAAACAGGTGGTTATGTTGGCACTTAAGGTAATTCATAACTCTTGGTGATGCATCTTGCACTTAGCCTTGGGTTAAGGGTTGGATTCAAAACATTATCAGAGAAAGGGCTGTTTCTTGAACTGTCATTTTTTAAGGTTTGTGTTACAATCATTAGGAGAAATCTATTATGCTGAAGAGGTTCTAGCCTCAGTAGGCCACATTGGAGTGCCACATATGGAATAGATTAAACCGCTGAATCTAACAGTGTTTGGTGCCCGCTCTTCCTCAACCAGACAGCAACACACATAAACCTACATGATTTTGCATGACTGCATACAACATGGCAGCTGACAACCATCACTAACAGAGAGAGAGTATAGAAAATTGCCATGAGATTCAGCGTACTGTATCGGATGCTGCGCCATGGGACTGCTGCCTCTGCTTCTGTCAGGAGGAGTTTATGATGGCTTTCTTCAGCTGAAAGTTTGACAAAATGTCATGAGCACGTCACCTGGGGGCAGGATAAAGGTGAGCCGGCTTGGCATTTATGTTTGTGCGTGTGTAGTCGGGTGTGCAGTGCATAGACTGTGTGTTAGAGCAAAAGAAAAAGACGCAAGCAGACACAGAAGACAGAAATGAGAGCTGCAATGACAGACAGACAGATGAGCAGACAGGGTCCAGCAGAATCAGACATGCAGATTGGCAGGTGGACAGAAAAAGAAACCAGTTCTCCTCTTTGAAAGCCAACCAGAGTCTATGTCTTGTGTTCATTGGTCCTAATAGATAGCGATAACAGTAACTGAAAACATTCATATTCAAGAATACTCATTAGAGACGTATTTCTTCACCATGCAGGGACCAGAATGGTCTGTTGCCTTTTGTGTTTCAAAACCTCCATTAGCATTTGCATGTCATAGTTCTAGCTGTTAACTTGGCCTTAACTTCAATCTCTTGAGGCATTACAAAGTGTTAGCATAGCTTAAACATGGCACTTTGAAACTTGGAAGAAGAACACTGTGTCAAGGAGTTCATTTTCCACTTACAAGTGTTTCTTTTTCCCCCTTTGACCAGATGAGAGTGAGTAGTTCTGACAGGGTCATTGCTTCCCCTGGTTGCCCTGCTGTCTGCATCTCTTGATCTGTAGCGACAAGACCAAAGTGAGACAAGCTCCCCACTTCAACCCCACCAATGCCCTTTCTCTTCTTGCTAGTCTCTCTCCCTGTATCTCACACCCTTCTTTACCATCACATCACACCTAGTGTATCTAGTCTGTCAAACACTATAGACATTTACAGTTCATTATAGACTCCGGAGTGGAGTTTTGGAGTTGTGTGGCTGTGCAGATGAAGATGTGTGTATGTAACCACGAATTTGCATGCACGAAAGAGACTGGGCGAGACTACATTTATATTATTTTTTATATCTGAGTATAGAATCTCACTCTGTACTAGGGCTGGGCGATAAATCCTTAAAATCGATTCATTTGAGTTTGTGGTTTAGGATGATTAAATCCTAAATACGATATGACCATGTCTACCTATAAAGTTTGAGAATAAGCTCAATGCAGAGCCAACAAGGGGTCTGGTATAGTCCAGCGCCACCTCTAGGCTTAGCCCCAGCCCTTTGCCCTAACTTAACCATTGGGTCCAAAGAGATGGAATTGTCAAATCAGTGATGAAATATTGCGTGATCTATTGATTCAAACGTCTCTCAATTTTCCAGTCATCTCGCAATTCTCACATCCAGGTGCCTGGTAGGAAAATGTGATTTGCGCAGCAGGACTGTTCATCACATGAGAGTGACAGCCGGTAGTGGTATATTGCACTTTTAAGTTGGTTTGTCACCTGCTGCAGGAGAATTGTAAATACAGACTAGGTGTCATCTCAACCAACCTAAGATGAGGAGGAAGCTTCCATTTGAAAAGTTGTTAGTTCTACTCTCTCGTTAGCCGATATTATCGGCTGATATTGGCTTATCGGTATTGATATGTCTGATATGGGCCCATATAAAAACCTTCTTCTCTGTAGATAATTTCTATTAAATTCCCCTTATCTGTTTTATCCTGCCTTTATTCATTTCTTTGTCACAGGTGTTTGATAACAACATTTAATTGGTTGTTGTAAAAATGTGTTTATATTGGCTGATATATATCGATATCAGAATTTTTTTACTTCCTGATACTGGTATCTGCCCCCGAAATTCAATTATCAGTTGGGCTCTAGTGTGCGGTTGAGTCTTGGTCACTAATAAGCACATGCAATATGGTCCATTTAATTTAAACCAATCACTAATTGAGTTTACCGAACAATTACTATACAGTAATACCACTACTGTGATTGAAAATCACATGTCCCAAACTGAAGATTTTGGCAGGCTCACACCTAGGTTAGGATTATGCTTGTAGATTATGTTTTTTGTGGTAGTGATGAGTCTCTACAAAACTGATGCAAGTAAATGCAATGGCTCTAAACTGGTAAAAATTTTTCTTGTGTATATCAGCATGCAAGCAATGATGAGTGTTTTCTTCATAGATTCAGTAGCTAATCGCTGTATCACTCTCTCTTACATGCACATACAGAACATATATATACTATACTATACTTTTTTTGCACACATTAGTTGACCGTCTGTCTCTGCGCTGTCTCTCACAATTGAGCTTCTCTTTCCATCGCCTCCCCTCCTCTCTCTCTCTCTCTCTCTCCTTCCATCCTTCCTTTTCATCTTCCCCTCCCCTGCTATCTAATGAGTAAGTATCAACAACCCCCATTGACTCACTGTTCTTTGATCTGATATGAGCTCTCTAAAGCCTCTCACACCGCTGCTGTGAATGGTGGATCTGCTCGTTGTGTCACACATACACATTCAAGCACATACACAGAGTAGTAGTTTTCTCTCTCCCTGCTGTAGCCATCAACAGTAAACACTCCTGTTGATTGAGCCAGGTGACGTACAAGTCTTTCACATGTGTAGGGTTGCTCTCACTATAGCTCTCAAGGCGGTGAAATCGGTCTTTTCCCTCCACTACACCCACTGAATGATACTTTCTCCAGCAAGGGTTAGAGGTTTGATTTCCACTGGAATTCACACATTTCCATGGGTTGTTCTCGTGGCATTCAAAGCCTCAGTGGAGCCTCGATGTATTTTTTCGTTTTCAAACATTCAGATGTCAGTCCAAACCAGACATCTGTTACATGATATCATATACCATATCTTTATGGGCTGGAGCTCTTTTCCAATCACTCATCTCCTCTCGGTCTCAGTCTTTTATGGGATTCAATCCCAGGCCTCGAGGCTGATATCTGAGTCCAGGGCTCTGCCAAAGGTCCTCAGCGTGTCATGGGATGATGTTAATGTATCAAAAAGTAGCTGACTAAAATGCCACTCACAATTGAGAGGTTGTCAGATTTAAACGGCAGAGATGCGTGTAGCTGATAGCTGCAGAGGTCATCAGAGGTGTCAGTCTTTGTCTGGATTTTTCAGCCTCATATATCAAGCTGTTTTCAAATTCTCCATATACCACTTTCTGCTTCTGCATGCCGTGCTGTTCCATCTGTTCTTAATACAGATGGGTGACCAATTAAAAGAAAGGCCTGAATAATCAATTTCAGAACATAGCAAATGTCGATTTCCAATAAAGGGCATGAGGGCAAACGGAATGATTTGTTAAGTTGTATGCAACGGGCCACAAAAGTGGTTCTCAAAACCTTTTCATGTCAGGTACCCTTTGTCTGACACAAACTGACACAGACCATGGTCCTCCAATTGCCCAAAAAAAAAATCCCCAAAACAGACAAAATAAATTTGTCTTTCATTGATGACACTTTGAGGACACTAGTCTACACAGTCAGCTGATCTCGGTCCAACTCAACATGTATAATAGATTTTGGAGCAACTTGTTCGATGGAGCTCTCTGCCACCATTATGAAAACAACAAATGAAGATATTTTTTTGAATGGATGCTGTTTATTCCTTCAGTAGTCGCGTAGTCAATTCAATATTGGCGCCAGTTGGTAAGCCAGCAAGGTCAAAGGATCTGAACAGGCTGCAGAAAAGCAGGTACTCTAGTCTCTGATGTTAGCCTCTATCAGCGAGCAGATGTTGTGCTGAAGGTCCTGGGTGGCCACAGATTGCTGTGGCCATGGCACATCAGGACGTTCATTTGTATGCATTTGTGCGTTTATCCAGAGGCATCATGAGGGATGAGAAGTGTGTGATTCATGCTGCCACGCCTGCTTGATGCTCAGAAAGGCGGAGAACCACTGGCAACCTGGTAGCCTGCAGGGGGCTAAACAAGGCTGCTTCTGGGAGAATTGAGCCACCAAAGAGTCCTAAATGACACATGTGCACACACACACATGAAGCAAATTGGTAGAATCCAGGCAAACACACACACTGGAGGTACAAAAACACACCCGTAACCTGACACAACACACTCATGGAAAGAAAGACAATATAATACATAGCTTAGAATCACATTCGGCCGTTTATCTAAAACACACACACACATTTGCGTGCGGTGTCGCTCGGTGGGGGGGGGTCACACTCTCTGACAGCTCCATTTTTCATCTAATGGAGCTTCAATGGTCCTTTTCAGTCCGGTCAGGGGCTGTGCAAACTGCCGCTGCAGGTATGCTATAGCTGTCTGGGGAGACGGCAATAAATAAGGCCACATAGTGTTTAATAAAACAATATGAAAATATTGTCTTACCCTTAATAGCCCTGCAGAAAGCGAGAGGGGATAAATCAGGGGGAGGACGCGGCTGCGGTCGGGCGTTTTCTGCAGCTCACTCCCTCAAGCCTCCCACTTGTTTTTGCCCCCTCTCCCCCCTGGCAACGCAGTGTAAAACGATCAGTCATTCCTCATTTTCTGTCTCGCCGGGCAAAGTGGGCGTAGATAATGGATACACTCCACTGGTGACCAGTTGAACCTTGTGCTTTATTTCTTGTCTTCGCAGCAAACGTGACGTCGGAAAGATCTATGAGTTAGTATCCCCACCACAGATTAAGTGTCTCAAAGTGAACTTCGGTCTTTATGTTTGCACTTTGGGGAACGCTTTTCAGTAGTTTATATCGGAAAATCTTTAACAGAGTAAAACGATATGCCAATGCGGCCATTCGTCATCCATGAATACCTGAAATTCGGAGAGGCTCGATTTTTCCAGACCTCCACTCAGGAATGAAGCTTCAGCTCACTGGAGGGACATTTGTAATCTGACTGGAAAGGACGTCTGTCTTCTGTCCGTTTATCCACATCCGATCGACTTCACACGACTCGAGGAAGCGCAGTGCCGAAGTTGGTGCAATTCGGGGAAGTAGACATAAACAAGCAGAGATTAGTGTGTTGCAACAACGCACTGCAGTGAGAAATAAAACAAAAGCAAGGTCAACACAGGTTTTCTATGCACAGCGGCATGTTTTGAACAGGCACTGCACAACAGTTCTTGATGTTTTCTGTAAGTTTTGTCTCCCACTCGCTGCAGCCAACATTTTCTTAGACACTGTCGGAGGGGGGGAAATGGAAAACTCTTTTTTCCATCACCTTTCTTCCTACATCCCTATTGTGTTATCACTTCAAGCTGAGGCTATGTCTGATTTTTAGAGCTCATCTCACATTTTGCCCCTCGCATGGTTCCCTTCATCTGTTTCTTTTTTGGCATCTGTTTTTTTTTTTTTTTTGGGGGGGAGCCTCATCCTGTTTTGGCTCCCAGCAGCTTTGTGCAATATGAACTCGGGCACCTTGTGTGTGAAACATCCGCGTCCCTAAAATAACTGCATCGGAGGGGAATAAACAACCTCCATTCTGTAAGTGACGTAACGCAGATCTGAAATTGATTCCCCCCTGCAGCAATACGGAACTTGTAGCAGTGGCACACTGGTTTCTTCAAGTGCATCAGGCCGAAGTTGTAATGCATTTATTCTGCGTGTAGCTCATAACAGAACCGAGGCGGTGCAGTCTCGACAGGCCGTTTGTTCTCACTGCTGGCAGCACAAAAGAGCTGCAGAGCTTCAGTTTTATGTGCTGATTTTTTTATGAATGAATTCTAGATTCATTCTGCTTCTATTGTAAAAATTAATACGAGGTCAACATGAATGAGTGAACTAAAGGAGGGTGCCAGCGCAGCGGCATCCCATCTGTGCCACACGGCGGGTGGGCTTCTATCTCAAGGTGGGTCCCGTGACGGGGCCCAGATTGGCAGCGCCAGCCGCCAAACGGTGTCGCCAGGCGTCACGTGGGGCGGCAGTCTGTCGCTTCCCCCTAAGGCAGTCTTTTTCCAGATAAACGGAAGTGAGCAGGTTGGAGCCTGAGCAGAAGGGCTTGAAACGGAGAGCGTATATATCTGTCCCTCTGCTCGTGTTGAATTCAGAACGTGGGTGTGGGTACACACAGCTGCTAAGGTGGCCTTCTTTTCGCCATGTGCTGTCAGGCCGCGGTCCAACTCTAAAGAGCAGCCTGGCCTCGGTGTTGTTTCCCACTTAGCTTGTCTCTCTCGTTATATCCTGACATTCCAGCTGGACTACACTTTTCTTTTTCTTAGATCTAATTTCTTCCGTTCTCTCTTTAACAATCATTTCAAGTGCACAAGAAAGGTGTCACGCAGAGCAGGAATGACTAAAATGTAAATTATGATTGTACGGAATCCCACCAGAACACGAGGGAGCACTTTTTGGAGATCCCTCTCAAGCCTTTGATTTGTTAAACCAAACACGTTTGGGTTTTCACCACATCTGGATAGTCCAGATGTGTCAGATCCTGTGTCTGCAAGTGTCAATCACTGTCAGTCTCAAGCTAAACAGGCGAAGGAATGGCAGGCACTAATTGATGGACACTTGTTGCAAAGCTAGTGTTTGGTATAAAAAAAAAAAAAATCAGACTCAGCACTTTGCACACGCTCGTGTAAAGACACACGAGCAAACTGAAAGTCACACACACCCAGAAACACAAACAAACAGACGGTAAAGAGAGTCTCAGAATAAGTGATGCAGGAAGCGAGGCGGCTCTACACAAAGTAACTCGAGATGTCAGCGGTCGCGAGGACCAAAGGAGAGGATCTCCATGCCTCGGGGTTGATGTGGGCCAAACCAGAACAGGCCTCCCTGCACCTCCTCGTTCCCAAATAATCACTGGGCCTCCAAAAACCAGAGAAAATAACTTAATTGGTATGCTATTTGGATTTTTTTTTTTTCCAATGGCACGAAGCTGCCATAAATTATACATACTGAATTTCTCTTCTCTCTAACCAGGCAGCTCTCTGCAATCTTAATCAAACTGCAGTTTTCACAATTTTCTGTCTTTTTTTTCTTTTTCTTGATAGTAGCTGTGAAAACCTCATAATCTTGACAAGTTAACTATGTGTTTTCTTGGCTCCCGGTCGTAATAGTACGACTGAAATAACAGCAAAAAAGCAAAAGCTCCGAGCGCGGCCAAACGGTAGGGGGAAAACATAGGGCCTGTCAAATTAGAGGCAACACAAAGGCCCGCTTGTTGAGGAGGGAGGGGGGGTCATGAACTCGGGATCCGGACGGAGACCACGGCGTAAATTCTACCCGTGTAACACCCCCGTCGCCTCCACCTCCACCACCTTCCTAAAACACCAAGACGTCAAAGAAACCCAGAGAAATTGGCCCGGGTCTTTCCTCGGCCTGTCAGCGGCCATCCGTCTCTCTTATGTGTCCTTAATAGCATGTGACCACAGCAGCCAGAGGAGGAGCAGCAGCGGTGGAGCCGCAGGCTCACATCTGACCAGACTGGAAAACTCTTTATTACATCTAACTCTATCTGTCCTTTTCCTCCTCATCCTCCCTCTCAGCAGTACCTTCAGGGCGAACGAAGCGTACGAAGGATTTGGCTTCGCGTCGGGCTGTAATGGAGCGATTCTTCGGCTGTTATAACCCCTGACCTCCGACCCAGCATGCAGTCAGACGCTTTCGCTGTAGGAGTTTTTTCGTACCTTGCATTCATAATCCTGCGCGTCTCCCTGACGACAGCGAGGTCAGCTGGATGTGACCCTGTTGTTACAGAGCAGTTAAAAGCCTCATTAGCGACATGAGTCATGTCCGGACAGCTCCATTATACCAGCTTACCTCCCAGGGGTTAATTAGATAAAAGGCTCGCTTTTAACCCTTTCTGCTCCTTTTTTTTTTATTAGCGCTGCGTGGACGTGTTATATTTATGATGCCCTTCATGTGGAGGATTTGGTGTGTGCATATGGGTGTTGAATCATATAAGGATGTGGACTGTAGTGGCAGACACACACACCCGAATTTAGAAGACTCTTTCAGGCATCATCCTGGGCGTACGGAAGCACTCGGACAAATTTAGACATTATGAACTGGGAATAAGCAAGGTCACTCTGAGTCTGCTGAGAAGGGGCTCAGCGGGGCTTAATGGCACGTCTGTGCTCAGTGTACCCGCAATTAGAACAATTTAGGAAGTGTTTATCTCTGTATTTGAAAAATATCCGCTCTATCTATAGACTTGGAGTTTCTGCTGTGGGTGGAGGTGACTATGACTTTGCTTTCCCAGAAGAATTACAGCTATTTTACTATTCTGCTTAAATTAGACAGTGCCCTTTCTTTTTCAGAGAGGTGATTAAGTTGGAATTTTGTCGTCACTCCCTCAGCATTATCCACTCTCCAGGCTGAGTCATTTTCGATAACCACCTTGCCTACAAAAGAGAAAGGGGCTGAAGCGTTCGAGTTCATTTTGGGAACACGCTGCCTTTTGTGAATTTGCCACTCAATACTTCAAAAGTGAGGGGAGACTCAATTGTGATTACCCCCGATAACATTTTACACAATCTGCTCATAGATCTGCAGATTATCACCATGTTTGATTTTTATAGCAGACATTCAGTTTATAAAACTCCAAAGATTTCTCCTGCACCCTCATCGCTCTTTCTTTTTTCAGTGTGTGCTAGTGTTTCCTCTTAGTTCATGTTCCTCTGTTTGATAGTTAGTCTAGAAATAAGCACATATTTAAGGTGAGGTTGCTTGACAATTCATATCTGCAGTGAATTCAAATGTAATCCAAATCAAGACATGTTGTTGTTATATGTTCGTCTGTAAGGGCAGCTACTACTATGTACTATGCACTTTGAGTCCATGGCATAGGACAATAAAGTATATTCTATTCTATTCTATTCTATTCTATTCCATTCTCTTATTTGTTTCTTATTTTGAATGATAAACCAGTGGTTGTCAACTTTTTCATGTCAGAGTTTTGCTTTTCGAAATTTTATTACATAAAGTGTATGAAACACATGATCAAAGTAGTCAGTTGTTGTGTAACTTTTGAGTGGAATCATAGGCAAAATAATGTTCTACCTTTTCTGCTGGGGGCCCTCTGGAACCCCTTCAAGGACAGCTGTGGGACCCTGGACCACACTTTGGGAGCCATGGACTTAAAACTGACTCGCTGCATATGATATCAGTCGCTGCTTTGCGTCATCAGAGTCAAAAGCCAACTATGCTCTTGTTTCTACTCACTGAAATCCTGAGGAATGTGTTCTTAGTTATCATATGATACATACAATTCAAGATATTCCAAATATCCCTGTAATCACTTGATCATCACTGCTCATCTGCATCACCTCTAGAAAAGGCTTTTTTTCCTGAGCTATTGACGTCTTACTTGAAACCATTTGATGTTGCCTATTAAACATCTGTTGCTCATTCCACATATTCTGTAATTATCAATTTGATTAACAGAATAGTTTTTAAAGACACAGTAAAGGTTTTATGATTGTACGCCCTTGTCTCAATGCCTGTGAGACAAGCAGCCATAAGACAGCTTCACACAGTGGTTCTTGAATTATTCTCGATTCATGCAGCGTCCCTAACATACTGATGTGCTGAGACGCCACAGCATGTTCGGTTCATCGCGTAGTTTGATCGATGTGGTTTTTTTGCCGATCAAGTGAGCTCTCGTCCTCGTTAACATGCAGACAACGGCGGAGACGAGCAGGAAGCGTCTCCTTCTCAAGCCCTTTCTCACCTCTTGTGACAGCTCATAGTTATGAAATTGTTCAGAAGTGCCGAGTCAGCAGGAAAAGCTCTTCTTAAGCTCGCTGTAAGCCATATTTCTTTGTGCCAAGGGGTTGAGCGTGTGGTTTTGGCACTGGGCGACTGAGCCACTAGGCGACCCTATCATAAGCATTTTTCAGCATTATGTTATCGTACTGGGGGGGATTGGACTGCGGTCACCGCTCGAATAACCCAAATATTTACTATCAGCTTTCAGTGTGTGGTGAGTGGGTGCTGCTGATAGTGGGAGGTCATGTTGGTTTGAGCAGCAGGAGGAGAGGTAGTGAGACGTGAAGGAGCAGAAGGAGGTGCATAGAAATGAGGTCTGGTCAGTAATTGATTCAAATGTGCTTAAATGCTCGAAGAACTAAGGATATACACTTTTTGTGTATTACTGTTGCAAATGTGTAAAATAAAAAATACATTAAAAAAAGACCTTTTGTATCTCCTAAAAAAAACAAAACTTTAATAAAAGTTTTTTCTTGTTCTGCAAATCCTTTCAAATGAAGTCCCCTTAAACCACAAATTGTTATTTTTATTAGGCAATTCCATAAAAGTTAGGACGCTGTTTGAGCATGAATAAACATAATGTGTTCATTCTGCTAATTTTTTGTTTCATACAAAGACAGTATAGTGAGTGTTTTACCTAATCAATTTCGACAACTTTGAAATCAAGGGTTTACACTTTACAAATGAGGTATAACGTTTCGATTGTTGAGCTTTAGATGTACTGGTAGGTGGACTTTGGACGGAGTCAGGCTAGCTGTTTTAATTTAGCTTTACGCTAAGTTACCCGAACTAAAGAGGAATTTCTTCTTGTTTTGTGAAAATAACAGTTGACCCAAAAATGGTTTTAAATTGATTTATTATATACTCACTTTATGCTGATGGAAAGTTGGGTGAAGTTTTCTGGAGCCTCACGGCACAAAAGCGTTGTAGCATCCTCCTAAACAGCTGGAGTCGATGGGGACTTGTTTTTAAAAACGGGGGGAAAATATCTCTGAAAGCCCTGAGATCTCAAATTGATTTGAAAATGCGTTAATTTTCACCCTTTCTTAAGACAAAAAATGTTTACTGTAGCTGCTAAGCTAAACACTTTAGCATCTGTCATGGGTGTACAAGCTCGACTGCACATCAAGGGTGTAATCACGCCTTTTAAAATCAGTTTTAGATCTCAGGGCTCTTGAATTACACCGGATGAGCTGCAGGGAGCCAGTTGATGTTTTTATTTTATTTGACTTTTTACCGTTTAGAACAAGTCCCCATCTACTTCAGTTGTTTAGGGGAATGCTGCAACACTGTTTTGCTGTGAAGCTCCAAAAGTGCTGGGTAGAATACAAAACTTCACCCATATTGTCATCAGCTTCTGGGTGAGTAGATAGAGACAGAATTTTCATTTTTGGAAGACTTGTTGCTTTAAACTCCTCCCAATATCACATGATCCAAATACATGCAGCTGATGAAAAAGTAGAATAGTCTGCCCGACACCTGCAGAACCCCCCCCTCCTAAAACCTGGGAAGAAAACCCCTGCTGAAGCCCTGTAGCACCGCTGCTGTACATTAACTCTCTCTCTGCAGAGTTTCAGCCCGTCTGTTTCTACCCCACAGGAGCCCATTTATAGACCCAGCGATGAAACGCTCGACATCTCAGTAAATAAGACAAAAGAGGATTTATTCAGGCCACCGTTTCCCTCGGTTTATCAAGGAGAAGTGCTGAAGAGGCAGCTGACCTTTTCCCTGGCATTCCCAATCTGCAGCATCCTCCTTCTCGCTTCTCTCCCTGTCTCTTTCTTTGTCCTCTGCTCCCATTTCCTCCTCGTTTCCTCTTTTTTTTTTCTCCTGGCCCCTGCCTCTTCATCCTCCCACCTCTCTTCCCGAGCCCCTCCTGCTTTTTCTTTTTCTTCTCTCGTTTGTCTTCTCTCTTCCTCCAGACACATGTAGAGATGTTAAGGAGGTCATTTTTTTTCCTGCTTTCATCCGTGGAGAGATTAGATACGAGGAATGGACACAAATCATAAAGTAGACGACGCGGCACGCTGTTCATGGCTGTCTGAGTGTGATGCTTTCCACATTTTCCACACTGATAGTTTGGTGAACAGGCAGCCGAAGCTTATCCTACTCCACTTGTCCCGGGGGATTAAAGGGTCCACTAAATGCCTGTAATATGAATGTAAAACGATGTTAATCTTCACGTCGGTGGGTGTGTCTCTACCTCGGCAGCTCATTTGCAGCCTAACTATCATCTCCCAAGGTTAGATCCGTGATTAAAGCAGCGTCCCTCCATGCAGGGGTCCACTGCCTCTCTTTCCCCACGGCATCTCAGACAGAACACTGCCATCTGTTGATGGGTGGGGCTATTACACGTCTGGGGTTACTGTGCTGGGAAGTGTAGGCCGACGTAGAAGAGGCTTCACGTGGTTCCGAAAGAGTTAAGACCTTTGTTTAAAGGGTTAGTTCACTAAATTGACTTAAAATGAACATATTCTCATAAACTGTCTTACAAGTGGCATCAAATTGTGTAGTTTTGTTTCATGTGGTAACATTTTGGGAGAAATGAATGGAGATTAGTTTTTAAATGGAAAATGCTGCTTGGACAAATTCAACATGAGCAAAAACTCTTCTATGTGAGATATTACACATTAGTAATTGTTTTGTTCTTTGCAAAAAAGGTGAGCACCCAAATGCAGACAAAGTGGTAGGCAGGTAAGAAACAAAAGTAGGCTTTATCTACATGCCCAGTGTCCAAAAAATCTCAATGCAGGCAATAAATGGCAATGACACAAAGGCAACAACAACAACAAAAAGAAAAAACAAGCAAAAGAGAATCCAAAGGAAAGCTACGGAAAACTTGCTCGGGGTTCCTGCCTGTCGAAAGGCATTTTTTTTCTCACCACTGTCGCCAAGTGTTTGCTCACTGGGGAAATGTTGGGTCTCTGTAAATAAATTAATCAAGATGAGATGATTTTTTTGTTGTGAACGGGGAAGAAAAACTGGACCGCAGTTAACATGGAGCACAGGAAACAGGGAAAGAAGAAGTGACACCAGGATGAAAACAGATGAACTGACAAACAAGGGAAAGGGGAAAACACAGGCTTAATACAGAGGGACTAATTAACAAATGAAAAGCAGGTGAACAGGAGAAGTAAGACATAACACATGGGGATATAACTTCCCAAACCATGACAGTTTTCTGAACCATCCAGTGTTTACAATGGTTAGGATCTCATTCTACTTTCTAGCTCTATATTAAAGCTATATGAAGGTTAAATATTCGACTTGTTTTCAATACTCTGTCCAGATGTCTTGAGCAACATTTCCCCATTTCAACCTGAGATATTTAGTTACTTTGCAAACCTTGGGGTCGACAAGAGAATGTGAATCTGTAGGTTGGACAAAAAGTTTGGCCGCACAGCACGAGTTGTGGCTTTAAAGGGGCCCTCCACCAATTTTAGGCATGAAGTTCAGTTTACTCATCGTGACGAGTCCTTGCTCACCCTGTGACAACAGCTGTATAATGTCTTCTGTGGTTTTGGAGGGAACTTTCCAAAGTTTCAGCGAAGTGACCTTGTTGATGTCATCGAGGTTATGAAGGCCTGGGTTTGAACGCTTCACATCTTTAACAGAAAGCATGTGTTCCGAGAAAGCGTGCGTGTTGAGTGAGACACTATAAAGTTACATTACGGGAATTGTAGATAGATTTTTGGAGCTTGACCCATACTAGGGACTAAAAGTCAGGCTATTTCTCCCTCTGCTGCCATGATTTTGACTCTTTGTTTTACAATCTGTCTCTTCAAAGACCCCACAACTTAAAGGAAGAGAAACATTGGCTTCAAGGAGCTAATTTGCTTAAAAATACTGAGCTATCAGGAATGTATATATTCTACAAAAGTGAATTTGTGATAGTGGATTCCAAGATTGGGAAAAATTTGTGTGTTGAATTACTACTTACCAAGACATACTATAATGCAGGGCTGCATCTAATGATTATTTCCATTGTCGACTAATTTAGGCAGGTAGTTGCTTGGTCTATAAAATGTCCAAAAATGGTTAAAAATATCTATCTTTCCCAAACCCAAAGACGACATCTTCAGATGTCTTGTTTTGTCCACAACTCAAAGATATTCACTCACACTGTCACAGAGGAGTAAGAAACCAGAAAATATTCACATTTAAGAAGCTTGAATCAGAGATTTTTTTTACTTTTTATGTTAAAAAAAGTTACTTAAACCGATTAATCGATTAGCAAAGTAGTAGCTGATTAATGTACAAGTTGACTGGATTGAGTTGTATTGCTTACACCTCCTACAGTAGTTCAGGAGCATGTATCTAGTGGACAGAGTAGTATCTCCCTTCCTTGGACAATGGATTCAGTACAGTAAATTAGATTGGCAGCCATCAAACTGCATTTACACCCAATTTTGGAACAGTATTTGCTGCATTTTAGTTTCCATCAATCTTGCAATAATCGCACAAGCAATTCTTTCTTTGTTGCCTTTGATTACTAAGTGATGCAAATTAAATTGGGAATCCTTGTTGTGGATTTAAGAATGAACTCTTGTAGAAAGTTATGGACAGCTAGTGCTGGGTAAGAGTTAATTAGTTTGATGTATTGTTTGAGTACATGCAGAGGTTAAAGTAGCAGTAGCTGTTCCCAGTGGTCACATATTATGACAGTCCACCGTGGAAAGCTCTCATTATGTTTCACTTGGTTGTTAAAAAAGTAGAAGGTCATTGTTGGAGATGTAGAAAACTAAGGAGAACTTTAAAGTTCATCAGTTTTGGAAAGTTACAGAAGTAGTCAAGCAAAACCTCACCAATTCAGAAGCTGGTTGACCATCAAACGGTAACTTCTGCTGAATGTTCCGGCACCTTTAACATCATTCTCTCTTCAGTCGATCCAATTCCTCTCTTATATAGAACTTTTGCTTCTGCTTCTCTCTTCTGAAATTCACAGGAAGGTTGCTGTGGCAGTGTGATTCATAACTCCTACTCCTCTTAGACTAACTTTTTATACTTCAGCGTGTCAGCACAATCCTTTCATGTAAAACATGGGCTGTTGATATTAAAAGGCTTTGGCAGGAGACAAATGTTCTAATTCCATGCCGATAATGGGCTGCGAGCTGCTTTGGCAGGACCGTTTGATGGTCCCTGGTGGTTTGTCCTGGGTGCCGCTCAGGCCACACATAGGCTGGGCGGGTGGGTGTATCAGTTTGGCTGCCGGCGCGCCGATCAGCTCGACACCTCGTTAAAGACCCGGCTTCCGAACCCACACACCGTCCCCCGCTGAGCTGCTGCTTCAGCTCCTGATCCGGTTTCACTCAACCTCCACCGCAGTGCGAGCGTCGAGGGCATTTTTCATGCCACGGCGAGAGGAATAATTCTCCAGAGAGGCTTGACTCACAACTTTTATTATTCTACTCAAGTTTTAGAACTTTTTTAGAACTCCAAGGTCTGGAGCCAGCAGCGGCATACAATCCAGTCTTTTTATTCAGTGGCCGTGAACTCCCTGCCTATTGGGTTGTGTGTGTGTGTGTGTTAGCCATCAAAATTATGTAAAGTGCTGTATATTCACACGGACAGAGGATTTACCTCCTTGTCTGGCTTTGACCCACACTTGTTCTGCTCTGGTTCACTCCACTCTCACTGGACATGGCTGCCATTCATGCCCCTCTCTCTCTCTCACTGCCTCTCTATTTGTCACTCTACCTCGCTCTACCACCCAGCAACATGTTTTCCCTCACATAAAGCCCCCATCCGTCTCCTTTCCCCTCGCCGAGGCCTCTTGTGGTCTCTCCCTGGCTACCTCCCTGCTTCTCCTGCCCTCCCAGCGATGACGGCGGCCCCGGCCATGCTCGGGTTCAGGTCGGGGTCGTCCACGGTACGGTAGGCCGGCACTTTGCCAAGTCTGTGATAGACTGCACTGTTCCTCTGTGCAGGAAAACCACCATCGCTGCTGCAAAACTGATTTTTCTCACGAGGTGTTGTGTGGCGGTTCATTGCAAAATTTAGCAGACTGCCATTTATATTCTCGTCTCAGCAAAAGCGTGGTTTATAAGGACAGTCGTCAGTCTGACTTTTTCAGGTGAAGTTTGAGGTTTTCCATAAATGGAAAAGAAGACTAATTTCTGTGACTATTCAAAAAACTGAAATGTTTACGTAAAATGCGTCTGACAGTTGGATGGAAACATAGCGTCTGTCTTAGTTTCATCCCGTCTCTGTTCCTCCCTGCCTCTTCTCTCTGAACGCTCCTCCTCACGCTTTGTTCTCCGTTATCCTGTCACTCTTCACACAGAACAAAACACATGCTTGATAATGCTCTCCCCTTCCCTCTGTGCGTCTCTCTCCTTTGTTCTTTCATCTCAGTCTGCAAAATTATTTTATTTCGGGTTGCGCTGGCTGAGAGCCACCGCGTTTGAAACAGGGCAGAGGGGCTTTTGTAATCTTCGGTCGCTCTGAGAACTGGAGTGATTGCCGCGTTCTTTTGATCCCAACTGGTTCGACCTTAATGTAATTAGCGCTGATGTTCTAATATGCATTTGTCATGCCGTGAACGCCGGCAGAAGCTTTGTTTGCTGTCATTTCTCACCTTCAAGGGTAATTCTGACTTTGTTGTGTGCAGCTTCCTGCTAATAAGTATTGTTTGATAATAAATGCACACTTTCTGATGAAGTAAACTTATTAACAGACATGAAAAAATCTTAAACTAAATCCAATTATCACATCAGATCTTACATTTGGTGCCTTGATCTTCCTTTTTCTTGTATAAAGTTTCATTAACTAGTTTTATCTTAACGCCAAAATACCTCAGAAGTCTTGGGTGCCAGACAAAGTTAGTCGCTGTTGTCACTGCTAGGTCCACCCTGCATCGGGTTTTTGCAAGATATCTTCAGCTAAACAACTGAATAGGTCAAATCAAATTTTATTTATATAGCCCAAAATCGCTATCACATTGTCTCAGTGGGCTTTTATTAGTAATACATCTATTGCCAATGACTCCCAAAACAACATAACCATTGCAGTGTACCAGTGACAGGTGGACTGGACCTTTGTCATATACTCGCAATTTGGTTAGGTTTAGGAAAACATTGCAATTTGAGTTAGAATACGTACAGCTATGAACGTACCTATGTTATGTAACTCCTGTTAGTAAGATAGTAATACCAATGCTTTTGGTTTCCAAACTTATCAAATACTGATGCTTTGGGATTGTAGGTCGGGTCAGCTGCAATCTCAGAGCGTCAGTTGGGGAAACCCAAAACATCAGTATTTGACAAGTTGTGAATTAGACTTGAAAAATTAATTTGCTAACTTACTAACAGGAGCTTCAACTAGTAGAGAGGTTAGTCAGTCGTGAGAGAAAACTCACGGTTGACTTTCGCTGTCAGGCTGGACAAGAACAGCGTCTCCTGAATGAAAGTCCTCCTCATATGATCTTGTCGCTCTTTATACTGTTTCACCTGGCTTCCTTCTTTGCTGCTGTAATAATTACTGTGGACAACAGAGGTCCCCACAACAAACGTAAATATGGAGTGTAATACACTACTTTCACAGCTGACCCATGTGGTGTTTTTTTCTCCTGAGGACAGCCTGAAGATGTGTTGTTATGAAATATATAGAATACAGACGTAATGGTTTACAGTTGTACTTTAACAAACAAATGATCTCTGATTGAGTCCTCTGTGACTAAACCTTTACTAAACTCTTTTTACTGAAGGTCTGTGACTCATGCATCTTCACATGAGGCCCCGTGACTTGAAAAAGCTTGTAAGCACACGCTTTAGGAAGCTGCACTGAGATAAACAGGTTATTGAGGCTTGTCAGTAGGCAGCAGTCTAGCCTGATGTTTTCCTCCAGCATCGGGGTCGAATGCAGGTCTTGAAAAAGCTCTGTATTCTGTTTAGAATTAACTGAACTGTCTGAGGGCCTAGACAGACAGAGTGCAGCCATTGTCGCCATTTCTTATGGAGTCTTTTGAGAATGGTGAGCACGGGTTACAAGGGACATGGTGCCAGGCTTTCGGAGTGAAAATCTAAGATTTGGCTGTGTTATCACAGTTACCCTTCATCTTTTCCCTCCTTTGCACTATAATTTGAAAAACCTGCCAGGAATGAATCAGAGGAAGAAAGAGAAAAAAAAATGTCCCAAATTCCACAATTCTTGTTACCCTTCCAAGGAGCTGGCATCTTGTAACCATTGGTAACCAACAAACAGTCCTAGATAGGCCTAAATCGGCTGCTCGAGAGAGAAAGACATCCCAGTGGACCAGAACCTGTCGGAAAGAATCTGTCTGCAGCTTTCGAAAGAATGAAAAACAGCAGCTCTCCTAGAAACGTATCCTGACAGGTATTCCCATAATGGGGGAAATGTCCAAGAAAGCTTCATTCATAAAGTAGGAGCAGTTTTACAAGTCCCCCTTCATGCATTTTCTTGGATATACTTCACTTTAATGCTATTGACAATTTTAATGCTTTCCATTAGAATCAAAATAGTATATATCAAAGCAGAACTACTGTCCTATTAAAAACCAAATAGACTATGATTTCTCATCGTATTTGATTGTTGCTTACAAATTGGTCCGCTGAAAAATACAGAAAATAACTGAGCTTTATTGGACTTGATTCAAGAAGGCCAGGAATCACAAATCTTTGGTCCTTTTTCTGGTTTAAATGTTGCAACAGCCACGAGTGGGAGGCTTCTTTCCTACTGGTGCCACCCAAGCAGCTCTCTTGGAACAAGAGCGAGACAGCAAAAAGTTATTTTAATGTTATTTATTAGGCATGTCAAACTTCTGCATTTTTTAATTTTTTTTTTTGATCATGCTTTCTTCATTGAGTCATCAAACATTCAAGACTGCATGCCACTAAAGGTCAGATATTTCTGGTCTGTTCCAACCAATCAACAAATGGACATGGATGAAAACATAAACCTCAACTCAAGTCAGTTTTATTTTTACAGCCCAAAATCACAATTGCATTGCCTCGGTGGGCTTGTCCTTGATGAATGTAAGCACGGTGGTGCAGTGGTTAGCCCTGTTGCCTCACATCAAGACCGTCCCGGACTTGAGACTTTCTGTGTGGAGTTTGCATGTTGTCCACATGCTTACCTGGGTGTCCCCCGGATAGTCCTGTTTCCCCCACAATCAAAACATGTACATTAGGTTAGGTTAGGTCAGCACCCTTAACCAAGGCACTGGCTAAGATCTGAAGCTGGTCCCCCAGGTGGCTGCTCCTTCGGGATAGATTTAAGTTCAGAGAACCAGTGTATTGTACAAATGCTAAAACAGTTGGTCAAGAAAAGGAAGAGGTTTTGGTGAAGCTCACTTGCTGGTTGGTGATGAAAACTCTCTCACATAAAGTCAGATGGGCTACACGCCCAACCATTACCCCAACCTCCCCAGAACACCTTGCTTTTCCGTCTTCCTACATATACCTATACAGTAGGGCACTACATCGAGCATGAACCTTGGCACTGGACATAAATTGTGAAGTGCGGAATTGTCAAACATGGACATAATTCCCAGAATTACTGGGCTGGTCAGTCTCGTATAATTTCCATCTTGTATCAAAGCACAAAACTCAAGTGTTCTGCTCCATGCATCAGCTATAATTTGCATGCAAGCTTGCAATTGGAAGAACTGACCATTGTCTTAGCGTCCATAAGTGGTTGACCACAATTTACAACTCATACTCCAAAAGCGGGAGGCTACAGTGCCAAAGGAAAATGGAGAATTTCTTCATCCGAATACAATCCGTGACCTACAGAAATAGAAAAATGAAACCATGTAGATCAAACAGTAGAACTAAAATCAACAGGGCAAAAAGCGAATTTCTTAACCCTGTTTTCGCTTAGCATGTGGCTAACACCTTCAAGGAAGGTGATATCTCGGTGCATTAGGCTGCTATCTGTGCATCTCCATGTATTTGTTTTTTTCCACTGCATTTTTCTTACCTGAACACTGTGCTCTCAGTAGGAACACATGTCAGACCCTCAGGGTGTTCTCTGTCCACACAAGTTACCCTGCCTGCTGCTATCGGATTGTGTCAGCGAAACCCTAAAGGCAAACACACCCCCCCCCTCTTTTCCATCATCCCCTCCTTCATTGCCCCTATAGGACCACCTTCCCCTCACCCCAACCCCTTGTCCTTCAATCCTCACCTATGTTCCTCTCTATCTACGAATTTATGATCTCATCTCAACTCAACGCAAACATTCAAGGTGTGTGAAAGACTCTTTGTTCACACTCTATGGAGCCATTGTCCTCCATTAAACTAACTCGGTTCACTCTCGCTCGGCCCCTTTCTTCAATCTGTATTCCAATCTCAGAGCCGCTCAGAGGAAAGGGGACCTGAGATTCACCTCCCACAAATCTCCACAAATCTTCCGCTCATTTCACCAGCAGACGCTTTGGCTCTCATTCCGTGCGACTTCTCTCTCCGTCCTCTCACGCTGGGAGTCTTCACGCTCGCAGCTCAGGAGGAAATCCTGTCTTGACGTTTGTCTCACAGTAGGAGTTCACCCATCAATTACGCCGTTGTAAATCCAATCGGCACCGAACTATGCCAGACATGGACACATTAATCAAGGGGGCTTGGAAGGCAGGCCTGCGCTTCTGTTTTCCTTGCATAATTACTCCCTTTTTGGAATCGGAGGCAAGGTCAATCTGTCGTATAGCTAAACACATGCATTAGACGAGGTAACCTAACATTAAGGGGCAGGTGCTACGGTCATGGTGACACTTTTATTGGTATTCCGGTGAATAACAAAGTAAATTGATGGTGTATTTTACGAGCTGTTTGTTTGTCTTCATTGACAGTGACTCACTGAGGTTTTCGTTCAAGGTGCCCGCTGTCGAAAAAAGTCACTGCCTCAGGGTGTGTGTAGGCATGTGTGTGTTACGCACTCCTGCTGGTTGTGGCTAATGTGTGTACACTTTGGAATGAGTCCGTGCGGTCAGATCGGAGAGGGCCGACATGCCACCAGTGTGCTGATTCTTATCAGCCTCATGTTGAAATTAGATGCGGCGCAGTGTTCAGCCTGTTTGAACTGATGAGATAACACGCGCCTCCGAGTCCTCCCCCCCGCTGAGGCTTGTGAGCTCTGATCCCGATCTGATCTGGTCGGGAATGAATGGGCTGCAAAATTACGAGCTCGGTTCCCTCAGGAGCTTGTTTGTTTTTGATCACAATCAAATTAAGCGTCCTTTTAGCGGCATTTATTAGCATTCACTGCTCGAACTTTCATTTAGCTAATTGGATTGGAAGCAGGACAAAGGGGGAGACGCATGGGGGAACACAGAACAAAAAACAAAGATAGGTAGGAAATTAAATTGGAAATTCAGGTTTATTATCTCCGATGGGATGGGATGAGCCTCGAACTGTGAGCTAGTTCAGTGAGGTGTGCCAGAATGAAGTCGCAGGGAGATGAACCTTCAGCAACTATTTACACATTTGTATGTGTGTGTGTGTGTGTCTCTGTGAATGCCTGGCACGGGTCACAACCCTTCCCTATCAGATTTGCTCCCCTCTCACCGCATGCACGCCGCACAGCGAGCAGCGATCCATGTCCCTAATGCTGCCTTGCCTGTCAGGGACCCTGGAGGATGAAGGATTATCTCCTCACCCAGACTTGTAACTTGATATCGGCAATGTAAGCTAGAAGAAATACAAGATCTGACTTTGATTTAGAATAGTTTTTGGTAGGATAATCCTGATGATCCTGGATTGAGCCTATTGAGAAAATAGGGAGCGTGAGGTACAGTTTCTGCCCAGGCTTGAGGTTTGATGAACATCGGAATTTGCCGATGTCGTGGATGTGATATTGAAAATAACATCGGCTTCGAGCTCTCGGAAGACCCTCTTCAGGCTTTTTGTTTATCATATTGCATGTTCTTTTAACTGTGAAAACGGTATTTCTTGGAACTTTCGATGAATCAAAGCTTCATTTAATAGTCATTTTTACAACACCAGAGTTGTATCATGAGATGTGTGTTGTAGTCGCTTTATGGTCTAAGGAAAAAAAAAGGCTGGAGTGTTGAAAGGAGTTAAGTGAAATTAGCCGATATGCAGTCTGGTGGTGTGGCAGCGGATACTTCTGTATCTTTTGCCAGATAGCAGCAGGGTGAACAGGCTGTGGCTTGGTCGGTTGGACTTTCTGGACGGAGAAAAGTGAGACTAACAACTGACAGAACTGCACAGAATCAGAGCCAAGCCCGAGCCATAACATTTTCTTTCCCTCCTCTCCAAACTTTATGGCCAAACTTTGAGTCTGCTCTGCACACATCTCCTATTATCTCGCCCTAAAGCTTTGGGGTGAAACATTAATTCTTTTTTGACAGTTTCTCCTCACCTGCCTGAGGTTAATTTCCCTGACCGTTCCTCTCCATCGAACAAATATTCTCTCTCTGCGCTGGCTGCTTTTTTCATCTATCGTTTTTTTCCCTCTGAACTTTGCTATCTGGCTGTGGAAGATGAAGCCGAGGTGGAGCAGGCCAGCAGCCTAGAAGCTATTTCTCAGAAACAGAGCTTCCTAAACCCTGTAATCTTTTTTTTATAGCGGTGTGCGTTTGCGCTGATGTTCATGTGTCTGCTCAAAAGTGTGTAATTATAGTAGTAGCTGTTCCCCTTCATTACTTTAATCCTTTATTGGTGGTGGATATTTGTATTTCTTAAATATTTGACAAAAGGATCAAATCATGCTAATTCTGGAAACAACATCTTTCTTTTTTTCAACCTTTAATCCTAAATTAGATGTTATCCTGCAGCCAAAATGTCACCAATAAGATTGCACCGAGACTGAAAACACTAGAAAAAGATTACATGACACATGACAAATGACTTCCAGTAGCTCGAGCGTGCGTTGCTCCGTTGGGATTAAACCCTGCAGTAGTGTTGCAGCCCTCTCGGTGAAGCCATGGGACCAGGCTCCACAGCAGTTCATGGATCACTAATAATAATTGAGTTTATACTGTGGAGGAAGGAAGCTTATCTCCAGCCAGCACGCACGGCCAAACCTGACCTCAGACGTCATGTAGCCACAAGAGGGGGGTGTCGAGAGGGGGCAGTGGTCAGTCGGGGTGGGGGCAGTTACACTGTGTCAAATGGTTTAGTGTTGTTTGACAGATGCTGTGATTTCAGTTCACCTTCGCGCACTGAGCTGTTAGCAGCAGCGCGAGGTACAATCTTGAAAGCGAGCAGAGAGCCTTCGTCTGTTTTCAAGGAATGTATGCCAGAAATTAAAAAATGGCCGCCAGCTGCTTCTTTCATGTTTGAAGTGCGTAAAGATAATCATGGCGTTTTTCCCATGCACCAAAACGTTTGTTTTTCTAAGAGTGAACAATGGGACAACTTGTGAAACAATAACAGCTGGTAGTAAATGCTCTAATAGTAACATTCCTGATGGTAAAGTCCATCTGTGCGTCTGGAGCTCTGACAGAGTCAGTTTCAACGTTTTTACACACAAGTGTTGATTTTTGGAGCAAAGTCCTTCATCTGAGATCATCAAGAATCACTCCAAATTATATGTGGAAATGAATCAAAGTGTTCTGAAGCATGGAAATATGGATTGAGATGGAAATGAGTTGCAGACCTCTTCCATATGGTGCACATGTGACAAAAGTCCCAGCTGTGTTTCTGGGGCCACATCCCAACAAAGAGACAGTAAATATTGTTAGGTCAGTGTTTGATGAGCTCTGCGGACATACGTCAAGTTTAGATCATTCTTTGGGTTTGTTAGAGTTCTGAAGTTGATGGAAGTCTTATTAAACTGATAATGGTGAACGTGTAAGATCAGAATGATTTGCACATTGATTAATGAGTGTTGGCGGTGGTAGTGGCAGTATTACGTGACATGGTTAGAAACTGCAAACAAAGAGATTGAAAATAGCACAAATACACTGTACTGCCATATGTTGTAGCAAATTACACTGTACAATGAACATGTTGTGCCTTTAAACTTTTGAGATGCAAGGCTGTAAGTTCTGATAGAGCCCGACCGATTGGCTGATGTCATTTAAATTAATATCAAGAGATTTTTAGGCTGTATCACTGTACACATATTGTTTATATAGCTCAACATATTGAAATGTTCTAAAAGCACTTTGTTAATGCTCAGATTTATCTACAAAATCAAATATCACGATGATTTCAACCAAATACCTCTATCGATATTGCGACAATACTGTAGGTAGGACTATTGGTACTTTCACAAAACATTAACACAGATTTATGAAAAATAATCATAGTAATGTGGATATAATGAGTGAGTGGGGAAAGGCAAGCATTAGAACAACAGCCTGGTAAGTTCAGAAAATTAATCACTACCTCACAATTACCTACACTCTTAGAAATAAAAGTTCTAAGTAGAACCATATAAGGTTCTTCGGCTTGTCCTCATAGGAGAACCCTTTATGGCTCCAGGTAGAACCTTTTATAAAGGTGGAGGGTTCTACCTATAACCCAGCATAAAGGGTTATACCTAGAACTGTGTGTGTAAGTTTCCACCCAGAACCCCCCATGAGAGGTTCTACAAAGAACCCATACAGGATCTTATACCCATGCTTTCAACAATCCCTGAAGAACTCTTTCTCTAAAAAAGGGTTCTCTGGATCAAAATAGTTCTTACTGGAACCGTTAGAGTTACCAAGAACCCTTTGAAAAAACGTTTCTTCGGGAAGGGGTTTTTCAGAAGCACATGGTTCCAGGTAGAACCTCAGCCCTTGTAGAAGAACCCTTTTGGAACCCTTATTGCTCAGAGTGTACACAAAATGTAATATGATAAATAGTCTCATATTACGATAACGATATGTATCGTATATATTGCCCAGCCCTAGCTTGGAGTAATTCTTTAATACCCAGTGAAATTTACCGTTTGAACTACAAAATATGCCGCCTCCATTACAAACCTTTGTCACAAGTGTTTCATAACCACATTGGAGGGATCATCGCAAAAAGAATCCAGTATCAGTCAGGCTCTAGTCAGGTAATTGAGTTGTCAATCAACAAAAGAATATTGGGCAACTTCTGTGATAGTCGATCGATTGTTGAAGTACTTTTGGTACAAATACGCCTGACACTTCTGATGAATAGCTTCTAAATTCTTAGGATCTGCTGATTCTCATTTGTCATACAAAACCAAAAAAAAGCAATGTTGTTTTGAATCTGCAGAAAAAAAGGGTGCAACCGTGCCTGGAAGACAGCCTAGTGTTTCATCTTCAAACTCTCACAGCTTCTAAAGGCGGGGGTTTGGGAGGTGTTGTGAAACCAGTCCTGACCAGCGATGCGTAACACCAGGAATGTTCTGTGTGTGCGGTGCCGTAATTTATGATGTTCACGTGTGAGTGTTTCAGGTAGAGCACAGTTGTGTTTTTTATGAATGAGACAAGCCAGGCCACCGCAACTGTGAGTTGATTCGGAGCTTCGCAGTTTGCTGCCGGCCATGACGAACAAAGAGTGGCCAGTGCAGTATGTAGGTCAGGTCGGGTGTGTGTGTGTGTAGTGTAGCGTAGTGTGTGACAGGGAGCTACTTTGACTCCTGAAGCTCTTTAATAAAATGTAATGAAACCAAGGGAATAGTGACTAAAAAATACCACTTATACCACAAATTCAAGCAGTTAGACCATGATGCAGCAGTTAGAATACTACACATTACCATAAAAGTTGAATCCTCTCAGAAAAAATAGGCAGTACAACATAACACTGTTCACATGGTCCCAACTTAACTTTTACCACCGTGTTAGAAAGTTTGAGTTTAGCGGCTTTAGTTGAACAAGGGAACCGTCACCATGAACACACAGCCAGCTATCAAGTCAGAAGGCACTGAAAACAGACTCTTAACATTGCACAATCAGGTGAAATGCACTGTAAATGCACTGTGCAGTTGCCCTTAGCTTGTTATGGTGCCCTTTTAGCCCATTGTTTTGGTTTTACAGTCCATAGAATTACTGTATTTGGTTGGAACTCTAGACTCTTTAAAGCCCCAACCACATCAGGCAGCTGTTTCAAGAGAAAGAGAATCTCACACCTGATTATACCTACCGGTTATGAATCATCTTTACCTACTTTGAAGATGCACAGTTTATGTAAAGGAGAAATTGAGCTGTGCTTGTGTTTCTCACTTTATTATCTATTTACCTAAAGCAAGCCAATATCGCTCTCGCACTGTTTCCCGTCCCTTATTGACTCTGAATACCGGCACTGGCTAAACCCCACGGCAGCCATTTATTTCAGCGTTGTTAATAATCAAAGAGAAAATGCTTGCATGGTAATGCTGCAGGCTGCGCTCTTTCTATTAGAGCCAGGGCTGGACGGCCAAACGCCACTCGGTGCATATTATTCTTTCATCTCCCAGACCAGTCACGAGGTGACTCTGAGGCCCCGATGGGACCGGTTCAAAGGGCCTTGGCTATCAATAAATAGACATTTGGACCTCGATGCCAGCTTATTACATAATGCTGGAGACCTCGGGGCAGCTGCAGGCTGGTGGGGGGGCTTCACATCTCCCCCTTCAACCCCCGCGGGCTGGCTGCCATTGTTACCCTGGAAGCGTGTGGCAGCCTGGCTCTGGCTCGCTTACAGCGGGCTCAGTGCAAACAACTGGTTGAGCCCTGAATGTAAAACAGCCTGGTGTGTGTGTGTGTGTGTGTGTGTGATAGAAACACAGAGAAAGACAGGGACGGGGTTGCATATCTTTATTTACCGTCGTTGCTGGTAGATTTGTTTTACAATTTTTGCATGCATATGTGTTTATCATCCACTTGTCTGAGTGCAGACAATGTCAAACTCTTGTTTATTTTGTAAGCTATCTGCTATTGTGTGTATATCTGTGTGCACAAGTGTGTGCGTGTTTGCCTGCAGCTCCTGAACCGATACCTTGTTGTTCTGATTTGTGTTTTTTCTTTTTGTTTTGAGGCAGCTCAGGGCAACAGCCCATTGCTGTGAGCGATGATGTGCCAAGGACACGGAGGTACAGTCTAGTCTAGTGACGACGAGAGATTTGAGAGTGCACGACAACAGAGCTGACACAACTCTGCAAGTCGACCTCTGAGAGCACACAGGCGCTGATTTGTAAGAGCAGACTCGAGATTTGTGTGCGAGGGAGGACAGAATCGTGAGCGTAACGGAGGATTTGAGCATGCGAGAGGAATTGTGTCACCGTTTGAGCCAGCAGTGAGGATTCTCACGCTCGTGATGATCAAAGCTGCTCGCGCTCACTTTTAGCAGCCTGAATCCACTTAGCACAAAGTCAGAGCAGAGCATCACCTGTTCAATTTGACCTGGACGTGAAGGGTCATCCTGTGGGACCCTTTGCATCCCTTTCAGAATAAAACCTGGGACAGAAATGTTTTTTCAGCCACCTGATGGAGTCGAAGAAAAGTGTTTATTTTTATTATCTGCTCAGTGTTTCCCACACATAGACTTTTCTTAGCCACATGCTCAGGTGTATTAACAACAGACCAAAGTGCCGATTAGTTGGATCACAAGAATTTGGCACAATAACAGCCTAATAATCTTAGGCGAAAGATATATTGGCAAAATAGTCTCTTACAGTGGCAAGATAAGCCAACTCTGTTTTCCTTGTGTAGACTTTAACTTTGAAAAACAACATGATGCCCAGATGTGGGCGGGTCCTGTTGTAGCTCATAGGTCGAAAATGGTTTGCAGTCAACCTCTTGTGATGTCGGGTGCTCAGAAGCTGCCATAGCACGGGAAGAAAAATGAAAGAGCAGACTCAAAAACGAGGACGCGCACGATCAGAATTGCACTCTCAAATCTGATTCTTTCGGATTCTTACAAATCCATGCATGTCCGCTCTCAAATGTTGACCGAGACTAGGTTGCCCTCGGAATTTACTCTCTGAAATCTGACAGCATCAGTGTACTTCCATACAAGGATCTCCGCATTACTTTGCATGTGCAACCACACACACACACACTCACATACGTGCACATTCTTGCACAAACATCAAACCTGTTCTCCAGCGGAAAGGCTTGAAAATTCAAACGGAAAGCAGATGCATCAGATGCCAAAGTGAGCTAAATAATGTAGTTTTGATAATTGATAGAAACGGAGAATTGTGAATAATCAGCAGCAAACCATTTCCCTAGAAATCCATAGTCATAATCATGCGGCGCGGCTTTGAAGCGTCTCGTCAGAGCTCTGAGCCGTGTTTCATAAATCACTGATCATCCACCTGCAGCAGTTTGCTTGCCCTCCTTCATCAAACAGCCTGTTCAGACAGCTCTCCGTTCTCCCTCACCGCCCTGATCCTGTTAATCTGCCAGTTTTTTTTCTCCTCTGAGCTCAGGAGCAAACAGCAGAATCACAGGCTCATGTGTCGGTCTGAGTGATGTCGCTGCCTAATGACGGCACCACAGAGAATGTCAGAGGAAGTGACAGCAGCGAGCATCTTAGTGTCAACAGGCTGACCACAGAGTCTGCGAGATGACGGCTGAAGTGTATCACTTACAGCGACAGCCGTCGAAGGCATCCTGTCTCCCACTCTGCATCTGTCCTGTGACTGTCCTCACTTTCATTTGGCAGGAGACACACCGGCAGCTCTGATGGACATTAGTTGGATTCAAGTGGGATAAACACACTATAGTTTCAGTATGAGAGCGTAGAACAAGGATGCAGTAAGCTGCTGACAGCACGCACATGTTGACCAACCCAAAAGATCTGTGATGCATTAAATCAAAATTACTTCAAGGTTTCAGGTTTTTTTTTTAAACCTTAGTAGCACCAAGCCATTTCATGTTTGTTTTTTTAACTCTATTTCCATCAAGCTGTTCTGTGTTTTCTAACTCTGGTACCACTGAGCTGTTCTGTGTTTTTCTGGGTCACTGTGTCTCTGTCTGACCATAAAACAGCAACCCTGACTCCACCTTTTCATGAAAGACATTTTGACTTGTCACAGTAGAAAAGCACAGGTGTAAATAACATCATCAATATTGGCTGGATTCCATTTAGCTACTTCAGTTTCAACGTCCTAATATTGTTTGACATTACTAAAACCTCCACTACATCTGTGGACTTCTGGTGTTGCAATGAGGCACTTCATAGACATATAGAAAAAAAGGGGGGGGGGGGTAAAAATGTCTTGTAACTGAGATTTTAAAGATCAAAATGGAACTCACTTCCTGAAAATGTACAAAAACGAATGCACAACAGCACCCCACTAGATTACACGGATCCTTGGCGGCATTTTCAGGCTAGATTTTCTGTTTTCTCGCTATATTTACAGGGAATGTAAATCACTTTCACTGATTCCGCTGACAGCTAAAAAGATTGGTTTCGCTCGATCACAGAGGTGACAGCAGCACTAATGGGAAAATATAATGAAAGAATACGCTCCATTCTTTCCTAACCAATTCTGCCGCCTACTCTCTTAATAACCACTTAAATGTCTATAATTTTTCTAATCACAGTGTTTGCCTTTGTTGCCAAATAGAGTTTTAATACTGCGATTGATTGAGTGATGAGGTGGAGAAGGCTCCTTTTGCTTGTTAGTACCATTTCACTGTTTGACATAATTACTCAAAGACTGCAGGTAGACAGGCAGCGACATGTCGTCTCTCAAAAATAGGGCAGCTGCGAAAGCAAAGTGGCCAGCGTTTGAACGTAAATTCCCACGCTTGTAAAATGTTTTATAGCAGTTAAAGTACTGGATTTTTCTAAGCTTTGGGGCTAAAAATGCCCATGGGACTGATGAGAAAGCATCTTTCCTGAATTCAAAGAAAACCTAAAGCAAAAATAACTTATTATGCTTCCTTTTCTCTGGTCAGCCTTTTCCTCCGCTGTTGCACAGCCAGCCCCAGCAGGAAGGACTCTGGTCAGTGTTTTGTTGATGTTTTCACGGCCCTTCATTAGGACCAAAGCCAGCCAGGTCCAAACATTAGATTAGCAAAGCAGCCCAGTGACATACAGCCTCAAAATGAACAAGTTACAAACCACAGATAATAACTGGAAGGCCTGTCGCTTCTTGGAAGCACTGATGAAAAAAAGTGGAGGAAGCGAGAGGGGAAACGGGTGTAAACTGGTCTTCATTGGACGGAGGGTCTCAGACGTGTGTCAAACTGTAAACATTAAGGCTTAAAAATGGCTTTTCCTTTTCTGTGTTTTTCTGAGGTAGTTTGTTGGTGTGCAGGTTAAGTATTTTTGAGTAAATGAGTGTATTTGTGTGTGTGATTTCTGCCATTAAAAAAAAGCCCTGATCGCTCATTTTCAATCCTCTCCACTCCAGACCTCCCGCAATGGAAGCAGCAAACAACTGTAAGTGAGTGATACAAACAGGACAAGAGTGAATATAAGTAAAGAAATAGACAGATCAAAATGACAATAGCCCCATTCAGACGGAATTAACATGACAGGGGGGGAGGTTGAGGATTAAACATTCACGGGGCATCTGAGTAATTTAATTCATCGACGTGGAAGGCATTTTAACCATTGGAAAATGACAGGATGTGGTCTGTAATAGAAGCGGTCCACGGGACAAACCCAAAAGAGGGAGTCCAAAGCCTCCCCAGGGGAGAGCTGAGGGGGAGGCCCGGAGGGAAAGAATGAGGTGGAGATCCTGCGCTAGGTGAACTGGAGTCAAAAATACCACAGTCATAACTCTTTAAAATCACACGGACATGGAACACATATTTTTAGATTCAGAGTGACTTGCTCTTTCCAAGGATGTTATGTTCAATTTAATGTGGCCTACGTAAAACGTTAAGTAGACATAGGAAAAAATGTCTACTTAACTTGGATTAAGTATCATAAAGTTTTCTTTTGTGTCAAAGTACTCCTGTGGTCATTGTTTCTACATCCATGGCGACATTGGAAACTGAGATTGCTACTGGCTGATTTGATGTTAGCACGTTAGCGAAAACATGTTCACAAGAAGCTGAAGAAAAAGTAGAGGGACACACGCTTCTTCATGTGGTCAAAACTCAGAGCTCTTTACTCCACATCATATCTGTGATCAGAGGCTGTATGTTAAGCAGATCACTAGTTCTCCTCATGGGTGTCAATCAACAATACACTAGAGTGCATTCATGAACACAGCCCTAATCTAGTGATGATGGCCAAAGTGATTCAGAGATCCCAACCACTCTAATTTGGCCCTAGCATGCTTTCGCATCTCAGGTGTTTACAGCACCAACAACACTACTGTTACTCCATTTCCCTTCTGCGCAGCTCAGTATTATCTGTATATATAAGGTTTGTCCCAGGACTCAGCAGGTACCGGCTGTCGCTACTGAATTATTCAACTTGTTTGCTGAAGTTATTAGAAAAAAGAGACAGAGGGAGAAAGATAGTTTTAAGCAGTTGTTTTTTTTAGCTTAATTTGATCTATTTGTGCATTTGTGAATAGAATCCAGTTCTTCCTAACAGTTGTCAGTTGGTTGTTTGGCATTCAAGAAAAAACACATCTGCCACTGAAAACGACAATCCAAGCCTTTAAGGAATACCAACAGTATTCGTATACAGGTACAGGGTGCTTCTCTGGCTCAGAGATCACTGACGTTGACAATATTGTCATAATAACTAAGAACTCTGTCCATGGCCCAGATATAGTCTCCAGTACATCATTGGGAGATTCACTTTCATTCAAACAAATTGAACTGTCAGCTAATCCATAGATGTGTCTGATGTAGAGTATCTATCGTCCAGCGGTCAGTCACAGAGGAGATCAGTGGACTACAGTGATTACTCCTGGCTTAAGCTTAGTGATACAGTTTTAGCCCTTGTTCATCCATTAATCCCCCAACACCAACAATAGTATATAGACAAAACGATTAACCAATTCATTGTGAAAATAATCAGCAGATCAATCAACAATGAATACAAACAATTTGATAATTAACAATATAAATAACAATTAACAATGTAAAGGGTGTTTGAATAGGCTTAGAATCTAATTTGCTTTGCACTATTGAAAGTCAGCACATAGACCATGCTGTTCCACACACATTGCCTTTAACTGCCGTAGTCATTTCATGTTCACAGTAGGTAAACATTGTCCTGTGCTCATTGGTCATTTAGAATGCCTCGAGGATGAAACGAGTGTTATCATGGATTGGCGTGGAAAGCAGCTCTCCACCACCCACTGCTGTTCCCCTGCAGCCTTTGCAAGTTACAAGGTCTCCGTGAGGAGACTAACCTAGCATACTGTATAGCCTGCGGGTGCAGAGCGTAACCCGGTGTTAGTGCCACCAGATAACAACAACAGCTCAGCCTCGTGCTGCATTAGCATGTCATTCTGGGAGGGAATGGACTGTGGGATCCCATTTTAAGCAGGGATGAGGGATGGAGAGCTGCTCCCACTCGGGGATAGGATTTGCTGCTCCGGGCCCGTTGTTCCCCTAATGCAGCATGAGGATGGAGGCAGCGGCGTGCAGGGATTCGGCTCCTCTTTCCAGCTCTCAGCCTCGCCTGCTGCACTGCCAAACCAAAACCTTTCACATCGTGCCCCGTCTTAATAAGAAGAGCTGTTTGGGTGGTGGTAGTTTTCCCAGAGAGGCTGTATTCTTCTTTCAACTGCCAAACACGATTGTTTGGCAAATTACTGAAGCCTAAGTTTTATATGATGGAGCAAATTCTTTGGTTGCACATAATTGCTAAAACTTACTTGTTATGGCATGTACTAATGTATTTTATACACTGGTTACTCACAACCAAGCAGTCTGGTCACATATTAGTTCCAACTGTGCTGATAATTCCCATGAAGCCCAATTAGTCATGCTTTTATAGTTTTTGTTCTCATGTATGCACACCACTTAGAAGAAAACATTCCTTTGGTGAAACCGTAAAAAAGCCTTAATACCACTGAGGATGTTCTTTGGAGTGATTATTAGTTTGAGTTTGCTGCTTTATACTGCCTACCAATCACAATACCACCAAACAAAAAGCATATCTGTCTCATATTTTGAATGACATTTAGTACATTTCAGTGTTTCCTAAATTATAGAAATCACCGTGATGTTACGCTAACAACAACAGTCACCTCTGGTTAGACAACTGGCAGTTGATTTGCATGATTTTTGTCATTTTCCACCGTAACTGTAACCTTTTTAAGATATGTAGTAAAACATGATGGTCTGACCTGATGATCCTACAGTGCTTATTATTTTATGTACTGTCTTGCTTTGCTCGCATCTTTGAGAATCTACCCAACAGCGACATCTCAGACTAGCCTAACTGCCAGTTTTGTGTAAACTAAAGTCATCATTTTGTTTTGTCTGTGGTCCAACAGAGAAATGAGGTCTCCAAGAATACCATGAATTAGATGGCATACTCTGAAAAAACATCATGACAAAAGATAATTAAATTGTGTGTAAGCTAGTGTGTGACGCAGGGTTTTAACACAGAAGCTATTGGAAACAAGCATTGTAATTGGATCAGTACAATAAGTAGTTCCGATCAAGCAGTCTGGTTGGTCAACTAGACGTTTGTAACATGATCCAGTCAGCATGGCAGCACACTGAGCTCATCACTAAATATAACACTACCCATTTCCATGCCACAACACTAGGCTACTAGCTTAAAAATACATGTTAAGGTTGCAGGCGATATCTAAGTTAGAACAAGATTGAGCTAGCTGAGCAGTTTTGTGTCTTGTATGTGTGGTATTTATTTAGTTTGGGAAATCCAAGGATCTCTAAATAGCTCATGTTGGCTGGTTGACTCGAGAGAGGCTAGAAATCATCTTTGTTGCTAGGTCGTAACTAAGGGTCGGCCTACTTACTGGAAAAGTGAACTACATAGGTGAACAAATGATACTCACATGACTAATATCCAGTTATTTGTCAGGCCCCATGTATTTCAAGGGAAGAGCCTGAGCTTTACCAGCCCTCAAGGTTTACTTGAGGGTGATGCTTATGGACCTTGGTGTAAGTGCCAGACTGCATCAGTGTTGTGACAACAATGACTGTAAAGCAAACTCAGACAACCATCTTCAGTCTTTAGGTTAGGAGCAGTCCGTCTAACCACCAAGCAGTGAACTAAATTCAACTATGCCTCTTTCTAAATACATTAACATGCATTGAAAGCTTTTCTTCGATTGCCAAACAGACTTTCCTGCTCTAGTGTCCTTGGCTAAGACACTGTGCAAATGCAAACCACCTCCATGTGCTGACCCTGACCTTTGACCACCCAGTCGAGGGGATCAGGAACACAATTAGCAGCTTCATCAACACATCTTAGATACAGCAGAAGAAATATTGAGGGAGGCCAGCACATATTGTGTGAGCAGATGACTGCTGACAGTGAAAAATGCAGAATGAACCACGTGTTTCCTGTGAACGTCTTCATCGGGACATGATGGATGGAGCTTGCCTGTTTCTCGGACGTGACCCTGCAGACGATGCTTTAATGGCTTTTCAATCAGAAGCCCTGAACTATGGTGTTGAGTTGATGGCTCCAGCCTGCAGCTGGGAAGCTTCCACAACAATTTTGCTCCGATACCAATGTTCTGACTATAGTGTTATACTATCGATACGAATAAGAAAAACCGCCAAGCAGTGTTACAAAACAACAGATTGCTCTAGTTCCCACATTTGGGCGGGTTTTTAATAACTTCAGCACCGTGGTTCTGATGTAAGCTGTTCGTCCTTGTCAAGTCTGTCAAGCTAAAGCAGACTGGGATCAACTTCAAGACGAAGCCGACTGGTCGGCTCTCGCTGTGTTCTAACTTATCTGACCCTGAATTCTTTCGTCTTCACAGAGCCAGACTAGCTCGGCCTGTTCCAATCCTTTCTCTCCCTACCTAACGCAACTGTTGAACAGATTTATTTTGTGATAGCGTGGATCCGTCAAGTCCACTGTAACGCCGCGGGCAGCATCATTACTACACAGCCTTCCACCCCTTCTGACAGGCCAAACCCTCATCGCCAAGAAAAAATAACCCATGTGCTGCAACTCTTTGGACTTGCTCATCCCTCGATATCTGTTTGACACATTGGAGCTTTCAGATGCCAAGACTTTTGTCTAGTTTGCATGTTTTCCTCCCCTCCAGAACTGCAGATAGGGCAGATATAATGATGGTGTCCAGTATCCCCGTTGGAAGAATTATGAGTTCTGTGTTCCCATGGATTATCCCTGTCGATAGTTGTCCTCTAGTTGCCTCTGAGCGCTGTTGACTTTCCATTTGAGCGTGTTTCTGTGCAGCCAGCAGATTTTGTTTACCCAGATTATTATTATGATTTTTTTTTCCTCTTGTTTTCTATCCCAGCACTGAGTGCGGTCTTTTTATGGTTCTTATAAAAGGTTGGAGTTTGCTTTGAGGCCGCCTTGGTGCTCTTTCGCCAAAGCCACAGCAGATGTGCCGCTTTTGTTCTTCATTACCGATTGGCAGCTGCTCGGCGCTCAGAGCGGCCCGAACGTTTCAGAGACACAATGCGTGAGTGAAAGCTCACCCCTCTAATTAAGTAAATGGTGAGTATTTTGTTCCTCATGTCAGCAGGGGAAACAGAAAAATTATGTTTGGAATAAAAATCATATATTTCTGCTGTTCTGGTGTTATCAGCTGTGGGAAACCTCAGTGGTTGCTCCAGGAACAATGGCTAGATGAAGCCTTGGTGCAGAAGGACGCGCACACACACACACACACACACATACCAAAGAGTCACATCCAAAGCGAAATGCATGCGCTGACTCAGACACTCTCTCATTCACTCGAATTCCTGCCGTGTGTGGAGCTCAGTCTGAGGTTTGGGGTGCCGGGACGGGACCTCGCCGCTTGTTTGTCCCACAGCGTCCCCGGAGCCACTTAAAAACCCATTCGCTGCCGCGGACGTCTTTACCTCGAAGGAAAACAGCAACACACAAAGGAAGCAAACTCGGGACCACACATGCTTGTGTATGAGGCTATATTGGTGTCCGTTTGTGTCCGTGCCATGGAAAAAAACATTATGGCTGCCAGTATGAGACCTGTGTGCCTTTGTGGTATGATGTTACGGAAGAGGTACCGCGTGATCAAAGATTACTGGTTACTGGTAAATCCCTCAGGATGGTTGGGATGAAAGATTTAGAATGTCTCTCGGTCTTGGGACAGTGGGGGGTTTGAGCTCTTACTTCAGCAAAGCTGGGAGTTTATGCACCTAACCATTGACTAATTGTCTGGGCAGAAGTAGAAGTAGAAGGTGGTATGTCCAACATCAATTTATCAAACTGGGAATCAGAGGCTTCGCTGCTGTAATGGGGTCATCCAGGGTGAGAAAAGACCCTGTGTTACAGTTTTAGTCAGTTTTGGAAGCAATACGATTCCTGCTCCTCTCCCTTTGCTAGAATCTGGCATCGGGCCCTTCAGAGGACAATAGTTCTGTTTCCCCCTCTCTGTCCCTCTGTTTAGTTTATGACACTGGTTTTTGTTATGTTGGAATTATTTTTTGTTTCCTGCTGCTGGCCTCTTGCATGGTGCCAACTATAAAATGTGGATGTTGTGTGAAACATAAATAGAACACAATTTAATAATTTGCACAGCCTTTTTGACGATCATTTACAAAAAGTACACAGACATTACATTTAAAGTTTTCTTTATAAACTTCATTGATTTTTTGTAAATATGTGCTTCAGCAACTCATTTCAAACAAGTTGGGACAAGGGGCAACAATAGACTTATACATTTGTGGAATGCTCAATGTGTTAGTATCATGGCGGGTATGAAAGGGTTATCCTCACAGGAGGATGGGGCGAGGTTCACCACATGATCGTATAAAGGATATTACCGCATGAACTTGGGAACACTTCGTAAAACCGTTGTTGGGAAACAAAGTTTGTTTGCAAGTGATTGCATTCTGTTAACTATTTACACAGCAACACAATTCTATTGGAATCAGGGTTTTATTACTTTTGTTTGAGGTCACATATAAAGTCATTATCTGATCAACAAATCGCATGCATTTTCTCACCCACAACACAATGGAAGGCCCTGGGTAGTATGCTTCCAACTGATCACATATGGTTTGTTTTGTGGGTGACAAACATTGTACGCTTGTGTTATTATATGAACGTTTTACGACCTCATTACCCCCTCACTTTTATTTAAAGAGTAACACTTTCAATGGGATGGTTTTTCTGACAGGCGTCGCTGAAAAAAAAAAAACAAGTTACACCTTTTCACCAAACAACCACCAATCAGACAAGGACACAGAGGCTTCCGGAACAAACAGGCGGGATGCAGGGACAACCTGAACAGTAATTGGATTGTCAGGCTGCGCGATGATTAATTAGGTTGTAACGCACGGCGGAGGGATAGGCTTTCTAATCCCTGTTCTATGCTATATGGAAAAACCAGTCGAGCATGCAGTGTCTCCGCAACCCGCTCCACCTTTTAGCTTATGTGCAAAGTAATAAACCATGGGTGAGAAGTGATCTAGAAATATTGACTGTGGCGATACTCCCACAGTCAGTGCAGAAGAGATGAAACAGAAAGGCTTTAGGAAACATGAGTTGCAAGAACATTTTAGAAGATGAAGGAAACAACCAAAGACACTACTTAGTTAGACACCAAAACTAAAATGACAAAAGATCTTACTTGATGGATAATGGAAGGATGGAACTATTTGAGAAAGAGACAACAGTGAGGAAAGAAAAAGTCAGAAACAGAAGCACTCTTGCACTGCTAAAAAAGGGAGGCTAAAACACAAGAAATAAACACTGAGTTTGAGGAGAAAGTGAGCTAATATTAGTCAAAAGATCTGTCCAAGCAGTAAGAACATTTTACTTGACAAGAACTGGAATTAAGTTGGTTCAATCTAGAAATAAGTGGGCTCTGATAAATGTTCAAAGAATGTTGATTTGATACAGCACAGCAGTAACTAAAATATGCAGAATATCTAAGAGTCCTTCTTAATTCAAAATTTTGGCATTCTTAATTTTAGCACATTTAAAAAACATGTACTTGTAAATACCTGTTTAAACAAGATGATTAATCTCATATGTCTAAAAACTTCTTAAAACTTGGCCGGCGCAGAGCTTTTTGCACCGTGATACTGGTACAGTTTAACTCGGGTGAGCGCTCGCCAATGATAGACACGGATCTAAACTTTTGAACCTGAAACTCGAGAAGTTTCCCACAGTTATCATATTTCATTGACGGAGGAAGCGGTTTCATGTTTGCTGCGTTCCAGCAGAATTTCGCAACGCATTTTTTTTTTTTTCTTTTTTGTAATTTCTGCAATGCGGCCCAGAGAGAGCGGGCCGACCTGTTGGACGACAAGATTTACTGTCAAAGCTGAACGGGTGCTGAAAAGACACATGGCACTCATTCAAGTTGGCAGTGAAACAATGCAGTAGTGTTGTTCATCTGCTGTTTTGACACAGCATCTCTTTCTGTTGCCACTCACTGATTTGCCTACAGCTCAAACTATAATCCTGTGTGTGTGTTTGCGAATGCGAGTTATTCTGGCACGCTTCCCTTCGTCTCTTGTCGGCTTTTAAAGCACCTGCCAACGCACACCTAAAGTACAAAATGTACATTACACAACAGGCATCTCGGAGGAACGCTTGAGTCGTCCATTGTCCACCGATGTACCTTGTGACCTCCTTCCTGGCCTTCCTCTCCCTGTCGTGTCATAAAGCAGACATCTGGTTGCCAAAAATGCCAGGGAGCACTTCTACCCTGTAATGCCCACTTCTTCTCTTTTTATAAACACACTCATGTGAAAGAGTGCGTGTTTACTAGAGATTTTATTTTTGGCACAAACTTGCCAGCCTTATTCTAGGGAAAAGTCGGGATAAATTATTCAGGCAGCATGGGGAGTCATTACCCAAAATCTATTCTGGGAGCGTGTTGTGCTCAGCAGCCACTTAAGGAGATGAAAGAAATCTCATTTTTTTTCTTTGTATTTTTATAATTTCTCTGTATTCAGGGAATGTTGACCAAGTATTTATAAATCAGGCAGGGCCTCGTCTATTTCACAGCTGCAGCGAGCTTCTCCTGTACAACCGCAGTGTTTTGCTGGTGTAACTGGCAACCTGCTGGCAAACAAGCATGTTTATCTAACCTTCACGTTTGCGCCGATCCCAAAGGTATACTGCTGTATGGATGTTAGATTATGAATGGTAGGCTCGACTGAATATGATATCCAGATTTATGGATATTCTGAGGTGAGGTAACATTTCTATCTCTCCTTAAAGATGCAATATGTAAGAATATAAGTAATAGAAAAAAACAACTGAGGTAATTAACGAAATATGAAGAGGTCTGTGAAAAGGGTTGCTGAGATATCTACCAAACTTAGCGCGCTAACCAGGTAGCTCCTGACTCGTAGTACTACTTTGTACCGCGACTGGGAGTCTAGTTCACCTGAATGAGCCTACTAGCTAGTTAGCAGCAGCAGTTAGCATTTCCTCTGGTTATATCCCGCCCCCTATTTGTTTGGAGTATGAGTTCGACAGGTGGCCAATTCTTACACATTCAGTTCTTTTCCTTTTCCCTTCGTTTTTTCCCTTCCTTCTCTCCTCTCATTTTACACCATGCCCTTTTCACTTCTCTCACTTTCTCTGAGTGCAGGATTTTTATTTTTTTCAGTCCCTTTGATCAAGTTTTCATCGAGACAGAAGAAGAATTTACAGTCGGATCAGGTCGGGAAACCGTCAGACCTGGACTCGCGGAACCGCCGTCTTTTTTCCGCAAACTCTATATTTTCCGTCTGTGACATTCTCAACTCGAAGTCCGGAGTTCTTTTCCCCCTTTGATTGACACAATCCCCCGTGTGAGGAGAAACCGCTGACTGACTGTTTTCATTGGGGGGTCTCAGAGCTCAGCGGCGCTGCTCCGACTGAGCCAGAGTCTGCGGGCTGTGATGTTGAAGGGATGTGAAGGGGGTCCTTTCCCACTTATTTAAAAGAAAAACATCTCCGCTCTTGCCTTGTGTGTCAATTAATGCCAAAACTCTGGAGATGAAACTCAGCTAATCCCCCTCTGTTTCCTCCCCGTCATGAGCGTTTTGCTCTGTAATTGTTTACATCTGCGCGATTCCAAAAAAGCTGTTGTTGAGGAGGGAAAAAAAAAAAGGCGCTCTTAAAACGTCTCAAGTCCCCGCTGGCCCCTGGATCCTCTGGCAGAGGATGAGAGAGGCCAGGCAAACTCCAGCCAAGCTGCACTGCACTGCACCAATGCCAGTCCTCTCGCTCCAAACGAAGTCGTCTCATCAAAGTCACTTCTTTTTTTCTTTTTTCCAAGTCCTGTTGGGGCTGTATCTTTTTTCATGTGCAGCAGACAGTGGCCCGTCCTGACCCTGCTGTATGTCATCCTCCAAATAGTCCCACCTGCGCTGCCTTACTTTCAACCAGTCTGTCTGCTTGCTAAGCCAATGCTTATTTATCACTCCGCTCCGGTCGTAAATATACAGTAGGCGTGTTTGTTGGAACATTTGTCGGCGGATGAGACCGGTTGCACTTTGCTTTTAGGTGACGCGCTTGATTTATCGCCCATAAAAAAAATAACTTGGAAATGAGTTCCGGTAGAGTGAGGCGCTGTTTACTCTTGCATTGAAAGCTATGTTGCAGAGGTGATGAATGTCTCTCTGAAAAACAGACACAAGACAAGCTCGTTTAAATTCACGTCGGCTGCAGTAAGAAACAGCACAATGTTTTATCTTTTTTTTTTTTTCAATTGTTTTTGTCCAAGCAGTCTGACGAAGTCTGCATCAAAACTTCGGCCCGCTCTCACTCCCAGTGCATCAAATAGAGTAAGTGGCCCTACACTCCTAAGTCTGACGCTGTAGTTACTCTCTAGCATAACGTCTTGAGGTGACCCTCTGGAGCAGCAGTATAAAAAGCATGCATAATCAGATTCGGGGTGGTTGGATGTGTCAAACACAGGACTTGCAGCTTTAGAAAAAGGGGGTCTGCGTCCCCAGTGTGACCGAGAGTCGAGATCGATTTGCTGTGGGTGGAGACGGTATCAGAACAAGTAGAACAGTCTGGTCAGTTCAGAAAACTACATTACTTTACAGTAATGAAGCCTTTAAAACCAAGAAAAGACAACACTTATGTTATATAACAATATCTAAAATCTTAGCTGGTATACAGTCTTGTTTCATTATAACAATGTAGTAACAATATATTGCCCAGCCCTACGCTAGAATAACAACACCAGATTACAGTAAGAGTGAAAGTAGCCTCAACAAAGGAAACAACAAGCACAGAGACCTCCCAAGAGGGGAAACTGGGCATTGAGGCCGACTAACAGCTCACTTTATCCCAGCACCCTCTGGGGCTTCCTGACTTTGTTCTTCTGGCTTCTTCTCAGCTCCTCGGCGCAGCAGCGTGGCTGCGTCGCGGCCTGACAGGTACTAATGGAAGCAGTCTGCGTCGAGGATACGTTTTTCTGCCAAGGCCACTTTGCTCGTGTCATCTGAGAGGAATAAAACTCCCAGTCTCGATATCGTTTTAAGACTTTTCTCAGAGGTATCCGTGCAGGACTGTGGCACTGGATATTTTGTGATCGGAAGTTCTTAAACACTCTGTATACATTTAGTACACTTCTGTTCCAAAAAGCAATGTTCTGGATTGGCTGAAGGCCTCGGGGGACCGCAGCTGTAGCGAGAGATGTGGTCCATACGTCTCTCTCTGCTGTATTCGGCGATGCTGCATTTTGAGGGTGGAGTTCTGAGCACTGTCCCCCCTGATTTGGAAAAGCCCTCTTCTGTCTCCAGGGAATTAGTTTTAATGCTTCTCTCACGCCGAGACATTTACAGCCTTCTTGATTTTCTCCCGGGCCGCTTGGAGCCGGATGAAAGCGGCCGTCTCCGCTGGGGCATTTCGGCACGGAGCGAGTGCTGAAAACGTGGGAGGGATGTGGGAGCGGGAAGGAATGTGGAGGATTTCCAGCGCTCGCCGTTTCAAACGGTCCCGACTCCGCCCTTTTCTCCCTCCCTCCCTCCTCTTTCTCTGAATCTTCCTCAATTTCAGTTAAATTTGCTTTATTGGCTTGACATGGAAGGCCATTAGAGCCAAAACCTGAAGGTAACGGATACTTTTGTTGTTGTGTTTGTGCCTGTCTTTACCTCTGCATCCTTTCCCCTCCCATCATCCTCCTCACCCCCTGCTGTGGCAGAGAGTGTGGTTTACATCGAAGCTTGATGTTTATAAGTTTGGAACAAAGTTGTAGCTCTCTGTTGTGGAGTCCGGCTTTGTGGTGGTTGATAAAGTGTTTTTTGTAAAATATGAAACGAGGCTTCCAGTGTGTTGTAGACAGAATTCAGCCACAGGCTGTGCTGAAGCTGCTTTGATTTGGGAGGCGTATACAATCAGCTCTCCAGATAAGTCCACTTTGATTTAAGGCTTCAGTTACAGCACCCTGCAGAGCCGGTCCTCCCAGTGACTCTGTCAAGGACATAATGTCCCATTAGCTTCACTAAATCCTATAGTCGCACTCCCCCACCGCAGTTTTGGTTTGGTTCTCCCTCAAAAAATGTCTGCTTAAGTGTCCAGCTGTTATAATCCAGATAAGAAAAGGTAAAAAAAAGTGAATACACTCCCTAATTACAGCACCAAGCTTTAGAAGAGGGGATTGGACTTCCTCGGCCTTGGCTTTAGTCTTTAAGGCAAACAAGAGCTGTCTTAACCCTACAGACACTTGACCGGGACTGAAAACATACAGGCTCATCCCTTTTTATGTGTTTTTTTGGGGAAAAAAATGTTACTAGTTTGATTTATAGTGCTATAATGATACTAAACTGAAGAGTAGCATCACACATTTGAACTTACATTTGACTTTGTTGCCTTCGTGGAGGAAATGCTCCCACTTCTTTAAGTGTGCTTCACTTTTCACCTCTGACTCTGAGGCTAGACACAAGCTGACACAAAACTGCAGACAGAACTTGGGACTGAAATCCTATCAACAGCCTGCTCGGCATGATTTTAAGCAAACATAATAAAAAAAATACTGTATATTGTCATTTTCAGTTGATAAGATATCATTGTAATATTTTCTTAAAATGACATGGAATTCACGATAAATGTAGGCTAAAACAGTCAAGGACAGTTCCCTTTTAGAGAAAAAAATTATATATGACTCAGCTATGATAGGTTGATGGCTATGATGAGTCAGCTATGATAATGCAACATTATCAGAAGGTTTCAGGGTTTAATGCCACAGTTTCTTTAGACTGGCCAACAATGACTCAGTCCTCTGTTCTTTTGGCAACACTTTATAATGACCATCCTTATTAAATACCAAATTTAGAGTTAATTAAGCTTAAGTCAATAGTTATTTCACTGTTAACAAACAATAAGATGCTTTCAAATCCATTTATGAAGTTACTGCGCAGGTATGCAGTGTAAACATCAGTTGCAACTTTATATTGACCATCCAAATAATGTTCATTATTTACCATTATTGTTTATCGGTTGTTAAATATTCTATCAAACCATTTCATTGTTTGTTGCCAGTGAACAATCAACTACAATTTAATTAACCATTTATCAACGATGGCTATAATAAAGCGTTCCCTTTTTAGACTCAATCAATGTTATACAAAGCATCATCACCAGATTCATCAAAATATCTTATTTATTGAGCTTTTTCTTTGCTATTGAAGAACCTTTGGCTTCATCTTATGACTGTGCAACATGTGTGCTCTTTAGTCACCATTCATTATGGCACTACTTTCATTCACAAACCACAACTGACACTGCCTTTATTTCCCGTCCCACCACCCACAGACACGGGCACACCACTCGTTGTATTTCTCTCTGCCTCTGGCTGTTCTCATGTCAGAGCCATTGTTGGTTTTTGCCTCATCTGAGGCCTAATTGTATCCTTCCCCGTTCAAATTGAACTCATTACTGCAACAGGGAAGTTTCATTATGAATCAAGGCATGAAAGGGCGCATCGGCTGTTTCCCTGGCTCGGTGACATGTTTTGCATGATTCAGTGTTTGTTTCTGGAAATGTCTCGCAGTCGGATATTAGACAGAGCTGATGTCTCCCCAAAGGCAGAGTTCCCTGTTTAGAGATAGACACATTGCGCACACACACACTCTCTTATGCACACACAAAGATACATAATGCACACTGGCTCAGTCATGATTCACCAGCCGTCAAAAGTAGGCTACGCCTGTCACTTCAGATCTCCGCGTCTGCGTCGATGTGTTAATTCTCATTCCTTGCTTTTTATCTTAAGACTCGGAAGCGCGGTCAACTGCGGCGTTTCCATCACACCCCAGCCACAACACGCCATATGCGATGCCACACTGAGACAGGGGGATTAAGAGATGAATTAAGTCGAAGCCTTGGCCATCTCCACACCAGTATCGCACAGGCACCAGCAGAGACGGACGCCTGGCCTCCACATATGGCCACGTCCATCCCAGCCAGGGCACGAGGCCGAGCTGGACACACACTCACACACATCTACAGTTGGTTGCACACAGCCACACACTTTCCCCCTCTATGATTCGTCTGGAGCGTTTCTTCCAGCCAGCAATAATACCCCCCTCCCCATCCCAGCCCCTTGTAAAGCCCCGCGGGGGATTATCCTCTTTCAAAATGTACAACACTGATATTTGTGACCATGTGCTGCTATTCCGATCTGCAGGATTGTCGCTTCAAAAAACACGAAGCGCTGTCTCGTGGGATCAAAGCGCGGTTTTCATAAAGGCCCGCTCATATGGACTCGGGGGCGCGTAGTTAACTCCGTGCAATCGGTCAAACATGCGTTCCATTTGTTCTGATTATTCCCATCGCTTCATTACAAAAATCTTATATGAACCAGAGGGCTGTTTTACTTGTTTCCTGCTGTTTCTATTCTTGTACATATGTGCTCCCTGGCAACACATCTATGAGCCCTGTACACATGCATTTGTAAGTGCCGTATGAAAACGTGTATTTTTTTTACTATTATTGCGGTTGCTTTGATGAAGCCACAGAAATACCCAGCGTCATGAGAACACCCCCTCTGGAGTTCCTGCTAAAAACAGGGGGAAAAAAATCTCGATTCATATTCTCAGTCGCATGCTTGAGCAGTCACTCAGAAAGCAGCTCGGCGTGAGGAAGGTTGCATCACATGTGCAGAGCGATTTTTTTTCCTCCTCTCTTTAGCAGAGCGGACGCTGACTAGTCATGTGAGTTAGATGTTCGCCACATCAGACTTTAACTGGCAAAAAACCACTTCACGCAAGTGTTTTGTGGAAGTTTTAGGAAGTTTTTTTCCGCTTTATTTTTCTCAATTTTGCCATTTCTATTCATCTTTTCCAACGAGATCATTTGCACATGAAGTGTGTGAAAACACAGCTTGTGGCTTTAAGCATTTCGGCTTTAAAGCCTTCCTGTGTCTGGAGAACTATATAGCAGCCGCTAACCACTCCCATCCTTCTTAAAACACTGTTAATTGGCAAGAGGTATGCAGTTCCTGCTACCAGGAAACAAATCACCCCGCAGCTTAATTAGTATTTTAGTTACTTAATTACAGCTAACTGGCTGCTCACAGTTCGGTTGTCCTGAGTCTTCTAGTGGTCCTTCATTATTACATCTGTGGTCAGAGATCACTGCCACGTACATTAATTTTTCTCATCCATCTGTCCACACGCATGCATTCAGATCATCCCACAATACATACATCCTGTAAATCTTTCCATCCAACCATCAACTGATCAGCTGTAATTCTGTGTGTGCATCCATCGGGCCCTCCATCTGTCCGTCACTCATTCCATCACAGTCGGATGTGCATCTCATAGGAAGCACTAATGCCTGCCATCCATCTCTGCTGCGTCTGATGGCCACGGGACACAGCGGGGGGTCTGCCTGTGTGTGTGTGTGTGTGTGTGTGTGTGTGTGTGTGTGTGTGTGTGTGTGTGTGTGTGGAATAGAATGCAAGCAAGGGCTAAAGTAATGTGGCTGGAGAGCACGGAGAAGCAGGGAAAGTGACAGATGGTGACGGAGTGATGGGGGGAAGGATTGTGTGTCACTGGGGTAGTGCGTCGGCGGGGGGCGGCGTGCGTGCGTGTACCCATGCGTGTACCCATGCTTGTGGGATTAGTGTGTGTTTGTGTGCCTGTAGGTACTGTAAGAGCGTGCACGCTCGCCTGTTGGATCTGTGTCAGTGTTTAACAGTGCGTGTGTGTGTGTAAATGTGTGTGCGTTAGGGGGGGATCAGTGAGGCTGAATGGGCCGTGTGGGGCGGCAGCAGACCGGTCACACCCCTCGCGCGAGCTTCTGCGATGCACGTCGGACAGAAAACCCACCGGTGACCACAAACCGTCAAGTACATGCTGGACGCGTCCACCTCCAGGCTCCGTTTGACTCTCGCATCCCCTTCTGGACACTTTTTTTCTGGTCATGAAGTGGCTGGCGTCTGTGCGCTCGGCGTTGGCCGGGGGCAGCCGTAGCGCCCCCGTGACCCCTGCTGCCAGTCCTAACACGCCCTCCAAGGCAGATCTGCGCTCCAAGCAGGTAAGCTGCACATGGAATCACATTTAGAGGCTCGACCTGAGGAACAGAATGTTCATGATGACGGTTAAAAACTAGTGAAATGTGTATTGACGTTGGCTACGTCCACTAAAACTCACTTTTCGCACGCTTTCTTCTGATTTCTTGAGGGTTTTCCAATCAGTTCTGTCGGCTTAATGCTGTTTTTCTGCGTCTTAACACAGCTTTGAGTCTTTGCCAGGATTGCTGGGTTTTTTTTTCTACTTTTATGATCAATCTAATTGCGCTTGGATTTTAATTCAGCGAAAATGAGTGCTTTGGTGTATGGACGAGACGGCGCGCTCGTGTGTGTATGCAACCTGCGCAAAATCACTGTCCAGGAATGCACACAAGAAGCCATGAAAGAGATTGAGTTTATTTTGCTTGGATCTCTCGCTTCCCTTCGCTCGCAGCCAGTCTTGAGTCAGTGTTTCGCTGTGCTATTGTATGGAAATGGCTATACACTCCTTCCTGCACCGAGTCTCCCATTATGTCCAAACATAATAAAAAATACAGTCAGCTACGTGTTCTCAAGGTCCACTCGTAAATCTGCGGATATACCGCTGGAGAGGAAGTGCGCAGCGACTTTGGAGAGTAATAGGTCATGTGTGTTTGTGTTTGTGTGTGAAACCACAGTAGTAGTATTAATCCCTCGGCCTGACCCCACGCTGCACTGATCCTGCAGCGATCCACCAGTATCACTGCAAGCCCCTCATGCCCGATCCTGCCTGAACACAGAGACTCAAACTGAACGTTGGATCGAGCTCAGGGTTAGGGTGAGGGGTTGTGACTTGCGCTTACAAGTTAGAAAAATCTCAGTTTTACCAAGGGTTCCTCTCCGAGGTGGAGCGGTAGTTCAGCAGCAGTGAAGCTGGAAATAACTTCTATGTGTGTGGGTGCATTTGGCCTACTCTCTCTCTCTCTCGAGCTCATATACACACACTGGGCGAGCAACCAGTTAGAATTTGTCATGAATATTAATGAGCGAAGATTGCTCCATTCAGAAAGCACCGGGGGGCAGCAAAGTCATTACACTGCGATGAGTGACCCCTAAACATGTCCTCTTCGCGTGTGTGTGTGTGTGTGTGTGTGTGTGTGTGTGTGGTGGCTGCAGGCCAGACCCTGTTGCATAAACCTTTTTTGAGTTCCCAAGTGCGTTTCAAGTCATTCCTGCTAAACTGCCACCTCATAACAACTCCCTTGGTTGTGTATCACCTCTTCGGCTCATATTTACCATCTGTTTCTCTGTATTCTGTCCAAACACAAAACACCCTTGCCCCAGCTACTTAGCCCTACCCTTCCACTTTGGCGGTCACGCCGAGGTGTAGGGTGTTCTGATTCTTGTTGGGTTAGAGCAATAGGGCTACATGGTCTTCCAAACGGAGGTTTCAGAGGCACGCTTCCGACTGAGGGTTATAAACACCTGTTGTTCAACTTATTATTGTCCATTTCTTTAGCATTTAATTATTGTTACTACCTTGCTGTTCTCCTTGGAGCTAACTAGCTGACATAATATCGTGATGGTGTGCATTTTTGCATTACCCCCTTTGATGGCATATGACACCTAAAATTTAAAGGTGTTATTGATAACATTCAGCCACTAAATGCGGCCTTCCATCTCCCCCTTCCATTGCTTTCATGTCCCAAAACCACTGTTGTTCGATTCATCTGCCCCTTCAAGTGGTTGCCAGTTTCCTACACTACCTAATGTGGCAAACACTAGCCAGCTAACGTCAGTGTTCCTAACACTAGCTAACATTAACGTCTCTAACACTAACTAGCTAACGTTAGGCAGTGCGGTATGCTCGGTGCATACGGTAGAATTTTTTTGTTTTTTTTCATTAAAGTAGCAACTACCAAGACTCTTGATGCTGACAAAATGCAGATACCACGTGATGCCAACTCTGGTATGCTATTGGCTCACAAACCTTGTAAGAAGCTTGCATCAATGGTCAGCATTCTTACACAGAGATAAACCAAATAATCATTTTTGACCTGACAAACTTAAAATGATTAATTCACAGTCATAGTAATGTTTTAAAGGAAAAGAGATATTATTCTGCCTCTTTCTACAACCTCCGTAGATATATTATTAATTTGAAAAACGTATTTGTCTACATAAAAATGTTTTCAATATGACCTTTAAATAAAGTCAGGCAGTGAAGTTACTGCACTTGGTACCTCCACTAATATCAGTGCAGACTGGCAGAGTAGGAGCACAGGTGGCTAATGTAAGCCTATAAGGCATCACTAGTGGGTAATGAAGCAGTGTACATGCTTTTTTTTAAATATCCATCAGATGAATGCTACCAGGAATGTCACAGTAAAGTAAAGAGAAATCATCACAGTTGAAGGTGGCATATTTGTCACCTCGAGTCATTGATGACAACCGATGACCTATGAGTGTTCTGAAGGGTTTTCCCAGTTTATAGGGAGTGTTTTCATCCCCTTCCTCTTTGTAACTCTGTTATGTGGGGCAAGATGGCTCTTGAAAATGAGGGTCAAGGGTAAATTGGAAATGGGATTGAGCCAAAGTCACAGCTGCTTCCATCACTGTTCAGTTTATTTGACATGTACTCCACAGCACTGATCTGACAGATTAGTAGCGTGGGATTGTGTTTCATAACAATCACTTGTATTCACATGTGGGGTATTAACAGCTTTGCTTTTTTCAAATTTCTTTACACTATTCCAAATGAGCTCGATCTCATTCGTCGTCTGGAAAGAGAACTATGGTGTCGTTTGGTGAGAGAATAAAAAACAGTGAGCAAAAATACAAAGTTGAAATGTAAACGTCTTTAAGGATGTGTAAATGATAGCCAAAAGGTCCTTATCCTTGAGCATTTCCAAAGGGAACTGGGAGGCAAACTGCAGTCTCAAGTGATTGTCATACAAATCTAGATGAAGATAGTGTGTCTACTCATCTATCAAGATTCCAGTGCCTTTTGGTGGTACAAAGTCCTGAGAACAGCTGAAAGCAACTATCAAACTCAAATTACTTTGCCAATTACTTGTTTCTTTTCATTCTGGTGCGGCTTTGGTGGTAAGCTGCCCTCACTTGTATTGAAAATGTTCAGACGATCTTGTGGAGTGATTACTTCCACATCTAGGGCCCAGACAGGATTTGGGGGCCACGCAGTCAGAGTTTGTGCGTTCCTTCCCAGCCTAATAGCAGATAATGAGGGCAGAGTAATATTGAATCACCTAATATTTACAGCAGGAATGTCTCTGACCAAGGCTCGTGATTGATGAGCGGGTTGTGCCCCAATCATCCAGTCCTAAGAAATTGCTGAGAGCCAGTGAGTCGGGTTGCAATGTTGTGTCTTTTCTCAAACAACCGCAGACAGTGACAGATAGAGCAAGCTGAGCAACTGAGGAGAGGGTGCCAGGTAGAAAGTGAAACATTTTCTGTTCACATTTTAGACGTTTATCTCCTCCATAGAGTCTCATCCACAAAGAGTGCAGCAGGGAAGCAAGCAATCACTAACCTTAGCCAATACTGTCAGAGCCAAAGAGTCAGAGTCTGCACCTTGAAAGCATTCACAAAAGTGAATGGAAAAGAGAAGAAGAAAACAACATAAAAAAAACACGAAATCAATAAGTAAAAAACCAGGACTTTGGTTGGCTCGAAGAGAGGAATGTAATTTCAGGGGGATCTTTGTAATTTCGATGAAAGCCACATAAAACAGATGGGAACAAATGAAAACCACCCACCAGGCGAAAGGGTAAAGCTATTTTGTGGTTAAAAATTAAACCCCAGTGAAACACTCATCTTGTAAACGGACAGAGGGGGAAAGAGAAACAGGTTTTAGGTGATTTGAGCTGGCGAAGGGTGAAGAGAGGAAACAGCGGTTCGACCTTGAGTCGCCCCCTTTTGATTTCCTTATCGGGTCACTGACAGATAAGGAGGGAAGTAGGTTTCCAACAGCTCTGAGCTGGTTAGAGAGCAGTTTTTGTTTTATCGGCAGATGAATGTGCTTTGAATCACTTCCAGCTATCAGCATTTTCCAGTCAGTCACCTGCTTTTGCTTAATCCTCTTCTCAGGCTTCCCCTTAGCCCTGTGAGAACAATATGGTAACACCTCGCTATGGTTTTAAAGAGTAAGGTTGTTACAATTTCATTTGTGTCTGTGAGGTGTTTGTGAGTGGCATTTGTTGACGTGTCAGTTTAAATCTGGACTTTAAGTGTTTCTGTGCCGATGCTCTTGGCCAACATCGTTAATAATGTTGACTCCCTCCTTTGTTTAGTCATCACTTCCTGTGCAGAAATTGCTATTCTCCAGAAAGAGCAGTATTTAAAAACCACATGTGAACGCTGGTAATAGATTGGCTCAAAACAGATCCAAATACTCACATTTGCCATAGTTGGATGGTCTGCTCGATCACTGGTTCTATAATCTCTATAAACATATACAGATTGCATATAAGTGCAGAATCTGTAGGCAAGGGGGTGTGGACGTGCCAAGGTTTCAGAAGTGTTCTGGTTTCCATTTGTAGTCTGAGTACTATTGCCAAATCTCATTTGAGTGTTGCATTGGCGAAAAAATTCAGTCGTGGAACTCATCTACTAGTCATCGACAATTAAGCTGAAACTAATTTCGCCGTTCTCACGTCTCAAGATGCTTCTCCGAATGGAAACAAGGAACTGAACACAGTATTGGAAGTTTTTGCCTGGACATCTGTTATCCGAATGTCCAGTGGCTATACCAGAAGCCCCAAGAGGCCGTTGCCCTCAGGGGCAAATTCATCCTCAGATGATTGCCCATGGGTTCTGAGATGCACTTAAGGTTTCCTCAATAAGTAGCAGCTACGATCCTCAGATGAGGGTTTGACAATTGTTTCTATTTTTTCTTTTTTACTCTATCGACGGTGATATGTTGTGGTTTCTATCTTGTGACAAACATACTTAATGTAAGTCGATTTAGACAAAAGCATCTGCTAAATGCCCTCATTGTAAATGTAAAGGAAATTGGCTAGCCAGTCCACATGGATGCATTGCCATTAATGTTTGTATAGACATTCATGGTCCCCAGGGGATGTGGTCTATTGACTTCGGTGATCCTTTGACTGTCCCTCTAGAACCATGAATTTGACATTTATGTTTTAAGTGAAATGTCTCAACAACTGTTTATTGGAATATGTTTTGACAGACATTCATGCCCTCCTTAGGGCCGGCTGAATTGTTTAGCATCGTCATCAGGCTGGAATCTTTTTAGAATTTTTTCCAGCTATGGTTTATGACCACTTACTTGCAAAACTACTGACAATACCCATTTGCTCCAGCTGTACTTTGTGTGGCATGTTAGCATTGCCAGTGCAAGCATTTTGCCATATTAGCGTTAGCATTTAGCACACCGAGTGGATCAGACTGTTGTGTGTAGTTTATATCCGAACCAGCAATCAGTCATCAGTCAATCTTACATACCGTGAGAAATGCTATTATTAAAATACCATTATAGCAACATGTGTGAAGGTCACCAGCACGAGATGGACACATGCAACGAGCCAGTGGAAGGATGTATTGTCTTCCTGTGTGCTGCAGCACGTCCTGTCACTCTTACAGTAATCACTCAAATCAACCTGAACTAATGTTTCCACTTTCGCTGTTATGACCGGCCAGAGTTGTTGACCCCCATCGCCCTACTGCTCTTCCTTTTTACTTCATCGAGCTTCCTCTGCACCTCGCTGCTTCGTCTGCTGTCTTCTCCCCTCCCTCACTTCCTTTTCTCCAGTAACACAACAGCAAATGTAACATCAAAATGTAGTTTCTAAAACTCTAATAGACAGGAGGCTCAGGGAAGTTTAGCTGGCTTATCCTCCACACATCCTGGTTCTCACTCTCTGGATGTGACTCACGCTCATCTCACTGGCTTCCTCGAGTGCTGTAATGCTGTCAGTCTTTCTGTATCAGTCTCTCTCCGTTTTTCTCAATCTCCCTCAAGTGTTACACTGATAAATCCCCACTGGCTCTCTTTCTCTTAAGTGACTGTGCTGACACTGTAAAGCCCCACTGACTTGTCCATTAACCTCTCATTCTCTCTTTATTTCTATCATCACATTCTGCTTTAGTTTTCTCCTCTCTTTTTTTTTTCTCCCTCCCTCTCTCCAGCTCAAGACCAGCAGACGTCTCTCCTCACAGCTGTGCATTGTTGAGCGCTCTCTGAGCCACTTCTCCGAGCGTATCGGTCTCACTTCCGCCGCGCTAATCAGTGCTGCTGGTGTGACTACTCCACACGTCGAACACACTCACTTAAAAGCCCTGCGCTCGTGCTGTTGGACTAAAACAAGCACAAAGGCATTTGAGCTCACATTCACAAGCACATACTCTCTTTTCTCTTTGGCCCCGAGGACATCATAGAACCATCTCTTAACATTGGAGTATCAACATGACCATAACTGAGTACAACATTGCTAAAGCAGGATGTTCAAGGTTTAACTATAAGTATAATTATTTAGAATGTAAGAAGAAATCATTACATGTATACACAATACAAGTTTATGTACAATATACAACTCACACTGTACTTAAACTTAGAAAAAAAACAAAACGTTAAAGTTGCACTCATCAAGATTTTTATAATGACAATGGATCTAATGACTATGCGTAATGTAAAATGGGTTCCCACTGTTCTACAGAGCGTTTTTGCATCTTTCAGCTGATGGTTTTGGTTTTAAAGGGACAGTTCACTCTTGAATGTATTCAAAAAACTTATTTTTCCTCATCTGTGTGTTGCTATTTTTCCATCTAGATTGTTTTGGTGTGAGTTGCTGAGTTTTTGAGGCTGTTGTCTGCCTTCACTCCAATATAATTGGCATGTGGTGCTCAAAGTGACTTTTGAAAAACTCAGCAGCCCCGTCTTTCTTTCCAGAAATCATGACCCGTTGGCTCAAAATAATCCACTGACCTTGCTGGGAGCAGTTTCATGTAGGAGCTACTTTCTTCCTACCAAACCACACCTGTTTACAGGTGAAGGTGTGCATCGACTCTATGGACGAGAGGTTGTGCTCCTCCGGACAGCTCGGGATGTAAACGTTGATGGCGTCCTCTTTGAGCTGAGCTGTCACGTTAGCCAGCCTCTCCAGTCACATCCAGACAGTCTGTTCACCACGAAAACACAGTTCATTTTGGGGTGAACTCTCTCATTCAGGCACGCAACCGACCTGTTTTGGCTCTCATTAGTCCCGTTTCCAGCAGCAAGAGGCAGCTGCTTTCAGTGATAAACCTCTGATAAACCATCCACTTTGGTTCCTAAACCCAGAACCAAAGTTTAAGAGAAGTTAGTGTCTAGTTGGAGAACATCATGGAAAATTTAGCAGCTAAAGAGCGAGATAGCTTTCTTAGAAGTTGGTGGAGACAAACACTGAGCTGAAAGGAGAAAGAAAGAAGACTCCATATACTAAATGTTACTGTTGCTATGTTTCTTCTAGATGTGTGAATAAGCAGCTGTTTGCTAACCGTAAAACTAAAGAAATAATGATGATATATAGTTTAACATTTAATGGTAATAAAAGTAAGAAAGAGGGCTTTTGAAGGACTTCAGTGAAGTTTCATGTGTTTCCCTCCAGCGCTGGAATGCTCAGTCATATTTTGCTGCGACCATAATACTGTCAAATTTTTCCCAAGGAACTGTTTAATTTTGTTTGGTATGAAGCTGTGGGGAATTCTTGGCATTTGAGCTTTGTTTTGGTAAAGCGCTGGGTTGTCGTGGCTGCAGTGTAGCAGGACGTGTTGCTCTGTCTCCGGCTCTCGCTTGTTGGCTGAACGGACACCGTCTGTCTTACCAACTTTGCCAGGTTTGCCTGAGACTGTCCACCAGTCTCTATGAAAAGGTTGTAGTCACTGTGTTCTTATTCAGATAATGTCTTCCTGGATACACTCAGACTGGCCTCTCTTTCTCCTCCACTCCATCATAGCCAGTCCAACACTGTCCTCAATATCGGGTCCTCCCCAGCTCGGCCGAACGCGAAAAAGTTTCTTCCAAATTTCATCAAAAGCTAGGAACCGGCACACCCCGCCTACAGCCTCTGCGTCAATGACAAGCGGATAAAGAGACTTGAGCGAGGGAGACTTAGAGAGAAATATTAGAGAAAAAGGAGCAGGAAGGAGAGAAAGTGTTACGCAATGTGTTATTTTTGGGATTGTCGAAAAAAAAAAAACTGCCACACTCATGTTAATACGATGCTGGAAGCCTGTGAGAGAGGCGTGTGTGTGCGGTATCTCCCGTCCTGGCTTGATTGGTAGACCAGCGTCAGTGTGTGTGTGTGTGTGTGTGTGTGTGTGTGTGTGAAAGAGAGAGAGAGAGAGAGAACGGCTGAAAACTTCATGCAGTTCCTCACATCACCATGTCATTGCTGAATCATATCTCTCCCCTCCATATTCTCCACCTGTGCTCGCCTTAATTTGCTCCTTACCTTGAAAAACCTTTCTGCCTCTCCGCTAACGCTCGTTCCTTCCACACCGGTCCTCCAGAGCTGCAGTGAGACATATTACCCCTCTTTACCAGGCTGGCTTTGAAATTTGCTGGTGATTTAGTGAGGTTATTTATTCCAACTCACTCTGCTATTAAAGGATAATGTCGTTTTATTACAACTCTGGCCTCGTTTTCCATCGTCGCTATTATAATAATGACATTGTGCTCACCAGTGATTACCGAGAATGCAAGGACACGGCTGAAATGAAGCACGGATGGGCAAGAAACGCGCAAGTTCTGAAGAAACCCTCAGGTCAGCCAAACTTGCCGTTGTAAACAACCAAATCACAGTTTATTGACTGGCTTAATGATTCCGCCTTGATGGCCTGTACTTGTAGTTTTACAGTTTTCTTGTAATAAGGGATTATTACCGACCTTTCAGGTGCTATTTTGATCCCACCTTTAAATGTTTACAGCCTCTCTGATCATCTGATCGCATTTTAGAGGGAAATATTGTGCTTTTTCCTTCACTACGTCATATTGAGTTCGTAGTTACTTTGCAGATTTAGATCATTGATACAAAATATGAATCATCGAATACATTCTGATGTATCATTAATGTTAACTACCCAGCAGAAAATGAAGTAGATTAAATAAGCCCGACATTTACCTTGTACATGAATGCATCACTGATTATAATCCATATGATTCTGAAATGGGTTGATGATGATTAATGAGGGGTACCTTTTTATCAGTGCTCCAAATGCGTAGTATATGATTTATACCGCTAAAAAAATGTGAAGAACAAATGTAGTTTGATTACATCATGAAGTAGCATGTGACACAGAAATGTTCATGGACAAGATCATATATTAAAGGTATGTTCACATAACATTAGGACCCTTCACCGACTTCCTGGTGTTCAGCCCAAAACCAGCCCGGCTGTGTTGGTTGAGGTGTGTTGGTTCTGTTACCGACATAAAATACAATCCGACAATAGTTTTATGTTTCTGTCTTGAAGCTGTAAAGTAAACAGAAATGGCGTTCACATTACTAAGTAACCCACAAGTGGCCCTAACGACTCTGAAACTCAAGCCTGCAACTCCCATCCAGTTAGTTAGAACGCCTCTTGAAGAAGCCTCTTGGATGAGAGGTGAAACGTCTTCAAGAAACTGAAACACGTCAAATTGCGTACGATACACCGCTCAGAATGTTGCTAAGTAATCGACCAGGAATGTGCTCTTGTTTGACTAACGCAGCTTGCCAGATGACATTTTGTATTGTGAGGAAGTTCAGATTCAAACCTTTTGTTCCATATAAATGAATCTGGGGCTCGTCTTTTCTGGGTTGTTGTCTGTTTGAACACAGACTTATCATCACTCCCCACTCCCTGCTTCCTTGTTTGAAGTGATGAGGTCAGAGCCTACGCTCCTATCACCAACCCTGTATTTGACACCGACATATAATCTCTTCCACGTCAGTTAGCTGACTGAACTTCTGGAAACTGTCGACGAAACTACAAAAATACGACTCACGATGTAATAAACCATAATTCTCCTTTAATTTAGTAGGTTCTCATTATTGCTGGGCGCTTTGAGAGCGGCTGTCAGCTCAACACTCAAAATGTAAAAATGTACATTTCAAAAAGTCCGAAGGCCAAGAGATTTTTTTTCTTAAAAGGGGCCGCAGGAGACACATCTGTCATTGCCGGGATGAAAACCTGCACTTTCTTTCTCGTGCTGTGTTATTCAACCAGAGTGGACATTATTTGAGCTGGCATACGCAGGTTTGGCCGGGATAAACAGCAAAACACAGAGCGGCGTCCAAGCACCATAATCAGAATCATATACAAGTTGGCCAACTGGTCATTATAATACACTCAGAGCGGGGCGTCCCGGGCCGAGCCAGAGAACAAGAAAAATCACTTAAAGCTTTGTCTCCTGCGCTGACAGATTTGCTGAGGAGCAAAAGTGAACTGCCTGTCATTTAAAAAACATTTAGGGGTGTATTTCTGTTGACGCCAGATCTGAACCCTGCCCGTGACCTCTGACTTTAAATGTCAAGACAGAGCTGTGGAAAGATACCGTAGATGACTGGAGGTAGCATTTCGAGTCTTGTCTGTTCTTTTTTATCTCAACATGTGTCTGTTACCAGAGAACTGTTTGACTTAGAGCTGATCTACAAAACGTACCTCGCATGTTTATCACTCCTGTGGGAATGACAGAATCAATCCACCATTGATGAAGTCTAGAATCGAGTTTTTAAGTTATTTCCATCAATTAACTCTGGTGAGCAGGGTGATAATTTTCCTGTCAGAGAGCATATTCCCATCTTTGGGGGAAGAATCCTGAGTCAGGGGCCAAACCACCACACTTACAGTATGCTCACATTCACACACACACACTCTCCTCATGCATGCAGTAATGAGTTTCATGGCTGAGTGATTTATGCATTTAAAATGTGGCCACGTTGTCCTTTAACCGTCCACAACGAGATAACAGAAAACACATCAGCTGCCCGACAGACGGAGACGGTGAAATGCTGCTGGCCCCGGCCTGTGCGGCTGCAGGAAAGGTCATTCGCCCCATCCCCTACCAGCCAATGGTAATTACTCTGCTACGAGGGGCGAGGAAAAAACATATTTTTCATTGTATGTGATAGAAATGTAAATGAAGGGGAAAGGAGGAGAGCGCAGTAAGGCATCAAAATTACTCCCTAATTTGTTTTTGGGCTCATTAATGTAGATCCTCGCCGACACACACACACACACACACGGTCCCACGACTAGATTAGAAATACGTTGCGTAACCAGTGAACCACAATATAGGCTATAATCACTGTGAGACATGCTGCAGGATAAATGACATATATGATGTCTTTTTTTTTCCCTTCATGAGAAGAGCTTCCATGATAATGAATTCCAGGCTGATCCAAAAGCAGCCAGTCGGGACTAATCCTTTTACTCCCTCCTGATCACCAGAGCTCGGTCTGACTGCAACACCTGCCCCCTTCTGGGGCGCAATGGGAAACATCAGCAAGAAGAGCTGAGATTTTATTGTATCTTTTCTGATTTTTCTTAGATAATAAGGACTTTTCTTCTGAGATATGTAGCTGTAAGAACAGACCTCAGTTCAGGCCTTTTTGGCTGAAGCATGTGGATGTAAAGACCCATACAGGCTGGCGTTTTAATTACATTATTAGATATTGATTTTTCTGACTAACTCCATAGTTTGTTCTCGTTTAAGGAAGTTTAACAGCTACTGTAGCCAGTATCTGAAAAGGATGCTGGTCTTTGGATGGCCAGAGCACACGGATTTAAAAAGAATCATCCTCTGCTAGTTATGTACAATAAGCCAACGCATCCTCATAGCTAAACGACTGAACAGGTCGATTGCCAGTGACTCCCAAAACGCTGTTTTCAAAACGACATGCGTACCAGCGACGGGCATACCGTTCCTTTGTCATACACTTGCAGTTTGGTTAGGTTCAGGAAAACATCATGTGTCGGCTTAAAATGACTATGTTACACGTTAGGGTTACAAGTGTACCTATGTTATATATGTAACTTCAGTTATGTGACATAACATAACCACATTAGTAAGTTAAAATAACTCGCCATTGACTTTTGTTTTCTCCTCCGGTCTCCTGCATGAAAGTCCTGTGCTGGTTTAAAGATTTGAATTAGTAAGCGTTAAATTCCACTAGGTGCTGTTGGTACATTTCGGTCACTCAGTACCAAAAAGATTCATACCCACCTGTTGCAAAAAAGGATTTTGTTTTCATAAGGAATTCCTTAAAGGTAGGGAAGACGATTCTGGAGAAAGATAGCTGATTGTTGTGTCTCATTCCCACACAAAGCATCAGTTTTCAACAACCTGGGAATGAGACTTTCCTTCTCCAGAATGGCCTCCCCTACCTTTAAGTTCTGTGCAGCAGTCGAATCATTTTCCTTTTGGTCACCAGTGCTGCTGACTCAGAAAGGTTTTACTTGATTTGAATGAGTTGTAAATTCTAACGATGGTCTGAATGATGATCCACAATGCTGACTTGACACCTATCCAGGCAAACTGTCGTCGGAACACACCAAAAGGCCTGTTGGCTTGTTCAGGCACTGTCATGCTTCTGTGCTCTCCTGAAGCTTCTTTTTCCTACCTCATGTTAGTTTAAGAACAGAGAGAACACAGTCCAGGGAGAAGGGCAGTCGATGCACGAGTGACTTAAAGGAAGCAGCTTACGGCAGCACTACTTTGATGTGTGGACTTCACTGCAGGTCCCGCCGGGCGGCCCCAAGCAGCAGCAGCTCTCACTTTACCGCGACACCTCAGCAGACCATTGAGAGCCGCTAACATGGACCCGAGAGAGTTGTGTTTCCCCGCGCCGCCTGCACTCTGCTGAGCTCCTGCATGACTTCTTAACTTCTGGGAGGGTCACAGATGGTGCCGATTCTCAACTTGTGTGCGAGAGTTTTTGCTTCTTCCCCCAGCTGTCACACACATGCTGTAGCATTTCTAGGTGGAGATTTTTTCACTGTCATTGCTTCACTTCAGCCGCTTTAAAGCAACATTATGTAGAACTTGGCATTTTGTGTGATCTAGTTCCCCCAACAGTTCCTTGATGAGTTTAATACCTTACAAAGATTTGGGGAAAGGTAATCTAAGCTTTGTCTAGTTTGTCTATTTAGTCTGTTTAGGCATAAAAAAGTCAGTCACTGAAGATCTTATACATTCTTCCCCAAAACTACATAGTGCACCTTTAAAGCGATAAATAGATGAGTTTAAGTTAACAGAAAAATATTTGACAGCAACTTTGATAACTGATCTTAAATCTAAAATGCAATTATTTTGATAATCGTACAAAAACTGACAGTTCTAGGTTTTAAATGTGAGGATTTTGCTTCTTTTCTTACAGTGTAATAAATTACAGTACACACTCAGCTGTGCCTCGGATTCAGCTGCGCCATTGTGCGTTCATCATCTCTGCAAAGCTCAGCCTCTGAGGTACTGCTGCAGCGATGAGTGAGATGGAAAACAAGATGAAGAGAAAGCTGATTTAATTCTTATTTATGGCTGCGGACGCGCTGCCAGGCCCGACCCGCTCAGGTAAACAAAATTAGTGGCAACATAATCTCTGTAAAGTCGGCGATTTGCAGAATTGTTTTATGGGGCAAATGAAATAGAAGGAATCGAGGGGAAAACCAAAATGACTGGAATAAAGAGGTCGTACCGGGACACGCGGAAGAAATCCTTGATCCTGCGGACGCACTCCGTGACCTTCACCCGTCCCGGCGCTCTTTCACCACAGCCATTTGTCCATACGTCAGCCTTTAAGAGCTGGCTATTACCATAATGAGTAGGTGTGCTCCGAACCCGTTTTTTGCAAAAATATTCGGCAGCCTATCGCTTGCCGCTCCGGGCCAACAGCGCTCGCTCTTCTTATCCACACACCCCCACCCTCCATCCTCATCTGGGCTATTAGGCCCATTTCACAGTGGCTGTGCACAGTGGCTCCAGCGGGTATTAGCCATGAGGAGAGCGATGGTTTCCCACCGTCCCCGCAGCGAGCGCTCAGCCAAACCTGGCCTCTCTCACCGCCTGACCTCACGCTCAAGTGGCCGTGCAAAGAATATGTCTTGGAGCAGAAAGGAAAAACAACAAGGTTGAAAACCCCCAGAAGGGGGAATGAAAATCCTTATGTGCATTTAATTGCAGCCGCCGTGTCGGTTTCCAGCGCGCCGTTGTCCGCGGTTTACTCCACCGAGCCGCTGCCTAATGACAAACTGCGTTATGTGTATTTATTCGTCGCCCTCGGTGTTTTTAATTCTGATTGACGGCGCCCGACTCTGCCAGATATTCTCCTCACACCTTCCCGCCTCGCTCTCTTCCTGCCTCTGGTATCTCCATCAGGCTCCGGTTGTGTTTTCTAATTGGCCGCTCTAACTCATTTTTCAAGGGCGGGGAAGTTTATTTGTTTTCTGTCCCTGCGCTGAAACCGCAGAGAGGCTAATGCCCCAATCTCTCCGCTGCAGAATCTGGGGCGGGGAGTTTGTTTGTGAAATTGACATTCCTGGCCCTCAATATGGAGGCAGTGAAATATGCGTTTTTTTTTTCTTCTTGTCGTGTTTGTGGTAATTTCACAGTTCAGTAGTCGTGGGAGCGCTCTCCAGCTTGGCAGGCGGGGTGCCGCAGTTTACTTTCAATTGTGGGATGTTACGCCGTTCTAGTCCTTTTATCAGACAATCGCACGATGTTCACCTCTTGAAGTTGCTTATATCTAATGAAAGAAGGGAAACTCAATCGCCTCTTCACCTTTTCCAAACTCAGTCGACGGGGTTATTTCTGCTCCTGCAGCCGGCTCCAGCTCTAAGAAATACTTGCAGAGGTAAGGCTCCGGTCTACTCTTCATGCTGAAGGCAGATTATATTAAATTTGACAAAGGTCTGCTGATAAATGTTTATCCTGGGTCTCAAAGTGGGTAACACAACAGATCCTTCTTTATGAATTATGGGAGGATGTGACTCCCTCTCCCCACCGCCGCTTGGACTCGGCTCCAGTTTTCCTTTCTGTGGCAGCGCACGGACTCATTACAAAGCCATGAAAGGATATGAACCGCTAAGTACCCCCGCACGGGGCAACGCAAAGTCCTTACACTTGCACAAACAGAGACATAAATACATGTGACAAACACAAACACACAGAATCTCTTCTCAGAAATCCCCGCACTCGCTCACAAACGCACATTCTTTTTCACAATTCATTGAACAGCCACTCAGGCCTTCCCGTGACTCAGCCCGGAGGATGTTCATTTTCACAAACGACCATGTGAATCACTTTATTCCACTTCAGAAAACTCAATAATCTACAGAGCAGCTCATCGCCAACTCAGGCTCTCCTTACCTAAATCCAGCCCGGGCTTCACTTTATCTCCTGACAGTCTGGCAGCTCAGCGGCCACATTTCCATCGCTTGAAATTTCAAGTATGTATTTAAGGTGTCATGACAAAAGAGCAATTTGAAAGTTTCACATTTAATTGAAGCAGGACAAAGCTGTTGATTAGGAGAGGATGACTGAACCCTGCTTGTTCAGTTTTACAGTATAACAATTTAAAAGTGGCTTTGCATTATATCATTTTATGTTGTGAGTGGAATCTGTCAGAAATGTCATAGTAGGTCTCCTGTCTATGCACAGCTAATACTCTTGTTCAGTCATTAATTGATGTAAAAGCTTCGCCTGAATCTCACAATCTCTGAGTCCGGTCAGACTTTGACGGTACAGAGCAGAGAGAGAGTGATACTGGCAGCCATCTTTTTCTCGAGGGACAGCTTGGCAGCAGGATGGGAGCTGGTCTGGCACCCGTCAACCTCCTGCTGTGGCTGAAGCCCATCCATTAAGTAGATGGCACCGGTGTTTAAGAATACTTTTATGTAAATGAGACAGAAAATCAATAGTAGCCTTACTTATTGAATCGTTGGATCCCACAGCAGCAGCTTGAACCACCATGCAATGATGAAAATTGTCCCACTGCAGACTTTTGTAACGGTGGATATCCAAAATATTCTGGTTTGTGGAACACAGTGGAAATACAAATCAGAACCGAGAACAAAGTAGCAGAATATTAACCAAATAAAACATGAAACCGGGTCAGTTTGTTTATTCAGTTTATCCATGAATTAGTCATGACAATGAAGAGAGTTTGATATTTTAGTTTGTTTCGGCATAAAAAATCAGTCAGTGTAGATCTTTCTCTTCCGATTTAAAATTTCTTCCCCAAAACAACACAGTGCACCTTTCAGACTGCTGGCTTGTTAAAACTTTTCCATCCATTTCTGTTCGAGGAGCGCTCAGTCGGCGCCGAGTTCCAAAGAGATACAGGAGTGAGAGGTATTTCAAGTGACGAAGAGGACGGATGTGACACATCAGGAAAACAGAACAGAGAGCCACATTGGCAATGGGAAAGAAGTCAATCCCCTACTTTAGGCAGACACATGCACGCTAATTTTGGTATGAAAATGGTCCTGTACAATGTGACCTGTACAAGATTGGTTAATGTGTATTGAAGAAAGGATTGATGGATGTGTCACTTTTCATACAGAAGGCCAGCTTAGCTTATTCCTGTCATCCCGTCTTGAACCTTGAATTGCATCTGCATTTTTTATATAATGGATTAGTCTTGCCAATTGCTTTCTGCCAAGAAATTGTGAAAAGTGCTCATCCCAATTTCCCAAAGCGACATCTCCTCCTTTTGTCCAACCAACAGTCCAAAACCTAAAGACTCTGCCTTTACTATCATAAACGACAAAGACAAGCAGTAAATCCTCCCATTAAAGAAGCTGGAAGCAGCGATTGTTGGACAGTTTTGCTTGAAAAAAATGACTGACACCGTTAGAATACATATTTTCAATGCCTTTCCCTTTCTAGAGTGACTTCACGAGTTGTGCCCCACTGACTCCCTCCCTCTCTCCTTTATAAAGCGTGCAGAGTGGATGTGTAAAGTGTGCGTACTATATTAGGCCGTGCTGCTCTCCCTCAGCTCTGTGCTATTTGTTCTGACAGGTGCTGTGACGTTATTTGTTTGGGTGGAAAAATGGAGCTCAGCACTGGATCGGAGCAGCCACTGGGCTCGACCCCCGGTTAGTTCCATTTGCTTCCCCTCGACAGAGTCCCCTCCCCGCAGCCTGCACTTTAAGCAGCACTAATACCGTCTCTTAACTTTAACATTTAGAGAAGAACCTGTTCCACCGTGCCCCTACATATGGAAAGATAAAATCAGCACCGAGCTTTGGTTAGAGACGGCAAGTAGTCCAGTAATGACTTCCTCAGGCCGTGTGGAATCCAAACCTATAGTTAAGGTCAGGACATGACTGTTATTAATGGAAGTTAATATAATACTAATGTCTGTGTGCGCATCCACACACATGCGAAACTTGTCGTCTCTCTTGTTGATTTAATTACAGTGACTTCAGGAAACTGTGGCACCCGACCGTGACTTCGCAGTAACCACTGTCACTTCTGGAAAAGCTCTTTCCTGCAGCGCACCGCCGTTTCTCTTGATGAATGCGAAAAGACAGCAGTAGCTAAGAAGTTTAAGGGAGCGAGGCTGCGGCTGGCTTCATCCCGTGTTTCCGCATCCAGTCCGGTGCTGGCAGCTCCAGCTCATTTCTGGTTTCTCAAGAAGGAAACTCTGCAAACCAGAAAAGGCAGATAGAGATCAATCTGACAGAATCTCAGAGATTTACAGCAACAGGATGAGATAACGCAGGCTGATGCTGAGTGTGTTTGTCAGGTTTCAGGGCAGGCTTCTTTTAGTCTTATTGAGTAGTCAAACCCGGAGCCAGGGGTCAAACCAAACCTGAGGAGAAGGTCCTCAGGGTACAAAACTTACTCAATCTGAACGATCAAGCGTCTTCTCGTCTCAACCTGTAAGAAACTGACCTTTTCATATTTTGGTTGCAAAATCAAGTTGAGATAAACTCTTGGTTCAAAAGAGCAACGTTGTTCATCACTGTGTGTGAGCGGAGGCATGTCGGGTCACTTAATCATCATTGTCCAGCTCTTCAGACAGGCTAATTTTCTATATGGCTGAAAAGTGATCCGCAAATAGTGCACTTTAACTGGGCGCCGCTCCACTGATGTCGAGATAGCATGTGCATTCGTTCTGTTTAAGGAGTGGAAGAGTGATTTGTACCCTCAGGTCAGCCCCACAGCGGTATCAATCACGCAAGTGAGCAACACTTTTTTCTAACGCTGCGGTGCTGTTTTCACCGCTGTCAGCATGGCGTTTATTGGCGTGGCAATAAAACTTAAAAGCTCGGATTTATTACAGTCCGCCGTTAGTTTTGAGACGATTGCATCTAAAGTCGAAAGAATTATGTGTGATTAGTTTTTGTTCTTTGTGCTAAGCTAAGCTACCTGGCTACAGGGTGCAGCCAGTGTCAGGGCTGTGGGCTTCTCGCGGCAGGAGCCTGTCCTAGAGAGAAAGCAATCTCATTGGATGTTCAGCTAAGCCAGTCGGTGCAAGACATGGTTTAACTTCAACTTCAACTTTGGTCGAGACACCGGTGAGTGAGGCAGTGCAATAGTTAGTTTTCGTCCACCTCTAGTTCTAGTTAGTTTTATGTTGGTTGGGTGTGTTTTGGTAACCTGACTCTCGCCAGATGCATTTCGTTCCGCCTAGCTCCACTCACATACATCTGGGATCGCTCCCGTTAGCAGGGATTTCAGCACCAGATTTTCAGGTAGAGCCAATCAGGACCGCCGGGCGGGAGTTTCATAGATGTGACGTAGCGGAGAAGCGACTGTTTTGATTCAGACAACAATGGCGGCTCGCATCGAGGAAGCAAGCGTCAACATTGATGCTGCCATTTCATCCGTGTTGTCCAATCTACCCAATATTTTTTCGTTAAAAGAACATCAGAGAACGGCTCTGAAGGCTTTTGTTGGTGGAAACGATGGTTTTGCCCTTCTCCCGACCGGATTTGGCAAGAGCTTGATCAACCAAATGGCTCCGCTGTGAGTGGTTGAAGTAGCAAGTCAATAAAGATAATAATAAGTAACAATAGACCAATAAAGTGGTTTATCCAATCATCAATCAGTTATCCAAGGATCAATCTCCAATGGAGCGATCCCAGATGGATGAGTGGAGCTAGGCTGAGCGAAATGCATCTGGCGAGAGTCAGGTTAGTGTTTTGGCCCTTATATTTAACGAACAGATACACTATGAAAGTCGTATCTAACTTCACACCTACAACCTAAAGCAACAGTATTTCTCAAAATGTCGACCTGGCACCAATCACCTCTCCATTCCCCACCTCTCCATCAAACTACCCGCAAGCAAAATTCAATCAAAGTAGCTGAAAGCATTTTGAGTCACTTTGATAATTAAATTATTGTGTCCATTGTTCAGATGACTCACCTGTGCTGTGTTGTTTCATGGCTCTCCCGGCAAAATTGCTTTGCACACATATAGCTCAGTAAAAAGTTTATGACCAGCCTTGTCCCGGTCTTATCAGCCTATTAGCTGCAGCCGTTTTCACAGCGGAGCGACATTTCATTTAAAGTGAAGTTACGGCTCAGTGTTATGGTTCGCTGGCAGGAGTCTGCAATATGTTATAACACTGCTTGCAATCCTGCAGCAAGTGTGAAGTCTAGCCATCCCGCTTCAGGGCACACACAGTCAAACACATCCACACTCTCCTCGGACTGGCAGTTGGTCCAAACACAGTGGTAGGAGGGGTAGGGGGGCATCGATCTGACTCCTCCAGGCCTTTTATAGCCCTGTGCCCACGCGCCAGTGCCCACCCACTGATGATGTAGTGTCAGAGCCGGCAGCATCACACACCATGGCCTGTCAGGCCTGGAGAGCGAGATTAACTCCCCTGACCAGAGTGTTCGGGGCTTGGCAGCCTGTGGCAGCCTTCCTGGGCACGGAGCGGGGAGTAGAAGACCTTAATTGGACAATACGCATGAGGTGGTGAGGGGTGAGTAGCAGGGGTTTACTGACGGGCTGGCTGGCCTCTCTCAGCCCCCGTTTGGTTTTCATCAGAGCGATTTGAGCAAGAGAAATGGGTTTCATGCTAGAGGCTCCCAGCACTTAGCCACATGTCCAGCTCTTTAATAAAGTCTGAATGCAGCCGCAGAGAGGCCAACGCTTCATCCTCACTGTACGGAATGCATACAGTGACCAGTTAAAGTGATTTGTGAGCATGCTAGTGTGTGAGCAATTTCTACTTTAAACCCATCGTCCTCAAAAGCTGAGCGAGAAGGAAAATGCTGGTCAAGATATCAGTGAATTATTGCTGCTGTCAGTTGGATAATCAGAAGATGCTGGAAACTGTTACATGTGTGGTGATATACCAATAACCAGCATCCCCTCTGACAAGCTGAGGTTTGTTCTCGCAAGTCTTCCTTCCTTTCATTCTCTTTTCATCTGATCTGAAGGAAGATCTGACTAAAGGAGGCCCAAAACCCACAAGTGGGGAGGCAGCTTAACTTACAGTATAATGTGAAATGTGGAAATGTGATAAAGACTTTTTTAGCATCTGTGTGTTTATCTTGTGATCACTGGAAACCGACTAAAGTCTGTTTGTGTTCGTTTAATTGCGCCCGTATATTCTTGCCAATCACAACCTGAGATTGGACGCGAGCCAGCTGACTGCACCCTCAGATATGTCCTCCCCGAAGAGAACTCCTTAACTCCCAGGGTAATCAAAGTCCAAACCCCCGCCAGAGCCAAACCGACAGATCTGCACATGGCGATTTCTGTTTCGACTGTTTGTCTGGAGGCAAGGAGCCAATATAGGGAAGTAGGAAGGAATTAGAAGTTTTTGGCAGTCCCACAACTCGCTCTATACTCCTCAGTTTGATTTACTACCGCTGCTACAAGACAAAAATAAAGTCTGTGTTACTCTGGGGTATGATTTCAAAGTCAATTTAGCCCTTTAATCACCTCATGGTACCAGTAACTGGACTGCAAATGACTTTTACATGTAAGTGTCTGCCGGATCTGTGTAAAGGAAAAGTGTCGACGCGGACTCTTGCCAACGGTTATCCACAGTAGTGTTCGGGACGTGAGTGTTGGGACAGCGTAGCGCCAGCTGTTACTCCACTGCTAAATCATGCGTTCTCCGCTGCTATATCACTTTGACTAAATGGCTTCTCCACTGCTGCTGCTCCACTGCTGCCCCAGCCACAGAGTTCAGAGAGCCATTTCATGGTACTCGCACTTGGAAGTGATTAACGACTGGCATCACCATGCAAATTTGAGAAAGTAATTGTCATTTTTTTGCGTCAGAAGTTAATTAAACATCTGGTCAATGACACATACAGGACCAGAGCATGGTGAAAGGTAGCCGTGTAGCAGTTATAGGTGGCTATGGGCTCTGTTGCTTTTGTATTTTCAGTGTATTACATGGTGACTGACGTTCAGCGCCTGGGACAAGGGGTCCATTACAGAAAACCTGGGGCATTTATTTCTCAACATAGTGCCCTCTTTCATCTACACACTTAGTCCAGTGGTTGTGGAGCATACAGATCCCTTCTTTGTAGGAGTCGGCGTCTTGGACCTCAAGAAAGTGGTCCACAGAAGAGATAGCATCATCACTGTCAACATGTTGACCACTGAGCCCCTTCTTTATCTCATGGAATAGGTAATAGTCTGAGGGTGTCAACTCAGGTGAAAAGGGCAGGCGTTGGGCGTGTTCAAATCTGCCATCCGTAGTCCATTTTTTCAGACGCCCCTGACATTATCGCTCTTAGAGCTAAACTGCACGTGCATGGAACGAGAGCTGTATAACTCATCCCCTTCTACCTCAGGCCATGAACTATCAATCACTGCTTGCATGTGCACAATTTGTAGAAAAGTTCTCAGACAGTGCAGCTAGATGACTACATGACAGAGTGACCTATACGGCTTGTCACTCCCAGGCATTGTAATATAACATGCCATAACATGCTCCCCTGTCAACAAGATGGAGGATTTTAGAGCTAGAAGCTTTGTCCTTATTGTGACTGCAGGAGGTAGTTTGAGAGCAAGTTGTAGCTGTCATTGAGGCAGAATAAAAATGGTTGTTGCATATGAACTCATGACTTCTTAGTGCCGTTGGCCCCAGTATGACCCAAACATCCGACCAGCCCTTCTGCACCACACTGGGAATGGATCCATCAAGGCTTTGGTTTTATTCTCTGTCTTCTGGAGTGTCAGCACTCCACATTATGAAATTAACAGGCGCTCAGTCGAGTTGCTACAATCCAGACTCATACCTGTGTATACGACCCAACCTGACTGGTCCTGAAGCTCTGTTTTTTTTTACTTCTCTTGGTTCGCCTGGCTAATGCAACATATTGGCCACATTCAGTCTCTTTCACTCTTCTCACTGGGAATCACATGTCGACCATGGACGTATAATTAGAGCTGGATACAGCGCCGGTGGCTCGGCTTCGTTCGTCCCTATGAAAGCTGGTTGGTGGTGCATGAAGCCAAAGAAATTTGACGTCAGATGGCCCGCATAGCTTCCGCAGTGTTGCGCCAATGGGGCACACACACTAGAGACTTCCCCCAGCTATAACGGCTAACCTCCAGGTTAGCCCCCGGCTAACTTGAATCAGGATAAAATTATTTAATTATGCATCTCTAGATGCATAGATCAATAGATCAAATTTGGATCGTGAACAGAGCCATTTTACATGGGTTGTAACAATACCAAAATAAATTAATAAATAAAAATTGCATTGTTGTATTCAACAGTTTTGCCCCCATGTCAGTTGCCTTCAAGGCCTGTCACTCTTTCTAGCTTGGTAGCTACTTGCAATGCATGACAAGCATGGACACAAAAGACAATTTGCATAGTCAGAGTCACAAAGAGCAACATTTTTGAATAAATTCTACGTTAGAATACCAGAAGTGAGCCCAAAACTGCAATAGAATGGCCCGAACTCAAGCTGAAACACAATACAAGACTAGATTGAGGACAGAGATGGAAAACATCACAATCGTAGTCGTAATCGACAAATAGGGATTGACTTGTATTTAATGCAAATATATTAATTGGTAATTAAATAAAGGAGGGATACAATGTATTTTTTATGTAAATAAAAAATTCCCCAACAACAGTGCAATCAAAATGTGCTAATGTTATCTTGCATAATAGTGATTTTAGTGCTATGAGCATTAGTTTGCTCATGAGGTCATTGATAAGGCAACCTTCAAGATAAAGTAGACTAAAAATACCCTCAACTCCAAGATATAGAAGCAAGAACGCTCCTTTCCAGCAATTTCTGTTCAACACTCAGAGTTGCACACAGTCACATCTGGCAGAATTATATCGGTAACATCTGTTGTCCCATCTTTCATTTTCTTCCCCATTTTTCCAGACTTCATCCTTAACTCCTGCTTCTGTAACCTTGAGTCTGCAAACGCCTGGTGGCCTGGACACCTACAGCACACAGAGGCTTCACCACGTGTTTAAAAAGGTGATTACACGCTCACGGACTGATGAGCGAAAATTAGCGTTTCCCGCCTGTTGCCCGGGCAACAGAAATCTGACAGCTGACAGTTATTTTGAGAGCTTGTCAACAGCTGCCTGTTAAAACCACAACCAGCACTCATAAAGAGCTAAAAGTATCCAGATGGTGCTACGAACCAGCTGATGTAACAATACGTTCATTTGGCTCCACTGTGTAAAAATAAAGTCGAAAAGCAGGATAGAAACATTAACCACTGCAGGCAGGACAGATGGAGGAGGTGGGACTTTTTTTGTGTCTCGCAGCGAGCTTCAACGGCCGAAGCTTAAGTGCCTCACAACACGAGTCCTTCAGGCTATCATTTACTCTCTTCAGCCAGTCCAAAACTCTCCCAAATGGACTCGAGCTTCCAGTCAACTCCTCACCTCTTTCACCTCTCAGCAACAGGAGAAACAATTACGCTCGTGCGTTTCCAGTCCATACTGGTCTCCGATTGCTGCATTGTGCCAAATATAACAGCTTAGAAATGAGTAATCTGGTGATTTGGCTGACATTACTCTCTTTATGTCACAATTTCTCAACTCCACAGCAGAGTGGTTTCAGTTTCAGGCCTCGTTCGCCCCACCGTTTAACGACCCATTTCTGTTTTTCTGTTGCCTTCCTCATACATGTCATATTTATCTTACATTCAGAGTTTTCTCATTTGGTTGGTTTCACAGTTTCAGGATTGTTTTGCTCAGTTTTAGACTACAGATTGTGCTTAATTTCCTTGTCCGGACTGTTAAATGTTAGCAACATGCTACCGATATTTAGGCAGATTGCCGCAGTAAGCAAGATTTGCAATATTTACTCTATATAACTGTGTTTTAAAAGCATATTTATGTTATGGAGTGAATTGTAAATCTTTCAACGTGGTATAATCGTTAGTTATATTTGCGTAACCCTCTTGACTTTGTTGATTATTATATTGTTGATCAATTTAACTAAATCCAGCTCCAGCGAGATCTTTTAAACATGTAATCCAATCAAATCCAATCACTGCTTTTCATGCTGGTCAGTCACTCGAGTCGTTAACCTGGCGCAGAAAATCAAAAATGGTGTGTAAGTGTGTTTGTGTGTGTCGCCGTTTAACTGTAAGAGAATCCTGTAATAACCAGGGTCCCCGCAAGAGAGAGCACCATTAAGCTTTCAGCGGCTGTCATCAAACACACTGAAAGCACCGAAAAGAGCCCTGAGTGTAAACACGCTCGCTGGACCACCCTTAGTCGCACACACTCGCACACACACACACACACACACCCTCATGCTCATACACAGGGGTAAACACTCTTTACAGACCACTGTCTTCTATTTTTTTACCCCACATTTACTGTTCAAGTTAAAGCTACTCAGTTGCTCTCTCGGCCTCTCTGTCATTATCTTAGTCTCTCTCTCTCTCTCTCTCTCTCTCTCTCTCTCTCGCTCTCACACACACACACACACACTTATCTCCCACTACTACTTAAACAAACGCACAGATAAACAGCCTTTTCTTTTTTCCAATCCTCCTTCTCTCTATTTGTTCTCTGTAGTGTGTGTGTCTCTCTCTCTCTCTCTGAGATGCACACACACACTTCACACTGTATTGCCTCAGAGGCTTTGGTAGCATCTCACTGATTGATGGAGACAGCAGGGGAAGGAAGATAAGCGGCAGAGGAACAGCGGAGATTTAGAGACTCTCTGTTAATGCAGAGAACGTCGGCATCGGCGATGATTGCACTTGTGCTGTTATCCCGCTGTTGTTGGTGCAGATCTGTAGAATAAAACCACGCGGATGCAAACAAGTGTTTTGATCGTGTTTGAGATCTCTCAAATGCTAGTTTTTGCTGTATTTGTCAGCCGTTCTTTTGTTTCTTATTACTATTCAGCACTTTTCCCATAACTCCAGCCTCACATCCGTAGCCTGAAGTAGCTCACCATGGGCCACACTTGCAAAACATTCCCACAGCAAACGGGTATAACCCCAAAATGTCATAACATCATAACTAAAATGCTCGTGTTATGTAAATATTTGGTTTTTCCAACAGAAGTTTATTCCCTGAAATAGAAATTAGACCAGAAAGCCCTCAGTTAAAAACCCATAGTTATCATTAACATTACATATCTCATTTTAGGGGAATTAGGATTGTCTTCATACTAATCATTACCGAGCAACTTAGAGGATAAACTGACCCAAAAATGAAAATTCAGCCATTATCCAGTCACCCTCATACCGATGGAGAGTCAAGTGAAGTTTCCCAGTCCACGGAACATTTCTAGAGCTTCACAGCAGAACAGTGTTGCAGCATTCTCCTGTTTAACACTGAAAAACAAAACAAAAAACGCCTCAATACAGCTTGTCCAGCATAATCCAAGTCTCTGGAAGCCATGAGATCCCAAATTGATAAGAAAAGTTTGGGATCTTTGGGCTTCTGGAGACTTGGATTATGCCGGCAAGCTGAATCAAGCAATTTTATGTTTGTACTGTTTTTTTTTTTACATTTTAAAACAAGTCCCCATCGACTTCAGTCGCTGTTATGCTTCGAGGCTTAAAAAAACGTTTTGCTTCACCCAGCTTTCCATTGCCTTGAGGCTGAGTAGATAATGACTGAATTTTCATTTTTTAGGTGAACTTTTCCTTTAACGAGTAGGGGGACCACTTATCCCGTCTGCTTCGGCGTGCTCCCCGTCAACAGGATGCACAGCCGACACGTTTGTGTCAGAGGAGAGGAACTCCCACCGCCAACGCTGTCTTGTCACGCACACACACAGTCATAGGTAGACACGCTTCCTGCTCACGCCGGCTCGGCTGTGGAGGTGGACCCGGATCTTTCAGCAGACCTTCTGAGTTGTTGCTCGGTGGGTCAGAGTGCACCAATTAGATGACTGTCCTCGCTCCCCTCTCCCCCTCCCCGTCGCGCCGTAAATCAAAACAGAGCAGAGACGCCCGCCAGCTGCTTTTCTTTACTGACTTATGTAACGACTGCGCGTCGTTTACAAGACGGTGAGCGTGTACAGCGCGGCGCTGCAGGCTGTGTTTAAAGGCATCTTTAACAAGCTGGTGCTGTTGAGGAGGCATTAAACATAATGAGATGTTGTACAGTGAATGCAGCCTGGTTGTTTGGTGTGCACGTGTGGTTGCGCGCTATCATGCGATGTCAGTGCGAGCGTCTTTTCACGCAAGCGGGCACATTTATGCATGTACTGTTTTATACGAGAGGCCATAGGCACAGTTACCGCGCTCACATCTGGACCCGTTGACGGCGCGCCAGCTTCCAGGGGTACGGCTGAAGGCGGCGTTTAACCCCCCTTCTTTAATCAGACGGCGCTCTCAGACGGCGTTAGGGCGGACGTTACGCGAGCCTAATGAGGGCGAGTCAAAGCAACCCCCGGGCCAGCCACAGATGACACCGCGATGTGTTTATCAGACGAGCAAACAACAAGCTTTCCCTATTTACAACCCGGGGGGATGGAGGTTAAAAGCGGTGTAGGCCTCAGCACACATTTGAAAGTAATGAGGCTTAATCTAGTTACTCAAGGGATAAAGCACACTTGTCTATTGTTTGGCGAGAGCTTATGAGGTTCAAACAGGCTGCCTTTGTTGATATTATAAAGGTGTTGACTGTAGTGATAATATATTAAAGTCCTTTTCTCTGATCACAGGCGCAAAGCTCTCATGAAGCTCATGTGTTTCATCTCAGCGCAAGTGTATCGAATTGCCTCGAATTTGCACGTGACCTTAAAGTAAAACTTGCTATCACTCGATGAACACAGCACAGTAACTTTGTCCTCAGTGGAGTTGAGATAAGGGAGATGGTGAGAGGACTGCTGAGATGGGTTTTATTGCCGGTTGATCCAGAGTTTCATGCATTCGCTGAACGGCCGTGACCTCTAACCTGGGTTTGTCCTCATCTCGTCTCCTTATGGGGCCTGATTTCCAGACGGGCTTGTATTTCAAGGAACATTTCAACATTAACTTTCGGTTAGTCCATTGATTTAGTTCGTCATAATTTGCCAAAAACTTGACACACCAGGCCAACAGAGTGTAGAAACTAGTTGGCCGTCTGGTGTAGTCTTTGCAGCGTGTCCAGGTGGAGCTCTTTTGGCCAGGACACGTAACATAAGGCCGATACAGCAGTCTGCCTCTGTTGGCTCGGTGTGTTTAAGACCTTATGGACAGTTTGAGAGGAAAAGTTGTTGCTTAACTTCTTTATGTAGTAATGGAGAGCTTGGAGACCGGAGGTCTGGCAAAACAACTAGTTGAAGTATGTAAGTGTAGGTGTTTCCCAGAGGATGAGCATGTGTTTGCCGGGATTGATGGAGTCATGTTTTATTGAGAAACAACGTTTGAGGCAGAGCTACTGTATATTGTCACAGATGGATGCGCTTTTCCAGGTGACTGTACAATCAATCTACATGGTGAACTTTATTCCCCTGCAGGCCTTTGAAATGACAACAAATGAATATATCTTTTAAAAGAGCCACTTAAATGAATACCATGTCTAGAAAGAATTGGATGCAATTTTGCATTGGGTCACAAGCGTGCAGACACTCTTCACACTGTGATTATGAATGAAACAATCAGTCAGTTAGTAAAGAGATGATAGTGGCTGAGATATTGGCGAGTCTGACACACACCTGTACCCACAAAATGTGCCAGCTGGATGTGTATAAAGGGGCTAAATAACCAGGTTTCTCTGTTCAATTTAAGTGTCAGAACCCGATCAAAACCAGTATGAATCTCAAACCCTGGACACCAGCTTATTGTCAGTCATTCAGTTCCTTTAGTTTGCAAGTGGGTAATGACTTCCAAAGATACGCCGCAGCATCATTACTCATAGTGAAATTATTTCCCCACAAAGGCACCATGTGAAGACACCATGAAGACACTGTCTCTCTTTATTGTTGTTGTTGGGATCTCTGCCTGCAGCCACACTGCCCAAAAAAACGTCCTCCTACAATTTCATCCTCTCTGTGATGACTGCTGCGTTTGACCTGTCATGCAAAAACATAATTCACTAACAATAGTAATAAGTGCTTCAACATTCTGGTCGTATCAGTTTGGTATTGTATTTGGCTGGGGGTGACACTGCAGCGATGGATGGCGGTGCCAGACTGTCTGGGTGAGGTTTGTTTTAGTGATTTGACTGACTTTTCTCTTGCCATTCGTTTGCATTTACTCCGAATAGCACTGTAATTTCATTAGCTATTAATGTCCATTGTCATTTATAGCAGCGCTTGTTTATTCTTCTTAGCAGTGGGGAGTTGTACCACCAGAGTCATCTTTTCCATTGATTCAGGGCATTACTGCTACTTTGATATACAGTATACATGCAGCAGGACCGAACAAACCAATCGCCAGAGTACTGCAAACCACGAAAACGTTGAAAATTAAAAAATAACGTATGTTGCAACTTTATGTTTCTTTATGTTCAGTTTTCAATTGTATGTTTTCTGGTTATGTCTGGTTAGGTGTAGGCACAAACAAAACAAAAACAAAAAAAACTTGGTTAGGGTAAGGAAAAGTTGTTACGTACCCATCAATCCACGGGTGTGCATAAGTTTTACTCTGTGACGCTTTAAAATGTTGAAACACCGACTTGAACAGTGGTCTCTGGCTTGGCAACAAGAAAGTCAGCTCATAAACATTTAATGTGAATGAGATATGAAGCGTTTTAACTTAACTTTAATTCAACTATAATTTGCAGAAATGTAACATCCAAACATTTTATTCTTGCAACTGGGGATAAATGTAGTTACAAAGCCGCTATTAGTCTAAAACCGTAGTTAGCTATTTCAGGAAACCAATGTGTTATTCTAGGAGAAAGTTCTTGGTGCCCTCTCTTGGGCAGCGGCGGCTTCCCCCCCGCAGCCCTCCAGCACAGCTTCGGGACGACTCGACATCCGCTCCCCTGCTTGTTGTTCTTGAGGGAAGAGTCCCATTCAGCACTTTTAGGACTTTATCAACTCCAGCTGTGAAATTCAAGATTTTACCACATACTCAAGTCTTTCACAAGAGGGCAAACACGGAGATGCGGTGTGGATGTGGGGAAGACCAGAGCGAATCACAAGGGAAAGGAATGCGATGGTCGTAAATGGGATAGATTTACGCCGACTCGGCCGCAAGGAGTGGAAGTCATTGGCCTTTGCGCTATGTCAAGTGTAAAAGCAAGGGAAAGTGTGGACAGTTTTGATGGCGGGGACTGTAAAGCGATGGTTTTGCGATGGAAGAACGAGCCGGGTTGTCTTTTTTGACAAGGAGTAGTTGTCACGATGTAAGAGCTCGCTCTGAGTGGTACTCTGCCGCTGAAACTGTCATCCAGAATGGCTTTCTATATGGTGGATTCTCTCTCTCTATAACAGAAGCCTGTCATTGAAAAAAACTGGAAAGCAATTCTGAGCGGTCGTGAGCATCCCGCCATGTAGGAGAAGCTGCATTAAAATGATGTAATGCCGTCGCCTTCTCCTCCCTCATCTCCCCTTTGTGGCATTATTTTATCCCTGTGTCATCATACAGGAATTATGTGTTTTGTTTTGTTTCACCCCTCCAACACAAAGGGATGGAAATCAAAACTAGTGTCAACGACTCTCTTGACATCCCCGAACATTCTTGCCATAATTCTCGACCCGAGCTCTGACCCCAGAAGTGGTGTGTTACTCGTCTTGCAACATGAGCCGGGGGACTTTGATATCATTGCTTAAGAGGGAGATGGAGCAACGGAGGGAGAAGCTATCCAAGTGAAAGGGTGGGAGAACTGTGAGTTTGGACGCGAATGCAAGATGAAGAGTTGCAGTTGTTGATTGAGTAAATGAACAAATGCATAAAGTGAGTGCATGGGAGAGTGATGGGAAGATATATAGAGGGAAACGTGCAACTGAAGTGAATAGTTTAAGTAGTCAATGAGGAGTGAATGAATAAGTAAACAGGTGGATGTATGACTGGTGAGGTGAATTAAATCAGTAAATTGCTATTTGAGACAATAAATGGGCGATTTAAAGCCACTGAAAGTGAGTGAATAGGGAACAGGCGACTATGGGAGTGAGCAAATGCATATATACAGTAAGTGATTGAGTGAAGAAAGAAATGGTTCACCAAGTGTGATTGGTGCAGGTAAATATCCTAATAAGAAAATGTTGAAGTCAATAACACCTGAATATGCAAAAAAAATGATTGAAAAGAGAGTAAGATGACGCTTGATATCCTCTTTGCAATTGCATGTACTTAAGAACATGGACAAGTGTGATCGTACTTGTACTTCCCCACCATATCTCAGAGGGAAATATCATCATTTAGACTCAGATACATTTACCTGAGAGCTGTAGTTAGTTATTTGCAAATTAAAAGCACAGAATTATTGTTTAAAGTAAAAAATGAAGTATCACAAGTAGTCATTCTGATGAAATGGTTTCTATGATTAATCTTCTAGCTTGAGATGGAGATAATAATAAGTACTATTTCCCATTGTATATATATTTTTATATAAATCTTAAGGGGAGACTCTACAGGTCAACAACATTTTTTCATGTTAACCAATTATTAGTTTATTAGTTAATCATTTCTCACTGTAATGTCTCCCCTAAAGTGAACAGGCTGAGCAGAACTTGTAATAGAATATTTGTTTTACTTAGTAATGCAGTATTATTACATTGCAGAATGCCAAATTTACTGTATTTTCAAAGCATACAACACCGTGACATACTTTTGACATCATCAGAATATTTTAACCTCCAGTATTTAAATACATTTTATTGCAGATAGACCTACACTTTTACTTTAGTAAATGTTTGAATTTACATCTAGTTTGAATGGAATGTTTTGTAGTTTTACTTCTGTGAAGTACTTTTAGAGTTACACAGTATAGTACACACAGTCAAAGAGCAAACCAAACTGTTCAAGGAACTGCTTGCTGCCAACGTGCACACTTATCAGGAAATAGATGATCAAATGATGACTGATCAATAAATCGATCAAATCAGTATCTTTATTTTACCTTCATAGTCCTGATTCTCTGACATAAGGTCACTTCATGTTAATAAGAATACCTTTAAAAAGTCATTGTAAACATTTGATTTGTGCAGCACGTCAGAACTGAGTATAAAGCTCTGCGATGTGAACAATGGCGTGTGGGAAATGAGAAAAGATTTCCCGTGATGCTCCGATGTTTTTGCTTGAATGCATGTTTTTTGCGTGGGCGGTTGACTGCGGAGAAGCCAAAGGTTGACTGAGGAGCAGGAATCTATCTGTGAATCCCGAGGCAGAGACACGGAGAGAGGATGAAAGTATGTTTACGTCCTCCCGGGTCACGCTCGGTGTATGTTAACGACACACGCCTGTGTTCGCTGGGCCGCCGTGCGTGCCTTCCGAAATGCTCAGGCACCCCTTTGTTGTGCATGTGCCAGCTCAGAGCGCGTGTTTGTTTTATTTTCCGTGTTGTCTGACATGTGGTTGACTGATAGCATTCAGAGTGCTGACAGAGCCAGGTGCGTGACTATCTAGCCCTGCTTCCCCAGGGGATGTGTTTAGACGCTGCGTGTGATCGTGTGTGTGTGGTTGTGTGTGTGTGTGTGTGTGCATGCTGGGAGGGTGGAAGGGTGTTTGACCCCTCTCTTATCTCCAGCACCCCGGCGTGTTTGTTTTCACAGCCACGGCGCAACCTCGGTGCTGACGTCATGTGACCCAGGGCGGTATCTATCATATAAACCCACACACACACACCGAGCCAGTGCAGGTTAAGAGCGATCCACCCACTGAATGGAACAGATAATAAACACATGACATTATTGATTCCATAAGGTGGAAATATCTGTTATTCCTACTGACTGAACTGTTATTAGACTTGTTTTGCTTTCCAACAGCAACCGAACCACAGAACTTTGACACGAAGATCACAATGTGTCATCAAACTCGAGCAGGAGTTAAGGAGTTCCATATATTAGCGCAACACCTACAATTAGAAAAGTGAAGCCGTCGGTTTCAGAGTATTATTTTGAAGGAGGACTGCGTGTGCCCGATTCCACACAGCGCCGAATTATTGTGTCATGAGCTTGCCTGTGGAGAGCAGCACTTAGCAAGTGTGGGTTAATAACACAATGCTGCCTTCAGCTGCAGCGCGCCGTGTGTGGAGACGGTTAGTGCAGTCAACCTGCCAGCTTTCATCCCCGCCTCCTTGACCGCCACCTCCACCTTCCACCTTCCACCTCCCCTCAGCTGGAACGCGTTCCCTCTCCACCAGATATTTAGCGGTGGCTTTGCCGGAAACCTAGAACAGGGAGGGTTGCTGAGCAGCCTCCACAGGAATAGTCACCGGAGCTTAAATATGAGTGCGGTGCAGTCTTTTTCATGTCTGTGCCAAAATAAGACGAAGGCATTTTAACAACATGTTGTCTTTAGTTCTTGCGAAGTGGCCTTTGTCTGTACAAATGCATGTGGCTGCTGTAATTTGGTCTTATGCTTGCATCACATTATCAGTGTTTACATCACCAACTTGAAAGTAAACAACAATTTCAGCAAAGTCCATTTTTGAGTAATATAACCAAGAAAAGAAGAAGGCACAAGAAGGTCAACCCCCAAGAATCCAGAGATGTTATTGCCTGAATATGGTCCAAATATGTTGATATCCTTAGTGATACTCTCTGACTGTGAGAGTCACAGATTTCATGTTTGGGGGATAACTTCCTCCTGGTTTGGAACCCCTTTTACACTGCTAGAATCTGGAGTTTATATCATTCCAGATTCTGTTTTTAATGCAGTAAATAGGGATAAATCATCCCATATTCACAATTGTAAGCTGTCAAATCTGCAGAAGTCTCAGTCGTCAAGTCTGATGTCAGGATGTTGTATAGACCAGTTATGTTTGAATTCTGTTCACAATTGATGTATGCTGTCTGGAAATGTGAAATGATATTAAGTCATATCTGATGATATGTGAAGACGCTATACAGTACGTCATGTCCAGGATATGATCATCAAAAATGGTCCATATCCTCCAGAGAATCTCAGAGATATCAAGTCGTATATTTCTGGATTCTGGCCCCTGAGCATTTGGGTTCTTGAAACTTTCTGCTTTGATCACTTTTGAGACATCTCATCGGTGGTGCATTGAAAGACCACAGACAAACAAGGTTTAAGTAAGCAAAAAGGCAAAGTGTTACCTTGCAATGCCCAAGGAAGAGTTGCTCCAACTTTCTGCAATCTTTTCTGTAGTCCAGTATTTGTAACCTGATGCGCCAGATAGTTTGTTATATAGAACCATCTGGTAAGGAGCCAATAGAAACTGTTGGGGAAAGTGTGAGGTGAGGCGATTAGACAAGCCATCTGTCTATCATCGTCTATCACTGGCTAACTTCAACCAATCAGATCAACAGTAGGAGAGCACTGCCACCAGTGGAGCCAGTTGGTTCATCAAACTCTTACTGAAGCCAGTCGGGAGAAGAGAATGTTCTCTATCATGAAAAGTCTTCAGTGATGTTCTCCAGCGCTGGTTGTCTTACCTCAAGAACACCTGTGGCTCGCCATAGTTCCTGAAAGGACACTGATTGGTTCAAGCACAGTGTTCAGCCACAGCCGAACCCTGGCAAGATGGATTCTCAAGATCACACGACTCTCGATCTCATAAATCTAGCTTCCTTGCAATCTAAAGTATTCGACTCTTAGAATTAAACATGTATGCTTTGATTGGTTAGAATTCTACATTTGGTTTGTGGTTGTGTTGGTTGTGTTTCTACAACCAACTCAACCACAATTGGTCGGTGGTGTTTCTACATTTCAAGTAGACATTGTCCGGTTGTTGTTTCAGCCTTGTTTGTATGCTTTGATTATTTTCTTGTCTTGGTTGTGACCAGTTTCCTAGACCCTGTTTCGAAATCGGACCAGACTCAACTAAGGTGGTCCCGACTACAGCTCTTCTTCTCCTTCTGACAGCCACACATTTTGAAATACCGCTCAAAGATGTGAACAGAGGTTTAGCAATTCAGCATACAGTACGAACATTCAATCTTCTTTTGTCAACATCTTCCTCCCATTGATATCCATTCCATTCTTCACCTCTCCCTGTCCTCTACACATTTCAACCATGACACATTTGGCTGTTACACTATTTTTAGAGAAGTGGTCGGCCGTGGTAGCCAAACATAAGGGTGCTGACCTGCCCGACTTGATTTGTGCGGATGGAGGTGAACCTGGAATCCTCTTTGCTGATGTTGACTTTGGAGGCTTTCACTGTTGTTAAATGAGAAACTTTCAGCGCTGTGTTACAGCAGTGGGCTTTTTTTACCTGCACATAGCAGAGACACTCTCATTCCCACTGTGTAATTATTTGCAGGGCGAGGTGATTATCTCCAGAAACCAGCGAAAAACGGGGGGAGGTTTTCTTAAGATCTCTCTGAGGTTTGGTGTAAGCTTGTTTCGACTCAGCACCCACGGGATGGTACCTCATCAGAGACGGGTTTCCCGACTGTTCCAGACGGTCCTGGGAAGTTGGACGCCCGCCAAGTGTGCTCCGATCCGTGCAGCTCAGCAGGGCAGCGGCAGTCAAAGTCGAAGTTGGACTCGCGCCATCCATTCACGTGGTATCCTGTTGTTTTAGGCTTGTCATGATAGCCCCTGGTGCATGATTGAAAACATGTTGGAGTAGCTCGGTGCTATTCTGGGCCGGGGGAAGCAGCGTCCCTATTAAGGCAATTGACTGTCAGAGGAATTGAGGCCGTATGAAAGTGAGAAGAAGAGGAAGCAGCAGTGTGTAAAATAATCATGTCATACTTAACTGATTTCTACAGTCATTTTTTCATGTCGACATTTCACCTGTGCGAGTTACAAGAGTACATGGAGACTCTCAGCCACTTCAGGTGTTGTGATTTTCGCGGTAAGGTCTGATTTGCGAGACGAGCCCTGCGTTCGGTTTTCCTCCCCTCCCCGCGCTCTCTTTATTGGCCGATGCCGTGTTAAAAAGTTCCGGTTTGCCGTGACACCGCGATGTGCCCCTCCGATTCCAGCACATCTCCTCGCCTCCTCTAAGCTGAACCAGATGGAGGCTTTCCATATAAAAACTTTCACTCCCTTTTAAGTCTCACATAGAGAAGAGAGCCGTTAGAAAAAAAAGAGTAGCAACATGTCATATTGTGTCAGCTTAATGCAGTCCAAATGCAGCGTGGCTCATCTGTTTCTCAGCAAGCAACAAAACATCTGATAGAACATATACGCTGTAGATCCTAATGCTGCGTTCAGCTGTAGTCTTTGAAGAGATCCTCTCTCACAGATTTATATCTGGCCAGCATGTCATTTGCGTAATCCTACAAGCTACACCCGTTTGATACACCGTAACACACAACTCTGGCCGGAACTGGCTGAGAACAAAAAGATGTCAGATGGACAGAGTTATTTTGTCCATTTACTTATTTATTGCTGTGGATGTGGTGTTTGTGCGAGATGCTGTCAGCCTCCTGCGGTCCACACCACTGATATACATTAGACACGGATGCAGCCTCTGTTTCTTGTTAAAGGCAAGAAGCCTGAAACAAGTCTTCTTCTAGCAGCTGCTCGGTTTTAGCTGTTCTCATGCTTCACTGTTGCCAATTAAGTTACCTTAAACAAGATCTTTTAACCACAGATGAATAATATATTCATTTAAGATTACATTTTGAAGAAGCCATTCTACATTTTGGCAGTAATGAGTCAGTCTTGTGTCATTTTGATGAAGACGCATACAACCATACATAGCATTTTGCCATATTCCCATGTAGACAAAATCTACGTTTAGTTTTTTCTTTCTATGTCACCCATACATTAATCTCTGGCCCAAAAATGACAAAAAGTTTATGAGAGTTTCTAATTTCCTGGAAGACAATGCAATATTGATGACTTGTCTTGCACTTGGGGGCGTAAACAAATGTTTGTGTTAGTGTATCGAGCATTCAGTGCAACCGATCAATATCTGCAACCAGTTCCTGCCTGGTAACACAAGAATATTCCAAAGCAAATGATTCTCCAGTAGCCATTCCATGGCAGCTTCAAGCATAAGGCAAGGTTAGTAATATTAAGCATCTTCTAAAAGTTCCCAGGACCCTTTAGTGTGTTGGATCTCTCTACTGCTGAATTTTAACACTGATAACTCCTACTGAAGCCGTACAGATACATACTTGCAAATTCTGAAGAATGGTGGTTCTGGTGGTTACTACTAAGCATTTATAAAAAAAAAACCTTTAATGATTAGAGCGGCTGTGGCTAAGAAAACATAGCGAGTTGTCTAGGATTAAGATTAACCAGATGGTCAGGGGTTCGATCCCTTTACCTTTGTGTAAAGTGTCCTTGTGCAAGATACTGAACCCCTCGGACCCACTGAAGAGTGAGCGTGGCCAAGAATCTGTGTGATAGAGAGAGAGAGTAGGTTTGAATCTAAGGCAAAGAGCAGCTCCAACAACACGCTCAGCAGCAGAAACCAGTCGAGCAACTTGCAGTCTGGCTCCTGATTTAAAGCACAGAGTTCTCACAAAGACGGCACCGACCACTTCAGTGTCTCCTTTTCTTAGTTGAACCGTCAAATAGTCATATTTAGATTCCCTCATTATGTGTAACTCACAGGGCTTTTTTCCCCTCTCACATTTTTACTATTCCTCTCATCAAAGGGAGGGGCAGCTCCAGATGTGAACGGAGAGACTGTGTCTATTTCTAGTGTTCGGTGTTAGCGTGAGGACAGAGAGAGGGAGAGGGACACAGACAGAGAGCTGTTTTGACAGTTGTGTTGGAGAGCACTGAACACACACACACACACACACACGGAGGCACACACACACACACACACACACACTCATGCAGGTCTCAGTAATCACGTTTTTTTTTGTGCCGAGTGGTGGTTATACCTTCCAAAAGGAGTTCACGCCCCCTTGAACTGTTTTGGCTGACTTTGTGGTACACTTCTGACAGAAAGGGAGCGAGAGAGAGAGAGAGTGAAGGAGCGAGAGAGAGAGAGAGAGGGGAGGGAAGGGGAGGGAGGAGTGTTGCTTGTGGGAGGAGAAGGAGGAGGGAGTGAGCAGGAGGAAGGAGAAGCTCTCTCAGTTTCTGTGAGTCCTGCTCGCTGTAGGCTACAGAATGAGAGCAGTTGCTTTCCTCTCAGTCTGAGAGGCAACTGCTTCTTTTTCTTTTTTTTTTTTTTTTTTTTTTTTTTAGTTTTGTCCTTTCCTTTTCCCGAGCCAGACATCAGTAGGAGTCGCTGCAGATTTCTCTTTCCCCTTCTCCTCACGGCACTTTTTTTTTTGGACCTCTCTCGCGACTCCCGTGTTGTTATTTCTGTGCACTGGGAAGTACCATGCCGGTGGTTGGCGTCGCCTCCAAGCTCAGGCAACCCTCGGCGGTGGGCACCAAGCCAGTGCATACCGCTCTCCCCATCCCCAGCGCAGTCAGGGCGGCCGCCTCGCAGGGCTACATGGCCCGGCAGCAGGAGCTCAGGGCAGGTGAGGGCACCCCGGGGCTCTCCTGCCAGCTGTCAGTCAAGTCTGAGTACCAGCAGGAGAGGGCGGCCGAGGGGAAGTCCAGAGCGGCGGCCGAGGAGAGCAAGATCTGCAAGGTCAGTGGAGGCGGACGTGTGTGTGTGTGTGTGTGTGTGCGGGCAGCGTGGTGACACTCCACAGGTGTCAGGGATGAAAGAGTCAGGCTCGCTCTCTCTCTCCGTCTCCCGTGAGCAGGTGTCTCTGAGACGGAGCTCCAGCACACGGCGATGAGTCATGCTACAGTGGGATGATGTCGCTGTTTTTTTTTTTTGTCATCAACTAAGAGGGGAAACCAGATGAGTAATGGATCTCTGTCGGCGTATTACCTCATGCTGCTTCCCGTTCAGTCTGCGCATGATTAACTAATCAGTGTGTCTGTGGCAGCACAGGGGAATGTTTGGAGGACGAGTAAGACCTTTACCTGGGAGGTGAACCGTGCCTGCTCTTCTATAGGAGAAAGCTAATACAGGTGGAATGGGTGCTACCTGAGAAGCCCCAAAGATTAGGTCTGGACAGGGTCTGAATACTTCTTTCCCCCTTTCTGTCTCCCATGCAAGGTAATATTTCAGATGGATTACCTGCCCCTTCCTTCCCAGAGCGTACGCCTAATACCCCCAACAGCACCGAAATGTTGCAGACGCTTTAATAGACGCGCAGAGATCAGTTAAGTGCTTCACCATACTAAACTCCGGCCCGTGCCAAGTTCTTTCCTCTTCGCAGAAATTTGGCTCCCTTTCCGAGTCTGCAGCGGAGCAGGCGGGGTCGGCCCGTCCCGAGGAGGAAGGAGTTTTCAAAACTCCCCGCCAAATACTTCGAGCAGCGCCTCGGCCCGTCCCACATCCCCCGAACTGTCAGACTGAGCAAACTGAAGCTTTCCTGTTTGGCCGGTTGATCTCACCTCCTCCTCCTCCTCCCCTCCCTCTTTTTCTACCGTTACAAGACTTCCTAACAGAGACAGAGAGGAAAAATGAAAAGACTCCCTGACCCTGATTCTTTTTTTTTTTCTGGCTTTTGATACCGAACAAAGCTGCTGATTTTCCTCGTGACCCAGAGGAAACGTGGGCCGGAGACATCAAAGCGCAGGTCAGCACTCCCCTGCCTCTAAATCCTCCCGGCGTGTCCGTGACTCGAGTCCAAATGGGCTGCAGGGTGACTGCGAGGAGGGGGAGGCAGAGAGAGGGGGGGGTTCATCATTAACCTGCTGCTGAACTAGCAAACTTCAGCTTGACTTTCAGCTTGTTACTGAGAAATCTCCTGCTTGGTCCATTAAAAGTGTCTCTTGGAGTAAGATTTTTTTAATCTGAGTTTGTTGAAAATGAAGCTGAAGGCTGATTTGACTTGTGTCAGCATCCATCTCACATCGTTTTCTAAACCCTTCATGCAGGCCTCCCTACACCTTCCCCCCCAACTTGTTCTGTACCTCATTTATTTAGCCCTCTATTATCTTGTAGGGTTAGGGTTAGCGTTATTCTAACATTTGAATCCTGTTCTGGTGATCCTCTGGAATAATGAATATGCTAATTTGCCTGAAATGCACAATCAGTGCGCCGCCAGTCCCCGTCCTTGGGAAGCTCGCAGCGAGGCAGAACCCTCTTGCCTGCCCCGGCCTGTCGGTGTGGGTGAGGAATTGGTGGTATGGAGGGGGTAATTAGTCTGTCTAATTGTGTTGTGTAGTCCCTTAAGAGCTTTACTCTCGGGGCTTTCAGGGGAAGAAAGGGAGAGGAGGTGGAGCAGACGCTGTCATTACTCCCTCACGTTAACCAACACTGCTTGTTTGGTTTATCAACCAGGATCAAGTGTAGGATTGTGTGTGTGTGCGCAAGTGTGCAGGGGCATGCTTGTTTGTGCACATGCAATCCCCCTTTGTATACAATAGTGCTGGCATGTGTTGGCTTGTCGTCCCGGGGTTAAACACAGCCCAACCTGTAGGGTGTTCGCCAGAGTTGGACTTATATTTCTTAATTTTAAGATCTCAGGTGGTTAGTCTGATTAATAAAGAGGTTTATAGAAAGAATATTTGACCGATGACGTATTTAAAATGAAGTCTGTGTTATTTTATTGCGGCTGCCGCACAGAACAACATGCAGTCAGCACATCGGTGAAATAACTCCCCGATCGCTGAATTCAGAAGCAGCCAGAACTGCGAGCCTCAGCATCGCGGCATCCTGACAAATATCCCCGTGCCTGCAGAATGATCATGACACAAGTGCAAGAAAAATAAATAAGAGGTTTAAGTGCTAAGCAGGGAGGAAGAAAGGGATTTGTTTCTTCTCTGGTGTTTGCAGAAGACAGCAGGCCCGGTGTTGTTCCGAGCGAAGCCAACAAGGAAGTCCGAGCGAACGCTAAGACGAGCAGCTGAAGCAAATTCGATCTGCGGCTCAGCCCGGCGGTCCAGGCCTCCTCCGCTGTGCTGTGTTTGGATTGAGCGCTTTCACATGGAACAGATGTAGCTTCACCGAATGACTGCTGCGCTCGTGCTCCATCTGCGAGACGAAAAAGAAAGTGATGCAGGGGTGCTATTGGGCCGTCTAATGGTGTGTGAAGGGCACAATTAAGCCGCCCCGGACGAGGTTAATTTTGGACACCATTCAGAATCAGTCGCGGCTAATCTCAGCTGTATTAATACGGTCTGTATTCGCTGTGTGATGGATAATCCCTCCCGGATCTACAGTGCTGCACAATAGGCTGCGCCTCGTTTTGTACAAGTGTCCACAAGTTGTGTCTGCATTTTTTTCTGTCTGTGCACAGGTGTTTGCTACCTTGACCTGACTTCTGAACACGGCTGCCAAGTTTTTGAACATTGTGTGATTTGACAGCACAGCCATCGGCGCATTGCATTGGTTTTTGACTACCTTTAGTTAATGTGACCGGTTAACCTTTAAGCTAACCATTACTGTGAGGGATTTACCTACTTGTACGTGTTCCACAGCTCTCAACTGGCAACACATCTATGGTTGGAATTGTTGCGCAAGGCAATCTTATTGTGTGTTCTGCCAGTCATGTGAAATCAAGATCAAGATTAGAGTGATCGAGGGCTGTCAAGTGTGACATTGGAATAGGCTTGATTGATTTAAAGGGAACTGTTGGGCCTTGGTGGAGGTATACACTCTACTGAGTGCCATTCCAGTTTAAGTTGTGTCTGCCTGTGTGTCGTCCTCAGCTAACAGGACCAATGTTCCTGTCGCAGAGCTCTCACAGCCATCCGCAGGTGGACGGTTTCTATTGGCGGTGTTGGGCAACTCATGATTTCGGGGCTGTCAGAAACTCCCATTCCCCCTCCACGATGGAGATGAGAACACGGCGAGACGTTTGCTTTTCCTGTCGTACACACCCCTGACAGTTCGCATCAGTCACTGCCTCTGGTGCTGCGGGGATGACGGGCCGGAATGAAGAGCTTATCCGAGTCGACCGGGCTTTAATGAAGTGTCAGCGCCACCGCCGCTGATAGAGAATTATCTCGTGCATCAAGAGTTTTTGGCAGCTGTCCAAATCAGACAGCCCGGGACCTGATCTAGCGGGCAATTTGGAGTTCTTTTTTGAGGTGGAAATGAAGATCGCATCGCACCTTTTTTGTTAACTCTACAGTATGACGGAGGGACAAGTGATGTTGATTGGATCCATCTTAATTCATCCTTGAAAAATAGTGTGGGATTTATCCAAAGTTAGTCTATTCACTCCTGAATGCTTCCCGGAGAATACCGCCTAATGGCCCTGCGATTTGAATTGAAAGCAATTTCTGCCGCAAGAGTGGCTAGCTCATTGGTTGCCTTCCTTCCTCACTCTCCGATGTATAACCTGGTGTTTCCCTGGAAGATACAGCAGCTGGAGGGGGTTAAAGGGGTGTGATGACATTTAGACATCTTAATGCAGAAATATTACATATCTCAAGGAAGTTGAATCGAACGCAACTGGATTTGGTTTTTGTCTTTGAAGACGTTTCACCTCTCATCCAAGAGGCTTCGCTTGACTAGGCTGGGACTAGTCCAACTAGCTGGTGTGGAGGTCCAGCTATTTAACCTCTTAGGAGGCGGTCACAAGGCCACTGATGTCTATGGGTCGTATGTGCTCCATTATTGCCAACGACAGTCGTTGGTAGGGTTGTTGGGGATGGTGGAAAGTTGGTTTCGACTTCGTTAGTGCTCTATTGTGTTGTAACGACAGTCGTTGGAGTCACAAATATTACATAATATATCTTTAACCAACCTAACCTGCGTTGCAAATTTAAAACAATGACAGTTCAGTGATGAGCGAGCTCCTGTAGTCTCAAGGCCTTTATGGTCTAGACGATGAGAATACAACCAATTACTGAAACTAGCTCCCTCGTATGATGAAGAAAACACCAATTAGTGTCACCACATAAGTCCCTGTTTTTATTGCACAGTTATTTGCTCCATCCCCCAGAGAACAATGTTTGGGAAAGTCGAGTTGTGCCTTTCTTTTACAGGTCTCGTAAGAAGTCTTTACAACTGCGTGGCCTTCAGTATGGCACTATAAGTAATTGGATGCAGGTTGAACGCACTCATTTTTGTGTTTACAATACCACAAGTACCTATTACAAACCCATTCTGAAGCTATCTCTCTCCGCTGTCAGTCTGCTGTGGCATGCCCTCTCCTGTGTCAACAGAGCGGGGTCGGACTGGATACGCCGAGCGTTTCTTTATCTCAGAAATGCAGCTCATTGTATACGCCAGCCGTGACCGTCGCGGGCTGCTATTTCTGCAAGCCTCTGATGTCAGTGAAATGTCATCCTGGAATGTTGCCCCTCAAGAAAAAAGTACACAAGTGTTTGCCGGAAGTGCGGACGAGTGCCAGACACACTCACCCACTTAGAGAACAAAAAACATCCTGTTGGTTCTCTCTCTCTCTCTCTCTCTGTGTGTGTGTGTGTGTGTGTGTGTGTGTGTGTGTGTGTGCACTGAGGACTGAGGAGAATAATCAGGATCTGTTGTTGTATATTTTTTCTTGTTTGGTGCATCTCCTGCTCCGGCTCGCTCCAGGCAACAACATGGGTGGGTTCAAAAGCAGGAAAGTGAGGTGGAGCGCCTCAGGGGATAATGTCGGGGTCCAGTGAGTTTGAGTGAGTGAGCAGAATGTAAACAAGCCTCTGCTTTCCCATTCCTCTTCCTCTGGGTGGGCCCGACACCGTCTGCCTCTCTCGTCCTCTTTCTCTCTCCTTACTTCTTACTTGCTGCTCTCGCACGTTTTCTTCACCTCTTCTGTCCGTGGCTGCGTGTTGAGGTCTTCACGCATCGAGTGATGCCTCCGAAGTAATCCCAACACATCCTCATACCGGAATGACTCAATCGGTCGGTGACTCCCGAAACAACATGACCATTGCAGGGTACCAGCAACATATGTACGCTCGCTGTTTGGTTAGGGTTAGGCACTAAAACTACTTGGTTAGGTTTAGAAAGACATCATGGTTTGGGTTAAAATAAGTGTTACTTATGTTACTTAGTGTAAGTTAAGTACGTAGGTTACATTTCCACAATTTGAATTATGTTACGTAAGTTTTGGCAGCACGCCATCACCCAATGTCAGCTGGGAGCGGCTCCGTGACCCTGAAAAGGATAAGTAGTTTCAGATAATGGATGTTTCGTAAGTTAACTACATTAATAAGTGAACTCAGCACTGACCTCTGGTTTCATATTCGACACAAACAGCTGTGTCCATGGTAAAAGTCCTGTGCTTGTTTTACCTGAACATCCACCCCAGCCACCTCCCTGTACTTCACCTGACTTCCTCCTTTGCTTCTAGTGACTACGGCCAGTAGAGGTCGCCTCCCAACAAGCAACTTAAATACATGCCGTCATGCAAAGTCGACCTATATTGTAATTTTTCTGATAAGACAAGCAAGTAATCCAGATAATGTGTTATATTATTATGACAAAATGTAAATTAGATGACAAAAATAAGCATACGTACTTAAAATTGCCCGACATGATGACATTATCCATATAAAGTTGCATGAAGCCCTCAATATTTGGAGTTCAGATGTATTGAATTTGCATTTTTATGTTTAACTAAACAGACTGCTTTCAATTATTCATATGCATGAGAAAGAAATAGCACTTAGTGCGGCCATTAGTGTCACTTCTAATGAACATTCATATTTATCAGCTCCATTACAGTTACATTTGCATCTGTTATGACCTAACGTTTGGAGTGATTCAAACGAGGAATATGAAAAGGAAACTTGTGGAATATTAGATCATTTGTCTACAAGTCATCTCAACCGTAATTCGCCACAATTCTCGCAGTGATGCATTTACGGTTTAGTCCAGCGCATCAGCGGTCAAAGCGTGCTCTCTCCGTCTCCCTGGCTCCCGCTCGGCGCTCGCTCTTCCCCCCGTCGACTGGCTGTGACACTGCTGAAACAACAGAGAGGAGGCAGGGAGCGAGCGGGGCCAACTTGTTCCAGCAGAGGGAGGCGGGTGGGGACGGATCGGACGGGTTGTAGGGGGGGGTGTCTGAACGCGTCCCCGTCATGGGTGGTCTGCCTCGACGTGTGCCGGACTCCATATCTGGAAGAGAAGTCGTCGTCGCGAGGGAGGCGTGAACGCTAACAAGCAGGAAGAGCAGCGCTGCTACGTTTTGCACTTCTTCCATTCAGAAAAGGTCAGGAGGTGATCTGTGATGAGAACGGAGCGGCTGTTCGGTTCTCATTGATCCTAAATTGCATTCTCGAAAAGGGAACCACAACTTTTTTAACTTCGGTATAGAATGTCATGAGAGTTGCATGAAAATTGCCTCGGTTGAAACCGCTTTCATAACAAAAAAATAATCCGGGCCAAGTTTGTTCTTGCAGTTCTCATCATAACGTCCATGTTCTCGCTGCTGCCCTGCAGTAGTTTGTCCTTTTTGCAAATTTAGTGGTATTTTTAGTATGAAGGTCAACAGTCTGTGGTCTGCTCAACCAATCAGAAATAATGTGTTAACAGGGGAGTCCACCTCAGCTCGCTCGGCCTCGGCCAAGTTGGAAACATGGCAGTGACTTCTGGTCTAACACATGATTCTGAACCATAAGATTATCAAATTAAACCGAGAAATGTGAAAAAAATCAGATGAGGTTAACATATGTCGCAGCTGAATAACTCCCGCTAATGGGACCCGCTCGCATTTCTCGCATTCGTTTGTCCACTTCTGCAACATTTCCGTCCGACTCCGCCGAGATTCATAATGACCCCCGGGGTCGAAATTGGGCAAATATCTGAGACAATATTATGCTTTCCAGCGCTCGCTCTCCCTCCTTCCCTCCTTCCCTCCTGCGCTCTCTGTCTCGCACACAGTATTTCATTGCCTTTCGTGCCGCGGGGAGTCTGCTGTCGGCCGCGGTGTTTAAATCTTGGAGTGAGAACACACAGAGCGGCCCGGTGTTTACAGTACAGCCACACCGGTTAAAAATACCCTCCCCTGGAAGTACAGTCACAGCGTTCGCTCGAAAACACCCAGAGAAATATGAGTCAGTGCACAACAGGTCCAAGCACATGAGCACAGTGAACTTCATCCATCTAGACTTTTCAGAGGAATGAATTAGAAAAGAATGCCACTTTTTCAATTCTTTTGAACCCATTTTAACCTCACATTGCCCTTGAATTGAATATGAAGCTACACATTTAGAGCTGATGGATCTCCAGTGCCTTGCTCACGGACACTTTAGGCAGGCCTTCACAGCCATTGCACCTCAATTTTTATGTCTCCACCACACTCTGTCGGGCCCGAGCTCCATAATTCAACAAATAACCGAGATTAAAGCACACGGTAAGCCCCGTTAGTGTCTCATCACATTCGCTGGGGTTTCTCTCTGATGTTTTCAACTCTTGTTTCGTGTGCGAGGCATCGCGGCGCTGATTGGATGGCGGGAAAATGTGTAAGCGCGCGGAAGAAGAAAAACTCTGCTCTCACGCTGAGGCCGGTATGGCGCTAACACACGCACACACGGACGCACGCACGCACGCCCTTGCTCCGGGCCTTTCTGCTAGTTCAAAGGTAGGCTCGCTAAATGATCCAAGACAGGGACGGCTCGCTCGTTTGATAATGCGGGCCGTAAAAGAAGAAACGCGAGCGCGGGGGGAAGCAGAAAGAGCACGGATTAGAGACCGCAACAAGCGCTTTGCACATCATCTACAGTACATACGTCTGTGCGATGCTGTATATATGTTGAAGAAGCTTGAGCGTGATGCGAGGTGGGATGTGACTATATATGGAGAGAGATGCTGCAGGATTCAAATCTGCAGCGTTTCAAGTATATGGCCCTCTCTATAAAAACACTGTTGGTAAACTGCCAAGACAACACACTTAGAAATGTACACACACATATGAACACATATGCTAATACACTGCAGGACCTTAAAGCTCTACTCCTACATTTTGCTGTCGTGTAGTTGGCAGTCGCAAGAGAAGATCTGTTAACTTTGTCAACACAGAGCTGCTTGTGTGCAGCTGCAGGATCATCATGAAGGATCTGAACATGCATACACCAGCTTATAGGGCTAAAAAACAACACAGTCCTGCAATTAACCCTCCCTCCAAAGTGAATCAACGCCTCTCTTCAACAGTTTGTATTGATTATACATTTGTTTAAAGACATGCACCACCAAACCACAGTACAAATTGCAAAGACAAAGGCCCAAAAGATGATGCTCCTGCATTTTTACCCGATCATGAGGCCCAGTTTTTCAAAAATCTAGTTTTCATAAGTGTACATTTCCTAAATGACTTGACTGTCTATCAAATTACTGTGTCCCAGTCAAACTGATCCACAATCAGCATAGTGGAAGGCGTATTCCAGTATACAGTAAGAGTATTGGTGGGTTCCCTTGGTAAAAATAATGAGGTTGCAATCACTACAGTACATTTACACACACACAAATTATTCAGGTTCCGTCAGTATTCAGAATTTGCTATGGCTCATGCGAACATCTTATTTAGTTAGCATATTCTCAATCTCAAAAGATCAAGGATTTTGCGCAAATATTGCAAGAAAGGGGTTGTAATGGAGATGGAAATGGAAAAAAGGGATGCTGTGTTTGTGCGGTCAAACAAGCCTGCCACCGGTGGTTTCCTCCGAGTCTGCACAGCTGCATATAAAGAGGATTATTGGTGGAATATTAATTTTAATCAGCCATGTAAACAGCTCAGTGGGAATATTGTCTTTTTTAGAATAAGGGCAATAGAGAACCAAAGTCAGTAAATCTGAAAGTCCTGAAAGTCTGAAAATCAGTTTATCAAGCAGCAACAAAGGGTTACTGTAAGGTCAGCAGAAAGAGACATTCACCTGTCTGTAGCGGTGGCGGATGATCTTTACCTCCACCTCAGATTTCCTCCATCTGTCTCTCTTCAGCAGTCTGTCCCTCCGTCAGCTGTGTTTTCTTTGCTACCTCTTCTCTCCTTCCTTTATTCTACCTCAATCCTTTCATTTCACCTCTCCCCAGCACTTCTTTTTTTTTTTTTTTTTCCACTCCGTCTCCTGTCACTGTCTTTCTGCTCTTTCCCATTCCCAGCATTCCTTTCTGAGTCCTTCCCTGGCCTCCTTTTCTGTCTCTCCTGCCTGACTGGAGCCTTTTTTTTCTCGTGTTCCACTCCCTCCAACTCACTTACTGGTATTTTCCTCTGACCTTTACCCCCCCTCCTCCTTCTTTGTCATATCCCCCCCACCCCCTCCCCATCCTCGCACCATCATCTTTTCCTCCACCTTTCTGCTTCTTTCGCCATCTACCTTTTCTTCTGTGATATTCATAATGAGAAAAGCAGCAGGAGGGAGTTAGCACACACCTGGCCCAGTTCTGTCTCTGCAGCTGTCACAGATAACCTTTCCTCTGCTGAACGAATAGGTCACTCTTCTCTTCTCTTCTCTTCTCTTCTCTTCTCTTCTTCTCTTCTCTTCTCTTCTCTTCTCTTCTCTTCTCTTCTCTCCTTAAATCACTTTTATCATCTCCTCCGTCTTTGCAGCGTGGTAAACCGTGACTCTGCACGGAAACATCTGAGAAGGCCAAAACAGCCGGTGTCAAAAGTGTCCGACCGTGCACGCGTGGACGGGGAGGAAAACATCCAAACACATCCCATCACACATGCTAACGAGGGCCGTCGCTCTGTGGATGTGTGTCTTGTTTTTAAGGCATGCAGGGAGAATGATTGCTCATGTTATGAGTCAAGTTCGCGGCCTTTGTGGTGCAGTGACTCAGGGCTTACACAGCAGCGGCAGTAGATCAGTTACTTTCAACGTGATTACAGTGGGGAAGAAGAGGTCCCCACACAGATAAGTACAGTTAAGTGTACATGCTGCTATGGGCCAAAGGATTCTTAGTCTTTCTAAAAGCAGCAGAATTGATTTTCCTCGTAGATTCCATGTCCTCATGCTTTTACAGTGTTGTTTCCTGCCATAAGGAAACACTGGTCAGCAAAATATTGAGTAAACACGGTCCTCATGAAGCAAGCACGGCACAAGAGCGTACTTCTGATCCTAGAAAGTGAAGAGGAAAAGAGAGTCAGAACACAAACAGTCCAGGACGAGCGAGTCCCAAAACCCAGATATATTTTTGTACTTTCGGTTTGTTTTGGGTTTTTTTTATGGGTTTTCGGTTAAATGCTCTAAATAATTATGTGGTTAACACAAACTTCTTTTAACATTTGGTTCTACAACATAAAATATGTCAATAAATACCCCACTTTATCGTATTTACTTAAAATAAGTGGCTAAATGAGACTCGGAGGTTGTTGGGGGACATTTAAAGTCATCCCGCCGAACATGGAGACTCACTAGTCCATCCTCACAGTTGGACATCCCTTGCAAACTATTCTACCTAACTATTCTAACATTTCAAAATTGTAGATCAATTTATAGTTAAGCGTGTAATAAGAGGCTTGTGGTGGTGACGGTGAAGTCATCTGATTCAATCTGAATCATTCCGATTGTGATGCAACTGCAATGTAGCTTAGTCTGTAGCCTAACGTTAGCTATTTACTCCTGGTGGTCATTTATGCTTCAAAAATCATAAAAGTGGTGAAGCTTATATTGCAGAACAAAACATTTAAGGCCACAGAGCTTATTTTCTTGAATGATCATTGGCTTTTCGTTGAGGGAACCAGGGCGATGCTAACTTTCAAGATCCCAATCTGAGGGAAAAAATGAAGGATATTTGTGTTTTTTGGGGGATGGAATCAGCTTGTACGTGTTCAGATGTTTGCTAGTTCGAAACCCAGGCCAACTAAAGACCCAACTTTTGTGTCTCCCACTCCCAACCTCATCTCCAGTAGCTCCCGTAAAGCTCCTCAATAAGAAAAACATTGCGGTTGCAGTTGGTCGTTCCCAGGTGTGAATGTTGTGCAACAGTTTGAATGTGAAACAAAGTGCCGCCGATAAACAGCATCAATCATCCACCCAAGGGTTGCATTTAAGGGTCGGCTGCTGCATGTTTCTTTCGATAAATAAATAGCAAACACAAACCAACCCTCAGACGCAGATGGCTGGATGAAAAGCCGGTTCTGGTGGGATAGTGGGTGGTGGTTGGTTGCCGTACCCTCCCTTGGCACGAGCTTTTACAGGGCGCTTAACAGAGCGCGCACACATGTTTTTTTGGAGCGGTTAGCCCTCACATTTAGACTCATCATTACCCACAACCAGCATCTATGTTCTCATTATTTTCCACTTTTTTTTTTTTTTTTCAATCCAGACATGTCGGTTTTTCTTATTTTCTGCATTTTGTCTGTGCCGGGCTTATGTAAGGGCCAATAAAATGCCAAATGGAAATCATTACTCTTTCTCATATATTTCTGTATGTTTACTCGGAGCGGCGGTGTCGTGTGAGGCATTTTCTTGCGTGCATTCGGAGGGAAATTCTATTCAAATTGCCTTACAGTGCCATATGCGCATGTTTGTTTGAACACTGGTGGCCCCAGTTGGATTAAACCCGTAACCCTTGCAGTGGATTTACGTTGTTTGAGAGAAAAGGTGATCGGGTGGTACATTTAATTGGAAGCAAACCAAAAGATATATCTTTTTATCTAATATCTGTATCGGTTCTGGTCATTTTCAGACATTTAAATGCAGAAATACCACCCATTATATCTTTAAAAAAGCACAAAACACATGCTGAGAAACATCCTTTTATGTGACATTCATGTGAATTCAACTCTTCTGCTCTTCCATCAGTTATACAAACTATTTCCCTCCATTCATAATATGGTCATGGTGGAATGTTTTTATACCTGTGAGATTTTAATTCTGAAATGCAAGACAGATGTCATTTGGCCTTTTCTAGTGTTACCCTGGCAGTGTTGGCGCCATGCTGGACGCACTGAGAGACAGCTCTCGGAGGTTTACAGTCGCGGAAAGATCATGCAGGTCGAGGCAGACTCGGTGACCCTAATGTAGTCATGAGGTCATCGGCTTCACTCAGCGGCGCGTGACCCCTCCAGCCTCAGGCCTGCCTGCGGAGCATTGTGGCGGCATTTGATGTGTCCATGGCCTTTTGGTAGCAGTAAATTGAGTGTGAAACTGCATGTTGCGAAGCTGCAACTGGAGCCTTGCGGGTGCGCGTCTGTGTCTGCGCGTCTGTGTCAATAAAAATGAAATGAGGTCTTTTACAGTAATATAAATTATAAAGCAGTTTTTCAGTAGTAGGGGGCTTGGCGGTGGAGTTTCTCACAGCGAGAACAACTTGGAGTCGATTCCTGGCCGCAGTTCTTCCTGTATGTGGCCTGCAGGTTCACGTGTTCACGCATGTTGCCCAGTTTGTAGACATGTAAGTAAAGTGTAGTGTGCTGTATGCTGGGTTGCACAACCTGGAACAGGACCAGGCGGATCGAGAAAATGGATGAGTGATGATTTTTCAGTGCACCCCGATATATTATTTGACCATATGTGGGGATTTGACTCCATGTTTTGGAAAGCCAGGTCTTAATGATCCATATCTGTCCCACAGAGGTCCACTGTACTCCATTCTCAGGGTTATTCTATCGCCTTTCTGCTGTCTTCATATCGCTCTTCCTCTGGGCCGCAGGTGGGCCTGTTTTCCACCAAAGAGCAAAGCATCTTTCCATCAAAGGAAGCCATTTCCGGCTCGACATCCCAACCTTATTGCCTCCGCTATTCCACTGAATTAAGTTTGCTCATAAAGTGTGTTAACTCTGCCATTAATGAGCGCTAAACATAAACTACCAGCCCCTGACAGTGTCTCAAGAGATGCCCAGTACAAGTCTAATACTACCCTTTTGCTTTCACTTTTCCCTCTCTCTTCCTCCTCCTCCCTTCACTGGCCTCCCCACATGGCCAACAAAGCTCTGCTGTTTGGGCCAGGACAAGTTTTCTCACAAGATAAGTCTCCTGACACACATTGGAGTATGGTTTTATTTACTGGCCGCTGTTGTTGTTGCTCCCACGTGAGAGCTCATACTTGCTTTTAACCGCCCTGGGTTTTTTTGTTGATGTGTCCTCCGAGGCCTTTTCGGAGATCTGCTTATTTCCTCTCCGAACCCAGCAGGCTCGATTGTTGTCACTTAAACAAGCAGCGGTTTGTTGAATTGCATCTGCGACTAGGAGAGTGGTACTGCCAAAGCTTACACCCGCCGGGAGTCTGTTAATCTGTGATTTTCCCCCTGTCAAACAAGCAACAATTTCTTCTCTGTTGCTGTTGATGATTAGCACTCACTCCTAAGATTCATATTTTCAGCATAATCCTCTAAATGACATAATGGCCCCCTCCTATAGTCAAGGAGAGGTGAATTTTCCACACAGAATCTTTGTTAACATTGGAAGGTCATTGCCTCAGTGAAGGGTTCATAGGTCAAGGTTTCAGGATCACGTGTTAGCCCTTAAGGGGGATTTGTGGTGGTCCCAAAAGCTCGGGCAAATGAGTAAACATTTTCCCTCATAATCCCTTAATAATGAGGAAGAGCTTTCGGCCATCTTGGACTGAAGAGAGTCATTACTGGAGTCGTAATGAGAGGACAAGAGGTTCCTTGTAGCAGCGACCAGGGTTCACATGCTCGCAGGCCACTTGCCAATAGCTTGTCTGACCAGAGTCAGCTGCTGACCCATAGATAAAAGAAAGAAACTTTTGTATTGCCTTACACCGTGTTAAACAGATGTAAAAAGTTTAGCCTCCAGTCTTTCTATTGGCCCTGGTGTTTGAATGAGATTGGATAAAGGTCCCTGGTTGGATTCAAACCTGGTTGGGACCTTCAACCTCTGCCCTCAACCTCATTTTGAGTGCAGCTCTTATCCGTTGGAAAACAAACAGTATTGGAGCATTCAGAACCACCACTGACTGGCAGCACTGAATGATAATTCAAGGGGTTAGTGCTCGGAAAAACATTGCAATGAGAGAACGTCCAAGGAAAGGGGTTGAAAAGATTGTTTGAGTTTACAATCAGAGTGAGTCGAGAGGATATGATTCATGTGGAGAGGCTGATGCAAGGCACTTCACACAAAGATGAGTTGCCCATGACCCAAGCTTGTGACATTCAGGCAAGGGGGGTGGCCATTCAGAGAGGGGCAAGTGAGCGGCAGCACTGTTCCTTTTATTATTCAATATTTACTCAAAGAAGATGTGGATGGCAGGAGTTAACTCGCCTCTGGATTGGAAGCAGATGCAGGCATGTCATTCAGGTTTAAAGCCTTAATCGCTCCCTGCATCTGGCACCCTCCTCTTGACCTTGTGGAGAGAAACAGCTGAAGGTAAGCTACCTAGAGGGTGGGGGTTGAGGATGTGGAGGAAGGAAATTGGGAGGGCGGGAAGGAAAAGTGTGAGCCTGAAGGGAGAGGAGAAATAGTGGTAGCTGTGTCAGGGACGCTGCCTTGCACCGTGATTTAAGAGGCCAAATATCACTCCGTCGGTTACAGTTGGAGGCAGGCCATTTGAATTAAGCTGCGAAAGGGCGTGAGAGCAGAAGAAGAAGTGGAGTAAGGGTGGAGGTCTCAAACATATACCAGGCAAGATCTTATGGGATTGGGAGGTGAGTACATTGTGGGCCAGGTGCTTCATGTGAAGAAGACCCGACAGAAACACATGTTGGACGATAAAATCCAAGCTGATGAACGCTTCCTCGATGAGATCCACATCTGGGTGTAAGTGGGGGGGGTTTGAAATCATCTCCAAATGATCTGCCAAAAGTGTAATTTAAAAGTTTTATGTTCTTGGTAGATTAACAGTTTGCAAGTATCCTTGGAGGCCACCGACGTGGAATATTCCAAGATTCGATCATACCCTCTCTCCTGCCAATCACGCCATCCATCCATCCATCCATGCAGAGAGAATCACACAGGAGTGTCCGGATGAGTGTGAATATGTTTATGGAAGTACTGAAACAGGCAAATCCTTTCTCCTCTTTGCTGTCGTCAGATCTGCGCTGGCCGATATTAATTTCCGTGAGCTTGACAGGGGCCATTAGTCTTGGGGAGGAGGTTTGAGTTACAGTGTTTAGGGGGTAAAGATCCCCCGGTGCAGGCAGCAGTTTATACAGTGTGTGTTATACAATCGCCCAGACCACAGAGAGGAGGAGAGGCCGAGAGGGAGAAGCAGTTGGACCGACAGTGTTAGATGAGTGCGAAAGATGAAATGTCTTTCGCAGCCAGTCTGCCTTGCACACGAGTGCATACCGTAAGACGGTGACCTATTCGCAATAATTCATCTTTAGTGTACAAGATCTAATCAGTGGCTTAAAATGTGAACATATCTTATTTGCTGTTATCTTGTTGGGTATACAGACTTGATGCCCACTGTCGAGGGCAGCAAGTACTCCAGGGAAAACACAGCGTAATTCTTTGGAGGGGCTCGATACGTTGTGATAGACCCATGTACCTGTTGGGGCAATTTGTTCATTAAGCACCGGGGGAAGAAAACGCTAATGTTGTGTGCCAGCAGATCTGAGCCAGACTGACTACGCTCGTTAACGCCGTAGGGTCTTAATTCTTTGTGCTGACTGTGCTGTTCGCCAGGATGTTTAAGTTCTCCTCATGATCGCCGTGCTGCTCCCCAGATGTGTTGAATGAGCAGGAGGAGGAAGGGCCGGTCTCGCAGGGCCCTTCTGGCTGTCTTGCCGGTCAATCCCATACATCGTTTCTCCGGTACTCACAAGAGAGACCGAGATGGGAGATAGGGCCTTTGGGTTGAAAGGTAATGTCCTCTCCCACCTCTAACAAACCTCCACCCGATGACAGATATCTGGGTCAGTCTTGCAGCGGCTGCACTCCCACCCAGCACTCACTTCCTCTCTCGCTCGCAGAGTGACGGTTGCTGGATTGCAGCGAGTGCAGTGGGTGTTCAGCATGATTGACTTGATAAACAACATTCAAGACAAGCTTGACACAAAGGTCCAGGGCAAAATTTAACAGGATGTCATGGAAAACCTAAGGTGTGTGATGGTAAAGGTGCAGCCCTTGGCCTTCAAATCGACCTAGTGGTGACCTGTTACAGCGCTTTGCTCTCTTAAATGACTGTTTGTCTTTTTCACCACTGCACTTGGCATGTAGTAGATCAAGTATAACAACGAACACTAAAGAATGGTCATGTAACATTAAACCAGATGAAAGGTTTCGAAAGGAACAAGGAATCCCATTCAGCAGTGGCAGTGCTTCACGACTTCTCATTGTAGATGTTTTTGAGGGCCAATCCAAGCCGAAGATGACTCTGTCTCTTAATATTCTCCTTTAATATGCATGGCGCTCAATCACTATAATTATAGTATTATTGTATATAACAATAATTCATATTTACTTGTGCTTCAGGCAGGAACTCTGTGGTTGCTGCAAGTTTTCTTCCTTGTAAAATGTAATACAGCTGTTACCTGTCCACTCCATGCTACCAATTAGCACCCATACATACATGTTTGTGTGTTTGCATGTGTCGTGTGAAAAGCACGTATCAGATCTATGTGTGCATGTGCATACTCTGTTGAGCAAATAGTGTGAAAAAGAGAGAGGAATGTGCGACTGCCTTTATGTGTGGGTACGCGTTAGCCTTGTTTTCCCAGGTCTCCGCACCAGAGTAGCACTTGGCGTCGAGAGCCCCGGCTGTAACACTTTTAATAGCAGAGTTGTTTACTCTTTATACCAAACCCACCTCGCCCCCACTTTGGGAGGGTTCCTCTGCCTTTGGCGTTGCAGCATGCAGACGTTTTTACAGCTTAGTACGCTCAACACCATCCCGCTAACAGATTTTATGGCACCAGCGGTTCTAGTGCGTGTTTTTTATGACGACTGCAGGTTATGGAACCAAAATATGAAAAACCAAAGGAGGCAATAAGGCTTAATGGTAGCGCTTGACTTCTTCTGTAAACTCAACAGGTTGCTGAAAGGGTCTATAATCTGTGTATTCTGTTACGGTGGCATTACTTTTACGATGTAGCTTACGAATGCTAGCTCCAGGTGTTCCAATGTCTTGGCAGGAGATTGTACCTTTTCTTTTACTGTTAACTTTATAATGTTAAAAAAGAATCAATTAATAAAGAAGAGTTTCATGTTAGAAAAACAGTCTTTAGCCATAAGCTGCGTATCGAAAGGCTAATGTCCAGTAAGCCGGTCATTATTCCAAAATAAGCTCTGACTGGTTAAGTATAAAACCCCAGTGGGAAAGTGGTCATTATATAATGACCGGCTTGGTGTATATTGTCCCACATACATACAGTAACTGCTGCAAACGACCCCACAAAGTCTTAACTTGAACCACAAGTTCCCTTCTGAAGGCTAGGTGCAGACATTCCAGAGGATTTGGAGATTATCCCGTTTAATATCTGACATTTTCACAGATGTTCCTGTGAAAATGTCAAAGCGCCACCTTGCAGCACTATGGGAACATACTGTATTGTTAGCATGGGTGGCCCTAGTGAGAATAAGACCCCAAACCCCTGGCAGTGACTTACAGAGGGAATTTGCTCGAATTTGCTCGCCGTATCAGCAACACATTACAGTGTGCCCAGAAGGTTTCACTGTATGCATTGTATTAATATCGCAGCTGCAGACGGACATGAAAGCTTCACCAACACTGCAATTATTCGGCCCGGGGCCTGAAGGAGGAAAGTGCTGTTAAAGATGATTAAAGGTGATCAGCCGCTTGCCAGGAAGTTGACATTTTCAATATTTGGCCGCAGCGAGAGGCGCTTCACGCACGCACTCTGAAACTTTTCATCTTGCAAAGGGCTTGCAGTTGGGAGCATGACTCAGGTCAGTGACGGGAGGAAACACTGATCAGTCTGATAGGGTTTGTGCGTATGTGTGTGCATTACAGCATGGCGTTTACAACTGATGTCAATCGTGGATCTGCTTTGAACTTTTTCTGTCTTCCTCTGAAGAACCGTCAATCAAATGCAATATTAAAATCCCTTCTTATTTTGCATGAGGGTAAAGTTGTGTTATCCTTGACAAATAAATCAGATTAGTGTTAAAAGCAGCTACGCAAAAGAGTGTTTAACTGTCTACAGAGGCTGCTCCCAACCTGTGCATCTAGCCTCGGTTTTTCCATCTGTCCTTCCTCTGCATACAGTCAGAGAACTTACATCAGACTAAATAATGTATAATTACTATAAAAGTAATGTTTAACATTATTAAGTGTTAGCATTAGTGGTAGCTGTCACCACCATGAAAAGACAAGGTGGTAAGTGGAAAGAGGGACACCTCGGCCTAAATGAGTCATTTTGTCAGCAGACAGTCGGTGTATCAAGAGGTGGGGGGAACATTAGGAGGGAATTATGGGCACATTTTCCACCGCTTTCCTCCAATCTGCCAAGCCCAAACACCGAGCTGAGGCAGCAGCCAGCTTATTTAGTGGCTGCACTCTGTCTCTCCTCAGCGCAAGACACTTCGGCTAATGCCTTGGGCCGGAGCATTAGCCACACTGGGCTAGAAGTATGTTTGCCTTGGAGGTGGCGGAAGAGCCGGTGAGCACTGCCATCCATGTCAAGTGGTACACCGTATAATATCGTCCCCGGCAAACTTGGATGCCGAACGTGAGGAATTACATCTGCGGTTGTTTCAACACGAGCCCTGAAGTGGTCGGCCCAGAGGCAGTATCGCATCCAGAGGTCAGGAGGGTAGTTATTAGGGGAAATCTGTTTAAATATTTTAACATATTTATTGATGCTCTGTGACATGTGGAATTATGCCCCTCTTGCGTCAGGACTGCACAGGCTTCCCAGTAAGTTCTCTTTAGCGGCGAGCCTCCATCTGTCCTCACTGGAAAAAATCGCATGAAGTCTCCATCAGCAAAGCCGAGTGTCCGCACGTTTTTCCTGTATCAATACTCTTCGCAGGCTTCGATAAGTCACGCTCAGCCCGAGGCAGTCGGGAGTTGGCGCTTCTTCCGCTGGCACCCGGTCAACACCCTCCTCTCGAGCTTTTTAACTGAGAGATTTTACTGTGAAAGAGCAGATTTCTGTCTTTCTCCTCTCTTTCTTTCTCTGTTTGTCCTCCGCTCCACCTTCAGTTTCCACCACACAGCCGTCATCACACACACGCACACACTTTCCACTTCTAGTCTCTTCATTCAGTCGCTGCAGCTTTGAGAAAAAAAGGCAGTCCAGAGGTCACAGAAGCACTGTGGTTTCAATACGGGATGCAGAATTTGAATGAAAAAAAAGCTTTTTAAGTCGGCAGAAGTGCCCTTGAGCAAGGCACGGGACCTCTAAGTCCTCTGGAGCGTCTCGAGCCAACAGATGACGACTTCCAGACATGAAAGTAAGGCACTGCTGCAAACGCATGAATGCTAAGTCAGCCTTCCCTGGATAAATACAAACTTTCAGACATCCAGATTTAGGTCCAATCCTGCTCACGACCCACTGCAAACACATCAAGGCCCAAGAGGCGCTTTTTATGGTGCAACATATTTTTGTCGTAAATCACAAAGATTCAAAAGATTTCAGTCATGTTTTTATGTTTTTTTCACCTCCCACGCCAGAGACACAAACGCAAAAACATTGGGCTTTTCCAAACGTCTGGAGCTCAGAATGCTCAGAGGGTCGTAAAAGACTCAAGGGTGGTCGCCTGCTCTAACAGGCCGGGGTCAGCTGATATAAATTGTTGACACCGGTCAGCTGCTGGGAGCCCCGGACCCGTGTGGAGCCCTGTAAACACTGCACAAGTTATCTGGAATGTATCTATCCCGTTGTCCATCCACGACAGCGACCGCCAGCCGCCGCTCGTCCGTCCTGAGCTGTGCTTCAGCTGTTAAAGAAGCTTCTGATCCGTGTCTCGTTGCCTTCCATTCTGAGACCGAAGCTGGTAATTATCAGGTAGTAGCTCATAATTGCAACCTCTGTATGTTCTATTGGACCGGTTCAGTAATACGAGCAGGGAGACAGAAGCCTGTAAGAACATCTTTAACTGACGCCACCGCTAATATTTAGGAACATTGGCTAGCTCGACTGAACTGCACAATGTGGGATGGTTACTTTTAGCAATATAAACATGTTATAAATAATGCTGTTTCGCCTTTATAGGTGTTGACGTGACATTTGAGGAAAGTTGGGGCGGAGAAAGTTTCCTACTCGGAATCATCGCTTTGAGGGCGGCTGCATTGTATTATCCATGTTAAGAAGTCAGAATTTCCAACTTTCTCGAACCAGTGGTTCAAAGAAAAAACACTCAGACACATAGACAAGACACCGTGAGTCATTAGCAGCCTGAAGGCCATGCTCAATTCAGCGAATTAAAGGTGGATCTGAAGCTGTAGGCTTGGACCAGAAATGGTGAAGTGCTGAAAGAGTGGGTGAGAGAGCATGAGAGACAGTCCAAAGAAAGAGAGAGAGGTAGATGCAGGGGTGGTCTGTTGAAGGATTGGCTTCGAGCCCTCACACTCAGCACATGCTGTAAACACACAAGCTCGACATGGAGTGTGTGTGAGAATGCCTGTTTTTCCAACACTGAAACACATGTTGCTCTATGCTCCCGTTGGATGGGTTGCCATGAAGTGTTGCGCCAACATTCATGTTCCCCTGGAGGAGGTATCCTACTGACTCTGGTGACTCTTCCTCCAGTGCCACCAGCAGTCTGACAATTTTGGCTCTCACTGAAATATCTTGACAAATATTGGATGGATTTCCATGAAATTTGGTACAGATAGAATGTCAATGATGCCCAGATGATGAATCATAATGACTCTGGAGATCCCCCGAATTCTCTTCTATTACAACCAGCAGGTTTTAAGTCATCCTGTGAAATATCTACCAGATGCACTGACATAAATTTGCTACAGACATTTATCGTAATGAGACAATGAAGGCTGATGACTTTGGCAATCCTGCGAGTTTTCCTCTGATACCACCATAAGGTTCACATCTGAGGGTTTAGAGTTTAGTATCTCCTCATATTGGATGGATTGCTATGAACACTATTTGGTACACTTGTTCATGTTATCCTTTGGTTATAATTAAAAAAAACAAACATTTGTGATGCAAGGACTTTTCATCTAGCATCACCATCAATGTTTCAATCTCTCCAGTAATTTGGTTTATGGTCGAATTCCTGCAAAATTGATTCCATTCTCATCAAATTCTTTGTTAATTGGCAAACTGTTGGCATGCTAAGATGTCTGTGCCATCTCATGGAGCTGTTAGCATGGCTGTAGATTTGTAGCCTTGTTTTCATGCTTCATAAGTTCCTATAAAAGGTGCACACCACTAAGTTCTCTATTTTCAATTTTCAACCAGTTAGAACCCCTGAAACTCAGCTGGATTTAACATCATTTTCAGTAACACTCCAGCAAGGATGATGTTTGCTGACAATGGTGCCATCCTTGTTATGCCAGGTTTTCAGGTGAGCTCAGCAAATCTGGCACCTTGAAAGGCGTCGTCACCACAGCCAGAGGCACATTTCACACAGTTCTTATTTGGAAATGGTTTCATAGCAGCATAATAAACAACTTCAGCAATGAGCCCATATCATAAAGCGATGGCATCTATTCAGACTTTCTGTGACTTTGCAGACAGTCCAAGAATGCAGAGGGAGTTCTTCGCGGGCCTCTTGTACAGCAAGACGGAAACGAGGCCATTGATTTGTGCAATTTTAATTGAAATACTTGGGGGAAACATCTTGGCATCCGCGAGGAAACACCACTGATGTGGGGAGATTGTGCAAAGCAAAGCGACCTCTGTTTGATAGCCTTTTCTTGTTTTCCTCCGAGAAGCTGGAGCTGCCTCAGACTGTATCCAGGCATTTCATTAAGCAGTGAGGAAATGCAGACCGCAACGCTCCCTCGCATTTCTTGATGGATTGTGTTCTTAGGGAGGGTGCAGAGGGGCTAATTTAGATGCGGTCGTAATTGTTTCAGTGGTCAGTTTTTATAGTGGGAATGTAGAAGAACTTTGATTGCCAGTTAGCACATATTTTGCATGGAGAGAAATCAACTTTTAACTTGGCTCCCTTACCATATCTGATCCACTTCAGTTCAGTTCTCAACGAGGAACATTAGTTTGCCGATATAATTTAATAAAAAGCACAGTAAAAACAAGCAGTATAACATATCACAAAATGCCTCACAAATGTGAGCTGACGAGACCAGATTGGGAATTAATAGCAGGTTATAGTGCAATGAATGATTACTCATCCATGCATGATATTAAGTTAATAAAAATATACACACGCACGGCTGAGTGATTTAAATGCAAATTAAGCAATCAAACTTCAACATGGGGAATACTTTTACTGTTGAGCGTATGCATCGGCTTTAACTGCTCTCCAAAGTGGGGAGAGCATGTGGGGGTCAACTTTTTAAAATAATACTATCTCATCACACTCAAGCGTAATCCTAATTTGGGTCTTACTTTAAAAGTTCTGACTATGATTCTTATCAATAATACTGGCATTGTAGACCACTGATCATGTTAATTTGGGATTGGGTACATTTTAAAGGTTAATTTAACTTATTTGGAACCAAACTCATGGACAAACAATGGAATGATTACCCAAGCTGACCCATTATAAACCTCGATAGAACATATTCCACTGACATAATGCTAAATTTAAGGAGCTTGAATGTTGGGATAATGTTATACCTCTGTGTTTTAGGTTTTAAGTCGCATTAATGTAGGGAATCTTACAAATCGTTACCATTTCACAACTTCCTGATTGATCAGCAGCTGAAAAGATGACGGATAGTTAAAATCTGGAGGGACATAGGGCCATAGTTCAAGGTAAAACAGCACATTTGATAACCCATTAGCCAATGTAAGCATCCAATTTCTTCCTAGCTAATATTACTGTTTGATTAAATCCAGTGTGTTACACTTACAGAGTTAAATAAATGTGTCCAAGATGTGTGTTGACATTTCAGCGTTCATTTACACCTTTCCTATCTTAACACTATCAAAGAGTAACCTGAGCGAGGCAGTGGTTCAATGCTAACGTTTGTCGTTCGTCTAACGGAAGCTAATGGGTTATCAAATATGCTGATTTACCTTGATATATGGCCAGATGTGTATTTTTTCGGTTGCTGACCAATCAGGAAGAGTTGAAATGGCAAGCAGTACGACATCTGAGCTTGCCACCATGAGTGTGATGTCAGAGGAAAATGGCTGCCTTGAGAATACAGTCTTTTGAAGCCTACAGACTGACATAATGGTTCAACTTCTGCCACTGTATTTACTGTAGCATTACAGCCAATATTTTAGGTGTGGCCACGTCTGCTTTCACCTTTAAATACAGTGCTTTAGACATCCTGGCTCAACAGTTAGCATGTTTACAGCTGGTCCAATCATCTGGCCGCTAATGTTTCTTGCACCATCAGACTTTTTTTGTAGCGCTGCCACGTTCCCAGATCTCAGCATCCAGTTTGGCATGTACGATGTTACAAAGACCTGATCGCCAAAACTACAAAGACAGGGTCCAAGTGGTAATAAACCAGCATTACCCTAAAGGGAGAGGAAATACTCGTGAACCGTAAGAAGCTAGCTGGCAAACGGCGATGGGAGAAAGCAAAAATTCTCTGTTACTGGAAAATAAGAACCTTAATTGGCTGATTAGGACATGCAATTGCTTGTTAAGGCCTCCATGTCTTTCCTTTTCTTTTCTGTTTCTTTTCCTTTTGACGCAAGCTGTTGCAACTCGTTTCGTTTTATGCAAATTGTATAATTATTTAAGTTTTTCAGCTTTCCTAGTTGAGATCGTCTCTGGTTCGTGTTGCAGCGGCTACACAACACTCCCTATAACTGTCTCAGCGAGGACTGAAAATGTATAATTAAGCTACTTTTTCCCCCGTCTCAATATCTCTGCTGTTTGGTGGTTGATATTTGCACAAGCTTATGGGATTCACAAGCTCAGCATTTCATCATGATAATAGCAGCCTATTTTGTTCTAAGTTACTGCGTGGCTGGAGAAGTCTCCTGTTTAATAGAGTGTTTTCATGTTTGTCTTTCTGTGAAATTGCACTCTCGTCTCTCAAATCTTCCTCCGCCGGTCGCTCTAATGAAAAAGTTCTTTGTGCTCCTCTCTGCTTTGTTTTAAATACCTTTTCTCCTTTGATTACTTTTCGGTTTTTATCAGTTCTACTTCGCATGACTTTTCCGTGATTACAAAAGCATTTCTCGGCCTTGTTTTCATTTGTCTGTAATGCTGGGTTTTTCATTTTCTTCAATTTTTTAAGCATTTGCTCCTGTATTTTAGACCAACCAGCAATCTGTGAACTCTCAATACATTTAGTTTTTGATTTGCGACGGCAACTGCACACGGAAATGTATACATCTGGGCCAGATTAGTGCTTTAAAACACCACTTTTTTTTCTCATTGCTCATATGATTATTCCAGATAAGCAAACAGCAAACAGGCAGTGCGAGGGAGCCAGTTAAGAACCATGATTTCTTCCATCCAACCAACAGAGTGTTTTTATGTAGATTCATAACTGTGCTGTCGAACTTTCCGGGTCTTTGCTCCTGATAGCTCTGCTCCGTCATCTTGTGAAAAGGAGCGTGACCCACGCTGCCTTCATCTGATATGCAGGCAAAATATAGCTGCTTGTGTGTGTTTGTCAGTGTATCAGTCTGTATCTAGACTTTATCATGTGTGTGTGTGTGTCTGGGAGCTGATGGTTTCGCTTCAGTGGCTTGGCCCCGGCGATACAGGAGCTCGGCTCGGCTTTGATGTTTGCGAGGTCGAGGCCCGTCCCCAGCAGGAAGCTGCAGGAGCAACGCCGGCCCGTCGGGAGGACTTTGTCTTGCGGGGCTGCTAAAGTCTGTCTGGACTCGGGAGAGAACACAGACACAACTGAGAAGCGAGCGGAGTTCATCTGCGCTATCTTTTCAAGTCAGATCTGGCTGAGAGATAGCCTTCCGACTCGCTGTGTTATCAGGAGGAGGAAGAGAGGAAGGAAGAAAAGTCAACCGCTGTTGCTCCGTTGCAGACACATTCAAATAAGCAAAAGGTAGAATGCATATACAGACACTAGAGGAAGTCTTCCCTGGTATCCAGATTTTATTACCACTGTTTCTGTACAATTGAGAGAGAAAAGCAGTCAGAGTGTGTCTTTAAGCTGGGAAAAGAAACAGAGCAGGACAACTGTATCATTTGTAGTTACTGTCCTAGTGTGTGTGTGTGTGTGTGTGTGTGTGTGTGTGTGTGTGGATGCCCATGTGGTGTCATTGAGCACCGCTCCTCCGGAGCTTCAGTCTGAACACTGCACGCTCTGACAGACAGAGAGCTGTCTGACGTCTCTGTTTGAAGTGACACTGTGATGCGAGCTGAGTTTACAGACCGCCACTCCCAGCCCGGGACGCTCAGAGAAGACTTTTTGTCTTTTCTCTGAGAGGAGTCTGGAGGTGTATCTCAAAGTCGGCCGAAGCCTCTTTGAGTGAGTGCCTGTGTGTGATCTGTGTGTGTGTGTGTGTGTCTGAGCTTGCAGACGAAATAAGATCTCCCGCAAAGCTGAAGCTGTGTGTGCACTAACAAGTGAAATGAGATATTCCACAAAGACAGCCGTGTCACTTGGATTTATTGTGTGTGTGTGTGTGTGTGTGTGTGTGTGCGCCTGTGTTCGTGCGCAAAATAAGATACACCTCAAAGACAATCCCGGCACTTGAAGTTATTGCCGGTGTGTGAGTGCGCTGGCGGCGAACGCGCCCTGTTAAACCTCAAAGGCAACCGTAACATTTGTGGTTATCGCCTGCGTGTGTGTGTGTGTGTTTGTGTATGTTCCCGGGAAGCTGTCGATGTTGACATTCTCCTCTGAGCGTCGTCCTCTGAAGTCTCCTCCAGTGGTCGGCTTGGATTCCTCACATCTGATGCGAAGCCCTCTGACAGTAACTCACCCATCCATACCTGTCAGTCCACCCCCGACGCCTCCAACCACCCGCAACGCGCGACCCGCCACCTGGCTTTGAAGTGTCTGAAGTGTGTGTTCTTTGACCGTGTGTGTGTTTATTTGACCAGATTCCTCTTTTTGATCGGGAGTCTTTCTTTTTTCCAAGGACCTCTTAGCTGAAAGAGTGACCCCTCTTACATACATAACATCAAATTCTGTAGGTTATTTAGGTGGCCTGTTGTGGCATGGCTGATCCAAACTGCGTTAGCCTCACTGCCTGCAATTTTCTCAAAGTCTCTCGCATCGATAATTTACAAAATGATCCACTGTGGCTCACAAGAGTGTCCTACAGATAACCGGCCAATATGTTTCAATAACACTTAGTAAGCTAACTAGCTAACCCTTATGGATAGGTACAGCACAGTGATTTAGCTTAAACTTAGGTTAGCTAGCTTACTTGATCGCAAAAGAAAACCTGGGTTGACGATCAATAGGGTCAAATGTTTTTTTATATTCACATTAATTTACAACAATAGGCTGGATTTGTATCTTTTCCTTTTTGAAAACTTAAAAAGTGTCATTAAACAACAGTTTCCCCTCTCAAGGAATTCCAGGAACCCTCAAGGGATTGCAGGGCCCCTGTTGAAGACCCAGACTCTAAATCGTGTTTAATCAGTTATGGGGATTAATTAATTACATGTTTTTTTGTTTTTTTTTGTGTTCATTTTACTAAAAAAGTCACGTTTTCTTTCGCTACAATTTCAAGTATAAGATAAAGGCATAGCTCCTGTCTCTCTTCAAGTCCATCTTTATCTTATCTCAATACACACTCCCTCTCACACACACACACGACCGTTCTGACTCTCCAGCTCTGTCCCTTCTTTCCCCCCTTAAGCAGGAAGCAGCAGATCAGGACCAGTTCCCATGAGGATAAGATAATACAATAACCATAAAAACCCTCCTCCAGCCTCCGCCACACACACACACACACGCACACGCACACATACACATACACATACACCGTTTGCCTCGCCTACAGCCTCCTGCGGGGACAACGGTGCAGCAGCACCTGTTTGGAAGCTCTCCAGCTCCGCCCGGCTCATTTCAAATCACCTCCCCGCTGTCAGCCTTTTCAAGTATTTTACAGGCTTGTATCCAGTTCAGCGCTGCGCAAACCAGGCTCGTTGTTGTGTACTTATCCCAGTTAAGACAGGTTTTGCACCTGGCGGCTCGACACGGCAGCTGAGGGTGGACCGTGTTTAAAGATGAATCACCGAAGGCACTTGCTGCACACTTGTTTTGGCTGAATATGCAATACAGCAGTTAAATCTCTTGAAAGATTTAGCTTTTTTTAAGCATGTTTATAAAAAAAAGGGATGTACGCACTAATTACATATCTATGAAACATGCTCTCAGTGTGTTGCACGAAAATGTCTTTTGCAAAGACTACAAAGCCTTTAACTTATCCTCCTTATCTTGCACTCCCCCCCCACACACAAGTTCTGGGCCTCCAAATTCAACCGTTAAGCACATTCCCAAGATGCACTTCCACTGTCAAGCTCTCACCAGCACTGAGATTAAATCCAGCAGGGATTGCCTCGGCCAGAAGAAGTTCCTGTGTTGCAACTCTCCTCTGAGCGAAAGCCCGTTTCTCACAAGAGAAAGGAGTAGGAAGAGGAGGAAGATGCCCCGGGGAGATGCAAGAGTTGACACTGTCGGAGTTCATGAGAAAGGAAACACTGGGAAGAGAGAGGACTGGCAAAGATCGGAGCCTTAATGACTAGCAGGGCCATTTTTTGTGATCCGTGGCTTTGCCTGAACAATCACGATCAACCAGTCATGAATAGTGAAAGAGACTTCTGTCACACACATGTCTAATCTTTTTTTGACGATGATTGGAGAACAAATTTCAGCCACCAACAGAACTGTAATTCTGTCACGATGTAGACCGAGGACAAAGAGGAACATTTTCTTTCCTTCATGTGGCAGTTTGTCTTCACATTCCCTCTGATCGTGCATCGGTGTTGTGGTCAGTTAAGGCCAACACCCTAGACAAGGCCGCCGCCCCGCCACAGGATCAGAAACTTGCGCGAGCGGTTGTGTTGCGTTTCACCACAACACCCCGATTTTCAAGGTCCTGGTCTCAGCAGGCCACATGACTTTGTGTCAAAGTTGCTCTCCCCACATTTCAAGGTCTTTGGAAAACCAAGGCTGCCAGCAACCGCTGCAGAGAGGCGGATGCTTTGCTTTCACATCATCCGATCCAGAACGGAGGAGCAAATAAAAGGGAGGAAAACAACAGTGTAAGACATGCAAACAAAAGGAGAGGGAGTTGGGATTGGCAAATCAAAGGAGGAAACAAAACAGGATAAAAGGAGGATATGAAGGCTTCATAAAGGAACAGAGAAACCCAACGGTTTTCTTTTCGTCAAATTAAAAGTTTCTTGTTTTCATCAGATAAACAGGCTGACAATGGCCTGGCAACAAGACGGTCTCAACTCAGTGAACTGTCATGTTTTACATCTGGTCTCATTTCCTGCCTGATGCAGATTGAGAGAGATGAGGGGCTGCGGCGCGGAGACGCTCGCCTCAGGAAGGAAGCGTTATCAGGCGGATATTGAGCGAGGATGCACTGTCTGCACAGTCATTTGGAGGCAACAAACCCAAGGAATCAACTTTAGCCCTCCTCCTCCTGGGTTACCGTGGTGACAGGCCCTACTAATCCACTGACACACTTACTAGATTGCCATCTAGCTCTGGATTCAATTAGCGGGGTCTAGTTGGGAAGAGATAAACGGCCTTTATCAAGACTTTGATATCCTAATGAGAGGGGATCAGAGGCATATGTTTGATTCTGTTTAGGAGTCGAGATAAGAGATAAGAGATACAGGGAGCTTATCAGTGACATTGGAGGAAAGGAGATTAGTCTCAGAGCATTAGTGGCAATGTTACATGATACAGTGGTTAATGACGTGTAACAAACATGCTTACCCTTGCCTCTGCTTTGTTCAATATGCTAGAGAGGGAAAAGCGAACAGAATGAACATTGTTGAACCATAATTTGTTCGACAGCGTTGCCCCTGCAAAGATGAAATTTCTCCAGCTTGTTCTCGGCGCGTAATTCCTTTTGACAATTACACAGACACGCCATTCATCTTTTATGGCATGTTAATTGTGTTTACCAGCGGTCACGGAGGCTTGTTTGTTGGCTCCCATCAGTCATACGCCGACACGAGCTCGGCTTTTCCCGAGGAGGCTCTGCCCTCCTGTCACTGCGCACACAAGGCCAGCTGGTGGTTTGATCCTCATGACAAACCCCGAAAAAGAGCTACCGGCGACATGAAGTGCTTTCATATTTAGAACGCCATCATCACCAAACACAAGTACAGGGTCAAAGAGATTGGGGAGTTCTGCTCGGTGCCAGAAATGTCCAGTGAAGTTCAGACAGGTCTGTCGGGGTGGGTAGTGCACAGATCAGACTGTTCTGTGGTGTTTGAAAACCGTGATACCTCGTGATCTTTGACCAAGCGCCACCAAGACACATTCACCTGTACACGTTATTCTCAGGGAACAAAGTGAAGCTGATTGTTCCCAAACCTTTAAAACCACTCTTCTGGATGAATACAGTATACTCTCTACATAGCCAACAGGATCTTTAATCAAACCCTCATTGGTGTTTTCACATGAAATGCCTTTTTTTCCTTTCTTGCTCCTGAACCCCCCACTCCATTGTTTCTTGTTACCTTAAATGCCTTGGAAGAAAATTGATCAAATCAAAGTAAGGGAGAGAGCATAGAAGGGTATGGAGTATGGATTTAAAAGGATACCTCCATGTTAAGAGGCAGAACTCTCTTCTCCTGTTACTTTCTTTGCTTCTAAATCATTGAGTCATTGGTATCGATCAGCAGTCCTCTTAGCTCCCTGCAGATATATTATGGTCGTTTTGCGCCACTGGAAGCAAATTGGCCTTCAAACGAGGGTAAAACACAGTAGGCAGGGAAAATAAATGCAGAACGACAGGCTTGAAATAAGTCAAACCATTTATTTTGAAAATCATTTATCTCTGTCTTCTACGTCATTCCTCATTATTTGTGATCATCAGTCAGCCATTGTTGCCCAGTTCTGTTCTGACTGACACTAGCACTGCGACATCCACTGTCTGGAAGTCCTCTCACATTAGCTTCTAAAATACCGCCAAGCCCATGTCACAAAGCCCAGCACTCTCATTCCCCCTCAGTCTTCGGGGCTTTACAGAAGTAATTGACCATATCAGCTTTTGATGTGCTTTGCTGTTGCACAACCTTCCAGCGTGCTGGCTGCCACATTCCTTCAGGGCTCAGGGTAAGGTGAGGTACCTTTCCAGTCCCAGAAAGGCATTACTACTAGTTTGTTTGACAAATGGTCGGGGGCAAAGGTCGACCCCTTAGGACTACATGCTGGCACAGCTCAAGGAAGCTTTCAGAAATGCTTTTAGACAAAACCTCTGATTGACAGCTTGGCCGTGCTGGAACGATGGGCCGCGAGCTTGAGGCGTATAAAACTGACAGCTGATTTTCTGGTAGAAATGTGTGGTATTGTGCAAGAAAGAAAAATAAAAACTGGTCACGGTGATTACAGTGTAACACTGAATCATAGTTGCACCATCTTCTCATTAATTTACCCATCATCCTAAGGCAAGATGTTCCGACATGTCAGTCGCCAAAATTTAAACGGATTTATCTGAGCTGTGAGTGTGTGGCTTTTCTCTCCTTTCTTAGAATATCTTATTTAGCATTTCCAATCATTTTAGCCAATAAAACCATCACTTGGGGAGCTTTAGTTAGGGTTAGGGTTGCAGCTGCAAATGTTTCCCTAACTCTCGAGTGCACATTTTTCAAAAAGACTGGATTCAATCAGCCTCAATTAGATTTTTATTGGTAATAGTAAATGCCTTCCAGAACCCATATTGATTCATCCTACTTCTAAAGGTGCAATTTAAAGAGTGTACTCATGCATTTGTATGACAAATATTAGGAGAGCGTGTTCACCTGTTTTCAAAGGGACAGGTTCTCGAGATAAGGACGGTACTGACAAGCCCTGTGCTCGCCAAATAGCAGACTTTGTTGACTGAAGGTCAGTGTGTGTTTACCTGACCAGTCTGAGGTCACCCCGGCTGTGGGAACTCCGTCCAGCGCCAGTTAGGTATTGTCAGAACTGGGGGGTGACACACATTCCCGGTCATGTGAGCATTCAGAGGCATGCTGAGAAATGTGGCACAATGTGGGAGGACATGTTTACCTGCACTTCTGATTACGCACGATGAGATCTGCTGAAGCGTCCTCTCGTATGGGTGCGATGTACCTGAATCGCTGCAGGCAGGCGTTGACAGAAATGTAGGCTGACGCTCAGCGCACTGATGCTGTGAACAATATGTGAGGAGTCGCGGTGTAAATGTGATGTATGAGCTGGTTTTGCAATGGGGTTTTTTAAATAACATGTTTTTAAGGTACATTACCATTACCTTTTTTTCCACTTACAGTAATATGGATACACAGATATGAGATGCTTACCAGTGAGGCACATTTGCATCTCAGTCAAAGTCAGTTTGATGGTACCTTTCTCAATAACTTTCCCGAACTTTTTGTATTTAGGGCTCAGCATTCTACTGTGTTTGTGATTGCACGAGCAGCAGACCCAATCGCCAGAATAAATGTTGGCATTGTGCCCCTCTGCAAACCAAGGATGTGTTAAAACTTTACATTTCTTTATGGTAGAACCTTACGTTTCTTTATCTTCAGTTTCCAGTTGTATGTTGTAACAGAACACTGCTTATGGCCGACCAGGTTTATAAAGGCATGAAAACAACTCAGTTAAGGTTTGGAAAAGATCGTGTTTTGGCTCACCTGGCTTCACGGCTGCAAATTGTCCCAACGTCTTGTTAAAAAATATCTGGTTTTGATGCAAATTAAAACATCTTGACCATGTCCCGACGTCTCTTTAAAAATATCCAGTGGTTTCACGCTTATAAATGCTGGAACACCATCTCGAACAGTGGTCTCTCTCTTGGAAGTTGTCTCCTGGAGAATGTCCCAATGTCAGTTTACGTATATTCAGTTGGTTTGTGCTTACAAATGTTGAAACATCATCTCGAACAGTGGCCTCTCACATGAAAACCGTTAACCAACAGTGGTCTCTTGCTTGGAAGCCATCATGCTCAGTGTATTTGGCAGATGTAGAATATAAAATTTACTCAAGTACTGCAATTAAGTACAATCTTGACATGCTTGCATATTGTACATGCATACATGTTGTAAGATTATAGAATATACTGTTATAGATACAGCCGATGGTTTTTGATTCAGGACTTCTTTTGTACTTTTTATGAAGTTGAAGTTTTACTTCTTCCACTGCTGATATTAGGGTTGTAAGATGAGGTTTGTGGTGATGGAGGCAATTCCCCTGTGGCTGCAAAATATCACTTTCTCCCTGTTGGGGGGATGGATTACTGTCACGCACCACAAAAACCAAGTGGCCCCGGGGTCTAAGGTTTCAGGGGCCCACACATTCAAAACCCTCCATTCGAGCAGAGCGTATCGTTTACAAAGCCTTCCCCGGGATAGCAGTTTTTATTGGTGAAAATGACTCACTGTTTTTTTGATGATTTAGTCTCATTTCGAAGAAAGAGACGAATTGACGTCACGCGGCCTCAAAGCCATGTGGAACATTCTGGGTTTCAGCGATAATTAGGGGGTTGCCCACTCTTTAAAAAAAAATCATCACGGTTTCACAAAAGCAGATTTTTCCTTCATTCACATCCCCATCAAAGCCTGTTCAATTTTTTTTTTGCCTTGATGAACGTTTTTTTTTTTTTGTGAAGTTTTCAGTGCCAAGAATATTTCAGTTGAAAGGTTGCGGTGACCTCAGCGGATGATGGATGGCATGGAAAAGGCACAGAGAGGAACAGAAGGACAGGGACAAAAAAGATCTTGTAAACGAGAATAAAAAAAAAAACGGAAAAACAGCCAGTCCTTTATAAAGATCAAGTTATTTAGGTTGGAGTGGGCAAAGATGTGGAAAATTAAACTTAAGCAGATGTTTCTATAGTATCGACACAGTGCAGTGTCTGGGTAATATTAAAAATCGCATGGTAGATGATCTGACTTTTGTTGTTTTGTAATAATCCAGCTCCAAATAAGAGCTGTGGCTCCATCAATCAGCGCCGGCGAGGAGCTGACAGTGCCTTTGGTGTAAAAAGTTCTGTATCAACATAACAGTACGGTCTGCTGCAGTGCCTGCTACTACAGCGCATGAAGCCACTCACTTTAAATTGCAAGTGACTGGCACACACACCATGGCTGTTAGGATTAACTGCTGCGAAGCCAGAAGCGGCAGGAACTCGGCCTCGCACACACGTAGTCCCATTTCCATCCGCGTCTAAGAAGCCACAGACTCTTTGTGCTGCTGTTCACACTGCGGCGACTGAAGGCAGCGAGGTGCCTCCGCAGACAGAGAGACACCACTCTCGCCACTCTTCTAATGCTAAATCGCGGCACGCAACCCGGCAGTAAAATGTGCCGTAAAATGGCAACAGCCACCCAGATACTGTCTATTATGTTTACAGTCGCTACTTCATCTGTGGCACAAATGAATAAACTGTTTTAGGAAGCCCCGCTGGCAGAAAATGACTTAAAACAAAGATTATTATCCACAGTTTATTATCCTCCAGTCGCGTCTAATCTGCATTTTACATTGAACCTCGCATTAGCTGATCAGATCGTGTAGTTCCTCTGCCATCACAGGCTCATTCAAATACTATAGTACTGTTCATACTAAGTATGATGTAAAATTTAGTATATTGTGCATTTTAACTGCATAGCATGTAATGCAGGTTACTGCACATACTCAGCCGCCCAGAATGCATCTCTTTAGACTGTCGAATGAGGGTACGTTTTCACACATGTCCTTGGTTGGTCGATTTGGTTGTCAGCAGGATCACACAAAACTACTCAACAAATGTCCATGAAACTTGAGCCCAGAATAGACCCCGTGACCTTTTGGTGTGGATCTGGATCAACTCACTGTAAAATATAGGGAGTAATAACCTGCTTACATTTTGGACCTCTTTTGATGAGGACGGGTTTCAGTATGCAGCAGATACTAATTGAGTATGTAGTAAGCAGTGTGTTAGCATGCGATTATAAACACACCCTTTTGCCTCTTCGCCTTGCTCTTTAAAACAAAGCGAGCGGGGCCAGGGGTTTACGGGAAAAGGTGGTTTTCATTTTGAGAAATCCAAACTGCTGGCTGATTTACAGGGTTGGGGGTTTGATTCCCACTGGCTCCCGGCCCCGCTCCATACTGAAAAGCACTTTGGCTTATAGCCTCCCAAGAAATGGCATAAGTTATACTGTATATTTATATGTCAAATCTACAGCTGCGGCGCGGGGAGCTCGGCGTCTCGATCGAGAATCCATCCGTGAATGAAATGAATTGCTATCTGCTCCCAGAAGCGTCGCTTAGCCGGCCTCTGGGGCGGCCGCATTATATTGGGGAGGTAAATCAGAAACACACCCCGGGATCTCTCCTGTTGCCTCTCGTTGCGCTTTTATTCTCCGAGCTGTCGTAACCGAACCTCCCTATCAGGATTTGTTCCTTATACACTTTAGCCAGAATGGAACCACAAACGACGAGTTGAAGAGCGAGAGAAGATGGCAGAAGGGAGAAGAGAGGCTCTATCAGAGGATCACAAGAGGGAAAAGAGACGAGGACACAGATGAGGACACAGAGACATAAGCAGAGTTTTAAGGCCAGAACCTGGCTGTGAACCTTTGCTTATTCAGTCACATTATGTCATCCAGACAAAGCACCTGATTCTCTCATCATCTCCCTCCGTCTCACAGGCGAGACCAGACCTCTCTCCCTCCCTCTATGTCCCAACACGGCTCTGTGATCACTTGTCTGGGGGAAGATGAGGAAAAAGGAGGGGATAAGAGTGAAGACAGAGGAGGATATAATGGTAGCCAAAGATGAATGTGCGAGAGAGTACGAGGAGGAAGGTGAAAACGGGAGAAGAGGTTGGGAGAGAAGAAGTGGGAGACGGACGAGATAAGAGAGGAGAGAGGGAAGAATATTAACAGCCGGCTTGGATGTGGAGAGCGGAGAGGAAGGGAGATGGAGGAGCTCTTGTAATGGTACAAGATCAAAGAGGGTTTTGCAGCGTTTTGCAGCAGCACGGATATCAAGCCACAGAATATTTTAGGAACATTTTTTACATCATTTGGCTCAGTTCCCACTGTGTCCCATCAAAGTGCAACAATCACTCTATTTGCCAGCGTTTTTGGGTTTTATTTGATGGTGTCTTTATAGGTGGAATATCCTCCAAACTTTTCTCTTTTCCCATCTTTGCTGCTCAGTGCTTGTAGTCGTGGTTGTCTGAAGCGCGTAACCCAGAGATCACCTTTCGATAAAACACTGTAGCTGATGACTTTTAATGATTTCCTGTGGACAGACATCACTCTTTTCTTCGTCAGATGGCTTTACATTCACTGCCTTAGATACACAGGTGAAATGAGCCCTTGTTTCCTTGTCATAGATACAGACAATTACGACAATGCTCAATTACCGTCTGGGTCAAAGTATGCAGTATTTCAACTTGATTGATAGTAAAATGTGATATAAAGTGATGTCCTCATCAATACTCTCTTTAAAGGACTCAGTATGGTTCAATCGAAGTGCTCGTTGGATTGTTGAACGCTGTCAAAACCGTTTCCGTCAACACCTTTCAGGCATCAAAATAGACCCCTTTTTCACAGCAGACACCTTGGCACGTCATAGCAGGAAAAGCACAGGCGTAATTAAACGCATTAACAAAGACCGCATTGTGTGTGGCTGGCTCACTGTCGAGGCTTATTGGAGCGCTAATGGAACCGAGCCACAGTTAACAAAATTTGTTTCGCCCGTGCTTTTCCTGCCACGACAAGTCAAAATGTCGGCCATGGAAAAGGTCATTCGGGGGCCTTCGTCTGACAATTTCTGCAGCCTTTTCGAAATCCAGAAATCCAAAAATAACGCCACTTCAGCTAGTGATTGGCCAGGTATACACAAGTATCAAGGTTTTTCTCTTCACACATCTACTTCTTCTATCTTTCTAACACTTAAGTGTGTCTCCAATGAAGTATAACACTATGAATGACTGTGTGAGAGTCAGAAAGTCAGCTTGTATCCCTGCTTGTATGATTCATTGAACTTGACGCCAATATCATTTATGCTGACTGCAAGACACATTCCCCAACCAACTGGCACAATGAATATGGGAGCTTTCACAGCTTCTGGAGATCAGTTGCCCATTTTTCCTGGTTTCTAAAACACCCTTGAGCCTGGCAGCCGAAGATGGACCAATCAGTCAAACACAGGCTTGGGTGTAGATGGCGCGATTGCCCGCTCGATAGATGTCCAGTCAGAAAGTACCCAGGCTGTTCGTTGTACATACAAAACGGAATGTAAACTCAAGATCTGACTAGAATCCGGATAAACAAAATGATGATTCAGAGACCAATTCTGAGAGCAAATGACAGTCTCCGAACAGCCAACTTAAAATAATGCCCCTGAGAGTCCAGTCTCCTGTGACTCATTTTGTTCTGTGCCAATCACAGAGGCCCCTGATCCAAGAAAATAGACACTGAGGTATTTTACTTAAAGAGTGTTTTAACTGACAGAAGAACATGGTGGCTTTTTTCTGTTGAGAGTCCAGTGAAAAGGTCAGTCGCCAAACCAAAGCAAGCCTCACAGGGCGGACGCAGATTGTTCCATCAAGGCCGGGTGAGTTGAAAAACTAATTCGCTCCCGTCTTTGCGGCACTGCTTTTAATTGAAAGTTTTCCTCGGGATTAAAAACACTAGTGAGCAACTTTCCTTCAAAGAATACAAAATCATATCACGTCCGCCAGCTGGATAACTCTCACTTCATTGAATAATGAACTTGAGATAATGATTTTTTTTTCACTCCTGAAGCACTTCTGAATAGCACTCTTTATCTGCTAAACCGCAGGCTACTCTCAGAGACAGGTTATTACCTCAGAGCAGGCGCTGATTGGTCGCCGCTGCATCATTCTCCTCCAGCGGGTCTTCAGATGTGGCCGGATCACCTGCTTGTTATTCACCGCAGGTAGCGGCACTTGACTAGATACTTAACACCCCGTATCACCATCTCTCCTCTGCTCTGCTCTGACCAGGCAGATGAAGAGCGCCGATAAAGAATCCATTACTTCCTCTCTTTGTCTCTACTTTTACACGTGCGCCTCTCATCCCTCCATCCTTCTCCCACGTTAATTCCCCTCTGCTACTCGCTTTGCTTGCGTGGGCTGTCGTGCAATATTGATTGTTGTTTCATTCATTTGCGATGGCGTTGTAAGCAAACAGGTTGAAGGCTGTGTGTATACTTGGTGTCTATTGTCTGTGGCAGGTCCAAGCCAAATGTCGAGTTAGTTGGAACAGGCCCACATCGAGTACAGCTGAAAAAGTCTCTTGTGTTGACCAGTGAGAGAAGCATTGGTTGAAGGTATCAATGACGGCTCCACAAGCGTTTAACGTAGCTGTTGTAGAATCAGTTATATCAAAACTGGAGACTGCATTTCATTGAAAGACGGGCAAAGAACGGCCCTGAGGATGTTTTTTCGCTCTTCTCTCAACTGACTTCGGCAAGAGTTTTACCTACTATCTCTGCAGGTAGACATAGTCTCCTTCTGCGTCATACGGTTCGCTGTTGTGATTGGTTGTAGATACCCGGTACGGACAGGGGGTTCATCCGATCACCTGCCACGTATGCTAACATTAGCTTCCATAGGACCGGAACATGTAAAGCTGTAGCAACATGCACCTTTTAAGTCTGACTCAGATCCAACTGTCAAGTCAAGCTATGTTCTCTCTTATAGAGATCTTTCATTGAATGACCTTTGTGACATTTGGAAGACGAGGTACAGAATTGTAAGGTAGGAAAAGGGGAACATGTTGAACCTGCAAATCTCAGCAGGTGACAGCCTCTCCTTTTCCTTTGTTTCCGTGTGCACACCATTCACCTTTCCTTTTTTGGATTATTGCAACTTAATGGACCAGCGTGTGCATCCGTAAACTAATAATCCAAACGGCAGCGTGTTGCGGAAAGCAAAAGGCTCTCGCGCATTTTTCTTCGCTGTGCTTTTGACTCTTCATCTCTCAACTCCATCTGCCACCCACATCTGGGAGCTGAACGGTTTCATTGCTTTCTCTAATGTCTGATAAACAAAAAAAGGCTGCTTTAGAGTGAAAAGGTGTTGGACAGAATGTTTTCATAATGGCACTGCTCACAGCACAGCGTACACTCTGTTGGAAACGCTGACTCTGCCCACATGCTTTTCAAGGTCTCGTCTTTTTCTGGGAGGATTTTGATCCTCCTCCAAGGTCTGATGTTTGTAAAGACTTAGCATAGATGCTGCTGCACATTGTTAATGTTATACTCTTTTAAAATGTGTTTCAGTGCAAGAAAGTTACATTTATCAGTAGAAAAACCTTCAGTAAAGCAATAAAAATGCAGAACACACACACACACACACACACGCTTACATCCACACTTCTCCCGCCTTTTTTACATTTACACCAACACACACAGTCATTTTTTATAATTTGCTCTCTCTGCAAGGCAAACAATCGATCTACGACGACGCCAAACCCCTGGGCCCTCCAGATTGTGTGTGCTGGCGTGTGCTGCAGTGCACTCTGGGAGCATGAAGCAAGATTGCTTAGTCGGTGTGTGTCTGTCGGAGCTGTGCACCCTCCCCGGGGTTTTTTTTTTTTCTGCTAAATAAGGGGAAAACAAATCAATCAGTGTTTAGCGTAACCGTGCTGACTCGGAGTCAGAAGAGCGGTGACCTGGCAGGTGTGTGCTTGTAATTTCTCTCTTCATTGCACTGTTCGCCTGTCAGAGCCTTGATGACAATGTGTTTTTGGAGTTTATCCAATGGGAATAGTGTTTTTTTTTGGTTTTTTTTAAGTTCCCATATTGTAGAAAGCGAGATTACATTTTGATTATAAAGCATGTCTAGGTGCTCTATAAATACTGTGAAAGTATTGAAATGCTCACCCCATGGAGAAATGCACAAAGAATCATATTATAAAATATTCAGAAACTTTGCCTTCAAACAAGCCGTCAGGACTTCCTCAAGGTCGTGATGTCACAACTATACAGTCGTCATCCCCAGCACAGTCGTGGCGGCAAAATCACCAGCAGAGCTTATACAGAAACACAGTGGGCAGTGCCTGCCCAGGCCTGTGAGAGCTGACCAATCGGAGCAGATCGGGCTTTTCAGAAGGGGGGTGGCCTTAAAGTGATAGGCACTAAAACAGAATGTTTAGACAGAGGGTGAAAAGAGGTGCTGCAACAAGACAGTGTGAGGAAAAAGGAAAATATGTGTTTTTTGAGCACAATAAGCAAAACAGTGTGAAAGTATGAACCTTAAAACATGTGCATGATATGGGACCTTCGAGCTCAAGCAACAAAGGAAGCATATAATAGCTCATTTAACCTGTGATGAAAATCGGCAACAGTTGCTTCTTGTGAGGTTATTTTTTTAAGTTTGGCATTGCTTGCATGCCCCGGTGGGAATCGAACCCCTAACTCTCTCAGTTTAAGTGCCCTACCCCTCCATAAGCTCTGGGGAAATGAAGGAGCTGAAGTCGGCGAACAGGAGGCCCGTGGTCAGTTCTTCAATGGCGTAGAGAGAAAAAAAACGTCACACTGTCCTTTTGATCATCGGAAGCTGATTACCAAACACTGCTCCCCAACTTTTTTGTCCATTAATCAGCTTCGGAATACACACACACACACACTGCGCTTCCTTTTGAATATGCACATTTCAATCCGTGCCCACATCAAACACTCTTACATTAGACTTTGATCCTCGGCACCAAAATGTAATGTTTAATTTATGTATTTATCCCTTGGAAAGGATTCAGGAAAGCGTGGAGCTTTTTCTCTCGCGCTGCTTAAGACTTCTAATTGCCCTATTTAATGGAAGCTAATGGAGGAGAGGGAGATTGTTTGCTGTGCTGTAGCAGGCGTGAGCTCTCAGCTCCACCTCCAGAGCCAGACAAGATGCACGCTGCCACAGCTGAACGCCACAGTTAAATTCCTGTCGCCTTTTTAACTATGATAAGGCACCAGAATGGTTTTGGCAGAAAGCGTCCAGTGTCACAATAAACCTTTTCAGCTTCGTCTGGTGAAAGAATCGGATGCGGCGCTGGTGGAGAGTCGTTGGAAGATAGAAGTTTTCGGGACGGGGGAGTTGTCTCGATGGCTATCACTGGAGTTCAGTGTCCTCAGCTACTCCACACTGCGCCCTTTCATCAGTATTTTTGGACTCTGCCTAACCTCGTGTCTGCTCTGTAATATCCAGGCTTTTTTTATTGGGCCTGTCCCGTTGACTCTGGGTCTAGACGCGGGGCAAATAGACTGGAAAAACGCTCGCTGTCTCGTCCCAGACACATCTCTCTCCATCACTCTCGCTCCTCGGAGAGACGAAAACTTTCCTCGCGCCGCTTCCTCTGACCCTTCTCCCTTCTTGTTCGCTTCTTATCCTATTTTCAGAGCGCCCCCCATTCCTAACCCGAGTGGGGTCAGTTGCAAAGCTGTCTGTCGTCCTCGTGGGCGTTAGCGTTGTGTTGTCTCTGCCTTTGACCCTGCCAGTGGACTGAAACTGCTGTCACTCTAAATCCATTAGGAATGGGTCATAAATAATGTTGTCAGCCACTGGGTCCGTGTAACCTGATCACGCCGTCCCTCACCCCTGGGTCCCATCTGCAGAGAGCCCACCCCCCTCCCTTTGAAAGTTTCTCCCTTGGAAGTTCCGCGGTAATTAGGGAAGCTAATAGGCGCACAGCTTAAACAGGACAGCCGCCGAGGGGAGGGCCGCTGTTAATGCTCAGTTTAAAAAGAGCGCTGTGATGAAGGCCTCCAAGATTTTCAAGCATGATACGATCTTGAAAAAAAAGTTCCCCTTCGACACGGCGTCTCAATTCCCCTCCAACAAGACAAGGCTGAAGGGGAAGAGAGAAAAAAAAAAGGTCCAGTCCCTTCACTGATCTTGACAAGTCGCTCTTCAAACGGCGTTTTTCTTCCACGGTACAAAGCCTCCTCGCGCACGCCGCGCTCCTTTGAATGCACTTGAAGTAGCATGCAGGCTAATTGCCTCGACCTTGCAGCGACTGGCGAGCCCGAGTGTCCCGAAGCAGAGGTTGTGTTTCTGTGTGTGTTCTTTTTTTTTTTTTTTTTCTGGCCCAAGTCAGTGCCAAACAATAGAACTCAGGAGCGTAAGGAACAAAGTCGCGGGGAATAGGAAAGTCCGGGTCGTTTGTCAACCTGACTCCGGTCAAAAATAGCTGTTCGTGTTTTCTTTTCGCCCCTGGCTGGAAGTCCTGCAGGTTCACAACAAAAAAAACCCTCGCTTCACTTTGCTTCCTTTTGTTTTCCTTCATTTGGTTCTTTTCCCAGCACTGACAGCAGGTGTTTGTCCCCAGTCCTGCTCCTCCCAAAGTTCCAACATTGACTTTGTCTTTGACCAAATCCTGCTGCATTCCGGGTCATGGATGAGTTTTAGACCTTTAATTGATTCATTGATGTGATTTTACTCTATAGCACACATATTACTTTGACTCCAGGGCAAAAGCAACTCAGAGAGAGATGTTTTTGTCACATTTTTGACTGGTATGAATGTATTAAAAATGGCAAACACACACTAACACTAGCCATCTTCTAGTTGCCTCTTCCCTTATTTCCTTCTCCCTTTCATACCCGCTTACACACAAAGACACACAGAGAGTGTGTGTGTGTTGGACTTTGTTTTTGTAGCTGTGTGGAGGGCTATCTGTGTATGTGTGTGTGTGACATGCAGAAGGGGGACCCCCTCCTGTTGCTCCGTGTCACCAGCCATCGATGGGAAACACGGGGTCGGTAGGAACGTGTTTCTAGCTGTGTCCTGTCTCCATGCATCTGTCAAGACGGGCCTATTTCCCGCTTGGCCGTGGCAGCTTCTCAGGTCATTTCTTTTGGAAAAGCAAAAGAAGGAAATCCTGACAGAGCGCTGACTGACTGAACTCTAACCTCTGCTGTAACAGCTGCATGTTACAGCCTGTTCAGGAGGGAAAAAAAGGAAAAAAGAATGAAAACAAAGGAGAAAGCCGAGGCTGGTTTGATTGCTTCATTATATAACACAAGTGGTGAATACGACACAGTGCGTCTTCGCATGCTGCTACTACAGTAGCTTTTAGCCTATCTATCACTAATTGGCTGCTCAGTACAAGACCTAAGAAAAATATAACGTGTTCAAATCTGAGAGGAGAGCACTAAACTCACTTCTGACGGGACAAGCATCCATTTTTTTCCCTGATAATGCTACATTGTTAACAACAAATCCACGTTGACGTTAGCAGGAGACAAGCTAGGTAGCCGTTAGCTATTAGCAGCCATTTTTTCCCCTGATAATGCTACATTGTTACCAACAAATCCACGTTGACGTTAGCAGGAGACAAGCTAGGTAGCCGTTAGCTATTAGCAGCCATTTTTTCCCCTGATAATGCTACACTGTTAACAACAAATCCACGTTGACGTTAGCAGGAGACAAGCTAGGTAGCCGTTAGCTATTAGCAGCCATTTTTTTCCCCTGATAATGCTACATTGTTAACAACAAATCCACGTCGACGTTAGCAGGAGACAAGCTAGGTAGCCGTTAGCTATTAGCAGCCATTTTTTCCCCCTGATAATGCTACATTGTTAACAACAAATCCACGTTGACGTTAGCAGGAGACAAGCTAGGTAGCCGTTAGCTATTAGCAGCCATTTTTTCCCCTGATAATGCTACATTGTTAACAACAAATCCACGTTGACGTTAGCAGGAGACAAGCTAGGTAGCCGTTAGCTATTAGCAGCCATTTTTTTTCCCTGATAATGCTACATTGTTAACAACAAATCCACATTGACGTTAGCAGGGGACGAGCTCGGTAGCCGTTAGCTACTGTATTAGCAGCCATTTTTTCCCCTGATAATGCTACATTGTTAACAACAAATCCACGTTGACGTTAGCAGGAGACAAGCTAGGTAGCCGTTAGCTATTAGCAGCCAGTGAGCAGCAGAGTCCTGCTGTGTGTTTGGCCGAGGGAACTAACAGCATAAATAGGCGAAATGTACTGATTGTACTTCAAAATTGTGTTCATTGCCTTATAGGACGTAGTAAACTCACTATTGATCAGACCCGCATCCTAATTCTTCACCAATAATGCAACATTGTGGACAACAAATCCGTGTTGAAATTGCTAAAAGAGCTGAGAGCTAATGGAGCTAACAGAGCGATCGAAGCTAACACCTTAAACACAGAGCTTCTGTCCAGTGGAACATCAAGCGTTGAACTAAACTGCAGTTTAATGTGACAACACAGTAAATAAATGTACTGAAGTAACACGATGATAACAAAGTAAAGAACATTGTGATCATGGGATGGTTTACATTCACTTCTGGGCAGTTTCTGGGATGGTTTCATCGAGAGCCTTGGAGGATCCTGGATTTCTCACTGTTTTAGGACATTTTATACACTAAAAGATTAACCGATTAATCGAAATTATCAATAATTTATATAAACAATTGTCAGTTGCAGCCCTAGCAGCGGTAGTAGCCATACAGTATTAGCAGAAACAGAAGTAGTCGCTGATTGATCGCCTCAATTGACAAAGTCCTTGTCATCAAAACACAGAAAACAGTCAACACAGATGAGGGCGCAATCCATCAACAGAAAGTGAGGACAGCAATGACAGGAGAATAAAAAACCAGAAGGCTGGTGGCAACAGTGACACACGAGGCAAGAATGAGCGACTCACAGCCTGTTCGCAAGTGAAATAAGAAGAGGCATCCAGCGAGGCTGAGAGAAACCACGCTCTCTGGACTCTGTGACTCAGCCACAGTCACCTGTGATTCAGGGCGAGTCACAGACCCCCGGCCCCAGATGTTTCGCACATCCACACTACATTTACTGTAAATGTCAGGGCTGCTGGTGGGTGCGAGCGGCCAAGCAGACCGCAACATTATTTATGCCGTGTTTTTACACCGTGTTGGTGTAACCCTTTGATGGCTGGTTGCATAAGCTCGCTGTTACTGGAACTCCGCGTCTGGAGGTGAGGTTCAGTCTGGGGTGAACGGTCGTCACTGTGTTGTATCTGTCTCTCTGTGGAAAAAAAATGTTTCCAATGACTTTCAGGCATTCAAGTTCTTAATTTGTCACACGCGCATCTCTTAGATGTCTCCTTAGTAAAATGCAGCTTTTAATTTCACATCTCCTGTGGTTTAAGCAAAGATTATCGAATGAAAGGAGAGATTAAATCGCATTAGATTAAATGCTTAGGATGTAGTAAAGATAATGATACAGCATTCTACCCAAGGTAGAGGCTCACATCATAAGCCTGCAATTAGCAGCTAATTCTGCTGCTGTCATTCCCGGTGACATCAGATTTATCGCATCAAGGATAGCTCATTTCATAGAGGGCTTGGGTCTGACTGAGCTGGTTGCGTCCACAGCAAACACCACGGGGGATTAACGGCCCCGTCGCTGCAATGACTCAATTAATAATCAGCACCGTTTTTTTCTGGTCTGCAGGTCCCTCTGCTGGCGCCAGCACAGAACTGGCAACCCAGCGCTGACTGGTTAACCGTGAGGGCAGGGAGGGTTTATTTACTGGTGTGAAATGGGTTTTGTGTGGGAGTCTGGCAACATGCCCATCTACTTGGCAACCCATGTGTCAGTATGGTTTCTGCTTCGTGAGTATAGTTCTGCAGAGGTCTCTCTTTTTCTGCTGGTTGCTTTTGGTTTGTTGCAGCATTGTGGCCTCATCCTGAAGTTCAAGTGTGTTAAACTTCCCTTTTGAAGCCATTAAAAGTTAGAAGGAGTTGTCGAGGCATATATCAATGTGCGCCCGCTGAAAGTTTGTGTGTTCGCATTATAACTGAGCTCTGTGCACGTACCGACACAGAAAGAAGAGCTCCGGCGACCGTGTTGACAGCACCATTAGACAGCCAATGAGGGTCACTCAGTCCCCAACCCCTGAAGGCCTTGACCCCAATGTACCCCGGATTCTATCACACTCAGCAGCACACACACCTCTCACTCACTCTAATTAAGTAATATACTGTAGACGGGTGTGAGGAGAGCACAGAGGTCACGGAAGCCAGCGGTGTGCAGACTCGCTCACGCTGAGGTGAGCAGGAGGGGAGATGAGAGTTTGATTAGCCAGGTCTGGCTCCTACCAAGGCCATTTATAAAAAGAATAAAAAGAATTTACCTAACCCTGTGGAGAAAAGCTTATGGAAGGAATAAAATGAAATCCAAGTCTGTAAGTTTGAGGCCTTTTTCTGTTAGTTTAATGTAGCAGGTGTGGTCATAAACTCAGAATAACTGTGCACTTGAGTTCATTAAGACATTTTTTTTTTTTTTACTTAAAAATATAGTGGTCGCTTGTTTTTTTTCATAATGCAACTTAATTTCCATGAATTACCAACATCAATAAGTATGCGTAACAGTTGTTGCATGAAACGAATGCCACATGTTTTTGCCGTAGGAGGGCAACATCGTCTAACCCCTGCTTGCGCCGCGCTGGTCACTGCTCATGTGGTCCTGGAAATTCATTTGGTCAGGAAATTACGTGAGAAAAATTCAATCGGAGCTGAACTCCACAGGATTAGTGTTGTGATCCATAAAGTTGGTATACTAAGGACAAGATATGGTGACTTGGTAAGGCTGAAAACTGCTGGACAATACATTTCCCACAATGCAGCTCAATATAGTCTCTTTGCCTGGAGAGTAAATGCCCACATCTTTCACATGTTATGCCTCGACAAGACATCATCAGTGACTTTATTCGTGCTTTCTCATCGTCACAGAAGACATTGTGAGTCTTTTCACAGTCTTCAGCAGCGGGGCTGATGTGTCCACTCATAGTGATGTGTGAAATTGATGGAATGTGCATATTTGAAATATTTTATATGGCTACTTACTTTGATCTGATTTCCGCGCCGTTAGCCTTCAGTGATACAGATGTGAGTGAAAAGATAAATGAACCTCAATCTGAAATCATGACAGAACGATTTTGAATGACATAAGTCACAAACACAAGTAAAATCCTCCTCTAAACAACGCCATCTGCATCCCGCCTGTTATGGTATACTCATTGAGGCGAGTGTAAAGGGGCATTTCATGAATTTTGCCCGTCAGTGCTTGCTAATCTGTTCTTTTAAGGTCTGGACGAGGGGGAAATCTGGTTTAATGGTTATGGCTGCAGAGAACAGAGGGAAATATGCCTCATTACAAACCAAAGAGCCAAAGCCACTCTGCGTTTGAAGTGGCCGGCAGTCCTGGCTTTCACTCTCAAACAGTGATTCACAGATGATCCTTGAATGACTCATTAAGTTCATCTGCGCCGACCCCCGGCTGCTTTTCCGGCAGTCGGCGGCAGCTCCACAAAAGGCGAGCTCGCTGGGTTCTGCCTGCCGGCTGAGGAGGCCGAGGGTCAGTGTGGTGGAGCCCTCTGCTGGCCGCTGCGTGGAGAGCACTCTTCTTGCAGAGTGGACGGAGCCGAGCACTTTAAAGGTGTTGAGTGCAGTCTGTCTTTGTTGTCTCGCAGCGGAACAATCCCTACACCTTCCTGTTGAGCCGGAGTGGAGATAACACGATTCTTTTCTCTCTCACCTTTCGGTTGACTTGTGAACTCGTTATTCCAGGGAAGGCATGTGACCAGGCGCTGTTGCTAGAAAATGTGCCATTGTTTCTCAGTATGGATGGAGGGCCAAAAGTGAAGCTTAACGATGGGCCACAGGCCAAAAGTAATCATCTAATACATTGTATTTTATTGTTCGGATGCCAAATAGTACTAGGAACTCAAGTTCCCTTAATTGAGTGACTTCCTGCGCAAAATGTAACGGCCTGCGGTGCTTAGATTATAACAACTAATGAAGATCCTGCACATTTAAAGAGGATTTTTGCTTCACAAAAATGAAACACCATAAATAGTGCTTTATATTCTACATTTTGAAATTGATATATATATTTATTTTTCATTAGAAACATCTTGTTTCAAATCAAACGTTAATCCAGATCAAGATATATCGTGCATCATCTTCAATATCTGGCAGAATTGGAAAACTTGACACCAGGGACGTTTCTTGCTGCTAGGCTAATTGATAGGGCACAAATGAAACGAAAAGCAAAGGGACAGAATGATTGATTTCCCGCTGTCTTCGCAAAACAACGTCTATCCATAATAAAACCAATCACTCGAAGCAAATAACAAATGGCATCCTCTCGTCGCGCCGCCGTTTGTTATTATTGAAGCTAAAGACCTCGCTCGTATTCGTACAGTCGGCCGTGTGCACAGCAATCAGCGCGTTTAGCGGCCCGACCGCTCCGCTAAGTGCCTGGGCGTAGTGTCGCCGTCCCGTCCCCGTCCTCCGAGGGGCTTGTTAATAAAAAAGCGGCCCGGGCTCCTGGCAGTCTGGACGGCGCCCAATCAAAAACCCATTAATCTAGTGATCTACATTAATTTGTTTCTCAAAAAGCAGATGGCAGTCCCGATTGAAACCAAACAGACACGTGTTGTGTGCTGCATATAAATGGGCTTATAAATTGGCTTTTTACACAGTCAACAAAGGCCGCATTCGTCCGATGGGGCTGATACCTGATCGAGACCCGAGCAGTCGGCGGGCCGCTGATAGCTTTGTGGGCCTAGCGCTCTGTCTGCCATAAGCTGAGGGCTGTAAATATGAGCGTTTGCCCACAAAACTCCGCAAACTTTTGACCTCCCATCTGCGCAGGCCCGATTACAACCCCCCTGTGTTCTTATTTCTGTGTTTTCCTTGTCATTTACATTTCATACAGGGGCCGTTCCGCTGAAAATAAATCACATTTTATCACACTCCGGAGAGGCAACAGTTGCTGCGAGGGAAAGTGCTTCCAAATCAGGCCTAATTGGAGCCCAGTCAACCACCGAAAACTAGTGAAAACTCAGCAGCTGACTCATCTTGAGTTAATGAACAGTGAGCCAGTCAGATGCTGCGAGGAAGTGTGACTAATCTGTACAGGCCAGCAGTGAGTCACACCAGCACAGATCACGTCCTCCTGATTTGGTTTTTGTTGGACTCGGTTTGGGAGGATAATTCGAACCCTCTGGGGGAACGATAAGGATCTGATTATGTGCATCTGCAGCCGTATATTTCTGGCCGAGCTCCTCGCTGCAGCGGGGACGGCTAATGACACGGTGGCCTGTTTGCCTCTCCTGATTTATTTGTGTGTTTTGGAGTGAGGGGGCGGAGCCTGCAGAGGTCTGAAGGAATGATTACAGAGCCCTGCGGCATCCCGGAATAGACGGGTGTCAGCTGGAAGCCCCGGGACGCTTGTTAAGGCCGCCTCCGAGCAGGAAAAGTTTGCCCGCCGTCGGAAGCAGCTCTTCAATTAGAGCGCTCACCGCTGCAGTGATGTCAGCCTGTGGAAGGAGCTCGTGCGAGCTAGCCGCTTAGCAGCTAACGAACTCTGTGAGCCCGAATGTCACCTATCTGCTCGCTTGCCTTTTTTTTTGTGTTTTCTCAACCGGCCACAGCTCACCTGCGTCTGAAAGTACAACCCTTCTGTTTGTTTCTGTCGTCGGATGGTTATTTTTGTGGGTGTGAGAGGGAGGTGAGAGCCGTGGAGAGCTCAGAATGATTGTGATGCCAGCGTGCCCTTCACCAGCGCGACGGTGGCACCGTCTGGCTCGCACGCCACAGAGCCGGCGGGGCCAGACGCTGCCTCACGCGCTGTGGTCAGCATGGTAAGGTGAGATACTGCTCGTGTCTCATAAACCCCGCCGTCGAGGACAACGGTGTGTGTGTGAGCGACTGCTTCAGCATCTGCTGCAGTCTACATGTCTGTAGTCTGAAGGCAGGGACGATGGCTGGAACACACGGCTTCGGCTGAGGTTATTTATGGGATTTCAAGTATTTTTATCTCGGCAATAAAACACGCTGCAGAGGGGGAGGACGTTAAATAACAGCGATAAAACGAAATGATTCAAAAAACGTACAGTGCGTGACTGAAGTTTATACGTACGATGAAATATGAAATGCGTTCATTTACAACAAAGGATGATTAAAAACATTAGTGTGACGTGGACAGCGCATTCCTCCGAAATAAAAAACATTTTGAACGTGTACTCCCGCTTGAACTTGAGCTTTATGTTGTAAATATCACTCCATGGTTGAATGTGTTATGGTGTAATGAGACTTACTGCCATGAAGTTAAACACAGTAACAAAGTCATGAATCACACCGCTTGTGAAATCGCCGCATTAATGAAGAAGAACTCTCTCTTTAAATGTGCATATTTTACAAAACTAACACTCACGGTGACTTTTACACGCAGTTTCTTTCATAAACGTCACTAAGACGGAGGCGAGTGGGCGCGATCGGATGTGATATTTGCTCGGATCGACGTTAACTTCAAAGATGCGTCTCCGTAAGTTTTAATTATTCTGCGCTCATCCTGAAATTATTAATCTTTTTTATGAGCACACGGAGATGAAAAGGAAAAGGAGAGAGACTGGAAGAAGCTAACAGAAAGAACCGAGATCGGTTATGAAAAACATTTCTCATGTGTCCTTCAGTGTTTTATTTTTATATCCCTCTCCTTAAATGCAGTTTTCACCACTTCACCTCTGTGTTTTACGGCTGTGCAGACTAAATGACCTGTTGGACCCGGAGACGGCGTAAATCTCCTCCTCTGTCTTCTGGTTTGGGGTCAAGGCCGCCGGCTGAGGAAGGAAGGCTGTTTGTGTGTTCGGATGTGTGCTTGGATTCCGCATAAAGCGACTCCCGGGCTTCCCGAACGAGCCGCCGAATTCAGCCGGTCTGGGGTTTGTTGCTGCCTCGTACATTTTCTCGGCGCGGGTCGGAGGTCGGCAGGAAATTGATGTGTCGACGCCGATGTTCCCAGTCGTTGGGTTACATTGTGCTCTGCATTTTATAGTTAGCGGATAACCATGATTTAGATGCGTCCTTCATGTGCCCGGCTGGCGCTGCGAAGCAGAATGATATCAGATCTTTTAGCATTTTTCCTGGCAAAAAAATCATGGAAAGCTGTAATAGTTCCCTCGTGTGCTACCTTAAAATTTTGCTGCTTTGGCGAATGATTGCCAGTAATTGGCGCTTGTAACCACTGACAGTTTATCAAATTGGTCAACAATCTTTTCTTCTCGTCTGCCTGCCGCTGTCTGTCTCCAAATTGTGTTGTTCTCATCTGTCTTCGAGCTGCTGTAGAGCTGTCATTCTCCCTCCTTATCTTCTCCCTCTTTTTCTCTCATTCTCTCTCCCCTCCCCTCCCTTCGCTCGCCGGCCCTCGGTTCCCGCTTGCGATACGAGAGATCGGCTCATGACTGACGCGTGCGAGCGCGTCCAACGCGGATTGTGTGTCCAAACTTCTCCCAGCCATGCAATTATGTCATTTTGTGCTCAGGATTTCCCCTGAAACGACAAAGTGGCTTGGCAGATCGCGGCATGAGAGAGAGAGAGAGCGACGACTGAAAGTTTTTAGCAGCGGGCTCATCTCTCCGTCTTATCTGCCGGCTCTCGGTGAAGTCATTCGCTCGGGGCCGGGCTGGAAATCACACGGTTTGAATCTTCGAACGGCTCAGAAAACAAATAAAATCCACCTCTGTCTCGCTCCGCGGCGATCGAGCCACCTGTGTGTCCGACTTGTTGGACGGAGCTGCTCGATGACGTACCGCTCAGCGGGACCTTGAACACAGCGTGCATGCTAATCAGTTTTCCTTGGAACAAAATAAGCCAAACAAACAGCGATGCACACTTATTAGGCTCTTAGGAAACGTTGAGTAAGACTTTGGCTGCCGAGTCAAAGGAGCTCTCGTTTGGCAGGGGAGATTAGAGTCAATTGACATGTTTTCATAAGCCTCAATTTGGATTTAGACGTAAATTATTGCTTCTATTTCACATCTGCAGTTGCATCTGATTAGCGTTTTATCGCCGTGCGCAAAGCTGCTTTATCAGTCTTGTAAATACAGCTGGACGGATCTCCTCTCGCCCCCCAAAATCCCCCCAGCCGCACACGCCCAGACTCGGCCGTGATTGACCGTTGGCGCGGCAACAAAGGGCGCTCCCCGCTCATCCCATTTCACGTCCTCTCCAGATTGCACGCCGTCTCTGCCTCTTAAAGTTGTTGCGGGGAACAGTCGCGTAAATAAAGTTATTATTTTTGATCCCTCCTCGCCGGCACCGGGCCGCGAGGAAACTCTGAGTCTGCGATTTGTATATTGTCGGAGTAAACTCCCCACTTGGGTGTTTGCGAGATTGGAGCGAAGCCATGTTGGAGAGCTGCCGGCCGCTATTACCTCCGGATTAGGTGGGTTTGAAGGAGGGCCTCTCTGTTCCACTCCCAGGACAAGATAATGATCGCTTCGGAGGGAACAGAGATGCGTCAAGCTCGTCCCAGAAAACAAGGTTTACATAGTGGAAATGGCTTCCAGGTGCTCCGATAATGTAGTTGGACACTGACAGTCGTGCCTGCCCCTGAAGGATTTCTCAAGGTTCAAGTCTCACAGCTATCTTTCATTTGGACCTGCTCTGCAGTGGACACACTGAAGGGGGGAGGCAGCAGATGCTCACAGTTGGATATCTCGAGGACTGACCCTAAAAAAAACTGATTCACGCTTTTCCTTCCTCCAAGATTTTGCCGTTTGACTGCACAGCTGTCCAGATACACAAACTTTATTTTTAGAAAAGTTATTTAAAACTCAGCATCATCACCATCAAGCCAAGCCATATGGCTTTATTACCACAGTCCTCCTTCACTGACTCCATGCTGTCAGTTTCAAAGATATCACAAGTCCTTGAGCCTCGATCGACATAACTTTCTACCTTGTAAAATCAACTTTAGCATTACTCAGAATATGTTCCGCTGATTGATCGGCGCTTGAATGTTTGACCTTCAATGTGCAGAATGCTGAGTTTGACACTTGGGGGGCTGTTTTTGCATTAATCTGCTGATGGAGGACAGTTTCTCTTTGCTCACCTTGGATGTCAGTGTGCACTTACGATTATGATCTCATGAAATCACAACTACTTTGGGGGCCAGTCGTGTTCAAGTGCGCAACAAGTTTCCACCTCAAGCACACTGAGAAAAGACTTTTCTCATCAGAAAAACCACCATAAAGCTCGACTGTCAAAGAGTCAGCAGCGCAGCCGGTCCAAAGTTTCTGTCGATCTCGACTTCCTGTGTGTCTCTTTTTGTCTACCACGCTCCATAAACTGTCTTGACGGCGATGGCGCCATCCTCTCCCCATCCCTCCATCACCCCATGTCTGTCATGACCCGGAGACAGAGACGAGGAGAATCACGGAGGATGCTCCATCACATCGCAGCTCCATCGATTCCACCGGCTCATCGCTCGTTCGGTTAATGCGGCTTTATGTTGTGTTTAATTACATTTAAGGACCCGTGCGGGAGGGGCGCGGTGCCAAGTCGTGGTTTTCCCCGGGCCGGCGTAGCCACAGAGGAGACGTCTCTCCAGGCTCAAACAGCATTACACAGCTAAACGTCCTCCGAGTGACTGCATATATGCTCAGACCCCTTGAATGTAATTTAGCTCTTAATTTATTAGACAGTGTTGGAGTGATGCCCTGATTAAAGAGCCCATACATTAACAGGCATTCGATGGGATCACATTATTAAATACAGGGGAGCCACAGTGAGCCTCCCTCTCTGCCCCGTCTCCTCTCGCTCCAGCCTCTTATCTCTCTCCCTCTGCCCGGCTCCCCCCGGAGGCTGAGCGCCGCCACTGCAGCCTGTGCCAATAATACCTGCGTAGCTGTAGTCACTGCATTGTGATCAGGACTGTGGAAGGCAGTTTATCTGCTCCGGGGTGAGAGCGGGCTGTTGTGTGTGTGGCGGCGTTCGGGCTCCCCGGCTCCCAGCGGAGAGATCCGCAGAGCAGGTAGAGAAGGAAGAGAGAAGAGAGGGCAAGAGAAGAAGACACTTCTTGTGACATCAATGAGGATAACATCATCACAGAGAGCTGGACTTGTTCTGATTGATGCTGGCTGCCGAAAGGAAGGAAGAGGAAGGAGGGTGGGCGAGGGGAGGGGGATTCACTGTGTTTGGTTTGGTGTAAGTGGCTGGGGAACGTGTAGATTGTACGTACATGCATGTGTGTGAGTGTGTGTGTGTGTGTGTGTTGTCTCATCCAGCTTGTGTGTCTCTATGATGTCAGTAGTCTCAGTCAGCACCGGCGAAGGTGGCGTTACTGCTGATGTTTCAGCCTCTGTCGTAGCGCCGCTTCCCAAAGCGATTGGGATTCAGCGAGGAGAGGCTAACGAGTGCAGGAGGCTGACAGACTGAACTCTGAGGAGTCGTGAAGTGAGGGGATCAGTGAGTCGGCGCTCACGCAGAGACAGGAGGCAGCCTTCTTAAAGCATGTTTCTTTGATGTCTGCTTTGTGAGGAAGCCCGGAGGAGGGGAGGAGAGGGGGGAGCGGAGGTCTCGGGTCAGGTTCGAACCCGGGACACTGCGACTTTAAGCCTTTTTTTTTTCTAACTGAACTTTAAGTTCTGTCCTCTCTCATCTTTGCCTCGATTTGTCTGAACTCTGTCGAAGTTCATTCTTTTCTTGTAACGTTTCAAAGCGATCTGCTGAGAAGGGAGCTCTGAAAATGTCCTACACTTCCTGCAGCTGTTTCACGGCAGCAGTCATCCGGTTTTCTGCAGATTTCATGAGATGACTGGCAATTTTTTAATCCAGTTTGATCTTTGTGTTAAACAAAACAGTTTATACAGCAATAAAGTCAACAGAAGACGGGGTTTTGGCTCGAAACTTAATTATGTCCCTGTGGAAGTGCTGAAAATGTGTTTTCCAGCGCGATGGCTTCCACAAGTTGACATGTGTCAGCTGAGAGCAGAATTTCGGAGTACACGCTGTACCAAAGTGGGCAGGTTGGACCAAAACAAACCATAGAAAGTGACTCAGCGTTATTGTGTGCTGTCAGAAAGTCTTCAAAATTGAGTACATTCCACCAACCGGGGCTTTTCAGGAGGAGGCAACAGGGATTGAATGACTTTTAAAAAATCGGTTCCCATGCTGCTCCATGACAAAGTAAAAATAGTCTGTTTTTCAAGAAGCTGAAATGTTTTTTGCTCAAGTTTTAGTTAGAAAAACTGGTCAGCAGTGAATTACAGGTCCAGGGGTGGTCCGGATCTGGTAGCCAAAACACAGGTGCCTGTAACATATGGGCCAGCTGTAGCCATACAGTTGGCCGAGGTGTTGTTATGTCATGGGCACCCTTGTTCTGGTGATCGGATTTGGGCCACCTGTGGACCATAATTCATTGCTGTATCAGGGTTGGGTGGAAAAAGGAATGTGTGGTCCATAAACCATTTTCGACCTTGATGGGACGTCCAGATTCATACATCCATCCTGCTTAGCGATCCATTCCACCGCAGCTCACTCGACACTGAGCTTCTGTTCAAACCAGAGAAAGGAGGCAGCCTTTCTCAAATCATTTGGCAGAGCGCTGTTTGATACATTTAAAAAGAATGACGCTCGTTGGACTCCAATTTAATTATTGAACACCTCCAGTGCCTTGTTTGATCCGTTGTAGATTCATACGCGGGGGCTTCATATCAGTCAGCAAGACAAGTGTTTGCAGACAGGAAAAGAGTGTTTGCACAGAGCCGGCTGTTCAAGTGGATTTGGTTTACTTTCATGAGATTGTCGGCCCGTGCGAGGCTGGATTGTTCTCGCCGTGGCAGACGCTGCTAATCCACTGCAGCGTGCAGCATCAAGACAACTGTCCAAATCAGATGCAAATGCAGTTTGACCTCCAGGCTGTGTAGGTAGCGTACAGCCCCGAGGATGTGCCTTTATTGGTATCACATCCCTGCAGGAGCCGCAGCAGACGCAGAGGCAGCTGGCCATTTCAGCCACAAACTCACCCAAATTGAATTAATCTGTCGGGTATCTGGATCCCTATACCTCCTCTCCTCATTTTCTGACTCGCTGAGGAAGCGACTGAATGTCCTCTCTCTGCACCGAGAAACATTGATAGTTTTTCTATCCATCTGTTTTTTGGGGCATTTTTAATTTGCGCAGTGAAACAGCAGTTGACATTTTGTACAACTTACTTTACAGTGAGCCGTGGAAAGAAAGTATAATTAAAGGCAAAACCCTTTGTTGAACCCTTTTCATAGCTACACCGCAGAAAAAGAAACAACAACACGAGAACAAACTGTTTTACACGGTGGAGAGCGGAGGATTAACTGAGGAGTCTCGCAGCCTGAGGAAAGAAGCTGCTCTGTGGTCCGAGGGTATGGCAGAGGTTATGCTGGTGTCATCTGCATACTTCACTGAAGAGTTCTCTTCTTGAACTCTTGGAGTGAAGTGCGAACAGAGGGGGGCCGAACACACAGCCCTGTGGGGCGCCGGTGTTGAACTCACTTTCCTTTCAATCTCTGCAAAAAACTCTAATCTGTTTGAACATAATTGCCATGTTTCCATAATGTTCTCCACGTCGCACTTCTTCATTTAAGGTTTGATTGGCAGCACTCTTTGAAATACTTCTACTTCTTCTTCTTCTGTGATGGCACCTGGCCCGACCGGAGAATTAAAAGTAGAAAGGAAAAGAACATGAATTCACACTTCTTTTGCATATTTTGGGGAAATGTGGTTAAATGTTGAGCAACATTTGGACTGAAACCTGACATCTGCTGCGGGGAGAGTCTTAACTTTGACGGTCTATCTTCTCTGTTCCTCTGCGGAGGGCGTTAATCCTCTGTACCTGCACCTTTTTACGGGCGAGAGAGGAGATAAAGAGGCCGATGTATGGCAGTCAAAGGTGGCTGCTGGGACAATGAAACACATCAAACTCCCCTCCGATTCCTCTTCGCACCAGGTCTCTGAGGAACCTAACCGTCCAGCAGCTTGGTGGGATCTCGCATTTGAGGTGTGATTTTCTGCGTGTCCGTTCGTGTGCGAGCAGGTTTTGGCGGCTGCGTGTTTGTCCGCGTTTAAAAGCGCGCTTTCCCTCCGACCGCTCTCATTTTTTTTTTTCGGGTTCGCTCTTTTACGACATCTCATCATGGAGAGAGTCGTAGCAGGAAAACCACAACAGAAACAGACCTCTGAGAGGCGGCGTCTTTATAGGAGCGAGAAAAAAAAAGTCTCGCTTCCAAGAAAACAAAAGAGCGGGAGAGGACTGGTTTTAATTGGGAGCGGTGTGTGAGGTAAATGAGGGGAAAAACGGATTATTTCATCATGAGAAACGGTTAAGTTTTATTAGGGAATTCCTCGGGGGAAGTGTCTACCATTAGAGATGCTGAGAACCCCGTTCTTGTTATCGAAAGTTTGTCTGCAGAGAATCCAGAGACAGAGATGTTGAAGTTGTTTGACTGAGAGTAGCTATGGCACAGACACCACATGAATATGAACTTTACATCTGAAGTTATTCTACTTATTGACATTAAGGGACTCGTTGTATAAGGTCCACACCAAACCCTCATGGAACATCTTACATTTCTCTGGGGATTTTCGTCATTCAAAGTCTCTCACGCTGTTCGAGCCCCTGTATTGCTTTTTTTTGTGTTAAATCCGGGGATAACAAGAAAAGTTTGAGGCTGCAGTGCAGCAGTAAGTGTCTTTATATGGGCTGGTGCAGACTTTTTGTGGGTCCCAGACTCTCAGTTCAAGCCTAGCAGGAATAAAGATGTGCCTCCATGGCTGTCTATGGAAATTTGTATCAAACGCGCCCCGCTGCACAGTGGGAGGAACCGGATCTCTTTTCTAGTTAATGTTGTCATTTCTCAGGTGCTGTCTGGTTCTTAGTGAGAGGTGTCTGGAACAAAATCCAAAAAGTTTGGTGGCTGCCTGAACCAGAGACAGAGCTTCAACCTTTAGAGTTCTCTTTGATCCTAAAGTTTGTTCGCGTAAAATCAAACTGTTTCCACACAAGAGAACCTGATTCTCTCAGTGTATGTCTACGCTCATGAGGCCGGGAGCTCGGAGGCCAAATGTGATTCACATCCTTCGTCTTCGGAGCCCGGAGAGAAACCGCAGCAGCTGTCGAGATCAATCCGTCGCCTGGCGGACGAAGCGTCGCTTATCGGTCAGCTTATGGGCTCTAATGAAAGACAAAGCGGCTGTTAAGAGGTTTAGGTGACAATACAAAAAGATTATCCGACATGCTGCTCTTCCGGGTTTAGACACATTGTTGGGGTAGTGAACCCACCTGTTGCGGCTAACGTCTTGATTAAGACTGGATTCATTATAACAGCCGTTTAATTTGAATTAGATAAAGAATCCATTTTTAAGATTGTTGTAAAAGTAAAGGCAACCGAACATCCAGCAGACATCTGAAAGATTGTCTTACATTTGGGTATTGACCAGGTTGTATCTATCTATAGTCAAGGTGTTTGATTGGATCCTTTATGAATCTCAGGGAGAAAGATCACAAACATTGGTGTTCTCTGTGCGATTAGAGTGCTAAAGCTTGATGAAACATTTGTGTTTGCGTAGGGGAGACGTGCGGAGAGTCTTGAGTGTTTGGACAGCGCTCCCTGGCAGGACCTTGAGCACTACATTGTGGAGGAAGCTGCGAGGCCGAGCAGTGTGCTCAGTGAAAGCAAATCCAAGTTGGACAGAAAGTCTCAAATATCAAGATTCTCACAAAAAGATAAGAAATGTCACGAAAGGAGTAGCTATTATGTTCAGAGACAGTATGAACCTCAGAAAGTCCTGTGAAGTCGTGCGAGTTGAATCTGTACTGCTGGAAATGATCATTTGGATTACAGATCTATTTCCATGGCCCCTTCAGGACAGAAACTGAAGCAACAGCAACTCAGGTTACTGTGAAAATGGATTATAGATTGATTAGATTTTAACTATTTTTTGTGCTACAGCTTAAGGTACTATGGTAAAATAATTTCTGAATTTCAGATTTTCCCAAATGGACTTCTGACCCAGAAAATTCATGTTCAGATCACAGAATTATTTATTACTATATGTTATCTGCTCTCATTTTATCATGTTCTTTCAGAAAATGCACAGTGGGAGGGTTAGGGTTGTCAGATGACAGAAGATTACGGGTTGCCACATCATAAATATATCAACAATGTTCAGTTGTGTCATTTCTGACACTCATTTTGTGCTCTCGTGTACACACTTTATCACCACCGCTCGGAGAGTAAACTAAATCGAACTGCATGTCCAATTTCCTGTACAAAAAAACAACCTGACAGTGCACGCACACCTACTCTCATGTGTCTGTTCCTCACACACACACTTACAGGATGTTTGTCGTGTCGTTGCAGATCTACACCGACTGGGCCAACCACTACCTGGCCAAGTCCGGCTGTCAGCGCCTCATCAAGGACCTGAGCCAGGACGTCACCGATGGAGTCCTGCTGGCACAGATCATCCAGATCATAGGTAGGGATGCACACACACCTGCACACACACACCTCCCTCTCCACTTCCTACACGCTCTCTCCGTCTTTTAATGCCCAAGTGATTCACTTCACCCCGTCAGTCCATTCAGCTGTAATCTGCATAATTATCATGACAGAGGAGAAAGTTCTGTTAGCGGCGCAGCGTAATGTCTCACTCCAGGTATTACTTTCAGTGTTTAAAAGAAATATTAATAAAGCAAAGATGAATAAATCCAGTCATAAAACACCGCATGGGTCTATAATTCATTCTGTCTGCTAGATGAAGCGGCCACCCACACGCACACACACACACACACACACACACACACACACACACACACACAGACACACTTTGTTGTGGTGAGTTGCAGGGAAGCTGTTCCTCAGTCTGATACTGTATTTGGGCCAAATCACAGCAGCTCTCTCTTGTTTTTGGGTGCTGGGCGAGCTGCAGCAGCAGCAGAGATCTATGACTCTGACACCCAGGGGCGCAGCAGCGTGTGCCAGTTGGACCCCGGAGAGAGTTTATCTCTCCCTCTTCCCGTCTCTCTCTCTTTCTTCCCGTCTGCCCCTCACTCACCTTTTTATGTCTCGGCATCTCTCTCCCTATCTGGCGCTCTCCTTCTCCCTCCTTCTCTCTCTCTCTCCATCTCACACTCCATCACAGTTGAACTTTTTCTGGGTCTCTCTCTCCCTCCGTCTCTCTCAACCCTCATGTCTTTCATTTCTCCCTCCGATCCTACTTTCTCTCGCTCTCCTCTCCTCCTCCCGTCCTGCACTTGCTCTCACCAGAGTCGGGCCACAACTCATTACAATATTGTGATTACCATTTTCAGCGGCAGCGTGAGATTTACAATTAAAATTGCAGAAGTGACATTTAAGTTATGAATCTCAGTGAGTGTTCCTTTGATACGTTTGAGTTTCTGTCTTGTGGACGGCAGACTGGTCAGAGACGTGTTAGCTTGGCGCAGCAGCTGGAGGTGGGGGGAGGCGACTCTCCTCCGGTGTCTCAGAAGTTGACTTATTGGCATGTTGCATCCTCCTGTTTTCACTTACCTGGTTTTGTCCCCACAAACACATCTGGAATTGTTCCAAACATACAACCGTCACGACAAAAATATCTTGTTCTGTTGCCAATAACATGGCTTGAAAATAGTGGTTCCACACTTGCAAATGTTGAGTAGCCACCCCCAACCACCACTCCTGACATGGAAATTAAGCTCATATTCATGTTATCTGTTATTGAAATGCAGGGCTGGGCCGATATGCTTTTGTGCCGATTCGATTCCCCAACGATTTTTGGGTCCCGATTCGATTTAAATTGCGATTCTGATTCAACAAGTATTGCGATTCGATTTTACCAAGTATTGCAGATTTTATATTTCAATTATTGTGATTTTCTTTCCTTAAACAAGAACAGGTTGAACCAAACGCTTGATAATACATCATACGTCACATTTACAAAAAACAATACACACATCACATCCGCCAACATCTTACAATAAACTAAACTGCTACATTTAGCTGGTCTTTAGAAAATCAATTAAATAAAAAAAGAAGTCAAAAAGTAACTGAAATAGTTACTGAAATCTTCAGAGCACAAATATGGGCCTTTAAATAAATACAAGTTCCAATTGAGTCAACGATTTATAAAATAATAATAATAATATATATATATATATATATTTTTTTTTTCTCATACGAGAATCGATTTTTAAAAATCGCCAGAAAAAAAATCGCAATTAATATAAAAATCGATTTTTTGGCCCAGGCCTATTGAAATGCAGGCCCACAGAGCTGAGTTACTGATCACCGCTGTTTGGGTCTGGCGACAAGAAACGTTTTGTAGAAATGTTGATATGAAACCTACAAACTTGAGCGTATCCATAGTTCGCAGAAATGTACAATGCCAACATTTTATTCTGGCGACTGGGCTGCTTGTTAGCCTTAGACTGTCTACAGCATATGCGCTCTGATCGCTTTTTACATCGGGATCACACATTTGTTGGCACGTGCAGTCTGCTACGTACAACCGATTGTTGGTTTCTTTAACTATGATGACACTCTTTCCTCAACCATAAACAAGTACTATTTACTGAAGCACTAACCACAGAGGTCGGATGGTAGAAAACAGTCGTACTCTTTGTATTTCTGGAACAGTTTGCGTTGTGGTAGACAGTGCTGACGGGGACGCACCATCGGAAAACGCTGAAATCCACCGACTCAGTTCTCTTATGCAATCGTGTCTCTGGGTCTTATCAGAAATCTTCCCTCTCATACATTCTTTTTCTTCCTCTTGTGTCTGTCTGTCTCCCTTTCTTCCATCAACTTTTCACTTTCTGGGACTCCCTCTCCCTCTGTTTATCACACACACACACACACAAAACACATTTTCCTCTCTATTACACATGCTGCTTTTTCACTGATGCTGTCTGTCTCCCTAAGTCTCTCATTTTTTTCAACCCGTCTAACTTCCTTACTCTCTCTAACTGCTCCCTCTCTCTCTCTCTCTCTCTCTCTCTCTCTCTCTCTCTCTCTCTCTCTCCCTCTCTCCGTTGGGTTGAAACTTTACCCTCCCTGCTCGCCCGAAAAGACAATGAGGCCAAGCTGGCCTGTCAGAAATTCTCTGGCAGCAGCTGACGAATTAGGCAGCTTTGCTTCCCAGACCTTTTCCTGCGTCGCTCTGCACGTCAACACACACTCGCACACGCACACACACACTCACGCACGCACACACTCACGCACACACACACACACTCTCCCATGCTTGACTCAGCGGAGGTTTCCTTGCCGGATTTGTGCACCTGAACTCAGAAGTGATTAGACGTGGGGATGTTGAAGTTCAGAATGGGACGACAGTAAAACGTGTTCATTTTCCTTTTTCTCACGCAGCGAATGAGAAGGTGGAGGATATCAATGGCAGCCCCAGGAGCCAGTCGCAAATGGTGAGTGTTCCAGCTTCAGCCGTCCTTTAATGCACTGTTACATGAGTAATATTTATCTGACGTACCTTCTTTTAACTGCCCTGCTGGATGGATGCAATTAAGTTTCACATTTGTGCTTTTATACTCGTTTTTTTTAAACTGAAAATAACAGAGCGCAACAGTTTGATAAACTTCAGTTCCTAGATTACATGCAGCCAGTATTGTGATGCAGAGATAACACAACATTTCACAGCATTCAGGTGACACTCAAAAAAAAATTAGTCTAAAATTACAGTTTAATGATTACTGAAGTACATTTACTCATTGACATTTACCTTTTCTGCTACTTTATACTTTTACTCTACATGTCAGAGGGAATTATTGTGCTTTTTAGTCCACTACACTTGTTCGACAGCTGTCGTGACTGGTTACTTTTCATGTTTTAATAATAAAATACATATGGAAAGCTTTAAAAAAAAAAATCTTTTTGGGTTTATGACTCCTTACAAAACGGTGTGTGATTAGGGAAGCTTGTCACATTCCCCCTTTAAACCTCTTGGAGGCCCGAAGAGTTCAAAGGGATCTCAATATTTCAAATAGAAGCAAGGATTATATTTCATCTGCGCGATACTGACTATAATATAAGTGAGCAATACTTCATGACTGTACAGTTTTGTGCAGTGTTTCCATTCAGGGCAATATTTCGCAATTACTAATGATGTTTTAGCAATTATTCAACTGTGTAATTACTGTGTAATTACTGTGTACTGCAGCATTATACTGTAAATTACTGTCAATTATATTTCAGTATTACTCAATATTATCCACGCTTGAGTCACAGTGTAGTATGAGTACACATCCAGGAGTGGTTTATTTTGCAAAATCAAGAATTAGGCGTATTTAGGTGGCTGGTGTCTGTGAGGGGGAAGGTTGGGCCTTGGCTTAGACATGATGATTTTATATATGTTTATTGACACACTCATTATATAATCTCTTTAATATTTTCTTATGATTTCTACTTTAACATTTCTATTCCAGAAGGATTAACTGTAAAAATCCACTTTCCCCCTCGGGGATATCATTTAAGTATTCTTCTGATTCTGATGCTAATTACAGAAGACATCGTTATCACAGCGTCGTAGCTGGGAACCAGTGGAGAAAGCTCCCTGATCATAGAAAGTAGATGCAAGTTTCCACACCTCTCGCATTAAAATGTGACATAGTTATTAGTTTATCAGTGTAATATGACTCAACCAGACCAAACATCATTCATGGAATACAGAGTGTTTGTGCCTGAATACATTGTTCACCACCTGCCATGCACCCTCACATGGGAACACCTGAACAAACACCTTTCACTGATGTGTATTTGAATGGTCACAGTAATCGCAGTGATTGACGGTCAGTAAATTTAAGAAAGACTGTAGTGATAATGTGAAAATTGATCATCTCACCTCCCAAAGACAAATGTTTAAACTCTAATCACGTATTATTCAGAAAGATGGCGATGACAGTAGTTACATCATGGCCACTTGTACAAAAACCCAGTGGAGATGTTGAGGTTCAGACCCTCACATATTTGACTCACTGTGCCGCTTTCGATCATGTGTGTGTGTGTCTGGCTGCCATGCGGCCGAGCGATGCTGGCAGCGGCGTTTTCCCCTCTGTTAATGAGATGACGGTCGGTATAACCGCTGATTGTCGTCACTGTGAGATAATTGCCCCTCACTTTAACTAGAGTTGACTAAGTGTTTATGCAGTGTTTGGTTTTGCCCTGGCATTTGCCCTCCTGCCATTAAAAGTGACTAAAGCAGTTGAGCTGCTTCGCCGTGCTTTCTTAGTAAGACAGTGTGGGCGAGGAGGAGTGTGTTGGGTCCTGACGGCGTGTGTCCTTGTGTATCAGTCTTTGTCGGAGCTGTTCTTGCTTGCTGTACTGCAGTTTGGCATTTATCTGACCATTTTTTTTCTGTCTTGTCCAAACATCAGTGTTTCAATGTTTCTGCTAATTAATAGAGAATTCAACGGATTAGATGAACTCTCTGGGGGCGTCTGAGGGAAATCAAGGAATCTTTTCAAAAGCGTCCCATCACAGGAATGTAGCACGATGTATTTTACAACTGGCCTTTGCTCAGCACAGTATTCAGCTGTTTCGTTTTTTCCTCGGCGGTGGGTGCAGCTGTAATGGGAGCAGAATGTGCACTCTGTTAGAAAAACAACATTAAAGAACCAGGAAGGAAGAAAAACCTAAAGTTGTTTGAACCCGGTAACCTCTAATGTCACAGTGTGAGTTCAATGTGTCAAAACCGACGCTGGAGAGATAAACTTCAGAGCTTTTATTTATTTATTCATTGTCACATTAAGTGATTGTGGTCCCGGCCAGACTGACGCACTGGTCACTCAGGGCGAGCTGCGAGCGGCGCTGCAAGTATGTGGCTGGATATGCCAGCGACCTCCGTGTGTGGTTGTGTGTGTTTGTGTGTGTTGTTCGGCTCTTTGTCTCAGTGACTTACTAGGCCCATTGATGCAACACCTGCTCTGACCACAGCTTGGGAATCTAAAGTTTGGAGGAAGCACGGTCGCTTATAGTGTGGGCACAAAGGGAAGGAAACATCTGACAGCCACACACTGACATACACATAACAGCCACAGAGATGGAGAAGCTGGCACAAACGCTGTATAGAAAAATCAAAGCTTTACACTGTTGAAGGTGAAAGGAAGAGTTCATGAAGAAGTTGCTTTGAAGACATGCTAGCTCTGTGTTTGCATCAGACAAAAATAAGGACTCAAACCTTCTGAGCTGTACGCATGTAATGGGATTTTGATATTTAAGTTGGTTGCGTAGTGTAAAGAGAAGAGGACTCAAGGTGCTTTCACACCTTGCATGTTCAGTTTGGTGCGGTATCTACTTTGGCTCAGTTCGTTGGGGCTGGTGTGAAAGCTGTCAATCAAAGTCTGTGGCAGACCAGTTATCTTGGCCAAGACCCATGGAAGTTTTTTAAAAGTAGTCTGGATGCTCTCAAGTGCAATGGACCCAACCACAGTATTTTATAAGAGCACATATGTGATTTTATCCTAAATTTAAAAGCTTTAAATACATCTTCTGGCCGTGATCCATTCAGGAAGAGATCTTAAAGTCGATCTGTGTAAGCGCTGTATGTGTTTTTGCAGGTCATTTGGTAACCACAGTAACATTTGTGCATCAGCAAGGGCTGGGATTTTCCTTAAATACATATGTAACTGATAAGGGGGTTGAAAACTAATGTATTTTGATGACTTCATGAAGGGGCGTGGGATCATGGGAGTTGTTGTCTTCACTGTTAAACCAACCACCATCGCTGATGGACTCACGTTGAGTTTTGTCTTATTCACCGACTTCTACCTCACTCTTTCTCAGAAGTTATAGCAACAAGTGACCAAATTAAACGTTAGCTACATTTCTCTGGGTTTAGACATTGTTGAGAATGTTTGGAATAATGTTCACACCTTAACGAAATATAGAACAAAGGTCTAGTCCATTTCAGTCATTTTGATGCAGAGAGAACATTTCATTTCTTTAATAAAAAAAAACGCAAAAGTTAATTTTCTACTCCATTTATGTTGGCAGTTCCTCATTAAAAAAGAAATAAAAGTTAGTGGCCATGCAGTAAGTATCTCTGCTACGGTAAAAGAAACCTCTTTTTCCCCTGGTTTTGGTTATAATTATTCATAAAACGAAGCTGAGTTGCAGTCTCTACCGTTCAAGCTCAAAGTCAGTTATGTCTCTGTGAACTCTCGGTGACACTGGGGAATAAAAACTAACATGAGGCACCGTAAACTGCAGCGTGACTGCCTGTAAGTCACCAAAATTTGATGATGCAGGATGACAGTTGCCAAACTCCCCGACCACTGAATCCATGTAACTGAATGCTTACGGCTCTTTGGTTCATTTCTAAAAAGTCAATGTGAACACGAAGCAGAGCAGAACTAAAAGGCAATAATGGGTTGTGTGTTTTGTTTTTTTTCGCTTGGGCTGAAGAAATGAGCCAGACTAAACCCAGGAGATGAAGGCGATGACACAAGAACAAATGACTCTCCAAGGATTTTGTTTGGCTGGTTTATCCCACGGGTTTGAGCACCGATATGAATCTGAAACTTTAGTTATTTACTGACAACTTTTCCCCCTATACCGACTCAATCTGGAGCTTTTTTTTTGTTTTACTCTTGGCTGCATATTGACAACACGAGCTGTGAATTCTGGAAACCCGCCACTGGCCACCTAGCACCTGGAGCTTAAACGCCTTGGCCAGAGACATCACAGTAGCAGCAGCTGTCAGTGGAGGGGCAGATGAGTCTGATTTACTTCCTCTGCACAGATTTCTCCCCATTTGGGACTTGAAACGGTGATCCCGCAGTCACAAGGCTGTTCCTCTAAGTGGTGGGTCGCTGCCGGTCCGCAGGGTGGACGGAGGCCAACCGAGCAGCTGCTGGAAGCTGACGAGCGGGGGCTCAGAACGGCACCGGCATCTGCGAGCTTTTCAGCGAATCTACATCCATAATGCGCTCTTTTTGTCTAAAGCCCGTGTTCACAATGCGAGAGATCCACAAGTCAGTTGGTGAGCTAGCGTTTCCTGCGAGGCTAATCCAACAGAAGAACTTGGCCGACGTGTGGACAATCTGTAAGAGTGATTGCCAACAAAAGTCTGCTAAGGCGCTTCAGAAATGTCGGCCAAAGGCGGCCAATTCCTTTGACTTCCTGTTTCCCTTCCAAAGCTAATTCGTATCAGTTGCATTTATCACTGGAGTCATTGGTAATACTAACCTCCACAAATAAGGGTTATGTCTACACCCATGTCTGTTTGTTGGTTGGTGGTTGGCATGTTGGTTGGTGGAGGTGTGCGCTCTACTGAGTGCCGTTCTCCCTGCCGTACCTGATCAGATCAAGCGACAGAATCTCCGCATTTCCTTTCTTTGAACCCGTCGAGCCACTTCCTGCCTTCAACTGGCGCCTGACGACTTAGTCCTTATTATTATAAAGCCAAAGGGTACCTCCTCTGGCTGCTCAGAGTGCTCCTGGGACGGAATAGCGAAGAGCAGTGGAGTTATGAATTAATAGCTGCCCTTTCCTCGTTTTTCCCTCCTCTACTTGCTCTAATTTGCTCTCATCAAGAACAATATGTAAAAGAGTCTGACCTTTGATCTCTTTACTGCTACAGTGCACGATGAAATCCTGCATTTATAGTGCGCGGGCATGCTCCATTAATACTTAATCGTCAGCCTTTGGTCACTTGATTGCTAATGTGTAACTGAAGAAATGTCACAGCTTTTAAAATGCGGTCCCTTGATCCTCCTCTTAAGCTTAGACCGAAAATAATGCAATAAAAAAGGAGCTATAGTTGCACTTTAAGCCTTTAACTAATAGCTTGTTGATCCCCTCTTAGATCCCCCAAATCCCTCATCTTACTACTTTTAATTCTTTTTTTGGGTCTATCTCTCGAGGATAGAACAAAAGTGCAGGCGCCACCACCTTTGTGCTGTGCAGTGGCTGCTTTCAGTAATGGAAGATTTTGCATTCCTTGAAGGCTTGTGAAACATCTACATTGTTAATTCAAATGGGATTCCTCACCATTCGAGGCCCGGCGGTCCCGGCGGTCAGAGCGGTCAAAGTCGTGGCCGTGCACGTTCTTCCCAGAAGGGCTTGTGGCTGCAGTGTTTCGTGGAATAGTTCGGCTGGATTTATTGGTGTAGGAACTAGTGATTGCTGGGAATGTGTTCCTGAAATTGAGAGCGGGGCTTTGCTACAGAAGCAGTACCCCCCCACCCCCCACCGACCACATGTTTGGTCCCGGAAGGAATCATCTGCAAACCGCCGTGGAAGCCAGCAAAGGTGATGAGAATAGGGAGTGACAGGAGTGTGGCGATAGGGTGAGGGGCTTTCAGCACAGAGGAGATTTGAGTCTGCTTTTGTGACTTTTCCACTGGGTTGAATGGGTCTCTTTAGTGATTTTCAGCTTTGTGACAATAGATAAGAGTGGAGATCAAAAAGACGTACAACATTGATTTGATTCAGTGGCTAAAGAGTGATGTGAGGCACGTTGGAATACAGACGGGTCATCAAAGGAAGATTTGACCCTCTTCTCATTGTAGGATTTTGTATAAAGGCATACGATGTAAACTAAAGGATCTCGCTCACCTCGCATCACAGTCTGCGATCGCTCCACCATGTAACACCTCACGCCCTCTGACAGTGCAGTTTCCCCTAATTGTACAGACGTCCCAAGGAATTAGACGCTCACCCAGGTTTTTTGAATGGAGCAAAGGGTTCTTTTTTCTTTCTTCATTCCTCAGAAGAATCATGCTCGAACACAAGAACGGCAGACGAGGGACGGCAGAAGAGGCCCATTCAGCAGAAAATATTAAAGCCTCGCTACACTAATCCTCCTCATTATAGACAGACATCATTAGCAAACCACAGAGCGCTTCCCCCCGCAATACGGATGACTGTGCAGTTTCGCTTTCTGGGTGTGTGTGCGTGCTCGTGTGTTGAGCTTCGAGCGACCTCAGCAAAGGATTTCAGGGTAAAAAACAAACACTTGTCAGAATCGTACAGAAATGCAAAGACGCAGAGGTTCTGTCAGCCGAAGGCTGTGCAGGTCAGAGCGGGCGAGATTACATCAAACGGCTCGCCACTTTAAAGTCAGCCCGTTTTTCTTGCTTTTCATTTGTGGTATTGGATTTTAAAGTGTGTCATGGATCATATTTAGATCAGCTGTTTGCAGCTCTGGCTCACGTCCAATCCAGTTTGACTTGACAGTGTAATTTCTCTAATTGATGATTTACATCGAGGGAGTATTTGCGTGAAGTGGTGGTAGTTTGTCAAATTTAAGTGCACAACGTATTTCAAGATACATTGCATTGCATAGAATTGCCACAACAAGGAGAGAAGGGAAATAGTCTGATGGGAACATTTGTTCTACAAGTATCTGGTTGTAAACCAAAGAATTAGACAAATTAGTCCTCATGATAGAGAATTCGAGGATCACTAAAGTCATTAGGATTCATCCTAAGGGAGACATGAATGTCTGTAACTTTCATGGCAATCCAATCAATAGTTGTTGAGATAACTTAGTAGAGATGGGACAGATCCAATCCAACATCATTATCAGGTGCCGATACTGCCGGGAGTGACTCATCGGATATTGGATTGATGTCATTGATCCATGTACCGATCCAGACTCCATTGTCTGATGATTTATTATATCCCCCTGGTGCTAACAACAATGGAGTAAACTCTGTGTAGCAAGTGGAATGCCTCGTGAAGTTGTCCGATCAGGCGAGTGAAAAATAGATGTGAGGTCTAAACCAACATCCAAAATCCAAACCCTGAATTACACATCAAACAACACAGAGCCTGAAAGGGACAGAATAGAGCTTTATGACTGGATGTGAATCCAACCACAGTCTGGTTCCAGTGTTGGTAGAGGCAGATATCCCAATTCAAGTATCTGAATTGGATCAGAACTGCAAAAAGCAGAACGGTTTGTCTCTGAAGTGGGTGACTTTAAATCTTTCCACTTAACCGAATTTACCAAACTCATATGAATCAAGTGATTACTAATTTCTACTTAAACTAGAAAAGTCACACAGCTCAGTATTTTGGCCTCAGAAACACATTTGGCCTTGCTGCCTTTGAGGCCTAATTGAGTCTAGGGTTTCTTGGAGACCATAAAAGCCCAGCAGTTTCATCTGGTCCCCATCTGTTGGCAGCCCGCTCACCCGCCAGACAAGAGGACACACGACACGAGCCACTCAGCAGTATCATCTTCACCGGCCTGACGCCCGATCGTCACCACAGCTCACTATTAATCTCTGCTTCTAATTGATCATGTTCCTAATTTGAGTCGCTGGCCTGGGTTCCTGCAAGGCCAACCAACTGGCATCTGTGCGACACTATTCCTCAGGTTGTTAATTTGAGGATACCAGCCCTGGCTGTCTGGCGACTCACCTATTATGAGAGTCAGTTGGTCTTGAAATACACCGACAAATGGATGATGTGAACTCTGGGCCTCTGAAACATCCCTGATGTCATTGTGCATGAGCAGCGTTTGGCAGCAAGTGGTCTAAAGAGAGCAGAGGCAGATGGCCAGTTTAGACTGCTGAAACCAGTTATCATTCTTTCTCTCTTCTATTTCACAGTCTGGATGCCTTAATAGTGTAGAGGTGAGCTTCTGAACAGGAGGTTTTAAGTTCAAATCCCTCGAGAGATGGAATATCTGGCAAGTAAAAGAGAGCGAGAAATGCCTGCTGAGGCAGCAGCAAAACAAAATGCTTTTAGGGCAGACTCTAGGCTGTGAAAAATCTCGTCTAAAACATTCATTACCATAAAGGACAAAAGTGTCAAATCCATACACAGCATCTGTTTCCAGGGAAAACAACAAGTCAAACACAAATACAGTGTACACTACATGCCCAGAGCCAAATGGCAGACGGGCGAAGTTAGCGGCTAGCTGATGAACATAGTGGAGTGTTTAGCAGCTAAAGAGCCAGATCATTTTTTTGGACCAGGATAATGTTGAACTCTATTAGCTGCTGACATCCTCAAAGTAGCTAGCCGACCAGCAAACCCTTCAGGACCCTTTTAAATCTACTGGCAGAGTGTCTAACACTGTAAACACAGGTTTTAAGTTTACAATCCAGAAGTTTTATTCAGATGGCACTACCAAAAGAAGAAACGTTTCCAACAATCTTCAAATCCAGAGAAATTCATAATTTTATTCAAGGCTACTGTGTTTAGTTTTGTTATTTTTGGTTGCCTGTCAATGGCAACTAGATGATATGGTAACGAGAATTAGGGTTAGTCCACAAACGTGACAAAACCACATATAACACACATAAAATGAACAATTTTTGTCTGATTCACCTCAAACAGATCAATGCAGTGGTGGTTGGGTTAGGGTTAGGGTTGAACAATAATGTGGGTTTTTTTTTGTAGACATACTGTGTATTTAAAGACAATGGTTCTCTTGTCAGCTGGCTGAGAGCTGCTGGAGCTTGTCTTTAGTCTTTTTTTCCAATTTCACACTTTATTGTACCATCAGTTTGGGTAAATATGTGATAAACACATGAGATAGGTTGATCCTTGACGGAGTTTGTCCACCGCAGATGTCAATGTTTGTCTTGTTGGTCTGTCATATTTCAGATACATATTGAAAACGAGATAATTTGCAATGCGTTTGTGTATCTTGTTTGGACCAACACAAGTTTGTCATGCTTTCAACACAGTGTACAGTATACTGTGTCAAAGAACCAGATGTGTTGTGTCAGTATGTTTCTTTATCAGTGCAGTTGGCGCTGAAACGTGTGCGCGATGGCTGTGCGATGCCACAGATTGGGTCGTCTGGAACCGGTGCCAAGGACTTAAGAGTGTGATCCAGTTTTTAATGTATGGCTGCCCGAGTGCCTCGGCAGCTGTTGCGCTCAAACCCCTCACCGCTCTGTGTGACCCACTGTGTGAACAGCTCGCCGTGACTTTTGCGAGTGCTTCTTTGGGGTCCATCTCCTTCTTTCTCTTTGTTCCTCTGCAGGCGCCAGTGTGTTTTTTTTTATGACAAGAGGTGTGTGTTCTGGTGCACAGGTTGACCCTCTCATATGTTAGCCAGTTCAGCGGCGTGAACGGAGCACCCGGGGGCTCACTTGTAGCTCAATTGGAAGCTTTTAATCACTCATTATAGCTGAACGACATCGGCAGATGTTCTGTTAAGGGAGCAAAGAGCCGGCTTGTTAAAGCCGTCGCAGTGAAGGGCTGGTAACCTTTGATCCAGCTCAGTTTGTTTGACCGCAGCACACCAGCTGCAGTCCGTCTTGGCGATCCTGAATCTTCTCTTGTTTTGGAGAATGTAATAAAGTATAAATCAATAAGCCTTTTCACAAATTCCCTCTTGTCGTAGCTCCTCAGAATTCGGCATAATTCTCCTCCGTCTTAATCCTCCGTCTCTCTTCCTCCTATGATATTGATTTGCGTTCGCCCAAGGACCCACGAGCAGCTCGTTCCCTCATTCCCGTTTCCCTCTCGTGCCTCGCTGCCCTCAGTGAACCCGACCCGCCTGGCACCCTCCCCAGCCACCCGCGGCGTGACATGGCAAGTGTCACGGCTGCAAGTGATCGCTGAGCGTCACTGCGGTCCCTGCCAGCCCGAACAAAAAGGGGCTTGTAGTTTTCCGATGCTTTATGAAGAGGAAAAGACAACTGTGTTTCTGGGAGTTGAAAAAAAAGTCAAAGTTCATGACTTTAGTTTAGATCTATTTTTTTTTTCATACCCCAAAACCCAGCTGCAGAATTGTCTAAGCTTTCAGAGTGCGCAGATGTTTTTGTTTATCGCCAAAGCTTTATACTAAACCGAAGGGACGGAAGGAGCTAAAAGATTCTCGACGTCAAAAATATGGGAAGAGGGGAAAATGCGCGTCTGCGACCGGCCGCCGCACCTGATTTATCACTGCTCACTGACAATCGCAGCAGGGGAAACTGTATCTGGCATTTAACATCTGGGAAAAGCTGCCGTAAACTCTGCAGCGCTGTTTTATCGGACACCCACAGAGGGTGAGAGACCACAGCCAGGTTAGAAGGGAGAGAGCGGGAGACAGGGAGACAGCGTCAGACAATGAAAATGCTAAAAACTGTCGCAGCAAATGATAGTTCCCTTCAAATGAGCGCTCTGTTCAGCACCCCCAGACAAAAGATTCACACAACGATTGATTATTTCTCACACAAGTCTTACTCCACATCAACCCCCTGCTTCATTTCCCCGACTTATAATGGCTCGTAACAAGTCCAGGCAGATACGTTGATTGAGACAGCCAATAATGCTCATTAAATTGGCCTCATATTTAACTTTTATCCGTATACAGCAAAAAGGCTTCACCGGGAATCTCCCACGCTGATTTTTCATAACATATTCCATTAGGGGGCTTTTTGTCGAGCTGATGACATCAGGCCGTTTGACTAGCTCTTCCTCACGTACAGCCTCCCTGTTGTGGGATGAACGCACATCTGTAGCGCCAAAAGTGTCTTCTTTTCAGCCAAACGTTCCAAGTTTAGAACGAGGTAACACTGCATCAAAACATTTTGCGGCCCTGCCAATAACTTGTAGGAGGATTTGTGAATATTCCCCTAAGGTGTTTTCATATTTAAAGGGACAGCTCACCCCAAAATCAAAAATACAGACCTTGTAGGAGGATTTGTGAATATTCCCCTAAGGTGTTTTCATATTTAAAGGGACAGCTCACCCCAAAATCAAAAATACACATTTTATCCTCTTACCTGTAGTGTTATTTATCCATCCAGGTTGTTTTTGGTGGGACTTGCTGTGTTTTGGAGATATTGGCCAAGATAAATCACAGACCTTGTTGTAAGCAGTTTCATTTTGGAACTATTTTCTGTCTATCAAACAACACTGAGCTGTAACGTTAGCAAGCTCAGTAAGCTATTTAGCTAGCCTTTCGTCCATGAGCAGATGCAAACCTCCATCTGCGTCGTGATGTCTCCATCCATCTATCCTCCAAAGACGTAACAACTGATTTTGTACTTTAACGTAGAATACAAACGTAGATAATAACGTTGTCTTCTCTTGCAGTGTCATGTACTATATTTTCAATTCAGAAGGCATTACTTTGTATTTAACCAGTATAGTTAAAAAGAAAAGGTTGAGATCCCAAAAGAAGCAGCATGTCTGCGGAGGTATTTCTCACCTTGCTTCATCGCTGGTCAGCAGGTCACGCAAACAGATGCCTGAGGAGTCAGCAGCTCCACCTCTCTGACCCTTTTGGGACAAACGGCCTCAGACGGACTGACAGCCGAAATTTGTCGCCTGTCGACAGCAATGCCATCCGTCGTGTCAGCGACGTCTGCCTATGCGGAACACGACCGTAACAGCGCGTACGCGACGGAGAGACGGGAGACAGCCGAGTCCTGCTGGGATTTAAAAAGCCATCAAGAAATACTTACCGTGGTCCTCTGGCCCCTGACAAACATCCTCCGCTCATTTATCCTCCTCTGCTAATTACTTTAATGTACTCTGCTAGGAGGATGAATAATAACGCCTCTACATCCTCCTTCAGCTGTGCATTTACTCACAGAGCCATCAGCTGAAATGAGCTTAACCAAGATTCATCAGTTTTCCAGTCGTTTGACATATTTTACCTTAAAGGGACAATCCGCTGATCTTTGACAGTAGTTGTATCCCATCTGATGTAGCTCTGGAGCAGGAAAAAACTCGATTGAGTGATGTCATCTTAACAGAGACTTTCACTGCATTATGGGAAATGTAGGATCCAGTGGTTTTGGGGCTTGACCCATACTAAAAGTCAAGATATCTCAACTTTTGCTGCTTTGATTTTGACCATTCTTTTTAAAATGTGCATCGACTTTATGGAGGTATAATCCTAAATAGCTAAAGTACCTTCGCCAAGCAAACCAATGGAGTTCAGTTGACAGTCAGAATGCAGAGTGATAGAAGACACTGCAATTTTCCTCGGGTTTAATTAAGTTCCGTCTTATCTTGTTCAGAGGACTCAGGCTGTGAAAAAAGGTTAATACTGTAATATATTCTGTGTCTCTTGAGTAAGCCCTCCAAAGTTTTAAGGAAATAACTCAGATGATGTCATTAGGGTTTACCTGATCTGACATAGGGACTGAATTGAGCTGCATTATGGGAAATGTAGGATCCAGATGGAGCGCTACCCAAACTTGAGACTAAAAGTCAGGATATCTCGGCCTCACACTTGAAAAATCTGTCTCTCGTGAGTCCCTTAACCTCCTGCAGCGCACGTCACTAAATTTCCCCTCGAAATGCCCCTTTAAATGCACATCCGTGATGACACGTAGTGTAAATTACACATGATTCTACTGTAACTCAGCTTAAAATGAAATGAAAAACAATGAAATAGAGAACAGAGACAGAAAAAGGGGGACAAATTAAGTCACAACAAAGGCGCTCTTTGCATGTGCTTTGCATCATTTTGCTTTTTTTTTTTTTACGAGACGTCATCGTCAGAAGCGATAATGAGATCTGACTCGAGCGGTGACAAAGGATTTATAGAGATTAACCCGGAGATGAATGAGGTGCTTGTTAGCCTTTGTCACCCATAAAAAGTCCTTGTTTGACAGTCTCTGTGTGTCTCTCTCTCTCCGCCACACGTCCTCACACACAGCCGAGCGACACATGTGGACACACACACCCTGTCTGTGCAGCAGATGCGCCAAAGCAGCACGGAGGCCCTCCAAGTTATTTGATGCTGTAAACATCTGAAGTCCAACCCCCATATATAATTGAGACATGCATGGATATAGGCATGTGTGTGTCAACAGACCCTGTTGATTATACATCACGTGTGTTTATATGCTGACCGAGCTCGTACTGCAGCGTCTGCAGGAGCGAGGAGCGTCACAGCCAGTAAAATCCCCAATATGAGGTATGGAGTGATAAAAATCAGCTCGGGGATTGTTTTGTCTCCGAAGCCTCGGCTACTTGAATTGAATCATTTCTGTTTGGCTTTTCATGCGTTAGAAAAAAGTTTTATGGTGCCCGGTTTCATAACATTTAGGCTGCTGTGAATGCAAACACTGACTGTCTGAGCCTGAGCGGGCCAGATAAATCTGGACGTGTGAGGTTTTACACTCTTGGCGTTTCTAAAAATGAGCGTAACCTCTTTTTCAAAGATTTTAGGGAAAGACACATCCAAGCCGAGATTTCACTCAGGCAAGGGGATTGTTGGGACTGCCACCGTGATCAATATCGCAAAAAAACATTTCTTCAGCTGATTCCAGATGAGAAAAAAGTTTCCTCACTTTGGATTCTGACATGATGAGCGATGATCCCTGGATTATCAGACAGGATCCTTTAACCCAGCCTCCCCTCTGCCCGTCAGCTCCAAAGCGCCGTCCCGTTTGATTCTTTCTGATTCATCGTCTGTCAGCGGCTGTCTGCATTCGGACGCGCCGAGAGTGATAGGGCGCGGTGAAAGGGGAATCAATGGAGTGTTTCAGGCGAGACCGGTGGAAGCGCAAGTGTCAGACCCCGGACCGAAGAGGGGAGTTGACGGAGAGGTGATGGACAACGAGGGAGGCAGTTTGTCTGGCAACAAAAAAGAAGGCTTCACATTGTGTAGTGAAGAACTCTAAGCTGCCGTGTCCTTCAGGTATTCAGGAGGATAAACAAATAATTCTCACCTTATGTCTTCGAAACCTTTGGGATACGAGTGAACCGAGGGGACTTGGCTGTGCCTGCGTGTAAATGTTTGGCTTTGGAAGCGGCTCAGCTCAGCGGCGATGATTAATAAAGTATACTCCGGCTGTAAAAAAAGCCTCAGCATGAGTGATGAGCTCTGCCTCATTAGGTTTCAAGTGCCAAGAGGAATTAATAGGTACAAAAAGTGTGAATTCATCTTCTCAACATGCTGCCATGCGCGCCATGCGCGCCGAGTGGAAGAATAAAGCAAACTTTGATGCAGGGGTGTCTAAGGCCAAACTCATTTTTGTTAGCTTTAACCGCTATTGATTCTGATCTGCCGGGAGAAAGGCTTAAAACGATGACACAGAGGTTTGAAGGATTCTGATTCGATTTTTGTTTGGATTCCCCTGACTTATCACTGGACTTTGATTTCTGCCTTGAGCAAAAGAAGTCCGAGGAGACGCTTCTAAAGCCGATCAGCCCTCCGCCGTTTTGGTTTCCTTGAGGAGCGCAAATAGCCCGCAGCCTGGAGTGTCCCTGAACCCCCACGGGTGACTCAGGTTCCACCTACCAGGACAAGATGTGAGCACAATGCTCATGTGGGTGTAAAGTACATTAATAAACATTGACAACATTGAGAGAATAATCACCGGTTTGGAAGTAAAACCAACTGGAAAGAAAAACTAGAAGCGACTGAGTCATCCCAAGACAAACTCACAAAATCGCTCTGTTTGTGAAGCCTGAGTCATCACTGTTGTCGAAATACTGACTTAGGGATTTAAGGTGGCGTGTATTTTTCCAGTGGAGATGTAGCATTTTGGGCTATAACCCCTCAATTATTCAGCTGCTGCTCGTGCGCTGCAAAGCGCTAACGCCTGGTTTTCCAGTCCCGTCCTGAAGGAGGTTGTTTTCTGTCCCGCAGGAAGTTGTAATTAAGGTGTCGGCCCATTTGTGTTTGACAGTCGCATCTGAGGGATAACGCTTTCCAATTCCAGCCATCATACATCAGCCACTCGATGCCTTCGGAGAGGCCCTGACGTGCCGCGGCGCACAGAGGAGGCACGTGAGGGAATTAAGCTGCGAACAGGCAGATGCCTCACCGAGTCTCACTTTTTACCAGGAGTGGAAAGAATTTCAAAATACACTGTAAATGCTGCAACTCTGCTGTAGAGATTGGCCAAATGTGTTAATGTCCATGTCCAGTAAAAGCAAAGAGTTCACACTAGTCTTTTGATGGAAGCCAAAAACTTAAGATAAGATAAAGATGAGGTGCAAAAACAAAAAGTCACTGTGCAGTATTGTTTCATGTGTGGCCAATTCACAGCTTAAACTGCAATAGAACAACGACACCATCAGCGTTCAGACTGGTTCCCTGTATATCTCAGTTTCACCATGATATTTTGTCTGCCACCAGGCAAAGAAGATGAGGGCAGCCTGGCACCACAATGATCTGTTAACGGACTAAATGAACAAATAGCATCAGCTTTTGTCCTGTCTTGTTGGAGTTGCTACTCTGAGGGAAATGGAAAGCAATCCAGTTGGGTTTTTTGGGCACATACACAACAAACATAAAGGGCCATACCTTTGCTACTGCTGATATATTTTTTGATGTGTTTCCTACTATTTCAGGCATCTAGTCTGCATTTATATCAGTCAAACATACTATATTACTGGGCATTTATTTAGTTTAAGTACAGATAGATCTAAGTCTAAGATCTAAAACTGTATGTGCATTTGATAAGTGTTCAGGCAGAAAAACACTGGTATGATCCTTGATGGTGATCTTGACCTCTGAAACTGTAATTTCTCACCACAGGGTCCTCTTACCTGGTGTTTCCAAAGCTTTTGCTGACTCATACCCTTCTTCAGAAGATACAGTCGCTCAGTTGTCATGGAGAAGGTTTCGTTTAAGTTAAGATAGCGTTCATTGATCTCCATCGAGAAATCTGTTTTCTGCCAGAGGTCCAACTCCAGTTCTAAACCAGTGCTTTGGTCCTAAAAGGAGATTTAAGCTAGCATACATGTTTTTGATCTGATTGTTGACTAATCCGCTGTCAAAAACTGCCACAAACAACCATGTCTTGTTTTCCACACCCATTCTTCACAAACCATTACAGTCGGTGCTAACCTGGCTGTTTCCTGTGACCTTCCTGCAAAGTCACTTCCTGTTTTGAGCCAGAGAAGTAAAGGATACAAAAGGACATGTCATTCTGTCGGTCCCTTCCTTTATCTTTTCCCTCCATCTCTACACCTTTCTTAAAGCACTAATGCAGACTCCTGAGTGATTTTAGAGGAGACTGTAGAGGACAGGTTGAAGCAGGGAATGCGGTTTTGCAATCTGCGAGCCGAGTGTCATCATCCAGTCGTGGCCGAGCTTTATTCCGCTCTGCTGCCTGTGCGAGTTGGAACGTGATGTTTGGATTTGTACTGAGACTCTGTGAATGAAACGCAACCTAATCAAAACTGATTATCGCGGAAAATTAACAACTCCTACTCATTATTCTTCCAGGCTCGGTGACAAGTTTCCTTCCCGCAGTACGTGTCGCAACATGTGCTCTCCCGTCACTCCTCAGAACGCGCTTCCCCTTTTCCTGCTCTAAGTGCTCCGCGATTGGGCGAAGCGCGCCTCATCAAAAAATGCCCCTTCCCAAATTGCCTTTAATGGCTCACGCGGATCCGTCTGATGCCAGCCCGCGTCGGAAAAATAAATGATGTCGGTTTCTTGAGAGGCTGTTACAGGATGCCACAAAGCCAAACAGCCCGCCAAACTAGCAGTTAAACATCGCCAGAGCCCTGCGGAACATTAATGCCCCGGCCGTCATCAACGCCTTCAATCATTATTCCGCTTGTTTACGTCATTTTGGAGTTAAGGGCGGACGCAAAACAAACAGCGGTTTTGTCTGAAAGCCTCAGACTTTTCTGGTCGGGGTGTCAGTCGGAGGCTTAGAAGAAGAAGAAGAAGAAGAAGGCACGGGTTTCACCAGCGATGCCGTTAAAAGAGACGTGTGCAACAAAAGAGATTTACTGCGTGTTTATGAGTTCACTCCGTTTTGTCTTTATCATCTATTAAACCAGCCTTCAGACACACACATGAACACACACATCGGCTCAAAACAGATGCAAAATGCGACAGCGAGGACTCCCAGGCCTTTTTGTCAAGAATATTTGCACTGTTATCACGCAAATATTGCTGATTGAATTATCCGTGTGTGTATGCTGTTTGTTTCAGAGAACCATTACATCCCACATCGCCATTGCGGTCCGCCTAATTAAGACAGAGGCATTCGCGAACGCTGCTCCGCACATGTCGCTCCGCAGTACAAACTTCTGAGGGCTCGTGTGGGATAATCAAACAGGCGAGCGGCGGGCACACATGTGTCGGCCCGTGTGTGTGCAGCATGTTTCGAGAATGTGGAAACCCACATGTGAGGGCGTCCAGCGCCCGCCTCGGGAATGTGTGTGGCGCAGGGAAGTGGGAGGTTGCGAGCCGTGTCGGGCAGATGGAGGAGCTCTGCGTGCGACTTCTGGTCGCACAGGACTCCCTGCTGATACAACCAATGTAAACATATCAGTCTGTGGGGGGAAAGTGATGGAGGAGGGAGGTGCTCCTCTTCAGAGACCGCCGGTACTGAGGATGCGCAGTCGCTAATCCTTTTTCCCGTAAATTTGTTATCAAATCGAGCAAGTTTTCAAAGTCAGTGAGAAGTGAGCAGCCGACTTAAATCTGCCAGTTCACCACTGCGGTGTCATCCCAATGCGCTCTTTTGACGTAGTTAAGTCTTCAGAGCGTGCTGTCATGTCTGCTGCCGCACAGCTCACCTGAAGGCGCTGCTGTCACTTGCTCTGTGGAAAACCAATAACCCTCGTGAAAAACATCATTTGATAAAGTTGTAGTACTGTAGTGTAAAGCGCAGTACAGTTGAGGCTGTGGCTGATGGATCTGTCAAATAAACACAGGACTTTCCCCAAGGAGACTGGTGGGAAACCAAAAGTCAACAGTGATTTGTATATGGACCTTAAAAAAAAACTAAAACTTATACGTAATGTAATGTAAGGTAACAAAAGATAACTTGACGTAACAAGACGTGCTCCAGTTTAAATTAGATTCAATCAAGGCCACAAAAACAATACGATAAGGTTTCAGATTAAAATGTGTTCTCAGTTGAGGCATTGAAATATCGTGGTTTGGGTTAATATGACTACTTCACAATAAAAGTAATCACGCTTTGTCACTGAGTGTAAACAGACGTCATTTTGGGGGCGATTGCTGAAATAAATGTAGTCATTTTCTTGGTAAGATAGTCTGCAATGCATTTCAAAAGCCCCACCTCCACCCCAGCATCCACCTGCAGGCTTTGAGCCTACCTTTCCCAAGGTGGAGTCACAAGGTCAGAGCCTAGACGTCAAACATCAATGCTTAGTACATATTCTGCATTCACATATGCTGTTCCAAGCTTGTTACAACTATGAGAGGAAAAACTTTCTAAAACGACCGATGTTCTCTTGCTGTCTGTACATTAAGAGGGAGCTAAATCTCTCCGTTGAATAAAATGTCACAGAAGTGCACATTATGAAGCCACGGGGAACAATAAAGTTCAGCTCAGTGGGAGTAGGAGAAGAATCAGCAAGTATCCGAACGGCCTGTGTGCAGATATGACTCATTATTCTGCTTCTACAAAGTCTCTCGCTAATAAAGAGATGCAGAGCGCATTAAATATAAAGAGAGAGAGAGGAAGCGTTAGAGAGCTGAGGGGAGTTACAGCTCATGAATCATCATTGCCCGCTGGACGTCTGGCTGAGTTGCCCACCCTGCCCTTTGTGTGGCCTTGGCACGCCGCGCTGAAGCGGAGCGCTCCGACCTTTGACTTCGTCATAACCGACCTCCTGAGGGGCGTTGGCAGTCGGCCACCATGCTAATGCAGCCACCCGTTCGCCGCTGTCAAGGAATGCAGAAATCCCCCTAATAACTGCAGTCTCACTGGGCCTTTGTGAAACGAATGGCAGTTTGCAGGGGTGACAGTTGTTGACTAGGCTGTGAAAGGCCTCAAGTGGGCCACGCTGACCTACACACCCAGTGTTTATGTACAAATGTGTGTGTGTGGATGTGAATCTACTGTATATTCCCGTCTGTATGTACTTATTACTGCCAATGTAGATGTATGTGGCATGTGTGTGACACGCCAAATGAGGCTGCTGTGTAGGTGGTGACACAGTGCGGTCAGTAAGTCAGGCAGCCGGGTGCCAGGGTCGAGCGGGGGTCGGGTAATAACCACACAATGACGCGCTTTATGGGTAATAACGCTGATCGGTCTCCGTCCTCTGAGCCCTCTGGCCCGAGACATTTAGGCTCATTGAATGTTAAGTATGGTCGCATTCTTGCTGCGTCTGTCCTTTGTGCTGACTGTGTGCCGTCCCTCTCCGCAGATCGAGAATGTGGACGCCTGCCTCAGTTTCCTGGACGCCAGAGGAGTGAATGTACAAGGGCTCTCAGCAGAAGGTAAGAAGAATAAACAATACTCAATTCGACTCAATTCAAGGCCCGAGGAACTCCTAATTGAGTCAGTGGAGCAGCAGAAGAGGTATCTCCCTGTTGTATTTCTAATCTGCGGACCTGGAAAATTCATTTGGCTCCAGCGCCACCCAACCTTCTGCGGGTAGCTTTCCATTTCTTCACAGCACCAAATATCTTCAAAAAACCGGTTTAAACCTATTTCCAAGACATACTATTATGCTTCACAGCAATGGAATTTACCACGGTGGTATCATGACAGGGCGCAGAGTTTCTCCATCTCCAGCTTTCACTATGGCAGCGTAGGCAATCATTAGGGCATCAAAGGGGATTGTGGGAGGATAGAAACTCCAGAGAGGGATTCGCCTCCCGACCATCAGGGTACACAGTGCGTGGCTTACATGACAGCCGTGACTACAGTAGTGCTCTGTACTGAGTGACTGCCGGCCAAATTAAATGATAAGCTGAAATTGTCTCACGAGGCCAGGGTTAGAATTACAGTTAGGATCCAGACTACATGTCACGATTTTGTTTTTCACTTGAGATTTACTCTGCAGGAGGAACCCAAGGTTCCCTCAAAGTATATAAATGAACTCAACTGTAGTCTGATTTTCACTGCATGCATAGTCTAAAGAGAAACACACAACAGATGCGGTCCGAGGCATTGCATCATGGGATGTGTCCCATTTGACGACTGTAGCGCACACCTGACTTGCTGTAGCTAGAATGTCCTAATCTAAAGAGTTAATTGTTGCTCTCCTTTGAAAACCATGTATGGAAATGGGTCTTTTTAGCTTAAAGGTCTATTGTGGTCTTTTATATCTACAGAAGGAGTGGGTATTCTTCCGCAGATCTACCTAAAGTCTTTGTATTTCACCTGGGATGGTGCCTAATGTCCTGCATCACGTAGAGTGTTGTGTGCCTGATGGGTTTTCTCCTGGCTTGCATCAAGTGACTTGCCGCCTGTAACGTCTGAGATCATTTTTTGTCATTTTTTTGTGATCATCGCTGGTCGACCCATTTGGAACCAAATGTGAACATTGACTTATTCTCTAAATCCAAACCATGATCCTTTCCTAAACCTAACCAAGTAGTTTTGTTGCCTGAACCAAACCAAACTGTGACTGTTATAAAGGTAAACGTCAAACAAACAAACATTCTGACCATTCAGGGGACACAAACTGAAATTCCAATTTAAGATCCATTCATCTATCATCTTTTTTTCCAAGGCAGACTATCACTTTCAATGCACATAGATGTGAGCTTAAATACACAGATTATAGGAAAACTGGCTGAGACCATGACACTTTTGTGGAGACGTTCAACTTCGCTTGCCAAACCATGCACTGCTGCATTGTACAAAACCAGCCCGGCCAATACCAAATACCAAGTTTTACCGAGACCCCCACTTCCACAGAGTCTGCAATGTTGCGTTGTCATGTTTCTACAGTAGCCTTGAATGGACAAACCAAACACTGGCCCCAGAGAAACTTTTTGTGTTTTAAGCGTCCATTGTAGGGGAGGGTGAACGAGTTGTGTGTTGGTCACAGTCTGCATCCGCACCACTAGATGCCACTAAATTCTACACAAGGAGCCTTTTAGAAGTAATTTTGACTGGTGCTTTGGTTGGCAGCTCGGGTCAGATGCCAAAGCGGCAGTATTCGACGATCTTGGGATCAGATTTATGGATCAACAAAAAGTTACATTTTGTTGATTTAGAAAATCCCTAAAATGGAGATACGTCCATGACTTCGCCAGACAGGGATAAAATGTTAATCTGCTGCTTTTCTGTAGCTTTACCATGTGTCAACAGTGAGAAATGGGAAACTCAGTGGCATATCATAATGCTGCCAGCATGCAGGATTACATGGAGAACAAAAGGTTTGGATGTTTTGACACGTTGTCAACCACTGGTGTTTAAAAATCAGCAGCAATGTCAGCAATTTTTGGTCAAGAAAGATAAACTCATTCACTCTGACAGAGTTTTCCCATCGAGTACATACTCGAGTCCCATACCTACAGGCATGTCTCAATTATTTTAGCAGAAAATTCCTCCAGCTGTTATTTCGGACCTGTACTCGTCCGGACCCCATGTTGTCTCTGCTCCCCTTTAAACATTAAAGAGGTGAGTGTGCCCTTGACCTCTCCAGGAGCAGAAATAGTCTGACAGCCTGACACACTGACCGACAGCTCTAAATTCTGCGCGCACCCCCCACTACAGCACTAAAAACAGCAAAGTGACTCGCTAGGCCTGGAATTTCAAAGTGGGTCTGTAAATATATGGGCTATTGGGTTACTCTGCCCATCGCTGTTGCTGCTGCGTTTCATCACTCCCTTCACTCAGTCTATATTTCTCTCACTCACTCTCTGCCTTTGTCAGCCTCATTCTCAGGACTTAACTCTGCATGTGCTGTGTGCGGGTGTGTGTCTGTTTGTGAGTTGAATTGGATGGCCATGTTCGCCCTCTCATGTCTAATTGAATCAGCCCAGGGATTTCCAGGTTCTGTTTGCTGGCATGTGCAGTCTTTATTATCTTTACAAGGCGTGGGAATAAAACAAAGTGGAATGTTTGATGTGCATGCAGGCACATTTCCTGAGAGAGCCTACTTATTATAATAACCTTTCTAGAAGTCTCCTTGCATCTCTCTGGTGGGAGGCTGTAAACCGAAGTTCCGGAAAAACTCATCTTGTTGAAGAGAGTTATGGCTCCCCTCAGATGTTCCCGCTAAAGGAGGTTATAGGCCGTAATGAAAAGTCCAAAGTCTTTTTTCTTTTCAGTGCAAGTAAAGAAAATTACAGGGAAGTATGACTTGGTCATATTTTGCCCAAGGTTTGAGACTAGTACATCAACCGATCAAAGTCCAGATCATAAAAAACTGATGATCAGGAACCAACTGACGCTCAATTACTAATGATGAGCCAGTTGGCCAACTGGGCCAAGTTTTTTATGTAACTTCACCTCCAACATACCTATGTTAAGTACGTAACTGCAGTTATGTTCTGTACTTGCAGAACTTCCCTACATTGGTTAAAATAACTCACTGTTGACTTTTGGTTTCACACTGAACCACAACAGTGGTCTCCTGAAAGTCCATTTTCAGAATTTTTACCATTTTTTTAAACCATGAATTTCAACAGCTATAAAAAAGGATTGTAATTACATTTTCTGTAGACATTCATGGTTTCCAGAAGATGAACCCCAATGACTTTGGTGAATGCCTTTTCATCTATCACTACCAGCAGGTCGAAGTTTTGACTCATTTCGATGGAAATACCGGTATATCTACAGGATGGATTGGCAGATCGTGTCAAATCATTCATGGTTCCCAGATGACGAATCTAAATGACCGGTTGCTTTTCCTCGAGCTTCATAGCTCAATCATGAGGTGGACATTTCACCCAGATAGTGAATATTTTAACACAATATCTGCTTAAACATCAGCATGTTAACATGTATTTAGTTCCAAGCACAAGCGCAGCAGAGCCACCAGTGTGGCTGTAGACTCTGGATCTTGTTATAAAGAAAAAAGCTCCACCCACTCAAACTCAAACTCACACTTGACCCCTCAGCACAAAACATGTAATCAAAACCAACAACAGAAAAAAAGTTTTACTACTTGAAATGTGATAATTATCGACAGGAAGTTCTGTCTACCGGTACCAGCCTTTAAAAAATAGGTGTAAAGCTCCAAAACACACATTTCCTGCAGTTGATAATGGGTTACAGTGAGGGGTCCTTACAACAGGCCATTAAAGCCTCCTTCCACTGCAGGGCCTCTTCAGCTGAGACCTCAACAGAACGGGCTCCCATTGGTTGTTGCAGTGCTAGCGGGAAACCTACAGTATGACCTACTCACCGCAATAAAGTCCCTTCTGCTTGATCTCAGTGGGTGCAAATGTTGTAAAAATAGGTCTGATTTCACTAGGCTACTTAAACACTCACCTGTGCTGGGTCATCGAGGGGTACAACCTGGTTCTCTGACCAGAAGGTGAGGCCTATGTCGAGGGTATGTAAGTGTGTTGCCAATGCTTTCTGGCTGCAAAACATAGCCATGTGTGCACATGACTGCGTAGTACGAAGTGGGCTAGAAACACAAATCATAAAAGGGGAACAATGGTTGTTTGAAAAGTTAATTGGGAACCGAATTGAATTCATTAAAACCAAGTTTACACAAAGACGCTGAGGGCAACAGCGGAAGCAAAGCCATTAACCAGCTGTGGAGTAGAAAAGAGAGACCTTGGCTGGACATGTGTTGTCTGAGGATTAAACCCTAGGTTGATTAAGTAGGGAAAAACATAATAAATAGTGCTTGAATGCGGATCTTCTTCTTTGTATTAACCGGCCGTAATGAAACCTTTCCTTCACCCCCTCCAAAGTCCTCTGTGACTCATGAACAAACCTCTCCAAACACAAGGAAAAAAAAAAAAACATTGAATGAAACCACGTCAACCACTTAAAAGGCCTCCAGAAGCAAAGGCACATTTTCATTGAGCGTGAGCCAAGCAGAAACACTTATCCTCTACACCGCTAGCAGCAAGATCCCTCTTGCTTTTAGCCTTGTATTGCTGGCAAAAATGTCTAATGGGAGCTTTCCCAATGTCCTGTTGCTGTCTCACAGAATCCAGCTATCCATTTATCTGCCATTACCTCTCCCAAAACACTCAGAAACTAGAAAAGGATGCAACGAAAATACTAACAGAGCTTTGGCCAGGTGACAAGGTGAGCTGCAGACGATCGATGATCAAGAAGAAAGTTCCAATGCATTCTGTAGAAAATGTAATGTAACCCAGAGTATATTTTATTTCAACATAATGATTGAATGTTTAGACTGAACTTACCTGATTAATAACACAAGGGTTACCTAACCTTGGACAAATGTGTCAGTTGCCTTACCCTAACCACATCTGGGGCATGATCTCAGGTTTTCGGTATCAAAATCATGCCTGGCTAACCATGCACCCTGATGTTCCTGTGCCAAAGAGCCAAAAATGCATCACCACTTTAGCAGACATTTCTAAGTGGACTATATCTGTGTACAGCAACAGTGGGCAAGCTAATGGATGGAGTGATGATAGAAGAGGTTGTATCAGGGTTGAACCTCTCCCACGAGACGGTATCAGGACCAGATTCTCTACTCTTTTAGAAAAGTCTTTTTACTAGAAACACATTCACTTTTTTGATATACATATTTTTCTACTGCTGCTGGAAAGTTAGTTGGTGAAAAAATTACAAAAGTGGAGCTGGGGTGCACACTCGTGGCTTCACCTTTATTCTTACTGACAATCGCCGTGGTAGCACTTGTCAATGACAAGGTAGCCTTGCCCTTAAGCGTACCCTGCTTTATGGTCTATTGTACTCATCATGCTGTATCAGAGAAGACTTTAAACTAGCATTTTGAGACCATAAACTCATGAAGAAATTGTTTGTGTGAGAGGTAGGGTTATTTGCTCATAAGCTTACATTACAATCAGACTTCTTTTTGAAACCAGTAGAGTTGCTCCCTGCTGGTCATTAGAAAGAATGCAGGTTTAAGGCTTCACTGTTCAGACTCTGAAATTCCCTAGATATTTTATATAGTCAGTGTTAAGTACTAAATATGTTAGCATTGATTGAACCTCTACATGATGCTAATGATTATAATGTACAATGTGGAGACCGTTTTTTAGTCTGTGTACAATATGTACAGTTTTTGCCTCAACATTACCTAGCTCAAGATTTGTGGTGGCTAATTTGATCACACACAGGAAAGAACTGCAAGATTTTTCAACATATAAGCACGAAACAGAATTGACGAAGTTCTGAAAATTCAGATTTTGACATAGGGGCATCCAGACAGGGCTTGAAGATCAGGTAACATTTCCACACAGCTTTGTTTCCTGTCCGTAACTACCCAAGTTCTCACAGGAATAAATGGACTTTGTAGAAACAACATGAAGGCCCTCATCATGTCAGTTAATACTCTGCTTCCGTGGTGCACATGCCAAACAATTTCTCAAATATAATAGCATAAAGCAATAACATTTAAGCTCTGGGGGGAACAGCTGCTGAATTGCCCAGTTGGTTTTGTAAGCTTGGCGAAAGCATACACTCTGCTAAAGTTTCTTTGAGTAAGAAAACCTCCTATACAGCCGACCCTGACCTCAAGGGCAACTTCTCTTTTGGGAATGATGAAGTATTATTCTTCCCTGTTTCCTCATCATTATTATTTCTATTACTTTTACCAGTTGCCGCAAGTTTCATTCCGCAGCGGCTCTTTGGTCGGCTGAATCTGCAACATTGTTTCTCCCTTAAGCACAGAAAATGCTGCTGTTCGGATTCTCTCTAAGGCCCAGTATAAATTACTGCCCCTGGGTGTTAGAAAATGGAAAACACCCCCAAGAGATTAATCTTCTCCAACTTTCACAGTCTCCAAACAGCACAGCCATGGATGGCTGGGGAGAATGTTCGAGCATCGCCCGATTGAAAAATCGAGCAAAAAGCCCTGCGTCAGCCGCTGCCATCCTTCCTGTGCCTGTGTGTGCCAGCTCTCACTGAGCGTTTGATATGAAAAGTCCATTTCACAAATGGGTGCGTTAGCCACAGTGATCAATTCCTCCTCCTCTGTGACTGCAGAATCCCCTCTCGGCTGTGTCTGAAGGAGCCGGTGAGGGATGCGTTTGTTTAAGTTTCATCGGAGATAAACTCCGGAACTGTTGAGGATGAGATTAACTCGCAGACAAAGTTGCTCTTTGATTAGGAGCTTTCCTGCTGTTGCCAGCTCAGCATATTTAAAAGGTAACTTTATCTGCAGGGCTGCAGTTTCTTGGAGATCATGTACCCAGGACAGGGAAATAATCTCTTTAACTCTCATGCATTACCTTGAATTCATTTCCAGTATGAATATATTTCAGATCATTGCAGTTTATCTTTCTTCCCGCTCTGATATGTGCTGCTATTTGTAGCTTATTTCACTTTTAGATAGTGAACTCCAACTTAGTTGTTATCACTTTTCATTTCCATCTCACGCCTTTAGATGATTTCACCTTTATCAAAACACAGAAATGTGTCATTGCTGCTATCACCCCACCCCTGCACCAGTTCCTCATTTCATGGCGAAAGCAGAACTGTAATTGAACTTCCTGTTGTATATTTTTGGCTGTTTGGCCTCAGACTTACCCTCACACCAGACTTGTGCCACTAATACGTCAGTCCAGAAGTTCCCATGCTGAGCTTCGCTTCTTCAATGAAGCAGCTGTGTGATGATTTAGTCTGGATCTATTACAAGTGCTTCTTCTTTGAGCAGCGGCCTAATTTGTAAGTGTTACTTCTTGTGTTGAATACAGCTAAGTGCCTCTGCGCATTATATAAAGTATATTAATATACACGCCAGCTAAAGTCATCGTATAATTACTGTTTTAAAACTCATATTCTTGCTGCACAGCAGCTACACTTGAGCTGTATCCCCAAGTGCCATTTTTAAAAAGAATTCAACATATGCTCACTTTAAGTGTTTGAAAGATAAAATAAATGATCTGGAAATTATTCATTTTTAGCCTCACAGGACACTGCTTTAGTTGTAGACAAACAAAGAAGACAATAGTTCCATCTTTTTCCCTTGGTGAGCAAAACTGAAGCTTAATGGTGTAACACAGCCCCAAAGCAAACGCCTGTTGTATCGCATTGTGCACATGCAAAATGGTACTACAGTATACAGAAGCCCTGAGATGCAAGGGAGGGAAAAAAAAGTCCTGGTGATCATTTTTTTTAGTATCTGATTTAAACTGTTTTTTCTCCTGTGTTTATGACTGAATCAAGTTCCTTGATTCTTTTTTTCCCCCTTGCGAGTTCACTTAATTAAGATGACTTCCCGCACGCTGTGCTCGGATTATGAAAAAAAAGGGGATCTTACATATTTATAGAGCATTTACATCTCACAGAAAAATAGAAGAAAGCATGAACAGCAAATTGTATGATATTTTTTTCATGTTTCTCTTTTTCACGCGAACCGTCTGGCAGGCCAAATCAAACCGTATGGCCCGCTCTGCACAGCCCCGTTCTGAACTGACTTTATTCCAAGAAAACGCATCTGTTCCCCCTGTAGAATGGATGCAGTGTAACGCTGTCTCACTGTACGCACTGTAATCTATGGCTGCAGGATGTATTCACATGGTGGTGGAGTACAGCACAGAAGCAGACGCTGACACTTTCCTTTCCATTTCGTCCCTCCAGAGATCAGGAATGGCAACCTAAAGAGCATCCTGGGTCTTTTCTTCATCCTGTCGCGCTACAAGCAGCAGCAGCAGCAGCAGCAGCAGTACTACCAGTCCCTGGTGGAGCTCAGCCAGCAGACCAGCGGCACCGCACCGTCCGGCAGCAGCCACAAGACACAAGAGATGCAGTCCAGGTACGTTGCACTTTAGTTCGTTGTGTTTTCAGTATCTTGGGTCCCCCTTGGGGCAGAGGTAGCCTAGAGGTCACAGACGCAAGCCAATGTCACTGGTTTGAATTAGTGGGCCAATTATTTTTTAGGATCCATGTTGGGATGGGGGTTGTAACTGATTTATCGCCTTTGGATGCTTAATTAGGTCCAGTTAGAGCTTTTGTAAACAGGAATTTGATGGATATGACCGCCTCTCAGCGGTGTTGGAAATGACTAACAGCCTTCGCCGTAAATGGTCCTCATTAGCGCTTTTGCTGCATCAGCTCAATATGTAAGTTTTGACAGTGAAGAGTCAAGCTGGCTGACTGCAGAGGAGAGATGTTACGTTAGAGTTACATTTTTAATGGAGTCCTAGCCTCAGATTGTGGGGAAAATATACTCATCTGTGGTTGATGGGAGGGATGAATTAGAAGATTGATACCACTAAAAATCAGCCCGTTAGACATAAAGCCTCAGCTAGCAGCCTGTTAGCTTAGTTAAGCATAAACACTGGTAGCCTTGCCATTTTAAAGGTGACAGCCCCTTTCCAGCAACTTTAAAGTCCAGAACATTACCTCCCATACTGCAAATTGTCATTTCTATGCTTTTGTACGTATAAAGATGATATAACATGTTAATCAAATAGCTGTTAGCGGTAGCCTTTACGTTTAATGGACAGATATAAGAGTGGTATCAATCGTCTGATCTAACTATCTGCCATAAATCCAATTCATAAAATGTAAACAACTGTGTGGCCTGTTTTACAGCCACTGCTTTTCAAATGGTTATTTATAGGAAAAAAGCTTTTTAGGCCAGTGTGCATCATGTGATGAACGCACAATACCCTGTGCAGCCGCCGCGCCAAAACTGCTTCACAGCCCAGTTGTGTTCCTTCCTTGGGATGTGGCGTTCAGTCTGACAGCTGACTCAAGTGATGTCATTTGAGTAAGCTCACCGTGCCTCTATAGCCTGCTTCTCATCTTTGCTTGAAGCTAGCAGCTCAAGGCTACATGAGCCGCTCGTTGCATAACGCAACCAAATCTTCAACAGAATTGTCAGTGTTGGAGTTGCATTGTGGGCAATCCAGGTGACAGGTTTCGACATGAGGAAGAATATTGTTGAATAAGCATGAGGATGTCTCTGCATCTTACTTGATTTTTATCTTTTTTTTTTTTCCAAGTGTCCATCTTCACCCCACAATGTTATGTGGGTGCAATGCTAAATCAGTGGAGAACTCTTTTAAAGATACAACCAGATAGAAAACATCAGATGATCAGTCAGAGAGCGAGGAAGGAAGTCGGAGTAGGATAGCATTTGTTATTAACCATCCAAGACAACAACTCCAATGATCCCCAGCACGTCTTTTGTTTTGTCATGGCAGAAATGACCATGTGTTTCAGGGATGGTGAGATGTCCTTAGTTCAGTAGTTGTTGCAGGATTAAAATACGAAGGAGTTCATAATTTTTTTTTACGAGGTACATGATATTATGAAGTCATCGTACAGTAGAAGTGTTGGCACACGGGCGGCTAAGCAGTAAAAGGCAGTAAAAGCAAAGGAGGCCCGTCCCCGTGTGATGTAAATAGACAGAGCAGGCCTTAGAGGAGCATCTAAAGAAAGGCCTGACATGCCACACATGAGCAGCATTCCCCTCGACCAGATCGAGTTACAGCGCGGCCGCTCTGTTTGGCTGTGCTGTCTGTGTGTGTGTGTGTGTGTGTGATAGAGTCTGTGGCAGTATATGTGCGTTAAATCAGCGCAATAAGAGCAGTTAGTCTCAGCACTCGAGGAGAGGGCATGCGAGTAAGATGATATCGTCGAACGCTTTAGGCTCGCTCCGTTCGGACGGGCTGGGAGTTTGCAGCGCCGGGGTCAGTGGATCGTGTGTGTGTGCGTGTGGGGGGGTCATTAAGGGCACAGCTGCCTCCCATTCCCACACTGCTGCCCCCTCCCCCCCCCAACGACAGGTGGCGAACGCTCTCATACACATACACACTGAACAGCGAAGTCCAGCGATCAGTCCAGCCTGGCCAAACCAAAACACACAATAGAGTGTCTGATGACAAGTCGGTTGAGAGATATTTGAGTATTATTTGCAGAGATCTTTGAGGTTTCTTCACCACGACCCCCCTGCCGTCGCTGTCCACAGCCTCGGTAATGTCTCACTGCTCTGGGCTGATAAGTGAATCCCGTCTGAATGCTGAAGGCCACGGTGGGGGGTCAGAGGATCACTCCATGTCTGTCAGTGATGAAGTGAGCCATTAGACTGGGAGTTTTTGGGCACGTTCAGGTCACTCAGCCCTCTCTCTGTGGCTCAGGGAAGTCTGGAAAGGTGTGAAAAATGATCATTTCTGTTGGCTGAAAAATCAGGAAATGGATGAAAAAATGTTGCTCGTATGTTATCATGCTTATTGTGTGAAGAACAGTCTGGCGGGAAGAGTAAGAGCCGTGACAGCAATGAGCCACTGTCAATATAAAGCCCTTGTGTTGGAAAAAGTGTGAATTAGTAAGACCTCTGATTGTTCTTGTGGTTGATGATGATGATGTGTGTGTGAGTGTGTGTGTGTGTCAGACACAGATGATTTGCTCCGTGCCGCAGTTGAACAAAACTCCTCTGGGAGTCGGATCCCATGCTCTAATTTCCGTTTCTCGCTAAATGAAGGAAAACGTTGTCTGAACATCTCCCAATTTCTTCAGCTGTGAAGGACAGATTCACCATGAAATCCTCTGGTTCTGATTCTGATTCTGATTCGGAAACACCTTAAAGGAACAGCTCACCCAAAATTCAGAATTCGGTCATTATCTGCTCACACACATGCAGGTGGGAAGTGTGTGAAGGGGGACAAAAAGCGTCACAGCGAAACAGCATTGCAGCATTTTCCTAAACAACTGAAGTAAAAGGGGGACTTTTTTAAAACATTAAAAAAACAACTGGAAAAAAGACATATAAAGGCTCCTTACAGGTCGCCTGGTGTAATCTGAGTCTCCAGAAGCTCAGAGATCCCAAATTGATTTGTAAAGATGTTATTTAGACCCTTTTTCAAGGTTGGTTGGTCATTCGTGATGAACTCACGCTGTGGAGTCAAACATCATTTTAAACCCCGCAGAGCTTTAATTTTAATTCCAGCTGAGATCACAGATTCCCAACAGGGGAAGAAGATCAGACATGTCAGACTGACTCTTGGGGAAGTGTGTATGCACATCGAGAATATTTTAATTTGGTACCAACAAGTAATTTTGGGTTTGAATATTTCACTCGCTGCAAAGATTACATAGCTTTAATGAGGAGCTGGAGCAGCACGATACGTAATATCTATGATGCTGTCACGGTGTGGAGTGAAAGATGGTTTTTCAAACCTTACAGAGCAAATAAAAGGGAAAGTGTGGCGATTAAAAGGGTGAAATCTCTCGATGATGCATTGTTTTGACACATCCTGTCGTTTAGTGGTGCTCATTAGGAATTCGCAAGGATGAAATCAAGAGAAACAGCTAAGAAAAGCATTTTAATTTTAATGGTAAATCGTAGTTTAAGGCGAAATACCTTTTTGCTCATTTCTTTCTTAATTTAACAAAGGCCAGACCCAGACTGTGTACACTTGGCTTTATTTGAAGAATCAACTGAATGTAAAGCAGCTGATCTTTAAGTCTGCCTCCCCTGCACTTTTTACATCGCGCCATGTAAACTTTAAATTACATTAATGATTTGTAATCTTCTTTTTGTTTGAAGCTTCATACCCAGCTGGTATGCGGGCATCTTTCCCCTTTCACCCATCTCTGGAAACACTGAAACGTAATTAAATGTATTCATAAAAAAAAAAAGAAAACTCCGCTCTGATTCTAATTTTCCACAGTGATGAATCTGCGTAAGCTCTCGCCGACCCCGAAGATTTAGCGTGTCTGAGTAACTTCATAAAATAGGAGATAAGCCAGAAGAATGGATGTTTTAAATTAAAAATGTTAAGCTTTTCAAATTATCAAATTATCTGTCTCGCAGATTTACACACACGCGCTCGAACACACGCGCACACATTTGGTCCTACCGCACATCTACAGTTGTGGTATGGAGCTTTCTATAGACAGCACCTGCTGGTCTAACTGGTGTCTCTGGGGCAGGGGATGGGATGTGTGTGACTGTGTGTGTGTGTGTGTGTGTGTGTCCGAGGGGGAACTCCCCTTTGGACAGATCACGACAGCCCGGAGCCACGGGAAGTTTTCAGCGCTCTAGAAGGCAGGGGGGGCCCAGGCCTGACAACCCTCCCTTCTTTAGCTCAACATGTCCCGGGGCGAACAAGTTGACCCTCTGGTCTGGCGCTCGTCTCGCCTGCCCACCGCCGTGTCTCGCGACAGGAAGAGCCGTTTGCCCTATGGGAGAGCCAGCAGCCTGGCAAAGCCTGACACGTCTCCTAGGTACAGTTTTAGTTTGTGCAGTGTGTGTGTGTGTGTGGTCACGTCGAGGCAGCGGAGTTTGGATCTTTCTTGAGAATACATGTTGATATGAGGAGGATGGATTAGTGTCGGTGGCATCATGAACTGGTAAATGGTTTGCTTCTTCTTGTCCTGTTTGTTTAGCTTTTTATGACAGTTAATACATTGATAAATATGAATAATTCCTTGATGTTTGTCTTGGGAAAATGTCAGTGGGATGTATTGGAGTCATTAATTAGCCTTGCTTGTTTGGTGAGATTTGCGCTGCACGTATGTTGAACCAGTTCTCCATGTTTGCTTTATCGCCCGGAGGATGTGTTTTTATGTTCAGTTCAGTAACTGTCTGCTTGATAAATGTCATGAAATTTGTAGAGGAATTTATCATTTCCCACTGGATACTGAAGACTGTCGTTATCTGGAAGCACTCAAAAGTGATCTACGTTCAGGCTTCTGGGACTTCTTGTAGCTCGGCAAATGATGGCTGTTGTCTCTGAGAAGCAAGTCGGCTGCGTCGTGTAGCTGTTGACATACCTCTAAATCTTCTTAGGCAGAAAGTCGGGTTTGGAAGGTTGGGTAGAGAGATCATTGCACTTTAACACTTAGAACAATACTGTTTGCATCCTACAGCATATCCTACAAACAGGCGTTGTTTCTTTTAACATTGACCACGACCATGATCATTTCCCTCCCAACTTAAACTATCGATTTTTAGTTTCCTGAACCAAGCCAAACCATACTTTTATACACGTGTTTAAAGGTATTGATGAATAACATCCTTCCAATCGAGATCAAAAAATTCGGGAATTTGGGAATTATATTTACTTTATCACTAAACAAAGCAAGAGAAATATGGGAAAGGACATTAAACAAACTTCCCAAGTCTGATTTATGGCGACTGTATACTTCCTCAGGGGTACTTGCCGGATGGTTGAGGTCTTCAAACTTCCCCTCCACCAGAACCAGGGAAGCTGCATCCAACAGTGTCCTGAAACCAACATTTGACATTCCCATCCACTTCCTGTAGAGACTGGCCGGGTGTGAAAGTAGCTGGGGTTTGAATTTGTCTCTCAAGCTCTGTTCCTATTTGTTACACAACCATCTGTTTCATGTGTACAGCACTTTGATCATCTCCCAGAAGAGACCGTCTCAAAATGCGTGCCATTAGCCCCATATTTAAGTAATTGGCATGCGTTACCAGTCACAATGACAACAGACTTTTTCCTTTCAACAGGTCTTTTCTAGCATAACCCGAGCCTTTGAACCAGGGCTGCTGCTGTTTTATTGTCACCGTCCTGAACTCCTGTTCCACAGGGGCAACCAAATGACCCTTTTTGTGTTGTCGAGGTTGGAGGACTTGTTGATATCTTGGTACTACAGGATATGTGCAAGTTGAAAGCCAGAGCTTCAGCTACTGTGGATACTCCTGTGTACACAATGAATGCAAGGCGAGGTTAGCTTGAAGGCCAGTTTCCAGAGCAGCTACCTGTAGATGTCTGCGGTGCAACACGTGGCCACATGAAGAGCATCCGTAGAGTTGACTGTGTCACATGCTCAAATGGATGTGTCTTGGTGCGTTGTGCCTAGAAGTCGTGTCACAACACGAGTGCTGATGGCGCTTTAAAAAGGGCCGCATTGGACAGATCCCCCCCCCCTTGACGCAAAGGTCGGGTGACATCTTATTACCTGCTGTCATCGCGCTGGCCGCAATGCCCGAGCACCCGCCATTTTGGATCTGAAACCCATCAGTTTGCGTCTAGCCCTCAGCGCTGCGGCTACAATCAAGTTGAAACTGATATTACTCACATTTAACAGGACGGCGACGGCATCCAATATGTGCGCCGCAGTGTCGCGGGGTATTAGACGGAGGCCCCGCTGATGTATGTTGTATTAGATCGAAAGTGACAGACTGCACCCACCCCCCTCCTTCTTCTCCTCCTCACCACCACCACCACCACCTCATCTCCTTTCCACACTCCGAGATCCTGTCCTCATGCGTTCTGGTGTCTTTTTCCACATTGGAAAGATCTTAAATGCTGTGGGTTGGATGAGCGCTCCAGGCCGGGGGGATCTATACCATAGCCTTCATGTTTCAGTGCATTTTATAGCGTTGGAGGATGGGGGGGGTGGGAAAGGATGGGGCCTCGTGGTGGAAAAAATGTGCACCACAGCACCTCTGATGTATTTTACTGTCACATACAGCTGTAGGCTGCACTGACATTACCTTCTCGGAGACTTGCGCTGCCTTTGTTGCCTTTACCCCAACGCTCATTGATAGCAGCCTTGCACTTCACTCCTACTCTGAATATAAACAAGATGGGAGGACAGACAGAATAAAAGCTGAAGGACAGTGGCTTTATTCCTTTAGAGGAACGTAATGCGCAAATGTAAGGTCTTTTTTTTTTCCCCAACCGTAAGCTGAAAAAGCATTTTAGAGTGCAACAGGCTCCATTAATCTCCGTCTAAGCTTGTCTTTTCCATGTGCTAAGTGCCATTTAGGGTATTTAATAGAACACAAAACATACTACTGGGAGATGAAATGTGGGTTGTGGTGAGGCGGGGGGGGTCCAAGGGGGGCGAATCTAGTCGCTAGACATCATTAACCGACGTGTCATGTATCATATACTTCATTAATAACATAATACGAAGACGCTCAGCCGCTATAATGGCAAACTGCCCTGAACTTGTTTCCCCTTCGTTCTGCCGTCTGCTCCGGAGCTCGTTAGCATAACGCGGCATCATGAAATCCTGCAAGGTCGATTAGAGATGTGCCGTGACTGGGCACTTCATCACAGGTGGTTTTTTAAAAAAGCGAGCCCAACCGTCCACGGGGAGAGATGTAAATAGAGGAAGACTGTTGGTGTGTGTGTGCATCACATCACACTTTTTTGAGAGAGCGAGACAGCTAATTTAAATGTTGCCCACCACCTTAAAAGATCCTTGTCGCTCACAGTTCGACCTCTCCGAACAAAGTATTAAATATCGCGCTGTCGCTCCGCCGCGGCTGGTTTGATTTTTACAGAATGATGAAATTTATTCAAGATATTGACTTAAAATCGCCTCAGCGGAGCCTGAAAGTTCTGCACCACTCCTCCTTTTATTGTACTTCTCTATAAGAGAAAATGATGCATGAATAAGACTTCAAAATATTCATCAGCAATAGATTTTTTTATGAAAGTCACAGCAAGTGAGCCACTTGTACCAAAACCTAATCCTTATAATATCAACTTTTGATTTTATATCTGTGTAATTCCTTCAATAAAATGATACATAATAGGCCTACTGTTGGTTCTGTAGGAATAATCCTTCTGCCAAACTGTATTTGCTTTGAGTCACAGTGCCAGCTAAATGCGTAGAACGCTGAAATTTAAGAGTTTAATATCCAAAACCAGGCTTTTCAGTTTCATGCGACGTTGAGAGCTGCTCACTGAGAAGCAGACGGAGCAGAAAATAAGACGTGTTGAGTGCAGTGCGTCATTCAGCCACCCAGTATAGGTAGTTTATTGTCTCTGTCCACTCACTCACCAACGCCAAACCAGCAGCCCACAATCACAAAACAGAGAACAAGTTGTTCCTCGTTGTCAGAAAGAGGAGGACGTCTAAACAGACGGCTGGTGTTTTGTTGCTTCCTCCGGCTGAGGCTCAGCAGCTCTGGTCACTGTAAGTTAGAGGACAGTTCGAGGACGGTTCTGCAGTTGAACTTCAGCGGCTCTGTGGCTCCCGCCTCAAAAGGAACTATCTCTGGTCAGCCTGTGGAAGGTAGGAGTAAAAGTCTGAAATTAAGACAGGCTTCAGTCAAGACAGAATGGTTTTCACTATTTAAAACCACTTGAAGGGGGAATTTGTCAGCCGCCAGCATGTCTAACTTTTAAGTTAGCATATTTATGACTGCACTACTATGAGGTCAGAAGTACAGTCAGCATTTTGTGTAGAATTTTTTTTTGTAAAAAGATTCTGTGACCAAACTGTGATACTTCAGTTGTATTTCATCCTCTGGGTGAGTTAGCAGCATCCACTAGATAGCCTAGCTTAACAGTCTTTGCTAGCAACCATTTTCCAGTGCTTGTTTTCATTATTTTCTTTAGCATACACAGTGAAATGGTTCATATTTCTGTAAGTGACTATGTTTAAAAACAATTTACTTTGTTAGTTATGCTAACAACAGCTTTTTGATAAGCTCCCTGTTCTACTTTTGAAAAACTGTTAAGCTAACTCAATGTGAGCACCAGTTAGCTGAACCTGCCACAACACTGCCTGAATTATATTTTAGTTGCATTTTCAACATTGTCTTTTTTTCTGTCTTTGTGTGGGTTTGTGTCCATAATTACTGGTAAAAAAATGTGTTTTGTTTGTTTAAAGAAACGTCACTCATTGTAATGCTAACGTAATGCTAGCTGAGGCAGAGTAAGCCCACGTCTCTTTCGTCACAGGCAAAATTGAATTGTACTGTTGCTTTGAGTTGGTTTTCACTTGCTTTTTTCAAGCTCTAAAGTAAGCCATAAACAGTATTTTTATTGTATTTTCAACACAAAATGTATTTTGGTTTGTTAAATAAGTGAAAGATGAGCAAAGCAAAGCAGAACACGTCAATTATGTTTTACTGCTTATGTTAGCTAGCTGAGGCGCATCTAGCCAAAATGCCCATAATAAGTCTTTCTGTCTTCACAGGCAGAATTTAAAATGATGCTGTTGCTTTGAGTGGGTTTTCAAATGCATTTTTAGCTCCAAAGTCAGCCACAAACATTATTTTCTTCAGGCATTTGGACCTACTTTTAAAAGAGAAGATACTGTATGTCATGTTGACAGAGCAGCTAACTTTCAATAGAGGCTCTGTTCACTCAGTTTATGACAACAAGTGAGAAACGCTCACATGGCCTGCGAGTCACACAGTTCACACAGGACATTACACTCGGAGCATTTACGAGCAGGAATAAACAACAGCTTTACCGCCTGGCCTTGGACATCGCATTGTTTACAGGTTGTGCGTATGGAGATTAAAGGCATCGCTTTGTTTGCGAGGCGCTCTACAAGTAGCTTAACTACTTCCTGTCAAACATGAATGGAGAGGCCCACGTTTTTAATTCCCGTCTCCGCGAATGACTAACAGTGAGTGTCGGGTTATAAGCTGTGACTGGTGCTGTGGGCATTTCCTCCGCCTCTGCGTCGTGTGTTGTGTGTTTTGGGGTTTTTTCTTTAAACGGTGCCACCCCGACACTGATCGTGAAAGTTCTTCGGGGCCCGTTTTATTTCGGCGGCCCTATAAATGGATTGGGAAATGTTATTGGCTTAGTCACAAGCGTGCGCTCGTAAACATGTGTGAGCCATCATGTGAGAAATCAAAGCAATGTGCATTGGCGTCTTGCAGTACTGTATTTGCTGTGTGTGTGTGTGTGTTTTGCTCTGCTTCTATCTGAATGCCTCCTCTCACTGACATTATTACATTAAGGCATGGATTAAAAAAAATTCCAACAAGACGCTGGTCTCATTCCTGCTCCGACTGCGTTAACAGTCTGTCTGTCATCTTCTCTGCTCTCTCCTCAGTCTCACAGCGCAGCGATATGCAAGTCCTCCGGGCCACAGTGGAATAGGGTCACCACAGAAGAAGAACACAAGGTAAATATGGCTAAAACTTCATGGACCTCCTTTATTAGACTGGATGATCTGATTCTCACACTTTCTGCCTTGTTCTATATGCTGTACACTTGTGGTTTTAGTGTTTATTTGCCCCACCCTGTGCCTTCACTTGTTTTTCCTTCATGTTTTCATGTTCCTGTGATACTCTGGTGGCACCTCGGGGAGGTCAAAGGTCAGGGTCAGCTAGAGAGCAGCTGGTAGGAGTTCATTGTTTTTGCTCAAGGATGCCTCTGCAAGGGGTACAACCCCGATTCCGAAACAGGTTAGGGTTAACAGAATGCAATCATTTGCGAATGAGCTGTGTTTACCAACTCTATAGTAAGTGTTCCAGAGCGTATGTAGTAATATCCTTTGAGCAATCACATGTTTGAGCGGTAGACCTCGCTAATCTTTGCCTGTCATTGACTTGAGCCTTTCGAGGATGCTCCTTTCATACCGAATCACCTGTTGCAATGACCCTATATACCTGTGGAATTATCCAAACAGGTGTTTTTGGGGCATTTCACACCTCCCAGGTTTTTGTTGCCTCTGTCCCAACTTGTTTGAAAATTGTTTCTGAAGTCAATGAGGTAGAACATTAAATATATCGTCTTTGTACTGTTTTCATCTGAGTATCTGTCAAAAAGGATTGGCAAACGATCACATTATGTTTGATTTGTGTTTTACACTGTGTCCCTATGGACATTCTTGGTTTTGGGGGTGTAGGTGTGCCTCATGCCAGCTCACAGTGAAAAGATAGGGCTGAACATTTATTATAATATTCCCTTTTACATTTTCTCAGGGTTGTCTAGCCAAGTTGGACATGCCCTTTCAGCTCCGAACACCCAAAGTGTGACGGATCTTTCCTGAGAGAAGTTTTACTGCTCTGTTAAGTCAAGGCTAACGCAGCCAAATAGACACAAACTTGCAAAGGTGCTTTTTCAGAATTTGCTTTTTCTGTGTGAGTCATGTGTATTCAAGCAAACGCTGAGTGTTCAGTGAATAATTAGAATGACTGACAATGTCTAAGTTGAGTTGGATCACACTGAAACTAGGACTAACTTTCATCAATGCTGTGCAAAACAGGGTGACCATAGCTCCAATACATGAAGAAATACTATCAACCTTCAGAATGATTTGACTCATCAGTCGCCCTGGCACGCTTTTGAAAAACCTTTTCCCTGGAAAGGTTTGCTCGAATCACAAAAGAGGGGAACTGAGGATCACTGCAGAGTTTTCACACAAGCAGTTTACTTGCACTTTCTGTTAATCTCTGTGCTCGGTCCGGCGCTTTCGCTACTTGAGAAGTGCTGCTCTGTGTGATGTGTCCTTTGGGAATAGCCCTTTTACACATCTTGGCAAAGAAGCTGCCGCTAAATACGCTACAGTGTTATAATGACACTTTTTCTCGCCAAGCGCTGGACTGTAGCTTACAGTCAGGGAACCGCTGGCTTCTGGAAGTGTCATGTGAGCTGGTAAACCTATCAAGCCCACAGATACACTTAGTCTCTTAGTCTCATGGTTGCATGTGTGTTGGTGCACTAGCGTAGGATCATACACCTACTTTTTATGTGCAAAAAAACAGATACACTCATATCCATATGAGACATTCACCCACACACACTGTATGTACTCACCCCAGGGTCCAGTTGTCTGATGCTCGCAGCATTTGTTCCAGCTCAGATGCAGTGGGAACCAGCGTGCTGGCAAATAATTCCTCTCCAGCCGCCACTGAGCAATGGCAAAAATGCTGCAGCCAGCAGCTCCAGCCCGATGGGTGGTAATCTGCTCGCTCACATCACCGACAACAAACCTCACTGCTGCCGCTCTGCAGAAATAGCTCACTAATTCCTACACACATGAAGATACACATTCGACACAAACCGAAACCTGTATCGGAGGTCAGCGAGTGTAAACCTCTCTTCTGCAGCTATCTGATTGTCATTCATACGAACCTGATTACCACATTTAATTGCTTTCTTGCAATCCGAGCGAGTTATTTTTAATCACCGCGAATTGTTTCCTCTCCTGTCCCCGAAGCGAGAAAGTTTTAGCAGTTCTAAAATAGGAAAACAACTCATGTCTCTCTCTCACACTGCACTGAATGAGGAGTACTTCCCTCCAGGTGCTGGAGTTTCTTTAAGCTCTTTGTTCCGCTCGTTAGCTAGCGCTAAAGAAAATGCTCTCCCCACAACAGCGACAACTGCACTTTTCACTTGCAGTCGCTCATATAGATTCTTTCCATCCATTTTTTCTCAACGGGCTGAAACAGGTCTACTATGTTGCATTATTGTTTTCTGGTCTGCTTAGACCATTAAAAAACTGCATAAAAGTTGGGCGGCGCTTCCAGGTCTGAAAACTGAAGCATTCTTTCTAATGGCCAGTAGGAGGCAACTGCACTGGCTGCAAAAAGAAGACCCAGGACAGTCGATTTATCACCTCAGCAAACATTTACCTCATGAATTTGTGTCTCAATGTCTCGTTTCTTATGGTCCCATTTAGCGTAAAATAGACGATAAAGCAGGGTGTGCCTCAGGACGTGGCTACCTTGTAGTTGAGAAGTCGTCTCCGTTGCGTGTCCTTGGGTTCTCAGTCAGATCCAATCACTCTTCCCTCCTTAGCTGTATTCTCTCGTCCAAATTTCATCACTTGTAGCTTTTAAGCCAAGGTGGCGACAGCCGTGATGCCAAACTCAAGGCTTTTTAAAAACTGTATTCCACAAACCAATGGGTGACGTTTCGGTAGGTTTATACTCAGCTTAGAGTCATGCTTCCCAGTCGAGAGGGCTTTCTTTGCTGTTATTTGTGACCGTTGGTGTGCGTACCAGTTAAGTATTCATAAAGAAAATAGCATTTTTGGTCCAAGACAAGTGGTTGCCCTCATTTCTTTATGCTTGGTTTTCAACGATGAGTCACTGGAGATTATTGTGTGCCAATATAGAACTTCTCAAGCATTTGTACAATTTTCAGAATGGGTTACTTCCTCTTGTTGGCGCTCAGTTTCATCTTATTCCTGATGAACTGCACTGTGGATCTCTTTGAGGAGGGCTCCTGACTAACAGTACGCTATAACAATTTTATTGTCTTAATAAGCCAGGCTGGTGTGAACATACGTTTGTGTGTACTGTTGGGCTACATTATGCCTTTAAAAGACAATACTGGTGTGTTTGCAAGTTTAAGCTCCTGTACTACAACTGGTCTATGCTCTATATTACACATTGTTGCTCAGCATTTATGAATACATGCTCTGCAGTTTCAGATTAGATTTTTGGCCATATTTGTCCTACAGCTCCAGGCAGCCATCGTTTGCACAGATTTTTCTACAAACTCAGTGAGCAGACTCTTGACCCTCAACATTTAATGTAATATATATCTATTTATTGTTCTCAAATGGGCTGCAATACTGATAAATGGTCCTTAAAGTACATCGTCTCTGCAGCAGGGGGTGATGTTTGACACCTTGTTGGCCACCTGCTACCATGTGGTCTGTCCCTTCCATTTTAATGAGCCTGAGGCAGCTCTGACTTTGCCCTGAAGGTAGTGTGAATCCCAGACCGGCTGGTCCAGATAACCTGCATTTAGAGGTTGTAGAAATTGTCATAATACAGAAAAGGGTCACTGGTGAAACCTTGGCAGGGCGAATGAATATGAGGCAAGAGCTCTTGTGTATGGCTGGTGACTGACAGGGTGAATAATGTGGCTGTCCAGCAGTTTTCTTCTTCTTCACTGTCAGGCAGGAGATCCTCCGTTTCAAAGACACGTCCCCAGGTCTGTCCCCAAGCAAAACGACTGTCCAGAATATACTTCACTGTTCCCTCCGAAGCTCCACGTTGCTGATGCGTTATCAAACATGTGTTTTGGAAGATGAAAGAATCTCATGATAAAAGGGACTCCCTCTGATTTCCATCTGAATTGCCCCAATCTCACCCTCATTTTCCTCTCTGTTTATCTCTCATTTTCTCTCGTCTGGCTTCGCCGCTACAGTGTTTTTTTTCTCTGACTATCTGCATCTATTTCCTTTTCACTCCCATTCTCTTAATTCTTCCTTTGTTCTTTTTCATTTCTTCATCTTTTTTTTTCTTTTTCTTTTTTCTTATAACTGTGTGGTCTCTTTTGTTCCTTTCCTTGTTGATTGTGTGTGTGTGTGTGTTTCTGGGTGCTTTTACCTCTTCATTGTTGTGAGGAATGTCATTTCTTCATTAAGATTCAGCATTGTTTCTTCCTCCCTGTCATTTCTGCGCTCTCACTCTCTCCCTCTCCCTTTTATTACGCGTTTACTCGTCCATCTGTCTCGGCCCGGTGAATGGCAGCCTCCGCTCTAGGCTGACGACCACCTCTGGGTGCAGCTCTGTGCGATCACTCAGGCAGAGCACCAAGTCTTTGCTCTCAGAACTGGATCAGTATCTCTAAACAGTAGACGTACAGTTGGATGATTTAGGATCTAAAACATTCAAAGAAACTGGATGTCAGCACTGGCACATTTACTGCTTCTTGATGTCAGTGTTTTTTTTTTGCACTTAAGCACATTTGATTTTCTGCACGGTTGTCTATCTAAAACAATGTCTGCACGGTTCAGCATATGGGCTGACTTATTAGGCAGTTCTGCTCCGACTACACGCTGCGCAGGTTGCTTAATCGCTGAGCCTTGTTCTATTTTTCAGGGGAGGCACCCAGAGCAAGCTCGGAGTTCTGCAATTACACACAGTAGCATTCAGGTCCCTCTGCTGCAGTCGTGCTGAATATTGTTACTGCATGCTTTCTGTGTTTCTCGTTGCGTCAGAAATCGCAGCGGATGGTTATTCTGATGAGCCCTGCAGTTTAAAGCGTAATCTCCCTCGCCGATATCAGTTAGCGGAGCTGCCTCCATCTGCAAATCAAGAGCTGTTTTTAGTGATTTTAGAAGATGAACTGAGAGCGTTAGCATGGCTAAGTGTTATTTATTTGTTTGTCTTCTTTATTTTCTGATATGTGAACATAGGACAAGAATTGGCAAATTCATACCCCAAGCAAATAGACAGCATATAACCACAGGCCCCCAATCGCTGCTTCCCAACACCTTGAAAAAGTGTGTTTTGGGCGAAACAATGTGGTGCGCCAGTGGAGCAGGGCTGCGTGCTAACCAGCCATCATATGTAATTAATTGAAAAAGCAGTACTACTCTGCAGCTTGGCCTTGAAAAGTTTGAATATTTCAACTTCCACAAGAAAAACGAGACGGTCAGTGCAAGAAAGGGGCAGATGCACCGTACTATAGGAAAACAGTTGTTTTGCCGGTGACATGTTTCCAGTAACGCTAACTGCTGCTAATTGTAGCAGCAGTTGTCTTGTTAGCTTCGTTGGTCATGTGGCCAGCAGTCCTATTAACTAACTCTGCATTAACTTTACAGTCAGACCTTTTGAAGTACAAAGTGGTATTATAAGACAGAACTGGCCGAGGCTAGCTGGTTAGCACGCTCACTTGAATAGACATCTCTGCAACAGAATACATGGATGTCTTTAACATAATGTCAACACTGTACTGTCGTCACATTCTTATGATAATTTTAAATTCATTTTTGAAAGATTTAATCTAAAATTCTTACATATTGCACCTCAAACGTACCTTTAATGAAAAGGATCGGTAAGTTGGGAAATAGGCTCCATGTAAAGCATTTAAAGTCTAATTCTCAGACTTTATATAATGACTACCTCTCTGAACTTTCAGGTCCTATCTGGACTGTCAGCCCTTTATTTTTTACGTGGACTCTCCATCTTATAATTCTACTGTGCTGACCTTAATGTGTTCAAAGGAAAGTCCAGGGAAATGAAAGACTCCCCAACACTACCTCTATCGATTTTGTCATGGACTTGTCTTGATCTGGTGCAGGTTGTCCTTCTGGTGACTGATACTTTGATGTTTCAAAACAAAGGCGACCTGACTTGTTCATGCGGTGTGTTTGATAGTAGAGGAAAAAGCTGGGTGTGCTGACTGATAGAGAAAAGAAACTTTGTCTACTCCAGATTAAGTTCATCACAGCTTCTTCTGTTTGCCACAGTAATGCACTGCAAACAGTTTAGGGAGATATTTCTGAAAAATACAGAAGTTTTCTATCCATCCTCCACATGGACTATTTGTCTGGTTTTATTAAGTAAAGGCCTTAAAGACAAAATGGAACATATGAAATCCGTTTTCTTTTTTATTTTCCCCCCGCTGGGGCTTTTGACCACTTCGGGATTTCACCCTTCAAAAAAAAAACTTTCCTCCCCGACATCTCGGCTCCATCTGCAGTACAGACCGAGTGACATACCCAGCGTAGCGAATCAATTATCTTTGTTAGAGGACGTCACGACAGCTTTCAGGCCGGGAGACAGAAAGACACAAAGTTGTTAGAATCCCCTCAAGGTTTTTTCCCTCCCTCCTAATATTGACACAGACCGGGCTGTGAATCAACCACCCACGGCCCTCTGATGCGAGAAAGGCCTTCACTCAATACCCACTTTTTTCTGCATTACCTACCTTTAATCCCACCTTTTTTATGTCATGTTCCAACAGCGTGTCGGCTCTGAGACGTGGGATGTTTCTCTGCTTTTTCTTGCCTTTCTTATCCCTTGATGGGACATGCATTTTCGAAGTAGCAACATACAAACAAGTAATCTTAAGAGATTCGGAGGGAAGGGGAGGCCAGGTATGAACCACGGACTGTAATGTAGAATGTGGTTTTGGAATCAGTTCATAAAAATCACATCAAACCAAAACCAGAGTAATTAATGGTGGAAAATAGATCTGAGCTGCCATAAATCCTCTCATCTCTGAACCAGATGCCAAATCTGTTTTTTTTTTTTAAATAACTTACCAACAAACATCTGGGCGAAAGCATCTGGCAAAATGCATGTAAAGTTATTTTACAATAACAACAGGTTTTTGATGAGATAATTCTTTTAGAGCCCGCGAGGGAGTCGTACAAATCCCCCAGCTGCAGCATGGCAAATCAACATTTGACACCGGCAGCTCCGACTCTGTCGAGAGAAAAAGATTATGCGAAAAGTGTGTGCATGTGTGTGTGAGCGAGTAGAGAGACTGGCTGAAAACGCGAACCCCCTCAGTGTGCAGCGCGTAAGTCCTGGTTCTCTATGCAGTGTCAGTAGAGGTAAAGGAGCGAATAGCGACTAGTGATTTGTCTGAAATGTCTATTTTCATGTACTTCTACTTCTATTTTTCCCATATTAATTTGTGCTGACAGAACTCAGTCAACCTGTCGTGAAGGAAATTTCTGTGTCTTTTTACGTAGTTCCACCAAAACTCAACATTCACCTCCTCCTTTCATCCGTCTTCCTCAACCCACACGGGAACACACACTCAGTCTTGCGGCACTCCCTCGATCTCTTCATCTCACACGCTGACACATACCGAGCCCCCGGGTCAGCGCTGCCTGTGCTGTATGGAGTCTGTACAGCAGAACCAAAGGCCCGACTGAGGGTCTTTTGTCTGAGTCCATAGTGAAACATGTTTTCACTCCCACACCATCCAGGGCTCCAATTCATGTTCAATTCAGTTTCTCTTAAAACAACACTCACAACCATGGACAGTTAAAGAGTCACTGGGACCTGTAATTTTATGCACACTGGCTGCAAAGAGAGGAGTAATTGTAACTCAGGGGATCCACATTCAACTGACGCCCCAGCAGTGTGAATCAGCTAAACACACAAAAAATGTAAAACTATACAAACTGTTGAATAAAAAATCAAGTCAAAAAAAGTAAACATTTCATGATGGAGTGTTGAGGATGAACTGGAGAGTTTCTCAGCCTGAGGAAATAAGCTGCTCTTTGGTCTGGTCAGTGGATACTTCTGCATCTCTTGCCAGGCAGCAGCAGGGTGAACAGGCTGTGGCTGGGGTGGGTGACAGGCACCCATAACATATATAATATATTAAATCAACTTCCAAAGTGATTGTCTTTTTAGTTTCTTAGGTTTTGTTTGAGCTGCTTCTTACCCCATGCTGAGACTCCTCGATTCATCCTCAACACTCCATTTTATCAAAATAGATTGTGTTGGGTTTTTTTTCTTCTGTGAATGGAGCACAGAGGACTCAAACCTAGTTTCGTTTTGTAAACCCTAGTGTTTAAAAAAGGAGAAATATTTAAATCATACCAGTCTGAACTTAAGAATGCATTTTTACTTAACAAGGCCTGTGGTTTTGTCCTCCATCGCTTTCACTGAAATCCCTTTCAGAAGGGATCTCTTCGTAGATAGTACGGAGAAAAGGAACAAGCACAGCGAGCAACAACTCTCTGAATGTACATATGAGCATTTTCACGTCCTGGTCACAAATCATGGTGTCACACTGACCTTTAACTTGACTGTAGACATTTTTGGCCCCAGAGGAGCTTCACACTCTAAAAGATTAACCTCCAAAGTATGTTTCTTAATGTCCTAACCTTCTCTTTTGCACCTGTCCCTACAGGTTACCAGGCCCCTCTAGAGTACCTGCTGCAGGCAGCGGGGCCTCCAGGAGCCCGGGCTCGTCCAACCTCAACCGTCGCAGCCAGAGCTTCAACAGCATCGACAAGAGCAAGCCTCTTCAGTATGCCAGCGGCAACGACAGAGGTAAGAGCATCATAGTATTGTCTTTCAGAAGTGAGGTTTGTGATGAATGGTGGAGTTGATGGTAGGCAGGGGCACCCACGTTAAATTCTCAATCCGACCACTTGGTGGCGCCACCGACTCAGACAGACGGGCCAAGGGGCTGCAGGGGAGTCCAGTCGCTTGCTTTACCAGTCTGCTGAATCATCCCCACTTCTTTATTCCAAGTGAGTTATAATAGATGCCATTAAGTGGAGGCGCAGACAGATTTCTCACACTGTGGAGAGTGCCATTTGAGAGACGACCGAAGGGGCAAATTCAGGCTGCTGCTCTGTCGAGCATGATGAAGCTAATGAGAGCGATTCTGTTCGAGAGAAGGCTCTAGCAGCAGCCGAGTTAGAGCGCACAGCATTTCACTCAACGCAAAACTGATTATTCGCAAATAAATAGTTGTTTTAACAGCCTCTTCCTGTTGTGAAGAGTAAACGTATCAGCACGCCATGTTTGAATTACTTATCTGCTGCTGTTGGCTTTAAGAATTCCCTTTGGCTCGCTCGGGAGATTCATCATGACTTATTGGCTCGTAGACTGTTATAATTAAAACCTATCCCGTTGCTCACAGTCATTTTAATAATTGAAGCCATTCCTGGGGAGTTTATGACATTATAATGACAACCGTTTGCTTTGGCTCACAGTATACGCAATCATAAAATGTTTTAAAACTAATAAGAACTTGCATTTAATCTTAAAGCACTGCCCGATCGCTGAGAACAAACACCAAAGGATTCAGTGTGTAGAGTTGGAGGTGATCAGTAGTAGGTGATGGAGGTGTGGAGGTGAGAGATGCAGTGAGGGGCATCAAACTTCCTTTTTGAATCGGTCTTTCTGTCTTCCTTTAAATCCTAAAACTTCACACAAGATGTGTACTCTGCCTTCTAATTCCTGTCTGAATCTTCAATCTCTTCAAGCAGAGGAAGAGGGAGTGACGATGGAAATGAGAGGGTGGACAGGGAGTGTTTGAAGGAGAGCAAAAGGAAGCAGAAATAATTAAGAAACCGGTTTCAGTCTTTTACTTTAGTTTAAAAATCAATCAGTTGCGGAGGTATGTGTGTGAGCAAACCTCATCATAAAATATTCAATGCATCAGTTTCTTTTTATTGTTCAGTGAAAATGGCTTTTTTTAAAAGGGAGGATTCTTCATTTTGGACCTTTCACACAGTGCAGCTGAGTCCTGCCAGAAGACAAACTTTGAGTTGTGTTAGAGATAGGACAACAGGCGTCGGTGCCTCGCTGCAGGAGAGATGAAACAGTGTTTTGGTCTAAAGTAAAAGGAGAAAGAAAATCAATTGTGGGGAAATGTCAGCACTGCAGACAGAACCTTCTGGGCAAAAGCAGGTAGCAGAGAGAGCAGGAGACAGAAATGGATACAGGAAGTGTGTGCCACGAGCCATTTAACACACCCTCACCAGTGTTTCTTCTTTGTCTTCTTCTCCGAGTTTCACGTAGCCCTGTCAGGTTACACATTCTCTTGCTCTTCCTTTCATCTTGTCTCACTTTTGGCTTTAACACCTGGTTGTATTAATAAGTTGGTTTCTACCACTCTCCCTCTTCGCCATCTTTGCCTCCTCCATCAGCGGGGGTTATTTTTCTTTTGCGGTGGACAGTTTTCACAGAAATTCCACATTGAAGTTTTGTTTTTCAGCCCAGTGGCAGACCGAAAGCATAGTGAACGTGAGGTTTATAGCCAATCTATACGCAGTGGTGTCATTTTCCCACAGCCATCACACTGTGCAATCAGTATTCACTTCAAAATGATTAGTTCGACAGAAAAAAAGTTGTCTCTTGCAAGTTTCAACAGTTCTTTTACAAACAGGCATGTATGGCCTCATGGGGATGAAGTGAAGCCTTTAGAGTGTTGTTGTGATTCTCTACTCGCACACAGTGAATCTATGACCAAACAGAACATGAGCTCAAAGGGCACATGGAGCATCGTATCAGTCTTGTTGCCATGCAACTAACTAATTAGGCAATTAAATGGAAGCGTGAAAGGGCAGGGTTTATTAGTTGTAAGTAAGAATGGACAAAAGAAAGCTGATTGCTCTCTTGCTTGATGACAATTACAAGGAAACTGTGAAACCAGAGACGCTGCAGACTTCCTCCAGCAGGGTGGTGATGCGTTATCTGTCTGACAGTGATGGAATTGGGGAGAGCAGCTAAAGTTGGGAGTTGTGTCACAAGATCCTTACAAAACAAGAGCCGCAAAGTTTGGAAGAGTTGAAGAAAAGCCTGTTGACATCATACGTATGTCCATGGACCTGTGTGTGGATGTACAGTACGTGTGTGCACGTGTCATTTCTTCTTTCCTTAAATCTTGTAGTTGCAAACAGCACGTATGTATTCGTTAGCAGAGGGTCCACCACCGCCCAGAAGAAGTGACATTTCATTCCTCGGCCGGTGAGGCGAAAAAAAAAAAAAAAAAAGCAAAGAAGAGTCTGTTGCCATGGCAACGGCAAGTCACTGCACGGTGAAAAGTGTGGTGGCACTACAAAACAGCCTCCGGGATGAGGAGGGCGGAGCGGCGAGGAGGGAGGGGGGATCTTAAGAGAGGGGTTAATTGACTGGACACACACATACGCAGAGTTACACAAATGCTTGTAACCTCTTTCATTCACATTCATGAATTGCCTCGGGGGCCGCTGCGCTATCTCGAAAGATGAAGGGTGATACAGAGGACACACATGCAGACACATAAACACAAGAGCAGATGCTCTCTCACATTTGTGTAATGGCTGTCTAGACTAACAAAATTGTGTGTTGTTTCCGTAAACCGGCTGATTAGCGAGTTTATGTGCTGAAGGTCTGTTGGTGAAGACTGACCTCTGCTTATCTGAGACCTTCCCTTTATTCTCTGACTCATCTCAACTTTTTTAACCTGCTAACTCATCACAGGAAAAGGAGTGTCTGCCAGTCCGTTGCCCTTTTAGATATGCAGAAACAGTATTTATATACGAGCTAGGGGGTGTTCTGCTGTCGGACGAGCACACTTTCACACAACTCACTGACACATTCAGAGGAGATGTGTGCATACTTTTTTTGCATTCTTGGATATTATAGCATGTACATGCATAGATGTAAACACACAAGTTCACATGTCCACGCATGCACGTGCAATCAGATGTATACCTGCAGATCAATGTAGCACATACACATACACATAGTCTTCAGAATTAAAGAAAGATGATACGTTTCATTGGCCACACTGTTTATGGCATAGGGTTGGTAGGCTGCAGAAAAGCTTAATTTTAAAAGTATCAATCTGAAAAATTCCCACCCTCTCCCTTCAAAGCCACTCCTCCAAAACACATCAACACACACTCCCTGACGACACAGACTGCCCCGTAGATCTCACTAGCCAGCTGGGAGATGTATTAGCAGCTAGTTTGCTTCGTTCTCTTCTTCTCTAGTCTCCAAAATACATAAATAACCTCTGTTAAATGCCACACGCATGTAAAGAAAAGCAAAATAGTTGTCATAAATGTGCGTCTGTCCACGTGGCACGACAGTTTTTCAGCGTGTCATTGCCTCAGCGACTCTTTTATGGGCTCAGGGGTTGTGTGCTTTGTGGTACTCAAAGTAGTTAGCGGCTGAACAACGGTCTTGTCACTACCACTGCCTCTCACTCGTTTTTTGGCTCAGGATCTGTATGCTTCAGTACTACTGAGTTAGCTAACAACTGACTCAATGGCTGCGTACCGTGAGCGCAGCACATCATCATCATAACTAAACTACCTCTTGTCAGAAGATTTGATTTACTGACTGCTGTTGGGATGCTAAGGGGCATTCTACAAATATAACAAAAAATGCTTGTAACTCACCAACCCTAGCTTTAAATACAAGACCTACAAAAAGTGTCCAGATAACTAGCAACAGCTGAGCAGCAGTATGTAAATGTTGGGTACAAAACTATCTTTAGACTTACTTTAATGGCCTGTATATCATTAATGCTTCAGCCATAGGTGTTGTATATGTACAGTGTTTTTCAGTCAGTTGACGTAATGATGCTTTGTTGGCAAAACGGATAATCGATATGTTTTAGTAGCCAGCTGGTTTTGTTGGATTGTGTCCTGAAATGATTTCAGCAGGATATTCATGATGCCATCGGCGTTAGCAGCAGTAGTTTTACGCCTGTTGATTGGCCACAGTCATAAAATGCACTCATAAAAAACATGAGGACCAGAAGTTTCACAGAAATAGCACTGATTTTCTCTCTTGCAGTCCTAATGAGTGCTGTGTTAATGGTGAAGAAATAAAGAATAATGATATCCCGTCTTGACTGAAGAAATGTGGAAGTAAATAAAATACCCCGACCATTAGTACACATCGGTTGCTGGATTCCATTTTATACACCACAACATAAAGAAACGTCTCTGTTATATTTTGACAGATTGCACTTTTCACTTTGGATGTGACACAGTGCGCTGAGGCGTTTTGGAGGCATGTTTTAAGGTTTTAGAGAATGTTGTCAGAAGTGTAAGCCGGCTAAAGTCTCTCGACCCGAGCCACAGCCGACGCCAAACCCCTCCCTTCCCTTCCCCTGCCTGAAGGGGCTTTAAGCTGCAGACTGGAGGTGACTCACAGCCAGCTGAACCCTGCTCACTGTGCTGACTGACAGCCAGACAGACACTCAGTCTAATGGCGCATAACTTCATGCTGTCACTCCGTCGCCTTCTCCACTTTATTCCCGCTCCGTCTCTGATTCTGCGTTTCCTTTTTTTTCTCTCTCTATTTATCCGCCTCTCTTCCCCTCTCATAACTCACATCCTGAAGATGCATTTCTATTTGTCAGTTCCTCCCTGTCCTCTGTTGTGTCCATCTCACTCAAGTACTATACTCATCTGTCAGGCTGAGGATCTTCTGTGTGTTTATGTGTGTGTCTAAGAGGAGAGGAGGGGAGAAGTCCTGATGGCCAGAGTATCAAACCAGCCAGGAAAAGTGGGGGGTGTGTGTAAAGGTCAATGCTCGGTGGCGGACGCTAAAACATTTATTTTACACGCATGATGGATGTTTATGTGCTGTGTGTGTGTGTGTGTGTGTGTGTGTGTGTGTGAGGCTTGGCTCAGCACGTTATATTTTCCTAGCACCATTTCACAGAAAATCTGCTACAAGTAAACAGCTTTGTCATGCATCATGGCTCAGCATTCAGGCCTGGAATGGAATACATGCCAGTGAATGTGATAAGCAGTTCAAATCTAGACGGCTTGAAAGAATGTGACAGCATATAAAAGCATCTAGACAGATATATTACATAATTAATTTGAAGAATGAATAATCTAATTAATACCTGAACAGCCTTTGACTTGTGTTTCCTTTTTTATTTTTTATAATTAGGAAACATATTGTAAATGTTTCCTAATTTTGTAAATCTTCACATATAACACAATAGAGCTGCAATAATATTCAAAAGAAAATTATTAACAAACTATTTTGATGTTCCTTGTTTGTTTGTTTTTTAGCAAAAATGTCATAAACAGTGTTTGTTCCAGCTTCTTATATGTAAAGATTTACTGCATTCTGTCATTTATGTTCTCTTATCTCTGTTTCAAACTTCTCATAGCCTCATTAACTAGCAGCTCTGTCCTATGTGAACATACCAGTACAGTGATGTAGCAAACGTGATGGCTTTGGATGTGGCTGCTCCTACATTGATGTATTTAAGATAACACAACATGAGATATAGCTGACAGCGTGGTGGATGGGGAGCTTGTTTCAAAAAGTAACTATCTTAAGTGCAATTTTGTGTTTTAATGGTGCAAATGGAGAAATTCACAAGATATTTCAAGTCTGGCTCTAGTCTACATACATCTACAATAGACTGTGATAACAGTATTTTGGCCAGATAGCCTACCCCTGCTAGAGTCTACAAACTCCATAGGGTACTTTTTAATGACAAGTCTAACTTCACATCTAACCTTTGCGATGTACCTTGCGAAAGTTCTCCTTCGTGTAGATAAATGTCTAAACGTAGATGACATGGTGACCAGATATTTCCAGCAGCTTTGAGTTTGAAAGCAGGAAACGTGTCAGCGATTTTTGGGTTTGATGTGAGCTCCTGAGAGAGCAAGGTCTTTCTTCTCGAGCTGCCATTTTCCACCAGTGTTGAACAATCATAGCAAGAGAAAAACCCGGGATCAGAGGCAGACATCAGTTTCTACACCCACTGCAGCCTCAATAAGGAAGACATTTTCTGACTTGAGGTTGCAGTGCTCAATTTTTTTACAAGTGGAAAAGCTCACTTTCTTCTTTCTACTACACTCACTACCTACATGTGTAGCATGAGTGAATTCAGTATAATCCCACAATGATTCTAGGAAAGGCAGAAAATCAAAGTTAAAAAGTAGGTAGGTGCAGGGAAGCTTCCCTCACGAAAACACTAAAAAAAAAAATCTCCTCAAACTCCTCAAAAGATTTTCTTTGCTTCCATGTTAACATGGCTTGTGTGATCTGTTTCTGTTGTCACGACTACTACATGTAGCCTGTCCCTTTTAACCACTGTCATCCACCTGCAAACGTGCTGTGACAGGCCACCATAGAAGTGTAAACCAGGAGTTGGAAGTTTGAACAGGAAGTAACAGCATGCTTGAGTTCGAACCCCTTTGAGCCACCAGTGTAATGATAACAGTGAAATCTTGTCTTTTAACCCAACCTGCTGTTGATATTCTGCCGATTGGGAATAAGCTCAATGTTTTTTACTCTACACAACTCTGAAAACCTCTGAGTTTGCCATTTTTGTTTCACTTTTGAGCTGAATGTGTGTAAAACCACAGAAGAAGACTGTCGGTACTCAGAAAGTATTTCTCATCTGAAATAAAGAAGAAACTGAAAAGTTTGCCGCAAATACAACTTGAGTCTTTGCTCCAAAGTGTTCGGTTTGAGTCTTCACAGTGAATACTGCTACTGTGTAAAACTGATTGTACATGCATGATCCCCCGTATTTTAATGAGATCCATATGAATGTTTCCAAAATATGTCAACGTAATAGTCCAGAATAGAAATTTAACAAATGTTTTGTATAATATGTTTTAAAGGTCCCCCATTATATTGTTACGTGTCCCTGATCAGAAAAACTGTGCCTTCAAAACGAGCCGTCAAGAGATACTCAAGTTTGTGATGTCACAATTATCCATTCACCACCCTCCGCCATGGCACGGCAGGGGTGCAAAATCACCAGCAGAGTCGATGTGGTCAGTGCCTCCTCGGGCCTGTGAAAGCTGACCAATCAGAATAGCCAGGTTTTTTTTTTTCTTTTTTTAGAGGGGCCTGAAAGAGACGGGTGCTAAAACAGCAAAGGACAGTATGAGAGAAAATAATGTGTTATTTGAACATTAAAGCATGTAAACATTTTAAAGTAGACACCCAAAATCAAAGTATGAACCTGAAAACAAGGATAGTATGGAACCTTTAATGATAAGCAATTATGAACTAATAATCACCCTGTTGTGTTTCTCTTCTTCTTTGGTTCAGAATCGGTGAGGGGTATCCCAGCGCCCGGCGGGATGAATGGGAGCGGTATTGGAGGGACGGTCCCCACCAGCCTCAGCGGGCAGCAGCTGGCCTCTGCCATCCCCTCACCCACCGCCGGCAAGTCCTGGCGCAGCAAGTCCATGAACCTCAAGCACAGTGCCACTTCGTCCATGCTGGCAAGCCCCACACACTCGCCCTCCCCCACGCATTCACCCCAGGGCTCTGAAGGCCTTCTTCAACACGGGAGCGATGGATCAAAAGTAGGGTCAGCCGGCGGCGGTGGACCCCAGAGGTCCATGCTGGAGAAGTTCCGCCTGATTAATCCTAGGTCGGCTTCGCGAGCGTCCCCATCTGTGGCAGAGATGGCTCTGCAGGAAGAAGATGACCTGTCGGAGTACGGCGACGATGGATTGATGCCCATGGGGTCGGTGTGCAGCAGCGGCAGTAGCAGTGCTACAGCCAAACAGATGCCCAGCAAGTCCTCCGCATCTTCTCTCGCCACACCAGGCAAGACTTCCTCTTCTTCCTCCCCTTCGTCTTCATTCTCAAAAGCCTCTGCAAATGGCAGCAGATCCATGTCCAAAGTCAAGGAGGACAAAAGCAAGTCTGGGAAATCTTCTAAGGACAACTCTCCGCCCAAAGAGGAGCATGAGTCGTATGCTGACCCCACCAAGAAGACTTCCAAAATTGCCAGCCTCATCCCCAAAGGAGGGAAGCCTTCGTCTGGAAAGAAAGACGGCATCTCCTCACCTTCCAGCGGCATCCCTAAGTCAGGACTCAAAGCTCCCTCCACCACAGCGTCCAAGTCTCAGAGTCAGTCGCAGAGCCAAAGCCAGGCCGCCTTAAACAGCAGCGGCAACCTGCGGGGCGGAGAGGTGGAGAGGGCCAAGCTGACCAAAGGAGGGCAGGGCGGGAGTTTCTACATACAGCGCTCCATTGGGGGCCCAGAGGGCAAAAGGACCAGCATGACCTCCTCCACCAGCACCTCAGCCCTATCTGGGTCCAGTGGGATGCTGGGAGGGGGTGTTGGAGGAGGGGTTGGAGGAGGAGGAGGAGCAGCACTTGGAGGGAACGGAGTGGTTCAGCTTCCTCAGCAGCAGCAGCACAACCATCCCAATACTGCCACTGTGGCCCCCTTCATGTACAGGTGAGACCTGTGCATGTGTGTTTGCGTGTGTGTGTGTTTGTGTGTGTGTCTTATGCACTGCAGTACTTCTGGGATACAAACTAAATGAGCAAACTTGTTTGTTTCCATCTCTCCCACACGTTTATAGCCCAGCGAGGTCAATATATTGACCCATTTCGTCAAAGTCTGCACACATTCAGGCACACACTCACTGTGCATCCACTCACATACACCCCATGAAATCCTGGAGCACACACAGTGATCAGCTGGCGCTCCCCGCCGTGCATCTTGCTCTCGCCTCCACATCTCTTCACAGTCATTACAGTACAAATTAACATCCACTGCCTGCCGCTTGCCAAAGCCTATTATTTAACTGTCTGGGTTTCATCTTTGATGTGAGAATCCAGACATTGGCAGCGTTCAGGAACCCCTTACCCCTCCTCTTCATTCAACCGGTGTTGTTTTGATGCATGCAGCTGGCGCGTGGTTCCCTGACGTTACAGCCATCCAGGGTGGAAGTGGGTAAATCTGCCCAGCAGGGCCGATTTTCTCTTACAACAGCCGAGGTAATCCAGGGGGAAAAAAAATGGAGGAGCCGCCAAAGTCTCTGGAAAGCCTTTGTGCTCAGAGAGAAAGAGAGTTAGGAATCCCATTAAACAAGACTTAATCCTTCAACCCTTCTTTCCCTCTCGTCTTCCCCCTCCGTTGTGCACAGTCAGCTCTGCCACGTTCAGCGGCGCTTCTTTCGAGCATTAGCATTACTTTAATCCCACACATTTAGCAAGTTAAAACTACTGCGGTTATCGGTCCTGGGCAGATAGTGAGTGATAGTCAGTTATGAGGAAGAGAACCAAAACTGAAAGTGCAAAAGCACACACAGCCCACTCAGTGAGCAAAAAGTAAAGGGAAAAAAACTGAGTGCAGAAAGTGTACCATCTGTGATATGAGCCACAGGTTTCTGAAGGAACTTTTTGAAGCCTTGGCTTAGGTTTACCACTTGCTGCCATTTGTATCAGTGATTTGAACGACAAATGCTACAGCTACTCCCAGACAAGCCTTACACTTTTAAGAGACCAGCACATTCTTGCGGCTATCAAATATTAACAACAATCTCTGATTATTGGGATTTCAAACTCTGAACATTCAATGATAGAGATGTAAACTTGAGTCTTTGCAATTTGAACTTGAGTTGACTTGACTGTTTTGATGACTTGCCACTTGACAGAAAAAGAATGGCTTGAGACTCGACTTGGGCTTGGAAGTTAGACTCTTGACATGACTTGACGTTAATTTTATGTTTTCAGTTCAATTGCTTTTCTCTCTTTCTGGCTGGCAGTCGTGTTTAAAATGATCGAGAGGGAATTTTTTGTTTGATCGAGTAGAAATTAAGAAATAAATGTATAAACTTTTATAAAGTTAATTGTTTGATTACATTTATTTCACAGAGAATCAGTAGTTATAATACAAATTTGTGTCATTGTCATACCGTTTGAACAGTGAGATAAATTGGACATTAATATCAATTTTAGCACTAAGTACTTATACCTCATCTTTCCACTTTATAATGACCATATATTGCAGTTTAGACATGACTCTGCAGTTGAGAACTGGATCAATAATGTGGGACTTATTTAACTTGGACCAAATGACTTGGGACTTACTTGATACTTGGACCAAATGATTTGGGACTTACTTGATACTTGGACCAAATGACTTGGGACTTACTTGATACTTGGACCAAATGACTTGGGACTTACTTGATACTTGGACCAAATGACTTGGGACTTACTTGATACTTGGACCAAATGACTTGGGACTTACTTGATACTTGGACCAAATGACTTGGGACTTGCTTGAGAACTGGACCAAATAACTTGGGACTTACTAGACTTAGACCAAGCGGCTAGAGTCCCATATCTGGTCAATGGACCACTGGGCTGTTAGCGGCTTCTTACCTCCTGTAGTTAAGGCTCCGTCACATCAGAAACCCCACCCATCCTTACGAAATAATAGGTCTCTGAAGGTTGGTGCTCTCGAAGCTTTTTCCCTGTTGTTACTGTACCGGGCGGTTTACTCTCCCTGGCATTTTGTTCTTAGAGCTGAACATCAAATCAGTCAATAAGAGTTCCTGCAGGGCTGAAACCTCTCTGACCCAGCAAGCTTGCCCACGAAAGATTTGTACAGATTTGCTTTAACCCCGGGAGAGAATCCACTGATCATCGATTTTATCTTGATTATGCCCTTTGAAATGCTGGTGTGTTCGGGCCTTTAGACAGTTATTTTCACACATTAAATAATAATGCATTAAAACTAGTCCTCACAGTCGGTGTCTTGGACTACACACTGAGCCAAAGAGGGTATGAATCCCCTGGTTGTATTGGTGACTTCTCTTGCCTTTGAGACACGGTGCAGTTTCATGTCTCCCCCTCTTACCTTTTCCTCTGTGCCAAGATATTTCCTTGTTGGCATATTTCTGTGGCCTCCATCTTCCACCTCCCCTGCTCTGCTATAAATGTTCTTCCTCACCAGCAGGCCTCAGCCACAGCCGTCAGCATGCAGACAGTAAGTGTAGAGGCCTCCTGCAGTGCTGCAATTTACCATCATTTTCAGCCCAATTAGGCATCCTTGTCTTGTTTCTCGGTCTACGCCCACCTCAAGTCGTTGCCTCCGCCAAGATTAATAGACCAGTGTGGTTGTAGGACTTTGCTGCCCACACACACAATGTTAACTGTATCCTATGTGCCCTCTTCTACTCTTATAGCCTGAACTGACCGGAGTTCAGAAACAGGATCAGGAATGATAGAAATACTGCAGTGACACATAAAAGCTGGGTTAAAAATTGCAGAAAATTGCTACAGTTTGAATCCCACATTAAAGACGGGCCTTACCTGAGTCATCTCAGTGAAGTTACCCGTCCCTTCAAAAGTAGCTGAATCCATTTTTACAGAATAATCACTCATTACTGCAGCAGTCACCTTCTCTCCGTGCATCTGCTTTCATATTTTTGCTCCCGAATATCTCTGTCTCTGCGTCTGTGTGACTCCACTGAGGTGAGGGAAGCTGGGAGGAAGAAAAACACAAGCCGAAGTCACAGGCTGATGCCGCTGTCGCAAACGGGAGCCAGTTTTTATCTGCAGCTCTGCAGGTGGTGGCGGTTGTGGTCCCTGGAGTGTGTGTGTGCTGTGTGTATGGGAGGGCATGAAACTATAGAGTAGTTTGGGCTTATATCTGGCTGTGTGTTTGTGTGTTGAAGATTTACCGTGTATTTCATGGTTATGCAAGTCTATGTGGTTAAAACTGATGCTTTTCATCGCATGTGTGTGTGTGTGTGGGACTGTTATCTCATGTCGTGCACTGGACTCAATCCTTGTTTCTTCACATCAGCAAACAAACAGTGGAGCGAGATGCAGCTCAAGGTTGAGGAGGAGAGGCAGATGCACCCGAACACATTTTCTTCCTGCACACACACAAAGAACCATTCACAGAAAGCAACTCATCAGAGACCGTCCCCCCCCTTCTGTTTGGAGGTGTCCATCTGTTGAATGTGTGACTCAAACCAGAAACGAACTTAGAAATTCAAACGCTACCCTCGCTTAACATGCAGAAACACAAAGAAAAGAAGAAGAAAGGGAGATTCTCACTGTCGCTTCAAATGAAACATCTCTCAGTTACTGGTCTTTTTGATCCCTTAAATTCCAACCAATGCATCAGCTTGCCTCTCTATTAGTACTGTACCATTTAGCCACTCCACAAGCCATGAAGTGTTCACGAACTACTATATGTTTAACGTGATTGTAGTTTTGATGTCAAATTACACTCCAATGAGAGTACAAAATGAACTTTCATCCTTGAACAAAACTACATCCTCTTGAGATTGGGGCAGCTGTGTCTCGGGAGATAGAGCAGGTCGTACACTAATTGGGGGTCTGGTTCAATCCAGGCTCTAGTGGTCTTGGCCAAGTCACTGGTAGTGTGAATGGCTGAGCACAGAAATATTGTGTGACCTTCCAGATAGAAAACTTTGTAGCACCTTATAATCCCCATCATTAATATATGGTAAATTTGATGGTAGTTATACTATTTACCATATTTGGAGGCAACAAAATTATGTTCAATAGATACATTACAATACAAACAATCCACTTTATAACCTCCAACATTAACTTGAATGGTGTTAAAACCACTATTCTCAAACTATGGTACGAGTACCACTGACGCTACATTAGCTCCTTATTGTCCCTCTATTATTCTTTAATCCTGCAAATGTTCTTTTAGGAATTAAATAAGTTCCTTTAAAAACGTATATTACTGTCAAAATACTGCAGAATTACACTTCTACCATGTAGTCGTGTTCATGCCCATCTCGCACGTAGCTACAAGCTAAACTCATACATACTGTGAGGGCAAGATACATTAGTAAGCTGTATTGAAATTAAAGGTTCAAAAACATGGTTACAAATGGGAACTATCGGGAAGAAAAGTGGGGAACAGGTGGAGAATATCTCAGGTGGAAGTGAACCAAGCATGAGTGCAAGTGGCTACTTAAGCAGTACCTGCTAATGATAGCAGCACACAGTGCTAACAGTAAGCTAAACAGGGTAGGCCTATGCTACTGTATTTCAGCGTCAGGCATAATGGCGGCTCTTGGAGGGTCTAATCATTTTTGAAGTTGTACTGTGTAAAACTGAAAGATTTCTATGCTTCATCAGTTCATTGCATTGATTCACAGTGAATGAATGAACTTGACTCTGAAAACTCCCCCCATTTCTGTTTTGAACCAACTTGGGTTTGTAACTGCTGTGTATCATTTGTTCTCTGTGCCTCCAGGACATTCTCAGAAAACGACTGCACCATGGTGGCCCCAGCCGACCCCTGCCTCAGCCCCACCAAGGGAGAGCTGGTCTACAGCAAGACAGCCAAACAGTGCCTGGAGGAGATATCAGGTAGAGCGTCGTCACACAAGGCCGCGGGCTCTGCATATGTGATACTTCTCTGCGTGGGTGTGTGAATGTGCACTTGCCTCTGTGCATTAACATTTGTCTCTTGTGATCGCGATCATACTATGTTTAACCTTCATCTGCTGCTCAGCATCTATTTACCCAGAGTTGACCTGCAGTGCTGATCTACATGTGAGAGGACAATGCTCTTTTTCTTCTTTAGGAAATAGAAGAATTGGTTAAGCTGACATTAAGGTGGTTGTATTACATTATGGATTAGCTGCTCTACCTAACATTAGAGAAGGAGCAGGCTTCGGGCTCTGTTTCACTGCTAATGGACGATAGTTAAAGGGTAGCTGCAGGACGGAAGCGGTTTCGAAGGCTACCGCTGTGGATGGCACAATGCGCTGGTGTCGTGCGGTTGGCGTGTGAGTGTATTTTCCACGAGTATGTGTGTGTGGTGACGTGTTTTGTATTCGTGTTTACTGGGGGGATCCCTGTTGCACACTGGTTTCATGTAGCGAAGGGAAAAGGTCAGCGCTGACAGCCGGACACAGGGAGCATCTGCGGCTCTTTGTTTACATCCCCGCGGGCTGACATCATCTGTTACAATCCCAGCGCTGCAGCACCACCAGTCACATGACACATCATCGTCAGCGCAAACACATCATTTATTGTTTTCAGTCCCAGAAGAGGAATGGATTTTGCAAATTTGATATCTATTTTTATCCAGAGCCCCTACAGTGGTGTTAGTTCAGATATTTGAGCCGTATCCAGATGGAGGAATGGACGGACTTCACACAGAATCTACAATGGAGCATGAAAAGTGGGTAAAAGAGGAGTTCTAAGCTTTAAGAACAACAGAGAAATTCATTTAGTAAAGGTTGTGTTGAGAGAGAGAGGTTGAAATGGAAACATGTGCTCAGAAAACCATTTACCTAAAACATCTGACTTTGAATTTCTATTAAAGAATTATCAACATGACAACAACAAAGACTTTGCATTAAAGACACACTGTGGAATTATTTCTCCCATCTAGTGGTTGACATTTTATTTTGCCTTCAAACGAATACTGCTCTCTAGCGCCTCGCGTTTTCAAATGCGCGTTGCAACCTGTTGGAACTACGGCAGGCGGGATGTGCCAAGATTCAAGAAGCTCTGACAACAACGTGTCTTCAAATGCCACTTTCATCATGTTGTGTTTCGGGTGATGAGGTATGTTACTTCAAACTGCAGCTGACGAGCATGTCTGGCTAAGCTCCTTCTCCGTTCCACAGTCACGCTGGCTCTGAGTGAAAACGCCTTTAGCCTTATCTGTACCACGTAGATCTTTTTGTCGGAAGGACGTGGAAGCCTCCGTAGAGCTCGCCCGTCCTATGTAAACACAGATAAGTGATTCTTCCCTCAGGAGGATAAGTGAGATTGTTGGCAGAGATCATTTTACACCAATGAGGACTTGTTTATGAATGAAGACGTTGATTTGAGGTAATAAATTACTGAAAACACTACACAGTGGACCTTTAAATGTGGCCCTTTACATTGATAGTGGAATTGGATGGAAATGAACAGTTTGTTCTCTTCTATTTTGTACATTCTGTATGTTTAGGGTTAGGGTTATGAACACCTATACAACCAAAAAGTACTGGTTAAAATAAATCCCGCTGTTTGTTTGCGAAGACTGAAAACATCTTTATTGCCCTACAATTGCAGTCAGCGGCATCTGTGCAGTGGAGCTGAGAGGTCAGGATCGAGGGCCATCTGACCAGTTTGAGGGAGTTTCTAACCATGAAGTGAAATTCCTGACAAGGAGCGAGATGAGAGGTTAAGGCAGGCAACTCACCATCAAAACACAAACCGCTGGCACGGAGAAATCCCATTGTTTGGGATGGATTTTGCCAGGCTCAAATGAAGACTTCAGTGTCAGAACTCCTCGGATCCTGTTTTACATTTAAGATCTTTGTCTTTGTGACATTAATCAGGCTATATTGACTGGATTGTGTAGTCTGTCTGAAGCACAGTTCTTTTGTCGCTGATTTAATGTCCAATCAAAATTTCTGTGAACGATTTGGACTTTACATTTTTAGCAGAAAATGCCCCTTAGCTGAAATGTTGGATATGTCCACTTTGAATGAAACCTCATCCTTGTAACAACAGGAAATATAAAGACGATAAATCAAACAAACAGTGAACTCAGTGAAAAATAAGATGTCAAGTTCAAAGTGCCAGCGCGCACAAACAACAGCGTGTGATTGCTGGTTTGGTTTGTCAGGTCGGCAGCGACATTCCAGACATTTTGCTCCGCTCGCGGCTTTTTACGAAACCCGTCATTTTGAAGGATAAAATTAGACTGCGGCGCTGACCGTTCCCTTTGTTTGGGGTCCATTTCAAACACTTGCTTTTTTGTCGTCACACGTTTCATGGTCGGCGCACATCCTCCTTCTATCCGACTCTTTTCTCCTTAGAGGGGCAGAAAGGAGTCTCCGAGAGGGAAATTCAAGCGTACGCACGCCGCAGATACCACATGACAAGCCTGCTCGTATTACATCTACAGGCTGAACTAATGTCAGGAGTGACAGTGTCCAAACATCAAGGCAGAACCACTATATAAAGTCTTCTCCACATGTTGATTTAAGATTTTGTGGATTTATTTTGAGACGGAGAAAGTAAAAACAGCTGAGGGTGAGCTCTGAAGTAGTTTGATTGATTTTTATTTTAATTTTGGATTTAAAAAAGCACAAAAAAATGTGTGATGAACTGATATGCAATTGAGTGTGAACACATGATAAGGATAACCTTGATGATGGTTTTTTCGGAGGCTTCCAGTTCCTAGGTACTCGTAATCGGCGTGGAAAAATGTGTGGAAGACAGCTGTGACTAATAAGGGCTAATAAAGCCCGCGCTGATTGATGGGGATACGTCGGGTCTGTGGTCTCATTGTTGATCCGTGATAAGCTGCGGGCTCGCTTTTCTTTCGCTCCTCAAGGTAGCGTTTAATTAAGTCGGCTGGCTGGCGCGGTGCAGCAGCGAGCTTACAGGTGCACTGTCCAAACAACTCACTGTCACACTGTGAGCGAAAAGATAGAGGGAGAAAGGATGGTGTGAGAGGGGGAAAGATAAGGGCGAGGAAGAGGAGGGAAGTGAGCAGAAAGTGAGAGAATGAGAGGGATTAAGAGGAAGAGAGGGTGATAAACAGAGAAGGAGGGCTGAGAGAGAGAGAGAGAGAGAGAGAGAGAGAGAGAGAGTGCTGCAGGCTGCACGCTGGAATGAACGAGCAGACCGAGAGCGACGTGAGCCCGTTCGCCGGCTTCGCCAGCCGCCAGCCGCTCATTCTCCGCTGCGAGGAGAGAGGGACCGTCAGCGAGTCAGAGGGGAGGCAGGAGAAGTGTGGCAGCGAGGTGGTAATTAAAGGAAAGACAGAAGGTGGAGGGAGAGAGATAAGAGTGGACGAGGAGAGACTGTCATTTAGTAGGGGAAGAGATAAAGGGAGTGGGAGCGCAGGAGGAAGGGAGAACGTGTTTTGCGAGGGGAAGGGAGATGTAGCGGCTCGCTCATCCACGCCCCTGACTGTGGTGGAGGAAGAGAGAGGAGCCGAGAAGACAGAGAGACAGGAGGAGGAGTGGAAAATGAGTGTTTGTGTCTTGCTCACCGTCTGACCATGAGTGTGTTCCGGCGCGAGGATGGATCTGGACTCTACCTACATGCCTGAGAGGGAGGTTTTCTCTCCGCTCTTCGCCTCGAGCCTGCTTTCCCTCCATCCCTCTGAAGCCTGGACCTCAGGAGGGAGGCGTGGGACATCTCTCTGCCTCCTCCGTCCTCCGGTTCCTCCCTCTGTCCATCTGCTCTCTCAGTGACAGCCAAGATGTGAAACGGGAGACAGGTAGATTCGCTCGCACGCATAGTTTCACTCCACGAGCCGCCAGAGGCGGAAAAGGTAAGCCGAGAAAAGGGAGGGGAGCGGAGATGAAGAGAGGAGCGGAGTTCTCGGTGTACCAGGGGGGCAGCCCGGCTCGCCGGCCTCCCCAGCCTCTCCCCGACAACCTCAACCTGCGGATCAAGCAGCGCTCGCTCACGAACCTGACCCTGCTCAGCGACGGCGAGCAGCGGGTGTACGCCTTCGAGCTCGACGAACCGCCGTCTCGCCTTTCCCAGCCTCAGAACTCTTCTGCGTACTCGTCCACACAGCGGGCAGGAGGTAGCCTGCAGGGAAGCCCCAGGAAGGAGGCGACCACCAGGGGCGGAGGCGTGCGGGGCACCAGAGCTCGATCCCTGTCGCTCTCCCTCACGAAGGTGCTTTCCCAGTCGGAACACTCCCTCATCCCGGTCCCTTGGCGATGCACGGGCGCAGGCGGGCGGCCGCAACGGGCGTCGTACAGCGGCCACCCACGGGCGGAACCAGCGCGGAGGTCCAGGGGGGAGGGCGGGACGGATGAAGAAGGCAGCAGCGGGCGTTCGGACGAGGAGCCAGCGGCTGGAAGGGGTGGCGGGAAGCGTGGGGGCAAGGAGAAGGACGGAGGGTACTGGGCGGAGGAGGAGGTCTCAGGGGGAGGTCCTCGTGAGGGAACGGCTCAGCTGGATAAAGAGGTGATCCTCACCATGCTGGGCGACCTGGAGCAGGCGCTGCACACACAACCTCGCCCACCACGTAAGTTGACGCAATCAGTAGAGTCCAGGAAATGGCCATGTATGTGGAAGGTACCTTAGATGCCAGTAATTTGGGGATTACATGCCTTCAACATGAAGGGATTATTCTGACAACACCACAAATTGGACACTCTGTACAGGAAGTAAAAGAACTCGGGTTAAAGTGAGGTTTTGGTCGTTGAAAAAAGCGAGCTTGGGCAACGTGAGCGTGTCAGAGCAGCAAACGCCTCCAATAAGCTGGTTATTTTCTTAATCCCCACCATGGGGGAAACCTATTTCTCAGCGCACGCTATTAGCATTTTAAGACATTATTTAAAAGCAATTTGCGCGACAGGGCTGTGAAAGGACACACACCTCCCTCGCGCACGGTGCTGCTAATGCGTCCTCGCCCACAAGATTTACACAGGCTGCAGCAGGAGTTTGAATTCATGGACAGAGGCAGATAAAAAGATAGCTTTTTTTGCTCTTACACATCCTTTTTGTCACACTGTCACAGCCTACACATGAAGCACTCTGCTGTGGTTGCAGCATTGTTTAGTTCTGTACTGAACTAGCAGCGAGAGTCAAACCCACAGCTTGCCATGAGAGTGTGTGCACCCGTGTACAAACCTGGCTTTGACGTGAGAGGAAAGGGGATGTGGCAGGGGGAGGTTCGGTTGATAAGACGGACCGTTTTCGAGGTAGTAGTGACGGCAGAGACAATTATTGTGACTGTGCAGATACAGCAGGGTGAGCTTTGGCAACGAGCAGATTATCGCTGTATTCCTATAAGCAGGTTGAGGCATGATGCAGCATAAAGCAGGAATACCTTGAGATATAGATGGTGAAAAACCAACACCTCACCTACTGATGAAGCACAGCCCCCTCACTGCCTGTGAGTCACAACACCTCGTGATCAAAAATGTATTCTAACACCTTTAATTGCGTGTGTGAATGCTTATCTACACTCTGTTCGTGCATACAGGTGCTTTTAATCTTTTCGCCTGCGTGCATGCTTTTCTGTGTGTGTGCTGGAGATCTGTCCAGATAGTCGCAAAGCCATTTACATTTCTGAATAACTCTTTCATCCTCGTCAAAGTTGCCGTTCGCAGCATCCAGCTGCTGCTGCGGCGGCGGCAGTGTGCGCTTTCAGCCTCGGGGAGCAGTTGTCGTTGATACGTATTAACAAGCTCTCAATGTGCTGCAACGCCTGTGAGGGGAACACACTCAGCAACAGGGCCAGAAGATTGCGTGTGGAGACGTCTATCTGTGTGTGTGTGTGTGTGTGTGTGTGTTAGTGAGAGAGAGAGAGAGAGGGAGAGATGCAGTAGCCACACACCAATGACTGACAGCCAAAGCTTCATTAAGGCTGATTTGCAACATGGGTAGAGCTCGCTTACAGTTGTGTCGAGTAGCGTGTTTGTGTGTGCTGGCATGCATGCGTGTGTGTGTGTGTGTGTGTGTGTGTGTATTATAATTGGATGACTGGGATGGTTCCCTAATAGTATTCAGCTGAGGCGAGTGGCATCAGTACCAGCTAACATGCATTATTGAAGAGAGGGGGAGAGAGAGTGAACTGGCACCGGCACAGTGTGTGTGTGTGTGTGGGTTTGTGTGTGTGTGTGCGTGTGTGTGTGGGATGCTGGAGTGTGTGTACAATGGTGTCAGTCCCAAAATTGCAGTTATTTGCATTATGTTGTGTCAACTCTCTCTCTCTCGAGCAGTGTTTGTTCCTCACCACAGTGTGTATGTGTGTGTGTGTGTGTGTGTGTGTGTGTGTGTGTGTGTACCTTACTCCCCTTCCATGCCCCTGGTCTCAGTTTGGCTGCTTCACAGCGTCACAGGGCCAAGAGCTGGGCAGCAGCTTGAATTCAAATGAATGCTTTGTGGCTTTCTCACCTCTCTGTGCTGTTCGATGGTGAAGTGGAAACACCAGCTGTACATCTGAATAAGCAGCCACTGCATTGTGATGTTAGGAGTTAGGGATTGAGCTAGAGTGTAATCGATTGCTCGATCAAAAGAAAGTGTATCTGCAACTATTTTGTTAACTGATTGATCGTTTCAGTCAAACAAAAATCTCAAACAAATGGTGGATTTGCTCATTTTCTTTGTCATTTATGATCGTAAATGGAGAGTCTTTGGGTTTTCGACTGTTTGACAAAAAAGAAATTTGAAGACGACATCACTTTTTTCGACATCGTATATTCTTAAAGATTCATCAATTAATCTTGAAAATAATCAACAGATTAAACTATGATTAAAACAATCATTAGTTGCAGCCACAGATTAACTAGGAGATTTTAACACGTTCTTACTATCATCTCGTCAAATATGGCTGCTCGCTCAGTGACCTTAAGCTTCGAAATATGATGCTCTTACCGCCCCTCAAGTGTCAGTTTTGCATATGAAGACTTTAAAAAATTAAGCGTGCTGTCAAACAGTTCACATACGGTGACATGTTACGACTTTTGGAATGTGATGAACTTTGTCAAAGGGTCACAGCCTGGTTAGGTTTAGGAAAAGATCCTACTTTGTTAAGATAATAATGATAAACATTATTTATCTCGATAACTGCATTCAGTCTTGAAATGTAAGTTACGTAAGTGAAATAACCCACATAATGTATGAGACGTCACTCACAATGTGATATCTGAAATATTACAAATGACGTTTGTTACTCCATTTATGCATGTCAACAAATAACTCTTGAGTCTTTGTCACAACAAACCAAAGCCTCCAGAGGGCAAGCCCTACGAATGACCGGACCATCCCCAGGGCATTTTTCCAGTTTTAACAGGGGGGATTGGAACTGGTCTTTTTGATTCACCCACAACTAGCAAACTGACTCTTTTGGCTTCAGAGCCATGGACGGGATTATAGATTCTAACTCAGTAAAAATCAGTCAGATGAATGATCTCTGAGTCAGGCAAACTAGACTCAACTAAAACAACCCCTCTGTCCCTGCTCTCACTGCTACCAGGGCATGAAGAGAGGTGATAGCAGGTTAACATTTGGGTCATTCTGTTAACAAGAGGGATGACGTCCCCCCTCATCCTCCATCAAATTGTGCACTGTCTGCTCCCCTATTGGATCCACAAAAGGCTGCTGAGCTGGTAAATTGCTCACAGGCGTTGTTTTTGGAATGAATATTCATTTTCTAATTCAAGCCTCCAGTGTGTGTGTGTGTGTGCGCGCATGTGTGTGTAAAGTGTTGTTTTGGCCGTGGGATGCTGTTGTATCGCCGAAAAATTCCTCTCGCCTCTATACTGAGCCGTGCAGGTGAGACCTCTGCTCCCGTACCGCAGTGAGTCGCTCACACACTTGCGCTCAAAAAAACATAAATGCGCACACACGCCTCGGGCTGCCTCTCAATGTTGCATGAAGTGTCCGTTCATGTCGGAGACTCCAGGGCCAGATCTCCTCGTATCATTTTATAATGCGGCTGTAATTGGATCTTTCTGGAAGGGGCCCCGGTGAGAGGAGAGGAGCAGGGAAGACATGAGAAAAAGGAAGAAGAATTACAGAAGAAAGAAAACCTCTCCATTTCCTGTTAGATTCGTGGACTGGACGTCCTTTCCTTAAAGGGTTGCAACCTTCTGAAAAGTGACTTTATCGTACCATCCCGTGCTTCAAAGGAGAGCTTTGGTCTCTTGTGATCCTATCGGTGCTGTTTCAGTCGTATTCCATCCTGACAGAAATAAATTGCAGGGCACGGAAGCCTCTGCTCACGGGCCGTGAGCCCAATTTTGTCACAATGACTTCATGTATTTCTAGTAACTTTTAGACCAAGATCATATGTTCCTCTTCGATTTGTAATTACCGACCATGGAGCGAACATCTGATACGGGGTCAGAGGTTAAGAACACGAGGCACCACCTCGACCTCACACAACCTGCCGTCTGTTTGCTCTGCAAAGACAAAACATGACCTCAATTATACCAGACCGCTCTTTACCCTGTGAGGTCACTCACTGCACGATACAGTATAATTGAGGTCGGGTTTTGACTTCATTTTGAAAAAAGATTTTTTTGAATGCAGACATTACAGTGTTTGGATCTTTCTTGAACTGTGAGATCTTTCATCATTGTTTCTTAGACAATGTTAACCGGCACTGAATCTTGTCATTGGTAGCAGGTAAGAAAAAAACATATTAATCCGAATCCAGTGAAAATTAGGTTCAGTTGACCCTGTTGTTCATGATTCAGTGATTAAGCCTTTATTTCAAAAAGGGCTGCAACTAAGGATTATTTTTATTGTTGATTAATTTGTTGATTGTTTTCTTGATAAATCAATTAGCTGTTTGGGCCATAAAATGTCAGAGAATACATATCGTATCGTATTGTATCGTATTGTATCGTATCGTATCGTATCGTATCGTATCGTATCGTAAATAATTGCCGATTAATTTAATAGTTGGTAACTAATTTAAAAATAGTTTCAGCACTAATTTAAGCAGGTCTTTCTGCAGGAGAGACATGGCCAACAGAGCTGCATCAAACACAACAGTTGCAGCCTGTAAAAGAAGTGAATAGATTCACTGTCAGTGTCACCAAGGCAATTTTCTGCACATCCATTGTAGCTAGTGACTCTAACAATGCGCATTTTCACTGAGGATACACAAAACAGGAAGATTGGTGTCAGTGTGCCACATCAGCTGCACACTGGTAGTGTTGTGTTGGCCTGTTCACAATCGAATCATTTTCAGCCTGTGTGTAGAAATGCCAGAGACACAATGCAGAGCACAATTTTGCACACTGTGGAGTTTAATTTGAATGAAATGTATACCGTCTGCGTTTTTACTCGAGAGTTTATCCAGACGCCTTGAGGTCAACTCTGAAATTGATTTCTATAGTAATCCAGGGAAAACCAGCTTGGCTTATCTGCTTGTCTTCAGTACCAACCTGCCATATAAACACCTCATCTCTTTTCCCCTCCTGGCGCTGAGTTGTGCTGCAGGAGCAACCGGGGGCCTTTACAAACCTCCAGCCTCCCAACACTCCCGTCTGCCCCCATTTGCCCCAGTCAGTGTCATCACAGTAGCTTTCTGGAATCAGCACACGGTGGCAGAGCACGGCTTCTCGCGCTCATCTTCCCATCACACTACATTGTCGCCTGGTAGTACAAGATCTGCCGGCTCGTTCGCCAGTTTCCCTTCCGAGAGCACCTCAGAACTGGAAAGGAGTGTGACCGGCATCCATTCTACTGTACGTCTCACGCCACTTGTTAATTACCCATTCTGCGGTTCCTGCCTGCGGATATAGGCTAACTTGACGAGCTAAAAGAGAGGCTTAATTGGAGCAGACAAGCAGATACTTTGGTGCGCCCACAGCTCGCACTTATGAAACGTTGCCCACCCCGTGCTTATTAGCAGGAGCTCTTTCAGAATGGCTGCGCGAAACAAGCACTTCATCCGGAATCACCGAGGAGAACGTGAAGCATATGAAGTGCATTCAGAGCTGTATGCCGCTGTAGGGCGGGGTAGGAAGACGTGGACTGAAGCGGCAGCGTTTTCTGACAGAGAGGCACAGGAGCTCATACTCAATTTGCTTTCGCAGGCACGACTGCGTCCCGAACTAACTGACAGAGCGCGCGGTGTCATGGCACGACATTTCTGCTTTGGCCTGAAGGAAACATGTCAGTACTGCGTAAAATAATGTATCCATGTTTTTGAGTCTAAAAGAACTGCGTGTGGTGCAGCCTGACAGGCAGATTCATTGTATATCTTCCAAATTGTCAACATGGGGTTCAGGGACATGTAGCCATGCTGGCTGATCGGACATCTAGTGACATCCAATAAAATGCTGAATGTCAGATGTCCTAGTCGTTTCCTGTATCCTGTATTGTGTGTTTGTGCAAGTGGAGCCTTTGTGTGTGTGTGTGTGTGTGTGTGTGGTCCAAACATGTGAGTAAATCCTTTAAAATGTGTTTTCCGCAGGAGAGGATCCTGAGACGAGACGCATGCGAACGGTGAAGAACATCGCTGACCTGCGGCAGAACCTGGAAGAGACCATGTCCAGTCTACGGGGGACACAGATCAGCCACAGGTAGGCGCACAGATGGGACTGCTCATTAATTACAGGTCGTCCTGAATGAGTCTGGTGTGGTATTTGGTTAAGAAAACGACATTTGTGTGTCTCATGAAAGAGACAAGAGCTATAGTTATTTGCCATTCAAACCCCCTTGTCCACATTTCCCCAGCCAGTCCTGGGTTCAGTCCATCCACCCTGCAGCCATCAGCTTAGCGAGCTGTCAGGGCCGCAGCTACAGCACAAGCAACATTTAAATTCCCCCCTGAAACGCAGTTTAACTTCCTTGTTCTTACCGTCAATCTGATTCGGCTGTGGCATTTTTATTTATGAGGTCTCCAATAAGCTACACCAATCAGAATGAATTTTTAAAAGCTCTTTAAAAGTTTAACCCAAAGGACTTGTTTCAGGGTTGAAGTGAATTATTCTACAAAGCCTGGCTAAAGCCTCTACATTATATAACTGCGACAATAGGGTAATGCAACACCTCAAAGTGGATCATTTATAACTCACATAAGCAGAGAAAAACTTGTCCCATCTGCTTCTTAGGTGGTTTTCTTAATTATTTGTACTTTTACTGGCATCAGATGAGTGTAACTGTGTGTTGTGTCTGACCATGACTGCGTCGTTTGCCTTGTCGGCTTCAAAGATTCGACTGGCCACCTGGCTCACTGCAGCTTCACTCAGACGCTGCTTTAGAACTGAGTCAAATGCAGACAAAAATGATTTGGCTGCCAGTAGCTACTTTAACACACCCAGTCACAGCTATAGTTTACTGTTCATCTGAACAAGAAAAGTAAAATTTGTTGTAAAGATTGTTGTATTTGGTTTGGGGAAAACCAGAAAAGCAGAATATATTTCCTCTATGAAATATGATCCAGGTTCACCCGAGTCAGAAAAATAAATTAAGTTGCAATTAAGTTACAATGTTTTCAAATTAAGCGAGCGTTTTTTTGCTATTGTTGGGCCTGCTACTGCCACATTGGAGCGATATTGAGCGAGACACGTAATCAAAAACACACAAGCATCGATTTTGATGTCAAGGAAAGTTTAAGCGTGCATTTATTTTTTTTTCTGGCCACTCGGGGGCAGCGCAACAAACTGTAAACATATCACTGACCTATTATTAAGTTGATATAGAGAATGTACTAGTACACAGTGACTTATTTACACAGTCAGCAAAGACAGAGACACATTTCTCTCCACCGTCTCCTGAGGGAAATATCTGGCTCTTTAGCTGCAAAATGCATCACCGTGTTTACCATCGAGTCGCTTCTATCAGATTTGCCTCAAGGGACTTTACAATCTGTACAGTATTGGTAGTGCAATGTACTGTTTGGGAACAAGCACATGTAGAAAATGTAAAAAATGTGGGTTAAATGTCTTTTCCCTGAGAGCCGCAGCACATATAGACCTGCCTCACACTGTGTGGCGAGTCTAAAGCTGAGACATGTTTAACTTCCTCAGTGCGTCATAGTCAAAACAAAAGACACACGCTTTACAAAAGACCCACACATGTCACGACCAAACCGCTGAAAATAACCAAAAAAGAAGTTTCTTTTGTGAACACGGTTTTGCATCTCAGCAGCGATCCTCCCAGTCAGTTTCCTCGCGCATCCGTTCGTCCTTGGAAAATAAAAGCAGTTCCGATTCGGGCATTTCCGACTCGCCCTGCGCAGTTTATCACACTGATCCGACGGGGAGATACGTCTCCAACTATTAATGATGTTCCCTCTATTACCGTGCCATCTTCTCCACGTTTCCTGGAGTTAATTAAAAACAGGCTTCGTCTTACTCACCAGCTGGCACACGTGTAATGACATTCTGGAGTTGACGGACAACCAAAACCTTGAAACGCCGTCCCATCTGTGACCCACGGGCAGCGCAGGGAATCAAACAGCGTAGGCTGCGGCTCAGGCGAAGACAAAATGATACCCATCGGTTTCTGTCGGCTCCCTAGGCAGTGGCTCTCTGCTCGTCCCTCTCCTTCTCCCTCAGTCTATTATTTTGTGTGTTTTGCCCCATTTGCAGAGGAAGATGGTGGCCAGGCTGCCGACAGCCATGACAGATGGCAGTCTGCGTGTGTGTGTGTGTGTGCGTGTGTGTGTTTGTTTTCCACTTCTTTTTTTTTTTCCCTCAGAGGAGCCTCAGCCGGGCACGATCAATACAGCGCCATTGTCTTACCACCACATTTAATCCAATGGGAGCTGGGGCGGGAGGTGTTTGATTGGTCTGAGACTTCCAGGCCTCATTCACTCGCATCAGACACGCAAGGACAGTCGGCGTGAAATATGTGCAAAATGCATCATCATGCCGGCACATTAGCATCGCATAACTGTGTGTACGTGTGTGTGTGTGTGTGTGTGTGTGTGTGTGATACGGAGCATCGAAGCAGCACGCGCAGGTTTAAGATGGCAGCAGGCCCAGTGAAATAGTGCACGGGCCGCTGCGCTGTTTTCAGCCATTAGATTTAATGGGAAAAAGAGGAAGTGGGCTCCTGAGTGTGTGTGTGGCTGTGTGTCGGGTCTGTTTATATCCTGAATGTAAGGATAGCCTCAGAGCATGCATACAAATTCTGTCCACGACAAAAGCCCCGGCCAGACCGTTCTAATCTCTCCCCCGGATAAGAAACGGCCGTAATCACCATGACGCTTTGAAGCACCTTAAGTAATTAATCGCCGTTACGCTCGAGCAGACATGACTGTCAAACTCATCACTGTGTCTTTCTCTGTCGTCTCTCTTTGGGATTCCACCTCTAGACCTTTTTAGACCCCATTCGTGCAGACCGGGCGTTCAAACGTCCAGCAGCAGCGCTCGAAACGTAAAAATTCAGTCCACCACCACAGCAACAGCCACCATACTTTCCTCTTTAATCAGCAGTTATTATGCTTATATTACGTTCGAGATGGAATATCAGAGGTGCCCAGAGGCTAACCAGAGACACTGCAATTCATGGTCAGCGCCATCAAATCCCAAATCAAGTGGCTTTTGTAAATCTTTGGCCTCTTTGTTGTTCCTTGTCACCCCTGAAGCTTGTGTGTCCCATCTTGCTTGTCACTCCTACACGTAATTCTTCACATATGCCAGAAGGAAAGATAGTTATTGTAATCGAGGTTGTGCCTGTTCTCAGTAGTAATGGAGCGCAAAAGCTGGAATATTTACGAAACTAAGGTACAATATAATTAATTTAACAGTTTCTCTTGGAGTTTTCAGTGGAATGTAGGGCATCTGTCACATTTGGATGATGTTACTTGCCACATGACCATGAGGACAACATGTGTGCGGTGTTGACATTTTCTGCATTTTGGCAGCTTCTGACAAGGAACACATTCAGATCGATGTTTTCCCCATCTGTGTTTTGATTATACTGAAGTACAGAAGGCCAGCTCTACGCAAATAAATACCCAAACACCAAGTCTAAATATTTTAACCTGTGGGTCAGAGAACCAGGCCTGTTGGCTTGGTTCAGAATAGACTTACACCTGTAGTTATGCAGTCTTTACCCCTGTTATATCTGCTGTGTCCACCATTCATTTTGTATCATTATGTGCTGGGCCTCTCTGCTACATTTCAAGACACAGACGTTCCACATGCATCATGAAAATGTAGATTAAAACTGACTAAAACTTACGACCGGCCCACGGTGAGGTGCAGCCTGCTGGCAGCTGGTGGCAGCTAATGTTACCTAAAATGACTGACCAAGTTGAAAAAGCTCCATGTGCTCGAGCTACGGTTTCATGAGCGCTGAAACCATGTCCCTCTCTTATTGAACTGACCTTGCTGCTTTGATGCGGCAGTCATCATCGCAGCTCAATTCACATCCGCGACATTCTCCGGAGATCCCGATGCGTTGGGGCCTCCCCAGACAATCTTTATTGATCAGAAGACGCATTTTATTTCCCTCCGCTGTGTTTTCCTGCGTCCAGACAATGAAAAATGGTATTGATTGACATTTGAAGGGGAAGAACAGCTCCACGTGTGAAGAAATGCTTTAATCTTCAAGGACGAACCTGGCACAGCAAACAGAGAAGGGAAATCTACCCAGCTCTTGTCTCCCTGTCTGCTCAGGCCCGAGGGATCCCTGTCTAGTCCCGGGGGGGTTCAGCAACCGCCAGATGACATTTGAACATAATAGCTTCACCCGGGCGAGTTTGTTTGTTTTGTGTTTACATTTCGAAGACAGAAAGAATTGGGCAGGCTAAATTATTCATTGCTTTGGAAGTGAAGAGATAGCTGTTGGTCCTATTCGCGTGCATGTCCGGGATTCTGAAGCCAGGCGGAGTTTTTTTCCTTTGTTAATTTTCCATTTAGCTGACGCTTGAAAACCGTACAGTGATAGGGAAAAGGTACAAGTCCTAAAGCACCAAAATGACAAGCCGTAAGAGTAATGATGGGTCAAATTCAGACACACTTTTCAATGCCAGTCTGACAATGTTCAGACCGAGTGGAGAAGCGACGTGATTCAGCTGGAGGAAGGTAATACGGAGCACTTCTTGACAAGATGAGTTTTCAGTTTGTGATGGAAGACGGAAAGTGACTCGGCTGTTCTGGCGGGAGTGTGTGTTGCATTGGGTGTGAAAGATGGTTGCGTTGGCGATTGGGCGGGGACACTTTCTCGGGGTCCAGATTGAAGATCTGTGATGTGATGGCGGTGAGCAATTACTCTGAATTGCTCTCAACCTAGTAGAGTTTAATATCTGCCAGTGCTAATGCCAGTCTCTCAACACACACACACATATACAGTATACACAGATCCACATGAACACAAGCATAGAAAGATTATGAAATGGAGCACACTTTATTGGCAAAACAATAAATAGTGGACAGTAAATACAAAGCACTATGCATAGTTAAGAGTATACTTCTGCTAACAGTACCAAAATACAATGTGAGAATATTACAGTCATGATGCAAAGTGGTGATTCTTATAAGAAGTGTCTGAAAACTTGAATTAATATTCTCTATGGAGTTAATAATCAAATGAGTGTTATAGAGGGAGTTGAACCTGAGTGAACTAGGGAGTGATTTTTGCATGCAGCCATCTCTTTCTTTATGATGCGCAGTGTACTCGAGTTAATACCAACTCCCATAGAGCCATAATGATGACATTAATAGTTTAGTCTGAAGAAGTGTCTGCACAAGAAACACAGCATCTGGACCTTTTCACTGTTAAACCAAAACTTGTATTCGTCTTCCAAAATATCTCTCAATATCTCACCATCTCAATAACTCTGGAGACTAACCCTCTACGAAGTATTTAAACATGTTGATAGCTGTTTGAAGTTTGAAGCTTTGTATTGCAGTCTGTCCCAGACTTGTTGCTGCTCCAGTACATTCCCTAATATCACTAAGATATTGCTTCACCTGACTTGTTGATGAAGGTTCTCAGTCATCCAGGTCATGGTTATTCTAAGTGCTATATCCAAAGCAACTGGACGTGTTTCAGTTTCATGATTTCAAGAAACAGCAACAGTTACAACCTGATTCCATATTACACAAATTACATGTAAGCAAAAGATGTATATGCAGTAAGTAAATGAATTTTGTCTGCCATGGTTCTGAGGTGTTCTCCAGACTTCAGATTTTCAGGTGGTTTAGTTTGGATCGTTACTTGTAAGACAGCAAATAATTGTCTGTCATAACTAGATACTATTCCAAAGGTAGACAAGAAGTTTACAATCATTTTCTTATGAACTTTCAAAGGTTGCTCCTCTTCTCGGCCTTCAAAGGGCAGATCGGACCGCCATCCTACATTTCACCACAAGCCTACAGTACCAATTAGTGCATTTGGACAGAGAATCTGAGATGCTGCTATTGTACATGGGTTAATTAGAAACTTGGACCTTTGGTCAGGAGCAACAAGACTACGTGGCTGTAAAATATGAAAGACCTTCTTTCATGAGGAAATACTGTTGTTAATATTGTACATGAAGTGTGTGTGAGCCTTTGAAGTGTTACTGCAGAATACCATCTTGACTGAGATCAGCGAGCGAACCTTCGGGAGAAACACGCGTTTAACTGTTAAACTCTCAGACCTCGTTAGCAGCAGCGGGAGAAAGTTCCTGCGTATTTATATTTATCATTGCTCAGCAATAACCAATCCCCCGCTGTCGACACGGATTGTTCTCCTGCTGAGCTCTTGGCTAAACACAACATACTCTCCCTCTGTTTGGATTTATTTTGGATTGGTTCTGCTTTATACCAGATAGTGTGATGATGCAGGGGTTCTTTAAATAAAATGATAGCAATAAATCAATAAACAAAGTATAAATAAAGAATATCTATAGATAAAGAAAGAAATAATAAAGTAATTCTATTCTGTTCTATTCTCATAAAGCTGCAGGGTTTGTGGGAAATGCAGTCTTCATTTTGAGACAAACTAGTCTAGTCTGATTTTATGGAGTGTGACATATATTATAGAATTTATTATAGTGTGTTTTTTAATTGTGCCTTCGTGTTCGCATGTGGTAGGTTGAGTGCGTAAAATGTCTCGGCACCTTTCCTGTTCCTGCTGCTCAGCCATATCCTTCAGTTTGCATGCTCATTTATCTCAACACCTACACACACACACACACACACACACACACACGCGGTCTCTCTCAGTTTATCTGTCTTTTTTCCCCCTGCTGCTGCCTGCAGATAAAGATAAGCTGATTTAGCGAGCTACATTGTGTACGAATGGTTAAATGATTCTGATTTCTATACCGTGGGAAATTGATTTCTGTATTTTCATATTCCGCTGCGATCGCTTGTCAGATAAGTAGCTGGGGTCTTTTCTGCTTGCGTTGTTTGTTTGTTCATTTGACTTCACGGCGTCCTGACATGTCTGTGTCTTTGGGCTTGTGTGTGTGTGTTAATCTCAGGAGGTGTTGATAGAGATGTGTTGTGAATATGGCTGGCACCGCTGCCCCCCCTCATGTTGGCACTGGGCATCACAGGGGGTGCGGTGTTCTGCAGTTCCCCAACCGTCACACACACACACACACACACACACACACACAGACACGACTGACCTCACACCTCTCTCACTGCTATGTGTGAGACACTGCTCCAAGATGTCATTGCTTTTGTCACCTAATGATGGCAGGCATCAAAATAGGTGGACGTATCCAGCCACTGCCCTCTTCTTCAACGGCATCATCAGATACACTCTTCCCTTAAAATTATTTATTAACCTGAACAGAATCTCCAAAAACAATATTACAGCAGTTTTGCAGAAAATATGCAGTTAACTGTGTTTTATTTTGTAATGGCTACATCTTCAAATCGCTTATAAATGAGTTTATTAACATTCAAACATCATGTCTTTATATTTGAAAATCAAATATGATAGTTTATTACAGCGTTGGCATCCAAGCCCACAGGCACATGTTAAGCCTCAACCTTGTTTACACTTGCTCCATGTGTTAGTCCTGTTTCCATGGCGATATATATTTGATACGACGCACCGTTATTTTGTTTGAGATGTGACCAGAATACACATTAGCAAATTATCCTAGAATTCAGAGCAGCGTTGTGGTTATCTGTCGGGTTTTTTCTGTCTCTGCTACATGTGAATGTAGTGCACTCTTTTTCCCAGCAGAGAGAGCTCCAGCTAGGTACCACTGCTGCCATGTTTAGCTCTCTGTATCCACATACTGTGCAGCCACTTTCAGGGCTTGGTGTGTGAGTGGCCATCAGTATATTATTTTGTTTTCTGTTGGCTCATGAGCAGCATTTCTGTCACTCTGTTGCAAATGTGAGGGAAGAATTAGGAATTTGCTTTTTCTTTTGTTGAAAATCAGGGCATTCTTTGAAAGACTGGATGTTTGCGTTGTACAGAAGTTCCTTCAGTTAGATCCTTCGACAACATTAGAGAAATGACAGAGCTCTATCAGGTTTCATTTCTTGTCTTGGCTGCTTTTATTTGCTAACATTTCACTTATTCTCACACTTAGACTGTTCTCTCTCTTTCACACAAGATCTCACTTTCTCAGGATGCTTTTTCATCCCACTGTTTCTTTGCTAATGGTGATATAGCAATCTAGACAACCTGATTGGAAACGACACAATCAAATACATTTCATCTCTAAAGTCTACAAAATGTTGTGAAGATAAGTCACTATATAGTCTGCCTTTGACACGAAGACTGTAATAATTTGATATACTCTTATGGTGAATTAGTAAATTTCATGGTATTTTAAAGCAGCAGTTTTGTGTGAATATGACATTAACAACTTTTTCTGACATTTCTAAGGTTTGTGTCCTTAACTCTACAGACATGCACCCGATTCAGATTTTATTTTCTGTGACATTTCAAAAGTTGTTCTGAAATACACTTGATGGAGTCAGAGCTATCTCTCTCTCTCTCTCCATCTCTGTGTGATGTGCCGTCATGGTCTGACATATATTCTCATGGGAGCCTTCACAAGTTAACACAGTGGAAGAAACAGCACTTTAGGAAAGTCACACACACATACACACACACACATAAGGCAATGTTTGAGGAAACCGCATGTGATCTGAAGGGAGTGGCACTCAACTGAAGCAGACAGCTCTGTGCTGACATTGTGACTGATCTTTTCACCTGAATGATTTGCCCTTTGCACAGGAGCACGCTTGATATGATGGCTTCAGTGTCTTTTTTCCATTAGAGGCACTTTGCTCAAGACCTTCTGAACCTTTGAAGAGGGTTAGCTGTCAGAAAACACCACGCTGACAATTATCAGCTTTCACTTTATCATATCCTGGAGCTAGAATTAATTCCCTTATTCTCTCTCCTAACCCCTCTGTCTCCACAGTACACTAGAAACAACATTTGACACCACGGTAACCACTGAGGTCAATGGGCGGAGTCTACCAGCCCTCACCACCCGCTCCTCCCCCATGGCCTGGCGCCTTGGCCAATCGCAAACCCCGCGTCTTCAGGCAGGCGACGCCCCCTCAATGCCCAGCAGCTACGCTGCGCCCAGGGCGAGCACGACGAGCGCTGGCACCACCACGGGGCGCTACAGCGGGCACTCGGACCCCTCCAGGTTTGTGTTCAGCGCCCCCCTGAGGCGAGCGGCAGCAGGGGCAAGGGGGGCGGAGCAGGGGGAGAAGGGAGGAGGAGGGCTGGAAGGAGGGAAGCAGATGGAGGTGGCAGGGTACATGAGTGATGGGGACATCCTAGGAAAGAACGGCCGGATGGATGAGATCACCAGCGGGTAGGATGACGAGTGCAAAGCATGATAGCTTCCTTTGATACGCTGACTAATTACAAGTTCCTGCTTTAAAGGCCTAATCAATAATTTGACCACATTATTAACAGGTACATTTGCATACAAAAGAGTCAAAAAGTTGAATCTTGAAATGTCGTTGAATCTCAGAATATCTTAGTATGTTGCTTTAATGACAGCGTGCACTCAAGCTGGCATGGACTCGACAAGTTTGTGTAAAACCTGATGGCTCACAAACTCATGGAGTCCATGCCAGCTCGAGTGCATGTCATCATCACAGCAAAAGGGGGATTTACCAAATACTGAGATATTCTGAAATTAAACTTTTCACTCTAATTTTTTGACCCCACTGTGAATAACTGATAAGTTTGACTTCTAGATGAGAAATTTTGTTTCTACTTGTCAGTCATACCTGAAAATAGTTTTTCCCTGGCTTAAAGTTTTCCCATAAAGTTTTCTAGTAAACACAGCAAAATTATGTTCACATTTAATGCTACTCACCAATATGTATTATTGCATCTAACTATTTTGTTTGCGCATGTGCTTTCTGATAAAAAAAAAAAACATTTCCAAAGCCATTTCTGTAAATATTCTAAATTTTGCATTTTTTGCATGAATGTTTGCTTGCTAGCTTCTTGTATGTTGGCCCTATTTCTACATTTCTTGGTGTATTACTGCCCCCAACTGTAGGAATATCATGAAAGAAACAGCATATCATCATAGCAAGTTTTAAATCTTATTTTCCATTGTAGGTCATAAGATAAAATAAATGTCAATCAGCAAGAGAGGGTAATAGCAGGTACCAAACCTATGTTTGAAATTTTGGTTGTGGGGCCTTTATACTGATGACTGGAAATTTATGTGTGTGTTTTTTGTGAAATGCAAAATATTGAGACATAACCTAGACCACTGGACAAAATATACCTCCTGATTCCCTTTAGTAAATCATGTTATGTACTACCTAAAACAACCTAAGACATGGTAGCATTGGCTTTAGCCAGGTAAAGCTTTGGTTTGGCAAAGGATCTGGTTTGATTGAGGTTAGGGGAAGTATTTGTTCATAGATCATCTACCACCTGAAGTCACTTCCACCCATGCATGACATATTTAGTAGATAAAAATCTTTTTTTGCCTTTTTATGCTTTGAACACATTACTTACACATTTGAAAACCCACTGAGGTACATAAGATTTTCTAAGACTAGTAAGCGTTACTTTCTGAGGCAGAAAACATCAGCTATAAGAAAAATTGGCCTTCTGCATCATTTATACTACTTGATGTAAACTGCTGCGTGAAAGGCCATCTCAGTGACAAATCATTCAGTCTGGCAATGCATTATGGGTTTGGTCAAAAAAAAATCTGTGAAATTCACGGTCAGCTGTGTATTCATACAGTCACCAAGGCCTTCCCCATCTTTCTGCGTGCATTAATACAAATCGCCTGCTGATGCCCACCGAGGCTATCACAGTTTTGTCGCGCCTTGAAAGGGAAGGTTCAGGTGGTACGTGTGTGCGTTAACCTTGAGGGAACATCGCAACAACGTGTGTGCGGGCGTCTGACCTTCATTCACTTAATGGCATTAAATGCCCTGAGCAAGAGGGAGGTGTGTTGGAAAAGGAATCCACACACACACCCACGAGAACACACACTCTCCCATGTGGCATCGATGCATTTAAGATTTCAGGAAAAAGAGTTCTGGGGGGCAGCTGAGCGAGAGTGATGGAGTAAAGCATCCGTAGGATTAAAGACGTGTCAGTACAGAAAATGTACCAACACGTCGGGAGGGATAGGTGATTAGCTGAATTATTAGCTCAATTAGCTGAACACTAATGATCTCCATGTCCTATCAGCCGTGTCTGATAGCTTTCTGGCTGTAGCCTCAAATCTTACCATTTATTCCCTGCCTCATACACAGGTAGACGTGCATGCACCTTTTTTTGCGAGTTCACAAAAATGTGTATACGGTCTAAACATTGCTCATGAATCAGTATAATCTCTAATGGTTTAGTTTAATTCTTCTATTGTTAAAAAATAATGCATAACTCACTCACTCACTCACTTTTTGATGCCAAACTGAGAAGCTCCCTCTAACCGACTCTCCTCTCACAGATACCTTACAGACGGCGGCCTTCATCTGTATACGCGGAACACAGGCCGAGCGACAGACCAGGCCTCTTCTCGAGAAGCATCCCAGAGAGGGAGCAAAGAGGTGCAGGGTGACGTAGACAGGTAAGGATGGAGTCTGTCAGCCACACGGCGCTGCTTGTTTTGCTGATGTGTGTTTGATATAGGTGCGGACCGCACCCAGGTCCAGCTGAGATTCACGCAAGGACACGCTGTTTACATCAAAGTACATTGTTATTATCCAAATTTGCATTCACAGTGTGAAAGTTTTGAATCCCCCACCTGCAGTGAGTGTGACGGTGCACATTTGAACGGCTTTGCTTGTCGACATTCGCTTTCAGCTGTGGCCAGGTGGATGTTTGCAAGGGCACATCCACCAGACTGTGCTGTGACTGCTCTCCAGTCAGTGATGCATGTGTGCGTGAGTGGTTCGCTGTGATGAAAGTGGCAGAAAGGTCGTGTCAACTTTCTCAGGCAGAAACTGCGGGCACTTCCTCTCAGAGCCAGTTGAGTTGAGACAAAGTTACTGGGCAAGGAAAGCATGAACCCTGTGACCTAGCTAACAGATTAGCATATGAAGGTGGAGAAGTCGTATTAGCAATTAAGCTAAAGAAACTTGGTACACGTGTCGTAAAAAAAAAAAAAAAAAACGTGATGACGACATGAACGCTGTATTTACACCTGTAAATATTTCACCTTGCAAGGCAGCTGGATAGCTATGCGGAACTACTTGCAGCTATGGGTGTGGTTTAGGTGTAAAAGACCAGTGACGAAGCCACTGTTCATTTGAAAACAACAACAAGAGGCTAGTTTTGCTGTTATATCAGAATTAAAGAGTATTTCTTAATTGAAAGGACAGAAAAGAACAGCACTGAAGGACTTTCTAGATGGAAAATGTTATTTGCTCTTCGGTAAGAGTTTGATTTACCAAGTGGTTCCACTGGCGGTAGCTCTCCCCTACTGTTGATCTGATAGGTTGAAGTTAGCCTTTGATAGACAGTGAAGGACAAATTGTTTATCCAATCACCTGCCAAGCATCTTTTGGAAAAAGAAAGCCTCATATAAAAAGTAGGAATTAAGTTGATGTCCTTCAGAGGTGACTGGCAGGGCGTCCCCTGCTGCAGGGACATCCGAGACTCAATGAGGTGAAAAGGAGGAGGCTTTCTATCGATTGAACGCTGTCAAGCTAAGATTGCGATGACAGGTCCTCAGAGGGGGCTGCTGGGAGAATCGACTGATGCAGCGACATTTCACAGTGTCTTCTGCCAACGCTTTAATGAGTGGCAGTGTTTAGAGGAGTGGGAGGCTTGGAGAGCAATCAGATATGGCTCTCAAGAATGAGTTGGCTTTTGTCATTGGGCTTTAGATTAGTCAAGACACACTAAACCAACCTGACAGCCCTCAACAAATTACTGTAACGTGAAAATATTAATATAAAGCCACATTTAGGTGCATTTAGAGATATTCTTTTTTCATATGGAGGGACTTCAGTTTAAGGATTCGACTGAAGAAACACAAATGTGTTGCGTGGTAACATGAGGCAAATTTAAACCGGGTGACGTACGACTTGCAGACATGCTGATGATATCTGTGTCTGTTCTCGCTACCCGTCCATATAATCCGATTGTTTGACAGCCCAGACGATCCTGCTGTGTCTGGGTTACGTGCTCCGTCTCACAAGCGTGTTCGTCACAACAAGTCAGTCAAGCCCGTCAGCCGGGGGCGAGTCCGATCATATCTGCGATCGGCCGAGCGTCAAAACACGCTAGACCTGACCGGAGGTTCAGAATAGGCGATTAACCTGACCTGCCTGTCAGCATCGGACAGATCTGCCAGTCAGACGTTGACACTCAGGCAAAGGGATGGATAGGATAAGAATAACCACGAACCCTGTGAACTGTCTCTTCCATTTGCCAAGTCTTAGCTTCACCCTGCATGGGGTTTATCTCTGCATTTGAATATTTTGCCTAAAGTGTCTCTCACCTTGCCTTGACATAAATCCCAAAAATTTCAGCTTTTCTCAGCCGAAGTCTGTGTTAGCGCTCTGGGCCTCGGGGGTGATGAGCAAATATTGATGCCTGCTTCCCCTTAAGATGCCTCCAGGCAAGAAACTCCCAGTTGGATCAGAATCTGAACCTCAAACCTTGTTTTCCTTCCTTCCTTCCTACATTTTCCCTTACAAAACTACACGAATGTACACACACACACACACAAATTTAATGCATCCCCCTGCCTCCCTCTGACATGTGTGATTGTCAGACGCCGAGCTGTCACTTCCCGCTGACACGCGACAAAGCTCAGGGGGAAATTCATTTCCGAAGCGATTGCTCGCCGGGCTTCACACCTCCGCCTGGCTTTAGGTCCCTCCGTAGGACAGGATCCGCCTTCCATGATTGGTTCCTTCTTTATCCCAAAGCATTCGTCTTCTTTTCCCCATAACCCCCCTGGCTTTAAGTGAAATGAGCAGTGGATAAAGCCCAAGTTCAAACAATCTGCTCGCTGACTTTGAAGAACTTTTCATCTTCTCAAATGCAAACGCTGGCATTCTAGGAACAACAAACACCTGCAAAGCATTAGATTATGAGTGAGTCAAACCAAGGATATGTGGTTTCTCCTGCCCTGGTGTCTTTAATATTGAGCTATCTTTATGATCCCTGTAAACCAAAATAAGAAGTTGACTGCTCTTGTAACTGGCAGGTTGCATCAGTCATAGTTTTTTTTGCACGTCTGCTCAATTGCTACTTTATTTTGTCCCCCTTGTTCAAAGAAAAATGATGGAAGAATACAATGAATATGGCAGTGAGTAGCTGACGAAAGAGAAAAAGCCATCTTGAACAGGCTGGTAAGGTGTATCTTCAATTGGTGATGTTCAGGAGTTATTTTCTAGTAGAAGCTGTAGTTTTCAGAAGTCAATATCAAACGCCTCATTTAAATGGAATTTTCCCTCAACATCTTTCCCCAGTCTACAGAGAAGGAATTAGAAGTTGTTGGTTTTCAGAATCAGAGAATCAATGATCAAATATTATCTCTGACTATAGCTTAGATCTAACTACTGTAATAGTCAGACTTTAGAATTAGAAAGACAATCTGGTAAACCAATCAGGTCTGTTCACCTTCTCAAAAAATGTGTGTCTTCTGGAAGACTTCTAAAGCTGGAAGTGCATTTTACTGGGAAAATTCAGTGAAGAATGTCACAACTCAAAAAACAACTTGCAGTAGCCGACCTTTGGCAGAGCTGGGATGTGGTTGTGGTTTTTTTAATTTGGGGGGGCACAGAACTTGTTTCTTGCTCAAACAACAACAATAACTAACAATGTCAGTACTGCTGTATGTGTCTAATGCATCACAGACAACATGCTGTAAATGATAAGCCACGTTTTCCTCTTTTTCCTTATTTGATGCAAATAGTCAGCAGGTGTCGCATACTGTATGTCTTTTACTTAGGCCATCCATGAAAGCCCTCCATCCTCCCTGGTCTTGGGCCTCTTGATCCAGTTGCTACCATGACATCCCCTCATCTTTGATCTCTTCTTCTCCAGGTGGTTATTACAATATAGCCAAGTATGAAACATACACAAAATAGCCTAGAAATAAAGAAAAACAGATAGGAAGCTTGATAAAAACAAACTTCTAAGAAACATCTAAGCAGAATGTCTTCAAAACGGAATTGTTTAGCGACCGTTAGCGTTGACTGAAAGGTTTTCTGCAGTCACACAATGCAGCGAGGCTGCTTTTGTTTGCGTTCCACAAGGTTGTCTCTGTGGATATACAGTAGAAGGTGAGGCTTTGTGTTACACATAATTAGTGTGTAATTAACGCCTCGGCTGCAGGAAGTGTGCATAAACAGAAATATCTACAATGGCCATTACTGTTTATATAACAGCCTTTTTGTTAATTGTTGTGTACACTAAACTTTCCCAAAAGTTTTTCAGGAAGTCTATCTTGTTGTTTTGCTTCTGGCAGCTGGACATGGGGTGATAGCGAGATCTGAAGCAGAGTTTGGGACAAATTATTCTTATTTTTTTATCAGTAACAGAAATAATTGCTGAGCATTAAAAGCCTCCTTCTTCTCTTTTCATCTGTCTTTTGGATTTCCTCTCAATTATGAACAATAATTGGGAAATTACACACACGCAGCTACACACACTTTTTAATGCACCATGACAACCGAGCACAAACACGCACAAAAGCACACATCCCTCCTGTCCCCTGTTCTCCCGCCACACTGGCAGTAGTAGACACAGTTCCTGGAAGGCAGACAGCGGGAGCTGGTCTCTGTACATAAACTAAGTTCCCACGAGGCTCGTTATATTTCACGCTTTGCTCCGTCCATAACAGCTCCCCCCGGCTGCCACCCATTGCAGCTTCACCTGAGGTAATGCATCTAAATGACTCATCAGATCGAGACACACGGCCAGCAGGTGACTGGGACCATCTGGGGACAGACCTTACATGATATATGCACCTGATGTGACTATAGGTGGTATTAGATACTGCTAATCTCCATTTATTGATCAGTTCAGCTATGTGGGTGTCCTGTTCAGCGGTAGAGGAAGTGACACATTATTTTTCTGGATGTGGTTTGCTTGAAAGGCAGAGGAAAAGGATCAGATGTCCAGGCTGATGTGTCTTTGAGCCTTTGTCAGACCTGGCATTAACATCCATCCTGAGTCCATCAGTTCACACCTGGCATTAAACTGCGTCTTGCCAAGTCAAGTGACCGCTTGTCATTGGATCTCATGTCCCCACCTTTTCCGGTTGTATACAGTTAATGTTCATAAAGTTGGTTAAAATGGTCAAATCAGTGGAAATAGTGTGTTTAAACAATTGGTATCATGTACCTTAGACAAAGAAACAGACAAGCCAATACAGCAATGTCATGACAAACTAACATATTTTACAAGAAAAGAAGCAATTTAATATATTGCGTTTAATGCCCAATTTTACATGGAGGCATGAATGATTACAAATTTGAAGTAGCCATTATGCAAAGTTTCCTCTCGCCCAACAGTTCTCAAAATTGCCAGATTTTTCTTAGGGGAGTCTGGGGATATTGGCGTTACTTGTTTGGATCGGTTGAAACAGACACAAACATCTGCAGCTAACGTCGGCTAACAAGAGAGCCCAAACACGTCAGTTAAATTACAGGTAACCACATGGAGATTAAACACCGTGTAATCAATTCTGCCTCTTGTTGTGCCTTTTTGTTGTATTGTGGAAGATGTCAGCTGAGTAGGTGTCTTTTATTGTGGCCCCCAGAATAAATGTGCGTACTGAAGGCTAAAAGAAAGTGTTCACGTGCATCCCAGACCACCTCATCCTCATCCTCAGTGCATCTTGAGGGCCTTTAAACCTGTTCATTTGTGATTGGATCACTCAGGAGGGATGTTTATACCAGGTCTGAACAGGGCCTTGGTCATCACTATGGGTACAGAGTCTATGCTTCTAACCACCAGTGTCCATGAAATGAAGTGTGACAAGATACTGAAGTACAGTACAGAGAGTCGGAGAGACAGTTCCTTTTGGCAGTGGTCCTGAAACTGACCATCTGCCCCAGAGCAGCTGAGCAACGAAAGCTCAGCTTCCTCTTCTGATCAGTCGGTTTTAAAACAATGGCGAACTCAGCCTCGACTAAAAGCCCTTCTCTAAAAATACCCTCCTGTCATGCAACATAGATGAGCGCATGCTCGTGGCTTTACTGTCAAGAAAAGACGCCCGAGGAGAGTGTTTTGACACCGACAGGCTTCCCGTTCTTAGCAGAGACATGAATAAGTAACAGGGCCTCGCTTTTAGCTTCCCGGTGTCTCGTGTGTGTGGCTCTCTCTCTCTCTCTCTCTCGCTCTCTCTTGTCTGAGGGCTGGACGATGGCAGCTGGCTCGGCGTTTTTTTGTTATGTGAAGCTTTTGGGGATTGGAGACAAGACTGCGTGTGCGAATGTGTGTTTTGGTGTTCACGCTTGACAAAAAGAGAGCTTGTTTGTGTGCATGTCCTGGACTACATTTTAGGCGCGCACACTCAGATTTTTTTTTTTCGCGTGTGTGTCGCTGAGCAGCAGAATCTCGGCTGTCACTCCGCGGCGCGCTGACAGTCGTGGCGAGGCTGAACGGCTCATCGGTGCTGCCGTAAGCAGCGAGGAGATTTGGAGGAGAAGGTTTTTTGCCGTCAATGACAGTCGTTATATAAGTTCCTGTGTAGTTCGTCTTTGCCAGGGGCGCCACTTAGGAAGAAAATATCCTCTCTCACGTTGCACCTGAAAATACAGCTCCTCAACAGAATGCTTTCTAGCTTTGAGAAGTTTTCTGGCGCCCGTCAGTCTCTCACGCGTTTGTCTCTCTCCACCTTAATGAAGAGCACACAGGCACACTGACTAAACTTGGCAAACTGTGATGGTAATTGGGAGAAGTTTCATCGCCGATTTGAGCACCCAGCTGTTTCTGGCTCTCATGTGCGAGTGTTCATGCAAATGTGGGCGTCCTCACTCGTGCAGGTGCTTGCATACAGATAGATTTCCTCTCAAACACGCACAAACACACACACACACTAATTAACCGTCTTTTCATTCAGCGAAGCTCGTGGGAAAGTTTTTGGAAGCTAAGTTTTCCTCTCATTTCTTATTCCCTGACACTGATTCAGCTGCGTCTTCCATACTGGATGCTGCTCTCTGTATTTATCATTAATCTGAATATTTCCTCCAGGGGAAGCTTGGTGTCCCCGTTAATTACTGTACTCACTGAATTAATAAGTGAAGTCAAGTAGTGACAGAATGGGCAGTGATGAAATGAAAAGACATCCTGCCCTACTTTGTTTTTGCGTAGTGTGAGTTTTGAGTCCAGCAAAGCCCGTCCCACCGCTGAAGATGTTTACACTCAAATGACCGAAGAAAGATTTTCTCCTCCGAGCCTCAAATATACACAGATGCTGTTTGCCAGGCTAAGTACTCCATGAGCCTCCAAGTTTAGCAATTCTGCATCTATTTGGGTCTAAATTGGCTTTAGCTGAATGTTTGTCCTCATCAGTTGTATTGAAAGCATCCTGCCTTGTGTTTGTTTGCTGAAACAGCTCCCTGATTATTCCGCTAGATGCCTTATCTTTTTAAGATAAAACTTAAATGTCGTATATCACATTATGTAGAAACATTTGTACTCTCTATCTGTTCATCTGCATGACGCTTTGTGAACGAGGGCTGACTTTACATTCGCGGGGTGCCATCAGTATATTCTGTGAAGGCACGTGTTCCCTCTCTGAGCCTCTCAGCGTGATGATCTTTGGTCCATATGTCCCTCTGACTGTGTCTGTCAGGGGCAGGTTAGTCATCTGCTAAGCCTGAGAGGTGAAAGACTGTGGCCCTGAGAGACCTAGTTTAGATATTATTAAAAAGCTGCAATCAAAGGGGATCTATGGAAGCGTTTGTAGCAATCTACATGTATTAATCAATTTTTAATTGGCCGCGTGTGAGTGGATTGTAATGTCGGTTGTCTTTACAAGTCAGTAAACACAGCACAGCACTTCAGCCTCGCCGAATGCTACACTTATTTACAGCTACAGTTATATTCTGTCATGTAGTGAGATTAAATTAGCCTACCAACTCATTTTGAGCTCCCTAATTAACAAACAAGATATTATATGTTCATTTATCAGGTTCGGATGTGATGGTAACTAGCACCTGACAAATGAGCATTTAACATCACAGCCAGGCCTGCTGTATCCTCCTCATTTCCAGTCTTGGTGTAGGTCTTTCATCTAACTCTCAGCAAGAAAGTAGATTTGTGTGGATCCCAAGCTGTCAAGTGATTTAAGTGGAAATTCTCTGGTAGTTTTCAGCATGCTAACACACAAATGTCCATATGTATATAAGAACAGTGGTGTGTTGAAACCTTGTAGATGAGACACACCAGCAGCCACTGTTGAATGATAATTCACAAGATGTTATAATATAGAAGAGATTCAGCTTGACGTCCAAGGTGCCGCAAGGTTCAGCTTCAGCAGACGCACACATACAGATGGCATCAGACACACACAAAGAAGATGTCCCAGGTCCCACAGGTGATCTGTCCACCTGGACTCATCAGGTTAGACCCCGAGGGTGACAAAGCTGAAGAGCTGATGCTGGCTGAGGTCAGACCTGCCTCTCTGTGCCTGTCTTCATAACAAGTCCCATATGGTCTGGTTCTAGATCAGCTCACATGGGTCACTTCAGCCTCAAATACCTGCCATATGTTTAGTTGTATGGGAGTAAAGGGACTTGGTGTAACTCATTTCAGCATTAGAGCCAAAGCATGAAAATGTGTTGTTATTTAGCTGAGTTTCCCATATTCCAGTAAAAATAGGTGAATTCCACCAGATGATGCTGAGGCGCAACATGTATGATGTCATAATTCTGACTGTCAATCATTATAACTAAACTAATTGCAGAATGATTTCGATAGGGTAAGGCTGAAATACTGTACTACTCACAACTGTTCCTTTCCTTTCGTTACGTTCTCTTTCTCCATGTTTCTTGTGACATCTACAAAATCTTTAAACAAAGATTTCTATACCCTCTGTTGATGCAAATTGTCCCAGCAAAAGAGGTGAGAGGGCTGACTGTACGTGATTTATGGGAAACACTGACACCACAATGATGACTCACGTTAAAGAGACACAAAGGTGACATCAGAGGGCAACAGGACGTTTATATCCCTCCCTGGTGCATGATGCATGTGCTGAAGAGGTCACACACGAAGGATGTTCAACACCACATGTGAAATTATTCGCTTATGTTTATTTTTTAAGATTTAAGGGAAACAGATGGCATGGTGTTGAAGGCTGCTGTGAGATTTAAAGACATTTCTACCTGGAATTATGTATCTTGAGTATAAGGATGGGATTATACGATGTCCATAAATGCGTCAATATGTTGTGCCACAGAGCCACATAATTAGTAATGCGACGCAGAGATAATGGGATGTAATGTTAGAAGCGAACAGGAAGGTGACCGGCGGATCTTAGCGGTGCAGTGATGTAGTGCTGTATTAGAAAGAGAATGATTCTCTCCATTAACCCCGATGGTTCCAATATATCTCGAGCCTTTAACATGCCGCGTGCTCTCAAACTTTTAATCGAATAAGTTTGTCTAGTTAAGAGGCCGAGTGTGTACAGAGGGGAAAGCTGCAGCTTATTTGACTGTTGATGCAGAGCTTGTGCCCCTGAGAGTTTACCCGGACTGGGAATTCATTGAAAAGATTAATTGTCTGCATGTTTTTGGAGTTAGAGCGTCTTCTTTGTCATGCAGTTGGCACTGATTTGTGATCAAAAGAAGAAAAAGATTTAATGAATGCTTCTTTTCATGACTTTAAAAAAACAAATGGAGCATTTGGAATGATTCTCTTGTCATATTTTATGCAAGAGGAGATGACTTGGGATGGTCTCAAGTCTTTAGTGTAGACACACTACAGTTTGGTATTACAGCACCAGTGTGCCTGTAGATAACAGCTCTGCTGATAGATTGAGCCGGGATGCCTTCAACAGTGCCTATAGTGCTAATGCAGGATAGATTTTAGGATAAATAGTCTCGGGGGGGACGTCTGCTGCGGCTGCATCAATTCATTCGGTTGAAAATTTCCGCGGATACGTCTCCATTCATCATCTGACAGGCCTAATGAGTTTGTGGAGATAAGAATCGACAAAGCTCCCATCGTTGCTAATTCACTTTACTGCCATGGAGCCCGACTCTGTTGTGGATTATGAAAATGTAATCTTGTTAAATGACGAGTGTTACGGTGCGATTACAGCAGCCAAACATTTATGAAGCTGCACGGGAGCCATTATTGCTCGTGCTTCTTTTTTTTGATCGGTAAACAAAGACCTATCTAAACATCAGTCAAACCCTTATCCGCTACGTAAATCTGTTTCTAGCCTCCGATCATTTGGCTTTTCGTTTCGTTTCGTGGCCTTTCATAGCTTAAAAGAGACAATAAAAGAGATAAAAAGCCGAGATGGATCTTCTATTTAGGTGTCAAGTGTCAGGACATACATACAGTTGTTAGCTGATTGTGACAAGTCCATCAACTTTGCGTCCCGTAGAGACACAGGATGACTCATTGATTGTGGACACACGCCAACATCACTGGTGGAGGGATTCAAACCTCAGCTGAGGGGCTCGGGAGAGCTGCCAGTGCGCTTCAGTTGTAATCCCATGATCTGAGAAAGATAAACGATATCCTGTGCCAGAACAGTAGATGATGACATGTTCAGTGATAAGTTGCACTGTGGGTAATTTGAACACAAGGTTTAAAAAGGATAAAGAAAACATGGAGAAAAAAAGCCAAAATCTCTGGTTCTGTCATATCTATTTTCATATTTGTTTCTATAGACATGTATACATTAACCACAATGCAGTTTAGCCACTGAGTGACATCACTGGAGGCAATTTATCAGATTATATCCTTCCTTTTGGAGCCACCAAAGTATTTACACTGCTTTTTTGTAATATGCAGTAGTTCATCAGCACTTGTAAACACACTTTAATGTGTAAAATTGGTGGAGTTATCCTTTAGATAGCTCATCCGTTATCAAATTTGTAAGTGACGTAATTGTTTATTCCAAGTTTATCTAATTTTCAGGCATCTAGATAATTTTAAGTAATAGTATTTTTATTTTGAAGAAGAGGAAGAGGAAAATACATTATTATGCTGCGTACAGTACAGTACAGTGTACTTCTTTGTCCTGATGTCTCCTCTCAGGCCACAGGAGGAGGCTTGTGATTGGGCCGGCGGTGGCTTGTGAGCACTTATGCGAGCTGTTTGTTTGCACATCCACCAGCAGTTCGCCACAGACTCGAACAAACCCCCCGCTGGCTTGTATCAGCTCGCTGGGAACCCCTCGCTGCCAAACGGCTAAAGATTTTTGTTGTCTTTGACTGCATTGCGGTAGGAAGCCCGGACGTCTTTACCAGCCCGGGCGGGCGGCGCTGACGTCCTGCTGTCTGTCACTGCTTGGCAACAGGCGCATTCGCAGCCCGTCCCTCCAAGGTCACTCTGTTCCTTTCATTAATTGAGTTGTGCTGAGCTGAATTGGATTCCACAGTCAATGACAAGTCGGATGACTTTTTTTTTTTGTCGTCATGCAAAACACATTTTTTCCCCTGACACACCTCGAAATGATTATTTATTTTATTACAGCGTCTGCTTTGCTTTTTCTCCCTATCACCCTGTACGCACAGTAGTGATTCATCCTGTATTGAGCTCAGAAAAAGGACTTTCCGGCAAAGGTTTTTTATTGTAATAAAAAGAAGAATTGCATGGTAAGCATGAGCAGTGAAGAGAAAACCCAAAGGAGAGGATGAAGCGGGATGTTTGTGATCTCTTGGAAGAGATTTTCTTGACGTGCAAGTGGCATTTACTTTCCTCTGACACCAGACCTCAGGAGATAAAGACGTGACACTGGGCAGCTCTGTGTGACTGTGAATTAGGATGGCACCGCTGAAGTCTTCCTGGAGAAATGAAGGCGAATAACCCCAACAGCTTATCATCCTCTCCCCGCTGTACTGCCCGCCATTAGGCTCTTTCGGTGCTCGAGAGTCATGAATAATGTCCCAACACGGGGCTTGTATGGACAGACTTTTCCGAGCGCCTCACGCATTATGAATGAGATCACTTCCAGTCAGAGGCATTCGGCAAAGACGAGGCACAGTCGGCTCTCGTCCAGCTTCCTCCTTGATTTGGCTCGATTCTGCATTGTCATCCTCATTTAATTAACCCTTGGTCGCCCGCTGCTGACGGCACGTCTGACTGCCTCTCCGAGGGCTGACAGGCCCATCCTGGTGGGGAGGGGAGGGGAGATGAGGAGAGAGGAGGGGGAGCCAGCAGCAGCAGCGGCAGCAGGGGGTGAAAGTGGAAGAGTGAGGTAGTCCTTTCTTTCTTTGTCTCTCGTTCCCATTTCCTCTCTGGACTCCGAGTCATCTCTCAGAGCTTCAACACCAGCTTCTCTGCCAGGTGGGGTTTTGCCTCCCGTGGTAGTAGGCAGCAGTAGGGAAACAGACCAAAGACGAGACGACAGGCGGCGTCCGTCCACACGAGAGGTGAGTTGACAGCAAAGCTGGGAACTCTTCTGCACGCACAACTTGTGTTGGGAACCTGTAAACAGCTGATGGATGGCGCTTTGTGCTGCGTGTTGGAGTTGAGTCAGACTGTTGAGTTTGTTCTCTTTGTGCGCTCCATCAGAGTCAAAGAGAAAGTGAGCCAGCACTGGCAGAAGAAGAAGAGTAAAGTCATGTGTGAGGGCTGCTATATAAATGTGTGTATACTATATGTGTGTGGGACAGAGAGAGAGAGAATGCGTTGCAAAGTTTTGTGTGGGACAGATAGTTGTCATGATGCTTGGAAAAGGACGTCTTTGTTGTGGCTTTTCTGTTTCCTACCCTGCACACTTGATGTGCTCATCATGTGTCACCAAGACATTGTGATCTATTGTGGAACCTAAAGCAAGCATTCAGAAAACACAAAAACAACACATTGTTTAAGTTTTCCTTTTAGGCCTTTATCTGATTCATTAGATGCTTTTATGTATTTTAGACCAACTGAGCTGCTATTGGACAAGCTTTTTTTTAGGGTTAGGGTTTGGCTTTTTTGTTGTACTCTTTGACCATGTGTGATTTTATTTGTTACAAGTGACAAAGTCATTGTAGACTGCATGATTGACACATTAAGGCAGACTTCAGTGTCTACAGTATGAACATCTCAAGCAACCAATGAAGTACCAATCTCCTAAGTCAACAGATAAAGATATCTTTAAAAGAGTGCAGTTTCAGTCTCAAGCTTACTTTTATAAGCACTATGAAGGTGCTTGTGCTGACTTTCATAAGACCTTGGCATGAGCTTTAGTTTAAAGGCTGTGTCTCTGTTGTAAATATTTGTTCATTTCAAAATTCTCAGTCCAGACTTTAAACCTCCAGTTCGCTGTCAATCAAGCCGCGGGAAAAGCCTCTCTCTTTATTCTACAAAGACTCGTTTATTTGTTCACAAACGCTTATTGCGCCGTCGACGATCAAAGGATGAGGAAACAGCAGTTCAATCACGTGTGTTTTTTCTACTTCTGCTCGCTGTCGGATGAGAAGCCTTTCCTGGATTTTGATCTTGTTCTCGCTGTGTTTTCCAATTTGTCTGCGGGATTTGAATGGATTTCATAAGACAGGTGTTTTCAGATAGAAGTTTAATAAAGTGCTCCTTTAGCTAAAACAGAAGAAAAAACAAAATGCCATCACGTGTTCCGTTTTTTTTCTCTCTGTTTTGTTATGCAAGAGGTCCTCTGAGTGACTGTTGCGTTTTCTCATCCGCAGACATCCCACCTTCGTTTCCTTCCACGCCATTCCCTCCAAATATTTATCAACCCCCTCATCAAAATCTCATTTACCTCCGCGATACAGTGTAATCACCGGTGTTATCCTTTGTTCATGCCGCTAATGACATTTTCTCCTCTGGGCCGCTGACAGAACAAGACCCAGCGTATTGAATACTGCATGAGACGATGTTTGCACGGTTGAGTGAAGCCACAGCCGTGCATTCGTAGCATGGGAGCAGCTAAATGCGGCAACGCAGGAGGCAAAAAAAAAATCAAGGACTTGAAATAGCATCTGCAAAGAAATCAAAACATTTGGAAGGCTAGATATCGATTTAGATTGTCGTTGTCTTTGTCCCACCTTTGACTCATAAGCTCTCCTCAATCCTATTGGGTTACGTGCCTTGCTAAAGGCACCTCAGCAGCATCCAACAAGGAGGAGGAGAGTCATTCATATAGATTTTGCCTGCTGAGATTTTCCCAACAGGTCCAAGGTTTTGATAAAACAGGTCACACCTTTTTATAGCAGTAGTTATTATACAGTTCCACACTGACTGGTAGAAGGTTGCACTATGTAGGGCGTTACAGTCTAAAGCATCACTGTTGTGTTTGTCCACTGAACAGAACCATCACGGGGGAAATACATGGTGTTTTCTGAAGGATTCTGAAGGGGGAGACGATGACTTTCTTTGCGCCATCTGCCCATTTCTGCGCTTATGAAACCTGGGAGGGAAGCCAATATCCTCCACAGCAGTCTCCTTGCAAAGCATTCTGCTCTGTACATTGTTGCTCATTGTTAATTTAAGACGTTATGACACAAAAGTCCGGCTCGCCCTCCCTCGCTGCAGGGTTATTGAGTTCGGCTGTGCCATTTTTAAGGCGAAGCGGTGACGCGGATGCGCGCCGGTCTGAGGGGAGGAGCTCGGTTAGCTCCGTCCCGTCAGTGCAGTCGGAGCTGATCCAGAGAGTCGGCCCGATGAAATATTCAGCCCGTTACAGTCAGGCGGGGCTTCTCAGGAGGGGGAGCGCTGTATTTTTTGTTTTCTTTTTGTTTCATCAACCTTTTATCCCAGGAAAATCCACAGAGCGGGGACGCTCTTTTTCAGTCGTCCCCAGCGTCCCATTCATCCAGACAAAACACAGTCGTCTATTACTGTTCACTGAGCAGCTCCGCCGGAGCACTGATGGTGCAGGGAGAGAGGTTTTCCCCGCCTTATCTGAAGGGTTTATGGGGAAGTTGATCAACATCAATGACTCCACTATTACGTCACCTTGTCTTGGGGGTATCTGGCTTTCAGAAATGATTTTCTGACTCCTCAAGTGTGAAGTTTCAAGGTGCTCCCTATACTACTTTTTGAGTTTGTTTCACAACGACTGTCTTCTGTGATTTGACATCTTATTTGGGTGTTGGTTTTTGTTTGTCTGGGTCTTTAGAATTTAATTTATAGTATATCTTCAAGTCGTAAGCATTACAATTTCAGTCCTGGTCTGTTTGCTGATACTTGTTGTTGCTGTGTGTAACGGGAAGTTAGAAGTCAGTCAATAATCAGCTGTTTTACAGTCATCCAGTGAACAACAATGTGACAGTATGACTTAATGATGCACATAGGTGAACTGTTTTGCACTCAACAGTAAGTCACAGTAAATTAGTAATAATCAAAACTGATCCAGTGTTAAAAATTGCCCAAAATGACTGACTTATTTTAAACAAACAATTCTGATCAGCACAAACCTGAGCTTCACAATTAAAGCCAGCCCATGTGTTGCCATAGGAAACACAGGGTTCACATAAGCAGTACCTGATCACTCCTGCATGTACAGCTGTAAGAGGGTGAACAGTAAACAGTGAGGCTGATATTAATGAGATTAAGGCACCGAGAGTAATTCTCGATTGCATGCTGCATAGCTTCCTGTGGATCCCTCGTGTATGTGAAGGCAAAGCAATTTAAAGCCAGTATGTAGCGGGTACTAACAATAAAACTACTTTTTGATAATTACAACATGTAAAAACAAACAAATGGTTACTGTAGAAAATTGCGAACCATAATTTCATATCAAAAACAGACTTTGATTTCATATTTCATGGCCAGTGTCTTAATAGTCTTGAACAGAAAAAATGTACATACCTCCACTGAGTGCCCTCATGATAATCCATCCATTGTTTGCCATTAAATTAAGCGAGCTAGTTTTGCCTTTCATTGTCCTCCATTGTACTGAACTGTTTTATGAAAGGGATTTTGCTGAAAGACCAACATTTACAGAAGAGAATGCAAAAGCTAAAGGGCGTCTTTACTGCGTGATTACGACTCCACGAGCTATTCGCCGTGACTCATTATGTTAATGAAGCAAGAATTACCCTGGAATAGTTTTAATCACGTTACCCACAGTTCAGACTAATTCTCCAGAAAGGAGATTTCCAGCGCGGCACTAGAGAGACCACCGTAGGAGGAGAGAGCGATATGTTGCTGCCAGGGGAAACCGCGAGATTATTCTCAGGTTTAGATAAGAATTGGAAGTCAATGAGCGTCTTCGCAGCCATCTGCCTCTACTCGCTCATATTGCCACGACTAACCATCCTCTCACTGCTGTTTCGCCATTCTCCTTTTTGTGCTATCCTACCCAAGAAAATGAGCAGCACTTCATTTTTATCAAGTTCAATTTGCCTCCGTTTGGAGGAAATTAACGGTGATGTGGAAAAAGTGATCCTTGTCTCGCTTTAAAAGAAGCCTGAATAATATTTGAGATGTGCAATTAGGCACGAGGAGCAATCAGCACTCGTAAAAGACCATCTGTGTTTGAGCTCTCTGCATCTCACTCTTTTTCATCTCTTCCGTGCTCTCAGAAGCAATATTTTTACACCGTATGAATAGAGTTATTCTTATAGACGGGGTTTTCTGTATATCTGCAGGCAGAATCTGTGTTTTCAACTGCAGCTAAGTCACTCTGGACTGATTCATTTCGTTGAGAGCATTAAATTTGGCTCCATCTGCCCCTGTTGTCTGTCACGCACTGAAGGCTGGTCTCGGCGGAAGCCGCAGAGTGCACTGCCACTCCCCTGTCACTTCTGAGAAAAGTCTAGCCGAGCGGAGGGCTAACTTTAAATCAGATTGTCAAGGTGACCCAGCAGGCCCTGTCACCGCTGAAACTTCAAGACCCCGCCCAGCGCCGACCGCACATTTAGCCTCGGCACTTCCTCAAACTGTCGTGCTGTCAGACGACCCCTCCTCCCTCCTCAAACTCAAAACAGATCCACGGTATCAGCAAAGACAGGCTTAAGTGCAGATGAGAGGAAATGATTAAAGGGAAACAAGCCAGGCATGGTTCAAAGCCATCGATTTCCACAGGCTTTGTTTGTAAGAGCCTTGTGTGAGCAGAAGCACACCCACTAAAACACTCAGTTCAACTTCTGTTTGATATCAGAGCTCGAGTCGCAGCGCTCGACAGCAGCCTCGTTTTCATTAAAGGACTGCAGTGGAGCTGGAGATACATGAACGGCAGCGCTCAGACTGATGCTCACGCCATTTATTTATTGTACGACGAGCCAGTCCGTGCCTCAGACATCCATCTCTGAGGCACTTTTTCCGATAATGGGCTTGAAAATGAAGGAAAATTAAATCTCCGAATGAAAGATTAAGCGAGGATTAGGTACGATGTTCAATAACAGAAAGGCCTGTTTTCTTTTGCTTGTTTTTTTTTCTTTTCTCTTCTTTTTTCCAGCTACACGACCGAGGCTGATGTGAGGATATTACAAATAGCTAAAGTAGTCCGTCCAAAAAAACAAAGCCTGCAGTTTGAGTCAGATGTCGGCAGGGAAGATAAATGCTGCTCATTCTAAATCAGTCATAAGAGCAAATCAATTTTGCTCTGCACCAGTGGCCAACTGGGTTTCAGGGTGTCTGCTCTGCACCACATTCATTACAAACCCTTTACAGGTGTCAGGTGAATATTACAACTCCTGCATTCAGAATCCAGCAACTGACCTTTACATCTCCGCAAAGATAGGTTGGTTCACATTTATGGTTTGTGTTACACTTTTTACGACTATTAACACTCCCTTTAATAAAAGGATCCGATACAGCAAATGAATGGCATGCCTGTTTTAAGCGTAACAACTCTTATGGTTATTGATTTTCCTCTCAACAAACTTTAGAAAATCAATACCGCCATTATCTTTTCGGCGGACGGCTCCCGTACACGTCCGCACATCTCCCGCTCGCCCACACACTTCCCTCCCGTCCTCCTTTGTGAAGCCTTTTAGAAAATGACTCATTATTCTCTCATTTTCGAGCCTGCCTTCGGGTTTCATCCTCGTCTGCCATGAATTATAGATGGCGAGCCCGAATTGACTCGCTGGGAAAAAAAAAATTGTAATTAGCTTCTGGAAGTTGTTTCAGATTTTTTATGTCAAAAAAATCATTTCGAATGCGGTGCGTGTTAGGGATCCATCAGACTGCAAATTCACTTCAAAGCCCTGTATGATCTGCCGGTGACGGCAATTGTTGGCTGTTTGTACGAAACTCTTTGTCATCCGTCGCCGTGATGCCGATCGCAGCGTGTGGTCGTATTGATTGTCGTCTCTCTCTGTTTTCATTGTTCCCTCATGATTTAAATGAAACCCTTAAGGATGTTTGGTCAGATTTGTCACGCAAATTAATGGTGGAGTCTCACACGCACATAGACGCACCCACAGTACATAAAAGCGACCACACATACAGATGAGACTCGGCGTGTTGGCATGGAAACCAATTAGTGTGTGTGTCTGTACTGTACATGTGCGTGTGAGCTGTCTCAGCTGCCATGTCATGTGCGTGTGGGTGAGAGAGCAGAGGACAATGAAAGAGAACGAGCGTTGATATATTATCATTGAAGGTGATTTATTGTGTGTGATAGCTGAAAATGGGTTTCCAGATTAGGGAAACATGTTGCAGGATTCTTCAGAGCTATTAATTTTGGTGTAATTAAAGAGCGCGTGTGTGTGGAGATGATGGCTGTTCGATCCATACGCTCCTCATTCGGGGGGCTCTCGGTGTCTGTCAGCCTTCCTCAGCAGCCTAATACTGACATGCTAATGAAGATTCCCTTTATTCCTCCACACACTCGGAGTTAATGAGAAGCTTAACGATTAATGAGCCAGTGCCTCTTTTTTCTCTAAAAAAAAAAAAAAAGAACTCAAATACCCACAAGTCAATGGGGCACTAAAAAAGGAGCACAGCTGTTTGAAGAGACAAATTTGGCAATTACAAATGATCTGCAAGTCTACCAGCCGAGCGAGCGATAGGAGACTGAAAATTCTACACATGCTTCATTCCAGCTGTTTTTTCTGCAGTCCTTTAGTGACATGTGGGCTTAAGTTTTAATTAAGGTGAGAAGCTGGTGGAGCACAGATAGTTTGCTTGTTAGTCGAGCGCAAAGAACTGCTGTGTAAGGTCAGAAGAATGCTAATACTGCTGTATTGCTCCTGTCATTACTGCCACTGCTGTATTTACGACTAGAAGGTTTCAAATCAGAAACAGAAGTGGGACCTTACTGACCTCTATTCTTCCCTCTCCTCTGATCCTCTCCTCCTGTAGTTGGGACGACAGCAGCTCAGTGAGCAGCGGCCTCAGCGACACATTGGACAACATCAGTACTGATGATCTGAACACACCCGCCTACACCGCTGTCAGCTCATCGCGCAAAAGCAAGGGAGCACAGGTAAGCATTACCCACTAGTACCATTCCTCATCACCTGGGGTCTGATGTCACTAAGGGTCAATGAGGACCTTTAGCCACGCTAGCATTGTTGCTTCACGAATGGCAGTATTGGGTGGTCTGTTGGTCAGTCCACCACTGTTGTGCAGACCGAAATACCTACTCTAGCGCCATCATCAGGTCAAAATGTCAACTTCTGCTGTATTTTGGTTTATGACCAAATACAATCCCTATTAAAAGATAAATAAATACAGTCCATGTAGTAATATCGTTCACACAAATAATGTGTTTCACAAGGTAGTGAACCTTGTCCCATCCTGGCTTGTGAACAACTAAGCCTGTCAAGGATCCAATCATGATACTAACACCTTTTACCATTGAACCAGCTTACCTGTGAAATGTTCCAACCAGGTGTTTTTAGAGCATTCCATGACTTTCCCAGTCATTTGTTGTCATTTGTTGCCCAAAAGGGAGCTTTACAAAGCTTTTTTTTTGGTTTGTTTTTTTAAAGACACTGCATTAGAAACAAGAAGTGGGCTTATTGGTTGGGAGGGTTTATTGAAAGAGTCGTTGTTTAACACAATGATTGATGTACATACAGTAGGTAGTATTTTTGTAGGTTGAGAACTGCTTTAACACAAAACACGAAAGGGAAGGTATACAAAGCAATTACAGATGCTGACCACTAATAGATAAACAAACTGAATTGCCACATCTGACCAAATTTTTTCTTCAAATGAGTTAGAAGCATGTTGGTTGGGGTGCTGTTTAGCTCAGTTGGTAGAGTAGGCGTCCCATTTACAGAGGCTTTGTCCTCGCTGCAGCAGACCCGGGTTCAAGTCCCGGCCTGGGGACCATTTGCTGCGTGTCACTCCCCCTCTCTCTCATCGTTTTCCTGTCGTATCTTGAGCCTGTTCTGTCAATAAAGGCCAAAAAAATATATTTTTTTAAATTAAAAAAAAAAAGAAGCATGTTGGTTTAGCATGAAATCAATGCCAGTCCGTGTGTGAGCTCTGACATCACAGCTGAGGGAACTAACTGCAGACTGAAGGCCACCGCTCAGCTCTGCTCACCGGCTTCTTGCTGTATTCTGCCAAGTATCTTTGGCCCCTCATCAAATACTCAACAGACTGCGCTCTTAAGAGACTCTGGTGTTGCTAGGGAGACTGGCCATCTGTTAAGGTAGGGTAGTTATCACTGCTGCTCGCATGTGTGTGTGTGTGTGTTTGTGTTTGTGTGGGTGTGTTTGTATGCGTCCCAAAAGAGAAGATCTGGACATGGGTGATTCCAAAGATAGCTACAGCTTCACAAACAGACACACACCCTGCTGCTCTGTTTGTTCACGGACTTATATCTCTTTGTGGCTGCTGTGTGTGTTTAGATAGTTTTTCTTATACGGTCATACCAAAGATTTTTTATTGTTTTATGTCAATAAAATACATAACCCAAAGACATTTTAATATATGGTGTTGTGATGAGCAGGTACCATTCTAAAATTTCGCCAACTGGTGCATTTAAGATCACTCCAACATTCACATTACTGGACTGTCTATTAATATCTTCATGCGCTTTGTTTGACACCTTCCAGTCCCAGAGAGGAAGCAGGTCCAAGCATGCCGAGCAGGAGGTGAGCAGCAGCTGGGCCGGAGCCGAGGACCTGAAGAAGGTCGAGGAGGAGCTGGACGCAAGCATGGACCCCAGCAGCGGCTCCTCCCGCTGGAAGTCTTCCTCATCCTCCTCTTCCTCTCAAGCCCAGGGCCAGTACGAGGAGGCCGGTCAGAAGGCCGCCGCGCTGGCCCAGATGTCCCAGACGGGCTCGTGGAGGAGGGGCATGACAGCCCAGGTGGGCATCACGCCGCCCAGGTCCAAGGGTACCTCTGCTGCCCTCAAAACACCAGGTGGGACACGCAACATATATTTTTATGGTAGAAATAAAGTGCAGTACTACACTTAGGTTTGTTGGGGTTGCCGCAAAATATAATTGTCTTTGATACAAGATACAGTGAGAAAGAGGTGACACATTGAATGTTGGAAAAAGGGTGGAAAAGTTCACAAATGTGCAAAAAAGCACCTTGGCCCTGATACAGACTCATGTGGCATTGAAACATTAGTCCTTTAATAAAGTTTGTTCTCTAAATCCATGTGCTTCAGTACACTTGGGAGCTTATATCTGAAGTCTCTCCTTAAAGTTCTAAATAAAGTTGTGCATGTGAAGCAAACTATCCATAGCCACAAGGTACCAAAAGAAGATAAGTGTTTTTCATTGCATATTAGTTAAATTAAATAGTACGCCCTATGGGACATTAATGAGATCATTTGCACAAGCTGTGTTGTTTTTCCTGATACAAGTGTGTCCAAACCGATTAGTGATGAAACAAGGTCCAGTCTCCTTTTCAATCAACCATGTGACACGAGAATATGTTTTATGTCCTAATGTTTCTACGTCAAACTACATTAATTTAAAAAAGGTTTAATTGTGGTCCCTTTGAGTTTAATTTCCTTTCAGATAAGATTCTTTCAAGTTTATTTTATTCTATTCCATTAACAACTTTGCACACATTGTTATGTTTTCCTTGAACAACAAACATTCGGTCTATTTAAAACTTTATCAAACAGGTCACTGCCTCAACTGTTCAGGAGTCCAACAACCTTAGAAACGTACCTAGAGCATATCAAAATCTAAAGTGCTTCTCTTTTCTAACCTACAGTGTATTGATTTTGGAAGAACAATGTTTTGTAAGTTGGAGTTGCGAGTTATGAGTTGCAGCAGATTTACCTGAAAACTGATGATTTCATGATTTTCCTCCCTGATACCTGCGCTTGGCAACTTCACAATTGCTCTTAAATTTTCAGTCCGCTCAGCAAGGTTAGCAGCTGTGTTGTAGATAAGTATTGGTTTTCGATGCAGCTGGCCGCTGGCCAAAATGTACACTAATTTCCTACCCTGTGGCACCACAGGTGATAAAAACAAGCGCCGAGCCAAGAATCTGCTGAGGCTAATGTTTTTGTATTTGTGCTAATAAGTGTTTATGCAAATTGACAGGCAAAACTGATGATGCTAAGGCCTCTGAGAAGGGCAAGGCGCCTTCCAAGAGTTCAGCTGGCATTCAGCGCTCGCCCTCAGACGCTGGGAAGAGTAGTGGAGACGAAGGTAAGAAACCTCCCTCTGGCATCGCACGCCCACCTACCACCGGTTCTTTTGGATACAAGAAGATCCCGGGTCCTACAGGTGCCCTGATCACCTCCAGTGGTGCAACGCTCACCAGCGGCTCAGCCACCCTGGGCAAGGCGCCCAAATCCTCTGCCGCCCTCGGCAAAGGCACAGGCATCGGTGGCGTACGTAAGACCAGCCTGGATGGCTCGCAGCCTCAGGATGATGGCATTCTGCTCAGCTGCAGTGGCTCCAAAGTGACCCTGCAGTACCGCTCTCTACCCAGACCGGCCAAATCCTCCAGTGGGGTGGCAGCAGGGCGCAGCGGGCATCGCTCCAGCTCCAGCAGCATCGACTCAAACGTCAGCGGCAAGTCAGCCGGAGGGGCAGCGACACCTGCGGGCGCCAAACGCAGGGACGGGAAAATGGGCTCAGACCGCTCCAGCCCCATCACCATTAACCAGACGGACAAGGAGAAAGTGGCGGTGTCGGACCAGGACTCGGCAGTAGGACTGTCCACCTCCCCCAAGTCCAGCCCCACCTCCAGCTCTACAGGCCAATCAGGCCTCAGGCAGCCGGGCTCCAAGTACCCTGACATCGCCTCTCCGACGTTCCGCAGGTCAGACACACAAAAACACGCCTGCGGCTTGTGTTCTGTCTTTGTCCCTCACCATGTGTGTTTCTATGTGGATCAAACATTCCATCACATACTCCTTCAGTCCCTCGATTATTAACAATACAAGATGTTTCTGACAGTGCAGTGAGCATGCCTTTAGGTGTTTAATGTCTTATTTTAATCAAGATTCAGACAAAGTCATCGACACATCTATTTCAGAATTAAACAGTGTTTTCGCTCATCATGATGAACTGATGTTTGTGCTGCCCGGTAATGTTTCCCTGATGCAGGCCGTTCCCCAGACTCCTGTAACAGATAGGGGCATTTATCGAAGATGTCATCCGTAGTGGTAGAGTCACACCGTGGCGAAAAAATACTCTGTCATCTCTATCAATTTTAGATATGTTTGGGCGCGCAAAATGAATATAAGACACTTAATAAATCATATTTCAGCGCCTTCATAGAAAAATTGATTGAGTGAGTTTACTCGGCTGCACAGCCAAGGGGCGCCGTTACGTAGATTGTCCCCTTGTGTGTGTGTGTGTGTGTGTGATAGCTACTCCAGATGAAACATATCTTTTTCCCAGAGATGAAGGTCTGATGGCGTTCCACGCAGGTCAGGCGAATCCAGCTTAGCCGTCTTGATCAGAACAGACAGGAGACAGGAGTTTCTCGGCACGCCAATCCCCGACTCATTAGAGGCGTGCGTACGGCAGGCGTGTCCAAACATCCGTCCCATCCGATCCGTCAAGTCAACCCGTTTCATCTGCATGTCTTCAAGCTTTTCTTTTTTTTTTTTCCTCAAGACAGCATCACCTATATGTTTTCTGTGGTTGCGATGACAGGCGCAGTACGAGCAGCAGACTGTCGGAGCATATGTGGGAGGCAAACAGAGTTGAGCGGCCTAACAGATTAGGTTATTTAAAGTCGCGGGGTTGAAACGGGCAGAGCTGTGGAAGCAGATGTGTCGATGTAAATTACGGAGAGTTCACAGCTGAAATGAGGTGCAGTTCGCTGCGAGGGATACATGTGTGCTCGGTCTTTTATCTGTGGTTTTCAGTTGGTGTTACAGTAAAGATGTGGGGATGTTTTTACTAACTGGTTTTCACTCCACCTCACTGATCCTTGAGTTTCTTGATGCGTGTGACCAATGCAGTTTCATATGTTAGATAACCTCAATGTAATCCACTTTCTCAACCCCAGAGTATACCAAAAGCTTTCATGGATCTTGCAGATGCTCACCACTAGCCCTTTGAGCATTTCTGAATGACTGCACCCACCTCTCTACCCCCCAGATTGTTTGGCACCAAAGCCAGCAGCAAGGCCAGCTCTCCGGGCACGCCCGACTCTGGCAAGTGCCCCTCATTACTGGGCAGCCCCCACGGCACGCTGGCGAGGCAGGCCAGTCTGGACTCGCCCTCCTCCGGCACGGGGAGCCTGGGCAGCGCCGGCGGCCTGAGCGGCGGCAGCAGCCCGCTGTACGGTAAAACCCCAGACCTGTGCACAGACTCCCCGGCCTCCAGTCCGGCCTCTGGCCTCTCCCTGCCCTCCAACGCTCGGCCCTGGCCTGCCTGTAGCTCCTCAGCTGGCAGCAAGGACACACTGAGCTGCCAAAGCATGACCAGTCTGCACACCAGCTCTGAGTCCATTGATCTGCCGCTGGGCCACCACGGGCCCAAGGTCACACGGACCGGCAGTGTCAAGTCCACCCTGTCTGAGGGGTGAGTAACAGGGAATACGATTGGGCTGAATCGTATTCATTGTTTCATTTGACAACAGAGACAAGAAGTGTATCTCCCCACCCTCAAATATAGACATACAATGCAAAGGAAGCCTTAGTTAGAATGAAAAATAAGAAGATTGATAATAAGAATTATCCATTGATCCATGGATTTAAGTTTATTTTGTGGTGTGAAAAAAGAAAAATCCAAATTCAGTAGATACTGTAGTTCAGTTTGGAAGCAGTCCTTCTGGTAGTTTCCCAATATTATATCAAAGCATATAGCTAACGAGTGTTTCTGGGATCATCATTAATAGCATTTAACACAGTCGAGAAAATATTAATTGTTGGTCCAAAGTCACGCCAGAAAAGTACCACAATAGATTTCAATTCATTTCAGACGCTCACTTCCATGAGAAGACTTTACCAGGATGTTTCCATCGTTTTGTCCCCACACTCTGCATGCAGAACATCACAGGACATAGAACAGAGAGGGCACACGTTTACTTTCCCTTACTAGTTTAGCTGTATGTCTCAAAAATGAAACAATTGATTTAAAAATTGCCTGTGTTTTATATTTGTTGTCTGTTGTGTTGTGATGCATTAGTAATGTCTCTGTTTTCTCCATTGCGTGTGTCTTTACATATGTGTGTGTGTGTGTGTGTGTGTCAAAAGTTTGTAAAATGTGACAAAAGTCTTTTTTCTCATGTATCGTAAAAACAAGTGATTTCTGGTGTTCATCTAATTCACTCATCCTTTGTGTTTTTAACAGCATGCCTCTTGACAGAAATACGCTCCCCAAAAAGGGACTGAGGTACAACACATCTGCAGCCAGATACCATTCTCAACTGTTCTTATTTTATTCACTCACATAGATCATACATAGAAATAATCATTCTGATATTAAGTGTACTTTGCATGTTGATGGATATCTATAGCAGTGATTCCCAACCAGAGGGTAAATGTACACCAAGAGGTTGAATGAGGCTATATAGAAAGATTGTGAAGAAGCTTAACCAATTTGAAAAAATATGAAATTGAAATGTAAATAAAACTCCCTCAGACTTCCTATCCTCATATTTGGATATTCCTCACACGACTAAAACTGAATGGTGGAAATAGATAGCTAGCATTATAAAGAATAATCAGTTCTATCTGAAATTGATGGATATATCTTTATAATAGTCAGCAAATGGATAAACATTTTAAACATTAGCCAAAAGAAGGCTAATGGATAGGCTACATTGATTTACAGTATGTAGGTAAAAATGATGGATACATATTTAAAGTAGCTTGTATTGGGTAAACAAAATGGTTAGCTTAAAGTAGTGAATAAACATTTGAAACGGTTAGCTAAAAGGTATCTCTTGCTCCTGTGGGGTTTGAATGCACCTTTTTTTATTAAAGACATTGACTACAGTAAGAAAAACATCTGACAGGGCTGTGGATATACATTTAACAAAAAAAGGTTGGGAACCACTGATCTAGATTAGCAAATGTTGTCATCATCTCAGCAGCATTTACACTGCGTGATCAAATTTCCTGCATAAATTAGACCAGCTATGGATTAAGATGTTTTTCAAAATTGAGTAGTAGTTTTTGACTTTCCAAACACCTTAGTGATTCTGAAGTCCAGATTATAACTCTTTAAGTGATGAAACATTCTAGTGCAGTATGACTGCTGAGATGATCAGAAAGGCATGTGTTGATCTGTTTGTTTGTATGTCTGCTACTTTGTGCATCCTCATCAGATTCCTATCTCGAGCACTGTTAGAAAACGCGGTAAACACAGCTACCATGACAGAGCAGTTCTTCCTCAGCTCCCAAAAATGGACTGAACCTGCTGATAGCATTTCTTCCGTTAGCCGAGGGGGAGAAGTAGAATGGATACTTTGACTTTAGCTGGGACTAAAGGGGCTGAGACAGAAATACCATAACCCATTCATCACAGTGACACAACCTCTGCAGGGAACAACTTCTCCAGCCAATTATGCAGCAGTGCTGCAGAGGGGTTGGATGGGGCATGCTGGTTTCAAACCATTCTTTCATTTCAGCCACATACCGTGCTTTTTTTGGGGCCTAAAAGCATCTGATCTTACACCATACTTTATGCCAGCTGGGTGCGATGTTCAGCGCCGACTGCAGTGTTTTCCTCCTCTGAACATTTTTCTTTTCTGACAACAAATTTTTACGGCTGTCTGTTCACATCTGAAACCAGGCGCGATCTTTAGATTTCTTACAAGACTAATAATCGGCCCCTTCAGTCAGATAAAGACACGCGCTGGTCCTGCTTAAAGGCAATTTGTAAGCACTAAGTAGACAGAGTCAAAAACTGACCCCTGGATTTTTCAGTCAGTTCCATTTCGACTCCAGAGAGCGACGAATGCAGCTGTGTCACACCATTCAACACACTCCGAGACACCCAATCCCTGCTGGGGGAGAACACGAAGCATATGCACTGGGGACTGGAGCAGGGTCAGATGTGACAAGCGTAGTAATGGGGGCGTTGGAAGGAAGACAGCGCTGAAAAGGGATGAGTGCAAACTCAATTATCATCCTCAGAGGATTAAATATGGCCGATTGTCATGCCTGCGATAAGGGGGCCTTGTGTCGCTGAGCCACTTTAGAGCTGGGGAGAGAGGAGACGAACGGCGGCGTCAGTGTGTTTGGCAGCTTTGAGCCGAAGCCGTGTGTGTGTACAAGTGTGTAGATGCATGCATGGGAGCATCTGTGCTATGGCTGCACGTCTTTTTACCATCACATGCTCTGTTATGTAGCTTCATCACCGCAGAGCGTTACTACTGGGACCTCCAAATGCGTCTCTTTCCCGCCTTGAGTTGACCGTGTCTGTGTGGGTTTCAGGTACCCTCCGTCCTCCCGCCAGACGTCTCACGAGGAAGGGAAGGAGTGGCTGAGGTCCCATTCAACAGGGGGGCTTCAGGACACTGGCAGCCAGTCCCCGCTGTCTCCTCCTGGAGCTTCCTGCACCACCACTGGAAAATACCACTACTCCAACCTGCGTAAGTGTATCGTAGCGCTGTGTGCCAAAATCAGCCTGCCGTATGGTTAGATCTGACCTGCCAGATGTTTCAAATTACAAGTCTGATTTTGGCGTTCTGTTCCTCCGTGCAGTGAGCCCCACTAACATCAGCCAGTATAACCTGCCACCAGGCAGCAGCAGCATGAGCCGCTCCAACAGCATCCCTGCCCAGGACTCCTTCGACCTGTACGGAGAGGGTCACCCACTGGGTGGCAGCGCAACCTCCCTCGAGGATCGACCGAGGGCCATCAGCCGCTCGGGCTCCTTCAGGGACAGCACTGACGAAGGTAGGACACACTCTGGGACACACTCTGAGCGCACTGTGTTCCAAAAGTGACCTCAGCACTACGGAGCTGTTAATAATAATTTTAGGGCCACATTCAGCAAAGCAAAGCCCCATCAGTCATTTTAATACCAGATTTAATGAGCTCGCGCTGTGTGTTCGTACTGCGAGTGACTCGGCTGACGGCTCGCTCTGTTCTGATCTTTTTGTGGCTGATGTAAGAGGCTCTGTGATTGCTTCCATATAGAGGTCAGCTTTTTAACAGGCAAATCGTGTTTTTTAACTGCCTCCGTATAACTCTTCACAACTCCCATCATCTGAATGAGTTACCATAGCTGTAAAGTGCTAATCAGTCAGCTGGAGAATAAATAAGAAAGCAATTAAGATGACTTTTTATAACACTCGATAATAACCATCATCATTTCATTGTCAATTTCTTGTTAATTAAACTTTGGTCAATAGTTCTTTCACTGTTAACAAACAATTCAATGCTTTATGAACCATTTATTAAACAAATGTATATTGTAAAGTTGCTATTGATGTTGATAAGCCTTTACAGTTGAAAGGATGGAAGATGGTACGGTCACATCGTCATCTAACTGATGCAGCTTTAACATTCAAGTGTTTTTCTAAACCTTTTTTGTTACTCATTACTCTCCATATCTGCCTACAGTCCATGGCTCTTCCTTGTCTCTGGTCTCCAGCACATCTTCACTGTACTCTGCGGTAAGTGGCCAGCTTTCATTTGACAAATGCATTTGTGGTGGAGTCTCACCGGTACCATCAGTGTTGTTTCCAGACACAGCAGGCGTCTGTTTTCAGTGGAAAAGCTCTGATTTTAACAGCTAAAAGCCCGATATTTCACTAAAGAGTTAACTAGAGACCAAAACAGAGCTTAGAGCTAATTTTTTAAAACTCAGTCAGACAGCTCACACACAACAGTAGGCCAAGAGGAACTTTTGAGGCAGTGAGATTTTGCTTTTCAACGTGAGTTTCTGTGCTAATTTAAAAGGGCTGTATGCAAAAGAGGACCAATTTTAAGACTGGAATATCCAGATTTTTGAAAGCCTTCAGCTCCTCCACGCAGAGAGGCTTTAAATGTCACACACACTCTCTTCCAATATTTTTTGTCCTGTCCCTTCTGTCTCTGTTGAGCTAAAAAAATGACTTTCCATCGCTGTATGCTTCGAACATAACTTTGGCAGATAAGACTCTGGACAAGTGTTTGGTTTCTAATAGCACAGGCGGCGCTCCAGTCTCCACGTTCAGTGAGGCAGCAGATTAGTTTTAGAGAGAAAAGATCGATTACCACCCACCGCCGCCTGTTTCCAATTGAGCTCGCAAAGTCGCAGAGTAGAGGGCTGGATGAATGATGGAGATGGTTTTGTTTACAAAGTTTTCCCTCCGGTCGAATTAATTTGTTTGTTTTGTGGTTATCAAAACCATTTCTTATTTTATTTTCTCTATGATTTTATGCACTTCAGCACCAGTGATATTGTCTGTCACTTTAATCTCATCTGATCCAAATTTGGTTTAATTCTCATCGTCTATGCATTGACCATTTTATCACTTTATCCCTATCCTGTGTGATTATAACACACAGAGCCAATATCTTTCTTAATTCTGTATGCTTCTTCCTTGCAGACAGAGGAGAAGGCACACTCAGAGGTAAGGATGGGCGATTTTCCATCTGTCGGCATGTCTGCTTCCCTTCTCCACCTTCATACTGCACATTCGTACAATTTGCATCTTGAAGCTGCTCAGTGGAGCTGCAGTGCTGCGCTGCTGGCCACTGATCAGCTCTGCCGATGCGGGTGGGGGTTAAGTGAATTGCTCGTACATCTTAGCTCAAGGAGTTTTTACATGTTTATTTTCAATTAGCTGATTTTATTTCTAAAAAATTGACGTCACAACTTCCATGTCACGCGCATGTTTTGCTGCCCGTTTGGTGACTCCTGGCTGTGTTTCAGATGTCTGTATTTACGTTTGTGTGACTTTCTGATGCGGATATCTGTCCGTGTCGATCAAAGCACAAACAGTGATATTCATTCAGATAAATGTGGCCTGTTATGGAGGATCAATTTGAACAAAAAAAGTACATAAATACAACAAAAGTGATGGTGGATGAAATGATTTCAAGTTGTTCAATAAAGCAGTTTAACCCCATGTTGCATTGCTTTTTGTTAGTAGTGAACCTTTGCATTGATTTCATCTTAATAAACCACAAAGCCTTACTGTGCTTCAGTAGCTTATAGAATATGCTCATTGAGAAAACTTACACTATAGCCTACATATGTAATGCATGCCCTGCCCCTTGGCTCTTTTTTTATTTGGCTTCCTTCAACAATCCTGTTTTCAGTTTATCACTGATTCTCCTTTGATTTTCCCAATTTCTCGTTTGATTTTTCTGTTTCTTTTTCCCTGTCCTTGTTTATCAGCGCTTTAAGCTCAAGCTTGGATCAGACAGTAATGGCAAATACACTGTGGGGTTTGTTGTAACCGTGCCAGATGGGTGGAGTTTAGCACTTTGAGACAGCTCACACACTGCAAACTGCCAGTCATGCGCTAAAGTCACCGTGGAGTACCACAAGCGAGCCAGTTCTGGTTCTTCCTCCTTCAAATCTCACTCATATTTGATGTTTCCTGCTTCAGCTCCTGAGACAGGTGACCTACGCATGACTCAAATTCGTTGTCATTCGCTTGACACATGTGTCGCTATGTTGGCACGACAGCAACTTGGCTCAGCGGTGTTGGTATGGAGGACGAGAAAGAACAATGGAAATAAATTATTAACAGGACTTGATTGGAATTCTCAAAATCTTAATCTCCTAAAATGTCAAAACTGTCAATGAAATGTGTTGGAAAGAAGGAGGAAATATGTCCTCTGTCATATGGATTATCTTCAAAAACAGACAGAAATTTGAAACCAAGCATGGAAATCCTCCGTGTGAAGGGAACCAAATCCTTGTCCACTTTGGTAAACTGACACACCTGGCACTCGGCTTGTTTTAGAAAGATTATCAGGTATTTGCAGATACTGTTTGACCCAGGACGGGAATACTCACCTCTGGCTTCCCTGCTCAAGTCTAACCATGACAGAACCAGTGCTGTGGCTTGTGATAACCCCTTTTCCCTCCAGCCACATCAGTACATGCTGTTTGACGGAGGCATGCAACATGGTGTTAATGTTTACTCTTCTCTTTTCAATCAAGGGCCAAACAGTCCAAAATTCCACGGTAATCCCCCTACACTTTGTGTTCACACCTCACCCCAGTGTCTTTTTACACAGCTGTACTATGTAACCGCAGAGTTTTTAACATCAAAGTTATCTACAGTACAACATGGGAGTTGCAAGTTCAACGCCTCTTTGCATTACAATCATAGTTACGTTCCTTGTGTATTCCTCCAAAAGCGTTAACTAGACATTTACCTCTGCACTTTCTTCCCCAACCAGCAAATCAGAAAGCTGCGTCGGGAGCTCGACGCCTCTCAGGAGAAGGTGGCGACCCTGACGTCTCAGCTGTCTGCCAATGTGAGTTTGTTTACTTCAAAAGACACCGTCCAAACAGTCGGCTCATTTGCATTATAACCTGCTGTCAGGGAGCTTTTATGGGAAGCGTTGCCTATCGAAAGCTCTGGAAGGAATATAAATCTTTGAGACGCCCACTAAATCCTTTTCTCTGTGTTTGAAGCCACCCTGCGTGTGTTTAGGCTCTTACTTGTTTGATTTTGCTGGTGTGTGTGCTTTTCCTTAGACGGGGTGTTTTCTTGTGTGTGTTTGTGTGTCTACGGTACAGAGAGGATTGTCTCCTCGCTTTTGTCTCAGCCGGTGGGGGTCTCGGCGAGAACAGGAGCCTCTCCCAAATTCACCCGAGCAGGGAGAATCAAATAGAGGTAGACGGGCGTGGAAAGGGAACAGGGAGATGAGGATAAGTGAATCTAGACTCGAGTGCGTCACGCGTGGGCGAAACAGAGTAAGATACAGAGACCTCCAACCCCAAGACGGAGCTGTCTTTGTGCTCAGATGCAGATGGATCGACGAGCTCCAGTGTGCGACTCGCCTCGCCCCCCCCAACCCTCAATGCCAAGCGCCTGATCAAGCGTGGAGGCAGACGGGGTCTTTGCTTCGGTCCGACGCTTTGATCACAAAGTTGTGCCGAGCTGAGACTCGGGGATACGCTGCAGGGAAACTTGAGGAATAGTAGATGGAGACGTGACTTTGTGTAAAAGTTATGTAGGGACAGTCAGATAACTTTAGCTTCGTTTAGGTCACGTGGATTTACTCGACGGTGAATCTCACACAGCGCTACGCAACTCTAAAGGGGAGTACAGGGGAGACTAGCAGGATTTTCATCATCATCATCATCATCATCATCATCATCATCATCATCATCATCAGCCTGCAATGAATGAGAAAGACGTGATGTAATTCTGCTACAATCTTAAGCAGAGAAAACATTCATGGACTAATCAAGTACGGCTTTTACTTTTTACTTATATACTTTAGTAGCGTGTTTTTTTTTTTGAGTAACAAAATTATTCATAAACACAATTTCTAAAGACTGCTAACAGGGTCACCGAGCATCAAAACAGCAGCGGAGAAGGCTACCATTCTCATGCCTCGCTGTGCCGAGCCATATGCAAACACTTGAACAGCAGAAATCCATATGTGCTTGTAGCTCCGACTCATGGGAGCTGTAACGCACATATGGGAGGTGGGTAGACAGCTGAGTAGGTAGTGTGGAGGCTGGTGGAGAAAAAAACTACTGGAGCTGCATCACACTGTATCGACATGACAGCATGGTGGGCTGCCGGTGCTATAAGCTCATCTCGTCCCCGCCTGCAGTCCAGAACGAGACACCCGCTGTGACGTTGCTTAATCATTTATGTACCAGAACACATGTACAAAAACCTACACGTAGATATTTGGCTATACAAGACTCCCATAGCACACATACTGTCAATGACAATGCTCTGTCTTTTACACTCACACTGAGGCTTTGATTGCAAGGATACGTTTCAGATTGTCACCACGGAGAAAAAAAAAACTGGTATTTTCAAAATGTCAGCTTCTCAGGAAGAGAACAGCATCTTTCTTCCCCAATGTGATATTATGTAACAGTAACTTCTTTGCCATTTAGTCCGTAATACGTTTATGTAAAGGTGTGTTAGCTAAAAGGTCGTTTCGCTCGGGTTGCGACTTCGACTTGCGTTACATATTTGACCTTATCTTGTGAATTTAGAAAGAGCCTCGAGCATCCAAATGTCAAAATGTTCTCAACCTGCAGATCAAAATTGAAGTCATTACAATGTTAGAATGTATTTTAAGAGCACAGACGGAGGATCAGTGAGTGATTTGATGAGGGAGGACGGCAACTCCATTGTTAGCAAAATGCCCAAATTGTATAACCTGCCACCCCTCCCTCCATCCCCTTATAGCATAGAGAGGAGTGGGCTTACTTTACCTGGTGACTTAAGGATTACTTACAGCTTCTGATCTGATTATCTGTTTGTTATCGAATTTGGATCTTGATTTAGAGCGTGCAGGTGTGTCAATACCCGCGGCACGCTGTCATAGAAACTGACTCCCATTGCAAACATATTTGCTGTCGCGCTGTCATGTCGGATTAATTGCACTCCACAGACGTCATTTTGATTAACTGCGTGTTTGCTTTTGGCTTTGTTCGATCAAAATGGAGCAGAATTAGCAAAACCAACATCCTGTCAGAGGGATTAGGAGAAGAACTGATGCCCAGTCGGTGGGAGTATTGTACGACTCAGTATTTTTTTCTTCCCCCGGTCTATTTGCGGGGATTCAGCCTGGTCTGACATTAAATCAGGTTTAAAAGTTCACACAGGCACCCCCTCCTCCCCTCTCAGTCTCCTTCCTCTTTCTACTCACCCTTCACCGTGTCACCCTGACCCTGTCAGCTCAGCCTGCCCTACCCCTCCCTGTCTTCTTACTCTTCTCCTCCTCCCTCATTTTGGCTGTATCCCCTCCCCTTCTTGCTGTGGTGTTTAAATAATGTAGCCCAGCAGTAGGTGCTGGCTTAGACCACTGTAGTCGTGACTGTGCCATCCATCTTGCACCAACGCATAATCCATGAGATGTCATCCGCATCTTTATCGGTGCCGCCTGGCAGCACCAACACCGACAACTTCGCCTCCAGTTCATTGGTTTGGCCCGCCGTCAACCTCCACCCCAGCGTCCAGGATCAGGACGACGGTCAGAAAAACCGGGGTTCAGGGGCTAAGCGTGGCTGCCTGGGCCGGGCCTCAGGGGCAGGACAGATGGGTCGGCCGTGGGACGCGTTCGAGTCTGGTCGGCGCCTCCTGCGGGGAGGACAGGTGGGCAGGGGGTGTCGAGTCGGAGCTCACAGGTGGAGTTGGAAAGAGATGTGGGGCTGGAGAGATGAGTTGGAACAGTTGGCATTTCGAAAGGTCAAGACCTTCTCTGATTCAGCCAGGGACACAGAGTGGAAGAGGCAGTACAGGGTGCTACCGTGTGTGTGTGTGTGTGTGTGTGTGTGTGTCTGTGCTTCTAGATTTATGAGGTTCATACGTCCTCAAAATGTAGAAAAAAATAGGAATCTTCTCATGTTGATGCTTTGGACTGGATTGCAGATTTAAGAACAGATGCTGTTCATTTAAGTACATCAAAGTTCTCACAAGTATAATGATGCAAATTTGTATGTGTGTGTGCATGTGTGTGTGTGTTTGTGTTGTTCAGAGATTGTCTGATCTGTCTGGGCACGCTGCCCACCTCTGTGTGACACACCAGGCCTGACAGGTGTCTCAGGGTCTCTAGCTAAGGAGGGAGGATGAGCTGGCAGTACACACACACACACACACACACACACACACACACAGATTTTACAGATTTGCACAAGGAAACACAACCATGAACATAAGGCTTCAGCAGACATCCAGACATAAACATATATTCAAAAAACACATGCACTGACAAATCCAGATACACATCCGGACACACGCGCAGCAGATGGCGTGACGTCGCCGAACATTTGCCATTCTTCAGCGCGTCGCCTCTGCATCTTCAGGTGACGGAGGAAGTCAGGGAGGGAAGACCTTCTTGATCTGTGTGTCTCTGCATCTTTCCCTCAGCGCTGACTCTTTTTTGATAACAAATAGTGAATATGTGATGGTAAATTCACAGCAAAGATGCAACAGTGAAGTCATATAAGACGCTTCTGACAAGTTCCCTGTTCGAATGAACCGTTCTGAACATGCTTGATATGAACTTGTCCTTGAAATCTGCGAGTGACTGAAGCTGACGGCTGTCTTCGTGTCTCTGCGCAGGCTCACCTGGTGGCAGCCTTCGAGAAGAGCCTGAGTAACATGACCTGCCGCCTGCAGAGCCTCACCATGACCGCGGAACAAAAGGTACAAGAGCTTAGTCCTGGATGCTGAAATGTACTGCATATGAACTCCATGGCGAAGGGATTACAGGGAGGAGAAGTGATTAGAAACAGGCAACCATTTGACACTGGGAGAGTGCGGCTGAAAGTAACAATGAGGAGGTCGGTGGTTCTGGATTAATGGACATTTTTATCTTTAAGGTTCAGTTCCTGACTCGTGTGAAAGGTTTCCTACTGACATTTCCATTTTCACACGCATTTTTTCTGATTGAAGTTTTAGTTGTTGCCTGAATATTTCTCTAACTTTACTCTGAACTTAAACCAAAGTTGTTTGACTCGCCTAAATTACCAATCTTTTTGCTTCACAGGCAGGTAAAAGTGTCCGAATGGTTCAGCATATACCATGAACCTAAGCCGCAAAAAACAAATTAAAACCAGTGAACCCTGAGAATTCTTCCACATTTGTCTCCTTAGTCGACCTTTTACCGACAGGAGGTTTCAGAAGAGCTCTGCACTGAAGCACTGATCACATAGAAGCAGCAATATATTCATAGATATGTCCCTACCCCAAATTATGAATGCTTCCCTCTGTTCACACATCCACACACAGGCAGAATGCTGACAAGCCTTGGCAGCTTCTTAATCCTCTATAAATTAAAGCAGACTGGGATCTGGTGGGATGTCTTTGTTAAACAACTTTTAATTAAAGAAGAAACCCTATCTGCAGCCCGCAGTGGGTTTTCGGGCGAGGCAGAATAGGAGACTCCCTCTATCTGATCGTGTTGGTTCAACAGAGTGGAGCTTTTTTTCATTCTGAGCAGGTGGTGCCGGGATTGGGCGCAAACCCCCCAGGGGACTCCTATCTTCTTCAAAATAACCCACCCTTCGTTTTTGTCTCTCGTTCCCTCCCGCTGATAGCGCTCTAATTGCCAAATGTATGAATTTGTTTCCAGTGACGCTGCTCTTCTGTCGATTTCCACACATTTGGCCAAAAGAGGAGCAGTTTTTGGTGCGTCACCCTCAGTTTAAAAACCCACTCTCTCTTTCCAGGAGTCTGAATTGGCCGAGCTGAGGGAGACGATTGAAACGCTGAAGACCCAGAACACCGACGCCCAGACTGCCATCCAGGTGGCGCTCAACGGCCCGGACCACTTACACAAAGGTACTGAGGAACCAGCAGGGGGTGTTGGGCCAAACTCAAATGATCTGATGTTCTGAGGCGGCCTTAACTGCCTTTCTGTTCCATGAGTTGATGCATTTTTAGCCTGATTGGTCCCTGGGGGAATTGAGCCCCCTCATACTTGAGGTGTTTGTGCTGCATAGGTCAGTTTTAGAAAGCCTTGATTAGCCGACCTGAATCAGATGTGTAATCAATTTCGTGATATGACCTTTTCAAGTATTCAGTCTCCTCATAGCTGCTTATTCAAGCTGAGTTGACTCCACATAGCAGTAACATAACACTAAAGTATTCACTGTTAAAACTTACAGGAAGGGGCGGCCATTAGCTCAGATGGTAGAGCGGGCGTCCCATGTACAGAGGCTTTGTCCTCGCTGCAGAGGCCCCAGTAGCCTTGGGCCCTTTGCTGCGTGTCACCCCCCGCCCTCTCAACTTGTTTCCTGTCATCTCTGAAGCTGTCCTATCAATAAAGTCATACAAAGTGTATTTACATTGAGGGATTATGTCTTCATGTAGTTGTTTTAACAAACAATTCACAGGAAACTATGCCCACATGTAAGACAGATAAATGATTGGGCGGCTTGGTCTTGTTATTGGAAGGTCGCTGGTTTCGATTCCCCTGGTCTGCATGTCGAAGTGACCTTTGGCAAATTACTGAACCCCAAAACTGCTCCTGATGTGCTGGTAGGCACCTTGCATGGCAGCCACCACCATCAGTGTATGAATGTATGTATGAATTACTGTAAGTTGCTTTAGGCAAAAGCGTCTGCTAAATGCTAAACCTAAATGTAAATAAATGTATAATTAGATAGATTTTGTGTATTTCATTATATTTTATTGATCTCAAGCTGGGAAATGCTTATGTCACAGTTAAGCAAAGTTTTATTTGTAAAACACAGGCTGGCTTTTATTTTGAAGTGGCACCAGGAAATACACCACGTTTATTTCACTGTCATTAGTGATCATTCGTTAAAAATGTGTGTGGAAAACTACTCACCATTAAAAGAAAAGACACTGTCTGGCTGTGCTGTATTTCTGACTATCTCAACAAGTGTTTGCTTTAATATTTGATACCACCAAAACATTTTGGTATAGCCGTCAGCCCTATGGGTCTTTTTCGTCTTTTCGGTGCTTTAAGGAAGATCTTGTCTGTCGTTTCCAGACCTGCGGATTAGAAGGCAGCACTCGTCAGAAAGCATGTCCAGTATCAACAGTGCAGCCAGTCACTCCAGCATGGGCAGTCTGGGCAAGGACGCCGAGGACAAAAAGAAGAAGAAGAAGAGCTGGGTGAGTGGAGAAACTTAAGAAACTGCCGGCATCGTAAGAGAAACACTGCAAAGAAAGATTGGAACAGATATACGACTGCTCTTCTGCACAAAATGCCAGAAAATCTAAACAGCAATCTGCCGGTCCCTCCAACGATTATGCAACTCAGGTTTCTTCATCTCAGACCTATCCATCTGGTTGCAGCAGACATCAGAAGCCTTAGAGTTTTACATTTAGTTTTCTAGCCATTGTTTAGGAGGTGGATTTGGTGGTGAAAGCCTTTTAATTCAAAAACATATGAATTTTTCAGTAGCCGTAAAGCTATTTGGAATATATTCTATATGCCTGTATTTAGAGATTAAATGTCTTCTTTACATAGATAAAGGCATTTCCATGGATTAATGAAAAAAAGCTTATTGTACTGTTGCACCCACTGAAAGAGCTTCAAAAGCAGCTAACTGCCTCACGTTTTTAAACCGCAATACTTTTTAAATACAGTTTTAATGCTTTGATTTGTATTTTCATTTTTCCTTTCTTCTTTCATCCTTTGGGAAATTGGTGTTAATGTTGGTGTTTGTGTAACTGTGTACAATCGGTCCAGTTTCAAACCAGTACTTACTTTCTTACTGCAAGTGTTGTTTGTGTCTGAAGTTGGAGGCAGAACATGTTGGGCTTCCCACAGGTCATCTGCAAAATTCGTAAAACCCCCAATCATGTCTCGCTCAACACCGTCAAACCCCTGTTGCTTGGTTACAGTGCTGAGAAGGTGTAAGCTGAGAGGCTGAGGTACCATCCAGCTGAGAGCGCTACCAGAGGGTCAACCACCCTGCAATTACAGCTTGAGACACACTTCAGATTCGTTCACAACAGCATGTAAATTAGCTTGGAACGAAGCAAAGTGGCCACTAACATCATGGATGCTGGAGTTCAACTTAAAACCAGAGCAACAGCTGCCCAGAGGTTAGAGAAGTGCTGGTTGAATCTCTGTTCCAAGTGGAAAAGTCTGGACGGAAGAGAAACACTCTCACTTCCCTCAGTATCGACTGTTTGAGGGCTCTTAATCGCCCTCTCGTTACTCAACTAGACTTGGCCAAGTTTGAAAGTCTAAGATGCATCGTTATTTCCCCAAATATTTCACAGAGTTAATTTTTAACTTCTGTTTCCTTTTGGGAAAACTTAGTTTCTTTGATGGCTAAAGTGTCCAAGATGTACGAGCCTCTTTCATTTGCTTTATGCAGTGCCAATCTCCTATTTCCATTCCTACCAGGCACTGGGTTCACAAATACCCACAAATCAGAGCAACAAAGACAAATTATCTAAAAATGCAATACACAACCCCAGAGCTCACTCTCTTCTCTCTGATTTCACTGTTCTCTGCTTCGCTATGCAATAGCAGCTCAGTGTCCCTGGCTGGAGAGCTGTTATTTGCTGCAGCCCCCTGAGTCAGACAGATGACATATTAGAAGTTCCGTCCCCGCCAAAGAGCGCAGAGCCAGAGCCAGTTTTCAGTCTCTGCTGCAATGCAAAACTCCTGCCCTTGAAATGCATGCTAACAGCTAAAAAGTTCACCACTGAGAGTGACACCCTAGCCTGCTATGTTAAGTGAGACCCCCAAAAAATTCAAGTCAGGCTCATGAATACAAATCAATCCCTTATTTAAGCAGTAATTAATTATTCATTTGCATAAATTGTGCCTCAGCGCATGCATGGGTGGAGACACGGACAGAGTTGAGCTGAGGTTACTGAGGAGTAAGTGAAGAGTGGGCAGAAAAGCAGCAGATCATGCTAACAGAGCGACACAAGAGGATGAAAAAATGATTAGTGTCAATAAGGCTGGGACTCTGTGCCGGCAAGCATCTGACCTGCTGAAGTAGCTTTAAAGGATCAATTTGTAAGATATGGCCAGAATTTTAATTTAAAACATTTAGTAATGAGCTAACATCAGTTGTAAAGAAACAACGGTGTTGATGTTATGTCAAAGATGTCTATGTATTCTGTTGCAGAGATGTCTACTGAAGTTAGCATGTTAATCAGCTGGTCCTCGTCCATCCTGTCTCGTAGTAGCACTTTGTACCAGCAAGAGTCTGATATCCCCTTTGTATTCAGCTGGGAGATGTATGTGCATTCACTACTCATTCTAATAAGTAAACAAACTCACAAAATGTCAAGAAAATACAATGAAAATGAAACTTCACCACTCTGGTTTGGTCAAATAAATCCACAATTATTTGTCGGAGCAGCTGTAAATCGCCTCCTTATTGTATCCCTGTTGTTTTCAAACTGGCATCTGCCGATCTCAGAGTTCAGTCCCAGTCTTGTGTCCAGCCATGGTCACTGGGAGGCCAGTTGACTGAGGCCAGTTGACTGAGGCCGGTTGCCTGCGCTGACTCTTCCAGTCATCTGAGGTCGCTGCGTGGGCAGTCAACTAATAGGGCCACTTAGCGTCATGGCTAACTGAGCTACTTGCTAACGGCAGCCAGTCGCTACAGCTAAAGATAGCAACAGTAAAGAGTAGCAAGTCCAGTACAGTGAGCAGAAGAAAGCGGTTATGCTGCTCCCTATAGTTTTGAAGCTACCTTAAAATTCTGGCCATTTCTTTCCAAATATATCATTAAATAGGATAGGGACTGAAGACTTTCTGTTGATGGCTCAACATTTAATGCTAACATTACATTAGTGGTCGCGTATGTGGGCCAAACGATTTATCCTGTAAAATCCATCCTTTCCCAGAATGCACTGGGTGGTGTAACTGTTTGAATTTATTTGCTTGAACTTGAATGTATCTTGTTTATGTGTTCTGTTTAGTATGATGAGGGCCCTACTGATTTTATCCAACATCTTGTACTACGTACTTTTTACTGTCTATGCTTGTTTGGCGCTGTAAACTGCTTGCAAACAAGATGCACTTTAAAACAATATCAGAAAACATCGTTGTTTTGCGATGTCACTACCAACCAAACTGGCCTTATTGCTATCTGCGCAAAAATAGTAATTGTATCAGACACATTTGCAGCTTTTTGCTCCAATCACTCATCATGAGCAGGGGTGTGTGTTTGTGTGGCTTAACGCTGGGTGTGTTCTGCGTCTTCAGGTGGCTGATTCCATCCCGGCTCAGGTCAGTGGCTCCCAGAGTGTCTTCTGTATGTGTGCTGTGGTTGCCCCCCCCCCTGCGCTCCCTTATTTGGTCCTCTTTCTTCCCCCTCTCAGAGCAACCTCTTCTATTCCTTTACTGGAAACGTCGGCATGGATAGGGCAACCCTCCCCTCCCCTGCCCCCTTGTTCCTCCCTCCTCCTTCTCCTCCTCCCTTGTTCATTTTGATTGCCTGTTCAGCCTTATTTTTTTAGGGTCATTAAAAAGCCTCATCACATGTTCTCGCTTTCATTTCCATCTCTACTTACGGCCTTGCTTTTTGCCTCCCTCTCTACCCTAAACCAGACAGTGACCATTGCTTGGAAACAGCACGGCGTGACTTCCTGATCTGGCAGGATGTGATGTCACCAGAGCTGACATGTTGTGACTGTGGAGGATCGGTGGGTGGCGATACTGACGCCTTTGGCCTTGTGTGTTTTTGTGTCATCTGTTTTACAGCTACGCAGCTCCTTCAAGCAGGCGTTCAGCAAGAAGAAAACCAAATCCCAGTCGGCCCATGACGAGATGGAGGAGATGACCGACTCCCTGCCGTCCTCGCCCAAGCTGCAGCACGACAACAGGCAAGGCAGCATCGCCACGCTGCGCTCTTCGCCCTCCACCACAGAGTGAGTTTTTACACGCGCATCCACTCTTACATTCACGTATACACAGGTAATTCTCTCCCCTTGTACATACACTGAAAAACATGTAGTTAGCTGTTTTGTTCCTTCTTCTGCTCTATGTCTAAATTCTCTTCACTGTTATGTTTTTCTTTTCGTTCAAAAATATCCTTTAATCCTCACCTCACTGTTCTTTAACCTCTTCTCCCGACCTCTCTTCATCCTTTTTCTTTAACGTCTCCCCACCTGCTATAGCAAGTGCGTTTGCGATAGCAAGTCCTCCCCCATTTGGACGCCAAAGAAAAAGCAAAACGGTCACATGGTCTACAAGCACAGATCTCGGTAACAGGCGCTGTGTGGCATGCTCCCAGGGAGTGTGTGTGTGGTGGGGTGTGTTGGTGTGACTTTCTTCTGCATCTTAGTGCCATAATCAGCTCAGCATGTCGGAGGTTGGTCCGCTAACTGGACCACGACCTCTGAAGTGATGTAGCAGTAGGTTGATTAAAGGATGAAAAGAGAAAGAAGTAGTGATTCTCTGACTCATACCAGGAAGTAATGGCTCTGTGTCACTGCCAAAGGGATGACATGTGGCCATTTTGCCAACAAGCATGCACGTACTGTACACATCTGCTGAGCCGTGTGGCAGCTGGTGAGATCTTTTTTAGGATGGCATTACTCAGGGGCATGTGGACACGAATGTCACACTTCATGAGTGTGACAGATTCTTGTGCAAAATAGCATCTAACTGTAGTTGTTGTGATCTCTGCCTGTTAAGTATGAAAAGAACTAAATCACATCACGGGTCCGCTCCCCCAGCACCTTCTGTATATCTCATGCTAAAAGAGGTCTTCGATACAACTGCAACTTTTATACTGTAGTTGTTCATTGTGGGATTTGATCCTCAGATTGCTCGGCTGGAAAAATAATGAAAAATTGAAAATGGGAAGGATTCGCTGTCCCAAATGTCCCAGTTCCTCATTCACTTCCATGTTGTACCTGCAGTTCATATCACTGACTCCGGCTTCCCTCTTAACTTCAGCTCTGTTTCCTTTAAGTGTGTGTTATTTCTCTCTGGTGTGTGTGTGTGTGAGTGTTTGGCATAACCCTCGAGGTGACCCCCTCCTCCTCCCTTTGTGTAATCCCGGTTGCAGGCTGTGCGAATGCACCGAAGCAGAGGCTGAAATCGTCCTCCAGCTGAAGAACGAGCTGAGGGAGAAGGAGCTCAAGTTGACAGACATCCGCCTGGAGGCGCTCAGCTCCGCCCACCACCTGGACCAGATCCGAGAGGCCATGAACCGCATGCAGGTGAGATCGCACTCTGCGGCTAAACGCTGGCCAAGTTTGTCCTGACTGAGCAGAGGGCATCTATTTATGTTTGACACAGGTCAAAGCGGACAAACATGCAGAATTGCCCATTTGTCAGGAGATCATGGTGGTGAAGAACTCATTCAAATCGTCTTTAGCTCTGTTTGCCATCAGTCATGTTTACCCTTCTTGTATCTCATAGAGAGATAAACCATCACTGTGTCTGTCCAGTTTATTTGGGCTAAGGTGCTGTGTTTCTCCCCAGAGGCCCTGGAGCCTGACAGCTACCAGTTAGGAAGTTAACAATGCATTCAGTAGATGGCTGACAGGGCACCAGCGGGGCACCAGGAGGGCTGAAGGCAAACTAGCTGATTACACATACACACATACAGTATAAACAGACACACACTAACACAGAGCCACTTATACATATTTCATCTTTTCACCTAATATAACTGCTGCCAGTAGTTCATGATAATATTATAGCCCTTCATTCTCTCCAGGTGGTCAAGAAAACCTGACAAAACTAAAAACTACTGTTCCCAGTCACCTCTAAACCCAGCAAAGATAGTTCAGGTTCACACTCCAAAATGAGTGAAATGGGGAAATAAGTTTGATTTATAGTATCAACATAATAGATATTATGGGGGAAAAAACACCTGTCTGTCTTGTTAATATGTAGCTGGACCCAGCAGCAGCTTAGTTTAGCTTAGCTTAGCTTTGTGTAAAGTCAGCAAACCATGCTTTATCAGTAGGTAACAAAATCCTCATATCAGCACCTGTAATGCTCACCAATAAAGATGTTTTAGCTCTTTGTTTAAACTGTGCAGGAATCTGTTGTGAAATAACGAGAAAAACATCTTCTCTTCCCTCCTCCCTTTTTTTTTCTGCCTGCTCTGAATGAGGTCTAAATTAGGGGAGGTTATTAAAGAGGATGTGAGTCTGTATTGTTTGTCTCTGATAAAGACGTACCTGGCATCGTAACGTTACCTTCAATAAAGTTTGTTGCCTACACCCATGTGCTCCAGTATACTTCAGACCTTATTTCTGAAGTCTTCCCTGAAATAATTTCACTGTTTGTTTGCTGGGCCAGTAACAGTGTAATGTAATGTTGTCATTTTTTGACCTCAGTTTTTGTACAGGTTACACACAAAATAATTATTGTGTTAATTAGTTTGCTTAGTTAAAGAGTGATGAGGTGTATTTTTTACCTTTGGACAGAACCAGGCTAGCTGTCTCCCCCTCTTTTCTGTTTTTATGCTAAGCTAAGCAAACCGGCTGCTGCTCCAGCAACAATTTAATTATTAACCTTATTCATTTTATTATTAAAGTATTTCCCAAAATATCCACTATTCATTAAAGGTCCGGTGCATAGGATTTAGTGGCATCGACAGTGAGGTTGCAGGTTGCAACCAACTGAACACCCCTCGTCCCTCTTTAGAGCCAGTGTTAGGTTTGTCCATTCTGGGCTATTTTAGGGGTAACCCTTAGTCTCAGCTGATAATACACACATTAAAACATAATCATGAAAATTATATTCCATTTCTGCCCATAAAATCCTGTACACTGGACCTTATAATGGGAGAATACCGGACACTGTGACTTGCCTGCTGGCTTTCTGATCATCACAAAGCACACTGAGCTGTACCACCTCCAAAAGTGGCAACTAATAAATGACTTTCAGTGTCTCTTTCTTAAAGTGAAGGTGAACACGCTTCGGGAAGGTGGAATGAAATTGTTTAATTGCCCATGAGGCCGTATAAAAAAGATAGGAAAGTTTCTCTTCAAATACACATATTAGATTTATTCATAGAATTCCTATTCTTGTATTGCAATGAGGCGCCACCCATCAGTTCAGAGAATAATGTTCAGAGGTGCTGCGTCATTTCCTATTCTTAAAAGAGGTACATGTTCAGAGAACATCACCATAAATGTCTCTGTTGAGTGGATCTTTGTAGATTTGGATTGCCTTGTCTGTAGAAGCCTGTAGTCTCCGTTCAGATCCGGGGATCATGTTCGGCTCCTTATCTGAGACTTACCCTTCAGTTCAAAGAGAGCCTTGAAGATCAGAATCCCACTTACAGCCCATAACTCCACTAACACTGATTCAGAATAACAACAGTGACCAGCGTAAATGGAGGAAAATGACCGTCAGACTATCACTTAGTCTTTTTCATTCTTTTGTCATTGAACAGAACGAGATTGAGGCTCTGAAAGCGGAGAACGATCGCCTCAAGTCCAGCGGCAACGCCACGCCGACAGCCACGCCCATCAAGACGGCCCGGCCGCCCTCCGAGACCTCCAGCACGTCCTCTTCCTCCTCGCGTCAGTCTTTGGGGCTGTCGCTCAACAACCTCAACATCACAGACACCATCATGTCAGGTCAGTTCAGCGTCGGCTCTGGTGTCTGCAGCAGCGCGTTGATCTGAAGTGTCCGTGCAGCAGTGAGTGTGGGAGTGGTGGGAGTGAGTGAAATAGACATAGTGCCTTGAGAAACTAAAAATAATACATCCGTGAATGCTTTTACCGGCCAATCAGGACTGAGCATTCAACAAAATACACCAGAAATATTTTCTTGTTTTGGGACAGGTTGTTTTTTTCTTTCAAAGCTGTTGGCAGGTGCGTTCAGCTAATAAGAATTAAACCTCCGAGTGTGCCATTGTAAGTGGCATGTTCTTATGTCTCGTTAAGCTGTAGGACATATTTTATGGTCCGCGGCAACTCTCAGGGCAGAAGTTTTTTTTCCTGTGGCATCAAGTTGGATTAGCTCTCTCTGTACTTGCCTCAATAGATGCGAGAGAATTGTGTTTGCCGAGAGAAATGATCCGGAGGAGCCGCATGAAATTATGAAATAGCTGCTCTCTCTACAGCGAAGGCTCACAACACAGCAGGAGCCGGTTACACACACACACATACGCACACATGAACCCGCTGGAAGTCTCTCCAGGCCCGCTCCGTTTGAGAAGTCAAAGAGTTCCGTCCCTCTCACTTGTCCCGTAATTAACATAGAAGGCACAACTCTCTCCGAGGACTCGGGCCCTCATTAATTGATGGGGGGATGAGCCGAGAGCAGTGACGCGTGGGAAGACGAGTGGGCCAACGGGCCGTTATCACCCCAACACAGAGCCCTCAGCTAAGGGAAGCCAGCCGAATACAAAGTACCCGCCCTACCCTCTCCAAAACGGAGTCTGGGAAAAAAGAGAATGAAGAGAGACTTGTGGTGGGAGTTATCAAAGGTTAAAGGTGGCAGGAAGCCGACAAATAAGACAAACTTGCACAAAATAGACACACAGCTGCAGACGAACTGGAGTGAGGTCTACTCGCTGCAGTTTTGTGAAGCTTGTTAAGTAGTTGCTCATAGTTTAAGCTGCTATAATCATTATTTGTGGATGGATCATATATTGTACTTGACTCATTGTAACAACCCCACAAAGAATTTTTACCTGACACTGCAGTTGCCCTCATCTCCTGAGAGTTGTAGCATCTTTCAACTTCTGTATTTTAGTACACTCTCACCGCTCTTACAGTGCTGTTTTCTTTTGCAGAAAAAAGCGACATCTTGCCTTATTCGTCTCAAAAGTCTTTGTCTCTCTCTCCCTCAGATTGTACTGTATTTAATTTCCGAGCACACGCCCGATCTTACATTACCATTCTGAGCACTCGCTATGAAAACATTGATTAAATGTAAAACTCATTATCACATGAAAGAAACCCATTAGCTCTCCTTTACTTTGGGCTCTGTTTGTCCATTTCCAGCTGTAATTTGCCAGCAGGCAGAGTTTGTTTATAATGAATCAAATCTCTGACAGATTAAAGTTGGTTGCGTTTCCTGACAGAAGGTTTTGCTTTCAGATATCCTGCTAGACGACAGCTACGAGGGCAACCTACGCAAAGAGGGCCGCAGTGTGCGGATAGTGGTGACCATCAGCAGCGGGCCAAAAACAACCAAGGTTAGTGTAAGATGACGTCCCCTTATTTCTCCTTTCACCAAGTAAAACCACTTTAATCGTATTTGTTCTGACTGCTGTGTTTTAAATGAACTCTTCAGGGCACACAAACCCAGGATTACCTGATTGGGTCGATAGGTGTGAGCGGGAAAACCAAATGGGATGTCCTGGATGGAGTAATCCGACGCCTCTTCAAGGTAAACACGCCGTTGCCTTTTTTATTACGCGCATTCTTCTTCCTTTTCAAAACCTGGTGTCCAAATGACCCACAATGCAAATTAGCTATTGAATGAATCACTAGCCCCATTCACACTGCCGTTTGGATGCGGCTTTAATGCGCCAATTCCCCACCTCCGTCTCAGTGTGACCAGTGTGTACCTCCAGAGGCACTGATACGCCTCTGGAGGTAGTATCAGGGACGCAGTATTGGTGAAGTGAACAAGTGTGGACTGATAAGCCGGCTGCACATATCGAGGGCATGTCGGTCTGGTAACTGCACAGGTTCCTTCACTCAACTAAATAAAGAGAAATGTCCCACAAATTTACGTTACATGACCAAACAAAAGTAACGTAGTAACTGTAACTGTCTTTGACAACTTATATGAGAAAAATAATACCGCAGATATACATGGAGAAGCGACTCTTCGTCACATTTCTGCCTGAAAAACAGCGTCTGTCACCGGCAAAAGACTTTAACTTACTAAGCGTTTGTGTTCAGAATAAATCTCTGCAACGGTCAGACCTCCAGATAGAGACTTCAGTGAACTTTCCCCCAGAAAACAGCCTCCATCCCTGTGAGTCAGACAGCGTCCAGATTACTAATGCCGATTATTTGATTATGTAATTTAGAGCGAAAAACGTAACTTTGTCACTTCCCAGGATGTTTGGTAGGTCAGGATCTCAATCACTTCACATTATAACAGCATCCATAGGATTATAAACTGTCCACGGGTTTAGATTAACAGGAAGACAGTGGGGAAACACCTTGACAACACACCGACGTCATGATCATGACGTGGACCGTCATGCCTCTTTAGGAGCCACAGTGCCGGCTTTCTTTCTGAATTACACAGCGGTTCGTCTTTAAGGTGGAGATGCTTCCCGTGTGTGAATCACCATCGGCGGAGAATTGGCGACCCGCCGCTGCGGCGTTAATGCGCCTTCTCCTGTGTGAAAGGGGCTACTGGAGGAAATTTATCAGATTACATGCAGCTTCTTCTGGAGCCATGAAAAGGCTTTTTTTCCACATAGGCAGTAGTTCTCCCCAAGACCTGTAAATACACTTTAATGAGTAAAATAAGTGGAGTTTGCCTCTTAGTTATCCATTCTGTAGCACATTTTAATGATAAAGAAAACAAATGCTACCAAGCAACTACAATTAAAAGGCGCTGAGACTGAATCAATTGTTTGCATTTGTCTAGTTTTAATTACATCAAATGCTGTACTCTGCTGAACTGAAAAAGCGCTTCTCAGTCTCAAATTGAAAAGAAACAACAGGGGAATGAATGCACTCATATTACAAACTCTGTATCCACAGAGCCACACTGTGGCTTGTGTTTGTTAAAGACATTTTATTCCACTTGAGTGCCTGGATTTAGATTCTGTACGCCATCCTACCCTTTGGAAGAAGGCAGACTTTTTCATCTTTGAAATTAGTTGAATCCTCTGAAGTTAAATCAGCTGAATGTGTGACAGGTGCATTGGAGGAAGCCACAATAAAACCTCCTGCACGCTGCTTCCAATACTGCCTGTAGATTCATTTGTTTACAATGCTTTGGTAAGCTCAACTTTAATCGAGTATGTTAAATCATAGAAACCATCATCGGCTTTGTGTGTAAATGGTTTTGCGTCTGTCATTTTGTGTAAGATTCACAGACACACACGGCTCCACTGTCAGTTTGAAAATGTGCGCAGGAATCACAGTCTATATTTAAGCGCAATCAATAGTGCGATTCTTCAGCGTCCTCTCGCCCCTCCCTCCCTGCAGGAGTATGTGTTTCGGGTGGACCCTCTGACCAGTCTGGGTCTCAGCTCAGACAGCATCGTCTGCTACAGGATGGGCGAGGTGGTTCGCTCCCACGCCTCCGAAGTGCCTGAGCTGCTGCCCTGTGGCTACCTGGTGGGCGACAACAACATGATCAAGGTCAACCTCAAAGGTATGAAGAAACATGGAGTTTCTATTTCAGGATTACAGTTGGTTTAGAAACCAGGTTGGGATTCTCAAGTAAAGTCTTTTGTAGTAATTGGTAGTGAACAAAATGTATTTTATTCCATTCTTTCCCTACTCTCCTCTTTCTAGGTGTGAAGGAGAACAGTATCGACAGTCTGGTGTTTGACACGTTGATCCCGAAACCCATTATCCAGCGGTACCTCAACCTGCTGATGGAGCACCGTCGGATCATCCTCTCAGGACCCAGCGGCACCGGCAAGTCCTTCATGGCTGCCAAGCTGGCGGAGTACATCATTTCCCAGATGGGGCAGGAAGTGACGGAGCACAACGTGGCCAGCTTCAACGTGGACCAGAATTCCAGCAAGGTGGGATCAAGATGGATTCAGACATGGCAGTTTGGGATTTTGGGTTTGTTGTGGAGGCGACTGTCGTTTGGTTTGTTCACTCTCACCCAGTTGGCCTTTTCTGGAGTACTTATGCTTTAGTTTTGTGTCTTCCTACATCCCCCAGAATGCAACAACCCAGAGGAGAGTGATGTGTGCATCAAAAGAGAATCACTAAACGGATTTAGTTTATTTTCATTGGCCAACCTTTGTTTGTTTGTTTCATGTGATCCCAAAAAGCAGTTTTTTATGTATTGGTTGTTGAATTGGAAGTGGTTTTGGATTGATCACTGACTGCCTCCTTGGTGGAGGTCCGAAAGCATTTTCTAATTAATTAGGCAATCAAGTTATCTATATGGATTTCCCATGTTTCATAAGGAGTCTGTCTACACTGATATAGGGTCATAAAATAACATTAATTTGTAATTTGTAAGAAAGGTCATTTGTCATAAATACTATATATATATTCTTATTTTTTTTCTGGTTTCCCACCGTGTCTGCTTATACATTTCTGCCGGTTAGACAACAATAGTTGATGACCCCTGGTCTATATTTCAGTTTTGTGTGTGTAAATTGGTCTCTCTGCTTCCGTTACGCTGCCTGTATGATTACTGAATGCCGGTACAAAATTGTAGCTCTTTACTTTTGGATTCTGACCAGCTGACTCTACAAGCTGGCGTTTTCCTCTGATGCTTTTGATCATCCCTCAGCATAAGAAAAATATACTAGCATTGAAATCCTGGGCCTCAAAATGTGACATTCATCACCAGTCGATTTTGTTTTTATGTTAAGCCAAAAACATTTACATTTTAACCGGTTGTAGTTTGTCCAGAGGGAGAAAAAAAGCCGGAGCAGGAGTGAGCATACACATTTTTTAGCAGTACATGTCAAAGGTTGGGTACTTATAAACTATCATGTAGATTGTCTACCATGATGAACTATCAGCCTGTGATTTTAATGTTCAACCGGTCTTTCATTTGTATTTAGGTTGCATCTATTGCATTTAAACTAGAGTTTAAAATGAATAAAAAGGGAGTACGATTGAGTCTCAGATTATATTGCTGCCTGTAAACTATCATGCATCAAACCTCCTCTTGAAGTCCTTTACCTTCGGAGTATTGCATCCAAATGTAAACCTGCCGATGCTTCCCTCCCCAGGACCTGCGTCAGTACCTGTCCAACCTGGCAGAGCAGTGTAACTCTGAGGAGACGGACACAGAGCTCCCCACTGTGGTCATCCTGGACAACCTCCACCACATCGGCTCCCTCAGTGACATATTCAATGGCTTCCTCAACTGCAAGTACCACAAATGGTGAGTCCGAATTACAATGTAGTGAAACAAATCAATACATTCCTAACTATCTCAGATGTCATTTCGAAGCAGTTGCTCAGTTATTTAGTTATTCACTCGGTTATTGAAGCAGCTCAGTTGTGACTGTGGATCATTCTGATGTGTTTGTCTCTATGCAGCCCTTATGTTATTGGGACCATGAACCAGGGAGTGTCCACCTCTCCTAACCTTGAGCTACACCACAACTTCAGGTTTGTGACAGACATTATAATACAGCAGTGTTGTGGATTTAAAATATTCATCATATTATGATGTTATATTGTTTGTAATGTGTTCAAATGTTATTGGTTCCACAGAGAAATGACTTTTATTTGTTTTGCATCATCTCACCTGCCAGACAGTGTGTCTGATCTCAGCTCTGTGTCACCATGTTATGTCTCACAGATTGTAAACTAAAGGCATTTTCCACAGGGAGGGCTGTAATTACTTCTTTTGTGTAATTAGCCTCGTTAATTGAAAATGAATCGACTATAATGCATGTTCTGAGTGAGGATCATTTCTGCTTGGCATGTTTGACGAGCTGATTTGGCAAATATGAAGTCATTAGAGACAGCTCATCAAGAGCCAGACATAATTTAATATGGATATGAAAACTGGTTGTTGTGATGGTAGGAATGCCTGAAACTGCCTCATCATCTCTAACGAGCTGCTTTGATGAGAACTGAGCTGATTTATCAGATCCTCTGCTTCTGTTTTTACTATTGATCATCTGTCCCCGTGTAGGTGGGTGCTGTGCACCAACCACACTGAGCCGGTCAAAGGTTTCCTGGGCCGGTTCTTGCGGCGGAAGCTGATAGAGACAGAGATCGATAAGAACATGCGCAGCAATGACCTGATTAAGATCATCGACTGGATCCCCAAGACATGGCAGCACCTCAACGGCTTCCTAGAGGCACACAGCTCCTCCGATGTCACCATAGGTCAGTCTCACACAAGCACACACACACACGTCCACTGCCTGTCTACTAAACACATCAATATTGAGTCTTTGATTATGTGTGAATGAAACATTTAGTCAGTAAATTGATCAGATAAGCCTGTTGAATACTCTTGCCTCCACTCTTATGCAACAAGAGCGTTGCAACATGTGTGTCATCTATCTCACCATCTTGGCTCTTTTGTCCCTACAGGCCCCCGTCTCTTCCTGTCCTGTCCCATGGATGTGGAAGGCTCTCGGGTTTGGTTCACTGACCTGTGGAACTACTCCCTTGTGCCCTACCTGCTGGAGGCTGTCAGGGAAGGGCTTCAGGTACGTACCTAGCTAAATACGTTTAATGAGGGGTTTTTTTGTGACTTTAATTACTGTTTTGTTTAGAAACAGAGTCAGTAACAGCAGTTACAGTCACTGTAATTTAAAGTCAAAGTGCATCGTAGTGCACAGAAAACACACATCTAATTTGACTTTGGCTCGGATTTCTGTTTGCAACTATTCTTTACCCCCAGGATAAAAAATGTATTCATGTTTCTATTAATATACTGCTTCATACTTCTATTCCACTACATTTCAGAAAGTAATAGTGTAATTATCACACTGTTACTGTTACAGATTAAAGGTTCAATTTAGAGATGTGACTTTCAGTTTAAAATATGAAGAAAACGATCTCACATTATCAACAGAATGTGAAGAAACAACAGTGCTGACGTTATGTCAAAGACGTCTACGTATTGTGTTTTGGAGACGTCTAGTGCAGTTAGCATGCTAACCAGCTGTCTCATAATACCACTTTGTACTATAAGAGGAAACAGTCTGATAGTGATGTCAGCTGCGAGAAGGGATCCAAGGTTGTTGTCCAGGCAGACTTCAGTCAGCTAATAGGGCCACTTAGCTGTACGGCATCATAGGATCACATGAAACTGAAATAATAAGCTAATGGTAGCTAGCTACAGCCAGGGATAGCTAGCAAAGAGTAGCAGTTATTGGTGATGTACTGTACCCTGTAGTTTTGTCCCTGTTCCACCATTGGTGTAGGCACCAGAACAGGAGGATCCTGCTCTCAATGGTTCCCTGAGCAGACCGGACTGTTACTTAATGGAGTTCTCTGTCCTGATTGGATAAAGTGGGCAGGGATACCAGAAAGTTTCTTTTGTCTTTTACTGCATGAGCAGGGGCAGGAGAGACACGGGTTTCTGACCAAACATTCTATAACAGCGATTACTGTTGGAACATAGAGCTATTTAGTACTTACTTTAATACGAAAATAATGCTCGCAGCAGCTTTAAGCTAATCGGCCATTTTCTTCATGCACCACTGTGACTGGCACAGCTGTTTAAATGACACGAGTCGAGTGATGAAACCGAGAAGATAATGATAATCACCACACATTTCGCTGTCACATCACAAGATGCACATACAGTACATGAATATATATATATAATATATATAGCAACTGAGCTTGGACTGCTATTAGTCCCTGTCCATAACCCACCACTTAGTGAGTCCATCATTCACACCTGCTCTCCCTCTCTGACACACCTGCAGCTCTATGGCAAGAGAGCAGTGTGGGAGGATCCGTCCAAGTGGGTGAACGACACGTATCCATGGAACGCCGCCTCCCTGCAGCAGGAGGGCCAGTCGCTGCTCCAGCTGAGGCCGGAGGACGTGGGATACGACGGCTACAGCTCGTCCAAGGAGGGAGCCTCGTCCAAGCAGGTGTCCCAGAGCGACACCGAGGGAGACCCACTGGTGAGGAAGACATACGCAAAAGCGATTGTTCTGTCACGTTAGCATTTAAGACAAGCAACAACACAGGAGAATACAGAAGGACTTGAATATTAAAAGGAACAAAAACTAAAGAGAAATATCTGTCCTCCACATGTGAACTTTGAACCAAGCTAAATGATTTAAGTCAATAAATCAATAATAGATGGTGCATATTCATGAAGTTACTCAATTCAAGGATGCTTGTTTCCATAGAAACCTTGGATGATTCACCTTGGTTTATTCCAAGTCAAAAACACAATAAATAGATAGGCTAATAAAGTAGCTACACACACACACAAACACACACACAGGAGGATGAACTATTCAGGGACGGGAGAGAAAGAATTAATTTCCATTTGGTGGGTTATTGCAGCCCGAGAGGAAGTTAAGGGTAGCCATCCAAACACAGTGCGTGTGTGTGCGGCGTCCGTCCAGACGAGAGCACTCTGGTGTGGCGCAGGTGTGCCAGGCCTCGTTTCAGGAACACTTAAAGCAACGTGCCAGCTGCAGCAGCACCTCTGCATTATTTAGTCCATTAGCTCCGGAGCAGGGATGAGAAGTTCTGCAGTTTCATTGTGGTGATTTACAGCCCGGTGTTAAAAGTGCTTTGTACTGCATGTAAAGTATAAAGACTGAGTTTGTGAGCCAGTGGACTGATTTAAATCGGTGTTTTAAGTTTGGTGGGTGGTCTACTGACTAGGTTATATTTCACTGATAGAAACAGGAAGCTGGGTCAGAGGGAACGCTACAAGAAACACCAAACAAGGGAAAATTAGTGTAACGAGAGAAAGTGGTTCCTTTCACACTTGGAAATCTGAGTTTAAGTTATTCATCAAAACAGCAAAGAATACAAACATTAACTTTAATTGATGTAATTACATTCAGAGCTGTTTTGTATTTAAAGGTATATTTTATCACTGCGACACTGATGATATTTAATTTTGCTATATTAAATGGTCTATTTTACACAACTGCATACGTGCTATTAAAACTGAATGACTGATAATTACAACTTAATGCTGATAAAAGGTCTTTAATTGCGTCCCTGCCAGACTTGTTCCTAATGTGCAGGACAGCCTTGGTGCCTTCTCTTCATCCCTTAAATCCACACTCAGAAATTAAGTCCAGGCGCTGTTGCTTGACCAGGATAGTTTGATTCGTTTCCTGTTTTCCAGTTCACAAGTTTTGTGTTCACTTTGGAGCTCTGCATGATCATCGGTCATCGTTGTAGAATAGCACTGCCGTTCTCTCTTCTTGTCAGCGAGGTTTAGGATGCGGCAGGTGTGAGTAGAAAAGGTTCTGGCGGATTAAAAGGTGCAGTGTGAGTTAACGTGGCCTACAGCATGTGTCTGCCAGACTCCAGAGATCTTCTGCAGCCTTTTATTATAAGTAGGTCTCTGAGGTCGTCTGGTCAGGGACTGTTGTTCTTTACCTCAGGCTGGAGCTCTGTGGAGACTGTCGACATCTTTAAAACTTACCTGTGCTTATTATTGAATAATATTTGTCTCTATTTTTATTTTGTTCCTTTAATATGTCTCAGGCTTTTGTCTCAATTCTGTCTTGTTTTTATCTTTTATTTTGAAGCATTTTGTGATGTCTTACCTAGAAAGCTACTATATACAGCATGAATAAAGTTAACTTACTTAGCTGAATCCTCACTACTACAAACATATCTAACAAGAGGAGGGTACAAACAATCAATCAGTTAATCAGTGATTGTCCCGAACATTTGCTACTTTGTGTCATGTGACTTTTGTTACAAGCATAGAGCAATGCCACAAACTTTAAAGATGCAATATGTAAGAATTGTCAAATTCATACTCATGTCATGTCATAGAAGGAAACAGGCAGCAGATAAACAGATTGAGGCCCTCGATCACACACAGACCTGTGAAGAGTGGGCATGTTGTAGCTTTAAGTTCAAGTTAGTTTGTCCAGTGTTTCACAGAGAAAAATGATAACATAGATACAGATAGCAGGCAGCATACACATACAATTGGAAAACATCAAACTACTTCTAAAACAAAAAGGATGAGTAACAGTAACAACGTAATGACGTCTGTGCGTTGTCTGGTGTTGACACGCTTCATAACGTCTTGTGTTTCCCCCCTCAGTCTGTCACTAAGGTATTTATTTGTCTGTGCGTTGGCTTTTCTCAGATGAACATGCTGCTACGGCTGCAGGAGGCCGCCAACTACTCCAGCACGCAGAGCTGCGACAGCGACAGCACCAGTCACCATGACGACCAGCTGGACTCCTCGCTCGAGTCGGCGCTATGAGACCAAGAGTCGCGCCGGGAGACGCCGAACGCTCAGACCGCCCGGGAGCCTTTGAGCCCCCCGTCGCTCGCGGCCTCCGCCGCGGCGCACAGATGTGTGATATATGAAAAGTTTTATCATCCAAAATGGTATACCCACCATCTGACAGAAAAACACATTATTTTTACATAACAATGGTGCAATATATTAAATAGAATTATTGTATGTTATCAAGAGCCAACTTGGTCCTCAGTGGTCAAAAGTATAAACAATCAGACAAGTTGGATCTGTTATATTAAATAGTGAGGATTTTAATGGAGGTGTAACATTTTAGAAGACAACTTTTCATATCAGGGACGGTAGTTCCTGTGGAGACGGCTTTCAAGGAGTCGGCCACGTCTGTGCTCGGCCGCGACGAGCCACAGATCGCTCCGTTATTGTAACGGTGGGCGTCGATCCCACAAAGTGTCAGAACAGAAGAGAAAGCCGAGAGTTTGACGTGACAAAACTGGATTCTTCTTTTCTTTTTTTTTTAAATCCCAGATGTATCTTCAGATGTTTACAGTGGGTGGCAAGGTTCTATTGTTTATGTCTTTCCTTGTTTACAGAGGTGCTTCTCACACACACACACACACACACACACACATACACTCATACACAAATGCACTTAAACACAGGCAGCAGGAGGACACTGTCCTTTTAATCAGAGGCTTTAATTGGTTCAAGCGCCCATGTGACCAACAATCCAGCCAGCCAAAGTGTCCTTGAGCAAGGCACAATTTACACCACCTGGGACCCTGATTCTAACACCACCTACTGAGGGAGGCAAGTGGAACAACGCTGTAGTGAGTGTTTTCCGGTGATGTAACGCCCTCTGGTGGTCACAATGGAGGCTCACAGCTTTTCTGTCCACACGAATGTGACTCATCGCAGATCCGCTCAGATTGTGCTTCAGTAACGTTTAACAGTCATCAGCCAGCTGTTTAACCGAGCTGGTTCCTCACAGGTTACTATTTTCGAGCGTAGGGCTACGGGACACTTTTTAGTCTCATTGTTTACCGCTGCATCACCTTATTCTGGTGTCTTTGCCTTTTTGCTCAGAAAAGGCAAGAACGCACCAGACGTGTTCGATTTTACAGCCCGACTAGGATCGCAAGAATTACATTTTCGCGACACGCGCACACGGCTCGCAGCCCGTCAGCCGAGCCCCCCGTGGTGCTGGTCTCCTGCCCTGAGCCTCCTCAGTGTCAGGCACTGCCAAGCCGCTCCTCGCCGCCCCGCACGCCAACAACAAGCACAACGAAAGCGCATTGTCTGTGTGTCATCCAGCCACATTTGCTACTGTGAAGGAAAAAAAAAACGGTGCCAACGATTCCCTTTGATTTACTGCCAAATGTGCACACACACACACACACACTCAGTACACCCACAGAGACTTTACACCACGATGCACAGCTGACCATGGTTGTAAACTTAAGATTAAGTTGCTCTTGGCCTTCCACACTCCACAGTGTCACTCCTTAGCTTCGAATGCACCGCGAGAGCAGCAGGCAGCGCCCCCTGTGGGTCATCTGTCCGCTGACGGTTCACTAAACCCCTCCGTTTGATCGACCGATCGTTAGCGACTGTAACTCGGTGCAGCACGTCTGTCAAGCTTTGGATTTCTCCCATGCTAAAGAGGTGTGCGTGGAGATGTAGTCTGAGGGATATTCATCATTTATAAAGTTTGTCTTTGTTGCCTCTCCAAAACCAAAAACCCAAAAGAATAAGAAATGGGTCGAATAACGTTCGCTACAAATGTTAGCGAGGTTGATTAAAAAGTAAAAACACACTGAAAATATGAACAAGGATGTAAGTTAAGCAGCCAGACAGAGTTATGTTAGAATTGAATATCAGTCCAAGGCTGTCCATCTCAGCCAGATGAGACTGAACCATCGTAGAAATGTTACAGGAACACCAGGCATTAGTGTGTCACTACAATCCTCCTGCTCTTCTGTGACAACATGTCACTACTTGATCATGATGATGACATTATATAGATTAAAAAAAGCTACAATATAGTCAAGTATTGAGTTTTAACAGTATATAAGTTAGAGAATATTATAAATGCAAGATGAAATTGACAGAAGGACGATAAAGGATCATTCATTTCAGCAGACCAGACTAAGATGTTCAGCTATACAAGCCCTCTGCCTCTGCGCTCTCTGCTAATAGAGCACAGAGAGGAGGTGGCAGGGTAACAAGAAGGAAGCATTTTGGTTATCTTGCCAACAAGAGCAAATTTAAGACCCTTTTATGAGATTATTGTTATAAATGAGTCGGCAGGAATTATTAAAATGTGGGCCAGAGACGGCTGCATTTCCTACCACCTCATGGAGCTAACTTCAGCTGAATTAACTCGGTAGTTAAGGCTGATCAAATCTGTCAGCAGCTGCTGTCATTTCAGCGGACAATACTGAAGCCGTCAGCTAGAAACGGGAGGCCTGCTTTTGTTAACATCTGTCTAAAATCAGGCACCTATTGTTTTAAAAATGACAGTGGCAGATATGTCGTTGTTGAAAATGGGAGAACGGAAAGCTTGACAGCTGCAGCAGTTACTGAGAGGGGGGAGGGTTTAGTTAACTGTCAGCTGCAACAAGCTGAATTCCTGTGAAGTTTGCATTAACCTGCGTGGAGAACGGAGCAGGCGGGCTTTGCTGCAGCAAGGGCAATGCAGAATGTAACAGGAATGCAGCAGACCAACAGTGAAAACTCCAGCAGATATGAATCAGGCTTCGACACGAACCAATCAGCAAATGATCAGTAATATCGAATTGAATGATGCAAGCCGACATTTGATAGTCTCGTCAGGCGTCTCCTCGAGGTACCAAAACAACCCAAAGTGTTTTCAAAATGCAAGTGAACCAGATCGGCCTCCGAGCCGACGAAGGGAACAACGACCGTGGTGCTTTTCTCACTGCCTTAAACGCGCAAAGGTTTGGGAGGCGTCCTCTGCTCCCATTGGCTATAGTGAGAAGATGATGATGATGGTGGATGATGACGACGATCAGCTTCCTGCCACATCCAAGAAGCTGCTCGTCGTCATAAAAACAGCCTCTGTCTTTTTCTTTTTTTTTCTTTCTTTTTTTTTATCCCTCTTCCTCCAAACCGCCCTTTTTCTTGTTTCTGACAGTTAAAAGTATAAAAGAGTTGATGCTGTATTTGAATTTAAAACTGACCAATATTGTAAAAAAAAAAAAAGGGGTGGGGTATTTTTTAGTTGTTTTCTCGCCCAGTTGAGCTGGGCTCACTTGAACTGACAGGAGCACAACCAAACCGTTTTGGGTTTTCTAGCCTGACGAGCATGTTTTGAAGCTTTTTAAAAAAAAAAGGGGGGATGCATTGAGAAGAGACCTTTATCGTTACGTATGCGTGTATTGGACGGAAGCCATTTTGAATTTTGATTGTCCTCTCTTTGTTTAAACGAGTGGGTTGGTTTTGCACACTTTGAGGTCGGGGGGTTGGGTTGTAAATACTTAAGTCTTGCACAGTGAATCAAAGATGCATTCTGCCCTGTTGATGTTACAATATGCTTAACCCGCTGAGTAAATTATTGTACGTTGAAAAACAGAGAGAAAAAAAAAGAGATGCAAAAACTCAACACGCTGTCAGAAGCAGGTGTGTGTCTTGTGGTGATTGGATGTCTTGCCTATGCAGGAGGCATACGGTGTACAGTAAGAAACTGTTTTTTAAACTCACTAAAATCACAGACTCAGAACAAAAAAATAGGCACTTTTCCGGTTACCCCCTCCCCCATCCTGCCATAATATTCTCTGGATCCTCTCCGTCTCTAGGAATGCCTGTTGTTCCTTTAGAAGCACTTCCTCTCTGGACATTTTAACCCAACCGCCACGTTAGGCTCGCCAGCTGTTTGAGGCACCGAAGCTGACCTGACACCGTACTGTATACACTTACCAACAACCAACAGGTGCTACTGGTCAGTCGAAGCCCACCAGAGACCAAGAAGTCAAGTTGTCATAACCTCAGGACAATCCTATCCTCTACAATCCTACCTGTGTTCAGCTTCATAGGTGTCTCTGCAGCTAAAGCCTCTGATGGTTCGCGTACGTATCTGGCCGGCCTGGCCAGCCTCGTGTCTGCAAGGGGATGAACTTGCATGAAAAGGGTGTAGTCACCGTGTAAGAGGTCGCTCTTTTTGTTACGGCTGCACCCATGTATCAAACCTGAGCGTAGATCAACAACAGTCCACCCTCTCAGCTACTCTACACGCCTGTTGTAGGCCATTAGTTCCCGCGTTAGCAGAGCGTCAACACCGTTAACAGTGTACACCATCGTCTTGATGATCAACTGGTAATTTTTTCACCACTTTACACTTTGCAGTTACATCTCAGTTGAAAACCATAGCATTTACTCTGGTTTGAGAGAAAGTTTTTCTTCTTTTTGGGTGAAACATTTGTCCTTAAATGTTTTATATTTTGTACATTTGTATGTAACATATCATGTAAATAGACAGAGACAGTGATTTAACTCATCTGGAGGATTTTGTAGTCTTTGTAAAGCCCTAATAAATGGTATTTGGTGTCACACGAGCAAACAACACGCTGGGCTTTTGTCTTCAATGTGTGTGTGTGTGTGGTGTGTTTTGGACTTTTATGGTGTGGAGTGGAAAAGCATCAGAGGTCGGTGGACAAAAAGTGTACCTGAAGAAAAGTACTATAATAGTGGTGTACTTTGCAACAACTTGCCGAGCACTGTAGAGGTAAGTGTAGTCATTAAAGTCACAGCTTGAGTCAGAGTATATATGCATCTATTGACAAAGGACGTTCAAATCATGCAAATTACACCACAAACCACCACAAAGTTTCTACATCTGGTAAGATATTTCCTTAGAAATGTTTTATTACATAAAGTATATAATGTATTGTAATATTCAGCGTCAAATGTGCTTCATTCACTCTCTCTCCTCAGCTTAAGAAAATACTGAATCTGGAGCTCTGTCTGTCAGAGTGAAGCTAATGTTAGCTCAAGCAGCTAAACTGCAGAGCTGTGGACAGAAGCCTTACAGTTTATTAGTTATAAAAACATTTATTAAAGACAATTAAAATACAGACATTCGTTCAGACAGCAGTTTTCATTAAAACCATAAGCAACTGTGAGTGTGAACATTGTGTAATTATGTAAAATGTGAGTAGTTAGAAAACTCAATTACTTGCTTGTAAATGACATCAATGAGGCACACTTACATCAGTGATAACACTAAATGTTATTGAACCGGTGTGAGGCAGGGCAGCAGTCTCATGTGTAATTAGAAGGTGACCTCAGAGCCCAGAGGGAAGCAAGCTGGTGAAGTCTTTCTCTCTCTAATGTGTTTATAATATAAATACAAATAAAACAACAACAAAAAAGGTAATGGTCGAAACCAAGATTTGATGGACTATAATGTTAATTGATCTTAGGTTTAAAGTGTCAAAAGTCCTGTATTTAATAAAAGACTGCAGATTTAGTTTTTTTTTTTAAAAAGGAGGTAATAACAGCTTTACAAACGACCATTATCAAAACTTTAGCGTCAGGTGTATTTTATTTTGAAAGTCTAGCTGACGTGCTGTTTGTTCTCTTCCGGGGACGCAAAGATGGGAGCAGGGGCGACTCCCGGGACGGAGTCTGATGACGACCTGAAAATGTTGAAAACCAAAGGAGATACGGTGTCTTTACCGAAACACTCCTACTGGTTTGACTTCTGGGCGTTCGTTGTCTTTGACGTCGCCTTTTTCCTCTTCATGTATTACATAGTGCCGTGAAGAAGGTGAGTGGGAGCAGTCCGGAGAAGTTTCTAGCTAACGAGAGGGCGGCTACGGAAGTTGCTAAACTAATTAGCTGTCCTTGTATTGTTGAAGTGATAGTTGATTAAATTAAGCTCTGAATTTGTCCGAAATTGTATTTCACTTAAACTTACCACTTAAAATCCGCCAAGTACTCCTAAAGTGCACCTTTAACTACTGCTGCCCTTTATGTGGATTAGCTTGATATCAAATATTATCTGTATATGTTCAGTTTTCAGCAGAGGTCACCACAGATGTCCTAACCATGTAAACATTGTCAGTTTGCTGTTATGATAAAACAAAGAAATGCAGCTAATCATCGTGTTTGACAGGCACATGTTTTACAATGACCCAAACTGCTAACTTATTGTAAAGATGGTTTTGCTCATTCGTATCTGTTTCCCCACTTATAAATCAGTAAACAATCATATCAGCTGTTATTCAGTGTGCTGTACAAAGTGTTCCTTTGCCTTCATGATGCAGTGTAAGTTTTAAATGTGATCACTTTTCTTTAAGGTTCCTGGGGCTCTGGAGCCTGAAGACATGGAGTGCTGGTCCTGTCCTGCTTTTGGGAGCGTGCTTAACGAGCTTCGACTGAATCTAACACCACACTTTTGGAAATGACATCCTAAAGTTTCCTCTCCTTGGATCCTGGAGCTGCACATTTTATACAAAGACACATATTTGAACCAAAGGTCTCCTTCCCTCAGCAGATTGTTGCCAGTTTTCGTGGACTGTCTTTCTGCATGGATGGATTGGGAAGAGATATATTTTAAGTATTTCTATTTATAGGTGGCAATTGAGTCATCAGGACTTGTAAAATGTACCTACTTTTAAAGTCGCTAAGAAATGATTCCAAGTCTTACCACTGTGAATGTCGCTCAGTAGAACAGTCACGTTTTCAATTAAGTCACTGTTGACAAAGACAAATTGTATAGAATTCTGTCTGAAAGTTGTTAAGTTTTATTTTTCAAATTTGCTTGTTATCCTGCTCAAAAATGAGGTCCGATCTCACATCTGGAAATGTTTGTTTTGTCCTAATAAGCCATCTGACCAGCGCTGTGGAGGTGGGCTGTGTTACGACAGCAGAGAAACAAGATTTTACTTGCACACCATGAAGAACAAATAAATGACGCGTATCATTCCAGCACACTAAACTCTTTAAAGTTTCACATGGGAAATACTGCAAATAAAGAGTTTTGTCTACCTGCCAAGTGGTTCTATTATCTTATCTATCTGTTAACTCTCTTATTTGAAACCTCATTCAGTATAATTTTACGCATAGATACACACCACACACAACCGACAATCATTAATACACTGTTTATTTATTAATTCGACCTACTGTGTTGCTGTCCACAAGGATTAGCTGATGCCAAGCCACAGTCTTTGTGTTCAGCGTATCATCAGCTGGTGCTATTTATGAGAAGCGATTTTGTATAGTTGCTGTTTATTCTTGCTGAACGTGTAGTATTTGTGCATAAATTATTACTTATACTAATTTACGGCGTGTTTGTGCTTTGTGAAGAGCCAACAACAAGGCGTCAGAACAACAAACACTTTAATTCAGTCTACAAATGATGTTGGATTGGATTTATTATAAATAATTCATTGAAGTTCTACAAGTGACCCGCGGAGGGCAGCAGTGGGCGTCTGCTGCGTTTAGTTGTGCCCTCAATTTAATCAAAAGAAGAAGAAGAAGCTAACAACCAATGCCCTGCAGCCTTCTGGTTGTTGAAGTGACTTTTCAAAGTGACTTTTCACAGCCACAGTCATGGAAACGGTTGGCAGTGCCTACCAAGTGGAAAACACAGGTCGGTTTTATTGGAGCGTTCAATACTTCGGTCGTAGCTAACAGCTAATAGTTAGCTGCCTTGCATAGAGTCGTTAGCTTGCAGCCCCGGCTAACAGCAGTAGTAGCTAGTAGCTAAGTTTACCTCACGTAAACATTGCAAAACGTGAAATTCAGGCGACATTCTCCACATGTAGAAAGTTCAACATTGTTCTTGAGTGAATGGAAGGATTTAGCTTCTCTTGTGAGTGGGCTAAGGCTATGTGCAGCAGCTAGCTGAGCTAAAAACAACTCAATGATAATAGTTGTTGCTGCTGTCAGCTCATGATGTGTGAGAGGAAACTACTGGTGCACTACAGTATATACGACCTGTACAGTGATGAAACAGTAAGGTACAACTGGTATTAATCTAGAAAAACGAAACGCAATGAAATGCAAGGGGCTTGTAAACATAAGCACAAAACATGGCTGGGAAGAGAGCTGTCATATACCTTCACGACAGTTTTCAACACATGTGAGGTTTAGATTTAAAACATGTTTTTAACCTGATCACTTTTCAACTGTGCTATGAACCTTAGTTTTTTTCCTGTAATGTAAAAGCAGCCTTCTACCAACAAGCCATCAATGCTGTTTGTTGTGTAATTTGCATGTTGCATGTAGAAAACTAGATTTAAACTCAAGTGTTCAGCCTAATAGTCACAACAGCCCCTGTATACAAGGTAATGTTTGGTTTATAAGAAAATGCACATAGGTTTCGACCACTTGAAGGGATGCTCGATATATATCGGACCGATGAATTATCGGTTATTGGCAGATCATGAAATTATAGCCGATGAATAGAGCCGATAATACAAAGCCCCATTACTTTTGTTGCTTTAAGAAGTGCAGCCTTTACACACAGTAGTTGGCGGCCTGCACCTTTAAAGTTGGTTTGTGAGCAGCCAATAAACTGATGTCACGCTCACGATGTTGAACCCAACCACCTGTAGAGCCACGGAATGTAGATGAGAGCCACACATGCCGTCGCTGGTGTGGAGTCGTTTTACAAGCTCAGAAGAAGAAAGCATGACTGGCATTTGCAGTGCATGTTCTGCAAAGTGTTCGGAGAGGAGGGAAGAAGTCTTTGGGTTTCACACAGCAGATCTTATCAGAGCTGTGGAATAGATAAAATCAACCATCTTCGCTCACTACACATGAGTCCTAACACTCATGTGTGCATAAACTGCACGTTAGGTTTGTGTTGCTATGTTATAATACAAAATAAAAAACAATGCTACATTGACATGTAATGAGAAGACACTTGTTCATCTGTCCATGTCTGTGCAGATATATTCCTGCCGCTGTCGTCACTGAGGCTGCTGATCCCTCCTCTGCGGCTGCTCTCTGCTGCCATGTGGCAGGTGGCTCAGCGGAGAGAAGTCCTCGATTATGAAAAGCTCGACGAGTTTGTGACGCTGGTGACGGCGACGGTCCCCGACCTGCTCAGCCCAAAGCAGCGGGGCAGGCTGCTCCTCAGGCTGAGAGCGAAAGTGAGTCAGTGGGGTTGCATGTGAGATCGAGTTACTAGGCTTCATGGGTTAAGGACAGCTAAGCCGGAATCTTTGCTGTAGGGAAACCTCTGTCTTCTGTCTGCATCTTCAGATTATTCTTGAGTTGTGCAAAAATGAGGAGACAGCCAACATGTTGACCGTACAGCCTCACCTGACACGAATCCGCCCACCAGGACACACAGGAGTAAGTAAGAGATTTAAAGCATTGATATGCTTTTATTTAATCAATTAGTCATCAGTTATAAAATTAATTGGCAACTATATTGATAATCAATTAATCGGTTAGATTATTTTTTAAAGAAAAATAGTCTTAATTCTCTGATTCCAGCTCCCAAATGTGGATATTTTATAGTTTCTTTACTCGTCTTTGACAGTAAACTGAGTATCTGTGGGTTGTGGACAAAAAAAAAGACATTTGGGAAACACTGATCATCATCTTTCACCATTTTCTGACATTTAATAGACTCAATTTAGCGATTAATTGAGAAAAAAGTCGATAGAATTAAAGCGCGCTATACATCTCTTTTGACAGGCCTTTAAACCATCTTTGCAGGAGCTGCAAAACTTTTTATATGTACTTGAAAGCCATGTGTTCACATTTGAAGACATTAGAGCAAAGCAGGCTTGTATTTAGAGTTTAGAGGACCATTTAACCAAAACTGTTACAACACGAATTTACACAGTGCACCTTTTAAATAAAAAATAACCTATTATTAATAGTTGCAGCCCTACAGGTATTGTTTGCAGATGGTCTCAGTTACACTGACAGTGTCTTTCAGAGCGGAGATGCAGAGGTGGATGCCGAGGAGGCCATTTTCGTGGAACTCATCCAAACACTGCTGAAAGACCCGGCAGAGAGGGAGCATTTTTATCAGGCAAGGCGACTGCACATGTGACCCAACTGTCCGTTTAAAGAGTCTAATATTTAGTTTGTAACTGCACCCTACCACCGTTGTTTTTTTCTGATTAGCTGCTAACTTTGTGCCCCTCAGGAGGTTTTTCCCACAGAATACGGTCCCAGCTACGACACGGACATGCAGCTCCTCGTGTCGGAGTTTCTCTCTAAGCTGGAGAAGCTCCTGCCAGTACCAGACCTCAGCCAGGTAGGACATGACATCACATTGCAGCAGTTGCTACTTTATACCTCTTAAAGACAGTATTTGGTGGACTAAGACATAAACAGTGTAACTAAAATGATTTAAGTTTATAAGCTCATCTAGCTTTTTTCCTTCCAACCTTTCTATTTCTGATTAAAAATAGAATTGATGTTTGTTTGTTTTTTAAAGCTGTGCTTTGCAAATAGGCTTTAATATATTGAAATTAAAGGTTTCCATCTTTATGAAAAATGCTATTAAAAATAAAGTATACTTAATGTTTACTGGGCTGTGATGGGATGTAAAAAATGAATGTAGAGCCATATATCATCATCAGAATTCTTTACTGACCTAACGATCTTGGTCAGGCTGTCGTCACTAATAGCTTCAGTGCAGATGATTATCATCCCTGAGGAGTAGTAGTAGTCATCACTGTCTTATAGGGAAGCGTCATGGTGGATGGAATGTTGTCTGAAATAAGTGCCTGACCGATCACTTGGAGCGAGGAGCGCCTCGTTCTTGCTGACACGTCAGCTTTTGTCCACAAACAGACGGTGTCCTGGCTGACCTCTGCCCCCTCTGTGCTGAGGGAATGCTGGCAAGCCCTCTCCAGCCCGGACGACCTGAGGTCTCTCCTGCAGCACCACAAATCTCTCGAGAACCTCGGAGCACAAGGTAACCAGATGCATCGGTCGTTCCTGTAAGCCCTTCCTCTCATCTGCTTTCATCCAGGCCTGTTGTTGTTCAGGTATCTTTTGTGTGGATGGAGGTCTTTATAAAACTGACCAGTGCAGACACGTGTTTTCAAATGCAGGCCAAAAACCACAGCCTCCACCTGGCATCTGACACAGCAATGCAAACACTCGGCTGTATTTGAGTAAAACATAAAACAGCGACTCGTATTTTCTGTGTATCCACAGCTACCACCGTGGAGATGTCCACCCAGGTCTTCGCCTGCTCCGAGTGTCCGTTCTTCCACATGCAGGAGTCCTACCTGCTGCAGCACCTGGAGCACAGCCACCCCGAGCAGTACAGCAGGTTCCAGAGGGCCGCGGAGACGCCGAGGGCCCCCGAGAAGAAGATCCAGCGTCCCGAGTTCCCGAAGCCTTTCCCCATCCACGACAGGCCCGTCCCCAACACGTGCCAGGAGTGCGGCAAATCTTTCACGCGCGCCTCGGACTTGACTCGCCACCTGCGGACGCACACGGGCGAGCGCCCGTACACCTGCGGCGACTGTCAGAAGGGCTTCAAGAACTCCTGGGACCTGACCAGACACCAGCGCATTCACACCGGCGAGCGGCCCTTCCTCTGCTCCCAGTGTGGCAAGCGCTTCACGCAGATGGGGCTGCTCAAGCTGCATTTCGAGAGGACGGCGTGCGGCCAGACTGTGCGACCCTCCCATCGAGTTCACGCAGGAGGTCGTGGTGGTGGAGGAGACGTCGCAAAAGGGGGGCGCTCAGTATAAATGTCAGAAGTGCGGCGAGAGCTTCGGCAGCATCCTGGAGCGGCTCAGGCACCGGCAGAGGCACGTCGTGAGGCGTCAGTACAAATGTTCCCTGTGCGAGAAGATCTACAGCCGAGCGTCCGACCTCAAGAGGCACCAGATGAAGCACACCGGCGAGCGGCCGTTCGCGTGCGAGTGCGGGAAGAGCTTCACGCACGTGTGGCTCCTGAACAAGCACCAGCAGGTCCACACCAGGGAGCGTCCGTACCCCTGCGCCGAGTGCGGGAAGAGCTTCACGCAGCTCCAGATCCTCAACAGGCACCTGCTGACCCACAACGGCCAGCGTCCCTTCCAGTGCTCCTACTGCGACAAGAGCTTCACCCAGCTGGCCAGCCTCACGCGCCACGAGCGCATCCACACGGGCGAGCGGCCGTACCCGTGCGCCACCTGCGAGAAGACGTTCCTCACCCACGGGGAGCTGGTGAGACACGAGCGCAGCCACAGCAACCTGAGGCCGTTCGGCTGCCCGCAGTGCCCCAAGAGCTTCAAGACCAAGCGAGCGCAGAGCGAACACCTCAACACGCACACGGGGGAGCGTCCGTTCGCGTGCGGCCAGTGCGGGAAGAGGTTCGCCAAGTCGACCTCGCTCGTCCGGCACAACCTGACTCACACGGGGGATCGTCCCCACCAGTGCGCCCAGTGCAGGAAGACCTTCCTCACCTCCGGCGAGCTGCTCCTCCACAGGCGGATCCACACCGGAGAACGGCCCTACCCCTGCTCCTACTGCGAGCGGAGGTTCAGGTGCTCCTCGGACCGCAACATGCACGTCCGGACGCACACCGGGGAGAAGCCCCACAGCTGCCCGCTCTGCAAGAAGAGCTTCTCCACGTCCACGAGACTGAAGAGACACGCACGGACACACGTGGAGAAGGGCATCGTCGCAGAGCCGTTTAGTCTTTGAGCCGACAGTTAATGATGTAGAAGATAAACAAATAAAAACTTTCTTTTATCAGTTGGAGAGTTTCATTTTTATTTTCTATTGTTGTGATGCTCCTTTCATTAAAACTATTTTAAATATCGTTCCGTCTGGTTCGGTGAACACAGGAATGATAACGTTTTGCTACTTGTTGATGCTTTTTTTTAAGTGACTTACAGTAAGTTTATTCAGCCCCTGTAGGACAAGAGATAGATGTTTCTGATGATCAAAAATAAGAGCGTGTTCAGTGCTTCAGTAAAAGCGCTTACAGGGTCTTTTTAAAACAGAATCTCAAAGGGGAGGCCCTCAATTTCTAACAAGTGTCTAATGGAAAATGTTAATTACCATAAAAATCTGTCCATTCACTTTCTACACCCAGAATAAAAAGTGCTCTGGGTGAGAGATTCTCAACTAATGTCGCTTGGACCCTTTGAAGTGAAGCATTGCCTACTTGAGACCCATTGTTGTCAACAGATGTGTGTTGTGTCTTATGAACAGATCTAGCACCAAGTGATTATTTTGGATAATTTCGGGGGCCTGAAGAGGTTATACATTAAAAGTGGTAAAATTTGAGAAATCTAAAAGAATTATCGTAGCTCTGTGTCTATTTCTAAATCATCTCAGGACACCTCAGAATCCATTTTCAACCTTAGGTGGGTCTGACCTCAGGGAGAGGGACGGAACCAGCGGGAGGCTCGAACTGATTTGACATTAGCAAACCAAGTCCGGGACTGCAACAGGTAGAGGGAGTCTGAAAAGGGGAGCAGGAGCACCAGGTGACTTGGATAATAGTCTTTCTTTCAGTTACATTACATCTGAAACGTGGGTTACAAAGCTACTCAGGCGGGTTAAGAGGACGTTGACGATGCCTTTGAAACAATCCTGGGATTAAGTTTATTTTGGTAGATAACATTTAGTAAATACATTCCAAAAGGTGAATGATCAAAGACCAAAGAGGAGATGGAGAATCTGGAAGACAGAGGCAGGAGATTAGTGTTTGGGAAAAGTGATAAAGTGATAAAGCAAAGAGCAGAGCAGAGAATAAAGGCCAACGGGAGCTCCAGGAAGGAACAGGACCAGAATCAAGGCCAAACTGTCCACAGAGGAACCAAAGAAAATGAGAAAGAAGCAGAGGCATGCAAATGATCTGACATAAAGCAATGAAAAGGTGGGTGAACAAAAGGCAGAGGAGGAACAGTGGAGAGGGAGCACAGAGATCTGTGATGAAGAGAGAGAAGGCCAGAGATTTTAAAGGTGGCGCCACTGATCAACACGTGGCACTGGAGGAGGACTGCTTGGGAATCAAAGGTGGGTTTTTCCTATATTACTTAATTATTGTGATTTGTAATAGCTCATTGATCTGAGTTATGTTGGATAACTTGTCATGCAGGATCCCTAGAGGGCCAGGCTTGCTGTGCTTCCTTTCCACTGTGACTGATAATGGGTTTCCGTGTTACCTGATTAAAGGTGTTACGTTCAAGATAACAATGAAAGGAACGCGGTACAAGAGCAGAATGTGTGTAATCCACTCAAGGCCGAAGAACACGAGGAGTCTGTGACCTGAGGTTGTAATTACAGCACTGTTTAGAGCAGATTGTCACCTGATCTTTTGTTTCAGGAAATTAGATTAGCTAATGATTGCTGGTGTAAGTCATGTAAGTACAGGTTGTGTGTGAGTGTAGGACAATTCTACAACTTTTAAACAGTGTACGAAGGAAACATTCTAGTAATAATTTACACCATTTAATTAATTATATTTCTGATATCGATAATGGACAAAAGAGGTCAAAAGAGATAATCTGACTCTAAAAGACTTCATCCCTTTTACCACGTGGTTATCACATGGGTTATAATTATGGCAAGGGTTGAATATTAAAATTTCCCTCCAAGTTTCCCGCCGGACCGCTTATCTACAGGGACTTCCTGTCCCACCCACATTCTCGTGTCGCTTCCGGGTGGCCACACAAGACTCATCCAGCGAACCGTCGTTATCTTAACGTTGTAAACAAAAGTTACTAAACGGTTTAGCTCCCGCGACACATTGAACTAAAAGACATGCATATCAAAACAGGTAAGTTTGTACAACTTTTCGACTCACGGGACCGAAATTTCTCACTTTCAGCGGTGTTATTTTGTTGTCTTGCCGACGGTGTTAGCAACTGTGCTAGCGGTATCGACAGCAGCCTGCTCGCCGCTTTGAATGGGGGGTTACGAAACTTAACTTCGGCTAACATGCTAGCTAGCTGTTAATTTCATGTTAAGGTACAAAATGAAGCCATCCCCTCGACGACAGCTTTTGTGTTCGAGATATATTTGAATTAAATGCATCATGTTGTAACGACAGTTGGATGAAACCGTCGAGTTTCACTCGCCGCACCATGACGCTGCTAATCAAAGTTTGCTAACACCGGTGCTGGCTGGTAGCTTTTTGCGGTCTTGTTAGCTGCCAGCACCACATACACGAATCTGAACATGTTGTTGTTTCCGAAGAGCCGCTAACAAAGCAGCCAAGTTGCTCACTTTATAGGAACTTGGGGAGTTTGTACGGTTGGCTATTTTCTCGAAATTTCTGTCACCGTACTTCAGACGGACTCCCTTGATTTTAGTACATTAACGTTGCCTCAGCCGTCTTCCTAAAATGTGGCGCTTACGAGCGGGCACACTGTTGAGGCCGAGTGTGTTCATTCTTTAATCAGACTGAGTTTTACTCCTCGTTTTGCGGTCAGACAAGTTCTTGAAGCCTACAGGTCACCTGTTGTGAGTTTCGCCCTTATCGCCGAGACGGCATTTCCAAATGTCGTTCCTTTTTCAAGACAATGAGCAGTAATGACTTCATCTGCCCGACTTATGCTATGTGGACAGAAAATGGCTGAACTACAACTAAAACAAGTTATTTAACCAACCATGCTGTTGTCAAGATGCCATTAAGTGTGGCTGGATGTCAGATTGTTGTGCAACACTGATATAAGACCAGTAAAGGTGCTATGTAAGCTGTGACAGGCGGTAAACAGTAAGATTTATTGTGCTATTCCTGTAATTATACAATTTCCTTACATATTAAGACAAGGTGAATTTATCATTTTTATTTACATCATTAATAAATCAGTTTTTCTTTTGTTATTGATCATTTAGTCTATAAAATGTCAGAAAATAGTTTGAAATCCCCAAGTTGAGGAAAGCCAGAGGCAAAGTTTTCACTTTGCTTCTTTGGTGTAACAAACCACTCAAAACCCACATTTTAGATTTACATCGACATAAATGAGGGAAATTCAAAAGTCAATTGTCACATCTGAGAAACTGGGACTAACTTAATATAATTTGCCATTTTTCTTAATTTAATGAGTTCACCCTTAAGATGGCTAGGGAAGTAGTCTATAGAAGTTGTTGCAGATGATTTGTCTATTAATTGATTAATCAACTAAATGTTTAAGCAATACAGTAGTCCGCACACTTACCAGACAATTTCAGCTTTGCATTTTGTAATGTTTCTGCTGTCAACAGAAGACGTACTCCATGATAAGATGTTTTGCTCGAGCTGTTCCATCCTCTTAATTTAGCATTGGGTCATGCTGTTCTTTTCTCCACCGCTTGGCAAATGTTCAGCAGCAGGCAACCGTTGTACTGCCTAAACTGCCCCGGTGAAGTCACGTGAAAGTGTGTCCTCTGTCACTGATGTTTGCTTATATGAAACAGCCAAGCTCAAAGATCATTTATAATCCAATGCCGTGTGAAGCATCTGTTCTGACACCAGAATTGGCACGGATACACACATTTTTGTGTTGTTGTTTTTTTAATATACGTGAACAAGCTCAAAATGTGCAATTGTCCTTTTTCCCATTGCCAGTTTAACTGTTTACAGAACAGTTTAAAAGCAGCATGGAGACTAGTGTTATGGTGATTAGTGTTTTTTAAACATCGTTAGTCTTTCTTTCAAACTCAACACTGACTCAACAATGTTCTACTAAACTCCAACACCAGTCATAGCATTGTGCCAGAAAGGGGGTGAAAATGACCACATCCATGGGGATGTCATGTTTCCATCACAGCCAGTGAGAGCCGGAGGGGCTAAAAATACCTCATGATTACTCTAGAGTCATTAGACTTGGGAATGGATTCTGATTGTACCCTTTTCTACTGAAGACACAAGCCAGATGTTAGCAGGGTTTTTTTCTCCAATGTGAAAGAGTGAATGGCATGTTCATCACTGTTTGTGACACAAGAATGTTGTTATAATAAGAGCAGGACAGTGATATGTTGTTATTAGGCTTAGCCCAAATGTTCTCCAATTCTAATTGTTTGAAATGAAACAAGGATACAAGTATATTGAAACCACATGCAAGAACAGCAGATATCTAACGGACATGTCCTCTTCACCCTTTCAGGTACATGGGAAGCCAGTAACACTGTGTGCGAGTCCGATACCCTGTGTGACCCAGCAGTCCTCGTTTCAGCCACCAACTCAGAGCCACATATTCGCAATCGTCGTCTGTCTCCTGGCTCAGGCAACTGTGGGGGCGGTGGGGGTGGAGGTTGCATCTCTGGTGAGCAACAGCCCCGACAGCTTTCACCCGAAGGCGACCTGATCGGACCCGGCCACACACACACCTTCAGCTTTCGCAGGGAAAAGGAACGCAAGGGCCAGCAGCACAAAGGCCGCAGCCTCCGCAGGGAAAGTCAGAAGGGGGTCAGCCGAGCAGGCGAGCGGCCCCAAAAGGTTAACCAAAAGGAGAGGTGGGTGGAGGACAGTCTGTCACTGCTCAAGCCCCCGCCTGCCTTCCCGGTGCAGGACAGTCCCGCCAAGCTGCAGCCCGCCGTCAGCTACGCCTCCAAGGTGAAGGCGGGGCCAGCAACAGGGACGCTGGAGGAGGACCGCCCCGCCATCGGCGTGCTGCTACAGAACCAATGGGGTCTCAGTTTCATCAGTGAGGCGAGGCCGGTCACGGAGGGCTCTAGCACTCGCCCCGCTGCCAACGCCCTCCCCCCTCAGCCCACAGACGCCGAACAGACAGCAGACCCACAGGTCGACACAGTTCTCACAGGCCAGCCCCCCGAAGAAACGCCCACTCCAGTCGCTACCTCCGTCATCCCCACCGCACGCCCAGAGGTGGACGAGAGCAACGGGAAGCTGCTGCTAAGTTGTCGCCATCTAGTGGAAGCTTTGAACTATCACAGTAGAGGTGAGTGCGAGGAGGAGCTTTGAGAATAACAACCTGCCACTTTTCTTCTGTTTTTTGTAATTTGTGTTTCACCTCTAACAGTGTCTCTTGTTTTCTCTCTTCAGAATGGAATGCCATCTGCAACAAACAGAAAAAAGGTAGGTTGACTCAAAGAGTAAACCAGTCAGTGCTGTCACGCCACTTACCAGGGATTTGCATGTTAATGTTGTGAAATAGTCTTCAGCCCTAAAAGTGTGAACCACAACGTGTTGTGTGTAGTTTGGAAATGACCTAAACTGTTAGTTGCGTCTTTGAGAAAGAGAGAGAGCCATTATAAGTTAAGTTTAGCTTCTTTAATTGTTCACTACAACTATGTCTACAGGTGAAATACCAACCTTATGAAGTACACAGAAGTCACTGTTGGGTACTTAGCTCAGTTTTGAGTCATGGTTTGGTACAAATCATTGTGCAGTAAATGCAGCTAATTGACTTAAAGTTAGAGGATGTAAACCATCAATGTTACAAGCTTATTATGAAGAACGGTGTGACAGGCAGTCCCTGATTTATTATGACATGTGTACTGTCATGTATTTTTGCTTCAGACGTGTTCCACTGACATTATGTTGTTTTGTTTTGCAGTTCCAAAAAAGGTCGTTTGGTACAAGGAGACCCAGGATCACCCAGCCTAGCAGTGTGACGAACCCAAAGCATCTATAAACACATACACAACACACACCTACATGCACATGAAAACATGTAAAGACGGACACATTTTTGAGTCCCGTTCACACACACTGCACTCAGGATGATGTCTTCACGCAAAGCCACACTGAGACACTTTGGACTAACTCCTTTGAGATCTTACAGCAATGGACTTTTTTAACGCCTTACAGAAAGCCTGCCTTAATTAATCAGACCTGTCTTCATCGCCTCTCATTACCATTTTAGCTTGTATGTGTAGAGCTGGTCTTTTTTGTTTGTTTTAAACAATCTGAGGAGCTGTAATTTAATTTCCCCCCCTTTTTGAAAGCTGCAGTTTTATCAAACTTTTCGTGTCCTCTGTAAAGCGAGCGGTCAATCAAGCACTTTGTTCTAGAAAATCTGTTGTGACCAATCCCTGTGTGCGAGAAACCCTCACCAGAGTGATTTATTTCCCCCTTCTCCATTGCAAACAGAAGAATGTCTGTCTTGTACCTGCTTGAGTTTTTATGGTTAATGTATGCAGAGGACTTGTGTATCTGTGTCTTCAGTTTACAGAGGGGTGTAGTCAAAGGCACAGTAGAGTTCACCCGTCACATCTTAATGCTGTGTTCCTTTTTTTTTTTTTGGTTCCCTAATCGGGTGAATGTTACTCATAAATCCATAAGGGATCTCACCATGTTCGGTATGTTGATTTTTGAAAAGAAAATTTATTGAATAAAAAAAATTACACTGGAGAAAGAGGAGGAATGTAAGTGAAACAGTATTGCTTAATAAAAATGAATAAACTTGATAAGTTCCAGCTTGTCCTTTTTATTATCAGTTCATTCGCTGCTGTACACACCGACAGTGGAAAACTCGTGTTTCTGTTAATGTTTCCATCGACAATAACAGACAAGCTATTTACAACCCAACAAAAGCAGTAAATCTTTGCCATCAAATGACGGCCCCAGAGGTTTATATAGGGAGAAGCTGCATTTATAACATTTAAATGTAGAAGTATGGGACCAACAAAAGGGACTCCTTATCAGCAGTGGCCCAGGCAGAGCTGATCTCAGCATCAAACGCGCAACCTTGCAGATTTTCCTTCCTCTGACCAGAAATGTGTGGAGGTCAATAGTTCACCAGAGACTAACGAGTAGCAAGAGTGTCCAAAATGTGAAAATCCAAATATACAGTACCCTCGCTGCTGCTGTATTTGCAGCCACCAAAGATTGTAGATGACTTGTGCGTCATAAAACTGTAATGCAGGGGAAGACAGAAAAACTTCTCAAAACAAAGTTTGACTCTCTTATAAGCCCAATAGTTGATTTTCCCCCAGAGTTGAAGTTTCCCTTGAGACGTCTTTAGAAAAGTTCCAAACCAGCTGCCATAACAGACCTGCTGCAACAACATCTGTAGCACCAAGATGTTGCTCAGTCCATTAGTCTCTCCACGTCACCTCCACCTCATCTGTTCTGTACCTAAAATAGGAAAAATATTCTTGTCAGCATGGACACATAAGGGAGCAATACCCATGTGTCTTCTACATTCTGGGAACTTTTTTAGATCTCCCATGAGCACACTGGTGAAGACTGATGATTAACAGTAACGTCTTTTAGCTGGGGGACCTTGAAAGTACCTTGGATCCAACTTTGTGGACCAACATGCTTCATCTGCTTCATCATTAAATCAACAGCCAGTTTGGATTTTCAATGGTAGCAGAATGTAAAGAACAAGTGAGGTGAAGTCTACCTTTGTGTGATCCACGAGTCCTCCAGCTCCGTCACCTGACCGGCCCTAAACATCTCCCAGCCGGCTTGAGCGATCATTGCTCCGTTGTCTATACAGAATCTGTGGAGTGAACACAGTTAACCAGACTGACTACTACTACTACTACTTTTTTTTAAATCACCTCTGTGCATGTTCAGCCTCTTAACCACCACTCACACATTATTGCTAAGTGTTCTGAAAAGAATACTGTGATATTTTCCCCTGTTTTTAAAACACCACCTACCAACAATACCTGTACTTTGACAGAAATAAAAGCTGATTATTATAATTACTTATCTCAACTTAATGTATTTTAATTAAATGCATGAAAAGAACACAAGCACAATCTAAAACATATCATGTATTTAAATAATTATCCCCTAAATTAAGATGATAAGCCAAAGTTTACTTGTCAGACATCTCCCTAAAACAACATTTACACTATCATGGGACACCCACACTATACAAAGTCTGTTGATGGGTGGAGTGGGTGTTTCCGTACCGATTTGTTTTTATGTTCTGAATCTATTGTCACTTCATGTCAGTGAGAGCGAGCGTGGAGCGACTGGTTTACCGTTCATCCGTGGCAAACAGCTTGGCTCCTCTCTCCTTACACATCACCCCCATCATCTCCTGCAGACGCATGTTACCTGCGGAGGAAACCAGAAGACGTGTTCTGTACAGGATACAGGACTCGGACAAGGACAGGTCACATCTTCTGATGAGGCATTCAAGGATTCCTAATCAGGACTTGTTCTCCAAGTTCAGAGATGATAGAATTAAACTTTAAGGCACACTTCATAAATTCTTGAGCATCTTGTGATCAAAGTCAATGTGACTCAGTAGAGTAAAGTTCATTTAAAAACAAGCAGTGGAATAACATCACTATATTGTGGGTCTGATTCTTCTTAGTCTCATGAACTTAACATAATCATGAAGGACATTTTTTCATTTCGAGAACAATATAAACTCTTTTTACATTTCTTCTAAGAGGAATCTTGTGTGTGGTTGCTGCTCTGCTAACCTGACAGCTTCTCTGGCAGTCTGGTGATTATCACATCCAGGAATGACAATATTTGTGTTCTGACGGAAGGTCTTTTTTTACAGAACTAAAGTGGATAGCTTGTTCCCTCCAATGACTTTGTGATTCCAATCCATTGCACAACTGTTAAAACAGTGTACAATGCAATAGTGGGGGAAGACGGTGCACACAATCTCCTCTGTTTGTCCCGTTTGACTGATAAACTTGTAAAATGGCAGCTCTAGAAAGTAAACCTCACTCTCTCACGCTTCAGGACACTTACTGTTGATATTTCAGGTTCCTGTGACATTGTAACTATAGTATTGTACTGTAGTTAATGGAAATACCTGGACATTGGGCAATACTTGATGAAAAACACACATTAAAATGACCCAGAAGCCCAAAAAACATCACTACTTGTTTTTCACAGGGTTCCAATATTTAACAACCCTGATTCCAAAAACTGAAATCTAAAAACTAAAAACAGAGCAATGATCCTGCCTCATCCTTTTTGACCAGTGACCAGAGAAAAGATGTTCAATGTTCAAACTGATAACCTTTTTTTTAAATATACACTCAAATTAAGACTCAAACATGCAAAGCAAAAACCATATATCAACAACATCCAGACTTCTCCTGCCCTGAGCTCATCTGAGACGGACGGGTGAAAAGTATAAAAGTGTGCTGTGGTCTGAAGAGTCTACAATACAAGTTGTATTTGGAAATCATGGTCATCGTGTCCTCCAGCTAAAGAGGAAAAAGGAAGATCCGGATGTCACCAGCGCAAAGTTCCAAACCAGCATCTGTGATGGTGCGTGGGTGTGTTAGTTGGAGCATAACTTGCACATCTGTGAAGGCGGGTACAAGACTGGCCTGCCTGCAATCAACAACTGTCTCCCATTGAAAATGTGTAGAACAGTGTGAAGCACAAAATACGGAGACCTGGGACTGTTGAGTCGTGTATCAAGTATGAAAGAGTTTAACTTTCAAAACTTCCCCAGTTAGTGTCGTTAGTTCACAAACACAGTAATAAACACTCCTCTGTCCTGACTTTTTGGGACATGTTTCAGGCATCAAATTCAGAAAGAGTGTCTATTTACAAAAAATACAGTTGACCAGTTTGAACATTAAACGTTGTCTTTTTGGACTGTGTTCAGTTGAATATAGGTTGCAAGGGCTTGCAAATGATTGGAGTCTGATTTTATTTATGTTTCACACAGCGTCCAAACAAATCAGGGTTATAGACTGGATGTTTCCTTTGAGCATCCATCTCTGATGTACTTACAGCCAACACCCCCGACGATCAGGACCTCTTGGGAGCCGCAGTGAGCCATGGCCCTCTCTGTGATCTCCACCAGCATGGAGAACAAGGTCTCCTGCAAATAGACCATGAGTTCATGAGCTAATAAATCCATGAGTTAATCCTTTTCTTTGGCACACATGATAGTTAACAGACTAACTTTGGGTTTTGGGCTGTTGGCCAGTAACAGAAGTGACTATATTTTATATACTATATTTCTATAAGGATGAAGATTTGGACTTAGGGAATATGTTTTTCACTATTTTCTGACATTTTATAGACAAAACAAACACAAATAAAATCATGATGTGTTAGACCAAGTATCTCATGGTCATTGCATTGTTTACAGACCATGTTGTACCCCCTGTATAGTTTGAATTAGGCTTTAATCTAAGGCCAAGATGGCCTCTACAAAGACTTCTATAGATCTTTGTCTTAACTGAGCAACAGATCCACCACGTGGGGCAGCACCATATTAGTAGACTAACTGATAGTGTTGGTTCTTAGTACCTGCAGGGAGAAACATAGGTCCTCTGGTGTACACTGACCAGAGCTCAGCATCTTATGAGAAGCTTCCTATGGAAGAAAAAAAACAAACAACTGTTAGGATCATGAACCAAAACAATGATGTAGTTGTAGACATCAAACTGTAGCCTTGAGTATCAGTATCAGTAGATAATTAATTCCTCTCACCTCAATATAGGATAAAATCCCAGAAAATGAGACGTCCATTCCTTTCACTGTGTATGGCAGCTCCACAAACTGACTCCCTCTGACAGCAGGAAAACAAGCAAAGTGAACAAGTATCAGAAATATCAGTCATGTAAACACAAACATGAAACACATTGCAAAACAGTCCAGAGAAGATACTTTGTGGCTGTCACTCACTTTTTGGCCATCTGCTCTATGTTGTAACCTGGACTGGGGTCATTGGAAATCTGAGCGGAGAAACAGTTGCACACAAAGTATTAACACACATCGATCACATCCGTCTGTATAGTTGCTCAATTGAGAACAATAATGTTACACACCTTTATAACTCGAGCGAACCTGTCCAAACAGTTGCCAACTGCGATGTCGATGGTCTCTCCGAATATTCTGTATCGTCGCTCTGAGTATGCAATAACCTGCACAGGAAGACATGGAGACATGTCTTGTTACACTTGTACCTAATAAATGTATAACTCAGTGTATGTTAGAGCTCTGCCAACACTTTTTTACTGACAGCTAATCATCAGGAAGTGAAGTGCAGAGGCTCTGTGCCAAAGGAAACTGAGGCCTACATACAGAAACCCACCTGTGTGTTCCCTCCGCTAACATACAGCACGGTGGGGTTGTTGGCTTTTGTGATGAGTCGGCCCATCTCAATGTGGCCGATGCAGTGGTTGATACCGAGGAGCGGCTTCCCCCAGAGCTGTGCGACTGTACGAGCCACCAGAGCCACCGTCACCAAGGGGGCACCCATACCAGGACCTGTGGGAGAAGAAGAACAAGTGAGACTGTCACTTTGGAGTGATAGCTTCCTTGGTTGGCCCAGAATTTTCTTAATTTAAATGACAACAAAACTGAATGTGTTGTGTTTGGGGACACTGTGACGGCTGACCTGGGCATTTTATCCTCAAAGGTCAATAAAACTGTCAAAAATCTGGGAGTGATCTTTGACAACCATCTAAGCTTTGACAAACAAATTAACAATGTGGTCAGGAGTAGTTTTTTCCAGCTACGTATCCTGGCCAAAGTCAAAATGTTTTTAAGCCATCAAGACCTTGAGAAAGCCATCCACGCTCTAATCAGTTCAAGATTAGACTACTGCAATGCACTTTATATTGGCGTCTCCCAGTCCTCTCTTAGTCGTCTTCAACTTGTACAAAATGCTGCTGCTCGCCTTTTAACTAGCACTTATAGACGAGAGCACATCACCCCCGTTCTTTGCTCCGTTCATTGGCTTCCCATCAATCACAGAATTGATTTTAAACTTCTTATGTTTGTTTTTAAAGCTCTTAATGGCCTCGCCCCATCTTATTTATCTGAGCTTTTAACTGTTCGTGTTCCTGGTAGAGCCTTGAGGTCATCCAACCAACTTCTGCTGGAAGTGCCCAGGTCAAGGTACAAACATTGGGGTGACCGAGCCTTTTCTGTTGCTGCTCCCAGGCTCTGGAACAAACTCCCCACCGAAATGCGTCTTATCTCTGACCTGGGCCTTTTTAAATCTAAATTAAAAACGTATTTATTTAGGATGGCTTTTAATACCCAGTAGTGCTGTGACACATTTTATTGTTTTTATCATTGGTATTATTTTATTCTATTTTAATGTTTTTATTGTTTTTATTTTTTTACTATGTATTGTAAAGCACTTTGGTTCCCGAAAGGGTTGTTGTAAAGGGCTGTATAAATAAAGCACATTTACATTTACATTTACATAGCGGACATTATATCCTTGTTTGAGGGAGAACATCACATCTGTCAGTTCATTGTTCATTGATTTATACACATACATAGACAGCCTTATGTTAGTGTTGCCTGGTTAGGTTGAATCCTGATAAAAGTACAATGTAATCCTTATTCCATCTAACACATTTTTTCTACCATGAGGTGATGAGCCAGGACCTTGTGTTACCTTTGGTGTATGCCACACAGTCGATGTCTGCAGGCTTCAGCCCTGCCTGCTCCAGCGCCTCCTTGAGGACGGTCAGTACGACAGCGCGGTGGTGCCTGGCAGTGTCGCTTGGCATGAACCCTGATGGATAAAATAACATATTGTCAACTCTACATGCAAGATTGTTATATGTTGATATATAGTGGCAGTGATGCGATGGTGACATTAGTGGTTTAGCAGAAATGTGGCTTGCCTTGGCCAGGTGGGGTAATGTAGGTTCGTCGAGGGTTGGACAGCACTTCTCCATCCCTGATGATTCCTATGCCGATCTTATTGGCACTGCCCTCAAATCCAATTACGACAGTCATGGCAGCTACAAACTATTTTCAAGAAAGAGAAAAGCAAGTGAAGCATGCAGTGAAGACGAATGTATTCTGTCTTTGCATGGAAGCCAAGACCCTTATTGATGCAGCAGTACAGCATCTGTTCCAAAGTGTATTCTCCCTTTAATTACTCTGTCAGAAATGAGCTTTCAAGAGAGACTAAGAACCCCACCCCCCCCCCCCAAAAAAACATGATTTAAACTAGATTGTCAAAAGTGAACAAAAAGTGAGCGATGACACATTAAAGGGGCACTGCTCCAATTTTACATTAACAACTAGCAACTAAGCTTTCCTGAATCAAACATAAAAGCAGTCACTTTGTCCTAACTGTATGCAAGCGTCCAATGCAACGCAATGTCAAATAGAAATTTGGTGTATATATATATTGTGTATATTATATTATAAGCTACGTATGTATATTTGTATCAGAGTATGTCTAAGAGTATGTATGTACATAGATGTATGTGTTCAGCACATATATGAATATAAGGGTGTAAATGTAAATATATCTATATATAATATGTGATTTATTAATTGTACATATAGTATATCGAATTGCATACAGTTAGATGGGAGCGTACGAAGGTACACAGGTTCAAGAATGGAAGTAAATTGATCATGATTAATTACTGGGTTGTGGAGAAGGGCTAGGATTCAATAAGTGTATACTTCTTCCAACTCCTTTTCGTGCATGTCAGTGCTCGTTAATGGAATATACTTTGTAACATGCTTTTCATTTTAATATGCTTATTTGTCGAACTAATTTATTTTTTTGTTTTGTTTTCACATTTAAACAAATTGTCTGTCAAAGTTACAAATTTAATTTCAGAACAGAGGGACAGTGCTACATTTAGGCTATGACACAGTACATTAGCCTTTCATACAGTTACCTTCACAATACAAACCATATCCACGTAATGCTACATAATACGTGACAAACTTAATATTTTGAAAAAACAAAATAAAGCTCCCTGTGTAGCTGCTATGCTAGCAGTGACAGCATACGTGTTAAGTAAAACTAGCTTATTTTATCGCTGCGTTTAGATAAATAAAAGGCGCACCTACCTTTTTACTTCCCTTCAATAGTTTACATTAACCTAAATACCAGATAGTTCAACTTTTACTGTAATTATTCAACTGTCTCGGCTAACTTCTGCAGCTCAGCTACTCCATGAAGCTCGGGGGTCCCAAACACTGACAGCTGTGGCGTAAGCCTGAGCAAAATCCTTGGTGAATAGTATTTAACATCAGTAGCATTTCAGGACAATGTTATGTGCATTATAACAGCTACAGCTGTGTGTTTATATCAGTTGAAAATTGGGAATAAAATTCTTTGGATTATTTAAAGTATTATTTTTCATGAGGCACCTGTTTAGGCAGTCACCACGCACAGCAAGCACATGGGCAGAAATCTTTGCTGTGCTTTTGTGTGTGTGTGTGTTGGGGGTGTGAAGCAGAAGCACTGGCTGGTCTCTGCATCCTGTTGTCAAAGTACAAGTAAGCTAATTTGCATCTCCTTTTCCTGAAATGCGTAGCCTGTAGAAAATACGCTACCGTTATTTAACATTTGCATTTATTGATTAATCAAATGAGCTCCGTAGGAAGCTAATTAGCAGCTGGCTGGATATTCTCCATTCATTGTGAGAGCAGGCCGTCTGCTGCTGGCTCTGGGCTCTTTGTCACAGCAGAGGAGCTAGCGTTAGCATAGCTTGTTGTAAACCTGTTGTGTAGCACGACTAAAGAGCGTCTTCCGCTGTTGGTCTTTATGTCTTCTCCGTGCATGCCGTTACTTTTGCATCCAGCGGGTCACAAATTCATCCGTGTTTTGCTTTTAGCGTGCTTATCTAACGTTATGCTCCTCACAGCAACGACATGCAACAAAATAAAGGCTCAGTGCGCTTCCTCTTTGTCAGAGACTTTACTTAAGCCGTCGAGAACTAATTCGACTTTTGGCCCGCTGACAAGTAACTCCTACTAAACAAATGCATGTGTAAAACAGGTATTTTTGGTAAAATGAGGATACGTAGACACTATTGTATGGAGGGATGCATCGGCTACACCGATACTGGTGCTGATATGCATCTTATTTCAGCCTTGGTACCCACTCAGGTTTTTACACATGACTGCTCGAGGTTGAAAACTGAAGTTAGTCTCAGACTGAAGAAAATGACCAAATGGTTATCAATATCATCAGAATTTGCGTATTTGCGTTTATTACAGATAAATATCAGTAAAATTAGTCAATAAATAACAAGAAATCACAGAAGAGAAATGTCTTTGTCACAGCCGGCCCAACAGAGATGACTGACAGGTTTATTTCTTTTAAAGGTGCGAATATGTCAGAATTTTTTGTTTGAACATTTTAAAAGATGTGGGTTGCAGATGTATGTTCTTAAGTTTGCATGCAATCCAGCATCCTGTCTTGTAATAGGACTCATCAAGCAGGCCCCCAGAAAGAGCACCAGGCTTTAAAGGCAGTTGTCTTAGTGGCCAAACTGTGTAATTACAGCGTCATGTGATGCACTGTGGCCTAAAATGACTTTTCCCATTAGCCAGCACCGTGAAAAGTAAGGTCGGTAAAACAATTTGTGTTTTTTTTAGCATCACAACCCCCGCAAAATGAGTCATTTGACTATCATAATTTGAGTCATTTGGTCCGATAAAATTTGTAAAGTCTAGAAGAGCTGCATGATTACATTTTCTCCACATTCAAGTTAGCCAAGCACCGGGTAGTTTCACAGCTGAAAAGTTGAACTTTTCTAGCCTTCAAAATGCCACTGAGCAGCTTTCATAGGAATGAGCGGGGCTCCGCCTCCAAGGCTGTGTCCAGATGTAATAGAACGTCCTTGGCTTCCAGCTAGCTGCATGGCTAACTGAGCTAACTAGCTCACAGCAACAACAGTTATCAGCAGTTAGCAGTTTCTCTGGTGATCAGTGCCCTCTATGTGCTTGGAATGGCCTTAAACAGGTTGCCAATTCTTACATATGGCACCTTTAACTAAAAATAAAAGATCCAGCTCATTACATATCTTCGTCACAGTTCTTGAATAACGAAATGGATCCCTCTAAAATATGGTTTTCTGTTGCTGGTCGGCACCTTGCATGGCAGCCACCGCCATCAGTGTATGAATGTATGTTTGATTTACTGTAAGTCACTTTGGACAACAGTGTCTGATAAATGCCCTGAATGTAAATATAAGGAACAGGAAAACAAGCAAAATCCTCATGTTTGAGAAGATGGAAACAGCGAATGTTGTCCGTTGACATGTTCTCTAAAACAATTATAGCTTTGATTCATTTTCTATCGATTGAGTAATTTGATTCCTCTTGTTTTTCTTTTCCAGCGGCGCGTGTGTTGTTGTGTGTGCGTGTTGTGTGTCTGCGAGGTGTGCTTGCTGTCAGGGCAGGCTCAAGCATGAAGAGAGGCAAGAAGGACGAGGTGGCGGCGGCCGACGGGGAGAATGACACGGGCTCTGGTACTACAGCAGGCGCTAATGAACATTCAAATACATACAGTTCTTCCAAATTTTGTGTGTGAGTTGCCACTGTAATAACAGCTGTGTTTCTTTCATCGCACAGCTTCTGCAAAGAAAGTAAAGAAGGCTAAGGAACCAGAGGCGCCAATCCTGTATGAGGATCCTCCTGACAAACTGACCAGCAAAGATGGACGCAAAGCCAACATGAAGATCACCTCCTGGAACGTGGACGGGCTGAGGGCCTGGGTGAAAAAGAAGGGTCTGGATGTGAGTATGCAGCGACCTTGAGAAAATGAATTTGTCTAGTCCATTTTGAGACGAGTGTTAATGGTTAACGCATCTGTTCTTCATTCCAGTGGGTGCGTGAGGAGGATCCAGATGTTTTGTGCCTGCAGGAGACGAAGTGTGCAGAGAAATCCCTCCCTGCTGAAATCACCTCGATGCCTGAGTACCCTCACAAGTACTGGCTTGGGTCAGATGAAAAGGAGGGTTACAGTGGGGTGGCCATGCTCTGCAAGACTGAACCTGTCAAAGTCACCTATGGCATTGGTGAGTGGTGTCTTTACATTCATATTTAACAGTGAGTCCACTAGCCCAGATACTTTTACTTGCATTTGTATTGAATGTTATACTTGTTTTTTCATTGAAATGAATGTAGAGTGTGAAGTTGAATCTTTTGTACATGAATTTCAGAATATGTTGGTAATTTCTAATCTTTAACTAAGTAACTCTCCTATGAAGGAGTTATATCCTTGTGCTGGAAGGTAGTTAGTTTATGTTAGCAGACTAGTGTCCCACCTGAGTCCTTCACAAATAAAGCCACAGTCCAGCAGCATTGAACAACTTAAACAAATTGTCCACACGCTTGTATCGGCAACCGAGAGAGGGAAGGTCTCATTTACAATCTGCTCACATATGACCAATAAAAAAAGTGATTAATAATTGATAAAATGATTGATAAAACTTGTGACATTGTTACATTTGGCTCATTTAAATGGACTAATTTCTTCTGTCTTTTGTGAAAATAGTGGACAAATGCAATATATTTGCTCAGATTTTCACAAGACAGTTCAGGCAATGTGAGCTTGCTTTTCATCCTAGTGATCTCATAAAAACTGAACTGAGAAGTAGCTGTAACTAATTATACTTTTTCAGTAACTTGCACTATACTGCTCTATCGAGTCTTTGTTTGCCTTCATTTCCATTATGAATAAGGGTGTCACGATTTCGATTTTAAATCGGAATCGACCGAAATTAAGTCACAATCTCGAACTTCGAATTTAAAAAAAAGAATCGTCGATGCTGCCTCGCTCCTGCGTCACGTCAAGTCGGCTTGTCAGACGGGAAAAACACACGTGTTGAAGTGCTGCGAGTCAACCTCCTCTAACTTAGCTACTAGCTAAGCCAGTAGCTGTTAGCTACAGCCAGTAGCTGTTAGCTACAGCCAATCAAACGATAGCATGGTGTTACACCATTCCTGTTTGGCTCCCGGACCGTGGTCGGGAAGCACAGGGGAGATGATTTCCCCCAGGGCTGAAGTTTCTGTTTCCCTTCGGGGTGAACCCCCTTTCACGTGTTAAGCTGGTCGGGAAATAATACCAGGGAGCTTTGCTGTATCTACCTGTGTACCTTAGAATCGAAAATGTAATCGAATCGAGGATTTGGAGAATCGTGACACCCCTAATTATGAATACACATCTACACAAGGAACTGTTAATCTAAACAATGAACCCTCCTCTACCAACCCTGCAGGCAAGGAAGAGCATGATAAGGAGGGCCGCGTCATCACAGCAGAGTTCCCCACCTTCTACCTGGTGACAGCCTATGTGCCAAACTCGGGCAGAGGCCTCGTGCGCCTTGACTACCGCAAAACCTGGGACGTGGACTTCCGGTCGTATCTGAGCGAGCTGGACATGCAGAAGTCCGTAGTGCTGTGTGGCGACCTCAACGTGGCACACCAGGAGATCGACCTGAAGAACCCCAAGGGGAACAAGAAAAACGCCGGCTTCACTCCCTGAGGAGCGCGAGGGCTTCACCCAGCTGCTGGAAGCCGGTTTCACCGACAGCTTCCGCGAGCTCTACCCCGACCAGACCCACGCCTACTCCTTCTGGACCTACATGATGGCCTGCCGCGACAAGAACGTGGGCTGGAGGCTCGATTACTTTGTGCTGTCGTCCAGCTTGCTGCCAGGCCTGTGCGACAGCAAGATCCGGAACAAGGCGATGGGAAGCGACCACTGCCCCATCACTCTGCACATAGCTGTGTAGGTCACCGTCAGGTCTGTAGGGCTACTGCCTTGCATAGCCGTCGCTGTTTTCTTAGTACGTCTGTTCCAACTTGGCTAAAGCTATCATGTGTGCCAGAGTATGCTCTGTTAAAGTGAGGCGTCGCCTGTCTGGGCACGTCGTCTCCTGGCTGAAGCACTGCCCAAACTCACTCTGTCAGTAGGCTCAGCAGTAGCTTAGTTTCCAATCAGTTTTCACAGGAAACTCTGATGAAATGACTCCAACATGATTCATAATACCCATTTGTCTTCGTCATGTAACTGAAGTTTGTATGTAAACCCCCTAATGTTGACCTAAATTCTGTAAAGACCCAACACTAAATACTGTAAAGATGTTTAAGCTGATGTTCAACAGTGATCTGTGGTTGGATGTAGAGCTGTGTGATGTCTGTCTGTACCACTGCTGACCTGAGGCCCAAGCCTTCATTCCACAGAACCTGCAGGAATGTCCTTGTTACTGTTTGACATGGAACCACTGTTAAAAAAAAAAATGTATCTTCTTCTAGCACAAAATTGTTTAAGCTTCTTTTCCAAACCAGTGTTAGATTTTTCTGTCATAAAACATGCCCACAATAAAGACAGGATTTATGTAAAACTTTCTACTGCTCATTATTTGAAGATATCGAGCCAACACGATCAGGAAAAAACATGTTACACCGCAATGAATCTGAAAAACACATTCCCCTGCTCAGTGTGCTTTAATGGAAACACAACCTGGAATTCAAATGGAAGAGAAATGACACACTCAAAATGAACCTGTTCCTGCAAGAGAGTTTCTAAACTCTTAGTAGTTCACTGCAATTGCACAATAGAATGTAAAAAAGCATCCATCTACAGTAGATTGTGTCAGCCTGAACTAATCTATAATTAATAATCCGCAAAATATTATTCTCCTGGTCAGTCTCGACTACGTTAACTTCATGATATGTGTCCGTTGATGCATTTTCAGATTATACGACTGCCGAAATCCCTTTCCACATTCCACGCACAGGTATGGTTTTTCCCCAGAGTGTGTCCGCTGGTGTCTTTTCAGCCGGTTGGCGCTCAGAAAGCTCTTGTCGCACTCTGTGCAGGAGTACGGCCGCACTCCGGTGTGGTAGCGCAGGTGGATGGTCAGGTAGCAGGACTGGGTGAACTTCTTGCCGCAGTGGGGGCACTGGAAGGGCTTGTGGCCCGTGTGGAAGCGCTCGTGCTTCAGGAGCTCGGCGTGGGAGAAGAAGCCCTTCCCGCAGTCGGAGCAGAGGTACGGCCTCTCGCCCGAGTGAGTCAGCTCGTGTCTGACCAGCGTCGCCTTGTAGACGAAGCTCTTGTCGCACTGGGAGCAGCTGAAGACGTTCTCCCGGGTGTGGCAGCGCTCGTGCTTCTTCATGTTGCGCTCCCTCTTGAAGCTCTTGCCGCAGAAGGAGCACATGAAGGGCATTTCCTCGGAGTGGATCTTCATGTGGCTCAGCAGACCGCCCTTGTAGAGGAATCCCTTCCCGCACTGAGCGCAGATGTGCGGCCGCTCCTTCTGATGGATGCGCTGATGTGCGGTGAGAGCGGCCCTGTAGGCGAAGCTCTTCCCGCAGTTGCAGGTGTGCACCCTTTCTTCTTGGTGGGTCTGCAGGTGCCTGTTGAGGTAGCTGGCGCAGGTGAAGCCCAGCTCGCAGTGAGGGCATTTGTAAGAACGCTCCACCTTCTCGGCGTCCTCGCTGTGGGTCTTCAGGTGTCTCACCAGCGCCGACCTCCAGGCGAACGCCCGGCCGCACTCCGAACACAGGTACTCCCCGTTCTCCATGTGGGTGCTCTTGTGCTCCCTCTGAGCCACCAGGGACTTGAAGAACTCCCCGCAGATCAGACACTCGTACTTGCGCCCCGACTTGTGCGTCTGCTTGTGCCGCTCCAGCGACTGCTTGAAGGAGAACCGCCGTCCGCACTGAGAACACAGGAAGGGCTGCTCGCCTGTGTGGATGCGCTGGTGGGCTTTTAGCAAGGACTGGAACTTAAAGCTTTTGTCACAGTCGGGACAACTAAAACGTCCCTCCTCATCCGCGACGGGATGAAGGGACAGTTTGTCGTCCTCGGCCTCAACAGAGTGAACCTTGTCAATGTGCTGCTGGACCTGTGCTTCTTCTGAGTGGTGGAAGGAGCACTTTGGACAGGAGAAGGCAGCTGATGAGCCGTCTGCAGACAGAACCTTAAGGGGGAAACAAAGTCATTAGAGACGTAAGATGTTACCACTGTGCTAAGAAACAGCAAAAACGACATGCTTGTATTTTGGCGAGGATTTTTAAGGGTAAGGCAAGTAACCCATCAAAATTACAGGTTGAAAATGAACAGCTACCTTGTAATTTTAAAACAAATTTGGGGAAATAATGGCGGAAAAAGCCAACTAGAATTCCATATAGCCCGAGGCAACATATTTAAATAGCTTGTTTCGTCAAACCAACAGTCCAAAACACAAAGATCGTAATTTTCCTAAAATAACTGACAAAGCCAAGAAGCATATTCTCACATTTGAGAAGCTGGAAGAAAACAATGTTTGGCATTTCTGCTTGAAAATTCACAGAAACTTCTAGACAATTATGTTGCTGAATAGTTTTCTGTCAATCACATTATCGATGAATTGTTTCTGCTCCAACAGAAAACATCAGAGATCATGAATAAGTTCCAATATCAAATGTAAAGCTGCCTCTCAAGTCATAAATATGTACAAGCCAAACATGTAAGGTTTAAGCTCTCACATCTCTCTGGTTATGTATGTATATGTAGTGAGAAGGATAAAAAAAACACTTACTTTCATCACCGTCCTGTGATGAGACCATGGATGACCCGTAAGAGTGCTCTGCACTGTTAGAGAGAAAGGAAAAATCAAACATGAGATGCTCCATTTGCCTGATGTCCCACCACAGCCACCATATATTCAACTGAACATGATTTACAGTATATTTCTCTGTGATGAAACTACATCATCAGATCAAAGTGGCTCATAAAGACAGATGGTTTTACCAGTTGAAAGGCAAAGGCTTCAGCTCCGGAGGGCTCGCCTTGGGGATCTCCTTCCTCCTTTTAGTGGTCATGCGCTTCTGTAGATTTATCACCTGGATCTTCATGGTCGGTTTGCGTTTGCGGCCACTTGTGCGGACCTTCGCTAGCGAAATGACTTCAGGGGCGGCGACTTCGGGCTCAGAGGGGGGAGGCTCGCTGCACGGAGCCTCTACGCTCTCCAGATCGCCATTTCCATCAGGACCTGCCTGCGCCTGGCTGTCAGGTTCAGCGGCTGCAGCAGTCACCTCGCTGACACTTTGATCCCCTTCAACAACCTCTTGGTCTTCATCTTGGCTCTCTGTTGGCTTGTTTGCACTGTGATCGTCAGTGTGAGTCTTCAGGTGCCTCGCCAGTGCCAGCTCCCAGTTAAACGTCTTGCTGCACTGACGACACGTGTAAACGCCGTCTTCCATGTGGGTTTGCTTGTGCTCGGTGCGGGCTGACAAGGAGTGGAAGGTCTCCCCGCAGACGACGCAGTTGTACTTGCGTCCGGTCTTGTGCGTGTGTCTGTGCCTGTCGAGCGACTGCCTGAAAGAGAAGCAGCGGCCGCAGTCGTCGCAGCGGTGCGGGCGCTCTCCGGTGTGGATGACCCTGTGGGCGGTCAGCGACGAGGCGAATTTAAATTTCTTCTCGCAGTCGGGGCAGTCATGAGGGCCCACAGAGGCTTTGTGTTGGGAGGACGCTAAATCGTCCGCGTTAGCTTCTGGAAGGACGATGTTTGATGTCAAACCACTTGCGGGTTTTTCTTGTGTTTCTTCTTCCCCGCTTCTACTTCCTCCTCCCGGTTTGTCTCATCGGGAAGCACGACCAGCGAGTCTTCAGCCACTGTAATAGTGTCTGTTACCTCACAGCAGTCTGCGCCGATCACCATCTCGATGTCTGTGCTTGTGCCTAATTCAACCTCTGCGTAATCAGTCACGGTGATTATTTCGACTGCCACGTCGTCAACAAATGATACAGTGTGTGTGTCGTCACTGAGGCCTTCCAGTGGCTCTGATTGGTTGGGTTGTTCTGTAAGTTTTGTCACTCTGCTCGAGGTAACTGCAGAGAGGGTAGAGAGGATGCTGTCGCCCATGCTGGAAGGTGGCACTAGACAAAGAACGAGAATGATACACGAGTTATTGTCTTCAGTTCTGTCTTCGACAATGAACGTGTAACATAATAGACGTGGTTATAGGAAATGACCCACCATGCTGCTCTAAATGCCCGAGGTGTTTGTGATGCTGGAGCAGAGTCTTCAGGTCTGCAGGCTCAGAGACTGAACGCACACACTCCTCCAACACAGAACATTCAGCTCCAAGCCAGGAAACAGTCTGTGGGGAAAACGTATGAAAACAGACATGATGCTAATTCAATCAACAACAAAACTTCAAAAACAGGATAGCAGAACTTTAGTTTGCGGATGAAAGACATGTTATGAGCCAATAATATCCATGGATAAATGATTTTTACTTTAATTGAAGCAATTTTAGAATATTTTACTTTGAATGGGTCATTGTCAGAGCTTGATGACAAGCTGATGATTTGAATCAGGTCTGTTGGAGCAGGACAACATCTAAATTTTCACGAATTTCACAGTAATAACTTATTGTCAAAATAACAAAAATGACACCTCTTACCTGCTCGAGGTCAGGTACCGGCAACAGCTGAGCTAGCCGAAAGAGGAACTCGGAAAACAGTGTCTGCAAATCGCTGTCATACTGTGGTCCATACTCGGCAGGGAAGACCTCCTTTGAAAAACAAAAATAGGTAGTGATACAAATTATTTTACTACATTATAAATGTAAACCTCAACTCAGCTACTTAAAGACAACATTACATGAGGGTCTTTTTTAAAGTTATAAACATACCACCTGCCAGATTGTACAACAACTGAACGTGTGCAACAGAACTACATTTCATGCAAATTATAATCAATCAAGGCAAGTTGAATTTGGCTCCACAGAAGAGTAGTTGACACTGCCTCACCAAGAAGAAGTCTCGTCTCTCTTCAGGATCTTTGAGCAGAGTCTGGATCAACTCAAGAAAGTTAGCCGCTACCTCCTCTTCTGATTCTTTTATCTGTAATATAGAAATAAAAAAATGACACATAATACAAGGCCCCTTCTGGATAACTGCTGAGGTGGTGTTGATGAGCGTGTTTTGATCTATAAAGAGGAAGAATGATGTAAAAATGGCTGTTGATGGAGTTTTAAAATAGGTGAAGTGAAATCAGCTAGTCTAGACTGTACACACTTACATCCACCATGTTAGAGTGCTGCGGTTTAATCTTCTCCAGATGATCCAAGATGAAGTCAGGGTCCGCGAGAGCTTCACTTCGGCACAACTCTAGAATATACTGATGAGGAGAAAATAACCACATTAAATATCGATTAGCTCACATGGTAACCGTCTTAAAAAACTAAATACATTAGCCATCAATGCCTTGTGTCGTCTGATGGCACCCACCCTGGCTCTTAATCCCAGGTTAAGCTGCGTCCTGTGCTTGTGCATGAGCAGCTCTGGGACCATGTCCATCACCAAAGCGAAGAACTCCGCCACCTTCCAGTAGTTCATGACATCTTGTTTCTTCAGAACCTGCCACATGGAGGCTGTCATGAGCTGCAGAGGTGGGACCAGGAGGCGCAGCGATGCCAGAGGTAAGGGGTCACCTGGAAAATACAAGAGTGAGTGAGAGGGAATAAAGCTGACCCATCTGTCATATTTATCCTAATTCAGATAATCTGGTATGTGTACATGGGGGAAAAATATACACGTCAAGTTAATGATCAGAAAACTGTACTGGGGCTGATGCCAACAGCTGTTTTCTCATTTATTCCTGAGAGGTCATTCTTGGACTAATGTGGTGAATTTGTTTTAAATCAAATGCTTTAAATCTTCTTGATTACACAACAGACTCATCTAAACTTAATCACATGATAAAAGAACAACCGAATGTGAGGACAGTAGATGTTAACAGTACGGTTCAGCAGCAGGATCTCGCCGGAAGAGTGCTTTTGTTTATCAGCTACAGGAACAGCGATGTGTTTTGAATGCAACCTTACGAGAAACAGAGTGCGTGTTCAAAAACAACACTGTTGCTCAAACACAGTTAGCTCTACTTTCGCCATGCTTGCATAGACTGTAAGTTACATAGATAACTCCCAATGCAGTCAAAGTGACTTAGAGTGCAAAATAAAACACGCGAAGGTAGCGTTACTATCCGAAGCTATAACAAGCTAGCTTTTCAAAAAGCTAACTTAGAGATAGTAGCACTGTTAAAAGTCAACATTAGCTGAACTGTCGCTAACTCAAAGTTTCTCCACATATCTAATTGTAATGCTTCTTGTCTTCAAAGCAAACAAACCTTTGAAAAGGGGCATGAGGACGGCCGAGTCCATGCTTCCACACCGGAGTTGAAGATTTGATGAACCAGCTGTGGTTAACCTAGCTGGGGTTAGCCAGATAGCCTAGCAACCCTGCCACAGTTAGCATTAAGCTAAAGAAAAATCGTGACAGGGTGATGAGAGGGGGGCGGAGGTAGCTATCCGACTAAATCTACAAACCATGTCCTCCAAATGACACCAGCGATCTAATTAGATGCATCTTAATCAACGCAAGCAGCTATAAATCATGGTTCAACTGATTTGTTTTCAGTGGCTGCTTCTTCTTCGTCCTCTTTGTTTATATTAAACAGCACATGACACATGACATTGTGGGTGTGATCGCCACCTGCTGGAGATTATTTGCATTGTGGTCTCAGAGAATGAAGCAATGCTCTGCCAATGTCTTTCTAGTGGCTTCAACAGAGTTAATATTCAGGTTAGGTCGAAGAATTCAGCTTGAGGACCCATCTCACCTTGCACTTCAAAAGTCTTTGTCTTCCGGCGAAAATTACTTTGCTCGACTGTAGAAAATCCTGGGGGTAGGGTTCCATCAAACAAAAAACACTTTATCTGGTCATATACACATGGATCCATGATGACTGATGAAATAAAGTGAAGTCACTGAAGTGCACCTCGCAGCCTATGCATGCACATGTCAATTAAGCAGGCCTGTTAATTAACTAAGTGTGCATGAGCATGGTGCATGAGCACGATGCATGTGCTGCCTGCATGCCTTAAAAGGGCCAATGCAATGCATAAATAGCATTTTTACACTTGCCAAATATTGTTTCCAGCTCCTGATGTTGGACTGAAAGGGGTGCTCTGCCTCAAAGTCACTTCATATCACTCATCAGTTATATTTTGGCAGATATTTAGGCAGAAATCACCTTTCATTAACTGTATTTGGCCTTCAATCAATTTTTGGCAGGTGAAAATGCCCATTTTGTGTTGTAATGGTCCTTTAAAAGGATTCAAAGCTGTCCTGTGAGCTCTAGATCTTTACATTATGAAGCTCATGAATGAGATCAAGTCATATTTAGGCAGAAATCACCTTTCATTAACTGTATTTGGTCTTCAATCAATTTTTGGCAGGTGAAAAGACCCATTTTGTGTTGTAATGGTCCTTTAAAATGATTCAAAGCTGTCCTGTGAGCTCAGATCTTTACATTATGAAGCTCATGAATGAGATCAAGTCATATTTAGGCAGAAATCACCTTTCATTAACTGTATTTGGCCTTCAATCAATTTTTGGCAGGTGAAAAGACCCATTTTGTGTTGTAATGGTCCTTTAAAATGATTCAAAGCTGTCCTGTGAGCTCAGATCTTTACATTATGAAGCTCATGAATGAGATCAAGTCATATTTAGGCAGAAATCACCTTTCATTAACTGTATTTGGTCTTCAATCAATTTTTGGCAGGTGAAAAGACCCATTTTGTGTTGTAATGGTCCTTTAAAATGATTCAAAGCTGTCCTGTGAGCTCAGATCTTTACATTATGAAGCTCATGAATGAGATCAAGTCATATTTAGGCAGAAATCACCTTTCATTAACTGTATTTGGTCTTCAATCAATTTTTGGCAGGTGAAAAGACCCATTTTGTGTTGTAATGGTCCTTTAAAATGATTCAAAGCTGTCCTGTGAGCTCAGATCTTTACATTATGAAGCTCATGAATGAGATCAAGTCATATTTAGGCAGAAATCACCTTTCATTAACTGTATTTGGTCTTCAATCAATTTTTGGCAGGTGAAAAGACCTATTTTGTGTTGTAATGGTCCTTTAAAATGATTCAAAGCTGTCCTGTGAGCTCAGATCTTTACATTATGAAGCTCATGAATGAGATCAAGTCATATTTAGGCAGAAATCACCTTTCATTAACTGTATTTGGCCTTCAATCAATTTTTTACAGGTGAAAACTGATTGAAAACTGCAAAACACATCCAAACATGGGAAGCAAATGCTATGTAGCCTATAGCGCCCAGATCAGATAAAAACAATGCAGAGTCACGAGGATCATTGCAAACGTTAGGTTATCATATCTTTATTGAAAACCCACCAATAAATCATATTCATTATAGTCTAATTTCCGAAGACAGGGCTAAACAAAGTCATCAGACATACCAAGCACAGACACGTAGGCTATATCACGTAATTGCCATGTCTGATTTCGCTTCAAACTACACTTCTTTTGGTCACAGTTGTAATAATTAGCCTACGTAATAACAAACGTTAAGCTTTCGAAGACACATGCCTTTGCTATGATTACATTGTAATGCAGTTGTGTGTATCTGCATATTCTGACCGGTTAATCTAGAGAAAAGCAGACGTTTTTGCGCTACCGCTCAACGGGCTGCTGTGCGCGCTCCCGCGGCCTGTAATCAGATTCTGGCAGACGATCACTTTTTGGCACGACACCGGCGCACAGCCCTGTGATGCCTGCCCGGCGCGTATTGAACGCCAGTCTCCATGGAGCCCTGTCGGAGCGTGTCCACGGCTCTGGAGCGGTTACCTTTCAACAACACCGCGCTGAGAAGGCTGCCGGTGGAGGACTCGGAGGAGCCCGGCTCCAGGACCGTCCCAGCGGCATGCTTCTCCAGAATCCGGGCTCTCCAGCCCCTGGTCCGTCCGACCGTCGTGGCCCAGTCCCCGTCGGCTCTGTCTCTGCTCGACCTGACCGAGCAGGACGTGCTGAGTGACCCCCTGAGCCCGGAGTACCTGAGCGGCTCCAGGCTGCTGCCGGGCTCCGAGCCGGCCGCGCACTGTTACAGCGGCCACCAGTTCGGCCTGTTCGCGGGTCAGCTGGGAGACGGAGCCGTGATGTACCTGGGGGAGGTCGAGTCGGGCACCCACGGGCGATGGGAGATTCAGGTGAAGGGTGCCGGAGTCACACCTTACTCCAGGTAACTCATGCTGTGTGTGACCGACCGTCGAAGACAACAAGTTTGACCATCATCAGTACTCTGAGATGGAAACTAAGGTTGATGAAAAAAAGAACATTCCCACAGCAAATCATTCATTCATTCAAAAAGTGATAATTAATAAGTTAAAAAGTTGATTTTTCTAATTAAATCAACATTTAACTTATAATTATGACTTTTAGTGTCGCAATTATGACTTTCAATCTCATAATTATCATTTTATATCTCATAATCTAATTTTCTTCTCATAATTTCGACTGCTTATCTCATAATTATTACCTACCATGGGAATTTATTTATTTTACAGAGGCTTAATTTTCATCAGTTATTTCTTGAACTGGCAGGAATGGGCTTCTATATACTGCACTTCATTTTGTAGGCAAATACTACAGTATATTCTTGACTCTTTTACTTGCTTTTTACTCTGCACATTGCATCAGAGCCAAAGTAACACTTAAGTGCAATTAATATCAGATACGGCAAGACTCTCACTTTTACAAAAGTAATATTCAAACACAATATCTTTATTTTTACTCAAGTGTGACTTTTGGGGACTTTTTAGAACACTGACCATCAGATCCACATCAGAAGCAGGTTATAGCTCTGTGACAAAATGATGTTGGAGGAAGTTTGCTCGCACCGAGTGAGAGTACCTCAGCAGGCGACACAGCCAGTCTTTCACAAGTCTTACTCACCAGAGGCATGTGAATGCATTAACCCAGGGAGAGCTGCTTAAGAGCTTAGCTGCTTGGCACACATCAGACGTACCCCCCACTGCTCAACAACTGTGTGATCAGGAGAACCAGTACACATTTTTGACCAGTCGATTTGGTCTGTTAAGAATACAAAGTAGAGTGAATATTTGACAGTGTTCATTATTCTTGATTTTCATATTTACAATACATCTCACCAGTCTCACTCAGTCTTTTTGATGGAGTAGTTAGGCCTTGTTTTGTAACAAAATACAAGATTCATTTGTATATTCTCAGAGATGGAGATGGCAGGAAGGTGCTTCGCTCCAGCATCAGAGAGTTCCTGTGCAGCGAGGCCATGGCCGCCCTGGGGATACCCAGCACCCGTGCAGCCTCCCTGGTGACCTCCGACCTCTACGTCAGCAGAGATCCGCTCAACAGTGGCAGGCGCGTTCCTGAACGCTGCTCAGTCGTCCTGCGTCTCGCCCCTACCTTCATCAGGTCGGAAACATTTCAGTTTTGTGTTTTTAAACTTGTTGGTCACGTGTTGTCTCTGGAGAGTTCATTATGTTTCTCTGACTTTTGTTTTAGATTTGGATCTTTTGAGATCTTTCGGGGGCGTGATGATTTCTCAGGCCTGCAGGGTCCCAGTGCGGGGCGGCATGACATCCGCGCTCAGCTGCTGGATTATGTCATTCAGACTTTTTATCCCTGTGTCCAGCGGACTCATAGCAGCCGGAAAGAGAGGAACATGGCTTTTTTCAGAGAGGTGAGTGTGATACAGTCTTATACTCAGTGCTAACAGTGGCATGCTGATTGAGACTGGTTCGTTTCATGCTGGTGTTTTAGCATTTGGGTCATCAGATTGTTTATCCCCAGGTGATGATGCGAACCGCAGAGCTAGTGGCCCAGTGGCAGTGTGTTGGGTTTTGCCACGGCGTCCTGAACACAGACAACATGAGCATCTTGGGTCTTACTCTGGATTATGGCCCCTTTGGCTTCATGGACAGGTAGGCTGCAGCAAGTTGAAGTCTGCACTTATTTAATTGAACTAGAGGGTCTTCTATACTTTTGCCTTCACCAATTAGATCACTCAGAATCTGACAAACTGATACTCCACCCTTTTTTTTTTTATCTCTGCATCACTAAAAAGGTTGTAAAAGTGAAATTACAATATTTCACGCCGTGGTGTGTCATACTCTGTGTCAGATTTGATCCGGATTTCGTTTGCAACGCCTCAGACAAAAGAGGGCGCTACTCATACCAAGCGCAGCCGCCTGCGTGCCGCTGGAACCTGGCCCGCCTGGCGGAGGCGCTGGGCTCCGAGCTGGACGCAGCTCAGGCAGGGGCTGTCCTGGATGAGTTCACCCCCACGTACGAAGCCTTCTACCTGGGCATCATGAGGAAAAAGCTGGGCCTTGTCAGAAGAGAGGAGTCGGAGGACAGCGAGCTGGTGTCAGACCTGCTGCGCCTCATGCACAACACTGGTACAAATGACTTACGGAAGGAAGTCTGACACGTCAGAAAAACTACTGAAGCTTCATGTATAATTTTTTCTAGTTATGCATTCAACATAATGTCTTTCCAGGCGCAGATTTCACCAACACCTTTCGCCTGCTGAGCCGTGTCCCCTGGCCAGAGGAGGGCGACAGTGAGAGGGCCACAGTGGGGCCAGCAGTGGACCTCATCCTACAGCAGTGTGCCTCTGTGGAGGAGCTAAAGGTGGCTAATAAGCCAACTATGGAGGACCGGTGAGGGAGTGTATGGTGGTTGAATACGTGTGTGTCTTCATGAAGCAGCTGTAATAAGAACAGCAAGTCTCCAGCTGCCCCACCATATACTCCTAATCAATACTAGTTGAGCAGTACTGGTTTTACATTATTAAATCTCTCTTGTCATCACCTCTGTCTGTTTTTCCTTTTCAATGCTAGCATTTTGGGGAAAAATCTTTCCAAGACAATCTGTAAGTTAAATGTGTGTTTAGCAGCATTTGGTAGGATTAATTGATTAATTGAAACTTTTTGGTCGCCAATCAACATTTTACTTTACCACACTTACCTCAAGCATTTTTTTGCGTTTCTAGCGAACTGGCGATGATTCTGTCCATGGCACAAACCAACCCAGTCATGTTTGGGATGGTGGCAGACACGCCAGGTGTGTCCCAGCAGCTGGAACGGATGGGAAGGCTAAAGGAGCTGCTTGAGACGGATCAGGATGAGCTGAAGGAAAAGCAGCGCGAGGACTGGATCCGCTGGGTTAGCAGATACAGGTAGGAAAAAATATATCTGCAAAGCATTTTAGCATCTTTCAGCCAGTTGTTTTGGTTTTACTGCCCACAACTTTCCTAATGCCAACAATGACATACAAAATGTTTACATCTGTGAGAAAAACTATTATTATTTTTGTCATACTGCCTGTGCTGCAGCACCTCTGTTCACCCTCGATCTGAACGCTCCATTTTAGTGCCTGTCTCTTTAAGGCCACCCTCCCCAAAATTCCAAAATGCTCTGATTGGTCGGCTCTCACAGGCCTGAGCAGGCGCCACAACCTTACAGAGGTGATAACAGCTCATTTGAAGGCGAAGTATCTGAATACAAACTATGTTCATTTCTCTGTGGATCGAGCGTTTTGATATTGTCACAGTATTTATATGGCACCTAGCTTTATTATCAAAAAAGACAACAAAATCTCACTTTCAACAATATAGGACCTTAAATAAACAGTACAGTATGTTCTTTGATATTTATTCTCATATATGATTAGTATATATTGATACATATATGTCTTTTAAACAATTTCTCTGCACTGAAATACCAGGAGGCGTTTAGCCAGGGAGTGTGATGGCACAACGGACTTGTCCCTCATCAAAAAGGAGAGGCTCAGTGTGATGAACGGCACCAACCCCCGCGTCGTCCTGCGCAACTACATCGCCCAGAACGCAATTCAGGCTGCAGAAAAGGGAGACTTCTCTGAGGTTAGAAGACCAACAAAAGTTTTTTCTTTCTTCTTCAAAATCTCCACGTAGATCCGTTAAAGCCGGTCCAAAAAAGCAACAGAGAGTTTGAGACAAATGATGTTAGCATTTAGCGTTACTTTTTTTCCTTGTGTGGACTGCTCCTCAGTGTGACTTTACCATCAGCAAACACATTCTTATACATGGAGCAAGAGAGAGGGCGTTTAAAGCCTGTTTTTTGACAGTATGTGTGAATTTTATATAGTAGACCTTGTTGACAGCGCTGTAATTTGAGTCGCCCATTAGGTGGAGACAAACAGCCGTCAATGGTACAGAAACACAGACGTCGGTAAACTCTGTTTTGCTTTAAGGCCAATAGTTACATGATACATGTATTGTCTCAGTGGAGATTGTGAGGAGCTACATGATTCTTTGCGTTTTTATCCTGTTTTTGGCCTCGAGGATTAATTGTTGTCATGTGTGCCTTGTCCTTCAGGTCAACAGGGTCCTCAGAGTTCTTGAGAACCCATACTCTGATGCCTCTGAGCTGGAGCCTTTAGATGGACCGAATGCGAATGGACAGACTGCTGCCTATGACAGGAAACCTCCTGCCTGGGCTCAAAGAATTTGCATCACCTGATCCTCATAGAGCCTCCCAGGACAGGTAGAGGAAAGAAGTCTGTATCCACACTGGAGGACCACATAGGCTTCAGAGCAAACGAGATGTCGGTAGCGGGGACTGTTACTGCTACTACTGCTGCTGCTCTCCATCTCCACCTCAGATTTTCTTTCCTGCTTCCTGAAGGGAGGTTGTTATGTAACCCAGTGTGTTCCAGTGTTCATCAATATGGTGATAAATCATTACTCCTTAACATCTTTTAACAGTAAAGATGTTAAATAGTAATAAACCAGCACCACAGTCAGAATTTAATGCATAACCATGTTCAAATAAGGTGGTTATTCTTTCAAAGATACATGCAGGAAGCCATTAAATTCACTGATGAAGCATGACGGCTCAGATAACCAGTCACACGATGACCTGTCTGGGTCTGAAACACCAGGAGCACACTGGCCTTAATTATTAACAGACAGGGGACGTACAAGGTCAACATGTCAGTAGTCACAAATATGAGAAATTCAAATTGTTTACCATAAGAGAATGATTGCTGCCATTATGTTTCTGAGAATTTCATAAAGTTTGAAATAAAACATCAAGTAGTATGTATTTACATAAAGTGTGACGGTTTATATGTGGTCCTACATGAGAACATTCTTTACGTGAGGATGTGTGTGTTTGTCTGTGCGTTTGAAGTTGCCAGGGCCCAGGAAAAGGTGATATCACACATTTTTGTGCAACCTTTGAATCAAAATGATCGTCGTAAGTTTGTTTAGCCAGGCTGCTCTCGTTCAGATCCTCTTTGAAAGAATTTAAACTCTATTTATAGCTTTTATGTAATACAAAATTGTATGCGGGAATATTGCATCAACGGTGCTGATTCAGCCAACGGACAAAAAGAAAAGGAAAATAACCCTTTTTTTAGAGATTAATACAATAATCTTAATCTTAGTGTTCATTCTAAAAGTAATCAAAATAAATAAAGATAAGTGCAGACATTGGGCAATGGGAATAAATGAATAAACTAATTAATAAACAAGTAAATAATCAACCATCCAAATGATAAGCCCAGGCAACAGTCATTCATACCCATGGTGCATATCTTATACTTTGATATCTAAGTTTACTGTCGTTGGTTGACCGAGTTAATTGCATTTGCAACAAAGGAACCCTTGTAGATCTCTTCTTTTTGTCAGGGGTATTCTGTAGCGCTGCCCTGAGAGGAGTAGCTCAAACTCAGGGTAGAGGGCATGTGTTTGTGTTTATGATTGACGTGGCTTTCCTGTGTAGAGCTGTGCTGTAAGATCATCTAGTTCCTTCTGTTGGTGACTTACTTATCTTTCCTGCAGTCGACAACACTAGTCAGCTTGTTAGCGGGGCTGTTAAGCTCTTAAAATATGGACAATCTTGATTTTTGTGAAAGAAGCATGAAACTTTCAGGGTTTGTTCTTGATGACCTAAGCTTTAATTTAAGATGTGGAGGCATTCTCAATTTGACCTCTGAGGTCAGCTAGAGGTCATTGACCTCTGTGATATGACATTTCTAGGCCTGAAATTAGAAATGTGTGTATCTTAGGATCTAAATGTGATAGAAATGTAAACTAAAGATGTATTTCCATGTATCTGGGCATGAGGAACTCATTTATGCCATTGATAGCACTCTAAGAGGTCAACATCATTAAGTGCAGTGAAGGTTACTAGGAATGTGAGTGGCTTAAGGCGAGACACTATAGGTGAATAGGGTAAAAAAAATTCAATAATAGATATCACCATGAAACTTTCTCAGCTGATTACTCATGTTAAGCTAAGAAAACAATGTATCACATTTAGATCCTAAGATACACACATTTACAATTTTGTGCATGAAAATGACATATTACAGAGGTCAATGACCTCTAGCTGACCTCAGGGGTCAAACTGAGAATGCCTCCACATCTTAAATTAAAGCTTATGTCCTGAAGAACAAACCCTGAAAGTTTCATGCTTCTTTGTGACTGTGTGTTTGGATACAATGATCAGTCCTGGAGTCTGTGGTGCTCTGATGGTGGTTGTTACTATGTCAGGCACAATAACAGACAAACATTCATCTCCTCCTCCTCCTCCTCCTCCTCCTCTGGTAGAGTAGCAGTGTATGTGGACTGTCCTGCTGGCACTCTGTCCTTCTACAGAGTCTCCTCTGACTCACTGATCCACCTCCATCCCTTCAACACCACATTCACTGAACTTCTTTATCCTGGATTTGGGTTCTACTGGTTCAGTTCTGGTTCCTCCTCAGTGCGTCTGTGTGGTGTTTAGTGTGCAGAGTCTCCTCCTGTCACAGAAACATTGTCAGTGCTGAACAGTTGAGTCTGTACAGGATCACAGTCACATCAATCTTTCAGCTTCTTCAGTTAACTTTGTACAAAATGATTCAAACTGATTGAAAAGATTCTTCATTTACATTTTAAGCTTCTTCCATTAAATTGTGGAAATTGCGTTGACTTGTACTTTCTGTCATGTGTTGTTTTGAATTCTGGCTCTTGTTCCAATAAAATCCAGAACTCTTGGTGAAATGTAAGAAATGTTTTGTTTTTCTCTGGGCACTGTTCAGTCCGTACTTCAAACAAAGTTTTATAAGAATCAAACCCAAACAAGAATTGAACCCACAACCTCAGAACTGCTGACCCTGGTGTCATCCTGCTGAGCTAACAGGATGACATCACAAAGAGTCTCTCAGAGGATTTCACTCGTTTTTCTGAGCAGCAACTTTATAAAGAGTCAGGATTCAAACCCACAACCTCTAGACCAGCTCATCAGATACCTGAATGTCCTGCCTTTGAGCCTTTGAGCACCATCATTGTTTCACCGAAAAGAAAACCCTAAGACTATGAGATCTTTGATGATGCTCACCTGTTTCTAAAAGGTGGACACCAACACCTGGTTTCCACTTTTTAGAAACAGGTGAGCATCATCAAAGATCTTATAGTCTTAGGGTTATCTTTTCGGTTACAAAGAAAAAGATAACCCTAAGACTATAAGATCTTTGATGATGCTCACCTGTTTCTAAAAAGTGGACACCAGGTGTTGGTGTCCAATTTTTAGAAACAAGTGAGCATCATCAAAGATCTTATAGTCTTAGGGTTATCTTTTCGGTAACAAAGAAAAAGATAACCCTAAGACTATAAGATCTTTGATGATGCTCACCTGTTTCTAAAAAGTGGACACCAGGTGTTGGTGTCCAATTTTTAGAAACAAGTGAGCATCATCAAAGATCTTATAGTCTTAGGGTTATCTTTTCGGTAACAAAGAAAAAGATAACCCTAAGACTATAAGATCTTTGATGATGCTCACCTGTTTCTAAAAAGTGGACACCAGGTGTTGGTGTCCACTTTTTAGAAACAAGTGAGCATCATCAAAGATCTTATAGTCTTAGGGTTATCTTTTCGGTAACAAAGAAAAAGATAACCCTAAGACTATAAGATCTTTGATGATGCTCACTTGTTTCTAAAAAGTGGACACCAACACCTCTAAAAGTGGACACCAGGTGTTGGTGTCCACTTTTTAGAAACAAGTGAGCATCATCAAAGATCTTATAGTCTTAGGGTTATCTTTTCGGTAACAAAGAAAAAGATAACCCTAAGACTATAAGATCTTTGATGATGCTCACTTGTTTCTAAAAAGTGGACACCAACACCTCTAAAAAGTGGACACCAGGTGTTGGTGTCCAATTTTTAGAAACAAGTGAGCATCATCAAAGATCTTATAGTCTTAGGGTTATCTTTTCGGTAACAAAGAAAAAGATAACCCTAAGACTATAAGATCTTTGATGATGCTCACCTGTTTCTAAAAAGTGGACACCAACACCTCTAAAAAGTGGACACCAGGTGTTGGTGTCCACTTTTTAGAAACAAGTGAGCATCATCAAAGATCTTATAGTCTTAGGGTTATCTTTTCGGTAACAAAGAAAAAGAAAACCCTAAGACTATAAGATCTTTGATGATGCTCACCTGTTTCTAAAAAGTGGACACCAACACCTGGTGTCCACTTTTTAGAAACAAGTGAGCATCATCAAAGATCTTATAGTCTTAGGGTTATCTTTTTCTTTGTTTTCTTTGTTACTTTAGACTTCACTCAGTTTTATAAGACCCAAACCCAAACAAGACTCGAACCCACAACCTCAGAACTTCTATCCCTGGTGTCACCCTGCTGAGCTAACAGGATGACATCACAAAGAGTCTCTCAGAGGTTTTCACTCGTTCTTCTGAGCAGCAACTTTATAAAGAGTCAGGATTCAAAGCCACAACCTCCAGACCAGCTCATCAGATACCTGAATGTCCTGCCTTTGACTCTTTTAAGAGCTGTTTTCAAAACTCAGACTGCCTCAAGGATCGAACTCACAAGCTCAGACCTTCTATCCCTGGTGTTACCCTGCTGAGCTAACAGGATGACATCACAAAGAGTCTCTCAGAGGTTTTCACTCGTTCTTCTGAGCAGCAACTTTATAAAGAGTCAGGATTCAAAGCCACAACCTCCATAACAGCTCATCAGATACCTGAGTGTCCTGCCTTTGACTCTTTTAGGAGCTGTTTTCAAAACTTAGACTGCCTCAAGGATCGAACTTACAACCTCAGACTTTGAGGACAGTCCTCCGACACACTGAGCTACCTGGACATCAGGTGTATTTAGTTTGTGTCCAGGCTGTCTCAGTTTGTCCGTCTGTGTCTCCATCAGGTCGTTGCCCAGCCCAAACATCGGTTCAACAGCAGCTCGTTGTATCAGGACGTCACCCTGCTGCTCCATACTCCTCCATCCTCAGCGAGGTCTGAACCAAACCACAAGACTTTACTGTTTCACTGTCATGCTAACATGTGCTAACGTTACATATGAAGCCTGAAACAGTGAACCGCTCCTGATGGAGCAGAACATGTTGGTCAGACGCAGCATTTAACTTGTGAGTGAGAAAACATTTACTAGCATCAATAACCGGGACTTGAACTCGCATTCACACACTGAAGTCTTTGCCTCCTAAGTTCAGACTGCTACACTAACATGTGAGCACACTTCACTGACCACGACTGAGACTAGACATCAACTAAATCCCAGCTGGTCTTCCACCCACAGTCATGAGGTTCTCAGTCAGTCGATCAGACCACCGGACCGACGTGACGACACACACGGTTGTGTCGTCACGTTGAGACAAACAGACTCCATGTTTCTACTCAAAGACAGAAAGAAGTTCATGTAGAACGTCTGCTGAATTCACAAGAAGGAACAAACGATGAAGAGTTAGTCAGAGACAGAGTTTATAAAGTGTCTCCTGACTGAGACACTGTGTCCCACGTCTGATTTCACTATCAGGTTATGAGGTGTTCACATTTAGAACCCTCATGTAGGTTTCTGAACTCAGGTTGAACAACATGTTTGGAAAAGGTCACGAAAAGGTCACGAAGGTCAGGATAACAGAAGTAGATGTCCATAAACCCCTCTGTAATTATTTTCCCATCTAATGACAAAAACAACAAAATGAAAAAAATATTTTGATCCTGGCTTTATCACATGATCTGATTTTGTTTTTTAAAATGTATGCAAATTAGCGCATTTTTAATGAGATAAGGCCTAATTTGTATATTTAAACATTAAAATACAAAAAACTTGCAATACATTTTTTTCTTAGCTTAATATGAGTAATCAACTGAGAAAGTTTCATGGTGATATCTATTATTAAATTTTTTTACCCTATTCACCTATAGTGTCTCGCTTTAAGCCACTCACATTCCTAGTAACCTTCACTGCACTTCATGATGTTGACCTCTTAGAGTGCTATCAATGGCATAAATGAGTTCCTCATGCCCAGATACATGGAAATACATCTTTAGTTTACATTTCTATCACATTTAGATCCTAAGATACACACATTTACAATTTTGTGCATGAAAATGACATATCACAGAGCTCAATGACCTCTAGCTGACCTCAGGGGTCAAACTGAGAATGCTTCCACATCTTAAATTAAAGCTTATGCCCTGAAGAACAAACCCTGAAAGTTTCATGCTTCTTTCATAAAAGGCAAGATTATTGAGCTTAACAGCTCCACTATGTTTCTAGTGACTAAAGTCAAGTGCCCAAACATTAAAAATGAAGACGCTCTCTTTGAGGGTAATATACACTTTTGCCAAGACGCAAAAAAAACAAACAAACCCTAAACCCCTTCCTTCAGTTTCCTCTTTAAAAACAGTCTCTGACAAGCTTTCTTACATATAAAAGCAACATTGTCAGTGGAACTCAATTTATCATCTCGAAATGTTGACTATTTGCACAGTTTAGTCGCACAGTATCGGTGACACTTACCGCTTTGTTTGAAATAAGTTAATTTGTTTGTTTCCAACATTATTGAACAATAGCCTGGACTTATAGCATTGATCTAGCTTGGAACCCTGAGCAAAATAACCAGATACATCATAATTTTCATAGAAAAGACCCACTAAGGCCATGTCATCAGCATATTTGAATAGCCAAAAATAGTTGTTGTGCAGTGTCATCATTCATTGGTGTACACCGAGAATAGTACTGGAGGTTAAAAAAACCCCCCAAAAAACAGACCTGTTGGGCCCCTGTGTTTAAGATCATATCATCAGAGAGAAGATTTACCTCCTCCATCAATGGGTATTCATTTTGTTGAAATTAGTTTCCACTGTTGTTCCAGCTGTTCCACCGTTACCTGGGGATATTGACCTAGGAAGACAATGCCTCTGCCTGTTTTGGTTGGGCAGTGGCAGATGTTCTTCCTTTGTGCCGTAATTCTACCTGTGTCCTTCAAGGGACAAGTCCAGGCCTGTGGCAGGCCAAATAGAAAAAGTGAAAGTGATGGTGTCATGTGATGGTGTCATTTATTCTACAGCTATTACACTGTGCAGTCAGTATCTACTTCAAAATGATACGTTAAAGCAACAAAAAAGTTGTCTATTGTATGAGAGATCTGATCTTATACAATAGTTACCAGTGTTTTTAAATTTGCTGCAGAATGGATTGTTTGACTTAAATGCCCACCGTGTAACATCATCATCTAGTTCTTTCCCAGACATTTTATTGGCCACACTATATCTATACCAGCCCATCAAAAATAAATGCAAACATTTCTGTGGTGTCATACTAATGCATCACATGGTGGGAGTACATTTGCCTTCTTTCTCTTTTGGTTTATCTGAATACTAAAACAAGACCTCTACTATGACAGTAACACATAGCGAAACTAATACCCACCCAGTGTCTCTTCTTTCAACCTCACAGTTCTGCCCCCATACTCGCCTATCGCCCACTTGTCTGGACTGGCTCAACTTGTTTCAGAATGTTAACCAGCACACACAAATCTGATAACAGAGGCAGGAATAGTGTATTTACGGTACAACAGAGTTGTTCAGTGCAGCGACATTGCTCTCAGTGCTCTGCATGCCTGAGGAGGAGTCAGCTGCCTGCAGTGACATCAACTCAAAACTGAAACTGTTGTTTCATTTGAGCCTTGCTTCTCTCAGAGGATGGACACAGAGCGGGAGTATAAGTTGATCACATGACCAGCTCAGAGAGCAGCTATGGCTTCTGTCCCAGAGCTAATCTTGGATGTATTGTCAGAGCTGGTTGATGAAGATCTGAGGACTTTCCAGTTTTACCTTTACAATAAGCGCTGCGATGGATTACCTCATATTCCAAAGTCTCGGGTCTATGGGGTTGACAGGCCGGGCACGGTAAATCTTTTGGTGCTAACCTATGGCTATGATGGTGCTGTTACAGTCACAGTGGATATACTTAGGAGGATGAAATTCACACTATGGGCTGAAACCCTGAAGAAGAATTATGATGAAGGTAAAGCATGTTTGAAACGTACAAAGTTGACTGTTTGTAGCTTGGTCACTTAACTGCTGTCTCTTCTCTTCGTTTCCTTATCAGTTTCAAGCAATCAAGTTGGCACAGGTAAGCTCATAGGACGACACACAGGCATGTTTACAAGTTCAAATCCATATATCCATGTACAGACACAAGATTAAAGGTTGAACCGTATACAAAGAAGTGGAATTAAGGTTTTGTCAATGTATTCTTTGAACAGAAATTGACCACCACGCAGTCCAGGAAAAACTGAAATCCACCCTGAAGAAAAAGTTCCAAAACATTTATGAGGGGAATGCAGATGAAGGAGATACTATCTACCTGAACAAAATCTACACTGAGCTGCACATCATCGAAGGAGCCTGGGGAAGCTTCAGTGAAGAACATGAAGTCAGACAGCAGAGGTCCAACTATGTACAGACAGACGAAACTTCCATTAAAGCTAGCGACATTTTCAAACCCAAGCCCAACCAAGACAAGCGAATCCGAACTGTGCTTACACAGGGTATACCTGGAGTGGGTAAAACTGTCTGTGCACAGAAATTTACCCTTAGCTGGGCAGAAGGAAATGAAAATCAGGACATCACCTTCCTCTTTCCGCTTCCTTTCCGTGAATTGAATCCAATCATAGGCGAGAAGGACTACAGTCTGATGCAGCTGCTCCATCAGTTCTTCCCTGATATAAAACCCCTTGAGATGTTGGGAGCAGGATGCAAAGCTCTTTTCATTTTTGATGGCCTGGATGAGACTCTCCTGCCCTTGAACTTCAAGCACAATAAGGTCTTGAGGGATGAGAAGGAGCTGGCCCCGCTCGATGTCCTGATCACAAACCTAATCACAGGAGATCTGCTCGGCAACAGTCTCATCTGGATCACGTCCAGACCCGCAGCAGCAAGCAGGATCCCTCGAAAGCACATCCACCAGTGGACAGAGGTGAGGGGTTTCGCTAATGAACAGAGGGAGGAATACTTTAAGAAGCGCTTGCGTGATGATAACATCGCCATCAGAGTCATCAACCATGTGAAGTCATCAAGAAGCCTCTACATCATGTGTCAGATACCAGTTTTCTGCTGGATCACAGTCACTGTAATGAAGAAAATGTTGCGCAACAATGTGACAGGAGCCATCCCCAGCACCCTGACCGAGATGTACGCATACCTCCTCCTCTGCCAGACAGACCGGATGGTAGAAGGACACTACCCTATAGAAAGCAACAATGTTGTTTTGAAGCTAGCAGAGCTGGCGTTCCGTCAACTGGAGAAAGGCAAACTGATCTTCTATGAGGCTGATTTAAAAGAGTGCGGCATGGATGTCAAAGAAGCAACCATCTACTCAGGAGTTTGCACAGAAGTCTTCATGATGGACGGCAGAAGGAGGAGAGAAGTTTTTAGCTTTGTACATTTAACCATCCAAGAGTTTCTGGCAGCTGTGTATGCCCATCACTCCTACATGCAAAGAAAGGACAATGTTCTTCTTGGATACTTGAAAAGAGTGTCTACAAGATGGCTCCCCAAATCTGTGTTCAGTTTTCACAAGAGTGCCATCGAAAAAACCTTGGAGAGTCCGGATGGCCACTGGGACCTCTTCCTCCGCTTTCTCCTGGGACTGTCACTGAAGTCCAACCAGGAGCTACTGGGTAGAATACTGCATTTGGAAGCAGAGGGAGAGGAAGATGTGGTGAGAACCATTGAGTTTATCAAGGAGAAGATCAAAGAGGAACCAGAGGCCAAACTCAACCTGTTTCACTGCCTGAGTGAGCTCAAAGAGGAGTCTTTGGTGCAGGAGGTCCAGAGCTTTGTGAGTTCTGGGAGGCTTGCAGCCAAAAAGTTGTCTCCAGTCCAGTGGTCCGCTCTCACTTTTGAACTGATGACATCAGAGGCAACAGAGCAGGAGTTTGACTTGAGGAAGTACATAAGATCAGAGGAAGGTTTAGTGAAGCTGCTGACCGTCATTACTTCCTCCACACGTGCTCTGTGAGTTTACCCACATGACAGTAGTGTTCTTCTTCCATGCTTTTAGTTTCTCTCTAAGCCACAGCCACATTTAAAACCTAGGACTGAGCACTCTCTCATCCCAAAATGACAGATAATTATCAAACAGAAATTTTTGTATATTTATTATCTTTATAGGCTGAATCACTGCAACCTTACTGAGAACTGCTGTGAAGTCCTGGCCTCTGCTCTGAGCTCGACCTCCTCTCACCTGACAGAGCTGGACCTGAGTGACAACAACCTGAAAGATTCAGGGGTGAAGCTGCTTTCTGTTGGATTTGGGAGCCCACATTGTAAACTGAAGAGTTTAAGGTTTGTAACAAATGTCAGCAGTCTTTTAGCAACAAAAAGTTGCACAATGCAATCCTGCAAACAGCAGCAACTACTTCTTGTGGTCAGAAGACCTTGTGGTTTAGGCTTACTGTTGCTTGCTGTCTGTCTTGCTTGCAATTTTTTTTTAAGAACACTGAAAACACTTTCTATTCTGTTTTTAGATTACATAAGTGTAAATTGGAAGGTGAATGCTGTGAAGCACTGGCTGTTGCTCTCAGCACCGAATCAACCCAACTCAAAGAACTGGACCTGAGTGCTAATGACTTCCAGGAAGCAGGATTGAAGGGTCTGTGCATGGGACTGTGCAGCCACAACTGCAAACTAGAAACAGTGAGGTTAGACCCTATTCCTGCTGACAAACCTACATCACTTGCGTCAACTTGAATATATATCCCAATAACTGTTTTCATGAAAAAAAATAAATAAATAAAAGTGTTGTTTTGGCGAATACTCCTTTGCAGATTGAATCAGTGCAAGCTGAGAGAGAACTGCTGTGCAGATTTGGCAAAAGTTTTGAGTTCTGGCACATCTCACCTGAAAACTCTTGACCTGAGCAACAACAGCCTGAAGGATTCTGGTGTATCCCTGCTTACTGGTGGACTGAGGAGTCCACAATGTAGACTAAAAAGACTAAGGTCAGTGCATACTGAAATTATGATCTTGACAGTGGTTGTCCCAGCCACTCTAAAACAGTATAGGGGGCAGTCAAGTTACTGCATTGGCTGTAAAAAATAGTTGACAGAACCAACATGAAGTCATCCAATAGTTTGCTAACCTGTTTACTATATCAAATTTGAAAGATGATGTTTATGTTGTGTTTAGAAGTTGTTGTGCTGCCCTCATGTGGTCATTTCAAGGAACAGCTCACCGAAAATGAAAATTCCGTCATTATTTACTCACTGCCTTTTCTGGAGCTTCACAGTAAAACAACGTTGCCACCTAAACAACTGAAGTAGCTTGGGAATTGTTTTGAAAATGCAAAAATTTGAGTCCTCAAATTGTCAGCACACACCTCATCTGAAGTAGGTGCATTTACTCCATCGCACACTGAGCTCTTAAATGAACAAAAACACAGTTTTTACAAGTAATGTGGAGTCTTTTAGTGTGAAATGAATGTTTGTGATCACTATGTCACATGTCGTGCCTTTTTTTCCATCTGTCAGGCTCAGCTGGTGTGGCCTTACACAGAAGTGCTTCGATCCCATTGGTTCAACTATCAGCTCTGACTCTGCCAAGCTAGAAGAGCTTGACCTGAGTGGAAACAACTTGCAGGGGCCAGACATCCAGCTGCTGTGTGCTGGACTAAAAAGTCCAAACTGTAAACTGGAGACGTTAAGGTCAGATAGTGCAAGCTCAGTGGACACAAATTCTTTCTTTTTTTTATTTTTTATTTTTTTATAGAAAGAATAGATATCAGATCAGTTCAACTCTTGCAATGTTCAGGTCATTGTCTTTTAACATACTGTAGCATATACAGTAACTGACTGGAATGAAACATATCCTCACCTGCAGGTTAAATGAGTGCAATATCCAGAAATGCTGCGCTGATCTGGCCTCAGTCCTCAGCTCTGACACGTCTCACCTGAAGGAGCTTGAGCTGAGCGGGAACGACCTGCAGGACTCAGAAGTGAAGCCGCTCTCTGCTGGACTGGCAAGTACCGACTGTAAACTGGAGACTTTAAGGTAAGAAGAAGTAAGATAATCTCTAACTGCAATAAAAAATGTAAAAATAATTTCTGCACAATATAGACATAGAAACACCTAGAAATAAGGTAGTAAAGTAACAGGGGTTGGAGAGTTTTACTTTTGGAAGATCTTTATTAAATTTATCTGCATGACTTGAAAAGGCAAACATTGTAATTTTGGATGAAATGAGAAGACCCTTCCTCCACACAGGCTGTCCTTCTGCGGAGTCACACAAGAAGGCTGCACTTACTTGGCTTCAGCGCTGAGCTCCAACCCCTCGCACCTGAGGCAGCTGGACCTGAGCTACAACTACCTGCAGGAGTCAGGAGTGAAGCTGATCTCTGCTCATCAGAATGACCCACTCTGTAAACTGGAAAAACTGAGGTAAAATAAGTATCAGGTATTAGCAATATAACTGAACACAAATGCCAAAGAAAGGAAAGTCAAAGGTTTTTCCTGAAAACAAAGGAAGTGAAAAAACTGAATTATTATTAGACCACAGGCCTCGTGAAGATGGGTATTTCAGAGACAATGCAACACGTCTTGTGATTTAAAGTTTCATTTAATGATTAAGTTCCTTTTATGGTGAAGTTTGTTTTAGAGCAGAAGCACAGGGAACAGAAATCACCATACTGTGTACAGAGGAGGCCAGGTGCAACATGATCTGAAGCACATCCAATCATATTTTACACACATGTAAAATACAAATGACATTTTATTGTGATTTCAAGTATCAGATATTAAGTATTACAGAACATAATAATGTTTGCTATAGTGATTCATATCTGTATATATATACCCTCCTGTTTGCAGTGTGGAACATAATGCAGAGTGCTTCTTGAAATCAACACTGAAAAACTGTAAGTGAACTGTAACTGTATTTTCTATTTGTTCTCATCCACTTTTAATTAACTAAACAGCAACAATCTGTAATGTGGGCAGACACACAGCAGCATGCTAATGATCAGGATCTGTACTCTCAATGTCACAAGTGTATTTTAGTAATGATTCCATTTTAAAGGTGCCATATGTAAGAATTACCCAGATGTAGAATCCATACTAAAACAAATAGGGGACAGCATTTTACTAGAGTAGCTGCTAACTGCTGCTAAATGTAGCTGCAGCTGTAGCTAGTTAGCTCAGTTAGCCGTGCAACTAGCAGTCCAGACTGGGAGCTCTGGGCACTGGGGAAGTGTTAATGTTTTACACGGCTAGCATAGGAGATTTAAACCAGGACAGGCCAGGGCTAGCTGGTTAGCATGCTAACTTAAGTAGATATATCTACAACACTCTACATAGATCTGTTCTTTCATCAAGTTTTGGTGATAATTTTAGTACACTTTTGATTGTTTTCAACTAAAGTCTTGGCACCTTATAGATAAAACATGTTTGAATCAAATAAATCATTCTGATTACTACAAATAATTGATCTATGTTATATTTTAAAATTCGTCTGTTCAGTTTTGATTCCATGCAGATGTCCATGTCATATGCATGATGGCATCTTTCAGCCTTCTCACTTTTTGCATTGGCTTTTTGTTCGTCCAACAGAGGGCAGTATGGAGATTTATTTAAAACTGACATTTGCTCTGATCTGGTTTCCTTCCTTCTATCCTTCCTTTTGTTTTGTTTTGTATTTGTTAAGACTCGACACAGGTCAGTCTTTCACCTCATCAAGTCTTAGTTATCAACTGGGAAAAGCGGAAAACTGTTCACGGCTCACTGGGAGCACTGTGTGATAGTTTAAAACCCTCAAACAAGCATATCTCAAACTCAAAGACAGTTACATTTGTGTGTTACACTACTTAGTAAAGCTTAAAACCAGACAATAAATAGTGTCCACAACAAGGCGAAAGGAATATTTGGACCTTTAGGGTTTGCACATTTGTTTGCTGATAGTGTAAGCACCACCAAAGCACGGTGAAAACAAGGTGATATGGATGTTAATGTAACACCTGCATTATGAAATATAATGTTGGGGTCCTGTCCAAAACTTATATTTATGCTTATACTTATATTTATATCTTGCTTACATGTTGCATTTCACTAAGAAGAATAGACTGGGAGAATTGGGATCAACAGGGGCCTACTGTTCATTTTTTGCCCTGGGGCGTATTGGGTTGCTCTGGCCTTGGACCTCGTCCTTGTTCTGAAATGAAAATGATTTGAAAGGAACACTGAAACAGCCATGTCTGTGTTTTGTACAGATGCATGTGTGCTGACGCTGGACGCAAACACAGCTGCCAAGTCTCTCTATCTGCACGACAGCGGGAAGCAGGTGACGTGGGTCAGGGAGCGTCAGCAGCACCCAGATCACCCCGACAGGTTTGAGAGCGTCTCCCAGGTGCTGTGTCACCAGGGCCTCACCAAACGCCACTACTGGGAGGTGGAGTGGCGGGGACGCTGGGTGGATGTCGGCCTGGCTGTGAGGGGGATCCGTCGGAGGGCAGGCTCTCACCTCTGTGGGTTTGGCTACACAGACCAGTCCTGGAGTCTGTACTGCTCTGAGGACCACTACAGCGCTCAGCACGACCACCAGAATGTGGAAATACCAGCACCTCCGTCCGGCTCCCACAGGGTAGGAGTGTACCTGGACTGGCCAGGAGGAACCCTGTCCTTCTACAGCGTCTCCTCTGGGACCCTCAGCCACCTTCACACATTCTATAGCACCTTCACTGAACCCCTCTTCCCTGGGTTTGGGATGGAGGAGGATGACTGCTCTGTAACTATTTGCAGAGTGGAAGGTTTGCAGGAACTCATTCCTCGGTCTACTAGTGCGGAAACATTTGAGGAATTTTGAGAGCAGGTTGATTTAATGATGTTTTGGGGCCCCCAGAGGGCGGCGGCAATGCTGGAGTGTAACATCTGATTAATAGGAAAAAAAGAGAATTCATAGTTATCACTCAGGCTGTCCAAATTATGGGTTTTAAACTTTTTTTATGGTTCTCAAAATCAATCCTGGAAGACAAAAAACATGGACACTTTAATTAAAAGGTAAATGTGAATTTTGTAGCACATATCATAGTAAAGGCTTCCGTTAAACAGCTGACTGTAAACTTCCATTGAAAATGTGTCAACCTGCACAAATGATAACACACTGACACACACTTTTCATATCAAATGCTGCCAGTGAGCAAGCGCAGACATCTTGGAACAGTCTCCAGGCATGCTAACATGCTCATAATGATATGCCAAAATGTTTGTTTGTTTGTTGTAATGTTTACCAGGTTCACCATCATAGTAAAGTAGATAAAGTATAATATACATTAACTCTGTATTAAAATATCTAAAAACACCTAGACCTTTGTTAAATAATTTGTTGAGTTGTGTTTATCTGCCCCAAACAGCCAATTTACTTTACTGCACACTAGCCGTAAGCTAACCTTCGTGAGCAACGGCGTGTACTGTGTGTGTGTGTGTGTGTGTGTGTGTGTGTGTGGTTAAATTCAGGACAACTCTCAGTGAATTCAGTTCGGTTGACAAGGTTGACTTGCTTGGTGGCACTATGAGCATTTAGAAGGTCACAAAAATATCTGGGATGCAGCTTCTTGGAACCACGAATATCTGCACCAGATTCTAGGGCGAAGAATCCAACAGCTGAGCAGACAGTTCACAAAAATGTTATCAACAAAACTTTGTTGTAGTCAAGACCACCTAGACTGAGACCAAGTAACGATCAAGACCGATACGAGACCAAGAGCACTGAGAGTCCCACACTGTGTGACAGACTTACGATAAAAAGTGGAACCTGCAAACCATAGGCACTCCTAAAATTGATCTGAAATATCCACATTTGCATGCAAACACATAAGACAAATGAAAATTCATCTTTGTTCACTTCTTTTTTTGTCAAAGTCCGTCCAATATATCAGTTGGTCAGTATAATCAGCTGATATTGGCAATCGCAGATATATTGGTATCGATGCATATGTTTGCCAATACTGGTCAGGTTTTCTGGTTGACTTGTCTTCTCATAGAAACCATCATTGAGTACAGTTGAGACAAGACCGAGTAAAAATGTGGCTGAGTATGAGACGATGTGGTCGATCCCGGGAACAACAACCCTACAGCAATGTCAGTATGATTCATCCTTTGAGGATCATGAATGTCTGTACAAATACTCTAAGAGCTGCAGGTAATTTTGGTCTAGTTTCAATGTAGAAATGTTCTCCCCTCTGCTGTTTCTCATGGAAACATTCCCAATAACATGTCTTGAGTCGAGGTGCTGACGCTGTGTCAGGCCTTATAACAAAGCAGCGGGTATTTCTTGTCTGAGTCAGCCTTGGAAGGTTGTTTGCTTTTAGAGGTGTAACCCAATGGGAAACTGTGAAAGTGACAGGGTACTTTCTTAGCACAGCAGTGTTGTGTCACAGTTGTGAAAGTTGTGAACCGTAAAGTTACTTCACAGGAGTAGGGGAAGTCAGATGACCGGGTCTGTGGTTCAGAGAGCATTTATCGTGGACATGAAGGCATGGCTGAGGCGTGGCTTCAGTAGTGGAATTTGAGCTCGGACGCAAGGTTCATCCAACACGCAGGTGAGTGTTTGGAGCAACAGATTATTGGCTATTATTGGTAGTATTTTACCCTTTAGTCTCGTGAGTCTCTGGTTTCTCTCATATTTAAAGTGTGTCACCATTTAAGAGTTTCCATTTAACATTCATTGAGGCAACGCTGTCTTACCTGTTGTGCAGGTTGGTGTTATCTACTGAAGCTAACATGTCACTTTTCAAACTCTGACAATCAGGTCAAAATGAAGAGTCTGGTTGGGTTTTGTGGGCTCACCCTGGCATTTCTTTTGAGCTGCACAGAACAGGCTGAGGTAAGAACAAAAACTATGTGAATCTAATATATTTCAGACAGGATCAGTGTCTAATCTCTGTATTTTTTGAGCTCATGTACAGTAGATCAAGTCCTACGTTAAACTCTTCCTGTGTTATTTCTAGAAACAACAGAAAGCAGTTATTTCTCAAGGTAGGGTGCTTATTATTCATGCTTACAGTGTTCTTACAATTGCATGTAACGGCACAGACAGTGCAAAGAAATGTACGTTGCTCATCCTCTCGGTTCTCTCCTGTCACGCTTACCTCAGGGACAGACTGCACACAGATTAAGGCTGTCTCACCGCGAGCGTCCAGTGGGGTTTACGTCATCCAGCCTCCTGGAGTCAGGGCGCCATTTAAGGTATTATACTGGACCTGAAACCTGACATGTATTATAACCATTCTGGCTTGTAATTTAACGCTCGCAAGAGCTGTCATAGTATCTGCTTTTTGTTGGACGGTATAGTAGTAGTAGAAGTCAAGGGCATAAGTTTGGTCTCAGCTTTGGTAGGGACACTGCCCAGCAACCTATCCCTCCCGCCTAGTGTCTCATCACAGAACCATTTAAGACCTCACCTGAAGCCCAGACGGTCCAGCTGTTGCTTCCTTAACCTGCACTACATCTGTACTGGATATCTGAGTTTCCTGAATGTATTTCAAAATAATGCATCAGTGAATAAAATGTCCTCTTTATATCCATTACACATATCAAACTTATAAGAAAGAACATTTGGGTAACATCTTAAGAATAACATCTTGACACCTTTAATTATGCAAATCCAAAATGTATTTTCAAAATAACCAACATGATGATGAGATTCATAGGTTACAACTACAAGGCATCCTAAAACGAAGAACTGCAATGCTCATGCCATCTTTATTCCAACAAAATTGCTTATTGACATTGTCAACACCTCAGCTGAAACTGAAGTTCAGTAGTATATGAATCTTGGACTACTTATGGAAAATAAGTGTTTTATTCCTTGTGATCTGGTCAGGATTTTGACAAAGTATTACTCGAAAAGTACACAGTAAGAGTACTTCTTATTATACATGCAAGTAGTCTAGGAAGTAATTAGTTCAGCAGTACATGAATCTTGGACTACTTATGGAAAATAAGTTTTTTATTCCACCTCAAAGTTGGGCGAAATATCCTTATTCTTGTTATCTGGTCAGGATTTTGACCCAGGATTACTCTAAAAGTACACAGTGAGAGTACTTCATATTATGCATGCAAGTAGTCTATGAAGTACTTAGTTCGGCAATACATGAATCTTGGACTACTTATGGAAAATAAGTTTTTTATTCCACCTCAGAGTTGGGCAAAATATCCTTATTCTTGTTATCTGTTAAGGATTTTGACCCAGGATTACGCTAAAAGTACACAGTAAGAGTACTTCATATTATGCATGCAAGTAGTCTAAGAAGTAATTTGTTCAGCAGTGCATGAATCATGGACGCATCCTCGTGCTTCCACCACACCGAACAGAGTAGCTCCCGAACTCGTCCGACTCTCTCCAAACGCTTCAGACATCCGACGTTTTAGCCAGTGTGTGCCGGCCTTTACCGGTCAGTCCAGCTATCTTGCAGCAACTCTGCCACACAGCGCGTCTTCTTCACGAGAGGTGACGAGAGGGGCTTTGATACCCTCATGTGCCGAGAATTCAGCCACTTAAATGGCAGCATATCTAAACGTGTTGCCTTGCAGGTTACACTGAAGATTGCGATGAGAGGACACGTCGGACAAATATTTCCATACATATGCTTAATACTACGAATAACTTTGCAAAAAATATTATACTCAATGCATTATGTAAAAAAAAAAAAATAAAAAAAAATATTAAAATATATCAAAATATTGGTGGGGACGACTCCCTCCATCCCAAACTTTGGTTGTGACTTGTCCCTATCGTCCCTATGCAAACTTATGACGCAAAGTTGATGATGCAAACTTCACCCATGGTAGAAGTAAAGAAATGTAATATAATGTAAAATATCCTTGGTCAATGTAGATCATACCAAATCAAAACAGTTAAAGATCAAGAAGAAAAAAATTGTTTTTCGTTTGTTGCTGGCTGCCAGACACGTAAAAAAAAAACGAGAAAGGCCCTCTTCAGAGCCAGTGTTTGGTTTGTCCATTCTGGGCTACTGTAGACTCATGGGGTTGTGTAATGGCAGATTCCATGGAGGGGGACCCGCTCCCTCTGTTCTGTAGATATATAAAAGGCTCCTTCTAAGGAATTGAAAACACAATGATTCTCAGTTTCGGTTGACTATACATGAATGAAAACAAAAAAATACCTTACATTTCTGCCAGTAGATCCTCCGAAATCGCCCTTAATGCTACCTTTAAACCACATGCATAACCAAAATCGACAGGCAAACAGAGTTTTGCCTACGAGCATGCATGTCACTTGTTTACTTAACACACTATGTCATATTTTCCAAAGCCCTGCAGACATGTGTCAGTGTTTAGGTAATGTCTTAACAGCCTGGAAGCTGGTTTCCTAACATGTATTTAATGGGCTGTATTTGCTTTACTGCTCACGTGCTCAGGTGTACTGTGAGATGCGAAATGATGGAGGCTGGACGGTGTTTCAGAGACGCAGCGGAGGGGCGCTTTCCTTCAACAGGAAATGGGCGGCATATGCAAACGGTTTCGGAAATCTGAGACGTAAGTATTTCTTAACATCCCGCCCGCGTGTGTGTGTCATGATTTATTATGATAAAAGAAAATTTCCTAATAATAAGAGAATTGTGTTTGTTGAGTTTAGGTTTGTGATGATGGTGACAGTTTATATAAATATCCCAGGGGGATATCTGACCATGACAAGATAACAGAGTTGGGGTTTTAAAACTAAACACTGTGAGGGGAAGCATTGTGTGAGGACCAGTCACTTCTACAATTCACAGGCTTGACCTTTCAGCTGTGCCTGGAATCTTGCCTGGCTTGCCTGCAGGCGACCTACATATCCTGTTATTGTGAGGGGGCCGAACTCTTTGTCTTCAAAGTCATGGAAACCTGACAAACTCTTCAAGGCTTCGAAAAGGGTTTTGAACAAAGGCCTCCTCCAGGTAGTTGCATAAACAGAAGGAGGCTTCGGTGAGACAAAACGTCAATCCTTTCCTTGTGCTCTGTTTATTCCCCTAGTGGAGCACTGGCTCGGTCTGAAGAAGGTTTACTCTCTGACCAAGAACAGAGCCAAGAATTGGATCCTGAGGGTCGACCTGTGGGACCATGAAGGGGGCACCGCTTACGCTCAGTACCAAAACTTCAGACTGGGCCATGGGAAAACAGCTTTCAAACTGCATGTTGGGAAATACAGTGGAACTGCTGGTACTTTTGAACTTGTTTCCCTCTTTTCCCTTTGCTTTTTATAGACATGTTTTCCCATGTTTTTCACTTTGATTTATGCTGGTTGGAATATTGGTTAGATAGCATTTTATAATAAAGTCCTTTCAATAAGCTTTAGTTAGTAGGTGACAAGGCCCTTATAAGTCTTAATAAGATGCTTGTTAACATAAATAAGTCTATAGATGTGTTAATAATAGCATCATAAACACCTTTTTTTTTGATCACAAGACATTTATAGGTAATTGTAAGAAACCTGTTAAAAAGATCATTACGAAGGCGTCATGAGTTCCACATTATTGTTTATAATGACATTACAAACACATTTACTGAGTTTAATTTACTTATCTATTATGCCACCTTTACTTGGATTTTTTAAATTCAGACTAATACTTTATTAGCATTTGGCTATGCACTTATTAAAGGTGCAATATGTAAGAAATGGCCACCTGTTGAATTTACACTCCAACTAGAGAAACTGCTAACTGCAGCTAACTATGCCTGCTGTTAGCTACTTAGCTCAGATAGCCATGCAGCTAGTGACCAAGACTAGGAGTTCAGAGAACCAGAGGAGTGTTGGTGTTTATACCACTAGCACAGGAGCTTTGGGTCGGAACGGGGCTAGCTGCTTAGCATGCTAACTTCAGTAGACACAGTACACAGACATCACAAGTTCAGAACTGCTAAATGCAGCTAAACTGTAGCTGTCGTAAGCTAGTCAGCTCAGACTAAAGTGCACCCAGCAGTCCAGACTAGAGGCTCAGTGGACCGGGGGACTGTGTTTACACTGGTAGCACAGGAGGTTTGGGCCGGGATGGGCTGGGGATAGCTGGTTAGCATGCTAACTTCAGTAGAGTATCTCTGCAACAAGATACACAGATGTCACAACATCAGAACTGTTATTTCTTAACATTCTTTTTATAATATTAGTAGATTTTTTTTTTATTTCTTTCACTAAGATTCTTATTCACTGCAGCTTTAAAGTTGATATACACCAATAACCCACAACATCTAACCACTGACAGGTCAAGTGAATAACATTGATTATCTTGCTACAATCAAATGTTCTGCTGGGATTCCTTGGCTCCTGGCATTCATGTGGATGCCGCCTGACATGAGTCACCCACCCAAACACTGTTGCTGATCATGTACTTGCCACACTGCAAAAACTGATGCCTGGACTGGTTTGTCCCGTGCTTCAGTAGATTCCTGAGCAGTATTTGTGATGTAACAGGGAGCATTGTCGGGCTGGGGGGGAGTTGTTGTACATTGTCTGCAAAGGTGTTTGGGTGGGCTATTTGTGTAAAGTGTCATCCATATGAATGCCAGGACACAAGGTTGCCCTATAGTACATTGCATTTAACGAGATGATCAATGGTATTCACTTCACCTGTCAGTGGCTTTAATGTTGTGGCTGATCTTTAAAAGTGAAAGGTATTCAATATGCCATCAGCTCGTGGCCATGTTCAGCAAAAGTTACATTCCAAAAGAACCCTCTAAATTCTGAACTCCAGCCTTCCTTAAATGGTTTCCAACTTTCCCCCTAAGGTGACGCCATCCGTGGTGCTTATCGAGGCATTGACCAGAATGGCTTCGGCTTCAGCACAGTGGACCGCGACAACGACGGCTGCTCCCCGTGCATCTTCGGTGACATTTCTCAAAAGGAATGTACCTTTACAGACAGCGGCGGTTGGTGGTACAGCAACTGTGGCTCTGCCAATCTGAACGGAGAGTGGCATCCTGCTGGTAACCACATGGGTTGGGGCTCAGGCCTCCACTGGCAGACCTGGAAATCTCGTGCTCCTTACTCCGTAATGGCCACCAGAATGATGATCAAGTCTGTGTGAGCAGGCCAAACGCACATCAACTAAATGCTTTTCTTTGCTAGTAGCACAGTGAGACTAGTATTCTATTTTATCACATAGTCTTAAAATACTTTTTCGTCTATAGGGGTTTTTGTAGGGCTTTGAAGAGCCATTTCTTCAGGTCAGAAAAATAATTGTTGAGAAGAAGACATGTAAAATGGAAATTTAGCTGAAAATAATGTGGACATCTGGTTCGTGAGTTTTTTTTTTTTTTTTTTAAACAAAAGGTCATCGGTAAGTTATTCCTTTAGAAAAAGAGAGATATAAGAGACACCAAAAGCATTCACAGGAGGAATGCTGGTAATTTGATTTACAGGCATCCCTAAAATTCTTGCATTCTTCAAATTCCTTGTTTGAAGCTTGAACAAACATATACAGTAGATAGCATGAGAGGCAGTTAATGCTGGATGCTTTCTAAAACTTGTACTTTTACTGTTACTTCTATTGTGCTAATTCATTAGCATAATTAATAAAATAGAAACACGTGGTGCAGTTTGTAAAGGTTAACAATCCACTGAGTGCATTTCTTTCATTATTCAACACTCGGGTAGAAAATGCGTATTAATTAAATGGTTGGCAGAAAACTTGTTTGGTCTCATGTTTTTTTTTTTTTATTTCTGTTGAAAAACATATCATGGATTCACATTGACTTCTTTAAACATTTATTACAAAAAAAATCCAATTTGCCACAAAGAAAATACATTTCCTCACCTTCCATCAACACACACAGGTTCAGCATGACCAAGTTAACATTTCACATAATATTTATAATTCTGTCAACAACAGTATCAGTAGTTTAAATAGCATGCTGTTGCGCCAAAATCGATCCAGCAAGCTTGATACAAAAGCTAACGGCTAACGATTATTTATTTATTCATAACATTCATCTGTGAATTATTTTCTTGATTAATCCATCGGGTGTTTGGTCTGTAAAATGTCAGAAAATACTGAAAAAGGTTGATCAGGGTTTCCCGAAATGTCTTGATTTTTTCCACATCTCAATATTCTGTTTACCATCATAGAGGAGTGAAGAAACCAAAGAATATTCACAATTACTAAGTGATTATTCGCTGCAGCTCTACTTCATACCAAAGTTGACATCATCAATCATATTATTGTCACATCACGTCAGCCGTCTTTGTTTCGGTTCTTTGGAGCCAAAAAACACATTCATATCTCTCAAGGGAGATTTTCATACATACGTGGCCGAGGTAAAGTAGATATTTAATATTAAGGCAGTTAGTATGAATCACTAAATCCACTTAGTTTTTTATCACTGAATGGAAGACACTCCCACCCTGCTGGATGACGGCAGTATTTGGTATATACACAATCCCAGAGTAGAATGGAACACTGGCTACACTCAGTAAACAGTCAGCTGACGTAATGCAGGCTACCGTCTGGTACTTGGCAAACATCCACGTTTACAACACGGAGAGAGAGCACAGACAACGACAGATAAATACCTCGCTTCCAGGAAATATATCCATATAACTTACTGTAAGTAACATGTACAAGCTGCCTACAAGCACAGAGTTGTTTGGCATTCAGCATTTACATCAGTCAGAGACCCAACACGGCCCTTGTTCAAGTACAAATATTCACCAGTGGTGGATGACCACAAATCTATAAATACATAGTCACATGGTATTTCCCAACTTTACGAAAGATAGCCTGGAAGCTGTGTTAAACAACGAGATAAGGGCACAGTGGATTGTGAGACACTGAGGGCTGCAAAGTATACATCAGGCACTTGGAAATCTGCAGGATCCAGCCCCAGATTGAAGGCACAGAACTCGAGTTTTGGGAGTTTAGTGACCCTCGCTTGCAACTAAGTTCATGAGAGGGACATAAATTAATTTATCTATTATTATCTGTCTACTTAATTTATTTATTAAGTTTTAACGTGGTATACACTTTCACTGACCTATTACTGTGTTTAACACATCTTTTTTCATCAGTGGTTCTGGTATAACACCACTGAATCATTGCATTTCTAGTTTGTTACAATTTATCAACATTATTAATACTATACTTTAACTACTATAATTTATTTGTTTTTACCTTTGAAGAAAGATATATATAGATATCTATATCTATCTATATACATATAGATATAGATAGATATAGATATGTATATATGTATATAGCCAACACAACAGCTCAGCCAGGGTTTCTACATTTACAAAGTTAATATATAAGTCTTCAGTTCACTCAGTCAGAAAGGTATATATCTATGACATATGTTCATTATTAAGGCTGTACTTTGCAGTGGTCTTGAACTAGATGACAATAAAGTGATGGGTGTTTCTCACATTTGGCCCGCTCCATTTACAAAAATGATATGGGAGGAACATTTCTAACACAAAGTGGTACAACACTACCACTTATGACAACTTCAGCAATAAACATATAGTTGAGTTTTCAACTCTCTGAAGCAAACAAAAATGGCTACTTTAAGCTTCATAGTGGTAGAATATGTGGCAGAGCTGTTGTATTGGAAGCTTAGCATAGCATTAGGACTGAAAATGGCTGCCCTAGCTCATGTAACAAAATTTGCAAACCATTCCTTCTCAAGCTCAGAAATACAATTTTACGCTTGTATATACATTTTTAAAATGTGCTTAAAAAAAGGCGATTGACTCCTTTCCCATTGCCATGAGAGGAGGCTCCTTTCCTCTCATTTGTCTGTTTCAAGTTCCTTATCGCGAACACACCAGAAAGACAGCAGAAATCAGACTGCTTCCAGAAACATTAAACATGTTTAAAAAGTCTTAGTCAATAACACAGCGATTTTTTCCCCCCAAAGCTGATGGCAGAAGTGGCTAAGGAGTGAGGAATCTAACTTTTTTCCTCATCACTGTTGTAGACTTGCAAATACGGAGTACCGATCAGGCAGCTGGCAAGGCTCAGGTACTGCCAGTAAACCCACTGACTATGTAACCTTTAAACATCTTTAACTTCAGTTTCTCTTTAAAACTCAGCGCTGACTCGAGTGCTGCTTGAACAGAGACAGATGGCAAAGTATTAACAAGCCACCGCCCTGAAGTTCAACGTGCGTCACAGCATCGAGCCGGAAAAAGAGTGACAATTAACATGTCCACCCACACAAGCTTGGCTAACACTGTCCTGGCTCCAATCAAACTTAATTAGACTGGAGATAGGTTGTTAGTTGCATTTTAAATCGAATCTTTGGAGGCTATTTGCAGCCAAATATGAAATGACACAGGAGCAGATTAAGGTGCAGTGTAAACAAAATCAAACTACGACAGAAACTGAAAAATATCTATGCCTAAAAATCACAAGTCAACAGTCTAACATTACGTTCAACACAGGACACAAACCTGGACTTTGTCACTTTTTGGTCAGTTGTAATGATTGTCCCGGAGCAGTAATAGTGATGTTGTAGGAACAACAGCATCGTGAGTGATTGGTCAGTTGCAATGATGGTTCTGCAGCAACATTAATTATGATTTTGGAGGAACACTGAACATGTGAAGTTGTACCCTTGTACCTTGGAGTCAAACTAGGAGGGCACAGGCTCTCCTAGAAGGAGACAGTTAGCAACAGGATTAGTGTCCTCAAATCTCAGCTAACTGTTATTACAACCACACAGGAATTTCATAGATACGGCGAGTGGCTTCCTGTATCCCCACTCCAAAAACATGGAGCATTGCGTTCAGCACTGGTTATTTGTAATACCAGACCACTCTCAACAATCCCCATCTGAAAAATAGATTTGATTGAAACATGAGACTCAAGTAATTTGGTCCCAGTCTCAAGCATGTCCAAAGTAGTGTTTTTTGTCAAGACAAGTTGCAAGTCATCAACACAGTGACTCCAGTCGACTAAAGTCCAAGTCACAATGACTCAAGTCCACATCTCTACTTGGTAGAAACACAGATCCTGTCCCATGCATCTAGACTACTTTTGAGGGCACATATAGGACATGATAACATTGATCATGTTCTTAATGATGGGAGGTTTTGGGTGGAGGTCGTGGGGCAGGTGGTGGGCCAGTGTCATCTCCCAGGCATTCACAAAATGAACATTCAGTCCTTTGAACATGGCTCTGAGCACCTTGTCAGCCTGGTACGAGTGCCAGTCGCTGTTGGTCAGCGCCACAGTCAGCGTCAGTTCTTTGGGGTTCCCAGTCCGGATGATAACCAGCGTGTCTGGAGCCCTGTCCAGCAGCCGCACCACCGCCCTGCGGATGTTCTGCACCCGACGGATGTAGATCTCCATGGGGAAAGTGCCGAAATGAGCCCAGATGCAAAAAATGACAACAGTGTTGGAACCTCCAGTTACACCATCGAGTTCATTGGCCATGTAACGCAGCTCACTGGTTGGGATAGGGACAATGCGGATAGGAGGACCGTGGAAGCGGTACTTCAACAAGATGTTGTTTGTATAATCCAAGGATATGAAAGGTCCAGCTTTCCTCTCATTGTGCAGGTCAAACTCCTTAAGATCTAAAAGTATTAGAGAGAGAACAGATTAGGCTGCAGTGTGAACAAAATTAAACTGTAACCAGAAATCCCTGTGGATCACCTACTTGGTAGTTCAGCGTTGAGGTATTCAAAAAACTGCCTCACGGTGGAGTCTCCAAACATGTAGACGATCTTGCCTCTCAGACACTGAGTGATTGTGACAGTGTTGAACTGGTGAACTGTTCCATCTAGTGCATGCCACACACCCTGGTAATAATAGCCAGCAGGTCTAGACTTCACAATGCTGCTCTCCACATTTGGTTGACCTGAGAATAAGTCAAAGAGTAACGGAGGGGTTATTTTACTTTATTATTATTGTCAACAAGAGAGTTGTTGACAGTAACAGAGGCGCACTGATTAGTTTTTTTCATCGTTTTTGAACAACAGCGGAGCTCCATGGCAGAGGAATACATATTTCATATTTCGATGATTGATAGTAGAATCAATTTTCATGGGACGAATGAAAATATGAAATATTCTCAGCCCGATCCTTTAAAGCAATGTTCTTTCCACAATGTTTGAGGATCAAACTGCCGACTCTGGCAGGACAGTAAGAGGTGGACTCTTGTTGTCACCATCTTGTTGCTGCTGTTTACATTTGCCCAGATAAAAATTCCACAAATGTACTGCAGAATTATTTCCTGATTGTGTACGTGTTCATGTATATAAATAACTGCACATATGATCTATGTTTGTGTAGCACGAGGGAACGACAAGTTTCATTTAATTATACAACCCTGTGTTGTATAATGCATCCTGAGAAACTAGATAGACTGGGAACAGGTGGTGTCATGTTCATGAACTTTTACCCTTAGGCTCCATGCTCCCAGTACTCTTCTCAAAGTGACCCGAATACAACAGGACAGTGCTACTCTGAAGAAAGTGATGAGTTGTTATAATAGATTTTTCCTGCCTTTTTTACTTTCACAGACTGTCCCATATTCAGTTTTGAACTATTATCATGGACGGTGGTGATGGTAGTAAAGAATGATGCTTTACCTTCCTTTTTTGGTGACACAGTGATGCTGGCAGGTCCCGAAGGCTGAATGGAGACTTTCATATTGACCCAACTGAAGGGAAGAATAGATAATACATTTCTTACACACACTACAACACAGACAACATCAATACAAGGAAGGATGACAAACATTTTGAGATCATTTTTAAAAGTTAAAGACTAAAACCACATCAATCAAGTGGGAAACAACTACCGTACTTGAAAGTTCTTTCAAAATCACATAAACAATGGTTCCAATGACTTTGTAATACCAATGTGTGGCTTGCAGTGATGAACCCACAGATGATTATCACCTGACTCTTCAGTTGCTCTCAGCTCTACTGAGTCTCATCACTGTCATCAAGATTTTATTACACAGCAGGCAGCTGTGACCCATCACACAAAGACGCATTGCTAGAAATGCGTCACCAGTAAAGCCATTATTTGTCTATGGAACAGTGTGCTGACACGCGCTCATAGAAATGTTTCAGTTTTTTTTTTAAGGAAAGCTCAGATTAACTTATTTCATACACTAAAGATACACTCCCTAAGGAGAGGTGCTTGTTGTGACTTAGACTGATGAGTTTGATCTGTATCATCTTTAAAACTTTCAATATCTTCAGATTCAATCTTTACTGCCTGTAGTCAAAAATGTCTGAAACTTCCCAGCGAGGAGATACATGGAAACACTCTGTATATGTGTGCATTTATTTGAGGTTACGCAAAATTCCAGTCGTATCTCTTCCCTCCCTTGCCTGTCAAAGAGCTTCTCCTCCTTGGCGTTGAGGTTTTGCTTGAATTCTCCCATGCTGTGGGTGATCCGAGCCTCACAGCTCAGGTTTTCTGGCTTGTAGCAGAACCAGGGCTCTCCCGTACGGACGTCTGTGTAGTTGCACTGCGGCTGCTGGGTCGGACGCAAACAGACGTTACAGGCAGTCGTTTGGGAGAGGCGGCCCGAGCGAAAGACGCTCTTGAAGTAAATCCTGTCTGGCTGTTCGACGTTCAACCTTTGCAGCACAGTGACAGCCTCACTTGGATGAACCAGTGTCACCTGAAAAAAATGTCAAAGTCCGGTCATGTTCAGTCTCACCAGTAAACAAAAGTGAGTACTACTGAATACTTAAGCTGCACACTTTGTTTCAGATCTAAAGCAAACTGTATCTTTGGACTTATCTGGAGAAGTGACCATTCACTTAACCCCGACTCGAACAGCGGATGCTGTTGTTGTCTAATTATAGCTCAGCAATCACAGTAGGTCTGTCAAGCTTCAGATTCCTCCACTTGTTCGACGTGTTGTGGATATACTGTACAGCTGTAGTAGGAGACACTATGTACTGCTTGGAGGGTGGTCTCTTAACCTTTTTCAAAACCAAATAAACCAAAGTGCAAGGAATAAATAAGTCCATTTGCCTCTTTTCATGTTTTCTGCAAATTTTAGCATTAATGTCTAGCTTACGATCTACAGTAGTAACATACTCTTATTTCAAAGGCAGTGAAGTATTTTATAAGTATTTTATCCAGGTTTTCTTTTGAGTACAGTTATCATTACAAACTCCACATGTGCTGTGTGAGAAGTTAACAGGAGTAGCAATAGTAACTCAGGTGGGTGGGGCTTAGCAAACAGTCAATAAGAAGATAGATTAAAAACAGCTACAGGACAATCACATGTAACATAACAGTGTTAAGAATCACCTGGACCTGTGCGCTTCCTTCCCATAGTAAAGAGAAAACAGCAGTGTATATGCCATTGAGATGATCCACCACTTTCCCAGCAACACCTGCATCTAGGCTCGGGTTGTGCAGCCGAGCGAGTAAGACGTCTCCCCCAGTCTTCTTTGGACGTCCTTGAAAATCGCAAATTTTTATCCAGACCTCCAGCTGGTCCCCTATCTGCCACTGTCGTCCTTCCTTCCCTGGGAGAATGGCGAAGGTGCTGTGGGCAGGATCACTGGTCTCCTCCAGGGAAAGAGGAGATGGCAAAAGTGGAGTTTCAGGCCAAGCAGTGGATTCTAGTAGAAGGCGTTCCTCCTCAGCATCCTCAGGGGATAGTGGCTCGAAGGTGCAGAAGCCAAGTTTCCTGTGACGGTCTGTGGCAGGTTTTGGGAGGCTAGTGGTGGAGCTCACTTTATACCAATCCTGGCAAGAGAGTCAGGAGAGATGGCACATATTGAATAAAACAGAAAGACAAGAAGGAAGATTCATAGTGCTGCAAAGCATAAAATGACAATTTTTGGTTTTTGAATACATTTGGACACTGCGGTCTTTTACAATCTGATACCACACTATGTAAACTTGCAGTTGGAGCAGGTCCACTGTTTTCAGTCTCATTCCACAGATCAGAAATACTAATTTCCTTCTGCTAATTACAGTTCTTCACTATTATTCAAATGCATTTCTGTAAATGCAGTGATGCAACGATCATGATGCAGTCTCTTTTTTTTCAGCCACACTAGCAGCGTATGTCCACCACTTTGGTGCACACTGAAATGTCTCAACAACGACTGGATGGATTGCCATAAATTGTGGTGTGGAATGTAGTAATACCATGGACTTTGCGCGAGGTTTCGGGAGGTTAGTGGTGGAGTTCACTTTATACCAATCCTGGCAAGAGAGATGGCACATGTTAAATAAAACAAAAAGACAAGAAGGAAGATTCTTAGTGCTGCAAAGCATAAAATGACAATTTTTGGTTTTTGACAAATCGATCCGTTAGCTTGCCTTTACCTACTTTTCCTTGGACACTCATTCTGTTCTAACACTGACCAATAGAAGAAATGCAGGAGTTTCAAGATAGGCTACTCAATCTGCTTTGCACACAGCAAGAACCTCAATGTTGAAGTCAAATCCAAAATGTTTCATGTTCTTTTGCATGTGCTTCAGAGTCTGGTTCAGTGAAAATTTGGCATACTGATATGGTGACAATGACATGCCATTTTCATGGATGAGAAGATGCATTGAATTTTACTACATACACATTGGATTGAACCACACTGAATGTACAAATCATCAGGGACTATTTTCACAAACTCTACTAAGGACATAAAAGTACAAGACTTGAGCTTTGAACTGAACAAAGTATTTAATTATGACTGTAACACACACCAACATTTGTTTGGCTACAGAGTCAAAAGTCCTATTTAATGAGTCACTTAAAGTCCAACTCAAGTCACATTTAGTCATTCCTTCACTGGCTTTTCAAAACTACACATTTGTTGAGATTTATGTCTCTAGCAGGAACGAATTGGAACCAGCAGGTTGAACATTTTTGGTCTCGTAATGAAATGGAAAGTATAGATGAATGCCAGCATTATCCTTTAACTAGAGGAGCTTGTGCTGTCAGTGAATTCCAGTTCAGGGTTGTGAAGAAAACCTCCCTGTTAAAGCACAGTGTGTGATATGTGCCACTAGGTGTCTCTCAGTCAAAACAAAAGATGTAAGTAGTGTGGGATCGTAGGAGTTTTCCTTGAAAAACAACCACCACTGCCAATGAAAATCTGTGACTCAGGCAGAAATGTTCAAGAATGACATCATGTTTGAAAGTTTTATTCACATTCTGTTTAGTTCCTCAATTTCTGAGCCTTTTCTGGGAGTTACAGCAACAGGTAACCAAATGAAACAAGCGTTGGAGAAGATCACGTATTTCTCTTAAGTTGTTGAAAACATTTCAGATAATAGGAGTGCAAATATAGCAAAGGTCTGGTCTTTTCTGGACATTTAAATGAAGAAATGTAACATCATATACTTTAACTCAAACTGCTTTTATTATTATATGCAAATATTTGCAAACAATGTTCTGAATTCTGACTAATATAAACATTTCAAACAGGTTCTCACTCTTCATGTGGTCACACTAAAACCAAGCTCTCACCTCCAGGGTCTCGATGTTGTGCAGCACAAATATAAAGACAGCCACAGCCAGAAAGAGGAAGATGGCGGTGTACTTGGCCTCCACTTTTAGACAAGCTCTGACCTTCATGATCGGTGATCACTCTTCATCTGTAGCTGTAGCATAGCACTGAGACCAGTTCCTCTGGTGCTGGATTGGAAACAAGAAAAAAAAAAAAGACTGAGTGAAACCTTGTTATGTTCTGAATAAGAATTTCATTTGCGAAAAACTTGAACCCAATTGCGAAATGCTCTCTATGCAAATGCCCTTTGCGAGATAATGTCAATATTTGAATACATTTGGACACTGCAGTCTTTTCCAATCTGATACCACACTATGTAAACTTGCAGTTGGAGCAGGAGCACTGATGTCTGTTTTCAGTCTCGTGCCACAGATCAGAAATACTAATTTCCTTCTGCTAATTACAGTTCTTCACTATTATTCAAATGCATTTCTGTAAATGCAGTGATGCAACGATCATGATGCAGTCTCTTTTTTTTCAGCCACACTAGCAGCGCATGTCCACCACTTTGGTGCACACTGAAATGTCTCAACAACGACTGGATGGATTGCCATGAATTGTGGTATGGAATGTAGTAATACCATGGACTTTTCTGTAGCGCCACCAGCAAGTCAAAGAAACCTTAACCAGAGCAATCTCTCAAAATCTACGGTATGGACTGGCACAGACAGAAATGTGCCAGCATGAGGTCGATATTGGTGGTTTTGACGAAATGCATCAACAGCTATTGGAATGGTTGACACAGAATTTGGTACAACCATTCATGTTTACCTCAGGATGAATTGAAATGACTGACTTTTCATCTAGAGCCATTATCAGGTCAAATGAAATTTTGTCAAATACTTTTATAATATATATATATATGTATAAACATTTTAACTACTTATAAATTCCAGTCAACAGTTGAGGTTACAAACACAGAGGCATTGCTTGTTATGTTGTCACTGCAGTGACATACCAAGGTTGCTATGTCTCACAGGCATCCCAAGGTTAGCATGTCTCTGCAGTAGTGGGTAAGTATACCAGTAGGTATATATAATTTAGTACATAACAGATACTGATACTGATACATGTGCTTGGTTCACAGCCTCTGGGTGTACGCGGAAAAGCCACAACAAAGGGATTAACAGGTCCAGTGAATACCCTAGATAATCTTGTTACGATGCAATGTTCTGCTGTGACACCTTGGGTCCTGCCATTCATGTGGATGCCACCGTCCACACAAACACAGTTTTAGATAAAGTACATCCTCCCCACAGCAATGGCAGACCCGGATGGCAGGACAATGCGCACTGTCACACCAGAAAAGATGATCAGTGTCACCTGTTTGGTGAAGTTCGAGTCTTTATCTTTTGCCCTTCCCACTAACAGCAGATGGTCAATGTCCGCCAAATGCAAACAAATGAAATGGTCCGACTGAATTGTCCAATTTCTAATCTGGCATTGCTATAGCAGACAATCTGATTTATGTATGCTAGTTAAGACTTAATTTAAGGAGTACAGTCTGAGTGGCTTTTTCTGCAGACATGCAGCAAATACAGGCAATACGTCTTTTGTAAATCTTATAATGAATAGCACAAGGTTTACACTGAAATATCTAAATAACTGTCGCAACACTAGTGTGCCAGGAACAAACACATGAAGTTCAGTTCAGCTTTAATTACAAGTGCAGATACTGCAGCATTCCCTTGGGGAAAGAAAAAAAGAAAAAAAGAAAAGGCTGTTTGGTGCAGAAAACAAACAAAAGAAAAATGAGGGTGTTTCTACATGATTCAGGTCTCATGTTTCAGAAGCAACAGATTGTCTATGGACCACTGTTGCCTAAAGGCAGAAACTGAGCTTAAAGTTGCTGCCAAACCAGTGTTAGAGACATTTCATTCATGTAATAGTTATTTTACAGTATAATACAGTTTTGGGGAAATTAGTTCATTTTGTTCATTGTACATTCACTGTGCTTCAAGATACATTCAAATAACTAATTTAAAACTTATAACTTATTTATCTATTCTTATTACAGATCGTGAGATAAATTTGGAATTTAAGTGCAAAAGAGATAAAAATGCTGCAAGTCTGAAGTTTACCCTGATAAACGCTTTCTCTCATCTCCCATGCTGTGGTGGAAATTTACTTTATTTATTTAAGTACATTTACTCAAATACTGTGTTTCAGTACAGTTTTGAGGTACTAATACTTTCCTTGAGTTTAATGCTACTACATACTTTTTCTCCACTATGTGTCAGAGGCAAATATTGTCCTTTTCCCTTGATTACATTTATTCCAAAATTTCAGTTAGTAGTTACTTTGCAAATTCCAATTAATACAAAATGTATGCAACAAATACATTACAATGTAATGTCATAAATAAAGTATATACAGTCAAAGCAGCCCCACCAGCTGCAACATCTGCAAAATGGGTACTTTCAGTTTTGGTACTTGAGGATCCGAACGCTTTACTATTTTTACTGAAGTAAAGTTTTGGATGTCATGTCTATAAAATGAAACTTCAAATATACCGAGATGAATTGAAACATGTGTTTCTTACCTCTAAAGAGATTCATTTGGAGAGATGGTGAGAACATCAACCACTGATGCTGGAGCTTCTCCTGCTGGTTTACAGGAAAGTTTTCTGCTTCACTTCCAGGTAGTGACTCTGAGGGGAGTGATCACAGACGGCAACTCACAGCTAAAACGGCCATCAGCATCTCATCTTGTTGCCGTCTTATCTTCTTAACTCCTTCCATGAGGCAAAACAGCTGCCTCAATGTGTTTATCGCGTCCTACAGGCACGGCCGCTTAAAAAAAAAGAAAAAAAAAAGACTTGGTCAAAACCTCCGCTGCGTTTCAGTTGTAGTTCCACTTCCTCTCACTCACTTAGCCTCAGCCCTTGGTATTATGCAACAGCATACGTCACACAATGGCCACATGGAGAAGGGGAGGAAAGTGGGGAGAGGAGGAGAGGGGGATTTAAAAGGAATGCACTCTTGTAAACTTTCAGCAGAAACCTCGACCTGCAGAGGCATGTCAGTGAGGCGAAGACACCTTCTGTGGATGACTGAAGTACATCGGCACTGACTTCTCAAATGTGTTTATCAAACACTTGTGACAGAGATGTAACAGAGGCGAGGCATTTTATAGTTTAACAATAAACTTTGAAACCTAAAATAGCTGAAACAGTAAACTTCACTGGAGATTTAACGATTTTAAAATACCCCAAGCAGACTTTTTCTGCATTATAAAAAGTTTTTATATAAGTGCATATTGAACATTGAGCTGGTCAGTAGCTACAAAAACCTAACTTGTATTAACTACAATTGGTAATGCCCTTTTCTAAGTAAAATATCAAGCTATCAATGAAATATTCTAAAGAAACTATTCGCAAAATGGCGCGTGAACTTAAAAACATGTAAGCCTACCTACACAGACCTCTAAGATCTATTAGGAAAACTGAATAGATCAAAGGAAAGAGCCTTAGTGATGGTGAAACTAAAGTTTTTAATGCCCATATCGCTGCTTTTAGAGTAGAGTTTGGTTTAACGCCATGTCTACTTGTAAAAAACAAAAACAAAAAAACCCCAGGAGCTGAGAAAATATTAACCTGAATAATTCACATAAGAAGTGGGGCTAAAACCGAATGATATATCGATTGGCTGATATCATTGGCTGATATCGGCCCATCACAGATATATCGGTATCTGCTTTTTATGTTGTCTGATAAGCGCCAATATTGCGCGTCTTGATTGTAGAGGTTAAAATTCCCAGTAATTTTGCTGTTTCAGTGAGCTGGTGTCATTTTAGACCATAATGTTTATTGTTAGGGCGCCCTGGTTGCTGACCTGGGAGAGTGTGTGCCCTATTTACAGAGCGTATACCTCAGCAGTGGCCCAGGTTCAATTCCATCCTGTCCATCCTCCATTGGACTGTTAATCCCTGGATGTTTATCTTTGGTATTAACTTTATTAGAACTGTTGAACTGAACATTAGGGCCCTCTCTTTTCCCCTAGTATCCCCCACCCTTTTGGTGATAAGTTACAGTGAAACTCAGGCTTTGTAAAATAAATATAGTAAATATGGAAACGTGTGATTTAGTGGATTATGTTGGAATCTGTTCCATTTACAATGGACCACACACTTTGCACCATGCACCATTGATGTTTGTGCATATTCCCAGGGTAAGGAGGATCCTGAGGTGTATGATCCATTTAATAATGGATGGATAGTTACGTGACTGAATTATTTGGAAGAGCACAGTATTAAGTAATGTAACGTCAACAGAATGGTTTCTTTTCCTGCTTGCCTGCCGGCCTTCAGTTCCCTGTCCCTATCGTGGACAAGGTGATGGTATTGCGTTATGTAATCGAGACCAGATAACTTGTGGGGAGAACAAACTGGGTCAGATGAGAGAGGTCTGGCTATGCGAGACTAAATGTGACTTGAATGCCACACTTGTCAGCCTCCGGCAAAATCAGCTGTTCAAACGTTTAACATTACCCCGTGACTGCAAAGATTTAACGGTAGCCCATATTTTCTAAGCCTATCACCAGAGTGTGGAAGGTATTTCCTGGAGTGGAGAATTACTTTATGGGTTGATGTTTTTTTTTGGTTTCCACTGACTTTTGCTACGTCATTTTGTTCTTAACAGATTAAACAATGTACATCAGTGAAGATTTTCAACTTGAATAATTTGTTGATCAAGATGTTGATGTGTGATTAAAGCAGTGTACATTACTTGGAGAGTCAGTGTAGTCACACTAGAATAACCCAGGGAAGAGGACAAAATTCAGGCAATAAACAAGAAGTCTATGGAGCACCAAGGTGAGTGCAACAAGTATCATTAAAGGGATATTCCGCAGCTCAAGGGTGAAAATGTATGATTATTACTCCATGGAATGCTCAGTTCTTATTATCGAGAGCTGACAGGGAAAATAAGGGAAGTAATGGAGTAATAAACATGCATTTTCATCCTTCAGCTGAGGAAATCTACTGCACTCTGTAATCGACTCGTCGGGGCTTCCAAACACAGGCAGGCTGCTGGAGGCGCACGGAGAGTTGAGCTGTGTTTTTAATACAAATCCGGCAAAGCTAGCAGATGTTTGATGCTTCGTACTGTGTGCTGGGACTGTACGTGTACTGTTGCTGAGGTTTTATTTGTGGCTTTTTGGTGGCGGTTTCTAAATGGAGGTATAAGCGGCAGTGTATTGTTTTCGTGCGGTCTTTTCTGAGGTTGCTAAAACTAGCTAAGCTAGCGGTCAGCAAACTTGACCTCTCAAGGGGGAGTCTTACTCGGTGTCAAGGTGTGTTAGACCATGGATTAAAATTACACCGGAATATCCCTTTAAGCAAATGATAACCAGTCCTCCTCAAAGTCTTTAGATATCTTGAGCTGAGTCTCTGCAGTCACAACTGTGTCGAGGATTATTGTCAAAAACAGTTTAAAGTCCTCACACACCTCATCGAAGGTACAAGTTGCACAGTGAATGCAGAACTCACTGGAGGATCCACCATGAGAATTTTAGAATTTAGCATGCACCAATTTTTCATGCAAAATCATGGGTGGTTGATTTGGGTCACTTGGCATGCTCACAGGCTGATGTATTAAATCCCTCAAGGGAAGGTACAACTCTTTGTTAAACTATGCTGAGGTGCAATAATGCTAACCATTAACCCATAATGACTTTATCCTTAAAATGCATTACTCTGTTATGCATTTTTGTATAATTCACAAACTGCTAGGCCTGAAACTTGGTCAGGGGGCATACACGTTTGAACATACATGTTTTGCACGAGTGTCTGCTGAGAGCTTTGCTTTCCTGCTGCTGCAGCTGCTGATCTGGCTCCTTTCTTTGTTCCATTCTCGCACAGTCAGACGGCCAAAGTTTTTCATGTGACTTTTGTTCTTAATCTGTAACAGATGGGACTTAAATGTTGCAAAGTGCAGTACTTGTGATTAAAAGTACTCAAGTAAAAGTAAAATTATACATTTTTCATAATGAAGTACACACAAAAAATGACTATTACAGTAAGAAAAATACATGTAATTCATCATTATTGTACAGGCACAGTAACAATCCCTGTTAGTGTGAGAGTATAGTGTTTGCTAAAACTCTCTCTCACACAAACACTATACCCCGACAAAAACACCCAAATCACTGCTGTAAGAGATGATGACAGGGTTAGATGTAAAGTCTAAGATTATTTGAAGCTAAACAGACTATAGATGACACACTAATTAACTGGCAGAAGATTGGATTTTGCTTAGCTGAGCCTGTTCTACACCCTGCTTGTAAACGTGGAACAGTATAAAGGATCTCTGCAGTAGCTGAGTTATATCTCGACAGATCTGAGCTGTTTCTCTTGAGCCAAAGGGACTTCCTCAGATTAAGTGTTTTCTTGCTCAAAGGCTCTCCGAGTTCTCGGTAGTGTACTTTCGCGGCAGGAAGCCGGAGATTATACCCTGGTTTTGGAGTCAGTAATTAAGCGTTTACTTGCTTTAATTTGACTCAGATTTTTAACCCTTCACAGCGTTTTCCTCCCTTTCATGACAGACAATTCTGTTCCCTGCACCAAAGGTTACATACAGATTTGTTTCCAGAAACAGGCAAAATGCTAACGCTACACATGACTACGAAGTAGTTTTACCACAATATTAATGAGTACTCAGCATGCATTGGTTCCAACTTGGCCTTTGTTTTGATCTCAACTACATCCAACAATGTTTTGTGACTGCCATCTTGCACTGTTGTGATGGTATTGCTACGCTTATATTTCATTCAAAACAAATGAAAAGTAGAAGCATTGTGGCTAGTGGACCAAAAGACTTTTGGACCTTACTGTATCTATGGTTACAACATAAGCAATAATACTGCTTCTTGTCAGAAGGGCTGCTCTTAGGAAACAGGAAGTGGGGTTTCCGTAGAAATAGAAAGTTTTATTTCATTTCTCAGTTCTAATATAAGTTTGAGTTGCACTCTTAAAAACTTGGTTACACAGTATCTGACTTGACCTCTTCAAGAGTTTCTGTAGGAGACAGGAACAGGCAAATCACAGAGCAAATATGGCTAATGTTCCTGGTCCAAATGAGACTCCAAAACATTTTGTAATGCAAGTTTGTGGCGGATTCTACACTGATCCTTTTGTGGACAATTTGTCAGGCTGGGAAAAATCATTCACCCCAGAGTTAGATAATCCTTTGCCAAGAGGAGGTGCTTTTGAAAGTTTCCAAATGAGACATTGTGAATGAAACAAAATGGGAAATCCAAAGAGAAACATACAAAAGGTTGAAGAATTAGACAGGAGAATGCAGGAGGAATTAAAGAAACAGGAAACTAAGAAAGAAGAGAAGGATGAAGACTGCCATGCAGGGCAGACACAGAGTGCAGATCCTTTAATGATTATGTGTGGACATCCTGAGACATCCTGAGAATGATCACACGAACAAAGTCAAAGATCTCTCCTGTGGCGTCCCACGCTGACTGGCAGTGGCAGGAAAGTGGTCAGCATGTTGGTTGGAAGGGAGGAGCTAAACCAACGGCCAACTGCCTTTATCTGACCACACTGTTGCCTCTCGTCTGACCTGTTCGGCAGAAAAGTTGCACTGACATATACCGCCTCGACTACTGCCAACTACACAGCAGTGTGTACGTTCTGCGCTTGCACGAGATGCAATGAGTCTCCTTAAAATCGGGTGGCACTAGTCTCGTGCCAGTTTTGAGGTTTTTAAATCCTCCCTAAAAACACACTTTTTCTCCCTGGCTTTTAATCAAGTTTAAGTGGACATCTGGCAAAAAAAAATTTTTTTATTTTATTTTATTCTATTTTATTTTCATTCTATTTTATTGCATTGTGTTTATATATTTTAGTTTTTTTAGTTTTTACCTTATTTCCTGCAACTGTGATATCTGTACAGCACTTTAGTCAACCATGGTTGGTTTAAATGTGCATTATGGATAAAGTTTGAGTTGAGTTGAGTAATCAAAAACATGAAAACAGGAAATGACGGAACGGAGTGCAGACGATCGTCACTTACGCCCCACCCACACACCGCGCTAGCGCTAGCACACCGCCAATCAGAATGGTCATTGAACAGCTAGCACACAACCAATTAGAGTATCTGATGGCGTCCAATCCTCAGACCACCAACTCTCTCAGACTTTGCAGACTTCGTCTGCATGGTTCCAAAAGCTTCCAACACAGCTGAACACACCGAACAGATTTGTCACCCCAAACGTTTCAGATGTCCAACGTTTGGGCCAGTGTGTTCCCGCCTTGAGAGGCAGATATCAGTAGATAGCAGACAGGGTAGGAGAAGTGGATAACATGTGTGTGGAAATGATAAAAAGCCTGCACATTTGCAGCATTTTTTTCATTTAAAGTTAACTGTTGCTTTTTAAAACCATTACCATGCACAACCTTGTGAATGGTTTTAGTATCCGTTTCTTGTAGATACAGGAGCAACAGGCTCATCTATTTCTATGAAAAGCTGTCAGTTTCAGTAGCAATTATCAAATCTGAAACAATTAATAGAGTTCCTATATATGTCAAAATACTTTCCCATTGCCTGGAGTGTCCTGTGATCATCCTTGTTTTGTTTTATGGCAAGCACCAGCAACTGAAACAAACAAAACATCTGCTTCAAACTTCACAACGTGCCAGCCTATAAACCAGGGTCACAACTCTAACGGGGCTTTTCCGGACACATGGGCTGGCTCGGCTTGACTTAGTTTGACTCACACGTCAGCTCAGCCAAGCGGGCAGCTTTTTTAGATGAAGCAGCAACACGACTCCTGAACATGGTGGAAGCCAACATGATGAAACGGTAAAGTGCAGCAGATGTCTGAAAGTACCATACAGGGAGAGGAACTACACTTCAAATCACAGAGATTCAGTTAGAAGCCAAGAAAAGAACTGAGAGCTCAACACAATAAGCTCTGGTTTCCTGCAGGCGTGAGTTGCGAGTGTTTGGGGGGAAGGGGGGTCACAAGTTTGCTGTGGTTGTGAGATGTCACGTCTATTTGGCTAAACTCGGCTTGGTTGAGCTGGTAATGGAAACACAAATCAGCATGACCCGGTTTGGGATCGGTGCTGCAAAACATGCCAATGGAAAGAACCCACAAGTCCAGAGAAATACTGGCCAGTTGCCAGACAAACCCCTCAGATGTTCACCACAGACCTGCTGCCTGATCCTGATATGGTATCAGCCTCAACACGTTAAAACAATTGTCTTGTTTTCTTTGACAAACTCCAATGAGTCCATTACACAACCAGTCACATCACACATCAGTCCACTATTTGTGTGTTCAAGCAAATAGAGCAGCTCCTCCTACACCACCATACCTATCTCAAGTTTCAGCATCCTTGAAGCCTCTACACAGCACAGATGAAAGATATATTGATTGCACTCATTATGAAGCATCTCTCAAGCCTAAGTGCACAATTAACAATATCCTATTTCTGCTGAAATGGAAACTGGATCAGCTCCGGTCAATGATGCATTGCTAGAATAGAAAGTGATGGTACCATTACTCAAGACTGCCTTTTCAATGCGAGAGTATTATTCTGCCTCAACATCTGTATAAATGTTAATCTTGTGATAAATGTACTTATTGTTAGGGCTGTGCAATTAATCAAATTTTAATCGTGATTTCAATTTTCGTTGTACAGTAGGCCTAGAGATTTTCTGAATGAGACGCGCATGCGCAATTCAATCCCTCCCCCAAAGCATTCAACGCGGCCGTGCTGACTGGATACATGTCCACTGCGTTACGGCTCGGCCACGGCAGCGGAGCTGATAGGTTTCACTTTAGTCTATGTGTTAACTTCCACCAGGTCCGCTGTGCTGCGTATCTGCTCCGTCCCAGCTCCGGCAGTCCAGAGCCCTCAGGAGGAGTTACGGACTTCTATGTGTGGCGGATCGGAGTCAAAACAACAACATAACATCCGGTCACTTTTCAAAATAAAACACAAACAAAGTGTGTGGTTTTTTTTGGAGAGAAACGCTAATAAATGCATCATGTTTCCAAACTCAAAAATAATCGTTTAAATAATCGTGATTTCAATATTGACCGAAATAATCGTGATTATGATTTTTTCCATAATCGAGCAGCCCTACTTATTGTAAGTCGCTTTGGACAAAAGCGTCTGCTAAATGCCCTAAATGTAAATGCTAAAGAGAACAGGGGGACAGTTTGGATCTGCCTCTGACCTGCCAGTGGGGATAGTAACAGACTGGAGCAGCGTTACACCAGCGCTTCTTGGTTCAGGGAAAAAAAACAATGGCGCCGTAGAAGCGAGTCTTTGTTGCGGCGCTATTCAGAATCTCTGTGTAAAAGGGGCTAGTGACTTAAACGTACCATTGCCATTTATTGATCATGATGTTCCACCTATCCTCACTGCTATTCCTGCAAAGGAAGCATTTTAACTGTTGTAGATTTAACATCAGGAGTTGTAATAACATGGTTTGGCCACTGCAAAAAGTTGGCTTCAAAGCCACTCTTGCTGGGGGCTTGATCCTCCAACCCGGCCTAACTGATGTCAGAGTGGCGCTGCTGTACTTAAAACAACAATGCCTATTTATGGGCCACCACCAGGTTGTATAGATCAGTGGATCCCAACCTTTATTCTTTGAAGCCCCCCTTGCCTGTGTCCAAGACAAGCCAGGCCCGCCCAACCCCAACCCGCGTACACTAAAAGAATAAAGTGATTAATTACAAACTTTTATTTGCAAAAATAAACAACAGTTGTAGGTTCTTGCTCTTATTCTTCTTGTTTTACAAGGCAGACAGGAAGTACAAAAATGACAAAACTGTAATAATGTGCACAAATATCATTTTGGTAACCTCACAACCTCAGAGCAGACAAAGTTGTGAGCACCCCCTGCGCCCCCCCCCGGGGAATGGCACTGTAAGTGGCTAATGTGTGGAGGGGGAGGGTCCTAAAGTTGCTCCGAATGCAGAAGGAGAAGGTTTCACTTTCAGCGAACAACAGTGAAACGAACTCTTGACGCTATGTGTTAACTTCCACCAGGTCCGCTGTGCTGTGTATCTGCTCCGTCCCAGCTCCGACAGTCCGAAGCCCTCCGGAGCAGATACACAGGACTTCTATTTCGGGGTTAGGGTTAGCTGAATTTAGCACAGAGCAGACAGGAAGTCACGCACCAAAACAGCAATATAACTGTTACGGGCCACTGTGCTCCTAGTGAAAAAGTTAGTCTGGAGCCCTGAACTGTCAAACTGTCCTGTCAAAACAACAATGGTGCAGACAGGATACACTACCACCTTTGGTTATCAAAGGGGAAGTGTTTGCTGCTTGTATTTCTCACACAGGAAGTGCCTCCACTTTAAATTCCTAAAGGCCCTGCTCAGCTTCCTGAGCCTTATGATCTACTGCAGACAATAGACCCAGGACTGCTCTTAGCATGACAAGATTTTGAATCAAGCATGTCTAAAACACTTTCCACAAGCTGTTGTTTGGTCCACAGAAATGATGCATTCCATCAAGGCATTAAATGCGACTCTGTGTGCTCTTGTACTTGGATTGCCTTTTGTCTCTGTGGCTACTGTATGCTCAGACTGCAGGCAAATCAGATTTGTTCCTTAAATCAGATCTGAAAGACACTAATCTTAGCAAGTGATTAGATTGTAGTTTTATTTACAGGCATCATCAACCTATCTGCATTGGTTGCTTTGGTAACGACGTAGACGTCACTGAGTACGATGGTGACGCAGCTTTCCAACAGCATGAGAAATGGAGATCCACATCTCTCTCCCCAACTGTCAAGTCGCGGGGTAGATGATATATTTCAGCTTGAATGTCCACAGGCTGTTGCTGTCTGTGTTGTCTTCCATACCACTCTGCTTGTAGCTGCATGGAGTCTGCTCAGCTAATCTGATGCAACTCTGTGGCTGTCGATTTGACATTGTTGTGTCACGTCGAAATCGACACAAAAGACACTTAAGCTTAAGTCTGGATATGACTGGAATTGCACATCAAACCACCTCCAAATACAGTTTGGGTCTGATTTGCAAAAATCACATTTCATGTGTTTGTTTGTTTTTTTAATTTCTTTTTTAGACTTCCTAAAATCTGGATACAATCTTGAAATGCCAAAAACAGTTTTAGGCTGCAAGTCTGGACATAGCTTGTGTCTCTGAAGATGGACATCCCACTGCTATGCTGTTAGCACAAGAAGATAAGGCAGGGTATGATATCTATCAAGGACACTTTCTGTGATAGCTCAAAGGGGGACATTCAGAGAGGTGGCTGTTTGTGCAGTGACGGTTGAGGAAGATGAAAGGTTTTTGCTCTCTCATGCATACTGCACACCGTGTGAACACTGCTCTAATTCAGTTGATATGTCAGCACGTGACTGCTTAACAACATAGTGGTTATTAGGGTTTATTGACTGCTGCTGCTGCTGCTGGTCTCACTGTCCCCACCTCATCCACATCGTATCCTGGTTGAAAAGATTATCAAATGTTGTCATAGGTGGTGGTAATGCTATCATGTGATGTGGCGGTTACCATGGTTGCCAACCGCCATATAACGGAAAAGGAAGAAGAAAAAGCCGCAGTAACAGTTAACTGTTAGCGTGCTAGTGCGTGGCATGGATATGGCGCGTGGCTGCTACTGTTAACATAAAATAACAACTGGCTTCTAGCACAACACAGACGTTCCACAGAGCCCCTTTAAAAGACAAAATATCCAATATAAGTTTAGGTGTTCTTTCAGGATATAGGGCGGCTGTTGTTCATTTCATTTCTGTCTCTGTAACATTCAGTCATCATCACACCCCGAACATAGCCTTTTTATCCAACTTTGACTCACTTGACACAAGCCGTTTTTGTTCCCTGCCTATACCATCTGTTCTTTAACCAAACTTGACATCTAATCATTTTCTGCATTTAAATCTCTTTTCAAAAAAAGGAGTTTTCATACCAGCCCATATCAGACAACATACATGCTGAACAGATATACCTGTGATGGATCAATAATGTCAGCCAATATACCGGTCAGAATCGATACAGAACATTGCTGAACCGAGCCCTGCTTTATGTCACGTTGTTCTCTCTGCACTCATTGCGTTCAGAAACCTAACTCCACAGGGTCAACCCAGTAACTGATGAAGTAATTAATCACAATACATGGGCTATTAGCTTAAGTATGTTATCTTAGCCACATTATACTGTATGCCATCAACTAATAAAATATACAACTCACCATAGACTCTTGGAAGTTTTCCACATCAATAGGTCAGTAAAGAACATATCCACTTACGGACAATGCGTCTAACAAGTCTCGAAGCGATGGATGGAGCAAGACTGGCAAAATCCTCGGATGCTGCCACATTGTTATACTGAACCTAAATGACCACTTCCTGCTTTGCAGCAGTTCATAGCAGGCTGTGCTACTGGGTGGCTCCAACAAACCAAACAGGAAAGATCCAGGATCCAGAACAAGATACTATGTGTCTGAGCTTGAAAATACCTTTGATGATGAAAAAACATCCGGTTGGGTGGTAACCTTTAAATAAATAAAGCCTATAAACATATTTTCTTTAGATTATTTTGTCAAAGCATAGCAGGATTTTTTTTAACATACTGTTTGCCTACATTTTATTGTCAGGGGTCACCAACAAAGTATTCTAGAGAAAAAAACTGCCAGCAATTCATTCCCCCACACATGTGCACATGAGCAACGTCAATCTCACAAGACTGACGTGGCTGCAGCTTTTAGAGCCAGCAGTTACTCTTCACTGACTGCATGACACGGGGCATGATCGGAAACGTCTTGCTGATCCCAGATCAAAGAGCTGAATAGTTTTCATGCCTACTCAACAATGTGACGTTTTATATGAAGATTTTGTCTGATTTACAAGTTTTGTTAACAGTTCTGGTTTTGTAAACAGAATACATGTTGTGTGGTTGATGGTGACATTTAGTAGACAGTGATCCTAAATGCATTCATGTTAAAAAGCTGCAAACATAATAGCTGTAGTCGATCTATCTTCAGAGGGACGGAAATCCTGTACAGACTGAAGGCTGCGAATGCAGGATAACAGCAGACAAAAAGCTGTAGACAGTTTTTCTGCGGCTTCAGTCTGTACAGGAAGTATACACCAAATATTGGATTTTGTGTTGTGAACTTGAATGACATCTGCTGAGTGCACACTGCAGTTACAAAAAAAACTAGATGACAGTCACCATGCCTGGTTAGTTTCCATTTGACTGGTGAAACAAGTTATTGTTACATTTATATTGGTAATTAATTATTTAAATTTGACAATAAGGCCTTACTGAGGTACACTGCAAACAAATAATGTAGACTTTATCACTCATGACACCATGTTGACCATCTTTTGAAATAAGAATTAAAAAGTCATCATGGCATAAAACCAATTATCGTAGACTAGACTAGTCTAAAAATGGCATGGCCATCTGTGCTAAAAGAAAAAAAAAAAAATGGAATTGAATTGAATCGTGACCTCAAAATCTAATTAAATTGAGGATTTGGAGACACTCCTATTCCTTACTGATCTGTCAGATATTTACACTGTCACGGCTTCACATCTAAACAGAAGCAGGACATGCTATTCTGTCATCATGTGTACCCGAATGTGTTGTTAAAAGCAAGTATATCTTAGGCCTAACAAGGGAAATCTGCTTTCAGCGTCCGAAGGCGGAACCCTGTTCATTCCTGGGAAGCTGCTTGGTGGCACATGAAGCAAAAAAAGCTTGACTTCTTAGGTACAAAATTTGGCAGATCTTCTGCGTTGTGGGGCCCATCGACCGTGCCCACTAGAGAGAGTACTTGAATAGGGCCACATTTTTTCAAATGGTGCGTCTCTTTTAGACTTTCCAAATGTTACTGGACTGAATGGCTCAAATAGTAAAACAAGTCATCTCGCGAGATGAGCCAGGCTCATGCAGAATGGAGCACCGGCGATCGGCACATTAGTTTTGTGTTCGCCTTTATCTCTACTTGCTCTGACGTCGTGCACACATGGGCAATGATAATTTCACATCATCGAGGCGACCACAGATTTTACAGACAGCTTTTAGGGCAACAGTTGCTCCCCACTGATTGCACGGCCCAGGGCATGAAAGGAACCACCTGGCTCTCATCTGATTTAACAGCCGATTGGTTTAGATTTTGACAAAACAATAAAACATTTAACAGAAACCTTTTATTTTTGCTGAATCAAAGAGATTTTTATCTTATTTGTCTGATATTGAAGGTTGGTTCTGTTAACAGAATACATGTTGTGTGGTTGATGGTGATGTAGTCAGCGAGACTAAATAGCCTCCATTCATATCAAAAACTGCACACACTATATCATAATTGTTTACCATACAAAGTGCAATTACACTATTAACATGGCAGAGAGGCAGACTGATGTGAAAGCCTACTTCTGAAGGTGAGGTTAATAAAGGTTGAGGACTCACTATTTGAGGAAAAAGCATACACCACCACAGACACACAAAAGACTTCAAAAAGTATAATGAACTCTATTGTGATATCAAAACATAACTCACCATCCATTGCCTCACTGCTAATGACCGAGCACCAGAGTAAGCTAGCATTAGATAATATACCATCTTATATTGGTAATGACAGGACAAGCAGGCACAGCTATTTAACCAACATTGGCAAAGAAAGGGTGTGCTTTTAGCCAAGAAAGCGTTAGGGCAAAAGCTAACTTCATTAATTCATCAGCTGACACTTGCCACAATGTAATTTAGCAACTCTGAAGGGAAGAAAGTAACGTGTATTAAATCACCAGACAGCTACTTACATGAACCTGCGGCGCGAGCGCACGACGCACGCGAGCGTAGACAAGAGTGGGAGTGACGTGAGGGAGGCGGTCAGCGAGCGTCAAGGTAAAGAAATGGTATGTTCCAGTTTAGGGGTGTCTAGAATCCTATTACAATATTCCTCCAGAAAATAACACAGAAAATATAGATTATAACATTTGAGATAACAGATGAGAAGGTAATATAAACGTTGCTAACTGTCGACCTGTTACTTTTTTACCTCTATTGGAGGGTCCAGGTTTTAATTGTGACCCCATACCCCCATTTATGTTATAGGAAGCAGCTTGGTTGTAGGTTGGTCTTCCATTCTTTGACCTGTCAATCTTTGGGCTTGCGTGGGACATGTGACATGCCAAGGTGTTACTCTGTATACATCACGCAAATAGAGGGAAAAATACATAATTTCCTATACAGGTCAATACACTACTTAATTAATTTTGTGACTGAGAGGATATTTGTCTCTTTGTTTCATTTAAAAGAATGTACATTTTTATTTAAAAATGTTTGTAGGCATCACAGCGATTCTTTGTACAATGAGCTACAACAGACAGTGAGTGTCCTGTTGTACTCAGCTGTATGAGCCGCTTTGTTTGACCCATTTGCACCGCAATTCCTCCTCCATCTTCTCTAGGTTAAACTTTTCTGCTCCTTCATTCTCAATGCATAATTTAACCCATTCACTCAGCATCTCTGTCACACTGTGATCCTCAAAATAAATAGATAAATAAAGTTCTGAGTCCCTGTGGTCACACCTGTGGAAGGGATTATTGTCAAAAACACCTGACAGGCCTCACACGCCTCACCGAAGGTAGAGGTTCTGAAGTGAACTCAGGAGTCACCTCTGGAGGATACAGGATTTTAGCATTTAGCATTTTTGCCAGAGCCAGCATCATGGGCGTGCTTGATTTGGGTTCCTTTAATATTTTCAAACAACAAACAAGCAATGCTGTTTTGCTGTGAAGCTCCAGAAATGTTTTGTGGACTACACTGGACTTGGCATGGGGGGTGAATAGATAACGATTGAATTTTCATTTTCAAGGTGCACTGTTCCTTTAACCACAACCTCTCAATTGGAGCTCCTCAGTTGCTCTCACTGAAACACAAATTGTTTACAGTGAAACGTCCCTGAATAAATAAAGGCTAAAAAGGGAGTTTTAAAATAAATATAAGAAAGTACAAGTAAACATAGGACTTTATTATGAGAGTCCCATGTTTAGTCCTGTGTGTAATTTATCCATCTATCTTATGAATGCTTCATGTTTTGGTTCCACTAATATTCCCACGGGATCTTGAGACTGCGACCTCTACAGCCACGTGAAGCAGCCACGCCTGCAGCCGTGCGTAAAGACTGCAACACCACCAGCGACACGAGCCTGAGAGGCTGACAGGATGGAGCGGAGGTGAGCTGCTGAGCGGAGCAGGTTTGTACAAACACGATCCAAGCGCGGTGGGTGGAGTTTAAGGATGCTTTAGGTACGGGACAGGAGAAGTTGTCCCCCCTCACGCGCCTGAAGCCATGCGTAATGTGAAGTGTGACCGCCGCCGGTGACGAGGATGCTGGAGTATGAGGCAGGAGCAGACATGCGACTGGTCCGTCAGATCAACAAAGGCCGGGGGAGAGAACATGGGCTGCAGCAAGGTCGGAGAAAACCAGGAGAACCAGGTCATCTGTTTGCAATGTCAAGACGAGGTGGTGCGGGTTTGCCCGGGGAGTCCGCGCAGTCCCCGCCGCGCGATCGCGACGCGCCTCTCCTCCGGATCCGCAGGTAAACGCATCCCATGCAGCATAGGGAGGCAGGAGAAGCGGTGCGGGGAATACGTACAGTAACAAGAGTTTTCATTCATATCATCACTTGTGAGGTTGATACTATGGTATCTTCACTTTATATCACCAGCTGCCCTGATTTCACTCAGGCACATGGGATCAGACGAGAGTGTGGTGCTCCAAATAACTGCTGGTACAACTCTTGTTGTGGATAATTCATGGTATTAGTGATGAATTACACTGCACAAGTAAAAAAGTACTAGAAGTGTTGGTCTGTTGAAGAACCTTTCATATTCATGTGTCCAGGGTCCAAAGAAAAATGATTTAACATAGTCATATTTAATTTTCAGCCAGATTCATGATAGATTTCAAATGGACATACTGGGTGAAAGAATAATGTGTGAAAAATGTTGAATAGAGTATTAGTGGTTGTGAATACTCTTGAGGAGACAAGACACGTTGAGGTTTATTTACTCTAAATGATCATTGACAACTTCAAACTTGAGACATCTTCAGTCTGTGTTTAGGACTATCACTAGAGCTGCAGCGATTGCTGATATAATCACTGAGTTAACTATCGAATTCAGGTAATTTTTGTTTTACAGAAAAGGTCAAAATCCTCTGATTCCAGCTTCTTGCATGTGAATATTAATCTTCTTTTTGATTTTACTCCTCTTTACTCCTGTTTTCACCATTTTCAGATATTTCGTAGAGCAAACAACCAGTCGATTAATCGAGGAAATAACTGATGGATTGAAAATAATGTAGAGTTAGTTGCAGCCCTACACTTACACACACACACACACACACACACACACACACACACACACACACACACACACAGTAGTGCTCTTCATTTTTTATGAATCACCTTCAAGTGAAATGATTGCTGCTGCATCAGTCTGACTGGCTTCTAATGTGATAAACTGTGATGTGATTCTGCTACAGTCATTCAGGATCATTTCACTTTTGAATGCTGCTTTTAAACAAAGTTGAAATTAGAACTCGTGAAGCAAGTATTGATTGTAATTGGAATGACTTTGCACACATGTTTAACAATTTAAAGCTCCTCCTGGTGATAAATTATTGATGTCACTGGAAGTTGCTCAGATGCTAATATGTTTTGTCCATGTTCTGATGCTTCGGTAATAAATGATACATGCAGCTTTATCTCCAAACAAGGAAGCAATAGCAAGTGCTTACTCTGAAAAGCATCCTAGTCAGTGATAAATGTCCACGCTGTGCTGCAGTTGCTCTCTTCGATGTGGCTGTGAGTGTTAGATTAGAGAGTAAGGGAGTGAGAGTTTTCTACAAAAGTTATTTGAATAGCTAAATGAGCAGAAGCATTTGTATTCATAGTTCTCAGTCCGATGCAGTATGTCAGGTGGTACGTTCAAGGTACTGACTGCAGTGCCAAAGAAACTCTTTTCCTCTGCTGAGACAGATTGATGATGCCGGAGCATTTAGCAACCAAAGAGCCAGACATGCCCCCTTAACAGGGGGCCATTCTTCACTATTTTGGGCTAAACAAATGACTGACTAATCAAGAAAAAGGTCTGTGGATAATCAGTATTGAAATGAATCATTAGTTGCAGCCTGAGTTAGTATCTTGCTCAATCTTTTGCTAAAGCACTCAAAAAAATCTGTCTACCATCCTGCAGATTGTCAATACATGTAAATATGTGCCAGTAAAATTCAAGAATTACATGCATCTGACCATTTCAACCACATGTAGCAGATACACTGACCGAACAGTCAGCAGAAAATGTAGTTACCCTGAGATGCAGTTGTTATGTTACAGCCCATTAATTAAAGGGTTATGGGATGTAAAGGCTGCACTTGAGATTTACAGACAAGGATGAGTCCAGATCAGTGAGCAACAAACATTCTCCTGCTGGGTTTGAGGCATCATTCAGGTTTAGTGGAGGCTTTTCTTCCTGTAACTTTTCTTGGGTTATGGGCTCATTCTCATAACACTGCTAGTGTTCTGCCACAGTGGGTGATTTCATTCCCTCTCTATATAAATTGGTAGACTAAAGCACTAAAGCTGCCAGACTCATGGATTTTATTTCCCTGAACTCTGCCAAGGTCACGGGGTTTTTCCCCTCGTGTAGCTCGGTGTGTGGGGCAGGGCACTAACACTGCGGGATTAGGGGTTTCATTCCTGTAGTGCAGCAGGGTCATGGCTTTCCTCAAGCCCCCAGAAGCAGAGGCAGACTAAGTGGCTTAGTGGACATATATGGAATTGGCTACATGAAAACTCTTTTGCCACACCCAACCACTACAACGGCTAAAACTGTACAGGTCAGCCTGTACTTAAAGTCAATGCCTTTGTTGCACTGTAAGTTGGATTGGATACCTGACACCATGCTGTACCTGACGTGTGATCTCTCCACCTGCCGTAGACCGTGAGCCCAGCAGTAGCAGCTACAATGTCTCTTCAGGAACCTTCTACAGCTGCGTCAGTCAGATCACCATTGGTAAGTTTGTTCAGGCCTGACGGAGCTGTTTTTAGTGTGCGAGAAAAATGCTTAGCATGTTCTGCTACTGTCTGATATGTGGATAGTACAATTTATACCAATTATTCTAATATAAAGGGGCATTATGTAGTTTCTTTAGATGAAAATTTGGCTTCAGAGTGTTTATATTTACAATATTAATAAGGTAATAATACAAACTTAGACATAGTATTATGATGTTTCCATACAGAAAAGCCATCCTCGAGGGGGAATAAGCTCCCCAGAATATTATTTAAAGCCAGAAAGGTCCTACTAACATAAAACAAGTAAAACTATGGATTTGTGTTGAGGACAGTTTGTTTATTCAGTCATGAAACTCAATGAGTGAAGATGTTGCTCTTCTCTTAAAATACCTTCCTCCAAACTACATAGTGCACTTTTAAAGCTGGGGTTGTTAATATCGGAGAAATCAGTAAAAGGAAGCTAAATTTGGAAAGTATTGATCTGAAAAACTGCCACCAAAATGCAGCCGCCTGACAACAACAGCTGTCCCCAAACTCTCGCAGGCGAGCTAGGAGATGTAAATGGCTAGATCCCTTCGTTCCACAAGCTTTCTTGTTTTATTGTTGTCTAATACATCAACAAATGTTAAATCCCACAATCATATAAAAACAAGGATTATTGCCATGATGAACATACCTCAGTCCGGAAAAGCTTCCTGGTCCAACAGTCCCTTCTCTCTGTTCAGGCTGTGTATTATCAGAATTGTAAAGGCATATTAATTGTCAATTTACAACACAGCGTTGTCAGAACCAGTAAGGGAGGGAACACAGGGGCACGCCATTCTACGTGCAAAAATATGAGGGGCAACGCAGTTTTGAAAGTACATTCAATGCTGCTGTATTTGTTGTGTCATCAGTGCCCTGTGGGGGGCGGGGCATGCAGATCTGATTAAATTTCACTGAAGTCAATGTGGACAGTGCTTGTTGCCACTACACCAACAAGTCCTTTGCATGTGCAGATGGAAACAAGAAAATCCTCTCCAAACGTCTCGTGAGAGTGCATCACATACATACAAGCGGAGAAGAAGCCCCGCCCACAGCAGTTCACATCCATTCATTCATTCATTTTAATAGTTTAATAGTCAATCACTACCTTCTAGCTTTGTAAATATTGGCTTTGGTTAGGTTTTAGTTTTATATGAAAACTGAGCTCATCCAGTGGAGCTGATGTGTTAACATCTGTGTGAAGCTATTTTTTATTTATTTTAGGGCAGCATGAGTCAGTCTGCTTTCTAAACTGTTTGGTTCTGCCGCTTTTAAGCGCAGACACAGTTTGTATTAGCTCACAGAACTAACACAGAACAAATAATTGATTGAAATACATTTTTTTGATATTTGCAATCAGTTTTTGCTGGACGATCACTTTTTTTCAAAGGCTCATCTGTGGACACCCTCTTGCTCCTGTCAGGTACTGTGGTTTTTACGAGTAGGTTCCTAATTCTCTGAATATTCCATCACTTATTGGATAAACGAGCTGGTATTCTCATCATTCATCTCATGAAATCAAAGATTCATTGAAACACAAATTTGTTTTTGGTCAAATTGTCTACTGTCTATTTTTGTTAAATATCGGCCATTGGCTTGTTTGACAAGTAGGTACCCATCTACAGAGCATCAGTGATATCGGTAAAGTGAGATGTCTGCACAGTAGGGTTGGGCGGTAATACGATAATACAGTATCCCAGGGTGTTGCTTTCATAACTGTCATGAAAAAAAATGATCTACATTCTTCACTAAAGAGTCTTCACGATGTCTGGTGGTACAGTCATGGGTGCACAGTGTGAACGTGAGTGGGCTGAGCACACAGCCCTGGGGGGCTCCGGTGTTGTGTCCAATAATCCGTTGTGGTAATCAAGCTCAGTGTGTAAAGTTTTCCAATCAGTTTCATGAGTAAGAGTGTGTTGAATGTTGAGCTGAAATCAACAAACAGCATTTAGAGGTAGCTGTTCTGACTGACTCAGCGCTTTGTGCTAACGTTACAGGGTTAGCGACTCGTTCTTTGGCTCAGGGGCTGTGCAATGTGAGACCAGTGCATCGTTGTCATCACTAACCGTATCTAACTACCTCATGTTCCATTCATATGTAAGAAAACACCAAGCATTACCATAATTAACACTGACAACAAAAATGGCCTTTGGCAGTACTCATCACTGTCAAGCTAATACGTCAGTATTGGGGAATTTTGGTTATTTTTGGTTTGAATACGGAGGTTCTACGGTTGAGAAAATGTAGTGCCAAAAGAACAGGCGGTCTGACGGCAGTGTAAAGCGGTGTGATTTTTCTCTATACAACGTACACTTGAACTGATATAGATTTTTTTAGGTGGACCTTGTTTTAGATGGTCAAAATTCGCTTTGCATCTGGTCTCCGTTCACTGCAGTACAAAGCTGAGCGTCTGGGCTTGAACGGCTCTCTGCTTCTCCAAACTGAGGCTGCGCTGATCGGCAATTACGGCAGGGAACAGACTGACTATAGATATGTACTTTGTATGACCCCACTTCAAAAAACCCGAACTATCCCTTTAAAGGGATCTTGTAGAGTCTTTTTTTTTATTTGGTTGTGATAGTGACAGCTGAAGAGAGACAGGCAAGGGGGTAGGAAGGCAGTTGCGCAGTTGCATTGTGGGGAATGTAGGCACCAGGTATTGACAAAAAGAAGAATGAGTGGAGAAGAAAGACAGTATCTGTGGTTCTGCTGGATAAGTTTTATTCTTCTTTCAATCTGTCCATCATGAGTCTACAATGTTGTAGGAGTGCAGTGCTAAATCAGTGATCTACTCTTTTAACTTGATGAAATATGTACTGGCATATGCTAATAACATCACGCTGTAGGTGTTAGGGGTAACTAATGATACAATGCTATCATATACAGCATATATTGGTAGTGTATTAATGGAAGCATAGGCCGTATTCACACTGAGGCCATTTTCCTCTGACATCACGCTCAGGGTGAGAAACTCAAACATTGTGCTGCTGTGTTCCAAGTGACAGCTCATATAAACATAGGGAATCTGACAAATGGCTATCGTTTCACCACTCCCTGATTACAACACCTAACGTTAGCATCAACTACTTCCTGGCTAACTTTACTGTTTGATGGTGTTACAATATATAAGTTAATAATACATTAATTTTAAAATATCAACACACAACTTGGACATACTCATTTAATCCTGGAAGTGAACTGCACCGAATGGGGATGTTAGCTAATAAGTGTTTGCGTGCTAATGTTAGCTAATGTCAGGTGTCTAACGTTGCATAATAGGTGTCCAGATATTTTGCCTTGACTGAGCCTTGGTGTCCGTCCAGATTTTCACTCTCCATCATCTTTTCAGTAGCTGATCACTCAGGAAGCTGTGAATAATAATAGTCTTGTTTGACAGAAGACATTCCTACAAAGCACAGCTGTATATGATAACATTAGTGAAGGCTGAATTCCATTTATCTGTCTTAGCTTCAGGCTCTTGGTATTGTTCATGTGCGCTCACTGTCTCATGACTCACTGAGACACTTGGATAGAACAGAACCTTTGTTGATGTTACCAGTAACTCCTGTGCTTTAATGACACGTTTCTGGAAAATAATGACTTCTGGGTCATGAGAAGAAAACTTACAGAAGCAGATTACAGAAAAGTTACTATGTAAATCACGATATAAAGCTGTGTGGTGAAAACAGCTGTGCCAGGTGTGAGTGGGTTAATGATGTGTTACTGTAACATTGTAGAGAACTGACTGCAGTACAGTGTAGTGCTGTATCATCTGCTTTCTAACAGAGTGTCGTGGAGGACTTAAATGTTGGATTTGCTAAGCAGTAAGAAAATGAAAGATTTCCCCTGACATGCAGGTTAGATTGTTTGTGTGTCGGGGGCTGGTGACAGGAAATAGTGTGTTGTTGACGAAGCTGTCAGAAATAATTTTCCTGTCCATCACAAAACTGCAACCTCCTACCATTTTCAATAGTCAGAGCTTGCCTTCTGACATTTCTTTCGATGAATATCACAGCCTGGTTAGTGGGAGAGGCTGTACGGTAAGCTGGAGGCTTTGACAGCTGAGTCTTTGGGTTCAGCTCAGGCTATGCTGCAGCTGCAGCTGCATGCAGGTGTTCCTTTCTTCTCTCTGTGCTAAATAAAAAAATCTAATGAAGTGCTGTGGGAGAGCTCTGGACCGTTGAGACTCACCCTGTTGGTTTTACAAAGGTAAAGATCTATGGTCTTGGCCCGCACTCTGACATAAAAAAGACTTAGTGTGCCGCCTGTGATTTAAAAGCCTTGGCTTTTGTTTGAGCGGAAAACACTAGTCAGCATCACTGTAGGTTCTCAAAAGTTCTAATCGATGATAATCTTCCGTTTACTCCACCCTCCTGCATTGTTGTAGGAATTTACTGCAGCTGTGCAGCTGATAGACAGAGCTGATCTTCAGCCTGAGGCAGGGATTCAGTGAAGGATGACATGAGATGCAGCATGCTGGAACTCCTGATCACTGCTACACAACTTCATAGAACTGAGCGCTCATCTCAGGTCATATTTTCATCCAGTGTATTTGATGTTTTGGCATCAGAGAGGATACATTTACAATAGTCATTCAGTTTATGTTTATGTCAGTGTGTGTTTCTGAGGATTGTGCTGACTCTGCTGTTCGGTCATCGGGTTAGTTTGGAGAATTCCAAAAGAATATCAGAGAACTTGGGGATGCATATAAATCTAAAGCTCACTGACATTTATCATATTTTTTTTAATGTATTTTTTTTTACCACATTATTAGTTAACAACTTTGGAAGTTGCTGAATCTTCAACTTAAACCAACAAAAAGAACCTGAGTTATGTTACTGTAAATGTACCTGGAACAAAGTTCCTGCGCAAACCATCACTTTCAGAGCTCCAGAACCACTTGTTATAATGTAGCTGTCTTAAAATTAACCCTGTTAAAAAAATGAACCAGCCTTGCTAGTGTTTATAAAGAAGAAGTTTTCACTCTCTGACCTGCAGGAGCATCACTTTTGAATTAACCACCAGGCCGTCTTGTGTTTAAAGGCCCTGAAATCCTGTTTCCTCAATCAGCTTCCGACTAAGAGTGAGCACAACATTTATCTGTTAAAATACTCAGGATGCACTGCTGTTTTGGTCTCTGCTCGTTTGGGACATTTTTCTGTCACATATTTCTGTGCACCAATCAGGATTTATTCCTGAGTTTTAGTTCAGTTATTTCCTGTTTTAATTTGAAGGTACTGTGTTTTGACAAATGCAACACTCGGGGCGAGCTTTAATGATCAGGCTGAATCCAAGTAACAAAAAACAGGCAGCAAAAACAAGAATCCAAGGGCAAAGACTAAACTGAGTCCAACCAGGATGACACGAGGGACACAGGCAGCAAACACAGGTAAAGAAGGGGGGGCAATAGAGAACTGGAGAACAGACGTGAAGGCACAGACGAGCTGATACAGAGTGAGGGAAAAACACAGACTTATTGGTTTTTGCATGAAACAGTAAACTATGAAGTATTTTGGCCAAAGGCTCTCACAAAAGTTTTGGGAAAACACATACTTTTGAAACCGGTTCCAGAGGGTAATGTTTTAAAATTGACACCCGTACCATCGCCTTTTAAACTGGCAACATGCCATTCCTGTGTGACATGTTTTTGCGCATCTGTGTGACCAGGATCCTCACAGAGTTGTCGTATGAATGCAGGACTTTTTAAAAAAGCGAAGGGAAAATGTTTGTTTTTAGCAAACATGTCATCATGTCAACTGGACCCCGACACAAGAGAGGAAAGACGGATAAAGGACAGGTGAAATTGATTAGGGCAATAAAACAAAGGCAGGAAAAAACACAAAGACAGGAAGTGTTAAACAAAATGGGACACATGAGGATAAAACCTGCAAAATAAAACAGGAAACACTAAGCTGACACACACTTCTGACCACTTCTACACCAAAATGAACGCGTATTCGTGGGTTTTATAAATGCAGGCAAACCAGCTACAGATGGGAGATTAACTCTTTTCACATTGACAGGAGGCAAGTTGCCTTAGTGTCGTTCTTTCCTCGTGTGTCACATTCATCATCACGAATGCGCTGGAAAAACTGGGAATAGTTTCGTTTTAAAGTCCTTATCAGTTACATTCTGAGTGTAGGAGTGAGACATCTCTTCATTTTTATCTATGTTGAGCATTGCACAGGAGCTCACGGCTCAGAACACATGGAAGCCACAAGCAACGGTAACTTTTTAACACATTTAACTTTAGCCTCTCTTAATAAACTCAGCTCAAACTGAGCGCTGTTCAGGCGCTGCTTAACAGAGACGTCGTCCTGTTGTCACATCACGGCTGAGCCGTGCCCGAAGTGACACGTATCTCACTCGAAAACAAGATGTTAGCGGGTGTTAGTGGGTTTTTCTTGGCCAGTGTGAAAGGGGAAGAAGGAAAAAATTCTTCTGTGTGCGGGGTTTGTAAATTTTTTTTGCACCTTCGCAGCAGCAGCTTCAGCTTCAGCTTGCGTGTCCAAATGTTTTTAGCACATGATTACTGTAAGCCTCACAGGCGAGTGAGAATTTGTGCTGTGATGCTGTGAAGTGGTGAAATGATTATGAGAAGAAGGAGATCAACTGATAGACAGAACTTCCATTCCTGACCCACTGGAACAATTCAGAGACAGAAGGGGAACCACAGGAACAAGAAGAAAAAGAGAGAGATTTTGAGATTAGTGAATATTGGGAATGCCGTGATCGATAAACCTAAATAAATACATTTATTTACTGTTTGATAGTTTTACTTATGTTTAGTTTTTACGACTAGGCGCCTGTGTGACTTCGCCCTAACAGCACCCTCTCTGTGCTCCGGGACCTCCTGATTTACAAATCAAGCGCCGGCTTTAACACGCAAACAACTGTAACATGTAATCACACAACAAACCAGCAATTGTCCGTCACTGAAAAAAAAAAAAAAACTCTGCTTGTGGGCATTTGTGTCCTGACGGCACGAGCTGCTATGGGATGTGTTTTTTCATTTAGAAAATAAAAGTTAAGTCTGTGTGGGGTCCTGTGCAAGAGAAAAAAAAAGCCTTGGGGCAGAGAAAAAACATCCAGACTTCATTCAGGGCTGTTTTGTGCTCATATTCATGCATATATGTTGAGGTTAAAGTGGTTTTGACTTTTCAGCCTGGACAATGAGGAAGTAGTTTTTGTGATGAAAATGGGTAAAATACTACTTTAAAGTCACTGATGCTTCTGTCTTTGACTTTTTTTGTTTGCAGTCTTTCACACAGCAGATAATTCCCCCTCTCCTATGATTAAGCAGTCAGATTTGTCATGCCAGTACCAGACCAAATCCCCTCAGGCAAAGGGAAAAGCTTCTCTCTAGTTCTAGTTGTTGCAAGTGCTGATTCGAGCAGGAACATTTTTTTACGAGGACACCCACCCCACTCCATCGTGTGAACTCCCTGTTATTCTCTTCGGGAATTCAAGGCTGTACAACAAAAAAAAAAAAAGCAGAGATGAGACGTGCAGCCTGGATTCACCCCGACCCTCCTCCACAGAATTTATCCTGTGCTGTGCGAGGAGCACGCCTGGGAGGCTCAGAGACCACCGGCCTGATCTGCTATTGATCAGGCTGTGTTTGTCCGCTGCTGACGTACCTTGGAAAAATCTACTGGGCCTCGTGTTTCACTGGAAACTGGGAGGGTTGAGAAATGAGTAAGTTCTTTAGAACTCCCTGCCCCCGTTGTGTTACGTAATGGCAGTGTGCAGGAAACCAGCAGGGGGAAAAAAATAAAAAAAAACCACAGGAAACTGTGCTGTATGTGGATAATGATCATACGGAACACACAGGGATCAGTCTGGTTAAAGAAGACCTCTCATCTGCAGTCTTACACACTGGAAATCGTGCTACTGAATAAGTAAGAATGTACAAGTTATTGTGCAGGCAACTATGAAAAGTGTTGGTATGTGTAGGTATACTAATGTTTATTATAATTACTGAAAGAGACAGCAGTCTGGAGAGTACGCTTTCACTCTCATGTCTGTATGTTAAAGGTGCAATATGTAAGAATCGGCCACCTTTTCTTTGTTGTGAGCAGATATAAGAGTGGTGTTGTTCTCATCTAGCCCAGCAGAGAGAGAATAAAAGAAGAAGGGATGAAGTCACTGAAGCATGCTGAGCTGCTCTGATCACAGTGTAAACAGGTCTGGGAAATAACGTGTCCAGGCACATCTGATCCAAGATCATTATGTTTATGAGTACGTAGCCCAGTGACAATCACAGCAACAACCGACTACACCATTAAAGCAGAGGCTGTTGGCAGTCCCAGAATCCAGACTGAGAGGCACTTTGTCAGTTCAGTAGAGTAATGCATTTAATGTAATTAAAAGTAGACAAATGTTAATGATAATTTGACCCAGTCTCATGGCCTTCTTTATTTTAGTTACTTTGTTTTTCTTTTGGATTTGGATTGACTTACTGCTTGTTTTTCTGCCAAAAACAAATTAAATAAACAAACTCGCTTTGTTTTCATGACTGAATAAACAAACTGACCTTAAAGGACAACACAGTTTCACACTGATTTACTGTGTTTATATGTGGCGGACCCTGCCACCTCTCCAGCTTCAAAGCGTGTCCTGGGTCCTTATTTTCCTCTGAGAGCAGCTTGTTCATTCAGTCATGCAAAAACAGATATTTCTGAGTTTGTATTTTGACCTAATTGATATTGTTTACACTAGGATTCTGAGTTTGAATTTCTACATAGAGCCTCTTTACTCTGCCGTCTCCCCTCCCTGATGGACGTTCGCACCTCCCGCTGCCTCAGCAGAGCCAAAGCAATTACCAAAGACAGCTCCCACCCTGGCTCCGCCCTGTTTGACCTGTTGCCCTCAGGGAGGCGCTACAGCTGCATAAAGACAAAAACAAACAGATTCAAGAACAGCTTTTTCCCAAAAGCTATAACCGCCCTGAACTGTAACATGCACTGATTTTTCCTTTGTGCAATATGCCCTAAACCATGTGCAATATTCCAGATCGCGTGCAATATTCCAACCACAAATGGACAACACACATTCATGTGCAATATATATTACTCAGATCTGTATATATACCATATTTATTTCTGTAAATTCCTCAAAACTGTGCACCTCACCTTTATGTCTATATGTTTATATTGTATATTATTTTCCTTTCATATTTATTCTACACTGTCTTTTGCACTGACAATGGTGATTTATCTTTAGGCGTTTAATCTCATTGTACTATAGTGAGAATAAAGGCATTCTGATTCTGATTTTACGATTGGATGGTTAAAGAATTCACTCATGCAGCATTTTCAATTATCTCTATTGTCAATCTATTTATACAAGTGTATGTACATATGATGTAACAGAAAAAGCTAACAACAACTAACGTTGACCAAACCAACAAACACAACTGTACTCTGTCCAAAAATAGTGATTTATGAAAACCTCTGGACAGTACAGTAGGAGTTCAATTAAAGTTTGATGTTCATTATTGACTTCAGGCCGAACTTTGAGCCAAAATGGACACAATATCTTAACAGTGCTCAGACATTAGGACAGAGATGATTGTCAAAAAAGCCAGGTGACAAACCAATGACATGTCAATCTGTAACATTTCTGCATTAAAATGTGAACTTACATTACAGCAAATGTTTCCAACAGTGTCCAAACCCAGAGAAATGTATCATTTTACTCGAGGTAACGGTGCGTTTGATTCGGTCACCTGTTGCTCTAACTTACAGAGAAACATCAGAGTGAGGAAGGAAGTCGGTGAATGTGACTTAACGTAACATGAATGAAAATTCAATACATGACCTCGTCCGTGAACGTTTCTGCCTAAGTCACTTCTGACTGAGGTGGCCATTTAAAATTGACAACAACAACTCCCATGATCCCGCGCTGCTTCATGTCATCAAACTAAGTCTTTTATTGTCATTGTTTTGACTGAGAAGCCCCTGGTGGCAGAAACTGTTCAATGTGTGTTTAAGTTGTCAGCAGAATCTTTAAAATGTTGACACTGAATACAGAAACCGTAAAAGAAAACTGTCTAAGGTGAAACATTTCAAAGGTTTACCCTGATGTGTTTGGAAGATGGAAGACAAAATGTACAGCCGCGTTTGGCCCCGTCATCCCGCCGGAGACACTGAGCTCAGACACCTGCCAGCCCGGAGCTGAGCCGAGCTGGGTCACCAGTCTCGGAGGCCTCGTGAAACTGAGAGAGAATCCTGAGAGGAGAGGACAAAATCGAAGGCCGGAGGCGAGCCGAGCTGGTTCAGCAGTCTGCAGGTCCTCGTGAAGCAGAAGGGGCGCCATAGAGGGAAAGATGCTCTGTCTTGTTCAGTCGGAGGGTCATAACTGAGCAGCACCAAACCTCTGCCTGAAGACTGACAATTACTCCTGAAATCATTTTAATATAAAAAATGCTGAGTTGTTGAGCACCTCCTGCTGTCCAGAAACACGTCTGCATGCAGCTACAAGGCTCAGGAAAGTGCTGGGTAATACCTGATGACAGCTGGTTGGTTGTTTTAATGATGTTGACAGCGTCCACCACTAGAGGGCAACATTGCTGAGACGATTGCTGTGATACTTTTGACTGTCAAGGTTCATCTACCAGCATCACAAAGAGCCAGTTAAAAGGTCAGAGGTCACAGGGTACAGAAAGTAGATGCAACAAAATCTCTTAAGTTGATGTATGACAGAGAAGAAGTGCATTTTTTAATTTCATCTCTCACTATGACATTTGTAAAATGCTTCTTTTCTACAGGGAGATTGTAAAAGTGTATATGATAAAGACAAGACAGAAATAACAGAAATCCAAGTTAAATTTAAGATATATTTGTCCTTCAGCAGGGTTTGACCTCGGGGGTCAAGTGGCCATCGCATTCTCCCACTGGAAGAGTCCTTTCCCGGCGAGCGGCCAGAATCTCCCCAGTCCGGACTGCGTTCACTCTGAGGCCTCAGCCGTCCCGCCCAGCAGCGAGCATCTCGAGCCGGTGTCCTGCCAGTGTTGGGCCCCCAGATGTCTAGGGCCGGCCCTGGTAGTGATCCTCAGAGCAGTACAGACTCCAGGACTGGTCTGTGTAGCCAAACCCACAGAGGTGAGAGCTCGCCCTCCGATGGATCTCCCTCACAGCAACGGCGACATCCACCCAGCGTCCTCGCCACTCCACCTCCTAGTAGTGGCGTTGGGTGAGGCCCTGGTGACACAGCACCTGGGAAATGCATGTAAGCACAATGTAAGTTGAAGTAATAGAGGACATTATAACGTTATTTTAACTCAGGGCCCCTCTGTGAAACAGGGCATCAACAGGAAAACAGATCAGAGTAAATGTCCGTTTTAAGTCAATCCTGCCATCTGTTGGATGAATGACACTACAACAGGCCAATGCAAAAAGTGAGAAGGCTGAAAGAGGCCATCATGCATATGACATTAACAATTACACAGAATCAAAACTGAATTATCGAACTGGGAATTTAAAGTGTAACACAAATAAATTATTTGTATTAATCAGAACGATTTATTTGACTCAAACATGTTTTATTTATAAGGTGCTAAGACTTTAGTTGAAAACAATCTAAAATGTACTAAAATTATCACCAAAACGTGAAGAAAGAAGTTTAGACTTTTTGACATCTATGTGGTGTGTCGCAGAGCTATCTACTGAAGTTAGCCTTAGATTTCCAAGGCTTTTTTGATGGCAGTCATTTGAAATCTGAACACAGATTTGGGGAGCCATCTTGTAGACACCCTTTTCAAGTATCCAAGAAGAACATTGTCCTTTCTTTGCAAGTAGGAGTGATGGGCGTACACAGCTGCCCCTCTTGGATGGTTAAATGTACAAATCTAAAACATTTTCTCAAAGGGAATGTACCTTTACAGACAGTGGCAGTTGGTGGTACAGCAGCTGTGGCTCTGCCAGTCTGAGCGGCGACTGGCATCCTGCTGGTGACCGTGAGGTTTTTATAAGAGATCATCAGTTATAAGGAAGTTATTCCTTTTAAAAAAAGGGGGATATAAGAGATACCAAAAGCATTCACAGTAAGAAAGCTGATCATTTGATTTACAGGCATCCCTAAAATTCTTGCATTCTTCAGATTCCTTGTTTGAGGCTTGAACAGACATATACAGTAGATAGCATGGGAGGCAGTTAATGCTGGATGCTTAATCATGACTTGTACTTTTACTGTTATTTCTGATGTAGTAACACACACATAGTTTGTAAAGTTTAACAATTCACAGAGTGCATTTCTTTCATTATTCAACACTCGGGTAGAAAATACGTATAAATTAAATGGTTGTCAGAAAACTTGTTTGGTCTCATGTTTTCTTTATTTCCATTTAAAAATCGATCATGTGATTCACATTGACTTCTTTAAATTTATATTACAGAATAATTTATGAAAATAACCTCCATTTGATGATTATTCCAATTTGCCACAAAAATACATAAAAGTGAAACAACTAAGAAAATAAATGTCCTTACCTTCCATCAACACACAATCAAGCATGACCAAGTTAACATTTCACATAATATTAATGTCAACAACAGTATCAGTAGTCTTAATAACATGTAATTTAATGGTGTTGTGTCAATACAAATCCTGCAGCCTGATAGCCTAAAAGATGTGTTAAAGAACGAGATAAGGGCACAGTGGATTGTGGGACACTGAAGGCTGCAAAGTATACATCAGGCACTCGGAAATCTGAAGGGTCCAGCCCCAGACTGAAGGCACGGACTATTTTTCAACTTTTGGGAGTTTGGTGATCCTCGCCTGCAACTAAAGTTCAGGAGAGGGACAGAAATTGATTTCTTATCAAGTTTTAATGTGGTAAACACTTTAACTGACCTTTTACTGTGTTTAACACATTTTTTTCATTACAGTTCTAGTTCGTATCAATATATTAATTTCATACTTTTTATCAACATTGTACAATACCATAATTTGTTTTATTTGTTTTACCTTTGGACAAAGTCATGTATTTAGAAATGTATATATATATAAATATACAGATATACATGTATATATACATACAGTATATACACATATACATACACACATATATACATATGTATGTGTGTGTGCATGTGTGTGTGTGTGTGCGTGTGTATACATACATCATACATCATATATACATACTCATCCCATTAAATAAATATGATGGGTAAGGAAATACAATTTATATGCCAAAATTAGCTTGTATATAAATTGTTTTGAATATGCCAAAAAGGAGATTGACTCCTTCCCCATTGCCATGAGAGTCTCCTGTCTTCTCATTTGTCGGTTTCAAGTTCCTTATCATGAACATACCAGCAAGACAGTAGAAATCAGACTACTTCCAGAAACATTAAACATGTGTAAAAAGTCTTAGTCAATAACATCTGAATTAGACACATCCTACTGGCAAGGCTCAGGTACTGTCAATGAAGCTACTGACCATGTAATGTTTAAACATATTTACTTCAATCCCTCTTTCAAACTCAGCACTGACTCAAGTGCTGCTTGATGTATAAGTATTAAGAAGCCACTGTCCTTAAGTACAACATCGAGCCAACAAAGTGAGCAAAAATTAATATGTCGAATCGCACAAGCTAAACTAACTGTGTCCCTGCTTCAGTCAAACTTAATTATTCTGGAGATAGGTTGTCGGTTACATGTTGTTTCATCTTTGGAAGATAATTGCAGCCAAATATGAAATGAAACAAGAACACATTAGGCTAATGTCTAAAGATAACAAGTCAACAATGTAAGAATAAGTTCCACACTGGACACGAAACCTTATCGGTGACGGTCCTGTATTTGACCCATTCATCCACCAGGACCTGCTTCCTGTGTGGGCTTTGTCACTTTTTGCTCAGTTGTAAAGATTGTCCCGGAGCACTAATAGTGATGTTGTAGGAACACTGAACATGTGAAGTTCCTTGAACCTTGGAGTCAAACTAGGAGGGCACAGGCTCTCCTAGAGGGAGACAGTTAGCAGCAGGATTAGTGTCCTCAAATCTCAGCTAACTGTTACTACAACCACACAGGAATTACATAGATATGGCGAGTGGTTTGCTGTATACCCACTCCAAAAACACGGGGTATTGCGTTCAGCACTGGTTATTTGTAATACCTGATCTCTCTCAACAATGCCCGTCTTAAAATAGATTTGATTGGTAAACATGACACTTAAGTAATTTGGTCCCAGTCTCAAGCATATCCCAAGTCATTTGTGACTTGTCGTTTGACTTGTCAAGTCAAATGACAAGTCATCAATACAGTGACACCAGTTGACTAAAGTCCAAGTCACAATGACTCAAGTCCACATCTCTACTTGGTAGAAACACAGATCCTGTCCCACACATCTAGCCGCCCTTTTGAGGGCATATGTAGGACATGATAACATTGATCATGTTCTTAATGATGGGAGGTTTTGGGTGGAGGTTGTGGGGCAGGTGGTGGGCCAGTGTCATCTCCCAGGCATTCACAAAATGAACATTCATTCCTTTGAACATGGCTCTGAGCACCTTGTTAGCCTGGTACGAGTACCAGTCGCTGTTGGTCAGCGCCACATTGGAAGGCCATTGCTTTGGGGTTCCCAGTCCGGATGATAACCAGCGTGTCTGGAGCCCTGTCCAGCAGCCGCACCACCGCCCTGTGGATGTTCCGCACCCGACGGATGTAGATCTCCATGGGGAAAGTGCCGAAATGTGCCCAGATGCAAAAAATGACAACAGTGTTGGAACCTCCAGTTATACCATCGAGTTCATTGGCCGTGTAACGCAGCTCACTGGTTGGGACAGGGGCAATGCGGATAGGAGGACCGTGGAAGCGGTACTTCAACAAGATGTTGTTTGTATAATCCAAGCACATGAAAGGTCCAGTTTTCCTCTGGTTGTGCAGATCAAACTCCTTAAGATCTAAAAGTATTAGAGAGGGAACAGATTAGGCTGCAGTGTGAACAAAATTAAACTGTAACCAGAAATCCCCGTGGATCACCTACTTGGTAGTCCAGCGTTGAGGTATTCAAAAAACTGCCTCACGGTGGAGTCTCCAAACATGTAGACGACCTTGCCTTTCAGACACTGAGTGATTGTGACAGTGTTGAACTGGTGAACTGTTGATCCATCTAGTGCATGCCACACACCATGGTAATAATAGCCAGCAGGTCCAGACTTCACAATGCTGCTCTCTACATTTGGTTGACCTGAGAATAAGTCAAAGAGTAACGGAGGGGTTATTTTACTTTATTATTATTGTTAACAAATCCAATGAGAAGACCTGAACCAAGGTCTCTCCTTGACTTGTCTCTGGCGCCAAGATGGGTGAGATGAGAGTTAGGTTAAGTGATTACTATTGAAGATGATAATTTGACTAATGTGTCACAAAAATATTTGTTTTGAAAGGCTGTGGTTTCTAACATAACTCAAATGGAAGTACATTAGTTGGACTATTTTCAACAGCAGATTAATACACATTTGGTGTCATCAGGCCAGGTGTATGTGGAACTGTATGTAAATAAACTCAAGCGCCAATGTGCCAATGCGTTATTGTGATTAAGAAACACGTCACTCGGTGTAACAGGGCGGCCCACTGATTCGTTTTTTTTCAGCGTTTTTGAACAACAGTGGAGTTTCATGACAGAGCAATACATATTTCAGGCTTTGGCCTCACAGGCGATTATTGTTAGTAGAATCAATTTTCATGGGACTTGATGGCAATATGGAAAATATAGAATATTATCAGCCCAATCCTTTAAAGCAATGTTCTTTCCACAATGCATGATGATCAAATTCAATATTTATAAACCTTATTAGTGTAAATATTTTGTATTTACTCTAGTGTAATATTTGACTCTGGCATGATGTGAAGTTTATGTAACGTTGAACTTTTAAATTCGAAGATGCTGACCATATTATCATCACCATATTGCTGCTGCTGTTTACATTTGCCCGGATGAAAATATAAGAAATGTACTGCAGAATTATATCCTGATTTTGTCCGTGTTCATGTATATAAATAACTGCACATATGGTCTGTGTTTGTGTAACATGAGGGAATGACAAGCTTTCATTTCATTATACAACCCTGTGTTGTATAATGCATCCTTAGAAACTAGATACACTGGGAACAGGTGGTGTCATGTTCATGAACTTTTACCCTCATGCTCCATGCTCCCAGTACTCTTCTCAAAGTGACCCAAATACATCTCTCAACAGGACAGCACTACCCAGAAGAAAGTGATGAGTTGTTTACAATTGTTTAATGCCTTTTTTTACTTTCAGAGACAATCACATATTCAGTTTTGAACTATTATTATGGACGGTGGTGACAGTCGCAAAGAATGATGCTTTACCTTCCTTTTTTGGCGACACAGTGATGCTGGCAGGTCCCGAAGCCCGTATGGAGACTTTCATATTGACACGACTGAAGGAAAGCATAGATAAAACAACATTTCTTACACACACTACAACATAAACAACATCAATACAAGGAAGGACGACAAACATTTTGAGATAATTTTAAAAAGTTAAAGATTAAAACCACTACAATCATGGTTCCAATGACTATGTAATACCGTGGCTTGCAGTGATGAACTCACAGATGATTATCACCTGACTCATCAGTTGCTCTCAGCTCGACTGAGTCTCATCACTGTCATCAAGATTTTATTATCACAGCAGGCAGCTGCGACCCATCACACAAAGAAGCATTGCTAGAAATGCGTCACCAGTAAAGCCATTATTTGTCCAATAATTTTTTCAAATTTTTTCAGTGTGCTTCGCATGTGCTCCTCTCTTGCGACACGCTTTGACATTTTTCAGTGTTTTTTTAAAGAATGCTGGGATTAAATTATTTCATACACTAAATGTTGATGAAGGTTCTAAGCGCTGTATTGTAGGCAACTGGACTTGTTTTAGTATCTTGAAGATGTTTCACCTCTCATCCAAGAGGCTTCTTCAGTTCTAACTAACTGGAGGGGAGTTTGCAGGCTTTTAAACTGTGTCCTTACAGAGTCGTTAAGGACATGAGTGAGCTCTGAGTTTCAGAGTCGTTAGGGTCTATTTACCTAAGATACAGCACCAAGATTCAAGATTAAACTGACAATAAAACATATCACCAGTGTGACTTACATTGATTAGTTTGATCTGCATTATCTTTCAATAAACTTTCAACATCTTCAGATTCAATCTTTACCGCCTATAGTCAAGAACTTCTGAAATTTCTCACCAAGGAGATACATGGAAGATTACACAAGATTCCAGTCGTATCTCTTCACTCACTTACCCTTGAAAGAGCTTCGCCTCCTTGGCCTTGAGGTTTTGCTTGACTCCTCCCATGCTGTGGGTGATCCGAGCCTCACAGCTCAGATTTTGTGGCTTGTAGCAGAACCAGGGCTCTCCTGTAAGGACGTCCGTGTAGTTGCACTGCGGCTGCTGGGTCGGACGCAAACAGACGTTACAGGCAGTCGTTTGGGAGAGGTTGCCTGAGCGATAGATGCTCCTGAAGTAAACCCTGTCTGGCTGTTCGACGTTCAACCTTTGCAGCACAGTGACAGCCTCACTTGGATGAACCAGTGTCACCTGAAAAAAATGTCAAAGTCCGGCCATGTTCAGTCTCATCAGTAAATAAAGTGAGTACTACTGAATACTTAAGCTGCACACTTTGTGTCAGGTCTAAAGCAAACTGATCTCAACTGAGCTCAACTGAATTCAAACACAGACAAAAGAACGCACACCTTTGGCGTGTACCATTGCTCACTAGCTTATTGCTAATGTACAGTGCACAGCTTTTGTACACCTTAAGATCTACAGGTGCGTAGGAGACCACCGACGGCCCACAAGATCAGGAAAAAGTTAATATATCAATCAATGCCTGCATGTTCACAATAAAAGTATTATAACAGTAAAAATGTGATACAAAAGTACGTTAGCGCTCAGTGTTTCTTCAAACACTTGTCCTCGAACAAAAAGGACATTTTTAGGAAAAAAGAGAAACATATGATGTTACTGTGATTGAGGTATGGACTTTTCCTATTATGATTTTTTTTTTTTTTTTTTTTTTTTAAATGGTTTTCATTCAGTGTTGTTGGTTTGTTGGTCCAGGTGTGTTTGTTGGGATTTTGAGGGATCCCTGTCTACAGTGTGGCCTGATCGGTCCACACGAGTCTACAACCTTAACTACTCCACTACTTAAGACAGCCTCCCCCATTGTCTTGTAAGATAACCTGATAAGATACCGAAATGTTGTTGGCGTTAAACTCAATTACAAGTGAAGTGGACAGTGTGGAGGAGTTTTTTGTACAGTAAATTATCCTGACTGGAGCGAATAAAAACATAAAAATGATCTTTGCATGATCACACGATTAGAGAGAAGGCTAACGTTAAACCCCGTCCGAGATGTTATGTGCACCATACACATTGGCCAAAATGGATTATGTGAAGATATAACAGCTTGATATTACCTTTTTTTAATACTTATGGAATGAAAGAAATAGCACAATTTTGTAATAAGTTTTTTCCAGTGTTATGTCTTCAACATAGGTCATCAATTGGTAAAAATGCTGATTGTTTGTCTTGGACATCTTGCTTTTGCCTCAGTATTTCAGCACAGCATGAAGCCATGACGTGCATATTTAGAGACATTTTTTTGGGGGGGATTTCTTGTTTAAAAAAGTCGGTTAGCAACAACCAGAAGTCATCCAGAGGCAGCATTGTCACCCAACTCACAGACCTAATATTAGCTCAATTAGCTATCTAGCTAATTCAGTAATTCAGTTGAGTGGGGCTTAGCACACAGTCAATTAGAAGATAGGTTAAAAACAGCTACAGTACAATCACATGTAACATAACAGTGTTAAGAATCACCTGGACCTGTGCGCTTCCTTCCCATAGTAAAGAGAAAACAGCAGCGTATGTGCCATTGAGATGATCCACCACTTTCCCAGCAACACCTGCTACTAGGCTCGGGTTGTGCAGCCGAGCGAGTAAGAAGTCTCCCCCAGTCTTCTTTGGACGTCCTTTAAAATCACACATTTTTATCGTGACCTCCAGCTGGTCCCCTATCTGCCACTGCCGTCCTTCCTTCCCTGGGAGAATGGTGAAGGTGCTGTGGGCAGGATCACTGGTCTCCTCCAGGGAAAGAGGAGATGGCAAAAGTGGAGTTTCAGGCCAAGCAGTGGATTCTAGTAGAAGGCGTTCCTCCTCAGCATCCTCAGGGGATAGTGGCTCGAAGGTGCAGAAGCCATGACGTCTGTGACGGTCTGTGGCAGGTTTTGGGAGGCTAGTGGTAGAGTTCACTTTATACCAAACCTGGCAAGAGTCAGGAGAGATGGCACATGTTAAATAAAACAAAAAGACAAGAAGGAGGATTATTGGTGCTGCAAAGCATAAAGTGACTACTTTTGGTTTTTGATAAATCAATCTCTTAGCTGCGAGTGACAAGTATGTTTGCCTTTGCCTTCTTTTCCTCGGACACTCATTCTGTTCTAACACTGACCAACAGAAGAAATGCAGGATTTGGCAAATCCAGAGTTTTTCTTTTGAATGTGCTTGAAAGTCTTTGGGATACTGATATGGTGACAATGACATGCCATTTTCATGGTTGAAAGATGCATTTAATTTTGCTCAATACACATTGGATTGAACCACACTGAATGTACAAATCATCAGGGACAACTTTCACAAACTCCACAATGAAATAACGGTAAAACCCATGATACTTTAGCTTTGAACTGAACAAAGTATTTCATTATTACTGTAACACACACCAACATTTGTTTAGATACAGAGTATCTGCTAATATTCCAGCTCAGTTAGTACCAGCAGCTGCGACTCAAAGCTTGACAGCTAACTCCACAGTCCGAGGAACAAGATGCAAGTAAGCACCAAGCTGCTACCCTTGCAAAGGAAAGGAGCAACCAATTTCCTCCATCCACCTTCTTTCATCGGACATTGCATGTTTTCATTGTTTGTGTCAAATAAAAGACTTTTGAACCTACAGGCTGTCTATTTAATGCAAAAGTTATTGTTGCCAACCTCTACTCTTCCAAGGACTCCAAGGTAATCTTATGTAAATTGGATCAAATTAAAATGTTATTAAAAAGTTATCCCTGATAATCAATTATTATTGATAGCCATATTTAACCCAAATTCCCTATACATTTTGCATAAAAGCACAACAAACCTTATATATTTGACTCAAACTGCATTCATAATTATATGCAAATATTTGCATATAAAAAAATTTCAAACAGGATCTAACTCTTCATGTGGTCCCGCTAAAACCAAGCTCTCACCTTCAGGGTCTCGATGTTATGCAGCACAAAGATAAAGACAGCCATAGTCAGAAAGAGGAAGATGGCGGTGTAGTTGACCTCCGCTTTTAGACAAGCTCTGACCTTCATGATCAGTTATCACTCTTCGTCTCTGTCTGCAGCGTAGCACTGAGACCAGTTCGTCTGGTGCTGGATTGGAAAATAGAAACAAAGTGAATCCATTGTTATGCTCAGAATACGAATTTTATTTGCAAAAAACTTGAACCCAATTGTGAAATGCTCTCTATACAAATGTGTTTTTTACATTTGCTGAATTCCCCAAATAAATTCTTTTGAACATTAACTGCGCCCTCTGCATTTTGCCTGGTTGCAATAGTTGGGACATCTTTATTATAAAGTGGCAACATGTCTGACTTGTGAGATGTGTGTGTAGAACACTGATGGAAACCACAAAGAAAACTTTGTCCCTTCTCACTGGGGTCTCTGTCTCTGAAGGGGGTAGCCCATGCTATGTATGGCGCTGTAAACTGGTTCCACTGAACGTGTCCCTGAGTGGAGACAGAGGAGCTCCTCTTCTCCCAGCGGTGCGTCAAATGGCCCTCTTCTTCCTCTTCATCCCCTGAGTGGATGGAGGGGTCGCTGACCATCCTTGGGGGTGGTCTGGATTGCGGGACTTCTCACCCATGGGGTCTTTACCTGTGGAGCTCTGGGGCGGTCTGCAGTGCAGGCTTGCTCAGTAGAGCTTTAGAGATCCTGAAGCCGGGCGTGGGGTGTGTCACCACCTGTGCAAATGTCTGCTGGGGGAGTCCCGCAGTGTTCAGCGGAGTCTTTCTGGGCAGTCATAGCCACATCACTTCTGCATTGAGGCTACAGCTAAGCCAAAGAGACCTTGTGGAACAGCATCCAGGAGATCATCTCTCGTGGGTGAGGTTGGTGAGGTTTAACCACCTGGCTCTCTCTTGTAGCACCATCAAGCCAATTGATTATACTTGGCCTGGACAGCAATTTTACAGAGGTGAAGGCAAGGTCAGTGACTATGCAGATCTCTTCCCACAGCTTCGTGTCTGGCTTTGCTGTCACTTCTTCCTCCATTTTTGCCTGAGGAGCGAGGGTGCATTCAGGGCTCTGACAGTGAGGAACATGTCGCGTCCAGCTCATTTAGGAGTTCTGGGAAGATGGGAAGCAGCTGTTTCCCTGTCTTCTTTATGTTGGGTAGCGTCTTTCCATTAAAACAAGAGTGGTTGTCTCAGCTTGCACAGCGAGCCATGGGAAGTTCAGCTTTGCAGCTGCGCGTTAACACACCTCCTGCATCCCCTGTGATAGTGGCCGTCAGTATTTGTGGCAAAGCTAAGTAGCCTGTTGTTAACCAAGTCATGTAAACAGCTAGAGCTACAGCTATGTACCATAAGCTTTATATGTGTACCTTAGCTTTGAAGCAGGGAGGTGAATGCGGTATAAAGCTCAGGATTGCTAATGCATGGCTAGTGGGTTTAGGAAAAAATATTTCTACTTTTTTCTCGGGAAACAGTGATGTGGCTATGTGTTAACGTTGGCCTTGGGAAAGTATTGCTAGTCTGTGGGCTAATGTTTGACTGACTTGAAGCCTGTGGGGAGTATGGCTTCTTTCCCTAGCTCTTTGGCTAGTGCCAAATGTTTTGCCACTCCAATGCTAGCTTGAAGCAGACATCTAGAATTGCTCCTAGCTGGCTGCCAAGCTTGAGCTGCCCTACCGACCAAAGAGCATCCCAGAAAAAAGTGTTCAGAAAACTGAGGAAGTTGCTTGTCTTTACAGAGTTACACAGTTAAGCTAGGCTCCAGAGTAGCTATTCTGTTGTGAGCTTCTGCTTCTGTGAAGCGAGAAGAGGTTTTTGAATGATGAATGACAGCATGTCAGCCCTCTATATAGGTCCATTTGAGGGCTTATTACAAAAAATCTGTTTGTATTAATATTGGAATTTTTTACCGTCAATTATCGTTATCGGCTCCAAAATTGGATATTGGTCAGGCTCTACTATTGTCTACTTCTGTCGACTCATGAGTTAGAAGTTACATAATAAGCACAAACAGCTGTTAGAATAGACACAGTGGTTCTGCCTTGAAACAGCGGTGTAATTAGTCTACAGTCACATTGGACAGACAACCAGAACAGCTAAATTAAGTGTTTCCTCTACGTTCAGGAGTGGTAGACCACTGCAATAAGAATCATATCACCTGGCCTAGATACAATAGGAAATTGAACATTATATTTTGATAACAAAATTAACAAAAAAACACAAACAAGCACAAGACATAGCGTGGAATTAGCCCTTTAATCACAGTCATGCAAATACCAAATACATATATTTATTTATGTGTATACCAAATATATACACCAACTATAAATAATAGTGCTGCAGCCAATTAAAGTGCAAGAACCAAAACTAAGACTAACAAAGAGGGATGTGACACAAATACCAAAAATTACCCCCTGCCACCACTCCTACAATTAATCGAACATAGCATCGCATAGCAGCATAGCATAGAATGACCACAATTAATCGAATTAATCGAACATAGCATAGCATAGCAGCATAGCATAGAATGACCACAATTACGGCTGGATGGTACAGCAAAGAATGATCCAACAGGCAGGTTTGTGGTGGGTCACAGAGGCAATTCTTAATTTGTCCATGTCAGCAGACAGCATAGAGTCATCAGTACCAGCCACCCAGGTTGTTAAAATAGCGCCTATTTATACGGTGTCACGGCTAATGACCCTGGCAGATTCCATCCACTGCCTACCAACATGCCACTGCAAGAAGTTCGCTTCAAAGCCTACCGCTCTTGCTGGGGGCTTGATCCTCCACAGGGCCTAACCGACGCCAGAGTGGCGCTGCTGTATTTAAAACAACATTGCCTACTTATGCTACTGAAACAACTGAAATTCCTTAGGCCCTGCTCAGTTTCCTAAGTCCTACTGCAGACAATAGACCACAGACTGCTCCGGTGCGGTTTTGCTCCGTCGTCCAGTAACCCCCAACGGCTGCGTTTTGAGATAGCTGGAGTTACGAGACCAAGGAGTTCCCGCGATAAGTACACAGTCACGCTCGATCGCAGTCATAGGTATTTGTTATAAATACAACAACAAGAAGTATTCCGACCAAAGGACTTGAAGAAGTGCTTGGATTTGTCTCTTTTTTGTGATTTTGTGCTGGCGTCAACCATTTTTCATTATGAAAATTAACTGGATATTATGCTTGTGAATATTCTCATTCATCCAGGTCGTAGTTATCTCAAGGAAATTGAATCGAATGCAACCGGATTTGTTTCCAGATTTGGCAACCAAATCCGGTTGCATTCGATTCAATTTCCTTGAGATAACTGGATATTATGTTGTTGTTTCGGTTTGTGACTTCCTGTCTGCTCTGTGCTGAATTCGGCTGAATCGTTGTGCCGTGCTCCGGTATCTGGCAATAGAAGCCTTGTGTATCTGCTCTGGAAGGGTCTGGAATGCCGGCGCTGCAACCGAGCAGATACGCAATGCAGTGGAGCCAATGGAGCCGCTGCTATGGCGGAGCCGTGACAGAGCGGAGCTGGTCCGGTTCGAACACTGATCTGGTGGAATTCAGGGGTTAGTATGATAAGATTTTGAATCAGGCACGTCTAAAAGACTTTCCACAAACTGTTGATTGATACTCTGAGATATTGATACTTGGATTGCCTTTCGTCTCTGTGGCTACTGTATGCTCAGACTGCAGGCAAATCAGATTTGTTTCTTAAATCAGATCTGAAAGACACTAATCTTAGCAAGTGATTAGATTGTAGTTTTGTTTACAGGCATCACCAACCTAGCTGCATTGGTTTTGGTAACAATGTAGGCGTCAGTTACTAAGTACAATGGTGACGCAGCTTTCCAACAGCATGAGAAATAGAGATCCACATCTCTTTCCCCAAACGATCAAACCGTCAAGTCGCGGGTAGATGATATATTTCAGCCTGACTGTCCACAGGCTGTTGCGGATTGTGTTGTCTTCCGTACCACTCTGCTTGTAGCTACATGGAATCTGCTCAGCTGATCAGGTGCAACTCTGGGACTGTCGATTTGACGTCATTGTATGGGGCTCTGATTGTTAAGCTGTACATGCTAAAATAAACAGTAACTTCTTGCCACATTTAGCAACAAACCACGTTTAAAAAACATATGTGAATTTTAAAATGTTACTTTTGACCAGATTTACAGCAATATTTGTGAACTTTGTTATATTTACTTCTCTTGTAAAAATATGGCGTCAATGTTAAATCTAAATCTAAATGTTGAATATTAAATCTAAATGTTGAATCTAAATCTAAATGTAAAATGTTAAATCTAAATGTTAAATTTAAATCTACATGTTAAATCTAAATCTAAATGTTGAATATAAATGTAAATGCTAAATGTTAAATGTGAATGTTAAATCTAAATGTTAAATATAAATCTAAATGTTAAATTTAAATCTAAATGTTAAATCTAAATCTACATATAAACGTTAAATTTAAATATAAATATAAATGTTAAATCTAAATGCTAAATGTTAAATCTAAATGTCACTGGTGAAACTAAATATTGAGCTAATATGCATATCGCCGCAACCGCTGTGTAATTTACATAAAAAACAGACGTTGCGGCTCCTAAAGAGGCGTGGCGGTACACGTCACGATGATGACATCTGTGTGTTTTTTTCAAGGTGTTTCCCCAGATGACTATTTATAATCATATGGATGCTGTTATAATGTGTTGTGATTGAGATCCTGACTCACCAAACATCCAGCTGCTTGGCTCTGTGTGAACAAACAACGGCGGAAAATTGGCGAACCGCCGCTGCTGCAATAATGTGGTGACTCTGGACTAATGTCACTGTCGTTGCTGACGCATTGCTGATGCTCTGCGTCACCGCCAAAACAGCCCTACCTATTTTTCCAGCTAAGTCGCTGGACATGTTGGCAGGCAACATGAGAGCATGAGAGCACAACAGTGAAGCACAATCACTCCATCTGACTTCCCGAAGAAGACTGTGGATAGCGCTTGTTTGCGTGAATGAGTTTCTAATTTGGTACTTGTCTGTTTTTTTTTTTTGTTTTTTTTTTGTGCTTTTTTAGACTTCCTCAAATTTGGATCCAATCTGGAAATACCCAAAACAGTTTACGCTGGCAGTCTGAACATAGCCTGTGTATGTAAATGTGTTTACATTAAGAACAGTCTGATGGCGGTTTAAAGGTTGTAGACTGACTTCTCTGTTTTATAATCCCGAAGTGTGTGTCTGTTAGAACACAGTCTATAAAGTTAAATAAAGGATGAAGCAGGAAACAGTCCATCCCTTTTATGGCACTTTAACCCAGTGTAAACAGTGTACACTTACAGAAGGAATGTGTGCGTGGTTAAGGGGTTTGTGTGTGGTTGTTTCTCTGGACGCACACAGAACCACAAACGGCAGATCAAAGTAGGACCAAATTTGGACTGGGTTTGCAGTGTGGGCAGGTAGTGGCGCAGGAACCGCACCCAGAAGGGATCAGACAGCACTTGACAGGCCCTCCATTGGCGACGGCTGAGCAGCTCTGAGTCTTGATACACTGCCTGAGGTAGTGAAGGGTCTGGCCGTCCCATCAGCAACAGATTAGGGGTGACCGGGTCTGCTACGTCGGATGATATGTAGCCGAGGGGCTTGGAATTGAGGATACCCTCAATCTCAATCAGGACGGTGGTCAGCACTTTTCCACTGACAACCTGTGACCCCAGGGTAGCAGTCAGAGCAGCCTTGATCAACCTGATTTCCCGCTCTCAGGAGCCTCCAAAGTGGGGGGCACTAGGCGGGTTGAAGCAAAACTTTATCTGGTACTCTGCCAGCTGGGCTTGGAGAGAAGGATGGAGGGTTTGGAAAGCTTCTTGTAATTCCCTATCTTCACCTCTAAAATTGGTGCCCTGGTCCAAGAGCAACACTGCTGGTTTCCCGCGACAGGATATGAACCTCCTTAAGGAGTCCATGTTGATGCTGGACAGCACTTCAATGTGGACTGCTCTCGTCATGAGGCATTTGAAGAGCAAGCCCCAGCATTTCTCATTCCGTCGCGGACTTTAACCTGCATTGGACCAAAACAATCAATCCCCGTAGAGTAGAAGGCTGGTTAATGCAGCCTGAGCCGTGCAGGAGGCAAGTCTGCCATCTTAGGGTTGACAGGTTGGGCTCTCCACCTCTGACACTCCGGGCATGAGCACTGCTCTCTTCTTATGGCCTCCCGGCCACGAAGGATCCACAACTTCCTCCTCAGCTCCGCAAAGAGCTGCTCTACACAAGGGTGTTTCAGATCATGGTCGACCTGTCGGATGAGCAGCTTGGTCACAGCATGCCTTGGGTCAAGGACTACAGGGTGGATCACATCGTTCTCCAGATCCTGGCAATGCCGCAGTCGACCTCCTACTCATATCATCTGGAATGATGCATCATATTCTGGAGCCAGTGTGACTAATCAGCTGGAGGAAGGGACTTGTATCCCAGCTGCCAGACACTGGACTTCTTCTGGAAAGCTGGTCTCTTTGAGTGGACCGCAGGATGCTGAGTTCCGCTTCCCGGACAACAGTAGCTCATTGAGGTTCTTATCCCTATAGGTGTAAGAACAGTTGAACACGATACGATTTTTCCCGTTGTGTGTCACCAGGTGATGGGGAATAAACCACGACTCCTTGGAAGTTTTCACCTGCTCCTGACTAATTCTGGAGGCATAGCCTGCTTTCTTCAGCTTCATGATCTCTGCCTGATATGCCTGTGCCTTCACCGGATCTCTGCCAAGACGCTTCTCCGTACTGCATAGGCTGGGAAGTACCACTTCAGGCTGCGCTGTGAGTATAGGCATGTTACTCACCCGTAACAGTGGGGTGGCGTATCTGAATACTCCATCCACCTCCATTCTACTACTCTTTGCCTCTAGAAGGTTAATGGCCTCTTGGTCTTTCCGTGACCTAGTCACCAGCTTCTCATTTCTGTATGGCAGGGTGTCCAGTTGCCAGAGCTTCTCTCCCTGAAAGAGTTCAGCTGCGGGGGAGGTGAAGGACACGAACAGACACTGCTGTGGGCGGTTACACTGTTGGAGAGACTTGACTGGCATTTGCAGTGTCCAGCCAAGCCTGGTCTTCACCGCAGCTGGGGCCCCTGGTGGGCCGAGACGGACAGGTTCAATAGGTGTCACCAGGTGCGGACAGTCGGAACCTATCAAGAGGAGTGGATGAATGTCTGTAAACAGCTGCAGGGGGAGCGTCTTTTGAACGTCACTGATGAGCCATGTAGTGTTCTCACATCTTGCCAAACTGTTTTCAGAGGCTCTCTGGAGTTCCCTGAAGCTGCAGCCTCTGGACGGCCTCCTGGAGGAGGATTGTCCTCTCTGAGCCATCATCTAAGATTGCGTACGTCTCCAGGATGTGGTCGCCATTACGCAGTAGCACCTTACTGACCTTCAAAAGGACCTTATGGCAGCCGGCACGCCGATCCAGGTACAAAACATCTGTCGCTTGCACATCTTGCATAGGACTCTCAACCTACACTGGGCTGCCTGATTGTGCCGTCCACAACACCAGCAGCGATTATTGGACTTCACCCAGGTCGTCTTCTGCTCCTTGGTTAATCGCTTGAAGTTCAAGCACTGGTCCAGGATGTGTTGCGTATTGCTGCAGGAGGGGCAATAGGCTTTGGGCTCATAGGCTTTGGGCTAGGAGACTGACTGAGACTTCAGCTTGACCTGCTTGGGGGCTTGTGTCATGGGCGGTACCATGCAGCATGTTCATGGTCTTCCTAGTGGCTCTCTTATCCTTGTCATACTCCTTCCTTGCCCCGCTTCTCCCTCTCTGGACATCCTCTATCTTGTCGAACCGATCTCCGTCCTCCTGGATTTCCAGCTCATAGTCAAGCCACTCCGCGAAGTCCATCAATGACGGGATTCCCACCTTCCAAGAGTGAAGGTGATGCTGGAAGGTGGCACGGAGATCCTTGGGAAGCTTCCTCATTAATCTGGCCGCGTGAGACCCACACTTTAACTCTATGTGCCCATCCTCACCTAGCTGCTCCAACATCCTTACTAGAGCTCGGACCCTCAGAGCAAACCTCCTGAATGCTACAGTGTCAATAGCTCAGAGAGTGGGCTCCTCCATGAGCTCTGTAATCCTCTGTAGAGACAGCTGGTGGGGCTGACCGTAGTGCTTGGACAAGGAAGCCATAGTGTCGGAGTAGGGTAATAAGGAGTTGCTATAGGAATCAGCTATCAGGAGAGCCTCTTCAAACTTGAGGTGCTGCATCAGGTTGCTTAAGAGCAGATGGCTCTGTCTAGGATCCGCGGGCCCACACTTTTTGGCCAGTTTGAGGTCTGACCAGTTTTTCTTGACCTAAATATAAATTGCGATATAATCGATTATATATATAAATACATAAATATGAAAATACATATCGTGGATGTATAAATTAAATATTCAAACCTCAGCTGGAGTTCGATTGACGACGGCAACGCTGTTGACCGCAGCAGTGATTTCTTTCCATACAGCATTCTTCCGACTTCCTGTGAAGCCACTTTTCAGGCTGCTAAATAAAACTAATTTGTTTAATTGTACGTGCGATATTATGGTCTCAATTTCAAGGTCGGAGAAGTTCCTCTTCTTGGACGTATTACGCATCTCCATGTCGTAAACTCTAGGGCGAGGCCTCTAAACTGAGAATATTTAAGGGCACGGTATTTAAATGACGATTGTTTTCAGCCGCCACATTTATCAACACCCGATCATTCTTACGCTGTGATCGGCGAGACACTAACATTTCATGAATCACACGTGAACCCTGTTGTAAAATGATTTCTGCGCTTGGATCGGCACTGGTTTCTATGTTAGATTGATAAATGAGGGCCATTATGTTTAACCGAGTTTAGTTTAGCTGAGTGCTGAGAGTCTACTCTCTGGTGCTCTGCCCTATAAAACCTCAGGGCTGACGAGCAGTGTTTGTTACAAAGTAATTTGAGCAGTTAATAGCCGCAGTATTGAGTAACTAAAGAGCTACGCACTCCTTAACAGGGACGGATTAAATGAACAGATTACTTGAGGCAGACATTTTTCATATTTTAAGAGTATTTTAATGTTGAATATGTTTGTAAATAAATTTTTTAAATATTATTCAAAGTAAGCAGATCTTTTCTTCTCTGTCTGGGCCCACTAGTGGCATTAACGCCCTCGGCAGGTGCCTAGAATGCCTTTGCCTAGATCCTGACCAAAACAACTCAAAAGGAAAGTGCATTTTGGACTTTGCCAGATGGTCAGAAACTCAACTCTCAATGAATTGCCTTGTCTGCTGATAGTAGGACTGGAACTAACAATTCAGTTTCATTATTGATTATTCGTCACATTATTACAATCAAGCAATTGAAATGACATCTTCACATTGCTTCTTTTGTCCAACCAGCAGTCTAAAACCCAAAGTTTAGTTTAGTAAGTTTATTTGTATCAGGGACAACATACAAAATAACATTAGTCTCTGAAATGAGAAGAGATGCTTTGTATCAGATTTAGCTAACTAGCTACTTTCCATCCAAAGACTCTTCACTGGCTATCATTAATGACAAAGAAAGGCAGCAAATCCTCATATTTAAGAAGATGGAATCAACAAATGTTTGACATTTTTGCTAGAAAAATGACTAAAACAATCAGTCTATTATCAAAATAGTTGGCCATTCATTTTCTTTCAATCCATGTTTAATTGACTTATTGCTGCGTAATATTTATTAATGCTGCTTTATAGTTAACTAAGTGGTTATTAGAAGTTTGCAAAACCTTGTCGATCCATTGTTTAGCTGATGAACAGAAATAAAATTAGCAAAAACTTTGATAATCAAGTAAACATTCAAGCAAAACTGCCTAAAATTCTTTGATTGGGGCATCTCCAATATCAGAATTTTTTAGTTTTCTTTGTCTTGCGTCATCGTAACCTGAATATCCTTGGGTTTTGGACTATTGGTCAGACGAGATAGATATTCATGGTGTCAACAAGGAAATGCGATGGCCATTTTTGACTATTTTGGGCCAAACAAATAACTGACTAATCAAGGAAAAAGGTCTGTGGATTAATCAGTATTAAAACGAATCATTAGTTGCAGCCTGAGTTATTATCTTCCTCTACCTTTTGCTAAAGCACTAAAAAAAATCTATAAAATAAACTTGACCGTTGTCTACCATCCTGCAGATTGTCAATACATGTAATTTTGTGCCAGTAAAATTCAAGAACTATATGCGTCTGACCATTTCAGCCATATTCAACATGTAGCTGATACACTGTCCGACCATTCAGCAGAGAATGTAGTTGGCCTGAGATGCAGTTGTTATGTTACAGCCCATTAATTAAAGGGTTATGGGATGTAAAGGCTGCACTTGAGATTTGCAGACAAGGATGAGTCCAGATCAGTGAGCAACAAACATTCTCCTGCTGGGTTTGAGGCATCATTCGGATTTAGTGGAGGCTTTTCTTCCTGTAACTCTTCTGGGGTTATGGGCTCATTCTCATAACACTGCTAGCACTCTGCCACAGTGGGTGATTTCATTCTCTCTCTATATAAATTGGTATACTAAAGCACTAAAGCTGCCAGACTCATGGATTTTATTTCCCTGAACTCTGCCAAGGTCACAGATTTTTCCCCTCGTGTAGCTCGGTGTGTGGGGCAGGGCACTAACACTGCAGAATTAGGGGTTTCATTCCTGTAGTGCAGCAGGGTCATGGCTTTCCTCAAGCCCCCAGAAGCAGCAGCAGACTAAGTGGCTTAGTGGACATATATGGAATTGCCTACATGAAAATTCTTTTGCCACACCCAACCATTACAACGGCTAAAACTGTACAGGTCAGCCTGTACTTAAAGTCAATGCCTTTGTTGCACTGTAAGTTGGATTGGATACCTGACACCATGCTGTACCTGACGTGTGATCTCTCCACCTGTCGTAGACCATGAGCCCAGCAGTAGCAGCTACAATGTCTCTTCAGGAACCTTCTACAGCTGCGTCAGTCAGATCACCATTGGTAAGTTTGTTCAGGCCTGACGGAGCTGATTTTAGTGTGTGAGAAAAATGCTTAGCATGTTCTGCTACTGTCTGATATGTGGATAGTACAATTTATACTGATTATCCTATATAAAGATGCATTATGTAGTTTCTTGAGATGAAAATTTGGCTTCAGAGTGTTTATATTTACAATATTGATAAGGTAATAATACAAACTTAGACATAGTATTATGATGTGTCCATACAAACAAGCGATCCTTGAGGGGAATTAGCTCCCCAGAACATTGTTTAAAGCCAGAAAGGTCCTACTAACAAAAAATCAATAAAACTATGGATTTGTGTTGAGGACAGTTTGTTTATTCAGTCATGAAAATCAATGAGTGAAGATGTTGCTCTTCTCTTCGAATACCTTCCTCCAAACTACATAGTGCACTTTTAAAGCTGGGGTTGTTAATATCAGAGAAATCAGTAAAAGGAAGCTGAATTTGGAAAGTATTGATCTAAAAAACTGCCACCAAAATGCAGCCGCCTGACAACAACAGCTGTCCCCAAACTCTTGCAGGCAAGCTAGGAGATGTAAATGGCTAGATCCCTTCGTCCCACAAGCTTTCTTGTTTTATTGTTGTCGAATACATAAACAAATGCTACATCCCAAAATCATATAAAAATAAGCAAAATAGCCGTGTTTAACATACCTCCGTCCGGGAAAGATTCCTGGTCCAACAGTCCCTTCTCTCTCTTCTGGCAGTGTGTTATCAGAGTTGTAAAGGCAAATTAATTTTCATTTTACAACACAGGGTTGTACATCTCATGAGAGTGCATCACATACATACAAGAGGAGAAGAAGCCCCGCCCACAGCAGTTCACAGCCAGTCATTACTATTGTTCCACACAGAAACCACTCTACTACCCTTGATAAGATTGAATGATGTTGACTTTAAAAGAAAGTTAAGTCAAACACTACATTTCTAGCTTTTAAAATATCGGCTTTGGTTAGGTTTTAGTTGTATGTGAAAACTGAGCTCATCCAGTGGAGCTGATGTGTTAACAAGCTGTTTGGTTCTGCCGCTTTTAAGCACAGACACAGTTTGTATTAGCTCACAGAAGTAACACAGAACAAATAATTAATTGAAATACATTTATTTAATATTTGTTTTTGTGGACAGCAATCAGTTTTTGCTGGACAATCACTTTTTTTCAAAGGCTCATCTGTGGACAACCTCTTGCTCCTGTCAGGTACTGTGGTTTTTGCGAGTAGGTACCTAATTCTCTGAATATTCCATAACTTACTGGACGAACGAGCTTGTATTCTCATCATTTATCTCATGAAAGCAAAGCTTCAGTTAAACACATTATATTTGTATTTGGTCACATTGTCTACTGTCTATTTTTGTTGAATATTGGCTATTGGCTTGTTTGACAAGTAGGTACCCATCTACAGAGCATCAGTGATATCGGTGAAGTGAGATGTCTGCACAGTAGGGTTGGGCGGTAATACAATAATACAGTATCCCAGGGTGTCGCTTTCATAACTGTCATGAAAAAAATTGATCTACATTCCTCACTAAAGAGTCTTCACGATGTCTGGTGGTACAGTCATGGGTGCACAGTGTGAATGGGAGGGGGCTGAGCACACAGCCCTGGGGGCTCCGGTGTTGTGTCCAATAGTCAGTTGCGGTACTCAAGCTCAGTGTGTAAAGTTTTCCAATCAGTTTCATGAGTAAGAGAAAAGCATTTAGATGTAGCTGTTCTCACTGACTCAGTACTTTTTGCTAACGATACGGGGTTAGCGACTCGTTCTTTGGCTCAGGGGCTGTGCACTGTGAGCCCAGTGCATCGTTGTCGTCACTAACCGGAACTACCTCATGTTCCATTCACATGTAAGAAAACACCAAGCATTACCATAATTAACACTGACAACAAAAATGGCCTTTGGCAGTCCTCATCACTGTCAAGCTCGTATGTCAGTATTGGGGAATTTCTGCTTCTGGTTAGTGGGAGAGGCTGTACGGTAAGCTGGAGGCTTTGACAGCTGAGTCTTTGGGTTCAGCTCAGGCTATGCTGCAGCTGCAGCTGCATGCAGTTGTTCCTTTCTTCTCTCTGTGCTAAATAAAAAAATCTAATGAAGTGCTGAGGGAGAGCTCTGGACCATAGAGACTCACCCTGTTGGTTTTACAAAGGTAAAGATCTATGGTCTGTGCCCGCACTCTGACATAAAAAAGAGTTAATGATTTAAAAGCCTTGGCCTTTGTTTGAGAGGAAAACACTAGTCAGCATCATTGTAGGTTCTCAAAAGTTCTAATTGATGATAATCTTCCATTTATTCCACCCTCCTGCATTGTTGTAGAAATGTACTGCAGCTGTGCAGCTGATAGACAGAGCTGATCTTCAGCCTGAGGCAGGGATTCAGTGAAGGATGACATGAGAAACAATCAGATGCAGCATGCTGGAATTCCTGATCACTGCTACATTACTTCATAGAACTGAGCGCTCATCTCAGGTCATATTTTTATCCAGTGTATTTGATGTTTTTGCATCAGAGAGGATACATTTACAGCAAATATTCTGTTACATCCTTGGAAGTCATTCAGATTATGTTTATGTCAGTGTGTGTTTTTGAGGATTGTGCTGACTCTGCTTTTCCGTCATCGGGTTAGTTTGGAGATTTCCAAAAGAATATCAGAGAACTTGAGGATGCATATAAATCTAAAGCTCACTGACATTTATCATTTTTTTTTTTTTTAATTGATTTTTTACCACATTATTGGAACCAGTGCAGCATTATGGAGGGCTGAACCTGCCAGAATCAGAAATAAATGAGAAAATGTGTAAGGGGCTCAATAAATACATTATCATGCCATTAACCCATTTGTACCGGATACTGCGCGGCGCTACATTCCATCTACCACCGGTTGCTGCATAACGCAGCTTTGAAGCTCCTGCCGGCTGCAGCGTAGCGCAACATTGTTGATTTGTCGTCATTTTCATGACGTATGTAGCATATAATCCACTGTCATTGTTTCAAATACACATGAGGCGGGTCTTGTTTGGTTTTTTAAACCATGTGAACACCCAAATGTTGTGTGGTTGGCCGTTAAAGGTGCAATATGTAAGAATCAGCCACCTCTCTGAATTCACACTCCCAACCAATAGGGGCAGCATATCACCAGAGTAACCGCTAACTGCTGCTAACTGGAGTCTGTTTATACATCCACAGCTACTGTTAGCTTGTTAGCTCAGTTAGCGGTGCCGCTAACCAGACTACTGGGGGAATGTCCGTGTTTTTTTGCTGCAAGCAGATTTAAGAGTGGTGTTGTTCTCATCTAGCCCAGCAGAGAGAGAATAAAGGAAGAAGGGCTGAAGTCACTGCAGGTCTGAAGCATGCTGAGCTGCTCTGATCACAGTGTAAACAGGTCTGGGAAATAACTGGGCGGTGATGTGTCCAGGCACATCTGATCGAAGGTCATTATTTTTATGAGTATGTATCCCAGTGACAATCATAACAACAACCGACTACACCATTTGAAAAAAAAAGCAGAGGCTGTTGGCAGTCCCAGAATCCAGACTGAGAGGCACTTTGTCAGTTCAGCAGAGTAATGCATTTAATGTAATTAAAAGTTGACAAATGTTAATGATAATTTGACTTCGTCTCATGGCCTTTTCTGTTTTAGCTACTTTGTTTTTCTTATTATTTCAAATATGCCACAATTTGGATCCCTTAAAGCTTCACTCTGTAATCTATTTAATTAATGAATAAACAAACTGACCTTAATGGACAACACAGTTTCACAATGTATTACTTTGTTTATATGTGGCGGACCCTGCCACCTCTCCAAATCACCAAATCAGTCTCATAAAAAGGTACAAAACTGTTTATAACTCTGATTAATAATTAACATAATAACTACAACCAAATGTAACATAACAGCTAGTAATGGTGGAAGGATTTTGGAGTTCTTGACAGTGTAGAGGTTGGCAACATTCACTCTTGTACAATATTAAATAAACAGCAAAAAGGTTCAAAAGTCTTTATTCAACACAAAGATGAAAGCACACAATCTAACTAACATGTACTATATACAGGTATGTGTGTGTGTGCGTGCGTGCGTGCGTGCGTGTGTGTCTGGCAGAACAAAGAAACAATGGTGGTCACTGATATCACATGTGGGTGTGATAGGCTCCAGGCTCAAGGAATGTGTGTGTGTGACGTGATGCCAGGTTAGAGAACATGGTTAGTTGCATGCAGAGACCCTGAGTCTATGTGAAGCAGCATTAGACTAATGTCAAATTAGCCGTGTGGCAAAGCAAGCTACCAATAACCTGACCTGAGGTCACAATAACACCAACAGTGAACAAACACATACATTGAACACATATGCATTACATCAACCAAAGTTTAAAGTCCTGTGCTTAGCCGTGCTATGCTATACTATCTAAGCCCAGTTCAACGATAACACCAAACCTCTGCCTGAAGACTGACAATTACTCATGACATCATTTTAATATAAAAAATGCTGAGTTGTTGAGCACCTCCTGCTGTCCAGAAACACGTCTGTATGCAGTTACAAGGCTCAGGAAAGTGCTGGGTAATATCTGATAACAGCTGGTTGGTTGTTTTAATGATGTTGACAGCCTCCACCACTAGAGGGCAACATTGCTGAGATGATTGCTGTGATACTTTTGACTGCCAAGGTTCATCTACCAGCATCACAAAGAGCCAGTTAAAAGGTCAGAGGTCACAGGGTACAGAAAGTAGATGCAACAAAATCTCTTAAGACGATGTATGACAGAGAAGAAGTGCATTTTTTAATTTAATCTCTCACTATGACATTTGAAAGATGCGTGTTTTCTACAGGGAGATTGTAAAAGTGTGTATGATAAAGACAAGACAGAAATAACACAAATCCAAGTTAAATTTAAGCTATATTTGTCCTTCAGCAGGGTTTGACCTCGGGGGTCAAGTGGTCATTGGGTTCTCCCACTGGAAGAGTCCTTTCCCGCGAGCGGCCAGAATCTCCCCAGTCCGGACTGCGTTCGCTCTGAGGCCTCAGCCGTCCCGCCCAGCAGCGAGCATCTCAGTCAATCTAAAATGAGCTAAAATTATCACCAAAACGTCAAGAAAGAAGTTTAGACTTTTTGAAATCTATGTGGTGTGTCGCAGAGCTGAAGTTAGCCTTAGATTTCCAAGGCTTTTTCGATGGCAGTCATTTGAAATCCGAACACAGATTTGGGGAGCCATCTTGTAGACACCCTTTTCAAGTATCCAAGAAGAACATTATCCTTTCTTTGCAAGTAGGAGTGATGGGCGTACACAGCTGCCCCTCTTGGATGTTTAAATGTACAAACCTAAAACATTTTCCCAAAGGGAATGTACCTTGACAGACAGCGGCGGTTGGTGGTACAGCAACTGTGGCTCTGCCAGTCTGAGCGCCGATTGGCATCCTGCTGGTGACCGTGAGGTTTTTATAAGAGGTCATCAGTGATAAGGAAGTTATTCCTTTTAAAAAAAGGGGGATATAAGAGATACCAAAAGCATTCACAGTAAGAATGCTGATCATTTGATTTATAGGCATCCCTAAAATTCTTGCATTCTTAAGATTCTTTGTTTGAGGCTTGAACAGACATATACAGTAGATAGCATGGGAGGCCGTTAATGCTGGATGCTTAATCATGACTTGTACTTTTACTGTTATTATTGATGTAGTAACACACACATAGTTTGTAAAGGTTAAATATTCACAGAGTGCAATTCTTTCATTATTCAACTCTTGGGTAGAAAATACGTATTAATTAAATGGTTGGCAGAAAACTTGTTTGGTCTCATGTTTTCTTTATTTCCATTTAAAAATCGATCATGTGATTCACATTGACTTCTTTAAATTTTTATTACAGAATAATTTATGAAAATAACCTCCATTTGATGATTATTCCAATTTTCCACAAAAATACATAAAAGTGAAACAACTAAGACAATAAATTTCCTTACCTTCCATCAACACACAGTCAAGCATGACCAAGTTAACATTTCACATAATATTAATGTCAACAACAGTATCAGTAGTCTTAATAACATGTAATTTAATGGTGTTGTGTCAATAGAAATCCTGCAGCCTGATAGCCTGAAAGCTGTGTTAAAGACTGAGATAAGGGCACAGTGGATTGTGGGACACTGAAGGCTGCAAAGTATACATCAGGCACTTGGAAATCTGAAGGATCCAGCCCCAGACTGAAGGCACAGACTATTTTTCAACTTTTGGGAGTTTGGTGACCCTCGCCTGCAACTAAAGTTCAGGAGAGGGACAGAAATTGATTTATTATCAAGTTTTAACGTGGTAAACACTTTCACTGACCTATTACTGTGTTTAACACATCTTTTTTCATCAGTGGTTCTGGTATATCACCACTGAATCATTGCATTTATAGTTTGTATCAATATATTAATTTCATACTTTTTATCAACATCATACAATACCATAATCTGTTTTATTTGTTTTACCTTTGGACAAAGCCATGTATTTATACATGTATATATACATGTGTATATAAATACAGTATATACACATATATACGTGTGTGTGTGTGTGTGTGTGTGTGTGTGTGTGTGTGTGTGAGTGCGTGCGTGTGCGTATACATACATACATACTTACATACATACATACATACATACATACATACATACATCATATATACATACTCATCCCATTTAAAAATATGATGGGTAAGTAATATAGGAACCACATCCCATTATACTGCCGTCCATTACAACACTACCACTTATTATGGCTGCAGATGTAAACATAAAGGTGAGTTTGTAACTATCTGAAACAAAAACTGGCTATGCTAAGCTTCATATTGGTAGAATATGTTGCAGAGCTGTTTTATTGGAAGCTTATCTTAGAATTAGGACAGAAAACAGCTACCCTCGCTCTGTACAAAGGTAACAAAATTCACTACCATTCCTTCTTAAGCTAACAATTTATATGCCAAAATTAGCTTGTATTAAATATGCCAAAAAAATAGGAGATTGACTCCTTTCCCATTGCCATCAGAGTCTCCTTTCTTATCATTTGTCGGTTTCAAGTTCCTTGTCACGGACATACCAGAAAGACAGTAGAAATCAGACTACTTCCAGTCTAAACATGTGTAAACAGTCTTGGTCAGTAGCATTCTGAATTAGACACATCCGACTGGCAAGGCTCAGGTACTGTCAATGAAGCCACTGACCATGTAATGTTTAAACATCTTTTACTTCAATCGCTCTTTCAAACTCAGCACTGACTCAAGTGCTGCTTGATGTATAAGTATTAAGAAGCCACGGTCCTTAAGTACAACATGCGTCACAGCATCGAGCCAACAAAGCCAGCAAAAAGTAATATGTCCAATTGCACAAGCTAAACTAACTGTGTCCCTGCTTCAGTCAAACTTAATTATTCTGGAGATAGGTTGTCGGTTGCATGTCGTTTCATCTTTGGAAGATAATTGCAGCCAAATATGAAATGAAACAAGAACACATTAGGCTAATGTCTAAAGATAACAAGTCAACAATGCAAGAATAAGTTCCACACAGGACACCAAAACCTTCTCGGTGACGGTCCTGTATTTGACCCATTCATCCACCAGGACCTGCTTCCTGTGTGGATTTTGTCACTTTTTGGTCAGTTGTAAAGATTGTCCTGGGGCAGTAATAGTGATGTTGTAGGAACACCGATATTGTGAGTGATTGGTCAGTTGCAATGATGGTTCGGGAGCAACATTAATTAGGATTTTGGAGGAACACTGAACATGTGAAGTTCCTTGTACCTTGGAGTCAAACTAGGAGGGCACAGGCTCTCCCAGAGGCAGGCAGCAGGATTAGTGTCCTACAAAATCTCAGCTAACTGTTATTACAACCACACAGGAATTACATAGATATGGCAAGTGGCTTCCTGTATACCCGCTCCAAAAACATGGGGCATTGCGTTCAGCACTGGTTATTTGTAATACCTGATCTCTCTCAACAATGCCCGTTTTGAAATAGATTTGATTGGTCAACATGACACTTGAGTAATTTGGTCCCAGTCTCAAGGATATCCCAAGTCATTTGTGACTTGTCATTTGACTTGTCAAGTCAAATGACAAGTCATCAATACAGTGACACCAGTTGACTAAAGTCCAAGTCACAATGACTCAAGTCCACATCTCTTCTTGGTAGAAACACAGACCCTGTCCCACACATCTAGCCGCCCTTTTGAGGGCATATGTAGGACATGATAACATTGATCATGTTCTTAATGATGGGAGGTTTTGGGTGGAGGTCGTGGGGCAGGTGGTGGGCCAGTGTCATCTCCCAGGCATTCACAAAATGAACATTCAGTCCTTTGAACATGGCTCTGAGCACCTTGTTAGCCTGGTACGAGTGCCAGTCGCTGTTGGTCAGCGCCACATGGAAGGCCATTGCTTTGGGGTTCCCAGTCCGGATGATAACCAGCGTGTCTGGAGCCCTGTCCAGCAGCCGCACCACCGCCCTGTGGATGGTCCGCACCCGACGGATGTAGATCTCCATGGGGAAAGTGGCGAAATGAGCCCAGATGCAAAAAATGACAACAGTGTTGGAACCTCCAGTTATACCATCGAGTTCATTGGCCATGTAACGCAGCTCACTGGTTGGGACAGGGACAATGCGGATAGGAGGACCGTGGAAGCGGTACTTCAACAAGATGTTGTTTGTATAATCCAAGCATATGAAAGGTCCAGTTTTCCTGTGGTTGTGCAGATCAAACTCCTTAAGATCTAAAAGTATTAGAGAGGGAACAGATTAGGCTGCTGTGTGAACAAAATTAAACTGTAACCAGAAATCCCCGTGGATCACCTACTTGGTAGTCCAGCGTTGAGGTATTCAAAAAACTGCCTCACGGTGGAGTCTCCAAACATGTAGACGATCTTGCCTTTCAGACACTGAGTGATTGTGACAGTGTTGAACTGGTGAACTGTTGATCCACCTAGTGCATGCCACACACCCTGGTAATAATAGCCAGCAGGTCCAGACTTCACAATGCTGCTCTCCACATTTGGTTGACCTGAGAATAAGTCAAAGAGTAACGGAGGGGTTATTTTACTTTATTATTATTGTTGACAAATCCAATGAGAAGACCTGAACCAAGGTCTCTCCTTGACTTATCTCTGGCGCCCACATGGGTCAGGGAGAGTTAGGTTAAGTGATTACTATTGAAGATGATAATTTGACTAATGTGTCACAAAAATAGTTGTTTTGAAAGGCTGTGGTTTCTAACGTAACTCAAATGGATGTACATTAGTTGGACTATTTTCAACAGCAGATTAATACACATTTGGTGTCATCAGGCCAGGTGTATGTGGAACTGTATGTAAATAAACTCAAGCGCCAATGGTTATTGTGATTAAGAACACGTCACTCGGTGTAACAGGGTGGCCCACTGATTGATTTGATGACAATATGGAAAATATAGAATATTATCAGCCCAATCCTTTAAAGCAATGTTCTTTCCACAATGCATGAGGATCAAACTCAATATTAATAGTGTAAATATTTTGTATTTTCTCGAGTGTAATATTTGACTCTGGTATGATGTGAAGTTTATGTAACGTTGAACTTTTAAATTCGAAGATGCTGACCATATTATCGTTACCATCTTGTTGCTGCTGTTTACATTTGCCCGGATGAAAATATAAGAAATGTACTGCAGAGTTATTTCATGATTTTGTCCGTGTTCATGTATATAAATAACTGCACATATGGTCTGTGTTTGTGTAGCACGAGGGAATGACAAGCTTTCATTTCATTATACAACCCTGTGTTGTATAATGCATCCTGAGAAACTAGATACACTGGGAACAGGTGGTGTCATGTTCATGAACTTTTACCCTTATGCTCCATGCTCCCAGTACTCTTCTCAAAGTGACCCAAATACATCTCTCAACAGGACAGCACTACCCAGAAGAAAGTGATGAGTTGTTTACAATTGTTTAATGCCCTTTTTTTTTACTTTCAGAGACAAACACATATTCAGTTTTGAACTATTATCATGGATGGTGGTGACAGTCGTAAAGAATGATGCTTTACCTTCCTTTTTTGGCAACACAGTGATGTTGGCAGGTCCCGAAGCCCGAATGGAGACTTTCATATTGACACGACTGAAGGAAAGCATAGATAAAACAACATTTCTTACACACACTACAACATAAACAACATCAATACAGGGAAGGACGACAAACATTTTGAGATAATTTTAAAAAGTTAAAGATTAAAACCACAACAATCATGGTACCAATGACTTTGTAATACCGATGCGTGGCTTGCAGTGATGAACCCACAGATGATTATCACCTGACTCTTCAGTTGCTCTCAGCTCGACTGAGTCTCATCACTGTCATCAAGATTTTATTATCCAGCAGGCAGCTGTGACCCATCACACAAAGAAGCATTGCTAGAAATGCGTCACCAGTAAAGCCATTATTTGTCTAATAATTTTTTCAAAAATTTTCAGTGTGCTTCGCATGTGCTCCTCTCTTGCGACACGCTTTGACATTTTTCAGTGTTTTTTTAAAGAATGCTGAGATTAAATTATTTCATACACTAAATGTTGATGAAGGATCTCAGTCATCCAGGTCATGTTAATACTAAGCGCTGTATTGTAGGCAACTGGACTTATTTCAGTTTCTTGAAGATGTTTCACCTCTCATCCAAGAGGCTTCTTCAGTTCTAACTAACTGGACGGGGTTTGCAGGCTTTTAAACTCTGTGTGGGAGTGTCCTTACAGAGTCGTTAAGGACATGAGTGAGCTCTGAGTTTCAGAGTTGTTAGGGTCTAGTTGCCTACGATACAGCACCAAGATTCAAGATTAAATTGACAATAAAACATATCTTTTACTTATACTTTTGAGTGTTCTTAATAAAGTCAACCAGTGTGACTTCCATTGATTAGTTTGCTCTGCATTATCTTTCAATAAACTTTCAACATCTTCAGATTCAATTTTTACCACCTATAGTCAAGAACTTCTGAAATTTCTCACCAAGGAGATACATGAAAAAACTTGAGGTTACGCAAAATTCCAGTCATATCTCTTCCCTCCCTTACCTGTCAAAGAGCTTCTCCTCCTTGGCCTTGAGGTTTTGCTTGAATTCTCCCATGCTGTGGGTGATCCGAGCCTCACAGCTCAGATTTTCTGGCTTGTAGCAGAACCAGGGCTCTCCCGTACGGACGTCCGTGTAGTTGCACTGCGGCTGCTGGGTCGGACGCAAACAGACGTTACAGACAGTCGTTTGGGAGAGGTTGCCTGAGCGAAATTCGCTCTTGAAGTAAATCCTGTCTGGCTGTTCGACGTTCAACCTTTGCAGCACAGTGACAGCCTCACTTGGATGAACCAGTGTCACCTGAAAAAAATGTCAAAGTCTGGTCATGTTCAGTCTCATCAGTAAATAAAGTGAGTACTACTGAATACTTAAGCTGCACACTTTGTGTCAGGTCTAAAGCAAACTGATCTTTAGTACTTCAAATACTGTATAGTATATCCCCAATGCACAGGAGCCTCACAGATAATACTTTTATGGTGTGTTCCCACTAAAAGACGAATTATTTTTTTTGCTGGTGTAGATTTCATACAAAGTCGATACAATTCGTGTCTATTTGTGAAATACTTATACTTGTATTCTTGTATTCTCACCAGTTAAAATGTTCTGCCTCTTCCTGCACTGTATATTATTTTTATCCTTGTTATTTCTTTATATCCTTTTCTTTAATTGTGCAAAATAAATCTAAACCTACTCACCGATAGACAGCTCTGGAGGAGAGAGGTAGAGTCAGACCTTATGGAGGAATAAACACCTGAAGTCACATCAGATCCTGCTCTAATCCAGAGCCGTTTACCAGCTCAGATATCATTTTTTAACTTTTGGGATGAAAAAGTGGATTCATCACTCCAGCTTATCAACCTGATTTTACTGTGATGACTGCCGACTAAACGTACAGGGGGGAAACAACTCTCTGTCTCCAGTGAGTGCTGAGTTCATTGAGAGGCTCAACTGAATTCAAACACAGAAAAAGAACATGCACCCTTGGCGTGTACCATTGCCCACTAGCTCATCGCTAATGTACAGTGCACAGCTTTTGCACACCTTAAGATCTACAGGTGCATAGGAGACACTGATGGCCCACAAGATCAGGAAAAAGTTAATATGTCAATCAATGCCTGCATGTTCACAATAGAAGTATTATAACAGTATAAATGTGATACAAAAGTATGTTAGCGCTCAGTGTTTCTTCAAGCGCCTGTCCTAGAACAAAAAGGACATGAAGTTAGGAAAAAAAAAAGAAAAAAAGAAAAATATATTGTTAGTGTGATTTATGTATGGACTTTTCCTATTGAGAGGTTTTTTTTTTTTTTTGAAAAAATGGTTTTCATCCAGTGGCGTAGTTTGTTGGTCCAGGTGTGTTTGTTGGAATTTTGAGGGATCCCTGTCTACAGTGTGGCCTGATTGGTCCACACGAGTCTACAACCTTAACTACTCTACTACTTAAGACAGCCTCCCCCATTGTCTCGTAAGATAACCTGATGAAGGTCTAAGTACCGAAATGTTATTGGCGTTAAACTCAATTGCAAGTGAAGTGGACAGTGTGGAGGAGTTATTTGTACAGTAAATTATCCTGACTGGGGCAAATAAAAACATAAAAATGATCTTTGCATGATCACACCATTAGAGAGAAGGCTAATGTTAAACCCCGTCCGAGATGGTATTTGCACCATACACATTGGCCAAAATGGATTATGTGAAGATATAACAGCTTGATATTACCTTTTTTTCATACTTATGGAAATAAAGAAATAGCACAATTTTGTAATAAGTTTGTTCCAGTGTTATGTCTTCAACATGGGTCATCAATTGGTGAAAATGCTGATTGTTTGTCTTGGACATGTTGCTTTTGCCTCAGTATTTCAGCACAGCATGAAGCCATGACGTGCATATTTAAGAGACATTTTTTGGGGGGATTTCTTGTTTAAACAAGTCGGTCAGCAAAAACCAGAAGTCATCCAGACGCAGTATTGTCACCCAACTCACAGACCTAACATTAGCTCAATTAGCTATCTAGCTAATTCAGTAATTCAGGTGGGTGGGGCTTAGCACACAGTCAATTAGAAGATAGATTAAAAACAGTTACAGTACAATCACATGTAACATAACAGTATTAAGAATCACCTGGACCTGTGCGCTTCCTTCCCATAGTAAAGAGAAAACAGCAGCGTATGTGCCATTGAGATGATCCACCACTTTCCCAGCAACACCTGCTACTAGGCTCGGGTTGTGCAGCCGAGCAAGTAAGAAGTCTCCCCCAGTCTTCTTTGGACGTCCTTTAAAATCACACATTTTTATCGTGACCTCCACCTGGTCCCCTATCTGCCATTGTCGTCCTTCCTTTCCTGGGAGAATGGTGAAGGTGCTGTGGGCAGGATCACTGGTCTCCTCCAAGGTAAGAGGAGATGGCAAAAGTGGAGTTTCAGGCCAAGCAGTGGATTTTAGTAGTAGGCGTTCCTCCTCAGCATCCTCAGGGGATAGTGGCTCGAAAGTGCAGAAGCCATGACGTCTGTGACGGTCTGTGGCAGGTTTTGGGAGGCTAGTGGTAGAGTTCACTTTATACCAAACCTGGCAAGAGTCAGGAGAGATGGCACATGTTAAATAAAACAAAAAGACAAGAAGGAGGATTATTGGTGCTGCAAAGCATAAAATTACTACTTTTGGTTTTTGATAAATCAATCTCTTAACTGCTAGTGACAAGAATGTTTGCCTTTGCCTACTTTTCCTAGGACACTCATTCTGTTCTAACACTGACCAACTGAAGAAATGCAGGATTTGGCAATTCCAGAGTTTTTCTTTTGAATGTGCTTGAAAGTCTTTGGGATACTGATATGGGGACAATGACATCCCATTTTCATGGTTGAAAGATGCATTTAATTTTGCTACATACACATTGGATTGAACCACACTGAATGTACAAATCATTAGGGACTACTTTCACAAACTCCACAATGAAATAACGGTAAAACCCATTATTCTTTAGCTTTGAACTGAACAAAGTATTTAATTATTACTGTAACACACACCAACATTTGTTTAGATACAGAGTATTTGCTAATATCCCAGCTCAGTTAGTACCAGCAGCTGCGACTCAAAGCTTGACAGCTAACTCCACGGTCCGAGGAACAAGAGGCAAGTAAGCACCAAGCTGCTACCCTTGCAAAGGAAAGGAGCAGCCAATTTCCTCCATCCACCTTCTTTCATCGGACATTGCACGTTTTCATTGTTTGTGTCAAATAAAAGACTTTTGAACCTACAGGCTGTCTATTTAATGCAAAAGTTATTGTTCCCAACCTCTACCCTTCCAAGGACTCCAAGGTAATCTTATGTAAATTGGATCAAATTAAAATGTTATTAAAAAGTTATCCCTGATAATCAATTATTATTGATAGCCATATTTAACCCAAATTCCCTATACATTTTGCATAAAAGCACAACAAACCTTATATATTTGACTCAAACTGCATTCATAATTATATGCAAATATTTGCATATAAAAACATTTCAAACAGGATCTAATTCTTCATGTGGTCCCACTAAAACCAAGCTCTCACCTTCAGGGTCTCGATGTTATGCAGCACAAAGATAAAGACAGCCATAGTGAGAAAGAGGAAGATGGCGGTGTAGTTGACCTCCGCTTTTAGACAAGCTCTGACCTTCATGATCAGTTATCACTCTTCGTCTCTGTCTGCAGCGTAGCACTGAGACCAGTTCGTCTGGTGCTGGATTGGAAAATAGAAACAAAGTGAATCCCTTGTTATGCTCAGAATATAAATTTTATTTACAAAAAACTTGAACCCAATTGTGAAATGCTCTCTATACAAATGTGTTTTCTACAGTTGGAGCAAGTGCGCTGATATCTGTTTTCACTCTCACTTCACAGATCAGAAATATTTGCTGAATTCCCCTAATACATTCTTTTGAACATTAACTGCGTCCTCTGCATTTTGCCTGGTTGCAATAGTTGGGACATCTTTATTATAAAGTGGCAACATGTCTGACTTGTGAGATGTGTTTGTAGAACACCGATGGGAACCACAAAGAAAACTTTGTCCCTTCTCACTGGAGTCTGTCTCTGAGGGGGTGGCCCATGCTATGCACACCGCTGTAAACTGGTTCCACTGAACGTGTCCCTGAGTGGAGACAGAGGAGCTCCTCTTCTCCCAGCAGTGCATCAAATGGCCCTCTTCTTCCTCCTCATCCCCTGAGTGGATGGAGGGGTCGCTGACCATCCTTGGGGGTGGTCTGGATTGCAGGACTTCTCACCCATGGGGTCTCTACCTGTGGAGCTCTGGGGGCGGTCTGCAGTGCAGGCTTGCTCAGTAGAGCTTTGGAGATCCTGAAGCCGGGCGTGGGGTGTGTCACCACCAGTGCAAATGTCTGCTGGGGGAGTCCCGCAGTGTTCAACCGAGCCTTTCTGGGCAGTCATAGCCACATCACTTCTGCATTGAGGCTACGGCTAAGCCAAAGAGACCTTGTGGAACAGCATCCAGGAGATCCTCTTTTTCTCTCGTGGGTGAGGTTGGTGAGGTTTAACCATCTGGCTCTCTCTTGTAGCACCATCAAGCCTATTGATTATACTTGGCCTGGACAGCAATTTTACAGAGGTCAAGGCAAGGTCAGTGACTATGCAGATCTCTTCCCACAGCTTCGTGTCTGGCTTCGCTGTCATTTCTTTCTCCATTTCTGCCTCCATTTCTGCCTGAGGAGCGAGGGTGCATTCAGGGCTTGGACAGTGAGGACCATGTAGCTTCCAGCTCATTTAGGAGTTCTGGGACGATGGGAAGCAGCTGTTTCCCTGTCTTCTTTATGTTGGGTAGCGTCTTTCCATCAAAACAAGAGTGGTTGTCTCAGCTTGCACAGCGAGCCATGGGAAGTTCAGCTTTGCAGCTGCGCGTTAACACACCTCCTGCATCCTCTGTGATAGTGGCCGTCAGTATTTGTGGCAAAGCTAATTAGCCTGTTGTTAACCAAGTCATGTAAACAGCTAGAGCTACAGCTATGTACCATAAGCTTTATATGTGTACCTTAGCTTTGAAGCAGGGAGGTGAATGTGGTATAAAGCTCAGGATTGCTAATGCTTGGCCAGTGGGTTTAGGAAAAATATATTTCTACTTTTTTCTCAGGAAACAGTGATGTGGCTATGTGTTAACGTTGGCCTTGGGAAAGTATTGCTAGTCTTTGGGCTAATGTTTAACTGACTTAGGTTTTGCTACCTAGCCTGTGGGGAGTATGGCTACTTTCCCTAGCTCTTTGGCTAGTGCCAAATGTTTTGCCACTCCAAATGCTAGCTTGAAGCAGACATCTAGAATTGCTCCTAGCTGGCTGCCAAGCTTGAGCTGCCCTACCGACCAAAGAGCGTCCCAGAACAAAGTGTTCAGAAAACTGAGGAAGTTGCTTGTCTTTACAGAGTTACACAGTTAAGCTAGGCTCCAGAGTAGCTATTCTGTTGCGACCTTCTGTTTCTATGAAGCGAGAAGAGGTTTTTGAATGGTCAATGACAGCATGTCAGCCCTTTATATAGGTCCATTTGAGGGCTTATTACAAAAAATCTGTCTGTATTAATATTGGAATTTTTTACCGTCTATTATCGTTATCGGCTCCAAAATTGGATATTGGTCAGGCTCTACTATTGTCTACTTCTGTCGAGTCATGGGTTAAAAGTTGCATAATAAGCACAAACAGCTGTTAGAATAGACACAGTGGTTCTGCCTTGAAACAGTGGTGTAATTAGTCTACAGTCACATTGGACAGACAACCAGAACAGCTAAATTAATTGTTCCTCTATGTTCAGGAGGGGTAGACCACTGCAATAAGAATCATATCACCTGGCTTAGATACAATAGGAAATTGAACATTATATTTTGATAACAAAATTAACAAAAAAAACACAAACAAGCACAAGACATAGCGCAGAATTAGCCCTTTAATCACAGTCATGCAAATACCAAATACATATATTTATTTATGTGTATACCAAATATATACACCAAATATAAATAATAGTGCTGCAGCCAATTAAAGTACAAGAACCAAAACTAAGACTAATAAAGAGGGATGTGACACAAATACCAAAAATTACCCCCTGCCACCACTCCTACAATTAATCGAACATAGCATACACAATCTCAAGGAAATTGAATTGAACGCAACTGGATTTGGTTTTTGTCTTTGAAGACGTTTCACCTCTCATCCAAGAGGCTTCATCAGTTCCTGCTCGCTTGACTAGGCTGGGACTAGTCCAACTAGCCGGTGTGGAGGTCCAGCTATTTAACCTCTTAGGAGGCGGTCACAAGGCCACTGATGTCTATGGGTCGTATGTGCTCCATTATTGCCAACGACAGTCGTTAGAGTACGGTCGTTGGGGATGGTGGAAAGTTGGTTTCGACTTCTATTGTGTTGTAACGACAGTCGTTGGAGTCACATGAGGCCCTTTGTGCACAGCCGTTGTTCTTAGAGGCTAAGTTGTTGAATCTCCTGGGAAGACATGAAAGGGCAGCATTGTAAATTGGAGATAGGTGGTGTCGCAGACCCCCTCCTCTGTTTAGAGATGGTTTTTCAATTTTTGCATAGATGGCTTCCTTTACTCCTCTTTCAAACCATCTATCCTCTCTGTCCAAGATGTGAACATTATTGTCATCAAAGGAGTCAGCTTTTTCCTTGAGGTGTAAATAGACAGCAGAGTCTAGGCCTGAGGAGTTAGCTCTCCTGTGTTGGGCCATGCGTTTGTGTAGCGGTTGTTTTGTTTCACCAATGTATAGATCTTTGCATTCCTCATTACATTGTACTGCATACACCAGATTGCTTTTGTGGGTGTGTGGTGTTCGGTCCTTAGGATGTACCAGTCTCTTTCTGAGTGTGTTACTGGGTTTGAAATACACAGGGATGCAAACATTGCATCCCTGTGTATTTCATTTTTCACAATTTAAGCTTATGGAAAAAGTAATTTTGGGCCTCAGTGCATCAAGAGAAGAAGTTGTAATAACATGGTTTGGCCACTGCAAGAAGTTGGCTGTCAAAGCCTACCGCTCTTGCTGGGGGCTTGATCCTCCACAGGGCCTAACCAACGGCAGGGTGGCGCTGCTGTATTTAAAACAACATTGCCTACTTATGCTACTGAAACAACTGAAATTCCTAAGGCCCTGCTCAGTTTCCTAAGTCCTACTGCAGACAATAAACCACAGACGGCTCCAGTGCGGTTTGCTCCGTCATCCAGTAACCCCCAATGGCTGCGTTTTGAGATAGCTGGAGTTGCGAGACCAAGGAGTTCCCGCGATAAGTACACAGTCACGTGCGATCGCAGTCATAGGTATTTGTTATAAATACAACAACAAGAAGTGTTCCGACCAAAGGACTTGAAGAAGTGCTTGGATTTGTCTCTTTTTTGTGATTTTGTGCTGGCGTCAACTATTTTTCATGATGAAAATTAACTGGATATTATGTTGTTGTTTTGGTTTGTGACTTCCTGTCTGCTCTGTGCTGAATTCGGCTGAATTGTTGTGCTGCTCTCCGGCATCTGGCAATAGAAGCCTTGTGTACCTGCTCTGGAAGGGTCTGGAATGCCAGCGCTGCAACCGAGCAGATACGCAATGCAGTGGAGCCAATGGAGCCGCTGCTATGGTGGAGCCGTGACAGAGCGGAGCTGGTCCACTCCGAACACTGATCTGGTGGAATTCAAGGATTAGTATGATAAGATTTTGAAACAGGCACGTCTAAAAGACTTTCCACAAACTGTTGATTCATACTCTGAGATATTGATACTTGGATTGCCTTTCGTCTCTGTGGCTACTGTATGCTCAACACTCACACCGTCAAGTCGCGGGGTAGATGATATATTTCCGCCTGACTGTCCACAGGCTGTTGCGGTCTGTGTTGTCTTCCCTACCACTCTGCTTGTAGCTACATGGAATCTGCTCAGCTGATCAGGTGCAACTCTGGGACTGTCGATTTGACGTCGTTGTATGGGGCGCTGATTGTAAAGTTGTACATGCTAAAATAGACAGTAACTTCTTGCCACATTTAGCAACAAACCACGTTTAAAAAACATATGTGAATTTTAAAATGTTACTTTTGACCAGATTTACAGCAATATTTGTGAACTTTGTTATATTTACTTCTCTTGTAAAAAAATGGCGTCAATGTTAAATCTAAATCTTAATGTTAAATATTAAATCTAAATGTTAAATCTAAATCTAAATCTAAATGTTAAATTTAAATCTAAATGTTTGATAAATCATCCCTCTAGATTGATAAATGAGGGCCATTATGTTTGACCGAGTTTAGTTTAGCTGAGTGCTGAGAGTCTACTCCCTGGTGCTCTGCCCTTCTGAAGCTGAGGACACACCAGCAGCTAGAGAAGGGACCTAGTGACTGGACAACACCCTTATATCGATTCAGACTTACCATCGGCAGGGTCACCCCCTGTCGATGGTTAGATAATGATTGAATTTTCATTTTCGAGGTGAACTCTTCCTTTAACCCCAGCCTCTCAAGTAGAGCTCCTCAGTTGCTGTCACTGAAATACAGATTGCTGGTAGTGAAACCGAAACCGAAATAAATAAAATATATATATACGAAACTACAAGTATACAAACATAGGACTTTATTATGAGAGTCCCATATTTAGTCCTGTGTGTAATTTATCCATCTATGTGGTCGTATAGTCAACTTTTAACGATATAAATCTATTTTATAGCATTCTCATTTAATCAATCAGGTAAAGCAGTAATAATCCCTGGGATTTACAGAGCCTCAGTGGTACTGAATTGAGACCTTATTTTATGAATGCTTCATGTTTTGGTTCCACTCATACTCCCACGGGATCTTGACACTGCGACCTCTACAGCCACGTGAAGCAGCCACGCCTGCAGCCGTGCGTAAAGACTGCAACACCACCAGCGACACGAGAACGGAGATTCTGACAGGATGGAGCGGAGGTGAGCTGCTGAGCGGAGCAGGTTTGAACAAACTCGATCCAAGCGCGGTGGGTGGAGTTTAAGGATGCTTTAGGTACGGGACAGGAGAAGTTGTCCCCCCTCACACGCCTGAAGCCATGCGTAATGTGAAGTGTGACGAGGATGTTGGAGTATGAGGCAGGAGCAGACATGCGACTGGTCCGTCGGATCAACAAAGGTATGAAGATCCAGGTCGGGGGAGAGAACATGGGCTCCAGCAAGGTCGGAGAAAACCAGGAGAACCAGGTCATCTGTTTGCAATGTCAAGACGAGGTGGTGCGGGTTTGCCCGGGGAGTCCGCGCAGTCCCCGCCGCGCGATCGCGACGCGCCTCTCCTCCGGATCCGCAGGTAAACGCATCCTATGCAGCATAGGGAGGCAGGAGAAGCGGTGCGGGGAATACGTACAGTAACAAGAGTTTTCATTCATATCATCACTTGTGAGGTTGACGTTGACTTGTGTTGGTCTGTGGCAGAACCTTTCATATTCATGTGTGGGGGCCACCAGGGTCCAAAGAAAAATTATTCATGACAGATTTCAAATGGACATACTGGGTGGAAGATTAATGTGTGAAAAATGTTTAGTACAGTCTTTGTGGTTGTGAATACTTTTGAGGAGACAAGAAACATGGAGGTTTATTTACTCTTAATGATCATTGACAACCTCAAACTTGAGACATCTTCCGTCTGTGTTTAGGACTATCACTAGAGCTGCAGCGATTGCTGATATAATCACTGAGTTAACTATCAAATTAATCTCCATCGCTCAATTCAGGTAATTTTTTTTAACAGAAAAGGTCAAAATCCTCTGATTCCAGCTTCTTACATGTGAATATTTCTCTTCTTTTTGATTTTACTCCTCTTTACTCCTGTTTTCACCATTTTCAGATATTTTGTGGAGCAAACAACCAGTCGATTAATCGAGGAAATAACTGATGGATTGAAAATAATGTAGAGTTAGTTGCAGCCCTACACACACACACACACACACACACACACACACACACACACACACACACACACACACACACACACACAGTAGTGCTCTTCATTTTTAAAGACTCACCTTCAAGTGAAATGATTGCTGCTGCATCAGTCTGACTGGCTTCTAATGTGATAAACTGTGATGTGATTCTGCTACAGTCATTCAGGATCATTTCACTTTTGAATGCTGCTTTTAAACAAAGCTAAAAATTAGAACTCATGAAGCAAGTATTGTTTGTAATTAGAATGACTTTGCACACATGTTTAACAATTTAAAGCTCCTCCTGGTGATAAATTATTGATGTCACTGGAAGCTGCTCAGATGCTAATATTTTTTGTCCATGTGCTGATGCTTCGGTAATAAATGATACCTGCAGCTTTATCTCCAAACAATGAAGCAATAGCTGAAAAGCGTCCTAGTCAGTGATAAATGTCCACGCTGTGCTGCAGTTGCTCTCTTCAATGTGGCTGTAAGTGTTAGATTAGAGAGTAAGGGAGTGAGAGTTTTCTACAAAAGTTATTTAAATTGCTAAATGAGCAGAAGCATTTGTATTCATAGTTCTCAGTCCGATGCAGTATGTCAGGTGGTACGTTCAAGGTACTGACTGCAGTGCCAAAGAAACTCTTTTCCTCTGCTGAGACAGATTGATGATTAACCTCTTTGACTATAAAACCTCAGGGCTGACAAGCAGTGTTTAGTATAAAGTAATTTGAGCAGTTAATAGCCGCAGTATTTAGTAACTAAAGAGCTACGCCCTCCTTTACAGGGCCAGATTAAATGAAGAGATTACTTGAGGCAGACATTTTGTATTTTAAGAATATTTTAATGTTGAATATGTTTGTAAATACATTTTTTAAGTATTATTCAAAGTAAGCAGATCTTTTCTTCTCTGTCTGGGCCCACTAGTGGCATTAACGCCCTCGGCAGGTGCCTAGAATGTCTATGCCTAGATCCTGACCAAAACAACTCAAAAGGAAAGTGCATTTTGGACTTTGCCAGATGGTCAGAAACTCAACTCTAAATGAATTGCCTTGTCTGCTGATAGTAGGACTGGAACTAACAATTCAGTTTCATTATTGATTATTCGTCACATTATTACAATCAAGCGATTGAAGCGACATCTTCAGATTGCTTCTTTTGTCCAACCAGCAGTCTAAAACCCAAAGACTCTTCACTGGCTATCATTAATGACAAAGAAAGGCAGCAAATCCTCCCATTTAAGAAGCTGGAATCAACAAATCTTTGACATTTTTGCTAGAAAAATGACTAAAACAATCAGTCTATTATCAAAATAGTTGGCCATTCATTTTCTTTCAATCCATGATTAATTGACTTATTGCTGCATAACATTTATTAATGCTGCTTTATAGCTAACTTAGTGGTTATTAGAAGTTTGCAAAACCTTGTCGATTCATTGTTTAGCTGATTAACAGAAACATAATTAGCAAAAACTTTGATAATCAAGTAAACATTCAAGCAAAACTGCCTAAAATTCTTTGATTGGGGCATCTCCAATATCAGAATTTTTTAGTTTTCTTTGTCTTGCGTCATCATAACCTGAATATCCTTGGGTTTTGGACTATTGGTCAGATGAGATAGATATTCATGGTGTCAACAAGGAAATGCGATGGCCATTTTTTGACTATTTTGGGCCAAACAAATAACTGACTAATCAAGGAAAAAGGTCTGTGGATTAATCAGTAATGAAATGAATCATTACTTGCAGCCTGAGTTATTATCTTCCTCTACCTTTTGCTAAAGCACTAAAAAAAAATCTATAAAATAAACTTGACCGTTGTCTACCATCCTGCAGATTGTCAATACATGTAATTCTGTGCCAGTAAAATTCAAGAACAACATGCATCTGACCATTTCAGCCATATTCAACATATAGCTGATACACTGACCGAATAGTCAGCAGAGAATGTAGTTGGCCTGAGATGCAGTTGTTATGTTACAGCCCATTAATTAAAGGGTTATGGGATGTAAAGGCTGCACTTGAGATTTGCAGACAAGGATGAGTCCAGATCAGTGAGCAACAAACATTCTCCTGCTGAGTTTGAGGCATCATTCAGGTTTAGTGGAGGCTTTTCTTCTTGTAACTCTTCTGGGGTTATGGGCTCATTCTCATAACACTGCTAGTGTTCTGCCACAGTGGGTGATTTCATTCCCTCTCTATATAAATTGGTAGACTAAAGCACTAAAGCTGCCAGACTCATGGATTTTATTTCCCTGAACTCTGTCAAGGTCACGGGGTTTTCCCCTCGTGTAGCTCGGTGTGTGGGGCAGGGCACTAACACTGCGGGATTAGGGGTTTCATTCCTGTAGTGCAGCAGGGTCATGGCTTTCCTCAAGCACCCAGAAGCAGCAGCAGACTAAGTGGCTTAGTGGACATATATGGAATTGCCTACATGAAAACTCTTTTGCCACACACATCCACTACAACAGCTAAAAGTGTACGGGTCAGCCTGTACTTAAAGTCAATGCCTTTGTTGCACTGTAAATTGGATTGGATACCTGACACCATGCTGTACCTGACGTGTGATCTCTCCACCTGTCGTAGACCGTGAGCCCAGCAGTAGCAGCTACAATGTCTCTTCAGGAACCTTCTACAGCTGCGTCAGTCAGATCACCATTGGTAAGTTTGTTCAGGCCTGACGGAGCTGTTTTTAGTGTGCGAGAAAAATGCTTAGCATGTTCTGCTACTGTCTGATATGTGGATTGTACAATTTATACCGATTAGCCTATATAAAGGGGCATTATGTAGTTTCTTTAGATGAAAATTTGGCTTCAGAGTGTTTATATTTACAATATTAATAAGGTAATAATACAAACTTAGACATAGTATTATGATGTGTCCATACAAACAAGCCATCCTCGAGGGGAATTAGCTCCCCAGAATATTGTTTAAAGCCAGAAAGGTCCTACTAACAAAAAATCAATAAAACTATGGATTTGTGTTGAGGACAGTTTGTTTATTCAGTCATGAAAATCAATGAGTGAAGATGTTGCTCTCCTCTTCGAATACCTTCCTCCAAACTACACAGTGCACTTTTAAAGCTGGGGTTGTTAATATCGGAGAAATCAGTAAAAGGAAGCTGAATTTGGAAAGTATTGATCTAATAAACTGCCACCAAAATGCAGCCGTCTGACAACAACAGCTGTCCCCAAACTCTCGCAGGCGAGCTAGGAGATGTAAATGGCTAGATCCCTTCGTTCCACAAGCTTTCTTGTTTTATTGTTGTCTAATACATAAACAAATGTTAAATCCCACAATCATATAAAAATAAGCAAAATAGCCGTGATGAACATACCTCAGTCCGGGAAAGATTCCTGGTCCAACAGTCCCTTCTCTCTCTTCTGGCAGTGTGTTATCAGAGTTGTAAAGGTCATCATTTTACAACACAGGGTTGTCAGTACCAGTAAGGGAGGGAACACAGGTGCACGGCATTCAACGAGCAAAGATATGAGGGGCAACGCATTTTTTTTTTTAAATTTCACTAAAGTCAAGGTGGACAGTACTTGATGCCACAACACCAACAAGTCCTTTGCATGTACAGATGGAAACAAGAAAAACCTCTACAAACATCTCATGAGAGTGCATCACATACATACAAGAGGAGAAGAAGCCCCGCCCACAGCAGTTCACATCCAGTCATTACTATTGTTCCACACAGAAACCACTCTACTACCCTTGATAAGATTTAATGATGTTGACTTTAAAAGAAAGTTAAGTCAAACACTACATTTCTAGCTTTTTAAATATTGGCTTTGGTTAGGTTTTAGTTGTATGTGAAAACTGAGCTCATCCAGTGGAGCTGATGTGTTAACAAGCTGTTTGGTTCTGCCACTTTTAAGCACAGACACAGTTTGTGTTAGCTCACAGAACTAACACAGAACAAATAATTCATTCATGTATTTAATTTTTTTTTTTGGACAGCAATCAGTTGTTGCTGGACAATCACGTTTTTTCAAAGGCTCATCTGTGGACAACCTCTTGCTCCTTTCAGGTACTGTGGTTTTTGCGAGTAGGTGCCTAATTCTCTGAATATTCCATAACTTACTGGATAAACGAGCTGGTATTCTCATCATTCATCTCATGAAAACCAAGCTTCACTTAAACACATTATATTTGTATTTGGTCACATTGTCTACTGTCTATTTTTGTTGAAAATTGGCTATTGGCTTGTTTGACAAGTAGGTACCCATCTACAGAGCATCAGTGATATTGGTGAAGTGAGATTTCTGCACAGTAGGGTTGGGCGGTAATACGATAATACAGTATCCCAGGGTGTCATGAAAAAATTGATCTACATTCTTCACTAAAGAGTCTTCACGATGTCTGGTGGTACAGTCATGGGTGCACAGTGTGAATGGGAGGGGGCTGAGCACACTGCCCTGGGGTGCTCCGGTGTTGTGTCCAATAATCAGTTGCGGTACTCAAGCTCAGTGTGTAAAGTTTTCCAATCAGTTTCATGAGTAAGAGAGCAGCATTTAGATGTAGCTGTTCTCACTGACTCAGTGCTTTTTGCTAACGATACGGGGTTAGCGACTCGTTCTTTGGCTCAGGGGCTGTGCACTGTGAGCCCAGTGCATCGTTGTCGTCACTAACCGTAACTACCTCATGTTCCATTCACATGTAAGAAAACACCAAGCATTACCATAATTAACACTGACAACAAAAATGGCCTTTGGCAGTCCTCATCACTGTCAAGCTAGTATGTCAGTATTGGGGAATTTTGGCTGCACTCCATCTGTTTGTGCGAACGCAGAATATCTCACAAGGTTATGCGTGGATTTGGTCATTCAGCAAAGACAGCTATTTCAATTTTCAAACCACAGTGGCCTTGCAGCAGTGCGCACAGCTTCTCATTAAAGGACATGTCACTTTCAAACAGATTTCCATAACAGCATTGAATTGTGTGTGCCTGTCAGCGTACAGAGAAAGAGGCAAACACAACGTCATCAGTTCAGGAGAGAAGTGAGTTCAAGAGAGTTCAGGTCAGACATTTTATGTTGATGCAGTGACTGAAGGGCCACTGTCTAAATACATATACTGCAAAACTGATCTCAAATTAACACTGGTGCCAGAACATCACCAAGCTAATCTTATATTGCATGTTGGCTTTAGTCCTGAATATTTGAAGTCAGCATTGTAAAAGGGATCTTTTCGAGTCTTTTTTTTATTTGGGTGTGATAGTGACAGCTGAAGAGAGACAGGCAAGGGGGTAGACAGCCAGTTGCGCAGTTGCATTGTGGGGAATGTAGGCACCAGGTATTAACAAAAAGAAGAATGAGTGGAGAAGAAAGACAGTATCTGTGGTTCTGCTGGATCAGGTTTTATTCTTCTTTCAAGCTGGCCATCATGAGTCCAGCAAAGTTATAGGAGTGCAGTGCTAAATCAGTGATCTACTGTTAACTTGACAAAATGTGTACTGGCGTATGCTAATAACATCAAGGTGTAGGTGTTAGGGGTCATTAATGATACAATACTATCATATACAGCATATATTGGTAGTGTATTAATGGAAGCATAGGCCGTATTCACACGGAGCCATCAAACGTTATGCTGTACATACGGCCTGATGTCCCTCCACATTTAGCTTCCGTTAGACAACAACTAAAGTTAGCATCAACTACTTCCACGCTAACTTTACTGTTTGATGGTATTACAAGATAGAAGTTCATAAGAACGTAATTGTAAAATATCAACGCACAACTTGGACACTCTCATTTAATCTTGGAAGTGAACTGCACCGAACGAAGATGTTAGCTAATAAGTGTTTGCGTGCTGATGTTAGCTTTTGCCTATAGTCAGGTTTTGCCTAACGTTAGCTAATAGGTGACCAGACATGTTGTTTTGCCTTGACTGAGCCTCTATGCCCCTACAGATTTTCACTCTCCATTATCTTTACAGTAGCTGATCACTCAGGAAGCTGTGAAATGGCATTGATTTGTCAGATTCCCTAAGTTTATGCGGCTTGCAACCTGGAACAAAGCAGCATCCAGTCATTTCAGCTTCCTACACTGAGCATGAGGTCAGAAGAAAAATGGTTGCCATGTGAATTTGGTGTATTGTGCTGTGCAGTGCGCTGCCTGTTCTGCAATATGTTGCCATGTATGTCTGTAACGGAAGAAAGAAAACACCTAAAAAAGCTCAAGATACCAGATACTAATAATAGTCTTGTTTGACAGAAGACATTCCTACAAAGCACAGCTGTATATGATAACATTAGTGAAGGCTGAATTCCATTTATCTGCGTTAGTTTCAGGTTCGCTCACTGTCTCATGACTCACTGGGACACTTGGATACGTGTGTGTTTTTGAGGATTGTGCTGACTCTGCTGTTCCGTCATCAGGTTAGTTTGGAGATTTCCAAAAGAATATCAGAGAACTTGAGGATGCATATAAATCTAAAGCTCACTGACATTTATCATAATTTTTTTTTTTTTTTTAAATTGATTTTTTACCACATTATTAGTAGTTGCTGAATCTTCAACTTAAACCAACAAAAGGAACCACTGCAGCATTATGGAGGGCTGAACCTGCCAGAATCAGAAATAAATGAGAAAATGTATAAGGGGCTCAATAAATACATTATCATGCCATTAACCCATTTGTACCGGATGCTGCGTGGCGCGGCGCTACATTCCATCTTCCGCCGGTTGCTGCATAACGCAGCTTTGAAGCTCCTGCCGGCTGCAGCGTAGCGTAACATTGTTAATTTGTCGTCATTTTCATGACGCATGTAGCATATAATCCACTGTCATTGTTTCAAATACAAATGAGGCGGGTCTTGTTGGGTTTTTTTAAACCACGTGAGCACCCAAATGTTGTGTGGTTGGTCGTTAAAGGTGCAATATGTAAGAATCAGCCACCTCTCTGAATTCACACTCCCAACTAATAGGGGCAGCATATCACCAGAGTAACCGCTAACTGCTGCTAACTGGAGTCTGTTTATACATCCACAGCTACTGTTAGCTTGTTAGCTCAGTTAGCAGTGCCGCTAACCGGACTACTGGGGGAATGTCCGTGTTTTTTTTGCTGCAAGCAGATTTAAGAGTGGTGTTGTTCTCATCTAGCCCAGCAGAGAGAGAATAAAGGAAGAAGGGATGAAGTCACTGCAGGTCTGAAGCATGCTGAGCTGCTCTGATCACAGTGTAAACAGGTCTGGGAAATAACTGGGCGGTGACGTGTCCAGGCACATCTGATCCAAGGTCATTATGTTTATGAGTATGTAGCCCAGTGACAATCACAGCAACAACCGACTACACCATTTGAAAAAAAAAAGCAGAGGCTGTTGGCAGTCCCAGAATCCAGACTGAGAGGCACTTTGTCAGTTCAGTAGAGTAATGCATTTAATGTAATTAAAAGTAGACAAATGTTAATGATAATTTGACTTCGTCTCATGGCCTTTTCTGTTTAAGCTACTTTGTTTTTCTTATTATTTCAAATATGCCACAATTTGGATCCCTTAAAGCTTCACTCTGGAGTTCTGCGGATGAAATTTTAATCAGAAGATAGAGATCTTCACTTACTGCTTGTTTTTCTGCCAAAACAAATTAAATAAACAAACTCTCTATGTTTTCATGACTGAATAAACAAACTGACCTTAAAGGACAACACAGTTTCACACTGTTTTACTTTGTTTATATGTGGCAGACCCTGCCGCCTCTCCAAATCACCAGATCAGTCTCATAAAAGGGTACAAAACTGTTCATAACTCTGATTTTAACTGGAGTTCTTGACAGTGTAGAGGTTGGCAACATTCACTCTTGTACAATATTAAATAAACAGCAAGAAGGTTCAAAAGTCTTTATTCAACACAAAGATGAAAGCACATAATCTAACTAACATGTACTATATACAGGTATGTGTGTGTGTGTGTGTGTGTGTGTGTGTGTGTGTGTGTGTGTGTGTGTGTGTGCGTGTGCGTGTGTGTCTGGTAGAACAAAGAAACAATGGTGGTCACTGATATCACATGTGGGTGTGATAGGCTCCAGGCTCAAGGAATGTGTGTGTGTGACGTGATGCCAGGTTAGAGAAGATGTTAGTTGCATGCAGAGACCCTGAGTCTATGTGAAGCAGCATTAGACTAATGTCAAATTAGCCGTGTGGCAAAGCAAGCTACCAATAACCTGACCCGAGGTCACAATAACACCAACAGTGAACAAACACATACATTGAACACATATGCATTACATCAACCAGAGTTTAAAGTCCTGTGCTTAGCCGTGCTATGCTATGCTATCTAAGCCCAGTTCAACGTTAGTTGAAGAATTTGCCCTCTCTTGTGGTTTGGAATGTAATTGGTAGCAAGAATCTCTTGATACTTCAGGCTGTTGATGTTGCCATCCACTCTGCAGATCTCTTGCACACCCCCATACTGGATGTAACCCCAAACCATGATTTTTCCTCCACCAAACTTGACTGTTTTCTGGGTGAATCTTGGGTCCATGTGGGTTCCAACAGGTCTTCTGCAGTATTTGCAGCGATTGGGATGCAGTTCAATGGATGATTCATCAGAAAAATCAACCTTCTGCCACTTTTCCACTGTCCATCCTCTCTGCAAGCTGTGGGCCTTGGCAAATGCAACACAATTCTTTTGTTGTCTTCTGTTTAATGCTGGTTGGTGAGCAGTAATTCGGCCATGGAGACCACTGTGTGACAGAATTCAACAAACTGTTCTTGTAGATACAGGGGTTTCTGGTGACCAGTTCCCATGTAGCTCTGCTACAGTTGAAAAAGGGCTGGCCCTGGACTGCCGAAGCAACAAACGGTCTTCTCGAACAGTTGTCTTGTGGGGTCTGCCTGACCTTGGCTTGTAATGAATGTCACCAGTTTCTTCAAATCTTTTTTTTATCCTCTCCACTTGACGTTTGGATACATTGAAGATATCTGCCACCTCAGCAGCAGACTTGGTCTTCAGGTTCTTGATGATCAGCACTTTGGTCTGTGGTTGAATCTTTGGCATGTTGTCAGAGGTCAGGTTGCACTTCACATGAAGGTCTGGTGTGCTGGGGTTCTTTTTATACACACCTGGGAATGTGTTTATTACAGTATTTGTCACAGGTGAAGCTCTAATCTATGATTGGTTGACTCGTTTAAAGACACGACAAGACTTTTGTCCAAGCAAAATCTGACCTTTCTGTCCTAATTAAATGATAAAACTCAATGAATGATACACAACTTTATTTTGGTATAACAAGCATAATCTAAAGGCCTTTGCCTTTCATATAAGCCATTTCTGATTCCAATTGATCAACTACAAGTCAAGTTATTATTTGTTGTTCCTACAACTTAGATAAGCGACAAGGCTTTTGTCAGGAACTGTATATACATACTCATCCCATTAAAAAAATATGATGGGTAAGGAATATAGGAACCACATCCCATTATACTGCCGTCCATTACAACACTACCACTTATTATGACTGCAGATATAAACATAAAGCTGAGTTTCTGAAACAAAAACTGGCTACGTTAAGCTTCATAGTGGAAGAATATGTTGCAGAGTTTCAGAAGATTAGCTTAGAATTAGGACAGAAAACAGCTACCCTCAATCTGTACAAAGGTAACAAAATTCACTACCATTCCGTCTAAAGCTAACAAATACAATTCATATGCCAAAATTAGCTTGTATATACAGTTTTTTGAATATGCCAAAAAGGAGGTTGACTCCTTTCCCATTGCCATGAGAGTCTCCTGTCTTCTCATTTGTCGGTTATAAGTTCCTTACCATGAACATACCAGAAACACAGTAGAAATCAGACGACTTCCAGAAACATTAAGCATGTGTAAAAAGTCTTAGTCAATAACATCTGAATTAGACACATCCTACTGGCAAGGCTCAGGTACTGTCAATGAAGCCACTGACCATGTAATGTTTAAACATCTTTTACTTCAATCCCTATTTCAAACTCAGCGCTGACTCAAGTGCTGCTTGATGTATAAGTATTAAGAAGTACAACATCGAGCCAACAAAGGGAGCAAAAATTAATACGTCCAATTGCACAAGCTAAACTAACTGTGTCCCTGCTTCAGTCAAACTTATTTATTCTGGAGATAGGTTGTCGGTTACATGTCGTTTCATCTTTGGAAGATAATTGCAGCCAAATATGAAATGAAACAAGAACACATTAGGCTAATGTCTAAAGATAACAAGTCAACAATGTAAGAATAAGTTCCACATTTGGACACAAAACCTCATCGGTGACGTTCCTGTATTTGACCCATTCATCCATCAGGACCTGCTTCCTGTGTGGGCTTTCTCACTTTTTGGTCAGTTGTAAAGATTGTCCCGGAGCACTAATAGTGATGTTGTAGGAACACCGACATTGTGAGTGATTGGTCAGTTGCAATGATGGTTCGGGAGCAAAATTAATTATGATTTTGGAGGAAAACTGAACATATGAAGTTCCTTGAACCTTGGAGTCAAACTAGGAGGGCACAGGCTCTCCCAGAGGGAGTCAGTTAGCAGCAGGATTAGTGTCCTCAAATCTCAGCTAACTGTTACTACAACCACACATGAATTACATAGATATGGCGAGTGGTTTGCTGTATACCCACTCCAAAAACATGGGGCATTGCGTTCAGCACTGGTTATTTGTAATACCTGATCTCTCTCAACAATGCCCATCTTAAAATAGATTTGATTGGTAAACATGACACTTAAGTAATTTGGTCCCAGTCTCAAGCATATCCCAAGTCATTTGTGACTTGTCATTTGACTTGTCAAGTCAAATGACAAGTCATCAATACAGTGACACCAGTTGACTAAAGTCCAAGTCACAATGACTCAAGTCCACATCTCTACTTGGTAGAAACACAGATCCTGTCCCACACATCTAGCCGCCCTTTTGAGGGCATATGTAGGACATGATAACATTGATCATGTTCTTAATGATGGGAGGTTTTGGGTGGAGGTCGTGGGGCAGGTGGTGGGCCAGTGTCATCTCCCAGGCATTCACAAAATGTACATTCAGTCCTTTGAACATGGCTCTGAGCACCTTGTTAGCCTGGTACGAGTGCCAGTCGCTGTTGGTCAGCGCCACATGGAAGGCCATTCCTTTGGGGTTCCCAGTCCGGATGATAACCAGCGTGTCTGGAGCCCTGTCCAGCAGCCGCACCACCGCCCTTCGGATGTTCCGCACCCGACGGATGTAGATCTCCATGGGGAAAGTGCCGAAATGAGCCCAGACGCAAAAAATGACAACAGTGTTGGAACCTCCAGTTATACCATCGAGTTCATTGGCCGTGTAACGCAGCTCACTGGTTGGGACAGGGGCAATGCGGATAGGAGGACCGTGGAAGCGGTACTTCAACAAGATGTTGTTTGTATAATCCAAGCATATGAAAGGTCCAGTTTTCCTCAGGTTGTGCAGATCAAACTCCTTAAGATCTAAAAGTATTAGAGAGGGAACAGATTAGGCTGCAGTGTGAACAAAATTAAACTGTAACCAGAAATCCCCGTGGATCACCTACTTGGTAGTCCAGCGTTGAGGTATTCAAAAAACTGCCTCACGGTGGAGTCTCCAAACATGTAGACGACCTTGCCTTTCAGACACTGAGTGATTGTGACAGTGTTGAACTGGTGAACTGTTGATCCACCTAGTGCATGCCACACACCCTGGTAATAATAGCCAGCAGGTCCAGACTTCACAATGCTGCTCTCTACATTTGGTTGACCTGAGAATAAGTCAAAGAGTAACAGAGGGGTTATTTTACTTTATTATTATTGTTAACAAATTAAATGAGAAGACCTGAACCAAGGTCTCTCCTTGACTTGTCTCTGGCGCCCAGATGGGTCAGGGAGAGTTAGGTTAAGTGATTACTATTGAAGATGATAATTTGACTAATGTGTCACAAAAATATTTGTTTTGAAAGGCTGTGGTTTCTAACATAACTCAAATGGAAGTACATTAGTTGGACTATTTTCAACAGCAGATTATGCACATTTGGTGTCATCAGACCAGGTGTATGTGGAACTGTATGTAAATAAACACCAAGCACCAATGGTTATTGTGATTAAGAAACACGTCACTCGGTGTAACAGGGCGGCCCACTGATTAGTTTTTTTCAGCGTTTTTGAACAACAGTGGAGTTTCATGATAGAGCAATACATATTTCAGGCTTTGGCCTCACAGGCGATTATTGTTAGTAGAATCAATTTTCATGGGACTTGATGGCAATATGGAAAATATAGAATATCATCAGCCCAATCCTTTAAAGCAATGTTCTTTCCACAATGCATGAAGATCAAATTCAATATTTATAAACCTTAATAGTGTAAATATTTTGTATTTACTCTAGTGTAATATTTGGCATGATGTGAAGTTTATGTAACGTTGAACTTTTAAATTCGAAGATGCTGACCATATTATCGTCACCATATTGCTGCTGTTTACATTTGCCCGGATGAAAATATAAGAAATGAACTGCAGAATTATTTCCTGATTTTGTCCGTTTTCATGTATATAAATAACTGCACATATGGTCTGTGTTTGTTTAGCACGAGGGAACGACAAGCTTTCATTTCATTATACAACCCTGTGTTGTATAATGCATCCTTAGAAACTAGATAGACTGGGAACAGATGGTGTCATGTTCATGAACTTTTACCCTCACGCTCCATGCTCCCAGTACTCTTCTCAAAGTGACGTAAATATATCTCTCAACAGGACAGCGCTACCCAGAAGAAAGTGATGAGTTGTCTACAATTGTTTAATGCCTTTTTTTACTTTCAAAGACAGTCACATATTCAGTTTTGAACTATTATCATGGACGGTGGTGACAGTAGTAAAGAATGATGCTTTACCTTCCTTTTTTGGCAACACAGTGATGTTGGCAGGTCCCGAAGCCTGAATGGAGACTTTCATATTGACACGACTGAAAGAAAGAATAGATAAAACAACATTTCTTACACACACTACAACATAAACAACATAAATACAAGGAAGGACGACAAACATTTTTAGGTAATTTTAAAAAGTTAAAGATTAAAACCACAACAATCAAGTGGGAAACAACTACTTGAAAGTTATTTTAAAGTCACACAAAACATTTTCATATAAACAATGGTTCCAATGACTATGAAATACCAATGTGTGGCTTGCAGTGATGAACCCAAAGATGATTATCACCTGACTCTTCAGTTGCTCTCAGCTCTACTGAGTCTCATCACTGTCATCAAGATTTTATTACACAGCAGGCAGCTGTGACCCATCACACAAAGAAGTATTGCTAGAAATGCGCCACCAATAAAGCCATTATTTGTTTAATAATTTTTCCAAATTTTTTCAGTGTGTTCATGTGCTCCTCTCTTGCGACACGCTTTTTTCAGTGTTTTTTTAAAGAATGCTGAGATCAAATTAATTTTTACACTAAATGTTGATGAAGGATCTCAGTCATCCAAGTCATGGTAACTCTAAGGTCTGTATTGTAGGCAACTGGACTTGTTTCAGTTTCTTCTCATCCAAGAAGCTTCTTCAGTTCTAACTAACTGGAGGGGAGTTTGCAGGCTTTTAAACTCTGTGTGGGAGTGTCCTTACAGAGTCATTAAGGACACGAGTGAACTCTGAGTTTCAGAGTCGTTAGGATCCAGTTGCCTACGATACAGCACCAAGATTCAAGATTAAATTGACAATAAAACGTATCTATTCACAGCAAATACTTTCCAGTGTTCTTAATGAAAGTCAACCAGTGTGACTTACACTGATTCATTTGATCTGTATTATCTTTGAATAAACTTTCAACATATTCAGATTCAATCTTTACTGCCTATAGTCAAGAACTTCTGAAATTTCTCACCAAGGAGATACATGGAAAAACTTAAGGTTACACAAGATTCCAGTCGTATCTCTTCGCTCACTTACCCTTGAAATAGCTTCTCCTCCTTGGCCTTGAGGTCTCGCTTGATTCCTCCCATGCTGTGGGTGATCCGAGCCTTACAGCTCAGATTTTGTGGCTTGTAGCAGAACCAGGGCTCTCCTGTACGGACGTCCGTGTAGTTGCACAGAGGCTGCTGGGTCGGACGCAAACAGACGTTACAGACAGTCGTTTGGGAGAGGTTGCCTGTGCGAAAGATGCTCCTGAAGTAAACCCTGTCTGGCTGTTCGACGTTCAACCTTTGCAGCACAGTGACAGCCTCACTTGGATGAACCAGTGTCACCTGAAAAAAATGTCAAAGCCCGGTCCTGTTCAGTCTCATCAGTAAATAAAGTGAGTACTACTAAATACTTAAGCTGCACACTTTGTGTCAAATCTAAAGCAAACTGATCTTCAGTACTTCAAATACTGTATAGTATATCCCCAATGCACACGGATAGCCTCACGGATAATACTTTTATGGTGTGTTCCCACTAAAAGACGAATACATTTTTTCGCTGGTGTAGATTTCATACAAAGTCGATACAATTCATGTCTATTTGTGAAATACTTATAGTTGTATTCTTGTATTCTCACCAGATAAAATGTTCTGTCTCTTCCTGCACTGTATATTATTTTTATCCTTGTTATTTCTGTATATTCTTTTCTTTAATTGTGCAAAATAAATCACTCTGGAGGAGAGAGGTAGAGTCAGACCTTATGGAGGAATAAACACCTGAAGTCACATCAGATCCTGCTCTAATCCAGAGCCGTTTACCAGTTCAGATATCACTTTTTAACTTTTGGGATGAAAAAGTGGATTCATCACTCCAGTTTATGGACCTGATTTTACTGTGATGACTGCCGACTAAACATACAGAGGAGAGGGGGAAAAGGAAAAGAAACAACTCTCTGTCTCCGGTGAGTGCTGAGTTCATTGAGAGGCTCAACTGAATTCAAACACAGACAAAAGAACGCACACCCTTGGCGTGTACCATTGCTCACTAGTTTATCGCTAATGTACAGTGCACAGCTTTTGCACACCTTAAGATCTACCAGTGCGTAGGAGACACCGATGGCCCACAAGATCAGGAGAAAGTTAATATATCAATCAGTGCCTGCATGTTCACAATAGAAGTATTATAACAGTAAAAATGTGATACAAAAGTACGTTAGCGCTCAGTGTTTCTTCAAGCACCTGTCCTAGAACAAAAAGGACATGAAATTAGGAAAAAAAAGAAATATATGATGTTACTGTGAATGATGTATGGACTTTTTCTATTATGAGTTTTAATAAAAAAAATGGTTTTCATCCAGTGGCGTAGTTTGTTGGTCCAAGTGTGTTTGTTGGGATTTTGAGGGATCCCTGTCTACAGTGTGGCCTGATTGGTCCACACGAGTCTACAACCTTAACTACTCTACTACTTAAGACAGCCTCTCCCATTGTCTTGTAAGATAACCTGATGAAGGTCTAAGTACCGAAATGTTGTTGGCGTTAAACTCAATTGCAAGTGAAGTGGACAGTGTGCAGGAGTTTTTTGAACAGTAAATTATCCTGACTGGGGTGAATAAAAACATAAAAATGATCTTTGCATGATCACACCATTACAGAGAAGGCTAACGTTAAACCCTGTCCGAGAAATTATGTGCACCATACACATTGGCCAAAAAGGATTATGTGAAGACATAATAACAGCTTGATATTACCTTTCTTTCATACTTACGGAAATAAAGAAATAGCCACAATTTTGTAATAAGTTTGTTCCAGTGTTATGTCTTCAACATGGGTCATCAATTGGTGAAAATGCTGATTGTTTGCCTTGGACATCTTGCTTTTGCCTCAGTATTTCAGCACAGCATGAAGCCATGACGTGCATATTTAAGACACATTTTTTTTGAGGGGGATTTCTTGTTTTAAACAAGTCGGTTAGCAACAACCAGAAGTCATCCTGAGGCAGCATTGTCACCCAACTCACAGACCTAACATTAGCTCAATTAGCTATCTAGCTAATTCAGTAATTCAGGTGAGTGGGGCTTAGCACACAGTCAATTAGAAGATAGATTAAAAACAGCTGCAGGACAATCACATGTAACATAACAGTGTTAAGAATCACCTGGACCTGTGCGCTTCCTTCCCATAGTAAAGAGAAAACAGCAGTGTATGTGCCATTGTGATGATCCACCACTTTCCCAGCAACACCTGCTACTAGGCTCGGGTTGTGCAGCCGAGCAAGTAAGAAGTCTCCCCCAGTCTTCTTTGGACGTCCTTTAAAATCACACATTTTTATTGTGACCTCCAGCTGGTCCCCTATCTGCCACTGTCGTCCTTCCTTCCCTGGGAGAATGGTGAAGGTGCTGTTGGCAGGATCACTGGTCTCCTCCAGGGAAAGAGGAGATGGCAAAAGTGGAGTTTCAGGCCAAGCAGTGGATTCTAGTAGAAGGCGTTCCTCCTCAGCATCCTCAGGGGATAGTGGCTCGAAGGTGCAGAAGCCATGGTGCCTGTGAAGGTCTGTGGCAGGTTTTGGGAGGCTAGTGGTAGAGTTCACTTTATACCAAACCTGGCAAGAGTCAGGAGACATGGCACATGTTAAATAAAACAAAAAGACAAGAAGGAAGATTCTTGGTGCTGCAAAGCATAAAATGACTACTTTTGGTTTTTGATAAATCAATCTCTTAGCTGCTAGTGACAAGAATGTTTGCCTTTGCCTACTTTTCCTCAGACACTCATTCTGTTCTAACACTGACCAATAGAAGAAATGCAGGATTTGGCAAATCCAGAGTTTTTCTTTTGCATGTGCTTCAAAGTCTTTGGGATACTGATATGAATGAATGAATGAATGATATGATGACAATGACATGCCATTTTCATGGTTGAAAGATGCATTTAGTTTTGCTACATACACATTGGATTGAACCACACTGAATGTACAAATCATCAGGGACTACTTTCACAAACTCCATAATGACATAACGGTAAAACCCATTATACTTTAGCTTTGAACTGAACAAAGTATTTAATTATTACTGTAACGCACACCAACATTTGTTTAGATACAGAGTATCTGCTAATATTCCAGCTCAGTTAGTACCAGCAGCTGCAACTCAAAGCTTGACAGCTAACTCCACAGTCCGAGGAACAAGAGGCAAGTAAGCACCAAGCTGCTACCCTTGCAAAGGAAAGGAGCAACCAATTTCCTCCATCCACCTTCTTTCATCGGACATTGCACGTTTTCATTGTTTGTGTCAAATAAAAGACTTTTGAACCTACAGGCTGTCTATTTAATGCAAAAGTTATTGTTGCCAACCTCTACTCTTCCAAGGACTCCAAGGTAATCTTATGTAAATTGGATCAAATTAAAATGTTATTAAAAAGTTATCCCTGATAATCAATTATTATTGATAGCCATATTTAACCCAAATTCCCTATACATTTTGCATAAAAGCACAACAAACCTTGTATATTTGACTCAAACTGCATTCATAATTATATGCAAATATTTGCATATAAAAACATTTCAAACAGGATCTAACTCTTCATGTGGTCCCACTAAAACCAAGCTCTCACCTCCAGGGTCTCGATGTTATGCAGCACAAAGATAAAGACAGCCATAGTCAGAAAGAGGAAGATGGCGGTGTAGTTGACCTCCGCTTTTAGACAAGCTCTGACCTTCATGATCAGTTATCACTCTTCGTCTCTGTCTGCAGCGTAGCACTGAGACCAGTTCGTCTGGTGCTGGATTGGAAAATAGAAACAAAGTGAATCCATTGTTATGCTCAGAATACGAATTTTATTTGCAAAAAACTTGAACCCAATTGTGAAATGCTCTCTATACAAATGTGTTTTTTACATTTGCTGAATTCCCCAAATAAATTCTTTTGAACATTAACTGCGTCCTCTGCATTTTGCCTGGTTGCAATAGTTGGGACATCTTTATTATAAAGTGGCAACATGTCTGACTTGTGAGATGTGTGTGTAGAACACTGATGGAAACCACAAAGAAAACTTTGTCCCTTCTCACTGGGGTCTCTGTCTCTGAAGGGGGGTGGCCCATGCTATGCACGCCGCTGTAAACTGGTTCCACTGAACGTGTCCCTGAGTGGAGACAGAGAAGCTCCTCTTCTCCCAGCGGTGCGTCAAATGGCCTTCTTCTTCCTCCTCATCCCCTGAGTGGATGGAGGGGTCGCTAACCATCCTTGGGGGTGGTCTGGATTGCGGGACTTCTCACCCATGGAGTCTTTACCTGTGGAGCTCTGGGGGCGGTCTGCAGTGCAGGCTTGCTCAGTAGAGCTTTGGAGATCCTGAAGCCGGGCGTGGGGTGTGTCACCACCTGTGCAAATGTCTGCTGGGGGAGTCCCTCAGTGTTCAGCGGAGCCTTTCTGGGCAGTCATAGCCACATCACTTCTGCATTGAGGCTAAGCCAAAGAGACCTTGTGGAACAGCATCCAGGAGATCCTCTTTATCTCTCGTGGGTGAGGTTGGTGAGGTTTAACGACCTGGCTCTCTCTTGTAGCACCATCAAGCCTATTGATTATACTTGGCCTGGACAGCAACTTTACAGATGTGAAGGCAAGGTCAGTGACTATGCAGATCTCTTCCCACAGCTTCGTGTCTGGCTTCTCTGTCATTTCTTCCTCCATTTCTGCCTGAGGAGCGAGGGTGCATTCAGGGCTTGGACAGTGAGGACCATGTAGCATCCAGCTCATTTAGGAGTTCTGGGAAGATGGGAAGCAGCTGTTTCCCTGTCTTCTTTATGTTGGGTAGCATCTTTCCATCAAAACAAGAGTGGTTGTCTCAGCTTGCACAGCGAGCCATGGGAAGTTCAGCTTTGCAGCTGCACGTTAACACACCTCCTGCATCCTCTGTGATAGTGGCCGTCAGTATTTGTGGCAAAGCTAATTAGCCTGTTGTTAACCAAGTCATGTAAACAGCTAGAGCTACAGCTATGTACCATTAGCTTTATATGTGTACCTTACCTTTGAAGCAGGGAGGTGAATACGGTATAACGCTCAGTATTGCTAATGCTTGGCCAGTGGGTTTAGGAAAAAATATTTATTTTTTTCTCGGGAAACAGTGATGTGGCTATGTGTTAACGTTGGCCTTGGGAAAGTATTGCTAGTCTGTGGGCTAATGTTTAACTGACTTAGGCATTGCTACCTAGCCTGTGGGGAGTATGGCTACTTTCTCTAGCTCTTTGGCTGGAACTATAAAAGCGGTTGCTGGGGAAGCCTTTTGTCTGCACATCTTAAAGACAAAGATTGTATTGTGAGCAACACAATACACATTTTTAGCTTAGCTCATTGTTTAAGCAATTAATACATTTTAATAGGCACATTTAACCCCATGTCCCTCTGCACTAGGTGAAACTGCATGGTCTACACAGCACCCATCAGCAAAATCAAGACCTGACAAAGAATAATAAGTATGGTGAAAAATATTCAATAAATATGGTAAATATATCCATACCAATGTGCAAAACAATGTGTTAAAATGTATTGTGCAAATCTCCAATAATAATAATAATAATGTTGCTCCTCTTAAAGTGTCTGTGCAATTATTAAAGTGCATAGTCACACCCAATCCAAAGTGCGTGGTGCCATGTGTGCAAAGCCAGGTGACGATGTGCTCTTCGTCACATGGGTCTCTAATTAAGGTGGAAAAGAGTTATCACACACACACACACACACACACACACACACACACACAATACCCCTACGAAAACACCCAAATCACTGCTGTAAGAGATAATGACAGGGTTAGATGTAAAGTCTAAGACTTTTTTAGAAGACTTATTATTAAGAACTTATTTGAAGCTAAACAGACTATACACAATAATTAACAGGCAGAAGATTGGATTTTGCTTAGCTGAGCCTGTTCTACACCCTGCTTGTAAATGTGGAACAGTATAAAGAATCTCTGTAGTAGCTGAGTTATTACTCGACAGATCTGGGCTATTCACAGTGTTCTCCTTCCTTTCATGATAGACATTTTTCACAATTTAAGCTTATGGAAAAAGTAATTTTGGGCCCCAGTGCATCACAAGAAGTTGTAATAACATGGTTTGGCCACTGCAAGAAGTTGGCTTCAAAGCCTACCGTTCTTGCTGGGGGCTTGATCCTCCACAGGGCCTAACCGACGGCAGGGTGGCGCTGCTATATTTAAAACAAAATTGCCTACTTATGCTACTGAAACAACTGAAATTCCTAAGGCCCTGCTCAGTTTCCTAAGTCCTACTGCAGACAATAAACCACAGACTGCTCCAGTGCGGTTTGCTCCGTCATCCAGTAACCCCCAACGGCTGCGTTTTGAGACAACTGGAGTTGCAAGACCAAGGAGTTCCCGTGATAAGTACACAGTCACGCGCGATCGCAGTCATAGGTATTTGTTATAAATACAACAACAACAAGTGTTCCGACCAAAGGACATGAAGAAGTGCTTGGATTTGTCTATTTTTTGTGATTTTGTGCTGGTGTCAACTATTTTTCATTGTGAAAATTAACTGGATGTTATGTTGTTGTATCGGTGTGTGACTTCCTGTCTGCTCTGTGCTGAATTCGGCTGAATCGTTGTGCCGTGCTCCGGCATCAGGCAGAAATAGAAGCCTTGTGTAGCGGAGTCAGTGGAGCCGCTGCCATGGCAGAGCTGTGGCGGAGCCGTGACGGAGCAGACCTGTTGGATGAGCAGCTTGGTCACAGCATGCCTTGGGTCAAGGACTACAGGGTGGATCACATCGTCCAATGATCGGTGGGTGCCGGTTACCATGCTGACCAGGCAGGTTGTGGGCCTTCGCAGCTCCTCAGCGATGTCTTCACTTGTGACTGGATGCACTGGCCACTGGTCAGGTGGCAGGCGGAGGAACGGGGGTCCATGGATCCAATGTTTCCCACCTGAGAGATCCAGCAGGGATTTTCCCCGGGTTAGGTCGTCCGCTAGGTTCTCTGACATCTCCACATAGCGCCAGGCCTGGCTATCAGTCAGCTCTAGAATTTCGGCAATACGGGTTCCTGCAAACACCTTAAAGCGACAAGAGTCTGATTGGATGCAGGCAAGAACAGTTGTGGAGTCTGTCCACATAACCACTCTCGACTCCACTGTGAGCTCTCGGGTTAGCACGTTTGCAAGCTGTGTGCACGTGAGAGTTGGGAAGCTCTGTAGCCAGTTGTCCACATAGAAGTGGTTCTCGATGGACTCACAAACTGCATCCCCTGGGTGGGTGTGATCATGTACATGCCTCTGTAGTGTGTATATGGCGTAGCATGGGGAACAAGTAGTCCCGAAGGGAAGGACCTGCCACTCGTATACACTAGGTTGGGAGTCTCTCTGTAGATCATGCCAAAGAAAGCACAGCAGAGGTCGATCTTCAGGCAGCAACCTCATCTGGTGGAACATTCCCTTTATGTCACTGCTGACAGCAATGGAATGTTCCCTAAACCGCAGCAGGACACCCAGGAGAGATGCACCTAGGTTTGGGCCAGACAACAGTAGCTCGAGGTCTTATCCCTATAGGTGTAAGAACAATTGAACATGATACGATTTTTCCCGTTGTGTGTCACCAGGTGATGGGGAATAAACCACAACTCCTTGGAAGTCTTCACCTGCTCCTGACTAATTCTGGAGGCATAGCCTGCTTTCTTCAGCTTCATGATCTCTGCCTGATATGCCTGTGCCTTCACCGGATCTCTTCCAAGGCGCTTCTCCGTGCTGCGTAGGCTGGGAAGTACCGCTTCAGGCTGCGCTGTGAGTATAGGCATGTTACTCACCGTAACAGTGGGGTGGCGTATCTGAGGACTCCTTCCACCTCCACTCTCCTAGTCTTTGCCTCTAGAAGGTTCATGGCCTCTTGGTCTCTCCATGACCTAGTCACCAGCTTCTCATTTCTGTATGACAGGGTGTCCAGTTGCCAGAGCTTCTCTACCTGATTAAAGAGTTCAGCTGCAGGGGAGGTGGAGGACACGAACAGACACTGCTGTGGGCGGTTACACTGTTGGAGAGACTTGACTGGCCCTTGCAGTGTCCAGCCAAGCCTGGTCTTCATCACAGCTGGGCCCCCAGGTGGGCCGAGACGGACAGGTTCAATAGGTGTCACCAGGTGCGGACAGTCGGAACCTATCAAGAGGAGTGGATGAATGTCTGTAAACAGGTGCAGGGGGAGCGTCTTGAGGTGCTTATATCTGTGCTGAAGTCCCTTCACTGGGTAAGAGTGTTCAGCCAGACCTCGTCCGCCTGCAGTGAAGGCTCTCTCAATCGTGGCTGACCAGTCGGAGAGATTTTGAACGTCACTAATGAGCCATGTAGTGTTCTCACATCTTGCCGAACTGTTCTCAGAGTGAGGCTCTCTGGAGTTCCCTGAAGCTGCAGCCTCTGGACGGCCTCCTGGAGGAGGATCGTCCTCTCTGAGCCATCATCTAAGATTGCGTACGTCTCCAGAGTGTGGTCGTCGTTACACAGTAGCATCTTACTGACCTTCAAAAGGACCTTATTGCAGTCGACACGCCGATCCAGGTACAAAACATCTGTCACTGACTTCAACTCTGCACCAGTGCCGTTCCCTCTAGTGCACTCATTCTTGCCAGGCCAGAGATTCACCTCATGCAGGGCCTCGAGATGCTTCCCCTTGCACGTCTTGCATAGGACTCTCAACCTACACTGGGCGGCCTGATGGTGCTGTCCACAACGCCAGCAGCGATTATTGGACTTCACCAAGGTCGTCTTCTGCTCCTTGGTTAATTGCTTGAAGTTCAAGCACTGGTCCAGGAAGTGTTGCGTATTGCTGCAGTAGGGGCAACAGGCTTTGGCCTTATACAGGGTCTCTTGGGGATCTGAGACTTCAGATCCCCAAGAGACCCTGTATAAGCCCACAGTGTCACAGTGTCACCAGCTTGGATAGTGGGCACCTCCATGAGCTCTGCAATCCTCTGTAGAGACAGCTGGTGGGGCTGACCGTAGTGTTTGGTCAAGGAAGCCATAGTGTCGGAGTAGGGGAATAAGGAGCTGCTATAGGAATCAGCTATCAGGAGAGCCTCTTCAAACTTGAGGTGGTCACAGAGCACTTGGTACTTGAACCTCTCTGTCGCATCAGCGGGAAGAATATTGTCAAGGGCAAGCTTCAGTCTGGAAAACTCTCTGGGGTCACCCCATGTGAACTTAGTTGTTCGGCAGTGGCACTGATGGGGTTAGCTGTTGGGGGGGTTGTGGGGGTGCGACTGACGGCTGCACACTATCATATAGTGGTCCTGATGTCATGGATGGGGCTGGTGACAGTTGTGCTTCCAGCTGCTGCAGACGTTCTCTAAGGTTCTCTACAATTTCAGCAGGTTGCCCTAGAGGTATAGACTGGAGTTTTGGTGGCTCATAATCGTCGTCAGGATAGGCTACTGGTGGGGGAGGCAGCGGCCAATCATCGTCTGCTAAATACCTGTCCTGTACTGCGGGCAGGCAGTGCAGCTCCATTGGTGGAGGCGGCGGTGCGGCCTGCAAGGGGGGTGGTGACATTGGCCGGCTGTCCTGGTCTCCTGGTTTCGGATGATGTGTTCCAGGTGGTGGATGCAGCATGGGGGGTTGTAACGGTGGGGGCCTGGTGCCCTCTCGCCTGGCAGGGGGGTGACTCTCTTGTGGATGGTCCAGCTGTGCAGGCTGTAAACTGGGAGGTGTTGCAACGCTCCTGTCCATCTGACGTCTCATATCCCTCACCATCAGCTGCAACCTCCTATTGTCCTCTTGTATTTGCTGCAACACATCCATCATTGCAGGTGGGCCCTGATATGGCCGTGGCATACTCACTGGTGCTGCGACTCCAATGTGACTGGGAGATGTCTCAATGAACTCAGCAGGATAATGAGTATGCTGGAGTGGGCGCTGGGTGAGGGTTGTCATCTCGGCAAATCCCTCTCTATTTCTGCTCCAGTCAGTCTCCTCTATCGCAGCGGAGGTGCGTGGTGGGTAGCTCACAGCCTGTGGGAGGGTGTACGGTACACACACCGTGTACCCTTCAGAATCTTCCATCCATCTTGGTTGACACGCTTGTCGGCGTGGACGTGCATCTTCACTTGGGGGAACATGAGCCATTTTCACTTTGTAATTACCTTATCCGGCTCGATGGACCATATGTGATGGAGGCTTAAAGGCTGTAGACTGGCTTCTCTGTTTTATAATCGTGAAGTGTGTGTCTGTTAGAAAACGGTCTATAAAGTTCCCCCAAGACTTAAATAAAGGATGAAGCAGGGAACAGTTGATCCCTTTTATGGCACTTTAATCCAGTGTAAACAGTGTACACTTACAGAAGGGTTGTGTGTGGTTAAGGGGTGTGTGTGTGGTTGTTTCTCTGGAAGCACACGGAAGCACCAACTCAAACTCAACTTCACCCACCTGCTATACACACATCTCACCGTCGTCAGTCTCTTCTCTCTCTCTCTCTCACAATCAGCGGCACTCTGCCTAGTGGCTGGATGCACTCAATCACCTGCTTTTTCATACAATCTTTAGAACAAACAGAAGATGTTTAACCGAGTTTAGTTTAGCTGAGTGCTGAGAGTCTACTCTCTGGTGCTCTGCCCTTCTGAAGCTGAGGACATACCAGCAGCTAGAGGAGGAAGCTAGTGACTGGACAATACCCTTAGGTCGATTCGGACTTTCCATCGGCAGGGGGGTGATTAGATAATGATTGAATTTTCATTTTCGAGGTGAACTCTTCCTTTAACCCCAGCCTCTCAAGTAGAGCTCCTCAGTTGCTGTCACTGAAATACAGATTGCTCACAGTGAAACTTCCCTAAATAAATAAAGGTTAACCCTTTATCAGGCACTCATTGAAATAAAAACATTTTCTAAAAGGTCCATAGCCTATATGTAAAGTATAAACACATATAAACTGAAAGGAACATTTTTTTAAAATTTGTTTTGTGAAACGTGAATAGCAGATATATACATATATAACAATGTAACAAAAATAAAAGATATGTATTGCATTTTATGTATATAAATATATATAACATAAATAACAAATATAATATGTATCAAAGTCCACTCCAGTCCAGTCTGGTCATTTATGCCGCATAGCAATGCAATTTTGGATGTCCGTGGAAGTTACCATATATGGTTCCTTGCCTGATAAAGGGTGAAAAGGATTTTTTTAAAATAAACATACTAAACTACAAGTACACAAACATAGGACTTTATTATGAGAGTCCCCTGTTTAGTCCTGTGTGTAATTTATCCATCTATGTGGTCTTATGGTCAACTTTTAACGATATAAATCTATTTTGTAGCATTCCCATTTAATCAGTCGGGTAAAGCAGTAATAATCCTTGGGATTTACAGAGCCTCAGTGGTACTGAATTGAGACTTTATTTTATGAATGCTTCATGTTTTGGTTCCACTCATACTCCCACGGGATCTTGACTGCAACACCACCAGCGACACGAGCCCAGAGAGGCTGACGGGATGGAGCGGAGGTGAGCTGCTGAGCGGAGCAGGTTTGAACAAACTCGATCCAAGCGCGGTGGGTGGAGTTTAAGGATGCTTTAGGTACGGGACAGGAGAAGTTGTCCCCCCTCACACGCCTGAAGCCATGCGTAATGTGAAGTGCGACGAGGATGCTCGAGTATGAGGCAGGAGCAGACATGCGACTGGTCCGTCAGATCAACAAAGGTATTAAGATCCAGGCCGGGGGAGAGAACATGGGCTGCAGCAAGGTCGGAGAAAACCAGGAGAACCAGGTCATCTGTTTGCAATGTCAAGACGAGGTGGTGCGGGTTTGCCCGGGGAGTCCGCGCAGTCCCCGCCGCGCGATCGCGACGCGCCTCTCCTCCGGATCCGCAGGTAAACGCATCCCATGCAGCATAGGAAGCGGTGCGGGGAATACATACAGTAACAAGAGTTTTCATTCACATCATCACTTGTGAGGTTGACGTTGACTTGTGTTGGTCTGTGGCAGATTATCATGTGTGGGGGCCACCAGAGTCCAAAGAAAAATTATTCATGACAGATTTCAAATGGACATACTGGGTGGAAGATTAATGTGTGAAAAATGTTTAGTACAGTATTAGTGGTTGTGAATACTTTTGAGGAGACAAGAAACATGGATTTGCTCTTAATGATCCTTGACAACCTCAAACTTGACACATCTTCAGTCTGTGTTTAGGACTATCAATTAAGTGATCAAGTTAACTACTGAATTAATCTCCATTGAGTAGTGCTCTTTATGTTTGATGAATCACCTTCAAGTGAAATGATTGCTGCTGCATCAGCCTGACTGGCTTCTAATGTGATAAACTGTGATGTGATTCTGCTACAGTCATTCAGGATCATTTCACTTTTGGATGCTGCTTTTAAACAAAGTTGAAATTAAAACTTATGAAGCAAGTATTGATTGTAGAATGACTTTGCACACATATCTGAAATGATGTTTAGCAATTTAAAGCTCCTCCTGGTGATAAATTATTGATGTCACTGGAAGCTGCTCAGATGCTATTATGTTTTGTCCATGTGCTGATGCTTCGGTAATAAACGATACTTGCAGCTTTCTCTCCAAACAAGGAAGCAATAGCAAGTGCTTACGCTGAAAAGCGTCCTAGTCAGTGATAAATGCCCACGCTGTGCTGCAGTTGCTCTCTTCGATGTGGCTGTAAGTGTTAGATTAGAGAGTAAGGGAGTGAGAGTTTTCTACAAAAGTTATTTAAATTGCTAAATGAGCAGAAGCATTTGTATTCATAGTTCTCAGTCTGATGCAATATGTCAGGTTCAGCGTACTGACTGCAGTGCCAAATAAACTCTTTTCCTCTGCTGAGAGAGATTGATGATTAACCTCTGACTATAAAACAGGGATAACGTTTGTAATAAAGTATTTTGAGCAGTTCATTGCTTTATATTATACAACTAGCCGCAGTATTGAGTAACAAAAGAGCCAGATACACCCTCCTTAACAGCGCCAGATTAAATGAAGAGATTACTTGAGGCAGACATTTTGTATTTTAAGAATATTTTAATGTTGAATTTGTTTGTAAATACATTTTTTAAATATTATTCAAAGTAAGCAGATCTTTTCTTCTCTGTCTGGGCCCACTAGTGGCATTAACGCCCTCGGCAGGTGCCTAGAATGCCTATGCCTAGATCCTCACCAAAACAACTCAAAAGGAAAGTGCATTTTGAACCAGATGGTCAGAAACTCAACTCTAAATGAATTGCCTTGTCTGCTGATAGTAGGACTAGAACTAACAATTCACTTTCATTATTGATTATTCGTCACATTATTACAATCAAGCGATTGAAGCGACATCTTCAGATTGCTTCTTTTGTCCAACCAGCAGTCTAAAACCCAAAGACTCTTCACTGGCTATCATTAATGACAAAGAAAGGCAGCAAATCCTCCCATTTAAGAAGCTGGAATCAACAAATCTTTGACATTTTTGCTAGAAAACTGACTAAAACAATCAGTCTATCATCAAAATAGTTGGCCATTCATTTTCTTTCAATCCATGATTAATTGACTTATTGCTGCATAACATTTATTAATGCTGCTTTATAGTTAACTTAGTGGTTATTAGAAGTTTGCAAAACCTTGTCGATCATTGTTTAGCTGATGAACAGAAAAATAATTCGCAAAAACTTTGATAATCAAGTAAACATTTAAGCAAAACTGCCTAAAGTTTTTTGATTGGGGCATCTTTAATATCAGAATTTGTTAGTTTTATTTTGTTTTGCGTCATCGTAACCTGAATATCCTTGGGTTTTGGACTATTGGTCTGACGAGCTAGATAGTCATGGAGTCAACAAGGAAATGCGATGGCCATCTTTGCAGCCTGAGTTATTATCTTGCTCTACCTTTTGCTAAAGCACTAAACAAAATCTATAAAATAAACTTGACCATTGTCTACCATCCTGCAGATTGTCAATACATGTAATTATGTGCCAGTAAAATTCAAGAACTACATGCGTCTGACCATTTCAGCCATATTCGACATGTAGCTGATACACTGACCGAACAGTCAGCAGAAAATGTAGTTACCCTGAGATGCAGTTGTTATGTTACAGCCCATTAATTAAAGGGTTATGGGATGTAAAGGCTGCACTTGAGATTTGCAGACAAGGATGAGTCCAGATCAGTGAGCAACAAACATTCTCCTGCTGAGTTTGAGGCATCATTCAGGTTTAGTGGAGGCTTTTCTTCCTGTAACTCTTCTGGGGTTATGGGCTCATTCTCATAACACTGCTAGGACTCTGCCACAGTGGGTGATTTCATTCCCTCTCTATATAAATTGGTAGACTAAAGCACTAAAGCTGCCAGACTCATGGATTTTATTTCCCTGAACTCTGCCAAGGTCACAGGTTTTTCCCCTCGTGTAGCTCGGTGTGTGGGGCAGGGCACTAACACTGCAGAATTAGGGGTTTCATTCCTGTAGTGCAGCAGGGTCATGGCTTTCCTCAAGCCCCCAGAAGCAGCAGCAGACTAAGTGGCTTAGTGGACATATATGGAATTGACTACATGAAAACTCTTTTGCCACACCCAACCACTACAACGGCTAAAACTGTACAGGTCAGCCTGTACTTAAAGTCAATGCCTTTGTTGCACTGTAAGTTGGATTGGATACCTGACACCATGCTGTACCTGACGTGTGATCTCTCCACCTGTCGTAGACCGTGAGCCCAGCAGTAGCAGCTACAATGTCTCTTCAGGAACCTTCTACAGCTGCGTCAGTCAGATCACCATTGGTAAGTTTGTTCAGGCCTGACGGAGCTGTTTTTAGTGTGCGAGAAAAATGCTTAGCATGTTCTGCTACTGTCTGATATGTGGATAGTACAATTTATACCGATTAGCCTATATAAAGGGGCATTATGTAGTTTCTTGAGAAGAAAATTTGACTTCAGAGTGTTTATATTAACAACATTGATAAAGTAATAATACAAACTTAGACATAGTATTATGATGTTTCCACACAAACAAGCCATCCTCGAGTGGAATAAGCTCCCCAGAATATTATTTAAAGCCAGAAAGGTCCTACTAACAAAACATTTATAAAACTATGGATTTGTGTTGAGGACAGTTTGTTTATTCAGTCATGAAAATCAATGAGTGAAGATGTTGCTCTTCTCTTAAAATACCTTCCTCCAAACTACATAGTGCACCTTTAAAGCTGGGGTTGTTAATATCAGAGAAATCAGTAAAAGGAAGCTAAATTTGTAAAGTATTGATCTGAAAACTGCCACCAAAATGCAGTTGCCTGACGACAACAGCTGTCCCGAAACTCTCGAAGGCGAGCTAGGAGATGTAAATGGCTAAATCCCTTCGTTCCACAAGCTTTCTTGTTTTATTGTTGTCTAATACATAAACAAGTGTTAAATCCCACAGTCATATAAAAACAAGCAAAATAGCCGTGATGAACATACCTCAGTCCGGAAAAGATTCCTGGTCCGACAGTCCCTTCTCTTTGTTCTGGGTGTGTGTTATCAGAGTTGTAAAGGCATATTCATTGTCATTTTACAACCCAGTGTTGTCAGTACCAGTAAGGGAGGGGACACAGATGCACGCCATATGACGAGCAAAAATATGAGGGGCAACGCAGTTTTTTTTAATTTCACTGAAGTCAATGTTGACAGTGCTTGATGCCACAAAACCAACAAGTCCTTTGCATATACACATGGAAACAAGAAAAACCTCTCCAAATGTCTCGTGAGAGTACATCATATAGAAGCGGAGAAGAAGCCCCGCCCACAGCAGTTCACAGCCAGTCATTACTATTGTTCCACACAGACTACCTTTTATAAGATTTAATGATGTTGACTTTAATAGAAGGTTTAGTCAAACACTACCTTCTAGCTTTGTAAATATTGGCTTTGGTTAGGTTTTAGTTTTATATGAAAACTGAGCTCTTCCAGTGGAGCTGATGTGTTAACATCTGGGTGAAGGTATTTTTTATTTATTTTAGGGCAACATGAGTCAGTCTGCTTTCTAAACTGTTTGGTTCTGCTGCTTTTAAGTACAGACACTGTTTGTATAAGCTCACAGAACTAACGCAGAACAAATAATTCATTGAAATACATTTATTTAATATTTGTTTTTGTGGACAGCAATCAGTTTTTGCTGGATGATTACTTTTTTTCAAAAGCTCATCTTTGGACAACCTCTTGCTCCTGTCAGGTACTGTGGTTTTTGTAGGTAGTAGGTACCTAATTCTGTGAATATTCCATCACTTATTGGATAAACGAGCTGGTATTCTCATCATTCATCTCATGAAAGCAAAGCTTCAGTTAAACACATTATATTTGTCTTTGGTTAAATTGTCTACTGTCAATTTTTGTTAAATATTGGCTATTGGCTTATTTGACAAGTAGGTACCCATCTACAGAGCATCAGTGATATTGGTGAAGTGAGATGTCTGCACAGTAGGGTTGGGCGGTAATACGATAATACAGTATCCCAGGGTGTCGCTTTCATAACTGTCATGAAAAAAAATGATCTACATTCTTCACTAAAGAGTCTTCACGATGTCTGGTGGTACAGTCATGGGTGCACAGTGTGAACGGGAGGGGGCTGAGCACACAGCCCTGGGGGCTCCGGTGTTGTGTCCAATAATCAGTTGCGGTACTCAAGCTCAGTGTGTAAAGTTTTCCCATCAGTTTCATGAGGAAGAGAGCAGCATTTAGATGTAGCTGTTCTCACTGACTCAGTGCTTTTTGCTAACGTTACGGGGTTAGCGACTCGTTCTTTGGCTCAGGGGTTGTGCACTGTGAGCCCAGTGCATCGTTGTCATCACTAACTACCTCATGTTCCATTCACATGTAAGAAAACACCAAGCATTACCATAATTAACACTGACAACAAAAATGGCCTTTGGTAGTACTCATCACTGTCAAGCTACTATGTCAGTATTGGGGAATTTTGGCTGCACTCCATCTGTTTGTGTGAACGCAGAATATCTCACAAGGTTATGCGCAGATTTAGTCAGTCAGCAAAGACAGCTATTTTTAATTTCCAAACCACAGTGGCTTTGCAGCAGTGCACATGGCTACTCATTAAAGGACATGTCACTTTCAAACAGATTTCCATAACAGCATTGAATTGTGTGTGCCTGTCAGCGTACAGAGAAAGAGGCAAACACCATCCATCCATCCATCCATCGTCATCCGCTTATCCGGGGTCGGGTCGCGGGGGCAGCAGCTTCAGCAGCGAGCCCCAGACTTCTCTTTCCCCGGCCACATCAGCTAACTCTGACTGGGGGATTCCCAGGCGCTCCCAGGCCAGAGAAGAGATATAATCCCTCCACCTGGTCCTGGGTCTACCCCTAGGTCTCCTCCCAGTTGGACGTGCCAGGAACACCTCCCTAGGCAGGCGCCCTGGTGGCATCCTCATCAGATGCCCGAACCACCTCAACTGGCTCCTTTCCACGCAAAGGAGCAGTGGCTCTACTCCGAGTCCCTCCCGGATGGCTGAGCTTCTCACCCTATCCCTAAGGGAGAACCCAGCCACCCTGCGGAGAAAACCCATTTCAGCCGCTTGTATCCGCGATCTCATTCTTTCGGTCATGACCCATCGCTCATGGCCATAGGTGAGGGTAGGGACGAAGATTGACCGGTAGATCGAGAGCTTTGCCTTCTGGCTCAGCTCCCTTTTCGTCACAACCGTGCGGTGAAGCGCATACAACACCGCACCCGCTGCTCCGACTCTCCGGTCAATCTCCCGCCCCATCATCCCCTCACTCGTGAACAAAACCCCGAGATACTTAAACTCCTTCACTTGGGGCAAGGACTCATTCCCCACCCTGAGTAGGCAATCCACCGGTTTCCTACTGAGAACCATGGCCTCCGATTTAGAGGTGCTGATCCTCATCCCTGCCGCTTCACACTCAGCTGCGAAACGATCCAGTGAGCACTGTAGATCTAAGGCCGATGATGCCATCAAGACCACGTCATCCGCAAAAAGCAATGATGCGATCTCCAGGCCACCGACCCGTAACCCCTCCACACCACGACTGCGCCTCGAAATCCTGTCCATATAAATCACAAACAGGATTGGAGACAAGGCACAGCCCTGGCGGAGGCCAACACCCACTTAGAACCGGTCCAACTTACTTCCGAGTATACGCACGCATCTCTCGCTATGAGAATATAGGGATTGGATGGCCCTGAGAAGGGACCCCCTCACCCCATACTCCCGCAGCACCTCCCACAGAACATCCCTTGGGACCCGGTCATACACCTTCTCCAGATCCACAAAGCACATGTGGACTGGGAGATTGTACTCCCAGGCCCCTTCCAGGATCCCTGCAAGAGTAAAGAGCCCGCCGTTGTTCCACGACCAGGACGGAATCCGCATTGTTCCTCTTCAATCTGAGGTTCGACAACTTTCCCAGGCAGGCTGAGTAGTGTGATACCTCTGTAATTGGCACACACCCTCTGGTCCCCCTTCTTAAAGATAGGGACCACCACACCTGTTTGCCACTCCTTCGGCACCGACCCCGACCCCCACGCAATGTTGAAGAGGCGTGTCAACCAAGACAGCCCCTCAACACCCAGAGCCTTCAGCATTTCTGGTGGTATCTCATCGATCCCTGGGGCCTTGCCACTGTGGAGTTGTTTGACTACCACAGTGACTTCACCCAGGGAAATCGGCAATGATACCCCATCATCCTCCAGCTCTGTCTCCGCTACAGAGGGTGGTTGAGTGGGATTCAGAAGGTCACCAAAGTACTCCTTCCACCGTCCTATGACCTCCCCAGTTGAAGTCAACAGGGTCCCATCCCCGCTGTACACAGCTTGGATGGTTCCCCGTTTCCCCCCTGAGGTGCCGGACGGTTTTCCAGAATCGCCTCGGCGCCGCCCGAAAGTCCTTCTCCATGGCCTCGCCAAACTCCTCCCACACCCGCTGCTTTGCCTCTGCCACAGCTGCGGCTGCTGCCCTTCGGGCCCTTCGCTGACCCCAAAACTGCGTCGGAGTCCCCTGGGACAACATGTCCCTAAAGGACTCCTTCTTCAGTCGGATGGCTTCCCTGACCACCGGTGTCCACCACGGTGTCCGAGGGTTGCCGCCCCTTGAGGCACCTAAGACCCTATGACCACAGGACACAGCTGTAGCTTCAACAATGGAAGCTTTGAACATCGACCATTCCGGTTCGATATCCCCAGCCTCCACAGGGATGCTAGAGAAGCTCCTTCGGAGGTGGGAGTTGAAGGCTTCACGGACGGGTGCTTCCCCCAGACGTTCCCAGTTTACCCGCACAACATGTTTGGGCTTACCAGGTCTGTCCAGGGGTTTCCCCGCCACCTAACCCAACTCACCACCAGGTGGTGATCAGTTGACAGCTCTGCCCCTCTCTTCACCCGAGTGTCCAGAACACACGGCCTCAGATCAGATGATACGATCACAAATTCTATCATTGATCTTTGGCCTAGGGTGCTCTGGTACCACGTACACTTATGAGCATCCTTGTGTTCGAACATGGTGTTCATTATAGACAAACTGTGGCTAGCACAGAAGTCTAACAATAAAGCACCACTTGGGTTCAGATCGGGGAGGCCGTTCCTCCCAATCATGTAGTATAGTTTGGATGAATGGATGGAGGAGGATGAGAAGAACCAAATGACAAAAAGGGAAAGATTTGTGGTAAATTAAGTGACAAATCTGGAACTTCTCTGTTCTTTATTATTAGATAATAATAAGATCAAAATGAAACAAGTCCGAGCTGAGTATTTTTATTATTATTATTTTTTAGAAACGTTATTTATTAATCATGAAAATAAATCACAAACCCCCTGTCAGCTGCCGAAGCCACATTTATAGACTAAAATGTCATGTTTTACCGAGAGGGCCGAGCCTATTCCCTTCGGTGTGACGTTCGGGAAATTCCGAGACCGCGATGAAACATTAACGTCAGCTCAGAGTTCGCTCATCTGGGACTAGAAAATCCTTTCTGTTGCTCGGTCATTATTATGGGTTGGATTATTTGCTGTAGTGGTAAACTACATTCCATTACACGTGACTGATTTTGTTTCAGTTATTAGTCAGACCCCACATGTATCTATGGAAACGCGACGCACATTCGCAAAAGCCTTTCAAATTTGAGAGCAAATTGTCAATCAACATGGATATATTTTGATTATACATTTTATTTGTGTTGGTATTAGTTGTATAATCGCAATATTACCCTCGAGGGTGTGCTTTAATGTCATTTGAGCACGCGCCTTCGTCCTGACCGCATCACTGTCATGCTCAAATGATGTTAAAGCACACCCTCTTGGGTAATATTGCTTATATATATTGGTAGTATATTAATGGAAGCATAGGCCATATTCACATGGAGCCATCAAACGTTGTGTTGCTGTGTTCCAAGTGACAGCTCATGTAAACATAGGGAATCTGACAAATGGCTATCGTTTCACCACTTCCTGATTGATCAGCAACTTAAAGACAATAGATAGTGAAAATGTTTAGTTGTTGTCTAACGGAAGCTAAATGTGGAGGGACATCAGGACATATGATGTTTACATGTATCTCTGTAACAGAAGAAAGAAAACACCTAAAAAAGCTCAAGATACCTTATACTAATAATAGTAGTCTTGTTTGATAGAAGACATTCCTACAAAGCACAGCTGTATATGATAACATTAGTGAAGGAATTCCATTTATCTGTCTTAGTTTCAGGCTCTTGGTATTGTTCATGTGCGCTCACTGTCTCATGACTCACTGGGACACTCGGATAGAACAGAACCTTTGTTGATGTTACCAGTAACTCCTGTGCTTTAATGACACATTTCTGTATAATAATGACTTCTGGGTCATGAGAAGAAAACTTAAAGAAGCAGATCACAGAAAAGTTAATTTGTAAATCACGATATCACAGCTGTGCCAGGTGTGAGTGGGTTAATGATGTGTTACTGTAACATTGTAGAGAACTGACTGCAGTACAGTGTAGTGCTGTATCATCTGCTTTCTGACAGTGTCGTGGAGGACTTAAATGTTGGATTTGCTAAGCAGTAAGAAAATGAAAGATTTCCCCTGACATGCAAGTTTGATTGTTTGTGTGTCGGGGGCTGGTGACAGGAAATAGTGCATTGTTGACGAAGCTGTCTGAAATAATTTTCCTGTTCGTCACAAAACTGCAACCTCCTGCCATTTTCAATAGTCAGAGCTTGCCTTCTGACATTTCTTTCGATGAATATCACAGCCTGGTTAGTGGGAGAGGCTGTACGGTAAGCTGGAGGCTTTGACAGTTGAGTCTTTGGGTTCAGCTCAGGCTATGCTGCAGCTGCAGCTGCATGCAGGTGTTCCTTTCTTCTCTCTGTGCTAAATAAAAAAATCTAATGAAGTGCTGTGGGAGAGCTCTGGACCGTTGAGACTCACCCTGTTGGTTTTACAAAGGTAAAGATCTATAGTCTCGGCCCGCACTCTGACATAAAAAAGAGTTAGTGATTTAAAAGCCTTGGCCTTTGTTTGAGCGGAAAACACTAGTCAGCATCACTGTAGGTTCTCAAAAGTTCTAATCGATGATAATCTTCCGTTTACTCCACCCTCCTGCATTGTTGTAGGAATTTACTGCAGCTGTGCAGCTGATAGACAGAGCTGATCTTCAGCCTGAGGCAGGGATTCAGTGAAGGATGACATGAGATGCAGCATGCTGGAACTCCTGATCACTGCTGCACAACTTCATAGAACTGAGCGCTCATCTCAGGTCATATTTTTATCCAGTGTATTTGATGTTTTGGCATCAGAGAAGATACATTTACAGCAAATATTCTGTTACATCCTTAGAAGTCATTCAGTTTATGTTTATGTCAGTGTGTGTTTCTGAGGATTGTGCTGACTCTGCTGTTCGGTCATCGGGTTAGTTTGGAGAATTCCAAAAGAATATCAGAGAACTTGAGGATGCATATAAATCTAAAGCTCACTGACATTTATCATAATTTTTTTTTTAAATTGATTTTTTACCACATTATTGGAAGTTGCTGAATCTTCAACTTAAACCAACAAAAGGAACCAGTGCAGCATTATGGAGGGCTGAACCTGCCAGAATCAGAAATAAATGAGAAAATGTATAAGGGGCTCAATAAATACATTATCATGCCATTAACCCATTTGTACCGGATGCTGCGTGGTGCAAGCGCTACATTCCATCTACCACCGGTTGCTGCGTAACACAGCTTTGAAGCTCCTGCCGGCTGCAGCGTAGCGCAACATTGTTGATTTGTCATCATTTTCATGATGCATGTAGCATATAATCCACTGTCATTAGTTTCAAATACACATGAGGTGGGTCTTGTTGAGTTTTTTTAAACCACGTGAGCACCCAAATGTTGTGTGGTTGGCTGACAATCACGTCAATCAATCAGACGTACTCGTTCACAAATTGCCTTATTGTCGTTCTTTACTCGTGTGTCACATTCTTCATCACAAATGCACTGGAAAAACAGGGAATAGTCAGCAGATCATAAAAAAAACCCACAGGAAACTGTGCTGTATGTGGATAACGATCATACGGAACAGACAGGGATCAGTCGGGTTAAAGAAGACCACCTCTCATCTGCAGTCTTACACACTGGAAATCGTGCTACTGAATAACTAAGAATGTACAACTTATTGTGCAGGCAGCTATGAAAAGTGTTGGTATGTATGTGTAGGTATAATAATGTTTATTATAATAACTGAAAGAGACAGCAGTCTGGAGAATACGCTTTCACTCTCATGTCTGTACATTAAAGGTGCAATATGTAAGAATCGGCCACCTCTCTGAATTCACACTCCCAACCAATAGGGGCAGCATATCACCAGAGTAACCGCTAACTGCTGCTAACTGGAGTCTGTTTATACATCCACAGCTACTGTTCAGCTTGTTAGCTCAGTTAGCGGTGCCGCTAACCGGACTACTGGGGAATGTCCGTGTTTTTTTGCTGCAAGCAGATTTAAGAGTGGTGTTGTTCTCATCTAGCCCAGCAGAGAGAGAATAAAGGAAGAAGGGATGAAGTCACTGCAGGTCTGAAGCATGCTGAGCTGCTCTGATCACAGTGTAAACAGGTCTGGGAAATAACTGAGGTGGCTGACGTGTCCAGGCACATCTGATCGCAAGGTCATTATGTTTATGAGTATGTAGCCCAGTGACAATCATAGCAACAACCGACTACACCATTTGAAAAAAAAGCAGAGGCTGTTGGCAGTCCCAGAATCCAGACTGAGAGGCACTTTGTCAATTCAGTAGAGTAATGCATTTAATGTAATTAAAAGTAGACAAATGTTAATGATAATTTGACTTCGTCTCATGGCCTTTTCTGTTTTAGCTACTTTGTTTTTCTTATTATTTCAAATATGCCACAATTTGGATCCCTTAAAGCTTCACTCTGTAGTTCTGGGAAAGAAATTTTAATCAGAAGATAGAGATCTTCACTTCCTGCTTGTTTTTCTGCCAAAACAAATTAAATAAACAAACTCTCTTTGTTTTCATGACTGAATAAACAAACTGACCTTAATGGACAACACAGTTTCACACTGTTTTACTTTGTTTATATGTGGCAGACCCTGCCACCTCTCCAAATCACCAAATCAGTCTCATAAAAAGGTACAAAACTGTTTATAATTCTGATTAATAATTAACTGAATAACTACAACCAAATGTAACATAACAGCTAGTAATGGTTGAAGGATTTTGGAGTTCTTGACAGTGTAGAGGTTGGCAACATTCACTCTTGTACAATATTAAATAAACAGCAAGAAGGTTCAAAAGTCTTTATTCAACACAAAGATGAAAGCACACAATCTAACTAACATGTACTATATACAGGTATGTGTGTGTGTGTGTGTGTGTGTGTGTGTGTGTGTGTGTGTGTGTGCGTGCGTGTGCTGTGCGTGCGTGTGTGTGTCTGGCAGAACAAAGAAACAATGGTGGTCACTGATATCACATGTGGGTGTGATAGGCTCCAGGCTCAAGGAATGTGTGTGTGTGACGTGATGCCAGGTTAGAGAAGATGGTTAGTTGCATGCAGAGACCCTGAGTCTATGTGAAGCAGCATTAGACTAATGTCAAATTAGCCGTGTAGCAAAGCAAACTACCAATAACCTGACCTGAGGTCACAATAACACCAACAGTGAACAAACACATACATTGAACACATATGCATTACATCAACCAGAGTTTAAAGTCCTGTGCTTAGCCGTGCTATGCTATGCTATGTAAGCCCAGTTCAACGTTAGCACCAAACCTCTGCCTGAAGACTGACAATTACTCATGAAATCATTTCAATTTAAAAAATGCTGAGTTGTTGAGCACCTCCTGCTGTCCAGAAACACGCCTGCATGCAGCTACAAGGCTCAGGAAAGTGCTGGGTAATATCTGATAACAGCTGGTTGGTTGTTTTAATGATGTTGACAGCCTCCACCACTAGAGGGCAACATTGCTGAGATGATTGCTGTGATACTTTTGACTGTCAAGGTTCATCTACCAGCATCACAAAGAGCCAGTTAAAAGGTCAGAGGTCACAGGGTACAGAAAGTAGATGCAACAAAACCTCTTAAGTCGATGTATGACAGAGAAGAAGTGCATTTTTTAATTTCGTCTCTCACTATGACATTTGAAAAATGTGTGTTTTCTACAGGGAGATTGTAAAAGTGTATATGATAAAGACAAGACAGAAATAACAGAAATCCAAGTTAAATTTAAGATATATTTGTCCTTCAGCAGGGTTTGACCTCGGGGGTCAAGTGGCCATTGCGTTCTCCCACTGGAAGAGTCCTTTCCCGCGAGCGGCCAGAATCTCCCCAGTCCGGACTGCATTCACTCTGAGGCCTCAGCCGTCCTGCCCAGCAGCGAGCATCTCCAGCCAGTGTCCTGCCAGTGTTGGGGCCCCCAGATGTCCAGGGCCGGCCCTGGTAGTGATCCTCAGAGCAGTACAGACTCCAGGACTGGTCTGTGTAGCCAAACCCACAGAGGTGAGAGCTCGCCCTCCGATGGATCTCCCTCACAGCAACGGTGACATCCACCCAGCGTCCTCGCCACTCCACCTCCTAGTAGTGGCATTGGGTGAGGCCCTGGTGACACAGCACCTGGGAAATGCATGTAAGCACAATGTAAGTTGAAGTAACAGAGGACATTATAACATTATTTTAACTCAGGGCTCCTCTGTGAAACAGGGCATCAACAGGAAAACAGATCAGAATAAATGTCCGTTTTAAGTCAATCCTGCCATCTGTTGGATGAATGACACTACAACAGGCCAATGCAAAAAGTGAGAAGGCTGAAAGATGCCATCATGCATATGACATTAACAATTACACAGAATCAAAACTGAATTATCTAACTGGGAATTTAAAGTGTAACACAGATACATTATTTGTATTAATCAGAATGATTTATTTGACTCAAACATGTTTTATTTATAAGGTGCTAAGACTTTAGTCAATCTAAAATGTACAAAAATGATCACCAAAACGTGAAGAAAGAAGTTTAGACTTTTTGAAATCTGTGTGGTGTGTCGCAGAGCTGAAGTTAACCTTAGATTTCCAAGGCTTTTTCGATGGCAGTCATTTGAAATCTGAACACAGATTTGGGGAGCCATTTTGTAGACACCCATTTCAAGTATCCAAGAAGAACATTGTCCTTTCTTTGCAAGTAGGAGTGATGGGCGTACACAGCTGCCCCTCTTGGATGGTTAAATGTACAAATCTAAAACATTTTCTCAAAGGGAATGTACCTTTACAGACAGCGGCGGTTGGTGGTACAGCAGCTGTGGCTCTGCCAGTCTGAGCGGCGACTGGCATCCTGCTGGTGACCATGAGGTTTTTATAAGAGGTCATCAGTTATAAGGAAGTTATTCCTTTTTAAAAAAGGGGGGGATATAAGAGACACCAAAAGCATTCACAGTAAGAATGCTGATCATTTGATTTACAGACATCCCTAAAATTCTTGCATTCTTCAGATTCCTTGTTTGAGGCTTGAACAGACATATACAGTAGATAGCATGGGAGGCAGTTAATGCTGGATGCTTAATCATGACTTGTAATTTTACTGTTATTTCTGATGTAGTAACACACACGTACTTTGTAAAGGTTAACAATCCACAGAGCGCATTTCTTTCATTATTCAACTCTTGGGTAGAAAATACGTATTAATTAAATGGTTGGCAGAAAACTTGTTTGGTCTCATGTTTTCTTTATTTCTATTGAAAAATGTATCATGTGATTCACATTGACTTCTTTAAATTTATATTACAGAATCATTTATGAAAAGAACCTCCATTTGATGATTATTCCAATTTGACGCAAAAATACAGAAAAGTGAAACAACTAAGAAAATACATTTCCTTACCTTCCATCAACACACAATCAAGCATGACCAAGTTAACATTTCACATAATATTAATGTCAACAACAGTATCAGTAGTCTTAATAACATGTAATTTAATGGTGTTGTGTCAATACAAATCCTGCAGCCTGATAGCCTGAAAGCTGTGTTAAAGAACGAGATAAGGGCACAGTGGATTGTGGGACACTGAGGGCTGCAAAGTATACATCAGGCACTCGGAAATCTGAAGGGTCCAGCCCCAGACTGAAGGCACGGACTATTTTTCAACTTTTGGGAGTTTGGTGATCCTCGCCTGCAACTAAAGTTCAGGAGAGGGACAGAAATTGATTTATTATCAAGTTTTAATTTGGTAAACACTTTAACTGACCTTTTACTGTGTTTAACACATCTTTTTTCATCAGTTGTTCTGGTATATCACCACTGAATCATTACAGTTCTAGTTCGTATCAATATATTAATTTCATACTTTTTATCAACATTGTACAATACCATAATTTGTTTTATTTGTTTTACCTTTGGACAAAGTCATGTATTTAGACATGTATATATATATATATATATAAATATACAGATATACATGTATATATACATACAGTATATACACATATACATACATACATATATATGTGTGTGTGTGCGTGTGTGTGTGTGTGTGTGTGTGTGTGTGTGTGTGCATACATCATACATCATATATACATACTCATCCCATTAAATAAATATGATGGGTAAGGAAATACAATTTATATGCCAAAATTAGCTTGTATATAAATTGTTTTGAATATGCCAAAAAGGAGATTGACTCCTTTCCCATTGCCATGAGAGTCTCCTGTCTTCTCATTTGTCGGTTTCAAGTTCCTTATCATGAACATACCAGAAAGACAGTAGAAATCAGACTACTTCCAGAAACATTAAACATGTGTAAAAAGTCTCAAGTCAATAACATCTGAATTAGACACATCCTACTGTTACTACAACCACACAGGAATTACATAGATATGGCGATTGGTTTGCTGTATACCCACTCCAAAAACACGGGGTATTGCGTTCAGCACTGGTTATTTGTAATACCTGATCTCTCTCAACAATGCCCGTCTTAAAATAGATTTGACTGGTAAACATGACACTCAAGTAATTTGGTCCCAGTTTCAAGCTTTGGTCCCAAGTCATTTTTTTTGTCAAATCAAATTGCAAGTCATCAATACAGTGACACCAGTTGACTAAAGTCCAAGTCACAATGACTCAAGTCCACATCTCTACTTGGTAGAAACACAGATCCTGTCCCACACATCTAGCTGCCCTTTTGAGGGCATATGTAGGACATGATAACATTGATCATGTTCTTAATGATAGGAGGTTTTGGGTGGAGGTCGTGGGGCAGCGGGTGGGCCAGAGTCATCTCCCAGGCATTCACAAAATGAACATTTAGTCCTTTGAACATGGCTCTGAGCACCTTGTTAGCCTGGTACGAGTGCCAGTCGCTGTTGGTCAGCGCCACATGGAAGGCCATTCCTTTGGGGTTCCCAGTCCGGATGATAACCAGCGTGTCTGGAGCCCTGTCCAGCAGCCGCACCACCGCCCTGCGGATGTTCTGCACTCGACGGATGTAGATCTCCATGGGGAAAGTGCCGAAATGAGCCCAGACGCAAAAAATGACAACAGTGTTGGAACCTCCAGTTATACCATCGAGTTCATTGGCCATGTAACGCAGCTCACTGGTTGGGATAGGGACAATGCGGATAGGAGGACCGTGGAAGCGGTACTTCAACAAGATGTTGTTTGTATAATCCAAGGATATGAAAGGTCCAGCATTCCTCTCATTGTGCAGGTCAAACTCCTTAAGATCTAAAAGTATTAGAGAAGGGACAGATTAGGCTGCAGTGTGAACAAAATTAAACTGTAACCAGAAATCCCTGTGGATCACCTACTTGGTAGTCCAGCGTTGAGGTATTCAAAAAACTGCCTCACGGTGGAGTCTCCAAACATGTAGACGACCTTGCCTTTCAGACACTGAGTGATTGCTTCATTGTTGAACTGGTAAACTGTTGATCCACCTAGTGCATGCCACACACCCTGGTAATAATAGCCAGCAGGTCCAGACTTCACAATGCTGCTCTCCACATTTGGTTGACCTGAGAATAAGTCAAAGAGTAACGGAGGGGTTATTTTACTTTATTATTATTGTGAACAAATCCAATGAGAAGACCTGAACCAAGGTCTCTCCTTGACTTGTCTCTGGCACCCAGATGGGTTAGGGAGAGTTAGGTTAAGTGATTACTATTGAAGATGTTAATTTGACTAATGTGTCACAAAAATATTTTTTTTTGAAAGGCTGTAGTTTCTAATGAAACTCAAATGGATGTACATTAGTTGGACTATATTAAACAGCAGATTAATACACATTTGGTGTCATCAGGCCAGGTGTATGTGGAACTGTATGTAAATAAACTCCAGTGCCGATGGTTATTGTGATTAAGAAACACATCACTCGGTGTAACATGGTGGCCCACTGATTAGTTTTTTTTCATCGTTTTTGAACAACAGTGGAGTTCCATGACAGAGCAATACATATTTCAGGCTTTGGCCTCACAGGCGATGATTGTTTTTCATGGGACTTGATGGCAACATGGAAAAATAGAATATTATCAGCCCAATCCTTTAAAGCAATGTTCTTTCCACAATGTTTGAGGATCAAACTCAATATTAATAGTGTAAATATTTAGTATTTTCTCTAGTGTTATATTTGACTCTGGCATGATGTGAAGTTTATGTAACCTTGAACTTTTTAATTCGACGATGCTGACCATATTATCATCACCATCTTGTTGCTGCTGTTTACATTTGCCCAGATGAAGATATAAGAAATGTACTACAGAGTTATTTCCTGATTTTATACGTGTTCATGTATATAAATAACTGTACAAATGGTCTATATTTGTGTAGCATGAGGGAACAACAAGCTTTAATTTCATTATACAACCCTGTGTTATATAATGCATCCTTAGAAACTAGATACACTGGGAACAGGTGGTGTCATGTTCATGAACTTTTACCCTTACGCTCCATGCTCCCAGTACTCTTCTCAAAGTGACCCGAATACATCTCTCAACAGGACAGTGCTACCCAGAAGAAAGTGATGAGTTGTTTACAATTGTTTAATGTCTTTTTTTTACTTTCAAAGACAGTCACATATTCAATTTTGAACTATTATCATGCTTTACCTTCCTTTTTTGGCAACACAGTGATGTTGGCAGGTCCTGAAGCCCGAATGGAGACTTTCATATTGACACGACTGAAGGAAAGTATAGATAATACAACAATTCTTACACATACACACAACAACATAGACAACATCAATACAAGGAAGGACAACAAACATTTTGAGATAATTTTAAAAAGTTAAATATTAAAACCACAACAATCAAGTGGGAAACAACTACTTGAAAGTTCTTTCAAAATCACATAAACAATGGTTCCAATGGCTTTGTAATACCAATGCGTGGCTTGCAGTAATGAACCCACAGATGATTATCACCTGACTCTTCAGTTGCTCTCAGCTCTACATCACTGTCATCAAGATTTTATTACACAGCAGGCAGCTGTGACCCATCACACAAAGAAGCATTGCTAGAAATGCGTCACCAGTAAAGCCATTATTTGTCTAATAATTCTTTCTATTTTTTTCAGTGTGCTTGGCATGTGCTCCTCTCTTGCGACATGCTTTGACATTTTTCAGTGTTTTTTCTAAAGAATGCTCAAATTAAATTATTTCATACACTAAATGTTGATGAAGGTTCTCTGTCATCCAGGTCATGATAAATCTAGGTGACAGTTGTAGACAACTGGACTTTACTGGACATTTCACCTCTCATCCAAGAGGCTTCTTCAGTTCTAACTAACTGGAGGGGAGTTGCAGGCTTTTAAACTCTGTGTGGGAGTGTCCTTACAGAGTCGTTAAGGACACGAGTGAGCTCTGAGTTTCAGAGTCGTTCGGGTCCAGTTGCCTCCGATACAGCACCAAGATTCATACACTAAAGATCTCTTCAGGAGAGGTGCAGACCAAACTAGACTTGAAAGGAGATTAAATATCGGACTTTTGCCATCAACTCAACTTCAAGTGAATGCTTATGTTGTTTCATGTCTCTTTAACATGAAGAAATGCAATGATTAAAAATTAACAACAAAAATAGGCCACTGTCGGCTAACACTTTAGCATTTCAACTTTTTAAGAGAGAACATATGAAATAAAAATGCATAAATTGACAATAAAACGTATCTATTCACAGCAAATACTTTCCAGTGTTCTTAATGAAAGTCAACCAGTGTGACTTACACTGATTCGTTTGATCTGTATTATCTTTCAATAAACTTTCAACATCTTCAGATTCAATCTTTACTGCCTATAGTCAAGAACTTCTGAAATTTCTCACCAAGGAGATACATGGAAGGTTACACAAGATTCCAGTCGTATCTCTTCGCTCACTTACCCTTGAAAGAGCTTCTCCTCCTTGGCCTTGAGGTTTTGCTTGATTCCTCCCATGCTGTGGGTGATCCGAGCCTTACAGCTCAGATTTTGTGGCTTGTAGCAGAACCAGGGCTCTCCTGTAAGGACGTCCGTGTAGTTGCACTGCGGCTGCTGGGTCGGACGCAAACAGACGTTACAAGCAGTCGTTTGGGAGAGGTTGCCTGAGCGAAAGATGCTCTTGAAGTAAACCCTGTCTGGCTGTTCGACGTTCAACCTTTGCAGCACAGTGACAGCCTCACTTGGATGAACCAGTGTCACCTGAAAAAAATGTCAAAGCCCGGTCCTGTTCAGTCTTATCAGTAAATAAAGTGAGAACTACTGAATACTTAAGCTGCACACTTTGTGTCAGGTCTAAAGCAAACTGATCTTCAGTACTTCAAATACTGTATAGTATATCCCCAATGCACAGGAGCGTCACGGATAATACTTTTATGGTGTGTTCCCACTAAAAGACAAATTTATTTTTTCGCTGGTGTAGATTTCATACAAAGTTGATACAATTCATGTCTATTTGTGAAAAGTGATGCGAACGACGTGGCGCATCACTTATACTTGTATCCTTGTATTCTCACCAGTTAAAATTTTCTGCCTCTTCCTGCACTGTATATTATTTGCATCCTTGTTATTTCTGTATATCCTTTCCTTTAATTGTGCAAAATAAATCTAAACCTACTCAGCGACAGACAGCTCTGGAGGAGAGAGGTAGGTCAGACCTTATGGAGTAATAAACACCTAAAGTCACATCAGATTCTGCTCTAATCCAGAGCCGTTTACCAGCTCAGATATCATTTTTTAACTTTTGGGATGAAAAAGTGGATTCATCACTCCAGTTTATGGACCTGATTTTACTGTGATGACTGCCGACTAAACGTGCAGAGGAGAGGGGGGAAAAAGGAAAAGAAACAACTCTCTGTCTCCGGTGAGTGCTGAGTTCATTGAGAGGCTCAACTGAATTCAAACACAGACAAAAGAACACACACCCTTGGCATGTACCATTGCCCACGAGCTCATCGCTAATGTACAGTGCACAGGTTTTGCACACCTTAAGATCTACAGGTGCGTAGGAGACACCGATGGCCCACAAGATCAGGAGAAAGTTAATATATCAATCAATGCCTGCATGTTCACAATAGAAGTATTATAACAGTATAAATGTGATACAAAAGTATGTTAGAGCTCAGTGTTTCTTCAAGCGCCTGTCCTAGAACAAAAAGGACATAAAGTTAGGAAAAAAAAAGAAAAAAATAAATATATGATGTTACTGTGATTGATGTATGGACATTTCCTATTGAGAGGTTGTTTTTTTTTTTTTTTTTTTAAAAATGGTTTTCATTCAGTGGCGTAGTTTGTTGGTCCAGGTGTGTTTGTTGGGATTTTGAGGGATCCCTGTCTGCAGTGTGGCCTGATTGGTCCACACAAGTCTACAACCTTAACTACTCTACTACTTAAGACAGCCTCTCCCAAGATAACCTGATGAAAGTACCGAAATGTTGTTGTTGCAAACTCAATTGCAAGTGAAGTGGACAGTGTGGAGGAGTTTTTTGTACATTATCCTGACTGTTGGGCGAATAAAAAAATAAAAATGATCTTTGCATGATCACACCATTAGAGAGAAGGTTAAACCCCATCTAAGATGCTATTAAAAGGATTATGTGAAGATATAACTACAGCTTGATATTAACTTTTTCCATACTTATGGAAATAAAGAAATGGCATAATTTTGTAGTAAGTTTGTTCCAGTGTTATGTCTTCAACATTAATCATGTTCATGTCATTAAATTGGTAAAAATGCTGGACCGTTTGCCTTGGACATGTTGCTTTTGCCTCAGTATTTCAGCACAGCATGAAGCCATGATGTGCATATTTAAGAAACATTTTTTGGGGGAGGATTTCTTGTTTTAAACAAGTCAGTCAGCAACAACCAGAAGTCATCCAGAGGCAGCATTGTCACCCAACTCACAGACCTAACATTAGCTTAATTAGCTATCTAGCTAAAAACAAATGTGCTAGTAGCTTGAAATGAGAAGCGTACTTTTGTTCAGAACTCCAGGTTTTCTTATGAGTATAGTTATCATTACAAACTCCACATGTGCTGTGTGAGAAGTCAAAGTTAAGAGGAGTAGCAAAAGTAATTCAGGTGGGTGGGGCTTAGCAAACAGTCAATTAGAAGATAGATTAAAAACAGCTACAGTACAATCACATGTAACATAACAGTATTAAGAATCACCTGGACCTGTGCGCTTCCTTCCCATAGTAAAGAGAAAACAGCAGTGTATGTGCCATTGAGATGATCCACCACTTTCCCAGCAACACCTGCTACTAGGCTCGGGTTGTGCAGCCGAGCAAGTAAGACGTCTCCCCCCAGTCTTCTTTGGACGTCCTTTAAAATCACACATTTTTATTGTGATCTCCAGCTGGTCCCCTATCTGCCACTGTCGTCCTTCCTTCCCTGGGAGAATGGTGAAGGTGCTGTGGGCAGGATCACTGGTCTCCTCCAGGGAAAGAGGAGATGGCAAAAGTGGAGTTTCAGGCCAAGCAGTGGATTCTAGTAGAAGGCGTTCCTCCTCAGCATCCTCAGGGGATAGTGGCTCGAAGATGCAGAAGCCATGGTGCCTGTGACGGTCTGTGGCAGGTTTTGGGAGGCTAGTGGTGGAGTTCACTTTATACCAAACCTGGCAAGAGAGTCAGGAGAGATGGCACATATTAAATAAAACAAAAAGTCAAGAAGGAAGATTCTTAGTGCTGCAAAGCATAAAATGACTACTTTTGGTTTTTGATAAATCAATCTCTTAGCTGCTAGCGACAAGAATGTTTGCCTTTGCCTACTTTTCCTCAGACACTCATTCTGTTCTAACACTGACCAATAGAAGAAATGCAGGATTTGGCAAGTCCAGAGTTTTTCTTTTGCATGTGCTTCAAAGTTTTTGGGATACTGATATGGTGACAATGACATGCCATTTTCATGGTTGAAAGATGCATTGAGTTTTGCTACATACACATTGGAGTGAACCAAACTGAATGTACAAATCATCAGGGACTACTTTCACAAACTCCATAATGACATAACGGTAAAACCCATTATACTTTAGCTTTGAACTGAACAAAGTATTTAATTATTACTGTAACGCACACCAACATTTGTTTAGATACAGAGTATCTGCTAATATTCCAGCTCAGTTAGTACCCGCAGCTGCGACTCAAAGCTTGACAGCCAACTCCACAGTCCGAGGAACAAGAGGCAAGTAAGCACCAAGCTGCTACCCTTGCAAAGGAAATGAGCAACCAATTTCCTCCATCCACCTTCTTTCACCGGACATTGCACAGCAAGGACAGCACTGTTCAACAATGGGATTACAATGTTCTCCTGCTTGGCTCATCAGCTAAGGAACCACCAGCACATTTTCTTCAAAGACTGGTAATGTTGAACTGGGCCACACAGTAGCACACAGCATAGCACAGCACAGCTAAGCACAGGACTGTTCAACTCTGGTTGATGTAATGCACATGTGTTGAATCTATGTGTTTGCTCACTGTTCAGGATTTATTGTAATCCCTGTGTAGTCTGGTTATTGGTAGTTTGCTTTGCTTCATGGCTATTTTGACGTTAATTGAAAAGTGCTTCACACAGACTCACGGTCTTTGCATGCAACTAACAGTCTTCTCTAACCTGGCAACATGACACACACATACACACACATATATAGTAACTGTTAGCGTTTTCATTGTTTGTGTCAAATAAAATACTTTTGAACCTACAGGTTGTCTATTTAATACAAAAGTTAATGTTGCCAACCTCTACTCTTCCAAGGACTCCAAGGTAATCTTATGTAAATTGGATCAAGTTAATTAATTAATTCCCTGATAATCAATTATTATTGATAGCCATATTTAACTCAAATTCCCTATACATTTCGCATAAAAGCACAACAAACCTTATATATTTGACTCAAATTGCATTTATAATCATATGCAAATATTTAGAAACAATATTCTGAATTCTGACTAATAAAAACATTTCAGATAGGATCTAATTCTTCATGTGGTCCCACTAAAACCAAGCTCTCACCTCCAGGGTCTCGATGTTATGCAGCACAAAGATAAAGACAGCCATAGTGAGAAAGAGGAAGATGGCGGTGTAGTTGACCTCCGCTTTTAGACAAGCTCTGACCTTCATGATCAGTTATCACTCTTCGTCTGTGGCTAGTGTAGCACTGAGACCAGTTCCTCTGGTGCTGGATTGGAAAATAGAAACAAAGTGAATCCCTTGTTATGCTCAGAATAAGAATTTTATTTGCAAAAAACTTGAATCCAATTGTGAAATGCTCTCTATACAATATCCGTTTTTACAGTTGGAGCAAGCGCACTGATATCTGTTTTCACTCTCACTCCACAGATCAGAAATACTTGCTGAATTCCCCTAATATATATACTGCCCAGTGGTACAACCACCAGTGCTGATGCTGACAGTAGCTTGAAAAGGGATTAACAGGTGCAATGAATACCCTAGATAATCTTGTTGCAATGCAATGTTCTGCTGTGACAACTTGAGTCCTGCTATTCATGTAAATGCCAGCTGATATGCACCAACCACACAAACACAATTTTAGACAAAGAACACCCCCACACAACAATGGCAGACCATGATGACAGGACAAAAGGACAAACAGGTAACTGTTTGACCCTTGCCAGAGTTGGAGATATCAACATATTTGGAGGAAGTTGATAAAGCAGAATCGGTGGCTACTTGTGTGCTAACACGTTCACTCCCAGCAAAGTTGTTGGATTGTGGAGAGAGAAAAACATGGGACACTGAGCATTCTCCTAAGACAAAGAGACCAATGTCCACCTCACGATAATTCTCCTAGATTCTTTTTATCACCTCTGGGTGCAGCTTCAACTCTGCATAAAGCAGGTTGCCCCTTGAGAATGAATTAACCCTGCACTTCATCACCGAACGAAGTATCACGGGACCAGACCCACAGACAATAGTTCAAGACAATTTATGTGAATAGAGTGGAATATTCCACCTACATTCACTGACCTACCTTCGTGGGTGTCTCCCTAGCCTGTCAGGGGTGCGTTTGTTGTGACCACCCCTGGCTGGTATTACCCCTATTGGCACTCCCTGAGCCAGAAGGGCCTGGGCTCTTTCAATGACGTAACACTGCACACTCCCTGAGGCAGTCTATGGTGTCTGTGATGCTGCAGATTCATGCCATGTAAGGCCATCTAATGCTGAATTCCCCCCATATATAAACTGCCCAGTGGTACAACCATCAGCACTGACGCTGACAGTAGCTTCTGACAGAGTTTGATTGAGACAGACTCCCCTCTATCTAGGTACAAACCTATGAATGTAATCCTCTGCGTCAGGACAGTACTCGCTTTTCCAAATGTATCCTGAAACCCAGTGTATGTACTTTCTGAGATACCTGTTCAAGGCCCTGAGGTCTAAAATACCCCGGATGTCTCATCCCCCTTTCTTTGAGATTATAAAGTATCTTGAATAAAACCCTTCCTTGCTCTGATAAGGCAGGACTATTTGTATGGCACCTTTCACTATCAGAGATTGGATCTATTCTTGTTAAGTAACTACTGACTCTGCCTGAGCCTGAGAATAAATTATTCCTTTGAACTGTGGCGGAACGGTCGCAAACTGAGCCTGTAGCCCTTGTCTTAAAGTTCTTAACACTCATTCTGATTAACAATCAAAACCGTATTCTTTTGAACATTAACTGCGCCTTCTGCATTTTGCCTGGTTGCAATAGTTGGGACATCTTTATTATAAAGTGGCAACATGTCTGACTTGTGAGATGTGTTTGTAGAACACCGATGGGAACCACAAAGAAAACTTTGTCCCTTCTCACTGGAGTCTGTCTCTGAAGGGGGTGGCCCATGCTATGCACGTCGCTGTGAACTGGTTCCACTGAACGTGTCCTTGAGTGGAGACAGAGGAGCTCCTCTTCTCCCAGCGGTGCGTCAAATGGCCCTCTTCTTCCTCCTCATCCCCTGAGTGGATGGAGGGGTCGCTGACCATCCTTGGGGGCGGCCTGGATTGTGGGACTTCTCACCCATGGGGTCTTTACCTGTGGAGCTCTGGGGGTGGTCTGCAGTGCAGGCTTGCTCAGTAGAGCTTTGGAGATCCTGAAACCGGGCGTGGGTTGTGTCACCACCTGTGCAAATGTCTGCTGGGGGAGTCCCGCAGTGTTCAGCTGAGCCTTTCTGGGCAGTCATAGCCACATCACTTCTGCATTGAGGCTAAGCCAAAGAGACCTTGTGGAACAGCATCCAGGGCCCAGTATTTCAAAACTTTTAATCTGGATCAGGATAATCCGGATAATGAAATCCTCCTTTTCTCAGTCCTGGATCAAGGTGATCCTGCTGACTTTATCTGAGTATTTCAAAACACTGGCAGGTTGGATCACCGTGATCCTGATCTGGGCGGATACGGATTTCCAAATCTCATCTCTCCGCCTCCGCGGATCGAAACATGGCGGACTACCTCATGAAAGGAGCAGCTGGGAGCACGACTTTCACGTCAAAAGTGTTTACCGTCGTCTAATGTGTAGCGGTTTTAAGACCATGAACGCCAACCAACATATCATGCGAGCCAACTTCTTGAATCGTCACCTAATTAAAACCAGGCTGTAGCGATCTCTAATTGAGCCGCGGCCGCGCTAACGGTAGCTAATTTGGCTCCATTGACTTGTGTGTTAAGCAGCTAGCGGGCTCGCGAGGAAGCTGCTTTGTTGATGAATTTTGCGGTCTGTGGTTTAGCTTAAAAGGGAATTAATCGGACGTACATCACACCGTAACTTTTTAAACTAACTCCAACCTGTTCAGAGTTTATTAGCGTTACGTCATTGGCAACACAGCAGACTTAAAAAAAAAACTAGGCTACATGTGTACAGAGCAGACTGCTGCAGTACTCTGGAAACGTAACGTTACGATATTAACTATACGGTTCATTCAGAAGTGTCAGGATGCTAAAGTAATGCTGCTGATGATATCATGCTTTTGTGTACATGAAGATATACTCATACACCTTCTCTTTCTTCTACTTTCAGAGTCCACTCACAGCCATGGACCACTCAGCTATTAAAGACAACCGGGTCCGCATGAATGCTGGAAATCCTTTGAAATGCTTTAATTGTATTAATACATTCAAGGTTTTCAAGTTATTGGATTCTAAATAAAGTGCTTGAAATTGTAATTGCATTACTGTCATGGTATATAGCTCGGTCAGTGACACAATTAGAAACATTTTTTCATCCTAATTTGTCTCCCTTATATAGAAGGCTCTCACTAAACATAATTATGGTAATTTATAGCAAAATAGCATCTGATTTGATGAAGTAAAATAATCAGTTTGTACACAAGCTTCTGACTGAAGTCAAATTTGTCTTCATTTAATCAGAAGCATGAAAATATACCCTGAAAATGCTTGGAAAGTGCTTCAATGTGCAGCATGATATAAACTGACACTGAAAAATGCAAGTGCACACATCTCATAGTTGAACCATTTAATTGGAAAAATAAAGATTAACCACTGCATTTCGTACAGCTCTTCCAGCAGGACCATCAGGCTGCAGTGGTGGTGGAGGCAGCAGATCAGGGACTTCTGCGCAGGGAGGAGGTCCATCAATGAGAGCCTCCTGTAGTGGCACTCTTCTTGTTTGTGCTATGTTGTGGTGCACAATGCAGGCACAGATGATGTGACAGGCCTTCTGTGGCTCCACACGGAGATAGTTCAGGCAGGCAAATCTGCGTTTTATCACACCATTCAGGCGCTCAATTGTCCCTCTTGTTGTGGCATGGACATTGTTGTACCTCTGCTGGGAGTCATTGGTGACAGTTGCAAAAGGGGTCATCAGCCAGGGTAGAAGGGGGTAACCACTGTCACCGAGGAGGATGCCATCTGGGGTGGTCTGCTGGAACTTTTGAAAGAGTTGGCTTCCTTTCAAAATACGGGCATCGTGTACAGACCCAGGCCATCTTAAGACACAGTTGGTGACAATGAGGTCAGCATTCCCCACAAGCTGCACGTTAATGCTGTGCCGGCCCTTTCTGTTCACATACTCCCACTCCCTGGCATGAGGTGCCTGGATATGCACATGTGTACAGTCAATGACACCAATAGTATTGGGCATCCCCCCCCAATGAGAAGAACTTCCTCTTGGTCCTTGCCACATCATCCTCATTTTCAGGCCATTTTACAAATTGACCCAGAAGACTGGTAAGGGCAGATGACACTGAGTGCACCACTGTAGGAGCCCATGCGTCTCTTGATTTCACAAAAACTAATGTCTAATTTCTAATCACCCCTTTCATTCCCAAGCTTCAGGAGAGGCGCCCCCCAGTCTCATCCCTACATCTGGATAAAGTGGTACGATGTTGTTCTTGCAATAAAACAAGACAAACGCTGTCTTAGCTATTTACGATGATGAACTGATGGTGAACTAACACCACTAGGTACCCCATTTTCAGACAGACACCCTCCATCCTCTCAGGAATCCACTTTCAGAGCTCCAACATGACAGATGATCTGTTTCTTCAAAAGATGTCATGATTAACCTATCTGCAATTGTAAATCACGAAAGGACGAGTGTTTTCCATCTCGTCTTGCCTCAACAGGGAGATGGTGTATCTGATTTCGTCCTTCCCCCATTGTCAAGTCATTATTTACGACATGCTTTTCTGTGTTCTGTGTGTTAAAGGGTGAGACTTGGATGGATCAGACTTCAAGGAGAACTTTTTGTTAAAGACTTCTTATTTTCCACTAAATGTTTCTAAACATGTTTGTGTTAATAAGTATTGATGTTGAACAGGAAAGATATGTATTCGTTCTCTGTTCTACTGCATATTCAGGTGTTTTATTTTAATCACGATATCTCTTTCTTAAACTTTAAGTGATTTCAACAATGCCATATTATTTCACGTAGGCATAATCCACATATTAAGCCATGGTGAAATTCTGGGAAAGGTGAAACACAATCTTGAAACATTAAAACTATAGTTTCTTTAAATTAAGTTTTGTTAGTTAAGACTTAGGCTACAATATGGTCTAAGGCGTGAACCCAACACTCCGCCCCTCCAGGGAGCCTAATAAAATGCAGAGACATGCTCTCTTCTCCCTCTTACTCTCTCTTACCCCCCTCTCTCTTCATGCCAAGGCTCTAGCCTCAGCTCGCGCTATGGCGCTTGCCAGCGCTCTTCTCTTTTCTTTTTCTTTTTAAATTTTACCTTTTATTTTAACTTTGACTTTGCGACACAGCGATCTCCACAGAAACAACCACACGTTGATTTCTCTCAATTCTTGAAGTATTTTTACTTTTTAAACTTTAGCAGAACGAAGTTCTGTTTGTTTTTGATTTTGTTTAATATATATCGTTAAGTATCACCGCCTGACTCAGAGGAAGTGAATTCAATTTAATTCATCCTCCACTGAGTAACGCTACAGAGAAGGTCCGCCAGACCAGCGTTCATCTTCCAGTTTTCTTAGTCAAGCCAGTTGACTTAGTTAAAAATCCGACCTTAAGACAACCACCACTCAACTAAGAAGATCTTTATTAAGACGTTGCAGAAACTGACTGCTTCAGAAACCGTGAAAAAGGTTTCCAACGAAAGAGACATTGTTGCCAAGCCAGACCGGCTTTGACCCCCAACGCTCTCAAGCGGACATCCCGCTGGGCCGTGGACCAAGAGTGTCATCAGCTGAGTACCGGACGAGCCGCAACTTCCCTCGGGTTACTGGACCGACCCTGCAGACGCAGTCGAGCAAAGAGCACCCGAGGAGACCAAGGCCCGGACGTCCTGACTCCCAGACTCCCAGACTGAACATCTCCATACAGCTGAATTCACACACGTGAGATATGAGTTGGTGTCTTAGGTTATGATTTCTACCTCCTGATCTTCTATCTTTTGATCTTAAAAGAAATTCCAATAGGGTCTCGTTAGAAATTAAAATTACTCTCGTAATATTTAAAGACTTTCACCCGACCCGCAATTTCACCATCCGCACATTAGTCACATTTTCTATTTTCTGTTGTTGTTCGTCTAAATTTCCATTTCATTTATTTACCCTGAACTATTAGTTAATAAAATTATATAATTGTACGTCGTTGTCTGTGCAAGTTTAATTTAAAGGTGGAGAACCATGGAACTGTGAAAAGAACTTACTGCTTTAGAACATGAGATTGAACTGAATTATGAATTATGAATTATGAAATATGAAATTGAATATGTCAATTTAAATTGATTAGGACTGTTATAAACTAAACGTTTAGTCCAGATTTGAGTAATTTCCTCCGGGTTATTCAAACAGATCAAACAACGGAGGTGGTGCCCCTTTTACGAGTGTATAATTGATCCCAGTGATTAATTACGTTTATTAAAGTAGTGTTTCTCCTACACCACATTGCCCACTGCTGACTTTCTCACCGCCAGTCCATCCCCGATCACTTCAAAGAAGGAACCAGAAGCATAGAAACGTAGCACGTAGTGCTCCTCCACAGTCAAAGCATGGCTCCTCAGAGTGGCACGTTCAAGGTGAGGATGAAGAATATTGCAGATGAAAGCAATATCATCTCGCCCAAATCTGTATCGTGCATAAAGCTCATCATTGGAGTAATGCTCGAGCAGGTTGGGGCGTTCGGCATAGTGTCGTGGCCTATACCTTCTCCGTCGGTGCCGGTGTACAATCGAGGTCATTGTCTGTTTCTCCTTCTGATGTAACGAGAACCATTCATGCTCAGAGAACCCAATTTAAGCCCTTCCTAATCAACCTGGGATACTCTCACACCTGAATGTAATTTCGCTGGCATGGTATAAAAGAGTGACCGGTTGACCAACCTCCAGACAACATGGAGGCCCAAAGAAATAAGGGGTTGAATTTTACATCTGCCGAAACCCATGCATTGCTGGATGGGGTGCGACTACACTATTCAAGTTTGTTTGGAACTTTCAGCACCCCTGGCCAAACCAGTGTGTCTGCAAAAAGTAAAGCGGCGATTTGGGCTGCTATTACAGCACAAATAAATGCCACTGGTGATGGCCAACTAAGGTCTGTGGAGCAAGTTAAACTTCGGTGGAAGAACCTGAAGCAAAAAGCCACCAAGGACCAGGCAGAGGCAAAACAACCCCAAACTGGGAACAAGCCCTTCAAAGGTGAGACCTGTCTGTTTTCTAGATTATATTATATATCACACATTTATAATGTATTTAATTGTCACCAATTTAAGCTATTAAAAACAGCTGTACAGCCTTATAGAGTTGACTGAAATTCAGGACTTGTTGGTGCACACAACCAAAGGGCCCTGAAGTTGTGTAAACTCAATAAGGCTGTGCAGCTCGTTACCTAATTAAGTTTGTTAGTTTCCATACTTTTCCTTTACAGTGCACTTATGTCCCATATTATGTTACATTAATGTTAAATGTACTCATTTCATGTCACTTTTGTGAAGCACCATGAGCTACATGTCTTATATGAAATGTGCAATACTGTACAAATGTTTTATTCTTAAAGGTGGTGAATTCTCAGAGGCTGTCCTTGACATCCTTGGAGGGGAGAGTTCTCACGCCCTCCATGGGATTTTGCCAGCCAGTGTTGGGGAGCCAGCTGACGAGCCACTCAACCTCTCGTCTGAATGTGTGTTCCTCACACCTGTGGAGGCTCCAGAGGGTGAACCTTCAACGAGCACCAGCATTGCTCCACCCGATCCACCACAAGAGGTTCGTGGGCCAGAGCCAGAGCGTCGGAGACGGAAGAGGCATGCCGGTGATGAGGATGCTCATCAAAAGCTCCTCAAAATGGAGACCGAGAGGGCGGTCAAACAATTGAACTGGCCAATGAACAAATAAAGCTGACGCTGCTTCAGCAAAAAGAAACAGAACTGAAAATAAAGCTGTTAGAAAAACAGCTCACTTCTGACCTCTGAGCTGGATTGGGTCCTATTTTAGTTGGTGACCACATTATTTGAAATGTCTTTGTTTTGTTGGCATTACAGTTTGTTTGGACCCTGCATTCCTGTTGTCTCTGATGTTTTGGTACATGCAAGTTACAATGTTTGAAACTAGAATTTGAGAAATAGGTCTGTAATTGTTACTCTTATTTACAGCGGTTTCAGAAAGTGAGGTCAAATATTTTACTATGCTTTAAATTTCTTACAATTAAGCTGCTTTAATGTTTAAAGTAAAACACTAACACTTTAGATTAAGTGTAATGAACATCTTGAGTAACAATATCTAGGAGAAGTGGAGCTGAGACTTAATCTAATTGAATTAATCTAAGTCAAATCCACCTCTGAGGTTGGATCCAAATGATCCTGAAATTTTGTTATAAAGTTGATCCAGATATCTGCCTTAGCTTTTGAAATACCCAAATCCAGCCTTTTATCTGGTTTCAAGGGAGGATTGGATTACCGAAGCGGAATCCGAATTTTCAGGATCAGGATTATCTGGATCTGTGTTAAAATACCCAGTTTTCAGATCAGATCTAGATTTAATCCAATCCGACCAGGATAATCCTGTCAGATCACTTTTGAAATACTGGGCCCAGGAGATCCTCTTTATCTCTCGTGGGTGAGGTTGGTGAGGTTTAACCACCTGGCTCTCTCTTGTAGTACCATCAAACCAATTGATTATACTGGCCTGGACAGCAATTTTACAGAGGTGAAGGCAAGGTCAGTGACTATGCAGATCTCTTCCCACAGCTTCGTGTCTGGCTTCGCTGTCATTTCTTCCTCCATTTCTGCCTCCATTTCTACCTGAGGAGCGAGGGTGCATTCAGGGCTTGGACAGTGAGGACCATGTAGCATCCAGCTCATTTAGGGTTAGGGTAGGGTAGATGGGAAGCAGCTGTTTCCCTGTCTTCTTTATGTTGGGTAGCGTCTTTCCATCAAAGCAAGAGTGGTTGTCTCAGTTTGCACAGCGAGCCATGGGAAGTTCTGCTCTTGCAGCGTTACCATCGTTCTGAAGAGAGGGTCTCCCTCAGAAAGATAAATCTGAAATGCAAGCCTTCACTGCAGCAGCTTGAGGGGAAAAAAAATAAAAATAAAAAATAAATCACACACAGCGGATGCACTCGCCTGGTAGACTACAGCTGCCTGAGCGCATTGCGCACGGAGACAAGACGCACTCAGGGTGCAGAGTGTCCCATTGTAATATCTTTTTTTTTTTTTTTTTTTTAAGTATTTTTTTTTGGCCTTTATATGGCTTTATTGATAGTATATAGCTGAAGATATGACAGGAAACAGGGTGAGAGAGAGGGGGAGTGACATGCAGCAAAGGGTCCCGGGCTGGGAGTCGAACCCGGGTCCGCTGCAGCAAGGACTTAGCCTCTGTACATGGGACGCCCGCTCTACCAAGTGAGCTAAACGGCGCCCCCCATTGTAATATCTTATTACCACATGGACAGGTTTGTGTCTGCGGCTTATCCTCTGTGATAGTGGCCGTCAGCATTTGTGGCAAAGCTAATTAGCCTATTGTTAACCGAGTCATGTAAACAGCTAGAGCTACAGCTATGTACCATTAGCTTTTTCTATGTGTACCTTAGCTTTGAAGCAGGGAGGTGAATTCAATGTAAAGCTCAGTATTGCTAATGCTTGGCTAGTGGGTTTAGGAAAAATATATTTCTACTTTTTTCTCAGGAAACAGTTATGTTGGTTTGTGTTAACGTTGGCCCTGGGAAAGTATTGCTAGTCTGTGGGCTAATGTTTAACTTACGTAGGTATTGCTACCTAGCCTGTGGGGAGTATGGCTACTTTCCCTAGCTCTTTGGCTAGCACCAAATGTTTTGCCACTCCAAATGCTAGCTTGTGGCAGACAACTAGAATTGCTCCTAGCTGGCTGCCAAGTTTGAGCTGCCCTACTGACCAAACAGCATCCCAGAACAATGTTAAAAAAAACTGAGGTAGTTTCTTGTGTCTTTAAACAGTTAAGCTAGGCTCCAGAGTTCCTCTGCGGGCTTCTGCTTCAGTGAAGTGAGAAGAGGTTTTTAAATGAATGACAGCGTGTCAACCCTTTATATAGGTCCATTTGAGGGCTTATTGCAAAAAATGTGTCTATTGATATTGGAATTTTTTACCGTCTATAATCGTTATTGACTCCAAAATTGGATATTGGTTGGGCTCTACTATGGTCTTCTTCTGTCACAAGCACAAACGGCTGTTGGTGGTTCTGCCTTGAAACAGCGGTGTAATTAGTCTACAGTCACACTGGACAGACAACCAGAACCAGTTAAATTAAGTGTTTCCTCTAAGTTAATTCAGGAGTGGTAGACCGATGCAATAAGAATCATATCACCGTGCTTGGATAAAATTGAACATTATATCTTGATAACAAAAAAACAAAAAAAACAAAAAAAAACACAAACAAGCGTAAGACATAGTGCGGAAGTAGCCCTATAATCAGTCATGTAAATACCAAATATGTATATTTGTGTATACCAAAGATATATACACCAAATATAAAATAATAGCGCTGCAGCCAATTAAAGTATAAGAACCAAAACGAAGACTAACAAAGAGCGATGTGACACAAATACCAAAAATTACCCCATGCCATTGTCAGGGGGGAGGTTGTAATGGAGGACCCAAATGCAGATCGAACTCAGGAGGCAGGATAAGGGGGAACAAAAAGCCACAATCTACAAAAACTAGGAGCACAAATGAAAATGAGTCCAAGGACTAAAAAGCAAAATAGCAACTAAATCAGTTAAACAAAGTGCAAACCAAAAGGCAAAGTACAAATCAAACAAAGGAAAACCAGAAATCAAAGTCCAAAAACATACCATGGAAACAGGAGACACAGAAGGAAACACAGGGAAGCTCGAGGAGGACATCACACTATCACCAACAATGAACTGACAAGGAGTGCATGGGGAACAAAGGCTTAAAACACAGACACACTGATGAGGCAACGAAGAACAGGTGAGGAGCGAGGAGGGAAGAGGACAGGTGAGATAACGAGGGGAAGGCACAGAGGAGAAAGCATGGAGGAAACAATACTGACAGACAGAGGGAGACAAACATGCAAGGAGGAAGGGGAAAAGTCAGAGGGAAGAACATAGGAGACACTGAAAAGGCAGAAGAGACACAAGAGGGCATAGAATCAAAACATAAGATAAAACAAGACACAACAAGAAGACATTAATCCTGAATCATGACAGCCACCACTCCTACAAAACATTAATCTAACATAGCATGCATACGTTTTTCACACAAAATCATGGGTGTTTGATTTGGGTCTCTAATCAAGGTGGAAAAGAGTTACCACACACACACACACACACACACACACACACACACACACACACTATACCCCTACAGACTATAGATGACACACTTATTAACAGGCTGAAGATTGGATTTTGCTTAGCTGAGCCTGTTCTACACCCTGCTTGTAAATGTGGAACAGTATAAAGGATCTCTGCAGTAGCTGAGTTATTACTCGACAGATCTGGGCTATTTCTCTTGAGCCAAAGGGACTTCCTCAGATGAAGTGTTTTCTTGCTCAAAGGCTCTCGGAGTTCTCGGTAGTGCACTTCCATGGCAGGAAGCCAGAGATTATACACTGGTTTTGGAGTCAGTAAACGAGCATTTACTTTATTTGACTCCAGATTTTTTCCCTTCACAGTGTTCTCCTGCCTTTCATGATAGACATTTTTTCACAAAGTAAGCTTATGGAAAAAGTAATTTTGGGCCCCAGTGCATCACAGTTGTCACAGTTGTAATAACATGGTTTGGCCACTGCAAGAAGTTGGCTTCAAAGCCTGCCGCTCTTGCTGGGGACTTGATCCTCCACAGGGCCTAACCGACGGCAGAGTGGCGCTGCTGTATTTAAAACAACATTAGCTACTTATGCTACTGAAACAACTGAAATTTGTAAGGCCCTGCTCAGTTTCCTGAGTCCTACTTCAGACAATAGACCACAGACTGCTCCGGTGCGGTTTTGCGCCGTCATCCAACAACGGCTGCGTTTTGAGACAGCTGGAGTTGTGAGACCGAGGAGTTCCGGCGATAACTACACAGTATACGTGCAACCGCAGTTATAGGTATTTCTTATAAATACAGCAACAAGAAGTGTTCCCAACAAAAGGACTAGAAGAAGTGCTTGGATTTGTCTCTTTTTTGAGATTTTGTGCTGGTGTCATCTATTTTTCATTGTGAAAATTAACTGGATGTTATGTTGTTGTTTTGGTGTGTGACTTCCTGTCTGCTCTGTCCTGAATTCAGCTGAATTGTTGTGCTGTGCTCCGGCATCCGGCAGAAATAGAAGCCTTGTGTATCTGCTCTGGAAGAGTTTGGAATGCTGGCACTGCAACTGAGCAGATATGCAACGCAGCAGAGCCAGTGGAGCCACTGCCATGGCAGAGCCGTGACGGAGCGGAGACCGTCCGGTTCAAACACTGATCTGGTGGAATTTAGGGGTTAGTATCATAAGATTTTGAATCAGGCACGTGTAAAAGACTTTCCACAAACTGTTGATTGATACTTGGAGATATTGATACTTGGATTGCCTTTCATCTCTAAAAAGGAGAGAAAGTGTTGTCTTCAGGAGTCTAACTGGCTTTAGAGTGGCAAAGTGTAGGGTTGGTGTCCCCAGTAAAGAGCACGGATACAGCTGTCCAGTTTGGGGTTCATTCATTTGGCTGTGGTCTGTAATAACAATACAAAGTAACCATCAGTATAGCAAACACCCTACATGATACACAAACATAATAAGTAAACTAAGGTTACAAAGGACTGTATTCAGTACTCGGATACATCATTTATCATATAACTTAAACCAACACAAACTGTACACGTTAACACAATGTTAGCATCCAACTTAGACAGTACAACATAATTAGACTCACCTTCTAGCATTTACACACAGCAGTAAAACCAGGGAGGTACAGGTGAATGTTGGGAAAGGGCAAAGGAAATTAGAGTCTACCTGCCGCTGTATCGGGAGAAAAAACATTCACCGCACGGCACTTCACAAGCAGGTGCGGTGAGTTCAACAGCATCGGAACAGCTATGGTGCATTCTTGAACGTGGAACATATGAAAACTTACAGAAACAAGCTATTACTGAATGGAACTCAACTCAACAAATCAAGTCAATAATACACAAACAGTGTGGGCTTTCTAACACAGCCGCCCCCGACTGTCTGCACAGACAGTCAAATCCAAGGTAGAAAGGCCACTCAGGTAGGTAGATCTTCAGCGGCATCTACAAGCTAAGGGAGCTGGACCAGACAAGCTACTGGTCGAATGTGTGTCCTATCCTTGACCTTGATGGCAGCAGTCCAGATGCGTCCATCAGCTCCAAGGTAAGTAGTTGTTACCTTCCCAACAGGCCATGAAGCTCGTGGGAGCTGGGGATACACAATGAGCACCACTTGGTTTGGTTTGAGGTGTTTCCCATCTTTCCACCACTTCGGTCTCTCCTGTAGGCTGGTCAGGTAGTGACCGATGAATCTGGACCAGAAGTGGTCGACGAGGACTTGGCTGTGTCACCATCGACGATTCCCAAGGGTTTTACTAGGGCCATAAACGGCCTGAGGAAGTGATGCCAGTCATAGCATCCCATCAGTAGAGTAAGAGTAAGTACGACCTTAAGAGCAGTCTTCACAGACCTCACTTTCCTCTCCCACGCTCCATCGAAGTGGGGAGCGCTGGGGGGATTGAAACAGAACTCAATCTGCTGTTTTGCCAACTGTTCCTTTAGGTGAGGGACCATGGCCTCAAAGGCCTCAAGTAGCTCTTGGGCTCCACCAACAAAATTTGTTCCGTTATCGGACAGGAGCTCGAAGGATTTGCCTCTTCTGGCTATGAAACATCGTAGAGACATCAGAGTCGTCAGCGTCGAGGCTCTCAAGGAGGTCTAGATGTACACAGCGGGTTGTCATGCACTTGAAGACAATGCCCCAATGCTTCTCTTTTCAACATCCGATCTTCACTGTGAACGAGCCGAAACAATCAACTCCAGTCAAATAGAAGGGTGGCTTATAGAAACGTAGACGAGCAGGTGGCAAATCTGCCATCTTGGGGACAGAAGGATTGGCGTGCCATGCCTGGCATTGCATGCAGCCACTCTGATACCTCTTGACTGCTTCCCTCCCCTGCAGGATCCAAAACTGACACCGCAGTTCACCCAGCACTCTTTCAGGTCCAGGATGCAGGAGGGTCTCATCAAAATCCTGGATGATAAGGTTGGTCAGCGGATGCTTGGGGTTTAGCAAGACCTGGTGGATGGTGTCTGGTTCTAAATGCTCCGATCTCCGTAACCTCCCTCTGACTCTGAGGAGTCCTGTATCCTTGTCATTCTCAGGAGATAGGGAGCCCAAACGGCTGGAGGTTGGTAAGGGCTAGTCAGAGATGAGAGCTTTGACCTCTTCTAGGACTCCAACTGCGCTTGTTTTAGGAGGAGAATCTCAGCTTTGATGTAGTCAGCTGCTTCACTGGGCGAGTCAGAGTTTGGATTGGCTGCCCCATGAAGGGACCATGCCGTTGTCTGCATGAGGTCCTTCTTTGTGGAGAACTGGCTGACATCAGGTGTCGACAGTCACATGTCCACAGAATGAGGATTTCTTCAGCTCGCTATCATCTGCCTCTGGATAGGATGATGGGTTGGTTGGTCAGTGCTCCTCTGCGTGACGTAGGAAATCAGGGCCTTGGTGCCAACGATGTGGCCGGGACAGTTCCTTCAGGGTCTTGCCCCATATCATCAGCAGGGTTGTTCGCACTATCCATGTACCTCCAGTTGCTCACCTCCGTAAGACTCTGGATCTCTACCACACGTGTTCCTACGAAGACCTAATAGTGGCAAGATTCCAACCTGATCCAGTGTAGAACCGTAGTGGAGTCAGACTAGAGAGTGATCTCCTTGATGGGTAAGGTGAGCTCGGTGTGAAGGATGCTGGCTAGTTGAGCACCGGTGAGTGCAGCACTCAGCTCTAGGAGAGCTGCTTCTTTGGTGCCGCAAGGGACCTGGCCAGGACAAAGGAGACATGAACTTCCTTCTGAGCGTCTTCTGTCTGTAGGTAAGCAACAAGGAGAAGGTCGTTGAGAGGCTTTCCTTCGTACTGAAAGGAGCAGTTAAAGACAATCCTGTCGTTGTTGTTGTGCCGCACCATATGGTGAGGTATAAACCAGGATTCTGGAGTTGATGTCACTGCCTTGGGTGGCACTATTGCTACGTAGCCCATCTTCTCTAGTTTGTGGATCTCTTGACAATAGACCTTGGCGCGCTGTGAGTCTTTGGTGAGTCTTCTCTCAGTGCTACGAAGACTTGTTGGCCTGGCGAAGCAGCGGTGTAGCATATGTTTAGACCCCGTCAACATTGACCCTGACAGTGGATGTCTGGAGCAGGTGTAAGGCTTGCTGATCTTGCTTCGATCGGGCCACCTGCTTCTCGCTCGTATAAGGCAGTGTATCAATCTGCCAAAGACATTCAACATTCTTGAAGAGCTCAGAGGTAGGTTAGACTGTCGCGGTGAACAGGTACTGTTGCTTGGATGCAGGAACTTGGTCGATACTGGTGGGACTTTGAAGTGACCAGCTTGGTGTGGACTGCGATAGGTCCCCCTGAGGGGCCCAACTGCACCGGCTCTATGGGTGTCAGGAGATGAGGCATGTTGGATCCAATGAGCAGCAGGGGTTGAGCGTGGTCAGCAGAAGGCAAAGGTAGGTTGCGGAGGTGCTTATATCTCCGTTGGAGAGTTCTCACTGGATAAGAATGTTCTAAGAGTCCCAGGTTGTCAGCTGTGAATGCCTGATGTATGTGATACCTCTCTTCAGGTTTGGGCAGGGAAGACACGTAGAAGGTGACTGATGCACCGTGAAGCTGCACTACCTCTTGGTGAACAGTTCGAAGGGTAAGTGTTTCAGGCTGTGCGGGGAGGTTCAGGCGTTGCACAGCATGTGGCAAGATGATGCTTCGCTCCGAGCCGTCATCTAGTACTGCGTAAGTCTCTAGTATTCTGTCTTGATTATGAAGTAAGACTTTCACAACCTTCAACATCACCTTGGGGGATCTGTTTGGTCTATCCAGGTACACCTTTGCAGTCGGAGCAGTCACCATGAGCACACTCTGCTGGATTTGCTGGACTGCATCATGCAGTACTGTTAGATGTTGCTCCTTACAGGTATTGCATGGTCGTTTGAGGGTACAAACATCGGGCTTGTGAGAACGTCCGCACTTTCAACACTGCTGTCCATCCACTATCCACCTCACAATATGGTTTGTGTTCAGTTTCTTGAACTCTGGGCAAGTGTTCAGGAAATGATCTTTATTGTCGCAGTGGGGACAGTATGGCTTGAGTTTGGAGAGGACTTTGGTTGTGCAGACGGTCAGATCAGGTAGGGTTTAAGTTTGGTCGGTACCTGTCTGAAGAATTTCTTGGTTCAGGCAGTATTCCACAAACCCATCACAATAGCAAATAAGGCAAATGCATCAAAGGCTTCAGAGTCACCAAACGTGAGCGCTGGAGTGTTTAGGATGGCACCCAGTTCACTTTGGAAGAGCTGATGAGGTTGACCATACTTGTCCTGTACAGCCTGCATGGCTGTTGTATATGGCCTTGGATTGTGCATGTAGGCTTTGGCTTGGTGGAGCCCACTCTATAGCTTCAGGTGTCCAAGGAGCACTTGATATTTGTATTGATCATTCAGGTGCAGATGGCTGTTCAGCAGGTTGTCGAACATCATCTTCAATAAGGCAAAGTCACTTTCTTTGCAACTCTCAAAGCAGGGACTCATAGGTTTGGGGATGCCGTAGGATGTGATGATGAATGGGACCGCATCAGCTGCTTGTGGCTGTTGTGGACTGGATTGAGGCAAGGCTGAAGCGGAGCACGACGCTGCCTGGACAGGGTAGGTGAAGGCTGAACTGGATGGGTGATACTGTGCTGGATGAGCTGAATATGGAGCAGGGGCCAGGTTGTAGTTTACAGGCGCTAAACTAAAAGGCGAGGATGCGGGAGGAAGAGCAGATTGTAACAGTGAGGGAAGAAATTGATACTGCGCAGGAGGTGGAGCTGCGCAGAGCGCCAGAGGCGAAGTCACAATCACTGGAGACAGAGCCGGGGCAGCAGGAGGCAGAACCACAGGTTGCTTAACTGAAGATGGAGCCATAGTCACTAGAGGTGGGGCTGCAGGGTTACTTGCCTTGCTATGATCTAATGGACATGGTGAGGATCTGGCGCCACCAGGATCCTGTGTTTTCTCTCTGAGGAAAGAAGAACCATCTTAGCCATCTCCAAGTCACTCACTCTCTTCTTAAGCTGCCGTCGCCTCTTTAGCTGTCTGTGTACAGAATTCCCCACCAGGGGGCAGCAATGGACAGTTTCATGAGTGAAATGAACAGGCACTAGGTAGGACACCCATGCAAGAACTGGGTCCTTTACCACTGTGTACGCTGAGACTAGCTTGCCATTCCACTCGTGACAGCTAAGGAGTGAACAGTGTATGCGTGAATGAGCAGCTGTAAGTGTATTAACTAATCATATGATGTATTTATGTTACTTTACTACATTTTTGGTAACTGAGAGTCTGTTTGTTCATATTACTCTTTATTTGTGTAGACTTAGGCCATAGAAAACCGTTTTCATGTTACATTTAACAATTTATGCTTATGCTAGGTTATGCTAATGCTGCCTCTTGACTTCTGCTGCTGAGGGTAATTCAGGCTAATTTGACAGTCTATGTGAATGTATGTCAGTTTACCGTTATACTGACTCACCTTTGTTTATTTCTTTGGGTTATTATTTACAGATACCATACATACATGTATACAGCTCTACGTTATTATGAAGCTGTAACATCTGTTCACCACTGTGCCTGATGTTGAACTTCAGTAAAGTTGAATAGAATCAGACCCTCTGCATCTTACTCTCTCTAACTGGAGATCCATTGCAGACGAGGAGCTGGCACACATCTATAAAGGAGTATTCAGCCTTTTGAGATTTAACAGTCTGGTTAGCAACTCTTGTGTTCTAATGGCTTCTTCTTGTAGCAGTTGGGCTTCTCTAACTTGAGTTTGACACTCACGCTGACACTCATGGTCAATTTGTTGATCCTCCTCTATGTGCTGCTGTAATTCCCCAAGCTCCATTTCTTTCACTTCACTAGAACACAAGAGTTGCTAACCAGACTGTTAAATCTCAAAAGGCTGAATACTCCTTTATAGATGTGTTCCAGCTCCTCGTCTACAATGGATCTCCGGTTAGAGAGAGTAAGATGAAGAGGGTCTGATTCTATTCACTTTACTGAAGTTCAACATCAGGCACAGTGGTGGACAGATGTTACAGCTTCATAATAATGTAGAGCTGTATACATGTATGTATGGTATCTGTAAATAATAACCCAAAGAAATTTACAGCAATATTTGTGAACTTTGGGATATTTACTTCACTTGTAAAAGTATAACGTCAATGTTAAATCTAAATGTTAAATATTAAATCTAAATGTTAAATCTAAATCTAAAGGTTAAATCTAAATGTTGAATCTAAATCTAAATGTTAAATTTAAATCTAAATGTTTAATTTAAATCTTAATGTTAAATTTAAATCTAAATGTTAAATATAAATATAAATGTTAAATGTTCAATCTAAATCTAAATGTTAAATATATGTGTTAAATTTATATATAAATGTTAAATTTAAATCTAAATGTTAAATCTAAATCTTAATGTTGAATCTAAATGTTTAATTTAAATCTAAATGTTAAATTTAAATCTAAATGTTAAATCTAAATCTTAATGTTGAATCTAAATGTTTAATTTAAATCTTAATGTTAAATTTAAATCAAAATGTTAAACGTTAAATCTAAATCTAAATGTTAAATCTATATATAAATGTTAGATTTAAATCTAAATGTTATATGTTAAAGCTATATCTTAATGTTAAATATGAATGTTAAATATAAATCTAAATTTTGAATATAAATCTAGATTTTAAATCTAAATATAAATGTTAAATCTAAATGCTAAATGTTAAATCTAAATGTCACGGGTGAAACCAAATATTGAGCTAATATGCAAATTCACATTGCCTGTCACCAGAAGTACCAAAATAAAAGCTACCGAGTGCTGTGGTGGCTCTACTGTGGTGGCGCTGTCACTAGCCATTGTCACACAGAGACGCCGCATTATCGCTGCACCGGCGGTTCACCAATTCTCCGCCGTTGGCTGTTCATACAGAGCAAAGCATCTCCAGCGTTAAGGCAAACAGCTGTCTAATTCACACAGAAAACAGGCGCTGCTTCTCCTAAAGAGGCGTGGCGGTATACGTCATGATGATGACGTCTGTGTGTTTTTTCTAGGTGTTTCCCCAGGTGACTGTTTATAATCATATGGATGCTGTTATAATGTGTTTGAAATCTGATATGACTGGAATCTCACATCAAATCACCTCCAAATACAGTTTGGGTCAGATTTGGAAAAATTCACATTTCATGTGTTTGTTTGTTTTTTTGCTTTTTTAGACTTTTTCAAATCTGGATACAATCTGAAAATACCCAAAACAGTTTACACTGGCAGCCTGAACATAGCCTGTGTATGTAAATGTGTTTACATTAAGAACAGAATATGTTCAACCGAGTTTAGTTTAGCTGAGTGCTGAGAGTCTACTCTCCGGTGCTCTGCCCTTCTGAAGCTGAGAACATACCAGCAACTAGAGAAGGGAGCTAGTGACTAGACAACACCCTTAGATCGATTCAGCAGGATAAATGTTGGTGGAGAAAGTGAAAGACAGCAGTCGCCCCCCTAACCAGCTGAAGTAGATGGGGACTTTTTTTTAAACGTTAAAAAACAACCCCCCCCAAAAAAGGCTCAATACAGCTCGTCCAAGTTGCTTGAAGCTCTGAGATCTTAAATTGATTTGAAAAAACGTTATTTACACTCTCAATTTTAAGCTGAAATCTTCGCTGTAGCTGCTTAGCTATCAGCATTAGCATGCACCCCATCTGAAGCGGGTGCACATGCTTGACCGTGAATCAAACATGTAAATTACATTTTTCAAATCAATTTGGGATCTTGGAGAGTTGGATTATGTCAGGCAAGCTTTATGGAGCCATTATGTAGGTATTTTTCAGGTGTTTTTCAAATATTCTAAAAACAACACCCCATCTACTTTAGTTGTTTAGGAGAACGCTGCAACACTGTTTTGCTGTGAAGCTCCATAAATGTTTTGTGGACCATGAAACTTCACCAGACTTTCCATCGGCATGGGGGTGATCAGATAATGAATGAATTTTCATTTTTGAGGTGAACTCTTCCTTTAACCCCAGCCTCTCAAGTAGAGCTCCTCAGTTGCTGTCACTGAAACACAGATTGCTCACAGTGAAACTTCCCTGAATAAAAAAATAAAATAAAAGGATTTTTAAAAAAATAAGAAAGAAAGAAAGTACAAGTACACAAACATAGAACTTTATTATGAGAGTCCCCTGTTTAATCCTGTGTGATATTTATCCATCCCTGAGGTCTTATAATCAACTTTTAATGATACATCTATTTTGTAGCATTCTCATTTAATCAGTCGGGTAAAGCAGTAATAATCCTTGGGATTTACAGAGCCTCAGTGGTACTGAAATGAGACCTTATTTTATGAATGCTTCATGTTTTGGTTCCCACGGGATCTTGACACTGCGACCTCTACAACCACGTGAAGCAGCCACGCCTGCAGCCGTGCGTAAAGACTGCAACACCACCAGCGACACGAGCCTGAGAGGCTGACAGGATGGAGCGGAGGTGAGCTGCTGAGCGGAGCAGGTTTGTACAAACACGATCCAAACGCGGTGGGTGGAGTTTAAGGATGCTTTAGCTACGGGACAGGAGAAGTTGTCCCCCCTCACACGCCTGAAGCCATGCGTAATGTGAAGTGTGACCGCCGCCGGTGACGAGGATGTTGGAGTATGAGGCAGGAGCAGACATGCGACTGGTCCGTCAGATCAACAAAGGTATGAAGATCCAGGCCGGGGGAGAGAACATGGGCTGCAGCAAGGTCGGAGAAAACCAGGAGAACCAGGTCATCTGTTTGCAATGTCAAGACGAGGTGGTGCGGGTTTGCCCGGGGAGTCCGCGCAGTCCCCGCCGCGCGATCGCGACGCGCCTCTCCTCCGGATCCGCAGGTAAACGCATCCTATGCAGCATAGGGAGGCAGGAGAAGCGGTGCGGGGAATACGTACAGTAACAAGAGTTTTCATTCATATCATCACTTGTGAGGTTGACGTTGACTTGTGTTGGTCTGTGGCAGAACCTTTTATATTCATGTGTGGGGGCCACCAGGGTCCAAAGAAAAATTATTTAACATAGTCATAGTTAAATTTCAGCCAGATTCATGACAGATTTCAAATGGACATACTGGGTGGAAGATTAATGTGTGAAAAATGTTGAATACAGTCTTTGTGGTTATGAATACTTTTGAGGATACAAGAAACATGGAGGTTTATTAACTTTTAATGATCCGTGACAACCTCAAACTTGAGACATATTCCGTCTGTGTTTAGGACTATCACTAGAGCTGCAGTGATTGCTGATATAATCACTGAGTTAACTATTGAATTAATCTCCTCTGATCGGTTCAGGAAATTTTTATTTAACAGAAAAGGTCAAAATCCTCTGATTCCAGCTTCTTACATGTGAATATTTCTCTTCTTTTTGATTTTACTCCTCTTTACTCCTGTTTTCACCATTTTCAGATATTTTGTGTGGAGCAAACAACCAGTCAATTAATTGAGGAAATAACTGATGGATTGAAAATAATGTAGAGTTAGTTGCAGCCCTACACTCACATAGACACACACACACGCACACACGCACACACACACACACACACACACACACACACACACACACACACACACACACAGTAGTGCTCTTCATTTTTTATGAATCACCTTCAAGTGAAATGATTGCTCTGACTGGCTTCTAATGTGATAAACTGTGATGTGATTCTGCTACAGTCATTCAGGATCATTTCACTTTTGAATGCTGCTTTTAAATAAAAGTTGAAATTAGAACTCATGAAGCAAGTATTGATTGTAACTAGAATGACTTTGCACACATATCTGAAATGATGTTTAACAATTTAAAGCTCCTCCTGGTGATAAATTATTGATGTCACTGGAAGCTGCTCAGATGCTAATATGTTTTGTCCATGTGCTGATGCTTTGGTAATAAATGATACCTGCAGCTTTATCTCCAAACAAGGAAGCAATAGCAAGTGCTTACTCTGAAAAGCGTCCTAGTCAGTGATAAATGTCCACGCTGTGCTGCGGTTGCTCTCTTCGATGTGGCTGTAAGTGTTAGATTAGAGAGTAAGGGAGTGAGAGTTTTCTACAAAAGTTATTTAAATAGCTAAATGAGCAGAAGCATTTGTATTCATAGTTCTCAGTCCGATGCAATATTTCAGGGGTCAGGTGGGACGTTCAAGGTACTGACTGCAGTGCCAAAGAAACTCTTTTCCTCTGCTGAGAGACTGATGAGTAACCTCTTTGACTATAAAACCATGAGGATAACGAGCAGTGTGTGTTTTAAAGTAATTTGCGCAGGTCATTGCTTTATATTATACAACTAGCCGCAGTATTTAGTAACTAAAGAGCCAGATATGCCCTCCTTAACAGCACCGGATTAAATGAAGAGACTACTTGAGGCAGACATTTTGTGTTTTAAGAATATTTTAATGTTGAATATGTTTGTAAATACGTTTGTTAAACATTACAAAAGTAAGCAGGTCTTTTCTTCTCTGTCGGGGCCCACTAGTGGCATTAACGCCCTTGGCAGGTGCCGAGAATGCCTATGCCAAGATCCTGACCAAAACAACTCAAAGGGAAAGTGCATTTTGGACTTTGCCAAAAACTTTGATAATCAAGTAAACATTTAAGCAAAACCGCCTAAAATTCTTTGATTTGGGCATCTTCAATATCAGAATTTGTTTTTGTTTTCTTAGTCTTGCGCCATCGTAACCTGAATATCCTTGGGTTTTGGACTACTTTGGGTCAAACAAATAACTGACTAATCAAGAAAAAAGGTCTGTTTGTTAATCAGTACTGAAATGAATCATTAGTTGCAGCCTGAGTTATTATCTTGCTCAATCTTTTGCTAAAGCACTCAAAAAGATCTGTCTACCATCCTGCAGATTGTCAATACATGTAATTATGTGCCAGTAAAATTCAAGAACTTCATGCGTCTGACCATTTCAGCCATATTCGACATGTAGCAGATACACTGACCGAACAGTCAGCAGAAAATGTAGGTAGAAATGCAGTTGTTATGTTACAGCCCATTAATTAAAGGGTTATGGGATGTAAAGGCTGCACTTGAGATTTACAGACAAGGATGAGTCCAGATCAGTGAGCAACAAACATTCTCCTGCTGGGTTTGAGGCATCATTCAGGTTTAGTGGAGGCTTTTCTTCCTGTAACTTTTCTTGGGTTATGGGCTCATTCTCATAACACTGCTAGTGTTCTGCCACAGTGGGTGATTTCATTCCCTCTCTATATAAATTGGTAGACTAAAGCACTAAAGCTGCCAGACTCATGGATTTTATTTCCCTGAACTCTGCCAAGGTCACGGGGTTTTTCCCCTCGTGTAGCTCGGTGTGTGGGGCAGGGCACTAACACTGCGGGATTAGGGGTTTCATTCCTGTAGTGCAGCAGGGTCATGGCTTTCCTCAAGCCCCCAGAAGCAGCAGGCAGACTAAGTGGCTTAGTGGACATATATGGAATTGACTACATGAAAACTCTTATGCCACACACATCCATTACAACGGCTAAAACTGTACAGGTCAGCCTGTACTTAAAGTCAATGCCTTTGTTGCACTGTAAGTTGGATTGGATACCTGACACCATGCTGTACCTGACGTGTGATCTCTCCACCTGTCGTAGACCGTGAGCCCAGCAGTAGCAGCTACAATGTCTCTTCAGGAACCTTCTACAGCTGCGTCAGTCAGATCACCATTGGTAAGTTTGTTCAGGCCTGACGGAGCTGATTTTAGTGTGCGAGAAAAATGCTTAGCATGTTCTGCTACTGTCTGATATGTGGATAGTACAATTTATACCGATTAGCCTACATAAAGGGGCATTATGTAGCTTCTTGAGATGAAAATTTGACTTCAGAGTGTTTATATTTACAATATTGATAAGGTAATAATACAAACTTAGACATAGTATTATGATGTTTCCATACAAACAAGCCATCCTTGAGAGGAATAAGCTCCCCAGAATATTATTTAAAGCCAGAAAGGTCCTACTAACATAAAATAATTAAAACTATGGATTTGTATTGAGGACAGTTTGTTTATTCAGTCATGAAACTCAATGAGTGAAGATGTTGCTCTTCTCTTAAAATGCCTTCCTCCAAACTACATAGTGCACTTTTAAAGCTGGGGTTGTTAATATCGGAGAAATCAGTAAAAGGACGCTGAATTTGGAAAGTATTGATCTAATAAACTGCCACCAAAATGCAGCCGCCTGACGACAACAGCTGTCCCGAAACTCTCGCAGGCGAGCTAGGAGATGTAAATGGCTAGATCCCTTCGTTCCACAAGCGTTCTTGTTTTATCGTGATGAACATACCTCAGTCTGGAAAAGCTTCCTGGTCCAACAGTCCCTTCTCTTTGTTCAATCTGTGTATTATCAGAGTTGTAAAGGCATATTAATTGTCATTTTACAACACAGGGTTGTCAGAACCAGTAAGGGAGGGAACACTGGTGCACGCCATTTCACAGGCAAAAATATGAGGGGCAACGCAGTTTTTTTTTTTTTTATTGGCTTTATTGACAGTACAGCTTGCAGACATGACAGGAAACAGGATGAGAGAGAGGGGGAGTGACACGCAGCAAAGGGCCCCAGGCCGGGACCCAAACCCAGGGCCGCTGCAGCGAGGACAAAGCCTCTATACATGGGAGCACGCCAGCTCTACCAACTGAGCTAAAGGGCGCCCCGGGGCAACGCAGTTTTGAAAGTACATTCAATGCCGCTGTAATTGTTGTGTCATCAGTGCCCTGTGTGGGGGGCGGGGCATGCAGATATGATTAAATTTTACTAAAGTCAATGTGGCCAGTGCTTGTTCCACAACACCAACAAGTCCTTTGCATGTACAGATGGAAACAAGAAAATCCTCTCCAAACGTCTCGTGAGAGTGCATCACATACATACAAGCGGAGAAGAAGCCCCGTCCACAGCAGTTCACAACCAGTCATTACTATTGTTCCACACAGAAACCACTCTACTGCCTTTTATAAGATTTAATGATGTTGACTTTAATAGAAAATTTAGTCAAACACTACCTTCTAGCTTTGTAAATACTGGCTTTGATTATGTTTTAGTTTTATATGAAAACTGAGCTCATCCAGTGGAGCTGAAGTGTTAACATCTGGGTGAAGGTATTTTTTATTTATTTTAGGGCAGCATGAGTCAGTCTGCTTTCTAAACTATTTGGTTTTGCTGCTTTTAAGCACAGACACAGTTTGTATTAGCTCACAGAACTAAGACAGAACAAATAATTCATTGAAATACATTTATTTAATATTTGATTTTGTGGACAACAATCAGTTTTTGCTGGATGATCACTTTTTTTCAAAGGCTCATCTGTGGACAACCTCTTGCTCCTGTTAGTTACTGTGGTTTTTGCGAGGAGGTACCTAATTCTCTTAATATTCCATCACTTATGGGATAAACGTCTAATGTCTATTTTTGTCAAATATTGGCTATTGGCTTGTTTGACAAGTAGGTACCCATCTACAGGGCATCAGTGATATTGGTGAAGTGAGATGTCTGCACAGTAGGGTTGGGCGGTAATACGATAATACAGTATCCCAGGGTGTCGCTTTCATAACTGTCATGAAAAAAATTGATCTACATTCTTCACTAAAGAGTCTTCACAATGTCTGGTGGTACAGTCATGGGTGCACAGTGTGAACGGGAGGGGGCTGAGCACACTGCCCTGGGGGGCTCCGGTGTTGTGTCCAATGATTAGTTGCGGTACTCAAGCTCAGTGTGTAAAGTTTTCCAATCAGTTACATGAGTAAGAGTGTGTTGAATGTTGAGCTGAAATCAACAAACAGCATTTAGAGGTAGCTGTTCTTACTGACTGAGTGCTTTGTGCTAACGTTACAGGGTTAGCGACTCGTTCTTTGGCTCAGGGGTTGTGCACTGTGAGCCCAGTGCATCGTTGTCATCACTAACTACCTCATGTTCAATTCACATGTAAGAAAATACCAAACATTACCATAATGAACACTGACAACAAAAATGGCCTTTGGCAGTACTCATCACTGTCAAGCTAGTATGTCAGTATTGGGGAATTTTGGCTGCACTCCATCTGTTTGTGCGAACGCAGAATATCTCACAAGGTTATGCGTGGATTTGGTCATTCAGCAAAGACAGCTATTTCAATTTCCAAACCACAGTGGCCTTGCAGCAGTGCGCACAGCTTCTCATTAAAGGACATGTCACTTTCAAACAGATTTCCATAACAGCATTGAATTGTGTGTGCCTGTCAGCGTACAGAGAAAGAGGCAAACACAACGTCATCAGTTCAGGAGAGAAGTGAGTTCAAGAGAGTTCAGTCCAGACAGTTTATGTTGATGCAGTGACTGAAGGGCCACTGTCTAAATACATATACTGCAAAACTGATCTCAAATTAACACTGGTGCCAGAACATCACCAAGCTAATCTTATATTGCATGTTGGCTTTAGTCCTGAATGTTTGAAGTCAGCATTGTAAAAGGGATCTTTTGGAGTCTTTTGTTTTATTTGGGTGTGATAGTGACAGCTGAAGAGAGACAGGCAAGGGGGTAGACAGCCAGTTGCGCAGTTGCATTGTGGGGAATGTAGGCACCAGGTATTAACAAAAAGAAGAATGAGTGGAGAAGAAAGACAGTATCTGTGGTTCTGCTGGATCAGGTTTTATTCTTCTTTCAAGCTGTCCATCATGAGTCCAGCAATGTTATAGGAGTGCAGTGCTAAATCAGTGATCTACTCTTTTAACTTGACAAAATGTGTACTGGCGTATGCTCATAACATCAAGGTGTTAGGGGTAATTAATGATACAATGCTATCATATACAGCATATATTGGTAGTGTATTAATGGAAGCATAGGCCGTATTCACACGGAGCCATCAAACGTTATGCTGCTGTGTTCCAAGTGACAGCTCATATAAACATAGGGAATCTGACAAATGGCTATCGTTTCACCACTCCCTGATTGATCAGCAACTTAAAGACAATAGATAGTGAAAATGTGGAGGGACATCAGGCCGTATGTCCTGATGTCCCTCCACATTTAGCTTCCATTAGACAACAACTAAAATTAGAAGAAGAAGAATTAGAAGAAGCAGATTACAGAAAAGTTAATATGTAAATCACAATATAAAGCTGTGTGATGAAAACAGCTGTGCCAGGTGTGAGTGGGTTAATGATGTGTTACTGTAACATTGTAGAGAACTGACTGCAGTACAGTGTAGTGCTGTATCATCTGCTTTCTGACAGAGTGTCGTGGAGGACTTAAATGTTGGATTTGCTAAGCAGTAAGAAAATGAAAGATTTCCCCTGACATGCAGCTTTGATTGTTTGTGTGTCGGGGGCTGGTGACAGGAAATAGTGCATTGTTGACGAAGCTGTCTGAAATAATTTTCCTGTTCGTCACAAAACTGCAACCTCCTGCCATTTTCAATAGTCAGAGCTTGCCTTCTGACATTTCTTTCGATGAATATCACGGCCTGGTTAGTGGGAGAGGCTGTACGGTAAGCTGGAGGCTTTGACAGCTGAGTCTTTGGGTTCAGCTCAGGCTATGCTGCAGCTGCAGCTGCATGCAGGTGTTCCTTTCTTCTCTCTGTGCTAAATAAAAAAATCTAATGAAGTGCTGAGGGAGAGCTCTGGACCGCTGAGACTCACCCTGTTGGTTTTACAAAGGTAAAGATCTATAGTCTTGGCCCGCACTCTGACATAAAAAAGACTTAGTGTGCCGCCTGTGATTTAAAAGCCTTGGCCTTTGTTTGAGCGGAAAACACTAGTCAGCATCACTGTAGGTTCTCAAAAGTTCTAATCGATGATAATCTTCCGTTTACTCCACCCTACTGCATTGTTGTAGGAATTTACTGCAGCTGTGCAGCTGATAGACAGAGCTGATCTTCAGCCTGAGGCAGGGATTCAGTGAAGGATGACATGAGATGCAGCATGCTGGAACTCCTGATCACTGCTGCACAGCTTCATCGAACTGAGCGCTCATCTCAGGTCATATTTTTATCCAGTGTATTTGATGTTTTGGCATCAGAGAGGATACATTTACAGCAAATATTCTGTTACATCCCCGGGAGTCATTCAGTTTATGTTTATGTCAGTGTGTGTTTCTGAGGATTGTGCTGACTCTGCTGTTCGGTCATCGGGTTAGTTTGGAGAAATCCAAAAGAACATCAGAGAACTTGAGGATGCATATAAATCTAAAGCTCACTGACATTTATCATATATTTTTTTTAATGTATTTTTTTTTTTTACCACATTATTAGTTAACCCCTTTGGAAGTTGCTGAATCTTCAACTTAAACCAACAAAAGGAACCACTGCAGCATTATGGAGGGCTGAACCTGCCAGAATCAGAAATAAATGAAGAAATGTATAATGGGCTCAATAAATACATTATCATGCCATTAAATGCATCAAAAATGAAATTGAAAATAAATGCAGGCATTAATTAATTCACAACATATGACTGAATAGATATGTCTTTCTTTAAAGGTGAAATATCTAATAACTATTGTTTAAAACATTCAATGTGAATGTGAAGAAATACCATTTTTGACGCCATGTCAAAGACGTCTTGTTGCAGAGATATCTATTGAAATAATGCTGCCTCCTGTTTGTTTGGAGTATAAATTCAACAGGTGGCCAATTCTTACATACTGCACCTTTAATTTGCTTCTATAGTTATTTACCTTTGTATTCATTTGTGACTCATGAACTATTTATTTACTTTCCCTTTTGATTTTCCATTTGTGTTTTTTTTATTTCTGTATTCATTTCTCTATTATTACCCATTTGCATTGTCCCTCTATTTTTTTCCACAAACTAATTCATCCTGTATTTCTTTTTAACTGTCTTCATGCATTTCTGCTCAATTCTGCAAGTGAGGGGGCTGCCGATCACAGCGCAGCAGGGCCTGACTCTGTGGTGGATCATGTCTTACAGAGAAAATATTTTCGGATTGCCTTGCGAATGATTTACAGAGTTTACTTGATGGAAAAGTAAAGGCTAACTGCTAAAGGCTAACTTGGGTGCATTCTGAGCGCTAACGCACTTCCCCTGCAGCTCCTTCTCTGTTTATTGTAGAGGCTCGGCTCCAACTGGCCGTGGCACAGTGCAGCGTGTGGCCCAGATACCTGCACCTGCATCTGTTTTCTCACCTCCGAAGGTGTCAGGAAGTGGAAGTGGAACATATCTGGGCCTCGCTCTCCTCGGAGAGCCACGCGGGCACTTTTTTCTGATGACTGCGACATAGATATTGCTTAGAACACATTATGTCCGAAAAGGCTGCGCACACCGTGACTTTTGGAGGTCGTTCGGATACATGCCAGGTGTAGATTACCGCCTCCGCCCCTCCCGCCATTTTCAGGTGACTTTCATGGGATGTTGAGAAAGCTAAAGTCACAGTCAGGTAATCACTGTCTGAGTTATGTTACTGTAAACGTACCTGGAACAAAGTTCCTGCGCAAACCATCACTTTCAGAGCTCCAGAACCACTTGTTACAATGTAGTTTTCTTAAAATTAACCATGCTAAAAAAAAAAAAAAATCAACCAACCTTGCGAGTGCTAATCAAGAAGAAGTTTTCTTTTATCATTTTATCACTCTCCAACCAGCAGGAGCAATCTGATTGGTCAACAACAACTTTAGACTGTGCTCAAATCAGCATTACAGCACGCCTGACTCATTACTTGAAGTATTACTCCGCCAAGTCTGTGACAAGCAGACATTGTATCCATCTCCATGGCAACATCGTAACTGTCAGAGCTGGAGTAGGAAACGGCGGAAAAATAGGCTACAAAATGGATCGGTTTGTTTTAATTTTGATTTATTTGGCGGTCTCAGTTTGGATGAATGGTTGGAGGAGGATGAGAAGAACCAAATGACAAAAAAAGGAAAGATTTGTGGTAAATAAAGTGATAAATCTGGAACTTCTCTGTTCTTAGATAATAAGTTAATAATAAGATAAAAATGAAACAAGTCCGAGCTGAGTATTTTATTATTATTTTTTTTAGAAACGTTATTTATTACTCATGAAAATAAATCACAAACCACCTGTCAGCTGCCGAAGTCACATTTATAGACTAAAGTGTCCCGTTTTAGCCGAGAGGGCCGAGCCTATTCCCTTCGGTGTGAGAGACACTATTGTGGCCGCGGTGAAAACGTTTTATAAAAAATATAAAAGAAAAAAATCAACATCTTTGTTGGGCGATAAAAATAAGCATTTTTCTGTTTATCTGTGCAGTATTGATCTAGTTCGGGAAATTCCGAGACCGCGATGAAACATTAACATCAGCTCAGAGTTCACTCATCTGGGACTAGAAAATCCTTTCCGTTGCTAGGTCGTTACTATGGGTTGGATTATTTGCTGTAGTGGTAAACTACGTTCCATTACACATATAAGTATACTGACGTGCTGCTTGCGGACCTCGGCGCAAGCACCTCGGTCCTGACCGCATCACTGTCGTGCTCACCCTCTTGGGTAATATTGCTTAATTAAACACCAGGCCGTCTTGTGTTCAAAGGCCCTGAAATCCTTTTTCCTCAGGGTTAGGGTAGGGTTTTTTTCCTTTTTCCGCTTTGATAACTAGGCTGAATCCAAGCACCAAAAAGCAGGCAGCAAAAACAAGAATCCAAGGGCAAAGACTAAGCTGAGTCCAACCAGGATGACACGAGAAACACAGGCAGCAAACACAGGTAAAGAAGGGGGGGCAATAGAGAACTGGAGAACAGACGTGAAGGCACAGACGAGCTGATACAGAGTGAGGGAAAAACACAGACTTAGGGGCTTTTTACACGACAACGGTTTTTGCATAAAACAGTAAACTATGAACAAGCATTTTGGCCATTCGTTCCCACAAAAACAGAGTTTTGGGGGCCTGAAGACACAAACTTTTGAAACCGGTTCCAGAGTGTAATCTTCTGAAATTGACACCCGTACCATCACCTTTTAAACTGGCAACATGCCATTCCTGTGAAAACTGTGACATGTTTTTGCGCATCTGTGTGACCAGGATCCTCACAGAGTTGTCGTATGAATGCAGGACTTTTTAAAAAGTGAAGGGAAAACATTTCTGTTTTTAGCAAACATGTCGTCATGTCAACTGGACCCCGACACAAGAGAGGAAAGACGGACAAAGGACAGGTGAAACTGATTGGGGCAACAAAACAAAGGCAGGAAAAAACACAAAGACAGGAAGTGTTAAACAAATGAGAGTAAAACTTGCAAAATAAAACAGGAAACACTGAGCCGACACACACAGACACACTTGTACAATGCATGGTCGCGGTTCGGACACCTTGACCACTTCTACACCAAAATTATTATAAATGCAGGCAAACCAGCTACAGATGGGAGATTGACTCTTTTCATATTGACAGGAAAAACAGGGAATAGTCAGCAGATCATACAGCTCCTCAGGATACATCCAGATGACGTTAAACTTGTTTTAAAGTCCTTATCAGTTACATTCTGAATGTAGGAGTGAGACATCTCTCTTACTTCTTATCTATGTGGAGCCTTGCACAGGAGCCCACGGCTCAGAGCACATGGAAGCCACAAACAATGGTTAAGTCACTGATGCTTCGGTCTTTGACTTTTTTTGTTTGCAGTCTTTCACACAGCAAATAATTCCCCCTCTCCTATGATTAAGCAGTTGTCAGATTTTTCATGCCAGTACCAGACCAAATCCCCTCAGGCAAGGGAAAAAGCTTCTCTCTAGTTCTAGTTGTTACAAGTGCTGACAGTTTTTCGGGGACACCCACCCCACTCCATCACGTGAACTCCCCTTTTATTCTCTTCGGGAATTCGAAGCTGTACAAAAAAAAGCAGACGTACCTTTGAAAAATCTGCCGGGCTTGTGTTTCACTCGAAACCGGGAGGGTTGAGAAATTGGTAAGTTCTTTAGAACTCCCTGCCCCTGTTGTGTTACGTAATGGCAGTGTGCAGGAAACCAGCAGGGGAAAAAAAAAAAAATCCAACAGGAAACTGTGCTGTATGTGGATAACGATCATACGGAACAGACAGGGATCAGTCGGGTTAAAGAAGACCTCTCATCTGCAGTCTTACACACTTTAAATCGTGCTACTGAATAACTAAGAATGTACAAGTTATTGTGCAGGCAACTATGAAAAGTGTTGGTATGTATGTGTAGGTATAATAATGTTTATTATAATAACTGAAAGAGACAGCAGTCTGGAGAATACGCTTTCACTCTCATGTCTGTACATTAAAGGTGCAATATGTAAGAATCGGCCACCTCTCTGAATTCACACTCCCAACCAATAGGGGCAGCATATCACCAGAGTAACTGCTAACTGGAGTCTGTTTATACATCCACAGCTACTGTTAGCTTGTTAGCTCAGTTAGCGGTGCTGCTAGCCGGACTACAGGGGGAGTGTCCGTGTTTTTTGTTGTTGCTGCGAGCAGATTTAAGAGTGGTGTTGTTCTCATCTAGCCCAGCAGAGAGAGAATAAGGAAGAAGGGATGAAGTCACTGAAGCATGCTGAGCTGCTCTGATCACAGTGTAAACAGGTCTGGGAAATAACTGGGTGGTGACGTGTCCAGGCACATCTGATGCAAGGTCATTATGTTAATGTGTACGTAGCCCAGTGACAATCATAGCAACAACCAACTACGCCATTTGAAAAATAGCAGAGACTGTTGGCAGTCCCAGAATCCCAGACTGAGAGCCACTTTGTCAATTCAGTAGAGTAATGCATTTAATGTAATTAAAAGTAGACAAATGTTAATGATAATTTGACTTAGTCTCATGGCCTTCTTTATTTTAGTTACTTTGTTTTTCTCACCACAATTTGGATCCCTTAAAGCTTCACTCTGTAGTTCTGGGGAAGAAATTTTAATCAGAAGATAGAGATCTTCACTTCCTGCTTGGTTTTCCTGCCAAAACAAACTAAATAAACAAACTCACTTTGTTTTCATGACTGAATAAACAAACTGAACTTAAAGGACAACACAGTTTCACGCTGTTTTACTTTGTTTATATGTGGCGGACCCTGCCACCTCTCTAGGTTCAAACAGTGTTCTGGGTCCTTATTTTCCTCTGAGAACAGTTTGCTCATTCCCAGTCATGCAAAAACAAATACTTCTGAGTTTGTATTTTGACCTAATTATTCTTGTTAATATTAAGTTTCTGAGTTTGAATTTTTAGATAGAGCCTCTTTAAGATTGGATGGTTAAAGAATTCACTCATGCTATTTCAAATGTATATGTGTATATATGATGTAACAGAAAAAGCTAACAACAACTAACTTTGACCAAACCAACAAACACAACTGTACTGTGTCCAAAAATAGGGATTTATGAAAACCTCTGGACAGTACAGTAGCAGTTCAATTAAAGTTTAATGTTCATTATTGACTTCAGGATGAACTAATGAGCCAAAATGATTGTCAAAAAAGCCAGGTGACAAACCAATGACAAGTCAATCTGTAACATTTCTGCATTAAAATGTGAACTTACATTACAACAAATGTTTCCAACAGTGTCCAAACCCAGAGAAATGTATCATTTTACTCGAGGTAACGGTGCGTTTGATTCGGACCTGTTGCTCTAACTTACAGGGAAACATCAGAGTGAGGAAGGAAGTCGGTGAATGTGACTTAACGTAACATGAATGAAAATTGAATACATGACCTCGTCCTTGAACATTTCTGCCTGAGTCACTTCCAACTGAGGTGGCCATTCAACAATGACAACAACAACTCCCATGATCCCGCGCTGCTTCATGTCATCAAACTAAATCTTTTATTGTCATTGTTTTGACTGAGAAGCCCCTGGTGGCAGAAACTGTACACTGTGTGTTTAAGTTGTCAGCAGAATCTTTAAAATGTTGACACTGAATACAGAAACCGTAAAAGAAAACTGTCTAAGGTGAAACATTTCAAAGGTTTACCCTGATGTGTTTGGAAGATGGAAGACAAAATGTACAGCCGCGTTTGGCCCCGTCATCCCGCCGGAGACACTGAGCTCAGACACCTGCCAGCCCGGAGCTGAGCCGAGCTGGGTCACCAGTCTCGGAGGCCTCGTGAAACTGAGAGAGAATCCTGCTGAGGACAAAATCGAAGGCCGGAGGCGAGCCGAGCTGGTTCAGCAGTCTGCGGGTCCTCGTGAAGCAGAAGCAGCACCATAGAGGGAAAGATGCTCTGTCTTCTTCAGTCGGAGGGTCATAACTGAGGAGCACCAAACCTCTGCCTGAAGACTGACAGTTACTCATGAAATCTTTAATTTTTTTCTTTCACTCATCAGTGATATCAGATCTACTGTTTTTCTACTTTGACCTGTGGAAGTTAAAGTCTGAAGCTCAATCATGGGAACAAAACCACGATTTCATTTAATAACACGCTCTCCCTCTGTCCGTCTGTAGATGTTTAATGGGAACATGATTATGAGTAGCTGTAACCTGAGTGACAGCTGCTGAGTTGTTGAGCACCTCCTGCTGTCCAGAAACACGTCTGCATGCAGCTACAAGGCTCAGGAAAGTGCTGGGTAATATCTGATGACAGCTGGTTGGTTGTTTTAGTGATGTTGACAGCGTCCACCACTAGAGGGCAACATTGCTGAGACGATTGCTGTGATACTTTTGACTGTCAAGGTTCATCTACCAGCATAACAAAGAGCCAGTTAAAAGGTCAGAGGTCACAGGGTACAGAAAGTAGATGCAACAAAATCATTAAAAAAATGCGTGTTTTCTACAGGGAGATGTACAATATAAAGACAAAACAGAAATAACACAAATCTAAGTTAAATTTAAGATATATTTGTCCTTCGGCAGGGTTTGACCTCGGGGGTCAAGTGGCCATCGGGTTCTCCCACTGGAAGAGTCCTTTCCCGGCGAGCGGCCAGAATCTCCCCAGTCCGGACTGCGTTCGCTCTGAGGCCTCAGCCGTCCCGCCCAGCAGCGAGCATCTCGAGCCGGTGTCCTGCCCGGCGTCGCTGTCCATCACCCCGCTGCCCACCCTCAGTGACAGTCAGGAGACGCTCTGCGACAGCAGCACGAGTACGTAGAGCGAAGCACAGTAAATAAATACAACCGCCGAATTTACTGGTGCAGCAGGTTGACATTAGAATAGTTAAATGTTATTCCAGACAGCTCCTGCTAGTTGAAATGCTTCATAGTGTCAGTGGAGCCCTTGGCATAAGGATAATATATACATACTGTAAATGTTTAAACAGTCTGGAGGTTGCAGGAAGCCATAAGAAGGAAAGAAGGAAGGAAAGAAAGAAAGAAAGAAAGAAAGAAAGAAAGAAAGAAAGAAAGAAAGAAAGAAAGAAAGACATTACAGCTTCACAATTAATCAAAATTATAGCTGCAATTTTTTTAAAAAGGTAGGATGTATGATAAAACAACATTATAATGAAGTACTGTAGCGCTGCAGAGATCCTGACCTACAAATCTTGTTCTCCTTTGTTCGGTGCAGCCCCCACAGATGTTACATCATCGTGATCTCAATAACTTTTTCAGTGAAAATGAAAATTGTGAAGTAAAAATGATCATTCACACTAACCCCAATATGATGTTTTTACTTTATCGTGCAGCCCGAGAGGAAATATCTGTGTCCAGTGTGTCTGAAAACAGTTTTCCAAAGAGATCTGCTCCTCAAGTGATTTCAATGGAAAAATGGAGGATAAAATTCACAGTCCTCAATATGAGGTTTCAGCAGTCTGTGCTGGACCATTGAAACAGATGTATTATTGTATAGTATAGCTACTGTGTTGTACTACAAAGACATGAACCTTCTGGAACTTTGTGAATAATGTTGCTCCAGGATCATCGTTGCAACCTTTTTTGTAATGTCATAGCTTTGCAACTTAGAAAAAAGACCAGAAAAATACACACATGAGAGAAGTTAACCCTTCTAACATGCGGGTAGTGTTGTGAAAATTTCTATTTTAACCCAAACCGTGTTTTCCTAAATTAACCAAGACATTTTTTAAGATAAGATAAGGTAAGATCTTCGTTTATTGATCCCCCTTGAGAGAAATTCCGCAGGTAACACAGCAGTACAGAGGGAAATAAGTGTCAGCACAAGAGTAAGTCTCAAAAAATAGAGACAATATTAAAGAGATATTGGAAAGAATAAAATAACAATTTGAATAGAAAATATAGTAAAAACTATTAGAATAAAGATAAATATACTATATACAGTACTTTCCTTGTGTGTACATAACTTGTACAATATATAATAAATGTGCCTGTGCAAATGTGCAACATTCAGGGTTCCTGAGATAATATAATTGGCCTAAACCTAAGTTTTCTTGTTGTTTAAACCAAACCAAACCGTGACAAAACACTGAAGAAAAGTGATTAATGAGTAAACTTAATGTAAAAATAACAAATTGACCAGTACAATGATAATGTGTTCAGTGGGGATACAAACCCCAGAGTCTAGTGATGTAATTAAGACCGCTTCAGCTGAGACCAAGTCCTGACCGAGGGAAGAGGATATCGACACTGAGACAAGATCAAGACTTTAAGGGGGTGAGACTGAGTGAAGACCAAGACCAGCGTGAGTCTGCAAGATACACAATTAAATGTGTTATATGAAAAACAACAGGCTCCCATTATAAAAACACCCCCAGAACACAAATGAATATTCTTCTTCATTCACTTCTTTTAATGCAATATTTACAGTGTATGGGTGGATGTATAAGTGTACCTAAGATATGTCTTGATGAAATCATTGAAATCATTGCAGAGGTGAATTTAATGTGTGGGGAATTTTCCTTTGTTTCATATGAGCAACGAATACGGACAAACAAACCCTGAGGACCTGGAATCAACTTCCATCAACCATCTTTATTCAGCGCTCCTTGTGTTTTACCATCCACCCAAGTCATTACAGTTTTTGTGCAAGCATCAGATTTTCAGGGTATCTTTTGTCTTCCAATACAAGAAAATCATGTATTAAACTAATTATTCAGTAGAGTGATATACCTGCAGCTGTGGTCTTGTCTCGAAATAAAGTGTTATAGTGCTTGGGAGTAGACCGCGACTCTCAAATACTAAAACACTACCAGAGTCCTGGGTGAGACTCCTGTTCTCGATCCGTTCAGCCACGGCGCCTCGCTTTAGATGCGGACTTTGTCGCCTTTTTTTAAATTGAAATGATGGTCCTGAAGCAGCGTTGAGCAGCATCACGATGTCCCACCACCCCTGCACTGTGACATCGGATAAACATCTGTGAGACGCCCACTTCATTTGTGACACACAGGCTGTCAAAGCCTCGTATTACAGCAGCTTTGGCTGAATTAAGGAATGCCCCACTTACACTGAGTCTGATTAATGAAAGGTTCTCTTCAGGAGGAATGATTACACTGACCACTGATTTTTTTCTGACATATTTCTGGCCATTTTATTGTTTCAATATTGAAAAAAAATTGCGAAAGCACCCTTTAATACGTGTGTGTGCAGTGGCGTGTCTGTGTGCCCTTGAGTCTCCATCAGAGGATCATGCTGACACTGTCATCAGTGCCAACTGTCATTGTTTTGGGCGACAGCAACACTGACACAGCCGGCCCCTTTTCTCTGGTTGGCCGCTGCCGGTGCAGCTCGGCCACCGATTGGCTGCCGGGGGGGGGGAGCTGATTAAGAATGCCGATGAGCGGCACGCGCCTCCTCTCTCTCCCTCTCTCTTCCCCTCACTGTAAACATCCAGCTCATGCTTGTGTTTTTCTCTCCAGAGAAGATCTCTGACAGCCTCTGCGAGCGTCTCTGCTGCCCGCTCTCGGCATCCCTGCTCTGACTGGCGCGTCTGTGTGCAAGTGTGTGTGTGTGTGTGTGCGCGTGTGTTTGCATGCACAGCTGTGTTGGATCGACAGACGCGGTGATGAGGAGGAAGGAGTAAAAAAAAAAGTGGTGATGCTGTTTTCCCTCGTGGGACGTCGCGCTTGTTTGTTTTTCCTCAGCGAGGTCGTTTGCACGCTGGGGCCGGGGGGGGAGGAGGGGTGACCGCTGTGGGGGCGCCTGAGTGTGAGGAGAGTGTGGGGGAAAAGAGTCTTCTGGCTGTTCTGGCGTCTGCTGCGGCTGCTGTGAAGCTCCCCCCTCCCTCCTCCTCCTCCTCCTCCTCCTCTCTCCCTCTTCCCCTCTGAGGGGTGAAGCAGCCTCTGTACCTCTCTCCACCTTCACACGGTGAGTGTTGTCAAGTTGCCTCGAAGCGAGGGGCAGCTTGTTCTCCACGGCCGATGATGTGTGTGTTTTTTTTGCTGCAGTGCTCTCTCTCGTGTGTTGCCGTGTCCTCCTCGCGCTCCTCTCTACGCTGCTTCACCTCTTTCCACGCAGTTCCCTGTGGCCATTCAAGCATTTGACCTTCACACACACACACACACACACACACATTCTCATTTCCCCTCCGAGCCGCCCCCCCTCTTCTCTAATTGTAAATGTACATGTTTTCATTCATACACTCTTCATCCTCCATGATGCATCAGTCGTAGTACACAGAAATGGGTCATGCCTCTGTGAGGAGTGTGTGTGATTGTGTGTGTGTGTGTTGTGACCGTGCCATCCAGCCACCAGCAGCAGGTACCAGGCACCAGGCACGGAACCTAGGGCACGATGGGTGCATCCGGATGGAACGACCGATTCTTCCTCACAAGTGACTGACACCTGCTCCACCCTGGAGACACATCACACACACACCCCCCACACATCACCTCCCATCCATCTTCTCCATCTCCCCCTGCAATCTGTTATTCTCCTCTCAGTGTGAGCTGTCACCCCCGGGTTGCCTTGGTTATGCAAGGAGCCACGTTGTTATTGTAGTGTTTTTTTGTTTTGTTTTTTTAAACCGAGGATTTGATCGTCTCAAAAACTTTCGTCGTCTCAAAAACTTAAAGGGCAAAGATGGAATAAACGCCGGCTTCAGTTATTAAATAAGCGAATGATGAAATAACGGCCGAAACGGAACCAATTTCAGACATCATCTCCTGCTGCTTATAATGCAGCACTGCAGGCTAACGGCGCGAGAACACAATAGCCGAGCCAAATGCACTTTAAAGGGACGCCTCAGTGATCTAGTGTCGCATTTAAAATCAGGTCCTTGTGAGAAGCAGATTGAGCAACAGAGGCTATGATATTTTGTCAGATCTCTGCTGCCTGCCGAGTCTTTGAAACTAAGATTGTTTTGTGTTGATAAAAGACTCCAAATCAAAGCCAAGATAACTGCGATGACGTCATCAGGGTTAATGTCTAAAGGTGTGTTCGGAAAGAAAACAAAGCAAAGTTTTGCCCCTCATTACTCGTGCAAATTGTTTGCATAGTCCATGTTTATTGCTCTGACTAGATGTGTGTCTTTGTGTGTTTTTAAGGATCCAATGGTTCATTGATTATGTGCTTGCTTGTTAACTGTTAAATTGATCACCAACTATTTGGACAATCAATTAATTGTTTTTTTCGAGTCAAAATTATCTGATTCCAGCTTTTTAAATCTGAATATTTTTCTTGTTTGTGCACTCCTCTAAAATGATAAACTATGGGTTTTGGACAAAACAAGATACTTCAGGATGCTATTTTGGAGTTTTGGAAACACTGACCAACAGTTTTACATCATTTTCTGAGATTTTGGCAAATACTTGGGTTTTCTACCTCTGCCAAGGAGGTTATGTTTTCACCTCATGTGCGTTTATTTGTTGGTTTGTCAGCAGGATCACACTAAAACCACTGAGCTGATTTCCACCAAATGTAAGATGGGTCTCAGCCCAGAATAGACCCCATTAACCTTTGCTGCAGATCCAGATAAAGGGACGGATCCAAAACCTTTTGTCACCTTCTTTAACATTGCGAGCCGTTTTCTCAGGGATGTATGGATCTTGATGAAAAAAATCAGGTGTATTCAGGTGACTGGTATCCATGAGTGAGTACAGTTTGATACAGGGCTATGAAGTTTGATATTGGATTAGGCTTGATTGAAGCCTAGAGGTATGCACTCTACTAAGTGCCATTTGTGGGTTTTATCCCTTTTTTGGACAGGTGGTAGTGAAGTGGCAGGGAATAGAACTGTGGACACTGTGCCTATGTGGCAGGGCTGTAACCATTCAACTGTGTCTTTCTGTTGACTTTGTTTGCAAGTGCACCGCCTCTAAAATTTGCCTCGCATTCTGTCTGAACTAGGGCCGCATAGTTAATCCAAATATAATGAAATCACAGTATGGCTATGTGCAACATCCAAATCCAAGAGGCTGTAATTCTTTTGGATAAAGGTAAAATGTTTGACAAAACAGCATCAAAAGCTCTGTAGCTTGCAGAGAGGTTTTGGTCTGCAAATTTTGTTCTCCAGATGTACAGTAAGGCAACAGGTTTCTCCTGTAAAAAATGTTGTACAATCAGGATTTAAAAAAAAAATTCAGGTAAAAATGAAAATTGTGGTGCAAAAATGATCATTCCCAATGATCATGAATCAAATTGCAAGTTATCAAAATAATCGCAATATGAATTATTTTTTATTTTTTTACCTCATTGTCCCGTCCTAGTCTGAACAGAACACACAGTCGTAGAGAGCTCCCTCCAGAGCCACAGAAGACAGAATACAACTGTAGCTTGAACAGTGACAAGACAAAATAAACTTGAAGTATAAAACTAGTGGAGTGTCCCTTTAAAATCAAATGGGCTGAGATATTTGATATTGTCCAGAATGTGAAAGCAGAAAGTAATTCAAAACTAACTTTTAGTAGTAATCTGACATCTGATCTAATAGTAATTTAACAAATTTAAATCAAGTGTGCAATCCCCTCATCAACTCATTTATGTATACCTTTCAACATTTGTAATTAAAGCTATCTAACCCCACAGTCAGATATTGACTGAGGAGTCGGAGACAGTTACAACTTGAAAATGAGACGAGCGGCACAAGACATGAAACGCTGATTAAAAATGTATCTGATACATCGAAAAGTCGTAACCTACTTACTCCTGCGCGCATTAATTTTCATGAGCTGCTTTGCTCCAAATACCGGAGGTCCTGATTCAGAACTACTGAGTCGAGGGGTGTAAATCTTTCATATGATATGCTGTCAATGAAAGGGGAACAACACTGACGCTGACATAAGGGGGTCAGCCGGATCATCTTACGAGAGAAGAGTCTGTTTGAACGGCAGTGAAACACAGGGAATAAATGAATTAGAGAGGCACGGACTTTGAAGTTTTGAACTGAACTTAACAAAATAATTCAAAGCATCAAAATAATTAAACGGGTTTGATCTGAATGCTGGAAAAAAGAGAGGAAGGGTGGAAAAAAGCCAATTTTTTTTGTTTACTGTTGCTGAGATCTGAAGAGAACAGTCTGCTACGCGCCCATGTGAGTGCTGCCAGAGCTTCAGGATCCCATGCGACCTCGGTTGTGTCTTGGGTTACAGATGCACCATGGGGCTGTTAAAGTTTGATGGATACATTGTTTGACTGGCCGCCGCCTCTGCAGAGCGGTGTGATGAAGCCTAACATGTAGTGTGCTGGTCCACAGAGAGCCAATATTTATAGTAAGCAGTCCTCTCTCCTTGTAATGAGACCGGTGTTGGTGTGCTGCGGGGTGCTGAGGAAACGCCGGCGGCGAGCACGTTGAATGCGGGGAGGTGAAGTTAACAAGCTAGTGCTGTTCATTCCCATGGTCATCACATACATGTACGTGTTAGAAGTGTAAATAACACTCTGAATGAGCTTCTTGTGTCGAGTCTTTTAGTTACCAGGCTCTGCTTCATAAAAGTTTCCTCTCCTGGCATCGATTCAACCGATTTTTTCTCCATGAAAAAAAAAAATCCCTTCATTAAAATGTCTTAGGTGTAACTCTACACCTTGGACTTCATTTAGTATGCACTGATCTATGAACTATCTCGCCTCCAGCTCGAGCATACGTGCTCACCTTCGACTCTGCTCATCGTACAGACAAATGGCACGTTCTGGCAGAAAGTTCTAAAGGAAAACTTGAATGCACCAGTCATTTTGCAGACAACCTTTGTAACGAGATGCCTTCTTCGTGAACAACCCTGAAATCATTTGTTTCCAGCAGAATTATCATAATATCATCTAATTCAGCAGCTTAGCTATCCGACAAACTGTTCTGAATAATAGTCGCCATAACATTCGTCAACATCCCCAAGCCATCGAGGATATCCTGCCAGCATTTGACATGGATCATCATGTGAAGTGGCGGGCTAACTTTGGCTCACGTTATCTAGCACTGGGGATTTGTTGGACAAAGTCAAAGGATAAAAGACAGGAGAAACTCTCCAGTTGATCAACACGATGGCTTGTAGTCACTCTGTCCCCAGGATAAATGAATGTGTTGGGCTTCAGTATCAGCTTTGTGGCAGAACCCCTCTGTTTGTATGTAAGCTTTTCAATACTGTTTTTTGGAAAAGTTAATTGGACCTTTCCGATCCTTTGGTATTACCTAAAGGCTAACCATTTCTCCTTTTGCAACTATAAATGCAACACACCTCTGCCATCATTTTGAAAATAGTGAATTTACTTCGGTTCACAGGCTAGCTGAACAAACATAGCAAGCTAACGTAGCTAGCCTGGGAACCAGACAAAGGCCTATTCAGGCTGATGAAATATGAATCTGCTCTGTTACTGCATTCCTTCTTTCCCACCTCAAATATTTCATTTAGAAACACATATCAGAAACACATTTTATCGTACTGTCGATCTGTAATTTCAGAAAGTTTGGGACCAGGCCGCCATTTGTTTCCTGCTCAAAAACGTACCAAGCAACACCCCAATTTACAATGGCCACTTGATGCTGTGTCACACACTCATTGCTGTGATTGGTTGAAGGTCCATTTCATTGCTCTCATTGGTTGTAGGTCTATCCAATAGTGTTCAGAAGCATTGTGGTCTGCGCCTGCTGATAATGCCCCCTGGAAATGGAAAATGAAGTGAGAGGTGCCAAACTAAAACATATTTGCAAATTCGTCTGGCAATGCCAGGTTGAAACTTAGCTTCCAAAACTCGCTGGATTGATTCTCCTCCGCTACCCCTTCTTTCTCCATGTGGAGAGACCCACCCCACGAATTGACAAGACTGGTTCCTCAGCCATATGACATTTTGTAAAAACCTGGCTGTTCATAAATCCAGATTCATGTTGTTGTTCCTGTCCCTGTGGATAACTGAGCACAGGGGAATGTTTACTGGCACTCTTGAGTAAAGGCAGAGGACGCTGAGTACTGATTTTTCTTACCAGTACAAAATTTATCACCTTTCTATTAGCTGCATCCACAGGCTCCAATGTTCCGAAGCATCAGCGGCTGATTAAGAGCCGAGTCGCTTCCCCAACCTCTATCTCTGTCCCCGCCAATACGGCTCAGCAAAAATTTTTAGCTGAGTCACCGTTCATGTCACAAGCAAATATTCAGCACGCAGACCTCTAAGACAGCCACCCACCTCCACTGAAGACTTTACCGCTCGCCAGAGATCTGAAAGTGAGAGATTCAGACCTATTTAGATAGAGTTCATTTAAACTGTTTTGCAAAGCTTTGAATAATTTCTTCCCCCCCAAAGGACTCAGTCTGGCTGACAAATAGGCCCAATTAGTGTGTGTGTTCCCACAGAGAGTCTCTACCGTTTCAAGTTCTTTCAAGGTTAATCCTCATGAAGGAGATAAAAGTTACCGAGCCGTCATTTTCTCTTTCTTTTTTTTGTGGGTCCTTAATTTAACACATCTTTCTTCTTCCTATTATCTTACTCTCTCTGTAACCACTTCTTGTTATATCAGTCCACCTTTTCTCATTTGTCTTTCCCACAATAACAACAACCCAGGGAAGAGGTTTACAACTGTGTGAATGATGTTCTCTGAACTTGTTTCGGCTTTGACTGTTAAAATGGATTTTTAACGAGACTAACCAAGAGTCCAACTTTCCACTGTCTGAGTTCATTTGTTGCACAAAGCTGTTATAGTTTTGCCCTGTCCTCAACAGACTTCAATCAGCAGGGTACTCTGGGTTACCCGAGACATTTCCAAACCAAAGAACATTTCTGCCAAAGCTAAAACATTCTGTGTGATTTGGACAGATGAATGGTTTCACAAGGAACATTCATCAATTACTGAACTGTAAACTCCTCACTCATTGTGAAGAATATTCACATAATTCAGTCATAATTGTTAATATTTTTGTTAAAGTTGCCCCAATCATTATTTTCATATGAACAATGGGTCCGATCTTTGTGTAGCGTGAAAGGTGCCGCTCATAGTGATGAGCCCACAGAGCATTTTAACTGCTTTAAGTTAATTGTTTATAAGGATCTCATCTTTTCTGTTGCTCAGCTCATTAGCTTCATTTCCAGTCACAGCAGGTAGCTGTTTAAGTGCAAAGGCTCTGTTAAACCTTCCGTCTAGGCCCACCTGTCTGAAGAAACAGCAGTCAGACAATTTTAGCCAGCATTTAGCAACTGTACCAATGTTTGCCAAATATGCTAACAGAATATTTTTGTTTGATATTTATAATTTTTATTTTATATATATATATAAATCAGTTGGACAGTGATTATTGGTATTACATTGGCCAGAAACAGTTGATCTGTATCTGCTGGATGAGTAGCCTAAATTAGCCACTGTTTGTATCTTTTATAAGGTGAAAATCAGTAAATGTCAGTATGGTCATTACCATAAGTCTTTATGAAAGTAGTCGCTGGGTGTACGCCTTGGTTTATGGCTAGAAACAGTGCTAGTATTGGAGATGAGCTAATTTTCTCTGTTTTTAGATGAGCTTGGGAGAGGACAGGACCAATAATGTAATGCACGGCGACAATTAAGCCAGTAGGTTGGTCTACTAGGTGTTTAGCCATTTTTGTGAAATATATATGTTACGTAGCTAACATGCTACCAATTTTAGCTAGGTATGCTGTTAAACTTTAAGAAAGGTGAATAAACAGAGATGTCATCACTCAGTTAGCTGATTTGCTGGAAAAGTTAGCATTTTTCAACATACTCATGGCATATTCAGGACATATTCAGAACATATTCAGGGCTTTGTAGACACATGGGCGACAACGAACGTTGGGTTGACTCGCATATGCACATAAACTGTGTGAAAACAAAGCAGTAACGCTGGTAACACAGCCTGGCATGAAAAGGTGACAAAACTAAATTCTAGTCCTACAAGTCATGAATTCTGGCACAGAATGTTTTTTACCTACTTGTAGAATGGAAGTTGTGGCCTTTAAGAAGAAGTATTATAAGTCACAGGCTGCCTTAAATATGGAACAGTTGTAAGCACATCACTTGTGTTAATGGTGACAACCTAGAGCTAATGACATGCTCAGAGTTGGTGATGGTAAGGTTGTGTGTGAAATGGATTTGAAAACAGTATTCACAGTTCAGCCACAATGCACTTATGCTCCATATGATGACTGTACTTGGCTAGTTGCTGACATAAGTTACCTCACTGTGAGCGCTTTTTCACTCTGTCACCCTGATCATCGTGTTCCATGCTGTTCTCATTGTGACTTGACTATAAGAACAAGAAATACACCATTAAAGGGACAGCAGGTAGCATCCAAACATGAGGAAATAATGTGTAAAAAGGTCTGTCTGTGTCTTACAGGCGTGAGTTTATCTCTACATGGGTCTGAGCCCCAGTGGCGGAGCCTCCACCGACGCAGAGTCCCGCTGCAGCCCTCGGCCTCAGGCTACCAGGCAGCGGACCGACCTCTCGCCTCTTCCTCCTGCGGGAAGGCCGACATCATGGAGGAATCCTCGGCTGAAGTCCCGGACTCCAGCACTCAGGACGATGTGCCTCCCCTCGGTGAGACACTGCAGCACCGGGGCTTGAAATGTCTGTGTAGCTAACATCAAAAACTGTCATTTGAGGCTAAAATGGCTCTGCTCAGCTACCATTAAGCAACTAAAGAGACATATTTTTCCAAGAGGTCGGATGAGACCAAAACAGAGCTAAAAGCAGAGGAAATATTGGACTTGGGCCAGAGATACGACTATAAATACATGCTAATATTTCCCTGTGTCTGTTAGGTGAGTGAATATTCATTCAGCAGCCTGGTGACTAACTTTCGCTGTACTTTATTGTAATATTACCCTTGTACACTCTGCTCATCTCCCCGCCAGCTGTGAAGGACATTAATGTGCTGCTTGACAGAGAAAGGTCAGAAGGCATCAGCAGTCCGTCCAGAGACGACGACTCCACCCTGCTGAATCCAGGAACCCACAGCAGCATCCTCGAGGACAACACGAGGTCTGAGTCAGGCCTCCCAGAGGTCAGTGGTGGATCTACAGATCTACATCTTACTCCCCTCAGCCCAACTGAACATATAAGCCAGTTTAGGACAGGAGAAGTTTGGATGTCCTTCCCTGATAAATGATAGATAAGATGTCATCTAAAACAAGGTGACAGACTCTTCCTCTTAATGGCCAGTCACCGATTATTTCCTTAATCTCTGTCTTTCTGTCTGGTTTCAGGGGAGGAGTAAGTCCTGCGGCCTTTGCTTCAGCGATGGAAAGTGCCGCATTGACTACATCCTGGTTTACAGGAAGTCCAGCTCGCAGTCAGAGAAGAGGGAGATATTCGAGCGGAACATCCGCGCAGAGGGCTTACAGATGGAGAAGGAGGTAAGGAACAGGAACACATGCTGTTTATTTCATTATGATGACGACAGTTCAGCCAAATGAAGATGTTAGCAGTTCGGTGTCGACCATATAAAAGCCTACACATCACACTGACAAGTGTCTCAGCATTAAAAACAATTATCTTCTCCTTGCCTGCCTCACTTGATACGCAAATAATTTTGGTGTGCTGTTGAAGAAAACAGCAACTGATAAGTAACCACAAGGTGAAAGAGACGTTATTAATATTTGTCAAACCTTTTGGTGGGTTTTGTATTTAACAGCTAAATGATTTAGTATTCAAAATGTTGAATAAAGAGGCTGAAGTTACAAGAGCAACACAGGGTTAGGGTTACACAACATTGATCTAGTTTTTAGCCAAGTTGATGAAGCAAATGTTTTGTGCAAACATTTAATACATTCAGCAGACACATAGTTTCAATGTCCACATTATTATATTTTTGCATGTATTGTGCTGTTTTAGGTACCATATTTTCGGTTCTGTGTTTTTTGTTTACCTACCCAGGGACATCAGATGCAATTTAACTGCTAGCTTACTCTGGTGCAATTACTTTAAATTGTTCCACTGTATCTGTAAGAATAAACAATAAAAAAAAATAATATTCAATTGGTGTTCTCGCCAGTCCAATATTCACTCTACTTTTAGCCCAGTTTTGGTCTCCACCAACTCCTGACGATATGTAACTCGGCTTTAGCGGCTAAATGCTTCATTATGTTCACCAACTAGCCATTAACATTGCCTGTTTGGTTCTGGAAAGGGAGTGTACAACGTTGCTAAAAGTGATGACAACGCTGAACCAAAACAGACGGCTGAAAGACACTAAAACACATTGTAGCGCTCCACAGAGTCGCAGTGTTTATATAAAAATACTGATTGACCGAGCAGCTTTAAACTTAATTTCTTTTGCCTGCAGCCCGAAAAACCAAAACAGTTTCTATTTAGGCATGTACTGTAATGTAGAAAACAAACAAATATTCTTATTTGAACATTTTTATCACCTAATGTGACATATTTACATCATGAATTAATACAATTTCAAAAAAAACATCTGACTCATGTGGCTTATAATAACCCTAAAGAGAGACCTGAAGTCAGGTGCTGCTACAGAGCAGGGCTCCCTCAGCTGATGGGGATTAAATGTCTCGCTGAAGGGCACCTCAGCAGGGCAGGCGTTATAGTCACAGGGCTCCACCTGAATAATGGCCTTCATAATCACATCAAGCCTCCACGTCTGTTTTGAGCAAAGTTATTTTTTGCTCTCGCCGTTCGATCCGAGGGATTTCTTCTCTTTTCTGCCCATGCAGCCGAGCAAAAATAGCCTCTTCTTGGAAAACTGATGATTGGTGGGTTCCCGTACTCACAGAGAATTAGCTTTGATGTGTACTTTGGCAAACGTGCAGCTGCATTGATAGTGTGCAACATGAATCAATACCAATTTGTGTAAAGAAGCAATTTCATACCCAGTCTTATGATGCTTGTAATCTCAGTGGCCAGATTGCTGAGTTTGAAAATGCTCCGAGCCTTTGTGCCCAGTCTGACGACCGAGTGCTGTTGTGACGTTCATCGGTGAGCCATCACTCTCATAGCCGAAACTAATCTGGTGATAGCCATTTCCTCACTCGCTGTTTCTTATTGAGCAAAAAAACTGTCCCTTGAAAGAATAGAAAATGTGGTTGTTGTGATTTGTGCTTGCTTGTGTGTGTGTCTGTGTGTGTGTGTTGAGTTCTGGACTACTTGCCAATGCAGTGGCATCAAGGTCGTCATTATCTGGAACATGCAGAGGAAGACAACGATTCTTGTCTCCTCCAACAGCCCACTTAGTTTTCTTGCATGGAGTCATTTTGTTATTTTTAGGCCTCTTTTCCACTTAGCTCCTGATTCATGTACCTCTAGACTGACTCCTACTCCGTCAGGAAGTACAGGTAAACAGCTGAAAAGAGGTGACGCGAGCAAACATATTGACGCAGAACGGATGTTGATGCCGCTGTCTGCGCAGAGGTGATATTTTGTAGTCCTATCTATTTTTATCTATCCTCAATTATTGCCGGACTTGAATTGCTGTGTGTTTGGTTTCCTTACAGGCCTCTGTAACAAACAGTGACGTGATTTTTCTGAAGCTTCACGCGCCGTGGGATGTTCTCTGTCGCTACGCAGAGCTCATGAACATTCGCATGCCTTTTAGGTGAGACAACAAGGGTCTAAACATTTATTTTTTTGCATTTTATTACTCATAAAACATTTGCAAAGGCTGTTGTTTTGAATATTTTTAAAGGTGCAATATTCATTCATACTCAAAATGAAAAAGGGGCAGCATATCACCAGAGAAACTGCTAACTGCTGCTAACTGTATCTGCCATCGGCTAGTTAGCTCAGTTAGTCGTGCAACAAGCAGTCCAGACGGGGAGCTCAGAGCACCAGGAAGTGTTTACACCACTAGCACAGGAGCTTTGGACCGGGACAAGCCAGGGCTAGCTGGTTAGCATACTAGCTGGTTAGCATACTAAATACAAAAGATATCTCTGCAGCACAATACAAAGATTTCATAAGCTTAAGACTATAATTTCTTCGCGTTCTGTTTGCATGTTTTCAACTAAAGCTTTAAATCTAAGTTTGCTAGCTTGTAGTTGGTTCATAGTGTCGCAGGAATGAGTCCTTAAATCCTGAAATAAGTTAGAATATTTGCAACTCAGGTACCCTCGTCTCAAAGTCAATCTTTTTTTTTAATGGGTGTGTTGTTAAAACAAGCTTGAGAGTTGTCATGTTTTGTTCTATGACATGAAATACATCAGTTAATACCCGACTTGTGAGTTGTGACAAGGCGGTTGCTAACGAGTGGCTAAATGACACCACAGAAGTTGTCAGGGACATTAAACGTCATTATTCCAATACTCATCCGCTCACTAATCCATCTCTACAGGCGGATTTGATTTGCAAGCTATTCCAACTCTGACTTTCCAACTTGTGGATCGGTCTATTTATAGTAAAGTGTGTAGGGTATAGTGAAGTAAGAAGCTTAGTTTGTTATAGCCTAACGTTAGCATTTTACTTCCGTCGACTGCATTCAAATTAAAAGAATTATTAAAAGCGACATTCGTTTGTGAAGACTCTTGCTGAACAAAACATTCATATAACTTGATAATGTATGTATATCACAAACTTGTGTTTGCTGCAGAGCTTCTGTTACGCAATAATCCAAAATCCAACTGAAAAAATCCAAAGGGTTTCTGTCAAGGGGACCAGGGTAATGCTAACTTCTGGGTTAGCCTTTGTTTCCATTACCAACTGCTGATTGGCGGAATACAAACCAATGGCAAAATGATAAATTGTGTTGCCCGTGTGCTTGTGCACAGTACTAACAAAGCTCAGCATAGCTCCATCGCCGTACCCATGTAAGTGGTTGAAATACTCTAGTGGACACTTGTAACACTTGTAACATTTGTAATATTAGTACTATTATCGTTATTAGTATTGGCAGCAATAGAAGTCATAGTCATAACTTGGTAAAAACATAGTAAAGCAGGTAATTGTAGTTGTACCAGAAGCAGTAATAGTAATGTTAGTATCAATAGTAGTAGCACCATTCATTTATATAATCATCCCCATTGTTGAACTGTATTAAGTACTAATTATGTCCTATATGTTCCAGGAGGAAAATCTTTTACATGCATCGAAGGCACAAGTTCATGAGCAGGTGAGGCAGCATGAGATTAGCTGACAAATCCAGACTCTGCTCCGGCAGCTTTAACACAAACTTCCCTTTACAGGATGGAGAAACGCATCAACAAATTCCGGGGGTGGCTTCCTCGCAAGCCCATGAAGTTCGACAACGACACCCTGCCCGACCTGGAGGAGAACGAGAGCTTCACCGCCCCCTTCAGCCGATCAAGGATACATCAGTGAGTTTTTATACAGTGGCACTTTAAAAACCCATCCCACAGAAATGACTTGGGCTTTATCTTGTGCTGGTGCCTGGTATTTTCCATTTCCTCTTTAATTCCTTTTCCTCGTGAAAATCTCTCTGTTGCCTTCCTCATACAAATTTGACCCAACACACACACACACACACACACACACACACACACACACACACACACACACAAATCATTCAGACAGATTTGTAATAACTGGTTCGTTTCACTGCAGTTTCATCATCCACAACAAAGACACTTTTTTCAACAACGCCACCAGAAGTCGCATCGTCCACCACATCCTCCAGCGGGTCAAATATGAGGAGGGTAAAAATAAGATGGGTGAGTTTTTCCCCTTGGCACTGTGACAGATTTGACTGTAGAGATATTGGAAATTAAAGGAAAATGGCTGCTAACTTGAGACGGGGTGCACAAAGAAAATGGAAGAAATATAGCATCTGGTATTCAATTTTTAAGTCCCTCTTTGTCCAAATACACCACTATTGTGTGCAGTTAACACAAATGTCTTTTGTCATTTGTTAGTTACTTCACTTTTCACAGTTTGCTTTACACGTGTATTGTTGTTTTCAGCATTTTTGATCATTTTGATAATCACCTCAATAGCGAAGTTAGCCAGTCAGCTAGCCTAGCTGGCTGCTAAAACGAGGAAAAGCACATTCAAGTTTATGAGCAATGAGTTTGGAGCTTTACAGCTCACTTTCACAAGACAGTGTACGTCAGGCACTTTAATGTTTGGCAGCTTTTCCAAGCAGCGTGTGTGAAAATGAGCCTCAGCTACCTAACGTTAGCTAAGCTCTGAAAATCAGGCTAATGTTGGAGCTGCACTGAGTGACTAGCTAATGTCGCTAACGGTTATCTAAGACACTGAGGTGATTCAAACTGCTAAAACAAACAAAACATCAACACCATTAACAATATGTACATGGCTAACGATAAGAAAAGAAGGAACTAACAAAACTAACCAACTAACTACTTCCAGTTGACTCCACGTGATGTTACATTTGCTTCCAACCTTTGTTATCACCTTTTGTTAGTCCTTTTAAATCCTAAAGGAACTTTATGGAACTTCTGTGTTAGAAGAAACCGAAGACGCTAGAAGCCGGTGGTTTATGCTAGCAGACCCCATTTCTAAGCTAACATTAGCTACCGTTGCTCTCTGTTAGCGGTGCAGAGGGAGGCACTGAGACGAGGCACTCGAGAACATGCATTGGACTCCGACCCGAGTCCTTTACAAAGAAATCCACATCAGCAGCATTAAACGACTTCAACAAATCGTCTATAATCTTGCGTAATCGACTGAGAGAGACGGGGAAGGTCTTCACGTCACGTTACAATCCGCTCACATATGGCCAATGAAAAAGGGATTAATTCATGCATAAACCCACGAAGCATAACCCTGACCTACATTGTAGAGGGGATGTTTTTTCCTTTCTCTTTAATGACAAGCTTCGATAGACTACTGTGAGGCAGATGTATACAAAGCATACAGCCCTATACCTTTATCCATGATTTTAACATCTATAGTGTTGAGTTTAAAATGGTTCCTCACTTTGCCTGACTGACAGCATCAGGCATCTGTTGCTCCTCATTCACGATCCTCTGTTTCTGATTCCAGGACTCAATCGTCTTTTGAGCAATAATTCGTACGAGGCAGCTTTCCCGCTTCATGAGGTAATAATCAAGCTGACATCCAGAAAGCCATACATTAAATTCTGTGTCACTCTTGCAACAGATTCTATGTGATGGTATCACACTGATAAATACAAGGATTATGTTTCTCCGTGTCCGTCTACGTGTGTGTGCCTCGACTTCAACAGGGGAGATACCACAGCAAGAACTCCATCAGAACACACGGGGCAGAGAACCACCGGCACCTGCTGTACGAGTGTTGGGCCTGGTGGGGGGTTTGGTACAAGTACCAACCACTTGACCTCATCAGGTAAATACTTTGAGACATGTAAAGGCGTCACATTTGAAATGTCACATTTAAAATCCGAACATCATGACAGGTAGTAGCAGCCTAGCAGTTTGATGTGACACGCTGCAGTCGTCCCCAGCCTCTCTCCTGTCGCAAGACATTGGGATGAGTTTATTCGTCTATGAATGTATTTCAAAAGACACTAAACCTCAGACTCTCTCCTCCTGTGCTCTGTTGCTGTTTCAGGAGGTATTTTGGAGAGAAGATCGGCCTGTACTTCGCCTGGCTCGGCTGGTACACGGGGATGCTGTTTCCCGCCGCGCTAGTCGGCCTCTTTGTGTTCCTGTACGGCCTCTTCACGCTGGAGCACTGCCAGGTCAGGTAAACACACCTCGACTTTTCTATGAGAAAAATAAGTGTCCCTAGAGCTGGCAGCTGTATTGTATTTGAGGCGTTTTTTAAGAAAGCTCCGTCATTTTTTCAGCGTTAGAATTAGCCTCATCTGCTTCAAAGTGTCAGATCAAATTATCTGTTTATTCTTACGGATGGGGATTGACAACTGGTTTGAGATGTGAATCAATTTGAAATGATCTGATCCATTGGAACTGACACCAGCAAAAAAAACTGAAACAGCTTTCTACTCGACACAAACCTGGCTTGAGTTCCAGGAAGCATGTTATTGACACTTTCCCCAACCCTTAATGAGGGTAAAAATCTTATGTCTGAACATCTGCAATACGCAGTGAGGTTAAGCAGACTTTTCTTTGACGAAGACAAACTAAATGAACACCAAAACTGTACAACTATTCTCTCATTTACTCAATTTCAGATGGTGACAGAAAGGGGTGTTAATCTAAGTCTGGTTCCAGTTTAAAATTGGTTCTAGATTAAACAGCGGTGAAAGAGTGGAGCTTTAACACACCTGAGATGTACAGAGTGCATTACTTCCCCCCTACATAGAAGACTGATCAGGAATCAGTAGGGGAATAGATAGAGAATCTGACAGATTAGATAAAATCCATAATGGCTTTGGTATTGGTAACTCTTATCAATTTCTATCTGTAGTTATTGTCCATTGTATCTTAGTAGTATTGTACTGTGTTGTATTGTAGTCTGTCAAATGAAATAAGACCACAGAATAAGAAAGTTTGGACAAATTATTTTTCTCTGGGGGTTAGGGTTTGCATCACTTTGGGCTTTCACTACTGTATGGTGCCCAAAAGCACTTTCACCGTTGCTTGACATTGTTTGAGTCTGATGGGCTAACTGTTGTTCTCCAGTAAAGAAATCTGCCAGGCCACTGGCATCATCATGTGCCCCATCTGCGACCAGTACTGCCCCTACCTGAGACTGTCAGACAGCTGCATCTACGCCAAGGTACCGTCACCGCAGCAAGGGGACAAAATGTTCCAGACAGCTGTTGTGCACGTTGTTATCGCAAATGCCGATTAAGAGCCCGATCAGACAGAGCGCAGTTTTTTAAGTGAGAGACGTCTTATTCCATTTGTTCTCAACAGGCAATAAGTGTGTTTTGCGTGCCACGTACGCGCCCTGGACGCCTTGTGTTTTTTCGCAGAGGTGCTCTGAACACCTCGAGTTGAAGCAATCTTCGACTCAGAGCCGAAAAGCACATGAAGTCATTGTCAGACTGTCAGTGACTCATCCTTAAATACATCTAATAATACGCCCTGAGCTGATAATCATCCAGGCGGAGCTCCTGGACGAGATAGTGGCGCTTCCTGTGATTTCTCCTCTCCTCCTCCGTGTCTAGCATACTGTCTGTGAACAGCCTCTCAGTCTCAGTCGGAGCCAGAGACTTTATCTAAATTTAAGGATTCAATTTAAAAAGGCAGTGTGATGTGCAGGTTGTTAAACACGCTGATCGGGCCCTAGTGAAAATAAAAAAACTAAAATAAACTGCATTCGTTGTTGTCATAAAAATAAAAGATTAAAAGTCAACTTGAGACTTCCTCTCTTCTCCTCAGGTGACCCATCTCTTCGACAATGGGGCAACTGTTTTCTTTGCTGTGTTCATGGCTGTTTGGGGTAAGCTGAACAGTTCTTGGCTAATGTGTTAGCAAGAACGCTGCCTCTTTACGCACCAAACACAAACACACGCAAACACATATACACAATAGCAATAACTTGGAGTCCAAAACAACACTTCATTTAGCTCTGTTTTGGTCTCCACCAGCTGCTCGGGGGAATATCTGGCTTTTCACCATGTTCACTAGCTAGACAAAAACGGTGGTTCTAGGCAGGTAGCTTAGAAGGGGTTTGAAGGAGCTTTCTTATTGAGAAGAGCTGCCCTTTGCTGCTGGATGTGTAGCTGATGAGAGCAGTGACACTGAAGAAAAACATTGAAGTTGCGGGCTCCGAAACCAAAAGACGGTAAAATGCACCGTAGAACTGTATTTGCTGACTTGGGTGATAGTCCTCTGTGGTTTCATCAATATGATCAACACTTTTCACATTACACACAGTCGCTTGATCCATTGTTCGTATAAAAATGTATTATTTCAATTTATTTTTCATTGAAATGATGCAAAAATATTGGAAATCTCAAAAAAATAAAACTATCATTGCTCCAGTTAAAAACTACACATTGCAGCGTTGCATATACAGTAGATTGTACACCGTTTCAAATCTGATCAATTTCTGTCCCGCGCATATTCATTTGCTTTTGGTCGACACAAGAAGGAGCTTGTCAGTTCTGAACGAGGTCCCAGGGTATGGAGGGTGCAAACAGAGGGTTTCTGACGGGCTCGTATTGTTCGGCTGCTGCAGGCGCAGCAGGGGACGGAGCAGCAGCAGCAGCAGCAGCAGCATTGCATGGCTGATAGCTGGCCTGTTTATAAATGTCAGGGTGGCAGGATGAGGCTGAGGAATGCAAAAGAAAGGAAGAAATTATCAAAAGCACTGTACGCTGTAAAAAGTACTTGACTAAATATGCTTATTGGTACACTTGAACCTAACAAGGTGACTGAAAGGTCAATTTTAAATTAACCTGACTCTCGCCAGATGAATTTCGTTCCACCTAGCTCCACTCATCCATCTGGGATCGCTCCATTGGAGAAGTGTTTCAGAAGGCTGGGCCTTATCAAAAATCCTTGCATATGATTGGATAAACCACTTGTCTGTCGGAGCCATTTGGTAGATCAAGCTCTTGCCAAATCCGGTCGGGAGAAGGGCAAAACCATTGTTTCCACCAACAAAAGCCTTCAGCAGCCATTCTCTGATGTTCTTTTAACGATAAAATATTGGGTAGATTGGACAACAGGATGAAATAGCAGCATCAATGTTGACGCTTGCTTCCTCGATGCGAGCTGCCATTGTTGTCTGAATCAAAACAGTCGCTTCTCCGCTACGTCACATCTATGAAACTCCCGCCCGGCGGTCCTGATTGGCTCTACCATAAAATCTGGTGCCAGAAATCCCTGCTCAACGGGAGCGATCCCAGATGTATGTGAGTGGAGCTAGGTGGAGCTAGGTGGAACGAAATGCATCTGGCGAGAGTCAGGTTAGTTTGAAATTGAGGCAGATGAAAAACCAGAATTCACAATTCATACTGATTCTCTCTCTCTTTATTCTATGCCATCTAAACATGTTCAATCAGACTAATATGGGATCATAATATGCTTCAAAATCAGACCTGTAGGAATGAAATATGTGGTTTGTATCTGCAGTTACCATAAAACTTTAACAGGAGAGTTTTCATTATCAACACACATATTTTCTATCTTCTATTGCTAGTCCCTCCTGTGGATGTTATCATATCAGTCGTATTGATATTAAACATTGTGTGCAGTTCTGCAGGCGTTTGATGAAATGATCAGCGTCGTATCTTTTATGCTCACCAATGAGTTTCTTTATGGCGTCAGGGTGTTTGAGAGCCTCTCGCACTCTGTTGTCCAGCCTCAGAAATCTCAGCATGAAGAACAGAGCCAAACACAGCTGCAGGGCAAAGGTCAACACGCCCAGCGCGATTATGGTGTCGTTAACTGTTGAGGGTGAAGGAGAGGGGAAAGATTGGATGTGGTTTTGGGGCTTAGTGCAGAGGTGCGACACACTGCCAGGACACGTGCGTCAACCAAAAGCTCAGAATCTAAAGTACATAAGTCAAAGTGAGGACATTGTTTAATTCATGGACAGTAAGTGCTGTGCCGTATACCTACGTATGAAAGCGGTGCAGGCCCTGTTGCATTAGCGTGTGTTAATAATTCAGACACTCAGACATATTCAGACAATGTTCTCACCACAGTGGAAAACCATATCAGTTTCACCCTTATGAATGTTTAATGGTGACTCGCAGGTATAGTGGGACAGATGTCAAGTCAAGGCAGGAGTAAAGGATGAATGAAATGTAAAGCAAAAAGAAATGAAAGGATCGCTTCAGTCATTATCTCCTCCGCCCCAAAATGCTGATTGAAAGTCAGGTGAAAGGACACAGTACACAAAACATCTCTGGAGCTTCACAGCGAAACAGCATCAGAGCGTTCTCCTAAATGACTCAAGTAGCTGGGGACTTGTTTTAAAATGTATAAAAACAACCAAGAATAAAAGTCAAATGGCTCCATACCGCTTATCTAGCGTAATCCAAGTCTCTGGAAGCCCTGAGATTCCAAACTGATTGAAAAGACGTCTTTTTACACTCTCAACATGTGGTCAAGCTTGTGCAACCACTCCAGAACCTGAGCTCTTTAAAATTAGCAACTACAGCCAAAGATTTGAGCTTAAAAAATTGTTTAAATGACGTCTTTTAAAATCAATTTGGGATCTTGGGGCTTCCAGAGACTTGGATTACGCTGGACGTAAAATGGAGCCATCTTACATTTATTTATTCATTTATTTTTTTCCATTTTAAAACAAGTCCCCATCTGCTCAAGTTGTTAAGGAGAATGAAACAACTCTGTTTTGCTGTGACTGCGAAACTTCACAAGTTCCCATTGACACGAAGCAGGTCATGACTTAATTATCATTTCTGGGTGAACATTGTTGCTAAAATCGTTCTTTAACTAAGAAATCACACCATTTTGACAATCTAGGAATCTGTATTTCATTGGAGATTTTACAGTACCAGCTGATGATTGCTGTGGCGTCGACTCCAAGTGGGTGACCTCTGGCTGAGAGGAGCCCAGAGTCAGGTTTTGGTTCTGGAGGAATCCCATCACTGATGCTGAAAAGCAACAAACAGCCTTTTAACACTTTTTCTTGCCTTGTACTAATTCAAGTAAAGACACCAAAATCCATTCCATGTATTTATAGCTGTTATGTGTTATTTAAAGGTGCACTATGTACACAATTTCAGTAATAGAATAATAATTGTGAGGTTATGACATTTATGTATATGTCTTGCAGAGATAACTGTTGAAGTTAGCATGCTAACCAGCTAGCCCTGGCCCGTCCTGGTGCGAAGCTCCTGTGCTAGCGGTGTAAACACAACTCTGGACCGCTAGCTACAGTTAGCAGCAGTTAGCAGTTACTCTGTTGATGATGTTGCCTCCTGTTTATTTTGAGTGTTAATTCGACAGGTGGACAATTCTTGCATAGTGCATCTTTAATATTACTCTTCTTGAGCTCTGCTTAACTTTTTTTGAAACTTGTTTTACTGACAGGTTTCCAGATATTGTGATAGGGCTGCAAAATTCATTGGACTTCAAAACTTTAAAGTAACAGAAATCATGCATTTGATGTTTGTAGCAGAAAAATTGTAAAATGTTACAACTAGTACAATATTTTTAGAAAGATGTTATTTGAAAACACCATTTAATAACGTCACTGTGCTTTCAGATATTGCAGGGTCATAAGGTCTACCTCTTATCTCTCTACAAACCAACTCTAACAGCAGCACAGTACAGCGTCCTGAACTTTAGTCATCGGCCTATTGAAATGCGAGGTTGAAAGGATTTATGTTAGCATTAGCGTTGAAAAGCATCATATGAAGTTCAAGTTCAAGTAAAAATTACAGAAATAGTTTCTTAAAAGCATGAGAAAAAACATGAACATTGTATGGGTGCATTAAAAACCTGAGAGCAATAAAAGATCTGGGTTTGTTTAGAGAAGTGCATACAGCTGAGTCATATGGAATGTGTCACACAAACTAATAAATCTGACTGAAAACAAGCCAAATTGATATGAAAGTTGTGTACAGAGCAGCAGGATCCTGGAGAATGTTCCTCTGTGAAGAGCAGAGTGGAAGATTGAACTGTTTTCACAGCTGCACACAAAGCCAAAGACCATTCTATGTCTGCACGTACTGCAAAATATTACAGTTAACCGCTATCATCCCGTTTGAGAGAAGTCTGATAGAAATTCTAGTAATGTACTGACCTTACAGTCACTGCCTCTCCGTGTTGGAAGTTGCTGTTGCTGCTGCTGTCCAAATGAATATATTCCCGGGTTCAACTGCAGCAGAGAATCAGCTCAAATCCCTTCATTAAGGATCCTCAGAAGTGTGCTCCCCTGCCGGCTTCACATGGGAAGCCGTGCCCTTCTCAGACAGCTGAGCCCTGACATTCGAAAAAACGTCCAATAGGAATGTGGACGTGAAAGAGGAAACAAACAAACGCGAATTTGTTCGGAACTCTTACGATAAAAGCTTGTGATCAGTGTGAATGGAGCTTCAGTTCAGACAGTGGCGAGGCTGGTAAACATGTCCAATAAGTAAGCTATCCACAGGACTTTGTTCCGCGCTCAGTGCCCGAACACTGTGTCTGAGAGCAACCTCTCCATGAGGTAATGAGGGTGGCTGTCATTATGCAGAGTAAACACTGAAGACACTCTTTTGTCACTTTGCAGAGGAACAATGTCGGCACAGTTTGATCATCTTAACATCAAAACAAGCGGGTCATTCAGGATTGAGCCAATCGCATGGGGTGATAACAGGGCCGCCCTTCATCATAGATGGATAATTACATTACTCTGATTAAAGGAACAGTTCACTCAAAAACTTAATTTCAGTCATTACCTACCCGCCCCCATGCTGATGGAAAGTTTGAAGCCATTTTCTGTTATTTTTAGTCGTTTTTTCAAATTTGAAGTCTTTAGACAGTCAATGGAGACAAGCTGCATGCTAATGCGTATAGCTTAGCAGCCACAGTCAGGTTTGTGGCCTATGAAAAAGGTGTAAAAAGATGTCTTTTCAAATCAATCTGGGATCTCAGAGCATCTTGAGACTTGATTATGGAGCAATTTTGTGAAAACATTGCTAAGCCCAATGTAGGACTAAATGACACCCATAACATCGCAGGAACACAAACAAACAATTTAGATTTATGTCCGTGAATTTATCGCCCCAGCGCGTAACACACCTACACACACCTACATTATGTAACTGCAATCACATTATCAGCACTCAGGCAATCATAATAACACCAATCATGGTTTCAGCTCTCTACGCACGTTTCCTGTATTTCAAAATAAGAGCACTCATGTTATTCAAGATCACTCCATTGAGTTTCAACTAATCATTCCTTAAAGAACCGAATTAGCTGGAAGAGAATAACCAGGATTGTTTTCAGCCTGATAGCAGCATGTTAGCATGAATTAGTTTGAAGATGACGACCTTTTGGTCACATTAAGGATTTTGGTTTTTGTCCCCAAAATGTCCAATTAAGGTGAAAATGTAGGTGTAAAATGATTGATATCCAACACTGACACTCAATGTTTTTTTTTTCTTTTAGGTTTGCCTGTTGCACAATAACACAATAAAGCTCTGTATAGCTTTGTCATATTAAAAAAAATAATTACTTTTAGTTTTATCCACAGTTACACCTGCTACTATAGGTAGTTTTTCAAAGTATGTAGTTTAACATAAGGCAATACCACACTACTGTTTGTGACCTGCACTGCAGAGTATATAACCATAATTAAATACTTAATTTATATTAAATGCTTCTTAAAAAGGCATGGAAAAGGGAAAAAAACAGCATATGAAGAACCAAAACCAGCAGAAAAACGTAAAAACATAAAAAATACTGGATTGTAAAATTCGGGCAGCCCCCTCAGTTCCAAAAGTTGCTGAAAAACAAACGAGTGGTGGGCCTACAGGAAAATCAACACAAATTATTTCACTTTAAAAAATAAATGAACAAAAACAAACAGGCAAAAACAAAAGCGTCTTTAAACGTATTTGAATCTGAAGGGGACAAAAGATATTGGATCGTGCTCGTTACTCATTGCTGTCATCGACACCATTTCCAACAGCAGCAGGCGGCTGTGATCAACAAACAAGCTCCAACACACTGTGCACTACCTGCCCACGACCAAATGGCGGGCAGACAGTGAAAGCCATTAGCTACTAAAAATGTGAGATGTTTCCTCGGGGGCTGGTGGAGATAAAAAAAACAAACAAAAAAAAAACAGGCCAAAATGGAAGGAAGGAAGAGGTGCTAAGAGGAAATTTGGATTTACATTCTGTCCATCAGGAACACGACTCCACAGGAAAACCAATATTCCTCCAGGCAGCTGTTTGTCTATGTGTTCCGCATGACAACTCTATGAGATGATAATATGTCAATGATGTGCCTCCAAACACATTTATACTGATTTTACTGTTTTTCACTGACAGAAATGGTCACATTAAACACCTGACGCCGTTGTATTCATGTATTCCAGCTACAGTCTTCCTGGAGTTCTGGAAAAGGCGCAGAGCCGTCCTCGCGTACGACTGGGACCTCATCGACTGGGAGGAGGAGGAGGTGAAGTACTTCTCATCCGCTCCCTTTCAGATAGAATGAGTGTCGTGAGTGAATACACAAAATTGCTGCCGTTAATGTGTCTATTCAGAGAGGGGTTTCTGATTTGATTATCTAGCTCGTTGCTCTTTGGCTTCACCCAGGAGAGATTTCAAGCCAAAAAATGGGCACATTTCAGCCTCCACAGCAGCTCTGCCCTTGAGAAATGTTCGCCTACTACTGCTTATTCGGTCCGTGCTGGTCTGCAGGCTTACATTTAAAAAAGGGGGGAAACGTTTAACCGAGCGCCTGCGCCAGGGGAGCTGTGACTCACTGGAAATGTACAATTTTGACACATTGTACAATGGAAGCGCTTACGTACCCAGACCCCTCCACAGATGTCACATTCACATTCGGTTTTTATCAGACACATTTGTGGGTTCAGAATGTTCTTGCCTGTCTTACGTATCAATCTCCAGCCCTCGTCTGTCAGTCAGTCAAACTGGTAAGTGTTCCCCTTTGAAAGGCTGCTGTCGGTGGGCGTGAAGTGACTCAGAGTCTCAGTCTGCTTTGTGCAGAACGAAGACGAGACAGATAATCAACTCTTTGACTCCTCTCGTCAAAAGCTTCCAGATATAGCTTGTGGCTAACTGCGCAAGGGAAGCGGTGGCTTGGTATTAAACAGTGGTGTAACACTTTCAACGTGAATATAATTAGCTTGATGCTAAACCCAAAAGATATGTGCCCAAAAATGAGCGTTGATATCTGTGCATGTTCAGTACAGTTCATTTTTTCAGTGTACAAGCTGGATACAGCATATCGCTCAAGTACAGGTCGGTTTCATAACGAGTTGGAGCCAACTATGTTCTAAGCACAATACTCGAAAAGAAGAGTGTTTATAAATGCATGGACTCCCAAAGTGTTCAGGTTTAATCATATACATCAGACATGATGAAATACATTGTCACACGAATAAAGTTAAATGCAGAGATGAACAGAGAATGTGAAATTATCTAATCTAATTTAGCACAGAGAATATCATTTTTATATTCCATATGCCATCTTTCAGAAGTCGTTTTATCCCACAGAATTTCCCCAGTGACACATTCATTTCGTATTAGCACTTCTCATAAAGTCACCTTTGATTGTTGTCACCAATCATTGCTCCCTTGCGTAAAACTACCAATAAATGTAGCCAGTTAGCTCCTGTTAGCGAGGGCGACAATGCAATGTCAAGCAATCAACCACTCATGTGACGCACGGAAACAACACGCGCCCTCTCTGCAAAGTGAAACGACAGTGTTGCTGGTGAGTTCAGTGTCCCCTCGGCAGTGTTGTGTTTGCGCCTTATCTGTTTGCGTGGCCACTCTCGCTAACAGAAACTAGCTAGTTAGATCCGGGTCATCCCTATGTTCCCCGGGTCCTATGTTCCCCGCTTGGGAAACATAGGACCCTTTTTTAGAAAAAAGGTCTTATGTTCCCCGTTTTTCCCAAAAATGTTCCCCTGTAGCAATACATACCGGGGAACATAGGACCCTTTTTCTGAAAAAGGTACCTTTTTCTGAAAAAGGGTCCTAGGTTAGGGTTAGGGTTAGGTTAGGGTTAGGGTAGCCCGTAGGCCTACATAGGCCTATTTGCCATGGAATTTTTCAGTAATGGTGGAAAAAGTAATAGACCGGGGAACATAGGACCCTTTTTTAAAAAAGGGTCCTATGTTCCCCAGTCTCATACAAAGAGGGGAACATAGGACCCGGGGAACATGGACACACTCCCGTTAGATCATAGTTAGGTGTTATTTTTGTATGATTTACTTTTAGAAAGCCCTTATTGGTGGAAAGGGTAATAAGGTATGTAAAAATATAACATTATTGGATGGCAAAGGGCAAGAACTGATTAAAATGGCATGAATGGCAACTATTTTTTATTTAGAAATTCAAATAAAAGTTATTGCCATTAAATGTACTGGCTCATATATATATATTCTACTCTTGTCTATTTATATGATGCCCATAACATATTGTTAAACATCTTCTTCCATGTAATTAATATGGAACTCCCTGTAGATCCGAATTAATGAGCTCAGATCATTAAATTATACAAAATCTGTAAATCTAAAAATATTGTCTCTATCGTACTTTTTAAGCATTTATTTCTCAGAGAGGGGAAATTAACTCTGCCTATGCCCATGTAAGGAAACTGATTAAGCTGTACTTGATTGGTGAGGCAGGAAATAGAATACAGTACACGCACACTTACTGTATGTGCTATATTTTAGCCTTACATATGTATAATTTAACGTTTTAGCACTGGTGTTGGGTCTTCTTCTTTCTCTTGTACATTGCGTCCAACACTGCTGCAAATGGAATACATCGTTTCCTTCACATTGTCCGTGTATATAGAACATTCATAGGAAGCGTCTCGCATGTACTGGTAGAGTATTATGCTTACGTTTCTGGCCCTCTCTCTTTCAGGAGGAAATACGTCCCCAGTTTGAGGCCAAATACTCCAAGAAGGAGAGGATGAACCCCATATCTGGGAAGCCTGAGCCTTACCAGGCCTTCACGGACAAATACAGCCGCCTCATCGTCTCGACGTCTGGGATCTTCTTCATGGTGGGGAAAATGAGCAAACAAGCACCACATTCACCTTCTCATGTGCCCTGTCTTTATTTACAGTATTTAATTAAATGAAAAGTCTTTCAAAAGTTTCATTATTGTAGATTTCAATTATTCTTCTTTTATACCTTTTATTAGCAGAACATCATGCACTTTATTTTTATCAGTATAGGAGATGGTTTTAGCAAATTCTGTCCAAACAAACCCGTTACTAGATCTGTTTCATGCCCAGACAGTATATTGTTTCATCTTTTATATGAACAGTAGGACTATATTCTATTTTTATGCATAAAGCACTTCATACATTTTTTTTACAGTGTAAGAGCAATTCAAAATGAATCATTAATGAACAAATGGTATTTTTGCACGCCACCGCGATGTCACAGATCCTGGTGGTGATCGCCGCCGTGTTTGGCATCGTCATCTACCGCGTGATCACCGTCAGCACCTTCGCCGCCTTCGGCTGGGCTCTGATCCGGAACAACTCTCAGGTGGCGACCACGGGGACGGCGGTCTGCATCAACTTCTGCGTCATCATGCTGCTCAACGTGGTGAGTGCCCGCCGCCCGTCTGCAACGAGGGTGCAGAGATGAGGCGGTGTTTAAAGAGTGATCCTCAAACTTTTAAAGAATACAAGTCGCTTTTGCCATTTGTACATGTAAATACTAAATATAAAGGCTTTTTATAGGTTGTTGTTGAGCAATAATAAAGATCTACAATCAATTTAACTCCTTCCAGTCCAACTAACTAATGGCCAACATTGTATTTTTTTTATTTTTTTTTTAGCTGTATGAAAAAGTTGCTCTTCTTCTCACTAATTTAGGTAAGTTGATTGCAGATCTAATATTTTTTAAGGCTGAGGGGATGTTTATGGTTTAGTGGTTTAGTCCCTTTGCTGAGAGTGCATCGTGTCTGCATGCCTTTGTGGAGGAAGTGTGCGGCTCCAGGATCTGTTTTGTCGCCGCATTAGTGTGTCTCAGCGTTCCCCCCTTTTCTCTCTGTGCCACCGCAGAACAGCCGAGGACAGAGTCCGAGTGGGAGAACAGCTTCACCCTCAAGATGTTCCTCTTTCAGTTCGTCAATCTCAACAGCTCGACTTTCTACATCGCCTTCTTTCTGGGAAGGTGAGGAAGTCACAGGAAACACAGTGCAGCATGTGTCACTTTTCCTTTCAGCCACAGTACACACATACAGCAACAGTGAAAATAATAAAGCCTGTAATAAATGTGACAGTATATCATTATTGTGATATGAGACTACATATTGTTTATGTTTGGATATCATTATATCGTGATATGACATAAGTGTTGTCTTTTCCTGGTTTTAAAAGCAGCATTACAGTAAAATGATGTCATTTTCTGAACTTACCAGACTGTTACTTCTTGTCATAAGACTTAGCCCACTTAGTCATTATATCCACATTCCTGATAAAAGAAATCTCATTGTGTTAATATTTGATTTGAATAAAATATTTAATTTAAGTACCAAAAGTCATCCCTACAATGGTGCTGTGATATAGATATCGAGGTATTTGGTCAAAATAAGGAATATAATGTTGATTTTAGCCCAGTTGTAGCATTTATGAAGTGCTTTTGAGGTGATTTCAAGATATTTAGATATATATTATTTATCGTGATGTAGCCTAAAAATATTATTCTAAGGCAATAATGCCCAGCCCTACCTGTAATATAGTTATAATGATAATAATATTAAATTAAATTAAAAGACAGAGGATTAAGACAAAAATAAAAAAACAAACAAAAATAGATAAGAGAAAACCAAAGTTACATTAAAGTTACACATTATTCATCATTTTAAAAAAGCAACAGAGAAGAAGATTGAAAGCAATTTGGAAAAGATATGTAGAATCTCAACTCTAGAGGGAGGTTGTTTAAGAGGATGAGTAAACTAGATCTGACAGGTGTTCGGACAGAAAACAGCTTTGCAGTAAAAACAGCGGCTGTGATGAGGACATGTTGCTTCATGTGGAACAACACAAGGCGATCCAGGAAGTCCTGTTTGAGTACCAGATCCTTGAATTTGAAGGTTTCCCAGATGTGAAAACACTGCACAGCAGTTCATAATGCTCTGGGACAGGATTTCGCAACTCTGGAAAGTTATCATGATGGCAACTTTTTTGTCTTTCTTCACAAAGATTGCATGGTAAACAGCAGAAATGGAGTGTTTATATTAAAACATCTATTGTACAGGCAAGGCTGAGGCTTCAGTAGAGGGGTGGTGTATGTTATATAATGTAAATGTAGTTTTGTTTTGTTGTTGTTTATTCTCCCTTTTGTGCCAGTGGAAAAAAATCTTCAATATAAAAATGACAATTGTTTAGTATCATTGAGGAGCACAAATTTGATCGTACAAATGTAAGAAACAACGTCTACTATAACCTTCTTTCACATGAAGAAGATTCTTACTTATTCAGTCAATAAGATGTCTTCAGTAGTTGCATAGCTTTACAAACTGATGGCAGGGATGTAACGAGTAGCTCATTAATGTGCCGGTGCCGTATTGATGTGACACAGCAGATAACAACCAGCCGCTGCTAATGATGAGTTTCATCTTATTTGCCAATAATCTGATAGCAGTCACCAAGGCAGATAACAATGTTCAGCCGATGAATCAATTCAACCCTAATTTTGGTCGGAGTCTGTGTAAATAAGCTGTAGTACTGTGAGAGAAATGATGTGACCTCGACTCTTTTAAAACCTGACAGACACATTTGAAAATATCTGTGCAGTGTTTAGACCGTTCTACTTGTGGCGACAGTGTATATTGATTTTTCCAACAGGAGCTTTTGGTTTGTCAGTATGATGTGACTAAACGTCAATATGTTGGACATCTCGATGGCCGCCACCTGACGTAGTTTTTTTCCCCGGTTGACAGGTTTACAGGCCGGCCCGGTGCATACCTCCGCCTCATCAACCGCTGGAAACTGGAAGAAGTGAGTCATTACTCTGCTCTCCCATGGGAGAATAACAGCAAAGCATTATGGATCTAAGTATTTTCTAAATTGGACACTAAGCTATTACTGTATGCCCACCAGCAGGCGTTTAACCCCCAGCTGGCAGATGCAGGGAAACAACACACTGAAGTGGTCTTAGGGGAGAACAAGAGGCTGAGCAGGCACTTTTAGGTGCTGAGCTAATGCACTCCCACTTGTTCCCACGGCTGCTTAAATGGAAATGGAAAAAATTCTCTATAATGTGACATGTGCAGCCTCAGTCAGCCTTTGTGGCCATTTAATGTACCCTAGTATGTACAGTATTAGTTTATGTGATAATGTCGAAGGGGAGAGATTGCAACTCATAAAGAAATAAGGGCAAAGTCGCACACATCCAAAAAACATTTCATTTGATTTGATTTAATCAGGTGCTGGATGATGAAATGATGGATGATGGATTATGGAAACAAGAAGGTCTGCATACTTTAGCTCCCTTGAGTGCAATTTTATGAGTACATGCTCAAGTTAAGAAGGAGGGCGTCACTCAAAACCTCCCTTGTTTCGAGTGTATGAAAGAGTGCACGGTGTTTGGATGTATGAAAGGGGCGTGGTTTAAAAATGTAGGGGCGGGGCGAACTGGCATCCATTAGTCCGACGATACCTCCCACGTGTTGTCTCCGAAAACTGGGTCATGAGTTATAAAAGCTGACCTGGCAAAATGGTGTGTGTGTGTGTGTGTGTTAATCCATTTAGAAGTTATTGGTCTTTTTGTTATTGGCCACTCCCACTGCCACGCCCTCTTTCAGTCAAAGGGAATATACAGGTTGATTAAGGCTCTCAGTCATCCAGGTCATGCTAATTCTAAGTGCTGTATCGTACATTTTCAGAAATGTTAGGGCCAGCCTTCATGTGGGTTGGGTTAGGTGAGCCCAGGTGTGATGGTTGTTAAGCTGTCTGGGGAGGGAACAAAGTACTGCATTGTAGGTGGGTGATAAGTGGGCATATACAGTTAGTCAGCTGTCCTTTGGCTCGTGACTCATGGAGTTTTTCACCTTTTAGTGATAATTCCTTCCCATTGCTACGCCTTCTTTTAGCCTTTTTGCATTAACAGAAACACACACCGTCACACACATATACATTAGTCAAAACTTCCGCCTCCTGGGGTTAAACTGCGGCTGCCAAAGGGTCCAAGCCATGATTTTAAACACTAAACCAAAGTCAAGCAACACTAAAATCTACCAATATATTATGACAACCAGTACATTACCAGAATAAATGTTAAACATCAGACAGTGTGTTGGTATAAAATTGTAAATATGCACATTTCTTACGTTTCGTACATATGCAGTGAATATACAGTATAGTGCACACTGAATACAATTTGGCAGAGAATTGGAAGGCTGTTAGGTCACATCGCGTCGCCTATGCCTCGGCCGAAAAAGCTGCATCTGAACAAATTGCATACACTATGGTCGACGGCCAACTGGCGGGCATGTTCTGCACCAAAGGAAATACCTTTCCAATCGGCCAGTTGGCTGAAGTAGTGCCAACGAAGCAGGACACACTGCAAAAAATATGGCCGCAGCCACTTAGTGACCGTCCAGACATTGGTAGGTGGCCAACCATCGTCGTCCAACGACACACACCCATAGATCCCCTTATATTTCCACTTAGGTTGCCTGTTTGGGCCTCTTCTCAGGACTGTGTCACCACGTACAGGCTGAGCTCTGTTGAGTTTGTGTTGCATGTATTTGTGCAGGGCGATTTATTCTGTTATCATTCTCACCGGTGCATCGATTGCATGACATCATCGCTTAACCCGGCTTCGACCTGATTAGAGCTCTAACCAGCCTGAGTAATTGCGTGTGTGTACAGAGCCAAAAGGTAAGTCGCCGTGAGTGATGCTTACTAAACCTGACAGAGCAGTGGCGCGTCCTTGCATGACAACGCACGGTGCATCCAGTTTTTGCCATTATTAGCTACATTACGGCTACAGCTGGATTTGACCCTCTCTCTCTCTGTCTCTCTCTCTCTCCCTGGTGCTGCAGTGTCATCCCAGCGGCTGTCTCATTGACCTCTGTCTGCAGATGGGGATCATCATGGTGCTAAAACAGACCTGGAACAACTTCATGGAGCTCGGCTACCCGTCAGTTGGTTTTTTGTTTTTTTATAAATGTCAGACATGCAAAGATGTTCTTTTGACCAAGCTGCAGATAATAAACAATAAAGTATTTTAAAAAATATCTATCAAAAATGATGAATATCCTCAGTCAGATGTAGTACCAGATGACTGTAATGCTGAATCTGACATTAGAGTTAGTATCTGGACTGAGTCAATCATTTTTCTGTCCTCTTGCCAGGCTGATCCAGAACTGGTGGACCCGCCGGAGGCTGAGGAGGGAGCACGGTCAGAAAGCCAAGGCCAGCTTCCCTCAGTGGGAGAGAGATTACAACCTACAGCCAATGAATGCCTACGGACTCTTTGATGAGTACTTAGAAATGAGTATGTTGCATCTAAAGTGCCATATGTTCAGTGTTTAACATGCTCAGCGCATACAGCTCCAGTGATTCAAACCCAGCCCATGTTAGTGCCGCAGCCTTTAATCTTTCTTATCCCAGATGCGCTGCACACTTTAATCTGCTGTAATACAATTTTCTGAACAATCCAAAACAAAATGTTTCATTTGGTGACCCGGCAGCTGCAGCACGTGTTATGTAACCGCCACACAGATCTATTGGATTGAATTTTTGGCTTGGAGCCCGTCCACGTGCTCACATGTTTGTTGTTGCTCTCCGCTGTCCAATCGAATCGAACATTTGAACATTGGGAGAGACACACAAGGAAATGTGGGAATGGGTTTTCATTTACATTTGTGACTGAGCTGTGCAAGACAATATTCGTATGTTAAAGGAAAAGTTCACTCATAAATGAAAATTCAGTCATTATCTGCTCGCCCTCATGCTGATGGAAAGTCAGGTTGAGTTTCTTAGTCCACAAAACATCTCTGGAGATTCACAACGAAAGGGCATTGAGACATTCTCCTCAACAGCTGAAGTAACTGGGGACTTGTTTGAAAGTATGTGCAAAACTATCTCCTTACAGCTCATAATCCAGGAAGCCCTGAGATCCCAAATTGATATGAAAATACATTATTTACGTCCTTTTTCAAGCCAAAATCTTCGCTTCCATAGAAAGCTCTGTTGAAGTTGCAGCAGGTGCCTAACGTTACATTTTCTGTGTGTGATTGGGATCTACCCATTGCGGCTTCTTCATAGCACCGGTATATAAATAGATGGTTTGTTCTCGTCCTTGATGTTTCAACAGATAGATGTGTTTCTCATCGGGAACTCCCAGACTCTCACTACATGACCCGAAAAAGACTGCTGTGGCTCGCTAACGCTTTTAGCTTAGCAGCTACAGTGAAGAAAATGGTGTAAATAATTTATTTTCAAATCAATTTGGGATCTCGGCCCTTCTGGAGACTTGGATTACGCCAGACAAGCTGCAAACAGCCATTTTAAGATTAAAATTTTGGCTGTTTTATGTATTTTAAAACATGTAACATCTACTTAAGTTGTTTAGGAGAATGCTGCAACACTGTTCTGCTTCACAAATTATTTGTGGACTGAAACCTCACCCAACTTTCTTCTCTTCTCTTCTTCATGGCAGTGAGCAGATAAAGATAGAATTTGCATTTTTGGTGGAACTCTTCCTTTAACAATGGAAAAAAACCAGCATCGTTCACCTTCAGAGAATAATCGATTCACTTAGGCAGCATTTTAGCATCTTTCAGCTCATTGTTTTGGTTTTCCCAGCTTGCAACTTTCCTGTTTTGGCCTCCTCTCAGTGCTATCATCAGAGTCGTTTTAGACACAACAGGCAGCTGTCTTTAACGAAAACACTCTGATAATTCTGATGTTTACTACCGGCCCATCATCAAACAGCAGGCAGACAAAGATAGCGACTAGAATATGGGACTTACATTCGTTTGGTGTGCAGGAACATGACTAAATAATCGATAATGTTGCTCCATATCTGTTGGTTGTATATAAACACATGACTGTATGCTAACATGTTAGCCCTGATGAACATCCACAGGAGCTATGGGACCTAAAGACTCACGGTTTTGTGTTTGTTTCAGTCTTACAGTTCGGCTTCACCACCATCTTCGTGGCAGCGTTCCCTCTGGCTCCTCTCTTAGCGCTGCTCAACAACATCATCGAGATTCGTCTGGACGCCTACAAGTTTGTCACACAGTGGCGACGACCTCTGCCTTCACAAGCCAAAGACATCGGTAAGCAAAGATGGCACACTTGCTTTTTTGTCTTTTTGAAGTGTGCCTCCCTGTTTTATGTGGCTTTTAGGTATAATTTAAAGTGTGACTGTATTCAGGGATCTGGTATGACATCCTGGAGGGCATCGGCATCTTGTCTGTCATCACCAACGCCTTCGTCATCGCCGTTACCTCAGACTTCATCCCTCGCCTTGTTTACGCCTACAAGTACGGACCCTGCGCGGGTCAAGGCCGAGCAGGGGAGGGGTGAGTGATCGTTAAACACTTTTTGTTTCAGTTCCTTTGTGTCTTTTTTACGTTGCACACTTTGTGTAGTGGCGGTTTATTCTGTTCCTACTTTGGATGAAATGATTTCTCACATGTTGCTCAGGTGCATGATGGGTTACGTCAACGCCAGCCTCTCGGTATTCCGGGTGTCTGACTTTGAGAAGCGATCGCAGCCCAGGACTACTGGCTCCGACCTGATCGGAGAAGTTGTGACGTATTGCAGGTTTGTGTGTGTGTGTGTGTGTGTGTGTGTGTCAAGGAAAAGAATTGCAAAAATGATTCTGTAATATGTCATCACATGGTTTTTCTGTGACCAAGGCCACTTTTAAGGCGTTCCTCAGCATCCTCTGAACCAAAAGCACAGAGGCATATTAAATTTAATAGGACTTGGCTGCAAGCAGTTGTGCAAACCCCAGGATGGATTGCATAACCTGTTTTATGCATGTTAATCCATCATTTTATTAACGATCCCTATTAGCCGAGGCTCTTAGTGAGCTCCAGGTAAAATATAAATCATATATATATATGAGCAATGGTTTTCTCATCATGTAAAAGCACATTTCAAGCAACAATTCTGGTATTTCACTCAGCTTTGCTGTATTCTTCCTTCAGTTGTTGAATCCCTGACATGTAGCCAACGTTAGCGCTGCTCCGTGACGACCTCTGAACTCATCTGTCTGTCTCACCAGGTATCGTGACTACAGGGAGCCTCCGGACTCTGCCGAGCCGTACTCCTACACTCTGCAGTTCTGGCACGTCCTGGCAGCCCGGCTCGCATTCATCATCGTATTCGAGGTCAGTGTGTTTTTCGATCTTTGACAAATGACACCAGACAGCGGGGCTGGGTGAAGAACGGAGGCCTTGATGTTGTTTTGTCAATGCTTTTTAACCTTTTTGTACCATCTTCACCAATGAGTGTCCCTCTACGTCTGCCTCAACAGCAAATAAAGAGCTCTGGTGAAGGTGTTTATTTTCCCCATCAGTACTTTCATACCCCAGATCCATTTAACATGAATTATTAATTTCTCCCTAATCTCACAGAACTATTGATGTTTTAAAGAATTAGTGAAACAAACAAACTGAGCTTTAATTTTGGAATTTTGCCTCTTTCATCAGATTAACTGAAGTTAGTTTTCTTAGAAGTTAGTCATACTTGAACCCACTGCAGGCTCAAAACTTCTTATTTTAAATTCACGCTGCATTATTTAGATTAATTTTTTTAGCACTGTGTGTACAACTGATTTAAAAAGACACAGATAAGACAAAAGTGCTAATAAAGTATATTCTGCAGTCATTTTGGATTTTGAGGTCGAGGGTTGGTGAAGTGCGTCAGACTTCCAGAGTTGGAAAATCCAACTACAGAGGGCGTTCCAGTGGAAACTGCCGACTGGGAACTCCTAAATTCTGTCTTCCCAGTTCAGAAGGAATGCACCGATACTCCAGGGTTTCATTTACAACTTGTCCAGGAAACAAACCCAGTTTTATCGCTGTCTGCATTGTACTGACTGACAGTATCAGTGTCGTCCTGTGCTTCCTCTCCCTGCCAGACGTGATTATATGCTGCTGTTGAGGTCATTTTAAAACCTAACATGATGGTATTAGTTTCTCCTCATTCTCTGTCGCATTGATCCTGACAGAAAACAGTTGCATCATTATAGAGCTAATAACGTCTCGCTGCAGCTCTGCTATACTGTCCATTAGGGGCCATGTGTTTGGGATTTTCCATCTCATCACGTTGAAGACCGCAGCTTAGAATATGACTCAGTATTTAGGCTGTTTTAATGCAGAGGTACGTCTCTGGCATTTGTGACAACGCACTCTGTTTTTCCGCAGCATATGGTCTTCGCCATCAAGACCCTGATCGCGTATCTGATCCCCGACCTTCCCAAGGACCTGCGAGACAGGATGCGCCGGGAGAAATACCTGATCCAGGAGATGATGTACGAGGCCGAGCTGGAGAGGCTGCAGAAGGAGAGAAACGAGAAGAAGAAGAAGAAGGACAGGGCCCATCACAAGGAATGGCCCTGAACGCACCAACTGGTACAGAATCAAAAAACAGTTTGTACACAAAATTATTCAGCTCTGTGTGGGCTTTTATTTATCCTGTTACCACAAAGGAATTAACTGTCTGCTGAGCCCCCTCACCTGACATACTAAGAGCTATACGTTCCGTCTGAAAAGTGTGGGCGGGATATTGTTTTTGTGGCCTTTTCAAAGAATTTAATAAAAAAATCCAAGGAATGGGTTCAGCTGTGTGTTTATCTGCTCTGATGTTAGCTGTAATCAGCAGCATTCTTGGCTGACTAGCTTACATCCTGCAGTCGTAAAACCCATGTCTATCAATATTAATAAGGTGTAGTTGGGGTCAAAGATAGCCCAGTTCCCAACCAATATATCTGCTCTTCACTATTTCCCTTATGAGTGGAAGTCAGTCCTCAATGCTACTTGAGCTTAGGCTAACGTTAGCATCTCTGTCGCACTCTTTATTGTTAAGTTGTTATACTCCAGGAACCCTGGCCACACCTCGACGATCCCTCACTCAGGGCCTTTTCTTCTGAAATTTAGACGATAACTACAAAAAAATAATAATGTCAAAACAGCATTACGTGTTAAAAAACTTGTATCTTGAAGAAACATGTATATTAAGCTGTGATCCTACCCTCTTACTGAGGTTACATAGTGCAGAAACAATTGTACAATCATAATGATTTTGAAGCTTAATTTAAGATAAAAAGGTCACATAATGTTGTTTTTCACAATGCGGCTTATTTAGTGCAGCAAGTCTACATGAGTCATCGACTTTGTTACCCTAAATGTAGCATTAGCCTCAAGAGCACATTTACGATATATAAGAGTCGACTGGAAACAGTAAAAGTCAGTTAGTTGTTTTCAACCAATTTATGGAGGCAAAGTTAAGCTTAATTGGCTAACTAGCTATGACGAATAGAATCTGCTAGCAACAGCTGTCATTACAGCTGACAAAATGATGGTCATAGAAATCAGAAGCCTGGTTTTATCTATCTCTGTTTAAAATCTTCTTAAAAATTCTTTCAAAATGTGCTTGGCCTTTCAGGTGTTGAATCTGCTGCTGTTGTCATTGTAAACTGCATTATGTGCCATGCGAGAGCGGGAACTCTTGACAGGTGCAGCTTCAGTAATTCATTGGAAAATGAATAAAGAGCTGGTGTCAGAGTTGCTGTACCTCCAGACATCAAGTTTATAAAAATAGAAATGAAAACATTTCATGTGTAACCCTGTATGTTTCCCGGTGCTTCTCTTCCCCCCAGGTTATCAGCTGGTGTTTGCTTGTCCCTGCACAGTGGAGGGAGGAGAGGAGCGCTGGGCTTCCTGCATGATACTGGACCCTCATACCTTCCTCTTGCCACGTCAGACCAGCACCTCTTAGTGGACAGTTGATGAACTGCATCCAGCAGGGCCCCTCGGTGACCACAGAGCCCATGTGTTTGCATACATAAACGGACGTCCTCTCGAACACTTGGCAGCGGGTTTTGCTACTTTTTTTTTTTTTTCCTCTCCAGATAGTTTCTACCACTTTGGACTCACAACAGCGTATGTCTTCAGATCCTGAATGTAGATTTCAAGCGAGACTAAACTTTTACAGATTTCTTGTTTTAGACAAGAGGACATAACTCTTCCAAGCTTACTGAATGACAAACCCTGTTTACATTTCTCCTTGTCTGAGGAGTTCACGTTTTGCTTTACTGTAAATAAAGGTATTTAAAATGAATGTCAGGCCGTGTGCTCTGCTAAAATTATAGTGCAATAAAAACTAGAGGATGCAATTTCTTCAGAAATTGCGGTGGGATTGCTGGCTGCTGAAAAAAGCTGACGCTGTGCTGCATCGCTTCATGTATAACTGGGCGCTAAACTGCATTGCTTGAAAAGCTGGTAGCTGAGCCGTATCGCTTCATGTGCAGATGGGAGCGCGAAAAACATCCCTCGATGGATGGCTGGGAGCTAAACTGCATTGCTGGCTTAACGTTACGGACCCACCGAAGGAGTATTAATAGTCAGAATAGTAGGAAGGGGATCGAGGATGCAAATGATAGTGAAAGCAATAAAAGGTGCTGAAATGAGATTTATAGTGTAAGGAACTAAATAAGTTAAATGTATGAAGACGGAGTTGAGGTGATCTCAGCTGAGATCTCATGCTGCGTTCCAGACAACTCGGAACAAAGAAGAAAATGTACGACCTACGAGAAAAGGAACAGTCCCAAAATCAGAGTTGCTACCTGTAAACTCACAAGTCCATCGACCCTGACTTCATTTAGAGGCAGTCTGACATCACACAACAATGGCAGCACCCAAGGGGAGGCTGTAGGATGCATTTATAGACAACAGTATTTGTGTTAGGCCAGCAAATTGAATATTTCGACATATTTCCAGATATAAAAGTGCAGAAAAATAAAATTGTATAATTGCATCTGTTACCTCATGCAGTGTTTTTCCACTGTTTCGTTCATATATGCAGGAACTACACACAGATTCGATCCTGTGGTGCACTCCAGAGAGTGGGTTTCGTGAACACTCTTGAGTATTTTAAACCTCCGTCCGACTTTGACTGGAACGCAGCATAAGGTCCTGTCCCAGAGGGAGATGAGTTCTGTATGTTTGGATGACTCAAGCTGAAATTAGAATATACCATGTCCGCGAGTGCGCCAGGGTCCATCTATTGTGTGTTTCGTCATCGGAGATTACTTGTCCATTTGACCAATCGGCTCAAGAAGACACTGAATATGTCTGTGTATGTGTGGAACGTGACCTCCAAGTGGACTCCAGAGAGTAGTATAGACAGAACTACCATGCATCCATTGTGTACGGCGTTTGGGAATGTATACAAAATGTTATACAGGAAACGTTAGGGAACTTATGTCAGACTCAAGATCAGTTAATTGGGGACGGCTGGGGACAAACTGATTTTGGGGGTCAGTGGTTAAACTTAGGGTTGAGCATGTACTGGTTATGGTTAGGTTCACATGGGAAAAGAAAGTCTATGTAATTCCTCCAAAAGTGGCCTCAGTGAGTTGTGTGTGTGTCTGTGTTGTTGTCTTCACTAACACCTGTGTTGCTGCCTTTAAGCCGTCTGTGAGATACAACACGTGGCAGCAGTTCCACCAAAAATGTCACTCAGTTGTTTTTATACATTTAAACATGAGCATGTTTTTCCTCTATGGTGTAAATGGAATCTGGACATCGATGTTTACATTCATGAGTTCCCTCTTTGTAGGGCCATGACTCCTGAGGGACTCCTGGGTCCGACTGGTCGCCTACTAGAGATTCATTTGAGTCAGGATGCAATGAAAGGAGCTGAGATAGCAGTCACGGTTCAAAGTGTTTCCGTTTGCGTCTGTCTCCGTGATGAAGCTACAGTGACGCCGTGGTCCAATCAGGGAAGCTGTCTAATTAGCTAACGTCAATCAGCTGTGTGTCCCAACCTGTGAGGTTAAATGCTGAGTGACTGGGTCACACACTACAGTAAATGAGGCACAAGTCAAAATATAAGTTATTACTCAATGAGCGTAGTTCCTATCAGTTGTAGAGAGAGTGGACGAGTTGCTGTGAGATATGTTTGTGGTGTCAAAGGTTTGGGAGATGGAGCAGCCTGATAAAAGTCCTTCTCTCTGTTTCGGTCCTTACATTTCTGCTCTTGGTTAAGATCCGGGTCAATGGACGGCTCTCCTGTCGCTTTGAGGCTCACAGTGCAATAACAAGAGAAGATGCAATAAGAAGATACATTGTTTGAATGAAAAATGTTGATTCAAGATTGAAAAAGAGGACGTTGAAGAGGATTTTTTGAGATGAATCAAACAATTTAACCCGTCTGTGCATGACATATCCCACTGTAACTCTGCACATTCTGTCCGGTCATCCGGACCGGGGGAAATAAATGAACAAGATTTAAGACCAGAAAGTATGAAATATACAAAGTGAATGTTCTCAAAAGTGGAATAAGGAAGAATAAGGATGATTGGCTCTGACTAGAGACGGGATTGCAGCTGTTGCCCAGCAATCCCACCAATAAAGAGACAAAAAGCAACTTAGAGATCCATCCTATCCGAGCTGTGGCAGGCAAAATGCTTTCCGTTTGAATCTAGATGAATAACTGCTGTAATAAAGATAATTTATTGTCAAGAAACTTTGATTTTGACTTGATATGTGTGTTTTTCCTCAGAATCTTGAAACAAGTTTGTGTGGTACCTGGTATTTAGGAACAACCCTAACAACCCTAACACCTTGGTTGATCTTAGTGATCAACCAACAAAGCCTAATGAAAGAAAAAAATCTGAAATGGTTACTCAGGAATTGTTTCCTCCCAAACTTGTGTAACTGGAAATAATTCTATCTATCTATCTATCTATCTATCTATCTATCTATCTATCTATCTATCTATCTATCTATCTATCTATCTATCTATCTATCTATCTATTTAATAAGAAAACAAGTAACAGGGGAAAAAGGGGGACAAAAAACAAAAGGAAAAAGCAAATACACCACAAACATACACACACAAAACATACAAGATGCTGATTACATAGTTCTTTCCAGGAAATGTCTTGGAAAATACAAGAAAATGTTTGGATGCAGGAATTATTGAGTAAAGTGTTTTTACAGTAGCTTAAACATAAGAAAATATGCCTCTTGGAGGTACAAATGTGGAATTTTATTGTTGAATTTCTCCACAATGGTGCGGTAAAAATGCTCGATATCAAGTACACTTGTAGTCATAGGTATGTAGAAGTCAAATATAACACCCATAGCCAGGAATTATTGAGCAAAGTGTTTTTACAGTAGCTCAAATACGTGAAAATATGGAATCTGCAGGTGTAAATATGGGACTTTTATACTTGAATTTCTCCACAATGGTGCAGTAAAAATGCTCAATATCAAGTATAGTTGTAGACTTAGATGTGTAGAAGTCAAATATACCATTCATAGCCAGGAATTATTGAGCAAAGTGTTTTTACGGTATCTTAAACAAAAGAAAATATGCCTCTTGGAGGTACAAATGTGGAATTCTATTGTTGAATTTCTCCACAATGGTGCAGTAAAAATGCTTGATATCAAATACACCTGTAGTCTTAGATGTGTAGAAGTCAGATATCCCATTCATAGACAGGAATTATTGAGTAAAGTGTTTTTACAGTAGCTCAAATACGTGAAAATATGGAATCTGCAGGTGTAAACATGGGACTTTTATACTTGAATTTCTCCACAATGGTGCAGTAAAAATGCTCAATATCAAGTATAATTGTAGTTTTAGATGTGTAGAAGTCAAATATCCGATTCATAGCCAGGAATTATTGAGAAAAGTGTTTTTACAGTAGCTTAAACATAAGAAAATATGCCTCTTGGAGGTACAAATGTGGAATTTTATTGTTGAATTTCTCCACAATGGTGCGGTAAAAATGCTCGATATCAAGTACACTTGTAGTCATAGGTATGTAGAAGTCAAATATAACACCCATAGCCAGGAATTATTGAGCAAAGTGTTTTTACAGTAGCTCAAATACGTGAAAATATGGAATCTGCAGGTGTAAATATGGGACTTTTATACTTGAATTTCTCCACAATGGTGCAGTAAAAATGCTCAATATCAAGTATAGTTGTAGACTTAGATGTGTAGAAGTCAAATATACCATTCATAGCCAGGAATTATTGAGCAAAGTGTTTTTACGGTATCTTAAACAAAAGAAAATATGCCTCTTGGAGGTACAAATGTGGAATTCTATTGTTGAATTTCTCCACAATGGTGCAGTAAAAATGCTTGATATCAAATACACCTGTAGTCTTAGATGTGTAGAAGTCAGATATCCCATTCATAGACAGGAATTATTGAGTAAAGTGTTTTTACAGTAGCTCAAATACGTGAAAATATGGAATCTGCAGGTGTAAATATGGGACTTTTATACTTGAATTTCTCCACAATGGTGCAGTAAAAATGCTCAATATCAAGTATAGTTGTAGTCTTAGATGTGTAGAAGTCAAATATACCATTCATAGCCAGGAATTATTGAGCAAAGTGTTTTTACGGTATCTTAAACAAAAGAAAATATGCCTCTTGGAGGTACAAATGTGGAATTCTATTGTTGAATTTCTCCACAATGGTGCAGTAAAAATGCTTGATATCAAATACACCTGTAGTCTTCGATGTGTAGAAGTCAGATATCCCATTCATAGACAGGAGTTATTGAGTAAAGTGTTTTTACAGTAGCTTAAACATAAGAAAATATGCCACTTGGAGGTATAAATATGGGACTTTTATACTTAAATTTCTCCACATTGGTGGAGTAAAAATGCTCAATATCAAGTACACTTGTAGTCTTAGGTATATAGAAGTCAAATATCCGATTCAGAGCCAGGAATTATTGAGCAAAGTGTTTTTACAGTAGCTCAAATACGTGAAAATATGGAATCTGCAGGTGTAAACATGGGACTTTTATACTTGAATTTCTCCACAATGGTGGAGTAAAAATGCTCAATATCAAGTATAATTGTAGTTTTAGATGTGTAGAAGTGAAATATAACACCCATAGCCAGGAATTATTGAGAAAAGTGTTTTTACAGTAGCTTAAACATAAGAAAATATGCCACTTGGAGATTCAAATGTGGAATTTTATTGTTGAATTTCTCCACATTGGTGCAGTAAAAATGCTCAGTATCAAGTATAGTTGTAGTCTTAGATGTGTAGAAGTCAAATATACCATTCATAGCCAGGAATTATTGAGCAAAGTGTTTTTACGGTATCTTAAACAAAAGAAAATATGCCTCTTGGAGGTACAAATGTGGAATTTTATTGTTGAATTTCTCCACAATGGTGCAGTAAAAATGCTTGATATCAAATACACCTGTAGTCTTAGATGTGTAGAAGTCAGATATCCCATTCATAGACAGGAATTATTGAGAAAAGTGTTTTTACAGTAGCTCAAATACGTGAAAATATGGAATCTGCAGGTGTAAATATGGGACTTTTATACTTGAATTTCTCCACAATGGTGCAGTTAAAATGCTCAATATCAAGTATAATTGTAGTTTTAGATGTGTAGAAGTGAAATATAACACCCATAGCCAGGAATTATTGAGAAAAGTGTTTTTACAGTAGCTTAAACATAAGAAAATATGCCTCTTGGAGGTACAAATGTGGAATTTTATTGTTGAATTTCTCCACAATGGTGCGGTAAAAATGCTCGATATCAAGTACACTTGTAGTCATAGGTATGTAGAAGTCAAATATAACACCCATAGCCAGGAATTATTGAGCAAAGTGTTTTTACAGTAGCTCAAATACGTGAAAATATGGAATCTGCAGGTGTAAATATGGGACTTTTATACTTGAATTTCTCCACAATGGTGCAGTAAAAATGCTCAATATCAAGTATAGTTGTAGACTTAGATGTGTAGAAGTCAAATATACCATTCATAGCCAGGAATTATTGAGCAAAGTGTTTTTACGGTATCTTAAACAAAAGAAAATATGCCTCTTGGAGGTACAAATGTGGAATTCTATTGTTGAATTTCTCCACAATGGTGCAGTAAAAATGCTTGATATCAAATACACCTGTAGTCTTAGATGTGTAGAAGTCAGATATCCCATTCATAGACAGGAATTATTGAGTAAAGTGTTTTTACAGTAGCTCAAATACGTGAAAATATGGAATCTGCAGGTGTAAATATGGGACTTTTATACTTGAATTTCTCCACAATGGTGCAGTTAAAATGCTCAATATCAAGTATAGTTGTAGTCTTAGATGTGTAGAAGTCAAATATACCATTCAAAGCCAGGAATTATTGAGCAAAGTGTTTTTACGGTATCTTAAACAAAAGAAAATATGCCTCTTGGAGGTACAAATGTGGAATTTTATTGTTGAATTTCTCCACAATGGTGCAGTAAAAATGCTTGATATCAAATACACCTGTAGTCTTAGATGTGTAGAAGTCAGATATCCCATTCATAGACAGGAATTATTGACTAAAGTGTTTTTACAGTAGCTTAAACATAAGAAAATATGCCACTTGGAGGTATAAATATGGGACTTTTATACTTAAATTTCTCCACATTGGTGGAGTAAAAATGCTCAATATCAAGTACACTTGTAGTCTTAGATGTGTAGAAGTCAAATATACCACCCATAGCCAGGAATTATTGAGCAAAGTGTTTTTACAGTAGCTCAAATACGTGAAAATATGGAATCTGCAGGTGTAAATATGGGACTTTTATACTTGAATTTTTCCACAATGGTGCAGTAAAAATGCTCAATATCAAGTATAGTTGTAGTATTAGATGTGTAGAAGTCAAATATCCAATTCAAAGCCAGGAATTATTGAGCAAAGTGTTTTTACAGTAGCTTAAACATAAGAAAATATGCCTCTTGGAGGTACAAATGTGGAATTCTATTGTTGAATTTCTCCACAATGGTGCAGTAAAAATGCTTGATATCAAGTACACTTGTAGTCTTAGGTATATAGAAGTCAAATATACCACCCATAGCCAGGAATTATTGAGCAAAGTGTTTTTACAGTAGCTCAAATACGTGAAAATATGGAATCTGCAGGTGTAAACATGGGACTTTTATACTTGAATTTCTCCACAATGGTGCAGTAAAAATGCTCAATATCAAGTATAGTTGTAGTCTTAGATGTGTAGAAGTCAAATATACCATTCATAGCCAGGAATTATTGAGCAAAGTGTTTTTACGGTATCTTAAACAAAAGAAAATATGCCTCTTGGAGGTACAAATGTGGAATTTTATTGTTGAATTTCTCCACAATGGTGCAGTAAAAATGCTTGATATCAAATACACCTGTAGTCTTAGATGTGTAGACGTCAGATATCCCATTCATAGACAGGAATTATTGAGTAAAGTGTTTTTACAGTAGCTTAAACATGAGAAAATATGCCACTTGGAGGTATAAATATGGGACTTTTATACTTAAATTTCTCCACATTGGTGGAGTAAAAATGCTCAATATCAAGTATAGTTGTAGTATTAGATGTGTAGAAGTCAAATATCCGATTCAAAGCCAGGAATTATTGAGCAAAGTGTTTTTACAGTAGCTTAAACATAAGAAAATATGCCTCTTGGAGGTACAAATGTGGAATTCTATTGTTGAATTTCTCCACAATGGTGCAGTAAAAATGCTTGATATCAAGTACACTTGTAGTCTTAGGTATATAGAAGTCAAATATACCACCCATAGCCAGGAATTATTGAGCAAAGTGTTTTTACAGTAGCTCAAATACGTGAAAATATGGAATCTGCAGGTGTAAACATGGGACTTTTATACTTGAATTTCTCCACAATGGTGCAGTAAAAATGCTCAGTATCAAGTATAGTTGTAGTCTTAGATGTGTAGAAGTCAAATATACCATTCATAGCCAGGAATTATTGAGCAAAGTGTTTTTACGGTATCTTAAACAAAAGAAAATATGCCTCTTGGAGGTACAAATGTGGAATTTTATTGTTGAATTTCTCCACAATGGTGCAGTAAAAATGCTTGATATCAAATACACCTGTAGTCTTAGATGTGTAGAAGTCAGATATCCCATTCATAGACAGGAATTATTGAGTAAAGTGTTTTTACAGTAGCTCAAACATGTGAAAATATGCCACTCTGGAGGTATAAATATGGGACTTTTATACTTGAATTTCTCCACAATGGTGCAGTAAAAATGCTCAATATCAAGTATAGTTGTAGTATTAGATGTGTAGAAGTCAAATATCCGATTCATAGCCAGGAATTATTGAGCAAAGTGTTTTTACAGTAGCTTAAACATAAGAAAATATGCCTCTTGGAGGTACAAATGTGGAATTCTATTGTTGAATTTCTCCACAATGGTGCAGTAAAAATGCTTGATATCAAGTACACTTGTAGTCTTAGGTATGTAGAAGTCAAATATACCACCCATAGCCAGGAATTATTGAGCAAAGTGTTTTTACAGTAGCTCAAATACGTGAAAATATGGAATCTGCAGGTGTAAATATGGGACTTTTATACTTGAATTTCTCCACAATGGTGCAGTAAAAATGCTCAATATCAAGTATAGTTGTAGTCTTAGATGTGTAGAAGTCAAATATACCATTCATAGCCAGGAATTATTGAGCAAAGTGTTTTTACGGTATCTTAAACAAAAGAAAATATGCCTCTTGGAGGTACAAATGTGGAATTTTATTGTTGAATTTCTCCACAATGGTGCAGTAAAAATGCTTGATATCAAATACACCTGTAGTCTTAGATGTGTAGACGTCAGATATCCCATTCATAGACAGGAATTATTGAGTAAAGTGTTTTTACAGTAGCTTAAACATGAGAAAATATGCCACTTGGAGGTATAAATATGGGACTTTTATACTTAAATTTCTCCACATTGGTGGAGTAAAAATGCTCAATATCAAGTATAGTTGTAGTCTTAGATGTGTAGAAGTCAGATATCCCATTCATAGACAGGAATTATTGAGGAAAGTGTTTTTACAGTAGCTCAAATACGTGAAAATATGGAATCTGCAGGTGTAAATATGGGACTTTTATACTTGAATTTCTCCACAATGGTGCAGTAAAAATGCTCAATATCAAGTATAGTTGTAGTCTTAGATGTGTAGAAGTCAAATATCCGATTCATAGCCAGGAATTATTGAGCAAAGTGTTTTTACAGTAGCTTAAACATAAGAAAATATGCCTCTTGGAGGTACAAATGTGGAATTTTATTGTTGAATTTCTCCACAATGGTGCGGTAAAAATGCTCGATATCAAGTACACTTGTAGTCATAGGTATGTAGAAGTCAAATATAACACCCATAGCCAGGAATTATTGAGCAAAGTGTTTTTACAGTAGCTCAAATACGTGAAAATATGGAATCTGCAGGTGTAAATATGGGACTTTTATACTTGAATTTCTCCACAATGGTGCAGTAAAAATGCTCAATATCAAGTATAGTTGTAGACTTAGATGTGTAGAAGTCAAATATACCATTCATAGCCAGGAATTATTGAGCAAAGTGTTTTTACGGTATCTTAAACAAAAGAAAATATGCCTCTTGGAGGTACAAATGTGGAATTCTATTGTTGAATTTCTCCACAATGGTGCAGTAAAAATGCTTGATATCAAATACACCTGTAGTCTTAGATGTGTAGAAGTCAGATATCCCATTCATAGACAGGAATTATTGAGTAAAGTGTTTTTACAGTAGCTCAAATACGTGAAAATATGGAATCTGCAGGTGTATATATGGGACTTTTATACTTGAATTTTTCCACAATGGTGCAGTAAAAATGCTCAATATCAAGTATAGTTGTAGTATTATATGTGTAGAAGTCAAATATCCGATTCAAAGCCAGGAATTATTGAGCAAAGTGTTTTTACAGTAGCTTAAACATAAGAAAATATGCCTCTTGGAGGTACAAATGTGGAATTCTATTGTTGAATTTCTCCACAATGGTGCAGTAAAAATGCTTGATATCAAGTACACCTGTAATATTAGATGTGTAGAAGTCAGATATCCCATTCATAGACAGGAATTATTGAGTAAAGTGTTTTTACAGTAGCTCAAATACGTGAAAATATGGAATCTGCAGGTGTAAATATGGGACTTTTATACTTGAATTTCTCCACAATGGTGCAGTTAAAATGCTCAATATCAAGTATAGTTGTAGTCTTAGATGTGTAGAAGTCAAATATACCATTCATAGCCAGGAATTATTGAGCAAAGTGTTTTTACAGTAGCTTAAACAAAAGCAAATATGCCTCTTGGAGGTACAAATGTGGAATTTTATTGTTGAATTTCTCCACAATGGTGCGGTAAAAATGCTCGATATCAAGTACACTTGTAGTCATAGGTATGTAGAAGTCAAATATAACACCCATAGCCAGGAATTATTGAGCAAAGTGTTTTTACAGTAGCTCAAATACGTGAAAATATGGAATCTGCAGGTGTAAATATGGGACTTTTATACTTGAATTTCTCCACAATGGTGCAGTAAAAATGCTCAATATCAAGTATAGTTGTAGACTTAGATGTGTAGAAGTCAAATATACCATTCATAGCCAGGAATTATTGAGCAAAGTGTTTTTACGGTATCTTAAACAAAAGAAAATATGCCTCTTGGAGGTACAAATGTGGAATTCTATTGTTGAATTTCTCCACAATGGTGCAGTAAAAATGCTTGATATCAAATACACCTGTAGTCTTAGATGTGTAGAAGTCAGATATCCCATTCATAGACAGGAATTATTGAGTAAAGTGTTTTTACAGTAGCTCAAATACGTGAAAATATGGAATCTGCAGGTGTAAATATGGGACTTTTATACTTGAATTTCTCCACAATGGTGCAGTAAAAATGCTCAATATCAAGTATAGTTGTAGTATTAGATGTGTAGAAGTCAAATATCCGATTCATAGCCAGGAATTATTGAGCAAAGTGTTTTTACAGTAGCTTAAACATAAGAAAATATGCCTCTTGGAGGTACAAATGTGGAATTCTATTGTTGAATTTCTCCACAATGGTGCAGTAAAAATGCTTGATATCAAGTACACTTGTAGTCTTAGGTGTGTAGAAGTCAAATATACCACCCATAGCCAGGAATTATTGAGCAAAGTGTTTTTACAGTAGCTCAAATACGTGAAAATATGGAATCTGCAGGTGTAAACATGGGACTTTTATACTTGAATTTCTCCACAATGGTGCAGTAAAAATGCTCAATATCAAGTATAGTTGTAGTCTTAGATGTGTAGAAGTCAAATATACCATTCATAGCCAGGAATTATTGAGCAAAGTGTTTTTACAGTATCTTAAACAAAAGAAAATATGCCTCTTGGAGGTACAAATGTGGAATTTTATTGTTGAATTTCTCCACAATGGTGCAGTAAAAATGCTTGATATCAAATACACCTGTAGTCTTAGATGTGTAGAAGTCAGATATCCCATTCATAGACAGGAATTATTGAGTAAAGTGTTTTTACAGTAGCTTAAACATGAGAAAATATGCCACTTGGAGGTATAAATATGGGACTTTTATACTTAAATTTCTCCACATTGGTGGAGTAAAAATGCTCAATATCAAGTATAGTTGTAGTATTAGATGTGTAGAAGTCAAATATCCGATTCATAGCCAGGAATTATTGAGCAAAGTGTTTTTACAGTAGCTTAAACATAAGAAAATATGCCTCTTGGAGGTACAAATGTGGAATTCTATTGTTGAATTTCTCCACAATGGTGCAGTAAAAATGCTTGATATCAAGTACACTTGTAGTCTTAGGTATATAGAAGTCAAATATACCACCCATAGCCAGGAATTATTGAGCAAAGTGTTTTTACAGTAGCTCAAATACGTGAAAATATGGAATCTGCAGGTGTAAATATGGGACTTTTATACTTGAATTTCTCCACAATGGTGCAGTTAACATGCTCAATATCAAGTATAGTTGTAGTCTTAGATGTGTAGAAGTCAAATATACCATTCATAGCCAGGAATTATTGAGCAAAGTGTTTTTACAGTAGCTTAAACATAAGAAAATATGCCTCTTGGAGGTACAAATGTGGAATTTTATTGTTGAATTTCTCCACAATGGTGCGGTAAAAATGCTCGATATCAAGTACACTTGTAGTCATAGGTATGTAGAAGTCAAATATAACACCCATAGCCAGGAATTATTGAGCAAAGTGTTTTTACAGTAGCTCAAATACGTGAAAATATGGAATCTGCAGGTGTAAATATGGGACTTTTATACTTGAATTTCTCCACAATGGTGCAGTAAAAATGCTCAATATCAAGTATAGTTGTAGACTTAGATGTGTAGAAGTCAAATATACCATTCATAGCCAGGAATTATTGAGCAAAGTGTTTTTACAGTAGCTTAAACAAAAGAAAATATGCCTCTTGGAGGTACAAATGTGGAATTCTATTGTTGAATTTCTCCACAATGGTGCAGTAAAAATGCTTGATATCAAATACACCTGTAGTCTTAGATGTGTAGAAGTCAGATATCCCATTCATAGACAGGAATTATTGAGCAAAGTGTTTTTACAGTAGCTCAAATACGTGAAAATATGGAATCTGCAGGTGTAAATATGGGACTTTTATACTTGAATTTCTCCACAATGGTGCAGTAAAAATGCTCAATATCAAGTATAGTTGTAGTCTTAGATGTGTAGAAGTCAAATATACCATTCATAGCCAGGAATTATTGAGCAAAGTGTTTTTACAGTAGCTTAAACATAAGAAAATATGCCTCTTGGAGGTACAAATGTGGAATTCTATTGTTGAATTTCTCCACAATGGTGCAGTAAAAATGCTCAATATCAAGTATAGTTGTAGTCGTAGGTATATAGAAGTCAAATATACCACCCATAGCCAGGAAATATTGAGCAAAGTGTTTTTACAGTAGCTCAAATACGTGAAAATATGGAATCTGCAGGTGTAAACATGGGACTTTTATACTTGAATTTCTCCACAATGGTGCAGTAAAAATGCTCAATATCAAGTATAATTGTAGTTTTAGATGTGTAGAAGTCAAATATCCGATTCATAGCCAGGAATTATTGAGAAAAGTGTTTTTACAGTAGCTTAAACATAAGGAAATATGCCTCTTGGAGGTATAAATGTGGAATTTTATTGTTGAATTTCTCCACAATGGTGCAGTAAAAATGCTCAATATCAAGTATAATTGTAGTTTTAGATGTGTAGAAGTCAAATATCCGATTCATAGCCAGGAATTATTGAGAAAAGTGTTTTTACAGTAGCTTAAACATAAGGAAATATGCCTCTTGGAGGTATAAATGTGGAATTTTATTGTTGAATTTCTCCACAATGGTGCAGTAAAAATGCTTGATATCAAGTACACTTGTAGTCATAGGTATGTAGAAGTCAAATATAACACCCATAGCCAGGAATTATTGAGCAAAGTGTTTTTACAGTAGCTCAAATACGTGAAAATATGGAATCTGCAGGTGTAAATATGGGACTTTTATACTTGAATTTCTCCACAATGGTGCAGTAAAAATGCTCAATATCAAGTATAGTTGTAGTCTTAGATGTGTAGAAGTCAAATATACCATTCATAGCCAGGAATTATTGAGCAAAGTGTTTTTACGGTATCTTAAACAAAAGAAAATATGCCTCTTGGAGGTACAAATGTGGAATTTTATTGTTGAATTTCTCCACAATGGTGCAGTAAAAATGCTTGATATCAAATACACCTGTAGTCTTAGATGTGTAGAAGTCAGATATCCCATTCATAGACAGGAATTATTGAGTAAAGTGTTTTTACAGTAGCTTAAACATAAGAAAATATGCCACTTGGAGGTATAAATATGGGACTTTTATACTTAAATTTCTCCACATTGGTGGAGTAAAAATGCTCAATATCAAGTATAGTTGTAGTCTTAGATGTGTAGAAGTCAAATATACCACCCATAGCCAGGAATTATTGAGCAAAGTGTTTTTACAGTAGCTCAAATACGTGAAAATATGGAATCTGCAGGTGTAAATATGGGACTTTTATACTTGAATTTCTCCACAATGGTGGAGTAAAAATGCTCAATATCAAGTGTAGTTGTAGTATTAGATGTGTAGAAGTCAAATATCCGATTCATAGCCAGGAATTATTGAGCAAAGTGTTTTTACAGTAGCTTAAACATAAGAAAATATGCCTCTTGGAGGTACAAATGTGGAATTCTATTGTTGAATTTCTCCACAATGGTGCAGTAAAAATGCTTGATATCAAGTACACTTGTAGTCTTAGGTATATAGAAGTCAAATATACCACCCATAGCCAGGAATTATTGAGCAAAGTGTTTTTACAGTAGCTCAAATACGTGAAAATATGGAATCTGCAGGTGTAAACATGGGACTTTTATACTTGAATTTCTCCACAATGGTGCAGTAAAAATGCTCAATATCAAGTATAATTGTAGTTTTAGATGTGTAGAAGTCAAATATACTACCCATAGCCAGGAATTATTGAGAAAAGTGTTTTTACAGTAGCTTAAACATAAGAAAATATGCCACTTGGAGATTCAAATGTGGAATTTTATTGTTGAATTTCTCCACATTGGTGCAGTAAAAATGCTCAGTATCAAGTATAGTTGTAGTCTTAGATGTGTAGAAGTCAAATATACCATTCATAGCCAGGAATTATTGAGCAAAGTGTTTTTACGGTATCTTAAACAAAAGAAAATATGCCACTTGGAGGTACAAATGTGGAATTTTATTGTTGAATTTCTCCACAATGGTGCAGTAAAAGTGCTTGATATCAAGTATAGTTGTAGTCTTAGATGTGTAGAAGTCAGATATACCACCCATATCCAGGAATTATTGAGCAAAGTGTTTTTACAGTAGCTTAAACATAAGAAAATATGCCTCTTGGAGGTACAAATGTGGAATTTTATTGTTGAATTTCTCCACAATAGTGCAGTAAAAATGCTTGATATCAAGTACACCTGTAGTCTTAGATGTGTAGAAGTCAGATATCCCATTCATAGACAGGAATTATTGAGCAAAGTGTTTTTACAGTAGCTCAAATACATGAAAATATGTCATCTGCAGGTATAAATATGAGACTTTTCTACTTGAATTTCTCCACAATGGTGCAGTAAAAATGCTCAATATCAAGTATAGTTGTAGCTTTAGATGTGTAGAAGTCAAACATACCACCCATAGCCAGCCAAGTGTAAAAATATGTGATGATTTTACAGTCAGTCAAGACAGTGACCAAACAATGGCACTAATTATATAAAATGTTGTCAAGAAGAACAATCCAATATGCTTTATAAAAGATTATTTTGGGGGGATATTTCAGCTTTATCTCGACAGTGACAGCTGGAGAGAGCGAGCGGGGATGACAGCAGAAGGCTGGAATCTAACCTGACCACTGCAGGGAGGATTAAGTCTTGTTCTCACGCTACCAGGTGAGCCGTCAGGGCACGCCACACGCGGCATATGTAATGACAAAACCAATCAAGGGAACATTACAGTTTTTCTCCATTGGTTTGGCTCATTTCTTGAAAAAGAAATTACATTCTCAAAACTCTTGAGATCATTTGGCAAAACAGTCTTACAGTTCGGCACAACACCGTAGTTCACTTGCAAAAGCTCATATCTCTCCCAAAATAGTTCACTCATGTGGCAAAACTAAATTCCTTTCTCATATAAATAGTCAGTGCCACCAAAATGCATTGTCCCTTTGGCATTGTGTAAGCACTGCAAGTCAAAATGTTTAGATGTTTTGTCACTAAAGCAGAGGACCATTGAAATATCCCTCACGTCCACCTCTCAGTCTTAGCCCAGTCCCTCACTGAGACTTGTTACTTTACTAGTTTTTTTGTCCAGACAACAGAATACAATTGTGTAGAAAACTGAAAAAACAATTAGGGTTTTACGGTAAGAGTACCGTCCGAGGTTTGACATCACACATTGCACTCATACTGCCAAGGAAACTGTAACCATTTTTATTCACACACATAAAGTAATGTCCATACATCAGAGTTAAAAGAAAATGTATACAGCACAAAATACTGTAATATAAACACATAAACAAATAAACAAGGAACATTATATGTAGCCTACAGTGTTGTAAATAAAGCTGGAGATTCAAAACTAACATTTCTTCACTGGTCGCTGTCCTCACCCTCCCTCTCCTGGCCACCATCCTCACCCTCCTGGCCGTCCGCACGTTGCTGTCTGTCTGGCCACAGATTCCCATCCACATCACAGTGTATATTCTACTGAAGCCAAAAAAAGTGTGGGAACCACTGCTTTATTGTAAAAAGGTTATAATGATAGACAACCAGTGACCGACTTACATGTACATACTGGTACCGCAGCTCTTTCACTCCATCAGAGTTCCTCTCAAATGGTACCCTGTAAAGTTGCTTCATGGTCATCTGATGTAGTGGAGCTGTGAAGCTCAGTAATTTTGCTTTTTATGAAAGAAGCATGAAACTTTCAGGGTTTGTTCTTCAGGACATAAGCTTTAATTTAAGATGTGGAGACATTCTCAGTTTGACCCCTGAGGTCAGCAAGAGGTCATTGACCTCTGTGATACGTCATTTTCATGCACAAAATTGTAAATTTGTGTATCTTTGGATCTAAATGTGATAGAAATGTAAACTAAAGTAACTAAACTATTTCCATGTATCTGGGCATGAGGAACTCATTTATGCCATTGATAGCACTCTAAGAGGTCAACATCATTAAGTGCAGTGAAGGTTACTGGGAATGTGAGTGGCTTAAGGCGAGACACTATAGGTGAATAGGGTAAAAAAAAATTAAATAATAGATATCACCATGAAACTTTCTCAGTTGATTACTCATATTAAGCTAAGAAAAAAATGTATTGCAAGTTTTTTGTATTTTAATGTTTAAATATGCAAATTAGGCCTTATCTCATTAAAAATGCACTAATTTGCATACATTTTAAAAAACGAAATCAGATCGTGTGATAAAGCCAGGATCAAAATATTTTTTTCATTTTGTTGTCATATTAGATGGGAAAATAATTACAGAGGGGTGGACATCTACTTCTGTTATCCTGACCTTCGTGACCTTTTCGTGACCTTTTCCAAACATGTTGTTCAACCTGAGTTCAGAAACCTACATGAGGGTTCTAAATGTGAACACCTCATAACCTGATAGTGAAATCAGACGTGGGACACAGTGTCTCAGTCAGGAGACACTTTATAAACTCTGTCTCTGACTAACTCTTCATCGTTTGTTCCTTCTTGTGAATTCAGCAGACGTTCTACATGAACTTCTTTCTGTCTTTGAGTAGAAACATGGAGTCTGTTTGTCTCAACGTGACGACACAACCGTGTGTGTCGTCACGTCGGTCCGGTGGTCTGATCGACTGACTGAGAACCTCATGACTGTGGGTGGAAGACCAGCTGGGATTTAGTTGATGTCTAGTCTCAGTCGTGGTCAGTGAAGTGTGCTCACATGTTAGTGTAGCGGTCTGAACTTAGGAGGCAAAGACTTCAGTGTGCGAGTTCAAGTCCCGGTTATTGATGCTAGTAAATGTTTTCTCACTCACAAGTTAAATGCTGCGTCTGACCAACATGTTCTGCTCCATCAGGAGCGGTTCACTGTTTCAGGCTTCATATGTAACGTTAGCACATGTTAGCATGACAGTGAAACAGTAAAGTCTTGTGGTTTGGTTCAGACCTCGCTGAGGTTGGAGGAGTATGGAGCAGCAGGGTGACGTCCTGATACAACGAGCTGCTGTTGAACCGATGTTTGGGCTGGGCAACGACCTGATGGAGACACAGACGGACAAACTGAGACAGCCTGGACACAAACTAAAGTTCAGGTTCACACACCTCATGTCCAGGTAGCTCAGTGTGTTGGAGGACTGTCCGCAAGGTCTGAGGTTGTGAATTCGATCCTTGAGGCAGTCTAAGTTTTGAAAACAGCTCTTAAAAGAGTCAAAGGCAGGACACTCAGGTATCTGATGAGCTGGTCTGGAGGTTGTGGCTTTGAATCCTGACTCTTTATAAAGTTGCTGCTCAGAAGAACGAGTGAAAACCTCTGAGAGACTCTTTGTGATGTCATCCTGTTAGCTCAGCAGGGTAACACCAGGGATAGAAGGTCTGAGCTTGTGAGTTCGATCCTTGAGGCAGTCTGAGTTTTGAAAACAGCTCTTAAAAGAGTCAAAGGCAGGACATTCAGGTATCTGATGAGCTGGTCTGGAGGTTGTGGCTTTGAATCCTGACTCTTTATAAAGTTGCTGCTCAGAAGAACGAGTGAAAACCTCTGAGAGACTCTTTGTGATGTCATCCTGTTAGCTCAGCAGGGTGACACCAGGGATAGAAGTTCTGAGGTTGTGGGTTCAAGTCTTGTTTGGGTTTGATTCTTATAAAACTGAGTGAAGTCTGAAGTACGGACTGAACAGAGAAGAACCTCCAGCGCCCGGGGGGAGGGGGAGGGTTGTGTTCCTGAGAGATGGAAGCTTTATGGGGCGATGAACCATCAGCAGCTGAATGTTTGGATGTCTTTAAAACTTTGTTGCATCATCAAAGATCTTATAGTCTTAGGGTTTTCTTTTCGGTGAAAGACTTTTCTGGAACCCTAAGACTATAAGATCTTTGATGATGCTCACCTGTTTCCAGAAAATGGAAACCACGTGTTGGTTTCCATTTTCTGGAAAGAGTGGAGCATCATCAAAGATCTTATAGTCTTAGGGTTTTCTTTTCGGTGAAAGACTTTTCTGATAACCCTAAGACTATAAGATCTTTGATGATGCTCCACTCTTTCCAGAAAATGGAAACCACGTGTTGGTTTCCATTTTCTGGAAAGAGTGAGCATCATCAAAGATCTTATAGTCTTAGGGTTATCTTTTCGGTAAAAGACTTTTCTGATAACCCTAAGACTATAAGATCTTTGATGATGCTCCACTGTTTCCAGAAAATGGAAACCACAGTGTTGGTCTCCATTTTCTGGAAAGAAGTGAGCATCATCAAAGATCTTATAGTCTTAGGGTTTTCTTTTCGGTGAAAGACTTATCTGATAACCCTAAGACTATAAGATCTTTGATGATGCTCCACTCTTTCCAGAAAAGTGGAAACCACGTGTTGGTCTCCATTTTCTGGAAAGAGTGAGCATCATCAAAGATCTTATAGTCTTAGGGTTTTCTTTTCGGTGAAAGACTTTTCTGTAACCCTAAGACTATAAGATCTTTGATGATGCTCCACTCTTTCCAGAAAATGGAAACTACGTGTTGGTTTCCATTTTCTGGAAAGAGGTGTCTTAGGGTTCCAGAAAAGTCTTTCACCGAAAAGAAAACCCTAAGACTATAAGATCTTTGATGATGCAACAAAGTTTTAAAGACATCCAAACATTCAGCTGCTGATGGTTCATCGCCCCATAAAGCTTCCATCTCTCAGGAACACAACCCTCCCCCTCCCCCGGGCGCTGGAGGTTCTTCTCTGTTCAGTCCGTACTTCAGACTTCACTCAGTTTTATAAGAATCAAACCCAAACAAGACTTGAACCCACAACCTCAGAACTTCTATCCCTGGTGTCACCCTGCTGAGCTAACAGGATGACATCACAAAGAGTCTCTCAGAGGTTTTCACTCGTTCTTCTGAGCAGCAACTTTATAAAGAGTCAGGATTCAAAGCCACAACCTCCAGACCAGCTCATCAGATACCTGAATGTCCTGCCTTTGACTCTTTTAAGAGCTGTTTTCAAAACTCAGACTGCCTCAAGGATCGAACTCACAACCTCAGACCTTGAGGACAGTCCTCCAACACACTGAGCTACCTGGACATCAGGTGTGTGAACCTGAACTTTAGTTTGTGTGCAGGCTGTCTCAGTTTGTCCGTCTGTGTCTCCATCAGGTCGTTGCCCAGCCCAAACATCGGTTGTTTTTGGGTTGTCGTCTCGTTGAAACATCCAGCCCCGGCTTAGCTTCAACTTTGTGACTGATTCTTGAACATTATTCTCAAGAATCTGCTGATATTGAGTGGAATCCATGCGACCCTCAGCTTTAACAGGATTCCCAGTACCGGCACTGAAACCAAGGTGGACACCAACACCTGGTTTCCACTTTTTAGAAACAGGTGAGCATCATCAAAGATCTCATAGTCTTAGGGTTTTCTTTTTGGTGAAACAATGATGGTGCTCAAAGGCTCAAAGGCAGGACATTCAGGTATCTGATGAGCTGGTCTGGAGGTTGTGGGTTTGAATCCTGACTCTTTATGAAGTTGCTGCTCAGAAAAACGAGTGAAATCCTCTGAGAGACTCTTTGTGATGTCATCCTGTTAGCTCAGCTGGGTGACACCAGGGTCAGCAGTTCTGAGGTTGTGGGTTCAATTCTTGTTTGGGTTTGATTCTTATAAAACATTGTTTGAGGTAGAAGTTTGAAGTACGGACCGAACAGCGCCCAGAGAAAGACAAAACATTTCTTACATTTCACTAAGAGTTCTGGATTTTATTGGAACAAGAGCCAGAATTCAAAACAACACATGACAGAAAGTACAAGTCAATGCAATTTCCACAATTTAATGGAAGAAGCTTAAAATGTAAATGAAGGATCTTTTCAATCAGTTTGAATCATTTTGTACAAAGTTAACTGAAGAAGCTGAAAGATTGGTGTGACTGTGATCCTGTACAGACTCAACTGTTCAGCACTGACAATGTTTCTGTGACAGGAGGAGACTCTGCACACTAAACACCACACAGACGCACTGAGGAGGAACCAGAACTGAACCAGTAGAACCCAAATCCAGGATAAAGAGGTTCAGTGAATGTGGTGTTGAAGGTATGGAGGTGGATCAATGAGTCAGAGGAGACTCTGTAGAAGGACAGAGTGTATGCAGTGTATGTGTCCTGCTACTCTACCAGAGGAGGAGGTTTTCGTGTCAATGAGAGGCCAAACCACGTGGAAATATCTGCGTTTTCCCTTCATGTAAACGGGATCTTATTTTCCCACAGTTCTGAGGTACAGGGTGGGGCAATGGGTGTGGCATGGGTGTGGTCTCAGAAGTTCTGCTACATCTCTTTTTAAATGGACTTCAAGAAAAGATTCAATGGCGCAACTATACCACTAGTCTGCTGTTTAACACTTTGTACTGTTGGACAGTCAAAGGAGAAAGTGAGAGAGAGAGAGCAGCACACAACCTTTTAGGTTCCCAGGTGCCGGAACTTCTGAGAAGAAGAAGAAGAGAACTGTCATTGACACGAAAACCCCGATTTTATCACAGAAAATGATTATTTCTAAAAACTCTATTGACAGTATATTCTGATTTACAGGATAACAGAAGTAGATGTCCATAAACCCCTCTGTAATTATTTCCCCATCTAATATGACAATAAAATGAAAAAAAATATTTTGAGCCTGGCTTTATCACACGATCTGATTTCGTTTTTTTTAAATGTATGCAAATTAGCGCATTTTTAATGAGATAAGGCCTCATTTGCATATTTGAACACTAAAATACAAAAAACTTGCAATACATTTTTTTCTTAGCTTAACATGAGTAATCAGCTGAGAAAGTTTCATGGTGATATCTATTATTTAATTTTTTTTACCCTATTCACCTATAGTGTCTCGCCTTAAGCCACTCACATTCCTAGTAACCTTCACTGCATTTACTTATGTTGACCTCTTAGAGTGCTATCAATGGCATAAATGAGTTCCTCATGCCCAGATACATGGAAATACATCTTTAGTTTACATTTCTATCACATTTAGATCCTAAGATACACACATTTCTAATTTCAGGCCTAGAAATGTCTTATCACAGAGGTCAATGACCTCTAGCTGACCTCAGAGGTCAAATTGAGAATGCCTCCACATCTTAAATTAAAGCTTAGGTCATCAAGAACAAACCCTGAAAGTTTCATGCTTCTTTCACAAAAAGCAAGATTGTCCATATTTTAAGAGCTTAACAGCCCCACTAATGCTTGTTCCATATCCGGTCTATTGTGGAGATGCTTAAAGAGTTGACATTTTGGAATATGGAATTGTCTTCTATGATTGCAGTGCGGATCTGTCTCAGTGTGATGGCATTATTTGCCATCACCATGTTACAGATGTCTTGTTCTTGTTGGTCATTGAGAAGTTTTCCTCTGCCACCCGTGCAAGGTTGTCATCCAATCCTAGACATACAATTCAAAGGACTGTATTACACTGTATTACCATTCGTAAAGTATGCCTTATGTATTTCTTTCAGAATGAGTTACCAATGTAATTGTATTGTTGTTTTACTTACAGTAACTTTACCACAATTCTAATACATCACTGCACAGTGACTGTAATACTACTGTATCATCAATAATTCATTTTTAATGTCATAACATCCCATTGAGGTAAGATATTACTGTAGGCCTATAAACACACACACACACACACACACACACACACACACACACGTGTCTCCATATTCAGAAATTGTACTGGTCCTGGTCAAGCTCTATACATAGATGTTTGGCAGCATTCACAATCATGGACAGCACCTGTCAGGTAACTAAACATATTGTGTGATTGGTCATCTGAGATGTGTGAAAGTTCTATTTTCACCTGACTGTCAATTAATCAATTTATCAAATGTTCCAAGAGTTTCATATATGGTATTCATGACTATTGTGCATGTGATAACTTTTACAATGAAATGACGCTGAGATGTTTTAGAAAGAACAACCATTAGACTGAGAATCAACAATCAGTTTAGATCAACAAGATCTATTCACTTGGAAATTGTGCTAAATGTAGGCTACCTGTACTTAACAATTTGCAAAGATGCACTAAGACATTTGCAATTTGATGAAATGAATGAGAAATTCAATTCTGTTGGGAACAATTGCCAAGATGTTTGGAGGTTTGTCCATGTTATTTTGAGAATGTAATTTCTGCTTCAAGAAATGAGCCAGACCAATGGAGAAAAACTTTAAATCCTACCTGATCGCTAAAACACCTAAGACCTGACCTCAGCGGTAGCTCCAGCACATGTGTGCAAGATAAAGGTTGATGACGCAAACCTGCACTTCTCTTCCGCACCAGCAGAGGGCGGCAGAACGCTGTGTTGCGCTTCAGCAGCAGCCTGTCACATCGATTCATTGACACGCGTCTCCTAATAACACAACGTGAAGACAATGATATCATTACTTTTTTGAACATCTGTTGAATCAAACTGAGTTATTCACACATTTACATCATTTTCCTTCTTGCACGCCACCGAGGAGACAAAAGCGGGGAAAACGTGTCGACCGCGTTAAACATCCTTCAGCCTTCACAACATAAACAAGCTGTGCTCACACACACTGTGCAGTGTGGAGCTGCTCTCAAGGCCAAGCTGCTTGTTTTCCCTCTCAGTGCAGAGAACGACTTCACATCCACCCTCATTGCTCCATTATTTGTGGCGACGCGGTTTTTACGGGGAAAAAACAAGGATGCAGAGTTTGTAATTGATATCTCAATGTGTTAATGTGTTTGCGTCACATTCTATATGTCCAACGAGACAAAGTCACCGGGCCCTGCGTTGTGCTGGACGTTTTTGAATACCCAAGCACATCTGTTTGTACAACGCCGATCACTATCTGGTCGTTCTGAACATACAAATAATGATAGATTAGAGAGCGCAGGCCTGTCCTCCAGCGTGGATTACTCCGGCGCGGTGGCCCCCTTGTGCAAACTCCATTTTGATTATTAAAAGCAGGGGACAGAGGAGGCACAACTGTGTTTTGTTTCCTATTAAGGCAGCCCTCCTCCTCTCTAAGAGGATTACCCCCGACACACGCTCAGGAGTTACGTAAGGCTGTCAGGGGATAATATCTGACATTTCCTCATATCCTGCATTTTGGCAGCTCGGCACTCTGGGAAATTGGTGTGGTGAGGCGTGGTGCGGCGGACCCAGTGAGCATGCAGCCGGAAAGAAAGACGCTGGTGTCGCACATGTAGGACGGACAGGCCTCTCATCGTGTTGCCGTGTATTTAGTTTTTTTTTTTTGCCTGTTAAAGAAACAGCGCGAGACAGAAAAAAATGGATCGGATGTATGTTCAGAGACCGTCCTAGAACATCCTGAAGCATGTATGACATTAGTAAACTAAACCACGTCCCTTCATGTTCGATGTGAGTGTAGATGAAGGAGAGGATCAGCTGTTGTCGGCACTCAGGACGGTTTGTTCTTCAATCTTGATTTGCGTCTTTTTCCTGGCAATCTTCCCCCAGTGGGTGACACAATTTGAAGTGGAGGTGGCGAGACACTCTGCCACTGTACGAGTGAGACAGATGTGTCTCTGAATACTTTGTCACACAGCTTTGATTTGCAGTACGGTACTTAAGGAAGGCTATATTTCCGTGCCAAGTTCTCATCAACTTTTTTTTACAGAGGAGCGATAGAAAGGATCCTGACTGGAAATGTCACAAGCCGGCATGGTTCGTGCACGGCCCAGGACAGGAGCCCAAAGGATGCTGAAAGACGTCACGCCACAGTCTGTTCACCCTGCTGCCATCTGACAAAAGATACAGAAGTATCCGCTGCCGTACCATCAGACTCTTCAACTCATCTTTAACACTGCTATTTCGAAAATAGCTTCTGTTTTTCAGAATCACATAAAAAGACTCCAAACTTCATCTTGTTATACAGCCCAGTTTTTAAATAAGTTTTTATGATAAAGAAGGCAGAAGTGAATAACTCAATTCGACTTGAAGTTCTCTCCCTCGTTTAATGAAACGAATGACAGCAGGTTCAGCTGCCTCAGGTCAAAACCTTGAAGCAAAACACGGGAGAAAGAGAAAGAGTCACGACAATCTCATATTCTCCTCTCGTTCTGACAGAACTCGACTGGATTTCTGGGTTTTCAAGTGAGAAATGTCAGAATTTCAGCAAACTGACGATGATTTTATTCAGAATTGACTTCATCACATTTGTGTCTTTAATATTAACTTTAAAGCTGCACTACTTTTTTTTCGATCAAATTGGTCTATGTCATTTTAGGGTGTTGCTCATGGTGACTAACCGATGGAGAATAAGCACTCAACTATGTAGTTCTCCTTAGCGCCACGATACGTTTTAGCATCTTTCAGCTCCTTGTTTTGGTTTTACGGGCAACAAACTCATTGCTTTATCTGGTTCACTGTCACTGCTCTCATCACTCTCAGTTCCAGACACAACAGGCAGCTGTTTTAAACTGCATCCTTTGTGCCCAACACCAAACATCAGCCAGACAAAGTTATCAACTAGCTGGCGAAACATAGCGGAGCATTCAGCAGCTAAAGAGACAGATATTTCCCTCAAGAGTTGATGGAGACCAAAACCAGATCTGAACAGAGATTATATAAAAGGCAATCTTTCGGATGTCTAAACGAATGCTAATGTTGCTCTTTGTCTGCTCGACGGATGTGTAAATAACACTTTCCGAATACATTCACCATAACAACTTTGCCAAGTGATAATGTGTGTTGTGCAGCTCACTGCTGCCGTCAAGTGGCCAACATTCCTATTTATACAAGAAGTCTTTGGTTCAATAAAATGGAAGTAGTTCACATTCAGCTGTGTTAGCTATGCGGCTAAATTACTTCAACCATTCCTTTTCTCCCATATTCTTTGTCACTGTATCTGTCAGAGAAGCTTGTCCAAACACATTTAAGACATATTATGCAGAATTTGTTGTTGCTGTCGGTAAATACACCATTCAAAGTTGGCCCCTCCTCCCCTGCTCAATGGTCGAGACAGACAGAAAGAGAGAGTAAAAGAAGAGAGGGAGTGGGCGTTAGCAGGAACAAAGCAGTGAATCAGAGAAAAAGATGTCATCTTTCTGATTGTTTCAAGGCAGTTACGCTCTAAAGAACAAATAAACACGCCAACAGCTCCACAAAACCCTCCAGACTTTGTGTGAATGCAGCCGGAGTACCCCTTCATCCTGTCCACCGCTTACCTCTCTGCTCTGCCTGTGTGTGTGCGTGCAGCCCTGCCTCGCCCTCTGTCAAACAGATACACACCTCTCCAGCACTTCATACGTAACTATAACAGGGAGAGAGAGACAGAAACAGTGATTTAACCAGTATTGCATTGTTATATATTCAGGTCTACACACCACTGCCCAAGGCTGATGCTCCAAAACACCCAGCAGCACTGCAAAATACTAAGAAAACAAGAAAACACAGACAGAGGACACGGCGTCTGCAGGATCATAAATCATGACTGAGAGGGATTATGTTTGTATGAGTCTACATTTTTTAAAGAAAATCCTGCATAGTATAACTTCAAAGAAGAAGCCGTCCAATACAGAACCCTTTGGTACCACACTCACGTAGTTGTAGTAGGAATGACAGGATTCATAACTCTCTGTAAAGGCCACAAAAAATGCCTTGACCTGCTGGATGTTTTTCTGCTATCCAGAAAGCTAAATTGACTCCTAAATCGGAAAAATCTTAATTTGATTTGTCTATCAATGTGGCAACCCCAGGCTCTGTGTGATTCAGCAAAATCAGCATTGTGCTGATATTAAAATTTCCTTTTATGGACCATTTTATTGGACTTCAGGCAGAACTTGTGCAAATGCTTTAGATTTAAGAGGAAAGGTAGTCATGTGGTTATTGCTCCTACAGTCTTAAATTTATTTGAAAACCTCTAGTTTCACTTTAATTAAAGTCGTTAATTTTACTTTTTCATGTCACTGCTTTTAATTTGAAATCTACAACTCCTTGTCCCTTTGCTCAAATATTTCGTTGTTCGTGTGCTGGTTTCATTCACAGGGTCTTTGCTCGTTTGGCGTAACAGCTTCCATCAGAGGCTCGAACAGAACAGACCGAAAAGCCGTGGTCAACCACATGTTTTCTCACCCTCGTAACCCACACGGCGCACAGATGAAACACCCGTGTGCCAGAGAGCACCTCCTTCAGATATCAAGGCTCCAGCTGCCTGGCTCCACGTCTCTGATAACGAGCCTGGCAGATTGTTTGCACTCGCAGACATTAGACGGCCAGACCCTGATGTCACATCCTGGTTCATCGCTGCAAACGCCAGGAAGACAAAGAAAAAACATGAAAATAAAACACTCCTGCTGTTTCCTGGCTGCGGTTGCCAGGGCGACGCGGCTGACAAGTCCATCTCCATTTCCCTCTTTCTTCCTCCTTCTCTCTCTCTCTCTCTCTCTCCCTCTCTCTCTCTCTCTCTTTCAGTCTGCCATTTCTTTGCTTGCTTTGTCTTCCTTTTCTCTTTCTCTGCTATTCTTTCACACAGACACACACACAGTTAGCATCTTCACTTCATTATCTGGTTAAAAATATCAGAGAGAAGAAATGAAAGTGGTATTGATTTTTCTTTAGACTCTGCAACATTGGTTAAAACTGTTAGCAGCTACTTAGTCTACTTAATCCGTGATTAAAGCTAGTCCCCATGTTACTCTTTAACACCTATATTACTTAGATCAACACGCAGAGCGCTGAGGTCACAGGAGCACCCCTTACTGACAGTCAGGTTGTTTGCCATCACCACCACTGGACGGATGAAAGAAAGACAGCTGACACTGGGTAGACCTCCTCCTTCACGCAGGACAACAGTGAAGTGTGCGACAGCTGCCGATGAGTCAGCAGCTGTTTGAATAACAAGAACAAAACACCAACTTCTAATTCTTCGAATCAGTGCCGCGGAGCTAATCAGCTTCACTCGAGTGGAAGCTAGATAAACCAGTTTGCTCGCTTCCATTTTCTAAATGGAATACAAACAGCACTGTGAATCCTCACTAATGTTGAATGTTGTAAGGGGACTTTCACTCACAGAACATGATCATTGCTATGTGGACCTGTTAACAAGGAATGTTAATAGGATATACAGTACAACACCAGTCTGACGAATAAGAAGTTGATAATCCGTGTCCTTGTACCTCTAGCTCTACGTTGTCTGCTTCTGCTATTCATGGTATTTGTACGGGAGCCCTGAGGGGGAAGTAAAACATTTTTTTCTAGTGATCTATTTGCTAATTTAAAAAAAATTAAATGTTTACTGTGTTAAACAGAGTGAAAAAATACTTTTTTCCACAAGAAAAAACATTGTTTTACTCAGCTCACATGAAAAAAAATGAAATTACTCAGAACTTGAAGAAAATGGATCACCAGAAAAAAATGTTTTATATTTGTCTGTATATTTGCCTACGCAGATGTTTGAAGCTTGAATTAAGCGTCAAATGCAAATCTCAGTTTGACTTTTGAACCTGCATTAACTGATTTTTGGCCCCACGGTGTCGCTAACTCTGTCTGCTGATTGGAGCTGGCCGGCAGCCAAAACGGTACGTTTGTGGGTGATAAAACCAACAGCAGTGTTTCCATCTAATTGAAGCTAGCTTTGAAACGTCGCCAAAGGCAAAAAAAAAAATAAAAATGCAAATCAGGTCAGCTGGCTTGGAGCTGAAACCTGGGCATAGTTTTGTCAGTAGTTTGTGGTATAGGCTTCATCGTGTATGGCTGTAAGACAAAGATAAGAAGAAGAAGTAGAGGTCTCAAACTAGTAACCATTAATAAACCTCAAAGAAGAAGAAACAAAACTAATCGCCTTGGCTATCTACAGGAGGAAAAGGTAGACAGGGTTAAATATAATGTTCATGGTATCATCCAAGGAACCTAAAAAAGAAGGAAGGGTCATCACGTCACTGAATCTTGCTTTTGTGCCAGACTGTGGTGCCCGGCTGTATTGAAGTCAATAACAATCCATGGAGAAAAACAAGAAAGCCCAAAAATACACCGATCAGCCACAACATTAAAACCACTGACAGGTGACGTGAATAACATTGATCATCTCATCACAGTGCGATGTTCTGCTGGGAAACCTTGGGTGCTGGCATTCATGTGAATGCCACTTGTCACACACCACTCATCCAAACACTGTTGTGGACCAAGTCCACCCCCTCATCACAACAACACTACCCGATGGCAGTGGCCCCCCCAGCAGGACAGTGTGCCCTAAAACACCGCAAACACTGCTCAGGAACAGCTCGAGGAACACAATAAAGGTGTTGACCAGGCCTCCAAATTCCCCAGATCCCAATCTGATGGAGCATCTGTAAGACGTGCTGGAGCAGGTCTGAGCCATGGAGGCCCCACCCCCCAACATACAGGACCCAGAGGATCCACTATAAAACGCCCTGGTGCCAGACACCACAGGACTCCCTCAGAGGTCTTAAGTCCATGTCTTGGCAGGTCAGAGCTGTTTTGGCTGCACAAGGGGAACCTTCACAATATTAGGTAGGCGGTCATAATGTTATGCCTGATCGGTGTATCTACATCGTATGACCTCTGATGAAGAAATGCCTCCAGAAAATGAAGGAGCACACTTTGGAGTGTTGGTTAACTGCTATTTTTCTTCGTCGACACGTTGTTCGTCCCTCGAATTTTGTTTGGGCAAGGACCCTGTTCGCATTGTAATTGCAGTCTCAGCAGCAATATTTGGTCGGACCTGCTACGTTTGATCACAATTTAAACGGTCCTGTCAGTCATTTAGGGAAAACAAAAATCAGTGGTTAATCTACTGTCTGTGGTGTGGTCTTTGATTTTCTGGAGGCATTTCTTCTTGTTCTTGTCCTTCTTGTTCTTCTCTCGGAGTGAAAACAACTGATCAGTGACGTAAATGGTTGCATGGTAATGAGACACCAGTGACGATTCTCCGTAGGTTCTTCACTTCAACTGGCCCCGTTAACAAGTCATGATATAAGGATTTTATTGACTATATCAGCTTTAACATTCATGCAAGATACACAAACCCAGCCTTAAATCTTTGTCTTAACCTTTAATCCGAGTCCTAACCTTAAACTGTCCTCAATCTAAACCCTCAATCCAACTGTAAAGTTCTTACTTTGGACAGAGACTGTAGGAAAGTCCTTGAAACTAGATACTGCATCTCATTTACTCTAGAGTTATGAGCTCATTTAGCTGTCAGACATTTCTTTATACAGGCACACGCACACACACATTCCCAGTGTGCAACAGTGGACAGATAATAAGGCTTCGTAACATGTTGGAGATACGGGTAGCTGCTCACATCCTGCCCAGACTGTGACCCCGCATCCCCGCTGAAATATTTGATCGGACAATTTTAAGGGCAAAGCTGTCATCTCGAGCCTCAGACACAGAGGAAATTACTTTGTAGATAAGACTTCCACCTTCTTTCCCATGGAATCTGGGTCAGCTTCAGCCGCCGTATCTGCGGCCGCCACATTTCTTCAGTCCGTCCCTTCAGTATTAAGGCTTCATATCTCCCTCTGTCTGATTACAATGGAGGAGGAGGGGGCTGGATGCTGCACTTTACACCTATGCTGTCTAGAGTAGCTGTAATTGTATGCTCAAGGGCATTATTATGGATTTCTTACAGAATATGCAGCACCACATGAGAAAAAGTGAGTAGGGTCGGATGCATTGCTGACGCAACGTAGAAGTTGTAGAAATTGCGATAATGAACTATTTTTTGTGATTAATTGTCTCGACAGGTGTTGGCTTTTTTCATCGAAAAATCCTGAAGTGCACGGGAAGTGATGCATTTAGCATTTCAAGTTTGGAATAAACAAGTTTAAATGAGCAGTGGGTGGTGGCTGCTGCAATTAAACAGAGACAGAAACGACTGCCATTTGTAAAAGTCAAACTGCATCAACAGAAAACTCACAGAAACCGTTTGACTGATGGGAACTCTGCAGTTGCAGTGCGAACAGCAGTGAGCAGCTGCTGTAGCATAAGAGATGGAGTCAAATATACAAAAATGGCTAATTGCAATCCAAATTTCAAAAACGTCGACGTAAATAAAAACAGAAGGCAAAAGAAATGTGTTTACTGACAATGTTTTGCTGAGCCCATGTAGTGATATCCTCTATACAGTATAATCATGTTTTTCACATCCTTGCTTGTGAACGACTGAGTCTTTCATATCCAGTCATGATACTATCACCCATCTCACTATCTCACCAGAATAAGACACCAAAAATCAATGAAGCTGATAAAGTAAAACACTGAAGGAGACATATTATGCTCATTTTCAGGTTGATTCTGAAAAGCTCCTTTAGCTCCTGTCTCTTTAAGGTCCCCCCCACACGAATACCAAGTCTCCTCTGATTGGTCAGCTCACACACGCCTGACCAAGCACCGCTAACAACAACAGAGCAGCTGTGTTAAATAAATTTTTACACTGGGTTGAAAGTAGGCAAATGTGTGACACGGTGACGTAGTGTGATGTCACAAACTCAGGAATTAAAGGCGGGGCTACTGGTGAGGCATTTCAGGAGCAGTGTTTTCTGTTGGAGAGAGGAGCTTCTGCTGGTGCAGACTGACTTTTTTTTTATCTTTCAAGGTAGATTACATGCAGAAGAACATGTATAAAACACCAAAGGAAAACAGAAAATAATAGGTTTCCTTTTTAATGATTTGTCTTTGTTGTTTTCACTTGAGTATGTGTGTAAAAGGATTAGAAAATGATCCCCTTCTGTTTTTGGAGTCGAGGTTGCAGAAGATAAATGCTTGTAGTCTAGTACGTGATCCATCAAGACTTGAATCACTTTGATGCCACTTAAATTGACAGAGACATTTGTCCTCTCCAGTTCATTAAGTCTGTCCACAGTGCTCACATCATGCACTGCACATTGGGTTATAAAAATCACACCCTTAGAACAACCCTGAATGAGGTTGGTTGAGCTAAGCTTGCTATTAGCATAAATGTATAACCTTATTCAATGTATTCTTGATTAATGTACAGACACATTAGGCAGAACGTGTACAGTTGTACCACTTTTGGCAGTTATAATCACAGTGAATTATATTTTATCGGTTGCATTTGCTTCATCTGAGAGCACAGGTGACATTTGCTCTTTAAAGGGTAACTCCACCAATTATTGGTTGCGAGAACTACAACTACTACTACATGTGAATGAACTAGTATCAAAGCTTTTGTGGCTCCAGAAAAAGCTGCATGAAATCTGATAAATTGCACTTTCATTCAGTAGCTAAGTTGCATTGTGGGTAATGTAGTGCCAGTTTTTGAAAAAGCAGGCCTCCGGTCTGCATTGCCCTCCTATAACACTGTTGGACTCTTTGTTGACAGTTTAAAAACAAAACATCAAAATCAATTCAGCAGAACCAGAGATATCACCTTTTTATTCCACACATTCCTCTTTTCAAAACCTGGCGCCTACATTACCCACAATGCAACGTAGCCACTAAGTGACATCACTGGAGGCAATTTATTAGATTACATGCAGCTTCCACAGGAGCAACACAACACTTTATTCTATCTTTTCCACATATGCAGTAGTGCTCCCCAAGACCTGTAAACACACTTTAATGTGTAAAATGGTTGGAGTTACCCTTTAGTAAGCTGCATTATATGTTTGCATGTGCATATTATCAGCTTATAAAAGTTATAGGGCGAAAGTGCTTGCAAACATTTGTCTTTTTAGCCTACACATCCACAATGAATGAATGGGCCTTTGAATGTAAGTCCAAATGAATGCTCATATTGACTCAGCTTTTAGCTCTGTTCTGGTCTCTGCCAGCTGCTGGGAGACATATCTGGATCTGCTACACTCTGTTCACCAGCCAGTCGCTAACTTTGTCCGCTGTTTGGTGTTTGGCACTAAAAAAAGGCAGCCTGCAGCTGAGAATGCTAATGGTGAGCAGTGAGCCTGAACCAAGGTGATAAAGTTGCGGGTTAAAGCGCCCTGCCATCGGAACCATTGTTGACATAGAAATATCAATAGGTGCAGCTTTAATGCGGTACTAATTGGTTTTTCAGCATCTGAGGAATCGATACTGAGCCACCCTGCAAACAGAAACATATGAGGGGCGATTGATTAATTCATGGCCTCAGGTAGAAGACAACTTCAGAAAACCTACCATGTTTATTCTTAACAATGACCCCTCCTACATTCATACACTTTCACAGGCTGCATTCAATGGCACTTTTGACTTTATGTTGTGTTTTGTTTTGAAAGGTGATTTTTTTCAGTCAATACCAGAAACTGATAATTACTTATTTCATAAGGCCAATACTAATAAAATGCCTCATAATTTAACAATTTTGTATTTTAAAAAATGAGTTAATAACCCAAAGGTTAAGATGTCTGCCTACACAGGCAATGGCGTTTTTGGCTCTCTAGTCTGTGCATGTTCTTCGTCTCCTTCTTCTTCAGTGTTTATTGGTGGTTGACAAACCACCTTTAAAGGTTGTATTGAAAACATTTTGATGTAGTCAAATCATTTTTGAAGAAAGATCCAGAACGATAGTGTCTCTTTTCCATAATACCATTGTTATTACTGAGAATCACTAATTTTAAAATGTTTGTCAGGTCCAAAATGATTGTTTTGTTCTTCTCTGTGTAAGAATTCTGACAGAAAGGTTTGTGAGCCAATAATATAACTCCTTTAATATGTCTGTGTCTGTGTTTCGCCAGAGATGTTTTCGCCAAAGTGTTTCGCCAGAGATCAACAGTCTTGGCTGAGTTCTACAATATGCGCCCAGCACACTCTACTGCCCTAATGTTAGCTAGCTAGCGTCAGCACCGTTAACATTAGCTGTTGTAAGGAACGTTAACAATAGCTAGCTAGCGGAAGCACTGTTACAGTAACTAGCTGGTGTTGGCAGACGTAACGTTTGCTAGCTGGCGTTAGCAGCGTTAGCTCGTGCAACTAACAGGCAACCACCTGAGGGGGCAGATGAGTCAAACAACAGCAGTGTTGTAACATAAATGCAATGGAACTTAAGTGAACATTATCAATAACACCTTTAGTGTGTAGATGCTGTGCTTGTTATGTCAATGAAAGCAACGAGACTTCATATGATTGGCTCTCTTTATCAGCTATCCCAAACCGATAGTTGAAAGCAAATAACATAAAATTCCCAATATTCGGCAAATGATCTATCTGTTCGATATATGTATATCACTTATCACTAAATGGGATGTAATCAATTGGAATATTGGGAATACAGACTTGGAAATATCGATTTCCGACAAAAGACAAAGACAGGGGGAACAAATCAGGAGCACAGAGGACAGACGGGGACTGAAGAACAGACCAGGAGACGCAGAAGAACCAACGAAGAGAAAAGGAAAAACGCAGACTTAAATACACAGTGACTAATCGACAAATGAAGCACCAGCATACACAGAAAAAGAGCGGGAAAAATACAAAGACAGGAAGTGGGAAGTAACACATGACACATGAAACCAAAAATCCAAACAATGGCACACTGAGCTCCATCTTCATCTTGAGGAAGGAGCAGTAGTCTGAGGGTCAGATCAGATCAATACGGCGAGTTCAAATCAACATTCCTGGATGGCAGCCATCACTACTGTAGACATGTGGGCTGGAGTGTGTCTGAGATTATTATATTACCATAAACAGAAATACAGCAAAAGTTAATACCTTCACACTTTCCCCATAGGTGCTCAAAGAGTTAAACTCCACGTACATGGAAACGAGAGCTGTACAAATCATTCGCTTCCACCACGGGCCACGAACGTAATGAATCAACCACTTCACCCTTTAAATATCAGCTCCTTCAAATTTAATGTGATAAGTTGTTGAGGTAAATAAAAAAAAGTGCTCTAAAACATGGAGGTGGACACTTTCTATTCAGCGTCTCGCTCAAGGACGACACATTTCCAGACACCTGCTCAGTTTGAATGGAGACGAGAGCTGCACCTAAAGACTAAGTGACAGGAACAAAACAGCCAAAGAAAAAAAAGACACCGACACAAAAGGCAAGAACTAATTTTGAGAACCACAGGTTGTATATTTGTTTTTGCACACCGCTTGGTTGCAGTCACGCAAGAATATACATCTGCCAGTTTCCTTTTTTTTAACAGGTAGACACCTCTGCTTGGCCTGGAGCCTCGGCTTGGTTTTGGTGCAAAAATTGACACCATCTGTCAGTTGCCATGCAATCTCCTGCAACAACACTACACCGCTGGGTACAGTATGAAGGCAAAGGGAGGGAGCTGCTGTGGTCATAACCAGGAAGCCTGAAGTGAAACGAACCTAAATGAATCATGTCTTTACGACCTTCCTATGCCTAAAATTCTGTTAAGTTTCTTCATACTTCATTATGCTGCCGTCATTAGCGCATGATTGCAAATTATCTCGCTGTCATTAGCTCCGAGCGCCTGACCTTCTCCCTTTATCTCTTATAGGAAATTTCCTGGCGGCGTCTTATTAGCTTGATTATAGGAAAACACACAGACCTCACAGATGATTGATCAGAGATCAATGACAATTTAGCTTTAATAAATCGACAGCGTGTCCGTCTTTCGACAGGAGATGAAAAAGCCACGTGTAAATAGTGTCAATTTAGGCAATCGAGCCGACCGAACGTGGCAGAGTCTTTTTCCGTTCGCTTAAGCTGCGCAGCTGTTCGTTCCTTCAAGTCATTTTTAAGAGCAATTTTACCGGGAATGTTCGCAGGTAATGTGCTGCGTATCCTGCGAATGATCTCAACACCGCCTGCAGCACGCCGCTTCGAAACGGCACCAGATACCAGCCGTGAAATTTTAACAAAGTTCAATTTATTTCGGTGAAGTGTGATAGGGTTCATAATCAGGTCAGGTCACCCAGTTCCAACTCCTTTTCTTTCCTACCTTTGGAGAGCTTATCCTCCGTATTTACAGCATCAGGTTCGTCTGGCTCTAATCTACAGTCACAACATTACAGTGCCTCCCTATCTCATTGTGGGCTGAACACTCATCCCTTCATCAAAACGCTCGCATCACTCTCTCTGCACTGAATCACACTCCCTCCTCTGTCTGCCTCCTCCACTCGCTGATGTGCTCCTTCAGCTGGAGCACATTAGTTGATGAAAACACCCGTTCCCTCCACTAAGCTCTCACCCTTTTCTAAAAACAGTCTAAGCTTTCAAAATTACGTTCGAGTGCTTCGATTCTGATCTTCGCACTCCTCGATAACGTCCCTCACCGTTGCATATTAAAAAACGGTCTCGCAGAAATGAAAACGCAGTCGATATGTGCTCGCCCCCGTGCCGATTAATGTCGGGCGAAGTTTTATAGTTCACAAAACACTTTTGGAGCTTCCCAGTAGAACAGTGTTGCAGCGTTCTCCAAAACAACTGACTTGTTTTAAAATGTGAATAATAAAAAAAATAAAATGTTTTTAATGAAACAACTCCATACAGTTGTTTGTCCATTGTAATCGATGTCTCTGGAAGCCCTGAGATCCCAAATTGATTGGACGCACGCTAACGTGCTAATGTTTTTAGCTTAGCGGCTACTGGGAAGATTTCAGCTGAAAGGGGCGACATGTATGAATTTTAATTTTCATCAGAATGTGAATAAATAGCAGTGTTGGCTCTATGTATTGGGTTGCAGAGATAGCTACTGAAGTTAGCATGCTAACCAGCTAGCCCTGGCTGTCCTGGTCTGAAGCGCCTGTGCTAGGGTTGTAAACACACCCGCTAGCTGCACAGCTACCTAAGCTGATTAGCGATGGTAGCTACAGTTAGCAGTTGCACTGGTGATATGCTGCCCTCTGTTTGTTTTAAGAATGAATTTGACAGTTGTGAAATTGTTACATGTTCTGCCTGCGTAATTGTTTTTTTTTTTCTTTTTGTGTTCTTTATTTATTTATTTACATGTCCTCATCTTCCTCAGTTGTTTATGAGAATGCCTCAACACTATTTTGCTGTGGAGATGCCATGAAATGTTTTGTGGACCACAGTGAACTTTTACCACTTTCCATCAGTGTGTGGAGGTGAGTAGACAATGACATTACGAAGAAGACGTGGAATAAAAAAATTCTTCGTCTCCCCTTTTGAAAAAAGGCCAGCCGGTTCATATTCGACCCACGGGGGTTAAAAGAAAAAATGATGAGCCGAGTAAGACGCCACAATGAAAGTACATCTTGAATACGTGACAAAACCCCGCTGGATGTAATAAACTCTCACAGTGTGACTCTGAGACATCTTCTATTGGTGGAGACGGTTCACCGTAACACTTTTCACTGATATCAGACACGGCGTATTAGATACACTGTGTTTTCATCCCGCAGGTAATGGAATTTCTGTCTTGTTATCTTTGTGCCTCTGTAATATACGGTACGAGCACGAGAAAGCGTATATACATACATTTCACCCCTCAGAACCCTGCTTGTTTTTAAATTATTTAGCTGTTACATTTTTCATAGTGTCAATAACACTCCTTCCCTCCGTATGGTTTCTCTTGTTATGAAAAATGAAACAAATGCAACTGCATTAAGTGCATTTCCTCTAGATATTTCTCATGCATGTCACCAGCATTACTCCCTGAGAGTGGTTCAAATGTAGAGCATGTATACAGTGTGACACGAGGACCAGTGCTACAGGAACAAATCCCACTGGGGCTGCACACGCTCCAAATCTCTACACCTACAGTACAGTAATGTGCACAGTGGAGGTCTCCATCAAAGGACATTAATTATTCATGCATGTTGTAAGAATCTTTGACAAGATTTTACATCATTTTTTTGTAGTTTGCGCCTCAGTTTGAGTTTTTGGTCTCAATTTGTGAGCCGATGCAACAGGAACATTACGCCGGCTTTTTACACATTAGTGCAGACAGAAGGATGAAAACTCTCAAAGGAGAGCGATTCAGTCTATTGTGATATCAAATGACAGCTGTACGAAGGCAGCGCGTACACGGATCTTCACGATTAGGTTGACTTCTCTCAGTTTCGCCAGTTTAGTCTGTGTTCATTCAACTTATGCCTGAATACAAATCGATGAAATTGAGATGAGTCAACCTCGCCTTGAAGATCTCTTTATGCGCTACCTTTTCTACCTTCGGGTATTCAGCGGTCGGAGCATAATAGGACTTTGGTGAGGCACCACAAAAGAGAACTCTGGGAAGGCTCATCTTTTCAAAGGCCATCATAAGTCACCTCTGCTTATGAAACCGTCGGTCTGCAGCGGGCACGCTCCTCTGTATTTTGGAAAGATCACAGTAATACTTCTGTGGGCACGGTGCGTCTTCCCGCATTTCACATCTCTCAATCCGACTGTCAGAACACGGCGGATCGACCCGACACTTAAAAGGCCATCATTAATAAAATCATGCTAATTAAACAATTTGCTAAATGGCCCCATTTTTCTTGAATGCGTTCACATTAGGGTTCCTATTTCAGCTGCAACCCACACATCCATTACACTCCCGCAGCATTTGAATTATGGATAGTCAGGAAATGACTGCATTTATATTGGGCACACAGGAGATTGAAACGCCTCCGTGGTGTCCGACTGGATTTGCCGAGCAAATTTTTTTTTTTTGCAGGTTTCAGGAGAATTTTATAACTTTTGTTATTATATAAACTAAACGAGAATTGTATAAACTGCTGTTGGAGCCAGAACTCCTGCTGCTCCATTACTACGCCTACCAGTGCTCCAGTCCATCACGAACATCAGCACTGCTACAGCATGCTGGGTGACTAAAAGACAGTATTACAATAGACTCACATGACTCCACACAGAACATATTTTACATATAGGACAACAGACCAGCTTTCCAGCATTTCATTAAGCATATTTGTAAAAAAGGTAGAGTATCTTTAGACTATTGCTCCATTATTCGTTTTACAGTCAGCTGTACAAATGAATGAGGGCTTGTATCTACAGCTATATTTTATTGAATGTGTGTTCTGTCGTTTTTTCAACGTTTAGATTGTTGGGATTTATAGGATTGAAATGCAAAAATAACTGATGTTATAACCCATTGTAAATAAACAATAACATACTGGCATGAACTGTAAAATTACAGTAAAACACATTCTTATCCTACCATATTATATTGTAATCCAAGATACGGCAGCATGCAGTCAAAATATATATTACAGTAAACGCACTGTTAAATAACAGTAAAATGCTGGTGTCCCTGCTGGCAGCATTTTATTGTGAAATTCTTTACAGCCCGGGCTCGTTTAGGCAAACGAGAGAGACGGAGAGGCTTTCCTTTTGCCAGTTACAATCCGCTCACATGTGGCCGATAAAAAAAAGTGATTAATACATGTCAATGTCTGTTTTATTTTGAAGGTCCATCCTCATGTTTCTTGTCTCACTTTCCACTTCCTCCTTTTGACTGTTTTTTCCCGCCCTTTTCCGCGCCCACCTGTGTCCCATCAGTTTATCACAGCCTGTGTATTTCAGTCCCTGTCTTCCCCTCTCTCTTTCTCGGTTCGTCTGTTTTGTTTGTCCCTGTGTTCCTGTGTCCGTCCCGTCCACCCGTCGTGTGTTCACAGCTTTTGGTTCCCAACTCCTTACGTTATTTCTGGTTGTACTTTGTTTTGCTTTCGTTTCTCGGAATTCTCCTGTTTTTGTTTCTGTATTTCGGTGCTATATGTTTGATTTGGATTTTCAGTTTTTTGTTATAAAGCTCACTTTTTGTTCAGCAGCCCTGCCTGTCTGCCTGCCTGTCTGCCTGCCTGCCCACCTGCCTGTCTGCCCACCTGTCTGCCTGTCTGCCTGCCCACCTGCCTGTCTGCCCACCTGTCTGCCTGCCTGCCTGTCTGCCTGTCTGTCTTGCATTTTGGTTCACTTTTTGTTTAACCTGGACAGAAAATTGTTACTTAGACTCCCTTTTTTAAAAATGAAACAGCTCCATACAGCTTGTTCATCGTAGTCAATGTCTCCGAAAGACGTTATTTACACCCTCGACATACTCCAAATATAAACCATAAGATATATATATATACAGTATATGAACACTGTACACATGCACTACTTAAAATTAGTGAGGGACATTTGGATATTTCACTTGATTCACTGAATTTCTATTTTGTGTTTTGTGAATATTTTCCGTCCCCAAAAATAATGCCACACATTTCATTTGGCTTTTATTGCACATACCCAATATCTCTAACTCATTTTGAGCAGTGTACTTAGATAGGCTATTCATATACAGACAGGAACATGCAAACAGACACGTATACACAGCAAAGACACACATATTCCTACTGTGGTCTACATACAAATATAAATGTGCAGATACAGTGGCTGGACCCACATGACATATGAAAAGAGTTTTCTTTTTTGCCACAGTCAGTCAGATATTCTGACTTTCAGGCTCACGTAATATGACTCACGCTTCAGAAACACCATAATGTAATTCAATGGGGTCTTTCTAAACTGCATGTATACTCGTGTGTGCTTGTCGGGTGGTGGAGAGGCTCACCCTGCCTGTTCAAAGCCCTCGTCTTTGAAACTCCAACGCCTTCAGATTGTAACACGGGCCCTCTTTCATGTATGTGTTGCATTCAAGCCTGACCTGAGATACTCCTGATGAAATCGTCAGTGTCATGAGTACGAAAAATAAGGCTATAGTTGGAAGGGTGTGCTGTTTCTACTACAACTGGAAACTAATCATTATGATCATTAAATGATTTCTTTCAGTGAAGTCACCACTTATCTTCTGGCTGTTAATTGGAGTTGGGTTTTCTCTACAGGACTGACAACACCTGCACTCTCCACTCTCGTCGCCTCGACCTGCGAAAGGCACCTTGTCGCCAAGAAAGGCGAGGGATTCTGAAATTAGTCCCAACGGGATCCGTCACTACCTGAAGACATTCAACACCTGCCTGGCCTGTTGCCTCTGAAAGCACGAAGCTGCCGTGAAAGGCTCCTGGCGTCCTGACACACCTCCACTCATATCAAATATCTGCTCCACTTGGAAAAAAGAGTGCCGGGCCACAAGTGCACAAGAAAATTGAGCTTTGAAAGGGTTTTTTTCTTTTTTTTTTCTTTTTTTCCCACTGGCCACTGGAAAGGCTCGTAAGAGGATTTTTGTGAAAATGCGATTTGTTGACTCACTAAGAGGTTATTTGTCATCCTTAAATCCTTCTGATGTAACACTACTTTTCGTTTTTCACCCAAACTGCCTCTTTTCATTTTAGAATTACAAAAAAAAAAGAAAAAGATTTGAGCAGATCCCCCGAGAGGAGCCAAACATGATGAAAATAGATCCGAAACTAGTCGAATGCGAGTGCTCTGCTCTGCTCTCTTGTAGGGAAAAATGAACACACTCTTCCTTCAAATTAAATTTTAATTCAAACCAAGTCCTTGTGGTCATCACAAAGTGTTACCTTTACTGTGCTACTTAAAATGAATCCTGCATCTAATCGAGCAGAACAAATATAAAGGGGTTAATATTCAGACATGGACATGCACGACCAAGGGAACTTTAACAAGCCTCTCGGCACCTTGGAAATTATTCCACATACTTTTTCAAAAATCAAACAAAGGGAGGACGGAGGAATGTGGGTCACGGTGGGCTTCAGGCGAGCTGGCAGACCTCCTGATTCCTGTGACATTAATCTGGGCTGACTGGGGCTTCGTCGCTGAGCCCGAATTCTCCTCCTGTCTGAACCGATAAGGATCAATTCCTCCGTGAGTCTGCTGTTTGTAAAGCGGTCGGTCGGTGTAACAAGGTGGAGGGCGAGCAGGGAAGTCCATTTTTAACAGGATGCACAGGGATCAGGTTGACATGTGTCCAACCTGCCGAAGTGTCAATCCGAGCCAGCTCCAGGTGGGCCCGTCTGCACCTGCACTCAGCAGCGCTGCTCCGTTGAACTGTGGGCTGAATAATCTGCGATGTCAATGCGCTCAATTTACAGCAGTTATTGATCATGTAGCTGCTGCCATGTGGACACCTTTGGATTTTTTAATTTGTGATTATTCAGATTCCACGGTACCATTTAATGCTCAGCCATCAGATTAAAGGGTCAATTCACACAAATTATTGAATGGATTTCGTTGTCCCTTTTTCTCTAGCCACGCAGATCGTAATTATTTGCCTCCATCGCGATATATTGAATGGAATTCGGTGGAATTTTGCATGTGGTTTTACAGCATTGAAAAATGGCACCGAAGAAACTCAACAGAAATGTGTTGTTCCAGAAACATGTGTGCCTGCTACCCTAGGTCAACGCTGTCAAAATCTGTCACCATCTTAAAAAAGTAAAAATGAATACAAAAGTGAATTTGCAGGCCGGATAAACAGAGACTTAACCAGACCTTCCCTATACTGGGATGACCAAGTGATTCCATTGGGGTGGTTAAAAAATAATTACTTCCAACATACAGACAATTAAAACATAGTTAACAGCCCCTGTGGAATCCCCTAACACACCCAAGATATCTAAAAGGTACACATCTTTTCACATTGTGGACATTATGTAGATGGACCAGTGGCCTATAAAGGCTATTCATAGAAATGTATAACCATCTCACAGGTGGTGCGTTTGAAACATGTGACCTAGATCAGTGGTCTTCAACATTTTTCAGGCCAAGGACTCCTTACCGGACAGAGAGATGGAGCAGGGACCCACTGCTACATTTAGTATACACATAATATTCTGCTGCATATCAAACTGGACCCAAGGCAGCCTATAGTGCCACGTATAAGGGAGTTGGCGGCATTTGTAGCATTGCTGATGTTAGCCCCGTTAGCCTCACCCTTTGAAATTCCTCTGGTGGGTTCTGAGGCGAAGCGTATGTCAGAGTCTCTTACTCGATGAATTACGAAACAATCCACTGTGGCTCACAGGGGACTACACTTGGGATATATATTACAGATGACTGGCAAACACGTTTCACTGACATGTAGTTGGGTGACGAAGTTCATCTTTATAATAACATGTTGGATTCATGTTATTGTGTGTTTTCAGACACATTTAGATTTTTGAAAAGTAAAAACTTTCAAAATAATTTGAAAAAACTAAATACATTGGTGCCCCCTCTGAGGTAACTCTGAGAACTCCCTAGGGGTCGCAGACCACCTGTTAAAGACCCAGGCCCTAGATAACCCGCAAGACACACAGTATTCAAGTATAAGTCACAGCAAGGCTGGCATATCATCGACTAATAAAGTTAACATGCTGCGCGAGTTGGCGAACTGTTGCCTATTGACACGTCCAGAAGACATGAGGCAACGCCAGCATTTATTTGGAGCCATGTTTCTGGCAACATAGTCAATGTCCAGTATTCAATGTCTTTTAGTTCTGTTTTTCTTTCCACCAACTCCCAATGAAAACTTAAGCCTCAAACTCTCCACTATGTTCACCTGCTAGTTATTAACTTTTTTTGTCAGCTGTTTAATGCAGAGTGAGCGGCAGACACTAGGTTCATCATTGCAATTTTGCTGAAAAGTACCCTCTGTTCCTGGAAACAGATTTGATGAAAGCAATGGGTCTGAACCAAAGCAGTAAAGTTGCAGGCCTTGAAGCCCAAACAATGAGGAGAAAGACATTTATATTCTCCGGAGAGCTAGGAGCACTTTATCTAAATGTACTATTCACCTCCGCTGTTCGGGGGTGCAGACAGAAATCCGAGACTTATACATCAAATTTTAAAGCAGCTACAAGGAATTTTCCTTTCTTGTTGATTCTGAGGGTGGATCCCTGACGGTGAGGTAATGTATCTTTTTGTGGGTGGAACGATGACCGTTAAAAAAATGTAAATTCAATTTCAGTGCCGTGCCGCCAGGCCGACCAGCAGATCATCTTCTTTCCTCAGGCTGTGAGACGCCTTAATTCATTCTCAGCGCTCTTCAATGGAAAAATATTTAAATTTTATTACTTATCTGGCCTGGATAAGTCAGAATCCATCCCAGTGGGAGGCATTACGAATAACTACAACAACTATGTAGAAAGAGCAAATCTTCTGATGGTCTCATATGCTCATAGACCATTAAAGCATCAGCATTAAAGGGGCACTATGAAGTTTTGGATAAGGAATTTAAACTCAGAATTTTGATATTTACAATATGAATGAGGTAAAAATAAATACTATAACGGAGTAAACAAGCTGTTAAGGAAAATAAGGGCCCAGAACACTGTTTGAAACTAGAAAGGTGGCAGGGTCCGCCACATATAAACAACGTAAAACAGTATGAAGTTGTTTTGTCCTTTGTTTGTTTATTCAGTTTATTCAGTCAAGAAAACAAAGATAGTTTGTTTATTTAGTTTGTTTAGTCAGTCAAAATCAGCCAATGAAGATCTTTCTCTTCTGATTCAAATTTCTTCCCCAAAGCTACACAGTGTACCTTTAAATAAAGGAGGTTTCATAACAGGTTCAAACTCCATGTAGTGCTAAAATTCTTTGCGTGGCTATACAGTATACTGTTGGTAAGGGAAAAATAGTATTTGAGTTCATCAAATGCATTTTTCACAGACTAAACCCAAAGCTGTATCTCTTCCTGCAAAGCTTACATTTTTGAAGGTTTCCACCCGACAGCAACACAATGAGCTACTCATTGTCTCACTTTGCATTGTGTCTTTGCTTTTAATAAAGCCGCTCTCACATGGTTTATATGTGACGAACACAATCTGAAGGGAGGGGCGTCACAGCTGACACAGTTAGATCTGGAAAACAACAACAAGTTCAGATCATTTCACTGACATGTTTTGGAAATGGTACGCTCCACGGCAGAGAGACAGATGGTTAAAACTAACAAGAGTCACTGTTATGGCAAAATTCACAATGCAGATACGGTATAATAACCATCAATGTTTCTATAGCAGCTTATCAAATCATGTGTGAATACTCCCTGCAGGCCAATTTAAAACAACACCCACATTTATATGATCTTTGTGATCTCTGCAGTAACAATTTCCCACGATGAAATGGAAACAGGGAAATTTCCATATTAACTCTTCATACGAAAAACAGACAGCACTTACAGTTGAGACGTAATTGAAATTCTGCCCGCAAACAGGCTGCATTTTCTGTTACAGACCAAACAGCCAAACCCTACAGTGTATAGCTACTTCACAAGAATCACAGTACACTACTTCACATCAAATGGATTTTTTCATTGTGTACTGAAACAAGACAGTGAAAGAAAAACACTTGGGTTCAGACTACGAGACGACGGGAATGCTCAAAACATCTGTGTTCTTGCTATGCCACGTGAGCGGGGTCTGTGAGGGTCTGTCCCACTGTCCTGCTTCCATTCTTTAGGATTCCCTCAGTGGTAGCGTGACCCGAGTTCACTGCTGGCGTTTTTGGGACACCAATTTCAGAGTCCTCTGCCTGAGGCTCCAAGAAAGCCACCCTCTTTCCGTTAGACCGCCGCTGTCCGGACTCTACCTCTCTCGGGTCCGAACAGAGGATGATGGCTCGTCCTCCGCAACCCCCCCCGCTCCGGCCTTCCCGGCATCGACAGGGAGTGAGGTAGAGGTAGAGCAGCACCAGTATGATGCTGACCACACAGGAAGCCAGGGTGGTGAACGCTGTGTTGAAATGCTCGGCGCCGCTGCGGTGCGCCAAGCCGCTGGTGGAGGTAGTGCTTAGGTTTCCGACCATGACTCTGACCTCCAGAGGGTCACTGGGGTGATGGTGGTACCCTCGCGCTGTCACACACCCATACATACCAGAGTCCTCCACCAGGGCTGATCGGATTTCAAGGGTGCCATTGGTGAAAACTATGAGGTTGGAGTTGGGATCATTGGTTGATGAATTCACCACAGTCCTGGGAGTGACCCAGAACACCTCTGGGCTAGTTGTGGCTGAAGAATCCAACCCTGGACATGGCACTTGAAGCCATTTACCAGGCTCCACTTGGTAAGTCTGTTCCTCAAGGGGCATACTTGATGCTACCTGCTGGCTACATTTAGACCCTAGTCCTGAATCGTCTCTACAAGGGTATTCACCTCTGAAGTCCACCAGGGGGCGATACTGTTTCCACATCCAGTACTCCAGCAAGGCCAGTAATGCACAGTCACACACCAAAGGGTTTTCCTGCAAATAAATTCCACCTTTCTGGGCTAGAGAGAGCAAGTTCTGGACAGGAACTCTGGAGAGCCTGTTGTAGGATAGGTCGAGAAAGGTCAGATTGCGAGGACCTCCAGGTTCCCAATAAAGCCCCAGGGGGAAATCCACCAGTCTGTTCCCTGAAAGGTAGAGCCTCTGCAGGCTGTGAAGGTCACTGAGGGCCCCTGGGTTAATCTGGATGATCTGGTTGCCAAACAGCAGCAGCTCTTTCAGTTCCTTCAACCCAGTGAAGACGGAGGAGTTCAGCACTGTCAGTCGGTTGGAGGAGAGGTCCAAGTGGAGGAGGTGCGGCGTCACAGCGAAGGCATCTACATCAACTCGGCTGATGGAGTTTCTGCTGAGAACCAGCGTGGCGAGCCGATCAAACGGTTGGGAAATCCAGTCCACACGCAGGACGGTGAGGGCGTTGTGGCTCAGGTCCAACCGTGTGGCATAGCTTGGGAGATCAAAGGGCAGCGTGGACAGATTGCGCCCGCTACAGGAAATTATATCACTGGCACAAAGGCAGTCGGGTGGGCAAGTGGCCACAGAGGGAGCAAAGCCAAGACAGAGGGAGAGCAGCAGGGCTGCAGCGGCAGGGTTGCAACTGCCGCCTCCAACGTTGCTCTTGCCTAAAAGCTGTGACGCAGTGGGACTCATCCTGGTGTTCCCTCAGGATGGGATCTCAGGTTACTTTCTCACTGGGTGTAAACATGTCAGGTTTGCAAGCCTCCGATAGCGCGTGGCTACTATGAACTGAGGAGAGAAAAAAGGCAGAGAGAACATGGAAATGAATCTTATATATTTAATCTAGTTTCACAGGAGGTAATAATCTTCCAGTACTAATGAGTTCCCAACCAACGGTGAAAAAGGCTGCGAGACAAAACAGCGGAGCAGGACTGTGTGACAACAGGTAATAAATGTAAATGCATCACATGCTGTAACTAAAAATAAACTGTAATCCACGTTTTAATACAACAGGGATGGCTGCTGGCATCATCCGCACACGACAACTGTTTGAAACTTCTGGAACGAGTGTAACTTAACCCTTCCGTGTTTAGTAATCCATACTCCTCCCCCATATTTCCCACCAATACAGAACAAGGTGATGACTTCTTCTTTTTTTTTTTTTCACTGTTAAACTTGTTTTTTTTAACAATTTTCTATTTGACTAAGACCTCTACTCAATCCAAACTGAATAAGACTCATTTATTCATACTTAGTTAGTCTGGTGTTTGTTATTGTGTGTATTTCTCATGAATGTTTTATTTTTTATTCTTTTTGCTGTTTTTAGGGTCTGACGTTTTAATTAATTTGAGCACTTTGTGACTTTGCTCAATGAAAGGAGCGATTTAAATCTAAAATCTATCTATCTATCTATCTATCTATCTATCTATCTATCTATCTATCTATCTATCTATCACCTGTTTAACCATCTCTCTAATGTTATAGCACTGCAGTCTATTTTAGTACTCAATATGCTGTTATATTACACCAATAATATTATACTTTTACTCCTATCATGAATTACACAACTCTTCTATTCAAAATAAACAGATACTTTCTTAAGCTAAGTGTTCTCGTAATCATTTAAAGGTGCACTATGCAGTTTTGGGGAAGAATTTTAAATATTTTTAGGTAAACAAACTAAATAAACAAACTTTTTTCCATTTCATGACTAAATAAACAAACTGATCTTAACAGACAACACAATTTCATGCTGTTTTACTTTGTTTATATATTTGGCGGACCCTGCCACCTTTCTAGCTTCAAACATTTTGTTTATTCAGTAATGGAACAACAATACATGTTTCTGACCTCATTAACATCATGAATATCAAAATTAGGAGTTTGAATTTTCTTCTCCAAATCTACATAGCGCCCCTTTAAAAGTGCTGCAAAAGCCAACCAGATCAATAAGGAAGCACGGGAGAGGACAACAGTGGAGCATACAGTCGGTGAAGTTTGGAGCGATAATCAGTCGATTAATCAAGATTAAAATAATTGCTGTGAGAAGATAAAAAAAACAGCGGCAGAAAGTGTCAGAGAAGGTGTGTGTGAGAGACGAACTGTTCTGTTCTCTGGCTCAGCGGAGAGACAACAGACACATTTCTGCGACTTTTACGGAGGCAAACAAAAAAACAAGAGCTCACCCAGCCGACAGCTCACCTTTCCGCCCACACTGCCGCCTGCTCACACCATCACCTCGTCTGCCTTCGCCTTCACATCCACGCGCTGTGCGTTCTCCGGACGCGACGCAGGAGCGCGTCCCGTTTGCGAATCCCTAAAATCCCGAAGGCAACTTGGCTCTTTTTGGGGCGAAGCGCATCGCTTCCAGCCTCGGCGAGGAGGAGAATCCACCCGGAGCGTGAGGAGGACGCGGGGAAGCTGCGGCTGAACTGTTCACCTGCAGGTCGGGCTGCATGCTGCTGTGGGAGGGGTCGTCCTGAGAGTAAACACAACGGCAGCCGGCACACCAATAATGTGAGAGTGGGTGCTGCCAGGAGGAGGAGAAGAGAGGAGGAGAGGACAGGAGAGAGGAGAGGAGAGGAGAGGAGAAGAGGAGAGGAGAAGATGACAGGAGAGGAGAGGAGAGGAGAGGAGAGGAGAGGAGGAGAGAGGAGAGTAAAGGATAAGAGGAGAGGAAAGGAAGAGAGGAAAAGAGCGGAGAAGAGGAAAGGAAAGAAGAGGAGAGGAGAGGAGGAGAGGAAAGAAGAGGAGAGGAAAGGAAAGGAGGAGAGGAGAGGAAAAGAGGAGAGGAGAAGAGAGGAGAGGAAGAAAAGAGGAGAGGAAATGAGGAGAGGAGGATAGGAGGAAAAGAGGAGAGGAAAGGAGGAGAGGAGAGTAGGGTAGAGGATGAGAGGAGAGGAAGAAAGGAGGAGAGGAGAGTAGGGTAGAGGAGGAGAGGAGAGGGAGGAGGAGGAGGAGGAGGAGGAGGAGGAGAGGAGAGTAGGGTAGAGGAGGAGAGGAGAGGGAGGAGGAGGAGGAGAGGAGAAAAGAGAAGAGGAGAGGAGAGGGGGAGAGGAAAGGAGAAGAGAGGAGAGGAAAGAATAAGAGGAGAGGAAAAGAGAGGAGGAGAGTAGGGTAGAGGAGGAGAGGAAAGAAGAGGAAAGGAAAGGAAAGAAGAGGAGAGGAGAGGAGGAAAGGAGAAAAAGAAAAGAGGAGATGAAAGAAGGAGAGGAGAGTAGGGTAGAGGAGGAGAGAGGAGAGGAAAAGAGGAGAGGAAAGAAGAGGAGGAGAGGAGAAGAGAAGGTGCGGTAGGAAGGTACAGCATCAGCACCACAAACTCTAATGTTTGTGAACACAATTAGACCTGATAGCTCTCCTTTCTGTCTGAAAAGAAGAATTATTGGCAGTTACACAATAAATAGCCAACTCTGTTAATGTCTGTAGGCCTATAGCTGAATTATGATACCTCACTTGTTTGGTAGTTGGTCATACAAAGGTGTGTGTAACCTGCTAATCCTGAAAATCAAATAATAAAGTGCTGCAGATCCATCTGTTACAGACTATAACTTGAATATGTATATATTTACATTGTTTATAGACTATAAGAAAAAGAATTACTTGCAAATTGACCAAAGAAATTCAAAAAAGGCACCAGATAGCAAATTAAAGCTGCACTAATCAGACATTTTACACCAACAATTATTCAAATGAGTAACTGTAGAGTGAAAGGGATGGCTTGTAGTGACAATAATCCAAAAAATGTTCACCCGATCCTGCAGGTACAGCGCATTTTAGCATCTTTTAGCTAATTGTTTTGGTTTTATAACTGCAGCTTGAATGATTTGGATCTCCGTCTTATCAACACCGTTTCCAGCAGGCAGCTGTTTTCAGGGGAAAAGCTCCTCTAAACTGAGTGGGTAAGCACCAAATGGCTGACAGACAAAGTTAGCGTCGAGCTGGTGAACATAGTGGATCATTTAGCTGCTAAACAGCCGAATATTTTCCTCAGAAGTTGGTGGAGAACAAAAACAGAGCTAAAAGGAGAGTGAATATTGGAATTACATTTGTCGATTTGCCACAAACACGAATGCTAACGTTACTCCGTATCATTTTAAAGCCTGGAAATTTGGCTAAATGACCCATGTGCCTAGCTCTTTGCTAAAGAGTATAACTTAAGTATAGCTTAACACTGATCATTTTTGTTGTGTCGCGCATTAAAGTGGCATTCCAACGATTTGACTCATGGTAGCCATTTTGTCCGGATATCTACGCTTCTGCTATTTTGTTTTGGTTTGGTTTTTGTCTATTGCAGTAAAGTTCCCATTTCAATTGTGGCTTCTAAGCTAGTAAATTACTTCTTAACATGGTGTTAGCCTTTCTTTCTAAGATTTAAATCAGTCTTTTTACATAAAGGTGAATATGTTTTGAACTGTTGTGTCTCAGTTTGCTTCCCTCATTCCCTTGACAACATAGGCGTATATGAATAGTGGGACATCCCCCAGAATTACATTTCATTCTTTGTAATGGTCAGCTGGCATTTGCTAGCGAGCCACAGCAACATTAACCAGTGTTAGCAGGAGCTAATGTAGCAATGTCATTTTCCTTAGCTTGCAAGGAGAGCAAAGTTACAGCACTACTTTTTGGGCTCCTCTTCGGGAACTGCACTTGAGAAAATTTTCCTGTAATTGCCCCTCTGATATGAAATGTTTGCCTCTGCACGACACACGCAGAAATGGAAGTCTGAACCAGGAATAATTCCTCAAATCTCTCCCGCTAAATTCAGGTCACATTAGCTTTAAATCCAGCAGATCCTCAGTGGTCCTTCGGTATTCTCTTTGAGTCTTACACCCTGATGCCTCTGTGAAACATCCTGGGCGCTTTAATGTCTGACAGGAGTGTTTGTCTGCGAGCACAATCCGCGTCGATTTAAAAAGAGGAGTTCATTTGCAAAAAAGAATGAAGAAAGCCATTCTCAAGATGGATAAACAGCCGGTTCAATGATATTCTCTGGAACGAACAAAAAAACACGATTTAGGAAAATAAATGAAAACAGCTTTTTTTTGCAAATGAACCCTTCAGATCATTAGATGTTATTCTTGCGGGCTGGCGGCTCATAACCCCTGCAGAGATTGCCAAGCCTGCACGGCGCACTACAGCGTGCTGTTAATGGTGGCTTGGCAGGGATGGTCTGGTTTAATTAGAGATAACATCATTGCAATTAAGCATCTGTGACCTTGAACGTGTTCTTTTTCATTTTCTCCGACAGAGCCGCAGCTTTGTCGCTGCCGGGTTGCGCCGTGCCGTTCGCGGGCTATGTAAAGTCTGGGGAAATGGGGTAAACAAACGGCGCCGCGGCTTTACAGAAACTCCATTTGCTTTCTTTAAAAAGAAGAGCAGCGTTTTGGGATTTGCTTGCCGACGCAGAATAGTTCAGACGGCGTTAAGCTGTGCAAAGGGTTTACATAATCCCCCTCGTTTTTTAAAAATACTGTTTATCCGTGGAGTGTCGGGATACAAAATGTAGTCCGCTGCCGTATTTATTCACTTAACGTGGCCACGTGTTGCCCGTTACTATCACACCAAACTTTATTTTCTAAAACGCTTCCTGTCCGTGCTTCAGCAGCTGTTCACTAACAGATGGCGTCTTTCATATCACATGAAAGTAATCGCGCACCTGATCAGTTTGCCAAGGTTGTAAGCCGCTGAAGCTCCATCAGCTGTTTTTTTTTTTTTTCTCCCTTTCTTTTTGCCTTTTCGATCGATCTGGCAGGTCCTCACATGCAAAGTCAGTTCAATGTCTGATAAAAAGAAACGGGAGGAAAAAAAATCAATTGAATTCTCATTTAGAAAAATGAGTCAATTCCATTAGCTGATAGAGAGCGGGGAACGAGGCCTGTTGTCTTACACTCCGGACTTCGGCGTAATCACAATGCACTCGTAATTATGAGCTTTCCACCCAGGACACCGTGACGGACAAATCGCTGTATGTTTCCATGGTTGCCGGCCATCAAAGGGGAAGGCCTCAAGGGATTTTGCAAGCCTGTCCATCTTAGCACACACTCGTGTGGTTAATAAGCCCAGGGACGATTGGGCTAAGATGTTTTTCTAATGCCTCCTTCATTTCCCAAATGCTTCCGTTCCCGATTTAGGGGAATGTGGCACAAGTAAGCAGCGATGCGGCAGGATAACAAATGTGAATCCAATACGAATCATTTCACCTTGCTAGAATCAGGTGGTGTTTGACTCTCGCTGCTGCAGCTCAGCATCCAGTGGTGCCTGCTGGTTACCTGGCTGACGGATGCACGTAATTGCATCCGTTTGGTATCCCTGGTGTAAAATGGTCCCTGATTACATGGTTAGAAAGAACACCAGCAGGGTTCTGAGTGCAGGCTGAGAACACGGGTTGAGGAGCGCAGGTTGGGAATGTTTCTAGTTTGGCGCTCAACAGCCCATCTATCCGTCTGCTGGCTTTAAACCACTTGCTTTACAGGGTGACGAGTAGGCCATCCATCTGATTAAAAGTCACAGTGACATCCTGAACTGTACAGAAAAGGTTTACAGAGGTTTTGGAAGTTACAGGCAGCATCATTAGGACTGAATTTGCAGTCTTTCCATTTCAGAATGAGATAAGGAACATTCAGTGTTGTGGAACAGAGTTATTCTCTTTCCAGAGTTAGATGAGACCAGCTCCACTCTTGTGGCCTGTTTGTTCAACTTGCAAGTTTTTTGCTTCTCTGCCAGTGGGCACAAAGTCTCCCGGGAAAATGAAGGCTGGCTGGCTGGCTGGCTGGCAGTCCAGTCATGCTGGCAGCCTGGCACCATTTCTTTCTACTTTCAGTCTCCATTATAGACTAAATGAATGCATAATCTAACTTTTTTGCCCTGTGCTGTTGGTAGTTTCCACTCTGAGAATCAATGGAAATGATCCAGTTGTCTTTGCGACAACGGAACCAGCAGTAATATCATTTGGAAAGTTTGGAAGTTGTATGTTTATGCCTTTTTGTTTTTTTCCTTTCTTTTAGTGTGTTCAGAATCAGAATTATTTTATCTGTCCCACAAACGGGGAAATGTATTTGTCACAGCAGCCAAAGGACAGTAATATTTCAATAAACAATAATAATAGTAAAAAAAAAAAACAATATAATAAAAAGGTAAAGAAATGGAAATAGACTCATATACATTGTATATACATAATATTGTACACTGTGAGCAGTGTGTTGTTGTTAAAATAAAAAAATGTAAATATGGGTATGATATGAAATTGTCCAGTTAGTGGAAAAAAAAATAGAAATGGGTTATGTGTAGAGTTTTTATGGCATAGTGCACATGTGAGGTCTGCTGGGAGCAGTGCTGCTTGTACAGTCTGACAGCAGCTGGTAGGAAGGACCTGTGATAACTGGTTATAAAGGTTCTTGTGCCCATTAAAGACCTTGAAAGTTATAATGGTCAGACAAGCCCCTTTTAGATAGAAAAGGTGGCACATTTGCAGCAAGGTAAAGGCTGCAATGTGCCGCCTTTTCTATCTAAAACGGAGGTGTAATATTCCACCTTTTCAAATAAGCCACCACATTTCCACCTCTGGGGTAGGCGTAAACATGTGACGTGACGTGAAGCACGAAGTTGGGCACGAAGAAGAGCAGGTCGAATTTGTCTTCAAAATAAGAGCTTTACATTGCAGCCCATCGGAGTTTAGAACTGGGTTCTTAGCGGGGGGCTTTTAATTTGAAAGTAGCGACCGCTACTAGCTTGCCGCTACAACAACAAGCGGACGACAAAGACAGCTACAGAGAGCGAGGAGACGCTAGCATCTCCCGGATCTCAGCGGCTTTCCTGCTGCTCATCTTCGTGGATGAAGTGACGAACTGACTGCTGTGATCAGCTGTTTACTTGTTTTAAAACTCCCAGGCTGTGGGTGCGCAGCAGCGCACGTCATCGACACCTCCGCCCACCTCAGGATATGCCACCACATTGCCGCCTCGGTTTTAGACTGCAGCGGAGGCGCAAATAAGTGTACCCTCCGAGGCGCAAAATTGGTGGAACAAAACAGACCACCAATTTGCCGCCTCCTGTCTAAATCGCGGAGCGAGCCACCAAAAAGGTGGCAAATTGGTGGCTTATTGCCCAGTATAAAAACGGCTACAGAAGCTCCTTTCTCCCACAGAAAACACTGCTCCTGAAACGCCTCATCAGCAGTAACCTTTAATTCCGTGACTTTGTGACATCACACTACGTCACCATGTCATATATTTGCATAACTTATGCCTGGCGGCTAGTTTGGCACATAAGAATTGATTTAGCACAGCCACTCTGTTGTTGTTCCAGGTGCTGGGTCGAGCATGTGTGGACTGGCCAGTCAGACGGGACTGGATATTCGGGAGGGGGGGCCTTAAAGCGACAGGAGCTAAAACTGACCGTTCAGACAGAGGAGGGGAGTAATACAGTGTTGCAGCACTGGAACACATGAGAACATATTGTGTTTTTTGAGCACAAAAGCAAAAACTTTGATTAAATTACTAACCTGAGAATGAGCATAATATATCTCCTTTAATATATTCTAATCGATAAGCGTAGCAAAAGGAAGCACTGGGAAACCCAGCTCGGCTTTGTCCAAAGGAAGCAAGATCTATTGCACCTATTGATGCCTCACAGGCTCAAAACCAACATTTAGTGGTTTAATTCAAGGGAGACTCCAGGCAGTCTGCACTAATGGCCAAGAAATAGGCAGGCACAACCGCCCTAAAACCACAACTTATATTTTCCTGTAGTGTATAATCTATATTATTGCCCTATCAATCACAGATCATATTATATTACATGCATATTCCTATTATGTTAGTCACTTATAATACAAAAACACAGATATTATACTGCATGCACATTCTTATTATGTGTCCCCAGATAGCACTGCCATTGAGCAAGAGGCCTGGCGACAGCCTGTCTGTCCTCGACTAACCTCCAAGGAGGAACCCTGGCAATTTTTTCACATGTCCACTCCCAGTGAAGCACGTACACAGAATCCTTAGAGTGCTCAAGTATGATTGATGAAATCCTGTTCAGGCCACAGATAATGAGTCGTGAGTAAAAAAATCACATCAAACCCCTCTACCAGGAAATAAGGTAAAGGTGAAAACCTCCTCTCTGCTGGTATAGACCATACGTCAGAGATGGGAAAACTCGTGCGATTGGCCGGCCATGAACTGTGTGAGTTTAACTGACAGGTGTCTAAAAGCGGGAGAAATGTTCCCGTTGGTGGAGCAAGCTCAGGAGGGATGTATAAGATATATACTGTTCTTCAGCAGATTGAACAAACATGACTCATGATGAGCTTTGTGTGTGTCGCTATGTGAATTTCGTAACCTGTAGTAGTAGACCGCGAGCTAGCCCTTTCCCTCGTCCAGTTTTTAGGCTAACATTAGCTAATGCACTTCTCAAATTAGCATCATATTTAACTTCCTGTCTCAACTGACTCAAAGTGAGAAAGTGAGTTCGTAATTACCAAAAAGTAGAAGTGTTTCTTTAGGTAAAAAAAAAAAGGTCTTTCTCTAATATGTTTCAAAATACTTTTCTAAGTTAAGCTGGGCAGGTTTTCATTCATATTTGTCTCTGCCTACACTCTTAGAAATAAGGGTTCCAAAAGGGTTCTTCTACAAGGGCTGAGGTTCTATCTGGAACCATTTGGTTCTGAAAAACCCTTTCCCGAAGAAACGGTTTTTCAAAGGGTTCTTGGTAACACTAATGGTTCCAGTAAGAACCATTTTTGATCCAGAGAACCCTTTAAAAACCCTTTCCTGAATAAAGGGTTTTAAAAGGGTTCTTGGTAACATTAAGTTCCAGTAACTATTTTGATCCAGAGAACCCTTTTTTGGAGAAAGAGTTCTTCAGGGATTGTTGAAAGCATGGATATAAGATCCTGTATGGGTTCTTTGTAGAACCTCTCATGGGGGGTTCTGGGTGGAACCTTACTCCTCATCCATCGTGCTATCAACGCGACGCGAGCGACAGTTTATGAAACCGGGCGTCGGGCTCTAAATGGCGTATCGCATCGCGCTGCATCGCGCGCGGACAGTTAGGACATCCCAACAGTAAATAACTGATTTTGGAGCTAAATTACGCTTGCATCGCATCGCATCCAGTTAGGACACGGTGTTACACACACCGTTCTAGGTATAACCCTTGATGTTGGGTTCTAGGTAGAACCCTCCAAAAGGGTTCCAGGTGGAACCTTTATAAAAGGTTCTATCGGGAGCCAAAAAGGGTTCTCCTATGAGGACAAGCCGAAGAACCTTATATGGTTCTACTTAGAACTTTTATTTCTAAGAGTGTAACACATAAACACACATCATTTGACACCAAAATGATGGAAATGAGATCCACCATTTACTCTGATCAACCATTAATGCTGATAAAAGCACTCTTTTCGAAGTACTATTTCCTTTCCTAAACATCCACAGCTTTGAGGTTTCCAGCGCAGTAAATGCTTCCCTGCAGAGGTCAGACTTGGGGCAGAGGGATTGTTAATTGCACTATAGTTAAATGATAAAGAAAATCCCTACTTATCAACACACACTGTATTCAAGAACGTGTAAATATTACATTAAAAGCAGCTGCGGCCCCAAAAATAAAATTGTGTCATTAACGTTCCCCTGCTATTCACCGCGACAGATCACAGCCGTCAAGTGTGCACCTCCCATCATTACCTGCCTCCATCTGCAGCACTTGAACTTTAACGACTGAGTACCCAAACCCAGACCGCCGTTTTTAAAACACCACGTGAACATGAATAATCCCGCTGATGGAGAGGGAAATCCACCCATTCATCGCCTGAGTGCAGACACTCATGATGGGCTTTACCAGAAAAACAATTAGGCAGATTATCTTGTGTTAACGTTTCCCTGTGAAAGATGGCATGACATTTTGTGCACAGGTGGTGCTTAATCTCAGAAGAACATAAATCAGCGTCTTCGCAGTTCAAACATGTATTAAAGACAGATTGCCCTCCCATTTCCTTTCCAAATTTAAAAAGAAAACGTGAACTCGCTCCTAAGTGCGCAGAGCTTACCCCAGATCATAATTTGAAGCTGAAAATAGACACTAAGCCGCGCTTGCACACTTTTCTCGTGAGCGCCGACTCTTGGCCCTGTCCGCACGGCGCTTCGTCAGCTTGTGTGCGTTCTGCTGTTAACGATGACCCTTCAAACACTGGAAGCTGCGAGAGGGCTGAGGAGCTGCAAGAGTGGTTTTAATGGAAGAAATCTAATCCTGCGCTTCCCATTATCCAGTCGAACAGCGCTTTTCATTAAACTCCCCCAGCCTAGTAAATGCTTATGTCTTTCGAACTCCATGTTACCTGCTCGCAGCAAAGGCTTTCTATTATACATATTAAGTCTGGCAGCCCAAGCCACAATTTGAGTAATTGTTCAAGATAGCATTTCAGCGTTTTGTTTTTTTTTAATGAGAGACCGAGATATTTTTAACGAGAGAAGCTTGTGGAATTCACCGGGGCTCAGGTAAGGCCCGCATCCTTTTGTTGATGTTGGCAACCAAAGGCACTCAGCGCATGTTGTGGTACAGCCATAAGGCTGAGTGGTAATTAAATCCCCTAGGCCAACAACAAGACATTGTACCTGTGCCACAGAGCTCCGTTGCACTGTTAAAAGCACATCATTAAGGCCACAGGATGACACCGGCGAACGTGGGCCTTCATGGTAATGCTGCTGGAAATACACATTAAATGTGTAATAATCCGCAGGCCACTGTTATTCTTTAAAGCTCCTGTAGGTAAGAGAGTTGATTTCTGAGTCTGATTCCCAACTCTTCAAATGCTGACGCTTTCAGATGGCGCCGGACCTACACTCCCAAAGCGTCAGTATTTATTTTTTACCAACAGGAGCTTGAACCAGTCGGGCCTTAAAGGGTACTCCACTGATTGACACCGTAGAACGTCCTGGACTCTACCTGGATACTAACGAACTAATTCATTTTGATCCCATCCATCCATTGTCTTCCGCTCATCCAGGGTCGGTTCTAGTGGCAGCAGGCTTAACGGGATATTCCATACAACCCTCTCCCTAGTAACGCTTTCCAGCTCCCCTCTGGGATATCACAGATCAGATGAGGTACGTAATCAAGCGAGTACTGGATCTGTCTCAACGCCTGCATTGCTGCCGATGTTGCACCAATCTGCCTGTCCATCTCACTCTCCGTTTTCCCATTAGACCCCAAGATACTAACTCCTTGGCTTGGAGCAGGAGCTCACCCCCGATCCAGAGAGGGCAATTTTCTGACCATGTTCCTAATTAACTGCTAATTAACGGCTATGGGTCGAACTAGTGGCTCGGTTGGACAACAGATTGGGCCATGGTATTCAGAGAGAGTTGCATATGAAGGGCCGGCCAGCCCCTGTAGTTTAACTTAAGCAAATATAATGTAGACATCAGGCTGCCAGGTAGGCTATCTACTCTTGAGAGTAGGAGTTAAAGGCAGCTTTTAGGTCAGAGCTAGAGAACGGTGTCACCAGTCCTGGGCCCAATAGATTCTACGACAGCACAGCCTGATGATTGGTCAAAAAATAATTTAACATGAATACTGGGCTTCCAAAAGAATGTTCAACCAATTGATAACCAACACCTCCTTTAGACCTGGTATTAAAATGTGACCTATATCCAGACATGTTAACGGGATAAGGAAAAATGCATGTTAATGGGTCTTAACGCAATTTGTGAATCGTTGATCCAGATATTTGTTTTCAGCTAAATAAAAAAGAGGCTTTTCAACTTCAAGCTGAAAGAAACACAGCTGCAGTTAGTGAGAAAATGTCTATTCTGTGCCAATAAAGTGGCAAAAGTTGCGTTATTTAACAGAACAACGTGAATGATTAAAGTAATGCAGGTGGAAAATCAATTATATACTGAAGAAATAACTGTGTGCAGCTGATCCTCTGTTAACTAAGTGCATATTTTATCTAGTCACAGAGTAGCCTACAGGCCGTTTTTTATCACGACAGGATAATCTGACACAATATTTTCATACGAAGAAAGGATTAACTTAAAGTATCACATATGCCGAATTTACAACAGGGGGCAAATGATCAAAAATTCCATGCAGACATCGTTTCAAAAAGGTTTATACTCAAACTCAACTCAACAACCCTCAAAACTCCGTGATTCGTTAAGGGAGTCTGACCTCCGACCTCAATGAGGATAATGAGAACACGTTACAAATACCAGGTGTAAATGCAAATGCGAGATCAGATTGTTTTTTATCCGGGTAACGTATCCAGACACAGACCCTTTTTAATACTAGGTGCTAATGGGCTGCGAATGGCCACCATGTGTAAAAGTAGCAGAGAGACGTGAGCATCAGAAAGGACTAAGACTGGGGTTGAAATAAATGCTTTCAACATCAGATCAGAAAGAACGATCCTTTTTCCCACCTGTTAGCCGGCTAACTCTGTCATGCAGCACCGTGGATGATGTAACCGCCCTTGCATGTTTCAGCTCTCGGCGCTCGCAGCTGCGGTGCCTATAGACCCGCTTTGTTATGTCTGTGTTCATGCACCAAACACATTCCTGTTTTGCACTAGAAACACGGGAGTTACGACCTGCACACATTTCTCCTCAGTTCAAAAGCTGCCTACCACCTCCTCTTTGTGAGCGAGTGAGTGAGTGAGTGAGTGTGGGTAAGATAATGTGTGGGTTTAAATAATGCATGTAGCACATTGCAGGACCCTCGTGACGCTAAAACACGCTTTGTAGTATCCGAGTGTCCAAACCCACATTTTCACTGTGAGTGATAAAGATTAGCAATTTCACTGCAGCGCTGAGGTTTTTTTTTATATTAGTAGCAGTGAAATGATTTAGTACAATCATTTAATTGTATGATTAAAAGTATCGAGCTGCAGGCCTACATGTTTCACTCACCGACACCCTGGCAATGAATAACCACAGAAGCTGCAGTGGCATGGCAACCACTAGCAAAATTGGCTTTCCTGTGACCTTTGACCCTTTTTAGGTTCAAGGGGTGGCTTCATTTGAGCGTAACCTAAAACCAGTCTATTAAAAATTCAACCCAACGCCCACCTCCAATGTTTCTTTACCGTATCGAGCGCGTGCTGACAGCAGGGGCAGGACACGCTGCGAGAACGTCTTGAGGGACATTTTGTCGCGTTCTCCTGAGCTTACCGTGATGAGAGAACAGCTAGATCTCATACACTGCACAGCATCAAGACATGTCAAAAATATCAGCAATGGTTCAGTTCATTAATTATTAATCACACTGCTTATGCAGTGAAAACGACACCTTACTGTTCCTAAATGCAGAAATCACATTGAAGTTATGAATCCAACAATATGTTGTGACCTGTCATTGCATCGATTATCTGCATAATGGGCATCTATATATATATATATATATATATATATATATATATATATATATATATATATATATATATATATATATATATATATATATATATATATATATATATATATATATATATATATATATATATATATATATATATATATATATATAGAAAGCAACAAACATCCCCTTATCATGTACACTTGCAGAACGATCCCCTGCCCTCTCACAATATGAAATTCAACACAGCGATACTGTCTAGTGGGTCTGTCAAGGGGCTCTTCAGAACAGCTTGAGAGAGTCCTCCTAATGAGGTCACCCCTGCTTTAGTGATAAACACGTCAAAAACATTGGACTGTAAAGCCACCGCTTGGCTCAAAACATCACATGAATTCCATACACATCATCTGAACCAACCACCACCACAGACAGCACTTGAACCAATCACTTTGCGTTTAGCGATCGTTAGCAAATGTTAGCTTGCTAACATGCTAAACCCGGACAACGAACATGGTTAACATTCATCATCGTGACATCATTGACATCATCATTGTCATCATTAGCATGTGGACATACTAAAGTTAGTATGACGCCCAAATCACCAAGTACAGCCTCACGGAGCTGCTAGCATCACTGTAGCTTGTTCTTATTCCTCGTTTTGTTAGCAGACACGTAGCTAGCAGCAACAATTCAGCATTTTGGATCCAATATTATTTTAATGCAAATGCATGACCATGCGGCGTCAAAGTGGATCAAAAAGTCAGAACACGAATCATCACATTAACGATATTTCAGAAATGCAATTTAGCATTTTTAGTGTTATTTATTTCATGATGGATCTGCTTGGTTTTAATAAGTAGAATAAAAGATGGGTGGATTAGAATAACCACTGAACAAACAAAGGAAAGAGCCCCAACCTCAGAAACTAGACATCGACTGAGCAACCTGACACAAACACCTGACAGCACCACCATCAGTGTTTGGTTGACAGGTTCTCTCTGGGGTGGTCTGTCTGTGCAGAAACAGCAGATAGTAAGAAAGTAAAATCAAAATCCTAATCCTCAAAATCCTGCAGGTTTTGTTTCGCGCAAGTTTTCCATTCATCTCACGTCTGACTTACTGGATTAATGTAAGTTTCATTTCCACATCGCCATTATAATGGGATGAAAACAACAAAGAAGCTCCTCTGATCAGTCAGGCTAATGAAGTGTAAGAAAAGCAGTCGGAGGAGCCAGAAGTGAAAATGAGTTCTGTTTCCATTCGTACTGCTCATTGGACCAACCTCCCGCTGCCGCTCTACATGTTATACATCAGACAGATTTAGGTCTTTGTGACGGCCGTTAACCAAGTCAGCGTTTACTCTCAGTTTGAAGTGTACAGTATTTCCCCAGCTGAAATATATTTTACCTCGGGCCATTTGTCTCATTTAAAATGGTTAAATCCATTCAGCAGCATAAAAAAAGAATCCAGGATCTGACACAAGCTTTGTTTCCTGTGATGAGAATGCATCTGGGCTTTACGCAGTAGGACTGTAAAGGATTAGAAGTCCTTTTTTCAATCTCACTGGATTCTGTAATTGGAGTGAAACCATTAAAAAAGACCGGAAACACTTCACACGCAGCCACATGCAGGTCTCAGGAGATAGTGATAGTGTGGATTAGCTGTCACCTTGGTTTGTCCTGAGGAGGAAAAACCTCTAAAGGCCTGCGGGGACAAGTGAGTGGTGTAGAGCTCCACTTAACTCTGCCACGGCTGTCATTGTAGAGAAACAGCGCTCTCAGGTGGAATCGTGCGGTATTTCTACTCTCTCACTGCTCATCTCAGTACTGTACACTTATTTGCCGTCTCTTCAAATCAATAATAAAAAGATTCCATTTAAATGTTGACAACGATGGAATGTAACTAAATACATTTACTCAAGTACTATGCTTAAGTAAAATGAGGGCGCTCTACATCTGAGACGGAAATATTAGACTTTTTTCTCCACTACATTTAACTGTTTTAGTTACTGGTTACTTTCTGAGTTGAGGAAATTCACCTACATCTGATGCAAAACAGACTATTTAAACATCCTTTTTGGGATTTGCTGTCATGAAGCTGAAAACAGAGCTGTGACTCCATGAAAAGTAGACTTTTCAGAGACTCGTGGCTCTCACAGGACAGTGGCAGCAGATTGAAATAAACAATACGCAGTATATAGTAGACTTGTAGTCAAGACCGCCTGAAACCGAGACCAAGACACTACCAAGACCAGAGAGTATCAAGACCAAGACCAAGGCCAAGACCAAGTCAAGACCAAGACTTGTTCAGCTCGAGAACCAAGACCGATACCGAGACCAAAAAAAGACTAGTTTTTTGCCATTTTGCATGAGTTGTAGAACCTGCACGCAGGTGCACCAAAAAATGCATTAAATTAAATGCAAAATACAAATAGTTTATAGTACAAATAGTACAAAATTGTACTTCAAATTGTACATTAACAAGAGGAAGAACTGGTCACCTTGATGTGTGCAATGGCATCTCAATTATAACACACTTTATCAAGTTGTAGTTGTAGCTGTAGTTTAGTGGGACAAGAACAATATAACACAGACATCACAAAGAACAGATACATAAACATATACATTCAAACTGTAGAACAAAAGGCATACTACATCATGAATGCATTTATGACTTGTAGTCAAGACCGCCTAAACCGAGACCAAGACACTACCAAGACCAGAGAGTATCAAGACCAAGACCAAGACCAAGACCAAAGACTGTCGAGGCCGTGACAAGACCAAGACCACGGAAAAGTGGTCTTGAGACTGAGACCGGTCTCGAGAACTACAAGTCTAGTATATAGCTGTTAAAGTGAGCTCGACCTTTAACATGGACAGCAATAAAATACAACATACATTAATGCAGCAGTAATATTAATCCCATAAACACTCTATATAGTAGTCAAATAATCACAGGATCCTTATTGATGATTCATACATTGAATAAATGAAGGTTTTAAAGGCAGGAGTTTGATTTGCAGTGAAGTATTTTAACCATGTGTCGTGTCACTCATATGTCACCTAATGCTGCTGCTGCTGTAAGCGCTGTCCTCACGTTAGCTTCTTTCCCTCCCTCCTCACTACGTCACCCCTTTTCTTTCTCTCCGAAGCGGCTCTCTTGGCCTCCTTCTTTTCATCAAGTGTTTTTCATTAGCCGTGAATTGGTTCCCTGTTTTCGCCGTTGCCAGTGGAGGTACCAGTCTGCCCGAGCAGACATGACCCACTCTTCATGGAGTTCTCCGCCCTGATTGGATAAAGTGAGCAGGGAAACCAAGATCATGTCTTTATAAGCAGGGGGAGGGGAGACATGGGTGGACTCACTCTATAACAGTGATTGCTGTCGGAACATAGAGCTATTTAATACTTATTTTAACAAAAATATTTCACTCGCAGCGGCTTTAAGTAAATCTGAATACATGTTCCACCACTGCATGTCGATTCCTCAAGTGGTATATTTAAAAAAAAGGAGTTGATCTGGATTGCCTGGGTCACGCTCACAAAAACTTCATGTCATGTTTGAAGTGAAGCATTTGCAATCAGGGATTTTTCAGCAATGCTTTTTAAACGACACCACCGCAACACACAGTGTGACTACTCCAGAGTCACGTCACATCACCTTTTGCACTGATGGTGCACAGGTACAGTATGTACTCGCGCATATACTTACATACTATGGAACAAGATGTGATGGGGGTGGAATGAGGGCGCGACAATTCAGGATGTTACAAAAGCACTAAACTGCTGGATATCCATTCTATAGTCACAGGGTATGTATGACCTACTGAGCAGTCTAATCCGAACATTTGCAAGGACTTTAGATTTAGATTGTAGTTATAGTTCAACCGTTTGTTTATGTTAGTACGAGAGATTACGCCATAAATCTGCAGTAATCACATCGCACATGGCAGGCTGTAATCTGAAGCATTTCCCCAAAAATCAACCAACAGACCTGGAGGTGTGCTTGGGATACTGCTCTTTTGTGACACAAAACATTGTTCCAACCAGTTCCAAATGGCGGCACATGTCTGTAATCAATAATGCTCCAATATAAACACCGTGTGTTGACCAAGCCGAGTTGACATTGGGCAATAAAGTGTTTACTGATCGTGCGTCCTTGTACTCAGCGCTTGTTTACCTTTTTTTTTTTTCAGCATTACCACGAATGTGTACGTGATTGGTTGATGAGAAGAACTGTCTGACACACAGACAGACGGCATGGATATGTATCTGATGGCACACAGGCTCAGTACAATGGTGCACTGTGGCGCCTGAGAGACAAAACTCAGGAGCGAGTGGTGGAGCCGGTCCAACCATTCAGATGTGACGAAAAAGTTTGGGCACCCCCTGACCATTTCCATTATTTTCCATTTATAAATCACTGGGTGTTTGGATCAGCAGTTTCATTTTGATCTATCAAATACCTGATGCTTCTCTAGATGCTTCCTGTAACCTCTGATGAGTGTCTGGATTCTGGATGACGGTATTTTGGACCATTCCTCCTCACAAAGCATCTCCAGTTCAGTTCAGGTTTGATGGTTGCCGAGCATGGACAGCCCGCTTCAGATCGTCCCACAGATTTTCAGTGATATTCAGGTCTGGGGATTGGGATGGCCATTCCAGAACAGTGTACTTGTTCCCTCTGCATGAATGCCTGAGTAGATTTTGAGCAGTGTTTTTGGGTCGTTGTCTTGTTGAAACATCCAGCCCCGGCTTAGCTTCAACTTTGTGACTGATTCTTGAACATTATTCTCAAGAATCTGTTGATCTTGAGTGGAATCCATGCGAGCCGCAACTTTAACAAGATTCCCAATACCGGCACTGGCCGCACAGCCCCACAGCATGATGGAACGTCCACCAAACTTTACTGTGGGTTTTACTGTGTCGGCGCCAAATAACTCAATCTTTGCCTGTGTCTGTGGTCTTCCATTTCCTCACTATGTTCCTCACAGTGGAAACTGACAGCTGAAATCTCTGGGATAGCTTTTTGTAGCCTTCCCCTGAACCATAATGTTGAACAATCTTTGTTTTCAGCTCATGTGAGAGTTGTTTCGAGGCCCCTGTGTTGCCACCCTTCAGAGGAGAGTCAAAGAGAAGAACAACTGGCCACCTTAAATACCTTTTCTCATGATTGGATGCACCTGTCTATGAAGTTCAAGGCTTAATGAGCTCACCAAACCAATTTTGTGTTCCAGTTAATCAGCGCCAAGCAGTTACAGGTATTCAAATCAACAAAATGGCAAGGGTGCACCAAATTTTTGCACACGTCTGATTTAATTTCGTACAACTTAATGTTGCTGCACTAAAAAATCTTTGTCTGGAAAATACCCCAGTACTCAGCTTTTATCAGAAGATGAATGGCATGTCACTGTGATCAATACCCTGAAATCTGCAACCTGCAATCACCATTTCTTCGGAGTTCGTAGGCCATGCTTTTATCTGCTCTCCACTTCCTGTCAGACAGGAGGAAGCCAGCACCTGGACATCCAGCACTGGTGTCCCCCCGGGGGACGTGTGCATTCCTCACTGCTTTTCTAGCTCTCCACCTGGATGACTACACCTTGGGAGACCCGCCTGATAAACCCCTGAAGTCTGCAGACAAAGCTACGGTCATCGGCCTCATCTGGGACGGTGACGAGTCTGCACACAGACCGTGCAGCGTTGACCTGGATTATTGTAAAGTTGCCGTCTCTTTTAATGTCAAATAAATGTACGAGATGAATCTGTCTTAGAACTTCCAGCTAACTTGATTAGCAGCTGTCAGAGTGGTTTACACAGTGATGTTACAGTAGTTCACAGTACAGCCTGAGGCTGCTTAAAGCAACATTACATAACTTTTTCACCTTAAAATAAGAGCTTCAAAACCGGTGTGTTGTAACAGGGTGAATGGTGTCTCTGTCTCAGCCACCCCGCCCTCCTATCACTGTGTTTCTGCTCTATTTAACTTCAGTGAGAGGGCAGGATCACAGCGTTACATACATGTTCACTGCAACATGCAAGTTTTCAACACACAACACTGATATGACTTGATGAGTTTCTGTAGTCGGCACCTAAATGTCTTCAGACATACATGTTACAGACCTTGGATTTGTATTTCCAACAGTGGTGTTGCACTCAGAAACTAGTTTTATAAAGAAAGTTGGCTGCGACTAGTTTCCAGTGTCTTCAGTTCTCCTGTCACACACACATTATCATACAACCACAAGAAAAACTGGAAATGTTAAATGCATAAATTGAGTCAAGTTGTACTTTATTAGGGGGAAAAAAGGAAACAAATATGACTTACTTGTGCTACTCCACCTGTGCCATTATAGTTGTGCTTCGTGCATTATTTATTTACGACCCATTTTAATTATTTAACCTGCTGCGTCAGTTACTGATGCAACCTTTCACTGTATTCAGTCAGCTTAAGGACAGTTTGAGTGTGAAGGTGCTAGGAGGGAAACCACGTTTTACTCAGAAAGTAGAACGCACAAAAAATGTGTCCAGAAATGCAACTGAGCATTTAATGAAGTTCCTGTAAAAGACAACGTCAGCAGCTGACCAGAGAAACACAGCAGCACGATCAAACCTGGTGTTCTTATAATCTCATTGTCAGTCACAGAATCACAGAGTGGCTCTGCTGCACGAGGAGGGAAACACTTGGGGGAGCCATTTGTGAGTTGCTTAGTTGCTTCTTTCTCAGTTGCTAATCTGCTAATTAGCGATTTCTTCACAGGATTTGAAGAATGAACTCTTCTTTCGTCTTTTATGACGTGTAGCTCATTCATGTATTCTACAAATGCTCGACTACATGTACACGTTATACTTTTATGCAGTCGGTGTGGCTGTATTTGCTCTGTGTTTGTGTAGCTGTACGCTCTGTATGTATAGGTGTGTGTTTGTCAAGACTTGTGTGTGTGGCCCTCGCCGCCAGGGATCCTTTTTTGCCGCCATGTTGACACACGTGTGCTCGCCGTGACAACTGCAGGGGGGTGAACAGGGCCATGCACGTCATATGTCATGCTATCATCGCCGCATACATGTAAAGACAACCCCCCCACACACCCTTGACACACACAAGCATATTTCCCTGGTTCAGCCTTTTACCCAGCAGCCACCGGGGGAAAGGTGTAGCTTTTAATGGAGGTTAGAGAGTTCACATTCCAGGTGGAGCACACGGGGGCCCGTCCTTGAGTTAGACTCCGGGCGAAAGCGGTTTCAGTTGTGTCACCGGCATCCCGTTTGTGTTGTTGCGTAACTCCACGCTGTCGTCCAACATGCAGAAAATGCGGCGTTTAAAGCCGCAGATTCTTCCCCCCCCGATAGTTTTGAGCTAAGTCGCCTCCAGTTGTGGTGGGTTTATGAGGTCAGGGGGTCAAATCCAAAAATATAACGTTGACAGGAAGCCGCCGGGGCCCGTACAGGTGGCGGGCGCTCGGACAAAGCGGCGGCCTCACACTCAGCAGATCCTCCCTCGGACGCTAAGAAGCGTGTCATCTGCACCGCCGGAAACAATAACATTCTCACTCGGGGACTTCTTTTGGTCCTCCCAGCCCCCTCCCCACCTTCAACGAGCCGGACAAAAGCCCAAGGAGAAGGAGGAGGGGTGAAAAAAAAAGATTCCCCTTGATAAGGCAAGGCCGCTTAGAAACTTCCAGAGGCCCCTCTCCGTTTGTTCAGCTGCCCGATGGAAAAGTACAGCGCCTTGGCCCGCCACCCGCCCACTCGCCCGTATGGTAGCGTCTCGTCCTCATGAGCCGCGGCTCAGTGTGTAAAATTAGCGCAACTCAATTTGTGAAAACAAATGGCGCATGACGTTCCGTCAGACAAATCCCTGTTTGTGCGGACGCTCTCACGAGGGACAGCTTCTCGTCATGAGTGGCGACGCAGCGGAAAATAAAAAAAAAACAGGACAGGGAGGTTATGCTGAAGAGATGTAAAGTATCACAGCAGAAGGCCCCGAGGACCTTCTTTCTCTACGTATCTTGTGTCATAAACACACAAGCTTTTGCCAAAACAGTTGTGTTGTTTTGCACATGAGAGATTTCTGCTGCGGTCTTCTCACTGGTCTGAACTAGGAAGGATTCGGTCACATACCATCAACCAGTCAGGATTTTATGAATAGAAATAATGAAAAATGGTCACAAATGTGTTTAACAGGATCTGCAAATAAAAAAAATAAGATTTACAAATGTGTACAACGGTTTCTGTATCATTTCTGGTACCCACACACAAATACCACGCAATCTGATCCATGTAAAGCTGTTACAGATGCACACCTCACAGCCGAACCAAACAATATTTTACAGAGGAATAATGAAACACTTTCTAATAGTCAGAACAAATGAGAGAAAAGGGCTGTCAGGGTCCTACATGGTGGACAGGAGGTCACCCGGCGTAGCTCGATATCCTCCTCGATCCACATTCTTTACATACATTTTGAAATCTGCACTTATCAGAAATTTTTATAATCTAATTATAATAATTTGCATCCCGGGACTTTGCTGGTCTGTACACACGACATTTATTACATGTGTTGTCAAGCTGGCAAGGACTCCACAAGTTTCTACAAAAACCATGCCAGAATGTCCGCAAATCTTCTTGTGATGTCCCAGAGCGCTCGGCTGTCTTCGGTCGGGACTGTGGAGGAGAGTCCCCGACGGTCAGCGCTCCTCAGTCTGCCTGATTTTCACCCCACTCTGAAGCTCACCTCCGCTTTACTGAACTCCAAAAGCATCTATTTACTTGTGATCAAAACTTTGCTGTTTCGGTTGAGTCTTAAAGGGGCACTGTGTTGTTTTGGAAAATAAATTAAAACTCAAAATTTTTATATTTACAATAATAATGAGGGAATAACACAACCTAAGAAATATTTATTTTCCATAAGTGAATAACAAAGCTTTTCTCAGAGTAAAATACATTTTTGATGCCAGAAAGGTGGCAGGGTCCGCCACATATAAACAAAGTAAAACAGTATGAAATTGCGTCGTCCTTTAAGGTCCGTTTGTTTATCGATGAAACTTCAGAAATCAGTGAATGACGATCTTTCTCTCCTGATTAAAGTTTCTTCACAAAACTACACATTGCACCTTTAATAGTTCCTTGGGTCCTTTTTTTTCGCCCTGTGCGACCTGCCTTGCATGACATGGCAGACAAAGTTAATAACTAGCTGCTGAATGTAGCTCATTGAGCAGCTAAAGAGACTGATATTTCCCTCAGGGCTGGGTGAGACCGAAAGCAAAGTAGATACAGAATGAACATTGAACATTTACTCCGTATCTGCTGGACCTGTAAAATGTCAATCGCAGCACTCCACTGAGTTTCTCCTCACTGAGAGACGTTTGATGGACAGAGCATGTGGGCCGTACTCTGATAGCCTCGCACGTTCACTCCCACCAAGAATTTGATGCATTTCTGTGACTTTTTTTTGACTTGTGTGTCATTCTCACCACAGACTGATAACGGCGGAGTCGGCTTTGCGAGAAGCGGAGCCGTGCGAGGTCGGATCTGCCTTCGCTGTCAAACCCACTCTGGTCCTGTGTCTTTGAGCAAGACATTGATTCCCCGACTGGCTCCAGGAGGGCAGGAGACGCCGAGGGACAAATGCGATTAGCGCATGTGACCGGTGAAGGTGACTACAGGCTACCTTTGTCGGTCAAATGAGGACAAAGATAGCTGACGGCTATTTCTGGGTTTTGAAAATGAGAGGCCAGCGTGTTGGGTCTTGTGTTGAAGACTCGTATTGCACGATCTGAGTTCCGGCAGATACATATTTGTGTATAGGAATGGTTATATTAAGATGTTATATTGCAGATGGGGACCTCTAATGGTTACAGTCCTGCAGATGGCTATTCTTAGGTACAGGAAGTTAGAATGGACGAATAACGTGAAGGTATTGGAGGCCAAAAGGAGAAATATCAGTATCAGGCCGGGATTACTTTACAGATTTGACAGTTTATAGTTCTTTTAAGTTGAAATATAGACCGCAGGATGGTTTCAGCTACGTGACACATGACACAAAGGAGGCCAAAGTTCATTTCCAGTGACCGACCGAAGATCTGATCACCTTAACCAGGTCGGCTGATTTGGTGTCGATTTTAAAGCTGCACCAATGAATAGTTTTATATTAGCAGAGACAAAAATTGCCGTGTGTCCTTTCAACTTTCAGCTCATCGTTTTGGTTTTTCACCGCTCGCAGCTTCTCACGGGGTTCAGTCGTAGGGTTAGGGTCATTTCCACAGCGGGCAGCTTCGTAGCAAGAAAAGCTCAGAGAAAGCTCACCGTTCACGACCTGACCAGAGAACAGTTACCAACCCAAAAACGGACGCAAAACCAGTCATTCCCGTCAAGAGTTGGTGGAGAGTGAAATAGAGCTAACGGGAGAGTGAATTAGCTCATTATTTTGCTTCCGTGACTCCCAAATTGACTGTTCTTGTATCTTTTTGCTTCGAGCGACAGCAGAAAGCTGTTTCGAGCCAAAGAAAATGAACGCCGAACACTCATCCGTTAATCCATCTCTAATTGATAAGCAAAAACTTCTGTAACCGTTTGCCGAGCGATTTGCCATGTGAGTGTCGTCGAGGAGATAATATGGCACTGATTGGGTTCATCTCGTCAGGCTACCATCAAGTGTTCAATTGAAGGCGTTCAGCGGCACAGGTTGTGTACTTAGGGAAATCCATCGCAGTATGGTCCAAACCACGACGCCAAAAGAATCTATGTTACAGCTGTGGAATTAAACCAAAGACTTCATGAATGCAACGAATACACATGTCCTTGATTTTTTCCTTCTGGGGATGTTTTGTGCCTAACTGATGAGCAAATACTTGTGTGACTGTTTGCTGGGAGATTTGCCATTATGGATGTTGGGGAGATAATGTGGCACTCTGGTGTTTAGCTCGTCACGCTACCATTTAGTGTTCAATTGACGGTAAAGATCAATAAAGACTGTGACTCAAGGTGTTGGAACGAGAGCCAGAAGACTACGGAATTAAACTAAAGGTTTCATGAATGCAACAAGCACACATGTCCTTCCTTGCTACTTCCTTGCGTACATGTAGATAGTTTTGTGTTCGAACAATCGCCTTTCTCTTAATCAACAGGCAGAGAAAGACAGATGGAGAAAGTGCGACTCCGGATCTGAAATATGTCACACCAGATGGCCCTGTGAATGCGTCTTTTGTCTGCCCTACTTCCGAAAAAATTGGGTGCCGCGAACAACAAAAGCCGATAATATTGACGATGGGGGTGACCCGAGCTGTGCGGCAACCGACAGGAAAACTGCACGTGTCCCCTTGTTTTTCTCCAAACTTCCCTGGGACACGTGGGCGTCGCGGCGGTGGTCCCCTCCGGCCCGGCCGACCGTTGGACTGTTTTGGGATTTGCGGTGGCCCGACCCCGACAGCAGGGGAGGAGCGGGGTGGCTCCTTTCATGCGCATGTGAATGTCAACAGCAGCTTCAGCCACCAAACCCCCCCCCCAAACCAGGACCCATTAGCGAGCAGGGCCCATGAAAAACACATTGCATAATATCTTATGTAACAAGCGTCCGAAAAATTAATAGGTGGAGCAGAGGAGCGGAAGAATCGGGAAATTATGTCGAGGCCTTTCAGCTTTGTTGTTGTCGTCCGGGCGTGAGGGGGCACACAGGGGGGATCAGAGGATTCATCAATGGGAAACGCTAACTGCTTGTCGTGACACGACGCCGTGAGCGGAACAAAAACCTGACAATGTACAACAACATCCTCTACACATTGTCACTTCTGTAACGGTCATCAAGAGAACCGCTCCCTTCACAATCAGCAGTCACTCGGTCAGAATAGTTTTTACTGTCACATTGTGGAAAACCTTTCGAAAATGTCAGTTTGAAACCGGTTTCCTTATCTCTGCTTCCACAGCGTGAAAGGGCAGTGACATTCCTGCACGCTGAGAGATGTAAGCGATTGTTCCTGATAACCAGGCCACAGGTTCACGTCCATGTGGGGCAGCACACGCAGGTTCATGGGTGATAAATGGAGTCGAGTCCTGGAAGTGGGGCTGCTGCTTCAAGGGAATAGTCAACGTCAAGACAATAATTTCAACTATAAGCTATTAAAAAAGAAACCTATATACAAGTAGAAGTAGAGCGGGTCAGCTAGTAACGAGGTTGGTTAAAATCCACAGCTCCAAGTGTCCTTGAACCCTAAAAGTTGGCACCTTGCATGGAAGCCTCTGCCATCAGTGTATTAATGTCTGTGTGAACGTGACAAGTATTGTAAAGCGCTTTGAGCCGTCTGTAGACCGGAAAAGAAATGCAGGTCCATTAGTTTCCTTTTATCTCATGGTCAAACAGTCAAAAGCTGTTTGGCCTGTTTTTGCAGCGCTTGTTCAAAAAAAACGTACAACTTGGACAGGCGAGCACAGCTGGAGCACAGCACGGTCTGGTGTTGATCCGAGGCTTCAGCTCAGGTTCCTGAACTTTACACTCACTGTGTGTGTGCAGGAGCACTCGTATTCAAATTATAATGACATAAAACCGTCTCCTGATTTCAATAGCAAACACATAAACAATACACCGTGAGACTGTAGAAACCGCATCTGCCCTGGTTTTGAATCAGAAAGTAACTGATGTGTAATTGACACCAGAAGCAACTACTTAATAAGCCTGTAATCAAGAAGGTCGCTCGCTCAGCTGACCCGTTGACCCACTTGGAGGGACGTCTGAGCCGCTGCTCTTGACGCTCCTAGCCCTGGGTACTCTTCCATCACCCCTGTCTGGTATAAATGGATTTCCAGGAATTGTAATACGTCATTTCTGCCTGGATATTGTTCGGACAGTGCTGGCGTCCCATGCGCGGTCGAGTTTAGGCAGCAGCCTCGCTCTGACCAAGGTTTAGGGTTCACTTTTCAACATTTAACCTGAGGCCACAATTCTTTTCCCTCATCTGAAGCAGGTGCTGTGAGAGCCTAGACACACCCAAACAGTCATCGGGCTTCAGTTGCTACGAGGGAACGTTACACGGAAAACATTTGAGATTTTTTACTCTATCAGAAGTAAAGTACTGTTATTTAGATAACACTTCAGTGAGAGTACAGTCTAAATGACCTCCACTTCCTGCTCCGCTCTGCTCAGTGCTCATGGCTCCAAACCTGCACCTGCTGCAGAGTTTTGTGTTTTGTTCATCTGTATGTCAGGGTTCTCATTGGACTTGTGTGTGATCAGACATGGAAGGTTCAGATATGAATTCAAATTGTACTTGATTTTAAAAGTAACTCAGTAAATTACATGGCGTAATGCATACTTAAGTACCGTTGAAATGACAGACTTCACTCTTTTTTCCTTAAAAAAATGATTATTGGGAATCAATCAATCATTTCAATTTTGATTCGTCAGGTCCAAAATGACTATGCTGTTCATCTCTGTGCAAGAATTTAACAGCTGGTTCTGGTCTGTGTTTTGTCAAGTCAGTAATGGCTGACAGTTAAAAGTTAGCTAGCTGGTGTTAGCAACTTTAAGCATTGCAAAAACCTGGCAACCGCTTGAAGGGGGCGGACGATTTGAACAACAGCGCTGTTGTGACGAGAGCGAAATGGCAGGGCAGAGGTGGAACGTTATCAGTAGCGCCTTTAAAGTAGATTTTATGAATGAATTTGTGTTAGTCAAAGTTCTGATTGGAACTATTTTTTCATTTGCACTTTCAGGATGAAACATGAACCTGATCTTTCTGAGGGGTCCAGCTCGCAAAGGTTGAGAACTGCTGCTCTAGGGGTCGGAAATACTCACCAGGGGGTACCATAACTCTCTTGACTCCGTGTTGGTTAAGTTAATCTTTCTTTTTGAAAGGTTTCGTTGTTATTTTTAATTTGGGGTAAATCCGAGCTTCTCTTGTTCAGTCATTAGCGTTGGAGGCTATTCTTAGACCGTCTTTGCTCCCGTGGTCAAAATAATACCCATCTGGATAAACACCCATTTGTGAGAGGTGAAGGGTCTTCGTCGGGGTCTTCGCTCCCTCCCTCTCACAGATGAGAACTTATTTTTTCTCTACATCAAGCAGACAGATGTTGGATTCGAACAAAAACACATAGGATAGCTCTGAGCATTCGCCCTCCTGTGGAGCTTGTCCGTCAAACCGCATCAAAACACAGATGTGGTTATTGTCCAGGAAACAGGACAGGACTGCATGAAGGTCCATTCTGTCCCAGTTCATGTGCAGTAAAAGTAGAGTTTTCCCAGTAATCATTTAAACAAGAAGAGAAAATCGCTGAGGACATTTGAGTCACTTCTGTGCTGATTACATCACGGGAGCCTTGTTTGACTGGTTTGCTCAACGGGAGTAATCCTGCCAGTAACATGTACGCTCAGGTCTGAAGTTTATGTAAGCTCTGTTTGTCAGTATGATCCTCAAGCCAAGGCGATCGAGTTCAACACTGTTTGACCAGAGTGGGCAGACGGCTGCTGCTGTCATCACTGTGCAAATTAAACCCTCAGATATCTCAGGAAACACCACCAGCCACCGAGCGGCCACACAGCGACATGTCAGAATACCATGTGAAAATGTTTGAAAATGAACCAAACTTTTCAACAGGATGTGAATAAATACCCGTTTTGACATTACGATGTCTGTGTATTGTGTTGCAGAGATAGTTACCAGGTTAGCATGCTAACCAGCTAGCCCTCTGCTGTTCCCTGAGCTCCCAGTCTGAACCACTAGCTGCACAGCTAACTAAGCTAACTAGCTAAGGTGTCTACAGTAAGCAGCAGTTGTCAATTGTTTAATACTGTACCATTAAAGGAGCGATATGTCAGATATGGCCAGAATCTTATGTTATCGGCAGAGGGTGAAGAAATAACATTGTTGAACTTGTGTCAAAGATGTCTATGTGAGTTAGCCACAGTTAACTCACAAAATGTCACAAAAGCAGATGTTTTTAAACCTATTTCCTTGCTAGAACAACAAAAAAAAGCAAAATAATTCACAGTCACACTGCCTCAATGGGCTTTATTTGTCCTTAGACCCTTGATTCGAATGAGAAAAACAAAAAAGAAGATGGAAAAAACCTCAGGAAGAGCCACAGAGGAGAGATCCATCTCCCAGGACAAGACAGACATGCACTAGATGTTGTATGTACAGAACAGAACAACAAAATCACAATTCACAAATTGCATTGACAGAATAAACATAATAAACAGAAACATATGCTGTAGAGGATGCTGGGAAGCCGGACTCTCATCAGGTAATTGTGCCTCTTAGCTCCACGGCTAACTGAGCTACTTGCTAACGGCAGGTAGTCACTACAGCCAAAGGTAGCTACAGCAAAGTCCAGCATTTGTAGTTTTGGAGCTGCCTTCAAATTCTGCCCATTTCCCATGAATCAAACTGTTGACATGCTTGTGTTAGAAATTGTGTGTGACTCAAGTTTGAATCCAGTTTGTGAACCAAGGACTACACCAGGTCCAAGACGACGAGACTTCACATTCGATCTGGAGTAGAAAAGACTTCCTCCATCACAATCAATCGGAAATCAGGTGGAACAGAGAGTTTGTAACACAAAGGTTAAAGGACCAATATAATCCACTATCACATCGGAGGAAGTGTCGTCATGTAGGTCAGATGTCGTCTCAGTAAAGACCCGAGATGACTTCACTGATTCCATTATCTTTATTACGAGAGGTTAAAGGGCTAACGCATCGTGACTGATCCCGAACGAAGCTCACGTTCATGCACGTGAGGACCTTTCAGGCCACTACCTCGTTACCTACAGGTCACTAGAGTGTACAAAACAACTCAGGAGTAATGCTAATATTTATCCATCATCTTTCAGGTAAAGTGGTGAATTATGAGTCCTTGAATTTTAAGTGATTTTATTAAAATGACATAAAATGTTAAAAAATCATACAGCTTGGTTTCAGTATTATCAGAAGTGTATCCAAACTTTACAACGTCCCTCCATGTATAAAGTACTTATTTTTCCCATTCTAACTGTACTTTATTACTCTACAGCCAATAAAAACTAGTTTTTAATTTTCTAATTGACCTTTTTTCCTAAAAGAAGCTTGTATGTGACTCATAATAAAGGAAATGTACAGCAAAACACTGCCTTAACTCAATGAATGTCTTCAGTAAGCGACTATGTAATAAGGTTAATAATCAAATGTCTGGGGTTTTACAACCTGTGCCTCGTTGTCAGAATTTAAAGTAAAGATAAAATACCCCATGCTTCCTGACTTTGCATTCTCTCAAATGTTGATTCGTCAACATTCAAGAATGGCTCCGTATCACATGTCCGGTTGTGTCCGTTCCAGTTACCGCACATGATGCTACATGCAGGCTCAATCACATGGATTGCTGGGGCATCGTCAGGCATGTTGTTAGTTAAACCAAAAGCCACTTATTTATCACAAGGACACGTCTAAGCCAACCTCCGAGCAGCCCTGCAGTACAATGATGGTAAGGTGAGGTTCCAGAGCTCCGAGGAGGCATTAACAAAACTCAAACAAGCTGCTTTGTTGTTGTTTTTTAAACTGAACTAAACATCGGCAGCGGTGGGTGATTTTGGATAGCATGCCAGCGTTCCGGAAGCGAAAGAGGCCTGACATGCACAATGGCATGAAATACGCCAACAATCATCTACCATCCCTGTTAAATGGCAGTTGATCTCATCATCGTTATCTGCCTAGTTCATAGACATATTCGGTTAATGTTCTTCCTCCTTGAGTTAGCCGCTAACCGCTACCATCTGCTTTTTTAATCTCCTGCCAGCCGCTCCAATCGGTCCTCCCAGTTTTTTAACCATCTTATTCCTTGCCCCCATACCTTGCACAAATTAAGGGCACAACTTCCGTCCGAACCGCCATCTTCCGTGGTAACAAGATGCCAATCTCTTTTCTTGATACTTATTGTCTCTCGTCTTTATTTACATATGTTTGGTATTGGGTAATCCCAAAGTAACGGAAAGTAATGAAGTCACATTACTTAAATATTGTGATACTTGGATTACATCCATTTTTACGTCACCCACCCAATCCTGAATATTAGTTTCCACCTCCATCTGTTTCACATTTGACGCAGGGCTTGTAGCTAGGATACAATCAATGTATCAGAGCTCTTTAGCTAACAGCTACCCACTGCTGTGGGAAATGAGGTTAATGAGATCCATGAATGCAAACAGTAAAGTGAATTTGTTGCCTGTAATATAAAAGCATAAGAGCGATCATCGTTCCAGTGTTTCCTCTATTTTTATACACACAAACAAATCAGCACATTATACAGTGTGTGGGCAGCTGTTCTTTAGAGTCAAAATGGCCGAGCGCCGTCATCGTCATCCAAAAAACGTGCGACCAAAAATGAATCTTTTAAAGTAACTAATTCAATATAACTTGACTATTTGCAAAACATCATGAGCAGCGCCAGCAGCTGAGGCAGACAGTACAGCCGTATACGGGATCTGAAAATGATATCAGTGAGGAAGAGCAGCACATTGTTCGGTACCACGTCGTCCGAGCTTCAACTAGCACCTCTCACAGGTCAAAGGCATTTTCTATTTCAGCTAACTAGGTCACCCTGCTTCATGAGCTCAGCCTGCAAACTCTCAGCCTCTACGTGCTCTACGCAGGACCACCGAACAGGGGAGGAACACCAGAGTCTTGGGTCACGAGAGAGCCCACAAACCCTTCAAATATTCTGCTGCGTCGGCTCTCCCTGGGCACGGGCGAGACTATCGGCTGCCCTGACTCTAAGAAGCTTTTAGACCAGCGGTGTAAAGGGGGACAGATGACGAGACGTGACGAGCGATTGATGCTCCTTCTGGCGAGCGAGCGACTGAAACGAAACCTTGTTACTCACAGTTTGGGAGCATTTAATCACTGTCAGCTGAACGAGGCCGACTCTCATGTGAGACGCTTTACCGAGTTTGTCTGATGTGATTCGGAACATGAGGCGGCTCCCACACCATCCGACCTGGGTATTTGTTGACGGATGGATGCTAACAGATCCGCTAAGGCTAACACTGGCTCTGTCCTTACACTCCAGCCAAACTTGCATTAGCTAGTGTTACGTTTGTTAAGTTCGTAAGTTTGAAGCCGCATTAGCCACTGGTAGCATAACGCGCCAGAATGTCCAACCGACTGTCAGCAGTCACGTTGCATTGTGGGTAATGTTGGTGCCAAGTTTTGAGGAAGAAGAATACATGAAATAGTCGGTGCCTTCCACACGGATCATCAACTGGTTAGGATCTCTTACCTGGGACATGAAGCGTTAGCCGCAGTCTTTTAGCCTTGTAGCCATCACGTGCATGTTTAAGGTCCGTTAACTCGACTCAAACATATCTGTGGAAACGTGGGAAAAGTCAGCCAAAGACAGACTTTTCAACCGACTTTAAGTTTTATCATCAGCATGAGCTTACGTTCCCCGGCTACAGCTGATAAAACGTGCTATTAATAGATGTCTCCTTGAAATTAGAAGTATTCTTCTGTCTTCATGTGTGAGTCCCAACCGGGCTCCTCACACTGCACTTAGCCCAGGGCTAATAATCAATCTTACAACCTTCTCAGCCCGATTCTAAATTAGGGAGCCGTTTCCCGAGGCTAAGAAAGCTTTCACACTGGCACATTCCTCAGTGAGCCAACACTGACTTTAGCTTAGGGCTCGCTGGTTGAGCTCCAGAGCAGGGTTAGCCCCTGAAAGTGGACTAAAAACTGGGGTAAAGGGTGCCAGCGTGACATCAGGCCGAGGTAAACAGACGTGATGTGTCATTCTGAAATGCAAACATTCGTCACATACTCCACTTTTCACGTTTAACCCAGGGCTCGTAGAAACGCAGTGTCACTGTTACAGCCACACCTGCCAACCCTTCACATCATCCCGGGAGATCTGTTTTCGTTGCCCTCTCTCGGTTTTCCTCCTGGGCTCGCAGTTCTCCTGTACTTCTCCTGATCGATGACAATCTTTCACACTTTTTCCCCCCCTGCGTGTTATCCTAGCCTACTTCTGGCGCTGTACAGGGTGTGGTCTGCTGTACCGTCAGGCCTCGTCCTCCTCAGTGAGCAAGAGTCGGACGGAGAAGCGAAGATAAGAATTCACATCTCTTACCTAAAGTTTTAAAGGAAAGATTTATGCAAGGTAAAGCAAAATTCTAATCATTTGATATAAAATGCTGTTGTTTTACACTTTTTTCATTTTTAAATGGCACCAGCGTGCAGGAAACTGCAATCTCAGGATTTTGGGGGGATTTAACCCTCAGAACCCCACTTTGGTTTCAAAATCCTTCCTATTTTCGAGGTCTCAAGGTTAGCAAACATGTGTATAACCCCTGGGCTTAAGTTAACCCTGGGTTAACAATGTGTGTGTGAAGAGGGGCTAAGCTATCTGAGATCAGGAAGTGAAGTGAAGCTTTTCTTTCAGTGCATTTCCAATTGACCACTGGTGACTCTGGAGTCCCACTTCAGAGTCACCAGCCTTTAGTGGATGACAAGGACCGTACGATTGTTAATGGGGGGATTTAAATATTCTGCATTCTCTTTCTCTTTCTTTGAAAGGAGGGCGGTCTGTTTTTGCCCACTCCAGGAGTCTAATCTAGTTCCCTTGTAAGATTAATTATATACAAATTAAAGAAGAGATGAAAAACACAGCCTTCATGTGCACCATGGATGTTTTATACGGGCAGAGAATCAATCCTGACTCTTTGAGTCTCCTCATCACCATCAGACTTGTAGCTAATTTCATTTTGAAAGACACACAGTGCTTGTGGAATTACTGATTGTACTTTCGTCACGGTCCTCTACCATCGCTCCTTTGTTCTGCGTCACAACAGAAAGCTGGACAAAACTAGCAGAAATGGGAACAGCACATGTTGCATGTTCGGTGTACACAGCTGACTGCCTCTCTCCCGCACATTTACCGACAGTGACAAACTTGTGTTTGACGTCGGGATCAGCGGGGAGAAGGGTCCCCCTCCCGCTGTTGGGTCTGCAGCTGCTGCTCCAAAACACACCTGGTTAACATTTCTGGTTACGTGACTCAGATTTATTTATGCCAAACCGGTTTAATCGTGAAGGGCAGCCGGACACGTAATCTCCATCACATCCAATTCATAATCCCTCGTCTGAACATCCGTCTTTAAAGGCCAATTCAGTGACGAACATGTTTCCCCTGCTATTTAGCGTCAGGAGCAACAGTGAAGATTTGGCTTTTTTTGAGATCAGGCACTCCTCTGCTGGAACTGCAGAAGGTGTCTTAACGCACTTCCACCCTTGTAAGGACTCAGGTCTTGTTTCTTTTGGGAGAAAGACGAGATGACTTCATACATATGTCTGCTCGCTTCGAGAACTCGGCAACGCGAGTTTGTCAGAACACTGGTACTCATTCCAAGAAAAGCCCTAAAAGAGTCGGCAGTGATGGATTATCTCAAGCTATCCGCCCGGAACATGTCGACCCTGTTGCCTTTGGCTTCGCTATTACACATTAATATCGCCTCTTAAGATAGCCGTGCCCTACATGATATGAGACGGCTCCAGTCTTTAACCCATTACACAAAAAAGCACATGTGATAACTGGACGAGTAGATGGAGATGTTGAGCGCTTGAGCAGTGTGTTTCGTCCAAGAATAATGTAGGTAGGAAGTTGGAGCGAGCTGTCAATCATCTGTTTGGACATCCTACAGGAAATGCTGTTGTCACATTGAGAGGCGAACACTGTGGGCGGATGTTGTCGAGCTAACGCCGACTTCCTCTTTCCACCCCTGTTAACACAGCGGGAGGAAGCAGCAGAGGACACAAAGTGAGGCTCCGAGAAGGAAGCAGAAAGGTGCGGCATCAACGTTCCATCTTAATCACGAAGGGAAAAAAAGTAATCTCATTTAGCTTCCTTTTTAATCAGAACCATACAATACCTTGTTAGTTGGGTTGAAGAGAAGGCTCTTTTAAAATTGAGTTTGAAAAATCCAGTTAGAAACATTTAAGGTAGCGTGATGGAAAACAGCCTGAGCGATGACGAACAAAGACCGTTATCAGGACAAAGTCTGAGCGACCGGCGATGTATTTTCTTTCTTCTTCTCTGAGTTGTATACCTTCAAAAAAAAAAATGTGAAAGTATATAAATGTATTTTAACTATAATAACGATGTTTTTCTTATGGCTTTGTATGTTATTTTTCATGTTTGATAGACTGCAGTGTTTTTATAACACCATGTTGAATGGGCCACATGTTTGGCTGGACACAGAAATAAAAACTCTATAAATGCCTGTTTTGTGAATGGAGTCTGGTAGTTTCTTTCTTCAGGAGACAAATCCTCCAGCACAGAGAAAGGCAAGTGTTTTACATGTGAGCAGTGTGTTCGTCCAAGAACAGTCTGGAGTAAACAGAAGAAAAATTCGGTTTTGCAAAGAGCAAATATCCGCCGGCTCGGACAAAGACGGGCGCGCCGCAGAAGAAAAATCACGGTACAGCGCACCGTTTGATTGACAGGTGAACTCTGTGAAATGGAGCGCACAAAAGAAGGTGGAAAAAGAGGGAAAGGAAGCTCAGTTCACACATCTGGCAGGTTATTAATGACATGGATGGTTACCTGAAGTGGTCGTGGCCTTCCGTCCCGTGGAAATGCTCCATTACAAGTTCAACTCTTGCATTGAAACTTGCAGCTTCTCAGGTTTATGTACATGAGACAATGTAGAATGAAAAAAATTAAAGTAAAAGTACTCAGTAAGAAGAAAAATGTCCTTTGTGCACTTTAGATTTGTAGTGTCATTTATTATAGGCCTATTTTTAGATGACTGCTGCTTTTACAACTAATGATTATTTTCATTATTGATTCAACCGCTGATTCATTTTGATGAATAATTGATTAATTACGATATGAATTAATTAAAATGATTCAAATTAAAGATATTTTGTCTTAACTGACTAATTAATGTAACAACCAGCTGCTGCTGTGTGATTCGTGAAAACATGTCAGCAGCGTGGTCAAAATGAAGCTACTTCTGAAGAGATAAGAACGTGTGAGGGTAGTTTGATCCTTAAAGGAGCAGTTCACCCAAAAAATGGAAATCATCTATCACTATCTATTCACTCACCTACGTGCTGATGGAAAGTGGGGAGAAGATTTGTAGTCCAGAAAACATTCCTGGAGTTTAGCAGCAGAAACAGTGTTGCAGGATTCTCCTACGCAACGGAAGTAGATGGGGATTGTGTACCAGTGGCGGTTCTGGACCAGTTTTAATAAGCTTTTTTGTTAGAGGGGCACATACAACCCAGGAAAAAAAGACAAATGCCTCATTCAGACAATGATAAATAAAACAGTGTTTACAATTTCAACATTTTTAATTGGGTAGTAAATTGCTGAGACACATTATATCCACCTTTCCCTTCAGTACAAAATCATTGTGAGAAATCTGTCATTCTATTATTGATGCAGACTCTTTGTTCGGGGGGGCCACAGGGGGGTCTGGACTCAGAGTTACGGGGGCACTGGCCCCTGAGGTGTTAACCGCCACCCTGTCTGTCTGAAGTGGGTGCAGGAGCCCAGGAGCGCGTTGAGAGACTAAATAATGCCTTTTAGAAACAATTTGTCTCGGGCTTCCACAGACTTGGATTACGCTGGATTATTTATTTTTTGTTTTTATTTTTTTTTTTTTACTTCCTCACCCAGTTTCCCTCTGGCACTGGGGGTGAGCAGATGAATGAATTTTCATTTCATGGGTGTTCCGTTAATTACGCCTTATTTCTGAACCTGTAACATCCTGATCTGATAATGAACTATCAATGCCAGATAAATAAAAAAAAAATTTTTTTTTTAAAAAAAGTAGATCATACCCCTGTGATAGAAAGAGTGACTTAAAGTCATTTATAATCCAGCCTCAGTAGCCTGAGTGGTCACCACGTGCCTAACACTTTAACCATAAAGAATGTCAATTAAATTCCAGCTCTGTAATCGCTCCTGTGCTTTTTTTTAACTCCCTGCTTCCCCTTTAAAACCTAATTGCAGTGTCTGGGGGGAGAGTGGAGCTCCTTTCTCTCCAGACAACGTGGCCGGGGCGGAATGTAAACAAAGGATCCCGGGCTGGAAGCGGCCGCGGGCACTAAACAAACCCTTCAATCTGATCTGAAGCCTGCCACCTCCACCCCACCCGGCCACAGCAAACATGCGCGCTGATTATTACATCCGCACATAATATGTTCAAGACGAGCAAATGGGAACAATAAGACACTCAATTGGAGGCAGTTGTCAATTGGCTCCACGGAGAGGAGGAGGAGGAGGAGGAGGAGGAGGGGAGTGAGGACCCCCCAGCAGCGCCCGGCGGTGTAACACGACGCTTCAGGAGTTGCCATCATCACATGGCAGATGGAAATTTCCACTCAGGCTCCTTGCTTGTTAAATGGGAAGGGTCTCCAACTCTTGTCTCCACTAGTCCGCCTCCTCCTCCTCCGCCTGCTACAGCTGTCCGCCACTCCGAACCATTAGGTAAGACCCAGTTTTTTTCTTCTTCACGCATCTGATCCCATACTTTGGACATGTGTGCGACTTGATGCTTATTTGTCACCATTAAAGTGGCGGTGTGTAAATTCTCATGATGCGTTTTAATTGCTCGGAGGTTGTTTTTTTTTATTTTCTATTTTATTTTTTAAGGATAATTAGACGAGGTGAACACAAAAAGACTTTTTCTTCTTCTTCTTTTCCCCTTTCCTCATTTATTATGTGATTCTTTGTGTTGTCTCACAAACTCGCGCGCCGGAGAACAGTAGCGGTGCGCGTGGAGCGCTTCCTGCAGGGTGTTGCCTGGAGTCAGTGTGAAGCCGCGCTAAGCGCCAAACACGCGTCTTTATTTATCCGGGGGGGAATCGCTCTTAAAGTCCGCTGCAACGGTGACTTTAGCAACGAAAATCATGTGTTTCCCACTGAAGTTGCACCGGGGTTGATCGCGTGGAACTGAAAGTGCACCTCACATGTTGTGTTTTGCATGCTGTGCTGCCTTTCCGCCTTCACTGAGAGACAGAGAAAACACAAAAACACAAAACAAAGGGGACTATCAGCTTTTTTCTTCAGTTTGCATCCTTTGTGCGCGCCACGGTGCGCAGACACGAGCAGGAGTGTTTATTTTGAAGGGGTAACGTTTATTTTGAAGAGGGGGAATATGGTTTAAGGTATGATATATGGCTCATTGGTTTATGTAACAGCAGGCAGCAGCACGCACGGTGAGCGTGGCCTGCAGGGCCCACTGAGGGCTAATGAATGTGTTATGACTGCAGTCACAGGCTCAGGCCACTGCCAGGGTTCAGGATGGAAATATTGTAAAAGAAGAGAAAAAAAAAGTTGATTTGATCTCCAAAAAACATCTAAGTGAAGCTGAGAGAGTTTTTGTCTTTTTCTTCTGCATTCTGCTGTTTGTTTTCAATTCAGGTTCTACTTTTTCTCTCTGTGAGAGCTTGGTAATCAGTTGGATCATCATCAACTGCATCATTTAGGTCTTGAGAGGGATTGGATGCTTCTCACAGATCTTGCCCCGGTTGTTGTCACTTTCTCCCCCACTTCATGTTCATCCTCGTCTTAGAGACGCCTCAAGTCAATCTGAAGCAGCACACACCCCTGATCCCGGCCCAGTCGTAAGCCGCCTCTCATGACTGAAAACAAAACGCTAGGTTGAGCCAGGAGAAAATCTTGGTTTAGGCATATTTAAGTGGCGAGTGCAGTGTCTGTCATAGCACCACTGACTGCTAAAAATACCCGGTTGCCACACGGTGACTGTGCATGTCCGCTTCAGTTTCAGACCCCCCCTGTTCTCTGTGCACCTTACTTACATAACTGATCAAGTAACGTCTGCAGTTCTGAATGAAGCTCCGCTGATGTCTTTGTCGTATTGATTCTTAAGTAGTTAGTTGTTCTGTGGTGATGTTAAAGGGGCGCCATGTAGTTTTTGGAGAACACGTTCAGTATTTTGATATTTACAACATAATGAAAACACAGAAATGTTTATTTTTTCCATAACTGAATAAACAAGCTGCTCCCCAGAACACTGTTTGAAGCCAGAAAGGTGGCAGGGTCCGCCACATACCAACAAAGTCGAAACAGTATGAAATTGTGTTGTCTTTTAAGGTCAGTTTGTTTATTCAGTCATGAAAACAAAGAGAGCTATTTAGCATCACACTTCCGTAAGTCTGGAAACTTGCGAGAGCCAATTTTTTAAAAAAGAATCCTCAAGATTGAAGCAACAGACGTGAACATATCATGACTTTTAGTCCCTAGTATGGATCGACAACTAAAAACGCTACATCCTACATTTCCCATAATGCAACTCAATAGTGTCTTTCATCAGACAAGCAAATCTATACAAGTTTCAAACTCTACACCCCCATTTCACAATGCACAGTATTTATTAAAAATGTGGACTCTCTGAGCTGAGATAACCATGATGGCATCGCTATGACATCATCAGGGGTATTTCTCTGAGTTAAATAAGTTTCCACAGCCACCGAAGTTATTATGCAACTTTGCTCATTCCTTATTATGAGTAAACTGACCTTCATGCGTAAAGTCAGTGAAAGATCTGAAACATTTTGTCAGTCCTCAGTAACTTTCCAAGGCTGCAGTGGAGGGGGATGCCAGGTCTGAACACCTGTTGGCAGGGCAGAGCTTGGCTGTGGATCCTCGCCCCTCACTGGCTGCTGGGAGCGCTGAATGACATATGTAGGTCAGACCCTTCTGGACAGCTGGGGGGGGTTGAGGCTCTGCTGGCGCTGGCTTATATAACTTAGAGCATGAATGAGCCAGTGAGCCAGATGTAGAGTCGGTTTCAAAGGAGGCGATATCAATAACACAAAGACGCAGTCAGCCAGTGCCACAAGGTGGAGAAGCAGTTGGCGGGTTTCCAAAACACTTTCGACACATTCATTTTAAGACCTGAGATGGTGGTACAATGCAAAGCCGCCTATTTTTACCTGTCGGATTGCATTATTCATCAACGTGGAATGTGAGCTGACAACTCTCCCGATTGTTAAAGCAACCGTGTGCATCTAAGCCTTTTTTTTTTAATGCGACAAGTTGTTCAACCGCGCAGAGGAAATTCCCTTTTTTTCTCGGCCTCCACATGGAGGTCAGAGGTCGGCTGTGGGGGGTTCTGTGTCTCGCTGAAGACCCTAAACTTGAAGGAGTGTTTGCCTACACAGCTGCTCGCTCGCTAGACACACAACTTGTGATCGCTACTGACAAGAGAGTTTAGAATTGCTTACCATCACATTGTTTTAAAAGAATATCATTAATATGAGAAGCTGCATAATCTGAGTAGCCCTCGGATTTCAGTAAAATTAGAACCATTTGCGTTACAGGTCTATTAAATGTTCAGCAGTTTTACTTGGTAACTCCCCTGAGAGTGCCAGAGTTGAGTTTCAGTTTCGAGTCTAACTAACATGAAAAAGCATTCCTTCAGCCTGGTTTAAAGGAAGAGTGTGGAAATTTGGACACTTTTACTTGTTTTTCTTGCCTAGAGTTAAATGAGAAGACACTCTCATAGCTACTACCAGCGCCCAGTTAGCTTAGCGTAGCATAAAGTCTCAAAACAATAGGGAACAGCTTTACTCTTTTAGCTTAAGCACAGTTTAAACAAATGAGATATGATGTGTTAATGAGTCCACTTGAGAGGTCCCGGTAGGCAGCTTTTGTTAGCTTCAAACAGATCCAGGCTAGCTGTTCCCGCTGCTTCAAGTCTTACTGCTGAGCTAAGCTAGCTAGCTACCGAAGATAGCTTTAGCCACCTTATTCCTCACCCACATGATACCTTGCGCGAATTATGGGCTCAAAATATTGGCACAACTTTCGGTGAAATCCTTTTCCTCAGCAAGGAACCTGTATAGGATCCTTGTCACATAACAGGAACCGCCGTTCTCCATGCTAACAGGACGCTAATCCTCTTTCTTAGAGAGGTTGCCACGGTGTATCAATCATTCCTGAAGATCTAGGGTCATAACTTTATTGAGTAAATACTACTAACACTATTTTTATTGCTTAGCCCACTTTGCTAACGCTTCTAAAGCCTTGAAAGTGTGTCAGTTATTATGATACTGTGTAACTTAGACTAATTCGACCAAGCAATCGGATGTTTCACCCATAATCGTTTCCCCAGTAACCTCCCCAACAAACTCAGGGATATTAACCATACAAACATGGCGGTATCTTTGTCTAACTTTGTCTAACAGTAAAAATATGTTAGAGTTGAACATGTCCATCTGTAACTGCCAGCAAACTGAACCAGGATTCAATATAAATCAGCACTTAGGTCTAAAAGTAAAATTGCAATCAACAAAATCTAAATGATATGTAATCCTAGGGAGGGATGATGATGTGGGAGGTTAGGTCGTTAGTTCCTCGCTATCACTCTTTCAATACGCAGGCTTGCCAACACTTACAAGTGCCCAAATGTCCCGCTAATGGGCCTCTGAATAATCTGTGACTACGCCAGTTTAATGGTCACTGATGCAACAGAAAATGAGTTATACTCAGAAGATGATGATTATCAGCAAAGATAATGCAGTGTGTCAGAGCACAGGGCTTTCGAATGACCCATTTTGCTTTACCAGAGTGTTTTAATTCATCCTTAGATAATGTTAAAAGACCCATTCATTTTACTCGCTACAGATCGTAGACTGGGCCAGGGCTCCTGGAAGTTGAAGTTGAGTGGTGACAAATGAGCAGTCGGATTATTGCTTTGAATGACGCTATTTGCACATCACTGCTCAACTTGAAAATGTACAATGTTCCGTACAGAGTGTTTGTCCTGCTCTGTTGAAGTTGGCCAGAGTTCAACGTTGGGACAAACCAGAGAATCAACAAAAATAGCAGATTATTCTGTAAATGTGGCGTCCTGCTGAATGAGCAGTCTGTCCCGCATGCTTGATGGCCAATGACATCTTTGTACAGGTGACTCTACAAGCTTAGATATTTGGACAAAACCACTGGCTGTACCCTCTCAAATTACACTTAGTGGTGTTTTTTCGCAACGCTCATGCGGTGAGAAATAGCACAGACTTTCTTAGTCTTTGCTTCCAGTGCAGTTAAACATAAACTGAATTCATCTAAATCTGTACTCTTGGGATGGACTTAAATTAAAGCCTCAGGACCAGTAGACTTTGAGTGTCCTCCTCCTCCTCCTACTGACGTCAATGTCGAAACCTTGGGCTTGAAAATAATTACATATTGTTACAAAGCAAGATGCCGCTGTCATCGTTGGCCAACGCGAGCATGCGGATCAATACTAACTGATAAGATGGGTCTGCAGGAACTGGTTCACAAACAGGGTTAGGACACACCAGGCTTGTGTACAGAAGGCCAGTATGGCGTTTACTTAAGGGTCAACTGGCCTTTAATGTCACATGACATCACTGGATTCACTTTTGTCATTATCGGTTTTGCCTTTTCACCGCAGTTTGACTGTTCAGAACTTTCTATTTGCCTATTGGATTATCCTGGAACCTCAGCGTTTCAGTGTCAGTTATAACACAACGACACAGTGTCAGCTGTAATTAGAAATCCTGATTCAGATTTACGTTATGTTCTTTGTGACTTTTGTGGCTTTCCAAGAATTTTAAAGAGAGCTTTCATCATAGTTAACCCATACGTTATTCAGTTTTCCTCATAGGTACAGTCAGTGAAAGGGGCGGTAATGTGATCTCATTGCTGCTCATGTGTCATACATCTATACATTTTAGTTGTATAAGATAAGCCAAAAGATTATTGAGCTCTATTAATGTCTTACTTAGTTAAACACTTGTCATCAGTTCAGCTTTTGGGAAATTGGCTGACTTGTTTGAACTCAGGTGTTAAATTCCTGTGTCCACACAACAAGTTATTACAACAGTTGAAGAGTACAATGCTACCAGGTATGTGGGGTTTTCTTGGTCAATCCGGGCTCATTAATAGGCAAACCAATTATAATACATTTACACTTTCAGACTGCTTGCAGCAAACAGGCCAAAATCCAATCGGATGATGCAGAAATTCTTCCCGTTAACTTCCGTTGAGAGCAGATCCATTGTTAAGCGACCTGTGTATCGTGGTAGCAAAAATAAATATGCCATGTTCGCTGTGTGGTTAGGTTTAAGCAACATAATGACTTGGTTAGGTTTAGGAAAACATGACCTTTACCTATTTAACTTGGTCAATTAAGTTAAATCTGTTACACACGTACTTACGGACGTTAATTAAAAACAAGCCAGTGTAGATTTTTGTTTTCACAGCAGACACGAACACTTGTCTCCTGGATGAACATCCTGTGTACTTCAACTTTCTCTCTATTCATACTATGTCAACTGACATCTTTTGGACACATCTGTTTTCCACAGAACTTAATTTTACATGAAAAATGTGACCTTATTGGGCATATGTACTGTATACTGTTGAAAGTCATGTTATTTCTATGTGCCATTTTGGCGGCGTGGCTGTAGGGATGGAAATTTCTGGTCCAGAGTGGAATAGCTCAACATATATTGGATTGCCATGAAAGTCTGTAGAGTGATTTATGATTTATGTTCTGAGTGTAAATCCCACTGACTTCGCGAACTCTCTGACTATTCCAGTAGTTTTGTGCCAATTAGGAAATGCTAGCACGCTAACACGCTAAACTGTGCCTTCGGTATCACAGAGCTGCTTAGCAAGGCTGTCAAAGAGCTGTCGGCCCGTGAGATGCACATGTCTCGTACAGACCTTCATTCAAAATATAGACACATCTGGATAAACAGTTGTAAAGAAAAATGGAGAAAATGTGCAGCCACAGAGCTGCAGAGACTTTTACAGTATATACTTGAGTAGGTTGCAACTGTGAATGTAATATAGCAACATAAAATGGCGTGTCGGGTGTCGGTCTGAAGCGGGCCTGCAGTACCTGTCAGGGGAAAAATGATGGCTCTGGCTGAAACGCTTGCATACGCTCCACGTGTACAGTTGGAGAGTCAGAAATGTGCAGCTGAATGCCAAAACTAGACACCGGAGCTGTCAGGTTGGTACTTTATGATCATGCCGTCTTTTAAAAATATCAGAGGGCTGGAGCAGATTTAGTGAATTCCGCCATGAGGGGATTCTAGGCCAAACATGCTGTAAAATGTAGCGCAAACCAAACTAAAGTGATTTTGAATGGCAATCTGCAAGAAATGTTAAGCAGCTCTAACCTAAGCACTGAAGTGACCACATGATTTCTTGGAACCAGATGTTACTAGTGGACCATGACATGGCCTGATAGTCCACATGTAACATAATGGAGGGGGAAAAAAAAGTTCAGAGAAAGGAGAGAGGGAGTCGTCTCAACTTGTCACAGATAATAAATTTCTCCCGAGTGGAAGCGCAGGCTGGATCATCCGGAGGAACATGTGCAGTCGGCTCACACACAGATGTGTGTGGCTCTCCGCTCTGTATGATGTGGTTGTATTTTGGTAGCCCCACCATTCGCCTCCCAGGGACTGAAATGTTACATATTATGACTTAGAGGAGCAGCCTCCTAAGGCAGCACAGCTGTAAATCTGCCCTACATGACATGCTTGATTAGTAGCTATGATTGGTTGGGTATGGTCTCACCACTTACATGAGCGCCACGGCCTCAACGGGGTCACAGACAGGCAGCGTTTCACATTTTGCAGCTGTCTTCATTGATTGAATCAAGTCGTCAGTCTTCATTCATTCATTTTCTGCTGCCACTCTTCTCCTAGAGTTGCCAACGAGGCAGGAAAGAGTCAAGCTTAGAGAAATAGCGCATTTTGGGAAACTGACCTTGGGTATTTTATCGAGAATTGCGTGAGAAAATTAATCCAGCTCTCATATGTGCATACTAAACATGAATGTTCAGCCAGTAGACTATTAGCTTAGCTTAGCAAACAAACTGGAAGCAGGCGGAAACACCTAGCCTTGCCCCGTCTGGGAAAAACCCAGACTGCCTACTGGCACTATCTTTGTATCCTCGAGTATATTTAGGTTGCCTGGCGACTCCAAGTCACTGATCCCGCCCAATAAATAGTCTGCAACATAACCCCGTGAAAAAAACCCAACTTGATGTTTTAACACTTTGGCTTCTGTATATATAAAGCAAACTCTATATAAAATGTTAGGCTAGCTTCTCCCCCTGTTTCTGGTCATTATGCTAAGCTAAGCTAATCAGCCGCTGGCTTACGTGACGTGAGTGTTATCACTCTTCTCAACTACTGGCAAAGAAAGAAAAATGAGGGTAATTCCCACAATGTTGAAATGTTGCTTTAACTTGACCCCAGAGGAGGGAGTGGGGATTTAGGGTCCGGCCCCATTTCCTGAACATCAAATAGAAAGTGATTTTTTAGCAACTCATCCAGTGGACCCAACATCCACCCAAGATTCCTCTCTGGGAATGTTTTCACTGAGTTTGCCCTGGATTCTTATGCAGCTGGATCCAATTAGGCGAGTAAGTTTCTGATTGACAATGATTGAGTCACTCGTGGTCAGAGGAGCGGGCCGATGATCTCCATTTCCCATTAACAACTACATTTGTATTTCCAAACCTTTTTATTACATTCGCTTTGTGGCTTCCGGTAAAGAAACTGCGGTTGCATTTGCAGCTCCGGTGACGAGTGATCATTTGAGAAACTGAAATGTGAAGCAGGCATGCCTTGATAACTTTCCATTAACTCTGAGAACACTTACTCATGAACACCTGTTGCAAATACAGTTTGTTTGTCCTAAACGGACGTGATAACTGATGATAAAATGTTAGAAGTTAAAATCAAGGACACATGCTCATTTTCAGGTGCATCATTTTATTTTTGGGTTACTATGAGAGTAGGTTTACATGAACATCCATTGACTCATACCGTGTAGTGCAGCAGCACTGTATCCCACCTCTGTCTGAGACGCTCTGTCTCTTTAAGGCCCCCCCCCCCCAAATACCCAGTCTGCTCTTATTGGTCAGCTCACACACGCCTGAGCCACTGCTCACCGTGTCTCTGGTCGGCTCTGTCGTGTTTTCAGTTCCAGTTACTGTGAATACATACATAACCTATGAAAGTGTGTGACATGGTGATGTAATAAGTCATGGAGTTAAAGGCGGGATTACCGTCGAGGCATTTCAGGCACTTCAGGAGCAGTGTTTTTCTGTGAGAGATGAGCCCTGGACTAACTTTTAAAACCTTTTTTCATGAACATGAACCTCTACAACACAATGAAGGAAAGGAAAAAAAGAGGTCCCCTTTAAAACTGTTTCATCAGATGTGCGGTGTTCCAAAAAATAGACTTTATCTGTGGCGGTAAATAAAGCGGTGAACACTTTTCTCCAAACAACAATGACTCAAGCGCCATGTGATGTCTGTCACATCATATAACAGTCGCAAACAAGTGCGAAGAGCTGACGGGTTTTACACGCAGGGGACGGAAATATCTGCTGCCTTTGACCTGAGACATTCTTCCAGAGGTCGCCTTGCTTTCAAAGAGCTCGAAAAGATTTACAGCATCGTTCAGAATTCACACCCGTTATCACCTTTCGATATGTCCTACCCCTTTCAGATGGTCTAAGGATCACTCGTCTTTAGTTTTAACATTTGAGCGGATTTTGGAAGTCATCTGGCCAACGACTCACCACCACTCTGTGTGGTATTTGCAGCCAGTCACATGGGGTTGCGAGGTATTGGCTTTATTTAGAGGCCTTTCAGATTCCAGCTGACGGAGTTGTTGGGACGACCGGTTGCACAACAACACAAAAATACAAGGCTGTTGTGGTTTTGGATGCCAGCGTGTGTTGGGGACTGACGGATCCGCACAATCAGAGGTACAGCATGTACGAGTACAACCCCGCGGCCTCACGCGAGAGATAGAGGAGGTCAACAACCCCGCGACGCATGACGGAAACATCCTCCATGGCCTCATGTTAACTTCACTGCAAACCGGCTACCTTGAAGACCAGCAGCTGGGTGAAATAACAGCGTTGCCTCACCTCCGAAGCCCTATTTGAGCAACCGCTTTACCAAACCGTGTGTCAAAACAGAACCTAAAATGAAGAGACACTGCACCACACGGACACACTCTGTGGAAAATCGAGCTCAGCATCAAGGGAACCAAGATGTCCTGGCAAGCGAGGCGGACACTGCGAGTGAGATTGACCAAAATATTTATTACAGGGAGGTTTGGTTCGTGCACACTGGCACGGAACAGAAAACAAGGGACAGGATGATCAACACTTACTGGAAGGAGTCAGAAGAAAACCGAAAGAGGGGGAAACAGTTGGATGCTCTGAGAGAATTCATCCAGGGCTTCTTTTACACTATAAAGATATGAATGACTTAGGGCAGTGCAGTTTTACTGTGAAGTTGTGGTATTCGCAAGAGACAGAATAAAAAATAAACCACTGGTCAAATTGGATGAAGCAGAGTTTGAGATATCCTCATTTTCCCCCAAATCCTACGATTCCCATAATGCTCTTTAGCCCTCCTCTGCTTGTTGAATGTTGTTTCAAACTCTACGTCCCCACTCTGTATCACAGACTCTCTGCCGATGACATCATCGGGGTCAGGCGTCGCTAATCTTCCTATACGGCGAGAGGAGACGTTGCGCAACGGTGTACGCAGTCTAAACAGCGCCTCTCGTGACGAACCGATCTCCATGTGTAAAACTGGTGGAATGTCCCTTTAAGTCTTGAATAGAAACAGCAGTTCCCACACCGACTCGGTCTTTGAAATGTATAGAAATCATCATCAATATTCCTGCCTGCTACTGTTTGGCCAAAGCTTTGTAACAGCTCTGTTACAATAAACCAAACCAATATTCTGAATTGATTTTGAATTTATTTTAAATTAAATTCATCGCCAACTATTTTGGTAATCAGTAAAAAAATAAGTCAAAATTCCAGCTTCTTAAATGTGATCGTTATCTGGTGTCTGTCCTCCTCTTTCACAGTCAACCGAGCGTCTGATCTTTGGGTTGTGGACCTAACGAGACATTTAAGGACGTCGTGCAGGCCTTTGGGAAAACACTGATGGACGTTTTCATACACCAAACACAAACTAATAACTAAGAACTAAGAAAGTAATCAGCAGATTAATCGACAGTGACAATAATTGTTAGTCGCGGCTTGTAGATGAATGCCTGCTCGGTTCATTACTTCCACTTTGCTGACCGTGAAAAAGGCTTTCATGCAAAATAATCGCTCCTTTTCCTGGTGGGACCAAAGACAAGTTTTCCTGCTCCAGCTGGACAGTGAAGTGATTCTATTCTATTCCGTTCTGTTCTGTTGTGGCCAAAGTTGAATGATTGCTGCACTGTCAGCTGAGAAAAGACCTCACCTCATTGAAAAAACCCTCACTGAAACCTCTTTAAAACCAGCTAGATAAAATCAGTCGGCTCGCTTTTCAAAAAACCTTTCAGCGGCTGATTTTAAAGAAAACCGACAAAGTTGCAGTTTTTTCCCTCACAGGCCACGTGCCTGTTCCTCCCGATTTGGACAAAGCTACAAAGTGGACGGAGATAAAGCCTCATCCCTGACATGAACACGACCTTGGGCACGGCGACATCTCCAACGCTGTCCTCTGATTGGCCGTCCGGTGGCACAGCCTACCCCGAAAAACCCCTGACAGTTCGCCTCGCGGCCCGTGGGCTCCTGCATGTGCGCGGCCGAACGTGCAAACGACCGTGCGCGTCTTTGTTGGTACAAAAGAAGGCGTGCGGTGTGTGTGTGTGTGTGTGTGTGTGTGTGTGTGTGTGTGTGTGTGTGTGTGTGTGTGTGTGTGTCGGTTCACAAGTCCACCTGTGAGACCTCCTGTCAGTTTGGTCTGCATAATTTTGCAATTGTATGAAACTGGATGGTCATGTGGCGCGTCATGTGATCACATCTTGAAGGGGCTTCTGGGTAATAAACAGCAGTGACGCTCTCTGGTGTCTGTTAGTGTTCGGTCTGATCGCGGCGAACGTTCACACGTCGTTACTGTTTAAATTCTTCTTTTTGATCACTTATACTCACCCTAATCTATCTATCTATCTATCTATCTATCTATCTATCTATCTATCTATCTATCTATCTATCTATCTACACTCTTTCATAATCATTATATATTTTTTCTAATGAAAGATATACTTTGCTTTTTTGTGACTATCCCAAATTATTTGGCCTCCCTGCTCACTTTTGTCAAGGCAGACGTGTGTGTGTTCGCGCGTGTGTGTGTGTGTTTCTGAGTACCAGGGGACTGAACGAGGGTGTGCTCAAAGGAGGGAGGGGTCTGACCGAACCCCCGCCCGCCCTCATTGGTCGACGGAGGCCCTCCCTCCTCCCTTTTAAAAGGCTGCTTTCTCACCTGAGTTACAAAAGAAGCCGCAGCTCCTCGCCCATTCACCGGTCCTATCGTCCGTCTCAGAACACACACTCAGTCTCAGAGAAAAATAAAAGGAACAATCCTGGAGCCTCTCTAAGGAAGTCCTTCAGTGAGTATGCCTGCTTTGCATAAATAATGTAAACAATGCATGGAAATAAGGCAGTCCAGACACTAAGAGGAGTGGAGTCGAGCAAAGAAGTGAAAAATTATCCTCAGAACTTTTTTCTTTCTTTCTTTTTTTTTAAGCAAAAGCCTTTTTTATTGACTTCTCTCTTGTCGCTGCTGCAGGGTGAGTTTGAGGAACACACAGTCGCTCCTCTGTTGACTTTTTCCTGTTTCACTGCGAGTCAAGCAGAGCGGAGTTTCTGCAGTGCGCCTCGCTGGAGGGAATTTTGCTGGATGGTGGTGGCTGATGCAAGAGCTTGTTTGGGTGGAGGATGTATGAGGCAGTGCTTTCAGAGGGGAGGCATGGACGGATATTCCTGAGTTACAGATTAAGTTGGAAGGGTGTAAAAACAGAAAGATTGAGAGCAAAACTGAGCCTTTTTTTCTCTTTCTGTTGCAGCTTTTCTGTTTCAGTGCACTAGATTTCCTTTTTCACAATGATTGTTTGATCCAACCACATGGAAGCTGTAGTGATGTTCTGTGGATCCAGATGCATCTAAGCCTCTTGATCTCTCATTTAAGAACTTTTTGTGATCTTTTGGCTCTTGCACTTGTTGAACTTCTTGCCTCAGAATGAAGTTTAGTCTTGTTTGCTTGCTTTTCTCTCATGGTTTTAGCTGCAGACAGCAGGAAGTGTGATTACTGATAAGTCTGATTTGCTTGCCTCTTCCTGTTTTCTAATTTCACAAGCCACCGTGCCTTTATTTGCCTGCCTTGCTTCTGCATAAAACCCGCAGCACGGTTTACCAGCTCGTACGCATTTCTTCCCTGCGGATGATTTCTCAGATTAAACCGAGGCTCCGGTTGAATGAAGTTGTGTAATCATTAAAAAGCTGCCGAGGCTTGAAGCAGTGTGTGTATTCAAATGACCAGCTGTAAACACATGTGTGGAGGCATCCCAGGACACAGTGTTCAGGGATGCACTCGCCTGCACACAGTGTTAACTTTTTTTTATTTTTTTTTAATCTCTCGTCTCTCTAATCTCATTTGTCACCTTTGTTTCTAGCTGTTTCGTTGGCATTTTGTGTTTTCTTGCATTTTTTTTTAATCCAGAATGCAAATGGAGCCCAAAAGTCTTCTCCTCAGATCGAGTGGCCGTTTGCAAATGTGTTTTCTTCTGTTCGGGAGGATTAAATGCAAGCGGGGAAACTAGTTCCACCCTTAAGTGGTCACTCAAGACGAATCTACGCACATTATGCTAATCGTAGGTGCGAACCGCAGCCGGTTTCAGCCCGTCTGATACCGAGCCGGCTGGGTGGCACGCTGCCAAAACGTGCGCCTCTAGAATGTTGTGGTTGCAACAACGGCGGCATTAAACCCGGCATCGCGTGAAGTTAACCAAGTCGGACAGGTTAATCCCCTTGGCAATGAAAAATGAACTCCACTCTCCATCGTTCCCTCGCCACACAGCGGAGAGCGACACAGGGAGATTAGGTGTACTGGCGTGTGTGATGCGGTTGTTAACGGTAATGTAGCCGCTTAATCTCTGTTGGCTCAGAGGCATATGGTTTTAAAGAAGCCTACTTCCGAAGAGCGAGAGGGAAAAAAAAGACGACGGCCTATCAGTGACTCAAAACATCATTTCAAAGAAAGTTTTCCAGGCCGGGGTCAAGGTGGAAAGTTTTAACACCTCTGACATTGTTTCAGCTGACAACCTCGTGGCTGCGTACTGGCATGATGACTGTAAACAGTCTTTACACATTGTGATGCAAAGATCCGGTTTCTGATGTAAGGACAGTTGCGTAACAAACATCCCGCAGACATTGGTGAGTTTTGTTCTTCTTCATGTTCACACAGGGAGGAGACTGTTAGATGCTCCAGTTGAATAAATAACTTTCAGAGATAACGTGAATAAAACAGCTGCAAACTCTCACACGCTGTTTATATGTCGGCCAGACAGTCGCCTTCGTCAAGACCGGCAAGATTAAAGCTGCAATGGGGAAGTTTAATGTTTGTTGATTCTGGCGGCCCCTCTGGACAAAAGTGAAACTAAGTAAACATTGTTTTAATGCCGTATCGCCAGACTACGGAGCAGCTTCTTATCTCAGGCTATTGCTCTTTAATTCATCCTCAGCACTCTGTAAAGAAGTTATTTTAAATGTATGACTAACTCCACCTGAATTGGTCAGAATCTGACTCAGTAACAGACATTAAGATGAATGATCACAATTCGGAAATAGCCAATCTTCTTGTTGATGGTTGTATTTGCTTATGTAGGTCATAAATAGGCATTGGATTTAAATTGAGATGGTATCGTAACTAGTTAAAAGGTCCTTCACTTGTCGCACCATGGACTGGAGTGAGAGCCTTAGCATCCTTAGTTCCCCTTCGTCTTAATTTTTATTGAAGCCAAATGTGTTCTGATTCACAAATAATCAAGATCCTAGTCCTAAAATTGCCAAAGGCACTACTTTCCAACCCCGTTTCCCTACCTTAAAATGAATTACTGCTGTTTTAAAAACCCGTCCCATCTTGCCTCAGCTGCTATCATATCGTGTTAGCATCTTATCATGCTAATATGCCTAAGCATCATCTGAAAACAGGAAAAGAATCACAGTATACTTGGAAGTCTGATCCCATGACTACTGTAAAGGAATCGTTGGACATTCTTGTTAGAGTTGGGGGGAGACGATCAATCCAATGCCACTCCCATTTTTGTACTTTAATGAGATGCTGCAGCCTCTTAGCATAGCTTAGCATTGCATAAAGAATGTACCCTAGTTACCATACCTCTGGACTGGGCTAGGGAGGCTGTTTTTAGTCTTAATGCAAAACTAAGTCAACTGTTGCTGGCTCCAGCTTCATGTCGAATGGACAGATATGAGATTTGTATCGGTCTTTCAGTCTCCACTGGCAACAAAGCGATTAAGCAGATATCCCAAAATGTGGAACTGTTCCTCAGACTTTGTACCAAAACATAAAAGAAAGTGCTCTGGCCACATTTCTCGTGATTGAAACCCCACTAATTGCTGCTGTAAATTCTTTAAAACAAAAGAGTGCTTTTCTCGCGTTTCCCTTGTTGTGTGTGATTCCGCTGTTTCTGTGGTTGTGTAATTGTCGCCATGGTTTGTGTTTTCGCTGTGTTGTTTGTCAGTGACTAGCACTTTTTTTCCCCTTTCCCCCTCATGAAAGAGCTCTTTGTGTGAGTGACATCCAGCACTAAATAATTTGGCTGTTAGTAGCATTTATAATCATACAGGTCCTTGATCTCGTCCTTTTTTATAATTTAATGATGAATCCCACGGATGGAAAATGTGGGCCTGCCCTGAAGTGCTGTTGGCTTCTTTTTCTTTATTGGTGCTGGGCGATGTTGAGTAAACCAGCTCGTACATGAACAAGGAGGCCTGTTGATGGCGGTGGTCAGGCGGCCTCATGAACCCGCTGCATCCTTGACCTGGTTTCAAGGTTTGTTGACTTAAACTCCAGCCGGCGATCTGTGGACGTCACCGTTGGCTTGTAATATGTTCCTTAAGTTTGGAGAGGGATTGTGTTTCATTGTATATTGAATCTTGCTCGCAGAATATATTTTTTCAAACCACAAGTCAAGCCGGAGCAAAGTGGAAAAAGTAGTTCAGCAAACAGGAGTTCATTCTTGCTACTGTTGGTGAAGCTGTGTGAGGCACCGAGGTTGCATCATCTCACAGCTTTCCCCTTCAAGGTAACATAACAAACCATCCCTCAGTTCCAGGAAGTAGGGCGGACTGATTTGCTGGGTAGAGGGGCCCAGGCCCACTCTGAAGTGTTCTCCATCAAGGCCAAAGGGCTCCGTTGAGGCCGATAAGGCCAGACAATGAATGCGTCTGCAGGCCTGACAATTGACATTCCTGTGGTGAACTCGAGTGTTAGTGAATCTTTACGACTTGGCGAAGCAACAACCGTCGTTGATCTCAACAGACACCTTCAGAGACGTCACTGAAACTCTCCTCTAATGTTTCCTCTTTTTTTCACATCTTCTCTTATAGGTAAAAGAGTCTAGCCACGGTCGAGGAAGAAGTACATCTCCTCCTTGAGAACTCTTAGCCCCGAGGTCCTGAAAAACCAAACTTTCTCCGCCTTTCGTTCCGCTGTGCACCACCATGCCGGGAGTCATGGATCGTATGGAGCTGAGGAAAGTCTCCACAGAGGGTGACGACGACAGCACCACCAGCCTGGAAGACCGCTTCACAGAGCCCATTGACTCTGAGAAGGCGACCATCGACAGGTGAGCAACCACAAGGTCAAGATGCCAGCAGACGTGTGACGTCGCGTTTTTTTGTTGGCGACTTTAACTAGCTCGGCGAATTTCTGTCAATTCATGCCATCCCAACATTTTGGCTGCAACACTCAGTCTTAAACATCGTGTAAACTAGCGGCACTGTTTCGATGAATGACATAAGAGAAATCCAGTTAATCCAGCTCAGTTTCTGCAGTCAAAGCCTGTCTAGGGGACAAATCTTATTACAGACCTGGGTTTTAGTTTAACCGGGTTACGGTGTTGCATGTACACACATTCTCCAAATTCCTGCATCAAACTTAACTTATCCAAGTAACACGATGAATTAGATTCATTAGATTCACTGTGTGAATGCAACACAGTCCTTGTTAGGGCGTAAACGGTAAATCGGCCTGGAGACAGATGAAAGCTTAGCAGGTCCTCTTGCATTAACATGTTTTAGTTGGTCGTGATAGGTTAAGTGTTGATCAGGACAAAGTTATAATTAGGTCACCTGTCCAGTTGGAGACTTATAATAAGTTATCAGGGCAGTGTGACTTAAGGGTGGCTGCCCAGAATGATGTTGATTGACAACGTTATGGTGACCGGTAAATTTAGCACACCCAGCGACGACTGACCATGCTGTTAGTATCATGTAACCTGACATCTTCTTTTACTTTTGACTGCCATTATCTTTACTTTACAAGGTGATATAAAGCAAACTGTTGACCGTGTGTGCGTGTGCTGATTTGGATTTTCTTTCTTTTGTACTTGCAGTCAATTTCTGGATGACAACGATGACGCCGAAAGCCAGAAGTTCTTGTCAAATGGGATGATGAAGAAGAAGAAATATGAGGAATACCACGAAGAATACGTAAGAAATTTTACGAGTCACACCGTTGTAAATATAGATCTCCCTCTATTGTATCTTTAAGGTATTCAGAAGTCCCAACTGTGTAGAAGTCATCACATTTGTCATATTGATCATATTTTGCACCAAAAGCAAACTGTTGTAGAGCAGCTGGAGAGGCTGATTTCTACAAACCAGATTATAAAAAACTGTTGTGACACTGTGTGAAACAGAACGGATGGCGTAACACAGTTCACTTGCAGATTAGTGCAGTCTGTTTTTAATTTATGATTATCCCATAGCTCCAACTTTTTTTGGAATCGGGGGTTGTATCTAATCAGCAGCAGGAAATGGACCACAATGTTTGGTTTTGCTGAGGGGATATGACACCTAAGGGTGTTAATGGGTTTGTTTAACATCCAGACCTGCTGCATGAGGGTTATGAGACAATGGTATTATAGTATGTTAATAAATCAGAAGTATTTGCTGTACCACTGTAGCGAACGCACCCCATATTGTTTTGTACTTTCCCAGTCGAGGGGGAACCAGTCATGTTCTGGGAAATGTTGGCAGTAACAAGTTGAATCGGAAATTAAGGGAGAGAAGTCCAGTCAATAAAACCCTGTAACTACTGGGAACGCTGTAAGCAATTAGCATCTAACAGTGTCGGGGAAGGTGAGGGTGTGTGCGTCCTGGAATCACAGCTTGTGGATGGCCAAGTATTTATGAATGCAATTAAACCCGTTGGCGGTTTGCTGCACAATGCCAAATTCTGCTCTCTCTGTTCTCGTTGCAATGCAGGGTGCGCATTTAAAGCAATCACATTACCGTCAAAGAAATGTGTCGTCGACTATTTGAGACTTATTATATTTCATAAGGCAGATTTTAAACATTTTTCAGTATTAGTCATCTGTTTTCCTCATACAGATCTCTCCCTTATTCATTGTTTTCTCTCTGAGCAGCATCCTGGCCATACCTCCTTTGGAATGTCAGTCTTCAATCTGAGCAACGCCATCATGGGCAGCGGCATTCTGGGCCTGTCGTACGCTATGGCGAACACTGGCATTGTGCTCTTCACGTAAGTTCCCCTGCAGCAGAACAAAAAAACCGACAGCATGCCTGTGTGGGTGTGTTTTCGAAGAAATGACTTGACGGGGCAGACAGGCAGTTACTCCAGACGTTCCACAATTCCACAGAGTAGATGTGCATGTCATTTTAGATTTCTTTAAAATGTTCCATTTTCTGTATATGGATTGTTTTATTCTCAAGATTTGTGACATGTTTTGTTCATTACATTTTAAAACCGTCGGCACTGTGACCTCTCCTAAAATCCAGTTGTAGCTGACTAAGACTAGTTTCAGTGACATCGTCACCCTCACTCTCCGAGCAGTTTTGGATATAAATATATAGTGTACAGTATGTATAGTGTATATAGTATATATATGTCTTAGTACAAGGTGTTCTATAAACATTACCTGCCAACATATAAGTAGGTTGGGTTAATGCTACTGGGTGGAACCTGTGAGAAAGAATGTTGTGATGTGCAAACATGGAAAGCATGTGATCCGTCAGTTTCATTTTCCATTAGCAAGACAAGACGGCCTATTTGTGGTGATTTATTGGCACCATGACACCACAATTTCAGTTCAAAGATTCTCCAGCCATGCTGGCAGCTCAGTGAGGCTGTGCTAAGGCACAGTGGTGCGTCAAGCTAAATGCTAACATCAGCATGCTAACACGCTGACGATGACTCTGCTAATATGCAGATGTTAGCAGGCACAATTTACCATGTTCACAATCTTAGTTTAGAGTATTAGCATGCTAACATTTAATAATTACTGCCCTAAACAAAAAGGACAGCTAAGGCTGTTGATGTTAATATTTTTAGTTTTGCTGGAATTTGGTCATAAACTAATGGTCATAAGTGCTGTTTACAGTGAGATGTTAACCCGATGATGCGCTACATGAAAAGTAATGGTTTTGAGCAAAGGTTATCGCAATTCATCCTGAGGGGGACACAATTGTGTGGACCCATTTGAATCAATGCTAAATGCTAATGTCAGCATGCTAAAACATTGACAACGACTATGCTAATATGCTGATATTTAGCAGGTAAAAGTTAGCATGTTCACAGTCTTGGATGAGAGTATTAGCATGCTAACATTAGATCGTTTTGGGTCGTAAACCAAAGTACTGGATGCAAGTTGTTGACCCGGTGGGCAGACAAAATTTAATCCGCAGTTCTTGAAACATTTCACCAAAAAAACACAAATGACAACCAGTGGTAGCGATGAGGAGAGTTCAGGGGCTCACCATAGTCCACGTGTTGACTGGTCAGTCGGAAAAAAATGAGCTCCTGCAAAAATTTTGACCACGATCACATTACCACCTGAAATACAGAGCAGCTCTACCACATGGAAATGTTTGAACTCCTGTACCCTGTGTCCTCAGTTCTCTCGCCAAGATCCGTTCGTCCCGTGCATACGCATTATCAGCATTCACGGGTGACTCACATCAACATCCGACACCCCGCCGTCACCCTACACCCCTCAATCCCACCCATGCGGGCTCCCCTCCATGCCCCTGCTGTGTGGCCACCTCATGACCCAACGATGTCAGAGTGTTAAGAAATATGAACTGGAAAATTATTGCAGAAAGAGAATAATAAGAAATTTCTGTCAGTGAAGGTATCACATAGATTTCTCAAAAGCATCACAGCACAAAACAATCAGACCAGGCTGGGTTGAAACATTGCAGGAAGCCGTAAAAGTCTCAGCCCTTCCAGTGTCGCCCTGGTGACGCACTGCGCTATTCGAAGAATGCAACGGATGGCTGCATTGACGAAACACTGACGTGACGCCTCGCTGGTCATGTTAGCACCATATAAAAGTCATGTGGAAAGCGCACCGCCTCTCCTGAGACGAGCCCTCCGAGCACACAATCGACACATCTGAGCAGCTGCGGTGTGTCACAGCCGCTCTGATGATCGAAACAGAAATAGCACCCACCTGCCACATCCGTGCCAAGGTAGCCACATCAAAGTCAAATGCTTTGGAAAGTGCGACTGTTCGCACAGAGCTCGTTGTTATCGCCGGTAATAACTGCGACATGTTTTAATTTTGCGCGGCGGCTGACCTCTGTTTACCCTCTCTCTCTCTCCGCAGGATCCTCCTCGTCGCCGTGGCCATCCTCTCCTTGTACTCTGTTCATCTGCTCCTCATGACGGCTAAAGAAGGAGGTTGGTATTGAAGTTAACTTCAGGTTCACCAAACACAAATGAGCTCTGATTGACCACTGAAGAATTGACACTTAAACGCAAGATGAATCGAAGGGTTCACGAGCTGATCACGCAGAAATACACCTGCGATGTTTATCTTTCAGACTTAACTCCCTGCCTTGCTTCTTTTCTGCAAAATAATATTCACGTTATACAGTTTGACCTCTTCAGGACTCTAAAAGTTAGTAAGGCAAACGGTAGCGGCAGTCATGGGTGTATGAAAAGAATGCAGTTAGCAGGAACTCTGGTAATATGCTGTCGCCATTCGTTGGGGGTGTGAATTCAAGTTGGCCAACTCTTACATACTGCACCTATAAAGGGGTTGAGGGTTGTGTAATCAAAGGCACACCATGCAGGATTTGTCAGTTGCTTTTTTCGCCATTCCAAGGTGCAGTGAGAGATCCTGGAGAGAGATAGCTGATTGTTAAATGTCATTAACAGGTTGTCAGGGACTGACGCTTTGGGTCGATGACTCACTGATCCTAACTGGTAGCTCGCCAAACCAAAGTGTTGGTGTTTGACAACCAGGGAACAAGACTCAACAAATAACGCTCTTTTCCCTGGATGCGCTGATGGCCAGAAACACCCTGAACACAGCACAAATAATAACAAGTACAGTACAGGCAGGGCGGGGTCTCTGCAGATAAAGACGGCGCCATTGAGAGAGATTACATCGGCATCAGTTTGTACATTGGAAAATTCTACATCGTGTACCTTAAAGGACCGCACTTCATTAATTTGTCGACATCTGCCGAGGCGAACTGTTTAATTTCATGTTCTCTGACCCCATTAGTTGAAAGGCAGGAAAACATCAAGAGAAGTAGCTGCAAAAAATTGATTTTCCGCGTTACGTATGCACGGCCATAGACTCAGAGAAGCTGTTTGTGCAAAGGATGAAGTTTACTTTGGGGAATTTCAAGGAAAAAACTGCAGAAAATGTCACTGTGTTGCATTACACGGAATGATGCATCCCAGCTACTGTCGTCATTGTTGCCTCATGACGCCTGGTTTGTTTTCCATGACTAATTCTCCGTCAACGTGTTGTGGCAGGATCCCTCATCTACGAGAAGCTGGGAGAGAGAGCGTTCGGCTGGCCGGGGAAGATGGCAGCTTTCGGATCGATAATAATGCAGAATATCGGAGGTGGGCAGTCATTTAAAGCTGGATTAGAAAATTATGATGGTTTTATTGCACTTTGTCACAATTGCTAAAACTACGTGTGCACGTGTGGTAGCTAAGTTTAGAATCTCAGCGGATCTAAAGCGTGTCCTCCCTGTCCTGCAGCCATGTCCAGCTACCTCTTCATCGTGAAGTACGAGCTGCCCGAAGTGATCCGATCCTTCTTGGCTTTGGAAGAGAGCTCCGGGTGAGTGTGCGCACTTTCGAAGACGAATGTGTTTCAGTGCGTACCGTGTAGAAAACTGACCTCATCTTAACCTCTCCGCAGTGAGTGGTACCTGAACGGGAACTACCTGGTGGTGTTCGTGTCCATCGGAATCATCCTGCCTCTGTCTCTCCTCAAAAACCTGGGTAAGGACTGTCATTCAAATACTTCTGATATCGCTACTGACTTTTGAAAGGTGTGACCCGTGTCACTTCCTGCCGTCTGGAGCCAGTTTTGTTTCGGCGTTTCGCTTCCATGCCCTCGCAGCTGTCGGACCAGAAGTAATGGAACACCCGTCGAGCCCTGAGTCAGCTCCGGCAATTAGGAGTTACTGTAAAGATACACTGCTATTAAGCCTGTAGTCAGCTCTGCCGCTCAGGCGTAATTTATGAATGCGAGAGTCAGAGCCCCCTCGACTGGCTGGGCTCCAAAAAAGGCCGCCCGCTGCGCCTCGTTGTGTAATTTAGACAATTAGACGTACAGAGGCAGACAGGATCCATACTGTACCTCTAAGTTTCATTAAATAAATGACAACTTCAGCTGTGATTTGTGGTGTTCACAGGCATTACATGTTTTATTCATAGGCATTAGATATGGTTGCTGTCCCACACGGACCTGAAGGGCTTTATTCACGCTGCAGCTCCCATATCAGATTTTTGTTCGTCTATTTTGGGATATAGGTCACAACAGTGTGACACGCGTCTGAGATCAGACACCAGAATGAACTGACGGCAATGTGTAAAAAGACAGAACAGGGTGCAAAAGTGCAGAGTAAGAATAGCATATAGCATAACATTAAATCAGTGTCTGATGCTGTTGTCACGGCTGAAGTTTTTTTTTTAATCGCTGATGTTTTTTTCCATCTTTAGGCTACCTGGGCTACACCAGCGGTTTCTCCCTTTCCTGCATGGTCTTCTTCCTGGGTGTGGTAAGTTCAGCTTCCTTAAAACTAAAGCAAAATGTGGGATTCAGTTATCTGAACAGTTATCCTCAAGGCGCGCCAGTCATTTGTCCACATTTGCTGATTAAATTTATTAAAGGTGCTATAATTATTTTGGGATTATAAGTATGGATCAATTGACAATGTGTATTTTGAAGTTAAATGGGTCACTCATGTCTTAAATCTGAGAGATATATCGCCAACCTAGAGGTTTCCATCAGCTCTTTAAAGCTTGTTTGGTTCCTTAAGCTGGTTTCGGTTTTATGGCCTGAAACTTTACCATCACAGCAGTCAGATTTGTTTTATGAATGTGAATGTCAACTTCATGCTACCTGCCCAGCACCAGATGGCAGACTAGCAGCATTAGCAGGAAGTAGAGGTGCATTTAGCAGCTAAAAAGCCAGATGTTTTCCTCAGACGTTAGCGGACAGAGCTGGTGGCCAGGGACGTGACTCCAAATGAATGCTAACGTTTGTGTCCGCTTAATGTGAAGATAAGGAACTTTTGAGCCAACACGTTCATCACATCAACTTAAAAAAAGGGAACATGTGCTGCCACCATGTGTCCAGAAAAACAACAAAGCAGTGAGGCTTAGCTAATCATGCTGTTAACTTGCTAATTAGCTTACCAATTAGCACGACATTTGGCCCTCTCCTCGCTTGGCCTCAGAGTTGAGGACATGGCAATTAAAGGGTGCTTCACATTGTCTGAGTGCCCCGTTTAGAAACCTTTAGCTGTAGTTTACTTGTACAGAACATTACATTATGAGGGAAATGTAGGATTAGCACGCGATTAGCAAAATAAACCCCTAAATAAACCTGAAGAACGGTCACAATGCCAGCTCTCGTGGAAAGCCCGAATTGAAACAGTGAATTTTCTTTATCTTTACCATGACGCCATCATGTCTTTTCCAGGTGATCTACAAGAAGACCCAGCTGCCCTGCCCCCTTCCTTTCTTTTACCACCACTCGTCCAACCTCAGCATGAACGCCTCCGACATGTCGGGGTTGTACCCGCCACCAAACCTGACGGCGCAAATGGATTTCTCCCGCGCCGACGTTTCCCCGGCGGTCCTCGGCAGCCACGACGCCCACCAATCCACCGGCGTCCACGTCGCTCCCCACCCCGACGACGAGGAGATGTGCACGCCCAAATACTTTGTCTTCAACTCGCAGGTACGATGGGGCTGGTGAGCTCCAGGATAGCTTGTAATGCTAGTAAGGGAACCTTACAAAATATTAATTGATGCAAACAGACTCAATTGCAAAATACGATAGTAGACTGTTTCACACGGATTTGCATCGTACAACCTCCAAATTCCACAGAAACTGAATGCCAAGTATTTGCTTAGACATGTTTGGTAAAGGTGGGTTTTTTAGGGTGTGTTTTGGCATTCCTTTGTGTGTGTGTGTGTGTGTGCTTAGGGATTTGTGCCTGTGCCATTGTGTTCATAAATCAAGCTAAGAATTTGACACTACATCCACACTGCGACAAAGGGGTTAGTTTGCGCTAACTTCGACCCACTCGCCAAGGTTGTAATTGACTGAGCGTCGAAAGACGGAAGCAGTAATTTTCGCCTGCTTCGACTAGGTTACCGTCTACTCTCCTATTTTGGACTTGTCAGTTGCAGCTTGAGCAATTATGGCTCAAGGGAAAGTTTCCAAGTGAGTAAGAATATTGGGGAGTGACGCTGGCAGTGAAAGTTTGCAGAATTCCTCAAGTTGTGACTGATCAAACGCTCAACGTAAGCTTCTGTCTGTGACTGAGCAGGTCGGTCGGTCAGAACGCCCGCCAGCAGTTCCACCTAAAAACGACAGTGCTGGATTCCGATCAAAAACCACAAACCTGTCAACTCCAATGTCCTGACACGTTTAGGGCGTCTGTCAAGCTGAAGTCACAAGGCCATTAAATGCTGAGAAAGTATCTGACTGCCGTTAGATAATGGCAGCACGGTTGACTTGTACTACACAGAGCCAAATTCTTATGTCTTTAATTTTTCTGACCTTTCTTTCCCAGACGGCGTACACTGTGCCCATCCTGGCCTTCGCCTTCGTCTGCCACCCCGAGGTCCTGCCTATCTACAGCGAGCTGAAAGAGTAAGTTCCTTCCACTCCCTTCCTCTTACATCAAGCAGTGAAGCACCATCACCACCTCCCTAAAACAAACTTTAAAAGTATATCTTTGCAAGTTTGTGCTGCCATCCCGAAAAATTGCTTAAAGGGGCGTAGGTAGGTTTGGAAAAAACACATGATGTTACAAACTCAGAAATATCCAGTGTAGCACGAGTGTAGGACAATGCAGTTTGTCTCTTGTGGCATTAGGAAGTGCTGTTGAACAATGAATACAATACAGTTTCTTTTCTGACGACGTGCAAAAGTAATTTCTTTTGTTTTCCAATGTGCTGGAAATGACAATGGTCGGTGACGTGGTTTCCCTGTTAATGATAAAAGTGCTCTTAAGACGTGACAAAGGGGGGGAAAGAATTCGGAAATGTGTCGCTCAGGTATGCAGTGAAAATGTGGCAATGGGATATCTGCGTCAGAAGAATTACACTTCAAAAACTCAAAATCTTACAAGGTATTTTTGTCTAAATTTGATGTAGATTCTCAACAGGAAACCAATACCAAATCAGAAATACCAAGTAGATTACTGAATGATAGCTGTATGAGACTACAAAGTCTACTTTCTCGATGATTTTAAGTAAAGTCACTTTGTCAGGTTTTCCAGTTCAATACAAGACACAGTTGCTTAGGATTTGTATATGTATTCCAATCAAGCAACACCTTGTATTCATTGTTTTATTTCTTATAATTTTGAGCTTCCATTCTTTCCAATCAAATACGTTGGTCCTTGGAAAAAAAGGCTAATTCTGAACATCGAGATGTATCTCAACCTGTCTACATTGTTCCAGGACTTGCACTGCAGGTATTGAATGTGCGGTGGAACCCTCTCTTATAAGTTAAATGTGTGTGTCGTTCCTACAGTCGCAGCAGGAAAAAGATGCAGAACGTGTCCAACCTGTCCATCTTGACTATGCTCATCATGTACATGCTGTCGGCGCTGTTTGGCTACCTCACCTTTTACGGTAAGAGCGACGACCGCGCAAAGGCAGCGACGGTCACAGCTAATCGTAGACCTTAGATAGCCAAGAATTTTGGTGTCGGCCCCTTATCTAGACTATTTCGATGACTTTAGCTGTGAGGGAACAGTGACAGAGCTTTGAACTGACAGGAAAACACTTGCCAACACGGATCGTCGGGCAATCTAAGAAGGATCTGGAAGATAAAACTGACTCTAGTATTCCACTCTTCCTGTCTCTGCTGTGCTCCTGATACATTTTTCTTACAAATCTTTACCATTATTTTCCTTTGTGTCTCCTCCAACACAGACAACGTGGAGGCAGAGTTGCTCCACACCTTCACCAAGGTTTATAAGTTCGACACCATGTTGCTGATGGTCCGCTTGGCTGTCCTCACCGCCGTCACTCTGACTGTCCCCATCGTGCTGTTCCCCGTAAGTACATGAAAACAAAGTCCATGCATTGTCTCTCAAAAAGTGTTTTGTTGTTCTTCTCTGACGACAAGCAGATGGGGTTAATGTCGAGGCTTGTTCCACCGCCGTCCTCTTCATGAGTCATCTCTTCCAGCGCCTTTAAATTAAACCTCATTTAAGCGCCGCCATAATTCGATTCACGTCAGAGCGCACAAACATGTCCTTCAGGCAAACATGCACCGCCCCGGCAGCCAGCTCCTTGTAAACCCCGCTCGCCCGGCGCAACATTACTGCCACTTTGTGTCATTCTGCTTACAGACCGTGTTTTGTGTTTGCTGCCGAGTCTGCCTTTTTTTTTTTTTTTTTGTCGTTTTCTGGACGCAGCTGTTTTTTTTTCCTGGCAGTTTAGTTAAAAAAGAACACGCTGTTCGCTTTGGCACTCCGCTCGTGCCGTCATCGCTAAATCCCAGCGCGCGCAGGCCGGGGTCGTAAACGGCCACGCCTTTTAATTACGCCAACAAACACACACACAGACACACTTTAGATATCGACGGTGAACGCCCCTCTTGCATGTGCTAGGTCCGTTTCTCCCTTTTTCTCTCAAAGTGGGGTCAGAGGTCAGCCTGCGTGCGATGTCGCCCCGGTCACATTCGTTCACACACACACGCACACGCACACACACTCCTCTGCCTTCTCACCCCGTCCATATATGTTCATGGGCTAATTTTAGCTTGGCCCTTGTCTGACACTGGGAGAACAGGAATGGCCGCCAGCCAGAGGAGCTTACATGCCCCGTTTTAGCTTTCACACACACACACACACACACATGCTCACACACAAACTTTTATGTCATGTAAAGACCAGCAGCTGCTAATTTGCGAGTAATTTCCGAGGTTGCTGCGGGTACAGGCGGCGGCCACAAGGGGGCAGCAGAATCGTGGATATTGAGTCGCGGGGAAAGTGCTGACAGAGAATGATGCAGCAATGACTGCATGCCAAGGAAATACGCAGCTTGACACAGCACACACACACATTTACATTTACGCATAGTCACGGAATTTAAACGTACACACTTATCTGCACTGTCTCATACGTACACACACTTCCAGGCGTCAAACGTGACATCACATTCTGTCATATTTTAGTAATTTTGCTGATGCTCGCATTCTCACACTGGATGTTCTCCCCCATATTGTTCTGATTAACACACACCCACACACACACATACACACACACACACACAAACACACACCCCCTCCCTCTCGGCATCCACTGCTGTTTTTTTTTTTTCTTCTGCTGAGGGGAATGTGAGAGAGGATCCCCCTCTCTCTGCAGTGGAAGTTTACAGCCTCAGAGCGGACAGTGGAAAAACCCTCACCCTGACCGCTGGCATCGGGGGGAGACGGGGAGGCGGAGCCAGCGAGACGGGGGGTTGGGGGGGTGATGGGCTGGCAGAGGAGGGAGACAGAAACACAAACCTTTTATCAGGTCGTGTTGTGCACAATCTTCGAAAAAGACTTGCACCGCCTGTTCGAGTCGGAAATGTTGCAACGTTACTCCGCTTCGCCAGTCTGTATAAAAGGTATAGACAAGCCTTTAAACAGAGCTGAATCGACTGTGTAAAGAGAGTGAGATAGTAGGTGGGACAGACATCGTGGCATCAGTGGGGCGTCGTTATGCCAGCACTGTTCGGTCCGGTGTAATAAAGCATCTGAAGCCAGTGTAACGGCGAGTCTCGGTCGCAGCAGCCTTGCGTGATCCCTGCGTACAGCGGGGTTAACGATCGAAAACGCTCAGAAGTCTGCATCTGCGTCAGAGACTGTGAGAAGCTATCTTATGACCGGGTGATGGTGGCCATGAGAAAACACCTGAATCCCATCTGGGAATACTCGGAGATTGGGATTTAGCTAAAATGTGAACGAGAGTCAGATATCACTGATTTATGTCCCTGTAAACATGACTTTTATCAGATGATACTTTCTCAGTAAATCAAATAGACAAAGTCAAAGGGGTTTTTTTCACCCCTTCCCTTTTCGAATTTTTAAGAAATGCCTTTACATCTCACAATGATGAGAGACAAATTCCTACATCTGTCCCTTTATCTGGATCTGGAAAACTCTATTCTGTGCCAAGACCCATCTTCCGCCCAAGTTTCGTGGATATCTGCCCGGTAGTTTTTATGTAATCCTGCAGGTGAAAACACCTACTTGGCGGAGGTGATAACTCTAACACACACACACGAGCAAAGCAGAGTGAAACGTTTGTGTGTTAGATAACTGCTGGTCTCGTCATCTCTTAGGCCGTCGTCCTCCTCACTGTGTACGAGCTGCTGCTCGGGACGCGCCGCCTTGTGTACTGTATCGATAGAAGAGCACATGATTCATCCGTTTGTGACCCGTTTGTTACTTCTTTGGACAGCCGCGCTCTCATTCCGGTGTAGAGCCTCAGGCTGGATTTAGGAACACGCGCGTGGTCAACGCGGTTGACCGCAAAACATGCAGTTATGCTGTTTTGGCATGTTTGGGTTTTCTTCTGGCGCACGCTTTGTTGTTCTCGTGCGAGGACGCTTGGCATCCGGCAGTTTTACATGACACCGTCTCAATGTTAATTCGTGATTGACGCGGAGAAGCGTAGGGTGCAGAAGTAAGGCACGTAGAGAAAGCGAGAGCGAGGAGAGCTGAGACAACGGAGGGGATAAATACTTGATGGGGACAGAGGAGCACAGGGCTGAAACGGGATGCGGCGTAGCGAAATGTGGCCCGGTGAAAAGAGCAAGGCAGTCACACGGCCAGGGTTGGGGGTTCGGATTCCACCAGTCTCGTGCTGGAGGAAATGTTAAGCCAATTCCTTTTGTGATAGAAAAACTGGTTTTAGCCTGCACGTACCTGCACGGATGCCTAACAGAAGCTGTGAGTCACTGCCGGCTTTACACGCCCGTGAGTCAACGCTAAGTTAGTTAACGTCTAATTAACTGATCGCTGTTCGCGCGGTGAATTAAACGGTGTGCTCCAACGCGGACGCATGTAAGGCATCAAATTAAAAGAGCCACTTAGTCGCGCCGCTCTGCCAAGTTTCCGTTTGACATTTGAGGATCTCGCCTTGAATCCGCCTGACCTTAATTTTGCAGGGGGGGAAAACGGGCCCGACCTTCAGCGAGAGATTAACAATAGCTTTGTCTGCGACTGTCCTCGGCTCCGGCGGGGAGGCGCTACGCGAGAGAGGAGGGGAATGTGTGCGTGGGTGTGTGGGGTTCGGAGAGACATGTGTTTAGGCATGCAAGTGTGTGTGTGTGTGTGTGTGTCTGAGTGTGTGCAGTCGCGTGAAGACGTGATAGATGTTAGCAGAGGCCAGATCACAAAGGGCTTTGCCGGGATCCAGGATATAATGAAAGGGCTTTATGTGGAGTCAAACATGCCCCAGTTCTCAGGCTCCAGCTGGAGGTCGAGACCATGGGAGAGCTCCGCAAACGAGCTGATTGACGGCGCCAGCGTCACCTTTACGTCGCAACGTTATGCAGCCTTAATTCACACCTTTATTTATGTGGAACTGGCTTGAGCGCTCGTCTCTGAAGTCTCATTTGTGAAGAGATGGTTTGACCTTACTTAAAAGGTTTTGAGTCCAGCTCTGTTGCACATGTGAAATCATCTAAATGACCAAAGTGAAGAATATCTGTAGGTTAGCGAATTAACCCTTTTAAACATTTTCCGTCCGGTCGTTTCTCTTGAATTAGAAAAAAGTAGTTGACTATCTTTGTATTTTTTTTTTAAGCCTACACAGAACAATAACACAGTAACTGTATCACCGTGTCAAGCAATGGTATTTCTCTAGTTAGCTCTTAGCTTGTAACAATTAGCTTGCATGCTATTAGCAGGAGGCTATTATTCAACCCACTGTATACAGTTTTTGTGAGGTATATTTGTTAGCCTAACCGATAGTCGTTAGCTCAAACTTGTGACTGATACTTGGACACTTGTCCAAGAAGAAAGTGAGAAAAGTGACTAAACGCGAATGAAGGTGACTGAAGTGACGAATGTTTAAAGGCTAGCTAATTGTCTGATCATTCGTCTTAAATTAAAAGAGAGAAGTAGTTGGACTGTCTTTGGTTTTCTCAGCCCACACAGAACAATAACAGAGTAATCACATCACCATTTCAAACAATGATATTTAGCTAGTTAGCTATTAGCATGTAACAATTAGCTGGCATGCTATCAGCAGTAGGCTATGTGTTTTTGTGATATGTATTTGTTAGCTTAAATGTCCGTAGTTATCCTAAACCTTTGAATGACATTTGGACAATAAAACATTTTTTTCTTGTCACTTCCTATTAAGGGTTAATAAAACTTTTACTCACATTTTACAGGTCTGCTATACTAGAACAAAATGGCAGCTAGCTTATAGCCAGTGGTAGAAACAGCTTTGGGTTGCCAGGTTGTGTAAAATCATGTTTATGCTCGTCTCATTTATATGGATGGGTCTAATTTTTAATATGATCAATCCTGAAGTTATAAGTGTTAATAAAGTCATTAATTAGGGGTTGTGAGTCACTTCCCAACGGGTCTGCAGAAATAATTTGTCGGTGAGCCATTAATGAGATGTGTTTATAACAATCCATTAAGTCTCCACTCATAAATGTTAATCAGCACTTTGCTAAATCATTTCGGTCCAGATGCACCGCAGCTCTTTTCCTCAAGGTCTGAGGTAGATTTTTCACATCCTGGCAACCCAGAAGACATTTTTATAGTAATCCTTTGAAACAGTAACACACTCTGTGTGGTTTAAACTCTGCCACAGCGGGGTTCCTGGGCAGGAGAGTTGCGTCTACGTTCATGGCATCGGGTTTTTCTTCCGTCTCTCTCTCGAGTTTGTTTTCAGTTTCAGTGAAGCACATTTCATGAACCGCATGGTGTTTTGCTCCACAGCTTTGCGGTCGGATAGACTCTCTGTATCACGGCTTTCCTGTTGATATTTTGACTTGAAAGGGGACTTTTACCCTGACGCGCGAAGTTTCGGTTCATGTTCGGCGCCTGTGCAAACGCGTGGCTGTGAAAAGAAAAACAGTGGACTTGTTTCAGCAGGGCAACATTCGTGTTTAACAGCTCTCGTACACGGTGTCTGCCGCGGCCTCTTTCCAGCGAACATTCATACTGTTGGTGCACAATTCCTGACTTTAACTGAGAAAACACAAGCCTTGTTTTCATCTTGGTTCATCTGCTTCCAGCACGGGAAACATTTTGCTGAAGTAGCTCACGTAGCTGTGTTCCTGGTTTGTTGCTAACCGGCTGAACCCAGATGCGACCGGGCCAATCCGGCTGCCTGCAACTAGTCCGTCGACATACCCTGTGTGTGTGCGTGTGTGTGTGTGCATGCCTCTGACAGGTAAAGACCAGGGAGTATATAGTGTGCAAATATCACACGGTGAACTCCAAAGGCTTTGGCCCAGGTAACAGGCGGGTGCTGAATACTCTGGAGCCCTGGAGAGAAATGCCGCGTCCGGGCTCTAGTTTTCCAAGCCGGCCTAATTATGCAACAGGGCGAGACGGAGGCGGGGGGGGGCACGGTTGTAGAACTCGACCGAGAGATGCGGTTAAACTTCTGTCATTATCTGGAATAAGAAATGAGTTCTGTCTTCGGCGGTGACACCTTTTTGGCAGCGAGCGGCGAAGCGCAGGCGTCATCCCGCCGCCTACCGGCCGTCGTGACGGAGGTCACTTGGTTCAGTCTGACAGCGCAGAAAATCCAGTTAATGTGATTTTTCTTTTTTTTCCACCGTGCCATGCTAACTGGACATAAATCTTGCGCTTAAGTCAAACTTAAAAGGATCCGAGGAAGGCCTGTGGTGCCGTGCCAGCAGCGGCTCTTAAAAAAAAAAAAGAAAAAGGCCGCGCTTGTTTCATCCCTTTTCAGAAGTGACTTTCTCAGAAACCGCTCTTCCGTCTTTTATTTTCTGTCAGCCACAGCTGTAATTAAATGTGTTGCCACGGCGACCGGTGGCCCTCATTTGCTTTAATATCGGACTAGTAAGTAAGGGAAGGAAGGAAGACAAGCTGGCAGGGAGGGAAGAGAAAAAAAAAAAGTCAACTGCGAGCGATAGCTTTGTGTTAAAGCACACCTCCCCCCCTGCAGGCGAGCCCGCCCTGCTCTCACTACTGGCTGATGCAATCCCATGGTTCCATTGCGCTGCGGGAGATAATCCCTCTGCCTTTTTGAATGGGCGCCGCCGAAGCTGAAGCGCCGCCCCCCCTCCTCCCTCCCCGTGCAACCTTTCCCCGTGTGGCCCGCGAGCCGACGGTGCCTTGGGTTTCACCTGATCCGCGCGACCTTTCACCCACTGGAGGCTTGAACAGGCTGCCTGTGGCTCAGCAGCACCGGGCGTCTTAGCTGGGATTCTTTTCTGTTTCTCCCTCTCGCTCTCACACACACACACACACACACACACAGTAGCCCTTGTAGGACTTGACACACTTCAGTCGGTGGCCAAGTGTTGGAATCGGCCTCAGGGAACGGCCAGCAGACGTGCAGACTGTGGTTATTAATGATTTGGCACTTTTACGGAGACGGGTTGTACACGGAGGCGAAACACCAGCGGCACGTGCTTCGTTACGATCCAGTGTGTAGTCGGATCGATGCAACGTTGTTACGTTCAAACTGAACTGGTCTCTGTCAGCTGATGGTGAACTTATACAACTTTGTTACAACATGATTTGCACTGAATAAAAACGTGAACCCTTGCGTTCTCCCCCCCTCCCCACAGATCCGCTCCTCCATCACCACGCTGCTGTTCAGCGGCCGAGAGTTCAGCTGGACTCGCCACATGCTGATCGCCGCCGCCATCCTGGCCTTCAACAACATGCTGGTCATCTTCGTACCCACCATCAGAGACATCTTCGGCTTCATCGGTGAGTTCGGCTTCAGTTTGTATCGAAAATGAATCGCGAAAAGTGTCATGTAAGGGTTGGACGAGGAACGTAAAGAGCCCACCGCACGGAAAAATGATTAACGCCTGAAGTTCAGGGGTCGTTTTATTAAGTAAAGACGTATGAAGTACAGCAGCTTAACGTGTCGGGTCGAGTCAGCTGTGCGGTCGCGTGAGCGGTCGGTGACCGCCGGATCCAAACGCTCACGTTTACCCTCCCGACACACACGGATGTAAAAAGCACACACATGTAGACGTCTCGGCTTGACACAAACCACATCTCAAAGGTTAAAACAGTCAAATTTCTAAGAAAGTCAAAAAGGGAAATGGGTAATGGCGTCCTACTTCCTCCCACCAGCGAGTGAAACAGGGGCCCAGTTGATCGGGTCAGAGTTGGAAATTCGTCTGAAAAACATTTTCCGAGTGATTTGGTTTTTGTCCTACTTTCATCAAATTTCCCAAACCCAGGAAATGACTCTCATCCAGGCCAATATTCAGGAGATCTCCAGAGGACTTTATAGACTGTTGGGAGTCGCCGAGAGAGAGAGGGAGATGTTGGCAGAGACATGTGTGATTCAGCCTGTGGGAGGAGAGGAGGTCATTGGTGAAAATGAGATTTAAACTCACTTTTTTTGGCAAAAGGAAGAAATGAATTTTGGGCCTGAAAGGTCTCTGCGATCACAACAGTGAAAAAAACGCAGCGTTGTAAAGGATGATTCGGTGAACTCTGATATTTCCCAGATTCATTCACTATCACATGCTACATCTGTGCACCGTGAGTGATTACATGTCTATTCATAGGCGCTGAAGGCAGGCTTTAATATCTGAGACACGTTCATTGCTGACTGTGAAATGCAGCGCAGTGTGTGTAAGCCATGCAACACTGTGTTGGTATTTTAACTGCTGGATGTGATGTCACACGGCTGAGCGAAGTTTCGGTTTGAGTTTTCAAGTGTCAACTTTGACGGGCTATTTCCATCATCAGTTAATCTGAGGGATATTTTTGTGATATTCAATGATTTGGTCAGAATATGAAATGTCAGAAACTGGGGAAAAAGGCTCATCACACTGTCCCTGGAGCCCAAATTGTTTTCCTGTCCAACCAACAGTCCAAAAACACCCAAAAGTCGTCATTTACTATCGTAAATGAGACAGGAAAGCAGTTTCCTCACATTTAAGAAGCTGGAAGCAGCGAATGTTTGACATTTTAGCTTGAAAAGTTAGAGATTAACTTCCTTTTGAGCAGCTAATCAGATAATGATCATTGCAGCTCTACTACTTCACACACTCTGCAAATATGGTGCAGCTTAATATCATTGTAGGATTGTGACGTTTTATACGTCTTTGGATCATACTTTCACATACTTTAGCAGTTTTTCTTCCACCACAGTGAGTGATCCTGAAACACTTGATGAACACGTGCCAAAGCGTCCAAGTGTGAAAGAACTGACTCGTTGTTCTTGCTGGTTTTGATTACAGGTTCGTCTGCAGCCACCATGCTCATCTTCATCCTACCGGCTGCCTTTTACATCCGCCTGGTAAAATCTGTGCCGTTCCGCTCCCCGCAGAAGATCGGGGTGAGTGTTCTTTTCTCACTGTATAGTTTTCCTCGCTCTATCCCCCCCGGTGAGAGGGAGGGGAGGGGAATAACACTGTCCAAAACGTGACTCGTGAGAACTCGCAGCCACCGCTGTGTGTCATCGCACGTTCGGCTTCATTTAATCCCTCCTCTGTCCCTCTCTCTCTCCAGGCGTCCGTCTTCCTAGTCGTGGGAGTCGTCTTCATGATTGGCAGCTTGTCACTCATCGTCCTCGACTGGGTCCACAACCCCTCAGGCTCCAGCGATGGTCACTAAGCCCCCCCCACCTCTCTCGCCCCGTGTTCGCATTTGAAGAGTGCAGCAAAAAAAAAACCTCCACATCCATCGCGCCGCCTCTGTTCTGGTTGTCATCGTCTGGTCCAACAACGGGGAGCAACGCTCATCAGCGGTCCCCTTTTCCCTTCATCAGATTTTAAACATTGCTCGTAAAAACCTCAACGTATAGACATAAGGTGCTGCACCGGGTTAAGATGTCTTCATTCTTTCCTCCCAGAGAGAATCACTGGAGGGAGAGTTTCCTTTTTTGTCTTATTTTTGTCGCTGTAAAGTTACGGATGTGACACGAAACGAACGACACAGTCAGAACCTGGAAAGAGGGGGAAGCAGACTCTCGTTTGACGCGCCACCAAGACAGCCTGAAATGATCACCTTCGCCATCATTGTCATCGTCATCGTTCTTCCCAGCCACAAAGAGACAGAACAAACAGCAGGAGCAGATCTGTGGACTGGGATCTGCAGGGCTGGAAAGACGATACGAGTCCCTCGTAGTCCTCTGCACTCGAAGAAGACATTCGGAGGTTGAGTGTGTCGTCCTCCGTGAACCAAGGACACACACACACAACACACACACACACATAGACAGAAGAAACCCCTGTACCTGTGCATTCAAGCAACTGTTACCGGAAACTTCTCCAAATTAATCAGGCAGTCGCTTCATCTTAAAACAACGTCAATCATGTAGAACTTCCATTCATACGTTTGTTTTATTTCGCTGCTCTGCTACATATTAACAATCAGAAGCGTTGCCAAAGTCTACATGCACATACGGATTTAGTCGATCTGGTTCACGCTGGGGCTTCCTCGTCGGCTGTTGGTATCCTGGCCTGCGTACACGAAGCAAAGGGGATGCTTTCAGTATTACTGTCGCAGAGGGATCCGAACACACCGGGCATCAATGTACATAATTTAGTGTGTCTACTGAAAAAAAAAATGCATGATGTACATAATCTTACTTGGGCTCATACGGCTCTCCAAGTTGTATGAAGTCAAAGGTCATTTCCAACACTCGGTATCTACACCTGCTGGAATAATTTATTAGGCATTACAGGGCTGGACTGAAAGGTATACAAAACCATGGGTTGTTATTTTTTCCTTCTAAATAATTGGCAAAAATGTGTACAAAAACTATTTGAAAAGTACAATTGGTAATTTAAAAAGTGGATTAAATTCGGCAAGGTGCCAAGACCGTACTGGAATGTTACACTCGTGCCATAAAACCCCCCTTCTCTCAAAAATGTGATTTAAATGTAAAGTAAGAATGTGATCACGTGCTATTCAGCTTAAAAAAAAATTGTTTGATATTTTTCGGAATATGCTCTCTTCCCGGGAGTTCGATGAAGAGATCGATACATCATGTTCTGATGCGACATAATAAGCTAACGTTACAGCCAGCAGGCCAAAAGACAGGAAGCCGAGGAAAAAGAGCTAGCTAACTCACTGAAAACCACAACTGTTTGTTCATTGTTGTCAGTGTTTTCTTTTAGTTCTCCAGTTCAACTAATGTAATATAATATTTTAATTACAAGGCTTTAGAGGAGCTAGTTGATCAGTTTTTCCCTCGCTTTCAGTCTTAACAATAGGCTTAGCTAACCGCGCTAGCTTCATATTAAGCTAGGATGTGACCTTTTTTTTTTCCTAAAACAATCTGATGAATTGTGGTTATTATTTAATCTACTAAAAACCTGAAAAAAGTCTGTGTTAAAAATGGACAAGTCAAATTAAGGTAGATTTTGTAGCTAACTAGGCCCCCTAATCTGTTTTGTTGACAAGATCGGGATCGAAATTGTCCGGTCTTCACTCGATCAATTATCAGATATAAGAACTTCAATAGTTTTATTTTTAAAATTGTGCCTTTGGTATATTCACATTACAACTGGCTTCTAATACCGGTGCCTTTGGTAAAAAAATCGACATCACCAGCCTAACCTCATCTCGCCTCTTCTCCGATGCCGTTACGTGTCACGAACATATCCAGCCAAAGTTGACAACATTAATAGATCCGTTGTGGATCTATGTACGTGAAACAAAAAGATATTTCAAATGAAATAGTGTATAATGTTCATGTTTTTGGATTACAAACATGGTCTTTTTGGCCAATTGTATATGCTCTGTAAATAATCTTTATTTTATGGTACACTGACACTCATTGTCTGTGACTGGGTTGTTAGGGGGTTCTTGCCTTACAAGTCCTCTGCAATCCAGTGTTCGTTTTAGTATATATATAAATATATAACATGTATTAGATCTTTTTTTTTTCTTGCTGTATGACAGTAGGTTTGTTTCCTTTATTTGAAGCTTGTATATTTGTAGAAATTTTGGTCTCTATATACCCATTATCATGGTTTAATGTCAACTTGTCATATCAGGATGTTTTCATCAACGGCCTACTTCAAAACACGTTTTTTTCCCAAAAGTCTCAGAAACGAGGCAACGCGTTTCTGTAGTGTATTGGCTCATGCTGACCAACACTGGGTCGTAATCAAAGCCACAAGTAAGCAGTATTGATGTTGAATGTGTTTTCAAAAACAGTGCTGTAACGCTTGACAGAGATCAAGACGAGATCATCCGAAGTATTTCATGAGCACACTACAGGAAGGATCTTGATCATTTGTTAAAAGAGCTCTAATGCTATTTATCGCGTGGCATAACCCTGATGCTAACGCGTAGCTGGACATCAGTGCTAACGTGTAGCTGCACACCTATGCTATCGTGTAACGTGTAGCTGTACAACTATGCTAACTTGTAGCTGTACACCTATACCAAGCTGTAGTTACCTATGCTAAGGGGTTACTGTATACCTATGCTAACGTGTAGCTGTACAACTATGCTAACTTGTAGCTGTACACCTATACTAAGCTGTAGTTACCTATGCTAAGGGGTTACTGTATACCTATGCTAACGTGTAGCTGTACACCTATGCCATCGTATAGTTGTACACCTAGGCTAACGAGTAGCTCTACACCTATGCTAACGTGCTGCTGTCTAAAAAATGCACAAGAACCTTTCCATGCTTGCCAGTTTTGAAGCTCTACCAGGACAATCGTACACAGTTGTAGTTCCCACCTCACCGTGGCTTATAATTTATATCACTGCTGTCATAGAAAAAACTTTTTTTAAACCCAGTTTCGTCAAGGTTTTAATTCCATGACATTACTTGAACTGAAGCTTTCCACGGCCTGATGAAAGTCAGCAAGCTTCGTGAGCGAAGGGTCCTTCAGTACTCGTTATGAATGTTCAATAATGGATTGTTCTCAAGTCGACAATCTGGCCAACGGTCTCTAAATTTTTTTTTTTTAAGGAATGTTTGGCTGTAACTTCATGAGCCTCCTGCCATCAGTGGCTTATTCTGCTCAACACCAACACCTCTACCCAATTTAGTATCTCAGGTATTCAGTCTGGATGAATTCTTCTTCTCACTTCTAGATAACATCTCTTCACCTTTTGCATGATTGAGCCGAGCTGTACAATGCTGTTGTGTATCGTGCTGGCCTAGATGAGAAGTCGTCCTGTGGATTTGTAAAAAAAACAGTTCCCAGCTCATTTTGACAGTGTTTTAGAAAGGAGTTGCGCAGAAACCACCTGCCTTATTTTTGTATGACCCTCAGCCGTGGAGAAGCACTTGCTCAATGTTTCTGCTGACCGCAGTGTCTCTGCTTCCTGTGGATCGGGCTGAACATTCAGATTTGTAATTTTACCCAAACAAAGGGGATGTTTTTTGTATCAGTGATGCTGTTTCATTATGATGAACAATAAAAATGTGAAATGAAAAAGGTTTTTTCGACTGTCTTAAATTCTTTTTTAGTTTCTTTTTATTTACAAGAAACCGACTCTTGATTATGGATGGATATAAGTAACATTTTCAAGTCCAAGCAATCTAACCAAGAGTAGAAGCATGATTATATAATCCACATTTTGACTGAGTTGCCATATTCAAACACGAAAAGGAATCCCTCTCTGTCATACCAAGGCTTACATAACGTCTGTCCAGTCTGGCGCCCCAGGATGCATCAGCCAAAGCCATGTTTCTGGCATAATGATCAAACGATATCAGGCCTGTAGAAATAAATGTTTCTGTCTAGCTCGCATCTACTGCTGACATGTAACACCAGCTTGTAATGTTCCCAGACGATCAAAACAAGAGGTGGGAGGGTGGGGCGAGTTAGGTAACCTTTCCATTTGTTTCCAAGTACATTACCTGGGCTCCAAAGTCAAACTGGTCAAAACATATGGAGGACCTAGAGGGCCATGAAAATGGTGTCAGTGGGGGAAAAAAAGAAAAAAAAGTTTTCAGCAAGTATATCCTCAGGGATGGGAGAAATCTGGTCCTCAGATTCTAAATAATAAAATAATAATGATCCATTTTAATCCGGGTCCCTCTATTGTTAGAAGATGTTGCTATTACATTTCAAAACACATATGATTTTTTTTTTTAAGTCATGTTCATAGTTGAAGGAAACCAACTATGATTTTTGCTACCAAAAAGTCATCCCAATCATTAGCCCCTCTTTCTCAGAATTTAGCTTTGAATTGACACTTTGCATTTTCCCCCCAAGAATGTAAGCACTACACTACATTCACAATGGCTAACTACATGACTGTGGTTACTAGTTTTGTTCAGAATAAGATTTAAAGTTCAAAATACAGCCTGACTCATGTCAGTCGGCCAATGATAATAATGTTTATTGTTGAACTGTAAAATATCCTGCGACTGTTGCATACCTCTTTGTCAAAAGACTTTGATAACCCCATTTGAGCTATCATTGCAAAAACTGTGTTTTTTACTCCCTAGACCAGTCGCAAAAAATTGCGTATCAATCCGGCTCTTGTCCAAAAGATACAATGTGATGCGCTTCACAATGCATTACACATTTTTTTTATTTCTGTTCGTAGATGAAAAAAAAAACATCTGCCATCTCTGACGTCAGTGTGCAAGGTCATGGTCATCAAGGTCACCAACATTAATGTCGATGTTTTCAGAGGACTTTCATGCCGCCCACTGAGAAATTGTTGACATGGCATCTGGGTCAGTTATTCTGGACACCAGTAGGATCTGTATCCAATCACACTGATTGGATAAAGATTAATCTGTGCCCCCAAACTGTTGATGCTTGTTAATGTTTAATAGAATGAAACTGTACGGTGTGTTCGTACGATATTTTTTCGCCGAGTCACCACAGCACTTGCACTATTTTATCTGATGACTGTTAAATCTCCTTTGACACAATTTGCATTAGGCGTGGCTCGTGTTTCAGCGTTTCATCAAAACGGAAATCATCCAAAGTGCGTTGCGCAACCGAGGTTAGACAGGCATGTGGCTGCAGGTGTGTTTGTGTTCCCGATGTGTGTGTGTGTGTGTGTTTGCATTGAGAAGGACAGGCGGAGGGGAGCGGGAACACAGGCGGCATCGCCAGATCAGGATGCAGGTCACATTCGGCCAACACGGTTTTGTTGTAAATCTGGTTACACAACTGTCCTGAGCTTTGACCTCTGGATGATAACCTGCTGTATCCTCCCCTCACCCCGCCGTGCTGTCGGCACTCTCCTCCATGCTCAGGCCTCCATTAACACGTTTACATCCAACCCTCTGCCCTCTTGTTCCTCCTTCTCCGCTGCTTTGACGCATGAACGTTAAATTCAATGCAACTCCATCGCTCTGTGAACATATATTTATTGAAACCGTCTATTATCCAGTTGACCGTTCAGACCGGATCCTCAGTATGCATGACTGTGTGTGCTAAGTCACATTTCATTCCCACGAGTCAACTTCTTTGTTCATATTTGATTTATCCTGTTTGTGGGAGCAGCTGGTGCGTGATTGATAGCAACACAGACACATTAGAACAAACCACAACACATCAGGATGCAGACAATGTTCAGCCCGAGTGTGACTCACGGCGAGTGCAGAAATTTATCATTGCGCTCCAACAATGGACCGCGCCACAGTGCGACAGGGAAAAACAGGCGGTGAAGCCGATCCATTGTTTCTGAACGTCGGAAATACAACGCCGCGAAAGCTACAAGGACGTTTCAGATGCAGTAATTCAATAATTGAGTCGAGTCATCACCTCCACGTGAGAGTAATCCAAACAAACCCGGCCTTGTTCTCTGCGAGTTGAGCCGAGTGTGGGCATGTTGTTCTGTACGACTTCTTTACAACCCACCTTGACTCGTGTGCTCCTCTTCTTCCTGCTGTTTTAAATTTTTCATGATTCCCCGCTCCACTGCTGTTTTCCTCTCTGCCGGACTCTCTCCTCTCTCTCTCCCTCCTCTTTGCCTCCGCAACTGTGCAGCGCCCTCCCCCCCTCCCTCACCTCTGGTTTCTTTTTATGAGGATTAACTGTGCTGTTCCGTACAGTGGGGTGAATTCCAGGAATACGTTCACCGTTAATAACCCACTATCTGTGTGGGAAAAACGCCTCGGAAGCGCAGATCTGCAGAGGTTCTGAGTCAAACTAATTCACTGAAAAAGTCTTTAGGAGAAAGCCGGGATTAGCATTACCAAACGGGTGCAGTTGAGCATACAGTAAAAATCTCACTCGGTAGCAAGTTAGCAATCATGACTCAGGCCCATAATCAAAAGTTCTAACGATAATAATATAAGTGCAACGTGAGGGATCGCTGGCAGTGACTGGACTACTCTTTATAAAAACAAAGACAGGATGGAGACGGGTAACTTCTTGAGCAGTGCTTTTTAATATTCTCCATAAAACGAACTGCTTCCGAACTCGACGACATTTCCTGACTCACACAGGGAGCGTGTCTATGTTCCCCTGGTCCTATGTTCCCCTCTTTGTATGAGACTGGGGAACATAGGACCCTTTTTCAAAAAAAGGGTCCTATGTTCCCCGGTCTGTTACTTTTTCCACCATTACTGAGAAATTCCATGGCAAATAGGCCTATGTAGGCCTACGGGCTAACCCTAACCCTAACCTAGGACCCTTTTTCAGAAAAAGGGTCCTATGCTCCCCGGTATGTATTGCTACAGGGGAACATAGGTCCCTTTTTGGGAAAAACGGGAAACATAGGGATGACCCCCTCACACACACGACCCAGAACCAGCCAATCAGGAGCCAGCAGTGACTTAGACCAAGGGAAAATGCGCGAGAATCAGAGAGGCGGATTCAACAGGTCACCGGCACTGTAAATATTTCAACACGTAAATAATTCATCGATTTGCTGGAGATGTATCTCAGTCCTATAACAAACGGAGAGACTGGAACACTGACATGTAAAACTACAGCACTGACCTTTTTTTTACCTGCTCAAGGACCTAGCTTACCCCTAAATTCCACCAGATCTGTGTTCGGTCCATCTCCGATACTACTCTAGTCGTAGTGTGTGCTTCCACTGGCTCCACTGCGTTGCACATCTACTCCGTTGCAGCTCCGGCAGTCCGGACCCTTCCGTAGGAGATGCACAAGGCTTCTATTCTTGCCGGATGCTGTCACACGTTGCATCAAATCAGCCGAATACAGCACAGAGCAGACAGGAAATCATCTATCACTTTTCTGAGCCACCTTTTATGAAACACCCCTTAAGGAAGTGACCCTCAAATGGCCAACAAAGCATGGGGAAACTGGGACAAGCTTGGTGCTACCATCGTTTACGTGATGAGATGTTTGGGCGACACATGATCAGTGGAGCAGGTTTACGTAAATCCATCCCTGCAAATGTTTCTCCACAATAAGCACAGGCCATGAACTGACAGTTCACTTCTGCTGTCCATTGTTTAAATCCTGCAGTAGATCGCACGCCGCTCACTTCCAAGTTAAACATTTGCCTGTGACTAATGAGATGTAACAGGATCACATGTCATTTACGGTTCGTAAGAATCACCGGAAATCACTATTACACCATATTCTGGCATGCAAACGATGATGGGATGCTGACAGGTGTCCTGTGACAGCCAGGAGATTGTTGCATTTCCCGGCTACACTGCTGTACTGCACAGGTTCCTCATTTAATGCAAATTTTGGGAATTTGTATTCCAAAAGTATATTAATTCACATTTACAAACCATCATGTGTTTACTGTACATACCCAGTGTGGTGATGAGGCATGGTGACAACAAGTTAAACAAATCTGCAACATTTTTCATAAAGAAAGAGGAGAAAGGGCTTTTCTTTGTTTCCTGTAAATGTTGAACCCAGTTCAGGTAAAGTTGGCTGCACACTTTGTGTTCGATCCTTTTCTGGTGAAAACGCTCTGCTGTCGGGGAAGAGTTCGGATCATCTTTCATACGCTGGTGATTATCAGAAGAGGTGGCCACCACGACTGACTGGCAAAGTAAAGAGTCCACGGTAATTCATAGCTCGACTGACAGGTGATATCTGGGAAGCGCAGTGCCGAAGCGTTACAGCCGAGAGCGCCTGGCACCAAAATAAAGACCGAGCACAACAGTGTTCATTGTTCTCTCCGGTCTCCTCCCTCACTTTTATTTTTGTCGCATCAACTCGGCGTTTCTGGCAAATTGTGCCATGTCATGGCAGGATTAAAGACAACTGAAGCACCTGAAGGAAATAACAGCATCTGAACAGGAAGATCCAACAACACGTGGCGGGTGAGAGCAGAGTAAGGGTCATATCTTTTTGTGCTGCCAGAGGTCCTTTCTCGCTTTAATAAAGTACCATCAGGTGCTCGCTCGCTCCGTGGATTTACATTATGAACTCCATACTGACCCTGTCTGAATCTCTCGACCCTGCTTGTACAATAACTCGCATACTTCCTTCTGGCTGTGACTGTCTCCTTCGTGAAAATAACGCGACTAAGCCCTTTTAAATGACAACTGTACATTCCCGCAAAATCCCCTCGCCATTATGGAATTTTTAAAGATATTGGTTTTGCATCAAAGGGGTTTAACGCTGTCTCCGTCCTCCTGCCGACAAAGCATTTTTTAAGTCATCCAGCGATGTCTGGACGAGCTTCATGAGATGAAGCGGAGCATCCACGGGACAGCTTCGCGGGGATGTTTTTACCGCACCATTTCAAAGGACGGTGTTCGTGTAGTGCACCGAAGTTGTTATGACTGTACAATGACATGCGTGCGACCATAAGAGAAACTGTTTCATGAACACATTCACTTCATATTTTGATATTTTTGGACTGCTCCTTTTTTCCAGCAGAATTGACAGAAAGAGCAAATGTGTCATTTAGATTACTGCCCAAACTGTCTAAAACCTAAACCCCTTAGCTTAAAACAATCTTAGAATCGTAGGAATTTACATGTTTACGTACTAATCTGCTGAGGATTGTGTGATTAAACCCAAAGCACTGATGTGCAGACAGTTTTTTTTACTGTTTTAGCTGCCTCAAGTGGAGCTCGACTGAACTACCACACACACTGTAGTCGAACCGCAGCAGTGCATCATCGTGGGTTTTGCAAATAATCTGCAAAGTAATTTAAGACTAGCTGTTGACTACGTGTAGGATGCAGAAAAAGAACAAGAAACCCTCTATTACAAATGAGATATTAAAAAGTAGTACATGGAAAGACTCAATTTGATTTTACTTTTGAAATGAATGGGGAGTGTATTTGTTCAGCACTCATCAGAACCAGCGTTGGTGCCTCACAACAAACTTAAAAACACAACAATAAAATACACAGTAATAAAAGAGACAACAATGGATGATCATAACATTCATACATTCAAATAGAGCCCTGCAAGACTTTAAGTCCAACGTCAAGAGTAAAGTAAGAGTGTCATTAAAAAAGATGGAAAATGGAAAGCCTTTCGATAAAAATAAGTCTTTAAAAGTGATCTCAAATGATACACTGATGCAGCCGGCTGTAGCTCCTCAGGCAGGTCTTTCGACAGCTGAAGAGCCCTCATAGCAAACGCTGTTGTTTTCACATGCGAGGGCGGTGTTGTCCGAGAACAGCATGTGCTCATGTTTTTGGTAGCAGTAACAGTGAACTTAACCTCGACTGCTGAAGCCAGTTCATACGAATGTTTAAAGGGGTTTTGTGAACAGGTCAGTACAGATTCCAACAGAACGAAATGTCACACTTGCAGATGCGTGCAGATTGTGCCCACTGGGTCTGCAAAAAACACGGATGTCAGCCGCATCAGCCAAGAGCCAACAGCTTCCTTCACCGGAGTCAAGCTTGGTATTTTGTGGAGGACCTTTGTCAGCGACAAGTCGAGTGAAATTAATGTGAAGTAGTTTATTTTTCGGAACTGTCAACTTGAGATTGAACCTGAACTTGTTCATTCCCGCCTGTGTGGGCTGCAAGTTCTTGTGAAGTGGGAGCTTGCACAACGCCATGTGCAAGAGCAGGTCGCACCAGCCAGGCAGGCTGTCGCCCTATTGTTCATCTGGAAAAGAATTAGCTTGAAGCTATCTGAACCAGACTTAATTGCTTAACTCCACTCCACCTACATTTTGGCCAAAAAGTCAACTTCTTTCACTTCCACTTCTGTGTTGTTGTAATTACTGTCTTTGGCAATTTCAAATCATATCAAAAAAATCACAGATCTCAGCATTATGATGTGTTCCGTGACACTTTTGGTTCCGCAATGCCAGCCGGCTGAATGATATGACCCACTGGAGCTGCTTTACGCCGGCTTGGTTCAGTGCAGACGAACATTGTGGCCTGAAAGCCAAACATTTTCTGACAACGCAGGAAGCTTTGTGGAACACTGTCAAATCATGCCTGCAAAAACCTGTGGAGTCCATGCTAGCTCGAGTGCATGTTGTCATTAAAGCAAAGGGCAAAACACCAAAACAAATTAAAGATTCATTTTTTCATTCAAACTGATAGTATCAAAAATAAAACAGAAATTTTTTTTTTTTCCAAAATTACATTGGAAACAAGGTTTTTATTTTGACTTTTTGAACCTTCTGTAGGGACTGAGGCTGAAAAATGTTTAAGTGTTGAAGTGAATTTGAATTGTTGAAGTGACCTGAACACAACCCATAATACAGTAGTAACAGAGATTATCGTCAACATTTGCCTCAGCCTGCTTTGTTTGTCCCTTCAGCTGACGTGTCATGTCTTTACATGTCGTTGGACTGCAGCCACGGAGACTGTGAAACGATCACAATAAGTGAAAAATGACAGCATCTATTTACTGTAAATGTCTTTATCTCATCCGAAGCTTTGGCCGAGCTTCAGTGGTAAGCTGTCATCTTAGATGCGTCTTATTTTGATGAGTTCATACATTTCACTTGGCTGTGTTTTCATGTGGAAAGCCATTCATAAGAGTCTCACAGAGAGAGCTGTCCGATGGAAAATACAACATGAACTCCTACTTTAAAAAATGACTGATGCTATATAAAGAAATAAGGGATTTACCAAAGACCATTTATAGATACACATTTGTATAATCATTGTCCTGTGAGGAGCTTATCTGAGGAATGTTTGGCACATTCATGCTGGGAATTCTGTTTCTTAACATTATCCATTAAAACAAACTGTCTCGCAGTGACCTTTGAACTGACCAGTTTGTTGGAAAAGATGACTTATTCCATAAACATGTTCATTAAACATGATGAGTCACAATCTTTTGGTCACTCTGGAATCTTATCTTAGCCACAGGAAGTTATCAGAGGGATGTCATTACTCTAACAGTCAAGATAACAGTCGGTGTTGTAAAAGGCTTCAGTCCCCATAAAGTGGTGGCAGAGTAATCCAATATAGATAACACAGTGCTGGTGTTCAGTTGTGACAATTCAGCCTTTGATCATCCAGGGGTTGTTTCACAGGAATGGTTTGTTTGCTGTACAATGTCCTCAATACAGCAAAGATTTCATAATATACATAACTTTATTTGTCTTGCACTTTTCTGAACATAAACGGTACTTGAGGAACAAGACAAGCAGCAATAGAATTATTCAGTAAAATGTAAAACAAAACAAAAAAATGTTGCAGTACAATAAAATAGTATAATAAAATCCAAATGAGCTGTTCCTAGCTGATGTTTAAATTAGATTGTGAACAGTTGTTAACAGTTTGGTTACCATAAAAGCAAATGTACGGTCACCCTCAGTAGCAAATTATGACTTAGGAACTATGATAAGAGCCTTTTATGCAGACATTGTGTTTCTGGGTTTAGTAAGTCAACAGCTGTAGTCAGTCATACAGGTGCATTGAGCTAACAGCTAATGTCAGTATGCTAGCATGCACAAAATGCAAACGTGCTGATGCTCAGCAGACTGCAATGTTTTACCATATTTGCCACCTTATTTAGCATGTTAGCATGCTAACATCTATGTGCAGTATGTAAGAATTTTAGTGAAAAATGAAATGAAATTGTCAAGAGAATGGAACAAAATAACTGATGTTATGATGTCTATGTGTTGCAGAGATATCTGTTGAAGTTAGCATGCTATCCAGCTAGCCTTGGCCCATACCAGTTGCTCCTGTGCTAACGATGTAAACAACTGTTCCCTGGTTCTCAGAGCTCCCAGTCCAGACTGATCGCTAGCAGCGCTTCTATCTGAGCTGACCTGCTAATGGCAGCTACAGTTAGCAGTTATTGCGGTGATATGTTTGTCCCTATGTGTTGTGTCCCTGAGTGGCTAATTCTTACATATTGCACCTTGAATTAGCAGTAATAATAAAGCTGAGGCTAATGGTTGGCTAATGTCAATACTTTTGCGGGTAATTGGTCAAAAAAGAAAATATTGGACACATTAAAATTACGACCTGATGTTGCCATTAACACATTGACAGAAATGTCAAAGTCTATTTTTTTACTTTTTTATTTATTTATTTTTATTTTTTTACAGTTATCCATCTTGTAGTTATGGATATATTTTCGTCAACATGGTGTCCCATTCCGTCTGACTGACCGGTGTTCTTAGTCGTGTCTTCATTAAATTGGAGAAAGTTGCAACACGTCCCAAATGTAATACCTTCAAAGTTAGCTTTCAATCTTGTAAGGCAACCAAACTACTTGTATAAGTAGGGTTGACAGCAAAGTATAATTATATATCATCTGCTAAGAAACAGATACATGTCTACTAGGTATATGACCAAGGAGAAACATGAAAAAAAGAATTGGGCCCTGAATTGACCCTTGAGGTACACCACAAGGGTGTTATACACATTATATCTCATTTGCTGATGAAACAATGTAGCTGTGATGTTCAGAAGAGAATTGCTTAGGATTTATTCATTTTATGAAAAATTTAATATATATATGTATATACTTTAATACTTTTAATCTTCAAGACAATCAAGGGTAAATGTTGAAGCAGATGCCACCTAATGTTTGTGAACACGCAGATAAACAGGAGGTGTTCAGGATGAGATGTCCCACCAAACTGTATACAAGTTCAGTATATTTCACACAGACATATGAAACTGCAACGGCTCAATATTTACAAAGATAGAAAGCATTTTTCTTGGAAAGGGTGCGATGTGCTCAGAGGAAGTAACGAAAGAACTGGAGGGGTGAAGTAAGAGTCAGAGGCTTTAAAAGTTCAGCGTCACCACTTCCCCTTATTGTGAGAAATACATGGATGAATGTTTGAACACTTCATAGTTACTAAGATATCCCTCACCACTGAAGTACGTGATGTTCACAAAAGCTTCTTCTCAGGTGTTACTCACCCTTCCACCCTCTGTGCTAATTAACTGGGTTTATTTCTTCAACACAGAGTTGATGGAGACATAGAAGGTCCCAGTCTGCAGCTAGTATGATATAAGGGCACATTTATTGACTTAGTTTTATTTTGACATTTTCAAAAATGTCTAATCTTGCCTTCAAACAGGTAAACCATGCAACGTTTTGTCCTTCCCATCTTGTTGTTGTTCATCCATCTCTTTTTTTGTCTCTCTGTCATGTGGACTGAGTTCCCGTAACATTGAGGAATGTTTGTTTTTTTCCTATTTTGAGACACCCATGACCTGCTGCACTATTACACTCTTGTATGATGTGCTCGCTTGTCCCAAAGACCTCGAGGAGGTCAGAATCAAGACGGCCCACTTTATCCTCTTTGAGAAGGGCTATGTGTTTGGTGTGTGTGTCATCGGCTGGCACGGCTTCCCTCTCGCACCGTAACGTGGTTTCTCTCACCGTGTCGCCATCTTCGCCGCTGTGGGTGTGTTTTCACGCAGCACCTTCCAGTAAATCAAAGCAGCCAGCTCTGATCTCTGACACCCGGGAGAGCCCGAGGAGCCGTCATGTGCCTGAGAGGAGGTGACCCGAATCCAACCCCGCGCTGGATGTATCGACAACAAAAGCAGAAATGTCGTTCAGGTTGGCAGAATGAGACTATAAAGACAAAGGCTGCACATAAAAAAATATATAAAGAAGATAGACAGCATGAGGAGAAAGTCTTTAGAAGCCTCTAGGCTCCATGAATTATATTTAACTTTTTTGAAATACTTAAAAAAGAACCCATTGCACACAGACAACATAGACAACTGGAGCTGAAAGCTGATGATATAAATAAATAGACCGCAAATTAAAAGAAGAACATCTTTATACTCTTAATGACGCAAAAAATAATGCAAATTAATTAAATGGAAATCCAAACACGCACTATCAATTAAATGATGGTGGAGAGAGCTTTTGTCATACTGCACCACAGAAAGAAAGTCACGTGTAATGTTAAAGGGCAACCAGATGAAATTTGATGGAATAGAGTTGGAAGGGCTTCTTTAAAAATGCATTCTGATCTGTAAAGAAATGTTTTACTTGGAATAGACTCAGAGAAAGCCAGTACAGGATATTACACAGACTACAATGCACCCCTCAATTTCTAAACAAAATAAATCCCCAGATTTCCCCCCTATGTGTGAAGTGTAAAAAAGAGGTAGAGACATACTATCACTGTATCTTCCACAAAACAGTAAAGCTGGAACCAGTCTTATTTCTTCTGAATATACCTACGGGGCAACTCTTTTTTTCTGCAGGACAGCTGACACTAATGGTTAAACTTCTCCTTTTGGCGAGGAGATGTGTTCTGTTTCAGTGGATAAAAGAAAAAACCCCTTCAGGTCACACAGTGGTACGGGGAAATTTTTAAGGTTTTTCCTATGGAACACCAATGACGATTTTGTTTTTTAGTATTTTATTTTAGTGTTTTTTAATAGACAGGTGTGTATTCTATATTCTGTAAGCGATAGTTCAAAATGCTGCCAGCATGGAGCACTTCTCCTTTTGTGCACTCTGTGGGAGCACACACTTTTGTACTCGGTTTCACTCAAGACTACTCGTGAAGTGTGCACATGTGCATGGTAACAGACTAGCTTTTCCATTCCTGATTTTAAAATTATAATCCTGTCAGTAATCCCTCTTTTTTACTGAGTGTATCTGTAATCTAATTACATCTTTTTTTCCTGTAGCATGACCAGAATACAGTTACAGTTCTGTTACTCCTCGAGCCTGGATAGCAGTTGACACGACCTGGCTCAAAGGCCGTGTCAAAAAAGGAGGAAGCACATGGCTCAAACAAAAGAAATATTTAATTTATTAAAGCAATCCAAAAGCTTAAACTAACAAACGCCACAACAGAATAAATGTGAGGTGTGTCAATCAGCTGTCAGTGGTGTAGTGTGGTGGTAAGTGGACAATGTACTGCGATTGTGTTGTATGGTGTGAAACTTAGGAACAAAGAAAGTAACACCAACAGAACCAAAAATGCGCTGCTGTCCCTCGAGAGAGAGCCAAGAGAAAGAGCATCTGATCACCGTCTCCAGAACACTGGCCAGGTGTACCCAGTTCACTAATCAGAGCCCTTTGCTCCAATCAACTCCTGGATCTGAAGAGAGAGAGAGAGAGAGAGAGACACACACACACACACAAAAGAAAGTGCCCAGCACAGGCCCTGAAAGACCAGTAAAGGGGCTGTGACACAGTGTATATAAAATAGTGGGATAACATTTGATAAAAAGAAAAATGTGAAAAATATCCAGTTATTAGACTCGCTCTCCAAAAATGAGCACAAAAAAATAAAAACGTGTCTCGGGAATACTAACGAATTATACCTCAGTACCCTGAGTCTTAACTTTAATCTTAAAGTTTGTCCCTCAAAACGCTGTATGAAACAGGATAAAGACTGCAAAGCTGTACATTTATTTGCACAGTCAAGCAAAGCACACACAAAATGTAAATGAACTGTTTTAAATGGAGATATTTCTCCCTCCTTCAGTAACCGGTCACCTGAAGGGCTTTTGTAGTTTTTTTCCCATTGCTTACATCCCGTCTCTGTGCCTGACGTAGGCTGTTCTGGCTGTGTGACTTTCATCTGCTGCGTGTGCAGTCGTCAGGGGTGTGTGTGTGTGCAGTCGTCAGGGGTGTGTGTGTGTGCCGAAGGACGATAGGATCCTTGAGGTCACATGATCGGCACATCACACCCTGTGCTTGCTGGCACATTGGAACCTGTGTGTACCGTGACAACAGTTTATGTTTTACCTCTTTGTGTTCGCCCGGTGCGGGCGCGGCTGTGTTTGGGTGCGCCTCGAGCGCTCGTGACTACGTGCGCGGCGACTGCCACATGTGACCCTGTTGTTGTATTGGCGGATGCAGGATGCTGATCTCAGAGGAGCCATCGGCCCTATTCAGCAGCCTTGAGCGTATGTCCAATGTACCGAGGCTTTGTCCTCGCTGCAGGGGCCCCAGGTTCCAGTCCCAGCCTGGGGCCCTTTGCTGCGTGTCACTCCCCCTCTCTCTTATCCTGTTTCCTGTCATGTCTTCAGCTGGACTATCAATAAAGGCATAAAGGCCTCAGCTGTTACGGAAATTGAATCAATGTTGTTCAACGGCATATTAACCAGATTCCTACACCTTCGGTTAACCACAGTGATGGCGTTCAACGATGATGTCCTTCAACACCTTTACTATCACGAGTATTCAATTTGACAACCTCACAGTGGCATCTGCTTTGATCATTATTTGGGGTAGAGCCAATTTCATCAGATAGTAGGGTCTGTTTTGAGCTCTGGGCAGATGTTTTGACAGATTTAAATAGTCGATTCTGCACTGGTCCGGAGCTGTTCGCTGACGGTATAACTTTTATTTACATTACGTTTAATCTTATTGGCCGACTTCCCTCCTAACTCTCTGGCTCAATCCCAAAAGTAAGCGACAGACGACCAAATGAAACACAAAGTTACCTTAAGTAACCCTGTAGATGTCTCGTAAGTTTATACATGATGGAAAAATTTGGGATCATTTAGATTTACAATTTTTTTTTTCTAAGATGTTACATGTTTTTGGAATGTGGGACGAAACCGGAGCACCCGGGGAAAACCCACATCAACACGGGGAGCACATGTTAACTCCAGAAAGAGGAAGGCTGAGAACATATATGTTCAACCTTCTTCCTATGAGGACACGTGTTCTCACTGCTGTCCTCACTTCATCAAAATGCACCTGATAGTCGATTGTTGAGTCTCACCCCCAGGTCATCAAATACTGACGCTTTGGACTGGCGTCTGACCCGAGCTGCCAACCCAGAAAGCAAAATGTGTACCAGACAGGTCCAGGCTCACACACCCAGCCTGAGACTCAACAATCAACTATCAGGTACGAATCAAATCGGGGATTTGGAGGATTGTGACACCAAGCGTCTGTCAATAGATCCATTTAAAATCACCCTAATGTGGGCCGGATGACTGTGTCTGGTACAATTTTGCTATCTGGGCGTGGAATGATTGGACTTGCAGAAGCAGAGAGCGGCTGGGAGAATGCAATCTGCAAGAAAAACTGAACATAGGACCCCTGCATAAGTTACTCATCCTCTGGTCCACAGCCAATTGAGCTGATGAATGATGTCACAGCCCGAGATACACGAGAGAACATCCTCGCGATGGCAGGGCTCTTCTTCTCCATCTTCTTCTGATGCAGCGGTGTTGTTCCATTACCGAGGTGGAAGTCGCCGCTGTCGGACGTCGACGCGTCCGTCTCGGAGACTGGAGAAACTTTGTTGCTTTTTCGTCTGGAAAACCTCAAACGTTTTTCACGCTGAGTTTTACTCGTCAGCGTTTCAGTCTCTCCAGATCGAGAAGAGGCGGGGCTCCCGTGTTCCTTCTGACACAGGGGCGTTGATCCATTCCCAAGACGAGAGACTTCACTGTCAGGCGCCGCCGTGTGACTCTCAGAGACTGAAGCAACGTCTTCGCTTTGAAGCTCAGTATCAGAGTTCAGTGATTCAGTCTCAGCAGACTGAGAGGGGGCTGGCTGCGTGATAACAGCCAGTATGTGGTAATGATTCTCGACCATTTCATCCTCAACCGGCTGCTGCTGCTGTTCAAAGTCGTAAATTGTCGACCCTGTGTCGCTATATTCCCGACACGCATCGCTGCCTTGGTCTTTATCGTTTAAGAGGCACTTTTTCAATATTTGGCTGACATGGTGAACCATTTGCCTGGTGTCAGATTCTGCTATTTCAGTCTTAACAGATTGATGCAGTTGTCGAACAGAGGCAGAGTGGAGGTTTGTGATAACAGCCAGTCCTCGGTTCACCCCCCTGGCCACCTCTTTAGCAACAAGCTGCAACAGCCGTTGAGAGCTGTCCGACTCCTCCCGCACGTTCACCCTCATCACTATCCCAAGACAGGAGTGAAGCGAATATCCCACGCTAGCTTCGACATCCTCCGCCGTCACCGTGGAGTAGTTACGCTCCGTCCGCGGAGATTCAATCCCGTTCCTTGTGACGGAAGTGTCGCAGGAGCTGCTGGCATCGCTCGTGGAGACCTGTGCATAGTGGTGAACCTGAGGCGCAACGTCCCTCAAGATCAAGATCGAGACCATTTCCACAATCTTGCAACACATGTCGGTCAGCAGCAGGACCGTGTCGGCATCGGCGTCGTCATGCGCCAGGGACATCCACGCCTCATTCGTTATAGGACTGAGATACATCACGAACAAATCAATGAAAGTCCTTGGCGGTAGCAGAGGCACATCCAGATCGCTGCATATCTGCTCGTCCAGTTCATCTGATGAAATCTGAAGGAAGGAAAAACAACCATCATTAACACACAAGATCATAAGCACAGCACTGCAACATGAAATTGAAAATTGACCCAAAGGAAATATAAAGTTGCAACATCAAGAAATATATCGTTTCAACGCATCCATGGTTCTTCAGAAACGTGAGTGGGTCGCAAGAGCTTCTACGATGGTCCAGATAGAAGGGTAGTCAGATGTTTCCTTAAATCAAACTAATAAACTGTTGGAAATGTCATGTTCTTACCTCGTCCTCCATGTGGGGGGGCGACGTCTCCGTCCAAATGGAAAAAGGTATTGTCTCCATACTGTAGTTTTCCTGTTGTTTTCTTGGTGAAGATCTACGTAGTTCACAGTGAAGGTCTGTAGAATACACTAACATTTGTAGACCTGTGTAAAGCTCTATGTAGAACCTGGCTTTGATGTGAAGAAGGCATTCTAGAACAGAACTCAACAACGATGGAGCAGAATTCCAAAATTCTAACTGCAAGTGTTCTATGCCCAAATGTATTTACACACAAACACACACACACACACACACACAAACAAACCATTCAATTGTCAAAATGTTCAGCTTTTTAAGGACATGATGGCTTGTCAAAATGTTCCCATTCATCCTTATGGGGAGTTTTTCGAATTTCATTCTGCTAATACTTCAGCATACGTTCAGCTAGAGAAACCGTTCAGCTATCAAAATGTTCAGCTTTTTAAGCTCTTTCAGCCTATTACTTTTCAGCCTTTCTGCCTTTCCAGCGTTTGAAAAATTCCACTTTTTCTGCAAAATCTTGACCATTCATTCTTATAGTTTTATCCATTTCGGGCAAGTATTTTCCAGAACATTCAGCGGATTTTCCAAAATCACTTCAGCAGTCAGCATTCACACTATATTTTCGCAGGAAATCCAAATGTTTCCAGTTCCTATCTGTTGTCATATTTTGTTGGTTCACAGATTATGGCCTTGTGTAGGCATGAGTTGTTAACAGTTCAGCAAATAAAAATAAAAAAGCTTAGTGCTCCCAACTGAAGGATAGAGAGAGTGCTTGGATTTGTCTTTTTTTTTTAGATTGAGTGTTTTATTATGAAAATTAACCCGATGTTATGTTGCTGTTTCGGTGTCTGACTTCCTGTCTGCTCTGTGCTCCGTTCTCCGGCATCTGTCAGAATTAGAAGCCAGACAGAAGATGGACCGAACACAGATCCGGTGGAACTCAGGGGTTACACTGCTGTCTGATGTAATCTGCGGAGACATTTACGATCAGCTCTGCTGGCATTTCCTTGAGTGAATGAAAAAAAACGTTTGCAAGTTCCTGCTGAGCAGTCTTCGTGTCCAGTTTCATGTTGTCATGTATTTTTAGTGCCCAAAACAGGAAGTCTCCTTCAGTTTAACAGGGGGTGACTTTTGCTTGAGCGTGCATTAGGTAACACTACGTATTCAGACTTTAAAAATGCCGGACCAAAAGTTAATCTTTCATTAAAATACCAATCTATTGAATCTGACTTATTCTGTAAATGCGGTTATGTATACAAAGGAATGTTTAAACCCGTGAGCCTCTGAGCATTACGGCATTTTTTACCCGGAGGGCCTGTCTGGGTGCAAAACAGAGGACACTTTACTCACTGTGCAGTTATTCTCATAAAATAAGATAGTGAGGTGATAAAGATGATAAGTTGCTTTCATTGAGATGTGACACAAACAAGTGCGGATGAGATAAGCAACCATAACACGGCCCATTAAATCAAATTAAAAACGAAGACAAAGTCATTTCTATGCGTGCTGCCTCTTTTAAGCAGAGCTAATTCCACCCAAATGAATTGGGTTTATTGTTGATCGTTGGTTTACTGAGGAAACAATTTCCACCAACCTGTAGTATCAACCTCAACCTTTTATTTATTTTTTTTTTTCTGACTTCTGCAAGATCACTGTTGATCTGGGCCCGGAGCAGCAGGATCAGTCCCCGGCTTAGTGTTACGATACAGCGACGCAGTTTAAGTCATGCAGCGCAGATCAAGACAATAGAAGAAATGTCTGGAATTGAATCACACCTTCTGAGCTACCTGGCAAAACACACGACACGTATACGACGAGAAAAGTCAGTAATCCTTTGGCTGTATCAATAAATAGACCTGTCAATCAGTGGGGGACAAATCTTTCTCATATTACGTCTCTCTGTGTGACTGAAGAGGAAGTAAAAAGATATGGACCGGGCAGCTTTACTGTTGCTCCATGTGACTTTTTTCACGGTCTTCGTCTTTACACCGAGGTGAATGCATCAAGGCGACGCATTCAGTTTTTAGAAGACAAAAGTGTTGCGTATTCAGAATGAAAACAAAGAAAAAGTTGGTTCCCAAACCATTCTCGTGCACATAATGTATAAATGAGAACATCAAACCGATGTTTCTGTCCCTGCAAACCTGTTCTCCGCTGAATAACAATGACTGGACAATCTATTTATGCTCCTCCCTCACATGACTCAGTTAGCCGATGTGTGTCGCAGTGCAAACCTGAAGGCACCCGTTACACTGGAAAGTACTGGAAAATCTCCAAAACACATTAATTGTATTTGGAATTAAACTTGTGCCATCAGCTGATTTTTAGGATACATCCTATTTAAAGGGTAAAGTTCGACAACTTTATACATTAAAGTGTGTTTACAGTAGGGACGGCACATGTGAGAAATATGTAGTATAAAGCCTTTTGTGGCTTCAGAGGAGGCAGCATATAATATGATAAATTGACGCCACTCAGTGCCTATGTTGCACTGTGGGTAATGTAGGCACCAAGTCGTAAAAGAGGAAGAAGATTGCATTAAAAACTGTCGACCCTATCTTTCATCTCTTGATGGTGAATTAAAGACTTTAAATTCAAAGTATTATTTATGAAAGAAAAAAAACATTCAGAAATAAAACCACAAAATAAATGTTGAGGAATTTAACATTTAATATAGAGTATAATTGTTTTATATTTTCTTGCAGTCCAAAAAGTATATAAAGGCAAAAGATTTAATCAACCGATGCACACATCCGACACAAAAAAAAATTAAAAACTTGTTTTTCACCGAAAGGATGACAGGTCTGGGTCGAGAGACGGATGGATGAAGCAGGTAGGTCCTGGTTTTGGTGACTTTGTGTCAGATTCCCTACGCTGGCTCTCATGTGTCATACGTTGCATAACTGTACCAGACTGCAGCGCCCGTTCAGCAGCTGCTAACCCAGCTGGATTTTCCCACTCCCTCGGAGACTCGGATCAACCGTCAAATCCACACTTTTGGCCAATTTAGATATTCAGTAAAAGTTAATGTGACGCGCAGCCAAGCGAAGCAACTGAATGAAGAAGACGTGGAACAAGTGTCGATCATTTTATCTAGCAGGGATACAAAAGTTGTCCTCTGTACTGTTATCATAACTGCTCTGAAGGCTGACCTGACATGCAGATCCTGTGAGATCTGCAGCAGGTGTGTGTTTTTACTGTTTATTTTTGTCATTTTTTCCGTTGCAACATAACTGCAGGTGGACTTACCGTAATGCCCATTCATGGCCCGATAAAGTGTTTTGTGTGGCAATGAACCAAAGGTATTTTGCAACAGGTGTCACAGTTTGCTGGTTTTGCATAGTCACAACATGTCATCGGAAAAACAGCTGCACAGGTTAATCTTTCATCCACTGGCATGTGCTGTCCCTGTTCGGTGACATAATCATGCTAAGGGCAGAGCAAAACGTGGAACCATTTTTGGATATTCAAGACAATAACATCATACAGCGTACCAGCACATATCGTACTGAATTTTCCATGAGTAAAATTCCTCCAAATCAACCAACTCAACTGGCAGGATAAATGTTGGCGATGTACATTTTTGCAAACCATGGATATATTGAAACTTTACAATTCTTTACATTTCTTTCAAGGTTAAACTTTAGATTTAATGCTGTTAAAGTGCTGTGCCCATGATCTGGGCAGGTTTCAGCATAAAAACCAGTTGGTAAGAGTAAAAAAAATTAAAAAATGTAAAAAAAGATGATTTTTTGGCTTAAAATATCTGGTTTTGTCACCACAAACACAACTGGAAATTGTCCCCAAATCTTCTTCAAATTATCCAGTGGTGCCATGCTTACAAATGTTGCAACACGGTCTCAAACTGTGGTCACTGGCATGGCAGCTGTTATGTATTGTATTGTCAAATACAGCAGCTTGGTCAGGGTTAGGGTTAGGGTTAGCCCCATTCAAACTATGGCGCTCCACCTACACCTCAAGTTATACATGTCAAGGGCTTTACGGCAGAGTTAGCTGTGATATAAAACTTCCAGTTAGAATTTCAAAATAAAGCTAGCTGACAAACAGTTTACTGATTATGACATATTATGACTTTTGAAATGTTAACATTGCCAAACGGTTGTGGTTTGGTTAGGTTTAGGCACCAAAACGTCTCCTAACTTCATGTTAGAATTTCAAACTAGAACTTGCTGACAACCAGTTTACTGATTATGACATATTATAACTTTTGAACTGTTAACATTGCCAAACAGTTGCAGTTTGATTAGGTCTAGGCCCATAAACTACTTGGTTAGGTTTAGGCACTAACACTACGTGGTTAGGTTTAGGGACAAAAGCTACTTTGTTAGGTTTAGGAAAAGATCATTGAGAAGATCAAGAACTCTGGGTTAAAATAATTGCACACAGTCTTGTATCTTACATAACACAAGTTTAGTGATGTAACTTAAGTCATGTAACCAAAGCAATGTCATTTACGTACATGACTTATTCCATAACATACCTTCAAAGCAAATAATTCTCGGCTCTTGGTCACAAACGGGATTTGAACTCCAGTCTCCAGAGGGAAGGTCCAGTTTATGACACATCCAACCACCCAAACCACATTGTCTTTGTGCACTACAGGTGTGCTTCAAGAAGTGGGGCAATTACATCGTCCGACTTGGCCGAGTATGGCCACTGACTGAATTACCGTGGTCAACAACACCTCAGTGCCCTCATTCGTAAAGAAGTCTTAGGTTGGTTTGAGAAGGGTCTGACAAGCCGCATGGTTGTCAGATTTGTGTAACAGGGCCACAGTGGTACCAAATGTGGCCCCTCAGTGTGTTCTCACCTGGCTGAAACCAGGTCAGCTCAGATGAGAAACTGTGCACGAACACTGAAGACTACTGTGTTAATATATCTGCCCTGGTTTGACCCTGCTTGAATGGCAGGTCATTAGTTACATCCAAAAGTGTTTCTTTCTCAGAGATCACCCATCGAAGAACAATGGCAGCACTGTAACATCATCATCCTTGATTTCCTTTCTTTGTTGTTCAGTCATATTAGCTTGTGCAGCTCATGATAACACGCCGTTCTTCCTCTTGTTTGTGTTCTACCACGTAATTGTGGGAAGTCAAACAAGGGAAATGTGTTGGGGAAAAAAAACCACGATCCAACATTAAAGTCTTTGTTCAGCTGCATGTGAGCGCCAGAGCTCTTAATAGCAGGTTTATTGCTTTATTTGTGTGCCGGTGGATTGAAGAAGATTTAGAAGTATTTTAGGAAGCGTGTGATCCGAAGAAAGTATGTTGTGGGGCGGCCATGTTCATCCGATGTCGCTTATGTAACCGGGCTTTGGAAAAACACCCCCGACCTCCTGAGTCCAATCTCTCTTCGGGGGAATCCAACGTTTTGAAACCTATCACAGAGTTCAACGCCGTATGAGAAACATTATGCAACATACATCCAGTGTCCAGACTGACACGTCTCTAGTCGGTCAACACAGACGCCCTGTAGATGGAGGAGCGCAGGTTGGCATACACACTTGAAATCAATTAGTCATATGTGCTGTGTCGCACTGCTCCGACAAATACCTGCACTCATAGTAACACACATGCCCAACAAACTGTGTTGACTCGCCACAGATAGAAAATCATTTCCAGTAATAGCTCTGCTGCATTCACACATTTTTTTTTTGCTGGTGTGGGCAGGTTTGTTTTTGTGTAGCTTTCCATGCTGAAACTTCCGTGAGGCAATGCATATGAAAAGGAATACAAGATTCGAATGGTAAATATGAAGCTAGTGCTAGGAAACATTAGCTTAAGACTGGAAGCGTGGATTAACAGCCAGCCTGGCTCTGTCCAAAGAAATAAATAGGCTACATTCTTTAAAAGTCCATCTCCCAGCACCTCAAACCCTCAGATTCCTCGGAGAGATGTCCACGTGTTCACCGGCTTCGCCACGGCACGTTTCAGCAGCGTCCGTGATGCAGCGCAACGGCGAAGTGCGTCCTCTCAATTTTCAAAATAAAACACAACAAATTAAAACAGACAAACTACGAAATGATTTGACTTCGTAGCCTGCTCAACCACAAAAATCAAAAAGAAAATGACAAAATAAAAACTCATGACACCCTGCTTATGAAATGCTCCCGTGGGATATGAGGCCTCACCGACAGCAAGACTCGTGGAAGCCGCTGTTTCCAGTTAAGAAATGCAGGAGTTGCAAATTGTCCATTTTACACATATGAGAAATAACACATGAATTAGTGACGCTAAAAGAGAATTCACCACGGTTTTACAGACGCCTCTTTCACGATGTAAGCTTGAGGGGAAAAGACGTTTCGGGCGGCGGAGCATCACATGGCGATGTTATTACACAAAAAAACTGGCTTCAAAGCCTGGCCCTCCCCCTTGGTGGGGTCATCCCTATGTTCCACTGGTCCTTTGTTCCCCGGGTCCTTTGTTCCCCGGGTCCTATGTTCCCCGGGTCCTTTGTCCCTGCCTTTTTTCAGAAAAAAGGTCTTATGTTCCAAGTTTTTCCCAAAAAGGGACCTATGTTCCCCAGTATCAATACATACCGGGGAGCATAGGACTCTTTTCTGAAAAGGGTCCTAGGGTAGGGTTAGGGTTAGGGGTTAGGGTTTGCCCATAAGCCTACATAGGCCTATTTGCCATGGAATTTTTCAGTAATGGTGGAACAGACCGGGGAACATAGGACCCTTTTTTAAAAAAGAGTCCTATGTTCCCCTCTCTGGGAACAAAGGACCCCTTTTTGAAAAAGGGGTCCTATGTTCCCCAGTCTCATACAAAGAGGGGAACATAGGACCCGGGGAACATAGACACGCTCCCCTGCGTGTCTAGAAAACATCTGAAAAAAGTTTGGTGACTTTGACCCCAAATAAGGTTTTAAATCCTTTTCCCACCACAGGTTGTACTTCTAATACACTATTATGGCTCAGATTCCAGATTCCTGCGATGTGACGCTGTCGGCTCATCCGACCGAGCTTTTTGAACATATGCAACTGTATATCAGCGTGATATCGTCTCCTTCCACGCCTCTAAGAAGTCCGTCTGCATCCGCACCACATTTCAAACTGTGTGTTGGCTTCAGTGCGACGCTGGTGTTGTTTGTTTTATTGTGAAGAGCAAAGGCAGCATAATGGAAAGTCTTCGTCGCAGCAGTGTAGGAGGATCTCTGTGTAAAAGGGACAAATCGTCTCCTCTCCCTCAGCCAGACAGTACATCATTCTTAATTTCTTAATTCTTAACAGCAAGATATATTTGTCTCTTGAGTAAATGTGGCTATAGTCATGTATTGTATGATGACCATGTCTTGAACCCCGTTACCTCTGACTCTTTCTTCTTGTCAAGCTGTTTCTCAACTGCCTGCTAACTTTCTCAGTAACCTCTCATCATTGTAGGAGTTTTCCTCTGTAAGGCCGTGGCTTTTGTTTTGGAATTATGAGCGGCCTGTGGGAGTAGGAATTTGATATCATATCCTATTTATAGTCATAATAAAACACCCTCTCTGGAAAAGACAGCTTTGCTCGCCCAGGCTGCATGAATCAGCACTGTCCTTCACAAAGCCCCCCGACTCATTTGTTTTACGGCGCCCGGTGAGAAGAGCAAGGCGTCCTCAGAAACACTTTTTTCAGACGGCAGCAGCTCGAAAGTTAGTTCCACACACTGTGTGAATTATGGGCTGCGAGAAACCGTTTACATTATATGGTGCTTCCCAGTGATGGACCTAAATTAAGTACATTTTCTCAAGTACTGCACTTAAATACAATTTTGAGGTACTTTACTTGAGTATTTCCATTTTCCGTGACTTTACATTTGCACTACTCTACTGTTGGAGGCAAATATTGTTACTTTAAAACTTTAGTCACTGGTTAATTACCACATTTTTAAATTAATTTATTTTAATGGCTATCAGATTAAAAACAAGGGAATACACTGATTCTGATAATCAAAAAATTGCTGAATATGTAATCTGATATTTCTTCACCTGTACAGCATAAACTACTTACATGTAAATACATGTATAATTAACTTTTATTTGTACTTTTGGTTCTTAAGTACATTTAATATCATACACTTAAAGATTTTTACTCATGTGGGTTGACTTTCACTGTTACCAAACAAAATGCAATCCTCACTATTACTCCAGTTTTGGGTACATGTCACAACACTGGTGCTTCTGGAAGTCGCTCGAACGCTGTGTTTACGGCACGTGACGCTTGGCTTCACGGCCCCACCGCTTCCCGTCATGAAGACTCTGTTTGCGTCCTCTTCACCTCCAGCTGCAGAGAGGAAACTGTCACAGCAAAGGCATTTCATCGTACTTCCTGTGTTGAAGGGGCATTACCATACAAGCAGAGGGGAACTCGGAAGGTTATCACGTACTGACCAGACTTTGTGTCTCACCTCGCAGCTATTTAAAAAATGTCCACGTTACATTGATTCTCGGGGAAGAAAACACTTGAAACCCTTGAGATTCTTAGAAATCTGTCTATTATAAAAGCGAGCGCTCTTATCAGTTTTCATTCTAGGCTGTGATCTACACCATTGTCGGTGAATTGGCATATTTCCACCGTCATATGAAAATCTAGGCCACGATCACTGCGAGTACAATATCTCATGCTCATCTCATGACCCAGGCCTGAAGGCATACTACGTCTGTACACACATCAAGATCACTATGTGATTTTGAAGGGAGATATGATTGTTGAGTGTCATTCCTAGTTCATCGAAGTACAGAGACTTTGTGTCGGCGGCAAAGACTCAACAATCGGCCATCGTTTTCCAGAATCGCTGATGACACCCCACACACTTGGGTGGGTGAGTGTTTAAGGCACTGCAGGAAAATTACTGGCTTGGGGGTATGTGGCGTAGGCCTACCAGATGTGCCGGATGGTTTGTTACACAGAACCATCCGGGAAGTCGTCCTTAGAAACTGTTTGGAAAAATTGCAGGCAAAGTGCTGACAGTGTTGACGTTTGTCTCCACAACTATTGGACGGATTCCTATGAAATGTGGTACAGTCTCTTACCCTCTGCACTGTTTGTGAAAAGATTATACTTCTTGTACCCAAGTGCTCCACAAGACTCAAGGGTGTTTTCACAACTGTGAAACAACTGTTTCGTACTGTGCCAGAGTGTGATTCTGGAAACAGGTTTGATGTCTTCTGGTTGCAGTCTGATGAGGTATACGAGCTTTCTACTGCTCCCCGTTTTTATGCTGCATTTGTGATGATGACGTCTCACACACCAAAACATAAACTATTGCACTATTAAAAGCTGCAAGTCAATCACTGTGCACAGTCCACTTTTCCTCAAACTGAGAAGCACTTGATTCAGGTTCACACTGCTGGACAAATCGGTGTTGCAGGACTCCGGCCTGCAAAAACAAAAATGGCTTTTCAGGAACGACCCTCTCGCCGGATTGAAGTTGTATACTTTGTCTCTGTGAATGTGTGAGTGGGTGTTGGGGTGAGGAGGGAGGGAGGGGGGGGTTCCTAATCCTCTCAGTCGCTGCAGCTCCACTAATTCCCGTGCCACAGCGGTGCCCTAACTTTACCCTGCTCTGTGAACCGAATTACCTCCATCTGCCCTTTTTTTTTTCATTTTTATTTTATGTTTTTCTCCCCGCTGGTAGTGCGAGACTTTCGGACTCGATTCATGTTTTAAGAGCTACACTATCGCGCACAAATACACAAACACGCATGTACTGGCCCCACAAAGCCGAACAGCTGGAGCCGTGTGAGCAGAGTAACTGAGATCACTGACTTCACAGTTTTACCTCTTGTAGGCCAAAGGTACTCGTGATGCTGCAAGTGAATGGCTGCAAGGGAGCGCGTAAAGACAATAAATGAAACGGAGTCGTTCTTCTTAACTTAAGGGGATTTTCTTACTTTAATGTTTCAGGAGATATGTGAACAATTAACACAGGGAGAAAGAAAGATTAGAACTAAAGCATGCGTTATATTCCACCAACCATATTAGAACTCAAGTGAATTTGAAGCAGACTTTTAAAATGTTGCAATAAAAAAAAGAAAATGCAAATACACTGGGCTACGCGACAAATCGCTCTGTCAGAAGTTGGCGGTATAGGCTACGTGATGGCTGGCTATAGGAGAGGAAGAAGAAGCAGAGGTAACAAAACCAGTTGTGTTTGATCAGTCAAGTAAGCCAAATGTTCGTTATGCAGAACTTAGTCAAAAAACGCAAAATCCAACTCAAGCAAGCGAAAAAACTTTTTTTCCATCAACCTTTTGTAATGAAAGCTAATCAGTTTGCATTACCTGCAGAGTATCGTTGACATAATTACCGAGGACGGTCAAAGGGAGATGGGAGAGGTGAAAGAAAAGAGGGGGTACAAACACAGGAAAGGCCCCCGGTCGGCCCATGACTTCAAAAAACAAACTTTGACTGACTCCCAAAGTTGTTTGAAAGCTAACAACAATAGCTTCAGCAAATAGCAAATGTAGCTTCAAATTAAAATAATTAAAATGCTCGTCTATCCAATTAATTAACCAACACTTATGTGACTAAATTACCGATTTGTCACCAAATTTGCATTTCTGTACAGTCAAGTAAAGAAATATGCTCGATTGTTAGCGTAGTTGCGGAATGAACTCTGACACATTTCCTTTCCCTCTACCTGTGTCGTTCTCTGCCCTCATTTTCTTTAAAGAGCGCCCATCCCACATCCCACAGCAGCCCAGCGAAGTCGGACAGGGAGTCAGCGGGTTCACAGGACTGACCGAGGTCCATCCCGGGTGGAAAGTTTTTGGAGAGCGAGACGAGCGGCCTCCCCTCCCCTCCGGGGCCCCTAAGGCTAGCGTGATCCCCCATTTGTACTCCTGTCATAAAGAATGCGCCCGCTAAACCACTTTCCCACCACTAAGAGGATTACTAAGGTAATGCTCCTGAATCAAGAGATGCTCCGGCACATCTAGACATTGGGAAGCTGAGTTTAATAATTCATGTAGAAAGCTGAGATCGTAGCCTGTGGGTCAAACGGGGCGCCTTACCTGGAAATTGGGCTTAGAGATGCTAGCTAACTAGTCATCTTGGCAGGTTTAAAATCAAATTAATGGGAAGGAAAGATCTCAAACCGGCCGTGATTCAGCGTGCTTGCAGTCACTTTAGTCGTGGCCACTGCTCACTCTATTCATGTGCCTCCTCTGACTCCTCTGATAAATGGAGGCACCAACTACATCCTATCACCTGGCATTAAGGGTGCTGACCAGGAGGGTGTAAGATGCACAAGTACTAATTATTCCCCCCAGATTTCCCTCGGTGTACCCTCGGTACAACCTGCAAGAATCAGAAGTGCAGTGACAAGAACATGATCCCTTACTGGCTTCACACGGAACTGTGTTTGCCGGAAAACATAACCAAACTATCCGTTGCGCTACCGAGAATCTATCGCTGTCCCTTTCTTGTATTTTTTGTCGGTAACCTTTAGATTTTGAGCATCGGTCTGCTTTTCATTCCTTTGTCACGTGGTGGATACTCATAACTTGATCAACAGGGAAGAAGACTGAGGCATGAGGAAGTTTTTCTTTACACCCAACAAGGTGTTAGTTTGCTTCGTTCCCACACAAGGAAGTGCCTTCAGACAACCCAGGAACAATCGGGCTGGAATCTGCAGTAACAGATATAGGTGACACAGAATTCCCTCAAGACTTCAGGCAAGCACTTTAGGGTTCTTCAGACATTGTAAAAAAAAAACCCTAACCAACTGGAACCCCAACCCTAATTGGCCCTATCCCTAAACATGAAGTCATAACCCTGACTAGACATAATCTGAAACATGAAACCCTAATCCTGATAAACCCTACCCCTTACCCTAACTGACTGAAGATACAGAGTAAAACCACCCTAATGACTTTTTAAAAAAGAAAATATATTTGATTTACTTGCAGTAACACTGGAAGTGGTTGGGATTGACATGGGAAGCTGTCCGGAAAATCAAACTTCCATTGTGACATTCAAGGCAAATCTGCCGGAGCTCAATCCAAACTGTGCAGAGAACCCAGCGATGGTTGTTGGACTCTGCGGGTTTTCCCACTGTGTTAGGAGGTCGTGTTTAGCTAAGGAGTGTTTACGTAGTGACCCTGATCCTGTCGCAGGCCTCACGTCCGATCAGGATCAACTACGCCTCTGTGCGTGTGCGTCTGTGTGAGCGACATGACAAGGTTTCCAAAAGATAACTCACTTCCTCTTTGGCGACTTGTTTGCTTTTCAGTCTGATGGCCACCAGCCTCCTTTGTGTCGCCAGCGTCAAATGGCGGTTGCATTCACGCACCCAATGGCTATCAAAGAAAGGACACACACACACCAAACACACACACACACACTTGCACATTAGAAGCAAACACACCTACAAAACAAGGAATGTAAGATGAAATCACAGTGGTCAGAGGAAATCTAGTCCTATGGATAAAGTGCGTGTTTTCTTTTTTTCTTTTTTTTCTTATTTTGGTTAAATACATACACAAAAGGAAATGCTGCACATGTTTCACTGCACAGAAACAAACATAATTTCTTCCCTCATGGCTCATCAGTAACCAGATACCATCCTGACTCCAGCAGTGGCCCCATCTAACTTCATATCATACTCTCCTCTCATAGTGGAAATAACCCTCACACATTTGACCCCTACCGATCTTCGCATTGACTTTTTCTTCACACCTAGGGCCAGTGGAGAAAAACCCAACGACCTTTATTTTCCTACTAAAGCATGGCCGATCATGAGATCTCCTCCGTTGGGGGGTGGGGGGGAAGAGTTGTCCGTCTTTGTAGTAATAAAGATCCTCCTTAGAGGTTAACTGTTCCAAGAACTCACAGTGGGGACGGGGTGAGTAAGGTTGAGGAGCAAGAAAATCCCCAAAGTAAAGTCAGGGAAAATGAAAAGTTAATAAGAATAGGCTGGGGGGAGGTGGGCAGGTGGGGAGCGGTGGTGTTAGCGATCTGGTCCGAGCGCAGGAGGGGGGGCTTGGTGGGAGATTGGCACGGTCGAATATGATGTCCTGAGAGGTAATCATTTGGTCAGTGGGCAGTGGATTTACATAAGAAAATGGACGGCTGCCGAGAACGTTATTAGCTTTGGGGTTGGGGTGAGTGAGTACAATCATTGTAGGTGAATTTGAAATCCAGTGAGACAAGTTAAATGGGATTAATATGTAAACTTCTACTACAGCAATTACATGTTAGAAACGTTCTTAATTCTGGCTTTTAAAATGTAAAGTTGTGGCTAACTTGTGCTCCTGTTGGAACCTGTAGGATAGATGATGATTTTTGGGTCTCATTCCCAACTCGTCAAGTACTGACGCTTTGGGATTGTCGGGTCGGCCACCATCCGAAAGCATCAGTATTTGATGAAATAGGTATGACACTCAAAAATCAACTTACAAATGGGAGCTTTAAGTTAAGAAAAACAACTGATAAGAGTACCAGTAAAGTACAGGATTAAAAAGCAGCATTGGTAAGGTCACCAAACTCAAGGAACCAATGAAACAACAAAGATGTAAGTAGTCCCACCATTACAGCTGATTTAATGAAGCTAAATTTGGCGTTGTGATTGATTTTAAGTGGGTTTTTTAAAGCAGTTAATGGACTTTTTCATTTCGTGTTGATTTTGTTGGCCCCTGTGGTCAAAAGCTGTCGTGTTTCTCAGACTGAAAACTGCACTGAGCCAAACCATGATCTTTAATTCATCCATAACCAAGAGGTTCTTGTGCCTTAACCTAACCAGAGCATAAGCCAGGTGTTGTCACAACATGAAACTGAAAATTGAAGCTAAAGAAATGTCAAGTTTACATTGCCGACATTTATTCTGGCGATTGGGTTGGTATTCACCTGTCCCGTATCACCCTCTCTTTTATTTGTTCTTTGGCCATTTCTATTCTTTTTCTCTTTGCCGATCCTGCTGCAGTATCAGTCCTAAAATATGACGTCAAAAGATGGGTGTGTAGGATCTGAAAGGACCCCAGTCACAACAAACAAACCGAGTAACTCAACATGCAAGTCCAACCAGTGTCGCACATACAAATGTGGATGATCCTGTTCTGGGAGGCCTGAGCTTTCTCTGTCGACTACTGGAGGTAAATATTCGCGGAAACAGCTACAACTGAAGGTCATTCCCCCCCAGCCCTCCCTCCGTGTGATCTACAGGGTGTCACAACAGCATTGCAACGATGTGCACAGTTTGCTTTGGCTCAAAACATTATTCTTCACACTTACCGAATATGCAAGGGAATGATAGTAATGATTGATACAAATTGGGGGCAGGGAGGATAAATATTTTACGGCTCAGAAGCCAGACTTGGATAAGAGAATATCTTGACAACATGCTTTGCATCAATGCTTTGTTGAAAAGAGTAGCCCATGGTAGAAACGCTCATTCGCTACGGAGCCCCTAAAGGGACATGGATGGACTTTTTTTTTTGCGAGATCTCGCAAAAGTATTGCGAGATCTCGCAAAGTATTGCGGGATCTCGCAAAAAGTATTGCGGGATCTCGCAATAAGTATTGCGAGATCTCGCAATACTTTTTTGCGAGATCTCGCAAAGTTCTGTCCTACTTCGGTGAACCGGAAGTAAAACAGACACACATGATGGAGGAGCGTACACATCATCCGTGCTCTGTTACCGTACAATCCTGAAATAGAAATCAATAAACTTCTCCCACGGATGATGGGTAGGCTCCTCCATGCTGTGTCTATTTTACTTCCTCCTCCCCCTTCTTCTTCTTCTTCTTCTTATTTTAGGCTACGTGTTTTACTTCCGGTTCACTGAATGGAGAAAAAACTTTTGCGAGATCTCGCAATACTTTTGCGAGATCTCGCAAAAAAAAAAGTCCATCCATGTCCCTTTAGGGGCTCCGTACATTCGCAGGCTATTATGCCCAAAGTTAGAGAAGATTGATAGCCTACCACTCCCATGTTTGTTCGCTAGCTAGATATGAAGCTAGAGCCAGTAGTGGATTAGCTAACGTTAGCTACTAAAGCCAGACTCAGATAAGAATACTAAAATATTTCAACAACATGAATTACATCGATAATTTGCTTGTTTGAAGAGTAGTTCAACATGTTAGAAAATTAATTTGCATTGTTGCTGAGTCTCATGTCTTATGTGAAGCTAGAGCCAGTTGATGATTAGCTAGCTACAAAAAGCCCAAAATATCTTGACGACAGGCATCGAATCAATAGTTTGCTGATTGAAATGGTAGTTTGACAGTTTATATTTTATATATTATATTCATTTTGCTATTTTTCTTTTTGTCCAAAAATCAGATAAGAATATTGATACTACTCGCATGTTTATACGCTGGCTAACTGTGAAGCTATAGCTGGCAGACATTTTGCTTAGCATAAAGATAAGACGCAAGAGAAAACAGTTTGGCTCTATCCAAAAGTTAAAACAATCCCTGTATTATCACCTCTAAAGCTCACCGATTTAACATGTCTCTAGTTTAATGCTTAGTTAGTTTAGTTTAATGTGTAGAAATAAAACAAACAAAAAAAAAAGTTGTGGTTTTTACGAAGAGTTAGCCTAGCTAGTTTCCTCTGGCTCCAGTCTCTACGCTATGCTAGTTTAAGATTATCATCTCCCAGCTCCGGCGATTCACCATACGAACAATGTTCTCATCCTATTCTCACCAAGGAAGTAAAATATCATAATAATAATAATCAAATTCTGTATGCAAGTCGCTCCTTTAGTGCACTGGTCTCCAAAAATGAGGAAGTACTGGCCATTAAATACCATGTATGTCTTTATCATAACAGCCTTTTGTGCTTGCTGTTGTTTCCTGGATTGCGTTTTGGTGACCTTTTCACTTCACGTTCGCGGAAGCGGCCTCAGAATTGTATTTCTGTTTAGGCCGGGTATTAAGGTGCAGACACCGGAGTTTAAATGGCATTGTTCTCACCTGACCGCAAAATGAGTCAGTGCTCCAGTGTGAACGAACATGTAATTAGTATATTTCCATGTAATAAAGCTTAAGGTATAGCTTGATTAATGTTTAATGTCGGTGACAGCGTGTTGTTGCTTCTTGTGAAACCTCTGTGGTTTCGTTTCAAAGATAGCGTCGCAGGATGTGCCTCATTTGCCAAGAACGCAACGAGAAAGTGTGAGAGAATTGACATCTACACCAACGATCATTTCTGCAGAGGTGTGTGCAGACAAACTCCACTTTGTTTACGACAAGCCTCGACATACACACACACACACACACACACACACACACATGCACACACCCAAACAAGTTTGCTGAGCGGCATTGTTGTGGGCTTGCAGACAGAGGCAGCTCATTAATGCTATCGAGCAGGCCCTCAGACAGTGTTACACTGAAAGCCTTGTTTCTTAACGTCTCAGAATTGGCTCTCTATGTACTTGTGAGCCACCACGTGACAAAGTCAGCATTATTTGTAGCAGCAGCATTTGGAGATGCAGTCGCGGTATTAATAGCACATAGAAACAGAAGTAATAGAGGGAAGAACTGGAAGGGTCGTAGCGTGAGCGGGAGGAGTAGTTTTGGTGTTAGCCGGCTAGTTTCAGCCTCCATTCACTCTTTTTGTGACGCACCCTCTCCCACCTGACTGCTCCCAGGACCCCGGACCAGATCTGGCTCCACTGTTATCACCCACATCAGAGCGAAATGTTGTGCTTGAATTTTTACATGTGTGGACCTGGGGGGGGGTAACGAGGCACCGGTGTTCTGACCAGGTCCTCTCCTGCACCCCTTGCCCCCGCCCCAGTTTCCTGATCCGTCTTAGATCTGCTGGGTCGAGCTAAAGCCCCAAACAAAGGCTCGTACTCAGAGAGCCACACACAAACGTACTCATGTGTGACTGAGGGCAGAGGAATGCACAGTGTGTGTGTGTGTGTGTGTGTGTGTGTGCGACAGAGATCATGAGCAACAGAGAGTAAGAGAATCAACACAAGTGTCCTTTCACTCATGAATGTGTCGCCTTTTGAATTATTCATTCCTTTACACCAAGTGAATATCTGTGTGTGTCCATGTGTCCGTGTGTGTGGGTGTGTGTGTGGGTGTGTCGCTTTCCCTTATTAGGTCAAGGGTCACGTGCGAAATGAGTCAGCGATACCTGCATTCACCTGCACATGGATTTGGAGAGAGCAGTAGGTTTGCAAATGCAGTGAGATGCATTTGAGTTTAAGTGTATGGTGCTTCTGGTAACACTTATAATATGCTATACAATAAGCATCATTAACAAATGCTACATTTATAGTTAATTTAACTTTAGAAACAATATATCTGGCAACTGTTGTGTAAAGCTGCAGTTGATGTTTATAAACATTTACAATTGCTCAATAAATGGTTTATAAAACATTACTTTTGTTAACAGTGAAGTAACTATTAACTAACTATTAACTAATGATTAACTAATGATTAACTAATGATTAATTGACTATAAAATCACCATTTATTAACAATGGTTAGTATAAAGTGTGGCTGTTTTCTTTATCATTCCTTCATCACGACTCAGCACCAACCAAATGTCATGGCTTTTATTCCAACGGAAACATTTTTATTTTATGCTCTTTCTTAACGCCGTGTGCACCTTTAAAGGGCAACCAAAAGAAGAACGCATTACAGTGACAGTAGCAGCATAGAACAGAGCACTGTTTATTTTCTACCAACATACGGCAACAGAAAGCACCTCTTCCTGTTTTCTTACTACTTCCTCATTTAAAAAAAAAGTCAAATCATTTAAATATTCAAAAAAGGAAAAAAAGGCGGCCCGTATGAGAAATGCATTTGCTGTACGACAACAGGACCGTTGCACAGCTTTGAGAATAGTGAAAGTGTTTACATTCCAAAAACCTGCCTTCATCATGGTTAAAAGCTGTTCACTCTCTGCAGTGGTATGTGTGTCATTTTAACTTGTGTCACAAAACCACAAAGCCAAAATGCCTGTGAGGGCAGTGAACACTTTGCAAAACGACCGTGAACATTTTTGAAAATCGGTTAAAGGGCTAAAGACATAATGACGTTGCATAATGTGTCAGAGAAGAAAGATCTCTTTATCGTCAGCCGCTGACATTTCACCTCGAACTGAGGCAGATTCATAACGCTTAACTCACACTGGACTGCTGCTCATTCATTCTTAAATGTGCGTCATGGGTAACTTTTTATGTAAAAGTCATCCTTTCATGAAATTGAGCTTCAGGGGTGGCTGAACTCAGGTGAGTCAGTGTTGATCACACACCCTGCTGAAGTGTCCATGAGCATGCTCTGCCCTGAACCTGACCCCTGAGAGCAGAGAAACAGCACCATGACAGCAATGTGGTCCTACACCTTAGTGACAGGTCACCGCTGATGCAAGCAGTAACAGTAGTAATACTGAAAGTAGTCACAGAAGTAGCAGCAGTAATGGAGGTGGTTGTAGTAGTACAAGTACTACAATTAGTACTACATCAGTGCTACAAGTGAAAGAAGTAGAGGTGGTAAAAGTACGAAGACTAGTGTGAGCATAGTTTGTTGTAGTAGAACAAATAGTAGCATCAGTGGTAGTAGTAGTAGTACTACAAGTACTAGACATAGTATCAGCAGTAGTAGTAGTGTTACTGGTGGTGCTAGCAGACACGGAAATAGTACAAGTACTAGAATTAGCTCTCCAAGCAGTACTACAAGTACAATAGAAGTAAGAGTAGCAGTAGTAGGATGAGCAAAACTAAGTACACGTACTACAAATAGTATAGTAGTAGGCACAGCAGTAGTAGAAGTAGCAGTAGTTGTGGTAGTGGTGATGGCAGCACTAGCAGACGTTGTAGTAGTACTACAATTAGAACTACAAGTAAAAGAACTGGTGGTGGTAAAAGTAATGAGAGTAGTCCGAGTAGAAGTAGCAGTACAAGTACTAGGAGCAGTATGAGCAAAGTTTGCTGTAGTAGAACAAATATTAGCAGCAGTAGTTGTCCAAGAAGTAGCAGTAGTAGTACTAGTTCAAGTGCTAGAAATAGTACTACAAGTGAAAGAAGTTATAGTGGTAAAAGTAGTACATTTAGTGTGAATAGAAGTAGTGGTACAAGTACTAGAAGTAGTTGAGCAATCTTGTTGTAGTAGAGCAAGTACTAGTAATAGTCCAGGAAGTAGCAGAAGTAGTAGTAGTACAAGAGGAAGTATGAGTAGTTGGTTTAAAGCAGCAGTAGTAGTCACAGTGGTTTAGCAGTAGAAGTATTAGTAGTAGTGTGTGTAGTAGTTGTAGTATTGTTGGAAGTACTGGTGGTAACAGTTGCAGTAGCTGTGCAGCAGCAGAAGTCACTGTGAGGCTCCTGTGTGGAGACAAAGGTCAGCGTGTAAACCGGCCCGGCAGCTAACTTCCTGTACACCTCTGAGTCACAAGCAGCAGCGTTAATAACAAACTGGAAACCTGAGCCGACACACACACACACACACACACACCTACCTGACTGTGTGTGTGTGTGTGTGGGGGGGGACTAACTGAATGAGGATCAGGATGACCGGCCGCTGTCACATGACAGCGTGTGTGTGTGTGTGTGTGTGTGTGCGGTAATCTCCTTCGGACAGGGAGGTCTGCTTTGAAGCTCCACTTAACACCCTGATGTGGAGTGACGCGTCCACCCGGGACACTTTGAGACCGCTTCGCCTTCGAGCGGGCGGTTCAGCAGGTCATCTGTGGGGCTTTAAACGTCCAAACTTTAAATAACTCATAGTGTTCAGTGGCTTAAATGGAATCAAATGAGCCTGTTTGGAGGATGATGGGTCAGTGTTGATGAAGGGGGGCTTGGACTGGGTTCATTACTCACATCATGACTGATAGAAATGTTATAGATAGTTGTGCTGCCAGGTGAAAGTCTTATCATTATCGATATTTCTTTGATGGCCCCCGCCTGTTATTACCACAGCATTAATCACAGCTCCTTGATAAAGCCCATTGTGAAACCTACTAGAGGATTCCTGTGGTTTTCCAGAGGGAGAGTCTCTGGGTCACTCGGCTCTGTTTGTATACAAAAGCCCACACCACCACTGCTGCGCGTAAAAAAAAAAAAAAAGTCTCCACCTCCTCCATCCGAACGCTGCTCCTCCTCCCCCTGCCTACACACACACACACTCTCTCTCTCTCTCTCTCTCCCCCCTCCTTCTCCCTTCCTCCCTGTGGGTCCGGGCTGATGCAATGCTCATCTTTATAAAAGGGTGAGTCCCCACCCCTTCCTCCAGCAGAACCGGGTCCTCTCTCCGAGCGCAGCGCATCTCTGGGAATTCGAACAAGAAACAAAATCTTTAAAATTCTTTTTTTGATTTTACGCATCGCTCGGTTTTATTCTAAGAGGCATCTCTTTTTTTAAAGAACATTCTGTGACTTGAAAGTGTTTCAGCTTCCTGAACCAGATCCTGCCTGGTAAATAGGCCTTTCTTCATTCATTTGTCAGTGTATTGATAAGTGTGATACACACTCAAGGAATCAGTCGGCTCTCGTGAAGAAATCGTCCGGACATTTGTTGGTTGTCTTTTTTTTTTTTACTGAACGGATTTTACAGGCATCCTGCCACATCTTCATCAGGTAAGAATGCCGGAATCTTATCATTTACCGACTGTCTGTCAGAATATTACCGGATGTGGGCGGTACAGTCCGTGAGATCATTCTAAGCTTTTAAAAATAGCTTTAAAAGATTTTCCGTTTTTATTTAGTTTTTTTATTCGTACATAGCAACAATTTGCCCGTTATCTGTCTTTGTTCGCGAGATGAATCTTATGTAACGTGAAGTCGGTGCCTCGCCAGCTTCTTCTGCGCTAATTGGCCACTCTTCAAAAGTATTTCCTGTCATATCAGATGTGCGCGTTTCTGCGTAAAAGACACAGAAATGTCGCTTCTGAAAAGGCCGTCATTTCTCTTCCCAGGTCAGTCCTGGTCCAAATAAATAAATAAATAAATAAATAATGAGTCGGGGTGACAGTGATGCTGCAGTGCTGGACTCGCGTCTGGATGCGCCGCGGGCTTTTTCCACCGCCGCACAGATAATAATTAAACTCAGTCTGAGTGGAAAGGACGAAATGTGACCCTGTCTGTGTGAGTGAGGTTTAAAAACAAAGGGCTGTTATCAAATAAACCCGGCTTGGGGAAATCTGAGCGCGAGCCTCTGCGCAAAATGGACAACACGTGCCATTGTTTCCATCCGAGCCGGCTGTGGAAATAATGTCATTAAATGCGTCTGGGGTTCCGCCTGTCGGGGCCCCGCGTGGACTCAACTCACCCGAGACACAAATATGATGTTATATTATTAGATTATTAGAATAACCACATGACGCCTTTTTTTGCTTTATTGTCATCTGGCTCTGCGATATAAATGTCTAATAGGTCTAATGTGTGCGGGAGGAGGACACACCCTGAGTTTATGAGCATTTCGTGAGATTTCGTGAGTGAAATGTGCGCAAAGCAAAGACAGCGGGAGCGTACTGCGGCTTTTTTTTTTTTTTTTGTCATTCAGCCTCAGCAGCGGCGCTGAGGTGATGTCGGGTGGACTCGGATGCCGGTCTGGTATTTTTCCACTGCCGGTGCGTCACCCACTCCCCCCCTCCTTCTCCTCTCCCCTCCACCAACATCACCACCCCTCCCCCCTCCGAGGAGAAGTCACATGATCTGAGAGCGAGAGAGCGAGAGAGCTGCGGCGCGCCCGCTCACTATAATATTGATCATTCTGACGGGGGCGCGCACCGCTAGAAATAAATACAAATGATAATAATAGCGTGACGCAGGGAGCAGGATTGCGTAATAACGTGACTAATAAATAAATAATAAACTAAAAAGTGTTTTTTTTCTTTCTTCTTTTCCTTCTGATCTGACATGTGCAGTATGAAACAGCCCACTGCCAAGACTGAGATGAGCCGTTTCAACATCTCACCCGAGGAAGACAGCTGCAGCTCCAACAGCAACGAGTACACCTACCAGGACTGTCCCAAGAAGGTCCCACTGAGCGGGTGAGACTGAGTTTTAAAAAAGAAATATGTGTGAACAAGCACAAATAGCTCTGCCCTGCTGCTGCGACTCCTGCTCATTTCACCTGACCCTTCTTCCTCCACAGCCCTTACACTGACATCGATGCCGAGAGTCAGAACTTCCTCCCCGAACACAACCTGGGCAAGAAGAAGTATGAGACGGAATATGTAAGAGCCTCTCTCTATTATTCGAATCAACACGTTTATCCTCTTGGATGAGTTTTTCCTCATGTCCTAACCTGTAATCTTCCCACAGCACCAGGGCAATGCCTCCTTCGGCATGTCAGTATTCAACCTGGGCAACGCCATCATGGGCAGCGGCATCCTGGGTCTGTCCTACGCTATGGCCAACACTGGCATCGCCCTCTTTGTGTAAGTCCTCCCTCGCTCAAAGCATTCTACATTTGAAATGCTGGTCCGTAGAGGTTGAAAGAAAAAAGGAGGGGGGGGGGTTTGAGGTGATGCCCAGGCAAAAACACCTGCAAAGCGTCTTCGAGGAGTGCAGATCTTGCGGTGTCATAGAGGATGGTGAGGTTCAAAGTGAAGGCAAACCTCCACAGTGGAACAGAACGTTCAGCTGGGGACAGCTGTGGTTTTGTCTGTCGTGGTCAAGGTTGCCCCGGGATCGAAAGTTCACACATCGCTACAGCTGAAGTACTCGCTATCGTGTTTGCTGTAGATAAAACTGGAGAGAGTTCAGTTTGAGTGGCGAAAAATGAAAAAAAAAAGGAAAGTTCTCTTCAAGGCAAATCATGTAAATCTTTTTCATGAGTGAGCCCCCTACTGGTCACCCGGTGCAACTTCAGATCACAACATCAACAAATAGTCCATCACGTTCGCAGCTGCTCTTTTGAACAACTATACGTTGTTTTTCACACCCTTGTCACATTCTTCAGCCCAGAAACACCAGTTTGCTTTTGATCACACGTAAGAACTGCTGTCTGAAGGGGTCGGGATCCAGAAACCGGGCCTACAGACCCCAGCAGGGTGTCTCCTTCTGTACTAACATGGAGCAGAAGCGGTTAGAAGGCTGCTGCCAACGGCGGCTCGCATGTCAGTTTACAAACGCGGGGAGTGGCAGGAGGAGCGGCTTATCCGAGCTAATCCCACTGCATTTGGGCCGGGGTTACGCAAACGGAGGGCCAGCGTACGGGAGATCATGAATGGAGCTCAGCGTGGTTCGCTGTCAGGAAGTTGGGGATTACAGAAGCCTAAAGGCTACTACACGGTTCGTCTGTTTGCATTGCGACACACGGCCTGGCGCCCTTCTCCCCACCAATTACAGCCCCAAAAGAGCTTACCAACCTCGAGCCGAACAAATCGACTCTCCGTAAAAGGTCATCCAAACCACATATTTGTTATATTCGACAAGGTACAAGCTTGGCCCGATTGGTTTTAATCACCTGTGACTATTGAACTGAACTCTCTGCTACAAGGGAATAAAGAGGGGGGCTATCGATTAACGAGTGGGATGCATTTAGTCGACTCCCTCACAAGAAGGGATGGCACTCCCTCCCCAGATTGCCTAGTATCGATGTCAGAGGCATGTAGGGTGGAAGCAGGCAGAGGCGCTGCATCTTTTACAGCGCGGGTCTCAAATGTCCCAGAGATTAATTTTCACCTGGACTATTTATACCCAGACGCGCAGTGCTGGCTCGGCAGCGTCCCGAGGTCGCTAAGAGGATCCCACGCAAGGGAAACCTTTCGTCCTCTGCGACCCTGCTGATGCTGCTCGCGACTCTAAAGAACATGCAGCCCGATGCTGCCCTCAAGGTCTCTGCTGATCAGGCTGACGCAATGTGGGAAAGCGCAGGTTTTTGTCACATCCGATGATTTTTTTTATGACTTAGTCGCAGGAATCTGCAGACTCAAGGGTAGGGTAGTCCTTCACTGACCACCAGTATCTTGACAAACGTGCTAATTGATTTGGTGTAAGACATCTTGTGCCGTTCAGCCGGATGACTTTCTAACCTTCACAGCAGCTAAATGTCAATGTGTTTGTTTACCACAGTCAGGAAAATACATTTGTCATTGAATTGGCCGTTAGAGTCAATAGAGGCGTTGATCCTAGAGACGAGCACGTGTAACAGAGCTGCACTTCGACGCCCATCAGTATCAGCTTATCATTGATTTTGCTGTTTTTTCCTTGCGATCTCCGTCCGCACCAAATTAAAGATCCCTCTCGTCTGTTTGCAGGATTCTCCTCATGGCCGTCGCCATGTTCTCCTTGTATTCTGTCCACTTGCTGCTGAAGACGGCCAACGAAGGAGGTGAGCCCCCATCAAGAAGTCTAGTATCCGAAACCTCCCGGTAGGCTTCCTCGGGTCTTTCTGAATGCTAAACCTTTTTTCTTTGTGCGTCTCCTTCCTTAAAGGTGCACTGGTGTACGAGCAGCTGGGTTACAAAGCCTTCGGGATGCCAGGGAAGCTCGCCGCCTCCATCTCCATCACCATGCAGAACATTGGAGGTGAGAGACTACAGCACCTTAACAGCACGGAGAACTTGGGTTTAGAAGTCTTGCGCAACTATAAGTGAACTGCCACCACCGTGCGTTTATTCCAAGAGCTAAAACACTGTGCCTCTGTGTCTAAACCGACTGCACGAGGGGGAAAAAAAAAGAAAAAAAGGAAAAACAGAGATGTTGGCCGATGGAAGCCAAGCGTGTGTTTTGGGAATGTGGAGCAGCTTCCAGTAAAAAGCTTGAGTCATCCTGCAGGCACGCGTCGAACCCTTCCATCGCAAATATTAGATCACTATTTTTGCTGTGGGGTTTCCGTCACGGACGCGACTTTGGACTCGTTTTTTAATGTGGAAATGTACTGACTGCAGTTTTTTTTTCTCTCCACAGCCATGTCAAGCTACCTCTACATCGTCAAATACGAGCTGCCCATCGTCATTCAGTCCTTCATGGGAGCCAGCAACGGGTGAGTTACCGAAACACACATACGTTTGGCCACATGTGAACACAGGTGTTTGGGAGTGTCTCTGCACGCCATGTCCCACAGTCGTGACTCACAGGGGCTGATCTGACTTTCTCAGTTTTCATTGCGAACAAACAAAAGCTATGTATACAGAACAGGGCCTCCGTTGTTCAATAGTGCCCCTAGTGGTGAAAAACTCTTCTTCACTCCTTTAATTTTCATGATTTACGTCTTTTTGTCATCAGCACTTGGTGTTTTTCTTTTGGAAAAAGTTGGAAATAAGCGCGTGAAGATGACCATCTCGCAGCATCTAGAGTAAAAAAAATACGCATTTAAAGAACATCCACTTCGTCTGAGTAAAAATTAACTCTTTTAAAATTAACTTTTTTCCAAGAAGTCCGAGGACAGATTAACCAGATCGACTGGTTCCATTTCGGTGGGGATTCCGATCGGACATTAGAACATTTTGTCAAGCGGTGTTTCAGTTGTAACCCTTGACCAAATGTCAACACAGTCTGTTTGCACGCCTGCAAAGGAGTGTTTGCAAGGTCGGTCCTTACAAATAATGTGCGATTTGGGCGGAATAACCGACAGAGCGCCGTGTGTTCTGGTACTGAAAGCATCACCCAAAGAACGAGTCGTTTTTAAACGAGGCCTGAGCGTCTCCGCCCGGCTGAGGCGCTCAAGGTGAAGTGGCACATCAGGCAAAATGGCTGCCGGTTGTTTTTCAAGTGCCGAGTGCCGGAGAAGGGGAAGCCTCGCCTTTGTCCTTCTGTTCGAGGAGAGGGAGGGTGTGTGTGTGTGTGTGTGGACACTTTTAAAGGGACGGACAGTGCTCGGTCTCTCCTCGCGGCCCTTCAAAGAGCCCTTTTAGCGGATGCAGCCGGTGCCGCATCGAGACGGAGCGCTGGGGGGGGCAGGGGTGGATGAGCTCACTGCGACCTCGCTTCAAGTTTAAAAAATTGATGTGGTTCGAACGCTCAGTGCGGCTTTTGTTGAATCTATTTGTGCGAGCGATGCAGTCATCCTGCGCGGGCCAGATGCCGGCGAAGAGCCGGGACATGACGAGACGCGTCAGAGCGGTTTGATCGGGAGATTGTAATAAAAGAGGATTCTGACAGCGAGGCGGTTTGATGTGCTCTCGCTGCTGACGGTTCGGTTTTCCTTCAGCTCGGAGGAAGATGCCTGCCTGCGATCAAAGCTGCTGAATATATACATACTGAGCCAACAGAGACAAAATCTAGACGGTCAAAGACACTGTTAATATGTGATTAAAGAGACATTCCACTGATTTAGAATTGGTCAGAATGGTCGCAGCACAGTTTGAGATGTCCTGATTGGAACTCTAAAGAACGGGCCCGGCTCCCAAATCCCACATTTCCCATAAATGATGACATCATCGGGGTTACGTTCTCCAGCTCTAGAGGGCTCCTCCCGATGCCACGGAAGACAATGCGCGACTGTTTTTCCGCAGGGATGAGTCGTGCTCCTCCCGACCCATAAACCGAACTCGATGTGCGAACCGGTTGGCGTGCCCCTTTAATTTGCGGTTCGAGCTGCGTCGCTGACGTGTTCTGTCTTGCTGTGTGTTTCAGTGAATGGTACACTAACGGTGACTACCTGGTGCTGCTGGTGACGCTCGCCATTATCCTGCCGCTGTCGCTGCTCAGGAATTTGGGTAAGCAACGTGTGTGTGTGTGTGTGTGTGTGTGTGTTAAAGGGTTGGTTAAGGGGTTGGCATGTGTGCACATGTGTTCACAGCTCAGACCGAGGTGATAAAACCGCTCTCGCTAAAAACAGAGGCTGATGTTTGTGTTTTTCCTCTCCTCCTCAGGTTACCTCGGTTACACCAGCGGTCTGTCTCTGCTCTGCATGGTGTTCTTTCTGATCGTGGTGAGTAAGAAGCACGCCCGTCTTCCTCTTCGCCCACCCACGCCACCACACAAACGCGTATTTCCGGCACATCCCCTTTTTTGGCACATGAGCCAGATGAGTCTTAGTCAGAGAACAGATTTCAGTCTTTCCATGGAATCCGTGGCTCCTCTAGCAAAGAAGCAACTGGCGATGAGCTAAAGTCATAAAACACTGGAACGTCACAAAAATAGATTGTCATGAGATTTGGCTGCAGCTTCAGTGTCATTTACAATTGGGTTAAAGATATTCGATAGTCATGCTTCGGTGGGATTTTTTTCTTTCTCGCACGCTCTGATTAAACCGGAAATCTGATGTCTCGCCCTCCAGGTGATCATCAAGAAGTTCCAGATCCCGTGCCCTCTGCCCATAGACGACAACGCTCTGAACGAGACGCTCGGCAAACTGAACATCAGCTTGTCCCACCTGAACACCACCGCCGTGGACTACAGCGAGGACGCCTGCACGCCGAAGTACTTTGTCTTCAACTCTCAGGTGAGCGGGACGTCTGGAGACTTTCAACTCGTACCGAAACAAAAAAAAAACCTCGCGTGACATTTGAGACGCAACTTTGAACGCATTGTTCCGTTTTTTTTTCAGACCGTGTACGCCGTTCCCATCCTGTCCTTCGCCTTCGTGTGCCACCCTGCCATCCTGCCCATGTATGAGGAGCTCAAAGAGTGAGTGTGCATTTCCTTACCCAACAGCTTTAAACTCGAGGGTTTGTCCAATATTTACATTAAAAACTGCTCGGGTGTCTAAATCAAACATCCCTTCTTCTCCCGCCCGAACAGCCGCTCCCGCAGAAAGATGCAGGGCGTTGCCAACGTGTCCTTCCTGGCCATGTTCATCATGTACCTGCTGGCCGCCCTCTTCGGATACCTGACCTTCAACAGTGAGTCTCTTTGACAATGACAAAAACAACTGCAGTTAATGTGCATGAACTTTGAGTAACGTGTACGGCATGTGTACAATACGTAGCTGAACAGTCTTGGCGTGTAATCATACCCGTCTGGGTTCACAAGCGGTCGTCGTCCGCACAATCTAACTGTCAGAGAAATCAATCAGCCAGAGTTAAAGGTAGACGCTTTCAGGTCCAAATCAAACAGTCAGTGTCCCGCTTGGAACAGAATCCACGAGGCCCGTTACGCAACGCTGCGAAAAAACCCACCTGACGCAGTTTGTGTTCCTGTGTGTTGTGGCTGGGACATCTCGCCAACAGCGCACAACAGTTCCGGGAGCGTCAAACTGATTATACAAGAGCAGGAGAGTGAGCAAACACTTCCTCAACAGCCGTGACAGGGCAAAACCTGATTTGGCTGGCGCAGGGCGAGTACGGATTGAGAAATCGCCGTGACGTTTGTTCTAACCTGCTCTGTGGGTGTTGCCACCTTAAAAAAACAGATAGTGAAGGTACACAATACACCGCAATGGAAACCATAGAAGAAAATATTTCACATGCTGCTTCAGTGAGTAGTGTTCTCACACATTTACTGAGATAAACACACAGAAATATGAACTATATTGACCTATTTCTTGGCACGTTTCATTAAAATTTAACTAAGTCTGCAACCGTGCTAGCATGTCTTCGAGGCTGTAATTTAGGTTTAGCTAAATGCTAACTTCAAGGTTTAAACAATAAACCAGTATCAAGTTATACAGAGTCTGAAAATTGACATTTTTATTAAAAATAAATATATTTCGAGTTTATACCAGGTTCATGTCTGTCAGGATGTAATGTTTTGTGAAATTAGGCCACAGTAAAACATTTGTTCAACCAGGAAATACTTCATAAGGCTTCACTGTAACTGATATTAGCTAATAGCTAATGAAAATAGCAATTGTGTGTTAGCGTATGACGTTAAACGGTGATATCTTCTGAGACGGTTATCACATGACATATCGGTGTAGCGCTAGCTAACATGCTAACGTATAGTAGGTGTAATGTTTAGTTGTTTACCACCGTAGTTAAGCGCGTTAGCATGCTAATGCTTGCTTATTGGCACTTATCTCAAAATACAGCTGAGGCAGAGGGAAAGGTGAAAATGTCTCACATGTTTCCTCACTCTGATGAAGGCTACGGACTTTATGTTTTCATTACGGACACGGAAATAAAGTTTCGTGTCACGGATCACTTCTCTCTTCGCTAGCTCACTAGCGTCAATTTCGGTAGCTTTTGCGCTGTAATTCTTTTTAAATGATGTCACATGTTGCATTCGAGCTGGCTGTGCTTCAGGTCTAAAGGGTCCCTTCTCTTTTTTTTTGTGATACAGTCCACGTGGAGCCCGAGCTGCTGCACACCTACTCCAAGATCTACAAGGCCGATGTCCTCCTGCTGATCGTCCGTCTGGCTGTGCTGACCGCCGTCACCCTCACCGTCCCCGTGGTGCTGTTCCCTGTAAGTGTCATGGCGATGGAGCCGATCTGACATTGATCCATCACAGGAGTTCAGCCGTTCACGTAGGATAACCATCTCCTTCCGTCTCTCTCTCCGTAGATCCGCACCTCCGTCAACCAGCTCCTGTGCGCCTCTAAGGAGTTCAGCTGGGTCCGCCACACCATCATCACCGTGGTCCTGCTGGCCGGCACCAACGCCCTGGTCATCTTTGTCCCCACCATCAGAGACATCTTTGGCTTCATCGGTAAGCGTCTACGCGTGTGTTAATGGGCGTGACGATGCCGTTAAAAAGAAAGCATCAAAGGGGCCTAGAAAAAACTAAAATGTCACATTTCTTCCCTCTAATAGGCGCCTCTGCTGCTGCCATGCTCATCTTCATCCTGCCCTCGGCTTTCTACATCAAACTGGTCAAGAAGGAGTCCATGAAGTCCGTGCAGAAGATCGGGGTAAGGAGACAGTCACTACATTGACACTAATATGTTAGAGAATTCCTGAAATATCACCAGAAAGCCGCGTATACGCGCGTTTTCAGACTGTCGGCTAAATGTGATCTCGTCCTCCCCTCCAGGCCACCCTCTTCCTGATATGCGGCTTCATGGTCATGATCTGCAGCATGAGCCTCATCATCCTGGACTGGATCCACAACGCCACACTCAGCCCGGACGCACACGCCGACGGACACTAAAGCCACGCCTCTCCCGCTGCGTCCCCGCCCCCGAGAGAGGAGGGAGGGAGGAGGCTCTCGGCGGCGGAACCGCCACGACCGCGCAACCAACGAAGATCGAAAAAACTATTGTAAAAGAAGAAAAACACAAAGAACTCACTTGATGCTCGGCTTTGACTTTTCCTGAGCGACAAAAAACCATGCCATTCCGAGAGAATGTATCCGAACTTTGTACAGTATGCTGTTATAGACCACAAAGATGGTGTTTTACTTGTTTTGTTGTTTTTTTCTCTTTTTAGCGTAACTTTTTTCATTGTTTTTTGCTCGTCGTCGTTTTTTGTTTTTTTTTCTAATTTTCCGATGTTTCTTTTTGTAGCTAAGGTACAGCTGAAAAACAAATATTTGAAGGTGCCTCAAATCCGCAAAAATGACATAGTCGTAGAGTTCAAACAAATGCAGCTTACACTCAGGTACGGTCGTTATGTGCGTGTGGCTGTGACCTCAGAGCTCGGCGGACCAACGAAAATCCTGCTGAGAGGAGCGACTCGAGGCAACAGACTTGAACGTTTTATCCTCCTCAAGTTCCTTCCAACATTTGTTGTCGTTTTCTCGTTTTTTTTCTCCTTCCCTTTTTTTACTTTGCCAAAAAAAAACGTATTTGTAAAGCATCTTTGTATATTGAAAAGCACTTACTGTTCAGCACACTTGTGGAGAAAAAGAAAAAAAACAACAACCCGACTTGTCAGTTTTCACAGGCGAGGCCTACTACACCGCCTAGTCAGTATTCGTACGAAGGTTTTCTAACCTCGCTTATAGTGTCAGCTTTCCTCGTTCAACATAGTGTAAGACAACAGAACCTGCCTTTTCAAAAACCCCGACACTGGGAGCTGCAGAGTTCCTCCCACGAGGGCTCTTTCTCGACTGTATTTACTCTTTATAACCTGCTGAAAGATCTTGTTGGGATAGCGCGTGCAGCGACGACACTACTGCTTTTCGAGACCTGGAGGCCGTTAGCCCTCCAAGTTCCCGCCTCGCCCCCACTCAGGGGGAAGGGGGGAAACTTAAACATTTTTTTTCTTTATGGGAGAATACTTTGAATTTGACCACATGCAGTGGTTGTAATGTACCTGTTAAACTTGCAAAAAAAAAAAAAGAACAGAAAGAAGGTAGAGTCAGAGGTCAGGTGTGCTCTTAAACACAGACAACCAAACAACAACTTAAAAAAAAAAGCTAAGGAGACCATCTGTCACGATACTTTCGAGTGTTTTTACGTACGGTCGCGCAGTTTTCTGTTTTCTCCGATCGCTCGGCCCGACTCGGTCCCGGCCGAGCCGTGAACCCGTCACCCGACGGTGCACTGTGCTTCCAACACTAAATTAACAGCAACACCAACTGTCATTGTCCAACATCTATTTATGGAAGACCGTGAAATCAATGTAATTTAATCTATTTTACTATATTTATATAATATTGTATGTATATATATATGTATATATATCTATTGAGTTCAACTGTATATACGCTTCGTTTTGTTTGAACGTTTGTTTTTTTTTTCCTCCTTTTTTTTTTTACAATAATGCATTGGAGCTGTAAAAACAAAAAAAACGAAAACCCCCCCGAGCTGCTGGTGAATTTGTGATATTGAACCGTCTCCGGCACGCTGGAGCTTCGACCGTTCATCTCCGTTCAGACTGACTGAATTATCCTACTGTTGTTGATTCTGTGAAAACTGTGTTACATGTGGAAGCCACTGATACAACGGCAGCAGTCTTGTTTCCTTTTTTTTTTTTGCCCCTGAACATGAACCCCGGATCAGCAAAATGTTCTGTACGCACATCTTGGTTGGAGAGCACGTCAGCCATCTCTTGACCTCAGGAGCAAAGAGGGCCCTCGCCCGCCAGTGTTACACTCTTGTTTCAATGAAACACTATGTATATCCTGTAAATAAGGTCCAATTAAAATCAAAGAGAATCTATGACGTGGACTGTTGGTGTTCTTTGTGTCCTGTGTTGGTTGGTGAGCTTTAAACTGTTCTAGGACTCCTTAAAGGGTTACTCCACCAATTTTCCAAGGACAAAAATGCACAGATTGAAGTTTTCTTAAGCCTTAAGTTCCTCTTTCCTTTATGATTCCAAGAGGAAATTTAAGGCATTTTCCTTCAAAAACTATTAGCTATAAGACTCCATAATGACCCCTTGTGTCAAGAATCTGATCAGACATTTCCTAGTTGCTCGATTGGAGGACTTAAAGGGTGACTCCACCAATTTTACACATTGAGGTGTGTTTCCAGGCCTTGGGGAGTGACTGCAAAAACATGTTATAAAGCCTTTCGTGGCTCCAGAGGAAGCTCCGCAGTAAAGTGTCTCCAGTGACATCCCCTCAGTGGCTAGTGTTGCATTGTGGGTAATGTAGGTGCCAGGAAGAAGAAAGCGTGGATTAGAAAAGGTGATGTCTCTGCTCTCTGTATTGATTTTGATCATTTGATTTCTAACTGTTCATAATGACTCGGAGCACTTCTTTTTTTAAAACCTGCCGCCTACATTGACCACAATGCAACTTGGCCACTTAGCGACATGGCTGGAGGCAATTTATCAGATTACATGCAGCTTCCTCTTAACCACAGAAAGGCTTTAAACTACTTCTGTTCACGTACGCAGTAGATCTCCCCTTCCCCTTTAAACTCTCCATGAGCACACGGTTTTTATTTCAAACAGTATGAACAGTACAGATTTTAAAGGGAAGCGCCTTTTAGAATAATAAAGAAAAGAGAGTCAAAGACACTGAAGGTAAACTCACACTGCGTTAGCACTCTTAGCAGAACTAAGCACTGAAGAGAGAGTGGATCAGAAGTTCTAAAGAGTGTGTAAAACATATATTTAAGTCTTTACTCTGTGCCTTCTCCAAATGGACAAAGACACCGTCATAATTATGGGGTTCTAATTATTCTTTAAGTACAGGCAGGCTAGGAGTGAAGCTCATCAAGCCTGAGAGCAGTTAACCTCAAATGAGGCCTTTTCTTCTGGGATGAACTTCTCTTTTTGTCTTGACAATGCTGCCCTCTGTTGGCCAACAGCAGACACTCCACACAGCTGGACACAAGCGCCTTCAGCCCTTTAATCCCACACAGATTAAATATTTATATGAAGATGATCACCAGTATTGATGATTACCTTGGTATTAAAGAAAGATAAAGTGTTGATAACACGCGTATGATGATGTAGTGTGAATGATCCAGCAGGGATGTTTGTGCCGTGTGGATCTGTGTGACTGTTTATTACACACCTTTTTTTTCCAGTCATGGTCACAGACTCTCTCCACCTCCCTACACTCACATTATAAGTGACCAAACACACAGTAAAAAAAAAAAAAACATACATACGCCGGGAACATACATGTTGGCCAACATTTCAGTAGACCTTTCTGCTCTTTAAGCAACTCCACTATGCTTATTACTCACTTGGATCTCCTCTCAGGACCATGCCAGTGACGCACAACCAACAGCTGACCGACCCCTCGGTCGCTCCACTGCCAGGGATACCTTCCGTGGGCATTCACACATTTGCACATGTCGTAATAGGAGAACGCACAGGTGCGACTGATGACGTCAACCATCTCTGTTCAGTAAACCGTGTCAGATGTGTACAAACTGAAGCAATCATCCGTTTTATTAGGTGGATTATACACAACCTGTCAAAATGTCTTTATTGAAGACATGTTGATTTAATGAACCAGTCGTTTATATTTGCAGTTTTATAGCCGGGTTCAGCTCATTGTTAACTGTCAAACACCCAATTTCGATGTTCTGCTTCAGCTCTCTCTCTTTTTTCTTTCTGGCAGCACAACGTAGTGTTTGTCAGCTAAAAAGCTCTTAAACAGCCACTGTACCTCCCCTGCTCAGCAACAAACGGCAGACAGACAGTTAGTGACGAGCTGGTGAACAGATTTCTCCCTCAGGAGTTAGTGGAGACCCAAAAAGAGCTTAAGGACAGTGGCTATTAATAGTTCCTGCAGGTTTTAGGTTTGTTGTTTCCTTGTTTGTGTCTAACAGGGCTGCCACCATTCAATTTCACTTTCTTTTTTACAGTCACAATGAGTCAATTTCTGGTTCAAACTTTTTTTTCAGCATCTAAAAGTATTCAAACTACTATTTGAACTATTTTCAAATTCTTCTTTAAACAAGATACATCATGATACTGATTCGAAGTATAAACTGCATACTTTTTTAGGGGCGGAATGGACCACACTAAGGCCACACGGTCAAATCTAAATAATTTATTTAAAATGTAATAACAATATTTCTCTAATCAATCGGGAAACAATCTGTTTAAACACAAAAACAAAAAAAGAAGACAGCTTGAGTTTCCTCGCCCTGCGAAAACCCGCAAGGAGTAGAATTTCTTATCCTGGTGATTTTTTGCAGCGTGTGTGTCGCAGCACACGAATGTGTTGTTTTTGTCGTTCTCTGGCCTGGTGTTGGACGCGCAATCGAGGCGCAGACGTAGACGGGGAGGGAAGAAGAGAAAAGAACAGGAACAATAACAAAGAGAAACTGGTGATTGAAACTGAATGATTATTTCCATCTTTTTTTCTATTTAAAATGTGCGACACCCCCAATCTAACAGTAATATGCCCTATTTAGTCTGACAGAAATGTTCCACTGGATGTCTGGTGGCTCTTTCCGTGGAAGAAGAAGGGGGGGACCATTATGTTTAAACAAAAGGAAGCCAACATCTAAACACCACACATCGTTTCAAATGTGATTTTTGTCGAGTGTTGAGCAGAAACCCCGCGACGACACAGATGAAGACAAACACGGAACACCTCCGTCTTTAAAATGTTAAATGCAGGCGTTTCCTCGCTTCAGGTGAAGCCTCTGACAAACACACGCAGCCAATCAGGAAGCAGCTAATTTATTTCACTACTCTCTGGATACTTTGCAACGTTCATGTTCATCCATTGACATTTATTACACATTCAGGCAGGGGGTGGGGTGAAATTCACTTGATCTGTCCCTCCCCCAGGTCCTATGCCTTACATTACACACTCGCTGCTGATTGGCCGTCTCACGTAGCGTCTCCTAAACCAATCAGGGCCCTGATTACAATCACACTCATCAGATTCCAGCCCGTCATCGGGCCACAGAGATTAATAAAGGCAATGCACTGTTTTTTAAACTAGGCTTTCATCTGAAATATTATATAATATTTTAAAAAAAGAACATTGACAATATTCAATTAATAAGCTATGCCGTCAGGATGCCGAGTAGGAGATATTCATCGTACCAGCCGGCACCCGCGGGAGAGGCTCTCCACTACGTGAGCTGTTGTCGATCCACTGAGCGTTGCATCTTTAGTATGAACCGTCCCACCCCCACACGCTACCCTGCGCTCCTTACAGTAGTTCCCAAGTCACATGATCTATGCAAAATAAAGGGCTCTTGCATTACAATTTCTGATTGGGTCATTCTTTTTTCTAACAAAATATGAAAATCTATAGAAAAAAATCTTCATCATTCAATAAAAGGTAGATATCAAAAAAAGAAAAAGGTCGGCGCTCCGTTGTCTTTCAGTTTGGAGGCCAAATTCCAGCAAGAGAAAATTGCACTTGAGCAGCTGAATGGGTCTGTGAGGGCGACGCCGCGCCAGCAGCGGGGCGGGGCTTCATTTCTTGCGGGCGTGCTTGTATTTGTCCACGTAGGCCTTCACCAGGTTAGCCACCTTGCTGGAGTTCACCTCGCCGCTCTTGCTGTGACACACCTGAGGAGACGACACAGTGAAAGTCAGACACAACTTGCACCATCACTGCAAAGTATTTCCCCACCGTGTGGACGCTGGTCCTGGATGCTATCAGAGTTTAGGCTAACATTAGCGGCTCTGTTGCACTCTTTGTTGCTGGAGCTTAAACTCAAATCCAATAGACTCATTACCAATGACAGTGTTCTGTTTATAAAACACAGGGGTTAGCCTGGACTCTTGTTAAAGAAACATACCATTGGTGCCAGGTAACGGTGGCAGCAGGCTAAGCAAGGTAATCCAACCATCTAAAGGTGCTCCCACGCCATTTAAGGCACATTTATATGTTTCTTGTTTTAAAACAATTCAGCTGGAAACATTTAAAAGTCAGCCAGAGACTTTTTGAACCCAACTCATGGAGCTAATGTTAGCTTAAAAGTTACTAAAACTTTCAAAGGTAAATCTGCCCGCCTCATTATCTTCAACTGCATATTTGCTATTTGAGAATGGAAAGCTTGACAGACATACCAACAGTAACTAAGGGGGGCGGGGCTAAGCAAATGATCAATTGGTGGTTTACCTTCTCTACTGCTTTGCGGACAATCTCTTTGTACTCGTCCTTTGTGATTTCCTTCCTTTGGTAAAAGGGTTTGATGGCTGTCTTCACTTCATTTATAGCTCGCTCTTGGATCTGTTGTTTCTAAAGCAGAGAGAGGAAATCAGATTACTTGAAAGAAACAGACTTCATGAACAGAGAAACACAACACTTTCTTGAAAGGTGGTTTGTGATGGCGTGACGGGCAGAGCGGTGGCAGCCGGCTACCTTTTCTTTTTTGGAGCTGTCGGCTTGAGCCCTGTTATAATGGCCCGGCTGAGTTGTAGAGGATGGTAACACCTGGCTGGGTGCCAGGTGGGCCTGGGTCGGCACGGCTTTGGTTGGGGTGGGGAGCAGGGCAGGTTTCCCATAACCCATTGTGTTCGCCATCTAGAGCAAACCAGAGAATGTCAGTGAAATGTGCTTGTGTTGTTTTTTTCATTTGAGCAACTTGTGTCTCCATCCATAATAAAGCGTACCTGTGTCATGTAGCCGTCGGGCTGAGCTGCAGCTGTCTGGCTGCCTTGCTGCATGGGTGGAGGTGGTGGGGGAGGAGGAGGGAGGCCTTGAGTGGCGACGGCGGGGACCTGAAGCAGTGGTACGGCGGGGTGGAGATGCACGGGGACCTGAGGGGGCATGGCGTACGGCGCCGCCGGCTGCAGGCTGACTGGCAGAGGTCCTCGCGGGCCCTGCATGGGGTAGTGATGGTGAAGGACGTTCAGCTGGGGAGGGATGGCGTTCATCACGGGCACCGGGGCGTTACCCGGCACCGCCTGGGCAGCAGGCTCGCTTTTAGTGGGATCTGCGGAGCAAGAAAAACAAAATTAAGACTCTCTCTGGAGACGTGTGTCGACAGCTGAAACAGTTCAATGCTGCAGTTGATTTAAAGCTCTGGATATTAATGTAGAGCAAGAACTCATGAATGATATAATGTGCACAGGATCATTTTTGCTTTGTACACAGAAGTCTGGTTTCAAAGTCGTGGGACAAAACCGAGGAGGGTTCTGACCTGCTGCTGCTGCTGCTGCTGCTGCCGCCGCCGCCGGCTCCCCCTCCTCTTGTCGGTTCCAGCCTCCAGGTCCTCTCTCCCTCTTGGAATAATAATCCTGAACGTCTGCGGGTAGCGTCCTCCTCACAGCCCAGCTGGATGCTGATGACCAGCCCGACCTGTCCACCATGGAGTCTCCCTGGTCTGCGTCTTTCCTCCGGCCGCCGCCGCGGTTTTCGTTGAAGCGGCTGTACGCGTCATTCCCTGAATTGTTCCCTGTACCTGAGAAGTTGTTTCTGGGCTGCCAGCGGCTGTCGGCTGGTTCCTCCTGCTGGCTGTAGAAGCTACGGTTGCTGCCGCCCCGTCCTCCGCCGCGGCCGCGGTCAAACCCTCCGCGCCCGCCCCGACCCCGTGGCTCTCCTCTCCCGCCGCTGTTGCGGCTGTCTTCCCAGCGCGAGCCGCCGCTGGAGTCGCGGTTCTTGCTGTCAGCGTCGCCACGACTCTTCTCTGTAACCCAGTCGGGATTCTCCGACCAGCCCTGGCGCTCGGGGGAACTTTCTGTAGGCACGCCGTTTTCAGAGCGCCCAGCGCCTCCTTGATACCTCCGCCCCTCACCACCAGGCCCACCGCCCTGCCCGGACCTCCAGCCGCCTCGACGCTCCTTCCTCTGGGGAGACTGCTCTCTGGAGGCCGGCCGCTCAGGGCTGGGCCCTCGCCTGTAGGACCTTGTTCTGGATCGTGAGCCGGACCGAGAGCGAGACCTGGACCGAGAGCGACTCCTGGATCGACGCCTCCTCCTTTCTCGACTACGCTCTCTCCGAGAATAGTCTCTCTCGCTGTCCCGCTCCCTGTCTCGTTCTCTGCTCCGAGCTCGGGATGAGCGGCTGGAGGGCGGACTGCCGTCCCGTTCTCTAGACCGTGACCGCGAGCGCCTGGATGATTCTCGCTTGGATTCCCTCTTAGGTGACCAGGTGGAAGTTGGGGAGTGGAAGCGCGAGCGGCGCTGTCGGCCGTTCTTCCTCTCTTGGCTCCTTTCTCTCTCCTGTTGGTCCTTGCGGCTCTCGTCCTTGGAAACCTCGCTTTCAGAAGCAGGAGGTTCCGCAGCAGCCGAGGCAGCACTCTCCTTCGGTAGCTCTAAAACAGAATCGTCACCGTGCTCGCTGATGGGTGAACTGCAGTCCATCGCCACAACTTCAGTGTCATCCTTGGATGGACAGTCATCCTTTGTTCCTTCTCCAGAGCTGTCGCCGACTGATGGCTCTTCTGATGCGACTTTCTCCGGATCGCCAGCTTTAGATTCGGGGACAGCCATGTCATCCTCCGACTCTCCAGCAGAGGGGGAAGCTGGTTGTGGAGAATTCTCACATGATTCAGCCTTAAGTTCCTGTGAGGATTCTTCATTGTTGAATTCTTCCGACTCGGCACAAATCTCCATATTATCGTCCTCCTCATGGCTGTGTGGAGACGTCTGGCTCTCCAGCGGAGCGCTCTGGAAGTCAGGGGGCGACGGTGAAGTCCGTATCTCAGAGTCCTTCTCCACAGAGGAAACGGAGCTCGGCGGCTCTTCGTCCTCTTTCCCCTGCTCGCCGTCTGACTCTGCTGCTGACAGCTCCTCGTGCTCTGAGGGACAGGACAGGTCGTTGTCTCCCTCATCTGGTTTCTCCTCATGTTCATTCGATTGTTCCTGAGTCTCGTCGCTGTCGTGTCCCACGTCGTTACTCAAAGGTCCAGCATCTTCGTGCTCATCAGTAGAGTTGACACCGTCCTGCTCTTTCTCGAGGTTCTCTTCAGCGTCAGACTGTGGCTGCTCTGAGCTGTTGAAATCCTGCTCCTTATCCGTTTTGTCTTCCTCCTCCTCCTTCTCCATGTTGTCAGCCACATCGGCCTCTTCCTCCTCCTCACTTGCTGCCGGGCTGCTCACAACTTCAGGAGATCGTTTTTTTCTTGTTGGGGCTTTCCTTTTCCCGCTGGCCTTTCGGTTTGTTACCTGTTTGCCCTTCCTCTTTGCCGGAGCCTGAGAACCCCTGCCCGACTTGGCGGCCTGGCCGGTAGACGAGTCTGAGTCGGACGAATTGGACTGTTGCGGTGACGGGGCAGACACAGCAGCCTCTTCCTGGCTTTTGCTGTGTCGCCCAGATCGCCTGGCTGGCACAGGCTCGGCCTCTTTGGTGGGAGCTTTGGAGGTGGAAGCTCGACCGCCTCTCTTCTCCCCTCCTTTGGGACACGTGATGGCGCAGACAACACCTTGAAACACTGTGGGAGAGATACGAGATGAGTAAATGTATTTACAGATGCAATCAGCTGTTTCTTAAACATCTTAAAGAGCAGCTACCAGACTTGTACAGCATGTAACTGAAACCGCGACACAGCCGTCTTTCATTGTTGTTTTAAACTTCCTGTTCCTTACCAAAATTTAACTAGAAGTATAGCCAGTATTTTTGCTGGAAATTGTGACATCACATTGAAGTTCACCTTTGAACTTTTGGACATAAAATGTCATCATCTCATCATTTTATCCTATTAAACATTTGTGTGAAATTTTGCTATAATTAGCGTGTTTAATGAGGTCACAGTGACCTTTCATATCTAAAACCTGATGAGTTCATCTTTAAGTCTGAGTAAAAATCTGTGCCAAATGCAAAAAAATTCCCCTCAGGTGTTCACGAGATCTCGTATTCACGGGACAACCCGTAAAAACGTGGTGCCTCCAGCCACCACTGTCACCATCGCTGGCACGGAGACATAGGAAGTAGGTCTAAACTGAATTAAAGCAACATTATCTGACTTTTCACCTTAGAATAACAGCTTTAAAATCATTTTGAGGGTACAGTGTCTTGTAACAGGGTGAATGCTGTCTCTGTCTCAACCGTTCTGACCCCATCACTTGTTTCTGCGCTACGTAACTTCAGTTAGAGTGTCGGATCACAGCGTTACACACACGTTCACTTCATGGGATTTGTATTTACAACAGTGGTGTGGCACTCAGAAGCTGTGGGGGAGCTCCAAATCGCACTAAATGCCAATTTCTACATGGTCCTGCTCTGAGTACCAGTGTAAATAAAATCATTCATGCCACAAAACTCGGATGAGACTCACCAAAATGCCCGGGCCCAAACAGTGTAGCAGAGGTAAAGGGAGATGAGCACAGTCCGAATGGAAACGGGCTGTGGTTCCAACCGTTGGGATGGAAACTCTGCCTGTAAAATCAACAACACAGACAACTTCAATCAAAGAGACCTCGCAATCTGTTGCTTCTGTTGCTGACAAAAGAAGGCAGTCATTTTCACATTTTCTCTCTACTGAATAACAGAATCACGTCTTTTCCACATCAGTATGTCTTCATGACTTTAGAACAGGGTTTTATTATAAGTGTATTGGAATACTAGTTTTACTACACCATGGTGAAATAACACAGCCTTTGGTTTCTACTACTGTCACTAACATGACTGCCACAGTCTCCCGAGGGCCCCGCGGACACAGCTCAGCGCTCTTGATAAGCAGTTTGACTTTGTGTAGCCACGGGGGTAGACTCGTCACAGAGAGGCAGGGCGGGACCGGTTTGTGGTGCGGAGTTGTATCATTACCAAGGCAGGAGCATGATTTCACATGAGAGAACTCTCACTGCCTCAAGATGTGCAAATCAAATTAGCTCCGCCGGCGGTGAAGGTTTCATTTCACCTTTGGGACACACCCGACCAGTAGAAAGCTAGAGCAGTAACACATTTGCCTGCTGCAGAGGTTCGGGTCAGAGTGGCGGCTGGTGCTCGGGGCTTGTAAGAGCCCAGTGAAACAGTCCATTTATCTCTTTCTGGCTCTGTGGGTGTTTGCAAACATGAAGCTTTTAAAAACCATTTGAATTATTAACGCTGAAGAAATCAGGACGTATATGAAAACACAAACTAATACAGTGAAGACAGCCGCTGTGTGGCATTTAAAGTCATTTCCAATCAATAGTTTTTAACAATCAACCTTCTCTTATCTATGGTGTTTGTTTTTTTTAATGAGTACCCTGTCGAGTTTTCTTGTTAACAAATAAAATACATCAATTATGCTCAGATTGAGTGTTACCCACCAAAACAAATGAGTTTGCAAATGTTGGCAAACTCATTTGTTTGACATTTGAAATCCTGAGGCGTTTAAAGTCACGTTTAATAGCTTTAAGTCTTCTTCTTTGCTTTTTTTGGATCATCTTAAAACATCACTACTCCATGTAAATCAGTGGAATCATGTAAAACCACACGAACGATGAATTTTCATACGTATGGCAAATATGATCTGCGTTTGTTAGATCTGATAAAAGCAAAGCAGGAAGTGAAGTAGTTCATGTCTGTACTTTATACTTTCTATAATATTAGTATGTCAGGTGATATAAACTCATGACACCTGTTACCAAAATAATTATAGTGTGAAAAATGGAAACCCATGCATACCTGACACATGAATCCAAAGTCAGGTCATGATAAATATGAATTACAATGAATGAGAACGGCACAATCATAGCGAAATTTATCTATAATCCTCCTTCTCTGGTTTAAACCAAAGCATTAAAGACTTCTCTCCGCTTTCGAACACAACAGGAGAGAGCTCATCGCGAGCAACAACACAGCCTGAAGCAAGAACACTTCCTGCTTTAGGGAACTTAGTTTAGAGTGAACATAAAGGAGAAAATTGCTTCCGACTTGTTTGGTGTGAACACGGCCTCAGAGGTGTTAACAACAACATTAACAGGGGCAAACAGAGTGATATTAGTGCTCGGTCGGGACTTCGTTACCTCGAGGAGCCGTTAGCGGGGATGGGAGCAGCTGGAGAGAGCCACGGACAGTCTTGTGCCTGGGGTTTGCACTGTTTGAACGTGGCGTCATACGGTACGTCCTCGGCCGCCCAGACAGGCTCGACACTGCAGGAGGATGGAGACGACATAAGAGTTGTTTATGTGCTGCCAATAATAAAGACCGGATCATTTAAACTTCTAGCATTCTTCCTAAAAAGATGCTGCAGATGAACAATTAAGATTTTTATTAAAATGAAATTATGTCAGTCTTTAATACTGATTGGAAATATGGAAATATACAATTGGTAGAAGCCTGTAAGTATATAAAAAAAGAATCAAATCTGTAATAAAGTAATCAAAATAGATAACAGACCATTTGTAGTAATTTCTCTTGTACTTTAGCAGGAAGCTTTCTTTAAATGCCATCCCGCTGACCTATTGCCATCCCTGTGAACTGGCCTACTTTCATTCTCTTTGACAAGGCAAAAGCCTCGTGACTACTGAAAGAGACAATGATCACCAAGGTATCTCATATCAGATGTCTGTGCTGTGTAAACCACAGGAAACACCCTCTGTGTATTACTGTACTTGTCCTAATTCATCGTAGATGGAAGTGGGACTTACACGTCCTGAGCCGAGGCCGTCATTAATGAGACACAAGGAGACGGTGACCATGTGCAGCACTCTGTTCCTCTCACCTGGAGGAAATACATCAAACGCGGATGAGATACTGAAGAAGTAAATTAACCTTCCAACAGACATGAATACAGGACAAAGAAAAAGCAACACATGTAAAATACCTTTTTTCTGCTCAGTGATGAGGGATCATCATCGTTACCTGGAAGAGACATTTACAGAGTGTTAGAGCCGGCTGGACTAATGTGAAAATGTTCCTGGACGAAGAGGAGTTTCAACTTACATTTCCTCACAAGCCCCTTTGTTTTGGCGTCTGCCGTCCGCTCCACTTTTTGCCGTCTCGATCTTCTCGTGGGCTTGCTTCTGAAAAGAATATAACGGTGGAATTGTTCTAAAATCCTCATAGAGATTCAAGATAATCACACGGAATTTGATTCATCTGCATCACTTCTTCCTGATTAGTGACTGACAAAGTAGATCTCATTAACTATTTCCTCTGATCTCTATAAAGTCCTTTGAGATTAGCTTAAAGGAATAGTTCAGGTCTTTTGATGTGGGGCTGTATAGCGCTCCTTGCTGCTTGTCCACAACGACGGAGAGCTGACAGTCATCCACTGCAGGTAATGGATGACTAGGGATAAATACCTCATGCAACCCCACATCAAAAGACCCGGACTGTGCCTTTAAGTGCTAACCTTGGGATAAAGATAAATAAATAGAAAAATTGGCTCACACTCACTTTATACAGACTTTTTGTTCGGGGTTTCTACAGCAGCAACTCTCAGCTTCAAGTTGAGTTGTCCGCTTCCTCACAGGAACCTTGAAACAACAATAACAGAGGCTTTTAATTCTGGTGCACAAAGGTCACTGGAGTCTTTGTGTGACTGACTGACAGCAGACCTGGCAGCAACACAATGTCAATACAACCTGAGTGGTAGCTGTAGCGTTCAAGCTAAGGATGGTTAATAAACGTGTGACAACAGCGGCGTTACCAATAACACGGGACAGTTTACAAGAAAAGATGCTCACTAACTGTTCAGCGCTGGTATATAAAGGTTTTACTGATAACATTCAGCCACTAAATGTGGCATTCCATCTCCTCCCGATCACTGTACAACGCCACTGTTTGGAACATCTGCCCCCTCAAGTGGTGGCCAGATTGTTAGCTAATGCTGCTAACGTAGTTGATGCAAATGTTGCTCATGATAGCTAGCCAACATTAGGCAGTACAGGCAGTTTTTGCTTGTTTTTCTCACAAACTGGCAATAGCCCAAACTGTTGATGCTGACGAAATGACACCAACTGTGTGAAACCATCGGCTCACAAACCTTACTGGAGGCTGGAACCAGCTGTCTTACACAGAGATAAACAAAACAATCGTTGATTCACAATCAATATCATGTTTTTAAGGAGAAGTGATCCTTTCCACACGCTCTGTGGATGTATTATTTAAAAAAAATGATTTGTCTACATAAAAAATGTTACCAATATGACCTTTAAGTTACTGCTGATGCACACTGAACATTTTCCGCTGCTGCAGCTACACATTAAAAGGCGTTTACCTGATCAAACACGGGGTGACCTTTATCATAAAAGTAGGCGAATCATAGAAACACAATGTGTTTGTCGGTGAGTTTGGCATTTACCACTATCGCAACCAACAAGAGCACTATCGGCATTCACTGACAGCGGATCAGTCTGAAACATGTCGGGGAGCAGTTTTATAAAGTCTGTGGGAGAAATGAAACAAGTGGCAGCCTCAGTGAGCCGTAAGATGAAGAGCTGCTGGTGACGGGCTGCACACCTACAACTTCTTAGTGCATGATATAAAGTTAATTTCCTTCATTAACGTATGATAATCTTAACACGGACTACCGCAGCAAGCCTACTGCAGTTACATCACATCAGAACCACATCACTTAACACCTGAACTGACATTTGCAGGTATGGTTGAAGCTGTTCAAAGTGCTTTAAAGTGCAAACGAGTCAACTGGCAAGAAGTTGCATCTACAGGGACGCATTAAAAAACAGAATGACAAGCGTGTGCAGTTTCTGAAGCTTCTGAAAGCCAAACGTAGCCATGTAGCATCCAGACTGACCTGCACACAGCTGAGGTTCCCGTCCCATCTGTAAACATTAGTGAAAGGTCGTCTGTCCACCGGGCAGGAAGGAGCCGTCTGCAACTTAAGAGTGAATTCGACAAACAAAACATCATTAACATATTGATGCAAAACGCTGAACGTCTGAATGATTCACAGCCTTTGAGATCATGCGAACAACAACTGCGTTATCACACAGTGAAAATCACCTCTGCCCACGTGAGGAGGCATCGGAGGCAGAAGACGTGGCAGCAGCTGTCGGGCATGGCGAGCTCGCCTCCTGCCAAGACGCCCAGGCAGATAGGACACCTCTCCGCCTCCTCGGCGTCCGCCCCGTCAGGCGGGCCCTGGCCGCCTAAACACACACACACACGAGATTATTTATGAATCAGATGTGATATTTTCTACTCGGTGTGCGCACAAATAGCAGCGCAAAGGTTTTCAGAGTGGGAATGCGTGGATACAGAACAACTGATGGGTCGTGCTGTTCGTGCAACATGTGTCTGAACATCTGGCAGATGACACCTAAAATAGCATCGCGCTGTGTCTTACCACTTCCAGCTCCAGTCATGTCCGGCCCGGGCTGTCCTGATCACCACTACAACACAGAGAAGAGGAGAAAAAAATGAAGATAAAGGTGTTGTTGATGGAGTACGGCTCGTCAGGTACACTGGGTTATGAACTCTGTTAGGCCCACAGGAAATTACTGTAGCATCTCATTATCACAGCATCAAGACATGAAAGAAAAAACTGTAGAAGGCTCATTTGTCAAAGTGATTTGAGACCCGTTGGATTGGTGTGTTTACCATCTCCACTCTTTATTATTACGTTTTAAGAGAGAACATGTGGGATGCGATATTCCAATTTAGATGAGGTGAGGTTGCATGTTCGGTATGAGGTTACGTCTGTTAATGATTTGGATGTTTGTCTTCGGCTCAGCCGGTCCCTCTCTACGAGCAGCTCCCACAAATTAAAAGGGGGAAAAGCAAACAAAAAAAACAGTCAACTCGGCCACCACAGCACTCCAACATTTAATATGAAACTGACTACGGGTGTCCTGATTTCATTTCTACATCGACAAATCAAAATAAGAGATTAAAAGGTCAGTGAGTCTCCAAGTATTTTGACTGCTCATCTCCACCTACTCGCATGCGTCCGAAGACAATTTAAAAAACAAAAGGACACTTAAAAGACGACACAGCTATCTTACAGGCCTGCAGCTGCACCTCCAAACTCTTATCCTGTTTGCATGAAGACGATCTATCGACTGATACTGGAGGTAACAACAGCATCAGAGATATTGGGTTGATTTTCTTTAGCCAAGATCCTTTATTGATTTGTTTGGGAGGACGGTTTACTCAAGACCAGATCACCTGTAGCTCTTTCCGAATCCAGATGCGAGAATCAAACAATGGTATAGCTGCTGATTAGATAAATAAATAAAATGTCCAAATCGAAAATTGAATTGTGACCGTAAAATCAAATCAAATCGAAAGTCAAATCAATCTCTGGATTTGGAAAACTGCAACACCCGTGCTTAGACAAAAGGAAAGTTAGGAATCGCATAATTCTTTCCAGACTTTGCAAAAGATGGAACACAGTAATTTGGATGGACAAACCATATGCAGACACACGATCTTGTCAGTGAACTGTCAACAAGATGTGGCCGGCCTCTGATGGAGCAGAGAGTTACTGAGAATACTGAGAATTAAATATCACAATATTTCCGAACCAAAATCTAAATTATGGATCTATGTCTCAGTGCCATAAATATTGCTGTGTTTTCACCGCATGGCCCGGCCCAACCTTTTTTTTGGTTTTCCGCTGTCAAAAGTTGTGGATAGTAGCTAGCACCATTTTTGATATCATCTCGGTCGAGGCTCCAAGCGAGCTGAGCCGAAAATAAACAGTGGAGTGAAAACATGGCAGACCGTCGACTGGTCCGAAAGAATTGTCACTTCTCGTACACAAACTGCGAACTGCGACCACAATTGTTAAATTCAACTGACCCAGATTTCTAAATATGTCAGCCTGCAAAACCACACCATGTTTAATAGACGAAGTGCAGACGTTCCTTTGTGTTGGTGGGAATCTGAAAAATAATCGACATCCACCGCTGTTCTTATTGTGTTGGAGATGACGTCACAGCAGTTTCACCTGGAAAACCAAATCCTGAAAAGTACCTGGTACCGAGAGCGAGTCAAGTCAGGTTGAACCAAGCTGCGTCATGCAGTGGAAACGGGACGGACGAGTGCTTTTTCATTTACAGAGAAATGATACACAAGATTACTGGGTGAAAGACGATCCTGAGTTGCGTAGGGAGTTATGCAATGCAAAAGCATCGCGATCAAAGTTCGAAGCGTCATTAATAACTGACATTTGAACTGTCAATCAATAAAACAAAAAGCTACATCATGACACTGTGATAAGCCTTACGCCAGGAAATGGATGGTATTGATAAATTGTCTCGTTTACGCAGCCAGAGTTTTCTACAAATTCAGCCTTGCCACGACTCCTAGATTCAACTTTACGCTCTACAGAAGTCAGACCACATCTTGCGAGCTCAACTGAGCTTGACGCTGTAGAAGTTTTCAGACAGAGAGTGAAGGATGTTTTTGCCTCATATCATCTGCACAAATCTGTTAACTGGACTATTTGTGTTAATTTGCCTCAAACCCCCAATGCAACTATACGTTACCCCTGAGCTAGCTAGTTAGCATGCCTGGGTGGTTATGTTCAGCTTGATCCTCTGACTGAACTCAGAAGTCATCAGAAAATCTAGTTCCGTTTTATCCTTCAGTGGGTGAATTCTCATCCAAACCATCAATCTTATTGACTTTGAATGCAACTGCACCACCTCTGAAACGAACTGTGTCTGAACATACAGTAAAGTGAACTCATCTGGATACTGCTGCAGCATAGAAAAGACCAAGTTAACAGCATCTGCTGATAGGCACGTCACGATTTCAAATCTAAATCAAAAATGGACTGAAATGACATTTCAAATTTCAATCATCGAAGTTAAATGCAGAATGGGGAATTCTCAGAGTCTTTTATTCTCCACGCCTCCTTACTTGTGCTAATCCAGCACGTGTCTGGAAGAAAAAACTTCACGGAAAACACAGCTGGCTTACTGAAAATGCAAGTCGAAACAAATCATGAATTTGGAGTATCGTCACAGGAAGTAAAGTGGTCGCCCACAAAATCAGACGCTCGTTGGTCGGATCGTCATGAATGCAAATCTTCTATTGCAAATAATTGATGAAATTGTGGTAATACAGATTAAACAAAGAAACAACAGAAAATTTAATTTTGTTTGACATAAAAACATAGAACATATTTGACAAGGATCGCACGAGCTTGTTTCCAGACGATCGTGAAACAATAGATGTAGTGAGGCACGTAATTTACAGCTGAAAAATGTACTTCTTTGTGCTATATTGCGATACTGTGTCTTTTTTCATCCTGATATCTTATAGGCAATAATATTGGCGTGGTTTTTTTATCAGTCAGTTTGTTGTGAGAGGAATATTTTCCTGCCTGAGACTTTTAAAGAGGCAACTATAAAATTGATTAAACAATAAATGTACAACAAATGTATAAGGCCTGGCTGATTAACAGGGCTTATATACAGCATTTTCATGATTATCTGTGTCTATGTAACTGACTGATTCTGAAGTTCACTCTAGAAGTGAAAGTGAAATATTTTCCCATCTCACACACTGACTCACTGTGTTTGGCTTCAGTGAGGGACAGACAGCAGTGGCCTAAACCTCTTGCAAACAGCTAGCGACACGATTTATGATCAAGTGAAGTCTGAACAGTATTTTCACATTTGTTTTTTCAGACTCATACTTGCAGGCTTCGTTTCCAGAATCACGCTGAACAAAATCGAACCACAGGAGACCATCTGACCTGTCTAGCAGCCTCGGAGTGAACAGACTGTGCCCGAGATTTAAAGCCTCTGATAGCTGATCCTGTCTTTGCTTTGACCGCTTCCATTGTGACGATCTTAAAATTTGTCAAAGTGAATTTTGTTCAACAGGCTCAGACCAGAGCCTCGGTGACGGGGGGCTGCGGTTTGATTCACAAACACTTGTAATAAACCAGGTCAACACGGGCCATTATTCATTAGCACTGTGCTCAGACTGTCAACTTAGCACCATCGTTTCATTTGTACACCGAGCGTTAGCCTAACGCCGGATTAAATCGGTACGTTAAGTTCTATTAAACGGGCGTGATTGATGAAGCTAACTAAGCAGCAGTTGAGCTGACAGGTAGATACAGTTGAAAGATTGCTGCTGTTTTGAACCAGCACGGCCTGCCTACTCAAGATACAAAATTAGCACCAACTTGATCAACCAGTGCCAACACGACGGTAACAACATGGTTGTTGTTAGTTAGCCAGACAGCTACTGCTAACGTTAGCTAAAAACAGAGCTACCTGAGAGCTAGCTGGTTGCTGTTAGCACGACAGCAAACATGGCTAAATAGTGTCTAATATTAGCCACGATGATTGCATTGAAGGTCACAAGTTAGCCCGGTTAGCTAGCAGGCAGCAAGCGGATTTAGCTGGAAGCTAACTAGCTTGCTTTGAACAACAGCACCTGCCTACGTCGCTTTTAGCTTGCTAGCAGTTAGCTCTGGTTAGCTAGCGGCAAGTGTCGTTACTCACCTTTTAAGTGCTGCTGCAGCTGCTTTGCACGTAGTAAATAGTTTTTAGCGTCCCAACTCCTGCTACGAAGTGCTGACGAATGGTACTATCCGGGAATTGTTTTTGCCAAATAACGGAGCGTAGCTTTCAGAAAGTCTCAGCCACATGTCTTGCGGTCTGGCTGAGAGTTGGTGCAGCGGGCGCCCCCTACCGGAACCGCCGGGCATTACAGAGCAGAGTGGATTTATCCCTCTTGTGGCATTCACAAAGAAGTAACAGCAACAGGAGGCAGAGTACCAACTGTATTCAACTTCTTCTAACAGAAATACTCCTCTATATTTGGTTATTTATATGGCAAATTAATGAAGAGTAATGTAACTATCTTGAGTATTGAGTAGTAAAATGAGTGTAGACATACAGTGTCTTTATATTTTCAGGTAATCCCAGATACAATTACACAAACCTGACAAATAAAGTCTAGTGTTTACCATCCATAAGAGTTTAAACAGGGCACTGAAGATTGGTGAGTTGTCCAAAGTCAACCTCTAAAAGACATTATCAAGCCTGACAGATTCACATCTGTCCAGTCAAGTAAAAATCTCTATTATAGTTCTACTATCTGTTGGGACACAGTAGTATCATCATACTGATTAATGGCCTACATTTGAATGAAAAAGTAGCCCACACAATACATCACAAGGTATGTTCACGTTTTTCATTTTACCTGTGGAGGAACGTAATTTATTGTTCTGTGTCCACAAAAAATGGCTCGCACAGAACCAACACAGCTCTGCAAGGAGATAACAAAATAAATGTATTCAGAAACACGAGCGTTCGCCGCCCTCCAGTGGTCACACGGAAGAACTGCAACACTGCATCTGTGGCTAACAGTGTTATCGTCGGTAAAAATGTCATTAACATCAATATGTACATTTCACAAAGCAGCAACGACAGGCACAGCAGGCATGACGCGTCCAGCAAAAATATGTCAGTTCACTACGTGGCCAGCACCAAATAATAGACTAATTTAGCAGCTAGCTAGTGCTCATAGTGAAGCAATAGCAGCTAAGGAGCCGGAACTTTCCCTCAGGAATTGGTGAGAAACAAAAACAGAGCTAAATGAGAGCGAATACTGCACTCTGATTCAGCAGGAGGAGACAAACACAACTCCAAACGAACGCTACTGTCGCTGTTTTTGCGTCGGCTAAACAGGCTAGTTTGCTAGCAAGTTGTCCACATGAACTTTTCGATTGCGTCCATGTTGTGTTGTGTTTACAGTTTCCTACGCTGCCCTCAGGTAACCAAAAAAATCAATGTTTGCATGCCTTATGTTGTTTCATAAAAGATTTTTGGTGTAAATATTGTTTTTTTCTGTCTGCATTCATGCTGCTGGAGCTGTCGGTTGACACGTTAAATGCAGAAATGGGATTTTTCACCGCCCTCTGGTGGTCACAAAGAGAAGCTGCATGAACGTCAAGCCAGACATGATTAACATTTCTGGTTAATACTTTCCAAAATTCCAAAATTATATATTTTTATGAATCATAAATAATTGCAAACACTGTTGTATATCATTATATTCAAAATGAAGGCCAGCAACTGTTTGGTTAAAGTCTGGAAGTTAATTTCGCACTCAGCATTTTTAGTTAACGAGAAACTGAAGTTCACAATTTCTTTCTAGCTTTGCCACATAAGTGAGTGAATAGCTATGATGTGACTAGTATGTACCTTTTAAAAAGCATCACATAACTTACAATAATTTAAAAAATGTGTAATTTAACCAAAGCCTTTTTCACAAAATACATTTTTACACCTGAAAGCACAAGCATGAATAATAAAAATGAATAATGACTGAACTCCCTTCAGCTGCTTTAGTTCCAGAGTCCTGGTATTGTGCACACTGACCCACTGTCACACTGTCATGACTTACTGGGACGCCTGAACACATCAATACAAAAGAACCGTCGTCAGTGTTATTAGTCACACCTGTGATTTCATTACTATGACAGGCCATAATGTAAAAATTTGGAAAAGGAGAACTGCAAGCCTGAATTCAATCAATTATTTACCGTACTTTAAAGCCTCATTAAAGTAAGGACACAATTCATGTGTTAAATGAAAGGTGGTAAAAATGAGCGGTGATCGCTACCGTGAGTGAAAAGAGAGCAGTAGCTATGGAAGCCAAACCTCTGCAGTGCACACTCAACACTCCCTGCACTTTTTGATGCATAAATACCACAGCAGCGGGCGTCGAGCAACAGCGATGGAGGCATAAATAAACCGAAGGATGTCATATTATGCTCTAAGCACTAACTAAATGTGACACTATGCAGCCTTTTGATGAATACTGAAAGTTCTCTGTAATGTAAGATTAAACACAAAGTGTGTTTTGGGAGCTGCGGGAAGTGGAGCGCTCAGCAAAGTCATTAACAATTCAATTATGTTGGGGAAAAAAAAAAAAGGAGCCAAAGGAAATTGTCCAGTGGTGGAACAGAACAAAGGGATGAGCTTACCAGTAAATGGAGCTTGTTAGGTTATATCAGACAAGAGGGCTGTTTGAAGTCCCAACTACCAACCATGAAAACTGAGTGCTGAATATTCAAAACACTGGCAGCTGCTCAGAATTAATTTAGCGCACAACTCGGGGAGTAGTGATGAATTCAGGAAGAGACTCGCACTCAGTCGGTGTTCTCCACACCGGTGGTTCACCAACCTTTTTAGTCAGACAGCCCTCAGAGGCGCTGAAGTGCCCCCTTACCCACACTCTCCACAAGTGTTTACTTGAATTTATTTTAAAAATGGATGTTACCACTGTTGGTTCTGTGGAGTTAGTTTTTATAACAGTATTGATTTCTTACAACTGTATATTTTTGTCTGTTTGATCAAGTTGGCATTTGTAAGCCTATGACTACCGACCGGAGTGCCAGAAGGTAGAAATTTAAACTATTTGGCAATTAATTTTAGCAGACTGTTTTCATATTTGCATACCCTACTACTCCAACTGTCATTCTGTCAACTGTTTACTTGAATTTATTTTAAAAATGGATGTTACCACTGTTGGTTCTATGGAGTTGTTACATTATTACAACAGCATTGATTTCTTACAACTGAACTATATATTTTTACCAATTAGGCCTAATAGGACTTTTTATTCATTACCTTTAGCTAACAATTAAACTGCCAATTACTTTTAGCCAACTATTAGGCCTACAACCGTTAAGGCTATCCACTACCTTTAGCTATTTCAACTGTTTCTCATTACTTTTAGCTAACAATTTAAACTGTTTATCCATTAGCCTACTTTTAGCCAACTATTAGTACTACAAACGTTTAGCCTGTTCATTACTTTTAGAGCAATTTCAACTTTTTATCATTATTTTTAGCTAATTATTTAATCTGTTTATTCAGTACTTTCAGCTAACTTCAACTCTTTATTCATTAGCCTACTTTTAGCCAACTAGGCCTATGACAACTGTTTATACAATACTTTTGGCTAATTACTTCAGCTGCTGACGCTGATGCATTACTTTAAGCCAAATAATAGCCTACAGCTGTTTATCCGTTACGTTTAGCTATTACAACTGTTTATGCATTAGGCTACTTTTAGCTAACTACTGAACCGGTTTATCCATCACGTTTAGCTAACTACTCCAACTGTTTACCCACTAGGCTACTTTTAGCTAACTATCACAAGTGTTTATCCCTTAGTTAACATTTAGCTTGAAGTAGCCCATCTACTCTTTATCTGTCGGGCTAATTTTAGCTAAATTTTAAGTATTTGTGTTTTTCCGACACAAACAGCAGTGTGGCTCTGTGGTCCTCTCGCTTTTTCTGTGACTACACGTTGCCACTTTGATAAAGAAGTTCACACTGGTCTATAGAGTATATGGGCTAAAGTATATAACAGATTCAGTACCACGGACAGTCCCTTGGATTTATTAATAAATGGGGGGGCCATAGATTGTAACTGGACTAACGTATTCAACCAAACAATCTCTCTCTCCCAGCACTCTGATCTACTGGGGAATAGAAGGCTAACAAGGGGGATGTATTTTGGTCATTTTGCTAACAAGCAGCGTTTCAACCATTTAGCTCTTAGTTTCAGCTAATCGTTTCGACTTCTTTGCTCTCTTGGTAATTAAACTAATGCACTCTCGAACAGTGTTCAGGTCTCAGAGCTCACTCAATATGTGACGATTACGTAGGATTTCTTTCAATTAGTTGAGCTACTCCAGGTCTTTCCACGAAGCCCCTGGCAACTGCATGAGTACGTCCTTGAATACGTGCGCCTCTGGTTGGGAATCAGCGCTGCATGCACTTTGATGGAGAAAGCGGGAGATGTTGGTTGGGCGGGGGGAAGAAACAAGCGTGAAAACCAAGGCAAAATGTTCAGTGTTTTATTTAAAAACTATAAACAGTCACCAAAGTAAATAAAGCCAATCTCTAACAGACTGTTAGGTCTATGTATAGTCACACATCCTACTGACACCGCAGAAATGAGGATGGTTGGGTCGCCCCGGTCAGATGCTAATACGACAGGCAGTCATAAATGTTACACAACACACGGTAGAGAGGACAGTCTGAGGACGTGAGCCGGAATGTGGCATGGTATTAAGAATGAAAAAATAGTACAATAAAACTCCACACTATATTAAGATAGAAAAAAGTAGTGAAGAAAATATCATACCTGCACGTAAAGCAAAGAACACAGGAGAAAACCTGTATAAAAACTCCATGTATTTAAACCAATTTACAAATACAAAAAAATTTTGGTACGCGCACTGTGCCCGTACAATGACAAAACGCTTACAGTGGATATATGTTACTTGTGTGTGTGTGTCTGTGTGTGTGTGTGTTGAGGGGAGGGGTGTGTGAGGGAAGAGGAAGGGAAGAGAATACCTTCAATATTTTTTTTTTTCTTCTACAAAATGACATGAGATATATTATTCCATACTCTTTCAGCCAGCAAAATGAGTTCTACAAGGTATTATAATACAAAAAATGTCACAGTTCCACAAAAAACTGTTTTTTCCCCCTCCCTAAGCTTTACAGCATCAGTACCTTTGCAGAATTATTTACAGGTTTTTAAGTACATTCATCCACTGCTGAGTATAGAATCACATTAGATACAAGTGACCAGGGATCATAAAAAAGCAAAAAAAAAAACAAAACAAACAAAAAAAAAACAGACTACTTTATTCAATCCTACCAAAGTAATGCTTCTATTACTCCACAGAGCAAGTTCTCCAGTGGCTGCATCGGCATGAAAGAGGATCTTCTTTATATATATTCACAACATATTTACAAGATTCTTTTTCATTAATTGTAATGGTATTCATTTCAATAATAAATAAGTGAAAATATATTGACTCAAGTAAGAAAACCAAGCTACCAAGTTTCTAAAGAAAAAAAAAAAAAAAATTCTCTGCGCCAGTTGCCAGCTGAGTCCTCCTCCGCCCAAGCCTGTGGGATACCTTTAACAGCCCCGCCCTCCTCCTCCTCCGCGCCCACCCGTACTCTTCAGTCGAACCGCCACTCACTCCAACGCACACATCCGTTCAGGGGGGGGGACGAAGAGAAGAATAAAAAATAAAGAAACTTAAACAAAATGTGCTCGTGTTTGGGGTTTCGTCGGTTGAGTCCCTCGGGGAAGCAGTCTTAAATAGCTCCCCCTCGTGGGCAGCTGGTGGAAGACCCCGTGGCAGTTTTTTTTTGTGTGTGTGTGGGGGGGGTTGAGAGAGGGCGAGGGGGGGGTGGGTATGAACACAGGTTGGTGAGGAAGGAGGTGAGGGATGAGAGGGGGTCGAGGGTCTCTGCGCCGGTTTCCCGCCCTCTGCTCCCCCCTCCTCCCCCTCGCGGACCCGCTACGGCTCACCGGCTGCATCCTCCTCTCGCCTCAGGAGAGGGGTGGGGGTGGTGGGTTGAGAGGGGTTTTTTGAGAGAGAGGTTGTCCTTTTGGCGTTAAGCCTGGAGCGAGCGCGTCAGTTCGTAAAGGCATTTGGCGAGCGTGGTGGAAACCTCCATGTTACTCAGCGCAAGCACAGAGAGGTGCGTCTCATGCCTCTTTACCAACCTGAGAGACGGGGAGAGAGAGACAACGCCGAAGTCAGAGTGCATTCCGTGAAGAAACAAAATCTTTATCCAAACACCAAGGTACGATCAAAACACCTGACAATATAATTATAATATAATATATAAGGCAACAAACATTCCTCAGAGTCAGCGGGACACTTACATGCGACCACAGTCAGAGTGCTTGGCGATGTTCTTTAACGTTAAGGCAGCAGTTAGTCGTATGTGTTTGGTCACTGGTCCCTCTTTCTCATCCTGGGAGAGGAAACAGACAAGTGTTATATTTAGTCGGAGTGGAAGTTGAAAACAGCTGTCCGCACCAGAAACCATAACTGCAATGAGAACAATGTGAGCGTCCACATCGCTGAATGATGGCGTTCTGTAAAACAGTGGTGCCAAGCACGCGCTGCCACTCCAGCTGTGTCAGCAGCTTCAGGAAAAGGACACTGATGACACCTCACTGCTGTGCGTAGCGAAGGGAAACAAAAAGATTACCTGATGGATATGGGTTCACTAAATTCTTCAATGATGAGAAGATGAGTTCGGGGAATCCAGCACTAATTCTATTCATACTTTTGTGTGAGTTAACATCAGTTATCCTGGCAGTTGTCAAAGAGGACATCAGGGACAAAATGAACTTCAGTGCCAAGTACCGTTTGGCAGTCGATCTGCTATTAGGAACGAACTGAACTATTAGACTCTTCTGATTGTAATTTGCAGCCTGATATTAAGTAATGTAAGTATTTAAGTTGTGACCATGACGGACTTGACTGCATTAACCCTGAATCAGATGGATATTGATGGGCAGTCATTCATCAGATCACTCTGAAAGCGATCCCAACGACGATTAAAACGACTTTGAAAAGATATCTGTATAGTCTTTAAGTGTTTCATTGTTGTAGTTCTGATTCTTGGTGTGCAGAGCCCCTAAAAATGGATCATTTTTACAGTAGCAAACACATACAACCTGTAGACAGTGTGAATATATGTAAAGTCTAATTAAAACCAGGAAATGACTCATTTCTGCCCCATTCAGTCCTGACCCTGTGTTTGAACCATGAAGTGAATGACAGTTGGATTTAAACGTGACTGAGCAGCTCACATCCACCTCAGCCAGCCAAGAGCTTTACAAGTCATACAACAGTGTGTGCGCCACTTTTCCAGAAAAAAAATCAGGGAGCGGTGTGGTAACGGTCGGCCTCGCTCTACTCACAGTGAAGTCCCTGAAGACCAGGTTTCGAGAGCCTCTGCGTAGGGCCATGAGAGCTGCGCTCGGATGATTCACGATTGCTTTCGGGGCTCGCTGTGCCGGAGTACTGCCTGCCGCTGGCGGGGTCCTTTAAAACACAACAGGCAACACGTCAGTGTCATGACTCCAGTACCACCATCAGCACACTGTGTTGTACAGGTCCATCAGACAGGTATAAAGTGTAGTTTCATGCAACAGTCACGTATTAAGATAAATAGAAAAAGCTGTACGTACTGGGAAGAAGACTGATTGGGACTTTGCGCCTGCTGCTCCTCTAGTTTGAGTCCAGCCAGCAAAGCCTCTCGAGAACAGTGCTTATCCTGGAAGAGAGAGGGGAAACAATTCAGATACATCGAGTTATGCATTTCACTTTTATTTTAAGTTGAGGCAGTAATACTGGTGCTGTAAAAATATATATTCTTTTCAAATTCTTCCACTTCCTACCACAGACAAACAGGAGGGAGTCTTACCTGTAGATGCGTGATAAAGGACAGTCTCTGCCGGGGAAAAGGTTCACATCCCTCCCACTGACAGTGGCCTCCATACACGCCTTTTCCGCCATGTTGCGTTGCCGCGTGGTAAAACACCTGAGACGGCGTTTCAAACCACCTGAAGAAGAAACGAGAACAAGTCAGCAGAAGCTCCACGGCGACTGGAGAAGGGTGCTGAGTGAGGAACGAGCACGTACCGTTTACAGGACTGCCACAGACACTTGAAGTTCTGCCCTGCTTTCCTGCTCTGCTCCGGTGCTGCTGCGGGGGTTTGCTGTGCTGGGAGGTGAGGGCTGCGGTTCCCCGCCGGCGAAGGCTGGGAAGCAGGGGGCGGGGACGGGGTGATCGTAGGCTGTGGACGAGTCAGGAAAGTCAAATAAATGCTGATACAGAATCAAGTGACAACACAACAGAAATTCACAAATCACATTCTTAAAATATGGAAGTTGTGAGTCAACGCTTTTGTTTATAAAAACAAAGTTTTAAAAAAGGGACAATTTATCCCGAAATTAAAAAAAAAAAAAAAGCACATTTGTCTCTTTGCCTCTTACCTGTAGGGCCATTTATCCATCTAGATATTTTTGGTGCGACACTAGATAACACTCGGCTTGTGGTGCTCAAAACACTAAACGAAAGCTCAGTAGAGGAGCAGATGCATGACTCCTTCGCAGGGTGATGCAGTCGGGTGGAGATCAGCAGAGAAAAATCAGACATCTCAAAAGATTAGCGCTACAGGTAAGAGGGGAAATATGTGCTTTTGTTTTTATCAGCTCAGCAGCCCATTTAAGAAGACGGAATCCAAAACTAATAGATCAGAATTTCTATTCCAAAAATGAATGATCAATTTTAGTACTAAACTTAGGTTAAAAGAGGCGAGGATATAAAATATGATCCCATCTTTAACAGAATGTATGTGAGAAGTGTATATTAATCACAACAACAGTGAGCGACAATATCTTGTGGTTAGACGTTAAACATTTCGAGGAACAGCAGAACCCAAAACTGAACCTGCATTTAAAACCTGCATTCATTTCTTGTTTGTCCAAAGTGCTTACAAAATAAAACTTATCTGCACATTCTATATAAGAGGAATGATGTGGATTTCAGCTATTTCTTCTGAAACCCTCACGAGTGAGGTCTTGTTGGCTGAGATGTAACCCCGACCCGTCTGGCGGCAGGAGTTGTTCTCTCAGCTGCGTTGCTATAGGAGGCGGGTATCAGCGAGAGCCACATGGTCTTAACTGGCTTCACCTTCTTTAACCTCCGAACATTCACTCATCAAACCTGACGTGCACATTTGTTTGTCTTGAATAAAAACATGTGTTTGCTCATAAAAATCACACCTACTTTCAGGCGTATTATTGATTTTTTTTAAAACTTATTTTACAGTGGAGGTCGACGCAGGCAGGGGGAGAGAATCACTGAGAGGCTTTTCAGCGCTTTACATTCAGCAGCCTCCTACACACACAGACGGCAATCTGAATACCAAACGAGTCCGTTTTCTTAACATTTACGAATCAGAGTTATTGTCAGATTTTAGTCTGCGGCCCGACTTTAAAACAATATTCAGCGAGTACATAATGTGTTACTTTGATTCGGTTACATAACTGTGTGTTTCAGAATAAATACTATGAAGTTTCTCATCACAAGTGGCTCTGTAGCACAATGTTCTGATGAGCTGCCTGTGTTCTAGCAGCGGGTACTTGATTAATGCACAGCGAGCCGCCGACAGTGTGATGTGGCCGAAACCTTTCAAGTGTTGTGTTTTACCCATGACTCTCATTTCACTGTGTCATCACAGGCATGAAGTGAAAAAGTGGATCGGGATTGTCGCACTGACAACAAAAAAGGGAACCCTCTCTGTGTTCTTTGTTCAATGCAAAAATGCCAGTGGCCCTTTGGTTGCTGTACTTTTTGAGAGTCTCTCTGTTGGCGGTTTAGCTTCGTTCTATTCAACAGCTGTAGACATCAGCGAAGCATTTAGACGGATGGAGGCACTGACTGGTGAAAGACAAGAGCCTCTTTCTAGGTAAAGAAACCTTAAGTCCTTCTACCTTGTATCAAGTTACACAGTATCCTATAAAAACCAAGTGTCGAATAAGAGCATCTATTAAATAAAAGGTATGTTTTGAAGTAGGAAATGCCCTAAAACCTGCTAGACTTAAACGGGAACATACAATATGTTCCAGTGAATGTTAACAAATGTTTGTTTACAATGAAAATGTCACAGGATCGCCCTCAACCAGAAAGGTAGGCGTTGAATTAGACAAACACACCCACCATAGAGACCTTCGTTATGCAAATACTCACAAAATGTGTCTCGCGTGACAGACATGTGAGACACGTTTTGTGACAGACCTGACGTTAAGTCACACAACCGCGAGACGCTGTGGATAAACGTGGCTCGCTGAGACGAACCCTGCGATGACTCACCGTAGAGCCAGCTGCCTGTGTGGGTGAGCAGTTCCTCTGCTGAGTGGCGTTCTCTATTGCTACTTTGGCTACTGTGCTTGGGTCTGTTCCTGCTGGTACCGCCACCATGGTGGCGCTGCTGCCGGCGTTGTTGGGGTCGCTGATGGTGATGATCCGCACCCCCACTTTGTTGGGGATCCCCGAGGACGCCGCCGCCGCGCTGCGGTCCTCGTGCTCGGCCGGTCTCTTGAGACCTCGAGCCTCGGGGGCCACTCCGTTCGCGGGCGGGGCGGCGGGACTCTGGGAGGTAAGAGTAACAGTGGAGGGGAGAGTGGAGTTGGGGAGCAGTTGCTGTCGAAGCACAGGCACGGCGTGGCCCAGCCCCAAAGGTCCATTGGTTAATTCCGAGGGAGGCTTGTTGCCTACTGCCTGGGGTCCGTTGGCCAGGCGCTCGGCCTGCTGGGCTTTGGCAGTGTCCTGCTGGGGGGGAGGAGGACTGGGGAGAGGGGGGTCTGGCCCGTGACTCTTCTCAGAGGGGTCCACCTCCCCGTTCCCCAGGTACTGTTTGGAAGCGATGTGATTTGGAATGTTTTTGTTAAAGTTGCCACCACTGTCACCCCGATCGAAGTCACACACGCCGTTGACTAGAGTCTTTTTGGGGTCGGGGTTGCCCTCCAGTGGGGCGCTCAGGCCGGGGGAGAGGGCCTGCTTCCCATTAGCAGGGTGGCTCTCCGTGGCCGGGCCGTTGAGCGCCCCCTGGCTGTTCCCTGAGTGGTATGGAGGTAGATTAGACTCCATGCACTTCCGACCGTTTAGCAGCTTGGCACCTGCCGCGACGTCGCCGTTACTGGTTTTGCCGTTGGAGGAGTCTCCCTCTGCTAAAGAGGAGTTCTCCATCACTTCTATCTTCCTCTCGTGTATGTGCAGCCCCGTGGCGTCCTTGGCCTCCTCCTCCTTTTGACAAATGATCTTGTCTCCTCTGAGGGGAGCTGGCAGTGGTGATGATGGTGGCGGTGGAGCTGCTGGGGCGTGATGGGGAACGGTTCCAGTAGAAAACGGAGGAGGGGGAACTCCGGGAGCCACGGCGCCCTGGCTGACAGCGGCCACAGCAGCAGTAGAGGTGGTGAAACCAGTGTTTGGGACCACGGTGAATGTGACTTGTCCCGCTGCCGCGGGGCCCTGGATGATGGTAGCTGCCCCAGAGCTACTCGTGGATATTAGCTGGCCTGGCAAGAGTTGGACCGTCTGGAGGGCTGGGGCTCCTGCAGCAGGAAGCTGACCAGGAACCAGCTGGACATTGAGCTGCTGGGGCTGCTGAGAGGGATTCTGGGTGCCGTAGCTCGTCTGGTAGATGAGCTGTGGACTGGGGGCTATCGTGCTGTTGGGAAGGGGCACCTGCGGAGCGGGTAGGATGAGCTTTCCTCCCGGAGTAGAAGGCCCTCGCTTTGGAAGCAGTAGCTGTTTGATCAAGCTGGACTCAGTGGAGGTAGGCTGAGAGGGGGGAGTCGGGGAGAGCATTTGGAGCGGCGGCTGCTGCTGATGTTGCTGCTGCTGCTGATGCCGTTTCATGGACAGTGCGTGGCTGACAGTTTGACTGGACTGGGCGTTGGAGTGAGAAGCGGGAGGCGGGCAGGGGCTGGAAGCAGCTCCAGGCTGCCCTGCTATCTGGATAGTCTGGGCGCCGGGAATGGTGGAGGGGTTGGCAAGAACGATCTGGTGTATGGCGGGGGTGTAGGCTGGGCTCTGCTGAGGGTTGGGGCTGACGATGACGACACTCTGCTGCTGCTGTTGAGGCTGTTGGTTGGGAGTGGCTATCGTGGCTGCTGGTCCGCCTGACTGGCTTGGCGCTGGTTTGGGGGCGATGTTCTGAAACGTGACGCGGGACCCCTGGGAATTGGGCACACTCGTGACACTCAGCGCCGGACCACCCCCCAACTGGATGGAAGAAGAGGGCGTGGATGCCATAGCGACAGACTGAGCCTCTGCCTGGGACGCTCCACCCTGAGGCCCACACAGCGGAGGGGTCTGGGGCAGCGGCGGGTGCTGCGTGATCGGAGGGCACACCCCTTGTACCCTGGCTGTGAGGATGTGGCCCTGCGGTACCGGCTGAAAAAGCGTGACGGGAGTCCCCGTCGGGAGCATCGGGGAGTGTTGCTGAGCTGCAGCTGGAGCGGCGGGGTTCTGGGGGCTGTGGTTCTGGGTGGCGGGCGCCGACGTCGGGATCTGGACCGCCAGGCCAGGCCGAGCCTGCTGCGCCGCCGCCAGAGGGTTCGGTGGCGACTGCAGAGGCGCCTGCGGGGTTGCGAGGTGACGGGAAACAGTCAGGTGGCTTGCATGGGGAGGTTCCTGTGCGGTCAAGGCCATGGATGGGGCGGCACCAGCGGGGTTGGGGCCCAGGGCCCGAACGAACTGAGGTCCAACGCTGAGATGCCCGGGAGGTAAGCCTGGTCACACAAACACAAACAGAACTGTTTAGGTCCAAGATGCAACTTAAGCCTTAGTTTTCTCAGACTAATAATCTTGTAAAACATCAAAGCAGATTTGGGCTGCCAGCTCTACCTGGCCATTTTTTTTTTGTAAATGTGAAGGAGGAAATTGAATCGAACGCAACTGGATTTGGTTTTTGTCTTGAAGACATTTCACCTCTCATCCAAGAGGCTTCATCAGTTCCTGCTCGCTTGACTAGGCTGGGACTAGGCCTTGTGACCGCCTCCTGAGAGGTTAAATAGCTGGACCTCCACACCGGCTAGTTGGACTAGTCCCAGCCTAGTCAAGCGAGCAGGAACTGATGAAGCCTCTTGGATGAGAGGTGAAACGTCTTCAAGACAAAAACCAAATCCAGTTGCTTTCGATTCAATTTCCTTGAGATAACTATGACCTGGATGAATGAGAATATTCACAGACTACATGTGAAGGACTGTCCAGCATTTGTCAATGGGGCTGTGACAACAACAGAGGGAGTCGAAAACCAGGATTTCCTAAGTGGCGAGCACAGCGTACAAGCCGGATAGTCATACAGTGAAAACCCTGCCAACGTGATCGCTACAGAAGCCAAAAAACCTCGAGACATATTTTTAAAACCAGGAATAGGCTGAAGATTCACTACTGACTCTTAACCAATGACAGGAAAAATTGCAGATTCTGTTTAATTCCCAGCATCCCCTGAATCAACCCTGAATGGGCCACACATGATGAGCTGGGTGATTTTGTTGCTTGTTATAACAGCCATGATGTTGACATGATTCTAATGAGCTTTTCTAATCATGTTCAATGTTTTTTAAGTATTAATTTCATCATTTCATAATCAATTCAGAACACAATTAAAACACCACTGGCAGTTGTCCTCTGTGTTCAGTTTCACGAGCAGCCTTCCTCTCAGTTTCAATTTCCCTAACAAGCTCCCACTACTAACTTCCTTTCCAGCGCACATTTTCTCACTGTTTGCCTTTGTAATTAGTTCAGCCATCTTGGTCTCAGCGGTACTCGCTCTGATCTTTCTGCAAGACTGCCAGCATCCTTCTACATAACACCACCGGAGTGCTTTTTATTTGAATCCATAACTCTTTAGTTTCTGACATTCAGACCTCGTCCGAGCCCGCTTAATGAGGGGGAAACAAAATTCACTATTTTGTATGGCATCTTTCAGCTTTCTAGCTATTACAGAGACAAAGCGAATGAAAGAAAGTAAACTTAATTATAATTAATGATGAGAGTTTTACCTGGAGGTGGGGCCTGAGGGTCTCCAGGAGCTTCGTGTCGGGCTGCTGGAGGTGGAGGAGCTGCCGCCGGGCTCTGCTGCTGCTGCTGCTGCTGGTAGTACAGCTGGATGGGCAGAGGGATCGACCTTCGCCTCAGCCCGACCAGGAGAATGTGCACCTGACTGGTGGCCTTGGTCTCGTCTTGCCGCCGCATCGTGTGGTTGGGAAACACAGTCCTGTGGCGGCAGGAGGGGACGGAGAGAAAATGGCAAAGTTCAAATGCTGAAAGTTAAGCTGAGCGTGATCAACATTTTAGTACATTTTTTTCAACAAACTGAGCTTTTCAATCTATCTTTTTAAGGTTGTTGAGCTACGTTCGTGTACTACTGCCCCATTAAACTGCTTCTAATCAAGCTATTTATCACGTCTGGTTAAATAATTCACACATTTCAATACATTCTAAAGAAACTCTACCAGCAAACAAGCCATAAGAGGCAACTAAGAAATTTTAGGGCATCTTTGAAGCTTTTCTACAGAGGCAAGACCGTAACTGCTGTGTTTCAAACAATCTTAAACCACCACTCTGTGCTGGTGGAGCATAAAAGCAGCAGGTAGGGGAGGAAACGGGACTGACCGCAGACATTTCAGGAAGCCGGTGGAGTTCAGGATGTTGCTCCGTCCCATTTTGCTGCACGTGGCCAGGTACTCGGAGTACATTTCAGATCGAGACACGGTGCCCTCGGGGTTCGTCTCAAAGTGTGCGTTGAGCCTGTCGGAGAAACGACCCGCAGTCAGAGAGGTGACTATGCAAGTAGAAAAGACGCAGGAACAAGGAGAAGGTGACATCATCTATGGGTGAAATAATCTTACCATTGCAGTGTAAATTTTTCCCCATCTAGTTCGACAATACCAGGTGGAGGTTGAGTGGACTGAACTGGGACCCTCGTTACTGAAAAGACAAAAATAGAAAGGATAGAGAAAATGTTAATGCTTCTTTGTAACTGACTCACTGCTGAAAGACTGCAAAGCAAAACATCATCGTGAATTCATCCATATTCAATAAACTTCATGTGTACTAATCCCCGGGCCGTCCACTAGATGTCAGCATACTAATAACTTTGCGGCCCAGTGGAGCACGACGGCAGCACAGGAATGACACTTCCAAGGTTAGGCGTGCTAAATTCCCGCCAGGGGTCACCTGTTAATTCACACGCCGACTGTGACGGGTTTGGAGAGCTGCCTTTACATCTGCATTTCGCTCCTGTGGTTGCCTTTTTCCCACGATGATATAAGCAGGCGGCAAAAAACAAAGGCAATTTAAAAAAAAAAACTCAAACCAAGTTTATTCGTCACATGTTATCATGGACTGAGTGAAATTAGATCCCTCCAGTTGCATCAATCTGTGAGTTAAAATAAGTTTTAAGAGTTTGAATAGAATGGGAATATTAATAAATATGTGCAGAATCTGAGAGATCTGCTTTTTTCTTACAGTGCCTGTTGTATATATCTTCTTCTTTTGTATGTTCTACCAAATTATCCACTGTTTATGCTCCTGGTTGGTTTCCCTTCCGTACCAGGCAGTGGTGGTCCCCGCTGGGATGCTCTCGATGGTGCAGAGGTAGAAATTCCTTAGTAGTTAAAGGAATACCCGGAATTTCCTCAAGCATCTGGACCGAAACCGTCTCCTCATTGCCTTCATTACCAAAGAGTTATGTGCAGCACATAAGTGATGTGGAGCCCAAGGTACTTTCCACCCTCTCAAACAAAAATCCATTGATAATAAGGGGGAGGCGTTTCCACTTCTAACCAACATCTATTAGCTCCTTAGTCTTGCTGAGATTCAGGAGGAGGCTGTTGTCCTGACACTGGCAGGTCAGGTCCTCTTGTTCCTCTCAGGTACGCCTTTTCACCGTTATCTGTGATCAGGCCTAATGATGGTGTTGGAGTAAAACGTGGCTACACAGTTGTGTATGTGTCCTGAATACAGTAAGGGGCTGAAAACGCATCCCTGGGGTGCTCCTCGCACCTGTCAGGAAGTCTGTCTACATCCAGAGGAACGTATTCCAAGTGAAACAGAATAATGCGACGACCAAACAGCTGGTGCTTCAGCCAGAACTGGGAACAAAGCAAACCGGGCTGGTAAACAACTTGTAGTGAAGGAGCAGAGTGCCTCAGTGACTCAGCAACAGGTGAGTATGCAGCTTTAAGTGATTTAGTCTGGATTACATTTTTTACCGTCAGAATGGTAGCTTTGGGAAAACGTAACGGCTTTCTGTCTTGGAGTCAAATACAGACCTTTTCGGGCCATTTGTTGTAGTTTGTTGAAATGATTTCAATTGACTGACCACAAGCAACCTTTCATTTGATCTTGTGTTGGGTTAAACCTCATGCGACTCAAACATAGCTATTGGCAGGGGGATTCCTCCATTACCTTCACCCAGCATGCCATGATTCACAAGTAAGCACAGCAACCTTACATGGATTTGCTGTTGTGTGTCATTGTCTTGTGGTCATTTATATTATTCACATGGTCTCCCTAATTCTATTTGCCTTCCCTACAGCTCAAGCTCAAAGTAGACGCATGAAATTCCCGTATTAATGCAGAATATACTTTTGGTGGTTAAATCAACCCTTCAACCCTTCAGCAGTGTCAGAGATGACACGTGACAAACAGACTGAGGCCGTGTCGAGACACTCACCAGGTGCCGGCGCTCCCTGCACGGCTGCAGGTACCTGCTCCACCAGCTGCGGTCGGACCTCGGCCGCCTGGTCGGCGCTGGCCTGATGCTCGATCAGCCGCACCGCTGTCAGGGCGTCTGGTCCAAACGTGTGAAGGTCGACCGACACTAACCGAACTAACAGGTCTGACCGGAGAGAATGAGAAAGGGAGAAAAGGATCAGCACAGAGGAGCCTCGTCGAAACAAGCCATTACATTTTAGCCAGTTAGCAGATCAAAGAGATGCTTCATTCCTTCAGTGAGAACACAATTCAAACCAGACCCTTCAAGATTTCAAGGGTAGGAGGAAATATATACTTGAGCCAGTTATTCATGAATGGAAAGACTAGCGTGATAAAACTTGGCAGGCAGACACGTTACCAAAACTCGACTAAGCCCTTGTGACATTAGATTTTAAGCTCTGGATTCACTTACTAAGTCGAAGGAACTGGAATGAACCAAAACATTGTTTCAAGAAAAAAAAAAAGCCATACGACAGACGGATTCGTACCTATGCTGTGGTCGACGGAGGCGATCTTGCTGCAGGGAATCTCTCCGAGCTGGGCCAGCAGGTACAGGACTTCCAGAGAGGCCATGAGCAGCATGAGGTCAGGCAGGGTGAGGAGCATCGTTACCTCCCTGTAAGATTCCTGGTCCACATACTCGCAGATCAGCACACCGTTGTCCTCTGCTTTGCTGAGGTTGCCCAGGATCTCCATGGCTTCATCGCACACAGAAACACAAACACGTTCAATTCAAGGCGCTCCGTAAGGCATACCGACACCGAGGAGTCACGGCAGAACACTCACCTCTCATTTTGAGAAACCTGTCCCTGGACATCAAGCATTTGGTGATGGTGTGAAAGATCAGATGAGTCGTCCGAAAGTCGACCGGATCCAGCTGGAGCTGCGAACAAAAACGCAGCTCGTTACTGTATTTTGGAGGCGACAGGTCGGCCAAAAGCCAAGACACGGTGATTCCATCACGACATGAATGACTTGTGTTTGTGGTCACGTCGCATAAGCAACAAAATGAGATGGCGTAGCGGTATCTATATTATTCACATTAAAAGATAATACAAAGTGTCCCAAACCCAACCATCCAATTAAAGACATCAAAGGCTTAACTGATTCTATCAGGGACCCTATGCATACAGTTTCTAAAAATAGATACGGGCTCATCTAAATGCGTCTCATACCAATAAATGTGATATTAAAATGATGGCGAGCCCATGTAATGTATTCACTGCGACTAACGGCCGGCCACTATTTAATCAGAATTCTCAACATCTCCATTTCTTAATCTAAGACTTTTTCTCTCCTGCGTTTGACTGGACGGTCGGGGTTTAATGTATGTCTGCGACTGCTAGAAAATGTGATAGTTCACCCTGGCAGAATTAGGTATGTAAAAATTATTCTGAAAAACAGACTGCGTCGTTTGGCACACGTTGTCCTCATTTCTTAGGAAATGGTAGCTACAGCTGAATGTGTTTCTAAACACACCACTGGTCCCTAATGAACAGAACAGATATGTCTGTTTCTGAGCAGAACCTGAACTTCTCATTATCAGTTCATCTGGTTTGGGAAGATAATGTGAGATTGTCAGGGTAGCTAGCTTTATAATAACAGTGGCTGATTTGACACAGATTTCAGGCGGATGTGGACGGAAGTGTGCTTCTCATTTCTAACCGACCACTGCAGATTTTGCCAGCTGAAAATGACTCTGGAAGAGTGCGTCAGCTCCAACCAGCTAGTTATAATCCCAAGCTAATGGACTGTTGTTAGTTAAGGGTGCACTATGTAGTTTTTTTTTTTTAAATTAGAAGAGAAAGGTCTCGAAACAAACTAAATAAACAATAATAATAATAAAAGATCAAAATTTCATGACTGAATAAACTACCTGACCTTAAAAGGACAAAACTGTTTCATGCCGTTTTACTTTGAAACTAGAAAGGTGGCCGGGTCTGCTAAATATAAACAAACTGTGTTCTGGGGACCTTATTTGTCTGAAAACAGCTTACATATTCAGTTATGGAAAAATACATATTTCTGAGCTGGTATCATCGCCTCATTAATACTGTAAATACCAAAATTCCGAGTTTGAATTTCTTCTCCAAAACGACATGGTGCCCCTTTAATGATTTTGCTCCTTGGCCTCGGGGAAAAAAACAAAAAAAAACACCTGATTGGTAGCGAGCTACTTAGCCAGACATGGTAACATTTGCTGCTTGCGTCTGAGCAGATCAACACACACTAATGTGCACCAGGTTTGGAAATACAAAGCTTGTGCCCAACTATTGCCAAGCTCGGGGTTTGTAGTCACATTCAAAGCATTTTTTAAAGCTTTTCCAGCAACTTACGCCACTACTTATACAGTCAAAATGTAATGAAATCAGATGTTGTTGTGCTTTAAAATATGTTTTGTGTTCCAAAATGTCAAACAGTTTCAAACCCTTTCTCCAAAATAGATGATTTTTTTAACTCCTTGAAACACTGAACGTTAAATTTCAAGAATTTGTAGCAACAGTACGAACCCTGTGTGCTGTGAGTGGACACACACTGTACAGGGGAAGAATTAAATGAATCAAATCAGCTCAGAGCGCTGCGCTCGATGGTGTACTACACAGTTTACCAGTGTGTTTTTTTTTTCTTGGCCCTCCTCAGGCTCCGATTCAGACTGTTTTGGATTAGAAATGATGGCTACAGAAAAGACAGTTTACTGTGTCACAGTAACCTACATTTGGAAACAGATCGTCCTCATCAGGCGCTTCACTCTTACTACATTACTGAACTGACCCAAATCCATAAAATCAGTTTGGAAAGGTGAGTTTTTTTTCTATATTTGGCGAAATATTTTGGCACCGAACAACGGTTCGGACTCTGCCAAACCCGGAAAGAGACGTCCAAATAGTAATGCCTGACCAACCTCGGCAGCCACGTTGCCCAACGTGTCAAGTCCAAGCTGTCGGAGTGAGATGAGGTTACAGTGGGCACAGAGCAAAAGGAAGCGCAGGCACGTTCGGTTGGCCGCCAGCAGCTTGACGTTGGCCTCCTCGAAGGAGAGGTTTCGCAGGATAACGGCAATCTGCAGCACCCGCTGGGCCTCCATGTCACTGATACCCGAGTTCCGTGGCGGGTGGAAGAGGCTCTGCCAGCGCTCCTCGCACGACGTACCATCTGCAAAGAGAGCAGAGCGGGGACCGTTCAGAGCGCCACGCTGGATGAAGGTGAAAGCACACATTGTTCAACTTTATATAACGTGAGAAAAATTCTAAAATACAGTGGATCACTTTGCATTTAAAGACTTTAGCTACCTTAAACTGCACCATGATCATGTTTATCATCTTCATCTTACAACAAGAGCAGGTGCAGCGTTCCTCCACTGGTGGATCTCATGTATTTAAACCTGTGGCACCACTGTTTTATTCAATGTGATCTTTGCTTTCATTCATTATTAAAAATCCTTTGCAAAGGGAATGTGAAATAGTCGGTGTATGCAAGGTTGGGACTTCTGCTTCCAAGGAGAAAAGGGGCTTAAAAAACACAACAAAACACGTCTGACTGGCGTTACACAAGTCAAACCGAGAAGGAAGTCACAGTAAACAAAGTCGGCACACTCGAGCATGTCGCTGCATTTTAGGCGTCAATAAATGTACCGTGGGAGCATGCAGGAGCGTCGCTTTTTTATTGCTTTCTGTGGCTTTTTCACACCAACCTTGTTTACCTTGTGCTGGGCCGCTCTTGTCCCAGATCAGCTCCCTGACTTCAGTGTCCTCCACCACCTCCTTCCAGAACTGCAGAGGGACAAACAGCTGTTAGCGGCGCATTCGAAAGGGTACTGACGATTCAAGCGGAGCTAAATTTAGCAATAGTAAGTCAACGTGACGATAAGATCGATGTTTGCGAAACTAGGTTTTTTCCTTCCTAATCAAGACCCGGCGCCTACATCACCCACAATGCAGCTGGATCACAACAGTTTGGTCAGTGTATCAGAGATAAGGAGCAGGCTACAGAGGCCTGGGAAGCTCACTAAACATGCTTTGATGTGTAAAATGAGTTCCCCTTTAATCTGGCACTTGCGCAACTACATATCTAACAAATTTGGGACTTTTCTCTTGCCCTGTGTCACGAAGACAATCTGAGGAGGAGAGCTGTCCTCCCCTGGATAACACACATCAAAGCCTTTTGAATTTCATACAAATTGGCCTTGGAAAAGATACTGGCCTCCTATTGGCTGACTGTGACCTCTGACATCTTTTTAAAAGGACTAATAACCGAGATACTGCACACACGAATGAGAGTATATTAAATTATACAGCATTTTTGAGTCGTGACTGTACTTTCACGCATGTCTCTTAAATTAAGCGAGATCAAAGTGAGCTGACCTCCGTTCGGTTTTAACGACACCTCAGAGAGAACTTATCTCCGAGGTTCGTCTGTAGGGAGGAACCGCATTATTTCACGCCAACCTTCACACTGGCAAAGAGTGAAACGGATGCTCTGTGGCTTCTTAGTGAAGGCAGTGTTTATTATCCATTTAAAATGGACTAAATCAAGAGACATATAGCAGATGATGTAGCAGGTCACATACAAAATAGCAGTTTTTTTTTTTAACTTTACCCTGATGAAGTCCCGCGAGGTTTTCTCCTTCCAGTCCCCGCCGAACACCCCGGAGAAGCTGCCTAGCGCTACAAAGGAGAAGAGGGAAGGTCAGAGCAGAGCATCAGAGTGGTTCGGTTCAGAGTTACGTGTCTCTATTCCCTTGTTCCTCCAATTCCACCTTGATAAATTATATTAAGGAGGTGCTGCGAACAGAGAACTTTTGATCCCAGAACAAAGAAGAGGAGACAGAAGGGCGTTTTCCCTACAAAATTGTTCTTCTGTATGGCTGCACTGTTACAATGAAAACTTTAAATGTTTAACTGAAAGCAGTTTAAACAAATTGAAGACAATCTTTATATGTAATGCTCTAATGCAGCAGATATGTACATGAGAAGACCACCTACCATTTCCATCCTGCTCTACGACATCTGAACTAAAGAGGCCGATCTGAGCGAGGCTGGGTATACGTACAGTCATCGAAGACGCCGGCGTGGGCCAGCAGCAACGTGACCAGTTTGGGGTCCTTGTCCAGCTGCATGGCGTGCTTGCTCTCGTTGGATAGCAGAGTGCAAACATTAACAGCAAAGTCCACTTCGTTGGGTAGGCCCGAGAGGAGAGACAGCACCAGTTTGTTGTAGTCGCACGGCGGAACAAAATCCGTAGATAGTCCATAGCTTTGGCGGAGATAGTCTGGGAAGAGAACAGATTTCTCGGTGTTACTATAAACATAATACAATCTGCTGCTTAAATGTCAGAGAGGTGAAAGAAACGTCTTGAGCTTGTTCTTTGCTGTCGGTCTCTGTGTAATGGCAAACACCCACTTCTACTGATGCTGGACAGGTTCCAGCAGCAGAGTAAAAAGGTTGCCAGAACATTGCTGAATACAATTTTTTACTTTAAAATGATATATTTCTCGACTTCCTCAACCGTCTGTAAACGGAGAAAATACATATTTCATTGTTGTATTTAAAGCCAGGTAATGAAGCATTACTGCCAACCGAGTAAACAAGGACCAGGACATTTGACCTCAAGCAGGTTGTCTCTGGAGGAAATGAAATGAAGCGATGAACCAGGACAAGACAAACTAGAATGGCACTCAGTAGAGCGCATACCTCCGCCAAGGCCCAACATTTGGCTTTCATTCATTCATTCAAGCCAACTCCAATATCAAAATAAAACATTTAAACTGCTTGATCCAGATTTTTCTTCAGATCCACATCAAATTGTACTCACTCATCGATGCCAGCCACCTTAATGTGGCTGTTCTCCACGCATTGTTCCCTGAGAAATGAATGAAAATATAAAACCCGCAATGTTAAGTTCAAGCTCCTGGATCCATCCCTTTCTCCAGATCACCAAAAGTGATTGGGTTCTATTCTGGGCTGAGACCCATCCTCCATCCAAGTTTGGTGGAAATCTGTTCAGTAATTTTTGTGTAATCCTGCTGACAAACCAACAAACACACTGTAGGAGTGTGAATTCTGAAAGTCATCATTTCAAGATGTGAATATCACACTCGGCACCTGACAGCTGCAGAGTCAAAGGAAACCCAATGGTTACCCTCCTAGCGCCGTTTTCCTCTGCGCACCTCCGTCCCGTTTAACTCAGATTTATTTTTCCTTAACTAAACCAAATGGGGCATTAAGCTGCTCGGTAAAAGCTGTCTTTAGTTCAAATTAGTTTGATGAGCCGTGTCTCGTCTGACTGAGAAACATCAATGTTCTCTAACTTTTAATTGTGTTTGTCTCAGACTCAGTCAACCTCCGTGATGGGCTTTTTATAATTAAAAAGACTAGTAATCCTGAATACCGGAGAAGCCCGTGTGCGGGGAAACCGTCATGACTTGAATGTTATACAGCGGCGCTGAATGACAGATGATCCCGTCCGTGAAAGTGTGTCAACAAAAGACCCAGGTTCCCTCCCATCCTTTGATTTCCTGCCGTCTCTCGTTGTCTGTGCATAGGTATCGTTTTTCCATACAGTGGATATTTCAATTTGGTGCAGGATCTTTGTCGACTGCTGCCCCTGGAAACCAATCATAAAGCAGACAGGAGCCCTGCTGAGTGAATTTGATTTCCATGCTGAAAAGGTTTGTGCAGGCAAATGTAATTCAGTCAAGTTGCTATTACAGCGGCAACAGCTCCATTCAGCAGCGGTCCGTCTCCGCTCGTCCTCCGACACCTGCAGCGACCCGCCGCTGCACAGAAGTAGCAGTGGACTGATGTGTGACATCCAATTTGACAGACGAGGCTTTATGAGCGGGAGTGAATTAAAAGCTTTCGCCGGCCTACGAGCAAAACATGGTGAGACAACGGGGCGGACCAAAGCTCGGCGAGAGATTTCCAGACCAACTGTCAAATAATTAACCATCACGGAGCCTGCCAAGCCAGGCATAGCACGGCTTCAGCTCGGCTGTCCCGCTACATTACAGTTACATTTAAATTCATAGCCCGGGGCACAGACGGCGTTCACATATGAAAGGTCTGTAGCGAGACCGATTAAATCAGTTAGGCGGATGCATCAGATGACATTAGCTTAATGCAGATACATCAATAGCATTATATATGTAGTACAGAAGTAGGTTTCAGGTAATTTAGGTTCAGCACTCAAGCACTTTCAAGGTACCTAAACCAGAAATGTCCAGACTCTGGAAGCCTTTTACCCACAGCATTCAATATCTGCTGCCACTTTATTTCAACAGCTGTTCATATCAGCTTTGATTGTTTTTATTAAATGAAATATAATGGTTGCAAATTTCAACACAAGAAAACAACATATAAATAAGACAAAATGATAATTTCATTTCAAATAATCGATGACTTGGTTTACCAGAGTCTGAGCAAAATCATCACCTTGAAATCAAATGTTAAAACTAAACATTTTCCAGACTTAAGAAAAAAGTAACAAAAAACTATTTGCCAATATATGATCATTGAACCACTAAACAATTATTTTGCATCATCCCACCTAGTGAATCTAAGCACAAAATCTCCTTTAAGCTCCGTTTTTGGTCTCCACCAACTCCTCATGGAAACATCTCGCTCTTAAGCAGCCAAATACTCCTGTTAGTGCCACAAAGATTAGTGGATTCATTGATAACAGAATAAGAATATAAAATGTATACACTAATAATTTAGCGCTGTCATTTTTCAAACAAAAAAGCCAAACATTCCCCGTTTGCAGCCTCTGAAATCTGATGATTTGTTGCTTGTCTTTGTCATTTATTCAGTACAACTGAATCTCTTTGGGTTTTGGACTGGTAGTGGAGTTCAAAAAGCGGTCTCATATGGCCGTTTTATTCTACTGGTCTTTTCTGACATATGACAGACAGCCTTAGGTTGTTCAATCCCTTTGCTGCTTGATGAAACATCACGATGAAAACAGTGAGAGTGATTCAAAACCGTAGAGTAAGCAGGCTGTAAAACACAAACAACGAGCTTTAAAGATGCACTAAAGCTTCAGAGCAGGGCACAGAGCTGCAGAGTCAGGTGATAACAGTCGGTTTATCACCATGAGCGTCCTTTCTCACATACAATTGTCATTTGAGCTTTTGTTAATGCAAAAATAGTGCATTTAGCTTTATGAATGGCTTCAGCCCTAGTAAACAAGCTACTATAAACACGCTCTCCAATAGAGGAAGGAACTGCAGAGTCAACTGTTGGGGGGGAAAAACCACTGTGGTCTTCAGTGTGTGACTCATCTGGGTAGTGAATGAGAAAAACTTACAAACCACAGACGAAGTTCACTTCTGGTCGTGTGCCTTTTTCCCATCCCCGGTCATGTTTTGGAGTCAATTAGCTCGGCAGGCGGAGGGCTGACTGTTAGAGAGAAAGAGCCTGCGACTAAAAGGCTGCAGGCTCTAATCTAAACTGAGCTGGAGGGAAAATCAACAAGTGCTTCCCTTCCCTTCCATTCCCTTCCCTTCATCAATAACTGCTGTCGGGATAGTCAATTACCTCCGAGAGCTGCTCAGCAGTCAACACTACAACACTGTGAGGATAATGGACAGCTCACATTCGCTGAGAATACGCCGGGTTGGACGGCACAGACAAGAGGTTGGCCTTGGCGAGTTGCACCAAATCATTTAGTATAAAATATGATGCGGTTACTCTGAGGCTGTTCTTTCATCATGAAAGCAGCAGCATGCTTGGGTTTAAAAGATTATTAGTCAGTGTTTAGGTGTGTGTGTGTGTATGTGGGCAAGAAAAAAAAAAGGCACTAACAATTACTGCAAATGCACGCTTCATAGCCTTGGTTCAAACACAGCAGCGCCCAGCAAGGTGAAAACAGAATTAAATGAGTCACTGGGTAATGAAAGTGATGAATGTGAAGCACAATAAGCAGAGTCATGAAGTGGTCAGACGGCAGAAAGCTAAGCAATGACAGCGATCCTCGGCTAGGTTTGTAAAAAAAAAGTTCAACACGAAACGGACCGACCTTTCCGTTCCAAAGCTGTTTTGCCTTCTTTTGAGTGAAAAGCAGAATGAATCAAACAGCCATGTGAGGCAACTGGGACGTTCAATGGACGGTGTTATGGCTCACGACTGCCTGCGTCATGAGAACGCGACTGAAAATCACCATGGAGATTATGTGCCAAAAACAAAAGCTTCAAGTGATCAGACAAGTGAATAAAAATCAAATTTTAAACATTTACTTCTGAGGTGAGATCTCGCATCAAACTTCTCTATGTGGAGATCAAGCAGTACGCAGCCCAGCTTTAACTGGTTTATGAAGTAATTCAACATGTTGGGAAATATGCCGAGTTGCCATCTTGCCAAGAGATGGATGAGAAACTGATAACACTCATGTCTGCTTTGCTCTGTTCAAAGTAGGGATGGGTGTCAATAGGGCTTTATTGATAGCAATATCAATAATGATGCTGCTTATCAATGATGATACTCTTTGTGATACTCTCCTCCATTTGTTGCAGAAAATATCAACCTGAAAAGATCGAACAGCCTCTTACGATTACTTTTTTGGAAACATAGGCTACACTATAATAGCTATTGGCTACTGAGCAAACCTAAACAAACTGGACTTCACTCTCAATCTTTCACAGTAAACCTGGCGGCAGCCCTGTGACATTCTGCCATTTTTCCCTGTGTGATTTTTCCTCATCCAGCGACGGAGAATGAGTTGGTTCACTTGGTTGTGTGACTTCAGATTTGATTTGTCGAATGTTGTATGTGTGCGTGCTTGGTGAAGCTGCCAGCGACCTACCTTTACAAACAACTGCTCGCATTTTTATTAGATTTAGCAAAGTGAACCCAGACTATTGAACACGTCGCCCTGTCAGCCTTGACCAGACAGCACAGGATGTGAACACGCAGTTACACAACGTCAAACGAATTCACCTGATGCTGGCAGCTTTATCATCATCTGGGGATAGTATGGAATTTAAAAATGCCAGCTACGTTGTAATGAATTAACGTTACATTCAATATTTTGGTACTGGCCGGTCAGAAATCCGTGCAAATTTAGTAGCGGTTCTACAAACAAGTACATCTAAAGCTCACTTATCAACACATTATATTTCGAAACAAAACTGGAAAATAAAACATTGGTGTCACTATTTTTTTGGCTGTTACCAGTCACTTCCTGGAGTCTCCGCCTGTTGCCTAGCGACTGCTCCCAGACCAGAAATAGCCTGGCAGATAACCCCCATGACAATGGCGAATTATGATTTTTTACACCTTTTGCAGGTGAGGTGGAAGGTATGAATTTTTGTTACCTTTGGACAAAGCCAGGCTATCCACAGTATTTCCCCGTTTCTAGCCTTTGTGCTAAGCCAAGCAAACGATAGTTGGCGTATAAATGTGTGGCGCCGTTGTTCTCATCTAGCCATTTGCAAAAAAGTGAATAAGTCTTCAAACGTCTAACTTTTTCACAAACTACTTCGGCACAACAAAATGCTGCCTGCATGACTACAGCTGACGTGTTTTTATCAACGCTAACCATGGCAGTTTTCTCAACAGTTAAACTAAACCGTTTCACAAACAGAACAACAATTGGTCAGGCCAAACTCTGCAGCTTGTAACACAACATGAGAGGCATTAAAGCTGCCTGACCCTTCACCAAACACTTGCAATCGCCATGTTTCCTTCCTCAACATGTTCTTGCGAGATAAATTCACCCACCAGAAAAGTAATTGAAACAAACAGCCTTTGTTCGGGAACATTTCCATGCATATGCTTGACCTGCGGTCTGAACAGTTTCACATGCATCGCACACACACAGCTCTGATGAAGTGATGCTTTGCTGTAATCACATCTGCGTGAGGCTTAAGTGTTTGAGTTGGCCACGGAAAGGGCAGAGAGAGACGGGATGAAGTTGAAGAAAATGAAACCGTGAGACAGAAAAACAGGAAAGTATGCAAATAGAAACTCAATCCGTGTACTTGATACAGACGTGAGCGAGACAGACACAAAGAGTGAACTTGTGACTACAGAGAGAGACAGACAGATTCAGAAAGCTTCCGAATACCAAGTATGGCGTACACAAGAAGCAAATCGAGTCTCTACCTGATACAATGTGTTGCTGGTAGTTATAAGAGCTGGGAATTGCACCGATTGGAAGAGAGGCTTTGGGATTCCCCGGCTGCGCTTCTTCATCATCCTCGCCGAAGTGGTGGACTTTCTCATACTTCTCCAAGTATCTGTGGAGGAAGAAAGAAAAAAAAAAAAGGCAATCAGCCAAGACTTGCTTGGTGTGAATTCTGCTGTGAACTCGTGCTCTACTTTCTCTCCGAGCCATGAGTGACTTAAGATTTGTTTTTTCATTATGCAGACACGTTTCCCTGCGAGTGCAGAAGCCTTGAGGTTGACGCAGCGTTCTGTCACCGTGATGCGCAGGGTACAAATTGCTTAACTAGCTGCTGAGCAGTCACAGAAGCTATTCCCTCTTAGATTTCAAAATACGCCGACAACACCGAGAACCAGGACTAACAAATGTCCCTCATTAGAGAGAAACTATTGACTCTGTGACAGACTCAGAGGTCTATTTCTCTAAGTAGCGTGACAACATGAAACAGAAAAATGTCAAAGTGCTACAAGTTGGTTATATTTAAAAAGTTGCTGAAAAAATTGACAGATCTAAAGACATTCATAACTAAAAAAGGATTGCAATGGTATGACATTTTCTCTGGACAATAATCATTAGAAAAAAATATATAACAGTGTCACGATATTATGTACTGGTCATACACAGTTACTACTATTATTGTTATTATCTCTTACAATGACCTTTAATAGACTGATAACTGAAGGTTATTGGATTGAATGAACACTTCATTATAATTTCACTAAACATTATGTCCTAAAAGACATAAATCCTAATATAAACTTGAGAAAAATTTAGATTTTTAATAGCACAAATACAATAGAATTCAATACTGTAGATAAGGTAATTCTTTAAGATTTTTAAAACACAGTATACCTTGAAAACAGTATATCGCTGCGATCGTGATTGAATACAGGTTTGACTGGATGATTTTTCTTTCCTTGTTTGCTTTCCTTGTCCCATCTCCTTAGCTCTAAATGAAGGTGTTGCTGTGATGTTGTTAAGCATAACCTTGAAACAAAGATTCTATCAATTCATTTGCATTTAAACTAAAATAAAGTGTTGTGTTTGCAAATCTTTATAGGACACAATTACCTCAATTACACAGGTTGAAAAAAATCATTGATAAAGAGTGTATGATTGAATTCATAATGAAAACATTTCTGATTTCACAAACGCTGCAGAGCATCTAGTTTCACACGGGGCTGAAAGGAAAACAATCTGTTGTATGGAGAATACTCAAACAGGTATCTCAGCTTTCAGATATTTCAAAAAAGAATTCAATGAATCACCCTCTCTGTAGCAAGTGCCATCATAGAAGGCTCTACACGTGTACATATTGGCAATTGATCAAGTAACCCAAACATGGATTTTTGGAACAACCGGACAGTTTCTGAAGCCACCTCACTGCGAGCAGATTAGTGAGTGTGAACGAGCAGCGTTAGCAACCACAGCTGAGAGACAAAGAGCATCACCTCCAGACACCCAAACATCAACAGAGAACTGGAGGGAAAAAACTTCACAGTGCCTCCCCCACATCTGACTGGTCTGAGAAACACAGAAACACCATAGTAACAAGCACCAGACATAAAAATCAAGAGTGTATCGTGCAGAGGACACCAGTGAGTGTGCAACATCTCAACAACAAAAAAAGAATCATCAACTAACTGAATCTCCTCAAGAGGTTAGTAGTTCAAACTACTTTTAATACAAAGGACACCGCCACTTCTTACTGAACCAAATGAACCGGTTGCAGCACAAACAGCTGTGAGCTAACACAAAGCAAACAATCTTCATCTGTAATCAGTCTCCATTCTCCAGCAGTTCGCTCTTTAGAATAAAGAAAATATTCTCCGTGAGCATGCAAACACCGATCCAGGCCTCCTTAGGTTCGATAAACACCTCATAATAATGCAGAGAAATCTGCCAGACAAACAAAAACAAACACACACACGCAGCAAAATACCTCCGCAGCGATAGTGTGGTGAACTCCTGCCTGTGTGGCTGTGAGTCACCGAGCGAGCGAGCGCCTGTTTCTGAATGAGGCCCCGCTCGCTCATCGTGGCCAAGGTAATCCCCCGTCCGCTGGCTGCCGGGTGACACGCCGGACTATAAATACACTCAGCCTTCATTTGTAGAGGGGGAGAGAGAGAGAAAGAGAAGAGAGAGAGAGTGGGGAGTGCCAGAGAAGGCAGAGATAGGCCCCAGTCCCCGACTGCAGCGTCATCAACCGCTGTCTGGCCATAAGCAGGAAAGAGGCAGTGGGTATCGACGGGTGGGGGCATGGGATCGACTGCAGCTGCTCGTGTCTTGCACTTCCCCTTTTTTTCGTACATGCACGATGAGAGGAACGCCAAATCCCCTCCCACTTGAGCAGCAAGCAACTGCCACCCAACCGAAGCCGCAACCGTTTAGGGAAATGTGCGTATTATCACTGCAAACACCGAGCCGTGTTTTCCCTCCAAAATAATACAACAAGTGTGAAGGGGGGTGGGAGACCGAGCGGGCTCGAGGCGCGATGAGCTGTAGCCACAGCCACCGTCATTAGTATTGTGTTATTTATGGTCATCTGGGTCACACCAGTGCAGATACTCCTGGCTTCAATTACTCTCAGCTGCCTGGCTGCCCAAATGCCCTTAGTGTGTGTGTGTGTGTGTGTGTGTGTGTGTGTGTGTGTGTGGGAGTTGGTTGCCCCCTGCTGGACGCGGACGCAGACATGCAAAACACATCCGCTGCCAATTTTCTGGACTGAAATGTTTGCCGGGATTTAATGGAGCCGGCTGTCCAACACAGGCTGAGGGTGGTTTGCTTTGTCAATAATCACGGGACCATTTACTCGCGCCGGAGCCAAATGAGAGAATACCATAAAAAAGCTGGATCGTTTACAGAGCGGACAATTTGTCGCCTCAAAAGCAAACTTTAAGTCACAGTAGAGCCGAGAGTCGAGCAAGGTGGGTGACGGCTCCCATGTGAAAAGACACAGAAACAGAATAAGCTCAATTCCTTGACTTCATGCTGACCCCTGTGCTCTAATGGACTTCCTGTGACTGATTCAAGTGGCAGAGGAAAAGTCTGTTTCACCTATGTGCTCAGTGGATGTATGCACACGGATGGGCCGGCACAAAAAGAATATGCTGAACTAATACAACTCCAGCCTTTCATAAGTGCAAAGCACTTCCATCTCAGTTATCAGCTGGCCGATCTCGATGGAACGGCAGTTCGGTGGTTAGCAGCGTTTCCTGGGTTCAAACTAGGCCTTCTGCCAGAGAAGAAAGTTCACGCCGCCAAAACAGGTGATGCTCGTCGAGGAAAAGATGCTTCCCATTGACTGAAGAGAACTTTGCATGATAGCTGTTCAGATTGGTGGCACACCGACTACGAGGAAATAAACCTGATGTTCACCCAAGTGTTTTCTACCTTGGACTTATTCTGGAAAAAGCTCCAGCTGAGGCTGTAATGTCCAACAGGGAACACGAAACCTATGCAAACCATTTAACCATGTATGCCCGTTGTAGGTTTGTGTGTCTATAAAATTCCACTGTTAGCGCAACATGGGTTAATTAGCACCGCAAGACTACAGTGAGCCAGATAAAGTTACTAAGTAAATGTTGACCATGGTGATCAGGACTCCACAGCGGAAGCCAGCTAGAGACATTTCCTGTAAATCCATAGTTAATGTCTAACCAAGATTTTTACGCTCGTAGAGTGGATCTCTGCGGCACATATGCAACACTCTCTCCACTGATTACAGTGGAAGCGTAGTGTTGCAGCAGTTGTTCTGTTGTTTGAGGCACTTGGTTAGGGCTCGGCGATATATCGCATTTAATTCATTTTTCTTTGTATCCGTGGCAATTAAGCTTTTACAACACGCACAAAGAGTTTATTTTATTCAGTAAGTAATGTAGCTGATAGCTGCCTACATTAGCTGTCTTGAGTCACGATAGTCCTGCAAACTATGACCACAATTATCAACAAAGTCATGACTCCATGTTTGGCCAGACTGGGTGGTGAGGGACTGACTGAAAAAGACAAGTGTCATCTCTTGTTAAGGAAGGTGAAGCTACGGACGCGTTAGGACAGTGTTCAGATTCGATTTGATCATGCCGTCCCTGCCGTGTAGCCAAGTTGCGAACTAGTCGCTAGCTAGGCTAGGCAGCAGTCTTGATATCTGTACTGAAAACAAATCATTAATACCAGGCTCTACTTAGCTGAAGCATCTCTACTGACAGTCCACAGCTGTGTGTGATAGCCTGTATTTTTTTTTAAATATGCATGATAATAATAATAAAAATAAGAAGAATTACTAGGGATGCATGGTGCCAGGCTTTTGCTGATATCTGATATGCTGATATCTTCTAACTGTGTTTATTTTCCCCACCTAACTGCAGAGACCATCAATTCTCTCCCGTTTTGCAATGGATGTATTATCACACTGATCGTGATGGCCAACTGGCAGATGCAGAGATGCTTTTCAAAATGTAAACATTCACTAAGTCAACAGCTCCCAGTCGTTTCAACTCCCCGTCATGTTTTGGGCCAATGCAGATATTTCATTCAAACTTTTATCGGCCAAGACTGATAACATGCCGATCAAAATAATGAAAATGTAGATTTTAATTTTTTGGCCCTGGTCACACAGCCCTACAGCGTGTGTTTGTCTTTAAATACCACTGAATGACATAAGGGACAGTGTAAAGAAACAGACAGCTGTGTAGGTTTATCAATTCTAAGAGACAAAAGACCTGACAGAGTTTTCTGCATAGAGTATATACACACACACATCTCCTTATATTCACATGGGTATCTTCTTACTCTAAAAAAAAAACTGGTTCCTATTACTTGCAAAGAACTAAATACAGAAAATAAAACTCCAGTCATGTATAAAAAGCACTAAGTAAAGCAACTTCCCCTCTACTGAAGAGCCTTCGTAACAACCAGAGCAAACCTTTAATAACCATATCATCTATCTGATGAATAACACCAGATTCTAGGTCCGCTGTCAAGTACAAGGCAGATCTCTCCATCTGCTAGTTAGCAGGGAGACTGAGTGAAGAAGATTAGGCTATCAGCGGTGGCCAACTCTGCCGGAGGGGAGGTCAAATTACAGACAGGCCAAAAACACAAAGTCTCAGGAGCCTATGATGCTATCTGTGATCGCAAGTTCACTGTACTGCTTTTACTTTGTCATAAGTCCTGTTATGTTGTATTAAAAAAGGCCGGAACCGACAAACGCTAGCCCTCACAGCCTCATCTTTATCCATAACCGGTCGTCATCCGAGCATCTCTAAAGTCTGAGCAGCAGGCCGGTCGAGGCGGGGGAATACAAACACGGCTAATGCAAGCCAGATCAAAGGCCACTTCATCCAGATGTTTCAGATGAGCGCGAGAGTGCATCGACATACACAGGAAGCAGAGCAGGACCGACGGGCGCGATGGTACCCAGAATTATCTCGTAGCCAGGTGTGAAAACTAACACCGCCGAGCAGAAAAAGGTAGTGAAATGTGTGCGGCGTGGACTGGGGGTGATAGCTCGGCGTTTTGTTTTCCATTTTCCCTCCTCCAAAATATCGCCCGTCATCTTTTATCTAATCAAATGACTCAATCAGGTGATAATTTCCTTAAATGCGTTATCTGAAAATCAAAACTTTTGACATCGCATGCAACATTAGGCGTGAAGTTTAGCATCATTAACTACAACTGCTAAAAGTACTACTTAAGCACATGATTAGATAAGTAGATATATTAACAGAGTGGTCTCCAAATGATTTCAATTCCTGCAAAATGTTTCTGTTTCACATTCCAACTTTGTCTACATTTCTATACATCTAATTAAATGAAATGAAAGGCCTCTCTATCAAACAGGCAGTAGTGGCGGCGTGCGAGCTTTGGTATCCACATGTTATTGTTGGCTCTGCAGACGGGGTCAGAGGACACCTTCAAGCTTGATGTAATTACATTTATTTGCCGTTTTTCATTTAAAATAAGCTCATTCAGAGTTTGCAACATGTGCAACATGTATAATCCACTTGCAGCAGGCTGGAAAATGGAGGGGAAAGCATGTCGTGCTCGGATTCACATGACAACTAATTGCTGAAGTCGTGAGAATTTTGGGACCTAAAAGTGGGGGTCACAAGCTAGTAACGGTTAGGAAACACATGTGCGACGGATCTGGCGTTAGCAGAGGATTCGTATTGAAACGAGGGGCATTCAAATATCAACTGAAACGAGCGAACCCGTGACTGTGATTGCACCCGCTTGTCTACAGCGCAAACAGCTAAGGTGACAGACGAAAGTGTGGTCTAATAATTTCGCTGTACAGGAAGCAGCACTTTTACCTCGGAAAAAGATAAGATTACCTGGCTGCGGTCGGTTCAGCAGAAAGAGGTAAAGTCAACAGCGGGTTTACTTTTTCTAGACTCACGGTGGACAGTAAAAACTGTCCTTGGCAGCAGAACTTAAAGCCCAACTTGCTCATAATGTAGCGTGGGTCAGAGGGGGAAAGCTGATCGGTACTTTACGATTGCAACTGAGCCCTGATTAATAAAAAAAAGTGCTCATCAAATAAAGGTTTGATTTAAAAATCCAAAGTGCCATCTGGGTGAGTATCATTCCTCACAACAAATGCCATGTGACAGGACATCGCAGAGCAACACAGTCCCCATCTATACTGTCGAACAAGGCTGAAATACTATCAATTACTTCTTTTAAATATTTCCAACCATGTGTACGAACCTCATCAAATTTCAACAGATCTAACAGATTAGAGCGAACACAGAGAGCCGAGTGAGCGGGATCCTCGATGACAGTGCCTCCTGGGCCCGATTTCCTCCCAACTGGGATGCGCTGGAGAGGGCAAACAAAGGTTGAACCAGGGTTTCTGTCACCTGACTTGGCGACTGTGGCTCAGTGCGCTGCAGTTTAGAAAAGAAGTCAAAGGCGGCAGCAACACGAGAGGCTTTGTTTCAAAAGTGGCTCATTCACTCTCAAATTATGGTGCGCGCCTGGACGAACCAGGGGTTTTTAGTGCCGGATGAACAGTAGAGAACTGTTTAAATCTTAAACTCATCTTAAAAACATTGGAGACTATAGGTACAACGACAGGTTTAACCAAGTTTTAGCATTAAGCATAAGAACGCGCACACTGGACGATTCGGGACGACATACTTGGCAATTTCAGTTTGGTGACTCAAGGAGTCTGACAAACTTGCGTGACCAAACGTGACACTTTGCAAGAAGAGAAAAAACACTGAGGCGAACTGTTGTCGTCAGCTGGTCGCACTTGTTTTGCACCTTAAAAACAGGCGAGTTGGAAATAGAGTTTTTATGCTAGTCTCAACAAAGCTACTGCTACGAGCTAACGTTATTGTTCTTCGTACACGGTTGGAGTTCATCGAGTAGTAGATGGGTGTACATCTTGCACAAGCACTCATACTGTTGCCCTAATTCCACAAGATTGTCCCCTTTCCTGCAGGCCACCTGGCTCGGGAGATACAAGAACTTCTCATGCTCTCGGCAGCCATGTTTCTGTTCTACACAAATGTGCAACATCTGTTTGCCGATGCCTCCCAGTCAGCTCGCTCTTTTTTAGCCATTCCAGGTTTCTGCTCAATATCCCATGACCGTTTGTTTCACACTGCAGGATTTCAAGTTGCGAGGTAATCAAACATATTTGATATTTCGGGTTTGAAATTGGAGAGACTCCGGTTCAGCTGCCAACGTTAAGATTATGTCTCTAAACCCCTCACACTCCAGGATCATTTGTCCAGATAATCTGTTAGGACCAGCCTCTTTTTTTTTTTTTTTTGAAACACCCCCGCAATTGTCGGGAGGGGTGAATCAGACAAAATCTGCCCAATTATCTTCCAGTGTGGGGCCAGCACTGCTGAAAAGTCAGGACTCTGTTTCCCCACAATGGCTGAGAGCTTAGTGCAAACCTCTCCCAAATCAAATGAAACTATTAATGGAAGAGGAAAACCATGGAGATGTGGAAGAGTATTGACTGAGAATCATCCAAATCTGCCTCGCCACAGTTAAACTGGAAGCAGCCGTTAGTAACCAACCTAATCCCATGAAACAGAGGGCACAGCCGTAGAAAATGTGGCTGGAAATTCTGGAAATGTAAAAGGTAACGTTAAAAAGTATGTGCTATAATGTGACACTGTTCAGTAATTGTCAAAATGTACTAAAATCTTAGAACTTGGCAGCTCTGGTCACGATGTTTTTGCCACCTTCATTATCTTTATCGAGCGCCTTCCTTCATATCTGTAGTCCAGCGTGACAACATCTTCCTGTTTGCCTCAGTGTTCAATAATTCTCTCACTCACACCTAAGCACCTCTCATTTATTTATATATATTCTGTTCCCATCTTGCTAATGAAGCGAGCCAAAAACAGCTGCATTTCATCTCTGCCCTTAGTGTGTCAGTGTGATTTGATGCCATCTCTTTGATCCAGGAGTGTGAATCCTCCCTCCCCCCCGAAGTCGGAGAGAAATCAGCGTCACTGGTAGTACTGATGTCAAAGCGGCGCTTCAACAAGTTGAAAACGAGCTGGAAAAATGTTTCTGGCAAGCGTCGCTCACTTATTACCGAGTGACATTCAGATATCAAATAGACAGCAACGGGAGCTGGCACCGAACTTCAGTGCTGCTTATTACGCTGCTCTGAGTGGGAAGTGCTGACCGGAGAGAGCCACACCGTGATCGTCCTATTCATTCAGACGGGGGAAACTCGGTCGACAGACGGACCATCCTGTATCAGAAAAGTCACAAGTTTGGCTCCTGGCAGCAGCGGAGCATCCTACGGTCCTTTAAACTCATTTGAATTCGCTCTGGTAAAGAAATAAGCATCGTGAATCTGCACCAAATAGAAACTACGGAGCTAAATGTTGATCTAAAGCTACTACTAGCTTTCAAGATATCTAATCATCACCTTACAAACACATCTAGAAGTTATGCGCAATTTCAGTTTAACCCAGGCAGCCAGTGGTTACAGATGGTCATTCACCTGCATAATCAACATTAACACCTGATTTTAGCAAACATTCACCCAGCTTAAGTGTCCTTGAGCGAGACGCTGAACCTAAACCAGCTCCACAGAGCACATATCCCCTGTGTGACTGGCTACGACCCCTGACCCGACTGGATGAGGTCAAAATGAAAACCTCTCCTCGACAATCACTTCATTATAAGCCCACTCTTGCGTAGAAAAACTGGAGGGAAAAGACGCATTTAATTCCTCTATGGTCAGCAAAAAAGCAGCAGGAGGGAGGCGAGGATAGTCCCTCCATTATCAGCCGTGGTCATGGCAAGACAAGTCGAGCTGCCTACTGCCTCCGACATAAACCACACTAAACGGCCTCAGATAAACTTCACAAAGTAGCTCCAACGGCTGCCGCGACACGAGTGTGACAGCCAGCATGCCGGGCCGATTCAGCTATCAGACTCCCTTTGCTCATCCGCCTTCCAAAAATAACTCTTACAGGTAATTATCACAGTAGCAGATGTGGAAATTAATTCTTCCTACAGACGAGTCATGATGTTATTGGCTCCATATGATTCTCGGCTTCGTCTTGTCATCTGCACAACAAGGTAACAGCCAACTGATATTTATAAACCGCTCGCTGACATTAGATAATAGGCACATTAGCTGGTCTAACTGTGTCCTCCTAAAAGTATTATAGAGACTCAACAAATCAGAGCATCAGTTGGCTCTCGGTGACAGGTACTTCAGGCACACTCAAATCTAAGCCCGAGCGATGAAGACAAAGGCAGATTTCTGAATGTTAGGGTTTTTGCCGAGCCTTTGACAAGAAGTTCCCACATAAATCAGATCACAGAAACTCAACACCTTTGCGCTATCGCTACCTCCGCTCGCAGAACAGAGCGAAACAACTGTCTTGCCGGGCACCTGAGCTTCAAAGGAAAACCATTAAACTAAATTACATGATGTACAGCTTTAGAATACATGCTTCATGAAGCGTTCCATCATTTACACCAAATATAAAAGCTGCTTAATAGTGGTTTGTGGCTATTATGGCATTCAGAAAGACATCCGACTCACTGCGAGCCTACATGTGCCCGAGGTGCATCTCTCCTGCAGAGACACGGCGGTGATCTGTAAACTTTTCAGGAGCTACAAGCCTCACCAGCGGTGCTCGAATTGACCGCTACACTTTCAAACTCGCAACAAAAGCCAACTTAGCACAAATACCCTGATAATTAGCCGCCGCTTACGATATCAACCAAGCCACCTGCAGTTGCCCGTAAAATATCCCATGTGAAGTCACAATCATTTCTCTGCCATGGAGGTGTAATCCCCCGCAGGCAGGTGCTAGTGATGGGGACAATCGTTACAAGGGGTATGGTTGAAAGGGGGGGGGAGAAGAAAAGGAGCACAGAGAAAGCAGTAACACCAAAACCACAAATGCCAGCTGTTGGGGAGAGCTGCGTTTACACCAGACTCCCATCACCGGCAGCTGACTGTGGCTGAGGCTGAATGCTACACATGTTAGAGCGCCGAGAGCCGCTCATCATCAAACAGCAACCGCCCTGTGGCTACACCATTTTCAGACAGGAATAACAATCATTAGTTTATGGTTTAGGGCCATTACAGGACAGAATACTCCTTAAGTGTGTTCTCCAAAAAAAAAAAAAAAAAAAAAACATGTCCAAGAGTAAAGAAATGTTTGGCCATATTTTCCCTTTGTTAGAAAAGTCAGATCAGAGTGCTTTTGTGTGGAAAAGGCCAGTACATGCATATCTACCACGCCAAGGCTTGTGTACACAATACAGACCTTGCTTTGCCTGTCATAATATTATACCAGTGCTGCTTCCTAGCAGAGGGGAGCGGAGAGCCGAGATCCTGCTGACTGCATCTTACCATTTGTAAACACTTCCCACATGCTACCTGAGAGGAGGAGAGCTGCATGGCCGTGCTACTTACCGAAGGTAGTACTGTTTTAAAGCAAATGCAGCGTTGGAACAACTCCTTGGAAAGTTAAACTCGTCTCCAAGTTCAATCCATTGGTTTTTGTCAGAGACCTGAAAGAGGAGGAAGGGGGGGGGAAACGAGTTGGTTAGGAGATAAGACACGGAGAACAACAAAAAGAGCGGTTACACTGCAGCCATCTGGTCTGCTACAGGTTCCCCCAATGAGGCAATATCAGTATCACTAATCAATAACTTTCTCAAACTGCTGAAAATATCTAAAAATACTGAAAACTATTAAATCATAAGGCGGGACACTTTGTGTAAATGCGTTTAATTAGCTAGCAATGTTTGCTATCCGTACATATTTACATTTGACACATCAGTAAGTACAACTGCCTGACTCCCTTTAGGATACTATCGTTACTGTTGAGGCTAGTTAGCACTCTAGCTAACAAGCTAACTTGACTTTTGCATTTTTGGCGACAAAGGCTAACGAGGCTAAACTCCTGCAAACTGCCCCCATCAGAGAACAAATGCTTTGGCTTGCGGCGACCCGTTTGCTTTTGGAGTAGGTTTTGCCACCGTTTACTGTATTGAGTATGGGCCTGTGAGGCCTACATTTTGTGATCAGCCATGAAGCCGAAGAAAGATGGCTATGGCGAGAAAGGAAAAATCAAGCTTCCCCTGCGCGAAAACTACCGGTAAAAGCCCGGGCGAAGCGCTATGTGCTACGCGGTGTTTCCCGAGGCCGGGCTCCGTGCCGATAATCGATGTTAAACGTGCCCGCTAATTTTGAGTCGCTCCGACTGCACTCTGACTCCGAGCGGTTGGACTCTCAATTCAAACCACACAACAACACAAGCCACCACATTGCATAGAGATACATGGCAAACTAGCACAAGGCCAACACCGACCCACTAACGTTTTTCTGATGGGTTACACTTGTCCCGGATTACCCACACGGAGTTGTAGAGTGGTCCACCGAGGAGTCCACAGACGGCAGCGTGTGGAGAAAAATCCACTTTTAGTTCCCACTCACCTTAGCAAATCCACCTAAAGAGACGACTCTGATATAGAGAGCATTCAGATCCAGCTCTTTCCCACCCACGAAAGGAATCTTCTTGAACGGCGATCTGAGGGGATAAAACAAGAAATAAATGCACATATGTTTAAATAACAGTTTTGGTTTGCTCGCAGTCGCATGCAATGAGGATTTAAAGTTACATTTCTTGGGAATAAAGACGCCCCAATCTTACCCTCTGCTTTGGTGAAATTGCCGCAGCTCGTCCAGGAAAGCCTGTCCTTTCCTTCGCTGATCTAGTAGATTTTTCCCCGTCGAATTTGCCATTGTTTTTGCATGCAAAAACGGTTAAACCCCACTTCAGTCGCTTCTTAAGACACCAAGGATCCCATACTCCGCCGGCGCTCAGTCATTCGCGAAGCTGAGTGTTTAAAAAGTTAAAGAAATAGCTGATAGCAAGAAGAGCGGCAGCTCGCTAATAAAGACTGATGCACACAGAAAGCAAGCCCGATTCAACCCCGGACTAAGTTCCAGCGAACAGTCACAAATACGACCGATTTACCGGTAGATTAGAAACGCCATGGCAGAATGTGTAGAATAAATGCTTTTGGTCGCGGTTGTATTCGTTTGGAGTGGTTTGACAGTGTGGTACGGACGCAGCTCCGAGGCTATCGCACACACTGTAGAGCGGCAGAGGGATCCAGTTCTCAGACAAAAAGATGTGAAGGCCGCGGAGCCCGGCCTGCCATGCGTGCAGCGCCCTCTGCGGCCACAGGCGGCACTGCACCGTCCAGAGCAGAGCGGGTGCTGGAACAATAGAGACTGTTTTCTTTTTTAGGGACCGTCTGACAACTCGTCTCTGTTTGGAAAACGGGTCAGGAGGTACTTGGAAATGTCCCGTGGGGGGAGGGGATAACACTAATTAACATAGCTCCCTTGTTATCCCAACAAGGCGGAGGGCAACCCCACATTTTAGTGGTAAAATACTACTTTTCCTGAGCGACATGAAGCCTTTGTTTATTTACAACGGGCTTCAAAATGAGTGAAAATGAAACATAACCTCACTGATATTAGATGTTACTAATCATTAGTAAGTCAGACAACAATTTCATAATACCACAGCAGTATCTTAAAATACTATACAACCACGAAAAATCAATGATGCAGGAAATTATGTTGTCTATTGACATATATTAAAACTACTCTACAACAAAACAAGCTATAAGGATACTGTATTTCCATCTTTACGATATTTAAGGCAGAAAAACAACAACAGGTTAGTGTTTCTATGAATAAAGGAGTAATTGTTGTTTACTGATAGCCATGTGCTTTTTCATGATTAATGTCTGAAAGCTTACCAAACTCTTTACCACTTGACTGAATACATCTGAATATGAATGCACATCTAATTTTTTTTGCTGAGGATTCTTTGCTCAAGTGACATTGGTCACATTTGGTCCAAAATGTGTTTATTTCCACATCACTTAAATCATTTTTGACAAATGTGTATCATGTGATATCGGACAGTAACAGTGCAACAGGAGTGGGAATTCCTAATTGACGACATGACACGAATTGGTTGATTTTATACGTTCAGCATTAAACCGGTCTGATTTGGCTTAGCTTTACATATAAAGTTAGGAATGCTGCCATTTTGTTGATTTGATGAGAATTTGAGACATTAAATAGGCTATATTATGATGTCAGCTCAAAAGTTGTAATTTCATTACACATTTTAATGACTGTCTTTTAGATCTCTTAATTGTGATTGTTGTTAAAAATGTTTTGGTCCTTCACATATGGTCACTACATTATTTATTTTTCATGGCGCAATCTGTTGCTGGGGGCTTGTGAACCGTGCGGTAAGCCGCCCCTATCCCTTGCTGACCACTTCAAAACGACTTTTATCTCACGGGATGGCTGAAAATTACTCCTGATCCCTTCTCCCTGTAACTGCCAAGCGGATATCTTCTTGATGGGGTTACATTCAACCATTACACGTACCCCTTTGCTCAATGAAAAACCTGTCACAAAATGGCGGAGACGTACGTTAGCAGACCCCATTTTGAGGAATTGACACTAGACAGCGGAAAAGTGCGTGTCCTTGCGTGTGGTTTTTTCAAAACAGTGCTCTTCTTTGAAAACAAACTGCGGCACACCCGAGTTCACCTCACGCCTGTTTGGACTCCACACTCGTCAACCGAATTCTGGGCTAACGAGTCGGTCGTGCGCTAGCTTGTTAGCATAGCAGGCGTGAGCTAATTTAGCAGTTACCACGAACCTACATAGAACAGTGTGTGCTAATCCAATTACCCGCTGACATCTTATGCTAACGACGAATTTGTCTGCTGTTCCTGTCGTTACTCGTCAATATCAGCCTCGGTGTACTGACGAAGTCCATATGTTGGTGGAATCGTTAGTGCGCTAGTGTACCGACCTCTTGCATTAGCGCGTGAGATTCCAGTGCTTTATTAACAATGCTAATGTAGCTAACTAGTCACATCTCGATGTTAGCAGCTCGCCTAACGTTAGAAGCTCCCAGCGCAAACACGACGTTGCATCTAACATTTAGCTGCATGTAACATGAAACACTGAGCAGTTTTTAAGCACAAGAGACCGGTCACACTTTCAAATGTTGTGATAATCGTTGAAGGCACCGTGGCGTTGTTGTGAGCTAACGGGCTAGTTAGCCGTCGCCTAGCGTCGACTTACATTTCTAGTTAATTGGTAGGTGTTCAGTTTGTAAGCAGTCCACGTCGTTAACAATGATGCGACTTTTCGCTTGTCAGTAAAATAAATTAATTTCTTTGCATCATCGTTTTCTATTTGGACTCTGTCGATTAATCAGACGTAGCTGCTATATACACAGTGTAGCCTGTATACTGGATAATGACGCGCTAATGGTGTAACCCATCTTCGTATTAGCTAACCCGAGTTCACAGTTTAATACACCATTTAATACACTCCGCAAAAAAATGAAGGGAACATTTAATTGTCACAGTATAACACCAAGTCAGTTAACCTCCAGGGATATCAAGCTGTCCGTTTAGGAAGCACAAGTGATTGTGAATCCATTTCACCTGCTTTGGTGCAAGTGAAAGTGACAACAGGTGCAATGGAGAGGCAGAAGCAAGACAACCCGCCTAAAGGGAATGATTTTGCATGTGGTGGCCACAGACAGTTGCTCTCTTCTTATCCTCCGTGACTGATTCCTCCTGGTGTTCTTGTCGCTGTTGGTAGCATGAGGCAGTACCAGTCAGTTTGCACAGGTAGTCCAGCTACTCCAGGACTGCACATCCGTGCTGTCGCAAGAAGGTCTGCTGTGTCTCCCAGCAGTCTCAAGAGCATGGAGGAGATACCAGGGGACCGGCCGTTGCATGAGGAGAGCTGGACAGGGCTGTAGTAGGGCATTAACCCAGCAGCAGGACCTGTATCTGCTCCTTTGTGCAAGGAGGAACAGAAGGATCACTGCCAGAACCCTACAGAATGACCCCCAGCAGGCTTGTGGTGTGCATGTTTCTGACCAAACTGTCAGAAACGGACTCCATGAGGGGCTGATGTCCTGTAGTGGGACCTGTGCTCACAGCCCAGCGGCGTGCAGCTCGACTGGCATTTGCGAGGGAACATCAGAATCGGCAGGTCCGCCACTGGCACGCCGCTCTCTTCACAGACGAGAGCAGGTTCACACTGAGGACATGTGAAAGAGTCTGGAGACGCCGTGGCAAACGCTATGCTGCCTGTGACATCATCCAGCATGACCAGTTTGCCGGTGGGTCAGTGAAGGTCTGGGGAAGAATATCCCTGGAGGATCGCACAGACAGTACCCTGACTGCTGTTAGCTACCAGGATGAAATCCTCAGAGCTGTTGCCAGACCTTAAGCTGGTGCAGTGGACCCTGAGTTCCCTCTCGTGCAGGACAATGCTCGGCCTCATGTGGCCAGAGTGTGTAGGCAGTTCCCGGATGACTGAGGGCACTGGTGCCATTTACCAGCCCTCTCCGTCCCCTGACCTAAATCCAATGAGCACCCAGGTGCACCTGACGTTGCCAAGTACCGCCACAGACTGTCCCGGAGCCCGCTGATCCCCTGATCCGGGAGAAGATCCCCCTGGACACCATCCATCGACTCATCGGGAGCATGCCCAGACATTTTCGAGAGTGTACAGAAGCACGCAGGGCCATACACACTACTGAGTCACATCATGAGTCGCTGTGATTAAATTCACGCAAGTTCGATCAGCTTTTTAATTTTGGCTGTGATTTTGAATCCATTTACCACTCTATTATTGTAGCTAATTCACTACTGACAGATGTGCAATTACCTCCACACAATGACCAAAAGGAAGACTTAAATTGCAATTTTTGGATGAATGGAATAAATTAAAACCCTGCTGTATCATGAAGGCTTTGCTAGAAAATGGCGTACTTATTCTGGTAAATAAAGGTATTACTTTAGCAAACATAAAGTACATTTTGCAATTATATGGATAAAGTAATGGTTTAAATGAACAAGAGAGTTGAAGTTAAAAAAACAAACATCTGCAGTGATGCACTTTGATGAATTACGTTGTTAAGTTATTGACCTTTTGGCGTTTGAGACCTAAGGTATATAAGAAATCCTGACATGAAGTCATTCCAGCCAACTTGGTTGAGTAACTGTGTGATATTCATGTGATAAATATAGTGATGTTGCCTACAGTAACACACTTAGAATATAAGGATGATACTGTACATCAGGCATATATTATTGCTGTAGAGTTGTAGGGGCAAAAATATGTAAATTCTAGCCATTACATTTTTCCTATTTCCAATATGATATTTCAAGTTTTGACTTTGGCCTTAATTCAGAGGAGTCTGAACATTCATAAGGAGCCTAACTGTGGAAATGCCCAAATAGATCAAAAGAAAGGCCCCACATTCAATAAGCAGAGTGTAGAGGGAATTGTAAATGAAAAGATGTATCAACGGACTTCAAGCAGATTATTATAATGGGCGCCAAAGGCCCCAAGAATCGGATATATTTTCAGAGGCATTCATTAATGCACTTATCCATAAAAGATCAACCATGGTAAAATAATTTGACAGTCATCAAATTATACCGTGAACGTAACAGTACATATTAAGGGAAATGTAAGATTCAGATCTGTAAACAAAAAGCACATTTAGCTCCACTGCTGTCCTTGACATCTTTGCCGCCACCTATTTAAACTGCATTTAAAAAGTGATGTATGGTGTCCAGTGGCTGTGAATGTGCACTTGGAAAGCTGCACGGTCAGTTATGCCATCACGCGGAGGGCCTCATCCGATGTGACAGCCAGGCCTCTCATGGCATATGGCGCAAATGGGGCCACTAGGCTCAAGCTGCCTCCAAGCACCCAGACAAAAGATCCCAGTGGGACGCTAAACTGCTCCTAACGTCCTTACACCTCCCCGCTCCCTGCAGCCTCCTCGCCTCACCCGAGGCCCCTGCTCTCTGAAGGGGACGAGGGGGACCATTTGGTGGAAAACGGCTCCATCTCCTGGCAGCCGGGGCGTCACGTCGCAGCGAGGGGACGGATTCGCCTCATTGCGTTCGGAACATATTGTACTTGGAGGGATCAGTTGAGAGATTTTAAACTGGATACAGTCACGGTCGGAGCAAGATGCATGCTGGGAGATTAGGGGAGGGCGCTGTGGGTGGTGGCGTGTGATCCTAATGCAGCCGGAAGATATGCAGCAGCACAGTGCACTTGGCACTGGAATTCACAAAGTTCTTTGTTTTATCTGGATGTTTTAAATATTTTTAAGTCAGTATAATATTACTTATGCCCAGGAGTGTTGTGGTTTGAATATTTAATCCATTTTAATCCATGACAAATCCATTTTGTTGCACATTTCATCTATTTATCTAATGTTTCTTTTATAGGGACCAAGTATGGACCAATGAGTTGAGCCTTATAATGAAGGTAACACAGCCTTAAAAGTCTAAATTCGCTTGATCAAGATTATTAAAGACAATAATGAACATTCATTAATATTTTCACTTGTGGCTACTATACAAAAAATATATAATAAAGGCTAGTTTTAATTACAATTTTCTTGTCATGTTTTTACTCAGTCATGTGTCTGAGTCGACCCTCAGGCCTGAGCATACATATCTTTATAGCTGGAGAATGTCAGAACGACTGGTGGCCTATAAACAATGATAATCTTAAATATTTGTTTGAATTCATTGAATTTCTTGTCAAAGCCAAAGGGAGCCGCTGCCGAGGGGGAAGAGATGCTGCTGACCCCCGACCCGAACAGTGATATATTAACTTAACATGGCAGTTTTAAAACAATGAGGAACTTGTGAGAAGTTATTGCTGTTGGAGTCACAAGGACAATACAGTCTCCTTTCTTCATCACGTAGTGTGGTAGACTACGCTCATGGCCATAGCTGCATTTGAGCTGTATACGTCCAGCTAATGATTTCATTCTTGAGTCTAATTTTTGAAAGAACATTGTCACATAAGGAGAAGCAATGGGATAAATGACATATACGCTGTGTATGTACTAGACTTGTAGTCAAGACTGCCTAAACCGAGGCCAAGACACTACCAAGACCAAAACAGACCAAGTCAAGACCAATTCAGCTCGAGACCGAGACCAAAAAAAGACTATTTTTTTGCCATTTTGCATGAGTTGTAGAACCTAAGCACCATACTGGGTTCAGCTGCTTAGTATAAATATGAGATTGTATTATTTCAACTACAGGCACAGTAATACAGAGACAGTGCATGTCTTGTGTGTGAACTCACTATAAATGTTTTCATCAATTGGCTAAAAATCAAATATGTGTAGCAATTGCATGACCGCTATTTCTACACTATTTGAGGATTGACTCTTGACGCCGTCTGTGTCACAAAATGCATCTGATTGGTGCTTGAAGGGGGCGCATAATGATACGAAAGAAAAAGAAAAAAAAACTGTGCCTGCCTGGATATTATAGGTTACAAATCCCTTCGAGACCGCTTGGCCAGTCCGAGACATTGCTAGACCGAGAGGCCTGAGACCGAGACAAGGCCGAGACCAAAGACTGTCAAGGCCGTGACAAGACCAAGACCACGGAAAAGTGGTACATACAAGTCTAGTATGTACGTATATGTAGGATCTCACAGTTGTGCCTTTTATCGGTCTCACTTCACTCTGCAGAATTTGAGATTCCTCTGCAGAAGGGAAGCTTCTCTGTTCAGTACGAGACACTTGACACATGTTCGGAAACCTATCATGGTCCACTTTGCAGTTTAATTAAGAGTGATATGGAAACTCAAAATCTTCAGTGCATACAAACTGAGAATGGACATAAAAAGTGACTGTAGAAGACGCCTTGCGTTCAGTGAAAGAGAAGGAGTAGGTGTTATTTTAGGACAATTGTTAATAAGATAATTGAACTCGTGTCAAAACCATATCAGACACTCGTTATTATTTAAGGCTTGTTTGTATAATTACATTATTTTTTCATGCTGATTTAATGTGACGAATTTGAGTGACAAGAACTCCCAATACGATTACAATGGAGGCTAACAGCCTGTCCTGGCTGCAGTGTGGGGACGGTGACCTTTAAGTGAAATCATCATATTTCCGTATTCCCTCACAGCTTGCGGACAGTTTCTGTATCGCCTCTCTATTAAATGCAGGGGAGGTTGCAGAACAAATCGTTCTCCTCAGAGGACATTGTGGATCATCTGCAGCAGTTCAGCCCTAGGGCTTCGTGTATAGTGCTTTTTTTTTCCTCGTGAACCGAAACTCTTGGAACTGGAACTCTTTTGCTAAGCGTGGGTCTAAGAAAGCACTGTCTCAGGAAGAGACACACAACAGACCAGCCCCCTCCTCCCTCCACAGGGAAAACCTCTTTAGATTTAAGTCCGGTGGGAGCCAAGGCCATCATATGAGTATTCCAGCCCAAGGTCACACTTCTGACCCCTCTCAGACCCTGACAGACAGAAAAAAGGAAGTGCTGCTGTCTTTGGGAGGTCAACTGACATGCTCAGCTGCAGCACATCAGATCGGGTTCACTTAGACTGCATCCGAAGCTTGAAACCACCAGTCTAAATCACTGTCTGACTACCAATAGATCAATAAATGAATGTCATAGCTTTTGGTTTCTAGAGGTGATCCAGTTCTCCGACCATCAAACACATGTATATCAGGCCAAGTCTCCGGTCAGTGCCCTCGACCAGGGCGCTGGCTTAAATGTGGAGTCGGTCCCCAGGCACATTGTATGTGATAAATTAAGCCTCCTCTTCTTTTCTTTCTTTCCCTTGCTGTTTGTTTGAAATATTTTTTTTAATACAGCGGTCATAATCTAGTAGCCATCATTCATTTTATTATTTAAACATCTGCTCTGCCTATTGAGACAAGTCTTTAGAGAACTAGATCTTTTAAAAATTCACGTGTGTTTGTTCATTTTGATCACTAGGTGGCAGTTGTGTAAAGGTTGGGGTGTGAATTCCCTGTTCATGAAACAGATCAGTCTTCTGCCTTTATAAAACACTCTACATCATTTTAATGATTCTACACTTTTGATGTAAGTATTGACTTTTTGCAAGTGTTTCGCCACACTTGTCCATTACACCATCTCCTTCCATTTTTTGGCATACAGTGATTCCGGCCATATATACACATAATAAACATTTATGCGTGTATCTGATGCAACAGCGTACAAATGTTCTTTATGCGCCTATAATTAAGTAGTCCAGTACTCTTTCCACAGCATTCTAACTTGTTGTAACAGGAAACACAAAGGCGTAACTAATGACATTAGCAACGACTCCTCTTCATTCAAGTTACAATTTCAGGGCCCGGCCAATGGCACACTCAAATGGAATGCAGCCACCGTTAAAGGTGTTAACACCTGTGCTGTTTATCCAATTAAATGTCCAAATATCTGCCAGCGCATTCTTGTGTCTGGTAGCTGCTTCTTGCTTTCTAGAAAGACATATATTCCATGTTTCAGGCTTGTTTGTACAGACGTAAGAAGCAGAACTAAGTATTGTACATAAGCAGTGACAATGAATTGGTCATCGCTTGGATCACAGAATGCAAAGCAACAAGCAGCTGAGAAATGACTTCTCTGACCATCTTGATCAGGGACACGTCACAGGATTACCTCAGCAGCTATGACTTTGTAACACCTAACTCGAGTGTAAATGTTGAGGATTGGCGCTTGCTACTGTACATGAGTAAGAAGCAGCGAGGTCATTACAGGGCTTTTTTTTTCTTCAAGAAGACCATCTGACATGTGACAGTAGGGAAAGCACAGGCATGAATAAGATATGAATGATGGCTGAATTCCATTTAGCTGCAATTTCAGGTTCCTGGCATTGTTCATGCTCCGGCTCCTTGTCACGCTGTCGTGGCTTACCGGGACACTTGAGTAGAACTGAGTCAATGTTTTAGTAACACCTGTGCTTTTCCTGCCGGGAGACGTCAAAATGTCTGCAGGGAAAAAAATTACTATGAAGATCTATGGTTTGTGTGCGTTCATGTCGTATGGGATGGATGGTAGATATGTTGACAAGTTGTGATCAGTCGCACAACCATCTCTCGTACAAGATGGACTCTTTTACACTACATTATATTCAGAAATGACATTCATTATACTCTTAGCATTTGAGGGTAATTACACAGAATGACAGACTTTGAGCCGTCCGCATTTGTTTGCGTTTCGGGCGCTTCCGTATAATTAACTGAGACGTTGGATACATCGGAGCTTTCAGGAGTTTGTTAGAAGTCAGTTTTTCCAGTCGTCGAAATTATGACTTGGAAGTTATCATGTTGCAAGTCAGAAACCCAATTACCGTAACGCCAATAGGACATGAACATGGCATAAGGCTGGGAAACAACAGTCCAGTGACAGTCAAAGTCAAATTTTGGTGGACCCTCGAGAGATGGTTAATGAAAATACCCTTAAAACGCAGCATTAATGTCCAGGTAATGCTAAAGGCCTTCTGTAACTGCAAATGAATAAAAATAGCAAAAAGCCTGTCTTGGTATACGATCTAAGAAACACACAGCGAGTTTCTGACTGATTCTGAAGAGACTGATGGACGTAGGACGGACCACTCGGGTTTATCCGACATGCTGTTACTGATTAGCAGCGTATCAAGTCATGGAGGCTGCAGAGGTTGAGGACCGTGTTTGTGGAAGACAACCTGCAGGTCACTGAACTGAAATGTTTAACCTGCATAGACACAGAGTAACCCAATACCACAGTGCCAAGAAATGTACAAAAAAACCTGAAAAACAAGCGTGTGTTCTGTACACTGTCATCTATGTCTGTGTGTGTTTTCTTATTAGTCCACAACAGAACAATATCCAGTTTCAGGGAGCTTAAAGGGGGGGTCAGCTGGCAGGGAGGCAGGCCCAGCAGCTGCAAGACTGGCTGTTTCCTGAAGTATTTATAACAGAAAAGGCTGCCATGGTTTCGCTCCACAATGGTAAGGGTGCGGCTGAAACTCTACACAAACCTGTCCTCCATCCCCCCCACCTCACGAGACCGGGCAGCCCTGAAAAGTCCCTGAAGAGATAGCTGGGATTCATCTTCCTCATTGTTAGACTTAGTGTAGGCCAGTGTTGGCTCAGTGATGTATGGAGACTCTATGGAGGTCAGCATCTTTTATTGAGTTTCCCCCAAGAATGACAACAAAAAGAAATGAGTTGTGTCTCACCTCCTTTTCACAAAAAGCTGTCTCTATAGTGTTTTCTGTCCCATATTGTCACAATGCTTTCATTACTCGTTTTTCCTCCCTTTTTCACGCCATGCTCGCTCTTTTTACTTTGTTTTTTCTACATTTTGTCTCATTCTTTATCTTTTGTGACATTCCACTTCCTTCTCAGCTCGTCCATGGCAGTTGTAACCCTTGACCTGTGTTGCACATGCATCACTATTAACAACAACAATGTCAAAAAGCTGGGAAAGTGGTCTGACATCCAACTTAACCCCTGTGTTTTGTTGACATTGGCTTTGCAACAAAGAAAAGTTTTTCCTTTACATTTTTTTAAGTGATACTCTTCCTTTTACCACAAACTGAACTTGCACATTTGATGATGAAGGTGAATAATACATAAATGAGCATAAAGTGTTATTATTACTCCAAACATGGAAACATTTCATTTTTCGTGTGTAAATTGTGTGAACTGTCCACTATGTTGTTCTGTTTGCAGGCAGTAAGAGAGTTTTATTAGCAGAAATACAAAGGTAACCAGACGTTTTGGGGATTTTGGTGGGGATGTTGCTGCATAAAAAGTCCTGTCAAAATAGATCGCAGATAATAGAGCAGACAAACATCCCATTGTGTTTAACAATGTTTTACAGCTAGGGGCTCCAGGGCCCCAAACACAGCTAATCTATAATTTCCTGTCATGGACTAATGCAACAAGTCACATTCATAGACACTTCTGATAAAGAAAAGAGGTCATATAACATCAAGCTGATAAAACAACGTCTCTGTGAAAAAATACATCACTCTGAGAACACAAGTAAAACGGACACAAGTGCAGCTATTGTAGTAGAGAGTGGTTTGATTCCTTGTATTCGAGCTGTTGGGGGAACAGAAAAGTACACAACTGCATCAAAATAATGTGAAAAATATAAAAAGAACCATATTTCTTGCTTTAGGATGCTCTCACAGCTTCATTTGCACACCTGCAGTTTGCTTCTTTGCATCAGTTTTCATCACTCAGTAAAATGACACCCAGGTGAGCCCGTGGCCACGCCCCCCAGCGGACGGAGCGCTCTGATTGGACGGTTCGAACACCGCTGGCCACAAACACAGAGCAGCGGAGAACATGAGTAACTCCCGAGAAGTGGAGTACCACCTCAAGGCTTCCACAGAGAGAAAAACGCCTCAAATCAGCGCAAAGTGGCCGGACTTTTCTGCTTGAAGACTCTACACCCTTCAGTGGTGCTGGTAGGTGTAAAACTTTAACTTTATGTCGGAGGGGAATTGACGGGGAGGAAGGTTTATCCGATAGTTTTCGCCTGTGCGCAGAGGTTTTCTCCGGGTTTCTCCCCAAAATCCATGAGGGAGCCTCGTGGAGCTGCTGGAGCAAACACACTGGAAATACCGTTATTTTTCTGTACAGTGAAGCCAAGCGTGTGTTGAAGTCTCTTAGAGTACAAACGTGTCTAGGAAAGTTGTCAGGAGCTCGGGAATAACACAGTATCTGAAGTGTTATTGAAATTAAGTACGCTATTTTATTTAAATTTTTTCGTTTTTTGCCTGAAACTTCGTCTAACAGCTAGCTTAAAGTCCGTCCCGAGTGGCGTTCACGTTCACTCAGATCTTTTAATTGTTAAATAAACGATGCACTTTCCTTTTCACACGAGCCGCGGTCGATTTTTAAAAATGAGCAGGGTGCAGTTTAAACCTATTCACAGCCCTCTGCACTTTCACACCTCTCACTCTTACATAATGGCAGCTAGCTAATTGACACTGACAGGTCCGTGCGTGCTTGCGTTGAGTGAGAAACGACAGCTTCCATCCAGTCTGCAACCTGCACACACATTCGTCCTCGATTGGCAGGTTGGGAATAAATAGGTAAGAGGATCAGTAGTTTACTGGGAGACGGTCCCATCCTAATGGGTCGCATGATGATAATGGGATGCTGGGATTAAGTTAGTGCTGTGTGTGTGATGAGTTCATTAAGAGGAGCAGGCTATGTGCAGGGTGAGATTCATTCTCATGGGGAAAAAAAAGCTGCTGTTTCTGGATCAAAGCGTGCACTGGTGTACCTATTGTGCCAGGACAATAAAGAGGGACACATTAATATGAAGTGTTGTGAATGTGACAGTCCTGGTTTCCTGTTTGAGGAAAAAGGATGGAGTAAAGGCTTGGGCAGGTGCTTCCTGCAAAGAGGGTTAGCCTTGGGAAAGACCATTCACCCAGCGCCATTCACACAGCACCTGCCTGCTGATGAGTTAAAGATGGTTATTTTTGTCCTCACAACAACGAGATCCAAGTAAAGTCGTACCCTTGTGATTGCCATTTCCCTTCACTTCTTCATTTTACATGAGCTAATGAGAGACATGGGCGGTGAGAGACATGGGCGGTGATTCAGAGGTCTGCTTGTGATTATGTGTGTGTGAACATGTTTTTCCACTGTGATTTGTGGTGCATGTCAATGGATTTTACCATCACAACATTACACAGAATGTGATGTAACTGTAACCCATGACTCGAGAATAAGGAAGGGGGGGGTGAATGATAGCGGGCGTGTCATTATCATTCATACATGCATGCTGCTCGTGAACACTGAACTTGGAGGCCTGCAGTTGTGTAACTGATCAACACCACATCCAATAATTTCCAACATCTCTATTGATCCCAAACACCATTCAGCTGATGGGTGGGCTGACCCAGCTGGTTTGACCTGTTGGGAAATTGATTTGGATCAAATTGCATTAAATTGCTGTCAGTGGCCATCAGTCAGTTGTGCTCCCTGTGTTAAAATGTTAATTAAAGCTGCTCGATGCTAGATTCTTAAATCAAACCGCAGCTGTCTTATGAGCAACAATGATGTGGTGAAGCTTCGCTAATTGAGACACTACTACTACTACTGTCATTAGTCCAAGTAAATCCTGCTGTCAGTCTGGACTCTCCCCAACCACAGAGTCAAAATTAACTTAATCTGTTTATAAAAAGCACTAAGTCAACACTGGTCTGAAAAAGCTGGGCTCACTGGCATCACATTTTTGTTCATTCTTGTATTTAGTGTCTTTTGATACGATCAGAACAAACTGCTGAGTTCTACACTAATCAGTATTTTTATATGAGCAATAGGACAAAATGAATGAATGCGTCTTATGTGAAGGTTTTCAAAAGCGGCTCGACTGATATTCGTATATTTGCCTCTCACAGATATATCAGCATTGATGTCTATGTTGTTTGATATGAAAAGATTTTTTTACAATACATAATGCCACGAAAAAGATGCTTGGGGGGACTTTTGAATTATCAATGTCCCAGTGAAGATTACTGTTTGAGTTCACTTATTTGATTTTTTTAGTTTATTGTTCAGCTGTAAAATATCCTGCCCCTATTACAAATCTTTTTCATAAGTGTTAACCACATAGAATTATGAATATGAATATCAACCGACATATATCAGTACCAAATTTTTTTTATTCCCCAACATCGACAATGGCCCCAAAAATCCAGTATTGGTTTAGCTCATTGTCTGTGTTTTAAAGCCCAACCAGATATTTCCCCACAGCAAAAGAGAGCTAACTTAGGGCTGTGGGGATCATCGCAAAAATGAGATGCTGCGCTGATGATCATTAAAGCAACATAATAAGTTTAAGTTGACCATTGTTTGACTTTGACGGCAAGAAAGTTTACTAAACGTTTCAAAACTATAAAAGTGACCTTTTGTTTACCAGTCAGGGCTCCAGCTGAAGGTTTCATTATAATGCTGTTTTCCTTTCAGACTGTGCAACGATACGTCAGATCGCAGGAAATACAGTACCTCGCTCTGTTTCAGACAAAGCTGTCACTGCCCAGCTCTCCATGAATGAATGCACACATGAGTAGCAACCCCAATTCCAGCTATCTTCATAATCACCATCTGCTTGATCTTTGGCATCAGGCCTCGCTGTTTGGGCCTGCCAAGGCTCCCGAAAGAAGTTAAGACAGACACACGCACACACACACACAAAATACCAGCTGAGACAAAGGAGCTTAATGAGTTAAAAATGCACGTGGGCACATATGGGCTACGGAGCTGCATGTGTGGACACAATGGAGCCGCTAATGAAATCTTGGATTACCCCTCATTTATTTAGGGTACAGCTTACAGGAGGTGAAGGGTGGGGGGTCATGGGTGAGTGTGTGCGTGTGTGTGTGTGTGTATAAAAGGGGATTTGTCATTCTGTAGGTGGATGTGTGTAAATACTGTTAATAGTTGGAAAGTAAGGCTGACATCATGCGTTATTTGTAGATGGAGGTTGGGATGAGTAATGTTTTTACGAGGCAAGATAACTGAGTAATCTGTGTATTTTTATAACACTGCAGGGATTTTGTGAATACAGTTGACAGAATTGAATCCCTGATAGTAGGTACAGTAAAATCCTTCAGCACTGATGGTTTGAAGGACTGCCAATTGTCCTTTGTTTAAAGACACCGTTTAATCGCTCTGTTTACGGAGGGTGTGTGTTTGTCACTGAAGAACTAAGGCAGCACAGGTTTCTCCCATCATGTCTTACCACTTATGAGGCTGATTAAGGTGAAAGGTGCCCCAGTTTTTAAATCCTAACCCCCCCACACCCCGCGCACTAACCAGGATTATTATGCGACAAACAAACGTGGCTAATTAGGCTGAGCCCGACGAGCTCGACGACCCCTCGACCTCTCACATCTTCTTGGCTCTGACCTTCTGTGAGGAGTTGGGAAAGGGCGACGGGGTTGTTTGGGCTACAGAGGCTTATCTGACTGATAAAGCCTGCAACACAGCTAAACTGGGACTTTGAGGTCCAGTTTGTGGGAAAACATCCTTAATGATTGCCAGAACTCTGCAACAGGCTAACCTTATGACTTTTTTGCGACTGAATTTAAAGTATGACACTCAAAATGTTATCAGAAAAGGAAATGGGAATGATTAACCAACGTTGACAATATAGGAGGTGCCCACTTGTGCTTGACAAACTTTATTTACACTGTTAAGTTTTATAGTAGACATCCATTGTGACAGCCTGGCAGATTTGGCTCTTTGACAGATTTGGCTGTTTGACAGTGTGAAATCAAAAGGTTGCTTCCTGATACGCCTATTGGTCTCAACAGTTTCACATCCCAGTCCATTAACTTAATGAGTGCATGATGTGATGTGCTTCTGTTCGTTATGAAATGGCCATCAGTTACTTTTATGAAATAACAGCTGAGGTCAGAATCAACCGTCAAGCTGGTTTGGTCCGTTTGCTCAGGTATTTCCAACTGCTGGGCCTGTCGGATGTCTGCGCTGCGACTGAAGAAATGATGTCATTGCAGTTAGTTGGTGTGTGTGGGTGTGAGAGTGTGTGTGTGTGTGTGTGTGTATGGTCAGCAGTAACAGATCAGTGTGGGCATCCTGCCAGGCCTGCTGCAGCTTAGAGGATGCAGTGCCTGTGTGTTGGTCACTGCTGATTGACACAGTCAACTGACTGCTGACACCATGTAGGCAGGGAATTCAAAAATGAGGAAGATGAATGGGGGAAAGAAGTTGAATGGAACGCGTTTCAAATGTAGGCTCAGGCTTTGCAGTCGGCACAGACTGGTGCCATGATGGAACTCACAGTGTAGTTGTAGTTTTGCTGTTGATCCATTCAGTAATGTTCTCAGGGAGCAGTCTGAGGAAAATATGTCTTCATAATACAAACAGGCCAGTGCTTATGATGTGTCACCTGACTACTGCACAGCACATTCATTCATACATTTCCCTAAACAGCTCAATGCTCACCATAGAGCAGATTGGGGATCTCGTCTTTTAGCTCCTGTTTAACATTGGAGCCACTGTTTAGATATTCTCTTGGTCAATCTCTTGTCAGTTCAGCTTAGAAGTTGTGTTCAGTAAGCCTCTAGTAATTTATACAGCACTGTGAGAAACCATGAAGTTTAATGTATAGCATCTTCTGCTGAGAGCGTATCATCTACTGGCTTTGTTTCCTTTATCACTTACTGGATTCAACACATTATCACAAGCGTTTTGTATTTATTTTAATACAGTCACTGAAGGGAGTTTGAGATATTTTGTAACATTTTCCTGTACTGGCTTCCTCCTTAAAAAAACAAGAAACACAAAGCTGCAGATACAGTTGGATAAAGACGCAGAGTTTTAAAGAAAGCACATCAGTGGAACATCTTGTTTTGGGTAAATACATGGCCGATTGTGTTTGATTCCAATCTTGTGTGGCAGCTCACATCTAAGGGGGGTGTGCTGCACACTGGAGCCTCTTTTTTTTTACCGACCTGGAATCAGCTTGCATTGGTTCCTCTGCTGGCGACGGGTTTTGAAAGCGGGACAAGCCTGATCCTGAGTCAGCACAGAGGGGCTTTTGAAATCCTAGAGATGACCCCGGTGGCGTGTGGTGAGCTGTGGATTACCATCAACAAATCAAAATGGGATTGGCAGGTGGCTCCCACTCATTCAAGCCTTTAAGATGGACTTTACTCCCACCGTCTCACCTCTAAGGAAAGACCCCTGAAACAAGGACAAGAGGAAGGAGGCCAAGAAATGCTTTAATCCTGCTTGAAAGGGTGACAGTCTTTTACCATGGAAAACCACGATGAGCAGGCTTGTACAGGCCCAGGGGCGACTGAACTGCTTTAGAAAGTAAAGTGTAATTGAAGATGTTGACGTATATTTACTTTTTCATTCTCTCCAACTGAATGAATTTCCCTCTCAACACAGCGCAGCCGGGCCCCAGCTGTAATGAAAAAGGGAGGCCGGGCTCCAAATGAACCGCTCCTCCGACAGGGTAATTAAGTCCAGACACAAAGGGCTCAGCAGGAAGGAGTTTAATAGAGAAGGAGTTAGTATTCTCCAGGGAGAAGTTGGGTCCAGGAGAACGCTTTTGGACCGCAGGGAAGGGGAAAGGACACAGGAGGTTGACTGGCCTGCAGCCACCTCACACCGCCACTACCGAGGACACGCACAAAAAGATATTACTCATCCGTTTCTGTCTGCTTGAGTTATCAAATTGAATGCCAAAAATGGGGCCTCTTTTCACGTCTCAAAGCTTTCAAATAAGCTTGAGTCCAGTAGAATCTTAACTGAGAGACTTTCAGGTGTAAAATATATGATGCTGAAGAAGCAGAGGCATGAGGGTGAAATGTAATAAAGCGTACAAATGGGGATAAAGGTGAACAGTTTCAGACGTTATTTTTGGCTTTTTTCAGCAATCTGACAAGTAATTTGGCTCTATCACGTAGCCTCTCTTACACGCAGAGTGAAAAATTAGACACATTTCCCCTTTTTTAATTTGGTTTTCAATCATTAAGCATTCCTAAGAAAACAGCTTTCAGGTAAAATGAGTCAAAAGACATCATGAGAAAGTGGAATGTTTTTCCGCATGAAAGTCCCTTTGGATGACCTCCAGCCTCACAGGTACTGGTTAGGTATAGAGACAAAGCGAAGGAGGGAAAGCCCTGCGGAAAGCATGCCTTTAACACACGCTCCAATTGTGCCAACTTCCAGAGAATTAAATAATGAAATAAAAACTTTTTTTTTTTTATATCCGGACACGTCCACAAAAAAACACCTCATAGATCCCCGGAGGTCCTTAAAACTGCACATGGCCGACTTTGCTTTTATTTTTAACTCGTGTATACTTTATTCCCCCGACACACACACACACACAATGCGATGTACTGGAAAATCAAAAGGACATCACCGCATGACATTCTGCTTTTAACTCATTACGTAATGCGCTCTCATTTCTTCTTTTGCACTTATGCACGGGTGCACGCATGCACCTCCGGAGCGCCGCCGGCTGCATGCCTTGCGCCACGTGCTGTGTGTGTTGTGGTGACGGAGCGGCGAGGAGGTGGATGCGCTCCGCTGTCTGGAATAGCGCTGATCCTCTTAAATGATTACTAGCTGCGACCAGAAAGAGAGAGAGAGAGAGGGCGAGAGGCGACCGGCGTTGTAGCATGCGGACAGATGTCTCACCCCCACCCTCCACAAAACACACAGCATCTATGTTTAGTTCAGGATACAGGGAAGCTCGGACAAGATCCCTATCCTTTGATGGACTCCAAGTCTATTATACCGCTCATTTGTACCCGGACAAAGGCAGTTGATTTAATTCAGTCAGCACCTTTCCCTGGCAGGAAGTGGATTGTGTGTAGAGAACTATAAGAAGAAAATGGGCCTCTTTACGACAAGAGTTAGCTAAATGAATTGTGGCAGTTTGGTTATATCAATACATCCCTTCAGATACAGCCAATTAGTAAGTTTTCAGTTGAAGATGTGTGTTTTTGTTTTTTTGTTTTTTTAATATCTTTGTAGGTCCATTTTGACAAATTGGCAAATAAACACACATAATTTAATGATGAAAGTGTCAATGAATATGACATACCTACAAGTAGAGCTGCAGCGATGAAGTCAATTAAAAGAGTAGCAGATCGAAAGAAAATTGGGTACAAACTGATAAATGATTTCAGTCATTTCAACATTTGCTGGTACCAGCATCTTAAATGTAAGGATTTGTGGCCTTTCTTTGTCGTTTATGGGTTTTGGGGTGTTGGTTGGACAAAAGATGCAATTTGAAGACCTTAGTTTGGGAATTAGTAATTTGTATTTTTCACAGTTTCTTTCTAAGCGGAATTCCCAGTGGAAATAAAGCTACCATCAGTACAGAATCTGAATTTAACAAAGTACCTGAAATCGGCATTGTCTGTAATTGCCAATATGTGTAAAACTGCTTTTACAAATCTAACATCTGGAAACACCATCTGAGGTTAATGCTGAAAAGTGGTTGGGTCCGTTCAGTCTGGAAATGCCAGTTTTCCTCAGGGGATAAAACCTGCAACAAAGCTTTTTATTTCACTCATGACAAGAAATACAGGTTAGTCAACCCAAACCTGACCGAGGGCTTTTGTGTACCAGGTTTCTGTGCCTCATTACTCAGTTAATCCTAATGTGGCTTTAGAAGCACTGCAGGCTCACATGTGCACCTGAACAAAAGCTAATGTTTCAGTAATTCTATGGGGAATCTGGATTCCGGGAAAGTTTAAACTCCCACTCTGTCAAGTGAAACCCCTAAAATAAATAAGTACAGCTTGTTCACCATGAGTTCGACAATCAACCACGTAAGTTGATCCGCAAAGAGGCCAGCTGCATGTTTGGCCCCAATGAAATCAAAAAACACAATCACAGAAAACATCCTAGTCTTCAGCCTGAGGGAAACAGGGAGATGGCTGAGGAAATGGAACATTACAGATGGATGGCAGAAGAGTGGCAGCATTGTCACGTCTTTCCCCTCAGAAACTGTTGGGGAATGTACGTGGTAGTACTCAGTGTCGCAGTGTCGAGCCCTGGCCTTTCCAGTGCGCCACTCCCAAGTTCACCACCACTATAAAACATGTTTTGTCTTCGCCTCCCCTCTCTGGCTCCGATTCTCTCGCCCTCCTCTGTGCTGTGACATTTGCCTGTGTGTGGGTGCCTTTGGTCCCCGCAGGGTGCCGCGCTCTCAGGCTCCGCCGAGGCCCCAGATGCACACAACTGGAGTCCAGAGCCAAAGATTTGCCCTTTTGTCCCGTGTTGTTGTGCGCGACCCTGCACGAACGCCTGCGTGCTGAAAAGAAGCAGAACCATTCTGGATTGTTCCTCTGAAATCCTAAATGTCGTTTTTCGATCACTTTTTCCTCGTAGCTCTGCTTTGTAGCCTTCGGGGACGTGGCTTTGAAAGACTTCACTGACCCTTTGAAATCCTCTTTGTGATGCCACAAATCACGCTTTTCAATGCTGGTCTTTTTGGATCGGCCAATGATATTTCCATCCACTTTTCATTCAGTGCATGTTGAGATTTCATGACTTAATGTAAACGGTTCGATCTGCTGTTCAAAGTTTGCCCACTTGTCTTTGACTGAAGATCGAGGGTACACCAAAGACTTCAGGCTAAGTTCAGAGATTTACTCAGTGATCTGTTTCTCAGTGTTAGGCATGTTATTGTCTCCCATGACACCTGATGTAATATCTCACACAGTATGTTCCCAAAATGAGACAATTCAGGGATGGAGGGGATTTACTCAACATACTAGAAATCATCTTGCCTTGCCTTTAATATATTGCTTCTCAGTCAACCGGCACTGTAGTCGTTAGAGCAGAGCTCGTTGGAACAGCTGTGGACAACCAACATCTGTGCATCACATGACGTCATATGTTCTGTTCTTTGTTTTCTTGGAGGTTGCTCTCTCCGAGGCAAATGTGTTGGAACCCTTTCCACGTGGATGCAGGTGTCATCTCTTGATGGCTACATCGACATCCACCAACCATCAAAAAAGCTCCAGAGTGAGAACTTCCGCACTTATTGTTTTCCTGCTCCCCCCAAACTTTCTGCTGAGTGCTGGTGTGGAAGGTTGGGGGGGAGTGCTCTGGTGGGACACGAGGGATGTGGGGGATGAAAAGGAAGTCGAGGTAACCCCCCGCCTCACCTCCTCTATTCCATCTCATTCCATCTCATTCCATTTCATCGCGCCCTGGTTGGGGAGTCCCTGGTTTGGCTGTTGGTTTGGAGATGAGAAGGAGTGTGTGTTATGTGTGTGTGTGTGGTGGGGAGGGTGGCAAGCTAACAAAACAATGTCGGCTTTGTGAGAGGGTCCCGCCGTGACAGGATTGTTGGGGGGGAGCAGAGGGGGGGCTATCGGGGCTTAGCGAAGCGTAGCCACTTCATTAGTCAGGGCTCTCCTTTTGCACCTCCTCCTCCTCCCATCCATCCTCCCTCCCTGTCATGCCCTCGCAGCCTTCCCTTCCCCGCTCACTCGTGGAAGCGCAGAGGCAGGAGCCGCTCTAGCCGGACAGGACCGAGTAGCGCAGCGCAGGGTTTTAAGGAGGATGTGCTTTTAAAGCCGATCGGAGTTGTTCGGTGTAGTTTCCTCGCTCGCTGCCGTACCGTTTTTGCTCCGAGGTAGGTTCGTCTTGTGTTGTCATCCCTCCCGTCCCGTCCCGTCCTTGGCCGCTGACTTGCATCTTCTCTCCCGCGAGCTGCAGTTTTGGTGTCGGATGACCAGGCAGCACTCTCAGGCCAGCCTTTGAAAAAAAAGTGATGTCTCCTCTGGGGTATCTTGTTTTTGTTCCTCGTATAAATTTCATCACTCTGTGCATGATGACGTCAGTGGAAAACAGCATACGTCTAGAAGTTTTACAAACCCATTTTGGTGTCGAATTTTAGGTTTATACGAGGTGGTATTTGTGTGTCGGAGGAGGGAGGCGGGGTGGCAGCGGTGGGGGACTATTGTCTCAGCTGTGTTGACCAAATTATCAGTGTTATTAGGATCTACGTGCTTGTGATTGCTTTCTCCCCCCCCACCCACACTGCCTCTCTTTGTCAAACGCACACCCTCGGGGACAGTTGAGCGTCAGGGTAATCCTTCACATCCTGTGTGGGAAAGGGCAGAGAGGAGCATTCAGACTAACCCCATCGCTTCCTCGTGAGAAAGTCTGATGCAGTAAAAATCAAAGAAAAACAACAGCATCCCGGCTGGCTTTCACCCAGAGGGCCGTTCGCAGCATCCTGAGTGCCTGTTCGCCTCTTATATCCGGTTACACTGTCCTACGTGATTCTCTTCTATCACTACTTATCACAGCGCAGTGCATCACAGCTGCATGGTGTTCAAGTTTCCATGCAAAATTTGGATTCATGTCTTGTAAAGTTGATTACACGCTCATTACAAAGGGAATTGGAAGAAGACTGTAAGGAGTCTTTTTGCAGAGGAATCACTTTGATAGTGAGAGCGGATATATTATGTACATGAAAGAGCGATGTCCCAAATGAGTTTAAAAGACTGAATGAACTTGTTGGGATAATCAGGTTACATCCTAACTGAAGCTTAAAAGTCGCTGTGTGGAACCAGTTAAGCCAGCAGGTCATTGACGGGGTTTTCTCGTGTTTTTCTCTTGTCTAAAACAAATGTATTAAGTTACCAGCATCGTGAGTCTCATACTGACCTGACTTTACACTCGCAGTTGAGTCAGTAGATTGTCTGGAACCCAGAATAGCTACAACAACCAGTGATATTACAGTAAAGTCCAGCCCAGATGTCCTGAGTTTTCTAGATGATCATATGAATCGGTGCAGTTACAGATAATTGACCCAATATGAGGAAGGAAAATCATACACTGTTTCTGTATATATATTCTTGTTACATTCATCTTTATCAGCATCTAAATTGTGATATCTAAAATCTACATTTTAGATTTCAGCTGATGTCATCCAGCCCTGGGGAATTGGATGTTTGTACGTGCATTATCATATAAAAGATTTTGACTTCACTTGAAATGAAATGTTGGAGAAACTGATCGACTTTTTTTCACCATTCTCTGACATTTTGTAGACAAAAAACTAATCGGTTAATCGAGGAAACAAACGACAGATTAATCAGCAATGAAAATAATCATCATTTTAAGTCCTAATTGGTTTGTTTGTCCATACACGAACTGAAATCTAAAAAGACCAGTTTGTGGTCTTGGTGGCAGTTACACGGTCGAGCTATTTCTTGACAGTCAGTCCAAGCATTCAGTGTCTCTGCTGGTTATCTGGCAACTCCAAGGTGATGACAAGACTCCAGCCGCTTCTGGCTGCCTTCACCCACAAATAGTTGCACTGTGTAATTCCCCTGTTTTCTTTCCTTTTATAATAAGGCCAGCAAATTGCCTCCTGGTTCCACTTAAAGACATGAGTAGTATTGATCTTTTGATCTAACTCTAACTGTTAACAGGAAAATAAACTTTTTTTATGTCGAAATATTTTCTTAGAACTTCCCGACTTGCCCATAATCAGATACCATGTGCATCTTGATAAGCGCTTTTCAGCGACACAGAGGCGACTGCTCTCACACTATCTGAAATGCAGCGTGACAGAAGTACAACTGACATGTTTATCATTTCATTTTCACTCATCTCTCTGTCTTATCTTTCCACAGAATGAAGAAGTGAATCCTCTGTGATCGCAGTCATGGCTGTCCAGACTGGCATCCAGGTAGGCTCATCACCATCAAACAGTCTTTGATGTAATGTGCTCGGCCAATTGGAAAATTTGGTCCTTCAGGTTGGAAATCAAGGATTAAGAGATTTCACGAGGCTATTTGATTTGTAAATGTCATTAAAATTGTGCTTCTGATCCAACCCTTTGAATTTTGGCCTGATTACTGACTTTGATTGGTTGCCATTTGGTTAGCTTACAAAAAATTGGCAGCTAACTTTGCCATTTTCACAGATCCTGCAGACATTTTAGACCAAAACTATTTAGTGTAGCTACAAATCTGTGCCAAGTTTCAAATCTCAAGTTGCTGTAGTGCTGAACCTGACTTTGGGTACTTACTATTAGCACCGACAAATGGTCAGCGAGGACTGTTCTAAGTGTGTGAATCGCTAAGACTATCTGTGGGCCCAATTGGAGAAAACTCCCAGACTCCAGACTGTGCTATAGTTACTCAGATTAAATAAAGATCTGCAGACATCTGTCTCTTACTCAACAGCTGCGGCGAGCCCACCTGTGTTACAGCACGCCGCCTTGTTGTTGTTATGCGTGTCTGACGTTCCTCTGTTCGGACCCCGAGGAGTTTCTCCGCACATTTTTGAGGGGGAGTGGGTGGAATGTGCTACACTTTTTCCCTTTCCCCTCCCAGCGATGAAGTGTCAGCCATCCCGAAAACCCAAAACAACAGACATCTCGTGTTACAGATTTGTCACATGGCAGCACCTCGTTGAGAAAGGCTCTTCGCTGTCATCTGGTTTCGGAAAGTCCTGGCTCTCCCCGCCCGCCTTGGACTGCGGATATGCAAAATATGCATCCCAGTGTTGTGCTCATAACATGTGGCAGGAAACCTCCCAGACTGATGCCCATGTGTTGACAAGGCTTTGAAAAGCCTCCCCACAGTTGCTGATGAACTGTGGTTGAATGTTTTACCCTCAAACACACCAGATTACACCCAGTGATCGTGTTAATTTGAGCGTTTCTTTTTAATATTGACATTGATTTATATGATTTTTATCTCCGTTTCCCCAAAATCAGTTACTTTGTCTCAGACATGAAAGATAACCATTCATTATTATTTTTAAAAAATATTTACGAATATAATATACTTATTTTATAGTTTAAAAGTTTGTTTTTTGCATCTCAATACCAAAGATCAGAGAAAACATGTGATTTTTAAACTAGCATCTCTCTCAAGATATCGAGCAAATGGAGCAATAGTCTCACATTTGACTGCCATGGTTTAAACAAATGTATATATGTATATATACATTTATATGTAATTAATTGTATTTGTAGAACACACAAGATAAAAGGAGTGGATGATTGTTTTCTGATATTGCGTGTCATCCGAGGCCCCCCGTGAGGATATTGATCCGTATCAGACTGTCATGCTGCTGCAGAGACTGTAACACTGCAGCTCCTCTCCTTCCAACGCTCAGCTCAGAGCTTCACTGCCCATGTAGAGCACAGTCACATCCGATAACCGGTCACACTCTGACTGCTCCGCTCAACCATGCTCAAAATGTATGCACTCATGGAAGTATAAGTAGCATATGCGCACATCTATTAATGCAACAGGAAAACACAACCATTGTAAAACACGGTGTCTGCAGGTTTTGGGTGCACGCTTCGGATATCTGGAAAAAATCTCACATTTTTTTGTGATGGACACAAATTGTTGCCGTGGGGTGAAAACCATGTCTCTGCGAGGCTGAAAAATCTTGTCTTATATGTAGACTGACAGTGTGGGTTCAAAAATGGAAAGCAAAGACATGTAGTGACATGGTTCATACAGATGTTCATCAGTGAGCGGGGTGAGGGAGGTGTTGTCTCCCTGTAGCCTCTATCATTCAGCAGTACAAACTCACATATACACACAACATAAATGAATACTTAGTTTCATTGTTTGTTTGTGTTTTATTTCCTTCTTTTGTTGGTTTGTCAGCAAGATTACAAAAAAACTACTGATGGGATTTTCACAAAAACTTGTAAGGAGGATGAGGTTGACCCAGAATAGAGCCCATTAACTTTTAGTGCACATCTGGATAAAGAGACGATCCAGGAGAGAGAGAGATCCAGGATTTTTGTGAACTTTGTGAAATGGGGACTTTTTCAACATTTGTGTTTGTTTCTCAGGGAGTAATGCATGGATGTTGATGGAGAAAAAAGCCGTATTTAGGTTGCTGGCATCTATGAATGAGTATTGACTGTTGGGCCTTAATTAATTTATGTATTTTAGTATGGGAGTAGTTCCTACAGTAGGGGAAAGGGAACAAGTGGTAAACACAAAATTTACTTATTATCACATAACAAGCATGCTATGGCTAATATGGTTGCAAATTTTGAAGGCTATAATACCAAAACAATGAGCTGAAAGAGGCTAAAAAGGTTTGTAGAGCTGAGGGGAACTGCAGAGTTGAGAGTCAGAGTCTGACATTCTGTGAGTTTACTACTAGCTACATATTTCACATAAGACATAGTCACTTGACTCACTATTTACGTAAAAATGTTTGATTAGTGCCGTTTTAATAAAACTGTTTGTCCAGTGTAAGTACAGTATATTTTTGTTTGGTGATTTATAGTGCAGAAGAAATGGTGCAGCATTTGTATTTGTTTGTAATGAACAGAAGAAGAATTTGGTAGTTGGCATGAGCAGAGAGGCAACCCATAGCTCAACAGACATTACATGAGCAAAAATAAGTACAAGTAAAAAGAAAACCTCAACAGAAAGTCCAAAGAAGAGGTCAATGATTGCCCACAGTTAAGACTGGCAATAAAATTCCTCATTAAAACCAAGGCTACGTTGGCTTTTTTTCCCAGCTCTGCAAAAATCTTGGATGAAAGTGACCAAATAATAGCCCAGCCCAGTAGCTCTGGGCAGCCTGGCCCTGTTAGCTCAGCCTGGCCAAACCAAACACCTCTGGGTTTAGTTATGATCCTAAAAGGTCAATGGTCAACAGCCAGTCCATGGGAAGATTTAAAAACATTGGGATAGCTTGCAAAGATGGGAAGCAGTTCTTCACATTAATAAAGGAAAGGGGGAAAAAGTGTCTCGGTATAATTTAACTTGATCAAAATTTAACCTGTAGGTCAAGATGTAGCTGAACATTTAACAAAGTAAAAAAACACTGAGGTTTTTATTTATTTCTCTTGCTTATTGTTTACAGGCTTCACATACATGAATCACTGTTTAATGGTGTGAACAAAATATTCTATAATAATGTGAACAGATGATCTGTCATGAGAGCAGCTTCATCATAGTGGTAAGAAAAAATTATAATATAAGTGTGTGTGTGTGTTTGTTTATTTAGTTATTTATTTATTTATTTATTTATTTATTTATTTATTTTTCTTCATTTCAACACTGCATTGACATCACGATTTCCACATCCTACTTTTCCCTCCCCCTGAACTTTCCCTGCTATCGATCGTTTCAGGGAGTTTAGTCACTCTTGCTATAAGTGGCTCGGGTTAAGAGCATCAGGTAAATTCCTAATGCGTGAAGGGTAAACATACGGGCAGAAACTGCTCTGTACGCTGCAATTCCTACCAGGATTACCAACCTACATTCAGGCGCCTAATGAGGACATACTTGGTGAAAGAAAAATAGATTACCTTTTTCTCGGTAATTAGTGCAATGCAGAGTTTAGTTTTCAAGAACCGAACGCTCCCCGTGACCCTGTGTACGGTCAGGTGACAGAGTACGAGGGGGATTATCCCACTGTTCAGTCGTCTTTTCTAATCGCCACATCTTTTACGTAACTTGTAAACCTTACACTACGCTGCCTTATGTTCTAATTAGCTGCACGTCGAGAAAGGCGCATATGTTGTTGCGGACCTGGAGAGCACCGCAGGCGACCGGCCCTTTCTGAACCGTGTTACGTAACGTGTGTGTGTGTTCGTACAAGTGTTATCAGGCATGTGGGTCGGCTCATCCCTTTTGAAGTAAGGTGACCTTTTCAGTTTTGAACATCAGGTGTTTTTGATACTTTCTGCTTTTTTTTTTTTTTTCATGTGTGTTCACAAGCCCCACATGTTTGTTCCCGTTCCTCCTCCCTGGTGGGTTCAAAGGTCGACCCCGATGGGGATGAGTGTGAGAGGGGGGAAAAACCAACCATTTTGGTGGTGATTCTTAACATTTGTTTGCATGTCTCTAATCCAAACAGGGAACTAACACTGGCCTTAAGGGTTCAACCGACAATCACGTCACACAATGAATTTATTAAATTAGTAAGATGAGTCAAAATTGCCTGAAGTGGAATGTTAAAGGGTCCCACATGAAGTTCAGTCTACTTGTCACGAGGGGAACTACTCAGTGTGTTAAACTGGTTGGGTAATGTCTTCTGTGGTTCTAAAGGGAGCTTTCCATAGTTTTACCAAAAAAAAACCTGATGACATCATCTCAGATCGGGGCTGAGACATTTGAATGGAGCTTTGAAAAGTCTAAAGAATAAACTGGAGGTGTGACGTTTGAAATGAAGCTGGCCGATATGTCCATTAGAACTATTGTGATTTTGTAGTAGGAGCATTATTGTCATGTCAAGGAGTGAATTTAAAGCAGAAGTTTGATTAGAACAGATACGATTAAAATAGACTAAGATTATATATAGTCTCAGTTTTATGGAAATACAATACTAGAACATTGGATTGGCCCCTTAAAGTTGAAATGTGATATACGAAAACACACGTGCACAGAAGGTGTTTCCACAGTTTTGCAGTTAATCAATATAATATAATAATAATAATAATAATAATAATAATAATAATAATAATAATAATAATAATAATAATAATAATAATAATAATAATAATAATAATACAATTTTCGGTTTTTATCAAACTAAAATATTAACAGTTGAATTTAGACCCATTGTAACAGATTTGGGCCAGACACTATGCTATTGTTCTAATGAACATTCAGTATCTTGATTTCACGCAATTTAGTACACACACACACACACACACACACACACACACACACACACACACACACACACACACACACACACACACACACACACACACACACACACACACACACACACACACACACACACACACCGTATCCTCAGCAGTGTTGTTGGGCGGCGCTCGGAGCATCAGCAGAAGTTTATTACTGTAAAACAGCAGCCTCTCTGTGCCACCAGCCAGAAGGTTTCCTGTTCGCAGGCCGAACCCACACAATCAATTCAAAGCCCCAACAAGACTGGGCCTTGTCTTAAGCACAATAACTCCTTCACCACAGTGGAAGCAGTGTCCCATTATCGCCCGATGACATGTGATGGATACGAAGATTAAAGGCTGTATCTTAAACAGATGTCAACAAACTGGACGGAGGGAGGGGAGGGGAGGCGGGTCATCCAGAAGCGAGTTATGTAATGTCTGGACAAGTCGTCATAGTGCACATCTGCTGCTGGTTTCCAGATTAGCACTCCTGCTGGCCGCGAACAATACAAAAAAGTTCAAAATAAAACGGCCTATTTAGCCTTTAAAATCAGGTTATTCTACATGTATGTCAAAGAAATGTAGGAAACCGGGAAACCCAGCACACCGACGCTGCAAAGCATTATTTCCCGTCTCTCCTTTCATATCAGACGTGGTGAATCGTCAGCGCAGAACTGAAGTAAGAGCGAGAAGGGAATGTAGGGGAGGGGTGTGACGGTGGAGATGGATATGTTGGGACATCGGTGTCGAGAGCCGAGATCAGCGGCTCGCTCGAGGCGCTGAGCCCCGGACTGCGAACAAGTACTAGACACCCATTTAAGCAGTCAAGTGCAGCAGCGTTGAGTAGTCTGTTTTCCTTTTGCAAAACTAAACTAAAGAATAAAGAAAATGACAGATTATCTTCCAGTGACAGACATTACAAAAACAGAAACATGTTTGGTGGTTGGAGATAAAAGCTGAACTTGTGGTTTCCACTATAATGAAGTTGACCACAGTGGTTACGGGGCCGAGTCGGAGCCTGCTGCAACTCCAGCAGAGCATAGAAGTGATGTGCGGAGTGACGGCACGCCTGACGCGTCCTCTCTGCATGGATGGCTCACTAAAACTCCTCTGATATCCTCACAGTGAAGGCTGAATGTTAACTAGAGTATGATAATGTAGTCTTGGGCTGTGGAGAAGCAGCCAACCTATATAAAGGGCACAAAAAGAAAAGGCAGTCCATAATAAGACGTGTCCCGAACGCTAAGCTAACCGATTATAATGGTAGCTTCTTATTGAATATACAGATGTGGATTTTGGTGTGATCTTCTTGTCATCTAACTGGCAACGTAAGAAAGCTAATAAGTGTTTTTCCCCAAATATTCCTGCTCCTTTTGAAGTTGACTGTCTCAGAACCGGGACTGAGGGAGTGGCTCCGGGCTCAGATTAGGCAGATGTCTCAATAAGTGGGCAGCCACACTAATCTGTTATAACATTCTGTCAGGCTTTCAGTTTGAGCGTCTAATCCTTTGAGTCGTACGACGAGATGATGTAGACTGCATTAAACCTTTCATCTTTAGAAATGTTGGTGGTTGCTGCCTTTTTTTTGATCAAAATCAAAAACGCTACAAATGTTTTTTTTGTCCAGACAAGTTTAACATTTTATTTTTAAATCAAACTGCACATCAGTAACCCTCCACCTGTCCCCCCTCCCGTCTCCAGGTGTGGTTCGGGGAGAAGTTCGACGCCCCGTTGCTGAGCCCCAGGAGCCCTCGCAGCCCGTTGGCCCAGCGGCACGGCCCCGGCCTGGCCGACGTCTTCCAGTACGACCAGTGGCTGGCAGTGCGGCACGAGGCCACCCTGGTGCCCATGCAGGAGGATCTGGCCATCTGGCTCACAGGCATGCTGGGTAAGTGATGCATGTCATCCTAGAAGTAGTGTTTTTAGTGGTTTGGTGTCATTTTTTTCTTTTTTTTTTCCTAATCTGACTGCAGCATCCTGTTGTTTTATGTATTTCTGGGAAAAGGGACAAACATTTTTAGGTTACTTTTACTGTAGTTTAGTGACCTGTGCACATGTGAATTATCATCGTGAAGTTAACAGTTTGCCCCTCGAGGTTCGGAAAATACAGATGCACGATTGACACGGGTCTCACATGTAATTGGATTTAGTCGCTGCCATTTCCAACTTGTCCTTTGCGAACCACAGAAACAGGAGTGGAACAAAATCCCTCATTCCGTCCGTCTCCACCATTATACTGACATCTATTGTCCCACACCATACAATGGAGCAGTGAGGAAACTGAAGCTGACTGGAAACTGACTCTATTGTCGACTGGTGAAACCGTTTCTGTTTTTTATAGAAGCAGACTTCAGTTTTTCTCATGAGGAATGTGGGCAGGTACCAAACGCCCAGCGTGAGTTATTGGTACCGTGACCACATTGACCTGTATACCACATTTTAGTCTCCTGAAACCGTTGGACCCGTGCGATAGTCGGTCCTGAGGGGCCGGATGCTGCAGAAACAGGTGGCGTGCGGCGGATAAAGTTTCGAGCCCCGGGGCTCGGCCGTTGTTGAGTGGAAAATAAACTTTTGTGGAGAAATCTTTGTCACTTAGTGTTGTAGCTTTTGTGGATTTTGTTCCCAATGCAAATTTAGTTCACACGGCCTTTTTGTTGAGTTTCCTAAGGCGGTGATTTACAATAAGGGGTCGTGGGAGCGCCATAAATCCTCGGGGAGTTTATAGGGGGAGTCCTCTGCTGAAGTGTTTCTGTAAGGTCCAACAACAAAAGACACTGTAGACAAAAAAAATAACTGCTCAGTGAATGAAAATGAATTATGTGTGAAATCTGGGCTGTAATTGTATATATGATAGTAGAAGATCTCCCTTCTGACCTGCAGAGGTGAGATTAAGTGGGACAGAATTTGAGTATTGTTGCAGATGAAAAAGTAGGATTATCTTTGTGAGCTGTACATTTCACTCTGCATCTTTCCACTGTCGTTTGTCCAGGAGAGGAGGTGAGAGCAGAGTTTTTCATGGAGGAGCTGAATAACGGCGTGAAGCTCTGCCAACTCATCGGCGTGCTGCAGACCAAGATCGCCCAGAGCTGCCCCTCCGCACTCTGCAAGGTGAGTCAGACAGGCACCGGTGAAAATAGTTTGGCTGACGGTCCAGAGGGCAGCGTTCACGCTCACACATGGGGGATGGTTGGGGAGAGCTGTGCTGGTCGCAGTGTGGACAAATCTCTGACTGAAGACCAGTTTTCTGTTCACTCTACAACATTTGGATACAGTTTACTTGTTTAGAATTTCCTTTTGCTGTGAGATATTTTCCTGTCGGTGCTAATAGACGGGCTTCCCCTTTACAATCAAGGAGGCATGTTCAGCAGGGGGATGAAATCCTCTTTGCTACGATATCATTGTAACTCATAATGTACAACAACACTGGCGTAAAACAAGTAACATTAGCAAAGAAGAAGTAACTTTAGAATAAAACTAATGTTAGTATTTAAAAAAGATCAGTAGCACAGACAGTAAAATCCTCTTACTCGCTACAAACGTTCACAGTGTTTCATGATTATAAAAAAGATTCATAAAGTTTAATTTTTTCCCAACAGTTGTTCCCCACGAGGAAGGTGGCATGTAAGAGGGACGCCTCTCCAGGTTCTTTCTTCGCTCGCGACAACACCGCCAACTTCCTGGCCTGGTGTCGCCACATCGGCGTGGAGGAGACCTACCTGTTCGAGTCCGAGGGCCTCGAGAGATGTCACTTCAACTGTAGACTGCTTTCATTTATTCTGGAGTAAATAAATCATTTTCATCCCCCTGTCTGTTGCTCTCCCCCTTTATCCCAGTTCCTGAGCAGCAGCCTGAACTCTGTTAAAGTGTATCTGAGTACATTTGACCTTTGAGTTTTAGGAAAGAAGAACTTTGTTTGATTTTGGCTTATATGACCTTGTTATGTACTCGTGAGTCTTGTTGTTGTTGTGCAATAACCCATAGTAACTTATTAAAGTGCTACTTCTGGTGCTCGGGCAAAGATTGAGTTAGTTTGTCACAATCCTGTCTGTTAAACAACCAGACAAAAATGCCGTAAAAGAGAGTTTTGGTGATCCAAGCAGAAATCTTCGACCGGGAATGTCATCTCAATCAGTAACTCTTTTCTTCCAGGGTATCAAAGTACAACAAAGTGTCCAAAAATCTTTCCTCCACCTGTCTGGAAATAGTATCATGATGAGTTTTCCTGCATGTGCTTGGCTTCTGTCTATCTACTGGAAAAAACTCTTGCTGTTTTTCCTCCTTAAGCTTTCATTTCTTCCAGTTGAGTCCAGAATGTGAAACATAAGTGTTACCTGTCAGCTGTAATTTCAACAATTAAGGACTGTTTCTTTCTCCGTTTAAATAAGAACCTCAGTAAACATGGATATAATCTGTTGGACTTCATACTGAGGACGTTTACAGTAGAAAAAGGACTGCGACTGTAAGCTCCTAATAACTTTGCAGAGCTCTGTCGTTTAAGCCTTACTTCTTAATGGTTTAATAGGATCTGTTGTGGAGAGCAATCACCCTGAGTACACCGTATGGGGGATCACTTCATCACAAATAATGGCTCTCCAAAAAACCGGATTGGAGCGATTTAGAAAGAAAGCCGTGCGTCTGCCGCTCCGAGAACGGAAACCGATTCTCTAATTCTTCAATGTATTTTTGTTGACTCGATATCCTTAAATGACTTTAAAGTTGTGCTCTCCAGCCCAAACTTCTGTTCTCTTCTGCACGAATCACCCAGCAGCCCCTCAGGGAAAAACTGACTCAATCGTATGTGCCCATAATGTCACGTTTTGGAACCTAACACGAGAGTTCTTTCGCACCTCGTCCCTCCTCTTCTCTTCTGTCTCTAATGAAAGCCGAAGTGGCAGCTGCTTCTTCGGATCATTTATTAATAGTCTGTTAATTGTTGTGTGTTTTTTTGTTTTTTTGCCTCAGTGCTGCACAAGGAGCCTCGACAAGTTTGTCTCTGTCTGCTGGAGATCGGCCGCATCGTCTCCAAGTAAGTGAACGAGAAGACGAAGGAGCAACATCGCGACATTTTGGATGCAAAAGGAGCACATGTAACCTCTGCTGTGTCCCTCAGGTACGGCGTGGAGCCTCCTGTGTTGGTGAAGCTGGAGAAGGAGATCGAGCTGGAGGAGACCCTGCTGATGACGGAGGAGCCGCCTCCAGCCGTCAAGACCTTCAGCGTGTGCTGTCAGCACGGCGGCCTCTACCAGCCCGGGGTGAGTTCTGACCGACAGCTGGAACGTGCTGTTTTTAAACATGAAACTTTCCACCTGGAGGCAGGAAGTGCGGCACAACTGAACACTAAAACGAACAAAAAGAAGAACTGCTGAAGTAGAGCGTTGAAGGGCTACAGCTGATCACGTTAGCAGCACATAGGTGGTACATGTGCGACCCAGTTGAAGCAGAGCCAAGACTCTTGCCGCTTCACTGGCGCCCCACAGGGTATGATACATCACCGCTGATCACGTGACGCTCCGCCGGCGCGCTGTGACTCGCTGTAGCGAAGATACGTGCCGTCATATAGCCATAAGCGCACACGCGGCAGTGAACTTGTCTTTTTGTACCAGCGTAAACTCTCTCGGAGTGCAGAATCTCCTCCATCCGCTGTGGTTATTAATCATTAGTGATGGGCATTGTGTTCCCAACACTGTCAGCATTTGTTGGGTTTATTCTCCAGTGGGTCAACTGAGGCTCCGACACGTAGAGGGTTGGGGGTTTTTATTCCCAGAGGAGACAGCAGGGCTAAAAATAACTGAACTCATTGAAGCGGAAGGCCGTTTGGATAAAAGCATCCACAGACTTGCATTTTCCTTTCCCACATCCAAATAAGCAGGAACTTATTTTAGTTGAGTGTTGTCTTCATCACCTTGTCACTTCTGTTTCATCGCAGGATTTCATCTTGTCTCGCTGTACGCTTCAGTGGCTGTAATTAGATTATTGCTCACTTATGCAGCAGCAAAAACTGGAGGCCCTTAAATATATTGGCTTATTAAACTTGGTAAACCATAATCATATCATTTACAAAAGGCACATTTCCACCCAGCAGTCCAGTCCAGTTTATATCCATTTTCCATTTTTTTTGTTACCCCAGAACATACATGAGTTATCTTGTTGTCTGTGCACTGATGTAGGGTTTTTCAAACTCTTGTTTTTTAGCAGTCTTGACCTTAGAGTAATGTAGCACAGAAGCCACCCTCACTCAAGCAATCCTTAGCATAAAACAAGTCACATTAGAATAAACGAATGATTAGCGCAAGGCAAGTAATGTTAGCATAAGGCAAGTAAACACTTAATGTTAGCATAAAACAAGTACTCATGTAAGAAAGGTATTAGCGTAAGACAAGTAATGTTTGCAAAAAACGCTTAACGTTAGCATAAAACAAGTAACCTTCGAATAAACTAATAACTGTATGACAAGTAATGTTAGAATAAGGCAAGTAAACACTTAACATTAGCATAAAACACGTGTAAGTGTAAGACAAGTAATGTTAGCATAAGGCAAGTAAACACTTAACGTTAGCATAAAACAAGTATTAGCTTAAGACAAATAATGTTAGCATAAGGCAAGTAAACACTTAACGTTAGCATAAAACACGTGTAAGTGTAAGACAAGTAATGTTAGCATAAGGCAAGTAAACACTTAACGTTAGCATAAAACACGTGTAAGTGTAAGACAAGTAATGTTAGCATAAGGCAAGTAAACACTTAACGTTAGCATAAAACAAGTATTAGCTTAAGACAAATAATGTTAGCATAAGGCAAGTAAACACTTAACGTTAGCATAAAACAAGTATTAGCTTAAGACAAATAATGTTAGAATAAGGCAAGTAAACACTTAACATTAGCATAAAACACGTGTAAGTGTAAGACAAGTAATGTTAGCATAAGGCAAGTAAACACTTAACGTTAGCATAAAACAAGTATTAGCTTAAGACAAGTAATGTTCGCAAAAAACACTTAACATTAGCATGAAACAAGTTACTGTCAGTAAAACGAGTAACATTAGCATAAATCAAGTAACTTAAGAAAAATGTCTTACACTAAACAACTTTAACCAAAGTTTATGTCCTTGTTGTGATACACAACCAATTACAAAGAAGAACGAACATGAGACATTACATTTCCTTCATTGTGTTCTTAATGTTATAAGAGTAGGGTAGTTCAGTGTGTAATGAAAATGAGGCTAAAGAGAGTCCGGTATCGCTGCCAACAAGTCCGCCAATATGGCCGCCTGATGGTCCTCTTTTATCCTTTTTGTAGGAGCACGGCATGGACGACCCACCCTGCAACTGCTCCAACAGGGTGTCCATTGAGTACCTGTCAGAGGGACGCTACAGACTGGGAGACAAGACCCTCTTTATTCGGGTGAGTGCTGTGAACACACACACACATACACACTCCGTCTGCAGTGGCAGCAGACTCTCGTGTTGGCACGATTCGCGTCAGTAATCCAGACAATCCAGTCAGTCCCCGAGTTGTCCCATTCAGAAGTGGCAGCAGGGTTTGAAATGCACTTCATCGTGTCAGTGTTTCATTTTCTGTTATTCTGAGACAGAAGTTCTGCTTTTATCTGTTGTAGAAGCACATAAAAAGGAGATTTTTACAATATTGACCACTGACCAAACAAAAAGGATATTTCCCTGTTGGAGTGTGAAGAAACACACCGTTTTAAATGCCTTGATGCATGAATTGAAGTATTTTACAAACCTAAATTGCAGTCGTCAAAATGTGTAATGAACAGAAAAAAGCACATCATCATTGAGTCTGTTTAAATAGGCACTGGTTCATTTACTAATACTGTTTATAACAACCTCAGCGTGCAGCACAAGCTTAAACACTGTGTTGATATCACAGTAGATGTGTGGCAACACCAGCTGCTGCCAGTGTGTGTGTGTGAGTATGTGTGTGTGTGTATGTGTGTGTGTGTGAGCTCTGGCAGACATGCAGCATACAGGACTCTTCACATCACTGGAGGTTGTGATTGGACACATCTAAGCTCATTACCCAATCGTGGCGGATTGTGTTAGGCGATTACATCATAATTACAGCTCGCTCCACGCCTCAGGACAGGATCGCTCCTGTGTGGATCCACAGCTGCTGGTTCAGGACGTTCCACCAACGTGTCACTGTTGATTTCTGACTGTTTTAAAGGTTTGTTGTTGCCTTTTTTCTTCTTTACGGGAAAATATGTTAAAAAAAAATGTTTTTCACTTCACAGATGCTTCATGGCAAACACGTGATGGTGCGTGTGGGCGGAGGCTGGGACACGCTGCGTGGCTTCCTGATGAAGTACGACCCTCTGAGGGTGCTGCAGTTCACCACTCTGGAGCAGAAGATCCTGGCCTTTCAGAAAGGCCCCCCCGGCCTGGGAGGACACCACGGCAACCACGCAGCTCCGCCCCCTCCTCCCGACATGGACCCCCTCGCCGCCGTCAACAACCTCATCTCCTCCTCGTCCTCCTCTTCCTCCTCCACCTCGTCGTCTTCATCTTCCTCAGGCCCGGCCTGCAAGCCGGCGTCTGTGACCGCTGTAGCTCAGACGTGTCGGTCCTACACCGCCTCCCCGGCCTGCACGCCTACGCTGCCCAGAAAATGTCCAGCCACGGCGCCCAAGAAGAACCTCCAGGGGACGCCTTCGTCCCCCAGGAAACCCACCCAGCTGCCCCTGCCCGTCACCACCAAAGGCTCCTCCTCTCTGCCCTCCACCCCTGTGGGAAACTCCAGACAGTCTCCCAGCCCGACGCATCACGGAGCGCAGGTCCTCCGCAGAGCTCTGACTCCGTCCTCTGCTCCATCACCTGCCCCTGCAGATCCAAGCACCACCTCCAAACTGAAGCTCAAACCGTCGCCCCGCGGCCCCGCCTCTCATCCCAGGAGCCCCGTCTGCCCCGAGCCGTCCTCCAAATGTCCCAAACCCTCCAGCCCCTGCACCTCCCCCACCGCCTCCTCTGTGCCTCGCCCCATCACTGCTCCAGCAAGGGCCCCCGCCGCTAAAGATGGCCGGCCCCCAACAGGCACCAGCCAGCGCTCTCGCCTTGCACAGCGCCGCCCGGGCTCCCCAGCCTCGCGCCTCCGCCTAGAGGCAGCACGGAGGGCGCGGACGGTCTCAAAAGCCGCAGCGACGACGACGCCAAGAGCGGCGCCAGCGACGCCCCAAAGTCGGACCCCGACCCCCAGCTCCCGGACGGCCTCCCCGGTGCTGCCAAAACCCGCCGGCTCTCTGCCAAAGAGCAAAGAGGTTCCAGCCAAAGCCAAGGGGCCGGCCCCGCCCAAGGCCGCCGCCGCCCCTCCACGAGGTACTGCTGCTGCCCCCGGGCGGGTCCCGGGGGGCAACACAGGCCCTTCCCCCGCCAGCAAAGCCAATCAGAAAACACCAGCCACAGCACAGAGAACGGGGCGAAAGCAAGCCGCCCCCACTAACCCCACCAACGGGAAGTCCACTCTCAAACCCGAGGCGACTCCAGGACCAGCGCTCGCCCCGCAGAAAACCAGCCCCAACGTCAGAGCGGCGAAGACGGAGCCCAGCGTCAACAAGAAGATCCCACAGCACAAGGGCAAGAGCGGGGACCCTTACTTTGAAATGAACAGCAGGAGGAGGCAGAAGACGTAAAGGGGACGGTCTCTGAGGACTTCAGCAGAGCCAGCAGGCCGGTCCCACATGGCTTCCCACAAACCAGCACTTGTTGGAGCTCAGACTTTCCAAACAAACGAACCCCGACACTAAGCCCATCAGAAAGCTTCTACTTCTGACCTTTTCTCTTCTGTCCTCAGATGTTTTTGTTGTCTGTGTGTTTTTTGTATGTTATTTAACAGTCGTTCATGTAGAATTTTTTAATCCTAAAGGGTCTAAGGTGTGATGGTGTGTACGTCTCGTCTGTGTGGTGACTGAGTGGTCTGTTCTGAGAGGTCGGCTCCACGCGCCCGGTCAACACTAAACTCGCACAATGTTTACATTCTCACCTTCGTTACACGCTCAGCCGTTACAGATGTTTGTTTGTGTCAGCTGACTTTTTAAGAACAGATGATAGATTTTAATAGAAAACCATGATCAAACACTAACCTCAATGCATTTTTTATTTTTTTAGCTCGACACCAGATTACAGGATTTCATGATTTTTAGTAAAAAGCACTTCATGGCTAAGCAGCTTCCGAGTCCTGTTTTCGCCAACAGCTTACCAAAGTTGTGAAACGTCCAGAGTTCAGTGACACAACTGGAACACAAACGAACGCTTCTGGTTACTTCTTTCTCCCCAGTGGGATCGTCACATGTGACACTGATGTTTTTGTATAAACGCTCTCTCGGTGGAAGGTTCCCGTCAGTGGCGCCGGACAAAGCGCCATCAGGACCGAACCTTCCCGTCGTGTGCCTTCATCAGAAACCCTCCTCGTTTCTGAGCGGCATTAGAATGTATTAGACGATCCTGGGTGGTGGGGTGGTGGTGTTGGATGGTGGGTGGAGGAGTCTAATGTTTTTGTTTTTTGATAATGAAAATTGCACAGTGTGTACAAGCACTCATGACTCTGGCTTCTCAGAGAAAAGCCAAGAGTCGCAGATGAACTACTGATCAAACGCCTCTTTTTCTTTCGAGCAGAAAAAAACCAGTCGCGGCCCTCCGGCGGCCCAAATCATTTTAGAGCAGAATCTACTTGGTATAGACTTTGTTTTTATATGGTTTCTAATATTTCTGTGTATTAAAAATCTAGTTTTCTATGTGGTGTTTGTGAGTGTGAGTGTGTTTAAGTGAGTGTGTGTGTGTAAACAGTATATATATGATCAGTGAGGCTTTTTTTTCTTGTTTGGCACTTTACAGAAACCGCCGTGTTTGTCAGAATTCTGAATGTTGATTACGTCGATTGTGTCTCTTGTTCCAGAAACCTTTTTTTTTCTTTTCGTCTTTTCGATCAATAAATGGACAAGTGTTTTAAAGCTCATCTCGTCTCTGTCGCTTTTACTCTGACACGTTTCGCTGTTTGCACTCCAAATGTTTCTGAGGGCCTTGAAAGCGTCTCGGCCTGGATACCAGACGAAGCCTTCGGAGCATTCAGACTGTGGCGGAGGAGCAGAGAGGGCGACACCGGTGCCTGGCAACGAGCGGGAGAAATGTTCAAGAATCTGTTATTATGTTATTTAAATTGCTGTTTACTTAGACAGGCAGGGGCTGAGTGGAGGAGACGTGATTTAGTGGCGGTGAACCACGAGGATGATTTCAGGTATTTTGGCTGATTAGATTAGACGTGTATAGACTGAGCATGATCTGAACATGCCCCTCAGCCGGGCCGGAAAACGACGTCTCTATTATACATCTGATCGCAAAACTGCATCAATGGAGAAGACGTGGGGCCGAGGGGTTAAAGTGTAGGCAAAACATACAAAAATGTAATAAATTGAAACAGTTACATATATAAAATGGGTTCTTTTAAAGGATAAGTTCACCAAAAAATGATAATCCCGTCATCTACTCGCGCTCGCCAAGCAGAACAGAGTTGCAGCGCTCTCCCAAACAGCTGAGGTCGACCAGGACTTCCACAGAAGCCCTGACGTCCCAAATCTGATTTGAAAGGATGTTATTTAAACCCTCAACGTTTCAGCTTGTGCACCCACTTCAGACGGAGGGGTTCAGTTGTTTAGGAGAACTTGTGCGACGCCGTTCCGCCGGGAAGCCCCAGAGATGTTTCGTCGACCACAAAATTCACCACTCGCCTCCATCCATCGGCAGGAGGGTGAGAAGGTAATCGCTGAAATGTAATTTTTGGGTGAACTGTTCCTTTAAGGCTTTATTAGTTATTTAATTTATGTACATTTTTGTTATAAAATGTACTTTAGTGGATGTAAAATTTGTATGATAAGAATATGAATGCAATATTCTATTTTGAGCTGATGACATCATAGCAACCAAATAAAACATCTTAGGAATGAAAAATCAGCCACAGTGTTTGAAGCACTATGACCACAGGAGGGAAAAACAAGTGTGACTCTGTTCTAACATCCAGTCCACAGACAGAACAATATGAATCAATGTTTTTTGCTTCTTTTTGCAAATAATCTAGTAAATTAAGTATCTTGAAGACAACATCCAAACCTCTTCTGCTGGATCTTTGACAAAAGATCTCCCTCAATCATGGATTGTATACATCTATATGTAATCATATGTGATTGTGATGAGAGAATTCTGATCTTTTTCTGCTGTGGTTTCATTCAAAGACAAACAATAAAGAAGAGATGGTTTAGTCATTCCCTTAAATAACATCATCACACCTTTGGGAGTGGCCTCCGCTCCACTGGCAGATGACTTGGGACAATTCTAAATAACTCTTTCGAAACCTTCTGAAGTGAATCTGCTGTGTGATTTATATTAGTACATCTGAATGTACCTCTGACCATCTTCAGCCTGATCAGAGGTCTGTCCAGCCACAGAGTGAGTGTCAACACCAGTGCTGATGTTCAGGACCTCTGATGGAAATGGACCACAGTTTGACTTGTGTCACTCTGCTGCCCTCTAGTGGCTCCGAACAAACACTGCAACTGCACTGATGGTCAAAAGTCAGGATTTATGTTGGATCATGAAAAGATGGGATGCAAAAAGATGCCTCTTTTAAACTGATAATGTCAGCTACACAAGCAAAACTTTTTAAATACATTCTCACGATAAAAAGCAGTTTATTTTTAGTCATTGGACGGTATCACAATACAAATCTTCACTCCAGCTGGGCAGAGAGAGCCACAGGGAGGATCGTCAGCTTAAATGGAATCAGCTGTTGTCAACTGATTAGTTCACTGATAGCTATTTTTATTAGTCACACAGGCAGTCTGGACACCAAACCTCATGTCAAAAAGTAGTGATTTTTAAGTCTTAGAGGCAGCAGTGGAAGAAGTATTCAGATTCTTCACTTATGTAGAAGTACTGAGAAACACTACAGGTAGATGTGCATTCAAAACCCTACTGAAGTAGAATTATGGAAGTATCACCAGCCAAATGTACTTAACATATGAAAAGTTAAAGTGCTGTCTTGTTATATGTGATGTTTTTTGTATTAATATAACTGCTGCATTAATGTGTGTGTGTCATTTTGCTGCTGAACATGTTGGAGGTTGAGTTTTAACCACTTCGTGGGGTAGTTCATCCACAGAAATGCCTCATATTCATACACAAAGAGCATCAGATGTTTGTAGCGCGGCCGTCCTGAGAGAACCACGCATTTCTGAAAAGTCAACCTTTCATGACATCAGAAAAAAAAACTGTATTTTCCAGCTAATCCAAGAGGGCTTCATCAACAATTAGCTTAAAGCTAGGGTCTACGATGTTGTTCAGAAACACATTGTGTTATACTGGGTGAAATGGTCCTTCTGTCCTGAGAGTAGTCAATACATTATGTATTCAGAAAAAGGAGCGAAAATAATCAGACCTCTGTGGCAGCTGCATGACTGAGAAAAAGCTGACCAATCCGTGCTATCCGGCCCGAATAGCACGGATTGGTCAGATGCCTTCATGCCCCGCCCTCCTCTGCGCGTGCACACGTCCGGTTTCACTGATGCCGGAAATATTCAGCACACTCCTCTGCAGGAATACGGAGTTCATTTGGTTACAATGGCAGAGAAAATGCAGCCACCGTTACTTCTACCAACTCACCCCGCTAAAAAGGCAAGTAAAGAAAGTCTGAGGCAGAAAAGGGTGCAGCGAAAAAGGCTCTGGATAAAGTAAGAAGTCGGACCCGAGTCAACATCGGTGCTGCGTTCAGGTTTGTGGGGGCGTGGCTTTGGACGGAGCACTGACGGGATGGAACTTAGAGGAGATGCCACTTTGAAATCTTGCTAGCTCTCTTGCTAGCTCTCCAGGATTGTAGACCCTAGCTTTAAGAAGTAGGAGAGTTTTGTCAACAAATAAAGGGACACGGTTTATGAAACATTTTAAATCACCAAATCTGGGTACAGAAGTAAACCAAAGCTGTCGGACAAATGTAGAGGAGTAAAAGCAGGACATCTCCCTTTGAGATATAGTTAGTAGCAGAGTAGTAGTATAAAGTTCCACTACAGTAAAAATCCTTGCAGCTGTTACAGTCAATATTTCGAATTAGCAACTGCTCAAATGACAACATAACAAGTCAACTTTTCACCTGAAGGCATTTATTAAATATAAAAACATGTTAAATTACAGATACAGTTGACCTCATTCTTCAGAGACACTTCTGCGTATTGTTTGGGATTTTTTTTCTTATAAAAGTCGCGAGGACAGAGAGTTCAGCTCAGCAGCTCAATAAAATACTGACAGACATTCACAGGCTTAAAGACCGAAGTGGAAGGTTTCATCAGTCGTCTCAGTGCGGTGTGGTCTAAAAGCTGAGCGTGAAACCCTGAGAGAATCATGGCACAATAGATTAAACAGATTAAAACACGATCGATCAGCACCGTTAAAGCCAAGAAAAAAAATTCAATATATTAAAATCCAGTGTGCAAATAACAAAAAGACTGAGCGGACTGCCGAGTGAAGTCCCGGTCAAGAACACGCGAGTGAAGAGGAGGTTAAAACATCTGTTGTGCAGAGTGAAGGCAGAAAAGGGAAACACATTGTCGGTTTTTGTGTGCAACATTGTGTTTAAATACTTTAAGTCAGTTTTTTTCGTTTGTTGCTCATTCTTGACCTTCATTCTCACTTTACTGACCTGTGTGACCCCGTCACGACTGAGGCAAAACCTTAGTCGAAAATGTAAAAACATCACATGAACTTGATCCGTTACATTTTAGTGGGTTCAGTGAAGTTTAAAATCACTGTCAAATACACAGTATTTTTAGTCGAGGTCCGGCCTGAGTGTGCAGTTTGAAACAAAACTACAAAAACATGAATGTTGACACACATTTCAGGACAAAATGTAGATATCACACCTTTTTTTCGTTGCATTGATCGAACTCTCCGCAGATAAAATGCCTCGCTTTGTAAATCATTAGTAGTTTGTGACTTAAGTGCAAACAGTAAAACGAGCAGAAGCAACAGACACCGTTTAGTACCAAAAAAAACCAAAAACACATTCAAAGACGATTCTTTAGTCCTTCCTGACCAGTTTCAGTGATTATAAAATGTCATTTAAGTGTTCGGTAAAAGTGGCGCTGAGGGAAAAAAAGTCAGTCTTCATACCAAAACTTTTAATTTTTAAAAATCCACCTGAAGAGTCAGTCTCAGTGATATAATCCTTTTTTAGGTCACGTGTGCTGCGTTTCTGAGAAGTTCCAGCACCAGCACCCAAATCTCTGGCTTCCTTGTAACTGAGCCGGCACGGGTCAAAAAGGCACCCCTGGGATCTTTTCCTGTCTGGTCCAGAACCCAACTGTAAAAAGAGGCGGCGAGGGCGCCCGAGGTTACAGGAGCAGCGGCGTGTGTTCTCCGGCCGGCTCCGCCCTCTTGGTGAGCTGCCGCGCTCGGGCCAGGAGGCGGTTGGGCAGCGGGGGGAAGTGGTGGCTCGGGTCGAGGACGTTGGTCTTCCGGCGCTCGCGTTCCTGCAGCCACATGAGGTACGGGCTGGGCGGGAAGAACGGGCGGGAGCGCTCGCGGTAGAGCTGCAGGACGATGCCGCAGACGCCGAGCACCACCCACACCGTGATCATGACGTAGTCTAACGGAGGGAGGGAAAGGGAAAGAGACAGTGTGTGAGTGAGTGTGACAGCATCGCTGGGATTCTGTTCCCGGCTGTTGAACTCACCGATGACCTGGAAGGGCACGTCAGTGAACACCGAACTGAAGTTGTTGTTGAGGAAGCGTTTGAGGATGTTCAGCGTGATGTACGAGAGGCTGGTGTAGACGTAGGCGTTCACGGCCAGAACTACAGCGTAACCACCGACAACGCCACACGTGATGATGTTTCCCTGTTATCAGAGGAACAGAAAACATCACTTCGGATTGAGAAACACATTGCTCTCTGATTCTGACTTTTTAGGCATCTAATTGGCTGTATCATCGCTTAAACACAACGTAATAGTAAATATTGGCAAGTTGATGCAACCTTTTCAAAATAAGACAACATCTTGAATTGTCTGTTCGTGTCTAGAATTTTATTTTTCACAATAAATCAATGATAAAAATATTAGAATAAACACTCAGGACAAGTAAAGGGGGTACTTTCAAAGAGCCAGGCTAGCTGTTTCCCTCTGTTTCCAGTCTTTACGCTAAGCTAAGCTAAGCTAAGCTAATTGTCTCACAAGAGAGTGGTATCAATCTTCTCAGCGAACCTAACTTATTTAAAGTTTATCAGTGTGCTGCCTATTACGGTGTCAGTTTTTAATATTAGCAACAGGTGGCGCCACAGTGCAGCTCCACAGTGCTATCTGTACTGTAGTGAGTAGGCTGAGGTGTGAAATCTGTTACCTCTCTGGGCCAACGCACGAAGAAGAGCGGAACAATGATCATAATGCAGCAGAACGTCACCCAGAAAACCGCATCTGAGTTCCTCAGCAAGTCCAGGTCACCTGAAAGCAGATGTGAGACATGCTGAATGCTCGTTATACACACCAGCGTTTACACTTTGACCGTGACTGGCTGTTATCGACAGCATTAAAGGGCCAGAGTTCAGTTTTCATACCGAGAGGAGTGAAGAGGACGGTGGAGGCGATGAGGAAGCCGAGCATCAGCCCGACCACGACGATGCAGGCCATGACCGAGCCGAAGCGCCACCAGCTCATCACCAGGACGACCCCGCCCACCACGCCGATCACCGCCGACAGGGCCAGACAGACTGCGGGGAGAAAAGTCCGACATCTTCTAATTCCGCACACTGTGCCTTTAATCGTGCAAACGGGCAGAAAGCTTTACAACTCACTGTCATAGTTGAGGTCTGTGGTCCGTGTGATCAGCACGAAGAAGAAAAAGGCTGCGAAGCTGAACCCCATGCAGAACAGCTCTGCAGGACAGAGAGAGGGGAATTAAAACTGACGTTACAGTAATTCAATCAGGTCTGTGTTGGCGTGATCACTCCAGACAAACATCAATAATGCTCCTGATAATTCAGCTGCCGGATGAGGGTGGGACCACATGCTGCAGAATAAAGGCTCCTCAGAGGGAAACACACTGTGTCATCCTCTGACTCTCACATCTATAAGATCTGCTGGCAGCAGTGGCACATCACAGTCATGGGTTCACTTTGGAACAAATACATTTCTGCATCACATGCGAGGGAGACCGCATGAGAAGCAGGCCACCGCCGCACCCAGCAACAAGAGTTTCTGAGTTTCATTCGACAAATGCTTGTAAATGGAGGCTACTTGCATCATCAACTGTCTGTCGGTGTGTCTCAGCACCACACCAGAGCTTCGCTACAGCTGGAGTCATTTTCTTAATTTGTATGAAGAGGTCACGACTTGCAAACATGACCTCTGACCCCCACTAATCTACTCTGCTGACCCTAAACAGGGACTGGAAAAAGCTAAATTTAAACAGAGATAAGAATGTTTCACTTTTTGAGACATGTCTTAAAGAAACTTGTTTTTTTCGGACTCAAACTGGCAGTAGACACGTTTTTACTTGAATGTATCATTATGAAGTAAATGGTGATTTCACAATGTAATCACTAGTATAATGGCACCATCAGCGTTAACACTGGTTCCCTATAAACCTCGCCTTCACTATACTTAAAACTCAGAATCTCTGCGAAAACTGGAGTTGACTGGAGATCCATTCAGGCTGGCAGCCCTGCACTATTTCTATTTATCAAAATGTTTGTCACAATCACACAAAATAATGAACTTAAAAACGTTCCTTTTTTGATAACACTGCTGCCTCCATGATAAAAAACAAACTATGCAGAAAAAGAAAAAGGAACAGCACCACTTAAAAGCTTAAAATCACCAAAATTTGAACTGGTTGTGGTTTAGAATCATGAGCAGGACTTTGTCTCAGTGTTCAGTGTTTATAGGTTTTGAATTGTGAGGTGTTACCAATCAGATGCTGCATCAGAGCCAAAGTAGCACATTTTTAAATGACTTTGTTTAATTGGTAATCACTGATAGCGACTGTCGTAAAATGCTGAAACTGAACCCGAGGCCAATAATGTCTCTACCCCATTAATAATCTTACATCATACATTATGATAACACAGTAATAAAAATCACATCACATAAAGCAAAGGCAACCTACTCACCACATTTGAAGAATCGATGGCCAAAGAAGCAGACAAACAGACCTGCCAAACCAGTGATGGTGAAGAAAAGCTTCGTAGAAATCTTTCCTGAGAAGAAAAGAAAAAATCATGTGTTTAAAGCAAAGTAGCTCTTTCTGACAGAGTAAGATGTAAAGTATGTAATCTGACGAGCCACCTTAACCAGCCGTTTATTTCATTTGTTGCTCTTCTTAACTCGACTACTTCATAGTTAATATAATATCAAGATCTCATCGGTCAGCTCTTTCCAGCTAATCTGTACAGTCGCTTTGATTCAGAATGCACTGTGACATTTTTGCACCACATGATCGTTTAATTCAAGCATGATGAAAAAAAAAAAAATGCGAACAAACCACTAATGAGTGTGGACAGAAACACAATCGGGGCTCACCGAGTGTAAGACAGCCGTCCAGAGTGGACGTGAAGCTGCAGGCGTAGGTGTGGACGGGGACGTAGGAGGCCGAGGTGTTCAGCAGAGGGTCTCTGACGATGACGGAGTAAATGACACCCTGACCCGGGATGGAGTTAAACACCGCCGTGCTCATATCGGATGACGACAGCCTTATGACCTGCAGGCAGACAAAATTGAGGCGTTGAAGAAGAAGAGTTAACAAGCAGCTTGAAGTTTAATATTCATCAGATAAACATAAAACAAATCTCCCAATGTGACTAATCATGTTCTTTGAGTCCCACCCATTTGCCGTTGGCCATCATGCCCTGGATGTCGGCCACGGCCTGAATGGCACTGAACAGGCTGCGCTCTGAGAGGTCGTTCTCAGGCAGGAAGTACTGGTAGACGTCATACTGCAGCCGCCAGCGCGTGTTGGTGTCTGTCGACTGGTCGCAGGCCGGAGGAGTCTCTCCCCTGATAGAGAGACGGGACGGACGGGACAGAAGACAGATCTGTGACGTTGGCTCTGGTGAGGTTTAAAGTGAGTGAAAGGCTCATGTCCACTTCAGCTTTATCAACGGAAACTACTGGGATGAAAATAGTCCTGGCTTTGGTAAACAAATGTCTCTTTTATGAACGTAAACTTAATTTAATGATATTTACGTTTGAATCTAATTGAACTCATCACTGAACAGCAGCAGAGAGAGAAGAGTGTGAGAACAACAGAAAGAGTGAGTGGGCGAGTGTGAAGACACTAAAACTGAAACTTCACATACTGTGGCCCTGATGACATTACATAAGGGCCAAAGTCTCTGTGGTTTAGCACTGACAACAGTATTTTATGGAAGAGGTGTGATCAGTACACATGAATCTGCTGTAGGGTTAAAGATAAACCTGGAGCCTGCTTTACTTCTCTGTCACCACACAAACAACCTGAAACTGCAGGGCGAGGTTGGAGAGTCAGTCCTGAGTTTTCAACGATGAATCTTTGACTCAACGCTGTACTAATCTTTGACATTTTTGGTCAGTAACTACACAGAAATGTATTTAACTGATGTGTCCTAACAGGAAATGATGCAAGATGGGCCGACAAATGTCAAATTGACACTTCAGTCTGAGTGCAGCATCGGAAGACGGCTGCTGAGAGGAAGATTTCACACCTTGTTTTTAATTCTTTAGAACTCCTCCTGTAACAGCCCCCCTACACAGCTGCTCTGAACTCTGTCAGTGTCCTTTGTGTGTTTGTGTGGGACATACGATGTGTCACAATCAGCGAGTTTGACATATTTAAAGTGTTAACACCTGAAAATTAACAAATGAAGTGTACTCATCAAAAGAAAAATTTAAAAGAATACACGATAAACACTATTGTCCCACAATGCATTGCACAAAGGAAATGGAGGCGCTGCACGCACATCTTATAGTAGATAAGGGTCAGACAGATCCAGGGACAGCCCAAAAAACAAACAATAAGCATTACATTCAGCTTCACTGCTACAGAGATCTATAAAGCAGACATTCATCTGAATATGTGACAGGTGCATCAGAGGAAAGTATATTCTGAATAAAATCTTTACATGATTCAATATTTGTAATATTTTCCCAGAGCTTAGAAAAGGCTAGAAACACTAATAAAGAGCTGCCATGATGAATTGATTAATTGATTAGCCTTTACATTATTCGCCAACTATTTTGATAATCAATTATTTGGCTTGAGTAAAGTATTTTTAAGAAAAAAGCTGATTCAAGCTTCTTAAATGTGAATACTTTCAGGTGACTTTACTCTTCTATGAGAGTAAACTGAGTTTTTGGATTGTGGACAAATAAACAAAGTACTTGATTAATCAAGACAACAATCAACAGATAATGTTTGTTGTCTGCCTAAACACTAACGAGCGTGTGCAGGGGGGCTGTATTTTGTCTTATGAACAGAGCATAGTACAAAAAGTTCTTAAAATACACATCCATTCATACAAAAAAGTTTCATATTCTCATTTCTTCAATTAGTGTTTGTACATTACTTTTTACTGTTATAATGTAGTTTGGAATCAGCACACTCAAATATCAAGCCAATCTGGTTAGACAGGCATGTTTGAATATGTTTAAGTTTGTCACTTTGTCGCTGTGAACATACAGCTGATTCTCACAGCACAGGTTTGAATATAAGACAGCATGGTGCTGCAGGTGTGGTCATCCAGCTGACTCCTCACCTGACTTGGCACCAGTCAGACACGTCAAACAAGTTGAGTTTTAACTGAAGTGAACTGACTGGCGACAAAAACACGAGTGTTTGTCCAAACCAATGCTGGTTATGAGCTGAAAATGATATTTCCCAGTGGAGAATTGCTGGTAATCATGGGGCTCTGTCTCCACATGGCTGTGATACAATCTCTAAAGATACTCATTGTAGCCAAACCACAAGAGCAACGTAGAAAAAGAAATTAAAACTGCAAGCAAACATGAGGAACCTCTTTCATTCCTCAAAAGCATTAACCTCTAGTTAAACTAAACCTGACAGGAGCTTTTTTATACTGGAGCTTCAGTCTGTGCAGCTACACTACACACTGGCTGGTAAAGACACAATGGGAAATTATTTAACAAGTGAACAAGTCCTTTGTTTATCTGCCAAAAGAAAACTTTTACACATCACAGACATTCCTGAGATAATGAGGAGAGTACTATCAACCACGGCGGAGGAGGAGGAGGAGGAGGAGGAGGAGGAGGAGGGGAGGCTGTGTGTGTGTGTGTGTGTGTGTGTGTAACAGAAAGAGAGCACGAGATCATTTCAAATGCCAGATGGGTTCAATGCTGCATTTAGGTCAACAGGCTGAACAGGAAGCTGAGCAGAAGATGCCAGTCTGTTTCGTGTGTTACCTCTCGTAGCCGATGTTCGCAGGCGCAAAGCGGATTGTGGTTTCGTAGAGGTTGTAGTGAATGTAGACATTTGGGTCAATTTCCAGGCTGGACTCCATGTTACAAGCTCCAGGAACTGGATCTAAAAAAGAACAAATCGGTTATTAGATGCTGCCATCTGCCGTGTCAGGAGGACTTGTGGTACGGGTGTTTCAACAAACTAGAAAGGCATATGAGCCACCACGCACAGTCATGGTCCGCACCAGCTTCCTCAATCAAATCACAGTAAACTGAGTTTCTCTAAGCTTGTGTCGGAAAAGTCAGCGTGCTTTGGTTTTGAAGAAAGTGTTGCAACTTCCTTTTATTCTGACTGCTTATGTAAGACACAGGCTGAGTGAAACCAGCGAGGGGAGAAGCACGCACCTGTGGCTTTTAATGGCCCGACATAACAACAAGAAAAGTGTTCAAGAAGAAAGTACCGGTGGCAGAGAACGGGAGGATGACCCCCGTGCCCGTCACAGTGTCACCGTTAGGAGAGGACAGGAACAAGGAGAGGGACGCCTGGCCCGGCTGAAGAGCTGACAGGAGCCCCGAGTCCACTGCTGTCAGGGACTGACCCTGGCCCGGCATCTGAAGCAAACACAGATATCACCTTGTCAGCACATGCACAAACACAGTACGATCACCTATTAAATTAATTTTGACAGCACTGGTTAAAAAGATGTGATCACCCTGAGGACCACACTCAGTGTCTGCAGCAACGTTCATTAAAGTCTGTCCAGTCATTTTGACATTTCCACTCAAACCACAACTGTCAACCTCATGGTGACGAAGGTGGAGAAATCGGGTGATAAAAAAAGTCAGGAGGCTTCTTCTTCTGGTGACCACAAATATCTATTCAAAAATGTCATGACGATACTTTAAAAAGTTGGTTCGGCTAGTCAGCATCATATGAAAACTATTCGCAGCGAAAGGGGGGAGTTTAGGTGTTACGACCAGCAAGAAAAGCGACAGTTCATTAAAAAAAAAACCTTAAACAAGCAGTCATATCAGAACCGGAGAGTATATTTACTTGAAAATGGGGCAAAGAACAGCACTAAAGGCTTTTCTCATTGGCAAAGTCTAGCGCTCTCCTCTTGTTGATCTGATTGGTTGAAGTTAGCCCGTGATAGACAGTGACAGTTTGTTTGTCGAATCACCTGCCAAGTATTTTTTGGGGGAAATATCTGCCCTTTTCCAAACAGTTCTCAAGGACGATTTTGTTTTTTTGTTTTACAGAGAACCATCTGGAAAGTTAGGTTACCTCAAATGTAGGTATGTGGCTAAAACCCCACAGTGGGACATTAGGCAGGCAAATTAGATGATAGATAGAAAGGCAAATATATGGAAATAAAGACAGTGTGGTTACAATGAGACTGAGAGAATTCTCTGCCAGTAATAACTAATAAAAACATTTTCTCATCAGGAAACACAGAATCACAGCAGTCACAGCAGGTCGGCAGTAAAATTTGGCTGAGCTTTTGATCAGACTCATGAGACTGTTCGTGACCAATAATGTCAACAAGAATGCTGAGTGTTCGGAGAGTGACCCCAGTCAGTCACTATAAAATTACTCCTGTTGTCCTGGATTCTTCTTTGAACAAATTGTGTTAGTTGCTGAACATCTTCATTAATTCTTCTCACAGACAGAGGAAGGGAGTTCAAGTAAGGCCAAGGATTCACAGATGGCTCTACTTTAAGGGATAAGTCAGGTGATATTCGACATTATTAGCAGCAGTGATAGTGTAACTGCAAATGTTTTCATCTTAGTCTGTGTGTGTGTGTCATCATAGCAAAATGCTGTCTGGAGACACCTATTCTAACAGGAACTACCACAGAAGATGCTTTAAATATTTTGCCAGATGTTCATATGTCTGTTTCTCTGGGCTACTTTAAAGGTTTGTAGTTGAGATCATAATGAAGGCCAAGTTCGAAGATGGGTGTTGTTGACCCATGAGTGCTAAGTACACATGTTATAATGTACTAATGACAACTGAGCAGTCATGGGTTGGAACATGTTGACAAGTTGGTGTGATCCAATCCCGAGATGGTCTGTACTTATTACTGTCAACAAATTATGTGAAAAGACTGAAAGAAACTGAAGAATGTGTGCAACTGAACGCTGATAAACACATTAATGAACCAGACTGTTGCTCCGGGTGACTGGGATGATAAATGGACGACATATACGGAGCATTTTTCTTTACTTCCAACCAGATTCACATTCACATGCTGATGGATGCCATGCAAGTTGCGGAAGGATACTGTGTGATGTGATTTATGTTTTAAGATTCACATCTTCAGTAGGAACGGATGGGCAGTTATAAGGTACTGAGAGATGGGCCAAACAATTAGTGCTTATGTTTTGCGTTATTTCCACTTGATGTCATTTCGCAAGAAATAGAATAACCTCATTCTTACTCTTAAATTGAAAGTAATGTGTCGATTGAGGTTTTCAGTCATCCAGGTCATGGTAATTCTACGTGCTTCACCTCTCATCCGAGAAGCCTCTTCAGTTCTTCTCGGATGAGAGGTGAAACGTCTTCAAGAAACTGAACGAGTCCACTTGCCTATGATATATATGTAATGTGGTACATTGCTAAGGATACTTCAAAAAGTAACTTAACTGTTGATCAGTAATTTTAAATAAAGGCATTTGTGTGTTCTTGACAGCCAAACACTGGAGTGTGTGACAAAGTAAACCACATCCTGAACCACCACGCTGACGGGTCACATGAACTGACTGGCTGATAACAACAGGGTGTGTTACCAAATGGAAAAAATGTACCCTAGAACAACTGTAACATAAAAAAGTGAAGAAATGACGTTTAAGATTGGTGTTGAAGCCAAAACTGTGATATTGTGACGGACGGCAGAGGGCACGACATGTCACGTATTTCTCACATATGTCTTGCCACATATTTTCCAGCGAGCAAATGCTTAATTGTTGTTGTGCGATGTGCCTGGCAGCATCGACACACTGTGCCCACATAGTATGACTCTCAGTCCGACTGCACGTACAATACGTCCATTGTGTGACGCCCATCTTGTTCACAGTGGTGGAGAGGGCAGAGATACTCCATTCGATGTGGTTTCAACTGAATTTACCGAATGCACCGCCGAGGAAGAGAAACTTTAAACCACTATAATCACACGTACTTGGAGCTCAGTGTGACAACTGATTTGTCACCAACAGGAAACACAAAACTATGACACAACCTAGCGCAGGCCTACTGTGGGTCTGTGGGATCAGCTTATGAAAACCATTTCAAATTTCCATTTTGCCATGCTGACATTATGTGGTCGATTTGTCTAACTAATTCAAATCATCTGGAGTAAAGAAAGATGATTTTTTTTACATTTGGTTTGTTAACCAGAAGGAGAAATGGACAGTCAGCAATAAAGTGATAGAGTGATAAATTTAAAAGGGAAATAGGAAATTAGTGGTATTGATAATATAAAGGAAACTAAAGTGTGTAGTGTGCATGTTTACGCTGTATCAACCCGTTTCAGTTTGAAAACACACTTCCTCTTTTCTCTGTGAATTTCCTGAGTAGATCTGCTCCATGTCACATTCGTTCGAATCAACAGGTTTTTCTTTCCCGAGCAGAACCTTTTTCTGCCACTGAGAAACTCACATGGATCTGTTTTCATTTCTCTCCTTTTTTTCTGCTGTTTAACCAGCAAAAACAAGGCTGAACTAAATCAGGCTGTCTGCCCGTCTGGGACCCCGAGCTATCCCCCTGAGACTTCTGGGACTGACGCCAGAAGGTTTTCCCTCAGGGCCGCCCTGTCTGCCACTCATGACCGGTGGACTGTACATCAGCTGACTGCGACTTCTCTCGGTGGGTCAGACGACCTCGCTTACAAAGCCTCATTCATTCGTCGGAGGTCGAACTAAGCCTGTTTATGCGGCATAAAGCATACCTCTGATTACACAGTTTCGTTTTTATTATTTCAAGCATGCCCACCAAAGATAGAACCACTCAGTTAACTCTAGCAGATGATGCATGTGTCTGTTGCAAATGATTAAGCATTTGTTTTGCTGATTTCACAGAAAATTCTACATCTTTAACCCTTACATCCATAAGCTTAAATGTTCAGAAGCCACTTTTAGAGCAGTGTAATCGCTGTACCACGAAGAACATGTGAAGAAAAGCTTCTATGTTCAGGGCCCGTTTATTATGAGTATGACGTGAATTGGCGTCAGTCTTAAAAGGTGTAGAAAATGAGTCATAATGGGTTATCCCTCATTAGCTGTGTGGTATGGACAACATGACTTGGATTTTAACAGCAGTACGTGCTCTTGGGGAAATGGCTGCTGATGCATGCAAAGAGAGTGGTAACAAGGCTAGAAAGGGTGAGCCAGCTCTGCAACGGATGCTACAATCCATCAGCTTCCACACACACAAATATTTACCGACAGCGACTCACAGAAATCTGCGGACATGCATTGGAATCTGGGTTGTGATACTTTTTTCTCATATGACATGAGGATACTATTTAGGACTGTCGGTCTATGTGTCCTGTCCAGATAACGGAGGAGAGATGTGTCTGTCATTTGTTTGTCAGAGGCGCTGCTGCTACAGTCAAAGCTGAAAAGTGTAGACAGAACATTCAGACCACACATCAGGATCACTACTGTTGCTGCCTCTTTCACGCTGTCTCAAACTGCGAGACGGGTCAGCACTTCCTCACCCTGGTGTAGGAGAGCGTGGCGTTGCGGTGCTGCGTGTGGAACTGCAGAGTGATGAAAGCGACCTCCAAGGGGATCCTGGACACCACGGCCTGCACCGTCTCATTCTGGGAGACGCTCACGTTCTGGAAGGTTCCTGGCAGGAAAACCACCCGGTCTGTGACACAAAGAGAAACTGGGACTTATTTCCAGAAACAGTAAAATCATATGACTTTATTGGTGTAGATTGATTGGAGTGTGCTGCCTATAAATCCAGCTGCTACTGTGTCACCATAAAGCCAGCGCTTGATAGGCTCAGGTAGCATACTGACCTATATGCTTTTGACACTCATACATTTTTGTGCCCACAATCAATCAAAGAGGATGCAAAAACGTGAACAGTGACAGCAGCTAGACGTGGATGATACTGCACATAAAGCAGAGCTGTTGTCTGAAACTTGCAGACATGTTTAGCCCAAAGGAAAAGGAGATTTCTTTCCACTCAACATTTCTCCCTCGTGACTTTTCCAAGTTCACATGTGCACTGTTACGACATGACTCAGCCCTACGGATGTACTTAATATTAAGTTAAAGACATTACATTTGTTTTCCTTTGCTTCAGTCAATCGAGCTTACGATGAAGAACAACGACTCACTGTCGAGGAAAACATTAGGTAAACTTTGAATTCCCTGACATGACAAGCCTCAGACAGTTGGTGCCCAGCCAAGTAGGCAGGCTGAAAGCAGGTCAGCAGCACATCACAGAGGGGCCTCGCAGAGAAGGCTGAATGAAGACGTACGCTCTGTATTGACTAATGAGGTACGACAGTATAGTGAAATGCTGAAGCATGCTCTCACCAGTTGCCAGTGCTGGAGACTAAGTACATTTACCCAAGTTCTATACTTAATCTTGTTGTATTTGATGATTCCGTTTAATGCTGCTTTCTACATCTACTCCACTTCATGTCAGAGGCAAATATGACTTTTTACTCGACTACATTTATCTGACAGCTTTAATGGTGCTACAGAGATGTCCCTACCTACAAATCATACTCTTCAGAAATAAAGGAACATGCTTGTTTGGCAAAGGACCAACAAAATCCACGTCAGCACTGCCTCCACCAAGGAGGTTATGTTTTCAATCGTGTCCGTTTGTTTGTTTTTTGTCGTTGGTTGGTTTGTCAGGAGGATAACACAAAAACTGATTGAGGATGGGTCTCGGCCCAGAATAGAACCCATTTACTTTTGGTGGTGATTCAGATAAAAGGGATTTTTTTTTCTTCTGACTTTTGTTTTACATGGCGAGAAAGGGTGTTTATACACTTTTTCATTAATTTCATATTTAGGTGGCTGGTATCTATGAGTGAGTACAATTTGATGCAGATCCTAAAATTGGTGATTGTAAATTATGGTTAGGCAGTTATGTTTAAAATGGGGTTTATAATTTAGAGTGATACAGGGCTGTGAAGGTTAATACTGGATTAGTCTTGATGAAATTAAAGGTGACTGTTGGGCCTTGGTAGTGGTATGCCATTCTAGTTTTTAGATTGATTTCAGTTAAAATGGAAAGAATTAGTGGGAAATTACCATTCCCACTAAAATCATGACTCATACCGCCATCACAATATCTATCGAAAACATCTAAAAAAATACCTTTTACTTGCACATCTCTTTTAAACCTATTCAGTTACTAGTTACTTTACAGGTTCAGATTATTATTATTAATTCAAAAACAATCAACAAATAAGCAATGATGTGTTAAACTGAATATCGGCATATACCATACACCATCTGGCATAATGAGTCCTTTCATTTTTGGTACCATAAGCATATTTCTATACTGCTAATACTTGTGTACTTAGTCCCCAACACACCTGATTCAGATTTAGAAAGTTTAACATGCAGGGCAGGGGGCCACCAGGACCATCATCATAAAGTAAATGTTGTGTGCACAATGTCATAGCTGAAAATTAATGCTGACTGGTTATCCAATCAGACTGGAAGCCTAGAAGCATTACTATCTGTTTCACATCTCCATAACAGACTAAAGGCATGAATGAACTCACTTTTTGTTCTGTGTTGTTGGATAGTTGTTACTCTGAGTAACAACTAAAAATGAAATGTCAGCTCACTTGGAAACAGAAGTAAAATCTCTAGTGCAGGACTTCTAATTGAGTATTACCTACTTGAGGAGAATCTAACAAAGCAGTATGAATTTCTTCACTGTCGAGATTGCAGCTGGCTAAAATTATTTTACCAGAGCGAACGCTGCTTAAAGTGTAACATGTCGATTTCTCGCCTATAAAGCTTTTGGCCTTTCAGAGTTTTTCAAACACCCTCTTCAACTTTTCTCTGAGAACCTTTGGACGGGTCAGTAACGCATATCTTCCCTATCATCTGCTTACATCAATTCTGATTTTCTTTTTGAATTTAATGACACCGTAATAATCAATCAACCATTGACGTTAACCTTTGAGTAAGCTGTCCATCTGAGAGGAATGTGCAGGAAAAAAAGCAACGCTTAATCTGCTGTGTAACACCATGACCACTTCAAATGCTGCAGCAGCAGTGATCTGCCAGTTAGGTCAGACAAGCACGTGCAGTTTGACGAAGAGATTATAAAAAAAATCCAGGGCAAGTGTTTTTACAATAACTATGAAACCTTCAAGTGTCATTGTAAAAAAAAAAACGTGTTATTGGTAAACAACCCCACTGACTGTGAAACATTCCCAGTGACTGTAACTTTAACAGAAATCTGGAAGATACTTTCCCCTTCTATCATTTCTAACTTTTAGTCCTCAGCTCTATCTTTCTGTGAGCATGAACTTTCCTCCCTATTTATCTCTTTGACTTTTCACTCTGACTGATTTCACTGGGCCCTTTTTTGCCCTTTATACGGCTTTACTGACAGTACAGGCTCAAGATACGACAGGAAACAGGATGAGAGACAGGGGAAGTGACACGCAGCAAATGGTCCCCAGGACGGGACCCGAACCCAGGTCCACTGCAGCAAGGACAAAGCCTCTGTGCATGGGACATTTATTCTATACTACTTAAGTTGTTTTCCTTGTTATTGAGTAATATAACAATAAGAGCTACGCTGTTTAGATCATATATATGGTCTGGTTATTTTTTATGTTTGCTGCCATATGAGACATGTGTTTGTGTCTCATACAGAGAAGAAGAATGCCAAGTATGAAAAGTAAAGCTCTCTGGATTTGATGCAGGATACACGTGCATCCTGAGCCAGACTGTTTGCAGGTCAGAATCCAGCTCAGGAGTGACCTGCTGCCTGGATTTTCATGAAATGTCAACAAGAGGTAAAGTGTGACCCAAAGAGGGTTTACAAGAGGAAGAATGCATAATCCAGGATACACAGCTGAGTTCATTTAACCTTTTCATCTCTTTCTTATGATATTATTTTTTCGTATGATGTGGACTGCAGAAAAACACACTGAAAAATCTACTCAGATCATTTATTTTGCACATTCTACTTTATCTTTTGACTGTTAGGTATTTCTTTAAAAATACATTTGTGTCTAAATTAAAGTTATTAATGCTTGTTTGCAGGGTTGCCCTCGTGAATAATTGATTCAGTGCAGGATTTATTGTCCCATGAGAGTCTCAATGCTATTTCTGAGGCTCTTCCTCCCAGACTAATTGAAAATTTGGAGTGAACCCACCAAATACAATCAAATTAAAAAAAATTGAATAATACTGACATAAATCATTGGTTACTTGATGCTTAAAGCGCATGTGTGTCCACATGTGACACTAAATCAGATCATCTGCTAGTTTTGTTGTCTCAACTTGCTATTGCTGGTAATCAAATATCCAGCAGCAAGTGTTTATTGACTTGGTTTCACTACCTTTTTGCTAGGATAGATAGATAGGATGCCATTGGTTTTGATTCAAAGGGTCTCAAATGTCAGCTCAAGTAATTCTTCTATTACATTCTTACAAGAAAAATCAGTTCTTTTTAATTTGTATATGCTGAATTGCACATAGGAGGGTCACATTCACGTTCACGTTCATTTGATGCCACCATATGTGTATACTGTATCATGTTTGCATGAAATTAACCAAAAAAATAATTCAAATGAATGACATTCTAATAACAGCCCGATATGGATATCACAGTAATATTATAGCCATTTTTAGTTACAGCTGTCCTGTGATGACCCCTGACAGCATCACCTCACACACCAATCTATATCCTGTTTATGCACATGCAGGAGGAGTTACTCCTCTTCTCAAACCACATATCCGTAGAGCTTTAATTTAGTTCACTGAGGGGATTGACATGCATAAACTGGACTAAGTACACATTTGAGCCAGGGTCTGTGTGACAAAATTAAGTATACAATTGCTAGCTAACGTTAGCTAGCTAGACAACAAGTTGAGCCGAGTGACACTGAAGTGATTTGGTACAGTATACAGTACGTTACCAACGAGCCCCAAAGCGGCATTTAGACGACCTTTTCTACAGAGTTAACTAACACACACCCTCTGCCTGTTAGCTTTAAAGCTGAGGAAGCTAAGATAATGTTGCTTGAGTTGAAAAGATATTAAATTACTATCTGGTAACTCACTTTCCACTTGAGCTTCAACTTCACGCAGCGGGAGCAGCAGGAGCAGCAGCAGCAGCGGCGGCGGGCACCAGATCCGACGAGACATTTTCCTCTGCTTCGCTTATTTCGCAACAACAGGCCTGTATCTGCCGGTCAGTGAGACCATTGGTATCCTCGCAGTCTCCTGTGTTTGGCTAACAGAGGTCCCTGCAAACGCAGAAGCGACATGCTTCACTGAACTGAGTGGTTTTCAGGGACACTCTTCTTCCTCTGACTCTCTGCCTGCCTGCCTGCCGCTCGAACAGCTCAACGATGCTTCCGCGAGAATCACGCCCTCGTTCCCGCGATAACTCCTCCCGCCAGCTCCGCCAGCGGCAGAGTAGGAGCTCTTTGGTCATATGTACAATCACAACACTACCAATCACAATATTAAAGGGGCACTATGTAGTTTCGGAGAACTTAAAACTCCCAATTTTAATATTTCCAATATTAATAAGGTAATAATGCAAACTCAGAAATAATCATTTTTCCATGACGGAATCAACAAGCTGCTAAAATAAAGTCCCCAGAGCACTGTTTGAATCTAGAAAGGTGGCAGGGTCCGCCAAATATAAACAAAGTTAAACAGTATGAAATTGTGTCATCCTTATAGGTCAGTGTCTTTATTTAGTTTACCAAGTCATGAGTTTATTTTGCTTGATTGAGTGAGTTTGTTGAGGCATATAATATAATATAATATAATATAATATAATATAATATAATATATAAAGAAAAATCAGTCAATGAAGATCTTTCTCTTCTGATTAAATTTTCTTCCCAAAAACTACATAATGCACCTTTAACGTAATTTACCCTTACTAACATTATATCATGTGCACAAATTATTTTAAACAGTTTAAAAATAAGGCTGCCATAATTGTTTTTTTAGATGTACAGAAATGTTGTTGCGCTATGGTAACAGACATGTGGGAGGAATGCGTTTCAACACCAGTAACTGGCTTGTTAGTACTATGCAGCAGAAGAGGTAGTTGGATGTTACAGCACATCCTGTGTGTTGAATAATGTTTCTATTCCTGCTTTTCAGCGGCTGAGGACAATTTTACGATAACACGAACAGTGAAAGTGAGAAGTTTAGTACCCGCACAAGCCACCTAACAGAACTATAAACACGGGAATCTGCGCTGTGTCGGACGTTGAAAAGAAAATTAAATCCATATCAAAGAGCCAGAGACAATTTCATGTTTACAGATTTATTTTACCTCAAGCCCTTCTTTTACCCATTCACACATTAAAACCTTGCAGGCACCACAGACTCATGCATGCTGGCAAAATTAGCAAAAATTAACACAAGTACCAACAAAAATAATGAGAATCACCGGGCAGGGATGCAGCTCTGGAGCATCATGCTGTAAATGGTCCAGAAGAAGGTAGATAATCATGGGAAAAAAATATCTAGGTTAAAAGTGAGGAGGTATGTGGCAACAGACTGTACACACTGTACACAGTAGTGGCAGCAACAGGGGGGGACAGAGGCTGGGCGGTCACCATGGGCTCTCTAACTTTTTCGTAAGCTGACGTCGGCGCTGGTCAGCAGCGGCGACAGTGACGTGCTCTCTGATGCGTCCTCTCTCTTCAGAATCAGGAAAGCCTCGCGACTGATTCCCAGCAGCTCTCGGAGTCCACTGTTCTCCAGCTACAGACACAGAAATGTTCACACATACATTCAGTTTCAATATTAGCACCACAAATACAAAATAGACATATTCTATTCTTAACAACTGTATATCCGCAGCCTTGTGTCTTCCAGTTTCTTTGAATGACTAATATAGACTACTGCCACCTGGTGGTATGGACAGGTATTTCATCTCAAGCAGGTGCAGGACACTAGTTGCCCATCAGTTGTAGTCTTTGTGGTGTGTTTTTTGCAGACACAGTCAACACAACAGCTAGCTCTTTAATGTCGGTGTAATCCTGTACCTTAAGGATTTTCCTCCCAAGTTTTGATTTGATTTGTTACAAGTGTCTGTACCCTGAACCATCATTTTTGGAGGACAAAGGGTCTTCTGCATTTGGATTTGTTGGAAGTCGATGTGGAACAAAGCAGGAAACAATCTTTTACCTCTAGTTGCTTAATCCTCTCCTCGTCTTCACACGTCCGCCCGTCGTCCACCTCTATCGCCTTCCTCATCACAGAGGCCATTTCATTGATCTTGTCTATATGTGCTTGCATTTCCTGCAAAGATGAAAATCAAATATGTAAATAAAAGGCAGTAGAAGATGTAAAGTGTTTTAATACTGTATTAAAATAAGAGTCAGCTGTGGGCCTCACTGACCGTGGTGTGCTGCTCCTTCAGCTGGGTCACGATGGCTGGGTCATCCCTCTTGCTAGCCATGAGGAGCCTGAACACCTGCTCCCTGTATTTGGTCATGATGAGCTCTAACGCAGACTGGTGCTCCTCCAACGACGTCCGTAGCTCTGCAGAAAGAGTGAGCACAGGCTTAGTTTGTGCAGGAGACACTACATGATCATGTCACCTTGTTGTAATTAGCAACCACATCCCTCTTATTTTACCAAAATACACTGTCAGGTATGGTTGTGACCAACAGAAGTCATCCAACAATAAATTAATATTAAAAAAACAACCGAATTAACTGCCTACCTTTGTTTTCCTGCTGGAGATCTCTGATTTGACGATTTTCCTGTTGGATTCCCAAGACCAGACTAGAACGGGGACGATGTCGTGCAACCTGGTTCAATGAGTCGATCTCCTCCTGGTACTGCAAGCAAGATAAAACACAACCAAATCTCATTAAACAACTGAGAGACTAAACAGCTCAAAATGTTAGATGGCTCATAATTGGAATACAGTGCAGAGCCAGAAAGATTGAAAAATGCACCAACATCATGTGACAGTGACAACAAACCTGTTTCATGGCATCCACCCGCTTGTTGAGTGATGTTGTTTGTTCGATAAGCATCTCAGCAGCGTTGTCATGGTTACGTAGCCTTTCCACCAGCGATTTGGCGTCCGCCAGGACTTTCTCTAAGGTACAGTTCATGCCTGGGAAATAAAAAGCCACCATTAAAAGAAATTATGAACAATTAATGTCAACAGCATTCTAGTTTTGGTAGAAATGAGTGCGCCCCTTTCTTTATAAGTGGACAATGTTGTCATTTAGAGATGGGGGATATATTTATGCAGTAAATACCAGGTCAGATAGAAATAGAAAACAGCCTGAACATGATCAAACAAAGAAGCATTTCATATCATCAAACCTGCTCAGCCCACACAATTTCCATTTACAAGTCTGTACTTTGTATTTTAAATCAGGCCTTAATCTCAGGTCATAAATTTGGCTAGATTGGATCACATTATGTCCCATCAAGGTACTCATTACACCACTTCCTGACCTCTGGTGAAGAGTGACACTAACAGAAATCCCAGCTCCCTATGTGTATATCTTTAAATTGTGTCCAACTACACTTACTAAAGTAAACAATACTAACAATAATTGCTCAGGACAGTGGCGAAAATATATTTAAAAAACATATGCTTTATCAGAACACCAACCAAAAACACCATGTAGTAACTTTGCTCGTTGCTAACCCTACCCTCCCTCTCCTTGTCGCACCTTGGATGACAGCTGCTTCCAGCTAATTCGAACAAGCCAACATTACCTTGTTATTGTAATATTTAGTTACCGATACGCCAAAGATATCTTAGCTGTAGTAAACCTAAAGACAATTACGCACACAATACTGTTGGTCCAGTTATCTGACAAGGAACAATATGACATTACCAGCAGGACAAACTCAAGTCTTTGCTAACTTATTAGCTGACTTAGCACACCAAAGCTGTCATGCAAATCCACTTACGGCTCATATTACACATATGCTGGTCAAACTGGTCAACTGGCATTAAAAATAGCTCTTTCTTATTAACGTTAGGAAACCATTGAAGAATAAACTGGTTTACCTGGAGAACTCAAGGTGCAAGACATTGCAAGCTTGCAAGCTAGTCCGTTAACTGTTACTTCCTGTTGATGTTTGGTAGCTAACATTAGCTACAGGCTAATTAGTCCCCATCAGCAGACATCAAGTGGAAGTTTTGATGCAGCTCAATTTCCTTTCAAAACACAAGAAGATGCCCGTAGATATTAACACGTTGATTATACAATCATCCGCTATCAAGTCAGTTTCGAGATGATTAAAAGTGGCTACAGCTAACACTATACGATAATATGCAGAGCAAAGCTTCCAAACTCCCGTCCAATCCCGCGAGACTGTTTTGATGTCAAGCCACTCTCGCGACACCGACAGCGTTATTTTGTTCAATTACAGAAAATATGGCGGACAGGCTAACACAGCTCCAGGACGCTGTCAATTCGGTAAGGGAAATTTAACAGTTTTTAAACGATAATTACAGAAAAATAACTATGTTTTGACTTTTTATATTAATTAAAGGTGGTAGCTATCGCGAAGCAGTAGTTCTATTCTGAATTAACTTGCCAACATTGCTACATAATGCGTAGCATACGACCATGGGCCTGTATCACGATTCTCATCTACAACTCCATGTTGATGTTATTCAGTATAGCACACAGGAACATTTGCTACAGTATATCAGTGTTACAACATTGGGAAGTCGAGGTAACTCATAGTAAACAGATGGCAGACCGGCAGCATTGACAATTAGTTTCCTCCTTGAATGAAAGTGTGATCTAAATGTTATTGTTTTCTGTGTCCAGCTAGCAGATCAGTTCTGTAATGCCATCGGGGTCCTCCAGCAATGTGCGCCTCCTGCCTCCTTCAGCAACATCCAGACGGCAATCAACAAAGATCAGCCAGCAAACCCAACTGAAGGTGGTTTATTTGTTTTTATTTTTAAACCTTCAAGATCTTAACGTTGTTTTCTTTTTACCTCTAAATCTTTTCGTTGAACATATCTTGGCTCTCAGCACTGTCTGGTTTGCATTATTCACGTACTTATCCAATATTGACCTTATTAAATTGATGGGATATGTTGCCAGGTCCATGATAACACATGATGTACTATTTCTCAGTCAGAGGCCTTATTTGCAACACCCCAGTTTTATACAAATCTAAACAATAGACAGTATTTAACAATATGATAGGCCTGGAGTGAATAGAGGTTTATGAATTTGATACTGATAGTAAAGACTTGACATATTTTATTATGAGGTATGACAACATCCATCCATCCATCCATTGGTATTGGTCAGTTCCCTACGCTTGGTTCCAGACCTCGGAATCAGTGCACACGTCAGAATTTTTCTGTAATACCCACAATATAATAAAATAATAATGAAGAGAAACAAAATGGCAATTCATTCTCTTATCTCGCTACAATATTCCAAAATCTGTAGGTACTGGAATCTGTGTCGCACGAGAAGAATAAAAGCATTGATCTGTTGTCTATAGTTCACTGTTCTTCCCCCATAGATCTCTCTTGCTTTATATCTTCTGTCATATCCTTTTGCTGCTGACTTACAGTAATGGAGATACATGATTTGTTAACATAAGGATTCAACATTTTTATCCGCCTGTAGAATATGCCCAGCTCTTTGCAGCCCTGATCGCCAGAACAGCCAAAGATGTGGATGTACTAATCGACTCTCTGCCCAGCGAGGAGTCCACGGCAGCTCTGCAGGTCAGCGCATTCACGAGCAACATTCAGACATTCACTCCAAACACTCACAAAAGCCCATGTAGTACTTCTAGCTGTCAGTCAACAGGGGGAGCCAAGTGAATACTTGCACAGCTGCTTTCTACATTGATAGCTCAAGACTCTAAAAAAGGAAGATGATATCTGCTCTGCTGAGGGGTATGAGGCAAACGACCAGATGATTGCAGTCCATTTTAAGGCTGCTTATATACTCTTGAATTAACATTTTTTAATAACTGATATATAGACACCTCTATATCTGTTTATTATATACTGCATATATGATCATTTAAGATTTTCTATAAATCAGTGCAGATTCTGATGTTGCTGAAGTGCAAATACGTCTTCTGATTAGCTCTGGAATTTGATTTAAAATTAATTTAAGTTAATTTCTTAATTTGTCTACATTAAAAAAAGAAGGCGGAAGGTTGAAGCTATTTCAGTTTTGATACCTTTTTCTGAAAATAGAAGGTCATATTAGATTCAAATCAAATGATCCCTGTGGGGTGACCGGGTAGAAAATAATGCAAATGATATGACTGAGTGAGCGATGTATATCTGGAATGACTATGGAAATAGAGTATGACTTCCCATGTATTTTTGAGCACTGACTATTTTCACTCATTTAAAGTTACACCAGCGAGGGTCTTCATCAGCACGACTCGAAAACATGTCATTTTAAATATTAGACTACAGTCATGGGGATGACTCTGAATGTCAGTGTCATTTCAGGTTTGCGTCACTCAAAAGTTAAGAATGAGAACTGCATATGTGCAACACACTTCTGCAAATAAGAGACTTTGATTCTGTCACTTGGATAACTTCAGAACATGAGAGAGGAAACACAGTTGCTGCCGACCTCCTCGCTTAAAATTAGAGACAGTATTAGACATGAGGATACTTCCTGTGGGTATTCTCAATTTACTCTTGTACTAAAGAAGCACAAGATGTTTGAAGCTCGTTCCAACATAAAGATAGAAAGGAGTGTAGCCATGTTTCCACTGCAGCAACATCGGTGTGTTTTCGACTGCTGGGACCAGGGTTTAAGTCTAGATCTGGGATTGTTATTTTACCCTCCCAAAAAAATCCCCCCAAAAAAGTGTTTTCCAAAAGTAGAGGAACTTTTGGCCTAAAGGCTCGCCGTCAAGTAGTCGCAGATTGTTGTTTTTTTTTTCTTCAGACACCATTTTTCAAAAATCTGCTGCTACAAACTTAGTTTCTTGTTTACTGTGTTTCAACACATCAACATGGAGTTACAGAAGGAAGCATATGATAGAACAAGGCAACAAAGTCTTGCCTGCATCGTTGTATAGTCACGCGTAAAAAAACAGTAAGAACAGCCGTCCCTTTTTCATACGTCAATGGACTAATTCGCCTGAGCTCTGCAGGTGTAGACAGCAGCAGAAAGGAAGCTTTTAAGTTTCTTGATAAGTAATTCTTGAGACTAAAAGTCATGGGTACTCTGGAAATCCCCACATGTTATGTGCATTGTTACAGCAGCCAAGCCATGTATCAATCACAAATTACTGGAAACAATAGAAGGAGATTCCCAGAGGTTATTCATAGAATAACTGAGAAAACAAATGACTAAAATATTAACTGGGAACTAGACAAAACCTAAAAACTAGAACCATATTATAACTAAATATACACTGGCCGGTAATGTTCTGTTCATGGTTAGTGCAAGTCAAGTAGATACTGCACGTTTTCTTAAACAAGGTAACACAAATTCACAGTTAATGCTTAAAAGCCTGACACAATATGGTGTTTGATGTCAAGACAACATATGGCTACCAATAAAATAAAATAAAAAAGAGTCACTACAGCCAATTTGGCGTATCAAACTAAAAGACATTCTGAGTTGTCATAAAAATGAAAGCACAGGTGTTACTCATAACATTAACGATGCCTCTGCTCTGTTTAAGCGTTCCCAGTAAGCCATAATGGTGAGACAGTGAGTCAGCACGATTTATACCAGCACACCTGAAACTGAAGCAGATGAATAGAAGTCAGCCATCGTTGGTTTTATTGATTACACCTGTGCTTTTACTGCCGTGACATGTCAGAATGTCTTCAGTTAAAAACGCCCATAAGAGTTTTAATACCGCAATTAACAGCTTTACCGCCTTGAAACTTATCTTATCCTCATTAGCTGAGGGGCTGTAAATTAACAGTACGTGTCGGTATGTGTCGAGCCTGAATTTGGCCATATAACTTGATTGATATGTGGCAGCGGAGGCAGACATAAAAGGAAATGCAAATTAGCCGTGCCAACGTCTCCACATTACTGTAGCTCATAAGCAGCTACAGACAGATTTACAAGACAATGAGGATTTATGTGCAGACGGGGAAAGCTACAGTGTCGGGAGAGGCTTTTAGAACAGCAGCGGTTGTACAGTGAGTGTATATAGGGAAAGATTCACTCAATAGTAGGTGTGTCAATGCAATATTTTAAGTGAGATTATCAGCTACAGGGAAACATCCCAGGGGAGACTCTTGAGCACACATGTGAATCACTTCCTTTACATCTGTTTGATTTCCATCCTGAGCCAACAGTCAGTTAGAACTAACCGTCTGGCGGCTTTGTCTTGACAGCACAAACACACAACTATTGATCAGTAGAGTAGAGTATAATTCAGTAAAGGAAGTGTAATACGTTTCCTTATTTTCTCACTTTGTTCTAGTTGTACATGGCCAATTTGTTTCAGATTCATGTGCTGAGATTTTTTATTTTTAATTTTTAATTACTGCGTGTAACCGTCCTTTAGACCAGGTATATTTTCTTGTTTCTCTATCCACTGTGGTTTAAAGGTAACCTGACTCTCGCCAGATGCATTTCGTTCCGCCGGTCTCCGCCTGGCTTCACTCACATCCATCTGGGATCGCTCCCATTGAGAGGTATTTCAGAAGGCTGGGCCTTATAAAAAATCTTTGCATATGATTGGATAAACCACTTGTCTCTCATCTTTATTGACCTGCTACTTCAACCACTCACATCGAAACCAACCTGTGACGTAGCGACGCAGGGAAAACCGCCTAGCTCCACTCACATATGAGTGGAGCTAGGCGGAACGAAATGCATCTGGCGAGAGTCAGGTTAGTTCTCTGATGTTCTTTTAACGAAAAATATTGGGTAGATTGGACAACACGGATGAAATAGCAGCATCAATGTTGACGCTTGCTTCCTCGATGCGAGCCGCCATTGTTGTCTGAATCAAAACAGTCGCTTCTCCGCTACGTCACTTCTACGAAACTCCCGCCCGGCTGTCCTGATTGGCTCTACCATAAAATGTGCTGCAGAAATACCTCTCAATGGGAGCGATCCCAGATGGATGTGAGTGGAGCCAGGCGGAACGAAATGCATCTGGCGAGAGTCAGGTTAGTTTAAAGATGGATAAGTTCAGGAGAAAGGGAGTGCTATCAAGTGCAGAATGTCCTGTCCTGAATGAGTCAGTAAAACACAGGATGTTGCCTGAAGCTTACAGTTTGTACTTTCTGCTTTTGTGTTGCTCAATTCCATCATTTGATGCTCAAAAACACAGAAAATACCTCACCATGTCACTGTAAATGATTGTGTGACCTCTCGTCAGGCGGCCAGTCTCCGGCAGCTGGAGGAGGAGAACCATGACGCGGCAGCTCGTCTGGAGGAGGTGGTTTACCGCGGCGATATGTTGCTGGAAAAGATCCAGAGCGCCCTGGCTGACATCGCCCAGTCACAGCTCCGCACCCGCAACGGAGCCCCGAGCCAGCCTTCACCAGCCGAATCCTGACCGGCAAACACGCATCATCACGGAGCTCTGGACAATTTTCAGTCATTTCGCTCTCATTTCAACTTGTTTTTTTCACCCTCAAACATCCGCTGAGAGCCTCAAAACACTCGGAAATATGCTGAGTTTGTTTCTAAAGGAAATTTGAGGTGACATACAGTCAGCGAAATTTTGTTGCTTTGGTACAGTAATAAAAGATACCAGTTGGAAAAGAGTACAAGATCTTCACATACATGCTGTTTTGTGTGTGTGGATGTTTCTGCTGAAGAATATTACCATAGAGCTTTTCTGTGGTGTGCTGTGTGAATGGTCACCCTGTTTTTTTTTTTATGTTTCTGTATATGCTGTATATTGACTGAGTCTGTTTTTGTAGATATTTATGAATGAAATGATTGAAATGGATCACTCAAAAAACCTGAGAACACTCTTCAGACCAGTTAACAAAACCGCCTCGCTCACTGTAACTCTCATGAGTTTTGTTCCTTTTTTTTTTTTTTTTTAAATAAAGCTTAACGATCTACTTTGGGAGTTCAATTTGTTCAAACTGTAACTTTACATGGACTAATTTGCAGTATGACTAAGTTGTTTTCATACGTTCTTCAGATTGTTTTCTAGTGAAACCAGTATTGGAAATTAGGGATGCACGATATATAATAATGGGAAATGTACATTATTGTATTTAATGTAATTATAGCCGATAAATAGAGGTGATAATGCAAAGCAAAAATGCTTTAGCTGACTTGTGCAGCATCTCCACGCAGTAGGTCGCGTTATGCACCTTTAAAGTTGGTTTGCCAGCCAGTAAACACAGGGAGGGAAGAGTAGATCGTCACGTAGAACTGCTACACCTGTGTAGAGTCACGCAACGTAGACAACATCTTAGCCTTTCTGACCCTCAGGTGTGTGTAAACAACCGGCTAGTGACTTATTTTGAAACAAAAAAATATGAAATTGTCAGTATAGTGCCACGAGAGGCAGGTAATTATCTGTGTTGACTTATTAGAAAACCATTTTTACCCTTCAGAACATGGAGGAGTGGCAGTCAGTTGTTGCAAGCAAAGTTCCCCTCTCATCATGCTTATTTTGCAAAATGACAAAATTCATGCCCAGAATTCTTGGCATTCACATCACAGACTCTGTCCGCCCTCAACTTCTGCTTTACAGGGATGGACAGCTCACGTGACCTCCGACCTGGTGTTCCATTCTCATTTGTAAACTGGTAATCAGTGACTGGAGGTTTCTTTTGCTGTTTTCAGTCATTTTAGACAGGAGCATCAGCTCAACACCTGAAATAGAACATGCTGGCGCTGCTTAGTTAGATCCCCCTTAACATGTCAAAGATGTTTTTGGGAACAAAGCTGTGACTTGAGTTGATTTTGTGACGTTTGAGAGGATTTCATAAGTAAGATAAAAATAGCATTAGGGTGATGGCAGTCTGCTGAGGGGTAAAATAGGGAAGAGAGCTGCTGATGACTTAAGAATGTACTTGTTTGGGAAGTTGAAACTATTCAAAGATTCAGTGTGAGAATCATACAATTCCAGGAGGCAGAGAAGACCGAAAAACACATTTGAAACAAAGTCACGGGTGTATTTTGTTCTTTTCCGTGAAGCCCTAATACTTAAACTGCATAAACCACCCACATGGATGTGTTCGTGTGACATCGAAAGCTTTCATAAAGAGAAGAGAAAGAGCTTTTTGTATGGAATCGACCTGAGATGACCTTGGTGGTCACACTGTGATTTACACAACAGGATAATTCAATAATACCTCGCCAATTAAGTGTTTATTTTATGATTTTTTTTATCCGATAAAACAGCTCGCTGCTCGCTGCCTCCTCTGATTATCTGACGAGGAAAAAATCTTCCTTGTTTACATTTGAGAATCAAACAAAACTCCAGTAATAACATTTACACAGCAGTGGTCATGCGGCGCAATCTTGATTTCATTAAAAATGTGACTCAGTCCGTTTCAGACTTAACTCTGTGAAGCGTCGGCTGCGGGCCAGAGATTTTACAGCCCAAATCTAAATTTAGGTGATGTGTCACAGCTCAGTGGGCCCCATCGATGTGAGAAATATAAAAACAGCCTTGTCTGCTGGACACCACACCCAGACGCGTTAGCAGCACACACCCACCTCTGTGTATGTTGACATCATGGCTCTAGTAAAAGCTCTCAGGCTGTCCAAATAAGGAGATTTATGGCGGAGAATCTTCACCGATCAAAAGTTTTACTACCTGCTTTTCCAGAAGTTATTATGGTGATTACAGCATACACCTGTTCTTTGTCCTATGGACTTTTAACATATAGACACAAGCGAACGAGGAAATGAAAAATTCCAGAGAGGGCGAATACATGGATAAGTTACTTCTTGGGATGGCGGGAGGAAAAGTCAATTTCCTCTGGAATCTCTGCATTGTTTTGTTGAAATGTGAAAGCATAATCTGCTGCGTCTATTTCAACCAATGACCACATTTTGACTTATTTTTGGCCAGACAAGCTGCAGTCCCTGGCACGCCAATGTGATTTTATTTTTATCCCATTATGCTTTGTGATGTTGTATCTCCTATGTTGTCAATAGGAAAAAGTAGCCCCTGATTGCAGTTTCGCTGTTTTATTGGTATAGTAGTGATATTTCAATATAAATCATTCATATGCATTTTTCTTTGTCAACAATAGCAATTTAAAACCTGCAATTTGTAGTTTGGATCACAATGTGACCTTTTACTGACCTTACACCTTGTAGTTTATATGGAATTTGTGCTATTTATGTGTGCATTAACTATTTTTTTTACAGTGTTGCTTGTGTAATATAATTTTTAAAAAAAAATCATAACTGTAGCAGTTAATTTTAGTAAGGGTTTTCTCTAAGCATAGCCACTAAAATTATGTAACAAAGCCTACAAATACTGTAGCTACAGTATATTCTGCCATAGCTACAAATGCTTGCTAGCCAGATGAACCTGCGTCTTGGAACACAACCCCTGCGGGAGGGTTCAGATCCTCTCATTGGCTGATGTACTCGTCATTCTCATGCACGTTCCACATATGATTGGCTAGTGGAACCCACGGGCTCTATTCCTCGTCGGTGATTGGTTCTTTCTCAAGTCACTCAAGTGCTACGCCGTTGTGTGGCTGGAGCGTATGATGAGCTAGACGGTCCCAGGAAGCATCGCCGCTGATTTAATATTTTATGGCAATAAAGACGGAGGGAGCGCGGAATTTTGAGGTCAAGGGGTAAAAATGAAGACCGTAAAATATTTTCGGATTATTTCAGTTTAGCTCGCTGCCGCCGTTAGAGGACTTTTGTAATGATTTCGCGTTGATATCGGCGATGTTTATTGTGCAGCCTGATAAGTTCCTCTAAAGGGTGTCCAGTAACTGGAGCCTCTAGCCTTCAACTGCCTAAATATTAGGCAGGGAGATACGAAAAAATACACGTTTTATTTCTTTCTACTGGGTTGTGTGGTGGCGGCAAGCCAATAATTGACTCTGGAGCAGGACACGGAGGTAGGTGAAAATTATTTCCCTCACTGCTCTTTATTTGAATGCTGTCGGGGTTTTATTTGTGGCTGTCATGGAACCTGCCAGACAGAGACGCTGAGGGAATAACGTTATAGCGGACACATAGCTAGCTAACGCGGCACCGCATCAAACCGACCCGCTATAACGTTACCTATTTGCTGACATAATATTATTAAAACTTAATTGTTTCTCAATAAATTAATATTTTCAACAGTCAGGTGCCGGGCAGTCGTGACAGCGCGGTATCAGATAGTAGATGTTTGACAAGCTGACAGAAAAAGTTTCAATTTAACGTTATGTGAGTTGTGAAACATTAGCCAGACATGACACGAACGTGTATGTAGCTTGTTTAATGCTGCGTTCAGGTGCACACCATATCTGCAGGCGACTGTCTCTAATACATAACACCAGATTGAAAGCATATGTAAAGCACTTGCTTTGATATTGGCCATACAAATAGGTTATTTATTTTGTCTTACTTTTAATGTGAAATGCTCTGACAAAACACAACTGCAGATATATTTTAAATACATTTAAAATAATGTCTTTTTTTGGCATTTCTTTCAATTTTAAAGCACATTCTGAAGTATGTATTAATACTGGAAGAACAGACACTGTGAGTCAGGTGAATAAGGATATATATAACGAATATGTTGGCATATGACATATTAGATTAAATCACATAATGTTAGGGATAACATTAAACACTTGACACACACCATTTTATCTGAGTGTTATAGTGACTTTTCCATTCAAAAATTGGTCATTTATTTCATATGCTTTGTGTGTGTGTGTGTGTGTGTGTGTGTGTGTGAGAGAGAGAGAGAGCGCTCACATTCGTTTGAGTCCCATTCCTCTCTCAGGCGTCATGACTGAGCCCTTTCATTCAGGATGGCGAGGGTTTCCTGTCCAGTCACTTACTGTACTTAAAGGGTGGAGTGTGTCTCTGTGTGTTTGAGTGCATGTCTGTGTGTTTGAGTGTTTGAGTGTGTGTGTGTGTGTGTGTGTGTGTGTGTAATTTTGTTCGTGTGTGTGTCCCTCCACACATTAACTCAGTAGTTTTACACCAAACTGAGAAATCCAACATCTGGGAGAAAAGTCACATTCTGAATCCACTGCTTGGTTTACACATTGAAATAAAAAAAATCAGTACTTTAAATACCAAAATTCCTTTCACCTCTGAGATTTCAAAAGCTGCACAATAAAACCAAAAATATCAACATGGCTGTATATATTTTTTGTCATTTGACAGTTTCAGTGAGATAAGGAGTGGCATCTGAGTTTAGAAACTGATTTTTATTGATTGTGACCAAATATTTGACTTTATTTGTAGATTACAGGTTTCATCGGCTGGGTCTTTGCCCCTGCCTTTGGCTGCAGGCTTTAGTCTCCAAACCGTGAGCTTGCTTTTCATAAAGCCTTCCTTGTAAGTGCCTGAGTGATGTAGCCCTGTTTGTTTAGCCAGGGGGTGGATCTGGTTAACTTCAATCAGACAGATTCCCTCCAGACTCGAGCTAAAGGCCCGGCTGGCTCAGCTGTGAGCTAACAGTCTGACACTTTAATGATGCTTCATTTTCCACCTTGGTGAGGCAACAAGCGAAGAACCCATCCAGGCCCGTGGCTCAAGCGTGCTCATTATTTCCAACGCTCAAGTTCAGTTGCTCATAACAAACTGTCAGACCTGGGGAATAAAAGACAGAGAAACAAAGTAATAACGTTGTTGTGATATTGTAAGGTTGGATGAAATAGCTTTACAAAATTAGGTTTTTGTCTAAATTGCAATTTTGAAAAATGTACACAGATCACTGGAAGGATTCTGTCCCTTTTTTCAGCGCAGTGCTATGATGTGTGTTGGGGTTACCATTTATCTCTGTTCAGTCGGCATCTGAACATCATTCAGCCTGTGAAGAGTTTTAAAGAGAGACTGAAGTATAAAGACTGAACATCATTCAGTCTGTGAAGAGTTTTAAAGAGAGACTGAAGTATAAAGATGCACCCGAACAATGTCCCTGGCCTCCATGCTGCTCTCTACGGCTCCCTGTTTTCCAGCGCGTTTGTGATGTTGAACTTAAGGCACCAGAAAAAACAGTAAGGTTAACTCGTTCGGCTATCTTAAGCGGGTTTATCGCTGACTTTAAAATCCTACATATTCATGCTAATTTTGGTGTAAAGTTGTACAAGAAAAATAAGCACCTTGCAGAATTGTCACGAGTGCCTATCTGCCTAATTTTCTTGCGTTGTCTGCGTCGCCCAGCCGTAGTATTCCAGAGTGACAGAGTAAAGGGAAGTGCGAGAAGTGAGACCTGTTGTAGTACTCTCTACAATATGTAAGCTGGCCTTGTAGATTCACAGAGCTGATGCACATAATGTAACATCACATAGGGAATATGTGGGCTACGTGAGACCACAAGTCTGCTTGTGATTAGTTGTGCTTTGTTCAAAATTGTACTTTGATCTGGCGATCATCAAGTTGAGCTTCCTAGAAGTGTTGTGCTCAGGTAACCATGTAATGACCTCAGTAACTGCTTCTCCATCCAATAGAAACCTCCCAAACCAAGCAGTTTTCAGCAATGATTCAGTGATTTTTCTCAGAAGTCAGGAAGTGTGCTGTTGTTGTGGGATTGTTGGGGGGCGGGACGGAAAAGGGACCGGTGACCAGACGAAACACGGCTCCTATCTCTGGACTGCAGGGCTGTTTTAATCTCCTTGTCCTAATCACGTCAATCCGTAGCCTTCTGATGAAGTCCTGCAGAGACGTTTTGATGATGTACACGTCCATCCTCTTCCTCCTTCTCTCTATAACACAAAACAGTGTGTTCAAAATCTGCTCTTGTTAATTATATTCTATTAGTTCACGAAGAGGATTAAACTTCCCCTCTTATTGCTTACTTACTTTTTCATTTCATGTTTGTTTTTTAATCAAACAACCTCCATCACACTAGTATGTGTGTGTGTGTGTGTGTTTTTCTCTTGTGTGCTTTTGATTCCACCCACACAAAGGCTAAACACCAAATCCAAGAGGTCAATATTTGGCCTTGTAGAGAAAATAGTTCCCAAATTGCCTAGGAGAGAAGACTAATTTCATAAAAGAGCGCAGGGATTAGAACAAAAGTGTTGCTGTGCGATGCGTTGTTCTCGCAAATGAACGATGGAGCCTCCTCGGGTCACGAGCACATTTCCAGGACTGTCATCCTTGAGTTTGGAATATGTCTTCGTCACTTCGATATTATCCGAGATGGTATGATAATGCAAAGGAATGCCTGCAGAGAAAGATCAGCGGCGATTTCACTGGTGAATTCCTGGAATGAAGCCCTGCGTACCGTGAGGCATCCAGCACATGATGCCTTGTCCCTGTTACGGGGTTATGAGAATATTTTTGTACCAGGGTTCCCGAGTTAGGTACCTCCTGAGGTCGAGGGATCTGTTCCAGAGCTGCAGTCATTAAAATGAAAAAGTGGATAGCACTTGTTTACCGAGCTCATCAAAGGGATAAATAAAGCCGAGTTAATGATGCTTTGAATTTGAAAGTTTAAAAGACTTCATTAACCAGGAATATGCAGCGCGTAACTCAGGGCAGGCGGTGCAGGGGTAAACTTATCAGCCACCACGTTGGGCCCACAGCTTATGGATTGGTGGGTCATCATTGTGTTGCTCAGTCCTCCTGCAGCAGCCGTCGATAACATAACTGAAGACGACAGGATAAAGGACCGGTCGGACTAGAAAGTGGCTCAGCAGTGTTTATCAGCGGATCCGCCTGAAATAGGCAGCGCTAGTGTTAGAAGGTTTGTGATTTTAGGGACTGCTCACAAGGCTAGTGAACAACAGGAGCTTGTAAAGTAATGGCTAACATTTTTATCTCTCCTTACTGATTTTTAACCCCTCCACACATTTGTTAGTTTATTATGTAACAGTTCATACGGTAAAGAAGGAGAAAGGAAAAGGCTCTCTGAACTAGCTGGGTTGCTAAAATAGTGTATCAGTCGCACAAGAGTCAGAAAGTCAGTGAACTGACTCAGTCATGTCATCGACAGCACCCACAAATATTTAGCTGAAGTTTGCTAACATTAGTCACAGTAAGATAGTGGTCATACCAGACCAAGTAAGGCGTCAGCAGCAAGACTAGGGGTTGATCGGCATGGCTTTATCAAGGTCGACACCGATAATTAGAAATCAAGGGGAATTCTAACCGATATTTGGAAACGATATACATTTGCAGTAAAAATTTAAATCTTAGTGTCAAAATGAAGAACAACTTGTGATGGAATCAAGTACAGACAATGCAAGTACTGTCAAGTTGGAGGTACTTCACTTGAATATTTCCCTTGTCAGCTACTTTAAACTCTCTCCACTAAAATAATTTCGTAAATTTACCTACAGTTCATGAATCAGATAGTGTGGTGGGTGGGATATTGTGTGAGAGGATGCTGCACCATAGCCAAAGTAGCACATTTTTAAATGACTTTATGTTTTTGGCAGTCTGACAGAACGATCACTGATACCAGTAACGGGAAAAATGCTGAATATCGGCTCCAATAATCAGCCTCGCCCTCACCCTCACCCAGGCCGATAATTGGTCCATACCTAAACAAAGATTTGATTAGCTAAAGTTGACAGCGTCTCCTCAATTCCTGACTGATTGGCTGGGCTGGCTGTATCCTTTATGGTTGCAGACGTTAGCTTCAGGTAGTAATAGTTGTGAGGCAGATTTTACACACAACGTGCGTCTTGTCCGGCTCCTGCTTTCCAGCAAGTTCATAAAATCTGAAATGTGGCCAGCTGTCCCGATGTTTGCCCACAATTTTTAATGCGAGAGAGCAACGTTGCCATGCAGCTTTACAGCTTTATTGTCCAGCTGACATTAGTAGGCTTTAATTTTGTGAAGGCTGCAAACTCCCAATGTGTTCTGTCACTGCAGAATCACTGCAGTCCTAGAACTGAGACATTTTCACGCCTCTATTTATGCGTAAGGGAGGGAGAAGATTTTATCACTTCTTCCAAATGTTAGACAAGTTCACTTTCGGTCCTCTTAGTGAATCTCCTCACTGGCAGGTTAGAATAAAACTGTAGAAGTAGAGAATACTGCCGATAAAATGAATCAGTAGTCATTTAAGACTCCACAGTAGAATCAGCGACCCGACTGATGTGCACATTTGTTTTCTCGTGTTCTCTCACAGGACAGCGTGGCCATGACGGGAGGGACTGCAGCTGCCCTTCCCATGAGCAACCACACCCGAGAGAGGGTGACCGTGGCCAAGCTGACGCTGGAAAACTTCTACAGCACTCTGCTCACGCAGCACGAGGAGCGCGAGATGAGGTAAAACCTGCGCGGCGGTTTTCTCACCCACATTACCGGCTGACATAACACCTCCACCCTTTTCTCTTTCGTTTGTCTTCATCAGTGATGTTCCGGGCCCGTGTTGTATGTGTCTATTCAGCAACAGCGACTATAAACAAATTATTTAACTTTACATTTTCCTTCCTGGAGATAGTCATTTTTTTAATAGTTACCTCAGGCAGAACAAGTCTTTCCGCACCTCTGCCGCCGGCGGAGCAGCCAGTTCCCCTCTGCATGTAAATGCAGCTGTTGTTTAAAGCATCAGGTGTCCCTCCATCCGCTGCTGCAAAGGGAAAACAAGGCGGAGGTGTCTCATCTCAGGTGTGACCGCAACAAAGGCCGTGTCATGAACAGCCTCTTGTGTTCTCACGTTACCACACTGGAGCTTATCTCTACTCCAGGTGACGTGGTAAAAGACAGCTCGCTCACTGTTTACACCTCTGTGTGCACTGATCTTCTGAATGGATCTCTGATTGTGTGTTTCCACTCCAAAATGTCCTATTTTTATATTGTAAAGTAACTCGTAACCATTGTTTGCTCTGATTTGAATGCCTTTTTAGAAAGTTGTTTCATATATATATGTTTTTGTTTTGTTAATAGGCAGAAGAAGCTGGAGAAGGCCATGGATGACGAGGGTTTACCAGACGAGGAGGTGCTGAACCCTTTGTCCTCTCCTTGCAGAAAAAAAGCCATTGTTTTCTTCTTCATCTCTCCCTTGGGCTCCTTCAGATGACTCACTGTTTATGTCTGCCCACGTTTTGCAGAAAGTGATGCGCCGCTCGCAGCACGCCCGCAAGGAGACCGAGTTTTTGCGGCTGAAGAGGACGCGGCTCGGCCTGGACGACTTTGAGTCTCTTAAAGTCATTGGACGAGGTGCTTTCGGAGAGGTACGAGATTGAGCTTAATAGAAAATATGATAGCTAGATATATTGCTGTTGCTGTTTATTGTCATTCCCTCTAAATGTCACTGCTGTCTCCTTCAGGTGCGCTTGGTGCAGAAAAAAGACACAGGACACATTTACGCCATGAAGATTTTGAGGAAAGCCGACATGCTGGAGAAAGAACAGGTAAAGTGTTTTGTCAGCACCACAGTTTTTCCAGGCTTGCTGTTAAAGCTGCAGTGTCTTAGGTCATCTACCGTCTCCCTGCAGGTCGCTCATATCCGGGCAGAGAGGGACATTCTGGTGGAGGCGGACGGCGCCTGGGTGGTCAAGATGTTCTACAGCTTCCAGGACAAGAGGAACCTCTACCTCATCATGGAGTTCCTGCCTGGAGGTTTGCACTCGTAACTTAAGTTTGAGGCTGTTTACACGTGATATCAACATCCCTCTCGGGTGATCGTCTCACAAGTAGACAGCTCTAAGTATGTCACTTCACACCAGGGAGTCTGGGGACTTTCTCCATCGGCAACACATGAAATAGCCCATATTGGTTACTGTTAACAGTATTTTTAAAAATATGACGTTATCGTCCATAAAAATGTTTTCTTCTTTCATAAATGTATTGTAAATGGTGAAATCAGTTGGGACAGTGTTCAAACAGCTGCTAAATGTTGGCAGGTGAGACAGACTTTGGACACTGAGGCAGACAGGCTGGTGCAGTGAGGCTGTGACGAAACGGAGAAAGACCGCTTCATGTTTTGCTTTTGATGCCGAATTTACAAGAATGCACGAATAATTTAGAATGCGCTGTAGCTGTCTCGTTTCTCTTCATTCAACAACTCTCAGAATTGCACTCTTTTCTTAAAGGGATTCTGGGGATATTGCAGTCGAAGCAGACAGTGTTTCCACAACATCTGCTGCTGACAGTGGCAGGTTAAGAGAGCACAAACTTAATTTACATTGCAGGGAAACACATGGAAATCAGACTGTGTGTAACCCATTGTGCTTTTTCTTCTTATTTGGCAGAAGACATTAGTAGGCAGTCCTTCAGAGTGGCCCAGGACACATTGACATTAAGACTATTAAAACATTGTGGCTGCCTAGACCAGCTCTGAATGGTGGTCTTAGTGATCGGATCTCAGTGCATCCTCAATGTGTCTTGGGTGCATTCACACTGTACTTAACATTTGAGTTCATCTGTTCTCAGCATGTTCACTCGTCCATGTGGAATGTTTTTTTGCTGATATTGAGTTTTTAAAACTGAAACTTTATTGAACTGGATACAGGATGAATCGTTCTTCTGTGACCATAAACCAGTACAAAAACGTTGTGCAGTTCTAACTTCTGACTCTGTTGCCAGGCGACATGATGACCCTGCTGATGAAGAAGGACACTCTGTCCGAAGAGGCCACGCAGTTCTACATCGCGGAGACGGTCCTGGCCATCGACTCCATCCACCAGCTGGGCTTCATCCACAGAGACATCAAACCGGACAACTTGCTGCTGGACTCCCGGGTGAGACGGATACGCAGAAATATCCCGACTGTCTCTAAATCCCTGAGTGCGTGGTGGCTTATCAAATGTCTATGTGCTCACAGGGACATGTTAAACTGTCAGATTTCGGCCTGTGTACGGGACTGAAGAAGGCTCACCGCACTGAATTTTACAGGAACCTGACGCACAATCCGCCCAGTGACTTCTGTGAGTTCAGAATCACATTTACAGAGAGACACCCTTTTGATCTTTTGCAAAAACACATGCTGTAACTATTTACAGAGGGTCATCACTTGCTTTTCTTTCCGGCACCTTGCAGCTTTTCAAAATATGAACTCCAAGAGGAAAGCAGAAACCTGGAAGAAGAACAGGCGGCAGCTGGTAAGGCTTGGAATTGTACTCAGGGTCCCCGCGGGGTCTTAAAAAGTCTTAAAAGCATTGAATTTATGAATTTGGAAATAATACCTTAAAAAGACTTGAAAAAGTCTTGAATTTTGATATCTGGGTCTTAAAACTTGTGCAGTATGTAACTTCTCCGTATCGCATTCTCCTCAAAAGTTTCATTTGTCAACCACTATTATTTTGATTAAATAACGTAGCCTAAATAAAGAGTGGCGGAACCAATAATTGAGAACGCAACGCTGCCCCGGGTCCGAACACGTCACTTTGCTACAGCACTACAACACAGACACAGACCACAAGCAACAAGCCAAGCATAATCTTCTGCAGCACGAACACAAGCATGTAGTCCGCCGTTGTTGTTGTTGTTGTTGTTGTAATGAGACGTCGCAGGGTTCAGAGGTCGAAGGCGAGAGGTCGAGGGGTGGGGCGATGACGTCACCGTATCGAAAAGTATGCAGATTCACTGTCCACACGAAAACGCAGAGGCTGCGTTTTCGAATTTCTCCACCCTGAGACCCGTTTTCAAAAAAGTGCGTTTACAGGATCCGTGTGGACGATCGGCCAAAACGATGCAAAACATGTGCGTTTACACAAAACAGCGTTTTCGTGTGGACGGGGCCTGAGGGTCTGGCTGGGATGCTGACAGGCTGGCTGAGGAGGCTGAAGCGAAGACTGCGGTCAAGCCAGCCGTGGTTCGCGTTTGCGTTCAAGTGCGCGAATCTACTAACATTTACGGTATTCGTGATGAAACCGCTCTGAAGAGCTGCTGGTAGTGACTGTGGGGCAGACTGCAGTCTCTCAGTCAGACCCATGAAACATACGATACTTTTACAGTAATTATTCCCGGGAGTGAGCTGAAGGTATCACGATGGTATCCTTCCGGATTTCAAAGTAAAGGACGACGTGAGATTATTTTTTTTTTTTCCATAAGTAGTTTTGGATTCATACACTGCTGAACTAAGTACTTCCTAGACTACTTGCATGCATAATATGAAGTACTTTTACTGTGTACTTTTAGAGTAATACTTTGTCAAAATCCTTAACAGAGAACAAGAATAAGGATATTTCGCCCAACTTTGATGTGCAATAAAAAACTTATTTTCCATAAGTAGTCCAAGATTCATGTACTGCTGAACTAAGTACTTCATAGACTACTTGCAAGTAGTCTATGAAGTACTTAGCTCAGCGGTATATGAATCTTGGACACTGTGTTAGTCAAACTTTTTTGTGGTCTGCTGAAATTTTCTTTGATTTTTCACACCTCTGTTTGGCTTGTTGTCTGTGGTCAGTGTCTGTGCTGTGGTGTTGTAGCGTAAGTACTCACTACTATGCTGCAATGTTACATCATTCTTCCAAAATGCATGTCCATATTTTCACATTTGTTTGAGAAATAAATGAACAAATTTAAAAAAAAAAATGTTTTTCTTTGTCGGTAAGTCTGTGAAATAGGTATTAAGTTTTTATATAAATGGCCTTAAAAAGGTCTTAAAAAGACTTGAATTTGACTTGAAGAAACCTGTAGGAACCCTGTGTACTGAAGGTGCATAAGAATCCAAAGAGTAATAAGGAAAGAGAGTTAATACTGACTGCCACATGCGGGGAAAAGAAAGGAAAGGCAGCTTCCTCGTTTCTGTAAAGATTAACCCAGCAGCCACTAAATCCTATCATAACTTCACGTGAATTATTAACGCGAGTGGAGTGTGTTGGCGGTTTCAGTTTTATTGAGTTGTTTTTTAATAAACGCTTATCTATAACTCTCACTTTCTGTCTCTCTGTGCGACTCTCAGGCTTATTCCACTGTGGGAACGCCGGACTACATCGCCCCCGAGGTCTTCATGCAGACGGGATACAACAAGCTGTGTGACTGGTGGTCTCTGGGTGTCATCATGTATGAAATGCTCATCGGTAAGACACACAAGAAGGACATTTGCCATCATTGTCAAATTTAATCTTTGGCAGATTAGTCGATAGTTTGTACTGTATATTCTTATTTTTATAAACGTTACCTTGCAGATTAATACATGAATCAACCTGCTGCTGTCACTGATCTGTGATGAAACGCTTGTTGGCTGTGTTCAGGTTATCCACCCTTCTGCTCTGAGACGCCGCAGGAGACGTACAGGAAGGTGATGAACTGGAAGGAAACGCTCGTCTTCCCGCCCGAAGTCCCCATTTCGGAGAGGGCCAAAGACTTGATATTAAAGTATGCGAAGAAGCGTTTTTATTTCCGATTTTTCTTTTTATAACCTGCACGGACAGATGTGTTATCGGCCTGTTGTTGCATGTTTCAGGTATTGCAACGACGCTGAGAACCGGATCGGCGCTGTGAGCGTGGAGGAGATCAAGAGTCATCAGTTTTTCGAGTCGGTGGACTGGGAGCACATCAGGTACATGACGCGTAAAGCCCCGATCAGACAGACGCCATGTTACAGAAATGTGGTGGCACTTTAACATGCTTGATGATGGGCTAAATAGGTCAATAACAACAACTAATGTGACTCAAGTGCTGTCGGATTAATGTCAAAGCTACAGCAGCACATGGTAAATATACACAGAGAGAGTTAAGCCTGATGAAGATCACTGTAATTCATTTCTAAAGTATCATCGCCTACGCTCAGACAATTTAAAATCCATTTAATAAACCATTAAACATTGTGAATGTGCTGATTTTACATGGGGATTCTTCTTGCGTCATACCACCATGACTGCCAAATGCAGTGTGCCAAAAAGACGTCTCACTGCTCACGTTGTGCAGTCTGCAGGCCAGCGCGCCCGTCTGGCTTTACTGACCCACAATCCTCTGTGCAGCGGAAGATGCGTCACAGTGACGGAGCCAACGAGAGCGCAGACGGACGATGGCTCGTTGAAGCTGCATTCGAAATCACTCAACTTTTTTTTTTATTCACTTCAAATTTCATGCGAAGCCCTGAGGGGCTGAACACCCTGCCAGCAAGAGTATCAGCTAGAGATTTTTTCATGTGCACCCGTTTCCTTTCTTTCTTTCCTTCCCTCCCGCTGCTCACTCTTTCAAAGAGGGTAATGGAAAATCCCCTCATCATATTTATTGATAATCATCAAAGACAGACTCCATGTAAAAAGATGCATCAGCAGTGCTGTGTGAGCTGCAGCATTTCAGCAATGCAGCCGTCTTACACTGAGGATGTGTGTTTGACCCGCAAGCCCGACCGAAACTCGGTCCCTCAGAAACATCATTTTATCGGCCGATATAGACATTTTCTTTTGCAATTTTCCTTCAAATATGGTTAGCAAACATGTGTGACAAAGGTTTGTAACAGAGGTGGGATATTTTACAGTTTAACAATAAACTCTGTTGTCTAAAATGACATCAGTGGACAGTAAACTTTACCAGGAATTTGATAATAATAAGTCAGCATCCTTTTTCTGCACAATGTTCTGGAAAACAATTTAAAAAAAAAACATATCAGCGCAAATCAGACAACACATATCTTTATTTCGATAAATCTGTGATAGTACTGTAATATCGGCAAATATATCTATAGGTCGTGCTCTGACCTTAGATTGTGATCAGATGTATGTGTCTACGTGCATGCACAGGTTGTACGGGCAGCAATGCCATTCTGTCGCTTTAATCCAAAGAAGCTCATGTTTAGGATTTTCTACATTCTTGCGTCCTCGCCAACCGTCCGTGAATCTTCTCTGTTGCCTCCACAGGGAGCGGCCAGCAGCCATCTCCATTGAAATCAAGAGCATTGACGACACCTCAAACTTTGACGACTTCCCCGAGTCGGACATCCTTCAGCCAGGTATGTTCATGAATTATTCTGGCGTTGAGTGTCAGATTCAGACAACATGTGAGACATGACCAGTAATTAGATTCTCAACAACAGGGAACTTGCTGGTCTCTCTCTTAATATAATCATAGCTTTAAAGGTGATTCTTATGAACTGTAGCACCCTCAAGTGGCACTTAGAGTAACACCTCTCTTTGTTTTGTGTCTACAAGCAGCCAGTGCAACGGAGCCGGACTTCAAATCGAAGGACTGGGTGTTCCTCAACTACACGTACAAGCGCTTCGAGGGTCTGACTCAGCGAGGCACCATCCCCACATACATGAAGGCGGGGAAGGCCTGACACGCCGCGTCGTGGAGACAAAACAGACATTTACGGACACAGGGTCGGGCCGCGAGCCCCGCTGGTGCTGAAGGCCGCGCCGTCGGCCTCTCAGTCTAAATTTAACCCTCATCACAAGTTATTTAGGCCTGCGAAGCCGCCGCAAGAACCGCCAAGAGCTCGGAAATTAAGGAGCGTTACCGCATTACCTCGGTTGTTTATATCGTGTACGCGTGCCGTCTTTAGCCATAGCTCTCAGGCCAGCGCACTAACTAGGACACTAAATCGGCATATCTGCATGTTCAGACGGCACGTCGCTTCTGGAGAGGATTTTCTTTTTTTTTTACCGCCTAAAGGCAACCGTGCGAATGAGGTGGGAAAACGAATCACTGCTTCGACATCTCCACAGCGATAGTTTCTACACTGGTGGCTCAATGATCTCTGATGCAAATAGAATTTTGAATGCTGAAGAAAGTAGTCAGACTCAGAAAGAATAGTTAGTAAGGACAGGAACCCCTCGTCTGTTCCCACCCCCCCGTCTTATACTCTGTTCCTGGATTTTAAAGGAAGGTTCCAGCATGATTTTGAGGGTTTTAGCTCGCTTCCTGGTTTATATTTAAGAATTATTCCCATTGAGAAAGAAGGCATTTAAAAGTGTGAGTAATCTTCCTTTTCAATCTGTTTTTAGCTGGCAGAAGCATCTTGTTTTGGTTCATCTGTTGGCTAACAGAAAGTGGAGCCTGCTGCAAGCTCAACCGTCGCTATTCTTTAAGTCAGGAGAGCAAACCACTGGAGATTGTGGAGTTACTGCAAATGGAAACTCGATTAGAATCAACATTTTCTGAGGCAATGGAAGGAATGCTTATTTGACTGTATTCTAATGCCTAGACGAGGCTTGTTGACACATTTTTAACCATGCGAGCTGCATAGTTCACCACATTGGTCCAGCATGAAATACCATAAAAACTACTGGACGGATTGCCATGATGTGTTGCCACCATCAGTTCAAAATTACAGTTTGTTCAACACTTTGGTCAATGACCAAATAACCTCGAAACTCATGACCTTCTCATCAGCCTCAGAAGGTGTTTTGTGTTTAGTGATACTTGGCAAATGTCAGCTTGCAGACTCGCCAAACTAAGAGTGACGGTGGGAAACGTCAAACCTGGTGAACATAAACATGCTGCCTGTGGTTGTTAGCATGCTGCTGTTAGCATTGAGTCAAAGCACTTCTGTGTAACTAGAGCCTCACAGAGCTGCTAGCATGACTGTAAAAAATGTAACAATACATTTATATAATTATAATCGAATTCTTCAACCAGATTGCCAGAATACATTTTCGCATTATGTTCCTGAAAACCATGGATATGTTACAAGTCTAATTTTCTTTAGGTTTAATTTTCAGCCTTGTGGTCGTCTGGTTAGCTTCAGGCACAAACACTACCTGGTTGGGGTTACGAAAAGATCTAGAGATGTTCTGATGATGATGATAACTAATTTTTGTTGCCACAAACATGTCTCAAACTGCGGTCAGAGGAGTGGCAGCCTTCTCGTCTGTAACTCGGCCACCATCCCCTCCGCCTCCTGATATGACAGCCATGTCATAAGCACACGATGTTAACGTGATACGACACGTTTTGTAGAACTGTACTGCCAACATTTTGATTCAGGTGACTGCTCTGTAATTCTTCAAGTTTTTATCATAATCATAATGGTAGCTTTTGCCTCCTGTTCACAGTGTCGGAGACTGAATTCAACACGTCTAGTTGTTTTCAGAATAGATAGATCTGAAACAACAGGGCAGAGCCTCGAGTCATGCTGGAACCCCTCCTCGAAACGCTCATGTGAGTCACAGTGCGACTTTGTGTCAGCTCTGCGGGGCACCTCTTCCTGTGGCACCGCCTCAGCGCTGCCGCTTTTCTCACAGAGGAACAACTTGTTGCCAGGAAACATCTGAATGCAGTTTACCCTGCGCTCGACATCCGTTACTGTGGAGTGTTGCCCTTTCGCTTATGCCAAACAAAGTGCTGCGAGTGTGTCACTTCCCTTAAGAGCCCGTTGTTTTGTTCACATCAGTGCGACAGTAATTGATATTTCCCCTGATTTTAATCCTAAGGAGCCAGAAAGAGTCAATAGGTTCACTCTTAGATGGACAAAAAAAAATTGCAAAGTGCCTTTTAAATAAGCCGATAAATACTTCAGTAGATGTTTTAGCAATGTTATCGGAGATTAAACAGGATAATGACTAGAAGAAACAATAATAAAGCTGTTTATAGGAGAAAAGAAGCTAAACACGAAAAAGAAAACATTTAAAGTTAGTAACACCTCTGTATGTCTGCAGAGTGATGAAACAAAGGCAGTATAGAACAATTGTTAGATAATAAAACAAGGGGCTCATAAAAACTTAACGTGTCAAGTCAAACACAATGAGCAAAGTGTAACTAAATGAGAATAGATTAACATGGTGGATATCTTAGACACACGCATGCTTTATGTTGTAGAGGGTCTGCAGTGTCCGTTCATTTTGAGTTAGGTATCCATTGGATGTATTTAATGTGGGTTTTGTTTTGCAAATAACTTATAAAAAGCTGTCTTTCTCAACAAAACAACCCGTTTAACCATCACGCCTGCTCAGAATCGTGACTAGACACAGCGCTACAAGTAGTTACCAAAGAACTCTGATCGTCACACAGATGTAGCCGCCGCTCAGCTGCACTTAACTCAAAACTACCTTTCCAAGAGAGCTCAGCTTGGTTATGGAAGAATTTGCCATTTCTATTTCGACACTCGTCAACGAGTGAATCTGAGACAGATGTTTCTCAGTTAGGACATCTGTTACGTGTCAGAATGGTAGGAAGAGCTATAAATGTACACGCAGGGACGGGAAATATACTGAGGACTCTGACTTATCTGGAAGTTGAGCTGTAGCCATCACGGGAATCCCACGTTAAACCGCTTGTGGTGCTATTTCTGAGAGATCGATAGAGGAAGTGGTCTTGCAGACTGGTAAATTACAGTGATGTATTACAATACGCCCACACCTCTTGTTATGTTTCATCTCTTTAACTGTAATTCATCCGTGTAGTTCTGTTAAAACTGGCAGAGAGAGACTGACAGAAAGAGACGTTCCCCAACAACGTAAGCAATGTACAAAAAAAAGTTGACTAATATGTAAAGTTCTGCATTATTCATTGTTTTTTATGTTGTTTCAGTTCAGTAAATGACATTTTGGGCTAAACTTTAATGTATTTGAATTGGATGATTTTCATGTCAGTTGGTTTTCCCTGGAAATTAAAGGGGCTCTCCGGCGATTTAGTATCGCGCTTGCAGTTGCACACAAATTTGTAAGAGAACGGTCAGAATTGACGCAGCGGAGACGAAGATATCTTGAATTTTAGTCCCCAAGTGTAGCTTAAGATCCAGAAACGGTGAATCCTACACTTCCCACAATGCAACATGATAGCAGCTTTAATTCGAACCCTCCCTATCTACTAAATGCCTGTGTCTTTCAACCCCCCTCACCGTTAATAATGCAGGGATTCTGTCGCTATCCGTTGTCGCTAAACCCAAGCCGGGATAAACCTACTGACATCACCGTGACATCATCAGGATAATATCTTCCGACTTTAAAGCCCCCCCCCCCCCAGAGCCACCGAAGATCTCACTCAGCTATTTCCACAGGCTGAGTAGCTCTCCACAATGGGGCTAAACTGATGCTTGATGTGAAAAATCACTGAGTGCCCCTTTAATGCATCACATCAGATAGACAACTCTGATTGGCCAGTTCCTCCCTCCCCCGAATAACAATGTTACAATGATTGTAACCCATATACCAATGTCATCAAAGCTAAGACCAGGATATATATACGACAGATGCATGATGGGGGGATTTTGCTGATGGCTGCAGATTCCCGGTTGTGTCTAATCCCTGGAACGCTCTGACACAACCTGGAAAATGCCAAACTGCTGTATTCAGAGCGTCCTGTTCCACAGCCAAACCGTTTTTCGAGATCGTTTTCACGACAGACAGGTGCGCAAGTGTGTGTGTGTGTGTGTGTGACCGTGTGAGTGCGACCGTTCACGAAGTAGCTTACCCAGTGCTTTTTGTTGTGAAGTGATGTGTGACTTTGTTCGGTGTCAAATCTCCCGTTCTGTGTCGTGATAGAGGAAACGTCACCCCTTTTTTGTTTTCTAGAGTAGATGCACAGGACGTGGAGGAAGGAGGGTAAATACTGTATTTTGGGATCCGTACAATTCTATATATGAACGAGATGACTTGAAATCCATTACTGTGCCACTTTATCTAAAATGATTCAGACGCCGTTTCCCCGTGAGAGCGAGAAGAGTTCAGGAAATGTTTCACTTTTATCACAGGTTAAGCTCGACAATTCATTTCTAATGGACCAACCCAGCTTATTGACTCAACCCTGTGCTCAGTTTCAAATAATAATTCATGACTGATGTTTAGAGATGTAACCTCCCTAACTCGGAGAGCAGGGAACGGGTATTTATTCTTGTAAAGGAGCAAATGACATAAAGATGAAAGCAGATCAAATGTCCATTCACATCTAGAATCTAATTTTACACCCGAATGGTCGACTTCTCTGCTTCAGAAACCTAAAGGCCCCGTGACTCAGCTCATAATATGTAATCTCCCCCCCTTGTTAAAGCAAGAATTCACTTATAAAAGGTTTAAACGCCCCGCCACCCCTCTCCACAGGCCCAGGACTATGTTGTGAGGTGTTTCTGTGTAATGCTGTGTACATATCGTTGTAGACACTCGAGGGAAACCGTCTGTGGACCGAAGGAAGAAATGCTCATTAATATATTCATTCACGTTGATGAGTTTTTACGTTGATAAAATGCTTAAAATAATAAAATTAAACACTTAAAGTCTTGTGTCTTTGTTTTTTTTTGTTTGTTGAGCAGGTGGGTCTTAAATTAAGACCACAGATCCCACAGACACATGGAGTGGGAAGGCCTGAAGGGAAGGCTTAAAGGATCAGTCCGTATGTGCTAAACCCCCGAGCTGATGGGAAGTCGGGTGAAGTTTCATAGTTGACTAAAAACATTTCTGGAGCTTGACAGCAAAACAGCGGAAAACTTCACCTGACTATCCATCGGCATGAAGCTGAGTAGATAAAGGTTTAAAGGTAATTCAGTGACCTTGTAGAGCATATCAGTCTTATTATAAATGGTTGTTAGCATAGCATGATGATAGCGTTCTGAATTGGAGAGTGCAACGTTTGGCATTACAAAGCAGTTACTTTGAATGTGAAATGTTCCAGAGGGGAACGATCTCTATCTTGATCATATTTCTTGATGGTGTCGTCAGGAATTATACAGATGGAGCGAGTACAACTGTGATTTCACAGGGTCCTCCGAGATGGTTTTATCAGCCATAAGAGTTGTGTAATAGTGACTTGTAGTGTTTTTTTTTTTTCTCAACCCATGCATTTCTCATTATTTTAACACCATTACCCAAGTGAGGTGTACCTAAACATATTTGCTAATTACTTTAGAATGAAAGGAAAAAGAAATACATAACACCAGAGTAAATCGTGGCATAGCTTACTGCAATTTCTACTGATTATACGTACAACTAATTGTAATATCTCAGGCTTGTGGTAGACACAAAGTGGAAACAACAAAGTGGTATGATGAAATACAGTTACACATGTTCATTTTACCTTGTGTGAATGTAGGATCTACTGGAATTAATAAAATTTACAGTAATACAGCATTATAGCATTATTCAATAAACAAGATTAAAAGTTTTCAAAAGTCTGTCCAATGCAGATACTTGATAAATTGCACTGTTATATCACTTTTTCTTATAATCTTGAGGAAATTACAATTGCAGGCTGATTTGATGGTAGTTAGTTACTGACCATTTTTTCTTAAAATAAAGCATGAAACAGCGATTCCATGGCAAACATGTTCAATGGTATGATGATCTGATAAGATTAGTGTGATGTATTACCGAATTTGATACAGATGCCTTAATTTCTACTGTTTCCTATCTCCACACTATGGACCTTTGCATTAAATGGGAAAAAATGACAACAAATATAGCCTATAGGAATGAAAAAAAAAAGACTAATTAATTGCACTAAATTAGAAAAAAACAAAACAACTGAAACCATGTTCACTGCCTGGTTTCAGCACAGCTTGGTGCTGTGACTCACCGGGGCCACTAGAGGGAGCTCTTGGATCATATTTGTGTGTTTTCAGCCGAGAAGGTTTTTGTGAATGGACACTCTGGGTCACAGATAAACAACTGTTGTCATGTGAAAACGTTTTTTTTTTCTTTTTTCTTTTTCTTCCTAGAGGTTGGTGGATAATGCACGACAAAAGCTTCTCTGTGGACAGACGCGGGGCTGTCTGATCCATTGTCGTGCCGGCTTTAAAACTTAAAAGAATCTTGGTATGAAAACAAATGCCTTTGATAATCTTTACTCTGAAGATGATTTCACTATTTAGACTAGGTGTTTGGTCCACTGTGTGACTAAGTGTTAAAAAGATGATCTGTTTGTATTTTAGAAACATTCATACGATGCTGATTGACCTTATCTGTGTTTTTAGAGGCACTGCAGTGAAATGAATGCTTCCATGCTTTAGCAAAATGTGTTTGAGAATGAGAAGTTTACATACATTTAAATAATCTGCGTTGAGACCAGCGTTTATAATTGGCCAATAATCACATGTCTTAAATAATAATAAATCGACCAAATCTTTGTGCTATATTTAGGCTAATAGCATATTAATGATGTGACGCAGCTCGACGTTTTTCCTCTGTCGGATCGCTTTGAACTTCCAGGGCATGACACATTTACTGACTGCGTGTGACAATATGTCTATATTCGTTGGAAAGCTCGACTGTGGAGAATTATTTCGACTTATTCGTTCCAGTTGTATTCAAACTTCGGATGTATGTAGCCTATGTTATTTGAAATAGCCTACATCGAGGCACCTTCATGTTTCCTGCACGTTCTCACTTGTAGGTTACGGTGACAAACATGGTTACGTGCGTGGACGGCCAAGAAAATCAACTTTCCCACCCCCTCCCTCCTCCAGTAAAAGTCTAGCTGTGTTAACCGGGTTTCTTTTAATCCCTTACCCCGATTAAGGAAACCGGGTTTCTGCTTTCCATTAAGAAATCAGGTTAGTGCAGGAAGCCGGCAACAACCAGGTTACTACGTGCACGTGAACGCACCTGATGCGCAGGAGACGGTGCCCTGTCATGACCCTGTTCTCGCCAAAAACACATCAATAATCGTTCCTCTGTTACATTTTTATAGATTTTTCGGCAGGCCGCACGCGTCATTTGAAGGTTTACAGTAGATGAGGCCGAGACATACTTACTTTACAGCTCTTAACTCAGATTTTCCTGGTTCTGAATGAGCCATTTGGCATCCAGTCTCACCCCTGTGTGCCAGAATAAACACGTGGACTCACGTGAACACATGGGAGTTAAACTGCACTGAAGCCATGGGTCAATGTATCACAATCCAGACATACTCGCTTTAATTTTGCAGAATATTAACCTATGATGGCAAAAACCCTTTGTCAGCAGTTTCCGGGTGGTGTCTAACTGACCTAAATTAGAAGAGACTGGGTCTCATACTCCCTTGATAGCTTTATATAAAGTTGTTTGCCTCATGCTCTCACGTTTTTTTTCCTTCTTCCAAATATCAGTGATGAAATTAGGGCGTCTACAATATTCGCTGGCACTGTAGCAGCAATCCGAGCCTCAATCAGCAGCACGGTGTCCTTGACAGAGAAAGGGGTGGGTGGGGTGGGTTTGGGGGTGACATTCTTGTGACATGACTTCAGACAGAAACAAGTGTTTCCTTCAGGGGAGCAGGGGGGTGGAGGAGCTGAGTGATGGAGGACGGTCACAGAGCAGGCGAACATAACATACACACCTGGAGCAGAGAGACGGGACCTACATTGCTGACTCACTGCTCCCCTTTAACCCAACAGTTCTGTGTCAGTGTTGCCATGTTGTCTCAAAACGTGAAAACGCTGTAAAGGTAACAAAGTAAAAGTAAGACGTTTGATATTTGCTTGGGATGTGTTTTCGCCCCACAGAAGTGAACACAAATGAGATCAAATCATGTATTTTAATCTGAAATAGTGAGTAATGAGTCCCCACGAGACAGAAACAAACGCTTACTTGTGTGGCATTCAAGAGAGGCCTGCCGGATAACGGACTTTGGGCTATCACGAAAAAAATCCCCAATATGGATCTGATTTATAGCCCATTTATGTTCGTTTTCAGCCCGTGACATCGTATCACCGTGGCTACTATCTTAAATGTCTAAAATAAAACCACTAAAAGCCTGCTTCTACGGTACTATCTTTGTTTTTCGGGTTTCCTGTAGCCTACACTTCCAACGTTTCCGGGTTGCTGTGAAGTGCACGGGGACACTACTTTCTCCGCAGACTGCCTTTATATGGGTTAACGAGACAACCGTCGCCACGTGACCGGCGAGTTATATAATATATAGGTCAACACGTTTCTCGCTGGCACGTGCAGCCTTCCTTCTTACGTAAAGTCTCGTGCATAGGTCTCAAATTACACTATGTAGGTGAGGGCCGGAGATCGTCAACATCAGAGATGATGTATCACGTTGAGTTTTTTCTAAACTCGGATGAACGAGGGCACCGTGAGAATGAAGACTCTTTTGTCACGCAGGCTATTGTTTGAGAAATTCAGGAAGGTGAAAACCTGCGTGCTTAAAATATTTTAAGTAGGCTAGTTTATTGCCACAGAATCCGGGACACAAGGCTATGCAATGTAGGAAATTAGCCAAGTTTCTTTCATTTTCCCACATGGGGGTTCTGACAATCTTTTAGATCCATGGAGTCAAAAATGATAGCCTACAATCTCACTATGTTCATTGTAGATTAAGGTAAAACACAGTAATATTTCTCCATTTATTGGCCACCTAAGGTCAGGGTTATATATATAATTAACTACTGATGTAGAAACAACTCAGCAACTTATGATTACACTGTATGTATATAAACTTTGTAAAAATGACAGGATGGTTTAAAGTAAGCACAGAGAACCTTTCTCCCTTCAGCAGATGAACTTGAAATCAGTCCTCAATGGTGATCAGTGATTAATGGCTGAGTATGTGTAAACATACAAGGGATTTGTCTAAGACCTACATGCAGACCTGTGAGCTTATGGTTCTTGTCTTGGCATCAAGTGTGGTGTGGAGACTTAAAATCCCCACTGCACATATCCAGTATGGACTTTACTGTGAAGTAGGAAACTTTTTGTGTCCCTAAGTTACACTTTTGAAATGAACACTGTCTGTATGTTCAGAGATTCTGGATCAAATTCTTATAATGTGCTTATATGCATTTAAAAAAACCAAACAAAAAAAACCACAAATAGATATAGGAAATCACACAATGTGTTAATTTTCATATGTTTGTTTCTTTGTGATTGTGCTGAACATATTCAGTGCCGGGAATAAAGGACAGAGTGAGACTTCCTTCCTATCGCCGCTGTGTTTGGGGAAAACCGAGAAAGAAGCAAAGTCAGATCGGTGACGTGCGCACGGCGTTATTTCAGGTCACCAAGACGAGCGTAGCAGCGGAGGAATCGATCCATCAACGCCTTATCAAGGCTTGGCTGACACCGTTTAACATGATTTCAAAATTATTTTGTCAGCGTTGGCACAATCTCATTGCACGTCTCCTGCTTGACCGTCCGCTATTAGACACATTAACGGATGCGAGTAACGATTTTCAAGATATGTGATCGGGAATGCAAATGAGAACATTTTGTTCACAGATGTCAGAATGCTACAAAAGTTTTTTTGGTCTTTTGTGTTTCATGGAATCAAAACGAAAATCCACGAAGAAAAGCATTTTTCACATCAGATGACTAATTTGAAACATTTCCATATGCTGCGTCCACAATACATTCAAAGTCTATTCGGTGGGCTAATTTTTTTTATCCAGCTACATGCAGGGAAACGTATGTCACGTGCTTATTTTGCTTAATTTCCAGATCACAGGAATGTTGAATCATGACCGAGTAGAGCTGAAATGAATGGACGCAGCTGTCATGGTGACACGCCGTTAACTCTGACATGTAATCCCGGGATGAATGAACCAAAAGGGTGACGAAGGAGGAGATAAGTGTGAACTCTTCCCTCTTTTTTTTCTCCCGTGATTCCTAAAAGGATGGGTGTTGCGTTCTCACCCATCGCTCACGTTTCTACCCCCCTCCCTTGAAAAAAAAAAAAAAAAACTACGGGCGGAGGAGGGTGAGGGAAAAAATGAAGTCAATTATACAACAGCCCGGCTCTCCCCGCAGCTCCCTCCTCTCATCATCTCCTCTGTACTACTACTAGTACAGCTGGTGGCTCCACATGCGCGGCGAAGCCTTCACCGGGCACACCGGCTTCAGTCTGTAGGCATGTCGGCCGGTGGCAATGACGGGACGGCGGACAGGCCAGCAGGTAAGTGCTCGGGGGAGGGTCTCCTGGGGGAGACCATTTCTGTGTTGATTGTGTGTTATTCAGCTAGCTAATTTGTTATCAGTCTGTTGCTTTTTTAATTTTTTTTTTTTTCCATCCGTGCTGGGTAAAAAAACAAAAAACAAAAAACAGATCAGAGCGGGTGGAATAGCTTACTTTAAGAAAGTACTTCTGAACTTCTGCAGTCCATTCATGCGCCTACTTAGGATGCAGCTTTGCGGCAGAGAGAGACCTAGCTTGTGAAGTGTAAGCTTTAATGTTTTGTGGCAACTTTATGCCGACGTCAATAAGGGCTGACAACACAAGCGACCGCTGACTGTAGGCGACTGGTCGAACGGAAGGAGCAGTTGCCTATCCTAAGCAACGCGTCACTATCTCCAGCTCCGGTGACAGGAGCAGTCAGCCGCCTGCCTGCCAAACCTACCGGTCGGCAACCGGTCGCACAGGCGGAAGCCCGTCCATTCATTATTCCGTACTACGTGCTCGTCTCCGTCCTGACGCGCGGGTAGGGGTGGGGTGCTTTGTTCCGCTGCGGGAGGGAATGCTCGAACAAACCTCACGAAACACACGTGACCGTAGCCATGGCGACCATTTCCTCTCATGTTAACAAAATATTTTCGTCTCGCTCACCTCGTCGATAAAGTTCGTTTGACTTCACCGCCATCTTTGCCCGGCTTGCGAAATACTTTTGTGATTCGCCACACCTTCGCCAAACCAAACCGCCCCCACGGGAGAGCTTAGCTTGTCACGTGACGCCGCGAGGTTCGTCCCGGCAGTCGCTCTCGTGCCGCTTCGTTCAGAAGTGGGTCAGTAGATCAGTGGAGCAGCGCTGCCCTCGCTGAGCGGCAGAGGGCGGTAGTCGCACCCCGCCGCCCCGGCACCGCACCGAGAGCCACCGCAGCAATGTCGGCTGTCGAAGCTGTGCGCGGCCGGCGTCACAAAATTAATTTCAAGTCCCAACCAAACGATATTAAATAAATTGCCTTAAAAAGACCCATAAATTATCAGAAAGTAATATTTCAGCCTCACAGCGGCATGTGTTGAAAGATATGACTGTTTAATACAACAGGAAGTTATAAATCATTACCAGGTGACAAAATGATAAATGGAAAATAATTCCTCACTTTAAGCGACGCATACCTACGATAAAACTATATATATAAAATACTAATATAACTACAATACTTTTAAATATAATTCAAGTGCTTTAGGGTCAGCATAAATGACCTCTATCGACAAAAAACACTAACGAATATGACTAGACTTTTATTAAGCTGTGAACCTTATCTTGATTTTCATCAGTACAGTAGTCGAAGCGTGTCAATACTGTTGTAAAGGTGTATTTCACAATTACTTAATTAATAAAACCTTCATTAATTGAAAGCAGAAATTATAATGGAAAAATTATATTTTTAAAACACATATTTGTATTTAAATATTGGTATCAAAACCAATATTTTCCCCCAAAGGTTAGAAAAAAAAGAATAATTACCATTTAATGGTGTGAAATTATTGTTTCATAAATGTGTAATTTAGCAGTCAGTCAGTTTTATAGCTGGGCAATCTGATCCACCTCTGTCATGATGAATGAAATTGTGGAATGTTTTTGCTCGTAAAATCCTGCAAATGAACCATTACCATAAGGCATCTTCAGTTTGCTCCTTCCATGAACCTACTTATTAGAGTTTTTTCTGTTTATTCCCATCACTCTCTCTCTCCTCATGGCTTTCATACTCGCACGTGCATTTTACCAATTTTAATTTGAAAGGCAAAAATTTGGGATCCTTATATGCCAACACATTAACTGTTGAAAACTTAAAATATATTTTTAAAAAAAGAGCAAGGAAGTAAAATATTAAACTGTCAAACAGTCACTTCTCAAAGCACTCCTGTGTGTAATAGTTTGGCAGAAATATTGTGAAGATAAATGGAAAACCTTTATCCAAGTTGAGTTGCAAGATTTGTTTTCTGCTATACACGTTTAATTGAAACCCTACCTACTAGTATGTAACAGTGGAAAATTCAGTATTTCCTTTGATATGCTGGCCAACGAAGTAAAAAAAAAAAGCCTCACTTAATGAAAATAGTCAAATTGCATTATTAAAAAAACAACAACTGAGCCATCCAATATTTCTCAATATAAAACAGGACAACAGACTTTTAACACAACATTTGATGCTTTATAAAGTGCTGACTTGTCTGATGACTGCGTTTAAAGTGATTTAAGTACCCCATTTAAATGGAACACAATAAATTCTATTTGGAAGAAAAAGAAAAGAAAAACCTACATAGTGGCTGGCTTGGCAAACAGTGTTTCTGTGCTTAAGAGGTCTAGCCTCTGCTATTATTTCCTATAACTTTCATAATCCACATTCATATTTTTATATTCCTTTTGTGTGCTGTATCGGCAGCTCTTGCCCGAAAATGTTAAAATTGTATGTGCTTTGTAACCAAACACGCTCTGTGCTTTCTGTGAGTTGCAGGAATTGTAGGTCATTCAACCAGAAATAACCTAGAACATACTGTACTATAACCGTGGGATTTAAGGCTTGCCTGTGTTGCTTGCATCCAGCCATAACCACAATCCTTATGTTTCTCGAAGCAAGCGCAGACACTAGACTCTAGAATAATGTGACAGTCTAAATGTCTCATGTTGATCAGAACACACTGTGAAAACAAAAAAAATGATCTGAACATACTGACCTTAAGCTGCAGACACTTAACCCACTTAATTATACTCTAAAACGTGGCCCAGTTACGGCAAGGCCACCTATAGACAATGCCCTAAGAAGAATGTAATCTCTATAGAATGTTTTCCCTGTCTGCCCAAATGTACGTCATGAAATTGTTCAGAATTGCTGAATTGCTATAAATCAGCAACCACAAAAACTACATATTCTATAATATTCCTAGCATAACAACATAAACACGTGCAATCAATAAAGGTGCAATATAAACTGCTTTAAATATTCTAATAGTAAGTCATATCAACAAACAGCTGATGTTTTTAACTCCAAGAGCCAGCAGCCATGGCCAGATTATGAGACAATGGGCCCCAGGGAACATATAAAAAAGACCCCCAACCCCTCCTACACAAGAACAAGAAACCCAGACATCCAGTCAGCTAAAAATAGTAGCAGGAACATAGTAATAATAATAGCAGTGGCAGAGGTACTTGTATTTGTACAAGTACTAGCAGTATTTACCGACAGGATTGTGGCCAGAGGGGTGGCCTGATTGGAACTGATTGTTCAGTAACTCTTTCAGTGACATTTTGTTGGTGAAGCAGATCTCGCGGGTGCTGCTGTTGGCTGGAAAATTGTATTTAGTTGTCACTAAAGACCGTGTCTCTTTGCTGTCATTTTACATCTCTGTGTAGATACATTCTGCCTCTTTGTTGTCATTTTTCGTGTCTTTGTAGTTATTTTCTGTGTCTTTGTAGTTGTTTTGCATCTTTTTGTAGTCATTTTCTGTCTCTTTCATTTTGCGTATCTCTGCAGTTAACTCCCGTCTCTTTGTGGTTGTTTTGTGTCTTTTTGTAGTTATTTTATGTCTCTTTTTTTAGTTGCTTTGAATCTCTTAAAGGTTATTTTATGTCTCTGTAACTGTTTGTCTTATCTTTGCAGTTATATTGTTCTTCTTTGAAGTAATTTTTATATATCCGCGGTCATGCTGTATCTCTTTGAAGTCGTTTGATCGACCGTCCAATATGAAATGTTGACAGTCATTTCATACATAGTTTCTGGTTCAGGGGTCCTGGGCCTGTAGGCCTTCACAGTAATCCCCTCATGATTGGGCCAAGCCAACTACCTATCACCTTCTGTCACTCTCAGGATAGGAATCAAGGCTGGCCAATTAGATTACAGGGGGGTGGGGACAACCCTGGCCCCTCCCATGACTCCACCTCTATCTTGCTTTTTTTTGTGGCAATCAACAAAACCTGGCACCGTAGCTGCTGAATTCAACCAAAGTTAAATGTCAACAGATTAAAGCTGCTGATTATAAAATCACTTTTTCAAAAACACATTTTTTTTTAGCTAATACTTGCAGGTGACGGCATTTTAAACCTAGTAATTTGATTTTTCCTGCCAAAATGAACATTGTTAGTCATTGTTAATTTCTCCCCTGAATCTTTAATTAACACGAGCAGTACTTTCTATTTAAAAAAAATGAAAAAAAAAAAAATAAAATAACATATGTTTTAACACAAAAAAATATTTTATCCATTACTGTTCAAGTAATTTTATAAGTAAAATTTATTTGAAATGACTGATTACATCTTTTTAAATTTGATGGACCTTTTTGTAGTATTTCTGACATTTTATGAACAAAATGATGAACGAAAAAGCTACTTAACATATTAATCAATAATGAAAATTATGTTTGTTGCAACACCGTTTACAGTATTATGAATAAATACTGTCAGAAAAAAACAGCAACAAAGGGAAACTGAAAAAATCTGCAAGCTACTCAAGTCACAGTTACTGCAGACAAAATGTACTGAAGGAGAAGTCTACACAACAGAAATGCTATAATGCATTTTGGAAAGGTAACAAATGAAGGTGCAGTGACTACAGAGCAAGCAAGCACTGTTTTTACGTCCATAGGAACACGTAAGTGGTCTGAAGCATGGAGCACTAATGGGTTGATAAAACTGCAAAGGGCAGCGATGGCACTGTTGATGGACCTTAAAGCGGTGGCCTTGAAAAAGCCGACCGTGTTGAACATCCACAAAAGGAATTGCTCTTGTATGCTTGAGTGTGAGGCCTGGCTAAATAGAAAATAGAAAATAGAAAATGGAAAAACGGTGACAAACACAAAATATTTGTAGTTTGAAATTATGTTTTGATGATTTGATTTTACACTTATGCATGCAACTGTACATGTTTGTCCCAGATACTATGCATATCAACTTGACTCTGATTTAGCAAACATACACAATATCTACGCTTTTCTGTCTTATGGGGGAAAAGTTGGACAGTTGCATTTAAAGGCTGCAACGGGGCCAGTTAAAAAAAAAAAAACACATTTTTTTTAGTCACTAACAAAGTTAACAATAAAAAACATCTGTTTAGTATTAACTGTGAAAATACTCATTTCAGATTTACATGGGAAGTTTTACTGACCCATTGTAGCAATTTTTTTTTAATCTTTCCCAGGTAAAACGAGAAAAAATCTAAATAAAATGCGAAGTTGATAAACTGTTAAGCATTTTAAAAATATGATCATAAACCTTCAAATGATGTTATGCTCATATTATAATGTTTCTCTTTATAAAAGCAAACCAAATAGCCTAGTTAGCAATACCAGCGAACATGCTAGAATCGCAAACACCTTTGTTTAAAACACAATAAATGACTGTAATATACAGTTCATTCATTCTGCTGTGTCTGTTAACGTAGATATGAGACTGTCAGCTTCAGATTAGAGGCTGCAAAATGTCTTTGTTGAAAATAACAGAGTAGGTGTATTTAAGTTGGCTATGGTACAAGTTAAAACAAATAAAAGAAACCAGCCTGAATGCTTCGGGTCATTGTCTTGCTGGAAAATAAATCTTCTGCCAAGTCGTAGTTCTCTTGAAGACTGAATCAGGTTTTCCTCTAGGATTTCCCTACATTTTGCTTTCCTTATACCATGCTTCATGGTGGGGATGGTGTATTTGTGGTGATGTGCACTGTTTGGTGTCCGCCAAACAGCGTTTAGTCTGATGGCCAAAAAGCTCTATTTAGCTCTCATCAGATCAAAGAACCTTCTGCCAGTTGACCCACACACTGCCTAGACTCAAACCAACAGCCAACTGCCTTTATCCCACCACTCCTTTGCCTCTCGTCTGACCCGTTAGGCAGAAAAGTTGCATTAAAACATACCGCCTCGACTACTGCCAACTACACAGTAGCATGTATGTTCTGCTTGCGCGAGATACAGTAAGTCTCCTTAACATCGGGTGGCGCTAGTCTTGTGCCAGTAATCCAAAACATGAAAACAGTAAATGATGGAACGGAGTGCAGACCATCGTCACTTCCGCCCCTCCCACACAACGCGCCGATTCGCTAGCACACCGCCAATCAGAATGGTCATTGAACAGCTAGCACACAACCAATCAGAGTATCCAATGGCGTCCAAACCTCAGGCCGCCAACACTCTCAGACTTTACAAGTTGAATCTGACCAGACACCACCCGTGCGGTTCCTAAAGCTTCCAACACAGCTGAACAGACTGAACAGATTTGTTCCCGAACTCGTCCGAGTTTCCTCTTTGCTTTGAACTCCTTCAGAGTAGTCACAGGTGTCTTGGTGACTTCCCTCAATAGTCTCCCTCTTACATGGTTGATCAGTTTGGTAGGATGGCCTGATCTATTACACATGTGCCATATGGATCCTTTTCACAGCAGACATTTTGTCTTGTCAAAGCAGGAAAAGCACCATTCTATTAAGTGTCCCTGAAAGCCACGCCAATGAGTGAGCATGCACAATACCAGAGCTCTGGACCAAGCTCACCTAAATCGAATGAAGCCATCCATTATTTTAGAAAAACCACCTGTGCTTTTCCTTCTTTGACAAGTCAATATGTCTGCCGTGAAAATTATTATTATTACTATTCCTTCCATTGTCTTTATGATGGATTTAATTGAACTCCAGGGGATGTTCAGTGACTTGGAAATGTTTTGTATCCATCCCCTGACTTATACTTTTCAATAACCTTTTCACGGAGTGGCTTGGAGTGTTCTTTTGTCTCCATGGTCTAATTGAAGCCAGGAATACTGATTAACCAGTGACCTTCAGACACAGGTGTATTTATTCTACAGTCACTTGAGACGCAGTCACTGCACTCACGTGATCTCCATTTGACTTATTGTGAGACTACAAACACCAATTGGCTGGACCTCTGTTGAATTAGGTCAGTCACTTAAAAGGGGGTTAATACTTATACAGTCACTTATTTTACATGATAAATTTGTAAATAATTGACATTACTTTGAAGAAATCTGTTTTCATTAAAGAGTTTTTATTTTTTTTGTTTTGTAAGGGGGTGAATACTTATTATAGGCATTGTATGTATGAAAAGCTTTTTTGAGTGTGGATAGTTAATAAATGGACTTAAATATGATTTAACTTTATATATAAGTTAATATTTATGTTAACTATATAATGGAAATAAACCCCTATGAACAATTCTTTTGATGTAATAAATATGGTGTGTATACACTACAAACACACAAACACACACACACACACACACACATCTCACACTTGATCTCTCATCAAAACAGACGTTACATGCGACTTTAACCTATTTGCATACCACAAATTTACATAAATACACCCTTTTGTTGGACTGCTCTTTCTCAGAATGGTACATACGTTAGTTTATGTATGTATGTATTTGTAATTTGCAGAGGGGCATGTTTGGGAATTTATTTCCAAAAACATACGATTTATATTCGTACTAAGCCATATAAACTCCTAATTTTGGTCAATTCTGTGTTCTTAAATGGTATTGTCTGCCTTGTTTAATGACTAGTGGTTATTGGGTAAAATTTCAAGCTCTACTGAATATTTTGAAAACCATACTCTGGGGTTTGGTTCCAGAATGAATTAAATACAAATGTAAGTATCATGCCTTCATTAAAATTTAATGGTATCCTACTTTCAGAGCAGGAAAAAGCAGGGTTTTTTTTTTTTTTTCAAATTAAAAAGTAGTCATATACTGTATTTGCACAGGAGTAGTCAAACATTAAACCCAGCTTGTATCCAGATCTTTGCTCTGGCTGTTTAACAAAGACTGTCACTGTAATTTATGCCGTTTAGACACTGCTTAACATCCCCTGCTTACCGTTCACAACCCGTCATTGTGTTTTTTTCCATTACTCGGCTCTGTGTTCGAGGGAGCATACCAGGACTTGCCTTGCTTTTGTGGAATTGTTAAGCAGGACATTTTGAGCTTGAGAAAATGACTGGAATGAGCTGTCTGCATAAATATCCCCTGTATTTTCTGTATAAAAGAATGGCCAAGTACATGAAAAGCTAGGTAGAGATTGGCAGATGATTCCCATTTTTTATCTTGTATTTTAACTGTGATGTTTGTATGTAATTGTGGCTCTATATAGAATTTACTGTCCGTTTTGTTGGCCGTGCTTTTCTGTAGTCTAAGTATTTGTGGTTCTTTTGCTGACTTCGCTTACAGCAATTGTATCAAATTAGAGAAATGCATTCATTGGTGTTGTAGTGGACCTTTCCTGGTTATATATCATGTCTATAATTCAAATTTGGTCATCTATACTCTACTTTCCACTTCCAAATACCTTGAAGTTATTCAGATGGCATGAAATGTACACTTGTTGTGTACACAGCCGTAAAGACGTGCATGTAGGTCATATCGTGCATGCTGTTGTACTCTCGCTCACACTGAGTTTGTTACACTCCTGTGCGTCTCCACCATGGGTGGTTGTCCATGTTTCTGTGGTTCAGTAATACGGTATGTCATCTGCTGCCCTGCAGGCATGGCCTCTCGTCAGCATTCTCGTCACGACCGCAGGTTTTGGCTCAGAACGCGACCGTCCCTACATACAGAGCAGCCGCTGTGGCTCCATAGGTGACACGTTCTGGCCATTAAACCATTAAGCAGGTGCCTATACCGAACACTTCCTGCCTTCTAATGAAACAGGAAAAGCTGTGTGACGTTAAAGGCGGCGTGTTGTGGTGCATCAGCAGTGGAGAGCGGTGGTGGGTGGAAGGGAGAGCCGGCGAGCGTTCGCTCCCACATTCCACTTTTGCGTCAGTGATGACCCACTAAACTCTTCTGGAGGGATTTAAGAAAATTTGTCATTTAAATTCGCCCCACTGCTTATTGAGTTGTAAAAGTTATCTATTTATATAAGCTTGCAGTGTTTCTTTGAGGTTGTACTTTCTAAACTGTGGAAAAGGTCTCTGTGACCTCCCAGATATGCCTCCCCCCCCCCCATGTTTATTTCTAGGTTTCCTTTGAGGAATCTTTATGTAAAGTGGTCCTCATGTATCACTGTGCAAAAAATTGAGGATAAATATTAAAATGACCTTTTAGGTTTAATAAGTTCTGCTTGAAAGTGTCCAAATTTAGAAAATTGGCAGACAAATATGAGCATATTATGAAAATTCTGCCCATTATTTTCAATTACTTTCTCCTTCGGCGAGCAAAAGCAGGAAATTATGTGGGTCAGTCACGGTCGACAGTCACGTTGAAAAGCTCTGCTCACTTTTATCAACACTTTTTACCCCGAAAGGATGTCACAGCTTTAAAGAGTGGGAGAGGGAAGTAGGTCATTGTTTAAGCATTATATAAGCGTTAGGTAAGATGATAGCCCAAACCCCATTTACTCTCACGTGCCTGCTAAACTCACAAACTAAAGAGCATAGCTGGCAGTCTGGCGCCATTCAGTGGCAACCTCCAGCCAGTGTAGCCCGGAGTTCGCCTAGAAACAGATGACTTCAGAGCACGACTGAGCCAAGGCATTTTGATGTGTTTGTGTGTGTGTGTGTGTGTGTGTGTGTGTGCGTGACGAAGGAGAGGAATTCTTGTCTCGCGCTCAAAAATGTTTTTGGCAGGAAAAAGGTCAGCTTTTAAAGTGGCATATGCCTTTTTTTTTCTCCACACAGTTTTTCGATGAACATTCCTGAATGAGATGGAAGCTCTTTAAAAATAATTGCCACCCACCGCTGCAAACGCATTCGTGAGTCATCGCGTTGGCTATCGCAAAAAAAGTCGGCCACTTTTGTAGGAGAAAAGCTGTTTTTCAAATATTGATGGAATCTCTTTGATGGAATGGAAAGTTCCATAATTAAAAAAAAAAAAACAAGTTTCAAAGGTTTGACCTAAAAACTCTAACTCCAAACCACACAAACACAAAAAAAGGGTACTTTACGATTGGCAAACACACATCTACTGTATGAAGTATACTGTTTACTGTTCTTTGTCTGCCATTTATGGAAGCAAAGACAGGCCATGATAATTACGGGTATGCTACTTTAATGAACAGAAAAGAAGTGAATTGTAATCAGTAAAAACAATGAAAAACAGTTCTGACAAGTGCATAAAACACAAAAGAAATCCAAAGCAAAGAAAGGCCATAATCATTCCAGTCTCATAAGCAACTAAATATGTACAGTAATTGTGAAATTTAATCTTGTACGATTAAAGAAGCTTAAGATATCAAAGTTCACGTATTGTCTTTTTACGACGCAGGGTATGAAGAAGTTTCAGTTGTCGCCCCTTCATGCTGCACAGACAGAAATTGAAATACTTTAAAAAAAACAAACAAAAAAACTTAATATAGTTACTTATAAATCTACTTCGATACATATAAACCTATACCAGTATACATCCAGGAGTACGTACAGTATGTTCAATGTCGCCTTTAAGCTCCGTGTCATTTATTTATGGTAGAGCGTTGAGGATGAATTCAGGCGTCTCATGGCCTGAGGAATGAAGCTGCTCTGTAGCCTGATGACCCGGCAAATTCTTTTATTCACGTCATTTTTGGGTGTGGGGAAAAAAAGAATCAATGAACACTGAGGTCACAGCGGATGATCAAAATCAAATGGAATCCATGTTTCCGAAATTGTCGAATAATTTCAGCGATGGGAAAATTCAAACCAAATGAATTCAAATAGATGGTTTCCAAAGGAAAATAATTCCGTGCAATCCAAATTGTTGGAATTTAATAACATCTGAATCAGCGTGGTGTTGATTTGCTTCCATTGAATCTTTGTTTTTTTAGGCATTTCTTTCGCTTCATCTTTCGCAGTGACATTACTGTGATGAATTATTCATAAATAAACAATTCGACTCGGCTGCAGCAATTTTATTATTACTTATAAATATTCATAAACACATCCAACAGATTGGGCGCAACAGGTCTGTGATGAGTCATAAATATTAATGAATATTTCAAACAATCAGCCTGTAACAACGTCCCTAATTGTGATAACCGATAAGAACATACATCTTTTGTCGCTGGATGCCACAGATGTGCATGCCGCGGTCATCTGTAGATGATCGCCGCTGTGCATCACTCAGAGGGGTTTAGATATGGTAATGAAATGTGTGTCAGGTGTTGCGCACAGGTGTGTTGTCAGTAATGAGCCTGAATGTGGATCGATTTTGTCGCCGTCATTCTTTGTTTCTCAGTTCATTTCTGCATTTTGAGGACTGCGCATCTAAAATATTTAGGATCAGTCAAACAAAATTAGAATAACATCTGGCTGTTTTTCTACATTTGGTCCGACGAATACTCGTTTATACATATAAGAACAAGTCTTATCAGCTTCACTCGTCTCGATGAATTCTTTTTATTCGCTGCAACATACCAGCAAAAACCTCGTGTCAGAGCAAGTCTCTTTCATTCACTCGAATTGAATTATTTATCCAAGCACCTGACAGGCCGGCGCTACAGAGATCTCAAGGTTGATCAATTCGTTTGCACTCTCTCACATCGCCGTGATGGTTGTTTTTTTTCGTGTCTCAGATCCCACCGCAGAGGAAGACGGCCCCAGCCAAGCGGGCTCGTCGCTGCCAGCTGTCGAGCAGCCAAGGAAACGAAAGGGAGACGTGGAGGAGAGGTCAGACACCCGTGTACAGTAAGAGGAGTGCTATGTTGTTTGTGAGGAAAAGCAAAAAACATGCTCATTTATCTCTTTGTTCTCTGGTTACATTGGTTAACTTCACCGCACAATACACATTCCTCTTCTTATAAAGTCACGACACGTCCTTTCGATCTTATAGGCAAAGCCTTGACTTCCAAATGGATGATGACCTCAGCAGGTACGCTGACTTCTTGGCTTTGCTCACACAGTCTTATGAGAGAATACTGGCAAAGAACATTTCCGATCTCTTGATCCCTTTATTTGTAGATCCGAAGGAGAGGATCAGCAAGTCAAAATGAAATGCTTCAGGTGATTCTGTTTTTTTTTTTCGTTTTTTTTTCACAACAAAGTCGTCTGCCATCTGTGTCTTGAAAAGCCGTTGTGTCTTGGAGCTGTTCTGATTTACTGTCAAATTGAATCAAGGTTATTCAAAACAACGACAAAAAAAATCACAATTTGATTTTGATAATTCCTTCAGATGATTGTTGCCCCCCCAGAATCCACACAGAGCTGTGGCTCTGACTGTCCGTTCTCTCACTTTGCCTACAGGGAGCCTCACAGCCAGATTGAGAAGCGGCGGAGGGACAAAATGAACAATCTCATTGACGAGCTGGCTGCCATGATCCCCGCCTGCCAGCCCATGGTCCGAAAACTTGACAAACTCACAGTGCTACGGAAGGCTGTGTCACACCTGAAATCCCTCAAAGGTAACTCTTGACCCGCCTGTGCATTGAGAATGCCGGTAACATCTATTCTGCTCCATCTCAAAGCGTGTCGTGTCTGCTCGTTTATTCAGCCGGGACAAGCAGCGCCTTTACAGACACCACCTCCAAGCCTTCCATCCTGCCTCATGACGACCTCAGGCAGCTTCTGCTCAGGGTAAGTGTCAGTGTACGATCCCATATAGTACTGTTTGATTATACATCTATCTGTCTATTAACGTTATCTATCTGTCTATCTACCAGGCTGCAGACGGTTTCCTGTTAGTTGTAAGTTGCGACCGGGCAAAAATCCTGTTCATCTCCGAGTCTGTTTCCAAGATCCTTCATTTTAGCCGGGTGTGTTGCACTTTTACACCACATAACTATTTTGGTGTCGTCATTAAATATCAAAATCGACAGTCAGAGGCCAAGCTGCTGGCACAGCTGGCTAAAATGCACCACATTTAACCTGTGTGTCCTCTGGTTTGGCATTTTTATTTTTCTACTTTGAATGTTTTCACAGTCAAGCTATAAGGGCATTAAAATATGGAGCCACACTACAAAATGCAGTTAAATGTTATCAGACGAGTCAAAAATATAACTGAAAACATCACCGAATTATACAGTTATTCAAATGGAGTGTACAAAAAAAATAAAGCTTTATACTGAAAGCATTCATTTTACTGAATATTACCAAACTCATATATTTCAGCACTGTTTATGCCTTTGCACACATTTAATAGTATCTCTATAATCAAATTCTAACAAATTGTCCCCAACATCAGAGTGGCAATGGAGAGAAATGTAGTACCAGCTAGCTTGAATGAAAACACTAGTTGCTAACACACAGCACTAGCTTTGTGAGCTAGCTACATGGCTGAAGCTAACCTACTTCAGAAACCTACGTTAGCTAGCTAGTGCACGTAACGTTAATCATTCATATGCTGTACTGTTGTAGCATCGCTGTCTTTACTCGTGTGACAGTAGCTAAAGCATTTTAGCTGGCAAGCAAACGATAATAAAACCTTGCTAATGCTAATCAAATATTTACAGACACCAGCTAAGCTCATAACTTTATCTTTGTCTTCAAGTGTGTGTCTCTTGTTGTCCTCAAAGACCACAAATGAAAAAAAAAATACTAATAGCCTCTAGAAATAATAATAGTAAGTATCTATTCTGTAGATATTTGTGATTTAATGTGTCTTTCTTCATAATGTACAGTAGCCCTAGCTAGCTTGCTTGGTATACACACACAGTATATAAAAGTGATCATGTCAATGGTGTGTTTATAGCTTGTTTCTGCCACTTCCAAGTGGCTGAAATATCAGCTATTGTGGTTTAATTTGACCCAATTTTATCAAATAATTGGAGCTAATAGAAAAAGTTATAAGCTTATTTTAGAACTGATAGATGGTCAAGTGATAAGTGTGAAGCTTTATATTTATTTTTCATTCCACTTTGATTGTCTAACTAAAATTATCTGATCAATTCAGTCATATTTCGAACTTGTCTGATTCCCTTTTTAGTGTATTTTGTTTTTACATTTTTTGGGGGGGGGGGCTCCAAATACAATGCCTTGCAGTAGTCACCCGTCCTTTTCCACATTTTGTCTTAGTCCTGTAGTCCTGTTCGCTGTGAAACCTCTAACTAAGATCAGGTGCAACCAATGTCTACTTAATTAGTTAGAGTCTACCTGTGTGAGATTTAATCTCTGTACTTAATACACCTGTTCTGTGAAGGCCCTACAGTTTGTTAGAGAACATTACCAAACCAACAACATCACGAAGGACAAGCTGCTCATCAAACCGGTCAGGGATAACATTTACAGTACAAAAGCAATGGTTAAAAGAAATAATATACCAAGCTTTGAGTATCTCACAGAGCGCCATTAAATCAGCATTAGAAAATGAAAACAACATGTTGCAACAGCAAACCCACCAAGACGAGGCTGTTAACCAAAACTGGAGCTCCAGGCAAGGAGAGTGTTAATCAGAGAACCACCCAAGAGGCCAGTGGTAACTCTGGAGGAGCTGAACAGATCAGACCACAGGACAACTATTAGTACTCTGGCCTTTACAAAAGAGCCATGAAAGGAAAGTTGTTGCCAAAAGAAAGCCGTAAGAAATCCTTTTAGTAGTTTGTCAAAAGTGGTTAGATGAGACTGAAATGTAACTTTATGGCCCCGGTTGGGCACGCTGCGTGTGGCAGAAATCCAAAGCTGTAGATCACACGTCCCTGCAGTGAAACACGGCGGTGGCGGTCTTTCTGCGAGACATTTGAGACTGGAGCAGAAGTTGACCTTCATCCAATCTGACTGACCAACACCCTCAAAGAGCATGTTGTATTAATCAAATGGTGAAAAAAAACCAGTAAGTCATTTTTTATTGCAGGCTTTAATGCTGCAAAATGTTGGAAAGACCAAGGACGGTGGACTGTAAAAGTCTACGCCTCATCTGCTCTCAGCATGTGCGTCCGTCTGTGCTGTTGCCACATAACTCATTTGCGGCTGAGGAACCGCATCTTTACAACTCAGTCTTCGCGTACAGTACATCGTCGTTGTGGACACGAAATTCTGCGAGTCTGCACGTGGCATTTTGTAGAAGAGGATGGCTTTAAAAAACAGGTTTTTTTTCTGCGATATGAGCTTTTAATCGTGTTTCAAGATTCAAGATAAAGTCAGTTTTTAGTGTTTGGCAGCCGGAGCGATAACCTCACCTGCTCTAGATTCTTGAGCACATTTTTCAGCTTTGAGACAGATGGCAGGAAAACACGGGGGATTCCAACGTCTTCAGGGCTAGATGATTTATTTTGGGGCTTACCAGTAAACCTTGAGTGGATACAAGCTGCAGCCATTCTGTTTTTGGTTCCACTCAGAACACTTTACAGTCCAGATACATTTTCCTTACGTAGAGCTGATGGACAATGAGTTGGAAATCAACAAAAATGTGTGTATGAGTCTCATAGATTGTAAAAAATTGAATAAATGGATGGATGTCCTTTGGGTTCACAGTTGGAGCTGACTGGGCAGAGCCTGTTCGATTTCGTCCACCACAAAGACATCAACAAGGTGAAAGAACAGCTGGCGTCTTCGGAGCTGTACCCTCGCCAACGGCTCATTGACGCTGCAAGTGAGTCTGTTGCGGTGTCAGGTTTGAGAACCTTAATAGACGCCGTCACTAAATATGGATCAACATCGGAGCTGGCCAAAAGTCAAATCAAGCAAAGTGACCATTGGTACTGTAAGTCCTCTTTCGCAAATGCTGTCTTTCTGTCTGCAGCTGGGGCTCAGGTCCAGGCGGATTCCCCCGTCCGGCCGTCCCACTTGACCACCGGAGCCCGGAGATCCTTCTTCTGCCGGATGAAGCACAGTCGGGTGGCGGGGAAGCACGAGGACAAACACTCGCTGCTCAGTACTTCCAAAAAGAAAGGTGAGGCCGGACCGGAGGCCAGGCAGGGGGAGGGAGTCTGAAGGCGCCTCATGATTTGATTTGATCTGATTATTTCATTTCCTTTGCTATCCACCAAAACTCAAGACGTAGTCCATCGTAGAATGTAAACATTAATGTCCTGACCGTTGCACCATCCAACTGATTCAGCCTAAGGAAGGTGCATCCCTGCCTCAAGACACAATGTTTCAAGAGAGAATCCTCATAATGCATCTAAGAATCAATTTTTCCCCCCAACCCTAATCCAGGCTATGAGTGTTGGCCAAACCTTCTCAGCAGTGGCACCTACCCATTTATTGTCACAGCCACGGCATCAACTCAGCTCAGTCACTCAAACACTTACCACAGGGACGACAAGGAATTGAATTGGAACGGATTTTTATCCGAGCAGCAACACTGGTTCTGCTTTGAGCCCCCAGTAATAAACACATCAAGCAGTAAATCTAAATCAGAGGTAAGGGTGGTGATTGTGGTTATCGTGATATACGGTCACAATAACAATATATATTGTCTGTATTGCCGAGCCTTATTGTGCTCATTTCCTCCAGTGTTTTATATGCTCTTAAAGTTAAAAGGCCAAAGTCCACACCAACAGAAGCTCTGCTGCTCCTGAAACGCCTCATCAGTCGTCCCCTGCCTTTTATTCCGTGACTTCGTGGAATCAATTGCGTCACCATGTTGCACATTTGCGTAATTTATGCCTAGCGGCTAGTTTGGCATGCGAGAATTGAGTTAGCACGGCCGCTCTGTTGTTGTTGGGTCAGGCGTGAGGAGATCAGATATTACCAATCAGGTATCCGGGAGGGGGACCTTAAAGAGACAGTAGACGGGAGAAAACTGATGTGTTTTTTGAGCATTAAAGCATGTTAACCATTGCTAGTAGTAACCAATAATAAAATCACCAACCTGAAAGTGAGCATGATAAGTCTCCTTTGAGTAGGAAGTATCAGATTATAATGGCTGTATACCTGCTTGGTTGATTGCTCGTGTCTAGTCAGCTGATGGTGAATGACCCAATGATGAATGTGAAGCATGAATGAAACGGTTGGTGCCCATCAGCTAATGTCTAAACCAATGCAATGGTACTCCATGAAGCCGGAGCCTATTGAGCTGTTGAATTACAAAGTGACACTCTATATCAGATACAGTAAATATGCACGGATAGAGACACAAAGCCTCGGCTCGGCGTTAGCTCATCTGACCACTGGTTGCACTGATCTGCTTCTGTTGCTCAACACAGTGTCCTATTTTCAAGTAAGTACTTCCAAATGAGTCTCCACTCGAAACACCAGATGGATGGGATGTGCTGCAGAAGGCAGACGAAACAAATGCCAGAAAACTTAGACTGTTTGGGACCTCTCTGTTTGTGAGATGGACTATGGACTTTTTTATGTGTTGTATTCCAGCAGGAAATAATGATTCTTTTTACGCAGGTGTGAAAGTGTTAAAAAAGCAACATAATATGAGCTATTAGCTACTCCGGAATTATAAGCATTTGTGATCTCATATCGGTTGAAGCTTTGACACAGCTGAATGGTCTCTATACACTCATCTTCTTCTTTGGGTGAGGTTGGGTGGCAACCAATCTCAGAAATGTTTACCAAAATACTGCCGGGGCCAGGTGTGTTATCGTGAAAGCCTTTTTGGCCGTAATATTATACTGACAGGATCGCAGAGGTAGGTATCACCTACAGCGGAGCATGAGCGGATCTAAACACACGGACTACGAATAAACACAGAGAAACACGCTGGTCCTCTCTGATCCCTGATACGTTAGTGCTATTTTGGATCATTTTAGTTCTGTTACCCCGCCCTACCTCCCTCTCAAGAGAGCACTTGAGAGGAACTGCTTGCCCAATTTATTGCCTGAAAAGATTGGAATCATTCGGCTTTATGTACACAGTCGTATTCAGTCCTGGACCTGCAGGGCTCTTTGGCCCGAACAGATGAGAAGTAGGAGGAGGAGGAGGAGGAGGGGGAGGATGTGTACCAAAAGATTAATAAGATATTTAAATGTGTTCCTAGGCAATTAGGTCAGTGTTCAGGCAACCGGTGGAAAACAAACAGTGGAAAATATATGCCCTGCCTCGCCTGCGTAAGAGGTAATAGAGTAATGATATGATCTTGATCTGGCGGAGAGTCGCCGGTGGGGTGGGGTGGGGGCGGCGGGTGCTGGGGTTGAGTTTAAGTTGGTGAACCTAAAACTTTATCTCTACGGCAGTGTGCGACCTCAATTTCCCGCTGCTGTCTTATCTAATTAGCTTCTAATAAGAAAGTATTTGTTATCCCAGTACTTCCTGTTTTCTGTAAAAAATTGGAGAACCTCCAAACCAAAGAAATGAAACGTCACATCGACAGTGAGTTAAATGTTGCAGAAACGAAGATGTGATGACATACCACAAAAAAAAAGAAAAAAGGCACAGTGTTTGTTGTCGAAGCACACACTGTTGTGTCTTTTTCTGATCTCATTTCTCGGTGGAAAGAATTCCGACTTTTCCCCAAACACATGCCACAATTTCAAAAAAAAAAACGTGGTCATGCACAGGAAGTAGGTCAGCATCACAGCCTTGTATAACCACAGAGAATGAAGACGGTCCAAACTGCACTTACTGTAAACCCAATAGTAGTGACAGAGAAAAGGAAGGGTGGCGCCCCTTAGTGGCCAACCTCAGCAACTACACTGCGGTACATGAAGAAGAAAGGCAATAACTTTTAAACTCCTAGGTTCCCTCGTATTCTATTTTGGTGACTTTTTTCCATCACACACACACAAATATATAACTTCACTGACTTTACTAAATGAAAAACTACATCATGCATTTTTTCTTATATAAATCTAGCTAGTTAAACCTACAATAACTGATGTTTTTAACCACTCGGCAGCGGAAACAGGCTGTGAATACAATAGTGACATATTATCCCCTTTTAAGTCATAAATAAGCTATACAAGTCCAATAATACGAATACTGTACACATGTAACATACTCTACCGACTCACTGATGTCTGGCTCTTTAGCTCCTAAATGTTCACCTGGTAGTCACCAAACGCGTCTGTCTGCTTTTTTCCCGCTGTATAAGCTCCCTGCTGCTGCCAAAAATGACACTATGATGCAGTAGACTGACAGACTCGACAGCTAAACAACAAGCTGAAACTGGCAATAAAGCTCCGTCAAAATCAAACGGAGCAGCAGATTCGGATCTCTATGAACGACCTCTTTCACTGTGTCATTTGATACGTTGTTGTGATTCACAAGGGAGCCGGTCACCAGGGGCGCTTTCCGTCGTTGTCATGGGTTAAAAAAGGTTAGAAACTCGGATTTGATATGCAAACATTTATTTTTGCGTTTAAGAAGAAAAGACGAGCATCCAAATTTTTGACCAGAACAACTACCAGCAGTTGTAAAGCCGTAACATTGCATGTTTCAATTTAAAGTTCATGAAAACGAGTAAGCGCAAAATCAGGGAGGTTGAAACGGACAAATGAAAAAAAAAAAGATAGTTGTTCTGACTTGTTCTGGCTTCTTTCACTCAGTGTCAAAGTAGTACCAACCCAATCACCAGAATAAATGTCGATGATGCACATTTCTGCAAATCCCGAATATGTTGAAACTTTACATTTCTTTATGTTAAAACTTTACATTTCTTTATGTTGAAACTTTACATTTCTTTATGTTAAAACTTTACATTTCTTTATGTTGAAACTTTACATTTCTTTATGTTGAAACTTTACATTTCTTTATGTTAAAACTTTACATTTCTTTATGTTGAATTTCTTTATGTTAAAACTTTACATTTCTTTATGTTAAAACTTTACATTTCTTTATGTTGAAACTTTACATTTCTTTATGTTGAAACTTTACATTTCTTTATGTTAAAACTTTACATTTCTTTATGTTGAAACTTTACATTTCTTTATGTTGAAACTTTACATTTCTTTATGTTGAAACTTTACATTTCTTTATGTTAAAACTTTACATTTCTTTATGTTGAAACTTTACATTTCTTTATGTTGAAACTTTACATTTCTTTATGTTGAAACTTTACATTTCTTTATGTTGAAACTTTACATTTCTTTATGTTAAAACTTTACATTTCTTTATGTTGAAACTTTACATTTCTTTGAAACTTTTTCTATCTTTAGGTTACACTTTCAGTTTTATGTTGTGACAACACGTAACCCCTGTTTGTTTAGGTGTAGGCACAAAAACCACGTTTGGGTTAGGTCAGGATTGTGTTTTGGCTTAAAATACCTGCTTTTGTCAGAAATTGTCCCGACGTCTCGTTAAAATTATCCAGTAGTTTCACACTTTGCAGCCGTCTCCCGTATCTGTAACATAATTTGAACACACCCCTGGACTGCAGAAACATAAATACCAACATTTTACTGGGGACTTGAGACAGGTAGTGCCAATTCACACAACAAAAGAAGAAGCCAAGACTAAACATGCTCTTTTGACACACTTCCTTGTTGTCGTGGTCACAGAGTCTTACAGATACTGCACCCTCCACTGCACTGGATACATGCGGAGTTGGCCGTGCAGCCAGCTGGACTCGGAGGGTGACACCGAGAAGGAAACCTCAAACCTGACCTGCCTGGTGACGGTGTGCCGCCTCCTCCCTCACGCGTCCCACCAGCCTTCCAAAGAGGTCAACGTCAAGCCCGCCGAGTTCGTCACGCGCTGCGCGATCGACGGCAAGTTCACTTTCGTAGACCAACGGTGAGTTTATACGACTTTAGCCGCATCCATCTGCACGATTTACCATTTATCTCCCCTCCCCCGTGAGTCATGGATTTGTTCTGAACGCACGGTTTCCGCTGAGAAAGAAATGGCCGAGGCGGCGTTACGGGTGAGGAGGTCCTTGACTCTACAGAGTTGTGCCAGCTCACCTGTCAGTGGAGATAATCCTTTCTCTCTGCTGTTGTTTCTCAGAAGGAGCTGTGCAACTTGATGGCATCACATGAAACGCTCTTCTCATGCTTTGGGAAGTAAATTCATACCACAAGTATAGTGAACCATTCTATCAAACTTCCCATATGTGTGACTGCTGAATGTTTCATGTGGGGCGGCTTGTTAATACACTTTCACTTTCATTCAGTTTTGTTAAACTGGCACAATCCTGAGAGACAACGAAAGAGACGGATAAAGCCGGATGAGTGAACCCCTCTCTCTTCACCCTCTTGTTTCCCCAGAGCCACGACAGTGATCGGCTATTTGCCGCAGGAAATCCTCGGCACGTCGTGCTACGAGTACTTCCACCAGGACGACCTGCAGCAGCTCGCAGAGAAACACAGGCAAGGTGATGCAGCAAAGCAACCACGGTCAACAGCTTAAACCCTGAATGTGATCAGATTTAGAACTTCGTTTAAAGGTCCAGTGTGTAGGATTTAGCATGGTGGCAGATAGTGAATGTAATGCCGCCTTTCCAACAAATTAAGCGGGTCTGCACAGGTTTTTGAAACGTGGCTAACCTCTTCCCCGGAGCTCGCCATGTTTCTGACCTAAGCCCAGAACGGACAAACCAAACACCGGCTCTAAAACTTCTCATTTTTTTGCGGCCACCATAGGAGCGGGTGGCAGGAGGGTTATTCAGATGAATAACCCCACACATCCTACACACTGGACCTTTTAAACAATTGACATCCATGTCCCACTTGTGGTGACACTCGTGTCCAATCTCTCGGCAGCCCTTCGAAGCAAAGAGAAGATCGAGACGCCGTGCTACAAGTTCAAAACAAAATACGGCGCCTACGTTTCACTCCAAAGCCAGTGGTTTAGTTTCACGAATCCATGGACCAAAGAAGTTGAGTTTATCGTGTCGTCAAACAGGGTCATCTCGTAAGTACTGATCAATTTGTGTTGTTCAGCTATGTTTAAATCATAGCCGTAGCCCAACTTTAAAGGTGCCCTCTACAGTCTTGGGGAAGAAATATTAATCAATCATTTAATCCTTTTTTTTTTCATGCTGTAAACAAACTTAATAAACAAACTCTTTTTGTTTTTGTAACTGAATAAACAGGATAAACAAAGTGACCTTAAAGGACAACACAGTTTCATACTGTTTATATTTGGCGGACCCCGCCATTTTGCCAGCTTTAAACAGTGTTTTCCTCTGAGAACAGCTTGTTTATTCGGTCATGCTAAAAAATAAATAAATCTGAGTTTGCATTATTACCTCATTAATATTGTAAATATTAAAATTCTGAGCACAAATCTCTTCTCCAAAACTACATAGTGCCCCTTCAAAATATAGTCATTTCATGGATACAGCAGCATAATTACTCCTTTGCACCATCAGGGGGCCTGCTCACACAAAAGATGAGGAGGCGGGCAGCTCAAAAGCACTTCAGGGTAAGATAATAATAATAATCATATAAGCATGTATCTCTTGTGTGTGTATATATAAATATATATATATTTATTAAGGTTGATTTCTCTGTCTTTTTCTCCCACAGAAGACGCAAAGCAAATACCCATAATTCCCAGCCTTTCCAGTGGTGTTGGCACAATGATCTACGCAGGCAGCATAGGGTCCCAAATCGCAAATGAGCTCATTGACACTTACAGGTGCATTTTATATGTACAAAATGGTCAAACAAGACCGAAAACGCTGTGTTCCCTGACTATTTGTATGACACTGGATGTCTGAAGGGGGGGTTACGTTTGTAGAGAGGAGTGGGGTTAAAAGTTGGCATGGACATGGATCAAATTCAGTGGTACAAACAAAAAGGAAAAGAATACAAATAAGGTATTAGTGTATGTATTTTATTATATTTATAATAAATAGCACGTTTTAAAAAGCTGTTGCCACCCGTTTCTAAGCAGGATGAACTCGTCTCCATCCAGCGGAGCTCCCAGTCCGTTTGGTACGGCCCAGGAGAAGGGTCCACTGGTTTCCCCACAAACCAGTGTGAGTGACCTCGTCATCACTACAAATACTTTTCAGTTCATGTTTCACCTTTTTTTATTTCTATTTTTTTAAAAACTTTATTTACATTATTGGTCTTTTTGTAATTTTCCTGTTTTACTGTCAGTTTTAGTGGCATAAGCGTGTTTAAATCAAATGGCCGAGGAGTTTACATGGAAATGCGTCTGACATTTGGGTAGATTTGTTTATGCAAATGTACTGCAACATGTAATTTTATGCTTATGTTGGTGCTATGTGGTGTTTATATGCATATTTCTCTCTAGTCTCTCATATATTTTACATTTTTCAAGCAAATTAAAGGTCACATGTGGAGTTCTGGCGATGTAGAAACATATTTTAGACAAAACGATTGGCAACCTCATGTAACAATAATATGAAGTACTGTTACTTGTAATAGAATGATTCCATGTATTTAATCTTTAACTAAAGATTTGGCCTGTCCTCAAAAATTCTATGTAAGCTTCTTAGGAAGTAAGAAGTACTTAATATTTGCAGAAAAACACATACGTTAAGCTACGTCTACAAGTTGTTTTCCTGTGTTTAATCACACACTGCAGTGGAGAGAGGTGAAGCATGAGGCCCTGTGCAGTGTTTTAACGTTAACGCAACTCGTTCCAGGCATCCAGCAGAGAGGAGGCAGCGGGCAGTTCATCACAGTCTCATTCTGACTCAGGGACAGCAGCGGGCGCTAACAGTGCAGCTTCTGAAAGCACAGGTACTGTCGAAAGGATTACCATAAATCCATTGCTGAGGTCACTGGTAAAGGAGCTATTTCGACAGTGAAATACTCACAGCCAGACTAAAACATTAAACTTTGTTACATTCAGGCTCTTAAGTGGCTTATGTGTGCAGACCTTTTGTTCCCACCCACTCTCTGAGTAACCATCCATGGAAATGTATCAAATATCTGTTTCGTATGCCTGGAAATGTATGAAAAGTTGTCCTGAAACACTCCAAGTCCAGCTCAAAGTACATTCAGAGCTGTTGTTGAACCATTTGGAGTACAGCCATGGCTTTGGGCTCTTTTGAAAGGTTATGAGCTGGACTTTTTCCCAAGCTGTCAGAAGCTCTGTAAGTGCTTCTAGCATTAATGTGTAGGAAGTTTGAACAATGCAAAAATAAACCAGATGACCTGTTACTGCCCCTTTTTTGCCCCCCAGAGAAAACTCATTACAGTTCTTTACTTTCTTATTTACACTAAGTTTATGCATATAAAATAGTCAAAATCAAGTGTTTAAGTGGAAAAACAGCCTAGTCAGAGAGCAAAACGCAAAAAATACATACATGTTTGGGGCTATAAAAACAGAAAACTTTAACGTACTGTTTATTGCTGGATTTCTCATTGGCTACATGATGCATCAATCATCCGGAAGGCTGGTGTATAATATGGCTCAGGAGAGAGGAGAAAGAAAAGAGAGTGGGTTGTTTGTCTACACGATCACAAATTGGCTGTTGTAGGCTCTAGGACGGGCATAGAAGCTCTTAGAAGAACCCACTCTCACAGACCTGGGGTCCCCAGACATAAGGTCTACAGTTGGACCTTTTTTTGTGATAATTGAACAGGTTAACGCTTTCTAACAAAGTGAACAAGGCAGCATAAAAATCGGTTAATCTCAAACAGTTCATTAGCACTTAATAGAAGGCATTTGTTACTGCAGATGGGTGATATTCCAGAGTTTCTCAGGGTTTTTGCATTTTCTTCGTGTCACCCAGGTGAGCCGTCCCAGCTGGACTTGGACAGCATGGTGGTGCCAGGACTGAGCAGCTTCAGCAGCGACGAGGCGGCCATGGCAGTCATCATGAGCCTGCTGGAGACGGATGTCAACATGGGTCAATCGGGGGACTTTGAGGACTTACACTGGCCTTTCTAGGGGGCAAACAGACTTCCAGCCCCTCTCATACGCTCTTGTGCCGTTTTCTTACCATTTGCCGAGAACTCAGTTGTTCGCTCTGTGACCGACTGATCTGGCCTTGCACAACTGAACCCACTGGACTTGTACCAAAGGCTGCACCGTGTCACACTCGAGGAAGCCTAACCGATAGAAGGCTATAGGAATTATTGTGACTGTGATTACCTTGCCGGTCCCCTTGGCGCTCGCCTGAAGGGAAGTGAGGTTAAAGTGTCCCCGGAGCCTGTGGTAATTCAGTGTCTTCCTCAGCGACACTTCAGCATCCTCAGAGGGGCTCAAACCCAGACTTTCCACTGCAGAATATATTTGCTCTGCTTGCCCCCAGTGAGCGACAAAGGTCCGGAGGAGAATCAGACTCCTGCCATGTGCAGTGCTGCTAGAGAAACTCCTCAAACCTTTGGACATTTGCGAAAGCTTTCGGTACCCAGTGATGACTTACATGTTTTTCAAAACATGATTGTTGCATTTTTTTTACTCTGTTTTTTTAAAGATCCCCTCCAGAGACATCTTAAGTCATGTAAAAGTACACCGCTAAGTGGTGTCGTCCGTTATTGTGTCCAGTGAGCGCTGAAGAAGGCTTTAAAGAATGTCTATCCCTTCTCTCCTTGACTAACTATTGCAGAATCATTGAATATACAAATATGCCTCTGCTGGTCCAGTTACACTCCATTTGGAAGATCTAGCGAAGCCACACAAACCACATGTACTGAATCATTTGGACCAGATGATTTTAATCAATTCTCTATTTTTAATTATTCAGAAAGCATGTCTGATTTGGTCAGCACACTGCAGCCATCCTTTGTCACGTCTTACATTCTTTACTTTCCACTTCCTGTTTTTGTGTTTTTTTCTCCCTCCCTTTGTTGATTGCCTGAATAGTATCACCACTTGCCTCTTAATATTCTCCCCTCCCTTGTGTGTTTAAGGCTGTTGTCTTTCAGTCTCTCTGTTCGGTGGGAAAAACACAAAGACAGGAAGTGGAAAGAAAAACATGAAACAAGGGGATAAAACATTCAAAATTAAACAGAAAATAACTAAACCAAAACCTAAACCATCACCTATGACTGATCTGGCTGAGCAACTGTGATACATAGACTACAATTCCCATTTCAAAACATAATGTGGCCAAAGGATTTGACACTTAACACACAGTGTCCTATTTTACCAGCTAGCTAGCGCTATCAGAACCTGCAGAGGAAATGGGTTACATGGAGAAAGCTTTACTTTGGGACTGTTTTGAATTAAATGAATACTTGAAATATTTACTCCTGTTTACAGTTTTGGTCCCAGGATAAACAGTTAGCATGGAAACAGCCTCTACATTCAACGTGTTCGCCAACTCAGGTTCCTCTGATGTTCCTCTGTTAGTAAAGGGGAGCTGAAACTAAACAATACATCTTTAGTTTCAGAAGTTGAACCACTTGATGCGACCTTTAGCGGAAAAGTCAGGTATTTGTGCATATATTGAAGGGTTCTCATTCCAACTGTTGGACCCTAATTGACTACCAGTTGTGATGCCGCAAATCATGCTCCTATGGAGATGTCTGAGAAATCTTCTACTTAAGCAGAGGAATGTGACCAGCTAGGTTGTGAGTAAAAGTCCAGAAAGTATCCCTAGAATATAGAAAGATCCCATCATTGAGTGGAGGGTGTCTTTACATGGAATGTTGTCTGTTCTCATATTGAATGTGCACTAAAGGACTGAGCCCTAGTATGCCTATACCATGTGTTCACATATCACATATTTACTGTACTCCAGACAGTTCTGTGAAGGTGATCTACTGTGCACTGAACTCCTGGGAAAATATGGAAAGTCCACCATGGATGGGAGAATGTTATTCAGTGTTATGAACAGGACAAGCCAACATGTGTTTAGGACAGATTTTAATACTGTTGTGTCATGTATTATTGCCCCCTCCTCCCTCCTGTCAACTGCAGTACCGCTGCACAGAAATTAGCCATAGTATTTGTGTTGATAGGGAGACACAGTAATGTTGCAGTTTATCTATTTGTGACTGTCCAATGAACACAACTGCGACTTTTGAAAGAAAATCCACCTCGAAGCATCTCTACACTGTTTAAACAAAACTTTTCTACCAGAAGAAACTAGCCAAATTCATATAATCCCACGACAACAGAGTTTAATTCCAAAATATGATATGCTTGTTAAAAAAAAAAAAGAGACCACAATGCAATACAGCCAAAAGACCGATCACACTGGCCACAATCATAAATGATCACATTATCAAACTATTTATTTCAGATAAAAGTAAATTGCATTTATAAACAGTGGGATGTACTGCAGACTCATTTCAACAGTGTAAGAGTGTGTGAGGGTGGATTTTACTTTTACAGTCAGTGTCTGGCCTTCATACAGCACATGTACACTCTGGTTATATCACTGGCTCCTCTAATCTTGAAAGTATAATGTGATTGTGTTGCCTTGAGAAGGTTCAATTGTAAATCAACCGTTATGCGCTCTCTTTGGCTTTAAAAGCAAAACTGTTGGTACTGGACAATATTTTCTGTTGCCATCAGTGCCACTTAAAATGGGCACTTAAGCATATTTATCATGCCCTGCTATCAAAAGTCAAAATGTCTGATATTTGTATGTATGTGCGAATTGTCGTTGATGTATCTGCTGTAACAAGGAATGGAGGTTGAAGTCTTTGAAAGTAAAATAATTTTTTCAGAAATGGCCTGAATTCTATTTTGTCTTGAGCATAAGATACATTTTGTCCTACCATCTTGAGTTGCTATCATTTCTGTACAAGGCAGGAATCTCAAGTATAACAGCTCATTTAACACAAACGTCACTGTTTGGTTTAAAATACCAGTTTTGGTTGCCACAAATGTCTACAGGTCTCCTTAAAAATCACCGAGTTTTGTTGCAACTACAATGGTTGGAAATATCCCCTGGTGTCCTTGATAATATCCACTGGTGTGACTCGAACTGCGGTCAGCTGATTGGCGGCCTTTTTTCTGCTGTAATAACACCATTACCATCTGCTCCAAGTCCTGATGTCAGCTATTAAGCCTTTAAAGGGATATTCCGGTGTAAGTTTAATCCATGGTCTAACACACCTTGACACTGAGTAAGACTCCCCCTCGAGAGGTCAAGTTTGCTGACCGCTAGCTTAGCTAGTTTTAGCAACCTCAGAATAGACCGCACGAAAACAATACACTGCAGCTTATGTCTCCATTTAGAAACCGCCATCAAAAAGCCACAAATAATGCTCAGAACAGCACCAAACTTCAGCAACAGTACATGTACAGTCCCAGCACACAGTACGAAGCATCAAACATCTGCTAGCTTAGCCAGATTTGTATTAAAAACACAGCTCAACTCACCCTCTCCTCCAGCAGCCTGCTCGTTGCGGGGAAGCCCTGACGAGTCGATTACCGAGTGCAGTAGATTTCCTCAGCTGAAGGATGAAAATGTATGATTATTACTCCATTACTTCCGTTATTTTCCCTGTCAGCTCTCAATAATAAGAACTGAGCATTCCATAGAGTAATAATCATACATTTTCATCCTTGAGCTGCGGAAATCTACTTCACTCGGTAATCGACTCGTCAGGGCTTCCCCACACAGGCAGGCTGCTGGAGGAGCGCGGTGAGTTGTGCTGTGTTTTCAATACAAATCTGGCTAAACAAGCAGGTGTTTGATGCTTCGAACTGTGTGCTGGGACTGTACATGTACTGCTGCTGAGGTTTGGTGCTGTTCTGAGCATTATTTGTGGCTTTTTGACGGCGGTTTCTAAATGGAGACATAAGCTGCGGTGTATTGTTTTCGTGCGGTCTTTTTTGAGGTTGCTAAAACTAGCTAAGCTAGCGGTCAGCAAACTTGACCTCTCGAGGGGGAGTCTTACTCGGTGTCAAGGTGTGTTAGACCATGGATTAAATTTACACCGGAATATCCCTTTAATGTGAATGCAATAAGCCACGTTTGCTACAAATGTCGAACTTGAATGCGTCTGTGGTTTGCAGAAACATTTACTGCTCACATTATATCCTGCTGACTGGTCTGAGTTTTATACAATAATTGTTGTCCTGCGTTATATTAAGGGACCTTAGTTTAATTTTATGCAATGTTGAAAGAAAACATTTGATTGCACAAATACATTTTTAAAAATTATTTATTTAGAGAGAGGTGTGTTGCCCTTAAAAAATGCAGTACAGTTGGAGGCAAGGTAATGGAAATCACTGTTAGGATCACTTATGAAATGTAACATTATTAAATAAAATTTAAAAAAGTTCTCTTTAAAAGAAACAGCTTTCTGTCTATATTTATATCACATGTGTACTCCAACTGTGTATTACTATATATACAAACTCAGTGATAAAAGGCGAAAATAAAGCCAACAAAACAAAGAACAAATCTGTAAAATGACAAACTGACTTTGCAAACATAGCATCACCTCTAGGCTATCCCACAATGTTGCCTTGTTGATCCGAGATCCTTAATTGTTGGTTTATTGCAAACAATATAGTATCATCCTCTTAAGTTTCTAATATTTGTACTTACAATAGAAAAGTTGGCCATAGCAATTGGATCAAGACACATGTGTTCGACTATTGTCTATTTGTACATTTGTCATTATGCTGATGATATGGTACTATTTTCTTAAGATTTAAAATAATAAATACCTATTATATTAAATATAAAACCATAAAACATGGAATAATTTCTGGTATCAATTTGATTTATTCAAATGATCTTTTCCCTAAATGTTAAATAAACTAGTGCCTGCGATTTTTAATCTATATAAAATGTTTTTGAAAGCTTTATACATGTAGACATAAAATTTACAACAAGGCACTAAACCCAAAACATGGTTTTGCCAACACATAAATATAAAATAGTCTTCAATTAATCAATTTCTGGGTGGAGAGATGATTACGTAATTTTATTAGATTACATAAATAATACAAAATACAAAAAAAATGTGTGAGCAAAAAGTGTGGAAATCTAACGGAAAAGACTACACAAAAAGTTGACTAGCTTGACTGATTGACTAAATAGGGCAGTGGTGATCCACTGATCGTGTTGCTCACAGCGTGAACACTGATTTAAAAATGTGATTTTCATTTATTTGTTTGATGATTGTGTCTCAATGTATTAAATGTCTTTTCTGTTTAACTGAGTTAGCACATTTGTCTTGCCTTAGAGAGATAGAACAGAGGACCTATGAGCACACCAAGCCTGGGGAACATCGAAGCTGATTCAAAAAGATTACAAAGGCCCTCTCCAAAGACGATCTCCCAAGAGATGAAGTATACAAGCAGGGGAACCATCGCCACAAGTGGGAAGTAAGATATCACCGCAGGCACCACCACAACCAACACATTACCCACTGCCCGTCTCTTAAGGGGTGACTGAGAGCAGGCTTGGTTACCATTTGTGGTGTGGGCAGGACTTGGCTGCAACAGTGACCGCACCACACCCCCAAGGCAGGCGAGCATTAGGAAGAAGAGGCAGGAGTCAATGATCGAAACAGGAATCATGATGAATGTGATATTGCTCACCAAACCTGTAAGAAGAAGTAAAAATGAAAATTTCTAAATATGAATTTGTACTTTGGTTTTTCAAACAGATTTTATCTTCAAAATGAGAACCACTGCTAATATTAAAGGCATATTATGCAGGATTTGTTAGTTCCTGATTGTAAACACACTATTCAAAGTTGGCCCTGACTCAACTGGGTAGGTAGAAAGAGAGAGAAAGAGACGCTAGAGAATGACTGAAAAGAGGCAGCTGTGTTAGCGAGAATAAAGTAGTGAATCAGAGAAATTTTGGGGGATTATTTGGGGGCCTGTACATTTTAGAGCACAAACAAACATGCTCACTCCTCTGCATAACCATCCGAATTTTGTTTAAATGCAGCTGAAGTGCAGGCTTCCACCGGTCCACTGTTACCCTCTCTGCTTTGCCTGTGTGTGTACGTGTAGCCCAACCTCACCCTCGGTCAAACAGTCACACAGAGCAGCAGCTCTTTAAACATCCATAAATGACTAAGAGTTGAGGAAAGAGACCGAGACAGTAATGCAACATGGTCACTATGTTTTTTTTACACCTCACACCCTACGCACTGTTATTTGCTGGGTTCTACACACCACTGCTCAAAGTTTGACTCACAGAAGCGCCCCAAACACAGCAAGTCCAGACGAAATATTCAGTGGTTAATTGGTACTGATAAGGTTTTGAGACTGTGAGACTGAGCGCTGGTGATATTCATTTCCTTCGAGGCTTAATTTCAAGAAGAGGGGATCAGTATTTTACATCAGTTTCTATGCTGAACTCTTCACCCGACACTTACCTGTGGCCAGACAGAAGGTCAAGGTAACGCACCACACCACAGTGGAAACAGCCATTCGGTACTCCCACTTCCTCAATTTCAAGTACAGCACAGGTCTAACCACAGCCAGGTAGCGCTCGATACACATGCAGGCCAGAAGCATGGGACAGCCAATCAGGTTGAACATACTGAAAACTTCTCTTGCCTCACTCACTGGATGTGGAGTGTTGGAATCCTGCCAGGCAATGGCGGAAGAGTCTGGTGAATAGACAGTTAAAGGGTTTTGCAGTCACATTTGAAGGTTTTCTAAAGACCTATTAAGATTAACAGTTGACATCAGACAAACGTGGGGAATTAAATATTCACTGAGCTCCTTAGTAATCTAACTCATCGTTTCAGATGGTATTAAGAGCATCAGGGAATTGCAGGAGATGTGGACACAAAAGCCAAAAGGGAAGGCCGAAATATCCACAACTCCAACCAGATCCTGATTGGATCTGACTGAGAATCCGAGGACATGCTGTGGTAGGAACTTGTCAATCACAAATTGCTGAGCCCCAAGTCATACACTGCTTTATTGTCTATTTTACACTCAATGGGACCATTATGTACAAAATGAACATCATGCATCATCTGTTATGACATTAGAAAATGGTTCACTGAGCTAATAAATCAAGTGAGAAGAGGGGTCATTACCTCATAATCTTTCATACACTGTGACTTCTTTTTGAAAAGAGTGGAGTTGCCCCGTGCTGGACATTAGAATGAATGCAGATTTTACACACCTCGACATTAAGTTCATTTTCCAGACCCTCAAGCTCTGTCCACGTATTCTACTGTCTAATGCTAGTAGTAAGCCAGGTTGTCTAGTTTGCAGTTTAGAAATACATGGACAGCCCCAGACTTCAAGGCAGAGTTCACCAAAGTTGACTGAAATACTGAAATAATTAATTTCAGTCCAGTATATTTAGGCATTTTGAAGAATGTTGGTCTGAGTCCCTTAGGGATATAGAGTGAAGCGTCTTGTTTGTCACTGGAGTGGTCACTGTGACTGATCTCTGGCGTTGTGTACCTGAAAGATTGACTTGACCTTGCTCAATGGACTTGTAGATCAAGCTGACAGGCATTATGCCGAGGAAGATAAGATCCATCACAACAAGATTCACACCTAGAACCTGAAAGACAGAGGTTCAGGCACAGGGTTAGATTTAAGATTAGGGAGAGATGAAATGTTAACAATTAATGTTCCTGCAAACCACTGACATGTCTAGATTTGTACGTGTCACATGTATGTAGAATATTGACATTTTTCTACAAAAAGTGTCAGATCAGTTTCACATTTCATGTTAATGACCTAACCTTCATATCTGGAAAGTATCTATATTCTGAAGGTTTTTACAGAGGGGTTTTTTCATTTATCATTCATAGCCTGATGTAACATTTTATTAATTGATTTATTGACATTTTATTCATAAAAAATTGATTTTTTTTGTTGTTGTTGTTGACAGTATTATCTGATTTATGGAGTGTAACATTTGACTCTTATATGTCTTATATGAAAGCAACATAAATTTTGAACCTGGCTTTGTCCAATGTCCAGATTTCTGTTCTGAAAATGTATGCAAATGAATGCATATTTTGATTAGATAATGCACAATTTGCATATTTAAACATTACATTCAAACTTATAATGCATTTTTAAAAAAAATGTAAGTAAGTTTAATGCCTTTCTCTATCTGAAGTTCAAGTGTAGTTTCGGAATAACGCAGAAATTTAGGAGAGCGTCCACCTGACCTCAGCTCAGCCGGATTGCCCAGCTGAAACTAACTGTTACATAACATTAAAATGCCTCAGAGCGTGTTGGGAGCGGTGTACCTACCTGTGAGGCCGACAGTGTTTTCCTTTCCCGCAGAAATAGCCAAAGCAGAGCAGTGTTAGCCACCACCCCTGTGACCAGGATGAAAACGTCCGTGACAAACCAGATGTCCGCCAATCCCTGTGAGGGACAGTGCTTGAAGATATCAGAAAAGTCGGGGCTCAGCTTATGAAGCATGCTGCAACCTCAGCGAACAGGTACAGATGCAGTGTCACTCCTGAGCGAGTCCTGCCAAGTCAAAGAGAATGATGATCAACAATCGGCTTCATGAAATAATAGGAGACATTACATCACTCATGAGGACTTAAACTGTTTTGTTTTTTGCTTCTGTCCTGCATCAGTCCTCCAAATTTAGAATATTATTTTTGGAAGTAGAGGAGGCTTTGTGCAAATTGAGAGTCATCAACACTGCTGTGTTTTGAAGGTATTTTCAAACTTTCACCAGATGCCCTCGGTGCCACATGTCCTCCATGAGATGTAACAGCTGCAGCCATTAGAGTAACTCTTTTTTTGGAAGAAACTGTTGCTGTTCAACTCACCCAAATGCTGTGAGCTCCACAAATTATTTGAGGTGGAGGCATTGACCTCATAACTTGGACAAATGGCTTGAGGGAGAAAACATGTTTTTGTTGTTATTTGGGTGAACCGACCTTTTAAGTCAGTCGTATTTATGTATTTCAAAAACATAGCTATAAGGCTTGGAAATTCTACGCAAGCTGAACTCCATTGCACACGTGAGTGACCTTAGTCGCATTTCATACAAGTTGATGGATCTCGGACATCTTCAAGTCTGAATAAAAACGTTTGAAAGTAATTTTTTTACGGTATCAATTCCAGTCACAACCAAGTGAGAACAGATGTCATCAATATACACTGTGTCCATTCGATCTCAAATTCCCTCTCTGTCCAGCTTACCTCTTTGCACGTCGTCTTTGTCCTCTCTCCTCCGCAGTCTTTACTGTGGACAGCTCTTGCTTACTCGCACGCTGAAAGCCTCCTCAACCCCCTAAACATGCATAGACACCACAAGACCATTCTGTAGGGTGGACGAACAAATGAGCAGGTGTGGATTTTCCATGCTTGAATGCAAAACTGTATGTTGTATGTGTGCCTTTGCATTGATTTTCATGGCTTGCAGTCTGTTCTACTGCCTGATTTGACTACCAGTTTTACTTTGCATGCAGATCGTGCTCACCCTCACCGACTTCAATTAGACATCATCTGTGACCAGCAACAGCTTTTTTTCTCTTTCTTTCTTTAAGTTATCCACGGAATGTGGAGGAGTAACAGTTTTTATGTTATGACGTCCATTTATTGTGTAGCAATGCTGAGCGGGCCGCTGCTAGGCCAGCCTGGACCGCTACCCGCTAACTGAGCTAACCAGCTAACCAGCTAGCAGCCGCTACAGTTAGCACCAGTTAGCATTTAGTCTGGTGATATTGCTAGGGGTCATCCCTATGTTCCCCGGGTCCTATGTTCCCCGCTTGGGGAACATAGGACCCTTTTTTAGAAAAAAGGTCTTATGTTCCCCGTTTTTCCCAAAAAGGGACCTATGTTCCCCTGTAGCAATACATACCGGGGAGCATAGGACCCTTTTTCTGAAAAAGGGTCCTAGGTTAGGGTTAGGGTTAGGGTTAGCCTGTAGGCCTACATAGGCCTATTTGCCATGGAATTTTTCAGTAATGGCGGAAAAAGTAACAGACCGGGGAACCTTTTATTAAAAAAGGGTCCTATGTTCCCCAGTCTCATACAAAGAGGGGAACATAGGACCCGGGGAACATAGACACGCTCCCATATGCTACACTGTATTTTTATATGTATGTATTTTTAAATATGAATTCAAGTTCATAGAAGTGGCCTATTCTTACAAATTGCACCATTAAACAAATATATATATTTTTATGACACTCCTGAGTGTAATGTTCAGATTATGTTCTCCAGCCCTGATTTTATGATAAAAACTTTTTTTTGACAGGGTTTTTGGGTTAGAAAACATACTTTCCCATGAATTAACTATACCAAACTTTGACATTGAAATTCTCTCCACTTCACTAGGTCACAACGCTGAAGCCAGGTTGTGTATTTCACTGTAATAGATTATTGAAATGCCAAACTGATGGAGCAGAATCTGAGACCAGCTGACGTGAAACATACCCTTCTTCTTCTTGATTGTACAGAGAATCGGCACGTTAATGCGTCCGATTCTCACTTCTGATCAGTGTCAGACTGAGCACATCTGTCACTAAAGCATCCTCAAGCTTATTATTTACCGCTACATCACGTTTCCAGCCTACATCGTCCCATGGAGCGGGTGTCGGTCATGTCCAGGCGGACAAACCACTCCGTCTTCCTCGTGCGTCAGCGTCGCTCTGCAGGCAAATTAGGTCATTTTCTCATTTTCAACTGTCATGACACCGTGATGAATTATGTCCCACTTCACCCTCCTTTCTCTCTCCCTTCATCTATTTCCTTCCTTCCTTCATCTATTTTATCCTCTTCCTCAGTTCTGTCAGAACAGCACACATTGACAACACACATTGCGATCCGTTCGACTAAACAAAAGTCTCTTTATTCAGCTTGTATGGCAGTCTTATTATTACACAACACATAGCTCAGTAATAAGCCGTTTAACCCCGACCCCCCTTCAAAAAATGTAAAGTGCAGATTTTGTTAGTGTTTTTACTCGAGTCCTTCTATTCAGAACAAAGAACAGCTAGAGTGTAAACTGACTAAAAATATAAAGATTAAAAATGCAGGTACGTAGGACAGGGGATGGTAAAAGTTTATGGTTCAGTATTCAGTTAAATACAATGAAATCAGGAGCAGAATCCACAAGTTCAGAGAATTCAAGTGAACCAGAGTTCGTAGGTCGACGTGGTTTAGAAATCGTCCACCGTCCGGCTGAAACTTTACGTTATCAGTGCATGTCTGTGCACTTTTCCAGTGCGTCAAAGGACGAAACAGCTTCACCATGTTATCAGAGAACCTCGGTTACATCACACAAGAGAAAATACATTTTTGGTGCATGATTAACAACTTACTGTCTGATCCTATCTCAGGACTCAAACTGGACTTTAATTAATTCAAGTTGTGAAAATTATTTGCGCTCATTATTCCACCCAGGTCTAAATTCCAGTCTGTGTCAGTCATGTGCGTTCGACATGTTCCTGAATCCATCGGTGGCCCTGAATGACTTCGCCAAAGTCAAGCTGCCGACCACAGAACAAGCCTTTGTCATAAATAATGATCTGACAGAATGTGTCGCGGCGGCACAGACGGAGAAAAATAAACAAGACAGGGACAGAAAAAAAAACCAAAAACATTTAGTCGACAATTTTTGGTGAGAAAGAAAGGATCAGTTCAAAACGATCTGTGTCATTAAATCCTCACAAAGTCAGCTGCGTTCAGGAGTTTGCAGCGATGCCGGCGTTCTAATCACAGTGTGTTTGCTACCCATTAATCCCTATCGTCACACTATTTTCTCCACACGGTGCGGAAAAAACACCAGGGACATATTAACAAGAGCTGTAAAGTGACCCACAGATTTCAAAAGTTCATGTTAAGTCTTTAGTTTTAAAGCAAAATATATATATATATATCTAGATTAGACTACGTGGAGTTCAGGAGGGCTGATCGGCGTCCTTCTCTTCACGATAAACTATTAAAAAAAATCACTGCTGAGAGATTTGAGCTGCCTAAACAGTCAAAGTCCTTTATGATCCGATCCGTCACTATTCCTTCATCAAAGTCACGCTTCGTAGTAAAACTTCCTGTGTTCCCTTGTTGACCGGCTACTTGAAGTCTTCTTGTACTTTCTGATGACCAAAAGCAATCAAGACTTTCTCCAGAGACCTCCTCCTGCAGAGAGCAGCAGCAGCAGTCCAGTAAGACTTTAGGAAAAATTCCAGTGTTCAGTTCCAGAATTCAGGAGAAGATCACCAAGCATGCAGCCAAAAGGGGGAGCTTCTACACCGGCTGCATCTCCTTTTCTACACCTTCTTTTCTTTACCGCTTCTAGAGAGTGGAAGACGTAGCTACTGCCATGGCCGCTGCGGTGTCGGGTTAGGGTTGGGGTAGATGGGCGCCGGCGTCGGGTGGGGGTAGGCGGGCACGGCCGTGTTGGGGTTGGGCGGGTACGTCGGGGTGGGGTACTGCGGCATCATGTGGGGCTGGCCGTGGGCGGCGGCGTGGGCGGGCGAGGAGGCGGCGGAGGAGGAGGAGGGGAGGTGGAGGTAGAGGGGGGCGGACGGAGCGGAGGGCGCCGTGGGGGTGGGGACCCTCTGCAGGACGACGTGGGGGTAGAGCTGAGACTCGGAGCGGTAGAGTCCGGGCATGGAGGCCTTCAGCAAGCTCTCCTGACTCCTGTGTGGAAGACAGACAGAGACGCTCAGACTCAGGACCACTGGGTCCTACTGAAGATGTACAGATTATTGACTTTACGGTATGCACTTGAATGCACCATCAAGTCCCTCTCACGCACACTTAGGGTTAGACAGTCCTGGCCAAATTTAACAACTGGCTGTTGGCTTTCCAACTGATTCTGATTTTATGTTCACATGTTGGGATATTATTTAAATTTCTGGTGTTTCCCATGTCTTGCTCTCTGTGATGTGCCACTTTACCTCTGGTACCCTCTGTTCTCGTATCCGCTGAGTCCTCCGGTCAGGTAGAGGGGGCTGTCGGGAGCCAGGCGGGGGTTCATCCTCTGGGAGAGGTGGAAGATCTTGGGAGGAGGGAACGCCTCCCACTCGCCCTCCTCCCTCTCCAGCCAGCACTCGCTGCGACGGTTCGAGCGCTTGTCCCTGCGCCTGAGACAGGGAGATCGCCATCAGCTCGGGGGTTTTAACGATTGAGATGATCAGGAAGTTGGGGGTTACTTAAGACACCTTTCTCCAGTCCTACCTGGTCCGGCCCTCCTTCTTGGCTCGGTCCCGACTGGATCGCTCCTGCAGGCAGCAGATGAGGAAGGACAGGGACATGGCGAGGATGACGATGCCGCTGACCACTGACGCCAACACGGCCACTCTGAGACCACGGTCCTCTGGTCTGGGGATGGCTGTGGGATGGGGAAACAATATATATATTTTCGTCAACAGACATCAGTAGCGGCCTGCAAGACATTGCCAACTACCAGCTGAAGAATTTCACTTACTTAAAACAAAAAGTATATATTCACCCACTCAGAACTAGATTAGATTTCAACATCATGTCTCTGCTTTAGCTCTCTGATTGCCCTTGGCGCAGGTTCTGGCCAGACAGTAAATCAATCAAACAGTCGATCCAATGGACAAACATGTCCAATGTTCCAGGAAAGCAAATCCCAATGTCCTAAAAAGCAACCATTCGTGCAGTTTTCTCCAACGTATTCCCCTGGATTGATAAATATATAGTCCCTGTGCAGTCCGTCTGACCTTTTCTCTGCTCTCTGAGTGCAGTGCAGACTTGTCCTATTTCCTCTCCCCAGTCAGCGGGAGGTTGATGTCACACATGTCTGAATTTTTGAGAGGAAAAATAAGATGCAAGCTGCAACCGGATTTCACGCACAACCAGAGAAACGAAAGCTAGTCCACACTGAGCGCGGGAGAAAAAAATAGCAGCTGCCGTGAACTCAGAAAGCTCACTCAAGAAGAGCGGGAACATCAGTTGAGGCTGAAAAATCGTCGTGATTTTCCAAATCGAACCTGCGCTCACCTTCGCAGACGGGCAGGTAGTTGCTCCACTGCGGTTTGCCGTTCCTGACATTGCAGTAGATTTTGTCGCTGCCGACCAGCTGGTATCCCTCTCTGCACCAGAAGGCCAACACGCTGCCGATCGACACGCCCGTGCCGGTCTCCACGTAGAAGGAGCCCCGACGTGGTGGCAGGACGGAGACACAGGACAGGCCTGAGGAGAGAGGAGACGATACAGGTCACTCGCTAGATCTTTTTAAATGGTCAACATGCTAATTCACTTTCTTGCCAAGAGTCAGATGAGAAGTTATATACCACACTCATATTTGTAAAGTAGATACAAAGCTGGAGCCGGGAGTCAGTTAGCTTAGCTTAGCACAAAGAGTGGAAGCATGGGGAAACAGCTAGCCTGGCTCTGTCCAAAAGTAATACAATCCACCTATCAGAAACTCTCAAGCTCTAACTAAATCTGGTACTTGTCACTAATGTTACATTTCTCAAAATCCAAAGTCTGAACAACAGCGACCGATTGTACACCAACCCAGAGACACTCAACAATCAACTATCTTTGTCCAGAATTGCCAACTCCAACTTTGGATTTTAAATAGATTTAACATAAGTGATGAGCAACAAAGTTATATTATATCTTTGGAGGTTCTTGTACGTAGATTTTACTGGCTTTGGACAGAGTCAGGCTAGCTGCGTCCTCCTGTTTCTAGCCTTTGTGCTACGCTACGATTAACCAGCTCCTGCCTGCAGCTCCGTATTAACCACGCAGAAACGAGAGGGGTACCAATCCTCTCATCTGACTCTCAGCAAGAACAGGAAGTTCTCAACGTAACCCCCCGTTCTGACATTTTCCCATGTGAGGACTCCTGAACAGATAAAGTTCTTTAAATGTTAAGCACAGAGAGGAACAATCGGCAGGGGGGAACTTGAGGGGACTACAAAATGATTATTCGCCGGTCGCTTTCCAACCTGAAAACAACAGTTAAGTTGGTGGAAATCTCCTTTATGTTGAAAACTGAAGTTCTTCTTGCTTAATTCCATTCCATTTTTGGAAACAGGCCTCTGTTTGAATCAGACACTGAGAACTTTCATTTCTATCAGGCTCTGTTATAGTCATTGCAAATGTTTTAACCTTGTCGAAGATTTAAACTCGATCAGCTGTGTCCTAATAACTCTTTCTAACTGCCCTTTTTCGTGCCAGTTTCTACACCTCTTTCCAACGCTGTCCTGTTTTCCCTTTCTCTCTTTTCTCTCTTTCTTTCTTGTCAAACAGAGATGCAGCTCGGTCCAGAACGTCTGTTATTTACGCCGAGAGCTGAGATTAGCGGTTCCATCGGATAGATAGACACAGAGAGATGGAGAGAGGCAGAGACCGAGGAGGGCTATTTTTGTCCTCCTCACGCTACAACACGCAAATACCTCGGAGAGGTCTCGTGATACAGCGGCTATTGTTAGACTGTGCTGCGGGGATTTTTGATGCTCTCAGGAAATCTCATGTAAATCTGCAGCGTCGCTGGTAGCACAAAACGTCCCGCAGAAGATCTTCCTCAGAAGGGAAAATAAAGCGCGGTTTATTCCTGCTCCGCGGCACATGATGACCGTATGATCCGCAGCCGCTTCACAGGGTTATTGATCAGTGATGACTCAGCAATTACTCGGCCGGATGCTTGGCTTTCTGGCCTTAAAAAAGTCACTTAGCTGATTCGTACTTTGTTAAGGCCATTATGTTAGACATCAATACGTATCCTGTATCTGTATGTTGAATAGATACAAACCTACAGAAACCTCATCTGGTGTCATTACATAAGGAATTGCAATGTATGTGTGTGTCCTCATGTAAGAAACGAGTGATTTAGTGAGATGCAATTTCACTTGAGTCACCGACAGAAGCAGGATTCAGCGAAACAAATAAAAGTTAATATCGCTAACATGTTAGCGAACAGTTGACTGTTGACGATCAAACAGACAGAGAGACAGCATTAGCATTCTGGATCGTGTTTCGGGCCACTCCAACCCGTTCTCAGTCCCAGGTCGTAAAATACTGATGTTTTGTCACACAGGCACCCTTTAAAGTCCGTACACCAGCTACCAGTTTACATTGTAAACATTGTGAAAAAGGCGATTTGATTTGATTTATGCACCGAAAGGACTTGGTGAGGTTTAGGAGGAGATCGTGGTTTGCGGTTATGTGAGTTACGTACGTGTGTTGCATACGTCACGTTACGTACGTGACGTTGTTTCAGGCCTGAGATGTACTTGCTGTTTAACTATGAAATACAATGTTCACTTGCTAGTTGCTGACTGTGTTCTATTTGTTTGTTGGCTGGCGGCCTTCAGTGGGTGAGCTGAGCTTTTTAAAACAGCCGTCTGTCGTGGCAGGAAAAGGGGCTGATGAGAGCGCTGAGGACTGAATGGAAACAGCAAAGCCGAGGGGTCGCAAATCCAAAACAATGAGCTTAAAGGCACCACAACGTACTTAGAATGGATTGATAATTCTCAGTGTTTGTCACTAAGAGAAAGACACTCTTTACATCACACATAGGACTTATTTTCTATTATTACCGTAAAAATAATGATTACTGCAGCTTTAAAAGAGCTTTTGCTCTGAAAAGAAATGAACCGAGACGGAAAATTAAAGCGTGGTGTTGGCCGTGCTAATAGGACGTTTTAATGAGCAGTGGCTTGAAGGGCATGTGATGCTGCAGTTTACTTTGCTGTGTCAGTATTAGTGTAATCTGTGTGTGTGTGTGCGTGTGCGTGTGTTGTGTGTCTGTACAGAGAGCGAGGGAGATGACATCCCACTGTAAGACCCTGCGAACATGCAAGCTGCTCTCTGCTGATCAGGAGCGACAGATGGGAGGATTTCTGCAGCGGTAGACACAGAGAGGGAGAGGATCCCGTGATCCTGTGCAGAGATGACAGCATCCCCTCACACACACACACATACACACACAGACACACAGTTGCACATCAAGGCACACACAGCAGCCACGTGCGTAACGGCTACAGTACAGGGAAACAAGGACAAGCTGACTTTTAAAAGGGGAAACTAAAAGCCATTCTGTTTTTCCCTTAAGAGACCTTGTACTGATGCTATCGCTCTGTGTGCGTATGTGTGTATCTGGTGGCCACAACCTCAGACAAAAGCTCATGGAAGTGTCCTATAGATGCATATTATTCTATTCAAAACTTCTTTCTCAAAGCACAGCAAGGTTTTTTTTTTCCATATTTCAAATATTTTCAAAACATTCACCAGTTATTTGGATTTTGTCGCTAAAGTAACTGGCAAAGATGTTGGCATACCCATATTTTTTTTAAGTCAACAGGGAAACATATAGTTAGATTTATACAAACATGAATAGTTTTTGTCCTGGTCTGTGCCATGGCCCGACCTGTAACATACTACAATAAGACATAAAGTAACGAGAAGGATTGATCTCACTCATTAGGTTTGCTCCTCCAGCCTCATTCCTAAATATAGGTTGTTTGCCAGTGGCTCCCAAAAATGACATACATTACCATTCCCAACACATTGTAATGTCGTGTAACTTTACATACATAAGTGAGACGGTCACAGTTTGGGTAGGTTTAGGCACTATGTGTAAAAAAAGGTTTGGGTTAAAATATGTTAAGTTTTGGTTATAATGATATTGAAGTATGTACATAACTCAAAATAACTTACATAACTTAACAGTTTGGCCACTGTAAAGTTGGCTTCAAGGCCCGGCGATCTTCCTGGGGACTCGCTCTGCACGGCTGACTAAGCTAACTAGCTGACGGCTGCTACAGTTAACAGAAATAAGTGGTTTTAACATACAGCACCTTTAACATATGATGATTTTTCAGCTGTACAGCTGTCTCCTGAGAGAAAACCCTTGACTTCCTCCATGTGAAGACTTTCGTGCTTTTAATACTAGATCGCCTGACTTCCTCTTTTGCTCCAGTCATAATCACTATGGCCAGTAGAGGTCAGCACCAATGTAATCATCGGTCGTTTAAAGCCCCTTAAACAAACAACCAGTGTTGTTGTTTTTCTGGTGGGGACAGGATGGCTATACAATATACTATTCCTGATAAAACACATCATGTTTAATGAAGATTGGACATACACATGTGAATTTTAACAATGCCAAGCTCATTTCTTTGTTTTCACTGCTACAGAAATGTTGCCGTTGGTCAGTGTTACAGTCCTGTCATCTGTGTTTGAGAGATGCAGATCTCTTGCTAAAAGAACACTAAGGAGTGATTTGCATTTGAATGAATGTGATATGATGCTGTTTAATTAAAATTAGTTTGTTTTTTAATAACCATCCGATATTCATCTGGGGAGTTCATCAGACCTCATTCCATTAACAGGAGCTGTCCCAAAATGATCTTCGGCAAAGACTGACGCACAGCGCAGAACAACAAAGTTATCTCTTTCCTGCCCACATGGGGACATTGATGATTATTTGGCATGGTAAATTAACTTTCAATATAATATTTATTGGGACTACGTTGGGCTTTGCTGTGTAGCTTGTTTTATCTACAGTAGAATTAGTAAACAGTAGCCCAATTAGAGAATGTTAAATTTAATTGGGCGGCCCAGGGCCACACAGGCTGTTATTAGCTGACCACCGCTGTCGGGTGTGCACACCATGAGCTTATCTAGTTGTGTTTTTAACAGTCTGTTCAAGTCCACCTGAAATCACATTCAGTTATCCCTATTTGTGTTAAAAAAATGTATCGTTAAAGGCGCAATATGTAAAACGATATAAAATCAAAATAATAAACAGAATATTAAAAAATAACAGTTCTGACATTATGCCGTCTATGTATTTTGTTGCAGAGATATATAGTCGTCTAAAGTAAGCACCTGTCCTGGTCCAAAGCTCACCCAGTTCATCAAATTTCCAATATGGACAACTAGCTGCACGGCTAACCGAGCTAACTGGCTGACAGCAGCTACAGTTAGCGGTGACTCTGTCGCCTATTTGTTTTGAATTCGACAGTGGTCAATTGTTACGTATTGCACCTTTAGTAGTTTATTATCAAAAGAAAGCATCAGGAATGATCCTTTTGGCCAAAAGCTGGAGGGGCGTGTCACCTTTTCAAAGCTGCATGCTGTAGAACCAAAACAACGAGCTAAAAGGTGCTAAAAAGCCCAGTAAAGCTGAGGGGAACTGCAGAGTTGTGTGATAATCCTCTGTGGTTTCATCATTACCATCCATATACATGACTTCGTGTTAGTGTTTCACTCCATCAGCCTGTTAGCTCACTAACAATGCCTTGTAAGACGCCATTAGCTCATGAGCTAATGTATGTAACGTGTACAGCACCGGCCTGGAAACCCACACACAGTCACAGGACTTCAATCTGGAATGCACCTCCGTAAGCCGCCTCACACACCCACACACACTCGCCTGCCCCAAGAGAGCGCCTTTACCTCGATAAAGGCAGATAAAATATTAAACACATTACGTGACACTCTGTTTTAAGAATCTAGCTGAGGTGTTTTTTTCGCTGGCTGTTGCCGCGCCTCGGCACGAAAACTCCGCAGCCATCCCTTCAAACCCCAAGACGCTGAAATAACACACTTCCCTCTGAGTTGACGTGCTATAGTAAACAGAGAAGAACACAACGCCAGTGTGGAGTGGACAAACAGAGCCCCCCGAGTGGAGGCCAGCACCAACGGACAATGCCGAAAAGAGTTGGCGTGTTGGCTCAGGCTGAAATCTGTACTGAAGTCCAGGTAGTGTGTGTTTCAGACACAGAGGGGGCACCACAATGGTTCAGTGTGTGTATGTGTGTGTTGACTCTGCGCTCTGTTTGCTCCCCCGTGTTGGTTCGCCTCCCAATTCAGAAAGCCTCTCTGTCATCGTGGAAACGGTGGGTCGCCAATCAGAGTGTTCAGCTGCCGTCGGGGTGCTAATTTACTCCTGGACCCCCCACCCCCCAAACCTGGCAACCCGACGCCACCGGCCAAACATCCACTCCGCTGTATTCTTCCCTCGTCTCCGTCGGGGGAAGCACTCGGAATAGTTTGTGATTAAATAAAGATTAGGCTCTCTGCATTAAAGATTCAAACACACACACACAGGTTCACATACTCACAGAACAAACATACACTCCCTAGATGCACCCACGGCAAGCACACATGTATGAAGACAGTGCAGTGACATAAAGCTTGCATGCCATCTCCAACCTTCATATTTGTTTAAGTATACTTGGAAGCACCTTTGCTAGTTCTATTTACATTCCTGCCTCATGAACCCCAGATTTAAGAACTCACCCTATAAACTGGTCATCACTTCATAATGCCTCACCCTAATCAAACAATTCCAAGAAGTATTTGCGTAGCGATGCACTTTCATGAAGTCAGATGTCAGGTTAGACGAAGAACGGTCCAAATCTGTGCTACCAGCATCTTGACTTGTAAACCTGGGATTGCCCAAGCTCCACTGGATAACAGCGGATCGTACACTTAAAAGACCACCATAACTTATTTTCTGGTTTACAAATGTAACTGTAACTAACCTTATGAGTGAATGAATGATAACTGTAAGATATGTATGAGTGGCAACATGAAAAGCAATGCCTGCCCATGTAATTTAGCCCGGTAGGAACAGTTTAGCCGGTCACCTCTCTTTGCGTGCCATCAAGGTTGAGTGTCATGTCTGATGTTGAAATGGGCAGCACAGAGAGAGGACAGGTGTTTATTGGACAGTTGTGATCTGTAACGTGGCTCGTTGAAGTTCAGTCATGTTTCCATCTTGACAACCGCTCAAGGACGTTACATTAACTGCAACCGCGATTGTAACTTGTCGCTAGAGGTGAGTGAGCAAGAGTCAACTTCAGGTCTATTGTCCTAACGGATTGTAGACAGCACCCTCTGTCGGGAATCAAGGTTTTAATAGGGATGCTAGTCGTTTGCCTCAGGATTCACGAACGTGCTGCCTCTTATTGATTTTTTTTAACTTGTTTTTTTGGAAACGGACTGGATGTGTGGTATAGATTATATTTGAATTTGCCTTGGTCTTTTTTTGTTTTTTTTGGTAACAAGGATGCAGCAGGCATGTTTATGTGGATAGCTAACATGAACATATCTCAACTACAGTATTTTAAATCAGTTTAAATTATATTTTTGGCAGTTGAACAAGCTGTAAATACAACACTGTCACATTATCGCATATTAACATGCAGTTGATGTAGCAAACACGTTAGTAATGAGTTGCTTTTTTGCACATCCGGTAGACATAAAGCAACAATAACATTCACTTAGAGTTTCTATAAATGACGGCTAAACTGTCTTTCTGTATCTGACAAAATGTAAATAATATATATCTATCCTTTTGGCTCTGTTTGGGTCTCCATCAACTCCTACGAGAAGCTAGTTAGCTGCGATAAGACTGAACCAAAACAGTATACTTCAATACTCCATGGGTCTAATGGGAACTGCTGAGTCAGGTGGTAACTCTCTGTGGGTTCACGACTACAACAAACCATTTGTTGTGTATCTTTAATGCTAGCATCCCGAGATTTGAGGTGTTAAAGAAGCCATCACCATTGCCTTGTCTTTATACTGTGTTCTTCTATCTTCAGGACTTTTTACGTGAAAGCAGTATACTGCAACCCAAAGTTAAAAGTTAACAGACCAAATTAAAGACTCTTCCTCCTCCATGCTCAGTCACTTTTCGCTGGATAAAAATGGTTAAAAATAAATTTAATCTGAGTCAGACTCTACCAAACGCCAAAAGTCTGAGTTGAAGCTAACGAGAGGCGGCACTCGTGGCTGACGGCTGACTGGCTTCATCTCGTTCGACCTCGTGTTCCTGACGGATTCTTCTCCTCCTTGAGTGTTTCTTGGTCCCTTTGCTCCAGCTGCCTCGGCTTTATGTGATCTGCCTCAACACAACATCAGGCCTCTCTGTCCTCTCCATCAGTGTATCTATTTCTGTGGCACCTCACTGATGCGTGGTATCACAACAGATTACCTAATCCCCTCGGCTCTCGCTCTGCTTGCGAAGTGTGTGTGTGTGTGTGTGTGTGTGTGTGTTCCCCTGCGAGCACATAAAGACATGCATGTTTGCCTCATCCTTGCATTAGCGCTCGTGTACAGTGAATCCCAACTGCTAGCAGAGTGGATTAAAGTATATTAGACCAAGTATATTTGTACGGGCACATTTTGAGGGTCTATTTTCTTTTGACTTGATGCTTTATGATGATTGAAGAAACCAGAGGCAGAAGCTGAAAGGCAGGTAGGTCCCTTACCTGGCAGCTTTGGCAGGATCAGATGGAGGATAATCTGTCCAGTTAAACAGAGCAGGGACAGTAGGGCTGATTTTGAGCTACTGACATCACTAATTGACTGTTAAACCTGACTGACATACCAGGAGGCAGTAACAATGGTCTTAAAACCTTAAAGCCTTCAACAAGCTTGGCTGAGTGCTCAATGGACGCCGTAAATACAAAAGTTTTACTGCATCTTCAGCCACAGTGAATGTCACTTCTGGAAATGTAGGGAATAAAGCCAGAAGTATTCAAATGAGTATGGTCATTTCCAACAACCTGCTATAAAGTGCTGTAGTAATGAGTCCTCAGAAATCAGTTAGCATTTTTACACTTCTGGTTCCCTCGTCTAAAAGTCAAAGGTTTTTTCAATGGGCTTTGGTTAAATTCCTGAAATATGTTGATACCACAGGCTTACGATATTTACAAGTTTTGTTCTATGACATAAAATACATAATTTAATTCCCCTACAATTGAATTAGATTGATGAGAAGATCAATAGCACACGCTTACTGGTACGCTGAATAATCTGTAACTGGAGCCAGCAGACAGGTTAGCGAAGCCTGACCAAGCTAACACTGGATTTGTGGAAACAGCTAGCCTGGCTTGATCCAAAGGTAAGAAAAAAGCACCTCATAGCATCTGTGACGTTCAGTAATTATTTGTTTAATCCAAACAAAAGGCGAAGTATTAAAAAATTGACCTCTTTGAGGGGGTTTATGTGCCATGCCTTATTATTTCTTGGCTGGAACAAGTATGCTAACTTCCTGGAGTTTCGACTGGTTTCCTGGCACGTAGGCTAACTCCCTCTAAATACGAAAAGTTGCTAATGCTACTCTTTTGGCACATTTCTAAAAGGAGGTGCTGATGTGCAGATTTTGTTACATTCTGCCAGTTCCAGGCTAGCTCTTTCTCCGTTTCCTGTTTTTGTGCTTAGCTAAGCTAACGGGCTGCTGACTCCGGCTACACTTCTACTGTAGACGTTAAAGCTTGATGGGAGAAGCGAGAGACGTGTCGGAGACTGTTCCTTTCCCAAAACTGTCAAACTATGGAGCTTGTGGTTTGACGTGACGCGCTGTGCCAAAACGCAGTCCAGATGAGATTTTCCGAGGAGTCTCTCCGCTGCGTCTTCCCTTTCATTCCTCGTGCCCTTTAGTTGTTGCCATCCAGCTTCAACCATCAGGACAGAGGGACGGCTCATTTCAGACTCTCCCCCAGTGACTTTGTTCAGCGAGCGGTGCTAGTTTTAAGCCGTGGGAAGGTAATAATGAAGTTGAGTCACTGCCAGCAGCCATATTGGATTGACAGGCAGAAGACAGAAGGAACTCTTTGTCTGAGGCTCGCCAAGCCCGAGGGCTCAGGAGTGACGATAGTGTGTGTCGATGACAGAAATACCCCTGGCACAGAGTGTACTTTTGTGTGTGCGCCATTAAGTACAAAAGTACGGGTCTCCACAGATATTCTTCGCGCGGGTCATGCATGTTTGATATGCAGAGATGTTAAAGTTTAGATCTTTGCCAAAGTGCTCCTCAGTCTTGTTGCTGTCCAAAAAGAAACCTTTGAGAAAAAATTATCATAAGTGAAAATTCCGTTTCTATATAATTATAATTTGTTTCTTTTGTATATAGGATGAATATGAAGTGCCAATGTGAGACACATGAGTGAAGGTAGATTTCTCTCAGAGCCTCCCAACGCACTCCTAAACAAACCAAAAACCTCAAATAGACATACGCAATTGGCTTTAAAATACACTGGCATCTACCTATTACCAGTTAGTGTGCATCTGTATTCTGAGGTGTTAGCGTGTCATTGACAGGATTTCTTGTACCAGAAATAGCCGGGAATAGACAAAGGTAATTGGCTTTGCGTGTAAGTAAATCAGATTAAAGGGCATTGCAACATTTTTACATTTACGTTGCAGGCTTTTGGCTGACGATCGCATCGAAAGAGACTTAGAGTGAAGCGTAAGCAGCTTGTTGTCATCGTGATGCTGTATCCGAAATCGAACGCCGGTATTTGTTTTTGCTCAGGAAGCTGGATGCTTTTTAGGATATTTATCCACTCAGAACTTCAAGCACTTGGTTGTGGTCTCTGACTACTTAATTGCTCACCATTGCTTTACACTCCAGTGCTTGCTTTTTTGTCAGAATGTAACAGAAGAGAGGGTTTCATTCCTTCAGGGACTGTCTCAAAAAAACTGCATTATGTGAAGACAAAATCTAATTTAAGGAAAAAAAAAGTAAGACCACAGACAGTAAGGATTCACTGTAAACTCCATCTTGGCAAGATTAAGAGGCAGACTACCTGCTAGGTAACTGATATAGGCTTCATTTGAGGATTTACACTAACATTAACTCTCACACACGCTTAGGTTAATAGGTTGTGTGACCGTGTTAGTTTTCAGGCTTAGGGCTTTTCTGAGGCTGAAATGTCCGCTGCGGGCATCAGCAGGAGGTCAACCTGGACTCTAACTGCACCGCTGTGGCTGCTCACTCTCAGCACCAATACAGGTAGTCTGACTTTGACTTAAGATGAAGAGAATATTGCGAAATGTAACACACAGCTACACATTTTTGAAGAAAATTATGCTTACTGATTTGTATGTATTATTCTCGAGTGTATTAATTTTATTGAGCTTCGCTTTAAATTCTGGTCTGTTCATTCGTCTGTGTTGTTCAATACAAATCACAGATTACTGAGTTAGTTTGTTGCATCTCTTGTCTGCCTCCTTGTTCTTACTTTATCACATCACGTGTTGTTTATATATCTAATACTTTAATTAATTCAGCTTTTTCGTTTTTTTCCTTTCGTTCAGGGTTTTATATGTTTTGTGCTTGTAAAAGATCTTGAAAGATTAAAGGGCCAAAGTCTGCACCAAGAGAAGCTCCTCTCTCCCACAGGAAACACTGCTCCTGAAACGCCTCGTCAGTAGCCCCGCCTTTAACTCAGCGACTTGTTGACGTCACACTATGTCACTGTGTCACAGTTTGCGTAATTCGTGCCTAGCAGCTGGTTTGGTACGTAAGAATTGATTTCGCGGAGCTGCTCTGTAGCGGCGCTGAGTCAGGCGTGTGTGAGCTGACCAATCAGCGCCGACTGGGTATTCAGGAAGGGGGACCTTAAAGAGACAGGAGCTAAAACAGAGCATTTCAGACAGAGTGGGGTATACAGTGCAATGAGAAAGCTGATGTGTTTATTTGAGCATTAAAGCATGTAAAGTTGGCCTAGTATTAACCTAAAATAAAATTTTGAACTTTAAATACCTACCTACCTTTAGCATGGCCATTTTAAGCATGTTAGCATGCTGACGTTAGCAGTTAGCTCAAAGCATCGCTGCGCTGAAGTGCAGCCTCACTGACCTTTTTTGGGTGGATTTTTATCAAACTGCATTTCATTTCTTAATAAATAAATGTATATGTACTCTACTGCATATCTTCCCAGTGTATGTTGTGTATTTTATGGTTTATGCATTAAATTGTATATGTTGCAGTAAATCCAGCATGAAAGCTGTCGAACACTGCGAGATGCGACACAGCCAGATGGACTCTTATCGATCTGAGATGGAAATGGGTTGTTAATCCAGCTGTAAGGTGAGGAACAAAGATGAAAAAAGATAGATTTAGATGGACATAAAAACAACTTTGGATTTTCAGAGGAAGATATTAAAACACAGGTTACAACTGTGTAAAACCAGCGAGGAGCACCTGAGGACGTGTTAATCAATAGCAGAACTCAATCAATTCACTTACAGGAACGGCCGGCGGCGAGGATTCCTGGATGAGTTGTATAATGAGTCACGGCCCGTATTGATGGAGTCTGAAAGCTGTGGTTTGATCCAGCGTCTCGGGGCTCCGTGAGCTAAACCCTCACATGTCTGCTTCAGCAGTTTTATTGATTTTACAACAGTAGACTCGGTAAACGGATGCAAGGAAGGACGAGACATTCAGATTATATCTCCCCCCAGACACTGGATCTCCACCAGTTACACTTGACCTCTGACCTCTCAGAGAGATGGCATTGTCCACATATTGAGTGAGCTGTAACACTTGGACACATTATTTCAAAAACCCCAATAATCCCCCAAAAATGTCTCATTGGACCGAAAGTCAGTTGGTCTAACGGCCCGTTATCCTGAAAACAAACGGCCATTGCTCTGAAAATAAACGCTCTGGCATCACCAATCTACGTACGTAATTTACAGATACGTTTGGTAAGTTATCCCAGAGACATTAATGTTGTATTTGTAGAAAATCTCTTAACATCCTGACGGCAATCAACAAATAAAATGCTCTGAAAAAAAGGAATCTGTAGCTGTCGCAGGCATCTAATAAGCCTCTTTTAGACAAAAAAAAAAGCACAGAGAGCTTGTGGAATGTACAAACTAGAAGCTAACACACCATCTCCCAGCAGGCCAGCGAGAGGTGTAGTCAGGTGGCGTGCGTTGGTTTGTTTTGGAGGAGTGGCTCTGGAGAGAGGAGGTAGGACTTTTTTTTCATTGGATGCTTTTAAAATTTTGCTTGCTTTTGCTGGTTTCTACAATCTTACCAACCCCGGCTTTAACAGACGTAACCAATGTACGTATTTCAACCCAAACCTGATCTTTTCCTAAACTTTACTGAGCAGTTTTGGTTCCTAAACCTAACCAAACAGCTGTTTCAAAACAATAAACAGGTGTTTAAGTATCAAAATAAATAGACTAAGATATTAAGGGCAAGAGTGTGTACGTTCAGTTCAGTTTAAATGACGTCTAGTTTAATTGAAATCAGTGTAAATTAGCACATTTGGAATGTGGGGCATTGGTAAAGGTGAATTTGAGTTCATCTGATAGGCCTGTAAAACAAAGTTGGAAGCCACTGTCGTATAAACTCCTCCAGCTTTGTCTTCATCAGTGGTTTTGATTTGGCCGCTTTATAAACCTTATGTGTCCAAGAAAGTGTATAAAAGCCCTCTATATTTAACAGGATTTATTCTTTCTGCTGTAAAATGACGACTGAGACTGGTTTTATGCTCCGGAAGCTCAAACTAAAATGGCTAATATACAATTCACGATATTGCCGCTGTAATCCGGACCTGAAGGAGAGAGTCCAATAGGCTTAAAACGTGGTGGGAAAAAAAGTAAACAAAATGAGGAGCTTTTATCTGTTAATGCTAGCCGGAATAAGTAGTTTACGCTGTCGTGCACACGTACCGCACACACACACGCACACACACACATACACACTTCGGTTTAGGGAATCGCTGATGTTAATCACACCTCCAGGATTTAGGCCTTTTCGGAAGCTCTCTCACATAAAAAAGCTCTGGCGTGGCGTAATTCATGCATGTGGCAAGCCAGCTGATCACCTGTGTGTGCTTTTGTGTGTGCTTGCGTGCACACGTGTTTGTGTGTATGCGTGTGTGTGTGTGTGTTATTAAAGTATAAAGTGCTTATTCCTGCTCTGTCAGACACAGGGCTGCCGTTATGAAACGAGCAACTGTGTTGTTTATTCTCTAAACCTTTAAGAAGATTGGTGCCGTTTGGGCCGAGTGCGTCCATTTCCGATGTGTGTGTGTGAGTGAGCGCGTGAGTGCGTATTCGCGCGCGAGTGTGTGTTGGGAGTGTATTAGGCACGTGGGCTTTGCATTTTGTCATCCGCTGTAGGCTATTTGTGCATGCACGTGAGTGGGAAGGGTCGGTCGAGGGACATAAGAATAAATGATGGGAGAGGGAGACGGCGGAGGGACATAAAAGAAGAAATAGGAAGTGACAGACACTTAGAGGAAGTAAAAAATAGAAAAAAAACAAGGAGCGAGAAGCAAAGCGACAAAGGGAGAAAAAGCAATTAGTGGAAAAAGAGGCGCGGATGAGACGGAGAGAGAGAGGGAGAGAGAGACGTGAAGGCGGAGAGGAGCACAGGAAGGAGAGCGGGCGAGAGAGGAAATGGACAGAGGGAGCGGAGGAGAAGAGAAAGGCTCATGCTCCAGTGGGGAGGAAGTCATGCGTGCGGCGCTGCAGCTTTCTCTTCAGGCTGAGCTGCTCCAGCCCGGACATAACAAACTGTCTTAAACAGCATCACCTGCCACCTCACACACACACGCACACACACACACACACACACACACACACACACACACACACACACACAGACTCAATGTGCTCATTTGTTCACACTTCATTATTCCCAAACACAGAAAACACAGTCCGACATAAATTCACACTCGTAGAAACACTCAGGTTTCTACTTCTGCACTTGTATAGAGCATTGACATAATACATAATGATTCCTTCCCAGTACTTTCATATTGATGACATTTTTATGAAGACAAATCATTTTTTTTATGTACAGAGTCGTTAGAGAGGTGCAGAATAAAAGTATCTCTCTTCCTTGAAAACACTATTACGACTTTAAATCAATCATTTTAAATGTTTGTAGGATCCAAAATGATTGTTTTGTTCATCTCTGTGTAAGAATTCTGTCGGTTGGTTCCAGCTTCTAACAAAGTTTGTGAGCCAATAGTATAACAGCGTTGGTGTCAGGTGGTTTCCATGTTTCGACAGCATCAGGGGTCTTGGTAGTTGCCAGTTTGCGGAAAAATGTAAGGCCGGCTGAGTTCTACAGTATGCGCCCACCATGCTTTACTGCCCTAATGTTGGCTAGCTAGCATTGGCAACATTAGCCAGCGTTAGCAACATTTGCTAGTGCACAAAGTGGCAACCAATAGAGAAGGCAGATGACCGGAGATGACAGCGGTGTTGTAACGTGAATCCATATAGTGGCTAAATGTTATCAACAACACCCTTAAACCCTCAAACAACACCTTCCAAAAATGTTATCAACCCCATACAGGCAGCCATTTTTACACCAAAACACCACATGCATTGACTCCTCGCCCATCGCCTGTAGGTGACTTTGTCTTTCCCGCCAAAAAACAGAAATCCGCATGAGGGCCGCTGCCAATGTTACTGTGGTTACTTTTTGATATCTTTGACTGCCAGGTGAACAATGTTTGAGCACCGCTGGAATGGAGACGGCTGGAAAAGTACTTAGACGCCAATGCGCATCGTCGCATCGCACCTGAAAAGGGGGTGTCCATCCAGGTGTCATCATTCCGTCACAGCTGATAAATAGGGACTTGAGGCAGCGACGGTGTAAGGGTCGCTGTTGTAAGTTAAGTGTTGCTTATTGATATTCATTTTCCTTGACTTTGGCAACCCGTTGGAATGTAGCTATCCTTCCAGCATCACTGGTTCAAGCCCCGAACATGTGACTGCTGCTCAGTCATTTGACTTGAGAATGAATGCCGATTGTACCCTTTCACACTGAAGACAAAAGCTCGATGTTCGTGGGTGTTAATGGGTTTTCTGTCCACTGTGAACGGGATTAACAGATGCACAAGGGGACACCCACATGCATGCACTCTACCACACTATCAGACTTGCTTACAAGTACACACGGGATTGGATTTACTATTAATCAAAAGCGAAACAGAGTACACACATGGTCGCAGCACGTGTCTACTTGAACACTTGAGCGCTCTGTCTCTTTCTCAGTAGGTTTTGAGGGGAAAGTTGTTTCTAGTTTTGTGAATTCTTGCCATGGCCTGCAGATAAAAGAAACAGAGCGGAAATTTTGGGAGCAAGTAAGTCTACTTTTGGATGGGTGATCAAGCAAAGAGCTGCAGACCAACTTCGAACGAGTCCATTCTGAACGCCGAATTCAAGGCAAGTGTTAGAAGGCTATATCTAAGTTAAGTACATACAGTACAATACATATATACTGATATAAAAATGATCTTTTCTGTGGTTAGGGTAACGGAAAGGCTTGGTTCGTAGTATCACGAAGGATACTTGGTTCAGGACTAAGGTCAGGCTCAATTAAGGTAAGGAGAAAGACTTTTGATAACATTGTAGCTGCTGGTGTTGCAACAAAATCAAATCTTGTTTCAAAGTCAACAATATCAACTGAATCTGAATCTGAATACCTGAATCCACATAACGGAGTCAACATTTTTGGCATGACCAGTCAAACTGTTGCATTTGACCATAACGAGAACTCTTGCGGTGACAATTCAAGTTTTCGAAGCCAAAGTTGAGATGTTTGAATAGGTTTCTGTCAGAACCAACAATCCAAAACCCAAAAAGATTCAGTTGACTATCACAGATGACTAATACAACATGCAAATATTCATATCTGAGGGGCTGAAACCAATTATCTTTTGGCATTGTTGCTTGAAAATGAGTTAAACGATTAAACAATAGTCAAACTGATGATGATCCATCTTCTATCAACTGAATAATCGTTTAATGGGGTGATCGTATCAGCTCTAGTCACAGAATAATTCTCTCTTTGAAGGGCAGTTTTCATCCTGTATCCAGAGTAAAGAACATGCACCAAACACTCATTTCAATCTGACATGAGGTGCAGCAATAGAAAAGTTGGACCCAAACTGTCAGACTTGATTGCACGAAAGATTTCTTTCGATGTTGATGTGGAACTTTTGCTCTTCGGGCGTGCAGCTGCAAACTTTCTGCACACAAGTCCAAATCATCATTAAACCTCACACAGCATGACTGACAGACAGACAGACTAACCTGTGTAGTTGCTGGTGGTGCTCTGAGTCGGTGCTTCCGTCACAGCCTCCGTCTGTGCCTCCGTCTGTGTCTCGGCTTCAGTCTGCAGGTCCGGCTGCAGCTGGATCATCGTGCCGGTCGAGTCCTCCGGCGGCGACGTGGCAGCCGTGCTCTGTGCGTCCTCGGGGCTCAGAGTGGAGCCACGGGCGAGGACCAGAGCACAGGTCAGGGTGCACAGCAGCATCCAGAGGTGGGTGCCTGGGCTTAGAGCCCTGGGTCCCACTTTCAGAGGCATGGGGTCAGGTAATGAAGAAGAAGACCTGGATAGGAAAGAAGAAAAAGGGATTCACAGCCTCATGGTGAGGTGCTGCGACTTGACCGGGGTCTCAGTATGAGATGGAAAGATCCTTCAGAGAAAAGTTTTCCCCTCTCCTCCTCTTCTTTTCCTCTCCTCTTCTCTCACTGCCTAATCGGTTTTCTTCTTTTTCCCCTCTCGTATGTCCTCTTCTTCACTCCCTTGGCGGAGAGAGGACAACTCCGCCTGCGTTGCCGCTCATGATGCTGCTGTGCTGCAAAGAGGTGCAACGGAGAAAGAGAGGAAGTGAGGGAGTGAGTGCGCTCACGTATGTCTGTGTGTGAGAGCGTACGTTAGATCCAGCTGTAATCTGCTCTGCGCTCACTCGCTGCAGCTTCCTCTCCAGCCCTCTCCTCTCTGTCCCTCTGCTCGCTCACTCGTGCTCTCTCTGCTCACTCGGTCTGCTGCTCTCTCTCTCTCTCTCTCTTTCTCTCTCTCTGATCTCCAGCTGGGCTAACTGAGCTCTTGCATAACAGTAACTCATTCGCTGAGCTGTGCTGAGCTGTAACTCATGCAGCCTTAAGTCCTGATATTCCTGGTTGCTGCTCTTTCCCTCTGCCCCTCTCACCATGTTTTCCTTTCAGTCTATTGACTGTGTAGACGGTTGAAGGACTCACTTAGGCTTTTACTGGAAAACCATTCACTCTGATCAATGTCTGCTTTTGGGTTGCTCGTTAGATCACAAGTTGGGGATTTAGCTTTTGGCAAGATCTGATTCAGCATTGGTTGGTTTTGTTCCTGGAACAACATAGTTGTTGTTTATGACAGGTTTTTGCATGTCTTGACTTTATGAGTCTTGTGAAAGGGTCTATTTTAACAAAGCCAAGTTTTCCTAAACCTAACTTAGTATGTCTGTTCTCAAAAGCTAACTTAGTATTTCTGTTCCCTAAACCTAACTTAGTATTTTTGTTCCCTAAACCTAACTAAGTATTTTTGTTCCCTAAACCTAACTTAATACTTTTGTTCCCTAAACCTAACTTAGTATTTTTGTTCCCTAAACCTAACTTAATACTTTTGATCCCTGAACCTAGCTTAGTATTTTTGTTCCCTAAACCTAACTTGGTATTTTTGTTCCCTAAACCTAACTTAATACTTTTGTTCCCTAAACCTAACTTAGTATTTTTGTTCCCTAAACCTAACTAAGTATGTTTGTTCCCAAAAGCTAACTTAGTATGTTTGTTCCCTAAACCTAACTTAGTATTTTGTTCCCTAAAACTAACTTAGTATTTTTTTCCCTAAACCTAACTTAGTATTTTTGTTCCCTAAACCTAAGTTAATACTTTTGTTCCCTAAACCTAACTTAATACTTTTGTTCCCTAAACCTAACTTAGTACTTTTGTAAAACAAATGTTTTCTTGCCCTATGTCATCATTATCTTGCAGTTTTGTGTTGATTCTTGTACAGTATCTGAACTGATATAGAGAGAACCAACGCCTTGTGGCACCAACACAATGTGTTTGAGACCATGGTTTGTTGGACCAAGGTGGAGATGCAGCAAAAGAGTTCAGGGTGACTAAGAAGTAGAAAAAAAGAGCTTTTCTGGTAAATTCAACAAAACTGTTTTGAATCTCTTGTGTTTTCATGGGGTGAAAAACAAGACTTCATGACCTGCCTACCTTCCTCCGTAGGCAGCAGAGTCTATGCACGATCCCTCACTTGCACTGTAGCTGTACGTGTGTGTGCCTGCATCCTTATCTGGGCCTGTACGTGTCACAGGTAGATACTCAGGTATGATCTGATGACCCTGATAGCTCTTGTTGATAGCTCTCTAGTCAGAAAGTCCATGTAAAGACATGAATAATTGATGCATCCCCGACCAAAAATAGTATAAAGATGGAGAGATAAAAGAAAAGAGACAGAGGTGGAGGGCGATTAAAGAGTGAGAGAGGAGCGGGCGGAGTGAGCGATGACACGAGCGAGGGAGGAAAACAATCAGAGAGCGAGGGAGAGACAGCAAGAGATTGGAAAAGAAAGACGGATGAAGTGAGATCCAGCGCTTTTAGCCGGAGAAAACTGCCTTCTATCAAATGTTCGGCCAGCAAATGGGGACGCGGTGGGCTCTGCTGCCGCAAACTACATTATTTACAGCTGCAGCTTTGCCAAAGTGGACACAGGAAGGTTCTCAAAGAACTGATCCAAGACTTTATTTTGAGCCATCAAATTACAGCTGTGCTGGGCGAGGTTTTTATGGTGAAAAGACACCCACCCTATCGGTGTAAATCAGAAAATGGGCCTCGAACAGAGAAGGTGGTTTCAGGTGTCAGCTTTTAATCGATGCCGCGAGATGAACTTGAGATGTTGGCGCAAAGTACAACACAGTGATGAGTAAGCATCTCAATTTAACACCACAATAAAATCCACCACATATCATGAAGAGGAACTGTTGGTATGTGACATCCGGGTAGAAGAATGTTGAAGATTTATTTCAACGCTGTGCTAACCGATATTCAGTGATGGAATGTACGTTTACTCAACGTTTACTCCTTTACTTTAGTATTTCCATTTTCTGCTGACTATATTTACACTAAATTACATTTTGGAGGTTAAATATTATACGTTTGCGCTCGCTGAATGTATTGGACAACTTCAGTTACTATTTACTTTGCAGATTGCATGCTGCATCAGGGCCAAAGTAGCACATTTTTAAATTAATTTCTTTTATCTGCGATCGGATAAATACAAAACCCACAGATTTTTATAATCACGAAGATGCTGAAAATTGGATCCAATAACTAGCAAGTATATGAAATATATTTGAAAAGATTTGATGTCTCTTATAAACTGCGTAACATTAAACCCTTTTCATCACAAGCTTATTGTCACATCTCAACTTGAAAAATCAATCAGATTGGTCAAAGATGTGCTTCAATTCTACTCTGCTTTAAGTGATATTTCATGTTTTTCCCTTTTTAGAATTAACTTTCCTCTAAGCATTACTTTGACATTCACTGCTTCGACAGCGCACACGTATTTATTATGTAAAAGCCGTAATGCAAAGGCGGATGTTCTTTACTGCTCTTTATGATGATGATGCGACTGAATGAGGCACAGGTCCGTGTTATATTTATTTTAATACGTACACTATGTGTTGAGTCAGTCCCACATCATGTTTTGTTGCATTTATCTGAAGTTTTTTTTGTATTTCTCTCATTTTGGCAAACTTCCTACTGTTGCAACGTCCCATTTTAACATCTGCATTCATTCAAACCTCACCTCCAGATTAACTGAGACAGAGGCTAGTTACCAGTATTTACTATGCAGCATGCGTTAACATTAACAATTAATAATATATAGTGTTTTTAACTTGCTACTTGCAGCATTTTTTCTCATCAATAAAAGATCCCACTTTAATAATGAAACTGAACTGTATGTATAACCAGCGCAAACAAATGAGGTCGTCACTGAGCAGACTATCAGCCTCTGCTCTGCGCTTTACACTGTGTTCAATCGGAGTTCACATCTGCCGAGTAGCTTCATGGCATGAAACAGGAGGCGGAGGGCTGAGGCTCGGATGGTGGAAACAGCGAGGGCCGAACACGTGGAGGAGACACGGAAAGCGGCTGCTGCTGACAGATGTCCATCGCATGTTTGCACTTTTAAGGCAGCAGTGTTTCCTCGCGGGACTTGTGAGAAGGATTTACGAGGATTAGGGAAGTGGCCGGGGCAGATATGGACGAGGCAGATGAAGTGTGTTCGCTCTGCATTCATTGTCAAACTGGAGTGTGAAACTGAGGCTTTTTTTTTTATTATTGTTTATCTAACAAAGAGATCCCTGCAGGGAGAACAGTCAGCATAGCATATGTGATGACAAAGTCGCTGATGTCGGATCTGATAGTGTAACAACTTACTGAGACACTGTTTGTAGTCAAGAAAATAAGAAAAAGTGTAACCACATCTTAAAAAAGTAATTAAAGGTCTACTATCTAATATTCTGTTACATTCTGAAGCATAAATAAACAGGCCGGCACCTGCGGGGGATGCAGGAAGCCGGATTTTGTGTGAAGAAGCTTGAAGGCGCTTTCCTGCTCTGCTCGCGTGCAGCTCAGCCCCGCCCTCTGGCAAACGTGTAGCTTTATCTGTATAAACCACTTTTTCATTGGCCATATGTGAGCGGATTATGACATGATGTGAAAACGGAGACCTTCCCCGACTCTCTCAGTTGCCTATAAAAGCCCGTGAACGATTTTTTTAAAAGTTGTTTAATGCTGCTGCAGGACTCCGATTGGTTTTAAACTAAAAACAAGCACAAAGAAGCTCCTCTAATATGTAACTAAGTGGAGCTGGCTCCGTGTGTTCATCACTACAAAGGCCCTCATTAAATTAACACATGAAATATTGATTAGCGCAGCTTTAAAATAAATTCAACCTAGATAAGGCGTAACGGCTTTCACACTGGGTGGTGGATTTGGTGTTAAAACTGAACTCCACTAACTCAAAGACTTCAGATTCACACTTCCTGGGTTTTGAGAACGTTTTCTCAGCATCAACTAAAAACCTGACACCTGAACCATCTTCACTGTTGAAGCCCCATTTTGTGGGTGTATTTTTGATTTAGATTTTTTTTTTTACCATAAAAACTTTGCCTAGCACAGCTCTAATTAGCTTTAAATGCAATTCTTTTGGTGTACTTATTTTGGTGTGCTGACATATCAGCAGCAGCTTTTTTTACAATTTGGAGATGGTGCAACGGGAAGAGAACTGCCTCTCCTTTTTTAGAAAATAGAGAGAAAAAAAGGCAAAGTCTAACAGCCCGGGGAACAATTACCAGCTAATTTTGCATACCGCCATCCAGAAAAAGTTCAAACGGTCTCAAGTTCGGATGTCTGGAAAAGAAAAACATGCAACGTCAGCGCTTAAAAAAAACAGACAGACAGAGCTCGAGCAGACAGAGGAAGCACACAGCTGTTCTGATTCTACTGAATTACGAAGCGACATGCATGTGCAGTGAAGTTGTTTGATGAGTCAGAAGTTTGTCTCTGTTCACACACGCACACACACACACACACACACACACACACACACAGAGTCAGTGGCAATCTGCAGCTCTTTCGCTATCAACCTAATCCCTAATGTGACATCTAAAACAGTTATATAATACAAAAACACAGCACATCGCAAGAACACACACGCACACCCACACCCAAACACACACACACAACAGTCTTGTCTCTATGCTATTCTCACACACACACGCATACATAATGTATTCGTTCATCTGCACCTATACGTATTTGCCTGCGTCATACTGTACAAATGTGTCCCCGCTGTATGCTCGACATAGTTTGCTTATGCATGTGTGTGTGTTTATTGTGTGTGTGTGTGTGTGTGTGTGTGTATGTGGAGCACATTAGCGTATGAAGACAATCATCGGCATGGAGGTGCAGGGTCACACAACAGAACGAATAACGAAAGAACAGGGCAGCCCCTCTCGCCAGGGTTCAAGTAATCTGTGGCAGCAGCTCAAATAAAGCAGATCCGGAAGGAGTTCTTGTGAGGAACAGGCGGATAACGAGGCCACGGAAAAGCTGTAATTCTGTCTATTCCACTGACACTTTGGTTATATTTTAGTAAAGGACTACACCATTTCTTCCAAACCGCTTGGGTGGGTGAACCTAGCTTGGAGTGGAACGGTGAAATTTATTTTATTTTATTTGCCAAAAGTTATCTGTACTTTTATATTTATAGCGACTGCAAACACAACACATATCCAGTCGTGCTTTGCAGTTGGAGCGATACTTTGTTTCCAATGTACTTCATAAAACAGTGGGCCGTGGTCACAGTATCACATCACACGAATGTGGCGAAATAGTTTGACGGATGAACATCGTCTAATGTGAGAAATCGCCACGATCAAAGAAAATCCAACTGTTTTACGTGTTTTTTAAAAGAAAGACAGAAAGCTTGATCCTTCTGAGCTGAGCAGGTAACTGAAATGCATGATGTTAAAAGTCTCTCTTAAAGGCAGCGTTAACATTCGTCCCATTTCCTGTCTGCTACTTTAGGCTGTGGCACTCAGGGGGTTTGTGCTGTATGTGCTTGATGTCTCTCTCCAGCCCCCGCCCTTTCCCTCACTTGTGCTTCCCAGTGTGTATGTGTGTGTGTGTGTGTGTGTGTGTGTGTGCCTGCAGAACGAGGACACCTGACAGTCATCAGCTCATCACCTCCTGCTATATAACCCTGGTCTCTCACACCACTCTAGCTGCCAGATTGTTCTGTCATGTTTGATTCCCCCGGCATATCTCCGCTCAGCCGGCAGTCTCACCTGCGTTTTTGTTAACCTCCCTCCTGCTTCATATTCATTTTGTAAATAAAACAGCTGTTTTGACTGCACTCCTGTCTCAGATCTCCGCATTTGGGTCGAATTAAACTCAGCCTTTACAAACCAGCCACTAAACCCTACACACTTAAAGGGGCACAGTGTAGTTTTGGAGAGGAAATCCAAACTTTAAATACTGACAATGTCAATGAGGTAATAATACGAACTTAAAAATATTTATTTTTTTCCATAACTGAACAAAAAAAACTGTTCTCAAAGGAAAATAAAGTCCCCAGAACTCTGTTTGAAGCTAGAAAGGTGGCAGGGTCCGCCACATAATGACAAAGTAAAACAGTATGAAACTGTGTTGTCCTTTAAGGTCAGTTTGTTGATTCACTTTATTCAGTCAATGACAATGAAGAGAGTTTGTTTATTTAGATTGTTTAGAAATTTAAAAAAAAAATCTGTCAATGAAGATCTTTTTCTTCTGATTCAAATTTCTTCCCCAAAACTACGAAGTGCACCTTTAAGGCTGCGCCAGTCAACATTTGATGACAAATGATCACATGTGATCATTTAACCAGACGTATCACTCAAATAGTGTCTTTCAGCTCTTTGTTTTGATTTGACAACCCATACATAATATAGCTATGCTAAGCTAACTATATGCTACCTGCCCAGAACCAAACAGCTGCAGAGCCAGATGTTCCTCTCATGAGTCGGTGGAGACCAGAAACAAAGCTAAAAGGAGCTCTTATCCTATTTCCTGGTTTCTTACATAGTGAAACTGGTGGACGCAGGTCTCTGTAAAGAGAACAGCGCGTCCATTACGAAAAACAGCAGAGTTCAATAACTAACAAATGTCCGTCCTTGCAGCTTGTCTCTGTGGGTCCTGCTCATTATGCTAACGCGTCTCCTCACTTCCCTCACTCACAGCTCGTCAAAGAGAGCGCCCACCTGTGTTTACTCAATACAAGCTCCTCTAAAAGCCTCTCATTGAGCGCATTTAAAGGACACTGAAGATCGTCCGTGAGGGCAGTGGGGGAACGAAGACGCTGCTGCCTCTCCGTCTGACCCTTGGACTTAATTCTCTGCCTTTTTGATACGTTTGCACGTTGAAACGCCTTGTGACTGTTAACTCCCTGAACCGATCCTGTCTGCCTGCTTTTGTCTGCTTGTTTGGGCCCTTTCCTTGTTTGCCTACTGCTACATCCAGTTGGCTAAATTACTTTTGTGACAGTTCAATCAGCATTCAGCAGTTGCGAGTCAAACATGCGGATGCCAGATGTCTCACCAAAGTCTTCAGAGTCAGGTAAGTTGTCCAAATCACCTGAAATCGTGCCACAGACCCACTTGTCCACCGTGTCACTGTTGTGTTTGGCCTCGTCTACCCATTAGAATTGATATCATCTCCCTCCAAGGTCAAGTTAGCCCCTGGTGGCACATCACAACTCTATCACACGCTCTAGTGTTAGACTGGGCTGCCCAGTCACTTATCATAATTAAATCACACATTAAAGAACTGGTGGGATTAATCTCAAAGGACCAATGGCAAGCGTCGGTTGGCTTTTAAAATTCAGGTTCAAACTAGTTCAAGGTAATCAAGGTAAAAAGTTGTTTCTGAGTGCGCCTTCAGGACTGATTTCGTATCGCATGCTCATCCTTTGATGGTTTATTTTTAGGGAAAATCTTTCGCTCACTTCCAGCTGGGCCCTCTTTCTTCCCTGGACCCATCTGCTCCCGGACTCCGCTCATTACTCTCCACCGCGTATAACTCTGCCCTCGCGTCCACGACATCATCATAGCGAGCGGTAAACAGCTCTCGGGGTCTTACTGCGGCGCGGTGGGGTACTGTAGATTGAAGGATCTCCGCTGATTGGATTCATGCCTCTCCCTCTTAAAGCATTTCCCTGTTGAGGACCGTGAAGTTAAGTCTTGCTATTCTGATTCCTGCTGTGACGACCACGACCACAAGGGCAGGGGGTCAGGTCTCGGAGGGTGGCCGGTTCAAATCCCCGGAGCAGCTGGCGAGTAATCCTTCCCAAGAAACCACTGCTCGTCCTTAAGCACTCCCTGAGGTATTTATAGGCCATGTGCCTCGCAAATAATTATGTGTTTGTTTTTTTGGTAGGGGGAAGCTGAGAATTGAAGTGCCGCCTCAAAATGGCGCTCTTCCATCACCGAGGGTTAAGTGTGAAAGATGAAATAAGATGAAGTTATTGATCTCCGTGAGGAAACTGGGTCATCACGGCAGCGAAAAAAGAAAAAAACAGGAGAGGAAAGAAATATCTGGAAGCAGAGAACAGAAAACAGCAGTTTAAGGCCTCTGCTTCCACGCCGCCTGTCCTCCGATCCCCCACACGTGCAAGATTACGGCTCAAATCTGCAGACAGAAACACTGAACTGCATGTAAATCTGTTCTCTAAGGATTTAAGTGAAGGTCCGAGCTTTGGGTGACTCCCTGCAGCTCTGATGTTAATTTGGGAGGTGGCAGATTAGGAACAAACAGTCGGACAGATAAACTGCGACACCGCGCGAGGCCGGCCAGGAGACTACGGGAACCCTGTAGCTCGTCTGATCTTCCCTTTGATCGACGCTGCGGGGACCTGGCTGCAGACAGAGCAAATAACGAATGGTTAGTCGGTATCGTTCTGAGAAAGGTTAATGAGAGGGCAGCAGCATGTGTCCGTCTTAAACTTTCAGATTCCATCTCTCATTTCAGACACTAAATGTTAAAAGTGAAAAAGTAGATTTACAAGGCACAAATTGATAAAAATGGAAGTGAAATAATAAATTAAACCTATAAAAATGAAAAAGTTCCTTTCAAAATAAAATAGAATTTAAAAAATGACAAAACCCACACACAAAATACCCGGCAAAAACTAAACCTGAAATAAAGTGGATGAAAAATATTAGAAATGTATGAAGTATAACTCTTCCTGCTTCTGTGACGGCTGAATGTCAAAAGATTAAAAGTGCTCCTGAAGCTGGCGAGCAGCCGACTTCTGTGGATTTAGATTTGTTTCCCAATCTGAAGTGTGTGTGTGTGTGTGTGTGTGTGTGTGTGTCTCATGCGTTTTGGATGTGATTCCTAATCTGAGTTCAGGGTTCGCTGCAATCTGGCATCACGTTCTGTATTTACATTTCAGGTCTTTCACTAAGCTGTAATCCAGAGGGAAACGGCTCTCTCTTCTCCGTCGGCGACGCCAGAGATGACCAACAAAGTGCTAAAAACAACATCCAAATTAAAAAATGTTTTTAAAAAAAACACTACCAAATTAAATCTGTTATTGATAAAGAGTTTTAAAAACATGAAAGCCCATAGGGGACTTTATTCAAATGATAATGTAAATCAAAATGTAATTTAAATGAAAATGCTATAGGCTAATTCAATTTGAATAATTTTCATATACTTGTATTGACATTTTTCTATAGCTATATTACAATTTTAATAGAAAAGCTGTTTGACATTAAATTTACAACGACTTGACCTCCTCTACAAGGACAATATTGAAATGTAAAAAGAAAAACAGCGCCCCCCGGTGTATTTAATTTGCCCATACCTTTTACTCTTTGGGGGACAATATGAAAATTAAAAACTCAATTTTATAACAATTTGAAGACGAAAATGGTCACAGAATTTTATATTAAATGTTTAGGTGCTCCATAGTAGACGATAATCAAATGTAAATCCAACTTTGAAAATTAAAATGTAACATAAACAATGTGGTATGATTTCAATTTGTGCAAACATTAAAAATGAAAGTTTTATTTTTATACAATCTGCAACAGCTCCATTGCATTTACATTAAAATGAAAATAATTTTCTTACAATTTGAATTTTTTTTTTGTAATTTCATTTTTATTGATTTTATTTCAATCACTCATTCCACATACAATGATAGGAATTAAAAATGCCCTATTTTAGCAATATTATATGCCAATTTTTGCATGTCAGGACGCTCCTTTGGGGACAATTTGAAAATGTGTTAAAATGTCAGTCATTATCAAATTAACAAAGTCTCCAATGGGCTACTATTGTAAAATAATGACATTGAAACATGGGCCTAAGTTTGCATAGGGACGATAGGGACAAGTCACAACCAAAGTTTGGGAGGGAGGGAGTTGTCCCTACCAATATTTTGATATTTTTAATATAACGATTTAAAAAAAAAAATTTTTACATAATGCATTGAATATAATGTTCTTTGCAAACTTGATTTCTGCCTAAATATGACTTGATCTCATTCATGAGCTTCATAATGTAAAGATCTGAGCTCCCAGGACAGCTTGGAATTCTTTTAAAGGACCATTACAACACAAAATTGGTCTTTTCACCTGCCAAAAATTGATTGAAGACCAAATACAGTTAATGAAAGGTGATTTCTGCCTAAATATGACTTGATCTCATTCATAAGCTTCATAATGTAAAGATCTGAGCTCACAGGACAGCTTTGAATCCTTTTAAAGGACCATTACAACACAAAATGGGTCTTTTCACCTGCCAAAAATTGATTGAAGGCCAAATACAGTTAATGAAAGGTGATTTCTGCCTAAATATGACTTGATCTCATTCATAAGCTTCATAATGTAAAGATCTAAAGCTCACAGGACAGCTTTGAATCCTTTTAAAGGACCATTACAACACAAAATGGGTCTTTTCACCTGCCAAAAATTGATTGAAGGCCAAATACAGTTAATGAAAGGTGATTTCTGCCTAAATATGACTTGATCTCATTCATAAGCTTCATAATGTAAAGATCTAAGCTCACAGGACAGCTTTGAATCCTTTTAAAGGACCATTACAACACAAAATGGGTCTTTTCACCTGCCAAAAATTGATTGAAGACCAAATACAGTTAATGAAAGGTGATTTCTGCCTAAATATGACTTGATCTCATTCATAAGCTTCATAATGTAAAGATCTGAGCTCACAGGACAGCTTGGAATTCTTTTAAAGGACCATTACAACAGAAAATAGGCATTTTCACCTGCCAAAAATTGATTGAAGACCAAATACAGTTAATGAAAGGTGATTTCTGCCTAAATATGACTTGATCTCATTCATAAGCTTCATAATGTAAAGATCTGAGCTCACAGGACAGCTTGGAATTCTTTTAAAGGACCATTACAACACAAAATGGGTCATTTTCACCTGCCAAAAATTGATTGAAGACCAAATACAGTTAATGAAAGGTGATTTCTGCCTAAATATGACTTGATCTCATTCATAAGCTTCATAATGTAAAGATCTGAGCTCACAGGACAGCTTGGAATCCTTTTAAAGGACCATTACAACACAAAATGGGTCTTTTCACCTGCCAAAAATTGATTGAAGGCCAAATACAGTTAATGAAAGGTGATTTCTGCCTAAATATGACTTGATCTCATTCATGAGCTTCATAATGTAAAGATCTGAGCTCCCAGGACAGCTTGGAATCATTTTAAAGGACCATTACAACACAAAATGGGTCTTTTCACCTGCCAAAAATTGATTGAAGACCAAATAAGGTTAATGAAAGGTGATTTCTGCCTAAATATGACTTGATCTCATTCATAAGCTTCATAATGTAAAGATCTGAGCTCACAGGACAGCTTTGAATCCTTTTAAAGGACCATTACAACACAAAATGGGTCTTTTCACCTGCCAAAAATTGATTGAAGGCCAAATACAGTTAATGAAAGGTGATTTCTGCCTAAATATGACTTGATCTCATTCATGAGCTTCATAATGTAAAGATCTAAGCTCACAGGACAGCTTTGAATCCTTTTAAAGGACCATTACAACACAAAATGGGTCTTTTCACCTGCCAAAAATTGATTGAAGACCAAATACAGTTAATGAAAGGTGATTTCTGCCTAAATATGACTTGATCTCATTCATGAGCTTCATAATGTAAAGATCTGAGCTCACAGGACAGCTTGGAATTCTTTTAAAGGACCATTACAACACAAAATGGGTCTTTTCACCTGCCAAAAATTGATTGAAGGCCAAATACAGTTAATGAAAGGTGATTTCTGCCTAAATATCTGCCAAAATATAACTGATGAGTGATATGAAGTGACTTTGAGGCAGAGCACCCCTTTCAGTCCAACATCAGGAGCTGGAAACAATATTTGGCAAGTGTAAAAATGCTATTTATGCATTGCATTGGCCCTTTTAAGGCATGCAGGCAGCACATGCATCGTGCTCATGCACCATGCTCATGCACACTTAGTTAATTAACAGGCCTGCTTAATTGACATGTGCATGCATAGGCTGCGAGGTGCACTTCAGTGACTTCACTTTATTTCATCAGTCATCATGGATCCCTGTGTATATGACCAGATAAAGTGTTTTTTGTTTGATGGAACCCTACCCCCAAGTGCAAGGTGAGATGGGTCCTCAAGCTGAATTCTTCGACCTAACCTGAGTATACATAGAAAACTCAGTTATCCAACAAAACAATCTATCTGTATAACCAAAAACACAAATTCAGGCTTTTCTTACAATAATAAAATTAAAGATTAACATAATTTAAAAGCCCCTCGGACGCCCCTCATGTATACTCAGGTTAGGTCGAAGAATTCAGCTTCTCCTGGGGGTAGGGTTCCATCAAACAAAAAACACTTTATCTGGTTTATCAGACGATCACTTTTTGGCACGACACGGCTACCCGTATTGCAGACTTTACAGTAAACACACGGCGATAGAAGACGGCTACAGCGTGTACCGACTTCCTGTTTTCAAAATAAAAATGTGGGCTATTTAAAGCTATTGAGAAGCTATTGAGCTAAAATGCTAATATTTACACATACAAATTAATTAAAAATATGAACAGATTAAAAATGCAAAAACAAGAGGTGTATCTCATGCACCCAGTGCACTCTGTATATATTTAACTACAGCCTAACACATTCATGAAATTCAAATAAATATGATTTCAGTCCATTGCAGTGAGAAGACTCATTGCTCCCATGAGGTCAAGCTTGTTCAGTATTTACATTTTGGATGTGAAGTACCAAGCAGTAGTCTCAGCTCTAACTCACACCCTGAGGCAGTATGCAGCACCATCTTGTGGTTATTAGTTGACATTGCATCTTGATCTTAGCTCCTCTTCCTTTGAGCACCTTTACTCACACATATTAAGTTTTTTTTTCCTTAAATACTCTAGTGCTCCCTGACAAACCCCTCTTTCAAATCAACTCGAAACTCGAAACACACGAGTCGACCAAGTTGCTCATTTTTCTTTAACGTCACCATGGAGGCAGAGGAAAACAAGCTGATGGCTCATGAAGAGCATTCAGCACCACTGCAGACCGGACAGCTCCACGTCAGGCTGAACAGATAGCATTTTACAGTATATCGTATACATGTTCATAACAGGCGAGTGCAGGTGGACTATAGTGGAGTGGATTTAAAGTGATCGTAAGATATTGTACGAAGATAGAGGATGATTGGATTGGAGGCTGAACGCATCATGAGGCCGTCAAAAAACATCAACATCCTGAGCGGCAGCCTCAGCATTATGTAAGCACTACAGGAGCGCTAGGATAACAAAACTGCTGTGTTGGGATGAAAAAGTACTTACTATTACAAAATAAAATAAAATCCTATTGTGGCCTTTAAAAGACTCTGTGGTTACTGGTCTTCTATTGGACTGTAACATTCATGCATCCGTCTTGGGTGCAGAGTGATACAAAACGTTGGCAATACCTTCATCAATATAACAATAACTCATTTCAGTACCCTTGAGGCTTAACCTTAGTCTCAAGTCTAAGAAAAGCCTATTTTATTTTAAAAGTGTATTTTATTGACATGTAAAGGCTAAGTGGGGTCTATCTGGGCGAGTGGGTGTTACAATAAAAAATGAAAAAGTAAAACAAACACAAATAAACATAAGAAGATGGAGGGTAGGTCCCTACAATACAGTGAGCTGCCAGTTGCTGGGTCCTCACAATGTAATATAGACCAGGATCCACACACAGGGCCACAGCAACTGGCTACCTGCTTCACCTGTTTGTTTGTTTTTTGTTTGTTATTTTGCCACTTGGGGGCAGCGGAAACAAGCTGTGATGGAAAAATGTACCTATTAGCAACTTTTAAAGGGTAACTGCTAGGGCTGGGCGATAAAACGATCTTTATCATTTTCTCATCATTTTCTAAAATTTTCCATGATAATGATGATAAATTTATGACATTTATTTTCGCGAAAGTTTTTTTTTTGTCCGTTTTCCTCTACCTAGAAGACACTACACCAACAGCCAGTCGCACAGCAGAGAAACAAATGCATGTGTCTGATGCATGTTTCTGGCCCCCCCCCCCCACAACAACTCACGGTGACCACCTGTGTGTCGAGCCGACATAAGAAAATGAGTGGTCCGACTAGCGAAACCAAGTGCAAGGAAACTGACAAAGACGAAGAAATTGTACCAAAGAAAGTTCATACCACTTCGATTATTTGGAAATACTTTGGCTACCCGAAGTCTGACAAAGGACAGACCAGCATTAGGTGCAAAATGTGTCGGCCACCACCAACCGCTTCCATCATCTCAACAGGTACCGTCCCAAACAGCACTCTGAAAGCATGAGTTTGCGCTATCATGCTAGTGTCAGCCTCCCCGCAAATAGCCAACAGACCAGCCCTACTGCTTCTACTAGTCAAACTTCAGTTCGACAACCGACAATCGCAGCTGCTTTTTCAGCCATTACCCCATGTGAGAAGAAACCAAAGTGATACAAAGACATAACCAGTGCAATTACGTACTGTACTGCTAAAGATATGATGTCTATAAGCAGAGTTGAAAAACAGGGCTTTCAAGAAGCTAATGACTATCATGGATGCTAAGTACACCCACACAACGTCAGTCCCTCAGAATGGAGGGAAAATGTGGAGGAGCAGCTCAGAGATGATATGTGGTCTGGTTGCACGTCCAAACCACATCAGCTCTTACAGAACAGGAGGCTAATGAAGCTGAACTGAACAACTACCTGCAAGCTCAAGAATGTGCAATATTCACAGAATACGGGAGCATAATCATAATCACCTTTTTTTCCGTTTTATTTGTAGTCTGTCACGTTGCCTCTTATCTGTTATCATTTTTACGTACCCATTCTGTTCACTCGCTCTGAGATTATGTCCGTTGTTCCTGTTCGTTATCACATTATTGCACCAATTCAGGTTTTTCTAATTTGTGCTCACATTGACATCACTGAAAACAGGGCTTGGCCTCAGTGATATTTCAAGATAGATAGATAGATAACTTTATTAATCCCTGAAGGGAAATTACGTTATCATAGCAGCAGGTACATTCAAGTACAAATACAATCAAATACAAGGGCAAATATAGAAACACAATAAAATGCTTTAGTAGCTATAAAATAAAGGGTAAGTGGAACACAAGGTTTGAGTGGATAAGGTGCAGTATTAACAGTAATAATAATTTAGGCATATTATTTGAGTGTTTTGGAGTCTGATGGCAGCAGGAAGGAAGGATTTCCTGTGCCGTTCCTTTATGCAGCGGGGTTGAATGAGTCTGTTGCTGAAGCTGCTCTTAAGCTTGTCCAGAGTTTTGTGGAGGGGGTGAGAGGCATTGTCCACGATTGCAGGCAGTTTTGCCAGCATCCTGTCCTCCGCCACCTCCTCCAGGGTGACGAGCTTAGAGCCAAACAACAGACCCTTCCTTCTTGATGGGTTTGTTCAGTGGTGCTCCCCAAGACTCTGACAAACACTTTAATGTGGAGTTACGGCTCGAGTGTTAGCCGACACTTTTGTATCTACACTCAGAGCAAAATTAGCATTTAGCCCTCGTCATGTCACTGGCTTCATGGCAAAGGTGAGTTCAATATTCACTCTCTTTAAGCTCTGTTTTTGCTCTCCAGCTCTGCCGAGGGAAGTGACTGGCTCTTTATTTCGTCTCTTAGTACTCCACTATTTGGAACTCTGCTTGTGTGAGGTGTGAAACCATTGACAAAGTTTCACATGGTGTTAGACCAAAAGAGGGTTAGAGAGAATTAGCGGAGAGTGGTTGGGTTATGTAAGTTCAAAGGTCCAATGAAGAGGACACAAACACACACACACACACACACACACCAAAGCGGACTTAATTCGTGGAGCTGGTGGACCAATCAGGAACCCCCGGTGGTAAAATAACGTGTGTGTGATTTACACAGCATTTCTGCATAAAGTAATATATTTGGTGCGTTCACTTGTCACTGTAATTTGTAATAAATCTCACTTCTTCTCCTCCACGTTCACACATTGAGTGGATAATCCCCTGAAATTGCTTTTACCAGGCGGCCAGGGTTTTTGTTTGTTGAACGAGAAGCTAAGAATTAATCCTCATTACACAATGGAGGGAAAGCTGTTGGGCCGTTTGGTGCGTTTAAATGCTGCTTACGGTATGTGTGAGCTTTTGTCATCGCAGGGCCCTGCACATGGTTTTTTTACGTACATCGCTGTCATGTAACGCTCGATGTGTTGGAGGTGCTTTGTAACTCTGGTGAGGAACAAGTTAAACTGAGCTGCAGTCAGTGATCATAGGGGAAACAGCAACCCGTATGAAAAAAGGCGTATCACATATTAAATTGTGGGAGGGTGATGGCATCAAAAATGAGAAAAAACCCAATTGATTTTCAACCGGGGGTCTGGGAACCTCAGGGGCCCTGAAGTGAACTTTGAACTCAGTCATAACATCATATCTGACAATGTGCTTACATTTTTTTAAAGAAGCTTACGTTAAGGATGCTTAAGCAGATCCTAAGAATTGTAACTAACGCACCCATGATCTATAAATCTCAAATCAACTTAAACTGATTTCTCCTTATATAATGCAAGCGCTAATGAGGGGTTTAGTCAGGAGTAGCCGTGGGTCAAAGGAGAAAATCAAAACCTTTGGAAAGACGAGATCACAGCGATGGTAGAAGAAACTGAAACCGGGCAACATGCATTATTTTGTGTCAAAGGACGGCTGACAAACACAGCCAAACAGGTCGGGAGTGTGTCGCCAATGCACATTGTTCATAAAGCTCGTACAAATTTCACCACAGGTTTGGGTCACATATGTGTCCCAAACTGCAATGCCCCAACATAACCGGCACTTATGTCAAGTATTATGCGTTGCTTTGAGCTAAAGAGAAAGAGAAAGATAACTACTTATACATTGTTTTCTGCTTAAGCTAAACTCACGATCAAAACTGATCATTTCTCTTTGTTTCTCACAAAGAGAAAGATGTAGCAGCTCAGAAAACAACAACAACAACAACAGTAGTTTAATCCAACCATATCTGTATCAGGCCACTGTTAATTCTGTGCCATATCTTGTAGTACAACAACAAATGGCTCGTCTGTGTGAGTCGTTTTTTTTGGCAAGAGCGCGTTACATAAACTGCTTGAACTCTGTCAGCCCTCACTTACTAATGATAAGTTACATCCATCCTCCTGTTTTATAAATCACAACCATTTCTCTTAGATTAATTAAAAGAATTAAATGGACGAATTATATTGAAACCACACAGGCGAGCATTTCTCCTGAGCCTCTGCTGAACAATGTGTTGGACCTCATTGTTTACCCCGACTCTAGTGGCTTACCTGGCCCTGGTGAACACTCAATATCAATACAAAATACAAAAATATATATGTCTTTGTAAATATAAAAGTGTTTTTAATATTTTATATTGATTAAAGATGTAGATTAAACCAAGATATTTATGTTAACAGAAGCTCTAGGGGTTGGCTCTCCTCCATCAGGCTCCTGTCTGAGAGATGGACCTGCTCGCACTGACTCTGTAAATCCTGTAGAGGGCAGTGTGGGACCGCAGCCTGAGGTCAGCGGCTCCATCTTGGGTCTATTTGTTTCTTACTGTAAAGAATTCCTGTCAGGGATTATATGATTTAAAACTATATAATAAATAAATGTATTTCATGTAAAGCATTAATTAATTATATGGATAACAAATAGGTCACACTTAGGCCTTCAAACTTAAACACTTCATAGCCTGTTGTATGATCAACATGGCCTTCCTTATCTGCTTTAGTATTATTATTGCTTACATTTCATCTATTAAAGTGTTCTCTAAAATTAAATCTTTACTGTATCCTCATAGTTCTCCTCTAAGATGATTCCATTCTGTCCCTGCTTTATCTAGCAGATCCAGCATCACAGCCACAGTATTTCCTCCTCTGCTCCACTATTTTCCCTGCAGGGGCAGTTTTGCTGCAAAAGCCTACACACGCACACACCCACGAACTTGTGCAAACTTTACTTATCCCTGATTGGCCGATGCACGGCCAAAGAGGGTGGGCCAAAGTCTTGATTAATTAGCATACCTATCCGGGCTGATAAAAGTGCCTGCAGCCTCACCTGATGCTGCACACAGCATCACACTCACAGAGGAGGAGGAAGGGGGACTCCGGGTGAGGTGCATGGCACGAGAGTCAAACGCGGTGGAGGTTGAGTCCAGATTTGAAAAAGCAAGATCAGGCACTCACCTCACGGAGACGCACACAGGTCCGCTCACCGGCCGCGATCTGTGCGTAAAAGCGCACAGCCAAAAGAGAACTGTGCGCGCTCCCAGGAGACCGCTTCCCTCCTTCTCCTTCCAACGGCGGGCGGTGGTTTGAGAATCTCCCCGCGGACTCTCACACCCGGTTCTGCTGAGTTGTTGCCGGTCCCACCCAGATCCCCGGGTCACCCATGAGGCTAGAGGCCGCAGCCAGGATGGATCTGTTCAGGAAGCTGTGGAAGGCGAGGAAGCTGATCGTTGTGGTGTTCATCCCGCTGTCCCTGCTTCCCCTACCGCTCATCCACCCCACCAGCGTGAGTACGAGCTAAACGGAATGCTTTTTCTTAATTATATGTAGAGAAACAGAAAGTTAACTTCTGATAGAAAGTCGGGATTTTCAAAATAAGAGCGCACTACTAATACGATCTGACAAACTAAACTTGTTAAAGTACTTGTCCCTATGAAGGAGATGTATTTCCATGATTATAATTGTGTGAAAAAGCCAGTAGATAAAGCTAAAGCTCATTTTTCTGATTACCACAAGCTCTTATAAGAATATTATAGGTGATTAATGTACCAGTGTGTATCAGAAAGGCTTACAAACCACATAAAACCTGCAACTTCCTGTAGTGATATGGCAGATATATCACCAAAAACTACAACATACATTAAAGTTACATACATTTTTCAGATGATAATGTTGTTTTTTTATTAATAAAATAATTATTAGGTCATTCATATTTCAATAAATATATCAATAAACCATTTAAATACCTCGAAAACATCAGACACAGCAGTAAACAAAACTTCCAGATGATCTGTTGAAGGTCCTCTTGGTTGCTGCTTAGAGCTGGAGTGCCCTGATGGGATTTAGGTGTGCGTGTGTGTGTGTGTGTGTGTGTGTGTGTGTGTGTGAGAGAGAGAGAGAGAGAGAGAGAGAGAGAGAGAGAGAATCAATCAAAAGGCACACTGTCCTCTGTTGATGAATGCTTGTCCTGAGCGTCCCGATCATCAGCTGAGCTGTGTGTGTGCAGAGGAGATGTCACGACATGTTGATGACATGGAGATCAGTGAGAGGAGAGGGAGCAGCTTGATGCACATTCAGGCTCGCGCTCAGTTTAATTGTTTGCCTCGAGAGCTGCTGTGAAGGGGGAGAAATCTGTCTCATTGTGCCTCGGAGCTGCTCATGTTTAGAGAGTTTCTCAGACGTGAAATTGCTTTAGAAACAACCCGATTATCTCAACGTGCATAAATCCTCACAAGATTTCCACTGGTTGGATAAAATATGTTGCTGCCTTGAAGACTAAATGACATTAATATAAAGTATTTGTTGGGGGGCGACACTGGGTGATAATGTGCAGAAATGTCAGATGTGTAGGGCTGCAACTGACGATTATTGTCATTATTGTTTAATCTGCTGATTATTTTCCCGATGAATCGATTGTTTAGTCTATAAAATGTGAAAAAAGGATCAATTTTCCAGAGCCAACAATTCTTTTGTCTAACCAACAGTCCAAAATGCAAAGAAGCAGAAAATCCTCACATTATAGAAGCTGAAACCAGCAAATGTTTGACAGTTTTGCTGGAAAAATGACTGAAATGATTAAATAATTGGCGTTTCGTTTTCTTTTGATTGACTGATCGATTAAGAAACTAATCGCTGCCGCTCCACGGATGAGATTAGAATTGTTTGATGCCAAAAACGTGCCGTCTCGTTCATTATCAGATTTCCCCTTGTGGCGGGTTCCTTCTAAACTAAACTAAATCTTTCTGTCTCTAGATTAAACGTGGCAGTTTGGTAAGGGTGTCTGTCGTGCGAGTTGTACGAGGATTTTGGAATTAAGAACAGGATCACAGTGAGGCTCAGACGTGTTGTTTGTCTGGTTAAGTGGCAGGTGCGGGCTGAAATTCCCTCACTTGTCAGCTTGCCTCATGCCAGATGAAATGATTTACTGTGAAAAGCGAGAAAATGAGAAACATTTGACTGGGATTGCGGCAGGTTGTCCGGCTCCAGTAACTGACAGAGATGGCGATGAGCTGAAAACCCAAATTCCAGCAATGAAATGTTCTTATTTCTACAGTCCATGGTTGAAAAGGGTCTATTTTAGCACCAGTTTAATTCAAATTGTTTTATTTTGAAAAAAGCAGTAGTTGCTCTTAAATACGTTTTTTTTTTTTTAAATCGCAGGGTTTTCATTTTTAAGAGAAACTGATGCTCAGAAATTGACACAACAAGATTCTTTTCATTCTTAAGATAGGATTTCCTTAAAATAACATCACAATTTATTTGAGGCCGTATCGCAATATATTTATCTTTCTATTTTGAAATCTCCTCAAATGTACCTCATGAATGTTAGGATTGGGCACCACAATGTTTTTGACCAAATACCTCAATAATGTTGGGATGACTAATTGCTACTTTCACAAAATAGTGGGTAAAGAAAAGTATTACAATTGGCAGAACAACAGAAAATGACCTCTCTTTACCGTAATGCAGCCTTTAAAACCAGGAAAAGACAACACTGTTCTAGTCAATAATAGTGCGGTCACATGTTCCTGAACGCACCATTAATACTTACTAAATAAGGTATTGGCCAAACGAACCACCATCTCAAACAATACCGGTAGTGACAGGTGTGTTGACGTGTTATAAACGAGGTCGTGCGTGTCACACTAATTTGTGTTTCTTCTAACTTCATTAACATTCGGAGGGACCGTTCTGTGCTCACAAGTTGTCCGTCAGCCAATCACGTTGCGGCCCAGGAGCCTTGCTGTTATGTCAGGACCGGCGGATGTTTGGCACGGGTGGGTGGCGCAGGATGAGGCCAAGAAAGAACAAAAGAACAAAAACTTCACTACAAAGAAAAAGAAAGAAACAATCCGAGCAATTAAGTTACATAATCAGCCCACCACCACGCTGGATTTTGGCCCCCACGTGGCTTCCTTACGACACCGGGGACCCCAGGCTGTGTCGAGAATGTGGCAGGGGTTCGGAGCAAAGAGTGTGTGTGTGTTTGGAGTGGTACTGTGTCCAGCTGCAGTGGGACAGAACATCTGTTGGATGCAGTCAGGCCGGGTCAGACAGACCAAACAGAAATTCAAAAGCTGATAGCAGATACGCGGCGCGCTAATCAGAGTCATGCTTGTGCCATTTTGGATGCGTGCGCCCTTTGACACGGGTACAAAGAAATGTTTCCCGTCATGTTTCGTACATTACATTTTTAGCTGTTTTGGTGGTGCTGCTCTGGGGTTTGAAATAGCTTTGGTCCACGCTAGAATATCTCGGCAACTATTGGATGTAGTGACAAACTTTGGACAAATATCATGGTCCCCAGAGGATGAGTTCTCACGACTTTGTTGATCCCCTGACTTTTCCAATTTGAGGTTGATATTTGTGGTTTCGAGTAAAATGGCTCCACCATCATTGATTAGATTGCCGTAAAAATTTGGCACGGACATTCATGTTCCCCTGAGGATGAACTGTAATAATTTTGACGTTCATCCAATAATTTGGTTTCTAATCAAATAACAGCCTCCGTTTCTTTGTGCTTTGTGTTTAATGCTAATTAGCAAATGTTAGCATGCTAGCACACTAAACTGAGATGTTGAACACAATAAATATTGTAATACCTAGGGTGACCATGTTTTAAAAACCCCAAACCGGGACCTTTAAGTGTAACACATGCATGCACATGTGTTTGCTGCTGTTATCTCTCAGGTTAAAAGCTTGTTTAACCTCTGCTGATTGGTGCAGTGAGTACAGGTTTCAGCTGTGACCTAATCTGCCTTCCTTAAGCCACTGTGTTTATTCAAAATACCGATCATCTCCTGCGCTGTCCACAGATAAAGGGGGAGTTGATGAGACAATCAATGGGCCTCTCTTACATGTTAGGACAGATACTGGCCGGTCGGCTGTAGAACTGTCAGGGTTCGGGGAAAACGTCCCTCTCATCTGACTGGTGTTTTGAGGTCATGGCGATACGTCAGACCCTAATGTAGACACAAAAATCCCTGAAAGCACATCAGAGAGGAACCCTGAAGAACGCTGTATGCTGTGAGCCACATCTTGTCCACTTGTTTGGCTCTGGGCTCTGCTCTGTGTGTATGTTTTATGAAGCCCCTCCCTCAGTCAAACAGACACACGGACCAGCAGCTATTGATACATCCATTATAAGCAGAGAGCATTACCTATCATGCATTCATCTGACCATAATGTACACCCCCTGGCCAATCAGAATTCTTTGTAGCCATGGTACAACGATAGATGTTCTGGGTTTCTCATTCTTCGGTGTATAGAGCTACGTAGTCAGGCATAATGTTAATTAGAATCACGATTTTCCTCCAAGTGCCGTGGACTGCTGAGTCACAGAGATCTTCATGCAGAGTTCACAGCATTGTGTATAGGGAATGTATTTTTGTTTCTCCTCTTTAGAGATACAAAATAATGTGTGTGTTCGGATTCAGCATGAGATTGAAAGTCATCAGAGTGCATTCATGTAGTGCCAGCCTGCTGAGATGTGCACACACAATCGCACAGATCTCACATTCTTCCACAGCCGCCGAAAATCAAGTGAACTTTCACCTAGATTAAAAAAAAAAAAATGAATGTCCGTGCTTCCATGCCAAGCTGTAAACTCTCTGTCATTCATATTTTCCGGAAAATGTCAGTAAATCTGCAGGTAGGGTAAAAAAAAAAACACACTGTAAGCTCAGCTCTGAATGTAAATTCTTAAAACTCTCAAAGAAGTTTATTTACATTTGATATAGATTTGATTATGTCACCACACTGTATGACCTGACACAACCTCAAAATCAGCTCCGACCTCAGCGCGAACACAGGCTCTCTTCCACTAGAATTACCGGCGTGCATTGACGTCTGCTCGGCGACACGTCTCAGTATAAAGCCTGGTTATCACGGACGTTGCATCAGCCACTTAAGTGATTCCTGCCTCCCTGCTTACCCAGCACTTTGGCTTCAGCTTGCAAAACTAGAACAAATAAAAAAGACGCACGGATGAACGTTTCGCGGATCCGATCTGAAGGCGCAATCCTCGTGTGACTGCTATCCTCTGAGAAACTGTGACCAGGAGTCAGTGATGAGTGACTGAACTGCTGAATCAGACCATCTCTGGTGTGTTTATTCAGTCATCTACGTTTGTCTTTTCTTTTTATCAGTCCGTTTGTTTCGGTTCCCTTATGCCACCTCTCTTTTCCTGTTTTCGTTATTGTCAGTGTGAATGGCAGATCAACAGTCGGACACTTAATCTTGTTATCAGACTCCCTGATTACCTCACGTTTCCTGAGTGCTTGGACAGACATGCTGATTAAAAGCGACTTTTAACCAAACGGATAAAAAAGATACCAGCAGGCTGGCTGCTAATGAGCAAAAACAACATTGCATGCAGTTGCAGAGATTTTGAACAGTTTTGTCTTCACTATAATTGTCTTTTATTTAACCACATCCTCTCTCGTTGCAAAGTTTGCGTGTGTTCTGAAAGGATTTGCAGCAATTGTTTTGCGTTTGGTCATTTTCTGTAAATTGTTGTGATATTTTCTTTGGCAAGGTCGTCTTGGATTATGAACCCAAACACCTTGTTCTGTTCTCAGCCTAATCCAACAGCTGTGGCTAATGCCAGGAAATGCCTCTTTGCTCTCGCCAAATTCAGTCCAAAGCAAAGCATCTGAAAGGAGCGGGGTTTGTTGGAGTGACAGCCTGGTGCCACGAAAGCCGAATCGTTGCCAAGCCGCTGATAAAAACAATTTTTCACGTGTCTTCTGTTTACTCTGGCGGGCGGTCCGGTAAAATCTGAAGCGCGTTTTCAACCTTATCACCATTATTATAAATTTAAAAAATGACAAATGAATAACCCTTTTGACAGCTACCTTTTGTCTCTGACCGAAAGCCTCTTCTCACTCGTACTGTGTCAAAAACAGAAGCCATGCATAGGCCCTATGCTATGAAGTTTGACGCTGTAGCTAACCCTCTAGTGCCACTTTTAGGATGGGCCATACACTGGAGACTGGGGTTCAGGTCCAGAGTGTGGCCAAGAGTCAAGAGTGTTTTGTTTTTTTAAAGTAATATTACATAAATGAATTAATGTACCTAAATGATGTAACGTTAATGACGCTAACGTAGCGTGACTGAGCGCAGTTGACCCTAACCCTAACCCCAAAGTATGATCTTTTCCTAAACCTGACCAAGTAGTTTGGTGCCTTAACCTAACTATTCTTTTGTGCATAACTAACTAATCAAACTGAATCTGTTTCACAACTTCATAACTGTCCAAACGTCATAATACGTCACAACTGTCAGCAGGCTTTATTTTGCAAGTAACTCGACATTGCATGTGTGTTTTTGCGACCTTGCAGATGTGTTTGTCATGCACACGGTGACTTTTGGACACCAGATCTTTTTGTTCTTTAGTGAATTCGCATTGTTATTAGAATTCATTTATCATTTATTCATCATTTATGTAGATGCAGAGCAATCTCAGCAACGACCGGATGAATTCTGTAAAGTTACCCGCATCTTTGAAATAGCTTCGACATTGTGTGGCCCACCAGACTTCAGCTGGCCTCGTGGCTAACTTCCAGATAAGGGCTAAAGTCCAGATGATGGTAGCGTTTAGCTCGAATCACTTGGGTAGTTAAACACCTGTGCCTTTTTGTTCGCAGTTGCAAACATTTAAAAAAAGTTTAGAAATTGAGTCTGCTCACACAAACTAATGATTTTGGCCCAAGGCCCACCATTAAGTTTCGGTTTTGGCCCTCCAAGGAAAAAAAGTTTGGACGACCCGGATTTAGATAGGAGAATGTCTGTATGATTATTCACTGTGTGTGTGCTGACATCTGTCTACAGTGTGTGACATGTCCATGGCAGGTGGAGGTACTAATGTGTATTCCCTGAAAGGAAAAGCATCATTAGGTTTCATTCATGCACCTTCTCAGTCACATCACTGCCCACGAAAAGGTGCATGGAAATGTTATAACTCGCAATTGGATTTAACTTAAACAGTACAAAGCTGAGATGCGGGAAGCTTAAAGTGGCCCCTTTTGTTACGCACTTGGCAGGTGTTTTATCATATTAGAGTAAGTGATTTCTCCGAAGGTTTGAATGGCGGGGAGGTCTGAGCAGGTCTGGGCGCGCTTCGTCCTGGAGGCCCTGCGGCTTATTCTCCCCCCTCTGGGGTTATTAATTTGAGATTAACTGACCCGTTACTGGCAAGGTGTTATACTTATGTTCCTCTTACGTAAAAGCGCAACAAGCTCACGCAGCATGAGGCAGAAGCGGGAACTGCGTATGTTTGATACTCATGTGGGGGGCAAAAAAACTGTAACGACATCCTTGAATTTGGGTTTTCAATGTGAAAGGTATGTTGATGAAGGTCTCTGTAATTTGAATAAGGACTTAGCGAATGTCACAAGATTCCTCTTTAGTTTTTAAGGGTTGGAGGGCTCGTCACTAAGCCAGCGGCTGTTGCGACAGAGCAGAGTATGAGTGGCTGGTATGTCGATATTATATAACCATAACCAGATTAATGCGACATCAATGCGTGAATGTTTGTGTGTGTGTGGTAGAGAGAGAAGGGGAGACTGTGTGTGTGTGTGCAGCCCAGTTGGAATTCTGAGTGCAACCCAAACTCCCCGGGATTCACGCGTCACACTAATCTGACAAAAACGCATAATAACAGGGTATAATGATAATAATAGTCGTATTTGAAAGAGCCTAAGAGAACGTGCATTCATTTGTGTGTACGCTCAGAAATAGCTTTTCCGGGGTGTGTGAATATTTGCAGATACATGTAAATATGTCCAAGTGAGATTGAATGGATGGTGATATGAACTAATGATTGTGATCCAGGACTGGGAGATGTTTTTTCCAACATCACTTCAAAACCATTTCCAAGCCTTTATCAATATGTTAGCAATGATTTACCTTCACTGTATTTTAATTATTGTCAGATGATAGCCCATGAGTCCCGAGATTACCTTTAAACCGACGTGTTCCGCCTCGTTCGCTAGAGATTACGAACCAACCCCCCTGAGATCTTTTCCGAAACCATAACCAGGTAGTTTTGGTGCCTAAACCTAACCATTTTGAGGGTGCGGCGTGCAGTAGGTGTGTCCTACGTCAGTGCGAGCCTCCTTGACTCCGGCCAGGGTATTGGTTAACTTAATTTTTGCGTCAAGACTGGACGCAGGGGTGAACAGCTGTCCAAAAAAATCTGCTTAACCCTCTGTGAAACCACAACATGTGGCGTTTAGACTGAAATGAGATGCAACGTGTCACAAGTAGTGAGCTTTTCGAGGTGCTGGTAGGCTTATTTTTAACCTTCGGACCGAGCCGGCCGATTTCCCCCTGCTCCCAGAATTAATGATAAGCTTAGCAGAAAAAAAGAAAAAAGTATTGTTGTAAATGTCTGTTTTTGTTGGTGTGGTTAGTATGAAAAAGGTGTATGAACCTGTGTTTTCCCCCTCACAGGAGGCATGCTGTGCGTACGTGCTGATGGTGACGGCAGTCTACTGGGTGTCTGAGGCTGTTCCCCTGGGTGCTGCTGCCCTGGTACCCGCGTTCCTCTATCCACTCTTTGGAGTGCTTAAGTCCAGCGAGGTGAGTCTCCACGTGTTGTTAGCCATCTGTTTTCTGAAATCATCCCTTAAAATCCCCTGGAGTCGGTGCGGTCGGTGGGCAATGAATCAACAATGAATCACTCTCGAGTAAATGAATCTTAAATTAAGTCAAAACTAAGAGGTCAAGGGAAGAAGGCCTTGACTACACCTTATATTTATTCTTTATTTTATAATTTTTGGCCCCAAATAAGTATCATATTGTTGCCCATACCTGTTAGCAGAGCTAGCAAGCTGTAACATGAATTTTCCCTAAAATTAAAGCTGTGTTGTTCATTTTGGGTTATTTTCTTTGGCCAATCTGAAGACAGAAGAGCTATAAAAGCTGACAGATACATTGATATTTTATCAGTATTTATACATTTAGCAGACACAGAGCAACATTAGCATAATGTTACATTTCCCTCAACTTGAAAAATTTCCGCTCAATTCACTGTTGTTTCAGCTGCATTTTGGTTTCCACAAATTTAAATGACTAATATCTGGCTCATTAGCCAGCTACGTTTTTTGACTTTCTTTCCCTGAGCCGTTGGCTTGTTAGCTGGCTCTGGGCAGTTAGCTTAAAGACTGGGCTGTTAGCTTGTTAGCTGGCACAGTACTGTTAGCTGGCTTTGGGCAGTTAGCTTACGGATTGGGCTGTTAGCTTGTTAGCTGGCACGGTACTGGTAGCTGGCTCTGGGCAGTTAGCTTACAGACTGGGCCATAAGCTTTACTTTTTTGTTAATTTATTTTTTCATCTTTTTTGCTTAAATGCCCTGCTTTAGGAAACAGTGAACTAAAATAAGCTAAAAAGCTCCAAAAAGTTGGGTTATCATTTTCGGAGGGTTTTGACGCTGTCAAATGTCGTCTTCGACAGCCAGATAACAATGTTATATCACCCATCACCCCTGCGCTTACAGATGAATTAGGCTGGCGCTGATAACATTATCCCTTCACAGTGACTGCTTTTACATAGATAGTATTTGTCTGAAACCATTTATTTATTATTAATTATTTTACCTGCAGTAATTGCAGCAGTTGCTCAAGTATTTAGCTTAAGGTGGCGAGTTGCCACCATATTGTTGGAATTGACCTAAATCTAGTTAAGCCTATGCTGACATTTTTTCTGTTTACTTGGTGTTCTTAGAAAACTTTTTCATTGATATTTCTGTTTTAACATGTTGCAGAGGCGCAGAGTAGAGCTCATTTGATAACTGAGGTTACCTGTCCCCGATACTGTTCATCACAACTGATCTCAACAGATTATTGCTGTAAGGGACATGAAACTTACATTTTTGGGTTTGTGAAGAATAAATATATGGCGGGGAAAATAGGGCTCTGTTACAAACACACATATTATCTTTACCACCTTAAAAAAGGGGAAATAAGAGAAAAAAGATTTTGTTGAACCATGCAGGGCTTCGGAACAATGCAAGGATCCAGTGGGACTACGTTGAATGCCGGGATACCTGGTTGTGATGGCGTGTTGCTGTACTGGTAGTCAGAGTCAGCTGATCAGATTACTGTATGTATGGCTGTAGAGTCCAGATCAGAAAGAATATGGGTGAAAGGCCTTTCTGTACCCTGAACTCCGAGCATACTTCATGAACTCTGATCCACTGTATGCTTTTAGGTCTCCATTAGGGTTTTACGGTGTGGTGTTACTTACCGTATTATGTGTCAGCGTAAGCCAGAGGTGTCACCACTCAGCCGTAATGGTTTTTATCTGCCGTGACTCTATGACGCGTGTAGAAAACCCTCTTTAACCTGGTACTCATCATCATTATCCCGCCGATGTTCCTCAATGTTCTTTTTTGTACACTGGGTACGTGCTTACGCCAAGCCACTCAAACACTTTGCCAACCATCACCACCACCACCACCACCACCACCACCAGATCTGTCACTACACTCTGGTTAAAAAATCCGATTGGTCCGACTGAGGATGATACCTGACGGCGTCACCTCTCCTTTTATTCTAGTAGCACAGATTTCCTCTCCATAAAACTCACCACCTTCTTCTTCGCCGTTCTTCTCAGCATTACATAAAAAGTGAGCTGTGCGCCTCATGTGACCAAATCGCATTGACAAACAGTGACAAAGCTGCCTGTTAGCGCTGCTGTAAGCCTCTTGTGATGCCGTTCGGTAAATACGCCAGCAGAGCTTTATGCAATATTTTCGGTCTATTATTGTAGTCTCCCCTAAAACCCTGTCTTTTTCCTGAATGAGCCCACTAGCGAGTGCTGGCAGAACGCCTGCGTGGCACATTACCGTGTGGTGTGCATGGTAATGACAGTGTTTGACTTGCTGTACGTGTTGATTCAAACAGCATCAGAACATACCTAGCCCCATATTTAATCTGGTTTGTCATTTTCTAAATAATAAAGTCTCCTACGTTTTTTGTTGTTGAATATTTTGGGAAATGTGAAACTATAAAGTACCATTGGACCAAAAGCCTGTATGTTCAACAGCTTTTTATTCCAAAAAACAAACGGTAAAGGCCCATTGTTAAAAAAAATACACACCCTGGTATCACCAACATACTGTATGTAAAGTAACATAACTGATAGCTAAGCTAAGTAGCTAACGTACTTACTAACTAAACCCAAACCCATAACCTAAGCATGATATATTCCTATGCTACCTTGATGACAAAGGTTAAGTGACTTTGTATGTCAAAGCATGTCCAAATACACTGAGAAATGGCCAACTCCAGGGAAAAGGTGTATTTTCGGAACAATGGGCCTTCACAGCAGCGGTCAGTTATAACGGGCGTCTGGTTGAATGGGGCATTTTTCAGACTATTTGGGGTTTGGACCATCGGATCACAATGAGCAGACCCCTATGTATACTGCGATATATTATTTAATCCTTTCCTTGGAGAATTCTTTCAGCTGGTGTGTCGTTCCTACAAATGTATCAAGCAGCAGTTACTGCTTGTTACATCAGAAATATTTCTTTTGTTTTTTAAAAAAAACTGCCTTTTTGGCGTGGACCTCAGAGTCATCAGGGTGGGGTAGAAAGTTGCTCTTTTAGGTGATTTAGAAACAAAAACAAAAAAGTTTTAGAGTCATTGTGAAGGAAGGAAGAAAAGACTTTAAAGCATCACCCTGAATTCTGAATCCAGTACGTGGAAATGACAGAAAAGGAGAGAGAGAAGTGTAAAAATGTCCACCAGGAGGAAGTGCTGCAGGTTTTGGGTGAGAGGTGAGGAGACGCGTGCTTATACAACGCCGTGAGGCCGTGAACCCTGCGGGTGGGAAGTGGAGCAGATTAAAAAGAACAAATGGCAAACTGTAAGTGTTGATCCAGGCGGAGGAGGGGGAAGTAGGGAAGTGGGTGAAGGAGGGAAAAGCTAAAGTTTTCACTCCTTCTGGTCCCCTCTAGGGTTTTTCCCCAATTTTGATTTTGTGTCATCAACCATATCAAAATCATGTCCCATATTTTTAGATTACATAAACTTTTATTTTGAAATGCGCCCCTTCGTGTGTCTTTGTGCGTGTGTGTGTGTTTAGGTGGCAGCAGAGTACTGTAAAGACACCACTCTGCTGCTGATGGGAGTCATCTGCCTGGCAGCCTCCATAGAGAAGTGGAACCTGCACAAACGCATCGCCCTGCGCATGGTGATGATCGCAGGGGCCAAGCCTGGAATGTGAGCAGCGCACACACACACACACACACACACACACACACACACACACACACACAGGCACTGTTCACACCTCAAAACATGAAAGTCAGGTCTGTCAAAAATGTCCTTACTCCAAAGCTCTAAAGCTTCTACTGGTACGATCTCAGATAGGAATGTAAAAACACACACTCGGGATCAGACACGTCAGTCAGCGTCCCTGTTTCTCGTTCCAGGTTGGTGCTGGGCTTCATGTGCTGCACAGTGTTTCTGTCCATGTGGCTCAGCAACACGTCCACCACGGCCATGGTGATGCCCATCGCCGAGGCCGTCCTGCAGCAGCTGATCTGCACCGGCCTGGCCGACAGCCACAACGACTCTGAAACCGCCGAGGCCACCGAGGATGAGGCCGGTACGTCTGACTCTGCCTCCACCATGTTTTCATCGCAAAAAGATATTATATACATTCTTTCGACTGCGATACAATATTCGCTGCACTAGTACTACTGACTATATCGTGCAGTGAGTCAGTTACAGAGGAAGCTGCCAATACTTTCTTCTTCTCACGCACATAAATCGTGGCTCGACAACAAGAACATGTCACAAAAGTATAAAACTTGGACAGGAGAAGATATTAATACTGCAAGAGAAACAAGTTGGTAGACTGCTGAGTGAGACGTCCTGTTTGTTGAACCGTCTTTTCTCCGAAATCCCAAATGTTTCTACACTGTTGATATATTACAGAGAGAGGAGTAGCTATCCTCGTGTCGTTTTCTTGGTTGCTTTCCATCATCTGCCTGACGCCTGCACAGTTTGAAGGTACACTTAGGATAGGTACAAGGTGACAGACGTGCCATGGGAATTTCAAAATAAAGGCACATCATAAATATGATGTTATGTTAATATTAAATCGATGTATTGATCCAGATCGACGGATCATTACACCTACACCTACACTACATGGGGAAGCCACTGAGCTATAAAAGCTTCTGTGCAAAAAACCCTTGACGTCAGACAGATGTTGATAGCGATGCTTGTGCCAACACTCACATCAGATCCTGGAGATAAATCACCAGGATGAGGTGAAGCAGTAGTTCAGCAAATCCAAATGGACTGTGGATCCAGCTCTAGCAGAACAATTTCACCGTTTAACAAACAGACTTCGGAAGAGTCGCCAACGGTTCTCCTGTTACACGATCATGATGAATGTTGTTGTCTGCAGCCGTTACAGACAAAGAAGAGAACCTGGACAAGAACCAGCTGGAGCTGCTCTATCGCAACAACAGGTAAGTGTGTGTTTGTCCGAGCATACTGTGTGAACCTGTGTGAGGTAAATAACAGTGATTTTGGACATTTGTCCTCATGTTCTTCTTCCAAATTGCAATCACAATTGAATCCCAGCATGCATCACAGTCAAGTTCAACTTTTGGCCTGATGAAAGTGTAGTCGGATGAGCACAAGGCTGGCAGCATACTTGACAAATTTAGCGTGGGCAGAGGTTTTAGAACCAACATACAATGCTCCATTTGGCTTCTGTCGCGTCAGAGAGCTTCTGTCTGAAGCCCAATCTTTTTAAAAAATGGGACTAATGTTGTCTCATGCATGTGCTTTTCTGTATTATGAGTAACCCTAATTCTTCTCCCCCCAGCAACGACTGCAGGAAACAAGAGCGCTCGACACTGAGTGAGGTGAGACCTGTTGAGGCTTTTCTTCCAAGTGGACAGAAGTCAAATGATTAGCAGCAGAGCAACAGAAAATGTTCATACTGAAGGGGACGTCTTTTTGTTTGTTCTCAGGTCCAGCCTGTGGAGCCCAATGGTTTGGGTTTAAGTACAATCTCCAGCCACACCAATGGACACCTGCCTCAGGTAAGGAGCACTCTCCAAACTCCGAGTGTTGGAGGTCAAAGAGGCTGATGTTCGATGGTTGCAGGAAACAACGATGAGAAGCTAGTTGCCATCATTTAACGTCGGTATTCTCCTCACTCTGTCTCAGGTTGCGATCGAAATCCCGAACGTGAAGCGGGTGAAGGCCAGGAGGGACTCCCAGTATCCCACCAAGAGGGATCACATGATCTGCAAGTGCCTGTCGCTCAGCATCACCTACGCCGCCACAATCGGCGGCCTCATCACCATCACCGGCACGTCAACAAACCTCATCTTTGCGGAGCAGTTTAACACGTAGGTACACATGCAACCATGCAATAACCGGGACCGCGTATTAAAGCAGCTTTAAACTCTGGCACCAGTCAGGTATTTTGGTTTGGTATTAGCTCAGGACGCCTGTAGGCACCACCTCAACTTTCAGCACATTTACAGCCTGATTGATTTCTTGGCTGCCGCTCTGGATGGACTGCGAGGGTTCATGTTAACTCAGTGTCTGGGGGGTCAGGCGGGATCCGAGATCAAACTAATCAGCCCCCACAGCCCTGACAGAGCCGATTTCCTCCGGCCGCAGCGCTAAGCCCGGCAGAATGGCCTCCTTCATGTCGCGGCTTGTTGGACAAAGGTCAGGTTTTGATTCTGTTTGTGTGTGCAGTATAGTAGTAGGACCAGCGACCAATCCAAGATGTGATGTGGACCCCAAATAATTATACCATTGAGTTTGAATGTTGACGCAGAGTTTTGTCAAATAGCCTGAGGTTGACTTCTGTAAAAGTTGTCAGTGCATGGTGTGTGTGTTCAGGTCGGTCAGTCCAAGTCCTTTGCCTGCAACAAGTCCATGGAAGTGCCATCAGGCCAAGTGAACTTGACCCTTGTTCTTGAGTCTGAAATCAATGCATTTTGCTCTGCCGCCTGTATATACGTTGTTTTGTAATGTTGCTCAGTACAACCTGGAGCAAAGAAGTTGTAAAAGTTGGTATGAGAAGTGGTCTCCTGGGTGAAATCCTGTTTTCAGCCAGTATAACTTGCTGCTTATGTGGACCTTGTCCCTCTTTATACCACTGGACTTCTTCAGGGCTTTCTTAGCAGTAAACCTCAAAGGCAATCTTCGAGCATTGATGCAAAAATGGGCTATGGACTATCACAGGAAAACAGTGTACACTCGCATGCACTGCTGTGTCCTGCAGAAGTAGTTCATCCAGGTGATATACTAAGTTTTTAGGGAGTGGGGGAGTGTGTGATGTCTTCTGTTCATTTTCCACATTATTGCTGTTTGCACACATTTCTTCAACCGTAATCTCTGGTGATAAATATTTACAGTGTATACCATGATAAAGTGGTCAAAATGATTCTAATACGACATTAGAACATTTATAAATGTAAGTAGACATTTATTATTTTTCTCTTTCCTCCCATATCAATCACCTGAAATGAGTGATTGTGCTGGATCACTGAGGATGATTGAAGGGATGATGAAGAGTTGTCTCTGCAGCACGTACATTTATCAGACGCTTTTGTCCAAAGCGACTTACTGTAGTTCATACATACATTCATACACTGATGGCGGTGGCTGCCATGCAAGTGGTTTGGGGTTCAGTATGTTGCCCAAGGACACTTCGACATGCAGACCAGGGGAATCGAACCAGCGACTTTCGATAACAAGACTGGCTCTACCCCTGAGCCGCAGCCGCAGTACCGTACATGATCATCATCTCTGGGTGTCACCTTTACCCTACTTAGTGTCCATAGTTCAGAGAGCTCAGTGAAGCATGTCTGAGCAAACACACCTTATCAACTGTTGCTAAAGTGCAGTGAAGAAGAGTGACCACACTGCACACAGTCATTCTGAACTGACCCCTGTGACGGTTTTCTTTTCTTCACGTAGCGCAAAATAGCAAGCCTGAGTCTCCATCTGTGCAAACACTTCTCACTGTGCCTCACGCTGACAGTGACTTTAATGGTGTGTGATGACACATCAGCGACCCCCGTGGCCCCTGCTGCCTGTGAAGCTTTCGAGGAAATCCAAAAACCATAGGTGACGGCAGCTGGATTAAATCGCTGACATGCAATAATGTAGTGGATGACACTATGGCACTTCTTCTGCCACCGCTCCTCTTCTGCTTCATCACCCGAAGGAGTAGATATGTTTAATGTGAAAATGAGGGATTTAAGTTTCTGTTTCTGTTACGGATGATTTGTTTTGCAGATATCAGTAAGGTTTTTAACTGTAAAAAGACGTTTTGTCCGCCTGTCCCGGAGTTCAATAAACCAGGTCATACCTCAGTCATTCCTGCTGGTCTTCGGTCACAGAGCATGACTCTCACACTCGCCTCTTATCGGTGCGGAGATTCAGCCCAGATACGCAGATGTGAATTACAACATGCGTCAGTCAGAGCAAACACATGAGCGCACGGCGGGGTCAAGGTGGACAGCTGATGGGGGGAAAAACGGTTGTTTAACACGCTGATAAGGAGCCATTTTTATCAGTAGAGGTGCTGTCGGTGGTCAATAAAGATATACAGTATGTTCTTTATCTGTGGTGGTCACAAGGGTCAGCCTTTTAAGGGACTGTGTGCTGTATTTAAACATCAGTGCATCAAATCAGTGTGATCACTAGAGGTGATTTGTGGCCCCGTGCTACTGTTTGTCTACATTAAGACCGCAAATCCCATCAGCCCTCTTCCTTCCTGCTGTGACAGCCACTTCCAGCCGACATTGTTTGGAATAATTGTTCAAGGATAACAACCTACACACACGAGAAGAAATCTGAAGTCACTCTATTTTGTCATTCCAGTCGTTATCCAGATGCAAAGGTGATCAATTTCGGCACATGGTTCATCTTCAGCTTCCCCATCGCCATCATCATGCTGGTCCTCACCTGGCTCTGGCTGCACTTCCTCTTCCTCGGCTGCAAGTAAGTGTGTGTGTGTGTTCGAGTGTGTCTTTTCCAGATCGTGACCTACTGTGTGATTATGTTCACGCGATTATGGACATCTTATCATTATCCACTCATGATAATCCCTCCGTCCGTACGCCGTTGAGCCGTGACGCCTTTTGGCGTCCTGTGGCTGCAGGTTTGGGAAGAATCCAGTGCGTCAGGTCGCCGTGTGGTTGATGTCGTGCTTTTTTGTGTGTGTGCAGCTTCAGGGAGACGTGCTCGTTGAGTAAGAAACGCAAGACCAGGAGGGAGATGATGTCAGAGAAGAGGATTCACGAGGAGTACACGAAACTGGGACCCATCAGGTGTGTATACAATAAAAAAACGTAACATTTGTGTGTGTATCTTACTCACACACCCAGACGTGACACGTTGCCACTCATGTAATTGTCGCTCACACGCGTTTGTGGTTTTCTTGCGTGTGTCCCAGCTACCCGGAGGTGGTGACCGGCGTTTTCTTCATCCTGATGACTCTGCTGTGGTTCACCAGAGAGCCTGGTTTCGTACCCGGCTGGACGTCTCTTTTTGAGAAGTGAGTACTCGTAATGTGGCGACACGCCGCCGCAACAAGCGCCGGTGGTCAGGCAGGTGTGAGCGAGTGGCTTTGGGTAGGTAGAGCAGTTTGTCAGCACAAGAATCAGTGTTAGAACAGCTTACGTTGAACTTGGAGGTTTTCTCTCTTCCTCTGCATCTTTCATATCTGTGTTATATGTTACATGTGGGTGTTTTGCTTTTCAGGAAAGGCTACAGGACCGATGCCACAGTCTCAGTCCTTCTGGGCTTCCTGCTCTTCCTCATACCTGCCAGGCGACCCTTCTCTTCCTCATCCTCCTCCAGCTACAGAAACACAGGTCAGGCTCGTACAACTAGCTGTACGATATTCAGTTTATATCCTTGGAGAAGCAGACGCATGGGGTTTAACATAACGAGGGTCAGTGAAGTTGTTCAGCACTGCAAATCAACCTCAGTTACCATTCATGTATTGACTGTGAGGGGTCAAACATCACATTGTGGTTGCCTCATTCATCTAGCACTCGGAGAAGTTTTAATCAAACATTAAAAACACTGAGCCTGTGTGGGTTAATTCACTGCCTGTAGTCTGCGGGTTCACAAGGGCAGTGAAACCTGCTTAAACTGAACAACAGCTCAGCTTCAGACGCTGGTGTTTTTTCACGTGCGTGCCACAGTTTGTAAAACACTGGAAAAATCTGTTTTTGTTTTTTTTTGTATTTTGCTGTGCTGCTCCACAAATTTCAGTTCCAGCACTCATGAGTCCACAAACTAAACACACAAAGAGCTGCAGGCAGTTCCTCTTTCTACAATTTGTGGTGTTTAAGACGCAGGGAGGTAAACAACGACTGGAAGCGTTTTGTTCAACTATTGCACTTTTTTGCAAAATGTTATCTAAGAGGTCGTTAGCATAGATTTACTGCTGTGCAGTTTCAGAAAATAACTCAGATAAGTGGGGGGGTAACTGGGTTTAAAGGTCCCATATTATAGAAGGTGAGATTTCCATGTCTTTTTGATAATAAAGCAGGTGTAGGTGCTATATAAATACAGTAAAAGTATTAAACCACCCATAAAGAAATGCACACATCTCATATCATACACTTTGCCCTCATATGAGTCTTTAGGAATTCTGTAAGGTTGTGATGTCACAAAAATAGTGGGTGGTGCCTGCTCAGGCGTGTGAGAGCTGACCAATCAGAGCAGACTGGGCTTTTTTAGGAGGGGTCCTTAAAGAGACAGGCATGTAACCGGAGCATTCAGAGAGAGAGGGTGAATAGAGGTGCTGCAACGATGGACAGTATGAGAAATATATTGTGTTTTTTGAACAATAAAGCATGTAATTATTTCTTCCTGAAAATGAGCCTAATATGGAGCCTTTAATTGAGCTCTCCCTTTAAGGAAATTGCTATTTTCTCTATGATTAGTGCCAAATTGCACATTGGTAGTTGTATTCTGGAAACTCTGTAAGACGTTTTTCAGAAATTACCTATAAAATAAATGTTAATAAGAATGTCTTTATCATTTACTGCTAATTACCAACAGAAAAAACTATACAAAACTAGAATTCATAGTCTTTTAGATGGAGAATACTAAAGATACTGATGAAAGTGATTCATAGGTGTGATGCTCATTAAATAATACATTTGCCTATTTGCATTCCAGCTGTACTGACATATTTTCTGCGGTTTTAAACCATCAGATGACGACGACCCGCTGGCCCCCATGATCACCTGGAAGGACTTCCAGAGACTGATGCCGTGGGAGATCGTCATCCTGGTGGGAGGAGGCTACGCACTGGCAGCTGGTTGTAAGGTACGAGGCCTCAGATTATCTACTGAAGGTCAGGAGAGCTTCTAGAAGCAAAGTTCAGATGATCTGATTTTTAAATGTCCAAATTATACATACATACTACTTGAGGTCAAAGCTGCAGAAGTTCAAGTAGACATGATTGCAGCTCGAGGGTGTCGAGACTCTTCTGAAACCGTTTGTGGATGCTCACGCATGTTTTTTCTTTATGCGTGTGTGTGTGTGTGTGTGCATGCAGGTGTCAGGCCTGTCAGTGTGGATCGGCAGACAGCTGGAGCCCATGAGCGGTCTTCCTCCCTGGGCCGTCACCCTGCTGGCCTGCCTGCTGGTGTCGGCAGTCACGGAGTTCGCCTCCAACCCGGCAACCCTCACCGTCTTCCTGCCCATCCTGTCAGCGCTGGTACGACACACACGCTCCCTCACACACTTACAGCTAGAAGACACCAAAGGGGAGCAATCTCATCTAACACTGCATTCCCCTCAGATGGTCCCATTTCCAGAGTTAGGAGGTTGTTTTTCTGACTTTTGGTGCTTTCATGAGCTTTTTTAGGAAGTGTTGTATTTTATTGCTCAGAGCGTTTAAATAACATGTTGACAGCTGCTTTTGAAGGATGAAGCTTTAAATTACAAAGGGATTTGTCGAGCCCGAAGGTGTAGGGTTAGGGTTAGGGGTTAATATCGGTGTTGGCAGCTCCTCTGGCTTCCCCCATGTGGATTGTTGGTTTCTTCCCTCAGATTATTCTCAGAGAAAGCTAATGACGTGTGCACGTGTTAGCGGGGAGCATTAATATCCCACACTCTTGTGTCAGTGTGCGTGCTCTGAGAAATAAAAAAATATGTTTTCAACTCATTTAACTTATTCTTCCTTCTTCTCCTCGTCCTCCCTTCCCTCCTTCGTCTACCTTTCCTGTCTCCCGTCATTTCACCCTTTCCCTCCTCCCTCACCTTGTTTGTCTTTTTCTTCTCTTTTTCTCTCTCTGCAATTTCCCCCCCAACTTTTTTGCCTTATTTTACCATCCCTCTCACTGTCTCTCCTTTCCCTTCCTTCCCTTCATCCCTTTTGATCGTCTGCTTCTGCTTCCCTCCATCCAGTCAGAGACGCTGCAGATCAACCCCCTCCACACTTTGATCCCGTCCACCATGTGCGTGTCGTTCGGGGTCATGCTTCCAGTGGGGAACCCCCCCAACGCCATTGTCTTCAGTTACGGCCACGTGCAGATCAGCGACATGGTGCGACACGCACACACACACACACACACGCAGACAAAATCACATGCTCTTTCTGCACCTGCAGCATCAAAAGGCTCAAGAGCACAATGTGTCACAGTTGTTTTTTACGTAATCAGAGAGATGAAGAATCGTCTTTCTCTACTCTTGGCGAACCAAACCACTAGATTCTGATACTTCAAATAAATAAATTCCTAAAAATTATTATGTTTTTAACGTACATGTATTACCTTTGTGTTTTCATCTCCCTTTTCTTTCCCTCTTCTCCAGGTTAAAGCAGGCTTCGGGGTGAACCTGATCGGCGTGGCGGTGGTGATGTTGGCCATCACCACGTGGGGGGTTCCCCTCTTCAACCTGACGGAGTTCCCAGCCTGGGCGGTGGCCAGGAACGTCACCGGGATCTTATAACCACCGCCGGGCGGACGAGAGGGGACGAACCAGCGAAAGACAGAAAGAGACGGGGCAGTGTTTCTGTGAGGAAAGACAACAAGAAAATGACACGTGTTTAAGAGGACAGCCTCGAGTAAATCCGTCTCTTAGACTGGTTGAACTTGACCTGAGGAAGGAGGACGGATTGACGGAGGAGAAGAAGAGCAGAGCGAAAAGCTTTTGCCTGTTGCTTACATGTAATAATTAGAATTATATATATATTTTTTGCCTTAAGGGGGCGCCACAAAGAATATAGACTGCCTTTATCGAAGTGGCCACTGTGTGGAGCTCTGATCTCCAGCAGAAACGTGTTTTTTTTAAACCTCCGTTCATGAAGTTTGACGGAGATCCTGTTTTTCACCGAATCACTGAAGAAATCACTAACGAGCTACACACGTATTTTTTGATCAAGAGCTGATGTTTTGTTTTTTTGATTGATGTTAGAAACAATGATACGTTTTTAAGAGGCCGCCTGGAAAGTCTGATCAGAGCCACATCGTGCCTTGCCGTGTGGATTATTTCACATTTAGATAATAACCAGCTACGTAGCCACTGTATAAGCTCCTTTTTTTGCCGCATGCCTGCCGAACTGCTGCTGCGCTCGCATTGTATTGGTGGCCTGGTGACAGGTTTGCTAAGAGGATTTGAAATGTATGCTGAAGAAAAGAGCTGACAGATTTATTAAACTAAGATATAATGCATGAAAGGGGCTTCTGCTGTGGCTATTAATGTACTGTATACACATAGCTGTGTATCCAGTGTCTGTTTTTAAGAGCATATATGATCAGTTTTTAAAGATATAAAAGCATTCATACTAAGAATTTAGTTACAAATTGAAAAGTGTATACACTATCCATGAATGTTCTTCGCTGCTATCTGCATTGCTTTACAAATGTAGGCCTCTTAATGTCTGCCTGATGTCTTTACCAAAGTTGCTCAAGCTGTTTTTTTTCTTATCCCCATCATACTTTGATCATTTAAAGCGCCTTTCAGGACCACGAGTGCCTTCCCCGCAGTGTTGCCTGTCGCATTACACTTTTAGCATGACTGCCTAACCCCGACAGTGTGACCGTGCAGCAGCGTGGTTCACTACGATTCCACAATGCAGTAGAAAGCTTTTTACTGTCCTATTTCTCAGACATCTTCTGGTGCTTAAGAATGTAAACTGTACTGTATTTAAGGTGTAGTCGTATTTTATGCTGACTTGATTTCTCTGCCTTCCTCTTCTTGTAGCATCTCCCTGCTGTATCTGCAGTATGAAAGGCTTGTAGACTGAAGAGATTAGACACCATTTTTCTGTGTATTAGAAGCAAGGGCCTGAACTGAACTCCCCTTAAAGGTGTACATGTGTAAGAATTGGCCTCCTCTCAGATTCATACGGATACGGGGGCAGTTTATAACCAGTGTAACCGCAAACTGCTGCTATCTATCTGTAGATGCTGTTAGCTAGTTAGCTAGCGGTCTGGACTGGGAGCTGAAATCGGTATTATGAAAAAAGACAGGCTGGGGCTAGCTGGTTAGCATGCTAAATATAGAAGATATCTCTGCTACGCAATACATAGATGTTTTTATATAATGTCAAAACTTCTATTTCTTTACACTCTATTGAAAATTTTAGTTTAGATAAGTTGAGTGGAGTATTTTTTTTACAACATTTCTTACATGTTGCACCTTTAAAGGTGCACTATGTTACCTTTTTTTGTCACAATTTGGCTATGTAGTCCTCTATTCTTGAACTGAAGGACTTCAATAAGGGCGGTTTGCCCTCAAAATACAAGCCTGTTTTGCTCCAATGTCTACAAATGCAAATGTAGACATGATATGTAGTTCATGTAAAAGTAATGTTGCCTATTCCTGAGCCTGTAAAAGTTTGGATAGTGCATCTTTAATCACTTTATGTCTTCAGTCTGTTAAGAACTTCGAACCAAATTCTGAAGTTAAAAAATCTAAGAAAACTTTACCAGCTGAGGTAAAGAGTTAACTTTAAACTTTTTAATGGATCCATAGCTACAGTAATGATCACAAAGAAAATGTATTTTTATTAAATTTGTCACATCGCATGTCAAGCAACAGGATGACCATATTTGGTCCGTATTTGTTTTCTCCTGGCATGTGACCGCAGAAAGATTTGGGAGTCTTTGTTGAACGCAGCATCCAAAGCCTTTAAGGACGAGAGACAGAGTGAGGTAGCACAGGGTTGTATGGTACAGTAGTTTGTTCAATCAGCTGTCAAATCACATTAACTGTTGTCTGGTGGTGGAGACGTTTATGTAACATTCACTGTACTGTGCAAAAATATAAGATGTGCTTTATATTTTTACACAAATTTTAAATGTAATTTGTGACTTTTTTTTTTATATCATTGCACCTTAAGTTTAGGTCTTAGTGCAGGCAGAATCAAAAAGCCTACACTTTTATTTTGTAATTTATTCAGTTCTGCTGAAGGTCTCCTACATCATACATTGGATGGTGTTACAGCAGTGACCTTTGACCCAAGGGCCACACACTTTGTAAATACATACAGATTTGTAATATAATGTGCCTTTACCTTTTTTCCAAATGAGTGTAATATTCCTAAATTATGTGTTATAATTTGATGTTGCATTTATATCCAACGCAGACAAAAAATAGTTAGGATGATAAGACAATATACATGTACAACAATAAAACAACTAAAACCAATGATTGTATGTATTGTATTTATTTACACTCAACACCACAAGTCAGTCACACTTTTGAGATTTTGCCTAAAGAGGCTCTGTATTAGAATTTAAAGGTAGGTAGCAGCAATCAGTGAAGATCAGCATTTATCTGTAAATCACACTCGGTAGAATTTAATGAATCAGGACTTATGACTGGTTTGACCCACAACCACAGAAAAATTAACCTTGGACAGTGTTACTATGAGTGTGTCTGTGTGCATGGACTGTACGTGTGGATTTGTATAGGATCAGCAGCACTGATTACAAGTATTCCAACATCATTTTAAATTTCACCAGGAACAATCGAAAAATGTATCCACAGTGAGAACACCACATCATTTCCAGGTGACGTCCAACTGACTCAGAAAACTGGATTCACTAACAGTGGATCTTGTCCCGATTTTGTCATTTTAGTATCCTTTGTTATCAAACTTCTCAGACCAGCCAGCGCATATTAACAAATCTGAAGAGGGCAGCTCGAATAAATGCTGGCAGTTGGAGCTGCTAATATGCATGGTTTGCACATTATCATGCAGCTTACATCAGTATAAATAAATAATGATAAAGGGTAACACTCTGTCCATGGTGGAGCTGGGAAACTCCTCTCCAAGTCCTGCACCTCTGGGCCTGGTCTGAAAAAAGGTACAAGTCAGTCAGTCTGCAGGTCGTGATGGTCTGATGTCCAGTGGTTAGGAGGGCTGATTGGGGCCTTCAGCTGGTGTGAAGCCTTCTGTCTCCATCTTCTCTTTGTATTTAAGGAAGCCTCTCCTCTTGGTGAAGTATTTCACCTGTGAATGAAAAGGGAAGAGATGGCTTTCTTCTTGTACTCGAGTAAGGTGTGCTAGTTTGAATGGTGAGAGTCTTACTTTAATTTAAAAACAGCTTTCAAGATTGACAGTTCTCATTGAAATACATTTATATAGTCATTTCATCCTCTCTGACATCATGGTCCACACTAAATGCAGACCTCACTAAAAGATAAAAAAAGATGGGATAATTTACCCATTGTGCTGGGCAATTTGCCTCAAACTCGCTCTGGAACTTCTGGCAGGATGCAGCTTTGTCGCCATTGTCATCCAGACACTGCCACAGTTTGTCTCTGGCCTCCCAGCAGGCTTTCCTTGCTGCAGAGTTTGGAGCCGACATCCCTGCTTGACCCTTGGAGCAACTTTAAATGTAAATACCGGGTAAGTAGATAGAAATTAGTAATCTGCAATGTGAAGGGAAAGCTGTTGATTAACAACATTATGATCAATTGCGTACACCATCCTAAAAACTACAATCTATGCTTTAAAAGTTCCCATTACAGTTCCCATTACTACTGCCTTATGCTGTATTTGTTCACTCTTTATCCTCATATAGCAACTGTCGAATTTACACACATACACCTGCCTTAAAAGACTAAACACTTTCATTTAGCCTACATAACACCACTCTTCCATGTTTACTTGGATACTAGACAACAAATAATTGACTTTGAATGCCTCTAAATTTCCATTCTGCTAATATGCAGCAGGTAAGCTGACAGGAACTGAGCTCTCCTGTATAAACTCAACAGTCACTCACCGAATGAGACGTTAAACCCTCCAGAAGCATTCAATAGTCCCAAACACCGCTGCTCTTCGCTTCTGTCACTCCATAAAACCCGAAAAAAACAATAAATAACACCGTTACTGCACTACAAACGCGAGACTTTTGTAACGTGTTGTTAAAGCACTGAGTGGAGTGAAGGACGCACACAGAAGCACTTCCGTGTCGCTTGGTGATGACGTCGTGTCGGCGCGATTGACGAAACGCACCGGGTGATGGCGCAGTTGTTTAAAAAATCAAACTCAGGCGACACGTTTGTTTTACATTAATTGTGACTATTAACAGCTAAATAGGTCAAGGTAAATTGACGAGAATTACAACAGACGACGTCTTGAAAACAAATATGGCGTCACATGTAACGTGTGTTTCGTTTGGTGACAGTTTTGCTCCGGCTGCCATGATAAATTCGAGTGAAAGGAAGCAACAGGTGAGGAGGAGTGAGTTATTAGCAAATGTAGCATCCTTCTTTGGCTTAATAATTTTCGTTTTGGGTGTGAGTGAACTGTATTTTAACACTGCTTCTTCTCTTCAGAGGTTAAGTAGCTTCTAATTTAACTGTTAAAATGAATGTTATTAGACAACGGTTTGGTATAAGGTCAAGTTTGTGTTAACTAACATTTTTCACTTGTCTTCCCCAATGTATCCCTAGTTGTAGTAGGGGTAACTACAGGCTAAATTACAGTACATCACATGGAAACATTTGTGCAGGAAACATTTGTGTATGTTTGTGTGTGCATTCAATTCAAATCAAGCTGGAAAAACTTTGTGACTGTTTCCTCCCTGAAAGCATCTTTTCCTCAAGTGTGTGTCACTGAGGTACATGAATGAGCGACAAAGTTTATGTGTGTTTGTATAGCTTGGCAGTGAGTAAAGGCAGGATGAAAATGTGTGTTGTTGTTGATTGACTCTCTCCCTGTCTTCCTCTCCCTCCCTCGGCCACGGTGATGGAGAATAGTCCCCGTTGGTTGCCATGGCGCCCAGCAGCAATCCATCTCGGCTCATGTGCTTGTGCAGACTGAAGGGAACGAAGCAACGAGTACTGGGTGAGGCGCTCACCCTCTTCTTAGGGAAGTAAGTGTTTGTCGCCCTGTGCGTGTGTGTGTGAGACTTGAGTGTGTCTCTTTAGCTGCTTCAAAGACAGAACTTCATTTACTATTCATATCACACACCATTTACTGACCTCACTTCAAGTTTGTTTCCTCCACTGGCTCTGAGTGTTTTTATTTTAGTCTAGTCCAATAAGGAGATGGAGAGAAAAAGTTCCTGTGCAAGAACTGTTAAAATATGTCCTTTTGTATGGGAGTGCAAATCCACACAATTCCTGCAAATTAGTATGTCATAAGTAGGCAAGTTAGTGTGGTGAGGTTAGCATTTTCACAAATACTGTTTTCTGTACCTGCTCTTAATTCACTTCAGAGTCTATGTAAGGCAAGATTGAAAGGATTTATTAGTTTCAAAGTGGCCAAAATTGTCAGAAACAGTAAGCATGTCACCACCTCAGTAGGAAAAGGCCCATCATATTCTCCATCTGTGTGCAGACGACATTTTAAACTTTAGAAAGAAAAATTCTACCTGACAAAATACCAACAGCCCAGCTATATCATACTCCTATCTACCAGGATTCACATTACGCCAGTGTCAAAGGGACTGCTATCATTGTATCAATAGAAGCCTGTTTAGCATAACCAGAATTGTGTGTAATGGAGTGGTTGAATAACCTTCAGGTAAAAAGATAAGGAGGTGCATATCAGATAGCTGCTGTGCAGATGTAGCCATGCTTAAAGATAAAAAAAAGAATCAAGCTCTCGGGAAGACAGCAAAGTCATGTTGTAAATCTCTGAGTAATGAAGAATGGGCGTCTTCCCCATGTCTGTCACGTGTGACGCACACATTTGCATTCTCATTTCAGTTAACTGTGTTACCACACCACTTAAAGTAACTTATGTAGTGTATTTCGTCAAGAGACAATCCAAGGTAAAATATGTCACAACACCACCTGCACTGTTTGATCTGTGACAGAAACACCACAGGAGGAAGCCATGAGGAAGAACACTAGAGGCCAATATAACAACACAGACACCAAGGATTATTCCACCATGTTTATTTAAGGTACAGTTGGATCCTGGTAAGAAGAATTAAATAGAATCCCATTTAACGCTGTGTAAGGGGATACCAACATTCATGTCGCACCTCATCCTGGTACAACGCTGATTAATGTCTTTAAGCCGCCACTCTCGCCTAACATGACTTACATACATATAGACACACACACGCTCACATTTAATGTCTCAGGAATTCTTTTTACTATTACAAATGTACTTAAAGACAGCCACTCTTGACAGCCTCAATGGTTTACACAACTACATTTTGTTCTGTCTTTGCAGTTGTTTTTTTGTCATGGCACCTGTAGTATAATGTAACCATAGTAAGTAGTTAGTGGTTAAGGATAACTGGCAATAATTACCGTAATGTCAAAGAAGATAATCAAGTGTGAAGAAGATGTTGAAACATGTATTACTCTGCATCATTTGATTGAATATGCACCTACTGATTGAAGCACTGTATTGTGATAATATAAAGTGTGAAAATGTAACCATAAATGTAAGAATGAAATCATGTTACCAAATATACAACACTTTTATTTATTTTTTTTAAATGCAGTACAAAGAGTAATCAAACATAATGGGATATATCAAGAGGGAAACTTGGTTGTTAAAAAACTAAGGCCAGAGTCACTAAGAGCTAATGGTGTATCCTTTTTTTTAATTCCAAGGGAGAGGAGTAAGGAGCTGAACAAATAAGAAGTGAAAATTCGTTACACGATGCACCTTAGGTTGACAGTCTTGTTTTGCACTGCTTAAATATTAAATGTAGCAGTGGTGCCCCCAAAGAACAAAATGTCATCCATACTGTCTTCTTGTATATGGACGGGTTGACATTAAAGCTCTCTGGAGTCTTGCGTCTCGATATCATGCTTAGGACGTTACTTTAATAATTGAACATCATCACAGTGACCTTTATCCCCCATAATAGCTGTTCTTTGCAGATCCAGTACCTTCAGCTGAGGTACATCTCTCCTAGACATTATTTTCAGAGCTCTTAGCACTGAAAGATTAGCAGATAACCTGTTCAAAAGGTCTAAGAGGTTTGAAAGGGAAGTGTATTCCTTATGATAAGACAAAAGCAGTTTGTACTTGTCAGTTAATATTCAGTTCTGTTTTGGGCCTCAGGGGCCGCAGTTTGTCCATATTCAACATAGGTAGCATCATTGGGATTTGAAGCTTAATTCCTGGCACCATAAGTTTCTCACACTGTTGGGTATTGCAGGCTCCCCTTCACATGGTTCTCACAGGTCACTGGTTTTAGATGCTGTGTGAAAGAGGCTTTCATTCGACTATGAGAGCTGTTTTCCCAGTTTATTTAAGCTCTCGTTTTGTTGTCTTTTCAAGAAAACTAGTGAGGTAGTGTATCCACAGGCGTTCGAGGGTTTTAAAAGCAACAAAACATTTCCTCTTTCTGTCTGCAGCAGTCTTGTGAGAGGGCATTAGATTATTTGTGGAGTGGACTCAAAACATGAAGAGGGCAATTAGATTGCAGAAGTATGATGTATTATCCATTTACATCATCGCCATCATGACTGATATTAAGTGGAAAGTAAATTAAAAAATTACTTTTTGTTAAATGTTAAATGAGCATCTGCCTCATACTGAAGAACTAGCTATCACAGTCTTGCCAGAGCTTTACTCTACAACTATCGTGAAGTATTAAAAACAGCATTAATTTATCAGTTGGCCCTGACAACACAATATCACTCACTTCAAGGACAAAGGAGGAGCTGCAGTGTTCATGAGCCTGCTGTCAGCTGTCAGTCAGTGTCAGCTCAGCCAGCATGTCAAAAGACGGATGACAGTACATGACACAGAACAGTTAGGTATAAAGACTGATATACAGTAGTTGCAAGCGGTTGTCAGGCATAGCCTGAAACCCCAGAAGAGCCTGAGATAGCAAAGTACTGTATATTTACTGTTAAGTCTTCCATGTATGAAACTAGTTATATTTAACCAGTCAGTCTGGTTAACTCTGAGGCACCGTACAGTTTCCTCAGCTGTACTGACCTCACTCTAACTGCAGTCCTTATTGTTCCTTTTGATCACTGCAGGTTTTGCTTTCCAGTTGGTGCAGCTGCTCATCATCACACACTTTGCGGCTGGTAAGTAGTGTTTTCAAAGCTTAGAAATCCTAACTGTCTGGTCAGTAGTATAGCTGTTTATTGATTTAAGTACACCATCAAAATCAAACTTTAGAGACCTAAAACATATATGAGATATAATCCACCACATTTGGAATTTTTTTTCACCTGTGTTTTTGTTTTGCCAAAGTAACATATCATGTAGTAATGCCGTTTAACCCAAGTTAACCAATGGCTGCCTAGAAAAGAGGGTGTCCCTAAAAATGATGTGCTTTGGCCTCAGTGTATGAGATTTGATGTCAATGGGCTTAAACCAATTGTATTGTACATGAAGCATCTCTGTAGAAACACTGTTTGATCCACCTATATGTCCATTACTATCTCTACACTCTGTTTATCTGTCTGCTTTTTGGGAACTCATAAAAACTGATATATAAACATTTTCCTCTGACTCACTGGATTAAGATTAATGAGATGATAATGTGTGTATGCACAACAGGATCTACACATCTAGATTCTTGCTCAGTCCCTCCGTTTATAATGAAAAATTTCACTGGTATTATTCTTTAAATTGATAAAGCAAGTAATAAGATACATTGTGGTCGATGTGTGGATAACCAAAATGTCTTAAGTGGTGGTAGTCTTAAATGCACAAATCATAAAGTAGAGAGTGTGTAGGTGCAAGATCAGTCACGTGACGAGTCTCTGGTGGAACCTTTAGTATGCAGGAAGGTAAATGTCAGATCACAGTCAGACACACATAGTCTGTAAAAAGGCCAAAGCACACACTTAAAGGCACACACGTCTGCTCAGTTCCTTTTCCAGAAACACACACACATACACACACACAAATATGCAGACAGACATCTCTTACTGTTTTCTGAAGCTGCGTGATGCTGATGATAAATGACAGCCATGACATTCTCTCCACAACATGGTGACTCTTGACTGTCTGATTCCTCGTTTGTGTTGCTTGCCTTTAAGAGACAGATGATCTTCAGGTACAATGGATCTGACTATAATAAGGGTTTATTGAATACTAATTAGAGCAGATTTTCCCTAAAGGAACATTTTCTTTCAACACTGGCTCATAGGTCAACCTGCCTGTTAATTAGAACGCAGACACCCAAATTGTAAAGTGCTCACAGATTCTTGGTTCTTGTGTGCGACAGTTAAAATGTTGCAGGAACCTGAATTATCAACAGTAAATGGGCTGAAGTGTGAGAGAGTCAGGTGTTCTTTATAGAGCTGCCATCTTCTGAGTTCATCAGTCAAACAGGAACAAATGTGCAACAGAAGACTCAGATGGATAGATGGATAGATGGATAGATAGATGGATAGATCAGATTTGCACAAACACAAATGCAAATGTACATTAATTAACAACAGTACTCAACCGTACCCAAACACCGCACATGTGCAGGACTAACAAGTCACACACACACTGAGCTATGTTGCTCCATAGCAGACATCGACCACCGATGGTATCTATCTCCCTGTCTTACACACACACACACACACACACACATCGACCAGTGTTTGTCAGCCCGGTGGTGTCCAGGATACTGACCTCCAGTTGCCACCGCTGGAAGTCAATATCACTGTCAACTCAGAAACGGCATCCACTGTCGTCCACTGTCATGGCAACAGGGATTCAGCCGCACACACTACACAACATACACATGATCAACATTTGTGGGGGATTGTAGCGATTTAAGAGAGCAGTTTTTGGAATGTCGACTGATGACTGTGCAAACACATCACCAGAGGATCTTTTTTCCAAGAAACTTGATATAGTCCATATCTTGTGGTAACCAGAGTGTTATTATTTTGCTAGTATTCTTGTGTATTTGTCCTGTTTGTTGCCCCGTACAATTAAGATAGAACTGTCGCAGCTTCTCTGTGTCTACAACTGCAATTTTTAACTTTGGACATGGACTTTTGTTTTGTCAAACTCAAACACCTGGTTTAGGCCAAATTCCAACACACCTCTTGCCCCAACCACTTAGCCCTATCTCTCTATTTTGCATGTTCATGCCTAGTGGTAGGGTGTCCTGATTCTTGTTGGGATACAGGGTTAGGGGGTTGAGTTAGGACACATGGCCCTCCAACAAGCATAAACAATCGCTACTAGTTTGCTGATGTCTTGGTTGTAAACTAACTAGATAGCTAGCTAAAATTGCATTGTTATTGTTGATTTTTGCTCGACAGTCCCACATTTTGATGTGTTTCAATGCTGCAACCCCCCTTTGATGGCAAATGACACCCAAAATTTAACTCAAGTCAAGCATTGAAGTTGTTGCAGTTGGTAGTGCTCCTCTGATGTCAGTGCAGACAGGCAGGGTAGGAGCACGGGTTACTGATGTAAGCCTAATGAAATCAAGCTGTGTTCTTGTTTATTTAATGACTTGTTTGATAGTGTGAATGAATTCCAAGCATGTGTCCATGGTTTTTCTATCTCGTTAGATAAATGGCAGACGGTACTGTGATAATACCAGGATTGCCAAAGTAACACAAGATAAATCACCTCAGCTGAAGACGGCATATTGCAAATGTCTGGTCACGTTTGTTTATGTAAACATCATCGACAGAACTACTACTATACAGCACCCCTTGTAACTCAGAGCTGAGGGGACGGGATCGGGGTAATAACTGGAAATGGGATAGACCCTCAGTCTATATATAATATAGATTATTAAACTAATTGTCCTATCATCCTTAGAGATACCAGTGTAGTGTCAGAAAAGAACCACAGAAGCTATAGAGTGCATCTTTTCCCAAGGCTTCCTGAAAATCTGATCAGGGTTCTCTTAAGATATTTTGAAGCGTTGACAGTGGATGACCTCAATGAACTCCTGTTGATTTGCTGACCTTGCTCCACTTATGATATAAACACCAGATAGAGAGAGGAAAAGGAGAGCAAACACATAATCCATAATCCATAGCTGCCTGTGTGCAGTAGAAACCAAATCAGCTTTCCACAGCAACAGGATCTGAAAAAGCTGTGGATACTTTGCAGGAGGCGACAGCACACTGTGATCATTCACCACACAGCAGTGCCTTTACACCTGTCAGAGCAGACAGGAACTATCTGTGTGTGTGTGTGTGTGTATGGACATGTCTGTTTTGATGACATTTTTTCATTTGGCTCAGCTCAAAAAAAGCAGTTTGTGTGAAAGTATGCTGATGTGTGTGTGTTTGTCATATAAGATGTAATAATACAGCATTTTTCCTCCAGTCATTTTCCTGCTCTATTCACCCCGTTTTTTTCAGTTTTCACACAAACTGATGCTGCAATCAACATGTTGTTATTCCACCAGCCACACTCCCATTTCTCCCGCAAGCACACGCACACACACTCGCACACGCACTCACACACGCACACAACCACACAGGCTTATATACCGGAAGCACAGAGGCAGGGAGGATATTGTAACAAGCATCCGAAAAAATGTTGGTCCAACAAGTGAGACAAGGCTCCCGCCTGAATTAAAGAGGATTATCTCTCTTAATTTATGTTAATTAATGCACACAGTGTAACGAGAGCAGCACGTTATTGTGTGACTGAAGCCTGTCCCACACACACTCACCCTCACAAACATTTACAAGCTCCCACAACCGTGTGTTTTTGCACCATTGAAGCCTGTTGCTTGTGAAGCTACACTAATTCTTTTTCACAAGACGCACACACACACTCACACACACACTCACTCACACACACACACACAAGCTCAGTACTATGCCATTGTGTACTTCATGGGAATCTCCTAGTCCAACTATTGCCAAATCTCCCCACCATTGCAAATACACACACGCTGTGGGACAGTCCTGCTGGTTGGATCCACATTCTTGTTTCTTTTCACTGCTTTATACAAAATCTTAAAAAAAATGTGAGGTTTCACCCTGAGTCTACTTAAAGCTTTGTGAAGTACTCAAATGAAACTTTTTGTGAAGGTCACATGATACTCCAAGACAGAAACTTGTGGTACTCAACCGTAAGATAAGACATTTGATGTAACCTAACTAAGCTTTTTGCTTATTTCCTACGTCAATGCTGTCTTACTCACTTGTAAGGACTCTGTATGTTATCTGTTATCCTTATTGATATCCTTATGTTTTGTCAACTGTTGGTCTTAGTTAATATTTTTCTTATCTTATGTTATCATTACCTTTTAATGGCTTTAATTCACATTCCTTAACTTTAACTGGTCACTTGCTTGCTGGTCTTAATTCTTAGTCATATGTAGTATTTTAAAGGTTCAGTATGTAAGAACTGGCCACCTGTCAAATTCATACACAAAACAAATAGGGGGGTAGCATATCATGAGATTAACAGCTAACTGCTGCTAACTTTAGCTGCAGCTAGATAGTTAGCACCATGCAGCTAGCAGTCCTAAACCAGGAGTTTAGAGCACTGAGTAAGTGTTGGTGTTTACATCACTAGCACAGGAGCTTTGGCATGGGATGGGCCAGAGCTAGCTGGTTAGCATGCTAACTTCATTGGATATCTCTGCAACACATTTTGTATCTGAAAATATTAAGTCTGACAAACCTGGGATTTGTATTTTTTTTTACGACAGTGGTGTTTCAATCCAAATCGCAAAAAAAATGCCCATTTCTACATAATGTTGCTTTAAATTCTTACATATTGCACCTTTAACTGTCTACTTTTGTCTAATGTTTTATCTTCAGACTACTTTTGGCTGCAACTAGCTCAAGTTCTGTGCAGCACATTGTGCATCCGCCTGGAATGAAATGTGCTAGGCCCATATAAATAAAGTTTTGCTTGCTTATCAAGCCTCGCTATGATAATCAGATCAGATAAACCGTGCAAATAAATCAGAACTACCCATCATTCCCTTCATGAATTCTGCAATAGAGAGGAGGTCACTTTGGAGCACCTAACAGTGATATATTGGATAGAAATGTGACAAATTTGAATACAGTCTGGTCTGGACATATTATATTGTCATTAAATCTACACTCTACACTGATTTTTTTCTTCATACTGTTCTCTCCTATTGCCATAAAGTATGACAAGTTGTCTGAACACATCCCCAGAGAAGCCACTGTAGGAATATCATGTAAATCCGTCACTGCTGCTCGAGCAGATAAAAGCCTCTAAATCGCAGCTGCACGCTGCTGACACGCTCCACGTCCCTGTGGTAATATCATAAGAATATTATAGGAGTGATCCAGTGATTTCCATTAAGGGCAGTGGGCGGCGCGCGCTCACAGCCCGTCTCCTATTGCGATATACGTGAGTGCGCGTCCGCTATCAGCCAACCAGCCAGCGAGCCAGCGCTCTTCAAAATCAAACCCCAGCCGAACCACGCCGAGCCGAGCCAAACCGATCATCCGAGGATTTAGCCCCTGGCGCCCCACACAGAGGCAGCAGAGGAGGGAAGATGACCTGGTAGCGCATCTTTTACGCACCCGACCCCGCCGTCCGTCTCTTATAAACCCCACACTCTGCCTCTTTACGGTTCATTTTCTCTCCGAGACCATGGAGACGGCAGTTCCCAGGACCAATATTTTCATCTGCCAGCTTCTCCTCCTCAGCCAAATAGGTAAGAAACTGGAGTGGAGAGGAAAAACCCTGATGTGATTGACCGCGGTGAGGGCTGACATGTGATGCTGTGGACGTGTTGAACGCTGTCAAAGATTGAGCGGTGCGTCTGTTCAATTCCCTCGGACGTTGAGCATCCTGCACACTTCAGCCCTGCGCTTCAAAATCTGCAATCGGCGGCACGGGGAGATGAACGTTGCGTTCAGATTGCATTTGTTAGAACATGCGTGGAAATGTGTTTGATTTTTACAATACAGACTCGCGCTAAACATCCCACTCAAATTTAGTTCCACGTGAATCATGTGCCGTCCGTGCTGGGTCTGAACTGTCATGCTCTGAACGGGTTGACTCGTTCCTCCAAACACATGTTGAAGTATGAATGAAATTGTGCAGTGTGGCGACGCTCTGTGTGGTGTCGCCTGTCCTGAATACTGGATTTAAGGAAGGTGCTCAAACTGCTCCCACAGCCTCTCATGAACTCTGATTGGATGCAGGCGTTCAGTCCTAATGCTCCTGTGCCTTTTTCTTTACAAACTTGACAATGGATCCGAAATGTATGTTTTTTAAAAGACATTCCAGAAGTAATTGTTACTTAGGCGTGAATTCTATTAAATTATTTAGCTTAATTATTGCTTTATTTTCTTGAGACAGACATATCTAAGTTCAAATTCAGGGTTTGTTTTTACCAGTTTTGATTATTTTTAAATTACCAGGGCTCTGCTGGTGTAGAGGATGTCCACTTTGTCTAAAACCTTTCAGAAATCACACTATTTTTTTATTTATACAACCCATGTGTGATGCTTTCCACCATTACCCAGTGCTATGGATCCACCTTTCCTTGAGTCATTTTTGCAAAATAGAAACAAGCGCTCAAGTTCTGAATCCAAGCAGCTGTCAAAACACAGGTCCTCTTTTGGAAAGACATCTGAGAGAAGGACTGGGTGCTGATTTCAGCAATGGGTTGAGAAGTAAGATTGAAAAAACAAACAAACACTGTCTATACAGTGTGTCTGTGTACTCATTTCTAAAAGAGACACAAGTCAACATTTTGTTCTTCAGTCTCTATCGAGATGAAAACCAGACTGGTAGCCTGGAGGCTATTTGGAGCCTCTAACAGTTAATTCTCACCTGCCAACCAGGGCAGTCGATGTAATGTTTTTACACATGTTGCAAGCATGTATCATTGCTTCAGATGTAGCTAGAATTGGACCAGTGGCATTGGAAACATCCAGTTTGAGGGAAAAAGTTTGACATAAAACAAAATCTCTCTTGACGGGAACTTTAATGTATTAATTAATGCGGTTTTACATGTATCACCATTTTGGCTGTTCATTCGGCTCTGACTTCGTGCTCCTGATAAAAAGGCACAGACGTATTGAGTCACTGTAAAGATCAGTGTGATATGCAGTAGAAGCAAAGAATAAATCGGTAGAGTTGATATATTGATCAGTTTTAGCTTGATACTAATATATTGGTAGACATATTGATCACTGAGTAACAAAGAACTGCAGCATAGAATTATCAAAGATATGTCTGAGATAGTTTTGAAACAGTGACCCCCCTACATATTTTGTCTGATAAGTAGAAATGAGAGGTCCCCATCAGAAATGTTTGTTCTATATGTTTTTAAGAGTAGAATGTCAGGCGACATACTGTCATTGGATAGTTTATGCTCTCCAATATTGATATCGACACTGGCCTCAAAAATCAAAACCAGTTGACATAAACCACTTGCAGTGCCCCATGTATTACCAGCTTTCCTATGTAGCCTTTTTTCACTTCAGATGAAAATTAAATTGAAAAAGTTTCTAAATCTGCCAAGGGCTCAATTGAACTTTCTGAAGAAGCCCTGGTAGTCCCTGTTCACCCATATTAAGTAAAGCTTTGGCTGACCTTTTCATCCCACCTTTGACAAATGGAATAGCATGCTAAAATGTTTAGCACAGATTCTCAACAAGGTTATCTAACTGTTTTTTGTTTATTCCATCAACTGCGTGTTCCAGAAAAGTGCAGGCAATCGATCTCATGACATTCAATTCAGAAAGAGATCAGAGACGTCCTGGACAGAAACCTGCCTGATTCCTTCTGATGAGATTTTGTGTGGTCAGATGAACTCAGATGAGCCCACGAGATGTTTTTCTTATTTGATGCAAGTTGGTACAGAAATAGACAATTCTTGAAAGACGGGGTTAGTGAGTTGCATTAGTCCTCAAACCTCCCCTCCACTTTTAATTGCTTTTTTTCTAATTACAGCAGCGTTATTGCTACTGCTTGTTAGTCTTGTTTCATAAAATGAAGATCACATTTCCCATTAATGCCAGTGGCCTTTAACTCCTTCCTTCACCTGCTGTCTCCAGAGCAAAAAGCTGTTCATTAATTTACTGGAGATGGTTAGAGAGAGTCATCTCTGGATTCCAGACCCTCCACAGCCCGCTGAGTTCATTTTCTGGTAAATTTGAAAAATTTAAAGCTGGTTGCACTCTGATGTTGCAGGAGTTGAGCGGCTTCTGGCAGATGTTTGGGAATTCGAGCTTGTTGATTTCACTTTTCTGTGGCTGCAGGTTTACATGTGCCGTATCCACCCATCTGCTGCAAGTTGCTTCACTTCCTTTAAAATGTTTGTGTTGAAGATGCTGTTTAGATACACGGAGCGAGAAGGAAATAGAGCATCCTCCAGCCATCTGTCCCACAATATGCCTGGACACCACTCAAAATCGCACACAAACACAGTTTCGGCCTCTTGCTCGCACTCTCCCGTACAAACGCGCCCATGCAAGTTGCTGTGATGTCGTCGGTGCTCTCATTTTGGCCCTGTTTGTCCCAACACAATCTCCTTCACTGTGCCATATGTTTTTAACAGCATGGTTGCCTCTATACATCTGACTTCTCAGCGGCTATCACACCTTCTGTCTGTGGTTCCATATGTGCAGTTCAGCGGGAAAGGGATTTCGATGTTACACTGTGACATTGAATATATGTGTATATGAGCGTTTCCACCCCTGTAGCTTGGAGTTTAACTATCCTGTGATCCTCGTGGTGAGAGATTTAAAACTAATCTAATTCAGCTCAGCATGATGGTTGTATCCGTGCTCGTCTCTTCTCCCCTCGTAGCTCTTCTCTCTCTGTAGACCCCGTTTTGTTCTGTTCAGCTCTCAGACATAAAGAAAGAACTCCATCTGACTCCTTCTACCCATAATCACTCCTAACGGACTGCAATTCGGTACTCTCGCTGGATGACTCACTCGTACATTTTGAGAACATTTGGAGCAGTAATGTGTACCACCAGGGCTCAGGTGGCATGGAAAGTAAATTGTGCGTTCTCTTGCTACAGTCAGTATTCCTTTTTAGATACATCTTTATTGTTGTTGAGACACGGTGAATTGAATTGGAATTGCTGGCGAATGCACTGCTGGATTAATAGATTGGTGGAGCACGGCGATCGGTTAGACTAGAACTACACAACCACAGCCTGCATGCTATTGATCATTCAGCAGCTCAATACATCTATAGTTTGTGTGTTGTATGTGTCAGTGTAAACAGTCAGTACCTTCAAATCGTTGTAAATTCCTACAGTGATCAAACTAAACTCCACCAAATAGCACTAGCTATATAGTCCTTTACATATTGCCTCCAAAGGAAACTTGCCAACATACCACCATACAGTATGTCACAGTTAATGTATTTTGCTTAATGTGAGTTCAGTGATCATATGCCGTCCTTGTGATATACCATCTGGCCACCCGGTGCACTCGGAGCATTCGAACCAGAGGGGTTGTATCCGGTGGCATAATAGGAGGCCTGATGGTGTCGTAGTAATTGCCTACAAAATTCTGGCACACACATTCTGGCACACGCAGCACACTGAATGTGTAATTCCATAAATATTAAGTCGAGAGCAATGATAACAGAGAGACACATGCATAGTGGATCACAGCGGGGATGAAACTGTCTCAGAAGAGTTTCAATAAATGATGCTTACCTTTTTAATCCTTCAAAACAAACTTTTTATTATTCCATAATTAAACTGTTCCACTGATCTGCAGGTGGCGGTGATGAGGCGACAAATGCAGCAATGTGCCAACAAGGATCGGGAAAAAGAAGACGACAAGATACTAAACATGAATATAAATACTCCATTAACTGTATTGAATATAGACGGAGCTTCCTGTTCTAAAAAGTGAAGCCAACGTGGAAGTGCATTACTTACAATAGCAAGAAGGACACGCCTCTACTGGTTGCATAAATAAGATTGTATCTAAGCTTATGATAAAACGACCCTACATCTGACTTTATGTATTACCTCAGTAAGCAGTTTCCTTTGAGTTTTATGATTTTAATGACTAGTTTCAAGTCCTCTTCGCAACAGCATGATGTTCATTTTGTAAATTATGGTTCCATTTAGAATAAAATAGACAATAAAGCAGAGTGTGCTTAGGCCATTAGTGTTTACCACAGAATGATGGTGACCTGTGGCGGGATGTATGTTTCGTAATAGCACTTCTTTGAGGCATTTACAAAACATTGGCGTAGGTATGCCGACATTAAATGGGAGAGGACGCATCACAAACATTGCAATTAAAGGTGAAGGTAAAACCAGAAAGTGTATCTATTTTTCTGTCTCTCTGCAGTGTGTGTGGGATTGTCAGGAGGCGAGAGGTGTAGATCGAGGGGAGATTGCCCAATAGTTAAAAGATCATGGATGGCGTTGCTCTCTTGGATGGATGAAAAAAAAATACATGTAAAAAATGTTAAAATGGGTCACCAAACCTGGGCGGACCACTCAAGTATCATCTATGCGTGGGAAACACTTGGGCATGGCTACCTTGTTATTGACAAGTCGCTGCCACGGTATTATCTGATAATCTCAGCACCTACAGTCTCATGTAATTTCTCGCTCCATAATCCCAAAATGACGATCACTTTAATGACATTGTAATGCCAAATTAATAAGATTTTGAGTCTCAATTGAAAATCGCTTGAAATGAGGCAATAAATGTGACAGATATGTTTAATATGTTTAATAAGGTGAGTTTTTTTGGGGGGTGAGGTCGATCTGATGGATTGGATAGGCACGTCTTCAACTGAAATGTTAATGATTCAATTAAATTTACATGCGAGTTAAATACTGCAGTAATTAGGACCATGCTTATTATCCCATGATGCATTATAGGCACCTTTTGGGCAGAATTGACAACTTTCCTGACATTTACAGCAAGAGACAGGTCTGTTAACACAAATCGGGACATTGACGCCAACATCATGTATCACCGCTGCTTCATGCCGACCCTCAAACGCACACAGAACAACGCTTTGACTCCTATGTGAACCCGCGCCGTTTGTTTTTATTCTCTCTATTCTCGACCCCTCTTTTTTTTTGTGACTGTATATAGCACAAGTTATAATTGTGTCTCCCTCCTTCCAGCTTCAACTCCACGCTTAAGATGAGATTATGTGCGCGCTAACTTACAACCATGCGCGCACACGTACACACCGCCTGATGGAGTCGAGCTCTGTAAATCAGCCAAATAAAAATCTTCACTGACGGAAATAAATCTTGTTAGAAAGATTTTCCAAAGCCGTCTTAACTGTCTGGTTTTTTAGCTGTAAAAATCTATAATCAGATTTTCGTTGGCATAGAAAAATTGAGAGATTATGATATTGTGGGGAAAAGTTTCATTATAAAATATTGCAGAAATATGTAATTTCTGAACACAGTTCATTAATCCTCAGAATGGAGCAAAAATACTGTGTCATTTCGCAGATCCGAGCACTATGCCCCTTTTCAGCGCTATCACGAAGTGTACCGATCGTGTGTTGCATTATCCTCACCACAGAGTTGGCGATTGCTATAAACCACAGATGTTACATTGAATAATTGATTGCCTGCTTTCCTCTGTGATATTTTGTCTTCCTTCCCTCTGTCTCTTCCCCTCTCTCTGCTGGTATCTCGTCTGGTCTCTCTCCCATCTAAAAGCATTTTATTCATAAGTGCCCTTATTCTTTAATCCATTTAGCCGCAGTCTGCTCTCACTGCGGCGGCGTACGGTCACAGTTATTTTAAAGCTCGCCTGTGCCACGAGGACAGCCGAATCGCTTTGATGCAGAGCAGCCCGGACAGGAAGCTCAGCTCAGTGAAACACTTATGTCACTCAAAAGTTTCTTTGGAAGTTTGTGTCGTCGGCAGTGATTGGTAGAAGCTAGGGAAGTCTCAAAGGTGGAAGTGGAATGCAGCGGTGGAAAGCTCTCTGATGTTACACAAGACTCAACGGAGCGGACACAAATGTAAACCTTATACTTTATCTTTTTACTTTTATACTTTATATTACACAGTATTTTCACCTGAACTGCTGAGTTGTTTGCATAGATGAGCTGTCTTCTAAGGTTCCTGGTTTGGTTAGAACACTTTAGTCTGATTTGAAAATACTCAGCTTGTCACATTGGAATATAGCTCTTTCATGATGAACAGCAACATCAGGCAGCTTCCTATTGGTTACCCAGAGCGTGTCAAAGTAGAAGCATCAAAACATTCATAGACACTTCTAAAACAGCTCTCCATCAGAATGCATCCCTCCACTTTTAAGCTTTTACTGTAAATCAACAAATTCTAGTGGAGCTTCTGAGTTATGAGGAGGGGAGGGAGTGTATTTAGTAATAATGAGGAATGACTATGAGTGTTGGGAACATGACGAATAAGAGGACCAACAGTGGAGAGGTGGATTATGTTGCAGGAGTGGTTTGAAGTGTTTGAGAGTTTCTACCTACTCTGAATCCATGCTAACTACAGTTGCCATCATCTACAAAGGAGCAAGCTTAAAACTTTGCAGAGCCACTTTTCAAGGCTATACAGGAAGTACGTGATTGAGATTTTCAGTGGTGTGCTTCTTTAACACCACCAGTACAACGCTCAGGTTACTGGACAAAGAATGGGGTTGAATACCAGGGGTGGGCATTTCAAGCAAAAGTGCAATCCGATTGTCACTGAGAACTCTTGGCAACATGGTTGTCACAATTTGATTTTCTACCAAGCGCTCTTCAGGCGCCGGTAGAAAACAAGGGAAAATGTTGTTTTAATGTTATACCATTTTCAAGATACGATTTTCATATTTGAAAATCATGACCCATACCTGAATGTGAAACAGGAAAAGACAGTGTTCATAATAGTTCTTCAGTTCTCTCTTCCTTCTTCATATGACTTTTTTTGTTTTTGTTGGGTAAAGATGTGTCGTCTGACCATGTAGGAAGGCCAAAGTGTTAGAAGTCCTCCAGAAAGACAACATTTGAGGGCAGGGTGAAAAGCTGGTCTTCATAGAAAGTGGGAAATGAAATTGTTTAGATATGGTTGACAGTGGTTCATCATTTTTAGACATTCGCTCTTGGAGGGCACTCATTGTGTTGCACTTGGTTGTACCTACAAACAACGACAGAAGTTGTTGACTAAATAAAAATAAAAAAAGGGGTTAAGACAGAGAAGTTCATATCCTTTCTACTTTCTCTCCTCGGGCAATTACTTTGCCTAGTGAGCGCAATGGGCACCTTCCTGGAATAACGACCACCTTGCCAAAGAGAAATCATCTTGGCTCTGAACTACTTCCTGTCCCAGGAGTTGGTCAAAATGGTTTGCTGTGTATAAAATAATGATTTGTCTTGCCAGCTCTTTCTGCAATTCTTAATTACTAAGGGATGTAGAGAGTGGAGTTGGTGGGTTTTCGTGAAGAAGCATGACCAGAGGAATGATTCACCGTTTGGGACTTGAGAAGCTTTGCATAACGAGCAGAGGAGCGCGAGGCAGAAAAGGAGGATCGCACAGGACAAAAGGTGAAAAGGAGAGAAGAGAGTGAAACTTAGTCACTGAAACCACAAAATGCCAACGCTCTCTCTGTAGTCTCTCCAGTTGAGGAGGTCTGTCTGAAGTTACAGCCGCCGACAATGGCTGTCTGTCTCTGTCTGTGCCCGCATACAAAAGCCACTGTTGTTTTTAAAAGGCTGGCACCGAGGACCGAGGCTACCGGAGAGGGAGAGAACCTTGCTGCTGCTCGATGGGCGTACAAGACTATAACGCAGACAAACTTGAGAACACATGCAAACACGCTCATACTCAGCTTTTAGGGAATTTTCTCACTCGATACTTATGATCAGACTATTCTATTGGTCTCAATAAGAACTGGCAACATGCTCTCCTTATAACTATGTCCTTGGTTTCCCTGTTTCCCTGCCTTGGAGCAGAGATGCTTCATGACAAGATGTCCTATCCACAGTGTGTCACAACTTTGGAATTTCTCTGTTATATAGTATTGTTCTTTCCATCGTGGTGGTACTATGGTTTGCCCATGTGACTGTTGTCTTGCAAATGTCGCAAACACTGCTTCAAAGTCCTTTGTGTAACAGCTATAGACCTATGTCAGAGGTCAGACATAGCATGGGAGCACCAAGGCTCACCATAGCGCGAACTCTGTTCCTCCGTGTCCGAGCTGTGCTACTGATGATGTTGCTGATGGTATGAACCGAACTCGCTCACCATTAACATTGCAAGACTTAATAGAAAACAACTTACTATACAATGGTTGCATTGTAGGGGTGTACAGTGGAAACTCACACCCTGAACCTGTGCATGTTGGCAGTTTGCCCCAATGACAGGGAATACAGTTGCCTGCTGTAGTGCCTCATTCATGACATTTCAAGAAAACTTTAGTAGCACGATGTGTCAGCTGAGGGAGACAGTAACATCTGTTTAAGTTCAGGACTTCATTACCCCGCATCCCCTGAAATGCGACCTGAGTATTCTCTGACCTTGTCCAACCTCGATAGATTCATCTTTTTGAGTCCAGCTTTGTCTGAATATAGCCAGTTTTGTTGTTGTTCTCAAACTTTGATTCATAACATCTCCACCACTGACAGCTAGAAATATACTTGACATCCATGGAGCATAGGATGCTAATTCCTGTTGTAAGTCCAATTTGTGACTTAATCTGAATCTACTATTACATCATGTGAGGAAATCAGACAGAACGTAGAATTCTTTGAAGCTTACTGAGATTGAGATTTTCAAATTTAAGAGTCTCTTTCTACCTGAAAGCTTTGTTGTACGTGAGAACCCACAGCGAAACACACCATGAATGAAGTTTGACAGGGGGATGTTAGTTAGTACCAGAGGTTGCTTTTCTTGAAGCGCTGACAAATATTCCCTTTTATTGTTCAGAGAACTGCTGAGAGTTCAAAGAGAGAAGGAGAGACAAGGAATCACGACGAAACTCAAAGTAATTTTCTCAAAGTGAGGCCTTTTCTTTTTCTCTAGAAACAAAGTTGAATTTCTCTCGCAGGGCTTTCAGGCAGCTACGAAAGTGGAAACCAAAACCAGCTGTTTTGATGAAAGTTAATTGAGCCTTGTCTTTTGCTTTGTCGAGCGTGGAATTCAGAGACTAGTGGAGTGGAAGTTAAGTGGAACTCAGCACAGGACAAACTTTCTTTTCCCAGTGTGGAAGTTCATCATGGGGCCGCCACCGTGACCAATTGGTTGGTTGAAAGTTGATTATCCCCCACCCCCACCAGTCGACCACCCCCCTTAGTCTCATGCACACACATCTATAGAAATCTCTGGGTGGGCGCTCAGTCCCTGGTGAGCAAACACCTGAAAACAGCCCTCTAACACCCTTGTGCGAGTGTATAAATATACATGCATACTTTTATTTGTGTAAGGGTTATATCCCAGGTGTGTGAGTGCATATATGTGTCTCTGAATACGTGTGTCTTTGTGTGTATGTGAGAGTGTGTGTGTCCATGTGTGTCCTGCCAGACAAGTGAGGAATTGGGGGCGTGACCCCGCACTGAAAGATAGAGAGGAGAGGGGATGGTTTTGTATCCATGGCAGAGAGAGAGTCGGAGCAGGAAGCCGACAGGAAGTCAGGGTGTTCCACGCGCCATCGGGGGCTCTTCCGTTGTCATGACGCTGTGAACTGTTGTCATGGAAACTCCGCTGATTCAGGCTGAATGCTGATGGCATCGTGTCTCCTCAGTTCTTCAATGAAAGTTTATCATCCCCAGGCTGAACACTTGTTGATAATCAAGTTCAGTGTTTTTTTAGTGTAATGCCTCTTTTTGTATTGTAGATTTTACAGACTAATTCATCCATAAACAGCATTTCCAGTTGTTTAGCTCAGAAATTTGAGTGTTAAACAAAGCTGGTATGGAAAATCATACAGCAAAGTCATTTCTTCAAGCCCTTTGTTTGAAGCCAGTTGTCTTTATGCTTTCCTTTCGTCTCTGCATTCTCTGCGTAGGACACTGCCTTAATTTACTTTGTATTTAATTTGTTTTCAGCTTCATCATTTTATTTGGGGTGTCTTTTAAAAAATGTTTACGTGCTTTTTAATGTTCAAAAAACACATTTTATTATTCTGTACATTGCTGCAGCAACGCATTTTTATGCCTGTCTCTTTAAGACCCTCCCTTCTGAAAAGGCTGCTCTGATTGGTCAGCTTTCACAGGCCTGAGCAGGCATCTCCCACCATGTTTCTGCATCAGCTGTGACATCACAACAGTTTTGATATTTGAACAATATACTGCACCTCAGACCTGCTTTGTAATTAAAAAGACATGGACATGTCACTGTATGAGACCTTTAATGATTTATGCTATGGGGACTTCTGTTTTGACCACAAAAGGAAGGCAAATGCCGACAATTTAACTGTTTTATGCCTCCACAACACGAGTAATACATATCTACACGCACACTGTGCTGTATTTTCCTATTTTGTACCGAGCAGATGGAAATGGTGCATCTCGCTGCTCTAACTAGGCTGGCAGATTAGTGAGCCACACACACACACACACACACAGTTCCCTCATAAGTGAGGTGGACATGTGCAATCATACATGCTCAGTGGATAACCAGAACTCATTGCCTGCATGCACAGAAAACACACTTGGGGGTTAGGGTTTGACACACACACACAGAGGCACACGCATGCGTCCGCCAACTGGCTGACTTCCTTCAGTCCTCTGTGCTTTCTCCCTCTTGAATGTGTGTGTGTGTGTGTGTGTGTGTGTGTCCTAAATGTGATCTCCCATCGCCCAGTCCTTACTGTTTACACATGTATCATGGTTGCAGTGATCTTCTTTGATTCTTACGTGTTCACCTCATTTCTCAGAGACATGGATCATGATTTCCCACATGTGTGTTTGAGCTTTTGAGTCATGTGTCTATGCGGGTCATTTATTCATAGCTTCTTGTCCTGCCTGCCTGGTTTGATTTATTTATTTTTTTTTTTTTTTTTGCCCAAAGCAAAGATTCGAGGTCAGTCCCCTGCAGGGCCTCTGACACTCGTGGCTCATCGAAAACTATCTCCGCTCCAGGCTGAAATGTGTAAGGAACATGTTCATCCATCCCCTTTCCACCTGGCCTTAAACCAAGCCAGAGTTTGTCAGTTTGTTACTGGACAGCTCAAAATAAACCCATTGCTGGTGCAACAGCAAAGAAAGACACAGAGGAGGAACCAGAGTTTTACTGGCACAGCAACACTGAAGTGAAGCCCAAAGAGAAAGAAAGGAGCTCTCTGCGAGTACTTGCTAATGAATGTATTAGTTAAAGCCCTATGCACATTGTCCACATAGCCTATAATATTATCTGAGTCACCGGAGAGTCATTCCGACTTACAGCTTTGCTTTAGTTTTTCCTGTATGTCTTGTACATTGTGCTATATTTGTCTGTATCCTTGGAGGGAGGTGTGTCATGCAGAGCTTTTGTGGTGGTAAAGCTTTGGACTGGATCCGCACAGCCTCCTTTCACTCGCAGGATGGACCAAATGCCGAATGCACAAATGCATCCCTTTAGGCGCGCTACACTTCCTAACCGAGGCTGAAAAAAGGCCGGAAAGACACATATTTAACCCAAAGCAGCTGTGCCTGCATCGCTCGCTGACTCATGCTGTCAGTGTGGGTATTGTTCTTTAAAACGCTGGCTCTTATTAATCAGCTTGACTGCAGCTCTCCATGAGTAAGGAACAGTGTGGGTTGTTTTCTAACCGCTGGCGTTCTGGAGTGTCATTGGGTACGATACGGATCATAACTGGGTCTGCCTTCATGAATGTCACACCAATACGCCAATCCAGCAGAGCAGTCAGTACATTTGTACTCTTTACCTCCGAACAATGTTCAAGTAACATAACTCCAGTCTGTTACCCTGAAATATACTAAAGCTCTTGTCACATAAAGACCCAGCAGAACCCGACCGTCGATCACTCTTCAGCTGTCAGTGTGAGCGTTCGTGTATTCGGTTTGAGCTGAGCCGAGTTTTAAATAACAGAACTGTTTGGTTTTATTGGACTTTTATGGAGCTAAAGGGCTGCAAAGGAATTTGTGATAGCCCATCTGGCTGGATGAAGTGGGGTGTTACCTGACACTGTACGTGTGTGTGTGTGTGTGTGTGTGTGTGTGCATGTGTGGGTTTTTAACCCCCCAGCTGTTCCACTGTATTACCACCTCCGACACGGGGGCCCCAAATTCTCACGGTCCCCTCAAAACTGACTCCCTTGTACCCGCCAGAACAACTGGAGTGCAACACACTCCACGCGCTCCATTACACACATACACACACACACGCAGATCCCAGCGATAGGCTCGTCTGATAAGGTTTTATATTGCGGCTTTAATGCTGCCGTGTCCCTCCGGAACAATACGAGGGCTGTTTGGCACTCAGAAACAATATCCTCTGTTTAATACGGAGCTCAGTCTCATTAAGTCATAACCTGTGCTGCCGGAGTTCACTGTGAGGTTCCATTCATTCAGCCGGACAGGGGACACTAATGGGAGACGTCTCCCGTGCTGCGGCAGTAGTAGCAGCGCACAAATGGACGAAAAAGGGGACCGTATGTGGACAAAATTTGAGATTTTAATGGTGTACTCAGGCAGAGGAGAGAACTGACTATTGTTATTCCATATCCACGAAACAATAATCCTAATCTCCTCCACAACTAATTAAACGGATGGGCTTTGATTATATTGCCAATATTATCCCAGCCGTTTATTTGAAATTTAATTAGTTGGCTAAATAATCGTGATGCACATTGTCTTATCGACATTTGAGTTAGATTGTTTACTACTCAGACAAAGACTTATAGCTCCTCTATCTCTCTTTTGTCTTTTTGTTGCGGTTTTGTCAATGGTCCTGTGCATAGTTTTTCTGCAGATCAGACTAGAGGCTGACAGGGCAAAACACAAGGCGTCAGAAACAGCGAGACAGTGACTGAGAGACAAGTGAAGCGTACTAATTTAACCAGCTGACACTCAACACAGCTGAATGCTATATAAGTTATAGTCTGGCCCCTGGAGGTATGCGCCCGTATGTATGTGTGGATGAGCGTGTTGAGATGTGTGTGTGTGTGTGTGTGTGAGTGACACTAAGGTCAACAGGTGTCACGTTTTATGTGACACGAATGTCGTGCGCTCATCACCGATCAGTTATGGCAGTTGTCCTTTCATTTATGGCAAAATATATTTAACATTTAGCTTAATTAGTAGCTCCGCTGTAAGAATGCTACCTATGTCGGTGTGTTGACAGAGGGCTTCATTTATATACTTCATGGGACGGATGGTGCCAGTTCCACAGATAGAAAACACATATTTTTCCTCTCACCTGTAGTGCTCCATGTAGATTGTTTTGCGTGAGCTGCAGAGTCTTGGGGATATCTGCCTTCTCTCGAATACAATGGAGGTAAATAGCATTTGGCTTGTGATGCTCAAAGTGCCAAAGAAAATACATTTGAGAAATGGCAATGTCTCTAAGAATCATAAGAAGAGAAAGTTTTCATAAGAAATCATGACCTGGTTCCTCAAGATAATCCACAGACCTTGCTGTTAGACTCAAATAGGGTTCTGTATTGCCAAGTTTCCTTTTGGATCATCCATAGTTCCCACAAAATGTATCCTAATGACTTTGGTTACCTGCAAAATTAATGAACAAGATGAAGAACATGTTAACATAAGCATTGGTGTGTAAGCATGCTGACGGTAGCATTTAGCTAGTCTGGACACTCATGGACATTTATTGTTGATTGAGGTCTTGGCCATGGAAAAATAGTCACCATTCCTTAAATTGAATGTTGGGTGTGTTGTATTTTGTGTCAAAACCACATGCTTTGTGCACCCCTTCATCAACTTCGGCCTTCACAACCGTATTTTTTGGCTGCCCTGTGCGAGTATTTCTTCACTCGTGCTTTGGCACTGAATCGGCTGAAAACAGATTGTTTTAAAGGTGATTGAAAAATGATTAAAAAAAGATGCAGTCATTTTTCTAGAGAAGTCACGCAGCCTTGTTTATCAGCCTTCAAACGAAACCCCTCATAAACTCACTGCGCCGCACAGACACTTTCACTCCTGTGGGTTGAACACACAGGCGTTCCGTCCCTGGAGAAACACAATGCTTCATCTAATAGGACAACAGTAATCACATCTACTGTTAAAAATCAGTTTGTGCTGGTGTAAACGCAGCCGATGAAATATTCTCTCATGGCAGGGGGTTCGGGCTAAATCAGCCCCAGGAGCCCTGTAATCCAACGCGGTGCTATTCATTAGTGTTCAGCTGGGACCGGCTCACTTATCCCAACACTAACAACATGTAGCCGGCTTCAGTGAATCCTCCCTGCAGCGACTCCATCCCCAAAAACTACCAATCGGAGCCGTTGCCGCATGTAGCTTAAAGGGAAAGAAAATGATTTAGAAATGAGTCGCTGTTAGAATTGAACACAGTGCAAAAGTTTTAATAGCAATGATCAAACCTGCTCAGGGTTCACAAGGTGCAGTAGACCAGCTAGCTTTATTTCTTCGCCCTTTAATCTTTATTTCACCACCAAGTTCATGCCCCGTCTTTCCGGGTCTTTGAAAGGTGGCTGGGAGGCATAAGAAATTGGTAACTGTAGAAGGGCAAAGGTCAAGGACCAAGTGGATACGCCAAAACAGTGGATTCCAACACTTCATCACAAAATCACTCCCGGAATGAGCAGAGCGTGATGGATGGATGCAAGAGGATCTGAGGGGACCTCAGCCTGCTGGGAGGGTGAGAGTAGACGGTTGCAATTTCAGGACCGTCGCCTTCGTGTGATCTGGCAACACCTGCACTCACCCCGATAACAGTGGTGGTATAAAACCACAGAAGACATTCCTTGAACAGCTAATTTGTCAGAAATACAATATGAGAACAGCTAGCTTATCTGGATGATCTCCAGATAAGCTAGCATCTCTTGTGCCCCATTATCTCTGCTATATATTTGAAATGGATTCACTGTAAAAAAGATTTAAAAAAAAAATGCAGTACTAATTTTGGAATAAGTATGTTTTTGGACTGTTTCACAATAAAAGCCACCATGTGTTTAGTCTAGGAGTTGACCGTTACTGCTTTTTCAGGGCAGATACCAATTATTAGAAATCAAGCAGACAAATAACCAACATTTTGAATCAATATATATTTGCAGTTAAACTGAAAATCTTAGTGTCAAAACTAAGAACGACCAGTGATGGAATTACTAATTAAGTACATTTTATTTAATTGCCGTTTTGACTTTCTACTTCCTCTCTACTACATATTCAGATTAAACAGTTTCGGTTTCGGAAAGGTTGGGTTGTGTAGCATTAACTAATTGCAGCTCTAAAAAAGATTTGGAGATGGAACGGTGAACAGTCAGGCTGACATCACTGAGTTAACTAAGTTACTGTTTGTAACTGAATTACAAACAGTAACACAGTCCATCATGAACAGTGAACACTACTATACTGAATATAGAGAGGTCACTACACCAACCATTAGGTGTAAGAACAGGGTTTTATTGAATGAAAATCTTAAGGATTATAACTTTAACAACATTTCTTCAAAAACCAAAAACGAGCACAAGACAGCTGTTCACCTTAGTGAGATGTAAATGATTAGAAAGTGTAAATAAAGCATTTCATTTCCAAATCGGAGCACATTTAATTTGGGGAAATGACATAACATAACGTGAGGTAATCCCATTGCGAGCACAAGAGGATCAGCAATTATGTTTTAGTGTAATTAAAAATCTCATCCGCGTTTACATTTTGTCTGTCAAACACTTGAACTACCCGCTGTACAATTTAATGAACGTGCTCATGAGATCGGTTCAGATTCCTCTGCCATGATAGGAATTTTAAAATCCACCGGATTGGCAAGCGAGCGCTAATGATCCTCACTCCTGCATTGCCTCAACATGTTTTGATCATGTGAGTGGTGCTCTCGTGGTAAATGATCCTCAGCGAGTGACACTTCAGGCTGAGAGGAGTTTTTAGTCGGAGTACCAGGTGTCTGGCTGACACCCATCCTCATTTAGCTTTTCATTTTGTATCATTATTCTGCCTCACACTGTCAGCTGTGGAGTCCTACTCACTCATGCCAATACACGGGGCATAATTCAAATTGAGCTCTACTTTTGGCGGAAATCAGTCCCTCACTCCGTCGGGATTCAGTCGGGCTGCCCTTGATTCAGGCACCGAAAAGGAGGTGTATATGTGTGACAATACGCCAGAGCATTGTTGGAAAACTGCATGTCTGTTGACCTTTCATATATATGAATAAAACACCATCCATAGAAATGCCGTGTTCCAACCGCAGTCACCTGAACCTCTTAATGCCAGGTGTGTGTGGAGCCCCCCCCGGGAAATCGGATGAAGCAGATAGAGTGCAGATGGGTGGAATAATACAGTGATTCAGCTGTGAGCTTCATGCATGGCCAGCCCGAGGCAATGAAGTCCCATCACTATCCGCTGTGCTCTTAAAGCTGAGCACCGGTATCTCTTTGCTCCTGGCTGTTCAACTGTGCAGCGCTGTCTCGTCGCCTTGTTCCTCTGCCACCTCCAATGACTGACAGCAACTGTGTCTCTGTCAAATAGCTTTTACAGTGCTGTGGGCTCACCACTGCTTTAGTGATGTGTGTGACCCAACATGTCCATCAGAAACAAGCAACTGCTATTTTAGCTTTCAAAAAGCAATGGAACAGTCTTCCTCTGGTCATGAACCAAGTGTGGTATTGCCACATTATTTATTAACTTTAAACTTATTGGTTATTTGTGCGCAATAACCTATTCAAGTGGCATACTGTCTGCTACTGAAAGACAGATATCTGATAAGGAAGATTTTACTGTTTTTTTTTTTCATTAATGGTCAGCATCTGAAACACTAAGCCATGGGGGCACCCTGATTGCTATACTTTGGATTAACTTGTTTTCTGTTACATAAAGTTCTTCTCCGCAGTTCTGCTCTGCCGTTGCAGGATTAATACCAGGTCTTGGTGACCTCTCACCCTTGAACTGTTAACCAATGGTTATCTAAGAATCAGAGCTTTGCTCTTGTATTGTCCTCAGCTTGAGCAGGTCAGAGCTTACCCTGCGAGGCAGATTGGTTCATGAGATCACATGATCATGCTATCTCATGAATCAGTCTTGCAAGGTTCAAGCTATGCGTTTGCGGCAGAGCCTGAAGTGGTTCAGACCATTTAGCATCCTATGAGAAACTATAGACATCTATGGGCATGGTTAGGTTGGGTTATGGTGCCTCCTGAAGAGGTTAGCGTAGATGCTGCTATAGCATCAGTCACATCTGAACTGGAGAATATTTCTTCATTGAAAGAAAAGAAAAGGAAGAAAAGAAAGTAGTTTTATTTACCAACTGGCTCTACTGGTAGCGCTTTCCAGCAGTTGATCTGATTGGTTGACGTTAGCCCATGATAGATGGCAATAGACAGATGATTCATCCAATCACCTGCCAAGTATCTTTTGAAAGGGCCTACCCTTTTTAAAACACGTTTCCACAGACAACTTCCCAGATAGTTATTTGTAACAAACCATCTGATGGTCAGGTTAAGTCAGAGTATCATATGAATATTAAAAACATGAATATGAAATGTAAGACAAGTTTGGCAACTTTCATTTCTCACATTTCCAACAGCCTTTGTGTCACCTCACTGAATTAAACTGCTCACACACAGTGGTGGGCTAAGAGGTGTAATCCATCAATGTATTGAAACTGTGTTGGCCAGCTCGTTCCTGTGAGTGCAGCTCCACTTAGATGTTTCAAGAAACTTTACTTAATAGTCACGACAGGATCGGCTGAGAAAAAACATTGACATGCAGTTCTTATGTACTTGACATTTTTTTTATATTTTTTAATTTATTTCAAATGCATTTCCACTATCTGATTATGCAGTTCTTGTGAGTAAATTAAATTCTAAATTTATTTCCATTGTACAATTTTCCTATTTAAGCAAAGGAAATATTCCGAGTACATTCCCTTTTCAAATGGAAATTCTGTCTAATAAGCTCTGAAAAATCACATTGAAACAACAAGTGATCCTGAGGGTGTAATTGTATGCATTTGTGTGTGTGCATGTGTGTGTTGCGGTGCCACGCCAAAGGCAAATTAAATTAAAATCCCTCACAGTGTGATGCTAATGAAGCCATTATTGACGCTACAGCCCCTCAGTCAACTCCATTCTCCACTTTTTCCCCTTTTTGCCTGGGCCCATTCATTTTCCTCCGCAGGCTTTGTCCAGTGTGCTAACATGAATGTAATCTTCAAATACAGTTAATACATGGAAGTCTGAATGACAGCGGAGTCTCTTACACACATACACACACACATCACTCTGGGAAACAAGGCTGGGAAGAAACTCCTAAGTTTAGTGGTGTTGATGTTTAGAAATTTCCTTTGGACTTTTTCTGTAAATATTAAGTCTTTTTGTTTTTTTGTCTCTTTTCACTGCCCACTAATATTACACAGACATAAAAGAGGATGGCAATTTGCATGTGGTCATGCCATAATATTTTAGTCTAGTATTAGTAGTAAATTGCTAAATCGTATCATTTTTCATTTGCATTACTTTCAGGTTCTGATTCATTTCATATTTCTACAGTTTAGTGTCTTATAAGCACTATTAACTTATTCAAAAGGTCAAGGATGAACTTCATCTTATGGTGAAGAAGTATCGCAAAGAAAGCTGTGATCACATGTAATTATAATTTATTGGAAGGCTTTCAGTACCTCAGACTTTTGAAGACCTTTTGGATCCGTAGGCAGTCTGTTTTTAGCTCTTCGGTTAGCTATTCTGCAGAGAGCTCTCTGTAACCTCCAAACGCAGAGAAGAAAGAAAAGATTTCTTACTTTAAGCGCGAGTCTCTGTGGTGACGAACGGGAAAGAGGCAAAAATGAGTTGAACAAGTGCGAAATACAACATTGAAATCCCCCCGTGGCTGCATCTGTATTGGGATTTGTTTAATATTCATTGAGGCAGAACATTTTAAATATGATACAGAAGGGTTTTATCTCAGAGTGGATGCACTGTGTTTCATGTCTCCACGAGTTCAGCAACACATAGTCAGATTAAGCTGTGTGAACGAGCGCGTGCTGTCACACATCACCAAGTGTTTTAATCCATGTGCTGTACACAGTAAACAATGGGATTATACGATGCTCCTCTGTGACACATGGACAGACATAATGTTGTGGGTACGGTGGTCTTTGCCCGTGACCTAAATCTGACTCGACGCGGGGCTTTCATCCTCTCGCGGGAGAAGTTTGTGGTTTTCTCTGCGCGCAGTGAAAGATCGGAAAAAGAAAAGATGTATTGTTTTATTCCCCTTACTTTTTATTTATTTATGTTGTTTGTCAGTCCTGTTTATGATGACATTTCTATATTGTAATCTGTATTTGCATGTGACCCCTGCTCCTTCCTCCTCCTCTATTTGGGGGGGACAGCTCAGGCTCTTCTCGGATTGGATGTGTTGTCTAGGTGTCTGTCAGTACGAGTTTGATCATGTCAAAAATATGCCTATATCTGGTTGTATCTTAAATGTACATATATAACATTTCCACATTTAAAATATCTGAATATGACCAGACGTTTGCAATATGTTTTGTTGAGTTGTGTACATTTTATTCAGGGTAACATTTGATGTGGTTGCCCATCAGTGGTGTCATATTCCCTTTACGCACTCTTGTTGCCGTAACTTCTGGGGAAAAATGAGAAATTCCGGATAATCCACCAGAGAGTGAGCGAGGAAGTGGGTGAACTAGCTAATTAGCCACTATACTGTTTACTAATGCTCACTGGAGACAAAGCATGATTATTCGTTGTCGCTTGCTGCATGTTCTGTTAAAAGACAGCAGCTCACATGATCCCACGCTATTTCATGACATCATTGAACTAGCTCTTTGTTTTAATGGGGAGAGCAATTACGTACCGTATATTTAAGTGTTTTACAGTGTCAGTGTCAATACTTGAAACATGAAACACGTGTTTTTAGTATGTGTTGCCTTAATGGGAATGAACTCCTGACAGGGGTGGTGTGCTAATGCTGGGATTTTTGGATGTACAACTTTCCCACCAGCAAGTGATACTTTATGATTATTAATGTTGCTGACCTTATCCACATGACATGACATGAGCTCACTGTTCTGCTACGAATTAAATAATGAGAAAGTATAATGTTTAGTGCTCTGTTCATGTCAGCTTTCTCAACCGCACCGTGCGTGTTTTCATGTACAAATGCAATGGATTATCGGTTATGTTGCGTGTCGACTATCAGAAAGAGGTTTTAAGTCATATGGCAAGAGAAGACAGCAAGAGACAAGAACAAAGGTGTTAGTGAATGTACCGCTGGTGCGAGAAGCTGCTGGGAAAGTAGCACTCACACACATACACACACTGAATCATCCAACTGTGACTTCATACATCATTTTATCCTCGACCGTCCCTGAGTGAAAATTGCCACCATGCAATGGATAGCTCTGTCTGCGTCTTGTGTGTGTATGTGTGTAAGTCACTTGAGAATAATGATGTTAATGATGATGCAGTTCCCTCCTACACCCTCTTAAGTAGTCTGCTGTATGTTGATAACCAATGATAGTGTAACCTTGTGTATGCATATTGGTGTTTGTGTTCTGCTACAACTGCACACATATCATTTTCCACCTTTGAAAAAAAAAGCTAAGGTGTTGTGTGGCCACACAGGGAATCATGTCACTACATGAGCAGCAGCAGCAGTAGCTGAAAGGATGTCCCCAACTATCCAATTAAAATGTAACTGATGACCATGACTGTCTGTTGTACTTGTGTAAGGGCTGTTACGTGGGCTCACAAAATCATCATCTCACTCTGCTCTGCTGGAATATGCACAACACAAACAGTGACATCACATCCGACAGTGATGTCTGACTGAAGTCAGTCTATTTCCAGGCAGGTTAGTTAGTCATGAAATCCATCCCCTGAATGACAGGAAATGCCTGCCACTCATCATGTGGTGGAGTCACGGCAGCTGGTCACGGTTTCACCTGTCAAGTCTGTGAGTTTGTGTGTGTTTTTGGAGATGCAAAATGACACTAATAACCTTTCTGTCATCCTCCGTGCTGTAGTTGTGGCAGCAGAGCCGCTGGTCCGAGGCCTGAGGAAACTCCCAGAAGATATCGACTGGTCCTACTCAGGTATGTATGAGCCGTTTGCCACTAGATGACAGGGAATGAGGTGTTTTTCTGGTTGGAAGTGGAATGTTTGTGTGGCCTTGAGAGAGTATGAACCCACAATGAGGTACTGGTGACATCCGTGATGCTCACATCTTAAGATTTAAGTCATCTGTTCTGGGTTATATAGTGACCCACAGTGTAAATAGATCAATCACATGTGCTTAACGGGTACAAATGTAAAAATGTTTTTTAATGCATTGTTACACAATTTTCTTTGTAATTTTTTTAGAAAATCTTTTGCATGAATAATAAAAAAAGAATAAAGGAGCAATAAAACACAAGCAGAATAAATAACTGCACACTTCCAAACACAAAGGAGCTGTTTTTTGCCTTTCAAAATCACACAGACGCTTCCTAAAATAGACATTATTAGGGAGATTTCCATCAGGCGAGTAAATGTCAGCCTGAACAGTCTGAATATCACATGAATTGAAGGAATTATCTGTTAACATCTCCCATGAGAGAGCCTTGATCTGCCTCGGACCATATGGTCGGATGACATCAGCTAACTCAGCACAAAGCCCCCACTGGGCTAAGCCGTGGTCCGACTGAAACAAAGAGTGGACACAAACAGACAGTAATGGTCCCAGTGGGAGAGATTAGCCTCTTAATGGTCGGGTGGGAGGGATCAGGAGGAGCGATCAGGCTCAACAGGTCAACAGTAGGTTAAATACAAAGCTATTAAACTTATTAACCTGCACCCGAGTAGATGGATGGCGATAATTGACGCAATGCCATTTACAGCTCATAACATCTGCTGCCTCTTTTCTTTCTGGTCATTAAATATATAATATATGAAATATCTGCATTAAAATGTCTAAAAACATCTAGACATTTGTTATATTTTTTTGTTGAGTTATCTACACCCATTATCCTCAACATTTCCAACAATGTTCAAAGACTTTTGACACAGTTGACCGTGTCAGTTTGGCAGCTAAACTAAAAAATATTGGTTTATCTGGCCATGTGTTAAGTACTTGACTGTAAAGTACTTGTCAGTTAGATCACAATGTGTACATTTGGCTTGGTCCTTCTCTCTCTTCCTTCCTATATAAAAAGGCGCACCGCAGGGTTCAATACTAAGACCACTGCAGTGCTCTGATTTATGTGAATCATCTCTGTAATAATCTATCAAACACCGCACTTTTCCACTTCTGCACATGATGATACAGTTATTTATTAATCTCAATGAGGGTTTTACCAGATTAGATAAAAGATATATAAACCCAGAGAAACATTGTTAATTTGGCTTAAGGTAATGGTGCATTTTATTTGGATGTCTGTTGCTATAACTTCTGGAGACAACATCAGATGATACCTCAGAGAATGAGGAAGAAGGTCAGTGAATGTGATTAAACATAACATGTATAAAACTTTACATTATCTTGATCGTGAACATTTCTGCGTGAGTCACCTGGATAGATTTTCATAAGCAAAGGTGGTCACGCTTTTTTACTTACTCAAAACTATGTCTTTTGCTTTTAATGTTTTGATTGAGATGCCCCTGGTGGCAGAAATTACATAAAGTGTGTTTCATTGACCAACCAGCTTGAACCTTTTCGAGCATGAAGGCAAATTGGAATTAAAACCAGCATCTTATTAAGCTATGAGGCTGTTGTACTGAAGCTGTAGTGAATAAAATCAAACTGATATTTACTGATAAATATTTGAGGCAATTATATTCATTTTAGGCGAAGTGAAAAAAAGAACTTACTGATCTTACTTAAGGGAACTTTGTTATTTCTCACAAATAAGTGTTGGTGGCTTGTAGGGCACATTATGAGCAGAGTTTAAAGTGCTGTTCAATGGTGTGCTGGATCCAGTGTTTGGATCTCCTCTTTAAAGCTCTACCTATCAGCTGCTTAAAAAAGAAGCTTACTCTTTCAAAGACACAAAGTTAATGTCACACTTTTGCTCAAAAATGTGACACTATCTTGAAAATGAAACAAGGAAATGATGTCTGGGCTGCAGAGCCAGAGTTCACTCAATGATGAACACATCATTTAATTTAATTTACCAGGTAGTGTGTGAAGATTCTTCTTCAGCACTCGGTGTACTTTTAGACATCAGTCCATTTCCTGCATTTCTAAAAATCCCCATTAAGCCATGACGAAAACTGACTGCAGCTCTTCCAAAATGTACCTTGTGGATGTTGGGTTAATGTGCAAAGAAATGGTCAGGCTTTAATGGTAGATGCGTAGTCATAGTGATGCAGCGGACAAGAGGAACTGGACATGTTTTCCCAGCTGTCTGTTACAAACAACTAAAGAGTACTTCTACATTTTGGGAAATTAAAAAAAATACAAAATCTATGAATTAATAAAATGGATAACAAGGAAATGTAAAAACCACATTAACTTATTCATTAGCTGTCGCGGGCTGGAACATCCAGTTGAATCAACACAGTGTTAAATATGTAACCTGGCCTTGTTTTAAAGGACTTTTATTTATGCGGTGACTCAAACACATGCGACAGTACAGCTGTGAGATTTTGTTGCCGTCTCATATTAGTCAAAGCAGCATGAATATCAATAGATGCACAAGTATTTTCATCACAAGGGTTTGTTTTGTTTCCCTTTGTCAAATCTTCACAATCAATGCTCGGGCACATACACCCGGTTTGACAAAGTGTAATAGGGTTTTTTTGTGCGATACACCGAAGTAGTCATGAATGATAAAAAGCCTGTCTGCAATATAAATGAAAGGAAGACGGCCTTTCTTTTCCCTCTGTGTATTTCTTTCTTTCTTTCTTTCTTTCTTTCTTTCTTTCTTTCTTTCTTTCTTTCTTTCTTTCTTTCTTTCTTTCTTTCTTTCTTTGATTCATTTTTCATTCTACAGCTACTCCATACTTCTCATTTTCCTCTCTGTTGGCTTTGGAGGTTCATCATCACAACTGAAGGCAGCTCAGTGGCAGTTCATTTGGATTCATTGTAACTGTAGCCATTTCTGCCTCAAGTGTGTGTGTGTGTGTGTGTGTACGTGTGTGTACGTACGTGTGTGTGTGTGTGTACATTTGTACAATCTTGTTTTTCTGTGCAGCTCTGTTTCTTGCCTTGTGCTGTGCACTGAGCCACGAGTAAAAGCATTAACATGTGAAAGAAACGCACTTCATTGTGAGGCACCGTGCACAGCTTTTTAGTTGGGTCAGAAGTAGGTGGGGAGGGGGGGTGCAAATGGAAATAAAGGGAAATAAAAGGAAGAGGGGGGCAAGAGAGTGAGTGACGGAGAGTTGAAAAAGAAGAGCTTAACTGAAAGGAAGAGGGGCAGACGAGGAGGGTTTAAAATTAGGCGACATCAAAATCACAATGCGCCTTTTCAAAAAGCTTGCGGCAAACAATCCATGGTTGTTTGGTTTGATTTTGATCAAAAAGTTTGAACTTTTAAGTAACCAAAATACATTACACACATAGATTTGTATCTCAGTGCGCATTTGGTTCTCCATTTTCAACAAGTAATAGTATCAAACAATTGGCATAAGCTAATAAAGAGAAGACTACATTTGTATTTGGGAATATGAGCAGCTTTGTCAATTAACACGTCTTGTAGGAATTATGTGAATGCTGATAATGAAAAAACACTAATTTCTGTCCATATTCAGTTAGATTTGAACTCCCCATTGACACCAGTCACTCTCATGTTCGTAGTGCGGCAGTGAATAAAGTTTATTTAGACAATGTATATAACACAATTTGATACCTTGCACACTATAACTAGGAAGACCAATCTATAGAAGTGTTGTTTGCCATCTGTTGAGTGTATGACTGTATGATTGTTGTTGGTCACTTGGGGTCAATGCAACAAGTTGTCAACACAACATTACAGTATTACCTCATAAAGTTATGTTAAATTTGCGAGCACACAGAGCTACATTAACATTGGTCCAATATTCACTCTCCTTTAAGCTCTGTTTTGGTCTCCACCAACTCCTGGGAGAAATATCTCACTCTTGAGCTGCTGAATGCTCCACTATTTTCACCTGCTAGTTGCTAACTTTTCTGTTTGCTGTTTGGCAGATAGCTTACAGCGGCCTTATCTGAGCTTTATTGCTAACCACCAGCTGCCTCCTCTTCTTAAAATCAATGACAGCAGTGACAGTGAACGAGAACAATAATGTTGTGCGCCGTAAAACCAAAACAATGAGGAAGGACGCTAAAACGCTCTGTATAGCTCTGCACAGTAAGCGGATCACTACAAGCAACCCCTTTGACATAATTCATAGGCATTTGATCAATTGTTAATATTCAGAAATATGTATTGGAAAAGACTTAAATGATCTAAATCTGATGTTAATTTGATTCATTGTGCTTTTGATGCAGATTTGAAATCACAGTAGACACACTGTCAGAACGTTTATACCTGCTGATAATCCCTCGTTGAGGCAGTGATGAGATTATGCTACTGTCTTCATTGATATATTCAGTGAGTTAATTTTGCCAGTTACCGCAGTGCCAACGTGGTTTCTTTAATTCAGCTTATAACTGAGTCTTAATTAAAATCTCTAAAAGGTCTATAAAAGTGTTTACATCAAGCTTGCAGGTGCACTGTGCATGTTTGTGCGTGAAGAATCCCTGCTCCTCCATCCTGTTCCCATCATCCCTCTCTGCTTTGTCTCCAGGGGGTCCCTGGGATCCTCCTGCCTAGAAGACACCCCCAGGGCCCCATCTGTTATGTGTGTATGTCTGCCTGTGTGTGTGTGTGTGTGTAATCCTGCACTGTGGTAGTTCCCCCTTCCGGGCAGTTGCAACAGGGAGCAATACATTTTTCAAAATATCTCAACAAAACAGCCCTCATAGAATGTTAAATGGATTCTACACTGCTACTTGATATGTATTGAAACAGCACTATAAGCCAGATCCCACAGGACAACATCAGGATGAACTGTCAGAACAGTTGAAGTGTCATATTGGATAAATTGAAACTTAAATGTATTCGTCTTTGGAGCAGCAACATGAAAAGAAATCTGATGGAGCAGAAACCCAAACAGAATGTTAGAGTATCAAAATGATGAATTCATTACTGATCAAGTTTATTAGTTTATTATTAGTTTTATCATTAGCACCAGACCGACGTGGACACGTTAGAAGCTGTGTGACAGCTCCATCTAACCAAACCTCAGAAGAATTCTTTATGCAGAATTTGCACAAATTATGGCAACGCTAAAATGCAAATTTTGGATCAGTGTGCAAGTTGAACAGTTTACATGCCTCTTACATTCATTTATTCACTGGTGTTTAAACATTAAGTGTAACCTTCGCTAATGTTTAAAACATGAAGCGAAGGTAACATCAAAAGAACCATTCCAAGATGCTGCAGCTGCATTTTTTTTCTAAAATACTGGAGGAAAAGGAAGTCCATACAAACATCAACACTGTGTGATAAAGACAACATTGCCACCTCGTTCATTTCTATGAGACCACTGCGTTGATGCCGTGACAGTGCTGGTGCAGACGTCTCCAACAAAAAACGGCGGTGTCGTCCAGCAATGATTAGAACCTGGCTCACGTTTTGCAAATGAATGTCACGTGGCAACACCCTGTATTTGACAATCATGAAACTTTGCCGTGAAACCTTTCCAGAGTTGTAACATTCTCAGCTCATGATATTGTACTTTTTCCACTGGGCAGTGTTTAAATGTCTGATACGTCTTCAAACTCAGGGAGATTGATTTCTCCAGGTGGCCTTTCTATCCTCTCAGTGTTACCTCGAGCAACACGCCCACGCCAGCACATCTTTGTATGCAGTTCTGACTAAAGGACTGAAGGATTGCATACGCTCTATGCAGTGGGTTGTTCCATGATCAGCTCGGCCAATGATTGGATTTGATATTCAGTATTTCTTTTTTTTCTTTCTTTTTAAAAATATTAGATTGCCACTAAAACAAAAAAAAAAAAAAAAACATTTATTACTACTATGGCTCTGTTGCATGCAATCTGCAAAGTAACAAGTAACTAAAGTTGAATGAATGTAATGGGGTAAAGTATACAATAGTGTATGTATAAAATGTATTGGAGTGGAAGTATGAAGTAGCATCACATGGAAATACTCAAGTAAAGGATAAATACTTATAAACATTGTTTTTAAGTACAGCACTTAAGTACATTTACTTAGTTACATTCCATCACTAATAATACACACTATAAATGTAATCACTTCTTATTTACTTTACAATGTTCATAATCTTACAGCATCATTGCAGTCAGTTGAAAGCGAGCTATCAGTCAGTCTTCTTCCTGCAGTGGGTGTTATGACATAATTATTGCAGAATTGTAGCCTGAAGCTCTCGACCTGAATTAATTTCAGCCCTTGTCAGAGTGCATTATTACTATGTCTTCGTTGACTTTATCATCACACTTTTAATTAGAGGATTTTTCGTCCCAAGAGGGTCTAAAAGCTGCTGTAGAGACTTTCCCAATGTGTCAGGAGGAGAACGCCGAAGCTTTGATCCCAGCTTTCTGACTGTCTCTCAGCCAGGAAGCTGTTCGGCTGTATTTTTTCCTCCTCTTATCTCCCGTTCCCGTCGCCTCTCTTTCTGTACACGTGTGAATGTGCTCACCACCCACTATGTTCTCAACTGCTCTCTTAGTCACCAAATACTTGAGGCTGGCTGCTCTTCTGCTCCAGTTGTTGCTCAGTCTGTGTGGCTGCCTCCTGGAGCCTCGTGGGAGACGTGAGGTAATGATGCAGAGGTGTGTGTGTGTGTATGAGTGTGTTCCTTCATTCGCAACACTGTCCCCCATTTTTCTTTCTTTGCTCCTTGCTCGCACCAGTCTGTGGCGGGGTTAATGAGTTCACACGACCATGAGAGGTAACTGTGTGAACAGGGATGACTTCAGAATCTAAGAATTACAGTTGCACATCAAGCCTATGTTTACCGCCCCGGCCAGTCTTACCTGTCTTCCATGACAGTCACAGGTGGGCAGATCAGGCTCTACGTTATGCAAACATTTACTCATAGGCAGGAGTAATCTCATTGGTTAAGGCGAACAGCAGTGGGCGGGCCAAAGAGGCACAGATTTTGTGTTGAAGAAAGTTGAACCCAGTGAACCTTCTCTGTATACGTTCAGATATACAGTTGATCAATTGGGAGAATCAGACAGTTCAGTCAGCCATTGATTAATATTTAACTAACTCCATACGGAGCGTTCTCGCCGTCGTCTCTCGCTCCAGAGACCTTTTTCATATTCACACGTCTAGACGGAGCAGAGATCACATGAAGAGCATACGGAGGCTCTGATTCATATCCTGAGTCTTTTTTTTTTCGCTTTTTGAATAATCTGACAGGTCTGATTGTCAGATACGCTGGCTGCTGATGTGTGTGACAGTCCATCATTAACATTGTAGATCTCACTGGATGACTGGTGTGTGTGTGTGTGTGTGTAGTCCTTTCTCTGCCATTCATAATAGATTCATTTAGTAGCTTAGATCTTGTCAGCCTCAGGCTCGCTCTTTTTTGTCAGTCAGTGTGCGTTGTGTGTGTGTGTGTGTGTGTGTGTGTGTGTGTGTGTGTGTGTGTGTGCGCCCATGAATGCATTCATGGACATTGATTCTGCAGAATAAAAATGACTGAAGTCTCCACTCACACAAAGGAACAAGTCTTATTTCTCTGCTCGGGCGTCTGCTGAGTTATAATCAAAGAGTTTCACCGCAAACTGGGAAACTGATTGAAACGCACGACACCAGCTAAGACTGAACAATTGCTTTCTAATAGCAAATCCACCGTTGATTACCGAGGTTGTAGAGAATAGGAACATTTGTTTAAGTAACAAACTGTTCCTCACACTAGTATTATGTTGGCACTTAATCCAAAAAATGATAAATCTCATCAGCTATATGGCCTCCTATCCTCCCAACATTTATTTTGAAAGTGATTTTTGTAGTGTCTGGCGTCTTAAGCTCCACCTGCTTCCTGTTTGGTGTCATAAAGTAATCCAGCACATTTTTCTTCAAATCAGACAAGGAAACTCTTGAAAGACCAAAACAAGATGCAATGCGAAAGTCTCAGAACCAACAGGGAGGCTAAGCTAGCACTACCTTTAGCCAGCTAGAATGCTAGCATGGTTACTGCTAGCCACTGCTGGTAAAACTGATAATATAGTTGTTATACAGCTTTATTTAAAGCTCTTATAGCACAAGGAGACAAGCCTAGCTAGCTAAGATACAGAAAAGTAGCCTACTGACACCTACTAACAACATTAAAGATGCCTCCGTTCCATTTAGGCGTACGAGTAGCCGTACCGCTAAGCCAGCAGGCCCAATACCACAGACCTGTGAGTGGGACAAGTAAGTGGCATGCAGCTTTTATTAAAGATTACTAATTACACCTGTGCTTTCCCTGCATTGGCTTGTCAATACGCCTGCAGTGACAAAGGGCTAATAGAGGCTGCTGGAGGCTAATTATTGCTGTAATGATATGTCAATTAACTGCTTAATGATTTATTGAGGAAAAAATGCCAGACATTCATTGGTTTTTCATGTGTTTGTCATTTTTTCTTTGGGTTTTAGACTGTAGATTGGGCATTTCTGTCATTCTATATGCTGAACACTTACTGTCAATAATCAACCGATTAATGTATAATGCAAATAATCAGTAGTTCAAAACGAATCCATCCAAATTCACAAAATGCTACATTTGGAAGCTTTTCGAGAACTCTTTGGCCCCGGATGGTGAAATTAGGTTAGATATTCAACTGCGTGTTTTTTTATTCCGCCAGCATGACAATGATGCAGATTTAATAGCACCTCTGTGAGTTACACTAAATCAGCCGCCGCTTTTTGCTTTTAATATTTCATACATATTCAGCTATTTTTGCCAGCCGTGATGCAAACATGAGCAGACAGTCCCCCCCAAAAGTCGAGCCCTACATTATTCAATTTAATAATCCTGCATGTTTTCTGAGCAGTTAGCTCGCTCAGCAGCGCAGAACCGTTTCATCGAGGGGGGAGATGGGCTGTGTGTGCTTGCTTGCATGCGTGTGTGTGTGAATTTTGTCTCCTTTCCGTTTGTCCTCCTCATCTCGTCCCCTACACCTATTCTTTCTCCACCCCCCCATGTATGTTTGCACTCTCTTACCTTTGTATCCTCCGCTGCTGCTTCTCCTTCATCCTCTTTGTCCTTTATGCTCCTCTCCATCTCACCTCTCCTCCCTGAAGGGTGAGGGTTGAGCTGAAATAATCAGGGTGTCAGGGGTAAAAAAGAGCAGCAGCAGCCACATCAGGTGTAAATGGTTTCTGCCTGGACCACTTTAACACCTGACTGCTCTTTGAGCTGCTGCAGAGCTCAGTTTCATCACAGAGTTTTCAGACATCTTTACTTTTTCCCCCTCGTCTTTTGCATGTTACAGCTTCAGTGCACAGATCAAAATCGCTAAAATGTAAATTTTTTAACAAATCATAATGTCCAACTTCTGTTATTTCAACACTAAAAACAACAAAATTGAGCATAAATTAAATCTTAGAGGCCTGAAGATGAGAAGACAAGCAAATGTCTTCGTTGTCCTCCTGTAGAACTTGAACATGTGTATATTATTCAGGTGCAGAAAAAAGAGAGAGTAAAAGGGACGAAAGCAAGTAAGAAAAAAAAAATAATACTGATGAAATGTCTTTTTCAAAATTGCAGACTCTACTTTAAAAGTCTCCCATGTGAATTTGACAACATCAGGTGCTCTGGCAGCACCAGAACACTTTTATTTTGGGACTAATCTGGAAAAGCAAGTGGAACTGAGAGATACGGAATGTCATTTCCATATTTAATCGCTGTGTGTGCATGTGTGTGTGTGTGTTTATGGATTTAAATGAAGAGAGGGAAGTCTAGCTTCAGGGGACATTTTGGCTTCCCTTCTCCGACCTGTCAGCTACTTGTTGCCATGGTAGCGTTATGTCAGAAGAGTGACTCAATGTGTGTGTGTGTGTGTGTTGGTGACGGATGTGGCTACAGGGGCCACATGTGGTCATCGACACACTGACAATCCCCTGTCGTTTCCCCGAGTGCACAGATGCACACATGTACAGTATGAGCACTTTGATGCAAAATATAGGTCATGATGTTCAGTAATACATACATACATAATCCAATGTAAAGATGTAATAACACAAGACACATAAAGAGCTTTGCTAAGAGCATGAAACTGGCGCAAAACAGTCAAATATGACAATAATTCTAATTCACCTACAATCCGTGTGTTTCCAGTCGAATGCCAAACATCAGCTTCACGATGGTGTTGAAGTAGCAGTAGAGGTTGCAGATGGGTGAACCTTTACTCATGAAACTAAAACTATATCCAGGAATCACTTAGCTTAGCTTAGCATAAAGACTGAAAGCAGAGGGAAACAGCTAGCCTGGCTTTGATCAAGAATCAACCTGCCTTGAAAAGCTCAGTAATTAACGTGCATCTTGGTTATTAGTTTGCACACAAATTGGAATGTGAAGACGAAAAGTTGTGGCTTTGTTATGTGCTGCGACTATTTTTGGTGATCAGACCATAACAAGTCAATGTGTCTGGCCGTACCAGAACCCCCTCCCCATCTAACCCCACCTTGTCGTTTTTCACTTGAATGAATCAGGCTAGCTGTTTCCTCCAGCATGGCTCCGGACCGATGGATCTGCATGTACACCTTCAATGTGCGGAAAACATGATAAAGGCATCAGTCCTTTCATCTTACTCTCGGCAAGAGGTGTATGTAGGAAACACACTCTTTCTCGTCCAAAATCAGACATGCTCAATGTCAGCACGAATAACTTTAAATGCGTGTAGTCACGTGATTGACAGTCAGCAGCTGTGTTCTCTTTGGATGACTTCAACACACTGTTATTGCAGCAAACACGGTAATTCCACTGTGTACTGTATACTTTATTCTAAAATGTGACATTTCTTCACAGTAAACACCGGTTCTCCCTCTCCTTATTTACTCAGTGTTAATATCTACCTACCCATAGCTACATTTTAGCTGGAGTTGCCGTCTCTTCCTCGCTCTCTGTAGTGTCTGTTTGTTCTTTGGTTGTTTGTGTGCAGGCGATTTCATGAGCCGCTGGACTTAATAGACATTTTCACCATAATCCTCAGTATGTTTCACACAGGTTCAGCTGTAGCAGGCGAACGAGGCAGCCACGGAGTTGATAATGACTTGGTTGAACTTAGGGTTAAACAAGATCTCTCTCACACACACACACACACACACACACACACACACACACAGCAAGGAAAGCAAACCCAATACCTGTTAAGTCATGTGTGACCAGTTACAGTTAAACCATCTGCTCTGACCTCATTAGACCCATTGTCCTTTCTGTGTTCTGTAAAACACACACACATTCCGGCGACAAAGGACTCGTCCAGTGACACGTTTCTATTATCCAGTAAGTCTTTGTTCCCCACAGATAAAGTAGGAGTGAAACCAGCTATCATGTGAGTCATAATAACCCCTAAATCCAACCAAATTCATGGTGATATTGCTTCATATTTTAAATCCTAATCTCAATGATAATATATTTTACATTTACATTTATATATGACATTTATTATTGTCAGTTTTCCAGATGTTCTGCTTTATTTTTATCGCCGTAATATTAGTCAGCATAGTGAACGCACTTCTGTCTCTGAGACTTCCCTGACTCTGCCCGGAGGAATGTTAAGAGTGGATGATTGCATGCACTGTAAATTAGCACACCACTCATGCAGACAAGACAAGAAGCTGCTCATGCTCGCACAGCACTTCAGTGTGTACGCAGGTAAGTTGGACATGCAAATTAATATTTTACACACACGCACAAACTGCACGTCAATACATTTGAAGGCGCTGTATATGTATTTATATACTCCCTAAAATAAAACAAAAGAATACATAAAAACATACACACTGCAGATAGTGTGACATGAAATACAGTTCTGACATGAGCTCATAAATGAAGGATCTTATGGATGTGTCTTTTTGCTTTCCCTTCTTCCGATCTGGGTTTTTTTTTGTGTTGCATGTTTGGCTGCAATTTCAGCTCATCCCGATGCCGTTCGCCTTCTTTTACATTATTCATGCGGCAAGCCTTGTTAAAACACACAGACACACGCCCACGCGCACCCACACCACATCAATACATTTAAACAGGATTCCCGCTGTGCAACCCTCTCCCCAATCAAAAGCACAATTGACAGAATAAATGTACAAGAGAATACAAGGCGTGCATTCACAATGCACACACACACACTCATACGGCAGAGAGCGAGGGTAAACTGTGACCCGAGGCCAACCAGTAATGTTTCACTTACAGTTTGACCATCTGCCCTCGTTAGAGCCGTACTCATTTAACACAGGAATACACATTTATAGAATGTGTAGTATAGGTATGTTAAAGGCATCCATGAATCACGGCTACATTTAATGTTCGATTGCTTTTCCTTTTTATAAAGCTGTGCGTACGTATGCCTGATTCTGTTTTATAAATCTCAGTAATTGTGGAACTGAGTGCACAATTATCCATAAACGGATGTAGAAATGCCTTTATACAACCGATTCTATATCGATACTGGTGCCAGCTTAGCTACTCATTGGACCTTTTCAAAGAAAAGAACAGCAAGAATGAAAATTAAAATTGATTGCGATTCATCAGCGAGGTTCTCCAGCGGCATTTGAACGGCTATCATTTGCGCAGCCGTGGCTATTTAAAGCACTGCGCTCACAATGTACCTGCAAACCATTATTGCAGTAATATCTCAGTCATTATTATTATTAAACGCCAGAAGGATAATCAGAGATTTATCTACAGAGCTCATATTGACCTGGTCTACACAAATGGCTTCATTATTCAGGAGCAAATGGTTCTAATGTAAATTAAAAAATGAGATGAAAGAATGAAAGAGAGAATAAAGTGCATAAATGTGCCCCTTTTTGACATTTTCTTAACGCTGTGTAAACTACAAAAAAACATGACACAATCAGTGAAATTGGCGAACAACCTACACAATCAATATTTTAACCTAACCTAAGGTATATTTCATGTCCTCTTCATCTTTTCACCCACAGCTGCTCTGAAGTGTGCTGCACATTTGTCCTTTATAAACACCATCTTATGTGTGGGAGGAGGTGTACGCGTGGCTTCTGTGCGTACACATCATTTGATGCGCTTTTATGAATATGTGCCTTAACTGTAAGTGTAATTTATGTGTAATCTTCTCGAGGGGAGCTGCCTGAGGGTGTAAAATTTATTTCAGTGTGGAACTGACAAAGTTCTGTTGTATCATATCGTATTGTATCGTATCGTATCGTATCGTATCGTATCGTATCGTATCGTATCGTTTCTTTACGGCCCCAGATTTTCCGCCGATGGTGATTTCATATCAGCTGTCCGTGAATGTTCCTCTCTTCATTTATCTGCCACTCTCTCTCACACACAGGTACCCTGAACCAGCGCAACTGGGGCAAGAGGTACCCGTCCTGTAACAGCGCCAGGCAGTCTCCCGTGGACATCGATGAGACGTTTACCCAGGTCAGGCTGCAGTACCAGGATCTGCAGTTCGAAGGCTGGGACAAACTGGCGGCAGAGTCCAGCACCATCCACAACAACGGGAAGACTGGTGTGTTACTCTTCTTTCACTCCTCTTTCTCTCCATTTCCTCGTGAGAAATCCATCTTACCAATCCATCTGAATTTCAGCCATGATTAAAACCTTTTCCCAAGTGCAAGTTTCTTTTGTTTCTTTTTTTGTTTTCTAAATTTGTCAGTTCAAGCTGTAGAAGCCATGTTTGCAATCCCACCCCACAGGCAATCAAACCACAGGCTGTTTCTGGTGGAAGATGAGTGACATGTAGAGTTTTTATTTCAGATCCCGCACGAGCGCATAATAAGGCAGCAACCAGAGGAGAAAGATGCCGTGTGCAGTAGATTGAATCTATGGAAATGATTTTGACATTATTCTGCCGCTGTGTAACATGACATCTTAATCCCTAGACGTGGAAAGAAGCTTAACTTTCCAGATGCAGAGAGAAGACGATTCGCAACTCGAGGGGGTTAATGAGAGACAGGAGCGGCGAGGATTTAAAGGACAAAGAGTCAGACAATGAAAAGGAGGGAGGCAAAGACCAAGTAATTGAGAGAGAAGCAACCGGAGGGACGGCAGCACCGAGAGATCACGCGGAGAAGGAAGGACGATCGATGTCGAGAGGCAGAGACGAAACTGTGCAACAGAAAAGAGGCAACAAAGTAGCGAGAGGAACAAATGTATGCGTATAGAGAGAGAAGGAGCAGGGGAGAGAGACGAGGACGATGTGAAGAGACAGTGAGGAGTGATGTCTGGCCTGATAAACAAATGAAAACCGTCTGAGCTATCAGCAGCATCTTTTCAATACAGCCTGGGCTCTGTCTCTGTGTGTGTGTGTGTGTGTGTGTGTGTACGTGTGTGCCCTCCCTCTATACGTTAATGGTCCTGAGATTAATAATTTTTTTCCCGTGTGAAGCCAGAAAGGAAATTGCGTATTAAAACAGATATTGCAAAGCTGTCATAATGTTACGAGGAGAATATATGGCCTGCGCAGTCTCACCGAACTCGGTGTTATATCCTGTTGCGAGTCGATGGTCTTTCAACAAAGTAAATTGAGCATCAGAGCATTTTGTTAAGAGATCGCTCACTTACAGTTCACAAGTGCCTCCAAGTGGTAAATATGAAGATGTGAAGTATCTGCTTTGATATAAGAGGGATCATGATGCATTGAATGCAATGAAAAGTGCTGTTTTAAGCTGCTCTCACTAATATGTTTAGTCAAACGATGGATGTGTACTGTGAAAAGAGTTTTAGCGTCTTTCAGCATTGTTTCGTTTTCATCAAAAAAGCTGTATATACTCGCTATATGCTACCAGCTGAGCACTAAATGGCAGACAAAGTTAGCAACTAGCTAATGAACATAGTGACGCATTTAGCCGCTAAGGAGCAGTTTCCTAAGATCTTGGTGGAGACCAAAACTGAGCTAAAAGGAAAGTGAATATTGGTCCTACATCTGAATGAATGCTAATGTTGCTCCGTAACAGCTGTAGCTTGCCAACAAGTATGCCTTTATTATAAGCAGGGTTCGTTTTATCATCTGATTTTTTGGGAGGGTCTAAAATATATAACGTTGGGTGCCGTCGCCAGGAGCGGCTCTTTTTGGTGCCATGTAGCTAGCCCATATAACTTCTTTTAGTCTATATATTTCATAATGATAATAGTGGCTGGTTATACATGTAGCAGCTTCTTCCTCCAAGTGGGTTCATAACAGCTTCACAGCTGATGCACTCTCAGCGGGCATAGTTTGCACAATGTCTTACTTCACCCGATGGTGGCTTGGTGTTGAGGTGCAGTCGTTGTTACCGCCATTCATGAAAGAATATGGAGTGAAGCTCTTTTGGATTTTATCATTAACATAAATGATAGTAATAACATTGAAAAATGCATCATTTGTGATTAAAATAATGGTTGTTTTTAATGTATCAGCAACCTCCACAGATGTATGATTTCACTGCTTCCACTGGAGCTTATATCTGATGACATAAGACCCTTATTATTTCTTTTATGTGGGAATAATATGTAATATTATGTTAATAGCTTGTTTTGGAGGCTCCCAAATGACCAGTTAATGTGGGTTTATATAACACATGTTAAAGGTCAGAATACATTTTTAATAGCCCAGAATATCCATATTTAATGCATGAACACATGAACATATTGCAGTTGTAGCAGCCAGACACTGCTGTGTCCTTTTTGAGGGGAAAAATCACAATCTCGCCAGTTGCTTAGTGCCAGAAGGTCCATTTTTAGCTGGGTGCCCAGGCTGACCACAGCTGAGTATTGAGGTCTGAAAGACATGTCAATCAAGCAAAGCCCTCCAACCCGTATTAAGCCTGCTGGAGGAAAAGCCTGACTCTGACAGTCTGGGTTTCTTCAAACACCCTCAAGGGACCACTGGAAGAACTTCATCTCACTGCACTTGTACATTAGCGTCAGCGTTCAGCCATGAAGGAAACCGTTTTTGCTCTGTAACAACATAAAGCTTTACTTAAACCGTAAATCTCAAGCGTGTGTGTGTGTTTTAGTGTCCATCAGTGTGGAAGGGGAGTTCTTTGTGAGTGGAGGAGGGCTGAGCTCCAGGTTTCGTGTTGCCAGAATCACCTTCCACTGGGGCCGCTGCAACGCAACTTCAGATGGGTCTGAACACAGCCTGAACGGGATGAAGTACCCTCTGGAGGTACAGAAAAACACATAATCTATTCAACTATCAATCAACATATTTACTGTTCTCTTATTTGTTACCGATGAAGCCTGAGTTCAGCGTATCTGCTTTTTGTTCTCTTTCAGATGCAGATCTACTCTTACGATCCAGCTGTCTTCCCGACTCTGGATGATGCCGTTAAGGGAGGAGGGAGGATCGCTGCCTTGGCTGTGCTCTTTGAAGTAGGTCAAACTGTTGGTTTGAGCCTCAGTTAGAGATCAGTCGCTCCCTCCCTAAATGGTTAGAGTAAAAGTCTCATGAAGCTCATGTTCTTTTTCCACAGATCAGCCTGGACGACGACGAGAGCTTCAGTCCCGTTATAGAAGCCGTCAACACCGTCAGCAGGTTCGGTAGGTTGCTTCTACATACTACCTCTGGGTGAAAATGAACGTGTAGGTGGGTGCAGTTGCCGACAAGGGATGCAAGCAATTGGATTTTTGCCGTTATCCTATATGCATCCATTTTCCAACTCTTTTCTCGCTGGCTGCCGATGCTGACACACGCACATATTTTTCCACCTAATTGCACAGAACATAGTGTCTCTCCAGTAGGGGAAATAACACATTATTCTGCCTACTCTTATTGTTTTTGTGCGTCCTGTTTGGCCTGCTGCCGCCGCGACCCGACCCCAGATAGATAAATGGATGGATGGGTACTCTTATCATGATGGCCCACTAACAGATGCAGACATACAATTATAATAAAAATGTACGCATTCACTGGCCACATTCACATTCACTGTTTGCCTGTGCATATTGTAAAGAGTCATCTTATCAGCCTGTCCAATCGGCATGAATTTTCATTTCAGGCTGATGCTGATATTTCATTTTTCATCCCCAGTGGTGATGTAATAAAAATAAAAGTCAGATAAGTATTTGATTTCCACTTTACCAGACGAAAGCCTGATTGTGTTAGATATTTCTGTTTAAGAATTGGCATTAATTTGAGACAATGGAGTCCAATACATTAATCTTCAAAATCAACACATTATCAACAGAACTATAAGATAACTCAATGTCAAGTAAAAATAAGAAGTGGATTTCACATAATGATACCGTACATCATAAAAAGATGCTGATTAGCTTTTGATGAACATCATGATGCATCACAGACACTTTCAAAATGCTCGGTCCCAGGTGGTTTTTACAGTTTGAGGCAAAATGTCTGTTATTTGTTGTTCTGATGGGACCTTTTCTTTTCTCACCAGGAAAGAGCGGATCAATGGAAGCCTTCACCTTGCGGTCGCTGCTGCCTAATAGCACAGATAAATATTACATCTACAACGGCTCGCTGACTGAACCCCCCTGCTCGGAGGCGGTGGAATGGATCGTCTTTAAAAACACGGTGGCCATATCAGAAACACAGGTCAGTGAGAGTCATATTGGGTATGATGAACTTAATTTTAAATCAAAATCAAAATGAGCTTACGAATCCAGACGTGATTAGAATCCAGCGTCTTAAAGTGCCACAGCTGTCAGTGCTTTTTAAAAAATCGAAAAACGAATCAGGGATGTGGAGAATTATGACACACACACACACACACACGCACAGGTGTCCTTTACAACTAATGAATGCTAATTTCTTTCCGAGCGCCTCAACTTGTAGAATAATGTTTTAATGTTCATCCACCCTTTTAAGCTGAACGCATTAAACTACGAGCACAGCCACGATGCTTCTTTTGAAGTCAGTGACAGCGGCTCTAGGTGCTAAATTGATGTAGCATTGTGTCTGATGAAAGCCTGCGAGCTTTGTGATGCAAATGTTTAATCCTTCATACCGAACGCGTGCAGCCACAGTGTTTGAAAACACCGAAAATGATAAAAGTTTATATTGGTTTCTTTTTTTGTGTGGACCTTCGTTGGCTTTCAGTTTAAAAAGTGCACATTTTTGTCAGTATTGCCTGTAGTGTTGGAGTCTGTTGCTGGTTTCGGGTCAGCTGTCTTTGACATCTGTGCACAAAACAAAAGCAAAACATCACATTGAAGTGATGCAATGTGAAGGGTTTAGTCAAAATGTGAGCCTGCGAGAACAAGGTTTTTGTTGTGGCATGATGAAGCCCAACGTGCAGCGACAACACAACAGACACTGTAACGTTACTGCAGCTGGCTTCCTGGCTGAAGACCCTTAAGGACGTCTGAGGATGAAATCATCTGTGTAATAATGATCAATTATGCAGCAGATTTAATGCAGAGTGAATGAGGTCGTGAAAGTGGTTGCGTGTATGTTCTGTGTGCATATTTGTGCGTGTGTGTGTGCGCGCGCCTGTGTTTGTCTGTGTTTGCGTGATTGAAACGGGGGTGGCAAGGCATGACATGGGCACATCGCAGCACCAAAAATAGAGCAGCACTGTCTCCCTTCCTCCGTCTGGCACCAACACAAACCTCTTAAGCAAACGCACTCTCGCTAGCACCAGTGTTGGTTTTATTCTGGCAACTGTGTGGCAGCGGAGAGGATGCAACACACTCGTGTTTATTTTCCGTGTTTCAGTCGCTACTTTTCTTCTCCTCCCTGTGTACCCAGCTGGAGGTGTTTTGCGAGGTGATGACGATGGAGCAGGCCGGCTACGTGATGCTCACCGATTACCTGCAGAACAACTTCAGGGAGCAGCAGCAGCAGTTCATGGGTCAGGTGTTCGCCTCGTACACCGGAGTGGAGGACGTGCGCACGCCCAGTACGTCACCAAGCACCCGAAACAAAAACACTCATTTTAAGTTGATTTAATTTCAGCGCAGTTCACTTAATTCAATACAATTACTTACTTTATTATTAAAGCTAGGGTCTACGATGTTGTTCAGAAACACATTTTGTTATACTGGGTGAAATGGTCCTTCTGTCCTGAGAGTAGTCATTATGTATTCAGAAAAAGGAGCGAAAATAATCAGACCTCTGTGGCAGCTGCATGACTGAGAAAAGGCTGACCAATCCGTGCTATTCAGCCCGAATAGCACGGATTGGTCAGCTTTTTCTCAGTGCCTTCATTGGTCAGATGCCTTCATGTCCCGCCCTCCTCCGCGTGCCGGGTGCACAAGTCCGGTTTCACTGATGCCGGAAATATTCAGCACACTCCTCTGCAGGAATACGGAGTTCATTTGGTTACAATGGCAGAGAAAAGGCAGCCACCGTTACTTCTACCAACTCACCCCGCTAAAAAGGCAAGTAAAGAAAGTCTGAGGCAGAAAAGGGTGCAACGAAAAAGGCTCTGGATAAAGTAAGAAGTCGGACCCGAGTCAACATCGGTGCTGCGTTCAAGTTTGTGGGGGCGTGGCTTTGGACGGAGCACTGACGGGATGGAACTCAGAGGAGATGCCACTTTGAAATCTTGCTAGCTCTCTTGCTAGCTCTCCAGGATTGTAGACCCTAGCTTTAAGTTAACTTCATTAACCAAAGGAAACCACATTGTACATAAAGACAACATAAGAAGCAGTCTAAACGTACCAAATGCTCTCACATCTATGTTTCCATGATATGCTGAATGCGTCTTCAGCATCTCAATCACAGCTGGACGCAAACACAGAGGCACTGCCTTGCACATGGGCATGTTGGTGTTACCCTCAGATTTCATGGCATTTCATTTAACCTTAAAACATAACAATGAAAAATATAAAAAATAGATTCAAAAGAGCTATAACGGTTGGTTAATAAATGAGTATTTAAATGACAAAAAAAGCCTTTTATTCAGAAAATTGTTTCAGTTTTCTTTTTAAACCGATGAAAGCCTGTAAAGAAGTGCTGCTTCGGTTCCAGCTACTCAGAATGAGAGACCCTGCAGCTTTTATCTGTATCTTGGGTTGAGATAAAAGAACTGATTTCCATCCTCTGACCCCATTGCTGCCTTTACGTGTCTCTTCTGCTGCTGCTCTCAGTTCTCTGTTTTGTTTTCCTTTTAATCTCCTCGCCCTCTGCGCCGAGCCCATTTTGACACGGGGAGTGGGCTCAGTGCCCACAGGCCATCCAGCAGCATGCTAGGTAGAGAGCTGAGAAATGTACGACATGACCTCAGCTTTGGTCTCAAGCTTATTATTATTCTTATATTATTTATCCTTCTTACGTCCATGGTTTAGATAACACATTTACGCTGAGCTTAATTGGATGCAATACTTTGTAGTCCTTTGAGCTGAAAAAGTCATGTACTGACACTTTCCTCGCTTTAACTCGGTGCCAGAAAGTGATTTTGGAGCGGCAGAGATCTCAGCAGACAGGCGTTGGCTCAGACTCTGTTATTGATCAACCAGCAGATACATCATGTTATGATTTTGTACAACAAGAAAAAAATCTTCCTTATCAGGCTTAAAAGACTTCAACCTTGGATCTCAAGTTTTCCAAAGCTCGAAATCGTATCGCTGATCTAATTCAAACCAAAATTTTGGGGCAGCATGGTGGAGAAAATTGACTCTGCCCCTCCAGGGATCAATATCAATATTACATTACAATTTTTTTTGCCATGAGTGAAAATATTGCCAGTCCTCTGCCTCTTCTGTAACCATAACGCTGTCCTCCGCGGTCAGCCCAGTCATGATCATCCAAAGATGTAATTCACAATTCTCTCCATCTTCATAAAGTCGGCCCTCAAGTAAAGTGGGTCTTTTTGGGTTGCTAGGCAGCTCGACTTTGTAGTTCAGTGCCCCTGCTCCTCTCAGCGCAGGCAGTTTATTTTGCGGCTCTTTTTGAAATTGAAATAAAGTATTCAAAAATTCAGAAAGGCTCTTTTTGCCTGTAACAAATTCATGCAGTCAGACACGCACGCTCACACACACACACACACACACACACCTCCCACTCATTGCCACTCTTACCTCCTGAGCTGGGCTTTTTAAAACCTATTGCTGTTTTTCTTCCGTTTTCAGTGGAGTTGATTGACATCAATTTACCGTCAGCATCACTGAACTTAATGCTGCACTCTGCGGTTCATGTTTACATGTCCCGTTGTACCTTTTCCCTTCGTGCTTTTCATCTTTTTCTCTCAGGCTTTTTATTGAGTTTTCTGCCACATCCTCACTAATCAATGACTTTCTGCCGTCTCCAGCCTGCAGCTCGGAGCCGGAGAACGTTCAGGCCGACGCCCAGAACGACACGACCATCATGGTGATGTGGGAGCGTCCGCGGGTGGTTTACGACACAACCATCGACTGGTACACCGTCACCTACCAGAGGCTGCAGGGCCGCGACCAGAGCAAGCAGGAGTACAGGACGGATGGGGACCAGGACGTGGTATGAAAGAATCTCATCACGTCTCCCAGCAAAAAGGATGAAAACATCACATTACAAACATATGTACACTCACCTCTGAACCATTATCTGCAGTCCACACGTACGTTTGACCTATAAATACATAATAGATAGAAAATTACAGTCATTATCTTTTCTCCTGCAGCAGGTTTTAGAACATAATTTGTCAAAATTGCGTCACCCGTCCTCCCTCACTGACACATTACGACCGCTGCTGGCATCTGGATTAATCAAAGTAATTGATTGATTGAGGGTGACAGTCAATCTTGGCCTCTTAACGGGTCATTGAGCATCCCTTAACGTGACCAGCAGGATCTGTGGATGTGTATTTACATGTTTGTCTGCCTGAGGGTGTGTGTGTGTACAAGCCTTTTTGCATGTATGTAAACAAGCTGTCAACAATCAGACCAACATACTACGACACAGATGAAGGCTGTGAGAAAATGTGAACTTCACCTTTTGTGCATACAAGTGCTCAATTTATTTTTGGTTCTGATATAGTCTTCTTTTTATTCCGAGTTTTTTCAATTTGGGTTTGTTGACTTCCTTCAGTTTTTTTAAGGCTCTTATAATCATGAAGAATAAAAACCGATATAATTTCTTTGAGATTTTACTTTTGATTTACAATACATCATGCATTATTAAGCTAACTCAAGATTAAGGCTTTAAAAAATTTAACATCTCATAAAAACCCACAGAGGGGAGTTATTCTTTAAGATTGACACATACTATTGTTGTGCAATTACGACTAGATTATGATTTGATGCCATCAGTAGAGATGCACAAGTCACTAATGTAAAATACAAAGCACGAGGTGGCTTTCACACAACAGTTATTTGCATATGTTTAACTTATATAAGTATATGAGCATTAAGGTAATGTGCTGTAAATGTCAAATGTAAATGTCTCTCAAAAACTAGCAAGACTCAAAAATAAGGACATTTCACAGCAGAAATATTTAAATTTATGACTCTTACCCAGGAGAGCTTGTACCCCAGGGGGTTCGTCTGCAGGTACCAGGCAGCAGGTGGTAAGATTATTGAGCAGTTCAGCTGCTTGATCATGCTGATCTTGAGTTTATAGGTAAATTCCATTGAAGCAAAACAGAAAAGGGGGGAATTAATATCATTTTATCAGATAAATTATGTTTTTCTCTCCTAAATGATGAAATAATAACCATTGCAGAGGCAGTGGTGACAGCTCAACACCACCTGATGCGAGCAGAGAAACAGACGAAGATAGTTAAAAGTGCTAGAGAGCTTAGTATGAACGCAATCTTGACCAAATACACCAAAAAAAGACATGACAGACCAAAGCTAGTCATCAACAGTTCTAGATAATATTTGCAACAATATCCTCTTTCATAAAGGTAATAGTGTTAAATTACACCCAGTTCATATTGCATTCAAAGGAACACATTTCCAGCGTGAGGGCTGGTGTTGATGAATGGGCACTTGAGCTCCTCTGAGAGGGTTGTTGATCCGCTAACGTGACTGTGTGATTTTACAGGGTGCCATCATCCCCAGCCTGCTGGCCAACAGCAGCTACGTGGTCCAGGTGGTTGCTGTTTGCACCAACGGACTCAGAGGACGATGGAGTGACCAGATTATAGTGGACATGCCGTTAGAAGACCCCGGTACAAACAAATATACAGATAAACTCCTATAAAGTAAGAGCATACATTTTAACGGCTACGCTCAACAGTCTCTCCTCTCTGCAGAAAGTGATTCGGATCCTGACGCCGTCACAAAAGATCTGGAAGGCAACAGGGAGGTAGGGCCTGACACCACTGGAACTCATTCTGCTGAATTATTTTGCAGTGATGAAGTTTGCCTTGTATTCAGTCTTATCGGAAAACCTAATTATTATGCAAATAATTGTAATTATGTCAGTAGAGGCTTGTCACTGAGTGTTTTTGGAAGGTTATAAGGGACTTTCCAGCATGTTTAGGAGAGATTAAAAATAACCAAAATAGGGCAGTTATGCCAACGTGTTTTTCTCACTGAGAGCAGCAGCACAGCCTGCGCCCCTCGCTGCATTAATGGAGATTATTTTATGTCTTATTATCAGTTAATTTGAATGTTGAAGAAGTAAACAAGACCACTGCACCACTGTGTCTTTTATAGGATGTTTATATTCACTCGTTTAAGGAGGAAGCAGCAATAGCATTACAATCTTTCCATGTTTCCATTTATTCCTCCTTTAACAAGGTCCAGCCCTCATAATCACATACAGTATATAACCAGACATGTTCAGCTCCACACACTCGTGATTTTTTTTCCTCTGTGGCAGGTCTCATCCAAAACCAGATTGGAGAAGCCGGAGAACCAGAATCAGGTGGATTCGTCTGCAGAGGACCACAGCCCAGTGGAGGAGATCCCAGTGGAGCAGACCCGAGTTTACCAAAACCAGCCAGGTAGCGAAGCTCAGGAAAACCCGAACCTCCCGGTCCAGGTCAGCGCCCGTCCAACCCCGAAGAGTCCGTCAGAGTCAGCCGTTCTCCAGAAAACCCGACTTAACCAGACTGTGAAAAAGAAGCCAGGTCGGAGCAAGTCTAAACCCGACGATATGGATCAGAACTGGATTGATGATGATGAGAGGATTCTGACACAGCGGCCATTCACTAACGTGGGTTTTGACGGCAACGGTGCAATATGGGTAACCGATGTAACGGAGCAGCCGGGGTTCCTGTTTCCAGTTGCTCGGTCAACCACCCTGCCGACAATCCGCCGACAGATTACAGAAGAGGCCTCGTTGTCAGAGTTGCCACATCAGGTAGTAAACACTATACACACTGTCTCTTTTTCACAATGTTTCAGCTACCTCCAGCCTTGAAACTGATAACTGTAACACATGATGTTGACACAAATAATTGGAACACAAAGTGGAAATGCAAGGTTGCTTGTCCGAACATTTCTGTCATGTTCTTGAAGTTTCCTCATCCATGAAACCCAGTGTTTTTGTGGCCCTTCTACTTGCAGTCAGGTGATAATGGTTCGCCAGACCAAGCCGGTGAAAGCGGCCTCCCGTCTCCCCAGTCGGACCTCTTCACCCCTCCTGTGGAGGACATCCAAGTCACAGATGTCTTCTATGAAGACACAGTTAACAACTCTCCGCTAGAAACCACGACCATTGCTGCCACAGTGCCTGCTGCTGCTGTGTTGCCAGGTCAGATCTGATTGGAGGAGCTTTTTTCTGTTTATCGGGAACATCTTGGTTTGGTACTGCAGCTCTTTGTGCAATGCCAGGGAGGAATTTAAGCTCATAAATATTTAAAAAGGTACCAGCAGAAGATTTTCTTCCGCTGGACACTTGCCAGTGATTCTGCTCAGATTAACATCAGTGTTAACACTAATATATTCAGAGTGTGTGTGGATGTTTTATATATAATTTGAAATTGGTACATTTCAAAAATGTTTGAATAAATATGAACAGCTACTGCTGCTTAATCACCGTAACTAATGACTGATGAATAGCTGCTTATTTATGATATTTTTAAGTTTATCTTACAAGCCCAGTAAAGGATGCAAGATTTACTATTCAACTAATAATCATCATTATCATCATTATGTTCATGCATTCTGTCCCACAGGTAATAAAGTGAGTGAAGCCTCCTCGCCAGACTCAGAAGACGGTGATGCCCTTGTGAACGAGCCTGTACCAGAAGCCATCACCTCAGTTCCCTCCAGCCCCTCCTGGATCACGGCGAGGGCGGCGACCGCCAGCAACACCCTCGCCGAGTCGGTTTACAAATCATTCACCTCCTCCTCTCTGCTCAGGGTGCTGATGCACACAACACAGCCCATGTTTAATGGTAAGATGAAACACCTAAGAAGCATATATCATATACTGAAATGAATGTGACCTTTGCTTCCTATTAAAAGTGGTTAGGCCTTTATAATATAAGGCTTTTTGAAGAGCCAGCAGCATGGTATAAATAAATGTGGGTGGACAGCTGGACTTAATTGCGGTGGATGATTGCCTGTCTCCTCTAATAGCCCGCTGCTGTTTGGCTAATCACATCGTGGTGGCATGCTGTATAGTGGCACGATGTAGATAATGCTGTTGGTGGTGGTGGTGGTAATGATGATGGTTGATAAGAATAAGCTGGCGTTGATGATGATTAGAGTGATAATCAGCAGCTGCCTCACTCTCTGAACTGGTTCCGAAATAAAATATGCTTTGACTCTTCCTAAATTCTTGCAGCACGTTATGACTCTATATGAGGTTATCATTTTTTCCCAGCTCCTCATAATCTACTTGAGTCCACTCAAGCTCAGTGATTAGCATCTACTTTTGGGGTTCCTCTTCTGGGTCTGCATTCTTTTCTGTGGCTCAGTGGCGCACTCTGGTGGTTGTTTTATTCTTCTGTCCTTCACAGAATGCAGGAATCGCTTCATCTTGAGGGGGCCTTACCTGTTCTTCTTCACCACGCTGATTTGTGACATCTCTTCATTCAGGAGCTCAATAAATAACTTCCGATTCTTGGCTCTCTTTTTGTGTCTGGTGTGGGGCTTGATGATGAATGAAAATTCAACCTTTACTTTGTCTGAATTTCTCAGCTTCATTCCAGCCTTCATGTCCTTCATCTGCAGAGTTCCTTCCTCACCTTTTCTTTCATCTTTTCCTGGAGTGATAAAGTTTCATTGCTGCTGTCCTTGAAAGTTTTTCTTTCAAACTTTTACTTTGGCTTTACTTGCAGCAAAAACACCCACATCCAAGATTGAGGACTTAGCCTCTGATCAGTCTTCTGGCTTAACAAACTCTCCGAACAGTCTCAGTGGAGTGATGGTTGAGCCTGCAGTCTCTGTCCTAGAAGGAGGATTCTCTGTCGACGGAGATTCATTCAGTGTCACCCCTCAATCACTCAACCTTTTTAATGAATACACCAGCAATATCCGTCCTTTTCCTTCCCTCCCTGAAGATAAGAGAAGTGGCATTATCTTTCATCATAATGCCAAGTCCTCTGAAGAGCACTCTATCGTCCGTCAAACCTCTACCACTCTGGGTCCTCGGGATCGCTTCACCACCACTTATTCCATTCCTCTGTGGCCTGGTAATCCCTTGAGCACCATTAACTTATCAGAAGCAAACACAGCTGAGGGAAGTCGCCCAAGTGTTGATGGTCGAGTTCAAGATGGTCTGAATAAGTTGCCACTTCCGAACAAAAGAGAAGATCAAGAGGAAGCCAGGACGGACGGACGAAAAAAGTCCAACCCAGGCCTGTCAGCCGAGGGAAGTGGATCAGGCTCTGGCCTCTATAGCAACAGGTTTAATCAGGAATTTGATGGCGTTACTACAGTCAATTACCTATCTACCTTATCTACTATTAGCTTCAAGGTGGATAATACCGGGAAAAAGAGTAGATCAACAGGTATTAAGATGGATAGTGAAACAGATGAGGAGGCAGGAGGCAAAATAATTGGCAAGAAAGAAAGCGAAACAGTAGCAGAGAATGAAAGTGAGCTAAGTAGTGAGGAGGAAGAGAAGGTTGGAGAAGGAGAAGCAGCGAATGCCACCGGGAATCAGAAAGTGAGGGAAATGGATGATGAAACAGATGAGAGTGCCAGACAGCTCAATAGCACAGCAGGTTGTGACACGCTGAATGAGAAAGAGAGAGAAACCGAAGTTGAGACTGTAATGGGAACGGTAATGAACACTGAGGCCGGCAGTGGGGAGGAAATTGAGTCAGATTTCAGAGTTTTTAGCCGGCCTGTGAACATCCACGGTTCTGGAGATGGTGGAGGTAGAGAGGAAGGTGGACATGGAAAAGGAAGGAAAGTCAGTGGTGGTAATGAAGGTATCAAAGCTGCAGGTGGAAAGAAAAGTGGTGACAGAAGTGATGGAAGGGAAGACGGCAGGAGAGAAGTTGTGTCTGGCAGAAGAGATGGTCTCCAGCTGTCTATCAGCCAAGACGGACCCACAGCAGAGCTCCCACTGTTTGACAGCAGTGAAGAAGATGGAGATGGTGACGGATATGATGAAGAGGAGCGAAACACAAGTCTTGACAGTCAAGTTGCTTTGGGTAACTCTACTCTTGAGGACAACAAAGAGCGAGGTGGCGATGATAAAAGACGTGGAGGTCTGACGAGTGAGGAACACATTGAAGGAGGTGGTAAAGATGACACTGATGCAGCGGTGACTAAACAGAGTTCGCAGCAGTCCGAAAGTGTGGACAGGTTGTTGTTTGATGCCGCAAGGAGTCCTGTGTTGAGGCATCTCGTCCCTCTGTTTAAACTGACAGATGGCAGCAAGGCCACAGACGAGCGTACGGAAGGTAAATGTTTGTCAATGCTCAGCTTTTCCTCAGCTAGTTTTTCCCTCTCGCAGACTTCTTTCCATGTTAGGTATTATTCCAAACAACACAGTTATTGCTCCTTCAGGCTTATATAATCAGTATTTTTATGGGAACAGGATGAAATGTGTGTAAAGTGGAAGGGGTTTTATTGAGCATTGTAGCAACTCAATAATTTGGTTTTCCTGGTCGCTCAACCACGTTTTACAGCCACAGCATGCAGCTGTTTTAAGGTCTGATAAACCCACAGGCTGTGTCTCGATTCAGGGTCTGCATCCTTCGAAGGACGCAGCCTTTGCAGTCTTCGAAGGCGAGTCCTTCGGACAGACCTGCGTAAGCCACTGTTGAATGGGACGGTCTAGCCTTTGGAGCACTTCCTGGTTGCTTCACCAGATGTTCCCACCCTTACCCTTACGTCACGATATCTGCCGCCCAGGCCTGCGAAAGTGACGAGCTATGCCACGCGAGGTCACCATTTTCTCTCTTTCTTTCTTCTTATTCGGGCGTGCAAAGAATCTTGGGATATGCGAGGCCATGAAGGATAGTAGCGGTGCATCCTCCAAAAAGAGAGAAAAGAAGGCTGCTTTTGTTGGGTGCATTTGAAGGAGCCTTCAAATTTGGGACAGCCTTTGCGTGGTGTTGTGACATAATTGGCCTTCAAATGCGGCCTCTGAAGGATGCAGCCTCTGAATTCAGACACAGCAATAGCATACAACCGACCTACTACCAAATGGTAGATGGAGCAGCTAAAAAAGCCAGGTTTCCTTCAGAAGTTTGCAGACACTCAAACAGAGCTAAAAGGAACTTGAATGTTGGTTTGTTTGGTTTTTGTTTGGCTTGCTAACATGTTGATCCAATCAGCTTTATAAAGTGATTACTTTGGTCCCCTAGTGGCCAGAAGAAGACACAATTAAAGCAGGTTCAATGGGTGGCAGATTGTTTTGCTTTGGAAGGTTTGAGGAGCAGTTAGAAATCTTTCAGTCACTGGACACTGGCTGATTTCAAGTCTTAAATCAAACTTGGATCAAAACAATCTTGAAATATGTTGTTATGCTCTTTTTTCAACTTGTTTTTTATTCTCCTTTCTGCAAAGTACTTTTATACTTTTATTTACTTTAACTTTGTCCTATAGTATAGAATAGTAGAATAGAATATAGTCTATTTCTTAAGTTTAGAATAGATAGAGTATATGTTCTATACATTTTATAAAGATCAGATTATAAATGATAACCCAATATTATATTGCACTGTATTTTATATTATAGTATATTCTTATATATTTATAAATGTAGAAGCCCTTTTGGACCTGCTTTATTCTCACCACAATATCCAGTGAGTAGTGTTTTTGGAGCTATGTGTCATCATTTTTCATGGAATTTCTGATTTACAAACCTACTTTAAACTAAAGTCGCAGAGATCATGACACTGACGTCATCTCTCTGGCTCCTTTTTCCTCAGAGGGCAGCAACAGCAGCCACGAGTCTCGGATCGGGCTGGTCGGAGGCGTCGAGAGGGAGAAGAGGACGGTCGTTCCTCTGGCTGTCGTCTCCACTCTCACCATCCTCTGTCTGCTGGTACTGGTGGGAATACTCATCTACTGGAGGTACAAACAGACACACACACACACGCCGGGTCGATATCTGCCAGGATCAATCTCGCCTGCGCACTTCACAGAATTCTGATGTGTTTGTGTCACAGAAGCTGTTTCCAGGCCGCAAATTTCTACCCGGACGACACTGCATCACCTAAAGTCATATCGGCTCCATCTACACCCATGTTGCTGGCCACAGGTAACACACACACACACACAAAGGATTTAATTATAAACAGTTCAGAGCCACAATGTTATGTGCGCACTAACATGTTCACTCTGTGGTTGCAGACGGTCACGAGCCGCTGACAGTGAAGCAGTTTGTGAAGCACGTCATGGAGCTGCACACCACCAACACCTTCTCCAAGGAGTTTGAGGTGAGCGGAGTGTTCCTAATTGTAAGAGACAAAACGTCCATGGAGGGGAACATACACAGCCATTAGATCTGTAAAAGGTTTTAGAATCAGCATAAAACAAAACATCATTTATTATTGGTTTATGTGTGCGAGTAGACGGTAACGTAACTCATGTGTCATAGCTTCTTAATGCTTTTCCATATCTCTATTAACATCATGTTCTCAGGAAAATCATTCAGCACAGTGATAATGTGTAACTTTCATGTTCAACATGCTGTGCGACAGTATACAGGAAGGGGGTCTGGTGCTAATCATGGCAGTGCTACTTGGTTCTCATCCTAGACTAGATAAAATATACAAACACACCAAGCGGAAGGCAGTCATTACAAACTGATACGCAGGTTCTGATCGATTAAAACAATGAAAACTTTCAGGGAGTTAAACCCTTCACATAATGTTTTATATAAAGGTACTTATAATAAGAATATAGAGAGATTAAGGTCCTTATAAGATTGTTACTGACATCAGTAAGACTATATAATAAAACTGTATAAGAGTTGATAATAAGATAATAAAGATGTTTATTCTAATTTTTATATATATATATATATATATATATATATATATATATATATATATATATATATATATATATATATATATATATATATATATATGACATTTATATGCACTTATAAGAACTGTGTTAAGTGGGAACATTAATGACACATTTATTGAGTTTAACTAAGTTACTTATTATACCACTGTTCAGCCTTTAGGTAGCATCTCATTTTACAGGTCTGGAAATGTCATGGTAAGTAGGTAGTGATTACCAGGTAACATTTTGGAATGCTGTTTATTTATATGACTCCCAGATTATCACAAAAATTACCTTCAAAATGTATGAATAAATTACCCCAACAGATTTAATGATATTATTCTAGTATTTTACAAAAAGCAGTCAATAAATAGCCGGTATTTTCTTAAATAGATTTCCAGGAAACTTTCAACAGGTTTCTGCCTAACTTCTGCTGATCACGTCGCATTAATTTTGTCCCCGCAGAGGATTCTTGATTATGAAGTTGTATTTGTCTGTAAGCTTGTGAATATTCTCATTCATCCAGGTCATAGTTATCTCAAGGAAATTGAATCGAAAGCAACTGGATTTGGTTTTTTTGTCTTGAAGACGTTTCACCTCTCATCCGAGAGGCTTCATCAGTTCTGCTCCCTTGACTAGGCTGAGACTAGTCCAACTAGCCGGTGTGGAGGTCCAGCTATTTAACCTCTCAGGAGGCGGGCACAAGGCCACTGAGGCCTCTGGGTTGTATGTGCTCCATTAATGGAGTTGGACTAGTCTCAGCCTAGTCAAGGGAGCAGAACTGATGAAGCCTCTCGGATGAGAGGTGAAACGTCTTCAAGACAAAAAAACCAAATCCAGTTGCTTTCGATTCAATTTCCTTGAGATATTTGTCTGTAATTAGCTATTTATCCTGGCTAACTACAAAAAAAATGTTTTGCATTCAGGCAAATTTTTCCAAAGTTGCACTGATCTGCTGATCAAATGTAAATTGTTTAAACATTTAATTCAATTTACTGACCTACAGTAGTTGGCCAGAAACTAATTAGAAATAACGCTGCAACAAATAATTTCGACTGAGTGCCGTTGTTTAGGTTGGAAAATAAAATGGCTTGATCAGCAGTTAAGCAGAACCAGTTGGAAGTTTCCCGTAAATTACCAACTACTTATAAACTGTTTATTGGAAAATAGCAGACTATTATCATCAAATAATATTGGTGTAATTAAAAGAATCTTAAGGTAATCATTGTGGTCATTGGGGGTTAATTTCATAGAATTTAGTTAGCAGTTATCACACACCGTGAAATCTGACCTGTGAAATGAAGTGAAATGAGGTTTTGTTGTTTTATTAAGAAATGTACTTTATTGTGCTTTTATTAGCTGTTAACTATGTACTTTGATCTTTGTAATGCTATTATAACAATTTTAAAGAACTCATAAGGTTTTATTAATGTTCTCATAGCAGTCTATAAACTATTGGCAAGATTCTTATGAGTGCCTATAATTGTCCGATGATCTAATTATAAATGTGTTTATGTTGCTATTATCAAAGTCTATACAGTCTTTGTCATGTTAATTAACCTCTTTTAAGAGCCTTATTACAGATTCATTTAAACGTATTATGTATTATATGATATATATATTATAAGGACCTTAACATAGAGCGTTACCAATCATCATCTGTGGTTTAGAAATGTCTCCTGTGGCGTATCGACATATCTTAATGTCGTTGCATATTTTAGAACAGCTCGTGGGTTAGTTCCAACAGTAGGAACATCTGCATGACATTAGTCACCTCTGTTTCCTAGCATGAACCCTCTGAGTTACACACACAGATAGGATTTATTCAGGTATATTTTTATATCGTGTAATTGCAAACACATTTGTGTGTTTCATCCCAATTTGTTACAGTGTTTTTGACTTCCCTATAGCTGCGGCAACAAACCTACATTTTACATCACAGCCATGGACTGTAGCTAGATGCTAAGCTTTTTGTGTGCAGAGTATGCACAAAAGATATGCCGTAATCTATATATCTGTGTAGAATAAAAACACACAGTTAAATATGGTTGAATCCACAGCTCAGTTGGGAATATGAGTGTATTTCCCATTTAGCGCCGCCTCTCTGTGTGTATCTGAACCCCATATTCCTGTACCTGCACTGACTCCCTGTCTGTCTGTCTGTCTGTCTATCATCCCGCTCCCTACCCCCCCCGCCCCTCTCGTTTCACCACCTCCACCACCATCGTCGTGCTTTCTGCATCCTCACCACCCTCCATTAGATTGTCAAAGAATCCTACGAGGTAAGACACCTACAGTATCAGCCCTCTGCAGCCGCAGAGGTTTGTTTTAAAATGAAATCTGCTTTGTGTGACCCTCCGGTGACAAACCTGTAGTCCATTTGTAGACTGCATCATCCGTATGTCAATGTGATACTGAATGTAAACGTAAGTGAATGATAGCAATGAGTTTTTTTTAGTTAATTAAAATCGTCTGAGGCAGAGGTGATTTTCTCTGCTTCTTCAGATCTCAGTCTGTATTAAAAGCTGATATACGCACATATATTTCAAAGTGAGATGGAACCAAGGACACTTCTAAGTGCCGCGTTAAATATTGTATGAATCCATATTTATAATAACTGAAAATCTTCCATTTCTGGAAATGCAGTTCTGTTTTTGTAAGACTGGTCTAACGTCTTAATGTATTATGAATATGAGGCTTTATCACAGGTCACATACTGTAGCATCCGTCTCCGTGTTTACTCCAGTGATCATTGTGATAATTTGCATGTTCAGCCGAGTGACTAACCCAAATCTCATCTGTGTCTTCTGTTGTTTTTCAGGAGGTGCAGGCCTGCACAGTGGACATGGGCATCACTGCCGACAACTCCAGTCACCCGGACAACAAAAGCAAGAACAGATACATCAACATCCTGGCCTGTACGTCACCGTTCAGCGCTTATGTTCAGCTATAAAAGCCAGAAGTGATAAACCTAACAATCCCTTCTTTCTTTCACCCAGATGACCACAGCAGAGTGAAGCTCTCCAACAGTTTGGACAGAGATGGGAAATGTGGGGACTACATCAACGCTAACTTTGTGGATGTAAGTGTGTTTTAGCCCGCCTTGCCATGAACAGATTGAAGTGTGTACTTGACTAAATTGTGTTTTCCCCTGCAGGGTTATGAGCGAACAAGGGCCTACATCGCAGCTCAAGGGCCACTCAGAGCGGGCAGGGAAGACTTCTGGAGGATGATCTGGCAGCAGAACGTCGGAGTCATTGTCATGATCACCAACCTCAAGGAGAAAGGAAGGGTAGGAACTCTGACACAACACAGCAGCTTCTTCACAGAGATCAGTACAACTTCATCTGGTCAAGTCCAAAATTCAATCTTTTAGCTCTGTTTTGGTCTCTACCAACTTCTGAGGGAAAATATTTGGCTCTTCCGCAAAAGTTTCATTATGTTCACTAACTACTCGCTAACTTTCTCCATCTGCTATTTGATGCTGGGTGTACAGTGGGTTTACTGAAGCTTTTTATAACACTAGTGAGAATCAATAAAACAGGGAGCTGAAAGAGGCTAAAACGCTCCACGGAGCACTGAAGAGTAGGGTGATAATTCTCTGCGGGTCTGTCATAAGCTTCCTCTTTCACATCGATTATGTCAGCTACCACGCCGTGTCTTGTCATCTCTGACCTGTTGAAAAGAGAATAAATATGTAGTCTCTCAGAACAGAGGAATGTGTTCGTCTCTGTTGGTCGTCTGCTTCTGTTTTATCTTCGTATTCCTTCTACAGACTAAGTGTGACCAGTACTGGCCGGAGGAGAATCAGGAGGAATTCGGCCCGTACCAGGTGACTCTGAAGAGCAGCAAGACGCTCGCTTACTACACACTGCGGACATTCACTGTCAGAGATACTACAAATAAGGTACTTACACACACACACACACACACACACATACACACACAAAAGATCTGTAGATAAATGTGTCCTTGCATGCCTAACATCTCCCATTCTGGTCCTCCAGGTTTCTCAGAGGAGAGTCGAACACACCGTCCTCCATTACCACTACACCCAGTGGCCAGACATGGGCGTCCCAGAATACTCTCTGCCTGTCCTGTCCTTCATCAGAGCGTCCTCTCGGGCACGGACACAGGAGATGGGACCCGTACTGGTACACTGCAGGTACCGTGTGTGTGTGTGTGTGTGTGTGTGTGTGTGTGTGTGTGTGTGTGTGTGTGTGTGTGTGTGTGTGTGTGTGTGTGTGTGTGTGTGTGTGTTACTATTTCACATACGCTATATACTGAATACATGTGTTTGACGTGTGATGGTGTGTTACAGTGCTGGTGTTGGAAGGACGGGAACCTACATAGTGATAGACAGCATGCTGCAGCAGATCCAGGATCAGGGCACAGTCAACGTCCTCGGTTTCCTAAAACACGTCCGGACGCAGAGGAACTTCCTGGTTCAGACGGAGGTAAGCGGACTGATACAGGGACACAGACACACACACACACATACACACTGACAGTGGTGTTCTCAATGTCCATCCAGTCAATCCTCATTGAGGACAAAGTGTCTTGTTGTTTCTCCTGTTGCTCACCTGTAGGAGCAGTACATCTTCATCCATGATGCCCTGGTGGAGGCCATCATGAGCCGTGACACCTCGGTGACCTCTGACCTCCTCCACACCTATGTGTCTGAACTCCTGACCCCTGGAGCATCAGGCAGGACGCGCATGGACAAGCAGTTCAAGGTCTGTTCTCTGATGTGACGTTGACATTCGAGGCATTTGGCCGTTGGTTTTTGGTCATTTTGTTACTTACAAGTAGAAACACTGAACGTGCCAAATGTAACTGAGTCTTGATGTGTTTCAGTTGATCAGCCAGCGTCAGGCGAAGCACGCCGACTACAGCACTGCCCTGAGGGACGGCAACGCAGAGAGGAACAGAGCCAGAGCGCTGATGCCTGGTGAGCAGCTGGTTTACTGACTGCAGGAACTGCAGCAAACCATGTAAAAAGCCTCACCGTCACTGTGTGGCAGGTTGTTTCATGGTTTGTAGCAATTTGATGAGTTGTAACCTTGTTTGGGAATTTGGGTTTATGCACCAAGTGAAGCACAATACCAACTGACAAGATGACGGCTTTATTTTCTGATCTTGAGTTTCTGTCTTGAAAAGAGGCCAGCTAGAAAAAACACTTTTTAAGCTCTCCATTCATCACAGCTGATGAATTTACATTGTACATGTTCTCATATTAATGTATGTTCAGTCAAATGATCACACATGAACATGGCTCCATTTTGGAGACAGTGGGCCCCAGTTTTGCATCAAGTTGTAGTCATTTTTGTCCTTTTGCAGTTGTTTATTTTCCCATAGTTTAATCATTAAGTCTCTTTGTGGTTATTTTGAGCATATGTGAGTTATTTTAAGTCTCTCGTTAATCGTTTTGAGTGTTTTTTGAGTTATTTTTTAGTCTCTTTGTTGTCATTTTTTGAGTTTATATGTAGTTGTTTTGAGTCACTCTTTTTTATTTATGTCTTTGTAGTCATTTATTTTAGCATCTTTTGGTCATTTTGAGTCTCTTTTGGTCTATGTGGTCATTTTTGAGATTGTAGTTGTTCTGATTGAGTCTTTTTTGGTCATTTTCAGGTCATTTTTTGAGTCTTTGTAGTCATTTTTGGTCTCTTTGTTGTAGTTTTGGGTCTCTTTTGGTCATTTTCAGGTCATTTTTGAGTTTCTTTGCAGTTGCTTTTGACTCTCATGTTCTTGTAATCACCTGGCATGTCTTTTCTGGCCAATTTAATCCCTTTGTTTTCATTTGATTAACTTTCTTTCAATTAGTATTAACTGCTAGAGACTGATAGACCCGTTTAGTAATTCTTCCGTGGCTGGATCAGATGCTTATGAATTATTCAAGGTTTCTATTTTTTAGGTTTTGTTTTGCTGACTCATGTCTGTTTTTTGTACAGTGGAAAGATCAAGAGTGTGTCTGACAGCTTCAGAGACAAACTCCACAGGGTACATCAACGCCTCCTACGTCACGGTGAGACAACTGGACAACAGTTTGTTCCAGTTTTGTTAAAGGGCTCTTCTGCTGTTTTCATGAACTTAACATTGGCTGGTGGTTTGATGCTGCTGGTGTTTCCACAGGGACACCACCAGAGCAAAGAGTTCATAGTGAGCCAGACGCCTCTGAGCAGCACGGTGGCAGACTTCTGGAGAATGATCTTGGAACACAACACTCAATTTGTTGTCCGTCTGCAGGACACACACTGTCAGGTACAGCACACACACACACACCACAGGTATTCTGTATAGCATTTATAAAATGACGATCTATAAACACACACACACACTCCTGACATGTTTTCCTGTTTCTGTCAGAGTGGAGAGGGGCAGCCTTGTGTTTTCTGGCCCAGTAAAGACCAGCCAATGAACTTTGAGGGTTTTACCGTGTCGTACGTGGGGGAGGAGCATCTATGTTTGTCCAATGACGAGAGACTCCTGGTACAGGACTTTACAGTACAGTCTCCACAGGTAACACACACACACAAGTATACTGTTTTTTTATATATATATCTAAAGATGAAGACAATTACAGTCCTTCCTTTCTGTTTTTCTCTGCCTCTGTCTAGAACCATTATGTGTTGGAAGTGCGTCAGTACAGCACCACCTGCTGGCCGAACCCTGACAGTCCCATCAGAAACAGTTTTGATCTGGTCAACACGGTCAAAGAGCACAGCAGGCATTCAGACGCACCTACGGTCATACATGATCCGTGAGTCCAGCACAGACAGGCTCACTCATTGGTTTCTCATATATTGTTCTTTCTTTGTGAGGTTAAATCTATGTGTGTGTGTGTGTGTGTGTAGGCTGGGAGGTGCTACATCTGGGCTGTTCTGTGCCCTCACCACCCTGTCCAGTCAGCTGGAGGAGGAGGGAGCAGTAGATGTGTACCAGGTGGCACGGATGACCAATCTCATGAGGCCTGGGGTTTTTAATGATGTAGTAAGTACAGTAACACACACAATAAACACTAGTGAAGCACAAATTTCTCGCTTTCATTTCTATAACAACTTAAAAAATGGCAATGAGGTGAGCAATTTCACCTCAGACATTCAAAAACAATCAGTTTTGGAAAATTCCTCATGTTATGACAATCCTAATTTACAAAAACGTGTGTGGTTTCAGTGTTAAAGCTGTGTTTTGTCCCCGCAGGAGCAGTACCAGTATCTGTACCGAGCCGTGCTGAGTCTAGTGAGCAGCCAGGAGGACCAGAGAGCCCTGCAGAGTCCGGAAACCAACGGATCTGTGCCACTGGGACAGACCAACATCGCTGAGAGCCTGGAGTCCCTCATGTAGACACATGTAACACACAAACATCTCACATCCGTAGGAAACGCATCATATGGGCACACACACACACACCAGTATAGACTGAGTGCTGTGGTGACTGAGGTCGACATGTGATGAGAGGATGAACTCCATCATCATATAGCTGCGTCCACTGAGCATGCTAACGCTTTGATACAGTGTGTTCAACAATCAGAGATCATAACTACTCTAACTGTCTGATATTGTGATGACACTCGAGACCAGGTGATAATGTTCATTAATCCTACTGTTAGCGTTAGCATGCACACCAGACACAGAGCTCATCTCTGATGTTAGGAGATCAACCAGCCATGATGTGACCGACAAGGTACCACTGTCTAGTAAGGCACTCTTTATATAAGGCTGATGTTTAGTTAACTAATGACTTTATCAGTGCTTAATAAATGATTCAGCAAGGAATGAGGGCTGCAGATGATATGGACCAAAGCCCATTCAATTAATATTAATGATTACAGATATATTGGGTTATTAGAATATGAAATCCCTACAAGCATGTATCAATTAAATCCACCACATTTATACAGAGTGGAGGACAAACATCAGCCAATGGGCTTTTTGGAACTGTTCCTTTAAAGCATTAGTGAATGATTTATTCAGCATTGTTAAAGACATTAGTGTAAATTCAGACGTCTTTATAACAGACTCATTATTAGAAAGTAGTACCAAAGAAGCTTCACTGCCTTTCCAACAAGAACCTACAGATGTTCCAGCTGTGTGTCTGTCGCTGGTCAGCGTGTTGCCTGAAAGAAGCAGCAGTGCCAACACTTCCTGAGAGAAACATTTATGAGGGCTTTCATCTGAAACTAAATGAAAACGAAATGAACAACATAAAATTTGATATGGATGGAAGGAACCTGCCATTTAATTTCAATATCGTACCCACCTTAAATTCATTTAAATCTTTAAAATATATCTCTTTAATTTGATCCTTCCTTTTTTAGTTTAGTGTAGTAATAGTTTTTAGTTAGACTTTTTTTTCATGATTAATGTTTTCCATCATTCTCCTGAAAAACAGAAACTTTCTAATAAAACTGCAATTGGCACACAGGGAAATCAAACAAATAAAAGATGGCTGAAAATAGAATAATCTATCAATGAAAGTCGAATCAACAGATGACTTTAATTTTTCAACAGGGAAATGATTCGGGAAATGACTTTCTCCTCATCCCTTGTTTTGCTTCATAACATTTGATGCACTGCAGATTTTGGGGCTCAAACTATCACGCATCCTTATTTCCAGTAATGTTTTAAAATAACCAAAATCTCTCCAGGCCTCATCGGTGACAGCACAGTGTCTGCTGTTGAACTTCTCTCTTCATGTCTCATTGCCACTGGCTCCATGCTCTCTGGTACCCCGTGCCTTTTGTAACTCATGTTCTTGTACTTAAAACTGTTTTGATACAACAACTGTGTGACTAATATGCCAAAATAATGATCTGTGACTTTTTTCTATTTTCTTAAAGTCTTGTTGCGCTCGTTACTTTCGTATGTAAAAGGTCAGAGAGGAGGAAATGTCGTCGGGCTCGGATGAAAACTGGGATTTAAAGTGATCAGACACGACGATCCCTGTAAGCCTGACAGGCGGCTAGAAAGAGCTGCGGTTTGAATTTATGTCCGTAACAATGGATTCAAGTGATAATCAGCTTTTATAGACAGAAAAAATATAAACCTCTTTAACTGCTTCTGCAACAGAATAATCAATGACTATAATCAGCTTTGATCGACTGAGACAGTTTTCGTATTGTTGCAAACATTCAGTGACAACATTTTGGATCCCCGTGCCACTCGCTATGACTGTTTGCATTCTGATGGAGTCCAATTGTTTCCGTTGCGTCAGACGCGATCAATCAACCCCCGAATCACTTTCGAGCAGCGTTGCAGCGTCTCTCTGTGCCTGTTTTGTGCCCGCTCTGTGCCATTTTTTGTTGTTGTTTTTTTTTTTTCAGTTCGTCTGGGGATGCAAAATGGCACAAATCATAGACCCGGTGATTCGAACCAGATTTAAGTGTAACATGTCTGAAACTCTCTCTGTGTAAATATCCCTGAATACATCAAAAGGCCAAATTACTGTATGTTTATACTGTACCTCTATATATTTTCTATTTTACTATCAAAAGTGATTTTCTAGTCATTTACACATCTATATAACTGTGTGGATTCTATTTGATAATCTTAGCCTGGAAATATTGATCATGTTTATAGTTTTAATGGAATGTCCTCTCTTTTTATCTCGACGATTACCGTAGCAGCTTAATGTCTCGACCTTTGTCTCCACCATGACCTGGTGCAGTGTGTGTATATAGCAACAGGTGGTTTATGATTTAAAACTTGTTTCTTTTTCCTGGGAGGGGAAAAAAATAAAATGTCCTTGTTTAGACCCAAACGTATCTCTCAGTTTTCTTTCAACACATGAAGACACAGGACGAACCGGGTTAGATTTCTCATGCTTTTTATTTAGACCATTAGACATCGTATTGCATTGTCTCCCCTGATCGACCTGTACACGACATGATAGTAAAGACAAACGAAAGTTAAATAATCAATGCAACAACCACGAGAGGTTAACAAAGATTAGGTCAAAAACCAAAAATATATTTTTTCTATAGAATCATATTAATATTTGCCATTACACATTATACTGTAGCAGTCACATACGATAAAGTGTATATAGTGCATCAAGAATAAACCTCGTTATGCAGTGAGAATATGAGTGTCCACCCTGGGAGCATTTCTGGTTTTCTTTTTACTAGTCTTATTCCTCAAGCAGATCCACATCCTGTTTTCACACTCTGCACGGATACAACGTTACACGAAGCACTGTCATCCGATGACGCGACGCGCCTGAAGCCTCCCACATGCCTGTCAGTTTCCTATTGATGTGTTTACACGCGCACAGTACTTGAGATAATATCACATTACAGAGGCCGGGCTTGTATTTCACATGAAGATGTTTACTCAGTGTCTTGTGTCCTATCTGCTCTGGGTCCTTGTTTTTACATTTTGATAACAGCAGAGCTGGAAGCTGACAGGTGTTGTGCTCGGCCAGACCTCTAGGTCAAGTATTAAACGGGTCTGGAAAACTACATTTGTTTAATGGTAGCTGCAGGATCACTATGACGCTGTGGGTTTGCATTTAAGATGTAACGTTTTTCAAGCAGGGGTCGGATACAAATTTTCACCCTCAGACTTTGACAGGCCTTTCTGTTGAGGTAAAGACGGGATCATGCGAAGTCAGAGAATTTTCAGGGCTCTTTGATGGGCTTTCAAACTCAGAGGGAGCCGCGGCTACGTGACAAACAATGAGCAAAACATTCTCTAGACCTCCACTGCCTAAAAAAGAAAGAATGAGCTCAATTCTCAAGTCCCCAACATCCTGATTTAAAACTCAACACAATACCTTATTGTTTTCTGATTTCAGACGACATCAAATGAGTCGTTTATGGCACAAGTTCTCCTTTTTGCATTGAAGTGGAGCAATGAAAAGTGCTGAAATGGTTTTATAATCTTTTGACATGAAGTAAAGTCATCAAAAATCGAGGAGGTTACACTCAAGGTGGGGACAAAAAAAAGTGTTTTTCGATTTTATCAGGAGCAAGAGGAACAGAAAATCAATTCCACTCTATGTTGAAAGCTGGTGGAAGCCATTAATGACCCGCGAGTAACATGAACCCACATCGACTCTCACCTCTTAAAATGCTTCTCGGATTAGACACGACGACGCTGTACTTAAAGACAGCTGTGAAATCCTGTTATGGCACATACAGATGTTAGAATCAAAAATGAATCTTTGCCCTCTACAGCTGCTGTTGCTCAGCGTCTTGCTCTAGGACACTTCAGCAGTGTAGATGATGTCTGTAAATTCCAAATCAAGTCTTTTTCTCATTATGCAGCCTGGGTTATAACAGCAACAGTCTGTAACATAACTCATGTTATCTAATATCCTTTGTGACAACACATGTTAATTACCGTAAATTCTCAAATAGAAAGCCATGAAATAAAGACGGGCGAGGGGCTGCCGTGGAAAAGACAGCGCATTTTTTTCTTTTTCAAAATAAAAGCCTTCCGGAGAAGTAAAGGGATTCTGCCCCTGAGCTGCTGGGAATGATTTGAATGTTTGGAAAATAGGGATGGTTAAAAAAAAATTGGAGAAATTAATTGTCTTTCATAAATTGAAGTAATTAAACACCCAGGGCCTTTATTTGAGAATTTATGATGTACAATTGTTTAATAATTTAATATAACATGATAAAAGATGTGAAAGCAAAGTTAAAATATGTAGTCTTGTGCAATACACTGTGCAAATGCAAGTAATACAGGCAAGAAAATACTTATATTTATATATATATATATGTATATATCGTTTTTATAGAATATATCATTTTTGGGAAAATAGCTACATTCTCTACTTTAACTAAAATGCTACAGCACCACAACCTCCACCTGTTTCAAGCATATGGTGAGACACTGAAAATGAATCAGAGTCTCTTGACTTTTTATTTATTGTCACATTGTTGTAAAATCACTTGTGGAGATGAGCTCCAGTCACACATAAAAACCAGTTAATCTGCCTCGTGATTTGGTTTGGAGAAAAAAAAAGCGTCCTCTCCGCTACGGTGCGCTGCAGCATTAAAGATGTCCTGTTTCTTATAACTGCTGTCAACAGATAATGCTTTAGACCACTTTAAAATGTTACCATTTAGCACCCTTTAAAAGCAAGAGAGAAAGGGAGGAGACGGTTTTTGAGAGCCGCTCGAAATGTCTAAAAAGGAGCAGACGCCGCGGCTCTTTTTCGCTGTGACAAGATTAGTGAGAAGGATCCGAATCCTCTCCTCACTTTGGGAGATCAAACAAGTCCGTTGTTAACAAAATATAATCTTGACGCATAGTATTAAAATATGCTCGGCTCCTTGTCCTTGTTACTTCTCAACGTGTGTGTGTGTGTGTGTGTGTGTGTGTGTGTGTGTAAGCCTGCAGGTTGTGCCGATCGTTCTTTCTTCTTTTCTGCATCTTTAATTTCCCTGACAACCCTGTTGGACACAGAGGAGGAATTACACAGCAGTCCGACACATGGGGTTAAGCTGTGTGTGTGTGTGTGTGTGTGTGTGTGTGTGTGTGTGTACCGAGTTGGTTCGTTTGCGTTTCCAGCAGTCCGGGTTGAGCCTCTTCTGTTCGTCTGCGAGAGCTTTGGCCTGCACGGTGAACACCCGCCGCTCCTCGCTTCGCATTTTCTTCCATCGCTCACCGAGGAGGACGCTGATCGCTCTGAAACACACACACACACACACACACACATATATATACACATGACCTTACAATAATCAACACTGACAACTTCCCAACACTTGAGACGGAGCCCACCCACCTGTTGTCCTTCCCTGGGTACATCTGTGTGTACTCCACCCTGAACTTCTTGGCGAACAGCATGAAGGCGTTCATTGGCCGCTTGCACTTGGTGGGCGTGGCGTTATTACCCCCTGCCGTGCTGGCATGCTGGCTTTTGGTTGGCGCTTGACGAGTAGAGTGGGAGGGACCGGGACTGTCTGCAGGTTATGAACACACACATGATTGACAGGCTTGCGTTAATGATAAAAGAATCCTGCATTTTTTGTTCGCGCAGTAGATTCTGCTGAACTCTGAAGGAGCTCCATGTACCATGTGATGTGTCTCTGTCTGGAGAAACAGCTCCCCCGCTGGACTGGGAGGCCCGCCGCCGTCTGGCCATACTGCTCAACACGTAAACGGCAGAGGAGTCCAGAGGAGTGAAGTCATAACTGAGGGGGAAAAAAAAAAACAGCTGTTTCACACACACACGTTAACTAATCTGCTGATCGGCCTGTTGCTAAGTGTCCATTTTACCTCCTGAATGTGTCAAAGACCAGCGAGTCGTCGGTGTGTTTGGCATCTCTGTGTCCTGGAGGAAGACACACACCTCCCACCTCCATCTCATAGCACGGTATCCCATGATGCACCACGGTCAAGCTCGGGTAAAATGACGACCAGCCTGACAGGAAGACAGACAGAGTGTAAAGAGGTCGATGTGATGGTGTTTTTTTTATGATGAGTTTTCTCATCATTAGTCCCACCTTTGTTTTTGACGTAGAAGGGGTGATCGAGTTGGCACCGGGCGCTGACGGGGGCACGTCCGAATGCCCCGGGGTCAAAGGTCAGCTGCAGGACAGCCTGACCGGCCAACACAATCTCTGAATGCTGCACCAGCTGCAGACCCTCGGAGCCATAACTCTGCAACGGAGCAAGCAGTGTTGGATGGATCTTTGCTTTTTGTGAACATATATATTGAATTTCATCCTCTGATTACATCCACTGGCAGAAAAACTACATTCCAAGTTTTTTTCCTCTCCTTCTCCTGCTGCTGCCATTGTTAAAAATACATCAACACTGAGCTACACTGACAGAGACCTCTTAGCACTTAAGACGGAGGGTAAATCAAAGGTACACTGGGAACTCAGGGGCCAGACGGACTGTGTGTGCATTATGAACCTTCAGAGACGTGGACCGCTCCTCATCACCGGAGTCTTCCTCAGCAGACTCCAGGTCCTCGACGTCCTGCCACTCCACATTAGAGCCGCTGTGGAAGCGCAGGTGAGTGCCTGGTGACAGAGAACAGCTGCTCTCAGATAACAGCCTCACATTTATGTCCCCCCAGCAGAGAGTAAGAAGGGAAGACTTTCAAGAGAGATATTTTTTCCACTTTCAAAAAGCTCTGTTCACACAAACTGTGTTTAATCAAACGTCTCCATACACACGAGAATGTACATGAGACCAGTAGGTGGTGATAAAGTATGTCAACGACACGTCAAACACCTGAGGAGAACCTTCTAGCGTGTACAGTGAGCCTTTTCTAGATAACAACTAGATAATGAATACAAAGATGGTGCACATTTAATTCAATGACAAAAACATGAACTGTCTCAATCCAGCTCATCAGTCATAATCAAAGTCTCCAGAAGTCCTGAGATCTCAAATTTATTTGAAAGGACAGTATTTACACCCTCAACATGCGGTTGAGCTTGTGTGCACCCACTCCAGACGGGGTGCGCTCTAATGATTTCAGCTTAGCAGCTACAGGGAAGATTTCTGCTGAATAGATCATTTTGGAATCAATTGGAATCTCAGGGTTTCCAGAGACTTCACCTGACTTTTTTCCATCAGCACGTGGGTGAGGAGATGTCATTTTCGTGTGAGCTTATCCTTCAAGCCCAGTGTATGAGTGTACATTTATTTGTGCGTCTACCTTTGAGAAAGCAGTGCCAGGCGGTGGGTGGCCAGGAGAAGCTCCAGCCCATGTCTTCATCATCAGACAGAGAGGATCTGGTCGACACCGCAGAACCACACTCACTGCTCTTCTGTGGAAACAAGAAGCATCACCTGTGTCAGACTAAAAATCTGCCACAGAGCACAAGAGCTTGGATTTCAGATTTTTTGGGGGGAAGCAGGTAAACATGAGCTCTACCCTGCTGCGCCGACGCTCCCTGACGTGACCTCTGGGGGGCGACATGGTGCTGCTGGGGAGAGGTTGAGGAGGCCGAGCGTAGGAATGTAGATTAGTGCTGGTGCTGGAGAGGCAGACCGCAGCTGAGCTGCAAGTGACACAAGCTCATAAGTGGCACCCATTGACAACAGCACAGTCATTTGTAGGGCTGATGCAACATGAGGAGTGGTGTTATAGTGCGTATGTTACTGTGGAGACATGTTACAACCATATATATCATGTTATATTCATGTTTCAGCATGTAGAGGAGTAGGAAGCCCCCGTACCTGCTGTGAGCAGACTCCTGCAGCAGTGGACTCTGGGGTCCAGTGGCGATGTGAGCCAGCTGCGTCAGCCAGTGTGTGTCGGGTGGCTGTGCGTGCGCGTGTCGCTCCTGGTGCGACACACCCACGGCCACCTGGAACACAGGCGGTGCTGTGAGCTCCACCTCCTCCTGAACCTCCTGCAGGTCTGGGAGGTCGTCTACGAGGAGAGGACAAACAAACAAAAGTTTGATCTTATTAACTGGACAACCCACAAACATCATTCTGTCCATCCGTCCGCTGTGGCGAACCTGCCGAATGTTTGTAGTTTATGTACCGTATTCCATGTAGCTGTCGCTGGTGGGGAAGCCAGGTGAGGAGGGGAGGCGTTCCTCACAGCAGAGCAGCTCATGTGATTGGTCTCCATCTGCGTCCATCATCACCTCTGAAGGTAAGACCGGATAAACAACAGGACATGTGGGTTTAGTTCAGAGTCTCTACAAGACTTTATTATTTGTTTATAGATTAATGTGGCCTTCAGAATAACTCTGATTTTGTCATGTTTGATTTACATGGTGAACTGCACAGTATAGCAACCATCTCAGAAGATATCAGGGTTTAATATATTATTTGGTATACGTTATTATTATTATTATTATTATTATAATTATTATTATTATTATTATTATTATTATCAATTACAATTACCCTTAAAGGCATGAAAGTAGTTTTTGTTATAATTTCACCAAATACATCCTCACAGAAATGAAACTTGATATAAACTTAAAATATATTTATAAAGATAACACTATTTAGTAGAATTCAATATGACCTTTTCAACCTCTCAAATATGTGGTATATCATATTTTGCTGATTGTCTTTCAGTGTTGGATTGACATAATAAGACATTTAAAGACATCACCTTAGACTTTGAGAGTTTAGGATGGACATGTTTCACTATATTCTGACAACTTATGAACCAAACAATTCCTGGTCCTGCTGTCAGTAGAGAAATAGTGTTTCATTACATTTTTCTTTCACAGAAAATCAATAATTATTATAAAAACTGATTTCATAGTCATACTTTTTGAGTGGGCTAGATACAATTGGCTATTAATATCATTACAGGACAGATATTACCACCTTATCTTTTCTCTTTATGAAGACCAAATACTGCAGGTAGGTCTGCAGTCGGACTTGGGACTTGAACTGAATGACGTGAGACACATGTCTGGGAAACTCCCCTGATTTTCCACATTAAGATCTGTTTGCTCAGCTGTATACACCGATCAGCCACAACATTAAAACCACTGACAGGTGACGTGAATAACATTGATCATCTCGTCACAATGCGATGTTCTGCTGGGAAACCTTGGGTGCTGGCATTCATGTGAATGCCACTTGACACGCACCACCCATCCAAACACTGTTGTGGACCAAGTCCACCCCCTCATCACAACAACACTACCCGATGGCAGCGGCCCTCCAGCAGGACAGTGTGCCCTGACACACCACAAACACTGCTCAGGAACAGCTTGAGGAACACAATAAAGGGCCCAAGGTGTTGACCAGGCCTCCAAATTCCCCAGATCCCAATCTGATGGAGCATCTGTAAGACGTGCTGGAGCAGGTCTGATCCATGGAGGCCCCACCCCCCAACATACAGGACCCAGAGGATCCACTATAAAACGCCCTGGTGCCAGACACCACAGGACACCCTCAGAGGTCTTAAGTCCATGTCTTGACAGGTCAGAGCTGTTTTGGCTGCACAAGGGGAACCTTCACAATATTAGGCAGGTGGTCATAATGTTATGCCTGATCGGTGCATGCCTTCTGTCACTCTGGAGTTTTCCCAAGTTTGATAACAGAACCCAGATAATGTAATCAGGGTTATATTGACCTGGGCTCGGAAAATGACACATTGAAATGAAAAGCCTGTGTTACAAAGTGGTAGTGTAGGTGGGGTTTGAAGCATGCAGATACGGATGGAGGGTCTGACAGAAGACATGGGACTAAAGAATAGTGTAGGGTCCAGTTTTTTGTGTGTTTTTTTTTCTTTTAGTTTAGCCTCATACTAGGGGTCTGAAGCCCCTCAACTTTTTGAAACTGCAACATTACATCGCTGGAGTACCTCTTTAAGTGTGTTATATCAGTAATCATACAGCACAGATGCAGGTGAGCTCTGCAGTCCACGCTCTGTGCTTACCTGTGTGTTCAGCCTCTGAATCTGGCACGTTCTGATGTTTGGGATCGCTGAACCGCACGGCCGGGGTCACCACCTCCCAAACCATGATGTCCACAGTCACTGAAACAGGCACACAGATGAATAACTGTACAGCCAACAAGTCTCAAATTTCTTTAAGCGTATTACTCATTTGTGTAAATGGTCAAATTAAAGGATATTAGGATTATATCAGGTGAGGCTAAACAAAGAATTACTGGCATCAGTGTCAGTATTAGTCATAAGCTAGGATCCCATAGGTCAAATTCCCACTGACACACAGACACCTAATCCTTCACTGCAGTAATGTATAGGCTATAATTGGTTAGGGTGACATAAGGAGGCACAGGGTGACATAGGGTAACACCGGGCCCGCTGTCATTACCTAATAACACATCTATGTTTAGACACATTCTCAGAGACCAGCTCAATACAATCATGGATAAATGTGAATATAATTAACAACCGTCTGTCGGAACATTCAGTTTTTCGACATGTAAACATGATAAGAGCGTGTTCCAGTCTTATCTATTTCGCAATATTCACGTCATGTGACCCCCTCTTGTTTATAAACTTTGAAGATCCTGCACGCATGCGCATAAACGGCCCATTCATTCAATAGAGACGGGCAGCGACGATACATTTAAACTAAGTAGTTCAAAACGAGTCAAAAGCACGAAATTATCTCTATACAATATGAACTAACAACTGTGACTTTATCGACTGTTGTTAAAGGCGACGAGTGTCGGTGTGTCGAAGCTTCGGAAAACTTCAGACGAGGCAGCGTTATTTGTTGTCACGAAACAAAAGTGCCGTTGAAAGGCTGAAGTTACGTCGACGAAAACGACAAAAAGCCTCACTGTCTATATTGTAACGGACACATGAACGACAATAACGACATTCATAGTTTGAAAATATCATTAAATTCCTCAAAATGTACGAGCCATCTTATTACGCAGAGGCAGTTACGACAAAACAACTAACGTCAACAATGAAGCTTTAGCGAGAGCGGCGAAACTGCATTTACGGCGAAAAATAACCGTTGTCAGTTCCACATTATTACTCGCGTGTCAAGTTGAGAGGGAAATCATTCAAATGCTGTAATCAAATCTCTAAAACAACGCTTATAAACACTTAAATGATTTCAATGAACTTTCCTTAACTCACCAAAACAGTCGCCTTGTACGGATAAGGGGGCTGGTATAAACACATTTCCCCCTGCGTTCCTATTGGCCAGACCCGACGTCAATCCGCTGCTTCGCTCGTCCTCATTGGTCAGTTCGGTGCAGGCTCGCTTCCTTCATTATCATCCACACAACAATAAAACACTGGGTGGGAGAGTGATGAAAGATGGCTGAACCAAAAGTCCCACAAGTGGCAGTTACAAAACAAGTTTCTGCTTTTCAACAGAATGACTGCATTTTTCACACCAGAAGTGGAGTGTGTGACGACAAGAGAGGTAGAAAGTGTTACCTCTGGCTCTCAGTCTCACTATGTGGCAAGAGCACGTAACAGCCATTTAAAAAAACTGAAATGTTTATTACACAATATCCACATCTGTGCCTACACGTCCAATGACTAAGAGAACTTGACCAATACATACAAACAAGTAAAAACACATATAACGTTGAGGATTTCAGCTGCAGGCAGCCAGGCACACAGCCTCCAGCTCAACTGTCATACATCCAGTGCAACTAGTACAACAGGTAGTTTCAGCAAGGTAACCAGGTTAAAAAGAGTGTCCTTCTCCTGTGTCAGACACACGTTTGTAACCCTTGTGAAAATCCCTTGACATCCCCTAAGTACACTCTTGTGTGATTATAGGAGAGGGTGAGGCCATAATCAGAGAGAGGAACAGCCACTCACTCAGTCAGAGCTGGAGTAGTCAAATACTCTGGTAAAAAGTACTGTTACTGCATAATAACAAGTACAGAAGTACATTTATTAAAAAAAAAAAAAAAAAAAATTACTTGAGTGGTGAGAGGGTGAGAGACCTTATAAGGACATAAATTGATGAACACTATTGGGCAATATTCTTAGTTACAGTTACTTAAGTATAATCACTGGTTCCTATGTAAATATTACATCTATACAAGTACACCAGCAAAGTAGCATTTTCAAATAGCACACTTAGCTAATTGCTATCTTTTCATTCACAAACAAGTCAGCAAATCAAACATGGGCGATTTATAACTATAATCTCAAAAAGTTGATATAAAAAGGGTGTCATAGTGTCCTAACACGTCAAGCAACAATAGAGCACATCTGACAAGTTAAGTCTTACATGTTTAATATCCATATTAGGACATTGGGTGTTGCTGAGTGAAATACACATTCCCAGCCATCCTGTAAGACATTTTTGCATCACTATGTAAAAATCGGTCCTACTGGGATCATTTCGATTGCCTGGAGATCAGGCTGTCATGTCTTCTTGATATTGTGGTAAAGTTGCAGGTTGGCATATGTGGAATCGTGAGTTTTCACTGCCCTCTTGTGGTGACAGCGAGGAACTGCAGCAAGACAGGCTACATCAAGTAAGCCACGATTACATAGCAACACTTCCGGTCTAATTATTTCTAAATAAAACCTGAACCAGACGCAGCAACACATTAAATGGGATTATTTTTATTATCATTATTATTTTTTTATTAATATTTTTTATTTTTTTCAACTATCATCATTATTAATAGCGCTAGGGGGCGGTGAAGTTTAATGTGTAGATCGTGAGATCGGGGAAAAACATTAAGAACACATTTTCTTTTGCCCATATCTTTGAACAAGTCCATCCCATCTTATACAAAATTTGTGACGACTAGCTGACAGTCAGAGAATAATTAGAATGTAGTATTGCGTGTTAGCGCTTCAAGCACAATTCTTATTGGAGCTGTCGTATGTGCTTTATTTTGAAGGGAAGCGCCGGAAGTGTGTTTCTCGTTCTGACTAGAAAAAAGTCAGCCGGTGAACTTGTCATTCTTCGCGAGGAGAAGCGCAGCGTTTCCTTCACGCAGACACAAACTAACTTTTTAAGTACTTTTTTACTGTAGTTTGTGGTCTCTTCATGTAGCATAAATGCCGAAGCTTTCGCCCAGAGCTCCGGGTTTCGTTGCCGTCCCCGTCTGCGTCCATTGGTGAGTCATAACCAATCTTTTCAAGTTGTTGTTTGACAGAACTGACGCCTGTCTTCCGATTATTATGGCAGCTGGACCGTTACATCCAGCACGCACCACAGCCGGCCCCGCTATGGCTGCTTGTTAAACACTTCCATCCACTCCACAGGTCGGCACTGTCCGTTTTAACTTCTGACACACGCAGAATAACAGTGTTTATGTCACGGTGGTCGGGCAGCAGACTGACTCTGAGCTGGTAGAGCTTCACCCATGCTGGCTCGCAGTTCTTTTTTGCTTCCTGCTTTTTTAAAACTTCCTCTGCTGGTGTGAAGAAGCAGAAGGGAAACTGCAGCCATCGAGTCCTGTGACATGACACACTTCATCATTCCATGTTCAAAGACTGTGATGTGGCTGTCACCATGGCGCGCTGCTTTTTGTGTGATTTCTTAATTGTAGAAAGGAAATAAGACACTTTGTGTTACTTTAGTCCTCTAAAATAAGATGTCCACATGGGACAGTGAGACCAGTGCTTTGCTCTGACAGTGTTTCAGCTTACTTTTCATATTGTAATAGAAATGTAGTAAAGAAAGCCTGTAAATTATAGACAATAATTATATTATATAGTATTATAATAAAATCCCACTGGGACTTACTGTTAACCTTCTTGAAAACAGTGTAATTGCTCATTCAAACTTTCCAATAAACTGTTGAATTGAACTTAAGTTGAAAAAAGAAACAACTTAGTTTAGAGCCAAACTGATTTATTATTAATTTTTTTGCGGCAAATCTAATGAGCAACTACATTAAAATTCACGTATAGTCTTTTTTAAAGTAAAAGTATGACTCATTCTCTGGTTCCTGTATCTCAGAATATGCAGATTTGCTGTCATTGTTAATGTTATTTTATATAAAACTAATGAAAATAGTCTTATAGGAAAAGATCAACAAAAATGAAAATCCAGTCCTTAAGCTTCTCATGCCTACTATGATGGAAAGGCAGGTGAAGTTTTGTAGTCCACCGAACATTTTCTGGAGATTCGCAGCAAAACAGTATTGCAACATCCTCCCAAACAACTGAAGTAGATGGGGGAAAAAACAGCAACCAAAAAAAAACATAACATGGCTCCAGGCAGCTTGTTTGGAGATCCCAAATTCAATTCAAGACTTTGATCATGCTGAACCCGCTGTACGGAACCGTTTTATGTTTGATTTCTGTTGCTGAATTCCTTTACATGTTCTCAACTGCTGAATTAGATCGGCATCTAATTCAGCTGCTGAGGAGAATGTCAGGGAATTTCAGTTATCTGTTGATTAGTCATCTGCATTTCTGGCACCCCTTTGATGAATTTGCCTCTCAAGGAAGAGATCTGTTCTTCTGTGCCTCCCTCGCCCCCCTTCCCAAGCTAGGCGATGGACGGGAAGCAGATCCAGGTGAGCGACGAAGAGCCCAAAGTCGTGCGAGAAGAGACCCGAAGGAGGAGGAGAAAGAAGGCCATCACGTCGTCCTCCTGCTCCTCCATGGACCAGATCAGCGTGGAGTTCGTCCTGCCCACGATGGCGCGGGGCGGAAACAGCCCCGACACCGTGCTGCTGGAGGTGGCGGGAAACTGGACGGTGGAACAGGTCGCCTGACTGACTGATTTATCATCAACACTTGGGGTTATTCATTATGGATGTTAGTATATTGATTCAGTGCGTGTTTCTCTCCTCCCAGGTGAAAGCTCAGGTGTGGCTAAAGGCGGTGACTTTAAACCTCTGCCATGACTTCTACCAGCGCCTGTCTCCCGACCACTGCATCCTGCTCTACCAGAAGAAAGGCAACGTGTGTGAGATTTATGACAAGCACCAGGTCTTCCAGACGCTGGACTGCATCCGCTACTGGAGAGGTACCAACCAGCAAAGCTTCTTTCACACTTTATTTTTTATTTTTTTGGCCCTTTGTATGGCTTTATGGATGAGGACAGCTTGAGAAATGACAGGAAACAGGATGAGGGGGGGGGTGACACGTGGGGACTGGAACCCGGGGCTGATGTGACCTCTGTTGTGTTTCAAAAAGCCCTGAAGAAAGACGTGGGTCGGATCCAGCTGGTTCCCCGCCCTCAGCCCTCGGACGAGTCGCTGCAGTACCAGCGCTACCTCAACTACCTGATCGGCTACGACGTGACCGACGTCAGCAACGTGCACGACGACGAGCTGGAGTTCACGCGCAGGAAGCTGCTGACGCCGCGGCGCATCGAGCTGTCGGACCGCGACCCCAAGCTCTACTCCATGGACCCCTGGGTGACCCGCAAGCCGCTGCCCGATCACCTGCTCAGCAAGGTGTGTGTGTGTGGTTGATATGACCACAATATGACTATATTGTAGGGATGACTATTGGTACATTAACAAAATATGAACACCATAAGACATAAAATCATTTGAAATGCTATTTAAGAGTGTTCCCAGTGTAGTCTAACAGCAACAACAACTCTCACGAGGAAGTTGTCAGTAATCTGGTGTTTAAAATTCATTCCCTTCCTCCCTGACTAAGATTCAAATCTCATTTTACAGTATAACTATCACTGATCGTTAATATGACCTTCTCTTCACCTCGTGAGAAAATCCAGGCTTCTACTGTCCTTAATTTGACATTGTCTACTGTGGCTTTCATTCTTTGTTCCTCCTCTCAGGTCAGTAACAATCACATCCTGGTGGTGATCCACATCGGCACGGTCAGCCAGACCATCAAGGTCTCCATCGATGACCCGCCAGCTCAGGTAGACAAGTGTACTGATGAACACCATTCAGTATTTTTCACGGCTTCCTGTTCTGTTTTTGTAATTATTTTCTGACAACGTTCCATCTTGTTCAGGTGCTGGTGAGCTTTTTTGCCAAGACGGCAAACAAGAGAGTTTTGCTGGGCATTCCCCGACAACATGTGCGAGGAGGACTTTGTTCTTCGAGTGTGTGGAAGGTAAAGTATAACAAATCTACGATCACGCCACAGCTTCTGACACATGGAGCCGATGTGCACTCAAAGTAAAAGAGTAATTCAGTGGATTATGTTATAGAAGCGGTTTCATTGATACTGAAAGCTTCACAATTTGAAAGTAACCCTCTAAGTATTTGTTCACGCAGAGAGGAGTACCTGTACGGGGAAAAACCACTGCAGAACTTCAACTGGATCCGTCAGTGTCTGAAGAACGGGGAGGAAATCCACCTGGTTCTGGAGTCGCCGCCTGATCCCGAGCTGGATCAGGTCCAGAAGGAGGACTGGGCACAAGTGGACGACTGCACCGGAGTCGCAGGTAAATGAAGAGAAGTGTTTGTGTGTGTGCTCGATGATTTTTTCGGATACATTATGGCCCAAAGCAACACAATCCGTCTGTCAGTGGCTGTAATTCTCCTCCTGACTTCTCTCTGCCAGGCACCCACGAGCAGCTGACCATCGACGAGAAGGACCACGAGCGAGTGTTCACCATCTCCATGTGGGACTGTAACCGGAAGTTCAGAGTGAAGGTGCTGGGCATCGACATCCCATCCCTCCCCAAAATCCCAGAGTTCATTGTCTTCATAGAGGCCAGCATCTTCCACGGCCAGCAGCTGTTAGCCCAGGTAATCCAAACTGTCATGTGATGATGGCGGCTGTGAGCTGCATTGATTTTAGGGCAGCAAAAATTGTACAACACACAAAAACACAAAAAAAAAAGTCTTATTTTATAGACAGATTTTTGATGAATGGTCACAGTCGGTGCTCACCTCAGCGACAAATATTTTGCATTTCTGACTGCTTCACAATAAAAGCCTCCCAGTATTTCACTTGTTCGATGCTTTTAATTTGATCTCGTTGAACAGCTGCAGAGAGTAAACAGTGAGGCTGATATCAGTGAGATTAAACTGAATGAAAAGTGAGAAAAATTTGATTCTATGGAAATCTTCATGACGGCAACTGTAAACCACGTGCGGCAAATCAGAACCGAGAACCTCAACTATCTCAGTTGTGTGTTTCTGTAACCAGCAATTTCAGGAAGCACTTGCTTTCTAGAACACATAGACACTAGGTGGAAGGCAGCAGATGTGGCTGTGAGAGTTCAAGAGTTCCCTGCCTTTGCTCTCCCAGGAGAGGACGTCCTCTAAAACCTTCAATGAAGAGGTGCTGTGGAACTGCTGGCTGGAGTTTAACATTAAGATCAAGGACCTGCCGAAAGGAGCGCGCCTCAACCTCCAGGTAAACACTTCAGTCAGAGGACAGATGGGACTGTTTTACAAGGATAAGTAGTTGTGATCGTTGTAGTGTATCTCCAAATATATATTTTGGACAGATTTCAGTGGTAGGAAACAGAGTTTCTGTACGCTGTAATGACAATCAGCTCTATCTTTCCCACCCAGGTGGTTTGTGGGAAGCAGCCTCAGACGCCAAACTCCAAGACAAGCTCGGCCTACCAGGATAACACAGCAGGAACAGGCAGCCATGACGGTGAAGTCTACTAACATTCGCCTTCTTTATCATGATCATGATCATGAGAGCGAAGCTTATTTCTGCCCGTCCACTTTTCAGGAAAGACCAAGAGCCGTCTCCTGTACTACGTCAACCTGCTGCTGATCGACCACCGCTCTCTGCTCCGCCAGGGCGAGTTCATCCTCCACATGTGGAAAATGCCCGAGAAGAGCGAGGAGAGCAGCAGCAGCATCAACGCCGACAAGCTCACCTCGGCCACCAACCCGGACAAGGCCTCGGCGATGGCCATCGCCATTCTGCTGGATAAGTACTGCTACCCCGTGGTGCTGCCCAAGAGTCGGGACGTGGGCCGGGACGTCGGGGCCGCGGGGGAGGAGGCGGAGGGCGGGGAGCGAGGTCAGAGAGAGATGCCAAACCACCTGAAGAAGCAGTTCGCGGCTATCGTGGCGACCGACCCCCTGCACCCGCTCAGTCCTGAGGACAAAGAGCTGCTGTGGCACTTCAGGCATGAGTGTATGCGCGACCCCAGGTATTTATTTTAATCCAAAGAAAATAGGTCTTACATCATTGTTGTTTTTTAGCTCGTATTGCAGGATGATTCATCTCTTTCTGTCTTCAGAGCCTACCCGAAGCTTCTGGGTTCCGTCCGGTGGGGGAAACAGGAGGATGTTCTGGCAACACACCGTCTGTTGGAGCGCAGCAGTGCGTGGGACAGCAGGTAAAAAGGGCTCTCACACTGCCGCTACATACGTGTCTGTCCTCGGTCGGTTCAGTGTCCAATCACCTGTCACCATGTTGTTCCCGCTCAGCGGTCTGGACGTGGGTCTGGCCATGCAGCTGCTGGACTGTCACTACTCGGACGCTCAGGTTCGCTCGATGGCTGTCAGGAAACTGGAGACTCTGGAAGACGACGATGTGCTCAGATACCTGCTGCAGCTCGTACAGGTGTGACTTTTCTATTCATTCTGTTTCTTCTTTTATGCAGTCACAGCTGAAAGAAAGAAATTGCAGAGGTAACTTAGTACATTTAAGTTTAACTTTAGTACTGCACTTTAGTCAAATTTTGAGGTGCTGTTGCTTTTTCATGCTTATACTTCACCACATTTCAGAGGGAATAATTGTACTTTTTATTTCTCTGCATTTATTTTTCAGCTGTGGTTACTTCGCAAATTCAGATTCCACATGCGTGAGATTCGATCAGCTTTTGAAATACGATTAAATATTTCAGATAAAACTCTCCATCATATATGAGATGGAATTAGTTTGATTAATTAAAGCATTAAAATACAGTTTACATATTGATGCATCAGTAAAATAACACTGTGTAGGAAGCCATTCTGCATAATGAGCACTTTGGTGCTGTAAACGGAAAGTCTGACACCTTCAGTACCAAAAATATGCTCATTTGCTTTATTTCAAGAGTAAGATCAGAAGATTGATAGAACTCCCATGTCTGTACACTAAATTTGAAGATAATGTGAACAACCGGTTAGCTTAGCTTAGGTTAGCTTAGCTTAGTGGTAACCAGTTAGCCTGGCTCTGTCCAATTCTACCAGTTGCAAGGCATTTAAAACAGGGACTTTATGATATTGGACAGATTAAACGGCAGATAAACATAAAGAAACTGGTAGGTGGATTTTTATTTATTTTTTTGGTAGAGACAAGCTAGTTGTGTCCATCTGTTTTCAGTCTTTGTGCTAAGCTAAGCTAACCATCTGCTTGTGGAAGCTTAGTATTTAGTGTATAGTGTCAATCTTCTCAGCTAACTCTCGGAAAGAATGTCCAATAAATGCATTTCCCAAAATGTCCAATCATTCCTATAATTACATTTTGCAGCTAACACTGTTCTTAGTGCTTCTACTAAAGTAAAACATTGAGGTATTCCTACCTGACTAATTGTCTGTCGAGTAAAAACTTGCAGTATCAAATCATATTATCTCTGCGGAGTCATCTTCCGGTTCCTCTCACGTTGTAACGCACGCACGAAGTCATCACTTAATACAGGCTAACCTCTGATTGTCACTGTTAACAGTAATTACTGTAATCAAACCACAGCATCAGGGTTCTTTTTCACAACACATACCGACCATTTGAAATGCAAAACCCAACGCGTCGCTCTGACGGAGGACCGATGGAGCACTTCTCCCCGCTAACACCTGATTCACTGGAACACTATCTCACAAGTTTATGGGAGGAGGGCGCTCGGCAGATACACACTGGCTGCCTGTCTGTCTGCTGATGTGTTTCCATAGCGAGTCTGTGGTCAGCTTTGCATGAGGTATATTGATCATCAGCTGTGGCCAACAAAGGCCCTTTGGTCTGATAGGAACATGACTCTTTACCTTTACAGATACCTTTGTGTCTGTATCCTGGAAACTTTAGTGACATGTGGAGGGTTGTGTTTTACTCTAGGTGCTAGGATTACATTGAAATATTTTTGTTGTTTCGATCACATGATCCTACTACTAATGAAAGGTTGGATTGTCATTTGAGTCCAAACTGCACTGCTGTTGCATTCTTTGTGTGTGTGTGTGTGTGTGTGTGTCTGACCTGTTGAACCACTCTGTGCTTCCTTCAGTGAACACACTGAGCTCTGTGCTTTCATCGCACTTCCTTTACCGCCTCAGTCCACCCTCTGCGCCGTCACGCTGTCACCTCTGGGCTCAGTAGGTTCAAAGTACCCTGTGAAGTTTTTTATTCTAAACTTTTTTTTAGCGTGTCCCCGAGGCCTCGACACATTGTGATGGCACTGTCTGCCTCATAAAACATTTACAAAGCTCGTCCTGAATGGGGCTTTGTTGACAGCGCTTTAATGTCCTCTTCTTTCTCTTCTGTTGGCACACAGCACCACAAGTTGGTTTAAAAGTCCTCAAAGTTCCCGTTTAAATACAAAAAAGAAAAGAAAACCAGCCCACCATCCATATTTCAACCATTCGGTTTGTAATGCGTATAAAGATGGGTCTTTCATGACAATAGTAATATGAAAAATGTCCACTGAAATCTGTGATTTTAGGTGCTTCCATCAGAAATAAACGTACTAAACTTTGCTTGGTGTTTGTGTCTCCTGCAGGCGGTGAAGTTTGAGCCTTACCACGACAGCGCCCTGGTCAGGTTCCTGCTGAAGAGAGCTCTGAGGGTAAACAGGACCGACATCTGTGTCTGTTTCTCACACTGTCTTGTAATATTTGCAGAGTATAGTGAGTATGAGAGAGAGAGAGAGTGTGTGTGTGTGTGTGTGTGTGTGTGCGTGCGTGTGTGTGTGTGTGTGTGTTTTTGTCTCGGTCGCAATGATAAACATTTTTTGTTCTTATTGCTAAATAATCCCACTGTCATCGCTGTGGTTTCTAGCTGCTGATAGATACCCGTGTCCATCATGACACAGTACATTCACAGTTAGTTTTTTTGGTTTTCTGAATTTGTTTTGTTTCCTCTCCGCAGAGTAAGCGCATCGGCCATTTCCTCTTCTGGTTCCTGCGCAGTGAGATCGCCCAGTCCATGCACTACCAGCAGAGGTACGCTGTCCTGCTGGAGGCCTACCTGAGAGGCTGCGGCGAAGACATGCTGCAGGACTTCAGGAAGCAGGTGAGCAACACGTCAGCTTGTCTTGTACAGAGTGTGCCTCGTCTTCCTAATGAAAACGGTTGAGTCAGTTTTCTCGAACACCTGAAGGTTCTCGCTGTCTGGCAATCAGCTCTTTCAGTAACTGACTTGATGAACTGATCCTCTCCAGGTGGAGACGACTGAGGCTCTTCAGAAAGTCACCCGCGAGGTCAAGGCCATGTCGGCCGACAAGTACGACATTACGGCACAAGGTGAGACGGGGGGATTGAACTAAAAAGCTCTGCACGTGGATTCGAGGCACTGATACTAAATACACTGATACTCATCCACTTGAAAGTCTATGTAATTATTAGCTTTGTGTATTTACTTTCTAATTTAGATTCTTAATAAAAATGGAACATTTGAGGATATCTGAAAATCTGACAGACAGATAATCAGTCCGACATCAACCACAACAGCGTCATGCACACGTTTCACTGTTTCACTACCGCTGCTGCAGCTGCCACATCTCACCGATCACTCTGCTCGATCTCAGACAGTGCGCTCTTTGTTTTGGTGCACGCTCCGTCGCCTCTGCAATAGACACGCAGCAAGAACAAAGACTGGCTTTCAGTTAGGAGCACAGCGTGTAACTTATTCAATCTATCATGGTTTAAAGATAAAGCGTAGCTCCAAGTCGTGACACTGAAGCTCCGTTTGTTTGTGTGCCGTGCGCCTGTCAGTGGTGTTTCAGTTGCGTCAGAAGCTGGAGAATCTGCAGTCGTCTGGTCTGCCCGAGACTTTCAGAGTCCCTTATGATCCTGGGCTCAGAGCTGGAGCCCTGCTGGTGAGCGACACACACACACACACACACAGTTGCACACTTTTAGTTTAGTTCACTTTGTTTTTTCAAGTGACATAAACACGTGAAGACAAACGCCGTCTGTGTGCGTTCAGATCGAACAGTGCAAAGTGATGGCGTCCAAGAAGAAGCCCCTGTGGCTGCAGTTTAAACGGGCCGACCCCACCACGCTGTCCAAAGACCCCATCGGCATCATCTTCAAAGACGGCGACGACCTCAGACAGGACATGCTCATCCTGCAGGTGAGCGGCAGCACAGTCTCCGACACGCACAAATGATTAAAGAAAGACCGTTGGCGCTCAGTTTCCTGTCGTGTCCCTGCAGATCCTGCTGATCATGGAGTCGATCTGGGAGACCGAATCCCTGGACCTCTGTCTGTTACCGTACGGCTGCATCTCCACTGGGAACAAAATAGGTCAGTGTGTCAGATATTGAACACCGATCAGATGGATATTACAGACACTGTGCGACACGTTTACCTCCTCCCTCTGTCTTTACTGCTCTGCTGAAGGTATGATCGAGATCGTGAAGGACGCCACCACCATCGCCAACATCCAGCAGAGCGTCGTTGGAAGCACCGGAGCTTTCAAAGATGAAATCCTTTATCAGTGGCTCCGGGACAAGTGTGTCAGCGAGGACAAGGTACATGTCAGCCAGCTCGGCCAGCATGCAAATAATGGATTCAACGTCTAGAAACACCAGTTCTCCAGTGCTTCCATCCCATCCAGTTACAGCACACTTTAATACTGACAGCAATTAGAGCCCAAAACGGCGTCTTTAGATTGTTTCTTTTGTCCTGAACCCAAAAACTCTTTATTAACTATCAAAAATGACAAAGAAAAGCAGCAAACCTTCACATTTAAGAAGCTGGAACCAGCAAGTGTTTGACATTTTTCGCTTGAAGAGTGACTATAACGATTAGTCGATTATCAGAACAGATTCCTTCAATGAACCGTTTGTCTCCAGCAGCTGCTCTGTCTGTCAGACGTTACTGGAAGTAGCAGTGCGACAGACAGGACGGAAGTTCCCCTCAGTTTTTCCTGTCGTTACACACTCACACAGTCTGAGAAGTGACACCTGCACCCCCGGAGTCTATATTTTGTGTTTCTGCTCACTTCCTGATGACCTGTTTTGCGACACCTCATCTGTAATTTCAAAATGAAAGGTTACCGTGCTTCAGTGTGCTTGTTGTCTATTACTTCACAGCACAATATTTTCTTTTACGTTAAATATACAGTGAATGATTTCTTAGAAGAGGTCAGTTGTTGTCCCATTGCACACATTGTCACAGCAGAGAGTTCTGCAGCACCAAACTACAGCTTTCTATTCTCAACTACGTGACAAACTGTTTCTCTCTGTCTGTCTGTGTAGTTTCAGCAGGCTGTGGAGAAGTTTCTGTACTCCTGTGGAGGCTACTGTGTGGCCACCTACGTCCTGGGTATAGGGGATCGCCACAATGACAACATCATGATCACAGAATCCGGTAATGACTCTGATGTCTGTATTTTTATCTTGCTTTGTACGTACAGTACTGAAAACACTGTATATGTAAATCAGTCATGCTGTGATAAAACAAAAGAGGTTGAAGACGAACAAATAAAAGATTAAAAAGCAAATAAAAACATAAGTAATATGTATACAGAATACTGTATATATTTTGATAAATATATGAATGAATATATACAGAAGTATGTACAGAAACAAATGAAAGAATATATGTGAAACTAAATTTTCTCATTCTTTTACAGATTAGCTCTTTTTTATAACCCCTTAACCTCCAAGTATCTGTAAAAAGGTATCAAGTCTTAACACATGTAATCATTCTGTCAACATATGTCTATAATTTGGTCAACATTTAAAAACCTATTATTAGACTGGACTGAAATTTGCATCTCAATTTTTAATACAGAAACAAACAGAATGCCTCACCAGTGTGTTACAGCCATAACTTTTGAATCAAAGACTTCAGTTCAAAAGCAACATTGTGTTTTTGTATTTTATTGAAACACATCTCATGTGACCGTATGATTGTGTAGAAATTAAACATGGAGTTTGGGGGAAAACATAACAACGGAGACTAATCTCCTTTGTGTTCCTGCAGGGAACCTCTTCCACATCGACTTCGGCCACATCCTGGGGAACTACAAGAGCTTCATGGGAATCAGTAAGGAGTGGGTTCCCTTCGTGCTCACGCCGGACTTCCTGTATGTCATGGGAACATCGGGGAAGAAAAGCAGCCCCCACTTTCAGAAGTTCCAGGTGCAGAAAATGTGACGACTTCCTGTCGTCCGTGAACACTGATACATCCACACCGTGCACCCATCCACCATTTTTAGAACATTAAATGGATCAGAAAGCTAATGAACAACACACTAGCTTCATATCTTCCACATGTATTTGTCTGTATGTACTATATGTGTTCTCTGCCTCAGGATGTGTGTGTGAAGGCTTACCTCGCCCTGCGGCACCACACCAACCTGCTCATCATCCTCTTCTCCATGATGCTGATGACCGGTACGACTTCCTTCCTCACAACAAACTATTTGTTCTTTTTTGGGATTCGGATTGAAACCTGAGCTGTGATCTAAAGTGTAGTTTGAAGTTGAGTTTTGTCTTCACTAACTTCAAAGAAGACAGAACTACAATCAGATGTATTTGTGAGATGATGTAAGAACGATACCTCTGTCTGAAGAGTGACCCTTTCTCTTGGCCGTCAACAGGCATGCCCCAGCTGACGAGCAAGGAGGACATCGAGTACATCCGCGAGGCGCTGACCGTCGGCCGCAGCGAGGACGAGGCGCAGCGCCACCTACTGGACCAGATAGAGATCTGCAGGGAAAAGGGCTGGATGGTTCAGATCAACTGGTTTGTTCACCTGGTGCTGGGGATCAAGCAGGGTGTGGAGAAACGGTCCACTTAGAAGAAATTAAGATCGCAAGTTTTTTCCTCGTGAGATTGTTTTCTCAAAGTATTTCAGCTTTTATGTAAATACATTAAGAGTCTTACAAGAGCGTTCCAGCAGAGGACTGAGAAGTCTGAAAAGCTAAGAATTATTATTATTATTATTATTTCAAAATCTCAGTATACCGTCAAACTCCTTTAGACCACGTGTCATCTCACATATCAAGAATAACAAGAGCAGAATGACTGAGACTGAGTGTGAATCTTGTCAGTCCCATCAGTATCAATCATTTCAACTATGGAAAAAGACTGGAGCTGGACAAGCAAAACTACACAGGGACTGAAAAAGAGAAGATGTATTAGTGAGTAGGAGCCATGAGGATTTTAACCTGTGGCACCAAGATGTGTAGGTGCTAAATTAAATAGAATTGATGCTGTTCCGTTGTGAGTGACACAGCTCGGACCAAGTCAAACATCCACACTTAAGTCATAATAGTTTTTCCTCTTTTGCACTATGGCAGTCTTTGCTCAAACTCTAATTTCCTCGTCCGTTGAACTATTTTTCCATCGAAACAGTTAATAGATTTTTGTCAACTAAGAAACCAAACCGAGAGTAAGGAAATGGATCTCCGCATCCTCTGTTTTCATTCAACGCTAACTACTTCCTGTTGCTATTTGTAATCACTTCCTGCTGAGGAAACCCACGTCTCTCACACTTCCTTCTCATTGTTTGCGTTTTAAAACATGGTACACGTCACACTGGTTACTGAATTCTCACTGAAGTAGTGCTGCACTGTCCCTCTGCTCCGAGAGGAGCCGCCAGACTGAAGATTAAAGGGTAACTCCGCTAAAGTGTGTTTACAGGTCTCGGGGAGAACTACTGTATTTGTGAAAAAAGTTAATAAAATTGAAAAAATTGGTGGAGTTACCCTTTAAAGGGCCAGTCTGCGACATAGTTAGCAAAACTATTTAATATTCAAAACATCAACTGATTAATATGCAAGGAATTATTGAATTAGTTGGACTGAAAATAATGTAATACTGAAGAAATGTTCCAGTCGAGAGTTTTATTATTTATATAAATTACAACCATTTTATTTGCACTGATTGTTGAGGAATAACCCTGGTGCTCATGGACATTTCACTCCAAAAGTATGTATTGCAAGTTAAATTTAATGATGCTAATTTATAAACACATGCACATCTGTGGCATTGCAAGGCTACGGTGGCCTGAAGGTGACATTTGGCACATGCTGGTCAGTGCTGTCGTCACCTCTTTTAGGATGGTTGAACATTTAATTGATTTTTTTTTTGTGTGTGTGACTTTTGCTGCCTCATGATTTGGAATATTTCAATTACATCATCAAGACGGTGAGAAGTAAAATAATTCTTTACACTTTAAGTGGAATTTAAATTCGCTATGTGATCATTTTATGTCTTAAACTGTGTTTTTATGTCACATCATGTTTTCAAACAAGCACTCGAGCCAACTCTGACTGAAGGCAGCCAGCTCGCTCTCAGGTTTTTGTCGAGGTGAATCCCGATAAACGTTTGAGAACCGAAGCAAGTTAGGAGACGAGATGAAACCAAAGAATCGACCCTGAATGAAATTCTGGAGTTGATCATCACAGATTGTAGATATTTGTCACATTTCATGTCTTAAGTTACTTTCCAGTTGGAGATGGAAGCGACCAAAGAACCAGTTGTTGCAAAGCCAGTGGCCTACTTTTTAAAAGCATTTTATTTGTATTTTTAAATGTGGTGTGAAGATCCAAACCTTCCATTTTTACTGCCATGACATTTTATAACGAAGCCTTTTGTGACTGTACGTGCTTTCAATCATTGATTGTGGAAATGAAATAACTGTAACATGTTAGCTTTTCTTTATCATGATATCAGAAAAATTAAAATTATGTTCTATATATATTTTTTGGGGGGCGTTTTCTCTTTCACCAATCAGACTTCTTGTCTTCCATTCTTCCATCTGCACGTCTTAAAAAGTCCTCCGGTAAGAAGGATTATTCTGACGGGGAACCAAATCCAATTTGAAACTCCTTCAATTTATCAACTGTGATGATCGACTCTGACCACCAGGTGGAGCAACACCACAACTCTCAACACCGACGCCACCGCCGAGCGCTCTCGTGCTCCCCTCCTCCGCCTGATTCTTCCTAAATGTTCCTCCTCCTTCCTGTCAGTTTCCCACTCATCTCTTCATCCTCCCTCGTCTTCCCGCCGCCCCTCTCTTCAGCACTGTTTTAACAGAAAAGTACGAGTGGGTGGGAGAGAAGAAGAATAAGTCTCTTTCATGTCACTCTGTTTTGTGGCTGTAAACTGCTGTATATGCGTTGATTGGATTATGATTGGGTTACAAAGATAAGCCCCCTCATTCCCCACAGCTTTGTGCCTCTTTGTACACGCTGCTACTCTGCTAAATGTATGCTTTTTTAGCCTGCTTGTGAACTGTATGGGAGCCTCTCCACGAAGCGCTGGGCGTGAATAGAGTGAAACGTGAACGGATTTCAAACGTCCCCTCACTCTTTCTCTTCAGCGTTCTCACTGCTGTTGTTTATCTGTATCATTTGTCATTTCATCTGAGTGCCAAGTGAACATTAACATCACCGTGTGTCTCTGAGGACTTGGAACTCAAGTACACTGATTGAATTACGTCGCTGGAATTGAATTTGCTTCCACCAGAGCGTGAGTTATTGAAGCTGTATGGTCTGTATGGTAAGAACGTAATTAAACACTAGCAGCAGTTACATCCCCATTGAAATCATATAAGCTGTGTGTTTACACACCCAAAGCATTTAGTCTTTTTCTTTCACATGGCCGAAGTGGTCTCAACAACTGTGAGGTGTCTAATCTGCCGCTGTAGCTGATGATCTGTAGAGTGACATATTGTTGAAGGGAATTTGGCTTTTGAAAGATTCAAGATGAATTCTATTGTCTTTATGTAAAAAAGATTACATAATGAATTCTCTGTTTGTACTTTCTTCGTAGCTTTACGCACACAAAAGACAAAAACTACACAGACTAATTAATACATGATAATCAAGCCAGAAAAATAAACCATTGAGACAACCTGAGGAATGAAGCTGCTCTGTAGTCTGGTGGTACGGCAGCGGACACTTCTGTATGTTTTGTCAGATGGCAGCAGGGTGAACAGACTGTGGCTGGGTGGGTGTTGTTTTTTAGTAACCTTTGGATCCTGTGCAGACTTCTCACTTCACCGATCTCTGTAGATGGGTACCAGTGATGTTCTGGGAGGTTAGGGTTAGGGTTAAATCACCTGCTGTAGAGCCATTTGGTTGATGTTTCCAGTCAGGATGCTTTCTGTCGCTCCACTGATGTCGACAGGGTTTTGTGTCTTTGCCATCAGCTCCTTGGTCTTGCTGACATTGAGCAGCAGATTGTTCTCTGTGATTGTTGATGTCCTCCCGATCTTTGTTCATAATGCGGTCAGCGATGTTGGTGTCGTCCGCATATTTCACAGTAGTGTTCTCTTGATGTCTGGGAGCGCCGTTTTTTTTTGTCAGCATGGAAATCCTCTTTAAATCCCTTCTTCTGAGACAGTTCATTCTTGTTCAATAGATTCCTATGAATGTTTTTGATACTACATATCTCGCTTGCTGACAAACAAACAATTATTTTGCCGAAATAAATGACTGATTTGCATCTGATTACTAATTTGTAGCTGTAATTTTAAGACCCCCACATAAAGCTGCTGGTGAAAGACCACAGTGCAAGTTATACCAAGGCATGAAATCACTTTTACAGAGGTATTATTGCAGGACATCTTTCGAAAACAGTGACTGTTTCTTCCTCGTGCTCTGCAGCTTTTATGGAATCACGTCCTCGGCTCTGACAGGTGTGTGCGAGGTTGGTGTGGGAGGAAAACTGGAAGAAACTGGAGCATCGAGAATCGATTCGCTCTCTTTCTCTATTATCTCTGGTTCCTCTCCAGGAAGACGTGAACCAGATCAGCCGACGGGGGAAATCACTCTCTCTGTGTGCTCATATGTACTCTAATGTGTTCCCGTGCTTCCGTCTTATTGAGGAACGCTTGGAGTTTCAGATCTTCAGGGTGATGCCTGTCCCCACGTCTCCCATGGGTTATTATGGGGTCGGGGCTCGGGCTGAGGTTAAGTAGAGCTAATTAGCACGTATTAGGTCGTTGGTCCAGGTGAGACGTGGAGCCAAAGGTTCAGAGCAAAGAAAGGTCCTCACGAGTACTCAAATACTTGTTTATGTGTGATCTGTGTTTACATATATGCGCATTTTTGTGTATGCTCTTCAATGTAGCCTCAATGTAATACCGAACGTACATATGATTATGATGTGTGGGAGCGATGCACTTCAGTCTATTTATGGCAGCTGCCTGTAAGTGGCTTGAGGAATAAATAACAGATTTGATGCGTTCCCTTTGAATTCACAGGGTGTCTGCGTGACCTGTATAGCTGCTGAAGACATCTCCATTCATGCATTCACTTAGCAGGGAAATATAATCCGAGTAAATGTATGATTGTGATGTATGAGCTGGTTCCTACATCTTGTTTGTTGTTACCAGCGCAGCTCTTGCACCAGGGGCGTACCTCAGGGGTGGCCAGGGATAGCGAGGCGTGCCTGATCCATGGTGAGGGTTAGCTAACATCCCCAAACTGTGCGTCCACGCGGCGTTTCTCTCTGGCAGTGTGCTTTTCAGCGCTGTGCGGTGAGAGGGGAAAAAAAGCAGCGCGTTGGCTATGATTGACATAAGCTAACAGTATGATAACAGGGTTGACCACCTGGCTAACAACACGCCTACAGCGCGTAGGGTGATTAAAGCCCAACGCTCACCAGCAACATTCAGTGTGAAGCGAGAACAAGGTTCTTCTCCTCCATGCTGTCAGCTACAGGGTAACCCCCGTTCAGATAGACTGCAAGGTACATTTTACACACTGTTTTAAGTCTTTTTTCTGCTAATTAGCTTTGTTTTTAGCCAATTAGCCTTTGTGTTTCTGTAGATGTTTGCTAGCTAGCAGCATAAAAACAGTGACTGTTAGCAGTGTGACTGAAATCCTGAACTCCATTGTTATTTTCCTCAAGTATTTTTTACATTTAAATAACCGTATGTTCAAGAAGTCATATGTTCACATTTGAAAGTGTATCAATGTGACTGTGGCTCAACTTGTTCCAAGTGAACTGACATCTGCCAGCACCCAACCTCGTCTTTGCCTTGACTCTGAATGTAATCTTGTCATCTCTGAAACCTTCAGTGTGAACATACCTAAAATGGGTTTGACATTTTCGCCATTTTACACGGTAAGCCAGATTTTGACGGAAACAGAAGTGGTCGCCCTTAATTGATTTTAAATTTGGGCCAGGCTGTGATATGAAACTAGACTCAACTCAAGCTTGATATTCTCTCCATATTTTTGATTGTCTTGCAATGTAATTGTGACTGTGACAATTTTACTTATGCTCCGGGTCGGCTCCAGGTTGTAGTCTGTCAATTGATCTGTATAGTGTTGGCATAAAAGTTACAGAATCAGAATAGAAAAAGCAGATTAAAATGTGTAGTCTGAGTTAAAGGGGCATTGCGTAGTTTTGGAGAAGAAATTCAAACTCAGAATTGAGGTAATAACACTAACTTTTTTCCATAACTGAATAAACAAGCTGTTCTCAGAGGAAAATAAGGTCCGCAGAACACTGTTTGAAGTTAGAAAGGTGGCAGGGTCCGCCAAATATAAACAAACTAAAAGAGTATAAAATTGTGTTTCCTTTAAGGCCAGTTTGTTTAATCAGTTTATTCAGTCATGAAAACAAAAATAGTTAGTTTATTTGGTTTAAGCATGAAATATCAGTCAGTGATGATCTTAACAAATTCTACATACTACACCTTTAAGTCAAGACTCAAATTGTTATCATTGAACTTTGTTTTTTGTACATATCAAATTAATGAGGTATCAAATGGTGGTTGTTAAACTTTAGAAGTGTTGGTATGCAGATTTTGTTCTTAGCTCTTCAGGCTAAGCTAACCGCCTACTGGCTGTAGCCTTATATTTACAGTATGACAGTGCTATCAGTCCTCTCAGCTTAATTGCCAGAAGGCGAATACGTGTTGTTGCTTCAGTTTAGAACGCTTGCTTCAAGAAAGCAAATGCAAAACAGAACATTACCTCTGATAAGTGCAACATGGATATTGCTGGGTAAGGAACCTGAACTTGGGTGACTCCGGCCGGTCAACATTTGAGAAGTGCTAGCTGGGAACGCTCCGTAACGTGATGGCCAAACGGGGCAGCCTGTATTTCGTACATGACCTCTTAGCAGTTTCCTCGATTACAACACCTAGCCGTTATTATTACAGCCTTTAATATTTAACACCCTCAACATATCTGCGCCCGCTGTAACTGGAGACGTAACGTGATGGTGTGTTTGGGTGCGCGTGCATGTGTGCGTGTCGGCGCTGCCAGTCAGCGTGCCACATCAGATACCCTTACTGACGGAGCAGGAGGGCGCGTGAGAGCGCGTGCCGGCGCGTACTAACTGGCGCATACGTGCTCGCGCGCGCGCAACCCGACACCGCGCCTCACACCCTATCTGTATTTAGCATCAGTTACCACCAGGTAGGGCAATTAGTCACTGAGGGAGGTTGGCCAAGCAATTCGACCGGGAGGAAGTAGAAGGTGCAGCACAGAACCGCACAGCAACTTTGATCACTTATTTTATTCATTAACTTCCTTAAAGGGTGAGAAGAGCAGTGTAGAGTGGAGCAGTCGCATGGACAGAGGCAGACATTTGTTGAACTGCAAAGACAATATCTATCTGATCTATTAGAAAAGTAGTTCTTATGTATTTTTTATTTAATTTAAGTTTTTAGAAAATACCTGGTTCTTTGATAAAGGTAAAGGTTAACTACAGCTCCCAAGATGCATTTTCTGCAACAAACAAATTTCAAGATAAAAGATACAAGATACAAGGTAAATGTATTGTCATTTTTTAAACAAGGGTTTAAAGATATATGAAGTAATGATTGAATCCTTGAGTCCCACCGTGGTCAGTTTGAAACACGTATAGTTATAGAGGACTTAACGGAACCCGAATCTAAACATCAATCAAAATGTGAAACATACAGTCATCATATGTCCGGGCATAAAAACTTGAATCCAACGGAACCTGAACGTGGATGACTCCGGCCGGTCAACCTTTGAGAAGTGCTAACTGGGAACGCTCCGTAACATGATGGCCAAATGCGGCAGCCTGTATTTCGTACATGACCTCTTAGCTGTTTCCTCGATTATAACACCTAGCCGTTATTATTACAGCCTTTAATATTTAACACCCTGAACATGTCTGCACCCGCTGTAACTGGAGACTGAGTGTGGAGGTGTGTTTGGGTGCACATGCATGTGTGTATGTGTGTGTTTGTGTGTTGCTGGTCAGTGTGCCACATCAGATACCCTTGCTGACAGAGCACGAGGGCGCGTGTCGTGAGAGTGCGTGCTGGCGCGTACGTGCTCGCGCTTACGCAACCCGACACTGCCAGGCACCAGGTAGGGCAATTAGTCACTGAGGGAGGTTGGCCAAGCAACTAGACCGGGAGGAAGTAGAAGGTGCAAAACAGAACCTCATAGCAAATCTGATCACTTATTTTATTCATTAACTTCCTTAAAGTGTGGAAAGAGCAGTGTAGAGTGGAGCAGTCGCATGGACAGAAGCAGATAATTATTGAAATGCAAAGACAATCTCGCTTTAATCTAAATGCTATTTGCAACACGGGAGCACTCCCGGTGTACGGCATATGTTGTCGTCCCAAGGTCTTTTCTCCACGACACACACAAAAGAAGAAAAAGACAAAAATGTTTTAGCAGGTGTAAGATCTTTCTTGAGTTGGTTTGGACCAAATCGTGCAGCTTAATGTGAAGAGCAGCGTCACCATGTTAGGATTTAAAGGTACCACATGAAGTTAGAAATATCACAATGTTTATATTCAGTTTTGCTCACCAAAAACACATGGTGTGATTCTGAAAACATGGTTGGTGCATTCCCTCCGTGACTTGCTAATTCTTTGAATCTTTGAATCTTCCACTGTTTACATACAGACTTCTGACATTAGAGAATCTTTCTGATCTATTGGAAAAATTGTTGGTTTTTTTTTAATTTAATTTAATTTAATTAAAGTTTTAGAAAATACCTGGTTCTTTGATAAAGGTAAAGGTTAACTACAACTCCCTGCAATAAACAAATTTCAAGATACGAGATACAAGGTCAATCCCCCATATAGAAACAGCCGCCAGGACTCAGAAGTATTACAGTATGATATATAGAGCCGTGCTCCAACATGACAGCCGCAGGATGATTTGATTAAAAATGGCAGCCATAACATATATCTTTAGGATTGTTACTTGAAGCAGAAATGCAGAATGGGGTTAAAACCCTTCAGTAACCAGCATCACAACCATCGCTATAGCTAATAGTATTAGCTGGCGGTTTGGTAAGTCTCATGCTGCTCTACTGCCACCATCTGTTGATCGATGGTTGTGTGCATAAATAATGTGTCCTTGTGCTTTTACCAACAGAGCACGAAGTAAAAAACAAAACAAGGACCCACCCACAGAACATTTTTCAAGTCAAGTTTTACCAACATATGGTCCCATTTGGTCCACCAGAAGAGGCGTGACTTCGGCTCTTTTTGTAGACTTGTTGCTCTTTGTACTAATTCACCTGACTTCCTCCTTTGCTGATGCTATAATTACTAGAGCCACTAGAGGTCACCGTCCAATAAGAAAACGTAAATATGTGCAGTGATAAGCTGCTTTCACAGTCGAGCTTCTGTCACACAGTAGCTGTATGGAGACTTTATTCAAACTTAAATCTCGCGGCTGTGTTTGGAGTGATTTGCAGCCCTTTAAAAAAACAAACTGAGAAAATCCCTTTTTATAGTCGTCCAGCCTGCTTGAGATAAAGGTGAGGATTAGTTTTCCCCTAATCTTTTCTGGAGATAAATTCTCTGTTTCTGGTAATGTCCTGACTTTGTTATTGTCTTGATGAGGCGCTTCAGTCCATAGTCCATACATCACGCGCCTCATGTGAATTGCCATTATCTCCCTTTCTTGAGTGAAACTCCTCATTGTATAACTTTAATTTGCGGACGGATGCCTCTCCCCGGGTCTTAAGCTCAATGCAGAGGACCCTGGAGACCCCGCAGGTTTGCAGCTAAACCCTAACAGAAGGCGCAGTAATTAATGCACATTAGTAGGCCCAATAATCTCTACCTGTCTGTGTGTGGCTCTAATTCCTTTTTGAGTAACACCCAATCAGCCCGCCGGTCTGTTAGCCACAAGCCCGGTGTATTAAGAGAGTGTACACAATAAGCTGAGTTGTGGAGTTTCTGCGTCCCAGGCAGCCAGCCATTTGGAGAAGAGTATTATCCCGGCAGAGCTAAGCCTCCGCTGAGCCGAGGATCGCGCTACTCAGTCGGAGTGTCGCCGCCGTTCTCCTCACCTGACAGCAAACCAGCATGGCTGACTGACTGACGGACTGACTGACTGGGAACAAACGAGGCCTGCCCCTCGGCCGGAGTCACTCAGAGTTGAGGCGAAATGGCCCTCCGCAGATCGCCCTCCTCCACCTGTGCAGGTGAGTGCCGCGGTAACGTATAGGGAACCCAGCAGGACCCCTCCCATTGTGTGGCCTGTCCTGCCTGTCCCTCCTGTATCCTCAGCCAACAAAAAGGGACACACTAGACAGGACCACCGTAGAGTAACCCGCCTTTTGTCCCTTCCCGTTTCCCCCCAGTGTGTGTGTTTGTGTGTGTGTGTCAGCAGGGCCGTGTGGGGCAGCCATCAACAGGCGGCTCTGTACGGCAGGCAGGGTATACAGTTGCATGCGAGGCTGCTGTAGTTTAATTTGATTATTCATTCCGACCCCTCTGCGCCGACCTGTTGTTCTCAGTTCCTCATTTTCGACGAACTGTTTTGCCTCATTTGAAGAGAAGGAGACGTTTTTTAAGGACTCGTCTCAGACACGTGCTCCCTCTCTGTAAGCAGGGCGGTAATCCCGGTTAGTTTGCACGGCTTTACTGCGAGCTGACTTGAAGAAGCCAATCCGGGCTGAATTCAAATCATCCTTTTGGTTTCATCGAAACAGCGGGACAGTGACAATAACACTCTCATCAGCCCTGAAAGGGAAAAGACTAAACAAAGCATCCCCTGCTGTTTCGTAAACCACCCGGAGCAGAGTAGCTGACTTCAGAGGAAGCAACTTGTGCGCTGTAGTGCATTTTATCGGGCTGCTCCGGGGGAAACATTCTGAAAATGATGCAGGCAGGCGATATTGACTGCGGCAGGGGAATCATTTTGGCAGTTCGGCAACGTCAGGATTTACTATCGAGCCTCCTGCAGGTTTTATGTTCCAGAGTCATTATAACACCGTAGCCTTGATGAGAGACGGCCGATTGATAGCCAGTAATGACGCTCCAGCTGTTGAACACACAGCCCTCCTTTGGCAGCCGCACCAGGCTTCCACGTAGTTTGTTACCAAGAATAGCACATGTGGAAAGTTGCATCGGTGCCTGTTGCGGGGAAAGTTAAAGACTCCCCCCAGACACATTTTGAAGACATAAACTATACTCTGCGTGGAATAACAATCTGTGTCTGATATGGTTTTTTTTCCTCCTCGTTCCTTCTCTCACCTGAAAAAAATTCTGAATCTGTGAGGATGCAAATATTTTTTACATCAGGGATTACATCGGAAAATGTCTTTTTTCATAAATAAAAGTTACGTTGACATGAAGTGTTTCTCACTTAAACACATTGTGTGCATCCCTTGGGTTACACACATGTGTTGAATACGTCTCATCCTCGTAACACATTCCCAAGGCAGTATTTCAAATCCTGCATTGTTTACATCCATGGTTACTTGCTAGCAGTCTTCTCCTTTTCCATTTTTGTGTCTTTCTGTGCACATTACCTCCAGATCAGTGGAATAAGGTGAAATCATAGGTCATATTTACACAGTGGCCATTTGCCTCCAATAAAGCTGGAATGCTGGGATGTTGCGCTGCTGTTTTCTGTGTTGCAAGTTGTATAATTGAAGGGATTCTGACGGACTGTTATCATTTCACCACTTCCTGATCGATTCAGCAACTGAAAAGGTGATGGATAGTAAGAATCTTGAAGGAGATAAGGTCATAATCAAGGAAAAACAACCTATTGCTATTATTGGCTTTAAACCAGTGTTTAATTTCAGAGAAACAGGGCAGCTTTGTGAATACTGATCTGGTCGGGGTTGGGGTGCTCTGAGTGCACTTTGTTTTTCAATAATTTGTGTAATTGACCTTCTATATATGTGGATGGAAAGTAGTAGCCTGCTTTGTAAAACCATTTGGTTGGTTATATGCTGGAAAAGCTGTTGGAAAGGTTGGCCTTTAGGTGCCTAGATGCACCATTAGTCCTTTCACAGCAAATTGATGGATGAATTGATCTTGTACATAACTTTCAAGTGGGCAACCTGAGTCTGAGTCTTGTGTGTAAAAAAAGAGTTTTGTTGTATGGATTTTTACTGTAGTGACTTTGTGAATTGGTTGTTTTGAGATACTTAAAATATTTATTTTTTTTCAGTTGCACTTTGGTTAGGTTTAGGTAAAAAAAATACTTGGCTAGGTTTAGGTAACAAAACTACTTGGTTAGGTTGAGGTAACAAAACTACTTGGTTAGGTTGAGGTAACAAAAATACTTGGTTAGGTTGAGGTAACAAAACGATTTGGTTAGGTTTAGTCAACAAAAATTCTTGGTTAGGTTTAGGTAACAAAACTACTTGGTTAAGTTTAGGTAACAAAACTATTTCGTTAGGTTTAGGTAACAAAACTACTTGGTTAGGTTGAGGTAACAAAACGATTTGGTTAGGTTGAGGTAACAAAAATACTTGGTTAGGGTTTAGGTAACAAAACTATTTGGTTAGTTTTAGGTAACAAAACTACTTGGTTAGGTTTAGGTAACAAAATGATTTGGTTAGGTTTAGGTAACAAAACGATTTGGTTAGGTTTAGGAAAAGATCATGGTTTGGATTAAAATACTAAGTCAACATTCAATTTGGGTTTTTACACTGAACAAGAACAGTGAACGTGTTGAGACAACCAATGCGACCTGATTAGAGCGCTCATCAGGCACACAACACTCTGCGTGATCTAAGACTACAGGCACTGCCCTCTGGTGAAATACAGAATTTTTAGGGAGTCCCCTATTAGCGCAATTTGTTTACTATATCATCCACATTCACGCTCTTGTGCATTTGCAGCAGACAAACAAAACCCACCCAGAGGAATAGCTCCATAGTACAACTGGAGGTCAGAAACTCCACAGGGAACCTTTACGATGAGCACAGCGAAACTTCTGCCTCTTCAGTCAGCCTCTGCACATACTGCATTTTCCACAGTAATAATCCAAAGTCCATGTAACAAAAAGCATTTTTGAATAGAGGGAGACTTTAATAATTGGGACAAAATTCTTGTGAAATTCAGCGCAACGAAATGCTCTTGTAGTGCTTCCAACGCTGGTGTTTTCTAGATCTTGTAAATCACTTCAAACCGCTGAAAATCTTTCCAGCTGTAATACACGAGTATTTTCTTTTAATTGGGATGTTATTAGCATGAAAGGAAATAAGACGGGGTTAAAAATGTATTCAGCTGCGTCCTGGCAGAGGCTTCCATACAATCAGGGAGCCCCGAGCTGAGACAACATGTGATAAAAGCATCAGCATTTAGTCTTTGTGGCAGTGCTGCTGCCCATTAGCTGTTCCCTCAAAGATGCCCTTTGTCTCTGCCATTAGAAATCACAGTGAGAGTAGAGAGTGTTTATCTTACACAATCAGAAACAGAGGCTGTGTGAAATTCCTAAAGGTTTCTAATATAAATATATAAGAAGCCGAGGAAGCTTTTTCACCACTGGGCTCTTTAAAAGGGATACTAAGCCAAAAAGTTAAACCTCAGTTTAGTGTATTTTGTGTACAAGAAGATTTTATGTTATTGGATATGATAAGACAGCAATATAAATGTGACAAAATAAAATATCTGGGCTAAAATAAACATTAGTCTTCACATATATCTGCATTAATTACACTTATTGATCATTTGTGAGGGCTGACATCACTTCGTTGAGATAGACTCCCCCAAACATGCAATTTATCTTCATTTTCAAATCATGAACGTTCAACGGAGCCTCGTTCCGGTTTCCTGTTATGCCCTGCTTCTTTATTTATACAAGAGGGATTTTCTCATTCATTTCCCCTCCTACCACATTCGAACTGGCGACCTTCCAGTTCCCGGGCCTGCCTCTCTGACCTCCGGGGCTACCGAGCTGCTGTCAAGTGAGCCGCGAGGAACGGGAGAACGCAAACTGTTGCCATAGACCATCTCTCCTAATAGCTCGAAAAAAAACGCTTCAGTAGAAAAATTCTTCAAACATTTTTGTCTCCTCTTGACCCGAGCCGACGATCATCGCGCGATCATCGTACGGCATGTTTAAGCTGCGCGTGGAACGAGGGAGAGTGAGGTGGGAAGAAACAGGGAGAGAGCTGTCCGCGGTGCTGAAATGAGAGCACAGCACGTGGCCTGGTGTGTTACTATGGCTACAGCTGTCTGTATCCCTAAAATAACCATACACACACATAGTAACCTTATTGCGAAAAAGGAAAAAAGAAGCGGCGATCTGTTGCAGTCAAATTGATGAAGATGGAGTAATGTCTGTTCTGTCACCGCTGACAGAGAAGCGCTTGGGAAAATCAGCAGAGCAACAAGTCATCTGCTGCTGATTTTGTTCTGTGCAAAATAAAATCAAGACTTCTACAACATTTACAATATTCCTCGTCTTGCGCTTTTTTGTTCCCTTGTATTTCATTGTGTTCTCTCCGAGTCTGATTGTTGAGGAGTCGGCTCTACGTAGGCTCGTCCTTTGTAAAGTGCTCTGAGACGGGTTTTTTTTTTGTGTGATTGACTGACACGCGCGTCAGTTTGCGCCGTTTGAAACAAAGCCCCACCAGGCCGCTTTGCATATCCGCGGCTCCAGCAAACGACGAGCGGCAGCCCAACGCGCTGATCCACGAATCCCAGAAAACCGCAAGACCGTGATAAAGAGGTCCATTAGGAAACGGCCAAGTCAAATTTCCACGGTGCTGAGGAAACTTGTGTGAGAAAGTGGATGAGTAATGCTTTCAGCTCTCAAATGACAGATCTCAAGATGCTTCTGAGCAAGGCACTTAGTCCCTCAACTCTCTATTAGGCTTGTTTTATAGTTGTGTACAATATTAGCTTACAGAATAAAAACTACATTATGAATGAATAAGATTGAACACATTTATGATATGTAGGTCACATGTATGTCTTATTTCATTATGTGTATGTGTGTACGTGTATGTGGCAGGAAGTGACATACTTACCAATCAACAGTGCATATTCTTTCTTTTTTCCCCGCAGGGTGAGTGTTAATTTATTCCAGGGCTTTTTTTTTCAGCCTTTGGAATTGGATTCCCTCCTAATATTTCTGTAATGTTGACATGCTATCTGGTAGAGGGTGTAGTTCTGTTTCTACAGCTGCCTAATCACAGTCGTTCAGTCTTTTCCCTATTATAGTATAGCAGCAGCCTGTTAGTTTAGCTTAGCTCAAAGACTGGAAACAGGGGAAACAACAGAGCTCTCTAATAAACACAGTATATCTCAGTTGTCTGCCACGCTGCCACTCTTCTTCTTTTCGTTTTTTCACAGTTTAAACAGATCTGGTAACCTTAGCTGCTTGTCCCTGTGTCCGGTCTTTGTGCTAAGCTAAGCTAAGCTAAGCTAACCAGCTGTTGATTGTAGTCTTATAGGCAGATATGTGTCTGGTACTGATCTTTTCATCAAACTCCCGGCAAGAAAACAGACCCCAAAAAAAAGGAAGCTTTTCTTAAGGTGACCGTGCCTCTTGTGTTTTTTAACCGACAGCTAGCAAATCTTTTCAACCAAATGTGGGAAAAATACTTTCATTGTCACGATGTTATCTTTGTCGTTTTATGGTGGAGGGATCACGCAGTATATCTCAGTTTCATTAGTACAAAAACTAAAACATAAAAATGACAAGTTGTTGATTTTATGAGGGACTATTTTTTTCGCTCAGGTAGCGAGCTTTATGGGTGCTAATTAGGCAGATTTGGTAACCTTAGCTTCTTGTTCCTGTTTCCTGTCTTTTGCTTGGCTAAGCTAAGCTAACCAGCTATTGACTGCAGTCTAGGCAGGGACTGGTAATGACTTGACTCATCTAATGACTCATCTAACTCCCCGCAAAAAAAGCTTCAAAAAATATTCCCCAAAATGTCAAGTTCTCTCTGAAGGTTTTTCTCAAAATGACCTTACCTCTTGTTACGGAAAGTGTTTTTGAACTGACAGCCACTGACAGCAAATCCTTTCAGCCGAATGTGTGAAATTGACTTTTACCGTCATGCTGTTATCTCAGTAATTTTACGGCGGAAGGATTGTGCCTTTTTATGTTCATGTTATGGCCATTTTGAAGAGCGTAAATGTGAAGCGAGCTTTAAAATTCGGTATGGGTGGTTGAATCTGCCGGGATGAATAAATAAAAAAAAAAAGAAAAGCTGCACAGGACAAGATGTGAAAAATACACCTGAATCAATACAGCTGAATCATCCAAGAAGCTCCACATTCACCCTGCTTCAGTTTCATGTTGTGTCCCCGGTGGGAATTGCTTACCTAGAGTAAACTGGAGCCACTGCCTGGAGACGTACCTCTTCACCACCTCCATGTTTTTGAGTTTTAGTGACTGACAGCGCAATAAATCATTCCTAGTGAACAAATTCCTCAAACCTTTAAAATGTTCAGCCTTGTGCAGTCTTAAATGACCAAAAGTCCAATCAAGATGCTTGACTGTGATTTGTAAACATGTGTATTTCTCTTAATTTTTAAAAATAAATGTCTTCTAGACACATGGGCCAACGGAGCGGGCTTCATGCGAGTGGCCACAGCGCTCAGCGAGTCTTCCTCCATCCACAGCGACGCCTTGTTCCTGAACAAGGACATGTCCGGGATGGGACTGGAGCCCATGCCCTTCAGCATCCTGGAGGTCGAGCCTTATAAAGAGGAGCCGTGGGCTGAGGAATCACAAAGTTTGTTACAGGTGATTAAAAGACCACGGAAAGGAAGTTGTAAAAGTGAGCTAATCATCTAATATTTCCTCTGTGGGTAATGTATTTCACAGCATTGCATCATCTTATGAGTTAGCACAAAATAGAAAAAAATCTCATTAATCTTGTCCTCAGATATTACAATCAGTGATGATGCTGAAGGCAGCTGTTCTCTTGAATCTGGCTTTCACGATGTTCAATCTTGCAGTTTTTCAAAATAAGAGTTATGAAAGAGGTCCTTTGGGGGAATTCAACCGACTCTGACCTGAATTTGTGTAAAAAAGTGTGAGCACAAGGGTTCAAGGTTAATGTTAGTTTAGGGAGAAGACTCCAGCTGAGGATTAAGGCTGATATTAGAAATAGGTTAATGGTAAAGCCTGGGGTGAGTGGTGCCAGCAGAAGGCATCTCTCTCTCTCTGAGCGTGATCATCATTGTGTGAGACGCGTTTGAGGTCTGTTGTGTAGGCCGTCTGAACCATTTCTCCTAAAAAATGCACAGAAATATAATCCTGCGACAAAACGCTTTAAATACATGTTATATATGTTTCTGTGATCATGGTGCAACACAGGTCTCTGTCCAAGTTACATCAGGGAGCTGTCAAAGCTCAGTCTCTCCACACTGCAAAAAATATCCATCTTACCCTGTCATTTTAGACATTTTAGAGAAAAAAATGAATCAACTCTCAGGAAAGGAAAACTAGTTTTTTTTTTTTTTTTTCAATCAGCTTGCGTAAGGAGATTGTTTCACAGTGAGGTGAAATTTGAGGCGTAATATATTTCAGAGACTTCTAAAATCATTTGAAACCATCAAATAACTTGAATCATCAGCAATTTTGCAACAAAAGAATAACGATTATTATTATTATTATTATTATTATTATTTAAAACGACATTTTGAGCGTAGGCATCAAGACCAATTAACATATTGCATCCGGACATTTTTTACAGTGTGGCACGCCGTGTGCCAAAAGCGCCGGCGGTGCGCAGGCAGCCTCCAGATCACACAGTTGGATAGATGGGTATCACCAGCATGTGATCGGGCTGCTGAGGCTGTACTCGCTGCCTCTTCAAATCCGACAGATCCGTCTTTAACAGAACAATGTGACGAGCCGCCACTCCTCCCGGACTGTGGACTATCTGGAGTGACCTCGGGGTGTCTTTTTTGGGGGATGATGGGGATGAAAGCGGTGATGGTGAATCGGGATCCCCATTTCTTCGAAAGCCGCCAACTTTCACTCTCTCTTCTCTTTTTCTTCTTCTTCTTCTACTTCTCCGTGTGTCTTTAAAGCGCAACAGCATGCAGATCTCCCCGGGTGAAGACAAGATCCCAGTAAGTACACCAGTGTCCGTCCGCCGACACTCTTTTGCCTTTCTCGCCTTTGCTCTGAGTTTAGTTGGCGACACCTGTGACGATCTGTGTTAACGTCTTCTCCACACGACCCACTGAGAGTTTTCACTGAGCTGATACTGGAAATAAAGGAGATAATTCAACCCAGTATACCTGATAACATAAAATACATTTTTAAAAATGTATTTATTATTTATTTATTTTACCTGGAAATATGTTGCACAGGTGCTTTCTAGGATTTGCAACCACCTGGGGAACCTTCAAGGAACATCCCCCAGAGGTTTTTTCAAGCACCTGGGAGCCTTCTTGGAACTAAAGCTCCTGTGAACCAAATGCATCTTCCTAGTACATTATTCTTTATGATAATGTGTCAGCAAAGAGAAACCCTGAGGGAAAAGTTCCAAGACTTTGAAGCAAGCGACTGTATGTTTTTATAGAGTGCATATGTGGGTGACAACTTCCAAAATAATGGATATTGTTATTTTACTTGACAGTAGACTCCTGCTTAAATGTAGTTCAACTGATTATGGGTACTATGAATTACAAGGCTCACCCAAAAATTCAAAATCTTAACGTATAATTTTATTTTTCGACATCTTTTGATCATGAAACAGTGAATGTAAAGAATGCACACATCTGAAAACACAGATTTGTCAGTTCTGCCTCTTCATAGCTGACGGATGTCTCGTTTAATCACCTGCTATGACTGATTGATTCATGTCTGACAGCGCTGAGCTAAATAGAGCATTAATTCCACTATGAGAATTCAGACATTTCAATAAAATCGCAAATATGTCGCAATTTTTGACCAATACCTGACTTGAACAAGCGATGAATAAGTGCTTCGGTTCAGTCACATAGCTCAAATATATATATATTTTTTCTTTTAGCAAAAAAGCTCTTCAAACCCATCTAACACTGCCTGCTCATGAGCCCAAACAGCAGACAGACACTTTAGCGGCTAGCTGGAGAACACAGCGAAGCGTGTAGCAGCTAACGAGCTAGAAATTTCCCTTAGTAGTCGGGATAGACCATGGTAGAGACCAAAAACAGAGCTAAAAGAGAGTGACTATTAGCCATACGCTTGCTAGGTTTACCAAAACATGACTCTTGCTAGATGCTAGTGTTGCATTGTGACAGCTGGATGTTAACTTTTAATGTAAAGTTGACCGTATCAACGTAAATGCTAATGATATTTTGAATGCTGTGTTCTCAAATTGTGTCAGTTATTGCAGGTTTAAAGCATTTCTTGATGAATGTAAAAGGTATTTTTCCTAAAAAGGCAAAAATGATGCCATCTCTGCTAGCTTTTATTCTGTTTTGATAAGACAAAACCTGTGGCAGAGCTACAGTGGCAGCAGTTTAGACACAAATGTGTGAAAAATTTGCCTATTTAGCTTTTTCTATTCTGAGGGAAACTTGACTGTACATTTATGCCATATTCCCATTTATGTATCATAATAAATCATGACTTTGAAGCGATATAGCTAAGCTAGTTAGCATAGGGTCCTTGCTAGCAACGGTGTTGTTCCATTATTAGCTTGTCTTTTAGTTTAATATTGCACCTTTATGAGTAGTCAGGTAGAAGACAACACAACAGTTTGTGTGGTTTTAAGTAGGAGGACATTCATTCTGGTTACAAACACACACACACACAAACACACACACACACACACACACACACACACTGGGCTGATGTTATTGATAGTCAATGTATTAGTCTAATTCCAACAAATACATTTAGTACGAACACAGCAGAGGATTTATTCAACAGTAGCACAGATGCACAGCACCACATTGTAGGAGTCTGTGCTGCTGGTAAGTAAGAAACCAGCTCTCTGGAAGTGAAATAAATATCCCATCCTGCCCTGTAGAGCCTATAGAGTGTTCCCTCTTGTGCCCTCCATGTTTAGTCTCCCTCTCTACTTTCCCTGTCTAAATAAAGAATCAAACTGCCAAAGGTGAGCTGACTGCCCACTCTGCTGCTGAAGGTTCTCACTTCAGTGTTTTTGAGAACCTGCCAAAAGCCACTTCTGTTTGCGTGTGCTGACAGTGCAGTAGATGTTTAAGTTCATTCAAACGGTTATTACATAACTCCGCTGCTGCTTGAAGGTATGCTGGCTTTAAACAACCTGTACTTGTCAAATTGATTGTGATACCTCGTGACGATTGTTTTATGCAAATTGGAGTGTGATGAAGGTGGCTGGTTTCCTCTATTTTTCAACACTTTCCATGGGCCATATTCACACGGGTAATGTCAGTTAGGATGTGGTTGAGTGCTAACAGTAACTAATGGGCTATGAAGTATGTTGTTTTACCTTTGAATATGGCTGAATGTGCCTCCAGAGTTTCACTATGCATCATCTTTCCTGTTGCTGATCATTTAGAGAGCTGTAAAAAATGACAACATTTTGTCAGACTCCCTCCATTTTCACCACTTTCAACCTGGAACACAGTGGCATTCAAGTTTCCCACCCAGATGAAAATGGCCGTCATGTGAATAAGGTCTACGGTTGGTTCTACTACAGTATGCGTTGATATTTTACATTCCCTTTTGATTTCTCTTGGCTCCCCACAGGTTGTGAGATCAACTGCGAGCCCTCAGAGCAGCGCTGAAGGCCTTTGTTTTTCTGATGGCCGACGGAAAGTCGACTACGTCTTGGTCTTCCATCAGCGACGGCACGGCTCCATACGATCTCCGGCCAGCACCTCAGTTTCACATGACAGGTTATCCATTGTTTCCAACGGCAACTTTCCCCCTTCGGTAGGCCCAGATGTGGAGGCTGGAAAGGGTGGCGGCGTACAAGAAGCTGCGAGTAGCGGCGAGGTGTTCATGGAGCTCGGAAGCTCAGGAGGGAACGAGCCGACGGAGCCCGCTGACCATGAGATGCGTCTAATCAGACAGGAATTTGAAGCCAACCTGAAGGAGGCCGGCCTGGAGATAGAAAGAGACAGTGAGGTGAGTGTGCAATGTGTGGCCATAACACAGACTGAATAGAATAGTGGTCAGGGATTCTGGGTCTGAAAATGGAAGCCTATGAAAAAATGACCCTACTTCTGACTTGATTTATTACCTCAGTAAACATTTCCATAAGGAGTTTATGCTCTCAAGTGATAGTTTCTAGTCTTCTTTAATACAGCATTATGTTCATTTAGTAAATTATGCTCCTGATTAGAGTAAAGTAGATATGGACGTGGCTACTTTGTGATTGTCGAATTACTACCACCCTGTGCCCTGGGATTCTCTTCTTGTGTCCTCTCTTCTCCGTGACACATTGCTGACATCTTAAATATCTGCATAGCTTTTTAATTCTCATGTTTTAATATTATGTGGTAATAGAGTTAAGAAAGAAACAATTGTCTTTCAGACAGTTTTTTAGAAAACGTAAGTCAAATATTTGACGGTTCCATATTGTATAAAGTGATATGTCCATGTCTTTTTTGATTATAAAGCAGATCTAAGTCTCTTATAAATAGTACAGAAGAATCAAAACGCTCAATCTATGAAGTGCACACAGCACCGTATTCAGGAACTGTGCCTTTAAACAAGCCCTCAGGACCGTATGGTTGTGATGTCACAACCATACAGTCCCCGCTCTCAGCAATGCCACCAGCATTGCCGATGGAGAAACATGGTGGGTGTTGCCTGCTCAGGCCTGTGAGTGCTGACCAATAAGAGCAGACACAGGGCTTTTTGGGAGGTAGGGCCTTAAAGAGACAGGCACTAAAACAGAGTGTTCAGACAGGATGAATAGAGGTGCTTTTTGAACATTAAGGCATGTAAACATTTTCAACTAGATACTGCCAGTAAAGTATAAATCTGACAATGAGCATTTAGGACCTTTAATTGAAACTGCTATTTGTAACTGTTAAGTCCATCATAAACACCCATAAACACATATTCTGGTAGAAGTTCTTACAATAGTTGCTTTAATATTCACTGTGATGGATAAGCTGTTGTTTTGATACCATTCTTTGGTGAACTAAATCCATTATTGTATGGAAGGTAGAAACATTTGATTTAATAATGTAGCGTAATAATACTACATTTGTTTGACAAGACCAGGACATCTGTTAATAGTCAATATTTAAATCTGCCTTAATTGTTTTTTTCATGTTATTTGGGGCCAGTATAACAGGCTGTTACCACACATTTGATGTATTATCGCCTTAGTTGATATTGGTATGGTGGTATACTATAGACAGCAGGCTCCAGCAGACACGGAGCAACATGAGCAATCATTTGATGTCATGTTTGTTGCCATCTGTTGAATGTAAGTCTATTATTTACCTTCCTTTTTAGCTCTGTTTTGTTCTCCATCAAATCCTGATGGAATTATTAGGCTTTTCAGCTGCTAAATGCTCCACTATGTTCACCAGCTAGTCACTAACTTTATTTGCCAGCTGGGCTGGGCTGGTATCGTATAGTATATATTTATCAGAGCTTTTTGTTGAGTACAGCTGTGTGTTGCAGCTGGAAACAACATCGAGGAGAGCAATGAGAGTTAGACAAAATAGTAAAATTAAGGGCCTTAATAACCAAAACAAGAGCTCAAAGATGCTACAATGCACCATAGCACTGAGGGTAGGTTGGATGATAATTCTCCATGACTAAGAACGTTTTTAGAAGTCATTTTTGGTGCAGCTGTAAGTAGAGCATTAGTAGCTAATGGTCAAGAACATATAAAACCACTAGCATGTCTGTTTGGTGGTCCGTCGGTAGGGGAAGATGTTCTTCCGAGAAAAGGGTTTGACATTAAAAAAAAAGCATTCTCCTTTAATAAGATGAACAGTTATGGTTGATCAGGATTATAATTCCAGTCGCTGACCGGCAGCCTGTGGTTTGATTCACAAACTAAATGCTATAGTTTTTACTGCGTTTACAGGATTTTTTGTAGGCTAAACCTCGACAAAGGATCTGATGTAACCCTGTCTTGAGCTATTTAAGGTGAGCGCCTACATAAGAACCTGGCTCAGATGGCAGGAAAAAGAAGTGGGTGAGACTCGAGGTGTAGTTAAAGATATTAGGTGGCTATCACACCAGCAAGAGCCTAATGTCATAAGGAGCTTTCTGTAAAACTTTGAAATGTATGCTTTATTTCACATTTTAAATTATGTATGGTATACATAATTTAAAATGTGAAATAAAGTAAGATGTACACCATCTTCTTGTACTCTTAATCACCTTGCTGCCGCTGTACAAAGTAACAGAAACACTTGTTCTCAGGTGTCAGTTTAGAGGAAACAAAGTGCAGGCACAACAACAGCCAAACACTCTCTAAGATATCCACCATCCATTTCTGGGTCATTTGTTAAACAGTGGACATAATGGAGAGCTCCATTTTACACCCAGTCGTCAAATCAGTCATCAAGTTGTCAGTGTATAAACAGCGCTAACAATGGGCAGTAATCTGCACCATGCTACATGACAACAGTTTATTCAAATGGCCCCAAAAATAGACTTTTTCAACTCCTTTGAGCATAGTTATCCCATTATACATGGTAAGCATCATACAGCAAGCTTTAGGAGATTAACCCCATCTAGCGAAGTTTAAAGGAGAAGTTCACCTAAAAATTCAAATTAAGTCTGAAGTTTCGTAGTCCGCTAAACATTTCTGTAGCTTCACAGCAAAACGGTGTTGCACCATTCTGCTAAATAACTAACGTAGATGTGCACTTGTTTTAAAATGTAAAAACAACTGAAAGAAAGCATAAAATAGCTCCACACAGCTTGCCTGGTGTAATCCAAGTCTCCAGAAGCCCCGCAATCACAGATTGCCTTGACGCATTTGAGCTCGTGCACCCACTTCAGACGATACATGCTAACGCTGTTAGCTTAGATGTGTTTTAAAGCAAGTCCCCAACTACTTCCGCTGTTTTAAGCTAATTCTGCAATGCATTTTTGCTCTGAAGCTCCAGAAGTGTCATGCGGACTGTGAAGCTCACCCAACTTTCTATTGGCGTGGGGGTGAGTTGAAAATGACAGAATTTTTTATTTTTGGGCTAACTTTTTCCTTTAAGCTCACGAAAAGACAGAAAAGCACATGACAGGATAAAAAAAAATGAATAAAACACCAAACCTTTTCCCCCCAAAAAAGCCCACCGAGCCACGGAAAAATTCATCAAAAAAACACTGTAATAAAATCCTTGACAGAAAATCCTTCTGAAGTTCTCTGTCAGAGCAGCTCGTATCCAGGGCAACACACAAATGCATAACTCGGTGCGAGCTGCACCAAACCTGCAAACCTGAGCGAATGGGAAAAAAAGCAAGTCTGGTGAGTCATTCAGCCTCGTTCTTTCTCCCAGAAACACTTGCTGGAAGACATAAACCGACGATATATACTGCCAATAGTGTGTGTGTGATGCGTATTGATCCTATGGCAGCCGAACAGACTGACTGTTCTACATGGTCAAAATATATCAAACATAACCAGAACCAGAGTGGAGCAAAGTTGTGTAGCTCTGTACATTTTTTAAAGCCTTTTAATTGTATCTTCCCAAAGTGTAGTGAAGTCTCAGTTTTTCAATTCACACTCATATTGTTGATGGTCCAACCTCTTGTATAGATGACCCACACACCTAAATGACAGTTCATCAAATATAACTCACATTTACCTGTTTCGTAGCCATGATTCAGTTTTTACACCCCTTGTCCACGCTGTTTCTGTTATTTTGAGTCTACTGGCTGTATAATTGGGATTTTATTTCAGAGCCTGAATCTGCACGAGGGCCTCACGGTTCCATGTGTGCTGGCAGACTTTAATTCTGCTCCCTGCAGCCAACACAGCTGCTGGGCTGACCTCTTCGTATCGATTTACTAATTCAGCCCGAAACGGGTAATTTTGTTTTGACATGTACAAATCGTTTCCCCGTGATTGTTTGTCACGTAGCAACCGGTGCGCGCGCGCGAGAGCAGTGTAGTTCAGCTTGGCTTTTGTCGTGCGCGTGTGTGTGCGTGCGTGCGTAATAGGCACTTGGCAGAACACAACGGTCTGCGGGCTCCGTGTGCTTGCGGCGCGGCTGCAGGCTCGCTGCCACACAGTTGTACAAATGTAGTTAGTGTTGAAGTTCCGCTGTTTGCAAATTGCTCCTTGGCAGCGACGCTGAGCCGAATCATTTGGGACTGCGAAGTGTCCCCTTGGAAGCTTCAAGGAACTGTCTTGCAGTTTTGTGAATTGTTACATCACGACAGCACAATGTGGTCACCAGTTGGCTCCTACTCTACGTTGTTCAGGGAAGAATTATCTGGGCTTTAAATGCAGGATAAAAGGATCTTTGTGTGTGTGTGTGTGTGTGTGTGTGTGTGTGTGTGATATGTATTTAGCTAAATACATGTGACTGTGTGGACATGTGTGTGCGCTGGACGGCGGCCAGTTGGCAGCGTGTGAGGTCTGCAGGCTAGTATTAATCAGATTGTTGACAGTGTGGCCATGGAGCCTAAGCCAGGATGAGATTAGCTGACTGACTGATAGCTCCTTATCGCATCTCATTGATAGAGAGGGGGGAGATCGAAATCTGCTGCCGAGAGCAGCCGCTCCGAAGAGGAGGACTCGCGCTCCAATATCCCTCATTTGAATGTGGTGACGGGCGCTCGCACAAAAATGACTGACAAACATAATTACACTCCGTCCATTAGGGTGTAGCTGGATGCGGTTGTAGGAGGTGCTGACAAAGAGAAGGAACATTGTGGGGTAATGACTGAAGGTTTGCCGCTCACTCGTATAGATACAATCGGGGAAGTGGAAATCCTCACTGCATTTAGTCTCTTTAATCTGTGTGCGCATATTAAGATAATCCAGCAAATCAGATTTAGTTTTTTTTTACTTTGACGCATTAGAATTAGTAAAGCACATGCTGTCACAGCAGTAATGAACATGTCTGCACCGGAATGATGCAACCAGATAATCTAATTTGAAATAAGTGATCTTACATCACAGTGACAGAGTATTATCTGCTGACCTGTTGGTTTATAAGGACTTGAAATGTGTGTCAAAGGGTCTTTCACGGACATAATAGTAGTTATTGAGGGAGGAATTTATGGTTAATCTGAGGGGTCCGTTAACATTGTTTTTGGGGCCGGTATTCAATAATGAAAGTTAAAATCTGCTATTTAGCACTTCCAAATATTAAGCATATTTGGCTTAGTTTCTTACAGCAGGTTGAAAGTGTGGCACTGAATGAAGGAATGAATCACTGAATGAGCCAACTGCTCAACTAAGCAACACCTAATGTTTCACAAAGCACACTGAAAAATGGAAATGGACATAATGGAGTCTTGGTGGCCAAGCCAGTTAGCTTGGTTAGCTGTGAAGCTAAAAGCCTGATGGAAATAAGGAGCCGTTGTACTGTTTTGTGTTGTCATTATGACCGTGTATTGAATCTCTATTGCTAATGGCTAACCAAGCCAGTTAGCTTGGTTAGCCTTGAAGCTAAATACTAAAAGCTAGATGGAAATAAGGTGCTGTAATACTGTTTTGTATTGCCCAAACACCATGTCTTGAGTTTTCACAGCTAATGAATAGCTACACTAGTGAGCTTGTTTAGCTGTGAAACTAGCACTCCTATTTGGCCAACTGTGAATTCATATTCCTAACAATAAAGGGGCAACATATCACCAGAGTAACTGCTAACCTCTGCTAACTATATTCTGACGCTACTGTTAGCTTGTTAGCTCACTTAGCAGTGCAGCTGGTCAGACTACTGGGGCAGTGTTGGTGTTTCCACTATTAGCACAAAGAGGTTTGCAGGGCCAGGGCTAGCTGGTTTGCAACACAATGCAGACTTCTTTGACATAATGACAAAAGTTCTGTTAATAATATTAGTTAACCTTTGAATGTTCTGAACTACAATTCTAATATGTTGCACCTTTAATGTTCATGACAGGTCATGTCAGTGTTATGTACACCCCTTCAAATACAGTGGAACCGAAAGTTTCATGTAACCAGTGACATTTAGATGAAAAAACGAGCCCAAAGTATTTTTTTTTCTGAACATTTCTTGCATTGTACCAAACTTCACTCTCCTGCCTGCTAGGAACCTGTCTGACTTCACATTAATTGGATGGTAGAAAAAAGGGAGAATGGCTTGAATGTCAAACATGTTGACTGTGTCTGAGGATTATCGAGCTGACCTTCGATCTCCGAGGGACATCCTCTTACAGAACACTTTTAATTAAATCAGAGCGAGATGTTAATTTAAGAGGTGGAGCTGGGACAGTGAAGAGTTCAGTCTGTGGGGGCTTGGGAACAGAAAGAGCAGGATTAACTGTTTGGTAAGACGTCTCTGTGGTACGGACTGATTCTCTCCAAAGAAAGGCAGCAGGACAGCAAACTCTTTTATCTTGGAGGAGAGGACATGTCAGGCAATCACTGCAACAGTTGCGGCAGCAGCCTATGTGTGGGGTGGAAGTGTTACGACTACACGGCCCTCCAAACTTTATGGGTTATGAGAACTCAGTCGTGTCAATGTATTACGGTCCTTTTCTTTATAACAAGCACGAAACAAACTTTGCTTATGTCTTGGTAGCTAATGAGCTAGTAAGCTAATGCTACATTGTTATTGCTGATTTGTACATTACAGTCCCATATTTTGATGTATATTAATGTTGCACCCCCCCTTTGATGGCATATAACGCCTGAAATATATATATATATGTGTGTGTGTGTCTGTATGTAATCAGCATATCTTGAGAACCACTCATCAGATCTACTTCACACTTGGCAGGTGTGTTGCTGAGGAGCCAAGGAAGTGCAGTGTCATGGAACATGTTCAATATTAATACATTTTGAATAAACAGCAATTGGTGTAAAGGGTAAGGGTAAAAACTGGAAACAGGGTTTGAGCCATAGAACCAAATCCCACAATGCTATAATTCTTAATGTTAGGTTAGTGTCATGAAAGTTTCAGGTGCAGGCAAGGCAAACTTTATTATAAAATCTGAATACAGCCCATTCGGACATCCATTTACTGCCGATGCACATTACTGTTTTTCCCCACTGATGTGACCTCTGAGTTCCTGCACACCCCATAGACTTTACATTGTGATAACGTCACAAATCATAATACAAAGCTTCACAATTAGCCTGTTGTGTCAACAGCTTTACGGATTTTTTTTATAGTGGTGGATCTATGAGGGAAATGCTTTATTGGCCGCGGGGGGTTTAATCGTCGCAATACATTAAGTACCACTCAGTCAAACTAGGAGCGAGGGAGCAAGTGGCTTGAGTCTGAGATCGCGGCAGATACTCAGTAGAAAAGGTTGTGAGTCTGTAATAAGGCCAACGCATACAGACAGGCTAACGCATTTTCCAATTCACCTTACCCACACGCTTTGTACTCTACGTTTCACCTATTCACGACCAGTCACTCGCAACAAACTACCCAGTAATTGAAAGGCGCCGGACGTAAAAGGTTTTGAGGCTGCCTTTTACAAAAAGATGATTGTCTGAGCACAGCAATTGGGAGCATGAAAAGTCACAGACGAAAAGTAACCATAACTGTTACTGTGGCAACCCCACAAACACATTTGTGAGAAAAAAAAGAACGTAAAAAAACTACATTTTGTTTCTCTCTGCTCGAAGAAGGAGTTTTCATCCAGTGTGTTCTGCAGCCGGTGTTACAGCTCTGCAGCAGAACGTAGCTGCTGTAAATGGACTAAAAATGAATGCTTTGCATAATGAGTTAATGCATAATTTAGGGAAGGTGTCCGACCAATATTAGAACAGGGTCCTTGGCCCTAGACAATTTATGATCGAGTTCCAATTGTGTGTAGAAACAAGCAGCGGCGGGTTTTAGCGAATTTACCGCGAGCCAACACAGATGATCAGATGTGTGATTCAACAGGTAGCCGCGGTTGTATCCAGGTTGATCCCTGCATCCGCCCACCTGCAGGTCTGGGGGAGAACCTGTAATGTCACCCCCTCCCTCTCTCCCCGCTGCCTTCAGCTCGGCTCAAAGGCTCCTGCTAATAACCACCTTTCAAGCTGTGTTTCTCTTTGCGTCTTTGAATTTGTCTTTCTCCGTGCGATACGTTTTAGTCGCCCTCTCGCTCGGCCTGTCACTGTCTTTATCTTTCACCCAGTGTCACCCTCCGTGCTCCTCTGGACTCAGTTCTCCGCTCACCACTTCGCTCTCAACCCAGCCGTCCTATCGCCCAACCGATCACCCTCTCATACTCGATGCCCCCCCCCCACCTAAAGACGCCCCCGGCTGCGTCCTAGTTACCCCCCCTACAGAGATAAAGAGCTAATTGGAAATCCCGCTACTAATTAACCTTCTCCAGGCTGAAAGATATTTATACCCTCTGCTTTTTGATGGAGCGATAGAGGAGGAGGGGGAGAGGAAGGGAAAAGGAGGTGGAGGAAAAAGGGGGCGAGAGAAGCTGAGAAATGAATTCGAGCAGGTGGGTGGAATATAATGGATGGTGGTGGAAGTTGGGTGCAAGTAGGTGAGGGAGGAGGGCGAGGTGTGGGTGACAAAGTAGAAGAATGAGGTGGCCGCAGCGTTTTCACAAAACGTCAATGAACCATTGCTTATTTATGAGTTTTGTGTCTGTGAACCAACAACGCTGAAAAGGTGGTATGGGAGGGCAATGGGTCAATAGAAAAACTTCCAACATGTTTATGTTCTTCAAGGAGAGAGAGAAGGAAAGTCAGGCAACGGGGCTTATGGGAAATGTAGTCAGATTTGTGTGAGATGCAGTTTAACAGGTGTTCAAAGTGCTTAATCGTAGAATCACCATGACCTGGACGACCGAGAACCTTCATCAACATGTTAAACAGTTGAGTGGACCATTATTTTTGGTGTTAGCAGCAATAACACTGAGATATACGCTTCGTTTGACGTCAACGTATTTTAAAAATGTTGCATTCAAAAAGTAAGGTGGTGTTCAGACCGACGTGAGCCCTCTCATTAATTGCAACACGATGCTGTGTCCTCTAGAAAGGTGGTTTAATTGGCCAATCAAACACATGCCCGGTAGATCACTTTGGGGAATATTTTGGGGAGAATCTCCGTACACAAGTCATAACCACGAGAACAAATATGTGAAAATGCTGTTGTGATCATGGCAGGAAAGGAATTATAACGAGACAGCATAAAACTTAAACCAATTACTAAATGGAGGAATCGCAAAATTGTCAAATTGTCAAATTGTCATCCATTTTGGTATTTTTGGCATTACTGATCGTACAGAGAGCAAAATGATTGTACAAACACGATGCTTATTGCTCACCTGGACATTGCAGCCCCCCTGCTGTTTTGCTGCCCGGCGATTTTCTGCTAACATAGGAGTGCCGTCTCTTGTTTGAAAGGTGTCTTGAACCTACGACCACACAGCTGCTATGTTCTACTTGTAACCATATCCAACAGACTGGGTGCGGTTACCCTTTCTTTGAAAACATAAATTGATATTTATTTTTCCCCCTGAAAAGAATCTGCCTTCAAATGTTCACTTTTAAAGCGACATGTCAAAGTCGACTTTTTGTGCGATTTGGCATCCCCTACAGCTTCAGAGCGCAACACCGCTCGTAAATACAAATCCAAACAGAATCAGAACAATTTGTACAAACAAAACTCATTACATCATAACAAAATTATGTGTTGAAACCCTGTATGTAACACTGTGGGGTAGATAGGGGGGCAGGATGTATTTTACTCTGTAAAGCGAGAAAAACTGCCACATAACTCAGAACAGAAACTCCAAATATTTCTCTGATCATCATGATGAACAATAAGTTAACTGTTCCTAGCATCCATCTTATATGCTGACTTTAAACCACGTCCTGGGGAACAATATGTCCCTCTTGTCACACTTTTAGTGGGAAACTAGAGGTGGACCCAAATGCAGATGCACATGGGAGGAAGGATTGGGGGGGACAAAAAGCAGGCTTTAATAACAAAGCTGAAATACAAAAAAAACAAAAAAAACAGGAGAACAAGAAAACCAGGACAAAAAACAAAGTAGCAACCAAAAGCTAAAACAAAGTGCAAACTAAAGCAAAGTACAAATCAAAAAAGAAAACCAGAAACCAAACCTGGAAACAAACCACAAGGGAGGCGCGAGGAGGCACCGGAGGAAGAAGCCCCGAGGACATCAACAATACGAGGAACAGGTGAGGTGAGAGGGGAGGGAATAGGGCAGGTGAGGTGACGTAGGGAAACGCAGAGGGAAAAACACAGAGTAGAACTAATGAGACGCCCAAGGGCATGCTATCAAAACATACGATACAGAGCCATGGCAACTCTGGTTTATTCTCCTTTAACACCGATTGGTTAAGGCAAAAATAACGCCCCCTGCCAAACAGATAAACATAACGTCGCACTGAATATAAGAGAGGGAAGCAAAACAAGCACGCACCATTAGGTTAATTGATTAAACATTAGATTAAACCTACAAGTTACCTATCCCTAACAGTTGTCTCACAAACAAACCTACGTATGTTTGTAATAAATGCATTTTTATCAAAGAGTGTTAAAGGTTTACTTGATTTCCACTCCACTGTATCCCTTTGTATGGCAAAGAACAGTGTGGATGTGACTGAGGCGGAGGATAATGAAACATTAGAGGAGCAAGAGTGACAGATAATGAGTCAGCCAGTCAGTCAATCAGTCAGTGAGACAGTGTCTCGCGGGTAGCAGAACGTACAGTAATATGTGAGGAGGGGTGGCGGTGGTGAGGGGGAGTGAAAGATCTCAGGAGAGTAGGAGTCGAGAGAGGAGAAAGGGATCGTCTCTGGTTTCCATTTTGGCCATGCCACCTTTCTCTTGTCACTCCCCCCTTCTCACAGAAGCTGATGGGGGGGTCTGAGGAGGGTAAGGTTACCTGGCTGTAGTCCCCTGCTGGCTCTGCTCTCTTTCATTTCTGGTTATACTCTCACTCACGCTGCAGACCAGGAGCCCACTTGTCCTATCTTAGGCCGCTTTTCTTAGCTTAAAAAGAACAAACTAAAACTGTAAACGCGTTTCCTAAATAACCACTTGGTCCAGTCATGCCTGTATCTGTGTTAAAAATGTACACAAGGGTGCCTGTATCCATGACAACGGCTGTGTCACCCACTTGTCACGTGGCTAGCTGGCATGCTATAATGGACATGAAAAGACAGGCGTTCAATTTTAGCTACAGTGTGTCAGAAGCATTCATCGTCAGGGTCAGGGGAATTTAAAGCTAACACGCTTACGTCAGTGTTAGCTTCTCCTACAGGCTAAGATGCGTTATTGTGGATCCCACTGCTTTTCTTGCAAGACTTGCCCTATTCTGCCTCTGATTGCCTTTGTTGGTTGCGTTGATTAGGATTCGGCATCAGTATGAATCAACAGCCTCAATGCGTAAATGCTGTATAATGTGTAGCTCTGGTTGTGTCTGTTGTTTTTCCCGTGGTTCTGATACAGCGGTTTATGAGACGTGGTTTCCCCGGTAAACACACCAACCACTTCGGCCTCCTTACGGTCTGCTGTTGTTTTACTCAGGGTCACTCCATCCTCTGGATCCACTCTTTCGCTGCTAGAGTGTCTCTTGGCTAGGCAGACCCAACAGGTGGATGTCCACAGGGCTGCCCTAGTACGCTCTGCCTAGCCCAGAAATACAGCAGATGCGACAACCAACAACCAATGTGTTTACCGGGGGAAACTACAACTTACAATCCGCTGTATCAGCTCCCCTGTTGGCTATCTGCTTTAAAAAACCCACCGTGAGAGAAAAAAAAAACAAAAAAACACAACCCATTAACACCAGACAGCCACTGAACATACAGTGAGGAAATAGCACGTCAGCTTGTTAATTCTTGTGTGATTTCTGGTCTGATTAGACAGTAAATTCATTGTGGCCCACCGACCTCCCTCCAATCCTTTGGTTGGTGGACTAACAAGGCACCCAGGGGTGTACCTCCCTCCCTCCCTCCCGTCCTCTTGTTGGCCAGGGACTACCATTGCCACAGAAATTTTCTGTCAGATTTTTTATTTTTGTAATTTATTTGACAGACGGACAGTATCAGTTGAACTCGCAGTTGAAGTAGCTTCTCCTGTCAAAAAGGCGTGATGGACGCATTAAGTACGGAGTACCAGCACCACAGAGCCATCAAGGCTTTCGTCATATGGAACATTGTGGGGTGGTAGTCGCAAGAAAAATAGTGGAATCCATAATAATGTGGCCAAGATCAATGTTAGCTTTTCCAACAGACTATCATCAGTGTTAGCTTATTCAGCAGGCTAAGACTAGTGTTAGCTTCTCCAATAGTGGTGGCTTGAGTGGCCTTTCAATCATAATATCAGTGATCATGTTGTTCCCCATCTTCATTGTCAATGCCATACAGACCCAAGAACAGTGATGCTGCTGTTTCCGGCAGTTATTTTTTAAATTTAGGACAGGGTCTATGTTTAAGATTAGGGTTCCTAACTTAGGACAGTTCTGTAATAGCTAAATTCAAATCTTAAAATAAGATTTTCTTTTTCCTAAATGCATTTAGGAAACATGTTTCTTATGATACCAAAAGCCTAAATTGTCATACTTAACTGAGTTAAGATAGGACTTCAGTCTTAGGAAGTCTCTGTAATGAGGCCCTGGAACAGTTTTTCGTACTGCGCACAATAAACATATATGTTATTGTTTTCTACTTTTGTTAAATTGTCCTTTTTTAGTCAACTACAGAAGACCAGAAATTGATTTGTCAATGCACTGATATTCTGAATTCAGTCACGTACATTTTGATGCCATTAAGAGCCGCCAATTATCACATTTTGCTAATGCACCTTAATACTAAATAATAATTACAGTGTGGGCATGATTCATTAGCAGCACAAGCTAGATGAGTCAGGATTTTTATTTTACATGCAGTAAATACCTTATTTCTGTTTGGTGGAGATGATTTTAAGGAGGAAAAAAATGCATCAAATGTGTCAGGAACAGGCTGCTACAACAAAGCAGTGAGGAAAAACAGCTCCGGGCTTTGCTTTGGGAACACAGGCTACATCCATCTTTTATAAACACCAGCGATGCTGCCGGCCAAACTGGTTAGCCAAAGTGTTTCAGTGGGTCAGGCTCATGGTAGGGATTGGTCGTGTGTGGTTCAGATGTAAAGTACAATTTGGAATTTTGTACAGAATTTTGAGCCGCAGCCAATTTTGAGGTCTGAAGGTAAAGGCAGCTGAGAGAGGAGCAATTGACTGCAGAGAAGTGCAGCACATACTGAGGTCTCTCCTGCTAAAGTCTGTCGGCTATATTGGATTGCAAAGCACGACTGACAGATGGTCTGGTAAGCAGGTAGTTTCAGCCAAGCAATCTGGTGATGTATTTCCCAAAAAAATGAAAGTTTAGACTTTGAAAATATTCTTTTAAGTAGAAAACTTTGGCTCAGACGCTCGTGGACAGGGAATAGAGACACGTTGGGAATCAAACCCACAATTCTATTGTTGTTAAAGCTGGTGTTTATGCTTGACACAGAATTGTGTGTCTTCTTGGGGATCAATTTGAGGACACAGGGAAGACCCATTTGCAGCTCTTAAGCTAACTTACACCCAGTAAATCTGACCACGTCACTGGGTAGACATGTTTTCTTATGTTCCTGAAGCTTCCTGACTACATTCAGTTGTGTACACATTGTGTCATATCTTTACATGTAATTTTGTTTGTCTTTCAGTCAAAGACCCACGGCCCCGGCTTCACTCGTCTCCATGCACCCTGGCCAGTTCTGTGTCGAGAGGCTGAGTTTCTAAAGATTAAAGTCCCCACCAAGACGGTAAGATATCAGTTGTTTTGGTTCTCTGTCCATGTACAGCGCCTGTCTGTGTCTGTATTCTTGTTATTTCTGTGGTCCAAGATAGACGGCATAGTAACAATGAAGTTACAGTAGACTTTGAGTGGAAAAATGGTTCACACAGAGACAGTTACAACAAAGAAGAGACAAAGAGACTGTGGTATGTGGCTCAGATAATCACACCTATACTGATGGTTACAGTAACAATGTATCAGGGTTTTATTTCTACAGGGCCACTCTGTAATAATGTTAGCAAAAAGTGTGTTTTCTTCAGAACTGTAAAGCGGAGTGTCCGACATGCGTCATAATTTGACTAATTCTGTATTCTGTGTTTTATCAGAGTTATGAACTTAAAGAGGAAAGTGGTTTCGGGTCCAGTATGAGCACCGTGTGGAGGAAGATGAACCAGCCTTTCCAGCCCAAAGTCCCACATCAGGACCATGAACGCACCAAGTTTCTCTCACACTGCTTCTCCAGGGACAAAATCCACTTGTAAGACAAGTACACACACACACTAGTTATAAACCGGAGAGCTGTGTTTTTTCACAGATAAACAGCCCAGCCAAATTTAATGATTCATTTAATTTTAAGGGTCTCTAACAATTTGCAGCAATTTGCATGTATTACTCACTTTTTTATTGGCCTTATGTGAGCTGATTGCAACATGACGTAAAAAAGGAGTCCTTCCCTGTCTCTCTCGGTTGCCTATACAAGCCTGTGGGTGATTTGTTTAAGCTATTTAATGCTGCTGGACTGCTGATTTCTTTGCGAAGGACTCCGGTCGGATTTTCCGCGACAGTCCAAGAAATGTGACTTTATGCAGGTTCTCAAGTGCCTCATCTCAGTGCCTCTGTTCGCTCTGCTAACAGGGAGCAACAGTAGCTAGCTTCAGTTCAGAAGTGGAGCCTGCTAACATAAACTAGTTTGACTGATTTATAAGAATTACCTACATATGAATTTATCATATATTTATTAATGTTTAAATAATGTATTTAAGTGTTACCATAGAGTTTTAAGGAAAATCCTTAATGTTTTAAGATAAACTCTTACATAAGTGTGAGTATAAATGATCGGATCCAATGATCTACTCGACAAACATTGAGGATTTTTGTGTTCTGATCCATTAAGAAGGTTGACTTTACCAATAGGATTCTAATTAAGCTGGTACTTACATTAACAAGTTCTGTATATTTGCATGTGATATGCTATCTAAATACAATAATGTAAAGATGTAAACACAGAAGATGCATGCTTTAATATGCATACAGTTTTATATCCATTGGTTCTGTTTCCTTCAGGTACAACATCACATCTAAAGACACGTTCTTTGACAACGCAACAAGGGGCAGGATAGTAAGTGTTCATTCACATCTGAATCTGAATCTGTTTGTCCAGGATTAGTTTGTATCTCTGGTTTAATATTTCTTCATCTTTCTCAGGTATATGAGATCCTGAGACGGACCGTGTGTGTACGAACCTGTCAAACCATAGGTGAGGTGAAAAAACAGTCCATGGGTTAAAACAGGATGTGTGTGAACACATGCAGCCTTTTTTCAGCCATAGACATTCTTCACGCTGACATGTACACTTTGACACCTGGTCAGTGATTGAATTAATGATATCAGGAGGACCCGTTGTAGATCTAATATGCTTGCCGCAGGCATAAGCGTCTGACAAACGTTAATGATTTTTCCATTATGTTGGTCCTAGTCAAAAATGGTGCACAGAAAAATCGATGGCTTTACCCTCCTCTGTTGGCAAGCAGCAAGAATCGCAGGAACACAATCTGAAATCCTTATCTACTTACTCATCCCTTTCCCTTTAAGTATGATGGCCTGTAATTGCTTATAAACTGCCTCATTTTGGGGCAATTCTCAGAAGAGCATAGAGGTCTGAGAAGAATCCACCGAAGTGGTCGTGTGTCACAAAACTGAGAAAAGAACGGTTTAGCAGCTGCTTGTTGTGGCTTGATAAAAAAGTTTTTATAAGCCTTTGTAATGGACAAGTTGTGAAACATGTCCGTCATTCATACTGAGGCGCTGTCCTCCATGAGTTCAAAAGGTGTCCAAAATGCCAGGAAAACTAAAATCCCAGCAACCAGTTGGGTAACAGTTGAGTCACAAAGAATGAACAGCATCTCTGAGCCACCTGCAGACATACTGTTGTTATTTCCTCCTGTGGGACAGTAAAAAGCATGCATATGGTCCCTCCAAGGTTCAGATTAAGAAAGAAAAGCAGGCGCGGCGGAATGCTTGTGTAACATCTTTGGCCGTGACACTGCAGGGCAAAGCTGGCTGTCAGCTGCATTACGAGGTCGTGCTGAAACTCTCAAATCCAACTGGACTGTTTGATAGACTGCAGGTAAGGTGGGAGGTGATACTGATATGCCCGCTGGGAGTTCAGTGGGGAGGTGAAGTGGAGTGCAGTCGACACAAAGAAGGAGTGCAATGATCGGATAATTGCATGAGACAGACACCTTTTAAACCCTAATTTGTTGGGGAATTGTTTGGGCTTTTTAGCAACACCTTGCACGTCACCAGGCTGTTCCTAGAAAGTTGCCTCAGCTGCATGCGCCCAATGGAGCGACAAGGCTTTGGTCGGACTGCAAGTGAATCAGATTTGTCTGTCAGATCACAACCTCAAGACAGACCGTCTGCACTGTTATTTGCAAGTCATGAGTGCATATTTGCATGGGTTGCTGTGGCAATGAGGTAGACATGAATGCCTAAGTATGCTGTTGACGTGGTGTCCAACGCGGAAGCTTAACAAATGGAGATCCATCGTTTGTCCTCTGGACAAGCCCACTGTCAAGTTGCCGTGTAGCAGCATGGACTCTGCCCACTTCCACAACTTTGAACTTGATATTATCATTAAGTGTCACTTTGCGAACGACACGAAAGACATTTTGAAATCTGATTGTAGTGGCCAGCATCCAGACTGAGAGACATCTGCAGAAATACGCTTGGAATCACGCGCTGGATGGTTTGTTACCAGACACCACTAGAAACTGTTTGGGGAAGGGCAAGAACTCCCCAAAAGATACTTGGCCGGTGAGTGGATGGACCATCAGACCAACAGTGGGAGAGCAATACCACCAGCGGACCCAGTTGGGGAATCAAACTCTTAACAAAGTCAGTCGAGAAACCCTTCTTACATTGAAATATGCTATCCAGATGTTTCCTGGGGAGGTCTCTGGGGAAACGATTATGGGCAATAATTCTGGTGCTTGACAGAAGTAGCGAAAGTAACAAATTATAATCATAACTGATGCAAAAGGCTAATCAATGACAAAGTCGCTAACCTAGATTTTCCTGAAAGAATTATATGCCATACCAATCGCTCTAAGAAAGAGGATTAGCGTCCTGTCCCCATGGAAATTCCTGTTTCTGGTTTAACAGTCCCCAAGTTTTTCAGAGGACGCTGATTGGTTCAACCACTGTGTTTTCAGCCACAAGAGCATAGCGTGAGACCTGGCTAGATGGATTTGCGGGATCATGATCTTGTGCTTCCAGCTGCCTTGCAAGATAACCTTTAAATCTGTCTTGGATCCGATGTGCATGTGTTATTTTGATGCCCAAACTAAAATCAATCTGGATACAACCATAAAACTGGATACAACCTGTCTATGCCAAAAAACAGATTTGGGCTAGTGGTCTGAACAAGGCCTTAGAGATTAAGAGCCTGAGCTTACCACATCAGCAGTTTAAGTTGTTAATGACTTTTGTAAGAAAAATTGTACATAATCTATCGAGATGGACAACAACAGCTACAAAAAGATACTATACATACGTTACATAACATGATCGTGTCGATAAGAGACAAACACATCAATGGAGAACACTGAGCACAACATTTAGGTTAAAATGGGTCTTGCCTTACTGGTTACATATCTGTAGATATTAATGACATGCAGATAACAGCTGCCCATGCATTCATGAGACCCATCAGTCCCTTATAGAAACGAGCTGACACCGGTTTCATTTGCAGTGTTCCACCATATGTCTGCTTGGCTTCCCCATCACAGCAGAAGGTCTCAGCCAGCGGGTACTGATGGAGCTGCAGGGCGAGAAGGGGAGCGAAAATAGAGTTGCATCCCTTTAACCTCTATTTTCTCGTTCCTCCTCATTATTGGTGGTTGAATTTTTGTCACACAAGCAGAGCCCACTCCGTGCGTCTCTCTGCTGCCCTCCTACATCTCCCCTACAAGTGGGTCACAACTTCCTGGGTCAGGCTGAGATTGAAGCGGGGGCCTCTGGGAGCTGTGGTCGTTTCTAGCCGGTTCAGTGAGCATTTGTGCCTTTGTATGTGTGTGTGTGTGTGTTGAGCGTTGGTCGTGGGACTCATTAATGGCACAGCTAATCACTGCGTAGTTCCCGGTCCCCTTTGAGGCAACAATAATTAATTGATTAATTACCTTGATGGTAGAGCCAGTTGCGTGTGCCAGGTCATCTGATGTGTCGGCCCTGACATCCACAGGTCAGGTCATCATAAATAAATGTGTCCATGACGTATCTTTACTGCTTATCTTATCTTACCTTTATTTATTTTAGAGTTAATTTATCCTGTTGGTGGGTTAGGGTTAGGGTTAGGGTGTAACATGTAACGTGTAGCACTATCAAAGACTAATGTTATGTAGTCTTATCTAATAGCCGTTATCTAACTGAAGTTGATGTTGTGCCTAGGAATATGGCCCAACGTTTCCTTGCTGATTAATCAGAAAGTGTTGAAATGATATAGATTTGTCAGATTCCCTAAGTTTATATGACTTGCAACCTGGAACACAGCAGTACGACATATGAGCTTCCCACCCTGAGCATGATGTCAGAGGAAAATGGCCGTCAGGTAAAAATAGTCGATAGTCTATTACTTCACTTTGCAAACATGAAAAACTCCAAAAGTTTGGAGCATAATGGTGAGATCCAAGTTTAAAACCCAACTGCTGTGGTGTCATTAAGTGTCCTTGATCCCAATCTGAATCTAAACCAGAGACAAGATGAATGTCATTTCCAGGAATCCGCAGAAAATCAGAACCACTGAGCAGTGTGCAGTAAGATGTATAACAGAAGGGGGTCTTTTACAACGACTACCACTTTATTTCACGCCAAATCTTGGTGCCATTTGGTGTGAACTCACTCCTTAACGCCACTGACCGGACTACTACTTCACCAGCAGCTTGGGTTTCTGGTTTAACACTCAATGTGCAGCCCAAGCCTCAAGACCAATAAAGGTTCATGTGATTTACATAAAAGGTATATTAAGGATTTAGTGATGACATCCAAATACTCCTTTGGGGTTGTCTAATGTCTCCCTCCCTCTCTCTCTCTCTCTCTATTTTCCAGGCATCAGCACATTGATAGCTAAAGGCGTGTATGACTCTGCCTTCCCTCTCCACGATGTAAGTGTTCCCACTAGACGCCCATTGGTTTCAATTTGTTTCACTACAATATTCAATTTGCAGAGAGTGGGAATCACAGCCGATGCTTTGTTGGATCTAGTTCTAATATATTTTTGCACTGCATGTGCTAGTGGGTAGTGTGGCATTTGTTCTTGTACAGTAGCCGTGTGACCAGAAATAAGAATGGAATTTAGAATGGATTTTGATTTTTAACAGCTGACATATATTCTCAGCAGCTGATCAGCGAGGGAGTGCTCTCAGAGCAATCCCTGCTCTCAACTCCATTAACACGATGGGATAAGATATCGTTGAATAAAGGAGAGAATATTGAGTGACATACACCGTTACATTTACATTTAGGGCATTTAGCAGACGCTTTTGTCCAAAGCATGCACTGATGGCGGTGGCTGCCATGCAAGGTGCCGACCAGCACATCAGGAGCAGTTTGGGGTTCAGTATCTTGCCCAGGGACACTTCGACATGCGGGGACCAGGGGAATCGAACAAATAACCTTCTGATAACAAGGTGCTGGCTCTACCCCCTGAGCCACAGCCGCCCAGAAGAACCAGGACTTGACTAACGCGTTCCCAGTGCTATACATTGCAGGGTTTTCTGATGGTTTGAAAAACGGTTTTAATTTTCCGCCAATTATGACATATTACCTGCCTGAAGCCAGTTTTAAGTCTTTGCAGGTTGATTTCCCAATAGAATAAACTTCAACCAATGTTAAAAACTAGAAATGTCACAGAAAAAAATGTGTGCGTGAAAATATGCCGCCTACATAAGCATTTTTAATGTTCAGGGATCTTTCTTTGATATTTTTGATTATATTGAGAACATTTTTGAATCCAATTGAATTGCTTTTCAAGGAACAAAAAGGTTCCTTCGGTCCATGAAGATGAGTCTGCTGACGCACCTTTTGGTGGCCACCCCAAGATTTTCAGTGGCACCATTCGCCCCACACCCAACCAAGTCCTCTGCATACAATCGGTCCCTCTGCTGTATGCTTTCTCCTGTAATTCCATGTTGATGTGTTGAAGCATAATGAACAAAAAAACACTGCACATTTTGAAATATGGTGGCTCAAATAAAATGCTGCATCTGCTTGACCAATCAGAAATGTTCAGCGCTGCAAGCCCCAGCCCGAATTTCTTGCACGTTTGGAAAGTACTGCCCCTTGAGCAGGGACTTTTTGGGGGTCAAACAATGTCCCAGAAATTTAATTTAGACCCTCGTCCCCTGAGGTGGAACTGCACCGAGTTCCTCCAAAGATTCCCTGGGAAAAGATGGAAATGTGCCTTTAGAGCATGTCTTGTTGCGTGAGTGAGTTAAGGACAGGTTTCTGTGTTTCCATGCCTGTGTGCGCTCATGTATTCACCCTCTCCTCTCGCTCCTCAGGGTGACTACAAGGTTATCGGAGACCTGGAGGAGAGGAACGACAGACAGGTAGACCCACTCCTCTCTCCTTCCTCTTTCTCCTCCTCTCCACTTTTTTGTCTAATGAAAAGCTACAAAAAGTCATTTTGCGTATGCCACCGCTGCTCCAGTACTTCAGAGGGTGACCTTGCTAGTGTGATCTCCTGTTAGTATGTAATAAGCAGATGTCTGTCACCCAAAAGTCTGCACCTTTTAAATTTCCAATCGCTGAATAACAAGACGACCTCCACTTTTCCGAACAATGGTCTCATCTGTGTCTATCTTTTCTTCTCTGAGATTGTTCCCTTCCGTCCCATCTGTCTAACACTGTCACAGATTGGAGTTTAAGTTCAGTAAATATTTCTCAGACAGAGATGCACTCGAGGCAGACAGACAACAAGCGCTGTCTGAATGTCTTGAATTTCAATAGACGGAGAAAAACAAAAACCGCAGAATGGGAAAACAACAGCAAACTATGAACTCTGGTCAAAGTACGAGCTGAAAGTTTCTTCTTTATTCAAGCATCAATGTGGGAATTATGTTAAGAACTGTCGAAACAGATAATCCACTGTGGTGAGATGATATTCTTTCGGCATCAAGAGGCTTCATAATATTATCTTCCCCATACTTGATCTTTGTTTCTCTTGACTTTGGGATATTGTTCAACCACTCAGATGTAACTCAAGCATTCCGATTATTCTTGCCTCCAGATCAGCTCTATCTCTGAGGATTCCTTGTTGATTTTCAGCTTGCCACAGCTGGTGAACGGACACGACGGCATACACCCACACTGACTCTGTCTCTCTGTGTCTGTCTGTTGTCAGGTTCTGCATGAGGAGTGGGCCAGATACTCAGCCTTTTACAAGTACCAGCCCATTGACCTTGTCAGGTAACATGACCATCATTAGTCAGTCAGTAACTCGCATTTCTTCAGACCTTAATGTCTTTGTTTCATCTAATTTGCATAACTATTATCTCCCAAATGTATTGTCTTTTTAGACGTGAATTCTCTCTGTGAATTTGGCCCTCCCTCTTTGGCTCAGGCTGTATTGACCAGTGTATTTCAGTGTACATATGAATATTTGCATTACACATATTTTTCAAGTCAATTAAGACTAAAAATCTAACCTTTCCTTTCAATCGGAATATTTTTTAAAGAATATTTCAGTTGCAATATGTTAGATTTTGTGTTCAAAACTTTCAAAAATTGAATAAAATTATCAACAGAATAAAGGAATAATACTTTTGACATTACGCCAAAGACGTCTCTGTGTTGTGTTACAGAGATATCTGTCGAAGTTGGCATGCTAACCAACTAGCCCCTGGCCACTTTGCAGGGTGATTCCTGCTACTAGTCCTGGCAGTGTCGGCTAATACGGCCGCTAGCTGCATGGTTAGCTGTGCGTGCTACAGTAGCCAACGGCAGCTACAGTTAGCAGCAGGTGGCGGTTAAAGGCCATGAAAACGTCATTTCTCGGCCAGGACTTGGTCCTCCATGAACACAAAACATTCTGCTGGAGTTTATATCCTTTTAAAAGAGAGATTTTCGAAATGTATTTGTTTTTGTCTGCAAAAACATAATGTTACATCTTTCTGTGCACCAGTGAGGATCTTAGCAGATTCAAGTCAACATGTGCTGTGATACGTGGGGTTGTTTTGTAATGTTGCCAGATGACTGCCAATCAAATCTGATCAAACCCTACCCACACAGTCCTGAAAAAGCAGATCAGCTGAGTGTTGAATAACTCATGCCATACCATATGTTTTTTTCCACCTAACTTTAACTTTTATTTCACGTTGTTTAATGGATCTTTAATGTTCAGATAAACACTTTTAGAAAGAAGGGGATTTAAGGTCTGGGTTAAGTCCGTGTTTGGGGATCAGGTTTATCAGCCGTACACAAATCCAGGCATCGAAACAGCTCAGTGTAATGAATGAAAGCCTCAAATGAAACTCTTGACTTATTTTTAACACGGCATTAGGGCTCTCACTGCTGCTTTGCGTGCTCCTTAATGCTGCACATTATGCTCTGCCAGCACCGTGTACTCCACTGCCACTCTCACCTCCTAATTCCTGCCCTTTTGACTCTACAGAAAGTACTTTGGGGAGAAGATCGGCCTGTACTTCGCATGGCTCGGTGTTTACACTCAGCTGCTCGTTCCAGCCTCCATCGTGGGGATTATTGTGTTTGGCTACGGAGTGGCGACGGTGGATACTAACATACCCAGGTACTGAAAAAAATGCACTGCAGCTTCATTTGTGGAAGAAAACAAATCCCGGTAAAATCTCAGTTTAAGATGAATTACGGTGGAAAATATGGACGACCAAATGTGACATTCTTCCTGATTTTATCTTTGAAGATGCTAAGCGATGAACATGACAGGATGTCAGATAAAACCCGACAGAAGGATGTAGAAAATGTCCTCCTACCACATTTAATATGTATGCACACATGCCCTTACACACACTAGACAGGGATTGCCCAGATACCTACTGTATCTGGCTTTAGTCAGGGTTGTGTGGGAGGAACACAGAAGGTACAGCCGGCAGTGTGTGTGTGTGTGTGTGTGTGTGTGTGTGTGTGTGTGTGTGTGTGTGTGTGTGTGTGTGTGTGTGTGTGTATGTGAGTGTGTCATGAGGCAAAAGGCTGATAATTCAGCCTACACTGACTATGAATAGGGTCAAAGCAGATAAGCTTGTATTGTAGTTATGTGTTAAAAGTTCCATTCATTTGTAATGCTGTAATGAGCTTACTGGGGCCCAGCAGCGAGTGTTCATCCCAACAGACTGTAGCAATAAGAACCACATTTTTTTAACCAAAATACTCACCATTACATTTTATTTATAGTTGCTTTCATAAATAGCCTGTTAAATACTAAATGCACCGCAATCATTCAACCACGTGACCTACGAAATTCACTGATCTACACTAACAACCAGCTGATGTTGGGGTACATTTCCTTGCTATGCCAGGTAGGTTTGGGTACCAAACCTTTAAGGGAGCGCAGCTAACGTTAGCACACCTACATCCAGCGCTGCGCTCGTTCACGTAGAGTTGAACCCTCCGACATGAACGACCAGGCATCAACTTCTTAATCAACATCTTTATGTGATTAATTAGCTAGTTTGAGAAGTTGTTGTTGGAGACACCTTGGCTTTTTTCACTGTCTTTGCTGACATTAGCTTGGTATTTTTGCTCGCGTTAGCCAACACTCAGCCACTGGCTGCTTCTGAAATTCCTCACCAACATGCTGTTTAGTTTGCTAAAACAGTATGTGAGGCTTTTTAGCATGTCTGAAACCTCAGTATGAAACCAGTTGTCCATTATGGGGAAATACGGCAGTATGCAAGCACAGCTGTAGTGACAACAATAAAAAAATAGACAAAGCTAGTGTTTCTTCTTCTTCGGAGGCAGACTAGACACTGCAACAGCGTACTGCTGCCCTCTACTGCTTGTTATAAATGTTCTTTCTGACTGTTATTCATATTTATGCAGTCCAATACTGTGCTGATATTCCACCAGTTTCTTTATTTTATTCCAGGTATCCAGTTTGATAGTGTGTAAAGAGTAAAAACAGTTCCTCAAGCTGCTTCCAGGTCCTTTACAAACTTTCTACTTTGAAGCAATGCCAGTCGATGCCAGTCAATGCCAGTTTGACGACTTATTTTTATCAACTGTAATAACATTTTTGTTATTATGAAGAAAGTAAAGTACCGATGAAGGTACTATTGGGTACCAGTACCAGATTTCAGTTACCTATATTGCATGGGTGTAGGTTCAAATGTGAACAGTGCCCAACCCTAGAACCTGCACACATATTAGGGGGCTGGCAATGGCTCTATACCCAAATAATAAGGTAATGACCATATTTTTTCACTTCATAAAGTACATCTGGAAGGGTCCAATCACTGGACCTTTTTAACTGCCATGCCATGTGTGGGTTCCGATGACAGGCACAAGGATCTCTGGGTCTTTTTCACTGGAACTCAATCCATAGACGTCATTGCAGAACCTCATTTGGCCTTTTTAGGTCGTTGTTGTCCCATGTAGTTGTTCTGTCACTTATGTCTTAATGTCTCCCCCTCAGTCAGGAGATGTGTGACGAGAGTCTCAATTTCACCATGTGTCCTCTGTGTGACGGAGCCTGTGACTACTGGCGCCTCAGCACGGCCTGCGGCACCGCCAGAGCCTCGCACCTCTTCGACAACCCCGCGACCGTCTTCTTCGCCATCTTCATGTCTCTGTGGGGTGAGGTTACCTATGTGTTGAAGTGCATGCGTGTGTATTTGATTGAGAATATGTGTATGAAGTTGCTTTTAGCTATCTTATGACTTCCAGGCTGACACAGCATACATTTGTAAAGGAAATTTTACGGAACATAAGTTTGAAGTATGTTTTAGACCCTGGAAACAGTTATGCTATCAGAAAAAAAGTCCTACTCTACTCCCTAGATTGTTTTCTGGAGCTTTCACATATGGGAAACTACAAGACTTTCATCAAATTGATTATCATTTCTTCTGTGTATGTGTAGCGGTTCTTTTCCTGGAGCACTGGAAGCGCCGTCAGATCAGTTTGAGCTTTAGCTGGGATCTGACCGGCATCGAGGAAGACGAGGTAGCTACAGTATAAATGCGCACACACACACTCATACATGCACACAAGGAAACTCACATATGTAGACGCTAATACTCTCAAAAGTGCACTCTGAATACACACAAATAGTCATGTGTGGATCCATATAAACACACAGTTACACCATCAGTGCCTGGCAACTGCTCTGTGTTAAGTCATTTAAAACACTTAAGCCAGCATGACGCTTTTCCCCTGGCCAAATAAAATGACCTGTAATGACACCAAACATTGAAAATGAACAAATCATCTGCTTCAGAATCGTTCAATATGAACTCAAGACTGGCCTGAAATGAAATGAAAATGTTTATCCTGTTTTTCTCTCAGGAACATCCCAGGCCAAAATACGAGACGATCCTCCTTCAGAAGAGACAGAGGAAGCAGAAGAATAAGAAAAAGAAGAAAAAGAATGAGGTAGGGAAGATAAGAAACTTCTGTCCGTATGTTCAGAAAGTTCTTAGGACCACATCTCCTATAAATCATGAATGTCTGCATGATGAAATATGAACATTATATTCATTATTTTCTTTTAGCTGGACTTGACAGTCAGCAATATTACTGGAAAGGCATTATACAGTACATCCTGTTCAGTTGTTTCAAATCTCCACATAAAAACACCTTTCTGTGCTGTTTGTGCTTTCTGGTGGGGAAGCAGACAGTTCAGTCATCTGATCATGAAACTCTTGGCTCAGTCCTACATTTGGAATCAGATGGTTCCTGCTTATCCAGACGGATCCTGATGGTTTTTGTTTCCAACGTGTGCAGGAGGACATTACTGTGATGATGTAGTGATTGGGAACGATCTAGATTCTGTCTGTAAATGGGGTCAATCACATAGAGTCCCGTTGGCCCACATACAATTTGCTGCGGCAACAGATGGCTTTCTGCCACGCTCTGAGTGAGGCAGGGACTTCTTCACATGGTGCAGGATCCCGGGCATGCCATCTCAAAGACCTGACCCGGGGGAGAAAGTTGGAAACCTGAAGGATGTGATTTGTCTTTTCTTGAGTTGTAGGGTGTGTCACCTTCCTATCTAGTGGTTTATGTGTCAAGAAGAAGAAGAGACACCACATAGTCCCACCAGAAGGAATAGAAATGGTTGATTATCCAATTATACCATGGCATCAGCCACTGAGAATCATTTCCAATGGTTGGCTTTATTGTCTTGTCTCGTCTTGGTTCTTTGTCTCAATGTCAGCTACTACAGCCAAGGAACGTATATAACTTGTGAGGTATTAAGGCTGGGCCATATGTTGACAACATGGTGATATGAGACTATATATCGCCTTGGATTTTGGATATTGTTGTATCGTGACATGGATTAAGTGTCTTTTTCCTGGTTTTAAAAGGCTGCATTACAGTAAAGTGATGTAATGTTCTGAACTTACCAGACTGTTATACTTCTTTTAATACTTTTCTTTACCCACTAAGTCATTATATCCACATTTCTCAAAAATCTCAATGTGTTTATAGTTCATGAAAGAACCAAAAGTCATACCAACAATATGAAGCACAACTGTTTAATTGAAAACATTATAGAAAGGAGAGAAGTGAGTTTGAAGGGTCAGATAGGAAAGGTAGGAGATCATCAGCGTAAAGGGACAACTTATGTTCGCCTAAACCAAAAGATTTGATACCAGTAATGGTGCTGTTAGAGCGAATACCAATAGCCAACAGCTATATAGCTATTAAAAACAACAGTGGTGCACTAGGTTAACCTTTGTGGATGCATCCTGCTAACTACCATTAGTTAGAATTTGTGCTTTAGGGCCACAAAAAACCTAAAAATGCTTAAATTTAGCTTCGAGGGCCAAACTTAAAAATATTCATAACTTTGGAGTGAAGCTGTAGGATTTTACAGTGTCTCATGAATTGAACAGAAGTTTTAACAACATTTGTTTTGTTTTTGTTGTTTTTTTGAGAAAAACCATGACATGAACTGAGAAAAGTTCGGAATTCTGGGTGAGTTGGCAGGGAATGACCCAAATGAGTCTCAGTCCGACGCTCTGGCCTGTCATTTCCGATTTCAAAGTCCATTTCGTTCCGTCTTCTGTGTCACTTGCAAGACGACGCACAGTGACGACAAATGTCACATCCAGTGTCACGGAAGTGCCTCCGAGCAGCTGAGCAGAATCCACGCCGGAAGACAACACACAGAACAGTCCGTGGACTTGCGCTAAAATAAATTGTTTGCTCTGAGACGAGATGATGGATCTCCATTTCTCATGCTCCTGTGTTGTGAAAGCCGCGTCACGAGCTTACGCAGTGACTGACGCCTACGTTGTTACCAGAGCAACACATGCAGATACGCTGGGGATGTGTGGACACAGAAATCCGATCTCGATCACTTACAAATAACAGTGTGGACAGCCAGCCTGTCTTTCAGATCCGATTTGAGGGCCGTCTGAACAGAGACATTGAGGTTGGAATTCACAGTCAGATACACAGGATATTAGTTTGAACAGGCTGCTGCGAAGAACTGATAAATATGGAGATAAATACATCAGTGAGGACAAAATGTTTTACCATATTCGTAATAAAGACATGGGAGGGTCTGTACAGGGTGCAGAAAACGGCAGAATTGGAACAATGTGTTGTCAATTTGTGCATGAATGTGGTTTATATCTGTGTGTGTGTGTGTGTGTGTGTGTGTGTGTGTGTCTGTGTTTGTGTGTGTGCACCCCGTCCCTCTGTCTTGCAGCCAGAGAAGCAGGAGGACGGGACAGTGACAGGGAAGGACAGATGGAGACAAAAGCTGCTGTCTGCCATGGCTGCAGGAATACCGGTAACCCCTCCCCTCCCTCCTCTCCTCTCCTCCCCCCTTCAGCCTTCCTCCTTTCCTCCTCTCCTCATCTTCCTTTTCCTCTTTCACTTCCTCTCTTCCTCTCCCTCCTCGCGTTCCTCTCCTCCTTTTCCTTTCCTGCCGGCTGCAGTCTATCTGTTCTTCTCTTCCTGTCCCATCCTCAGGCTTCTACAGTCTGAACTCCTCAGGTATTTGCTTGTGTACGTATCTGTGCAGTTTTCTTTACGTTAATCCGGACATGTGACGGTCACTGCAGCACACAGAGTAATCTTTTCAAGTTGGACTAAAAAGCAAGACCGGAAAGACTGCCTTGCATATCACTACCCACATTTCTCACCTCGTGGAGGTGCAGGTTATCAATGTTGTTAAGTGTTTTTGCTTCCAAAATTCAATATTTCTCAGTGAATGATCACAGATGGAGCTTTGTTTTTTTTTTTGTTTTTTTTAGTTTGCCTCATTTGTGCAAAAACGTTCTGTTCATTTGCCAGCAGCGAGGGAACAGAACGCACTTAACTTCGGCAGAAGAGGAGGCAGACACCTGTTCCTTTAGAAAGAAATAGAGTTGGTATCAATGAAAACAGAGGAACTGTGTCGCACTCACAAACTCACAAAGGATTGAGTCTAGAGGAGCCTGTACTTTCGCTGAGGTCAAGTAACCATTCAGCTGCTGAGCTTTTTTAGGCCCTGCTGGTGGTTAATGACATGTTAAAGGAGAAACTGATGGAGAGCCAACAGACTGCTAATGAGGGTTTATCACTCTCTGGGTAGTGTGCAGGTGTGTGTGTGTGTGTGTGTTTGTGTGAGATTTTGTACAGTTCGTACACACAAACCAAACTTACACACATACACTAACACTTGGCTAAAGTGTGACACAGAATAGATTGCATTGTTGGTATTAAAGGATAAAAGCTGGATATATTTTTTTGTTCCCTTGAAAAGACCAAAACCAACCAACTTGATCCAACTACTAAAAGTGCCACATAGCTCTGTATAACAGGTGTAATAAGAACATGGCCAAAGGTAGCTCCGAAAAGATAGGGGGCAGCATGTCACCACCAGCTGCTGTTCTTTGCTAGCTGTCCTCGGCTGTGGCTAGCTACCGTTGGCATGTTTTCACATCTCACTCTGTGAATTGAGGATTTATTTTGACCAAACCAGAACTGATTGTGGAAAGGCGAACCGTGTTGATGAGTTTATTTTTAGAGTTTGAATGAAGTTGGTTTAGATAACTAGGCAATTAAGCTCGTCTTAGTTCAGTAGAAGAGAGAATCTTGAATTCAGAAGGTGTCCGGTTGTATTTGTTCTGTTTAGTAAGGAAGAGTATTTCATTTCTTGAAATTTTGTGAGTTTATTTCTCCTCTTTCTGGTACAAAGTGGCATTAGGTGACAGGAGGGACCAGGACTAGCTGGTTAGCATGCTAGCTTCAGTGCACATCATCGCAATAATCACTATTGTTTCTTCACACTGTAATAATGTTAGTTCAAGCGAAATTTCTGGTCATCGCTTTGACACATTGCTCCTTTAAAGCTACAAGTAACTTACATTTTTTGTTGATTCTGGCGGCCCCTGTGGTCAAAAGCAGTGTGAGCACCACCATTGTGTCTAAAGATGCTTGATCTAGCTCACACGTGCGTTTGTTTTTTAAGTGAATGAAGGAAGTCACAATTATATTTTACTACTATTGTTTTTTTTTTAAATATTACTTTTTTAAACAGCTGTTTGCACAATGCATGGCGTTGTTTTAATGTATCAATTTGTTGTTGTCGACGATGTAGAAACAAAGTAAACTTTGTTTTAGTGCCGTACCACCAGACTACAGAGCAGCTTCTTTCTTTAGGCTCTGAGACTCCTCAATTTAAACCTCAGAACTCCGACATATAAAAAATTTATTTAATTTTATGAACTATCCAACGTGTCCAAAAATTATACAGAAACAGCCAGTCTTCTCACTGATGGTCTTTTTTCATTTTGTGAGTAATAGAGAAGCATCAGTATTGAATTAAAAAGTTTCATAACCAGTTAAAAGTTCCTTGTTGTATGTTTAATATTGTCAAAAAATGATTAAAAATTTATTTTTGAGCCTTTGATACTCGCTTATAGCCGAAAGCGTATTCATCCACGGCGGAAAATAGTGCCGGTCAATTTCGCGCTTAGCGCTTACCTCTTGTTTGAGTGACATTTGCTTAAAACTACAGTTCCCAGCTGCTTTGGAACATTACAGAGTGGTTTTTAAAAATGAAAAACTGTTTTGTTGCCTCCTGTTACAGATTTACACCCTCAGTAGAAATGAATGACTTTAAGGCTGAGTGTTTCAGACATGCTGAAGAAGTCAGACACTGGTGTAACTAATAACATTAATACAAGCTTATTATAAGTGCTGGCTCACCGTTAGATCTAAATAAATCAGTTGTCATAAATTAATGTCATCAGTTATACCTGTGCTTCTCCTGCACTGACAAGTTGAAAAAAAACGTCCAAGTGCTGTTTTGAACGTTGCTGCTGTATTTCACCTGCTCCTCTGGCAGAAAAAAAAACAAAGCATTTGGCAGCGACTTCAAACCAATTGTCTGTGCGGCTGAATTAAAAAAGACAAAGAGCGGCAACACATGAAAAGACACAAAGGGGAAAAAGACATGAGAGAGACATTTAAATAAACAGAGAGAGACTTGGAGGAGTGGAGATGGAGAGAGACAGAGGGAGGGCGGCTGAGTGGGAGTGAGGCATGCTGGGCAGGAAGCCAGGGGTAAGATCAGTGAACGTCACTATGGCGACACAGAAATCTCACACACACACACACACACACACTTGGACCATTTCATTCTGTACCTGAGACTGTGAAAAGTGCTGTAGGATCTATCATCTACTATATCTCTAAATTATGACTGAAGTTATTATTTGTTCGTTTTTTATTTTTAATTGCGTGTTGCACCTTTTAATACAAGACATTCTACAACGTGCCAAACAACGTTAAAGGGGCAGTATGTAGTTTTGGAGATGAAATACAAACAAATACAACATTAATGAGGTGATAATACAAACTCAGAGGAAAATAAGGTCCCCAGAACACTGTTGGAAGCTAGAAAGGTGGCAGGGTCCGCCACATATAAACAAAGTAAAAACAGTATAAAATGATTTTGTCCTTTAAGTTCAGTTTCTTTATTCAGTTTATTCACAACACAAAGAGAGTTTGTTTATTGAAAAAAAAAAAAAAACAGTAAATGAAGATCTTTCTCTTCTCATTAATTTTTTCCCCCCAAACTACACTCTTAGAAATAAGGGTTCTTCTACAAGGGCTGAGGTTCTACCTGGAACCATTTGTGTCTGAAAAACCATTTCCCGAAGAAACGGTTTTTCAAAGGTTCGTGGTAACACTAGTGGTTCCAGTAAGAACCATTTTGTTCCAGAGAACCCTTCAAAAACCATTTCCTGAATAAAGGGTTCTTGGTAACACTAACGGTTCCAGTAAGAACTATTTTGATCCAGAGAACACTTTTTTGGAGAAAGAGTTCTTCAGGGATTGTTGAAAGCATGGGTATAAGATCCTGTATGGGTCCTTTGTAGAACCTCTCATGGGGGGTTCTGGGTGGAACCTTACACACACAGTTCTAGGTATAACCCTTTATGTTGGGTTCTATGTAGAACCCTCCAAAAGGGTTCCAGGTGGAACCTTTATAAAAGGTTCTACCTGGAGCCAAAAAGGGTTCTCTTATTAGGACAAGCTGAAGAACCTTATATAGTTCTACTTAGAACTTTTATTTCTAAGAGTGTACATAGTGCACCTTAAATGTACTAAATAGACGTCCCTTTATTTATTCATGGCTACTCATCACACGAACCACGTAATGTTCATTTGCTGCTTTGAAAGTCACATAATATGACGGACACACTGTTCCTGATACGTTTTCTTTTTTTTTTTCTCACCTCCTGTTCTATTTATCAGCTGAAGCCACGTCTGGTCCTCGGTGACGGACAGTCCTCCGTCAGGACTTCTCGAATCATTTCTTAAATTAGGAGCTGTCACTGTTAATTATGTGAGACATGCCCACAGAGCTGAAACAGGATTTAAAATACAGGACGATTTTTTTTTTTTTGTGATCAATGTTGTAATGGTATTTAAACATAATAAAGTATGAGTGGGGTTACGAGTTGATGGATCACACAAATAAAGTAGATGAAAAAGTTATATTATTATATGGAGGTTATTTAGTAATGGCTTGTTTCCAGTGTAAAATGCCAGCTTGTCGTTCTTGTTTAGTCTGTAAAGTCGAGATGCTACGTTTGTTTATTGACAGAATGTGGAGCTTCCCATCGACAGGCTATTAGTCTCTTGGCAGCTGTAAGGCCAGCTCGCCAGAGATGCTTCTGCTAAACACACAGTTCCAAGTCTGAGCAGTCATTTTAGCTGCGTTCCAGACAACTCTGAGCTAAAAAAAAAACAACAGACCACTAATAGAATAAGTCTGAATTCCTCCTTGTTATCTCGGGGCTTCATGAGGGGAGAAGCTGTCTGGCATCACACAAAATTGGCAGCACCGATGGATGTTACCGTCAGTTAGGTTTAGGACTTGGAGCCACTTGGAGGTCAGAAGTTGGAAATATCATCCAGTCCAACTACTACATCAAGATTGTATCAATATGACCTTTACTATGAATAACTTGGGTTCTTGGAAGATAGCTGTACTTTCTGCCAGATAGTTTCCCATTTGGGTTAGTGCGACCTGAGGAGAGGTCCGCACCTCCGCAGTCTGATGAGACCGGTCCACTGGGGCTGGTCGGAGCTGTATGAAATGGACATGGGGACAGGCATGTTGCAGGACGCACCGTAAGTGCGCATCAGTGTGCAGAGTTGGAGATAGAAAAAGACAGGTGTGGCAGGTAAATTGAATTGTTACTGGATGTTTTGAAATGCTCTGAGGCCCTCAGGAGCATCAGTGTCAGAGAGAGTGTGAACCCCTACCGCTCTGTTTGGTTGGCTTCCCAGCGAGTCAAGATGCCAGTTAGACAAAATGTTGCAATGCTTTTTTGGCAAAAAGAAATTGTTTAAACAAATTTAGTTGTACAGGAATTCCTGCCATGAGATAACAAGATAGTTGTTTGTCACTTTATCTTGATTTATCCTAAACTTTAACATTATTTTATGAAATTAATTTCTCATTATGATAACATACTGACACCTCCTGACAGCGCGCCAGCCGAGCTAAAGTGACACTACAAAAATGTCATCGTCTCAAAAATGGGTATACGACAGGACGACTGGGGTTTGGACACAAGGAGAAAAGGATGAACAGAGGGGACGATGAGACAAGAAAGCTTTGTTGGGTTTTCCTCAGCGGAGGTTACAAGATAAATATAACACCTGACCCATTTAATACTGCCCTTCTCTCTGATGGCTGTCCCCACCAACCGACACACGCACACACACTAAATCACACACACACACAGTCTGAAGGTCTCTTTGTCCTTCAATATCCCTCAGGTGCGTCAACCTGTATGAGCGTGTGTGTGTGTGTGTGTGTGTGTTTAAAGCACAACTAGGAAAGCTCTTAAATATCTTGCTTGAAATTAAGGCTAGGACCCAAAAGGCAGTTCTTGAAGTGAACACTTTATTTAGACTTTTGGACAAGAAGCTGGACAGATATGGTTCTTGATCAGAAAGAAACAAACACTTCCTTTATGTTATTTTATATTACTAACATTTATTAGAGTCCTGCTGAGCGACTGATTTATTTTAGTCTCTCAGCCTGACTGGGAGGTACAAGTATGGGTCATGCTATAGTGGAAAATGTAAATAATGGGCTGTTTTTGGCAGAAAAGCTCATTTATTAGCACATTCACTGGTGTTATTAGACATTTCCGATGATGGAAGTTGCAGTTTAAACAGTATTTCTTTGATATTAAGTACTATATGTTTTATTTACTACTATCGATGATGAAAAAACAGTGTTAAAGTAAAGAGCAGCATGTGGGATTTGGTGTCGTGTCAGTGTAAATGCGCATACTGCAGGTTGCACTGTGTCACTGTGTTCACTAGATGGTGCTGTTGTTTTGCTAATTACGGTACTAAAGGTCTTCAGATGTACAGACTCTGTATCACTCGGTGGTCTGTGTGAGTTAAATTCCTGAGCCTGCCGGTGTATGTATATGTGTGTATATGTGGGTGAAGCCGGTCACATACCTGAGGGTGGAGATGCAGCATTCGTCTTTGCAGGGATCCAGCCGTGTTTAACGGCTGACCTTCCGGTGATGCTGCTCTCCTTTTTGATGCAAGTAGGTCAGCTTCTCCCGCTGGTTTTAAGTTAAGGGAATCACGCCGCATACACAAGTCTGAGTGGTTACGAGGGCGGAGTCAGCAGGTTAGACAACGTTAGGAATGTCTGAAATGTTTGTTCCTCCTTCTCCATCCTAATCTTAAAGCGCCATCCAGAACTTTCGTTATTGAGTCCAGGTTTCAGAACATTGTTTTAGATGATTTGTCTTCTGTCGGCCTTTACTTGTTCATAGCTCTTATTAAGATGTTTGGCTCACCTTTTCACTGCCAAAGCCAGTCGGACATGTCTTAATGTCTCAAAGAAAGTATAAAATAACATCACAGTCTCCCCTTTTTTTGCTTCAGCCACCACCATGGTGGAAGAAACCTACGTCAAGTTACCACATCTGCCACAGACTTTTGTTTATTTCAGTGGTCACGCTGATAAATTCCTTGCACTTGATTTCTTCCACACAGAGGTCAGAGTTCAGCCAGTCAGCCGAAGGAGTTGTGAGGGATTCGGTCCCTTGTGGTGATGATAACTGTCACAACAGGCTTGGCACTGGAACTTGATTGTGTCTGGGAGCAATTTGTGTTCTGGCATCGATTTAATGGCTACGATAAATAAGAGACATTTTGAGATTAAGCCTTGTTGCTTCCTTTCCAAGAGTCATATGAGAAGATTGATACTGCGGTAATGTTCGTCAGTTAGTTGCGGACCTTCAGCCAGGAGACGGTTAGTGGACGACTGGACGCGAGGAGAAACAGTTGGCCTGTAGAGCTCACTGATTAGCATGTTATATCTGGTTCTCTTAATACTTGACAAAAAAAGACTGAAAAGACTTTAATCCACAACTTGTCATTTATACATGACAAGTTGTGGATAAAAGCCAGGTTATGCGCTCAACTAAACTACAACTTGCAGTTTTAAACCCTCACACAGAGCCTGGCTAGCTGTTTCCTCCCGCTGCTTACTTAGCATCGAGGTATACAAGTGCTATAGATCCTCTGGTGTATTTCCCAAAATGTTGAACTACAGTACTCTTCTTCTTTTCTTTAAGCAGTCCAGGTATCCTAAGTTCATCTCAAAGTTCTGAAATAGTACAGACATGACAGAGCAAAAAAAATGGGTGAATCTAAAAGTAAAGTGAATAATGTATTACTTTCATTTATATGCAGTCAGGACAGTGTTCCAGTGCTCCGTCACAGTTTCGGTATGGTGGAGGGTTTTGAGTGGAGTGGGAAAGGAGAGCGCGATTCAATATGCATGGGCCTGCTAAGGAGAGCGTCTCCCCTCTCAAACCCAACATCTGCTGCCATAGTTCGCCCGAAACTCCAAAACCGCTCAAGCAAAGTTCTTTTCACATTGAACTGTGATTGTTTAACGGTAACTTCTGACTGGTGTTATGCTGGTGTGTGAGCTGACGTTAGCTGACATGTGACGAAACTGTTGGTTAAAATAGAGTTACGTGATGGAAAATAAATGAAAAACACTTTTTTTCCAGTGTAAGTGTTTCCCTGTCACTGTCCTGGCTCCATAAACACAACACAGATGTTCCCATATCAGCGCCTGGGAAAAATAATTCACATTAACTCGAGGCTGTCTGGGTATTTCAGGGTCCACTGAATGAAAACGTTTGTTCCGACACGGTCTCTAAACGTCGGATGCAGACTGTAAAACGGGCTATTGTGCTCCTTTATGTCTCTCTGTTGAGACGTAGCAACGTTTCCTGTGGAGGCGGTGAGATACAGGCGCTCCCCATTCAGCTTATACGAAACATCTCAAAGTCGGAGAAGGAGGTGTGACAATCCCTTTCACATCGGGACATTTGAGAGATTAGTTTTTTAATCAAAGCGACCATATGAAAGTGCTTTTTTTTCTTCTTTTCTGTTATTTCGAGACGTCTCAGTAGGCGGCTCCGTGTCCTGCATCACAGATTTCCCCAACAAAAGTTGATGAGGCAGTGGACACTGTAAGACTGACTGCCAACTTTTCCCCTCTTTTCTTCCCCTGCCCCCTCCCCATCCTTCCTGTCAGGCTGCTATAGAGAAGTTAACCTGGAAGGATCGTCTTCCTGGATACTTCATCAACGTCTCCTCTATCCTCTTTATGGTTAGTACACACAAATCAGGTTAATGCTCTACTTAGAGTCAGACATGTTCTCAGAATGTCTGGATGAAAGCACTTTAAAATAGAAAAATAAACATCCGCTGTATATGACGCAGCTAATGTACATGAATGAGTATATATGAGTGACCTACATCGATGTATTCTTTGAAATATTAATTCCAGCTCTGCACTGTGAGTATCGGACAAATATGGGTGAGCACTGATTAATTTATTTTCTTTCTTTTTTTGCTCCCAGTTTGGCTTGACGTTTTCAGCAGTTTTCGGCGTCATCATCTACCGCATCACAGTGTCGGCCCTGATGGCGATGAGCCCCGACCCGGAGACCAAGTCCAACGTCCGGGTGACGGTGACGGCCACCGCGGTCATCATCAACCTGGTGGTTATCCTGATCCTCGATGAAATCTACGGCGCTGTGGCATTGTGGCTGACTGAGCTAGGTACAGAGAAACATACCGTCATTTAGTCTTTAGAGTCCAGTACAGGACAGTGCAACTTTTGAAAGTATGAGCAAACTGAAAAAACAAACAAATTGGAGCATTTTGCAAACTTATCTAGCTCATTTTAAAATTAGCCTTTAGCTAGCTTAACTAGCTAGACTAAACAACTTAAGAATCATGCTGTCTGAATTATTAAAATGATACATTTTTAGAAAACCACATATATACTTTCTTGCTGAGTTAGTTAAGAAGATTGATAACGTACCACTTTCATGTCTGTATGTTAAATATGAAGCAAGAGCTTCTGGAGACCGTTAGCTTAGAGAAGCACAAAGACTGGAGGAAACAGTTAGCCACACTCTGTCCAAACATAAAAACAACAAAATATCTTGTAGAACCACTTCTCTTTATTTTGACTCTTCGTATTAGGTTAGCAAACAGATAATGTGTTAATTTGTTTGATTTAGAGGTGCTGGTAGGCAGATATTTAACTTCTAGAGCGAGGCTAGCTGGGCTAAACTAAGCTAACTTGCCTGCTGGTTGTATTGTTATATTAACAGACAGATATGACAGTGGTATCAATCTTCTCTTTTAGCTCTGAGCAAAAAAAAAAGCTAATAAGCATATTTCTCAAAAATGTCAAACTAAATTGACACATGAAACAAAATTAGCACAAAAATGCCACAAATCAATGTTTGAAGCTTGTCCAGATGAAGATAACAATTTGTTTTCCAGATATGGTCAAATGTTGCATCATTTATAAATGATTAATGAATGCATAGTTTTTATTTTTATTGTCATTCACATCATTGACATGACCCAGTCTCTCGTGGAATTATTCAGACACATGAATCAACAACAAAACAAACGTCCTGACATTTATACTCACCAGCATTTAATACCACAATATACTGACCCCATATAAATGGCCTACATAAAAAAAAACCTGCCTCACCAACTCAAAGTAAAAAAAAAAAATCAACATTTGTACATGTAATCACTCTGCGTCTGTGAGTGTGAGAGACAGGAAGAGTCTCTCCGCCTCTTGGTGGACCATTTGATGAAACTTTGATGTTTTCATGCTCCAGTCGTCCCATCAGTCCTCCCAGGAGGTTTCCACCACATTCACTTTCATATTCAAAACCTCTAAAATGGAGGAAAAGAATTGGAGGAAGACGTGTGAGAAAGAGGGAAAGTGTTTGTGTGTGTGTGTGTGTGTGTGTGTGTGTGTGTGTGTGTGTGTGTGTGTGAGAGAGAGAGAGGGTATTCCATGTAAAAAGTGCCAGTATTTTAACCTACTTCCACCACAGTGAATATGTTATCAGTCCAATTCAAGAGTCAAACTGACAGAATCTCCTCTTTTCTCAGAACAGACTTCTCATGTAAAACCAGTGCGGAAAAAAATGTAATATACAATGTTAGCCAAACCTTGTATACTGTATACATGTTCCACTTTACGTTTTGTTTAACATGCTCTTATTTTCCTGTTTTCTCTTGCTCTTCTCTAACCTAACGAAACAATGTGACACCGGGTCTTTCTTACAGTTTCACTTCACCTGTTTTTCAGAGATTCCTAAAACGGAGACCAACTTTGAGGAGCGTCTCATCCTGAAAGCCTTCCTGCTCAAGTTTATGAACGCATACGCACCCATCTTTTATGTGGCTTTCTTCAAGGGACGGTAAGTCCTCTACTCACGTCTGAGAGAGTGTCACTGTACTGTAAAAAACATGTATCTCCAAAAAACTTCAGTTTTTCATGTTGCAAGAAGAGCATCCTTGTCGTAAGCTTTGTAACAATGCATTAAACAGCTGAATCATTGTCTTTTTATGTGAAAAATTTAAAATCACTTTGCATTTGCATTAACAGGATTTGCATTAATGCCTGGATTACATTTGATGCCATACAAGCAACATCATTGGCTGTATGTAAAATTGGATGTCATGACAGCTCCCCAAAAGTGAAGCCAAAACATTGTGATCGCCCCCTGGTGGCTGGCTCCAATACATGTCATTCCCCCTTAAATTTTAGAAAATGGAACAACTAAACCTCAAAGCAAACCTCAAATCATTTTTTTCCCAAAAATGGTTTCTGTAATTTCTTTGTTGTTAAATCACATTGATTCATACATTCATATCACTGTTATGATAAGTATGGTTTTAATTAGTTATTTGATGCTATAATAAGTGGGTTACACGTCATGATTGACAGCTGAGCCCTGCTCACGACTGAGTCCAGTTGGTGTATGGTAGCAGATAGCAAGATAGCAGCGCTTGTATCTGAGATATTTTAGCTTCGTTGTTGTAAAGTTTGAGGAAGCGGAGATGCATCGTCAATTCTCTATATACAGTCAATGGGACACATAAAAAAAATAACCTGTAGCTACAAGGGAAACCTTTCCATCCTTATTGTGTGTTTTTGTGTATTTTTTCCCAGGTTTGCTGGTCGACCGGGAAACTACGTGTATGTCTTTAATGATTTTCGGATGGAAGAGGTTCGTCATTCAACTGTGCACCTGTTGTTTCTCATAAAATAAATGAATAAGCAAAACGTAAAGTGATGACAAAGTGTGTAAATGAAGTGCGTGTCTCCCTCAGTGCGCACCGGGAGGCTGCCTCATTGAGTTGTGCATTCAGCTCAGCATCATCATGCTGGGGAAGCAGCTGATCCAGAACAACATCTTCGAGATCGGGATCCCGTAAGTAGAAAATATTCTTTTTTTTGGCTGTATGTGCTCACTTAGTATGAAATTTGGATCGTGTTTTTTAGTGCTAGAGACATGGAGTGCGGAAAAGAATGTAAAAAAGTGGTCAGGCGATTCAAATCAGAGGTTGGATATGTTGTCACATGTCACCAAACTCACAAACCTACATACACACATGCTAACTTAAAAGCACTTACAAGCATCCCTCTCCCCTCTCTTGTCTAATAACATTCCTCCCATGTCTGTACTGTGGTACTCCATCTTGTCTATTGGCTCAGCTTTTACATGCAAAGCCGGAAGGTCAGAGGTCAGCTCTGTTTATAACAACTGTTGCACAACAGAAGTACTCATTGCCTCCAGGCTGCACTGTTGCTGTCGCTGTAAGCGCAGTTTGACCTCCTGACCCGGTGTGTGAGTCCCATCAAATGCTGCGGTTTCTCCAGGACGTCCTGAGGGATCAGCGAGCTGCAGCACATACCACCACACCGTCGTACATACCATCTACTCCTCCGCTTCACAGTCGTCCACTTAAAAGCTTTAACACCTGGGAGCCGACCAGTGAAACCACAGTCTTTTACTGGGGGTAATCTCTGAAGCCGCTGGGTGAAGGCTGTACATTAGAGGTTTTCACGGCTTGCAGAACCTGTACCTGACCTTTAAAGCTCCTGTCTAAAGATGAATGAGATCTGATGCATAAGAAGGAGCCTGCAGAGATTTTCATGTCTTATAAACTTCACTGAGGCTGGCGAACTCCTGAAAACACACCACAGCAGCTTTTCAGAGGCTGTGTGTGTCAAATCAAGCAAACAATTGAGGTCTTCTACATCCTACCAAGGAGCATTCCAGTCTATGAAGACTTCACAGCAGCGTCATTCTGAGCTCCCAGACGACACAAAAGTGACTGGCGCTCAACAGTCATGGCCTGTTGAATTATAAAACAAGGGTGTGTACTTGCTACATTAGAGGTGCTTCAGGACAGGACTGAATTGGGATGCGGTTGGTGTGTATACAAGGACTTATATATGACACAGGTTTGCAGACTGCAAGGGAGGAAGCAGAGACATGAAACAAAGATACTGTGTGAGATGAAAAAGACAGGTGCATAAAAAGCAACAGGATCAGCAGTTACAGCAGCAGTGGCTGTGGCACACAGCTCAGGAGGGCATTTTAACTAAATTAAAGGTCCAGTGTCTAAAACTGAAACTAAAAATCATTGTGTTTTTGTTACCTTAGAATGAGCCTTTTATCTACAGAGGGAGTTGCTTCTACAGTAGCCTAGAATGGACAGGCAAAACACTGGCTCCAGAGAGGGCCCTTAACATTTTTTGCCTTTTTAGCGGCCACCGTAGAGGATGGTGAGACGAGGCATGTGCAGGTGGCTGCAATCTGCAGCCTGACCTCTAGATGCCACTAAATCTTACACAATTTTAAACTCATAGTGCACAATTGTTGCAATTTGCGTTAAAGGTGGTTACTCATATTTTTAGATTCAGTCTGGTTTACATTTCTTGAGAAAATCATTATTTCTGATGTTTATTGCAAACAAATGTCAATAAATCAACTTACAATAAAACAACCCAATGTCACGATTGTCAAGTTTCCTTCAGTATCAAAAGTAATCTAGTAATAGTTGTCTCTACAACTATGGATACACTGCAAACATGAACTGCTAATAGCTAATTCAGCATACTTTAATGGTGCCATTTTACCAAAATAAAGACTAAAATAACAGGACTGAAGTTGTTGCCCTCAACAGAATGCAGTTTCAACACTTGCAGGGTGTTTATTTTTCACTTGCTATCATAATTAATTTTATTCGATTAAATGAAAAAACTGTATCAAGGCTAAAATTCTCCTAAAACATTTTTTTTAGTATCAATATTACATATTAAGTGATTTTGACCACTAGGGGGCAGGACAGTGCTGATTCACTTAAACATATCCTCAGAATTGTGTTTAAATAGTAGGTATTATAGTTATTTTTGGTTTACCTGGTAAAAAGAAAAGAAAATGTCTTCTTAGAGATCAACCTGACACCTGCTCCAACATTATCATCCCATTTGGAGTTTGTGGCCACCTGATGAGTGTTAGTGTAATACTGATCGTCTTTTAATAACACCAACTCCTAATAAAGCCACAGGTCCAAATGTAGGTTGAGTTAAATTATTTGTTTTTATATTAATTGACACATTGTCCGATTAAAAGAGACTAAGAGAGTCTTGGCCTAAAACAGAAACCTCTGATCTCCTTTCAGACCACACAAGAAACATGACTGTGTGTGTGTGTGTGTGTACGAACTCAAGTAGACTGTAAAAGCATGTATGTACGAGTGTGGAGATGTGTGTCTGCATCTACACACATATGTATGCATATGTGTGTTTAAAGGACAGTAAACATTTATGTGTTCACTGCCTCCGTGAACGCGCCGCACCATCTGTAACTCCCTTGTGTGTGTGTGATAACCACATAAATAATGCAGTCAAGCATTTAGCTGCTTTTAGAGTTCTTTACAAGCAGCGCAAGCAGTCAAATGCATGAGCACATGCATAGACAACAATACTTAGAATACACACAGTGCACGCATTGTTACATACCAAGTTACCATGTTTTGTGCGTTCACACAGCCATGCATGCATCATTTTGCATGAAGTATGCTGTACATGCAAACACACCTACTGTGAGTGAACATTATTTACAGGCGTGTACTTACAGAAACACACACATAAAACTCTTTTACTCTCTCGGTTCCCTCGCTGTGATGCCAAGCAGCAGTTTGTTGGCATCACACGGCTTCACTTTTCACGTGAATGCCAATCTGCTGGTTACTTTCTTCAGGAGCGTCTGTTTTCCTTTGAAAGCAATCCACCAACAGCTTCTGGCTGTTAGACCAATGGGGTTCGAAATGCAATGAATGCAGTGCTTTACCTGTGTAAATACATATGCTCTCGTGTATTATGTTTAACAAGCAGCAGCCGTGTCCCTTTATTGTTCCAGTGAAGGTTAACTGAGTATACATCCCGTAAGCCAGCACCACCCTGCCTTGTAAAGTAAATAGTTTACTTGTTCAGGAGAAACATTTCTTTTTCATTGAAATCAGGATGTGAAACGTATTCTTCCAGCTGCAGTAAAGGTGTCAAGTGTAGCATTTTGACTCTGATAAATAATGGCCAACTTCATGATAAACACAATTTAACCTGCCTTGAACAAATAAGACTATCTCTGTTGGATATGAAGTAACAATTTACTTCTTTTAAAGACACTTGAATATGAATATTTTCCACCTTTGTCTCCTCCTGGCAAAATGTCAAAAAAGACAGGAAGCAAGTGGCAGCAGGAATTCAAAGTGGCCATTTAAGATTAGCCACTGTGGTAGGCGATCCGAAGTTGATTTCAATCCCTTATTCTTTATTACTGCATTTTATATTTCAAGCTAAGCATGTGCGCATATTATCAACTTTTATTCTGAATAGTTTTTCCCCCCTCTCCTTCTCTTTTCCTCCACCTCTCCCTCCATCCTGACAGGAAGTTAAAGAAGTTGGTGCGTGCGATAAAAGATAAAGGATCAGCTGTGGAGGAGAGGGAGGGGGAGAGACCTCCACAGCAGTGGAACCTGGACTACGACCTGGCTCCTTTTGAAGGCCTCACGCCTGAATACATGGAGATGAGTGAGTCTGCACACACACACAATGGTGCTCTTATCTTTGTAAGGACACTCATCAACATAATGCATTCCCAAGCCTCTTGGCCTAACCTTAACTATCACAAACAAGTGCCTTAACCATGTCCTTACCCTAACCCATGCTTAAATCTAATCATAACCGTAACCCTAAAACAAAGTCTTAACCGCCATCAGCCCTTTATAAAATTGAGGACCAGACAACATGTCCTTACTTCCCAAAAAAGATCTCACTTCCCTAAAATGTCCTCAATCTGCAGTAAAATATCTTGGTCCTCACTTTGCAGCATATACAAGAACACACAAAAACACACACAGAGAGACACGCACACACAGAAAAATAGCCCCAGGCCATTTAGGCACCAACATACGTTTAAAATGAGTACTCTCGTGTCACTGAAAGGTGTTATGTAATGTGTACCTGCATGGCCCAACATGACTTTCTCAGGTAAAAGTAAACATTAGGACCAAAGATCCCATGGATGTAAGATGCATCTGTGTTTGCTTTTTCACCAAGACTGTCCAGCATTTGCCAATGATTAAAATACCTTAAAAGACCATGGCTTACTTTGAGCTGACATGACCAGAGAGGTGAATTATAAATAACTCTTGACTTTGACACTGGAGATTATTTCCCATCTTCCTCTGACACTCATCGCTGTTTTCTTTCAGCCTAGACTGCAATCATTTCCTGACCATTTTTCTAGCCTTGCTAACCTTTTCTCAACCCTAAATATGCAGTTTGTGGGCCTATATTTAATCAAACCTTAACCATAGAAGTTGCCAATCAGCAGAGGATCATAAAAATGATTTTTGGAGTGGTCATTTATGAAGAACTGACAAACAACGTTTCTTTGGTTGCATTCATCCTGTATACATTTACATTCATGTCCATCACAGAGCAAAGCACATAAACAGTGGAGACGCAGTCACAGATTAAAGGTTTCTCCTCCATCATGCATAACCAGTCTCAGCTGTGTAGTTTGATACTGAATCTTAAAAGGACAGCTAGTAATTAGCAGGTGACATATAGTTTGGCCATGGCCTTCGTCTTTCTAGAGCCTGTCAGACAGGCTTCTGTAGATTAAGTAAGGAGAGAAGTAGTCCCACGGCAGTGTGGCTGTACATACATACAACATACACTATTCTGAAATAGGCTATTCTGAATGTTGAATACTTTTACTTGACTTTGAATGTGAAACCTCTACTTGTAGCAGTATATCTACAGTGTGGTATTATTACTTTTTCTAAAGGTACTTTTTCCATTACTGAATTTAATGTAATGTAAGTGCAGGGTTCCAATCCTTTAAAGTTCTATTACGTAACTACATATTTAACAAAAGCGTTAGACAGTGTCCAACTTGTTTTCACACATTTGTTGCATTAGATGAGTGGTCCAACATGAGAAGAAAGAAAAGATTTTTTTTACACTGGTCGATTAAGCTCCTCTGGGGAAAGCTGGCAGTGTCACGGCTTGGAACTACCAATGTGTGATTGATATTGTTGGCACAAAAAAAACATGAAAAAAACTCTAAATCAAATATCACCCAGATGCTTGTTATATTACCCAGATGTTTTTCCCTGACAGTGACTGTCCGGCAGAAAATAAATAGAGATAGCATGAGATATGAGGGAAGAATCAAGATGGGAGAGTTAAAGCAATAAAATATTATGTACAGTGTGCAGCCTGTAATCATTAAGGTCACTGACAGGTTAAATAGTTTAAAAGAGGGACAGTTATGTGCCAGTAAAATTTGACTGATTCACTGCCTGTGAGGGGAATGTTACTATATGGAGGTATTAAGGGCTACAGGTGTTGGGTTGTTATGCCTGAGGACACACACACACAGCTTTACTATGACAACACACTGCAGTCATAACAAACTAACACCTGCTCAGTCATAAAATAAAGCCTTGAGGTTCGATGGAAAAATAGTTTGACTCAAACACTGCACATTTACTTAAAGGAATCATCACTGGAAACATGTAAGTGTTATGGTTAAAGCAGTAACCATATATTTGTCATATAAATATGAGTTCATGAAAGTTGTTAAAGATGCCTCCCAGATGGCAACATTGTACCAGACACATTTATCCGGCCCACATACTGAAATGACCGCTGGGTAATAATGGGTGAGTATGTTGATGGGCGATATGGCTGGTGATCCAATCACCAGATGGCCTCTTGAATTGTAAAAAAACTAAATCAGACACAAATTATTCATCCAAGCATTGTATTTCTATATGTCTGAAGGCTCAGATAGCAAGATCTGGCCCACAACAGAGATGATCATCTGGCCCATGTAGATTGACATGGATTGAAGGCACTTGCTCCTGTTTGCCAGATCTGAGCCACAAGCATGTCATGCTATGCTCAGAATAGTAATTTGTGTCTCTGAGTTGGTTTTTCACAAAACAAGATATCATTTTACTCACGTCTGACCTCACCACTGTCACTATCAACACACATCCCTGTGCCGAATTTAAAAGTGCCTCCATCTCTGCGCCACATGTCTGTAACTTAGCAGTGTTCAGCCTCAGAAGTTCAAAACAAAGTTAGCTGGCTAGCTATACTGAGGAAGAAAGAAAATGCAAATAACAAAAGCACAAATTACACAAATATACAAATAGCAACCTGCAGAAAGTATGTTTTGGGTGTCTTGGATTTGCCTTACTGGGCAAAAAATAAACGGGACATAGAGATATAATGTTCAATTGCTGTCTATCTAACAGCAACTCGTATTGTACTCGAAACACTGACTGTCAGCCATCGGTGATAGATGCGAAGGGATCGTCTATAAACCCAACCCTAAAGAGGGATGCTTCTCGGTCCATAATCTGCTTCAGACCTTTGAACATCTCTGATTTGATGATAAAGGTGAAACACTGTATTCAGGAAACTGCTGTGTAAATGGTGTAAATGTTCCATGCACTCATGCTGGACTTTTAAACACAGATGGTTCTGATCTGATTTGGCTGGAATGTCCATAAACCAACTAGGGACCCAAAAATCCCCCATGATGATTTATTCTTTGATTGACTGGTTGGGGGTGAATACCGTTTAACCCACAGTATTTTACGGAAGAAAACTAATTGAACGTAAAATTATGTAGTTCAAGGTTTCACTGAATATATTTATCGATGATATGTAATTCTGTACAGAATTCTGTACAGAGACTATGACCAAATGTGTCAGACATGATAGGAACATTTTGTCCTGGTTGATGGAGTCAAAGTGCAGCAGCAGTTCAGCAAACATGCAGACGCATGCTTGGCTTTTATTTAGGAACTGGCAACATCTGTATGTGAAGGATTGTGAACCTGTAAAACCGGCTCTATATTGTTCTCTAAGGTTAGAACCATAAACAATTTGAAGACTTTGGTCTTTGGAACTGTAAAATGTTTTTGAAAAGTATGATGTGTTCTGTTTCGGAAATGTTCTTGTAAATGTGGACTCCAAAATAAACTTAGAAACCTCTGGATCAGGCTGAGTGTATTAGAAATATCTGCACTATAGGGTCGGGTACAAGAACTACAACTCTTCCCAACTGGAAAGCAGATTCTTCGATATTTTATATGTAGAAATAATTGAATTGCGTTTAAATGACATTTCCTGTCCTTAAAAGAAGACTTTTACTTGTGCTGTAATGTGATAATATGGAGATTTCATGTGATACAGAGTAAGGACAGAGAGAGGAGGGAGATAAAAACAGACAAAAGGCTGAGCTGATGTCGCTGCAGGGCACAAGAAGGAATGTCAGATATGTCTGAGCTCTACATGCAAATAACCGGTCACACATAGCCGTTAAAGTGTGAATGGGCCGTTCTGGGCTTGTGTTTACTCATTCATTAGATATTTCTGTGTGTTAGGTTTGTGAGACCCGGTGCTTGTGTTAAGGTGTCTTCTTTGTGTGCGTGTGGCTGGGCCAGGCGCGAACCCGTCAACCTCAGCTCAGGTAGATGGCGAGGTTATTCTAAGCTTGCCCTCTAGCGTTCGCTGCTCCGCTGTCGTATTTTCTTCCCCCCCGCTCTTTGTCTCGGTGTGGCGTCCCGAGGTGAAGCCGTCAGTCTCAGGCTCACTGGAAATCCCCGTTCCCACACTGCTAAAGTTCCACTGCTCTTATCAGAGCCATACATCAGCCAAAGTCATGTAAACCAATGTCTTTCTAATGCTTTTCTTTCAACTTAGTAGGAAGCAGTTGAATGTTGTTTTGATCATTCATTGAACAGCCCAAGATAAGCGTTTGCAGCAGCAATAATGTGAGAAAGCGTATATATCTTCTCATTGACCTGGGATTAGCCCTGTTTCTGCTTTGTCCAAAAGACTTGATGCCATCCAGTCTGGGGTTGTTTATAGCCATGCATCAGTTAGACTCACTTGACCGACCTATTGTACCAATCAGAAAAGAGAAGAGAGTCTTCCTTAAGTCTAGACATTAGTTTTTAATTGGAAGGTTGTGGTGAAACCTCGAGGCTTGTTCTGAAAGCTTACCATTTTCGTTCAAAGAACAAGAAAATAACAGCAGCCTTAAGGTTCAAGAGACCAATCTTAATCAAACTTTCTGTTTATGCAAATAAATGACCTGTAGCCTGAAGAAGTCTTTAAAGGCACATGGTGCTCTGGTTAGTGAACTGCTATTCAGGTTGACCAGCCTGGTCTCAACAAATGGCGTATGAATAACACACCAATGTTTAATTTTAATTTTGCTTTCACATTTCTTGCTTTTCGCTGTCATTTAACAACATCCTGATCAAGCGTCATATGGGTAGGAATGTCAGGTGATGAAGTATGAAGAGCGAGAAAGTCGACATATGGAGGTGGTTGGGTTGGTTGGATGAGTCAAAGAAATGCAGTACTTTCACCTGAAAAGGGTGTTTATGTCCCGCCTGAAACCAAAAGTCAGCATTGACTTATCTTAAAGACATTATGAACATTATGTAGAAATTGGCATTTTGTGCGATTTGGCACCCTCCAGAGATTCTGCGTGCAACACCACTGTTGTAAATACAAATCCCAGGTCATTACGTCATGAAACACTGAAAACTTGTATCTAGTGTAAGTATGGTAAAGGTAAACAAGTATGTAACGCTAACCCTACCCTCTCACTGAAGTTACATAGTGCAGAAACAAGTGATAGAGGGGCAGAGTGGCTGAGACAGAGACACCATTCACCCCGGTACAAGACACTGAACCGTCAACATGATTTTGAAGCTGTTACTTTAAAGTAAAAAAGTGACATAATATCACCGTAACGTGTCTTAATCATACTGTATTTAACTTACTAACTTACATCATATACATTCACATAAGTTATGTCACGTGTGGTATGTAAATGAACTTATTCAAACCAGAATCATGATCTTTTCCCTAAACCCACCCAAGTAGATTTGGTGCCTTAACAATGTTAACCAAGTGTTTATTGTTACCGTGGCAACAAACTGACTGTGACTGTGATGACGAACACTGAATGTCATCTAACTTAGACCTTTCCAGATGGCTTTAAAGGGCACCGGAATATGCACCAAATGCATGACATTACACGCGAAATGTCGGCACAATTGCGTATAACCAGCATGCAATTTATACACGCCATAACGTAAGATCACGAGTTGCTGCCAACAGCCCTGTCCAGTCTTTGTTTGTATCTGTGTGTGAAGGAGATGAGCTGCACAATACATTCTAATAAACTTCAGTTTAAATTATTAGCTGTGGATGTGTGTCTGTCTTATCAGACTGACTCGGTTAACACACTCCCACAGACAAACATACAGCATAGATACGCACACACAGTTCCACACACTGCTTAATCATAAAAAGTCCCAGTTTAGCTGGTGCAGGGGAGTGTTTAACCTTAAAAGGCATCATTTGAGCCAGTGGGCGAGCATGGACAGACAGTGCGACTCCGGATCAGACAAATGACCATTCAGGAGTGTCAATCAGACAGCGTCTTAGAGGCTGTTTGAAATGTATGCTTCCCATGATGCAGGTTTGAGTCCTTGTCACGTGTTAACCTTTTATATATTGTCAAATAGCAGAAAAGGCTGATTAAAGACATTTCTTACTGTGGTAATTCTGACTTCCCAGAGTATAGCACCATGCATGGCAGTCTATAACGCATATTTTTTTCTACTTCCACAATAAGTCATCTACATGTGATTATACAAGCTAGCATCTGTAGCAACATAAGGAAATAGACCAAAAGCAGTCTGATTTCATGTAAACAAGTTTTAGAGATCACCGATTGATCTCTTTTCTTTCTATAATTTCGTGAATTTGGAAAATATTCTACAATTCTCTCATTATTATACAATTATCAGAACAGACCAAAGAGAACTACATAACTTAAATGTGACAACATTATCCAACTTCCAGTATATGACTGTCATATCTAGCATTCACCCCACTGAGCTTAAAACCAATTTCAGAAAACCAATTTGAGGTCGGTTTCTCTTTAGCATAAGTAAAGGACTGAATACTAAACATCCTTTTCAGTTGGCCTAATTTGAAACACCCAACACACTGGGATGTGCTTCGAGGGAAAGCAGGACAAATAGGAAAGTCATAACAAACCAACACCACTGTCTTTAAACTCTGCTGCAAGGCAGTGATTAAAAATATTTGGTAATATTTGCAACAAGACAGTAGCGTGTAAAACACTTTGACAACCGTGATAATAATGTGAATAGAACATGAACATCACGAGCATATGATTTTGTTTTCATCAAAATGCAGTAGGTTCGTTAAGGACATCTTTGTTTAAAAATTGCCCTGTGATAGAAAAGTGTGACTCGGGTTCATGTCCTTTTGTCTCCAACCAACCAACACTGAATTATCGGGGCGCCCTGGTTGTTCAGTTGGTCGAGCATGCGCCCCACATCGCTGCAGTGGCCCAAGGTTTGAATCTGACCTCTGTCACTCTTCACCTGTCCTGTCTAATAAAGCCTTGAAAAGGCCAGAAAAATAATAATAATAATGATAGAAAAAAACTAAAACTGTGTTGAATTAATTGTGTACACTCCAGCATTGGAAATTATATGGGTGATGTGCTAACCTTTCCTGGTCTTTGTGAGGAGTCCAGTCATAGCTGGAGGCCATGTTTCCAACATAACTGTTGCGACGGAAATGTGTATTATGTTTTCAGCATAGTTATGATAAGAAAAAATGTTAGAAATGCAATGACAGGATTCTAATTTGAAAATGTCTTAACATTGGGCCGTCCAACTGGCTCGATAACCTTTACAAACACATCTAAGCAAACAGGCAAAACGCCTCAATTTAAGTATATAGTCATACCATACATCATTAGAAAGCTTAGATAATTGTGAGACCATTTCAAGATAAAACCTCAACAGCAAAATACAATCAACAAACAAACAAACAAACATGGCTTGGCAACGAATGAGCTAACAAACTAGCATGTACGAAGTTTTGCCAACTCACTATAAAAGTGTCTGGGTGTTTCAGTAGTGCATTAAACTCCAAAAGCTGACAAGTGGCCCACACTTTCTGCTTTCTCCTCGCTGCTGGGCCACTTAGACGCCAGACTCTGATGCATCATGTAGCCAATGAGATTTCATATTTAGCAATATATAGTTTATATCAGTTTTCCAAGACCTTAATTTAGAAATTCTGCAAGTTTATATAGTTCTATGCATTTTGCTCCTCGGATATGCTGTTTTGACCTGTTTGAACCATAATGACTTTTTGCCCATGTAACTCTTAAGCATTTATTTTCAGTGATATTATTATCCAATTTGAACTACGACCATATAAGACTTTATAAAGTGGACCCATTGTGTTTTCCAGCAAATACGGGAGGTTACAGGCCATCTTTAGGCTTATTTTTGCATTAAAAAATATAGGTGAGGAAAATAAATGAATAATTCAGTGTGTTCAAATTCCTATAGATTGATGCAAGAAACACTTCTGAGCTTCTGACAGCTTGGGGAAACAATTTAGCTTATACCCTTTCAAACGAGTCCAAACCAATGCAGCAGCTTTGAATTTACTTTGGGCTGGACTGGGAGAGGTGTTTCAGGATAATTTCATATACATTTCCAGGAATAAAAAAACAGGTTAATGATTTCAAATGTGTGCATATGTTGCTGTTTTACTGCATATTCTTGTGCAAATCTAAGTGTGTGTTGGGGTCATGGAGCAATCGGGCTTACGGCTGTAGCATGTTTCATGATTGTTTATCTCTTTTTTTTCCAGTCATCCAGTTTGGTTTCGTCTCCCTGTTCGTGGCTTCATTCCCACTCGCTCCTCTTTTTGCTCTGCTCAACAATGTCATCGAGATCAGACTGGACGCCAAGAAGTTTGTGACAGAGCTGCGCAGGCCAGTCGCCGTACGAGCTAAAGACATCGGTAAGCTGATGCTGCACACGTAAAAACAAAATTATGCACTAGTTAATGATCATCTTCCCATAAAACCAGGATTCTTACACACTTTTTAGATACTAACAATTCAACAGCAAATACAGCTAAGGATTGGATAGGAGCTGCTAATAGTCAATATATGATAATACATCTATAAACCATAAATTACATCATTTCAAATACCAAGGGACACCAAAACTCTCCACTGAAACCAGACTGATTGAATTCTTTCAGGGTAAGCAGTGCCTTCAGGCAGTCAGGTAGATTTCACAGCTGAGTTTACAAACTGACACCCATCAGCAGTTCAGGATGGACATGTTGTTGCTGTCTGCTCTAAGCTCATATTTCTTTAGCAGAAAATCAGCCTTTATTTTAATTTAACCTCTATGGGCTTTTAAAGAGCTTTACTTGGCCCAAAGGTCGTACTGTGAGTCATTTGAAAGATAATTAGTTCCCTTTTGGTTTAAACTTTTCTGGGTAATGTCAAAAATAGCAATGTCACTGGGTTTTAGTCTGCCATGAAATTTGGTAGTGAGCAGCTATCAGAACACATTTTTTCATTGTGTTAATATAGATTTCCCTCTCCCCTGCTCTTCTCTCTATAGGTATATGGTACAACATACTGAGCGGAATGGGGAAATTCTCCGTCATTATAAATGTAAGTATTAATGCAATGTCCTGCTTCTTACTATCTGCATTGAATTAGTGATGAAGGTACATATGCGCACCATAAATGCATGGAAGTATTCTACAGGAGGTCCCCTGCATAATGTGGCTGTTTTAAGTTAAGTTGCACACAATACACAGAACACCTCAGCACTGATTTAATTTTGAGACATTAGTTAAATGAGTGTAAAAAATAGGATGGATTTGTAGGGAAATCAGCTGGATTATATAAAAGCACATTTTTCACAGGGTGTTCACACAGATTCCACGGATTGTTCAGTGGAAGTTCACTTTATTCATCCTGTCTGATGATGCAATACAGTTTTGTTTTTGTTTTACTGTATGCAGTTAGGTTCTTCCTGTTATTGTGAGTTATTGCATTGTTAGTAATGTTATCACTTGATTTATTAAAATGTCCAAGAGGCATAATATAAATGACTACTGTAAAAAGGCTTTGTCATTACACGGAAATTTATAAAAATTAAAACTTTCATTTCACATTTGACTGACAACTGATAAATGGTGAGCTGCCTATTAGTTCTTACATCATAAAGAAGTCAAAAACTTCAATATTCAGTTCCTCAAGATTTATGCAGGCTTTTTGGGATAATGGTTGCAGCCTAAAAAGTCTTATTTCACAGCAGTTTTAGAAAAAAAAATTGTGTGCATGATGAAATGTTTTAAGGTGTTTTTTTTAGTTGTTGTTGTTGTTGCTGTTTTTGTTTTGTTTTTGCAATAGACTTCTGACAAAGACTTACATTCTTTTCCTGGAGCCTTACCATAACCCTAATCAATGTTTTCCAAGTGGGAAAAGCCTTTGTCCCCAGTTATACTAGTCGTCCCCAGTTTACGGGTCTCAAATCTGGTGTGTGTCCCCAAAAACCGTCTAAGTCAGACAGAAACACACAAAGACACACAGAGTTTGAGTTTCATGCAGACAGGCATGCACGTCGTTTTGTGATTTATACCAGATTAATGTTACAACTTGATTCTTTTAGCACTTGTAATCAATCTGGATGCAACAACGTCTGTCATGATGGTTTGTCTTGTCTGTTACTCACGCGTTTTAGGTGTTTATGGCTTTTGGTTTTTGTTCCTCCGCAACACTGTACTCGGTGCAAAACCCTTTATTGGTAATACTCTCAGGAAGCTGTGATGATCGGTGATCGGAGATGATTGGACAAAATTGCAAAGTTGCATTAACCAGGATTGGTTGAATTTGCATTCATCGGTGTGATTGTGACTTCCTAGAGGGACTGAGTTTTAATGAAAACAAGGTCAGTTCGTGAACCTCAAAGACAACACGGACAGTGAAAGATGTCAAAGATTAACATAGTGATATTATTGCTTCTGACTTTGAACTTCTCTGCTGGACCATTTCCACACCTAATCCACCTTTCAGCAGCTCTGTTGTGAGTGTGCTTTCACTGCTAATACCCTAATTTATCAAGTACTGACAGTGGTAACAGTTAATATTGAATAAAGATTTAAATTCTCCATTTGGTCTGAGAGGCTGTCCGTCGTGACTTTGTGAGATCCCTGAATCATGTCTGAAACACCTCAACATGGCGGCCTGTAAAGGTCAAGGTGTGTGTGTACTTGTGGAATCAGGAAGGTTCTGCCTGGGATTTGTCCACGGCCATCTAACCAAATCCTATTCCGTTTACTTTTAATACTAAACAGATTTGTGGAGGATTCAAAAAAACAAGCAGCAGGAGTTTTTATTTGTTTTAGAGCTATGGAGCATTGGACACACTCACATTTAAGCTTCCCGTGAGCTTCAAGGCAACGGAATATTGGGAGCAGAATTGCCCTTTGTGCGCATGTATCATGCGTCTTTAAACGCTTTACGCACTGTTTCTAAAACAAAACATGTCATTGCATTACTCAAACGGCTCTAAAATACGCAAGTAATTTTCTTGTCTGATGGAGTATTTTGTTGTTGTCAGTGCTCATGACAGAGGATTGCTTCACTGTCTCACTCTGTCTGTCTGTCTCTTTCACTCCGGAGGCCTTTGTGATCTCCTTCACGTCAGACTTCATCCCTCGGCTCGTCTACCTGTACATGTTCAGCCAGACGGGCACCATGCACGGCTTCATCGACCACACGCTCTCCTACTTCAACGTGTCCAATTTTAAAGCTGGCACGGCACCGCAGAGCTCTGAGCTCGGGGACATCACCGTCTGCCGGTAAAAACTCGCACACACAACACGCATGCAAACACTTAAAAGTTACAGATGTTGCAGATCTTTGTCAATACTCAATTTCTGCATCACGGGAACTAAGATTTGTCTAATTGGAATTTGTGTTAGTAAATCAAACATCAATACACGCTACACTTTGGCGTTAACAAATCAAACTATGTATTTGTTTAATTTTAGAGAAGGATGTCTCTGTTTCATCTGTGGCTCATCTGAGCTCATGTCCACCTCCAATTTTCTCTAATGTTCCTTTCAAACCTTTATTGCTGCTGTCCGTTTGCTTGCTGGTTGGTTGGTTTGTCAGCAGGATTAAACAAAAGCTACTGAATGGATTTCCACGAAACTTGGATGGAGGATGAGTCTCAGCCCAGAATAGATTCCAATTTTGATGCAGATCCAGAATCCTGGATATAAAGGCGTAGCTGGCTTTGTACCCAAAATTCTCAATTAGTCTGAGTGTAGTTGTAATTGAGGTATCACCACTTGATAAAAAAAAAACATTAAGTCGTCTGCATAAAGCAATATATGGTGTTTAAGTTAAGTTATTAGTGTACAAAATAGGACTGATGCATTGTATGGGCGATGTTAAATTGTGAGAATATAAAGAAAGTGCAGAATTGTGGACAAACTTTTACAGTTTGGTTAAACTAAATTACAGTATTTCAGGCAAAGCTGTATGGCTAGTTTGTGCATACAGTATATGGGTGGTAAATAATAATCAAGTATTAGCACTTCGTAGTATGTACTTTTAAATCTATACTCAAAATTAAAGCAATTAAAGCATCTTCAGCATATACTGAATAAATTATATAAGTTTGAGTCTCCCCGCTGCGACAACAAGATGATACAATCTAAACTTTTTTTAGCGTCACAACATTATGAAAGTCCAGTGAGTGTGAGAATTACACAACAAGGGACAAAGACACCGTTTTTTGGTGTGGAGATGCAGACAAAATCCTTCAGGCAAACATTAATCAGTCTTTTTGAGTCCTGACACAACAAGAACAAATCTGACATAATGTCACAACATCAGTGAAACTCCATGTTATTAGCCCCAAAAGACAGTGCACTATTGTGCACTAACTACTATGCATTTTCACGCATGCCAGTGGCGAGCGTCTCTTTCATAATATCAATATAAAGCGCTGTAGAAAAGGTCATGGGCCTGCGCCCACAGAGGCCAACCTGCTGTTACATAAGACAGCAAAGAATGACACTGCAAGAATACAGTCTTTGTGCCAACGTGGTATGGTGCGTCATGTTGCAAACACGACAAGATGCTGTCGGCCTCGAAGACTGGAAGATGTTCCACGAAGGGTGTGTGAATCCTCAGTGTGTTTGGAGCTCGATACTGTATGTCCAGACTGTATCTAATCAGTGTATTAGCCACTAATGTTGTGGGCACTGCCTCCGGGCTCAAGGCAAATGATTTAAATCTGTGTGTCATTCAAAGCACGCTCCAGACAGTCCACGTCTTTCTTTTTCCCTCTTCCTTTTTGACCCAGTTAATTTGGGGACTCCGGTTGTTTGAATGAATATATGCAGGAGGGAGAAAAAGAGGTCAAGAATGGATAAGTGGACGGATGATGTCAAACAGGAAATAGAGAGATGAAAGATAATATAATTGAACAAAAGATTAGATTAAGCTGGGGATAAGGAAGCATGGAACAATGTCGAAATGAGACAGAGGAAAGGAGAGGCAGTGTAGTCGGATGGATGGATAAATAAATGGATGGTGTGATAGAGGCCAACCACTGAGGTATTAAATAGTTAATTACATTTAAAAACAGCGATGTGAGGACAGTTTCTGCATCAGTGGGCAGAGCATCACTGTACATCTCTGCAGTCGTGTTTTCTCTACTGTATTCCCAGTGCTGGATGAGTGCTAAATAAAAATGTGGGTAAACTAGGAAGTCTGGATGGTGGCTAAAACTGAAAATGAGCTTCCGGAAAAAAACTTTGTTTTCAGAGATTTCCAGAGAAGAATTAGATTAGGCCTCATTGGTATGGCCTAAACTATTTTACACTTAAGTTATATCAGCCAGAAATGGAAGTTCTTTTGAAACATTGGGATGTTGTAGTACCAAATAGCAAACAGACATAGCAACCAAAGGATTCAAATGAAAATAGTGCTGATACAGGTTCTGTAAACATTATGAAAATGATGGTCAAATTTAAGTTTGAAGTCCAGCAGTAATCAAATAACTGCAATGGCAGCACTAGAACAGATTGAGTAATGATAAAAACAAATTTCTCTTAAGTAACTTTAATATTCAAGATAGAACCAGAGGCTAACCAATCCAGAGATTCACTGTAATGTTCAGTTCCTGAGGAATTGATATCATTGACATTTAACACATTACAATTCATTTAACCACCAATAGATAAGACCCTCACTCAGATAACTTGCAGCCTTTACCCGCGTTTTGCATTGCAAGCCATCTGATTGGATAGAAATTGTTTGAAAGTATGCTTAAGGTTCAGCGTGTAGGATTTAGTGGCATCTTGCTGTGAGGCTGCATATTAAAACAACAGTGTTTATAGAAATTTTGATCTTGATTTTAAAAAGCACTGCAATTTGCTTTCATAAAGCAACTTTACTCACTGCATTCAACAAACCAGCAGGCAGATTGAAGGACTACGACCTGCCCATTTTTGGGTGGATGCAGCGATTACGGCAGGATTGCACGGTGATGTGATATTATATAACAGGGAGAATACCGTTACTTTGCCAATGAAATCACGCCAGGTTTCCAGCTCGTAGCTTGGGAGTAACATCAAATTTAGTCCGAAATTGCCCCACAGTTCGAAGTGTCTGTTACAAAATATGACAGAAAGAAAAAACAACTGCGCTCTTATCACTGTAATGTTCTCACACTAGTCAGACATGGTTTTAATCAGAATTCACACACACAACAGATCTGTGATGATTTTAATTCACTTTTTATGTAACAGGTAAAATACAATGGGCCAGAAAGTTATTCTCATAAGATGTTTTTCTTTCAAGTAGATTTGGGCCCAAGCCCCTGCTGACTTAATGTAGAAGGAATATTGAATCCCGAAGAACCTCCACGTGAAGGGGTAGGAGGACAGGGATTCCCCACAGGGATGCACTTTTCTCTTTTCTTCTGACAAGTATTGACGTCAATAAGTCGTAAATCAAATTATATTTACCCGGAAAGCTTTACAGTGATTTACAGCAAACAAAGGGCACATACACGACATAAGCAGATACATTTACGATAATAAAAGCAAGAGATAGGTCGAGTTAACCACAAACTCATGTGATCAGTGCGCTTTGTATGTTGCAAAGGATTGTCTCTTCCCTGACAACACTTTAAAAATTATGATAGCTGGACTTATAGACTCCGACCTGCTTCATGTTGAGAAGGAGCTTATTCCCTCAGCTGATGGGAAGTTACATGTTATCACTAAGAGGTCAAGTAAGGGCCACGGAGTTCTGCTATTCTTTATTGGATACACCGTCCGGGTACAATATTTGATTTAATTTAAAGGAAATCCACTCAATAGTTGTCAAGACATTTTACTGAAACCCTAAAATGTCAACTCCGTGGTATTCTAGAGGTCCCCTGCAGAGTCTGACTGGGGCTGATGTTGATCCGGATATGTAAGGGATAATGCCTACTGAGGTGTTATTAGGAATCAAGGGCGTAAGTTTGGTCTCAGCTTTGGTAGGGACACTGCCCAGCAACCTATCCCTCCCGCCTAGTGTCTCATCACAGAACCATTTAAGACCTCACCTGAAGCCCAGACGATCCAGCTGTTGCTTCCTTAACCTGCACTACATCTGTACTGGATATCTGAGTTTCCTGAATGTATTTCAAAATAATGCATCAATGAATAAAATGACCTCTTTATATCCATTACACATATCAAACTTATAAGAAAGAACATTTGGGTAACATCTGAAGAATAACATCTTGACACCTTTAATTATGCAAATCCAAAATGTATTTTCAAAATAACCAACATGATGATGAGATTCATTGGTTACTACTACAAGGCATCCTAAAACAAAGAACTGCAATGCCCATGCCATCTTTATTCCAAAAAAATTGCTTACTGACATTGTCAACACCTCAGCTGAAACTCTGCTCTACATTTTTAGCATCATGCTGCTGTTTTTTCTGTGTTCTCCTTGTAGTTGCTAACATTGGTTGAATGACTAGAGGGCGATATACTTAACACCAGTTATGTTTTACACAGTAGAAGAATGGTGATATTACGCTAGGCTAGCATGTTTGCATTTGTGTGGGACCGCATCCACTTGTCCTGAAATCGACCGTCAAACATTACAGAACCCACAGTCAGTTAGCTTTAATGCTAGCCTATGTTCACTCCACTCACACCTTAATGACACTTTTCCATAGTAGAATGAGTGTTAATGTTAGGCTAGGAGGCTTGCATTGTGTGGGTAGTTAGCTAACTAACAACAGCCTAGCAGCTAGGCTACTTACTCACTCTCTGGGTGGTGAAATAGCTTTGGATGCCTCGTTTCTTTTTCGGTGGCATTTTCTATCTACAAAGCAGAAACACGGGCAAAAATGTTGAGACCAAACAAAATACTGATGTGAGGATTTACTTTCATGATTTCCTGGTGTATTTACGTCAGCACAGTCTGCAACAGCCAGCCTGGTATCTTATCGCATGTTCAGTCGGATCAGACGCCGTCCTACTGCGGTCAAGCCAGCCGTGGTTCGCGTTTGCTTGGTCAAATCAGCCGCACATTTTTTTCAAGTGCGCGAATCTACTAACATTTACGGTATTCGTGATGAAACCGCTCTGAAGAGCTGCTGGTAGTGACTGTGGGGCAGACTGCAGTCTCTCAGTCAGACCCATGAAACATACGATACTTTTACAGTAATTATTCCCGGGAGTGAGCTGAAGGTATCGCGATGGTATCCTTCCGGATTTTAAAGTAAAGGACGACTAGGTAGTTTTGGATTCATACACTGCTGAACTAAGTACTTCCTAGACTACTTGCATGCATAATATGAAGTACTTTTACTGTGTACTTTTAGAGTAATACTCAAAATCCTTAACAGAGAAAAAGAATAAGGATATTCCACCCAACTTTGATGGGGAATAAAAAAACTTGTTTTCCATAAATAGTTCAATATATATATATCACTGAACTAAGTACTTCCTAGACTCCTTGCATGCATAATATGAAGTACTTTTACTGTGTACTTTTAAAGTAATCCTTTGTCAAAATCCTGACCAGATCACAAGAATAAGGATATTTCGGCCAACTTTGATGTGCAATAAAAAATAGTCCAATATATTATACTACTGAACTAAGTACTTCAGAGACTACTTGCATGTATAATATGAAGTACTTTTACTGTGTACTTTTCGAGTGATACTTTGCCAAAAAAGTTTTCATATTGCCGCGTATCAGGCAACATACACACCGATACTGATATGTATATCAGTCATTGACATATCAGTCAGGCTCTAGTCTCCTCAGCTTGACCACAAATCTCTGTACAAAATAGTTGTTGAGATACTTGAGACCAAAGTGATAGCGCTGCTGTCCCTAGTGCAAGGCTGAGTGGAAAATAGTATCACACTCACTCTGTGAGTCTTTTCATGGTTCGCTGTGGGAAGTCAGAAACATGTCATTCCCAAACACTGTAATTGAACTGACGGGTTTAAAAACATGAGCATCTGTTAGACAGCTGTGGTTTTGTTTGGCTGCACACGAGCACCAGATACGTCTAAATGTGGAGCACTAAGGTTGTTGTGTTGATACCCGAGTCCAATTTAAGGGACTTGTAATTGTATTTCACCCCAGCTGAAGCTGTGGAATGACAGATGGAGCAGCAGGGTTACTGAACATTTATCTGTCAAAGACTAATCTGGAGCACATTGTGTAGGAATTTTGGACCTGAGCGTCTTCCTCCTCTTGTTCGTCTCTCTGTATCCAACCAGGAGGAAGTCGTAAAGTGCAGAGAGATGGCAGCGTTTTCGGATCAGGGTACTTGGATCTTTGGACCTGTTGTCACCACTCTCTGCTCTTAACAATTCTGTGAAAAAGGGGGATCAGATAGATGGAGATGAGAGGCGAAAAAAACAAAACAGTGGGAAAGAACAGAAGGGGAGTGTATGAAGGACAGATGCAGAATAGATAGACAGTCTCGTTTTAGGTCATTGGTACCTGACAGCAGCCACACAGTGTGTTCAGGGGTTAGTCCGTGTTTTAAGGATGGGAATGGTCTGACCTTTGTTTGTCTTTAAATTTATTTCTGGATCCCAGGAGGCACTGTATTGGCAGCAGGAACTCTCAGGAACACACACACACACACACACACACACACACACACACACACACTAGCCATAATCTCATTGAGGGGTCTTATGAAAGAATATTGAGTTAGATGCTCCAGTTGCTGGCGAGCTGAACTATTATAACCAAACATGGAGCGTCTAGATTAGAAAATACACACACACACACACAAGCACTAACACACAGGAAAAGAGAAAGAAAGACATGTTCCCCGATGATAATATTTCATTCCGCGCAGGCAAGTGAAGTTACAATTGAGCATGGCAGCGCAGGAAGTCTCGCTTTACAGTTTAGTTCACATCAAAAGTTGATCCACAACAAAAATACTGTAAATTGTTGGCGGGCAAGTGAGAGAAAGATGAATAGATCAAAGGAAAAAAAAGAGAGGGAGAGAAGAGTTGACTCTCACAGGCAGCATTCCTCACTCATGACTGTATAAGGAGAAGGACTCAGACACCATAAGACCCTGCTAACACACACACACACACACACACACGCACACATACACAGATCCCTCTCTCTATTTCTATACTACTAGTCAAGCACTTATTGAGACAGCTCAATCAGGCCAATTCATCTTTTCTGGCTTCAGAGGAATGTTTTCATGACAGAGTGTGTGCGGATGTCAGCTGTCTCAATTGGAAGCTTTGACCCGAGCCATCACATTAAACCTGACGTGTTCAACTACTGTAAAAGATGCTTCACAGCGTGACTGGATTTTTTCTGCATTCCCATATTTAAAATCCAAATATTTGTGTAGTTTAATTGTCATTTTACAAGCTCTAGCCCGTTGAAAAGTCTTGTATTGGATTATCTTTATAGTCCGAAAAGCCTAGTCCCAGTAAGACAGAGCCAGCATAAACAATACCAGGACCCTGACTCAAAAGCAGCTAAAATGAATTCAGCCATCATTCATTTTATTATTTACAACCGTGTTTTTCCTACTGTGTATGTCAGATGTCTTCTGGACGGTGTGTACTTAACAAGCAGAAAATATGGATTTACAGCCCCATTACAGTTTTTGATGGCCATTCTTAGACTCAGACATTTATAGATTTTTTTACTGAGTGGGAAGGAATGAAAATTCTGGCAGAATGCATTTTGATGTTAGAAAATTACATGAACGTGTGGGTGTGCGAGTGTGTGGGATAGATGAGCAGAAATTAAATACAATATTCACAGTTTTATTCATGAAAAGGATAATCATTGTGTTTTCGTTACCTTAAAAGTGTATTCTTCTTCCACCGAGCTGGCCACGTGACTGGCACATTTCTACAGTAGCCCAGGATGGACTAACCAATCACTGGCTAGAGAGGTTCTTTCGCGTTTTCATGTTTTTAGTAGTTTTAGTGGGTTGCCATCTAAAACCTCACCACTAGATGCCACTAAATCCTACACACTAGACCTTTAAATTCTTGAAGGACAAAATAAAAAAGAACAAAAATCTGATCACTTTGAGACTGTCCTCTACATTTACATTTAGGGCATTTAGCAGACGCTTTTTGTCCAAAGCTGATTCACTCAACTGCCATGCAAGTTGCAGACCAGCACATCAGGAGCAGTTTGGTGTTCAGTATCTTGCCCAAGGACACTCCGACATGCAGACCAAGGGAATCGAACCAGCAACCTTCGTCAGCTCACTTCTCTGACAATAAAACTTCAAAAATCCTTTGCTCCCAGCCAAGAAATAGTCAGCACATAGTGCCTATAAATGACATTTGCCTTTGTGTGGCATGGCAGTGCCATATTAAGCTCAGTTTCAGGGTCATATTTTTTTTTTTATCTAAGATGTCTCCTTGAAAATCTTTGAATGCTTTAAAAAACGCATTTAAAAAAAAAATCATACTATGCATTGCTGCTGCACCTCTATTCATCCTCTGACTGAAGGCTCCTGTCTTTTTAAGCCCCCCTCCTGAAAAAGCCCGGTGTGCTCTGACTGGTCAGTTCTAACAGGTCTGAGCAGGCCATGCCAACCATGTTTCCGCATCATGGGGGCATGTTTGAGGGTTGTGACATTACAACTTTATAGAAGTCCTGACAGCGTGTTTGAAAACAAAGTTTCTGTATACAAGCTGTATACATTTTGACGTGGATTGATTGGATGTTTTGATACTCGCACAGTTTGTATGTATCATCTAGACGTGCTGTATGATAAAAAAAAAAGTAGACATGGAAATCCCCCTTGCTACAGTATGGGATCTTTAAAATGGAAGACATGAAACAAGGCGAACTACTTTGTTATATAAGGCAACCAATTGTTTTTGAATTGTAACTTTGCAAAGGGTTTTAGGGTGAGTTTCTTAACCGTTGCAACAGGAGTTTGCTTTTGAAGTAGACGGACAAAAACAGATATAAACCAGCTCAGATGGATTGTTGGTGTCCTTTTTCATGTTACCAGACTCTTACTTTGCTGGGGGTTGTTGTACTTTGGACCTCGATGATCTCAACTCGATAAAGGGTTGTATATCTTCGTGGCTTTTCTTTCTGTTGATCATGCAGTAAAAAGGGCAAGCCTGCACCCACAGTGGAAACAGATTTATGCATGTTGTGTTTGTTACTAGTTTCCCTGCACTCCATGCAGGCTCATCAACATGTCATGGCTTAATAACCTATTCTCGTTATATGTTTGGCACAGAATTTTCCATCTTGATCCTGTTGACTGACTTTATGTTGAGCCATGTGACTGATGTCTATCTAAATGTCCTTAATGCAATAACTGACCTACTGCTGCCTGGGAGACTGCTCTGTCCACAGCAGTAGCTCCACATAATGCTAATCTTTGCCTATAAATCTCCATCTCTTATCTTTTCTTTACATTCAGTGGTTTGGGAGGATGCATTCCTCTGCCATAAGATGTTCTCTAGAATAACAATGAGATAGATTGTCTCCAGCTCTTGCCTTGAAAGGAATTCAATATGTTGTACTTTGCTTCCCTTGGGGGAAAGGCTGTCTCTTTCAAAATAGCATTGGGAAAATGGAGCCTGAAAGTACCGTAACATAAAGCTGTCCTTCACTACACTCCTTTCTTCTGCTAAAAGACACAAATACAGAAGTATTTTCCTAAAAAAATCTGTAGACGGTTGATTCTGAAATTTCACTTTCTGGTCTGTACCGTTTTCAAATATGTACAGTTGAAGGCCTTGATTTCAATCCAGTGTTTACAATCCAGAAGCAATACCAGCAGGATCTCTGCTGTGATTAATGACAGATGGAGTGCAGAAAATCAAAAAGAAACCAAAGTGGGTCCATCTGCGCCTCTTTATGGCAGCAATATAGTCAGAGCTGATCGCACCTTTCTATAAGATACTTGCATTCCACACTGGCTGTGCCACAGCACATTTCAACAGCGTCCCAGAAGTGGCTCTCCAAGTTACGCACCAAGTTTATTATTGAGGGAAGCGGATCACACTCATATCAAGCTGCACCGAGCAGATCAGGCCAGACAGGAAGTCAGATAGCGGAACGGCATAGTAGATCGAGTCAATTTTCAGAATAAAACATCCTGTGGAGACTCGGCGGTCAGGAAAAAGCACAGAAAAGCAAAAGAATATTCACAATAAACACACTTAAAACAGACAAATAACAAAATGATTTAACCACAAAGGCTACTCAACCACAAGAGAAGAAGCAGGAAGGCATGCAAGTCCATTCCTGAAGCTATGTGGAGGATCTAACAAAACAGTAACGGCTACCAGAGATGTTCCCAGTAGAGTCAAGGGGTTAGGAAGTAGACAACTGGACCCAGACCATACCAGCAAAATGCCACCAAAGGCATGGCAGTGCCATAGGATCCCCTTGCTGTAGAGGTCATGCATTCAGCACTGCTCCATTTTCTTGGTGTATTCGAGAATCTGACCATGACTATTTTCCAATATCATCTGTGGTGCACCATTCAACTCTCAGATGTGCATTTCTCTTCGTAAAAAGGGGTTTATGTACTGCAACCTCTCTATAATATCCCTCTGTAAGTAAATGTCAACAGGCTGTTCCTTCTGGAGTCACCTGAGGATAAGTTGGTCTTCTGTTTTTCCTCACACATCGCACAAGAACCACCGCCATCAATTGTGCACAGTCAACCACAATTTCCGACCCTTTTCACTGATGTCTTTTCCATAGATGTAAATGCAGATAAGGTCACATCAGTCACTATTCTTATTGAAACTCTAGCCGGCCGAGCAGTCTTTGTGGCTCAAACATCTGCCATCTCTGCCCCAACAGTGAACCCTCCTTCAAAGTCACTTAGATCTTTTTCTCTGGCCATCTTGATACAAAATCGGAATCAACTGGGCCTGCAAAAAAGTTTTACCCCTGCCAAGGAGGATATGTTTTCACCAGTATCTGTTTGTGGGTTGGTTGGTCAGCAGGATCACACAAATGGATGGAGGACGAGTCTCCGCCTGGACTAGAGCCCTTTAACTTTTGATGTGTATCCAGATATGGATACCGGAATTTTCTCTTATTTTCTTTTACCATTGTGAGATTTTCTTGTTGTTTATTTTTTGACATTTTCATTCAATTCAATTCATTTCAATTCAATTTGGGGAGTAAGTTGTGGGTCTTGATCAAGAAAATCAGGCGTATTAAGGTGTCTGGTATGAGTCCTGTTTGATGCAGATCTGGTGGTGTTAGATTATTGTTAAGCAGTTATGGGCGGTTTTAAATTTAGAGTGATACAGAGTTAACAAGTTTGATATTGGATCAGGCTTGATTGAATTCAAGGGCCTTGGCGGAGATACGCACTCTACTGAATGCCATTGTAGCTATGCGTGCCACAAGTTGATTAGATGGCGATACATCTGTGAGGAAGACTCTGCATTCTGTATGTTTCTATACTCATTAATTCAGGTTTTTAAAATATTTTTTATTTTGTCACCTGTCTCTAGCTTTGTCCTTGAAACATTCTGACATTGCTGCTTGTGCAGAGGTCTGGCCACAATGTTTCAGAAAAACAGGTCTTTCAAACAGTGCATTAAGATGCAAACAAATACTATGATTACTTTGAATACCCATATTAAAATCACAGTTTGAGAAAAGTCACCCAACTTCCATGATTACCTGAGTTGTGATGTATTTTTCGACTCCTCAGACTCATAGTCACAAGGAAGTGTTTGAGCCGTCAGAAGAGACTAAGTAGATAAGTTAATAGCTAGAAATTAAACTCTATTGCTTTTGCTTTTTGATGGATTTGATTATGTGCAGCAGGTTTTTAATCAGTAACAGACTACACATCACCCACCCAACTTAATGTCAACTCAGCTGGCTGTTTTTGTGAAGAGATCTTTTTGACTGATTCCTGCTGTATTCCTTAACGTTTCCACATGTGAATGACTGACTGCATCCAAAGAGCTACAGTATAAATAAACCCTGAGGGTGAGACCCTCTTTATGTTTCCAAGCAGTTTTCTGTTGGATGCAATCAATCCTGAATAACAAAAAAACAGAGGATGAGACCATCTTTATGTTACAACTGACGAACAAGGGGGAAAAGATTGTGACCATATTTAACATTGGGTCAGATACTGAATTGGTAAACTAATCTCCAATGGCCAACTCGAATCTTTGGTGATTGTAGAGATCTTTTTACTTTACCTTTTTACTTTGTTTTCTTGGTCCACACTAGCAGCCTGCCAGTGACGATTAAGGGAAAACTTTTAGGCAAGATTTAACTAATATTTTATATAGTCTTACAGGAGACAACACAAAATTAAACATTGACAGAATCAATACAATGCCCTTATTTATGAATAAACAATTAAAGACAGGCTCAAGAATGTTTTAGATCATCCACCCACTCAAGCTTTCCACTGAAAGTGGTCCAAAACAGATATACAGCTGCTGTGTGTGCGAAGTTACCGGATGACACCACATCCTCAACCTTCCTGGTCGAATAAATGCCATAGTGGTTGTGTTTCATCTGTCAAGCCTGCTATAAACAATGCAAATCTTCATCTCTGTCTTTGTCTCTTCCTGTCCTTCCTTCTGTCATTTCTCGCTTTTGTTTCAGCTTTTCCTTTCATTCGTCTGCCATTGCTCCTCTCCTCTCTCCCGCTTTCTCGTTCTCCTCTCTTTTCTCTCTCTGATTCCGTGTCCTCATTTTAAAGCCGTCTTCCCTGAGCTCAACATATGGTTCCAGTTTTCTGCTGTTTGTTTCACCAGCACAATAAAGACTGTTTACTACAAAGAAAACAAACGAAAGGAATCCTAATAAAGTTTATTGCTCGTAGAGTCGAGACGCAAGCTGAGTAGAGGAGAAGTGTGTTTTAATGAGGCCAGGTCTCGGTTAGGTAAGGATAAATCAGTACGGGTCACAAGATAACCATGGACTTGGACTCTCCAGGTGACCATCTTGTCTCCTCAATCATCAGTCAAACAATCTGGGAGGTGCCCGTTGTTTAAGTTTGTGTTTCTGTCTGTGGAGCTCCTATTTAAACCGCTTAGTGCTCATGCAGTACCCACTGTAATGATTTTTGGTTTTTAGTTAATAATTTTCTGTTTAATTTTTGTAGATTATATCCTTGTGTGTCATGTTTTACTTTCCACGTCCTGCCTTTGTCTGTTTTCCTGCCCCCTTTCTGTGTAAACTGTTGTTTTATCACACTTCATCAAAAAAGCAAACACAGAGCCGGACAGGTTGAACAAGAAAAAGCAAGCTTTAATGATGAGCTGATATCCAAGGTCCAAAATCCAAAGAACAAAAGGAAGGTGAAGGACAGTCCAAGATAAAAACTAAAGAGAAATACAAAACTGAAGACGAATCAAAGCAGGAACAGCGAGGACAGACAAAGACCAGGGAGCAGGCACAGGAACACAAGAGTCTCAGGAAAACAGACGAACAAACAAAGTGTAAAAGAAAAACACAGACTAAAATACATAAGGACTGAGGAACAAATGAACACGGGGGTACACACAAAAAGGGCAGGAAAACAGACAAAGACATGAAGTGGAAAGTAAAACATGACACACTGGGAAATAACCTACAAAACTAAACAGGAAATGACCAACCAAAAACCCAAAACATTACAGTGGGTAGTGCATGAGCAGTAACAGGGTAATGAATGAGCTCCACCTATAGAAACACAAATTAAATAATGGATACAGCAGGAAATTACTAATCAAATACCCAGACCATGACACCAATTCGATTCCCAAAAAAAACTAATTTAGTTTTTGTTTTTTTTCTCACCAGACATGAAACCAAGAAACCAGATAACTTTGTGTTCCATTTTTAGCATCCACGCTGTATTCATGGGAGTTCTGTTCTAGGTATAAAGACTACAGGGAACCCCCCTGGGCTCCGGATGCCTACACCTTCTCCAAACAGTACTGGTGTGTCCTGGCTGCAAGACTGGCTTTCGTCATCCTGTTCCAGGTATGAGCTCATCGAGTTCGGTTTATAAAAAGATTCTTGTTTCATGTTTCTTGGGTCCAAAAGCAAAATAATTACATATGTTAATTAGTCTTTAACAGGTGCATACATGTGGTCAAGTATTTTTCCTACACATCAGGTAATCTGCAGTCTAGCAAAATGTACACACTGTGCCCTCCACTGATTGGTTTCATATGTCGGCGTCTCGTTTTTGTGGTGTTCTGAAGTTGACGCCAATGGATTTGTATCATAAAAAGACAAACTAATTGTTTGTGCTTAAGTGTGAGCCAGTCCTTCATGATGAACAGATGCCTCTGTTAATTTAGCGACCACTTCATTTGATGAACAGCTCTTTCCGTCCGTCTCCCTGCACACCTCGTTAACATGTGTCTACCAAATGTCCTTCAGAGTCCTAGAAATCCTAACTGGGTGCAGGTGGAGTGCATGGTGCGAGAGATATGAGGCAAAGATACATCTTGAAGTCAAAGGGACCGGAGCCTGCCGCCATTGTGTATAAATAATAGAAATAAGGCACTCATAACTCCAGAACTTGAAGTTTTCTTCAGTATCAAATGAATACAGTGATATGTGTCTGTACTAGAATGTGTCTCGGGATGCATTTGTGAGAATCTTTCCAGTCAGGAACTATTTAACCCAATTATTCTGAAACCACATGAATGCACTTTATGGCAAAATTACACTGTGGTTATCCCCCAAAGCTCCCAAATTATGGGAATTGTAATTCAGACACTTAAAGCATGATTACCATTACTACCATCTCCCCCTTTGTCACTCTTCTACTCTTCTCCCCGTACTCCAGAATCTGGTGATGTTCCTCAGCCTCGTGGTTGCCTGGGTGATCCCCGACGTTCCCAAAACCATCGTGGAGCAGCTCAAACGGGAGAAGAAGCTCTTGGTCGACGTGTTCTTGAGGGAAGAGAAGGAAAAATTCCAGCTCATCCAGAGCCTCTTCTCCAAGGATGCCACCCTCCAACAGGGCAGCCAAATGCTCCACCCCGGCCAGGCGCCCCCCATCCCGGGGCGCTACAGTACTCTACCCCCAGGTCCTACGCAGCAGGGTCTGGCTGGTGACAGAGGAGGAGAAGGGCCGAGGGCGAGGTGTAGGGCCGCCAGCTTCAGCCAGTTCACCAGGAATATTCCGCCGTCGCCCAAAAGTGAAAATGAGAGTTCGAAACACACAGCGGTGTGACATGTGAACCACACATGTGTCGGGGTGCCTCAGCTGGGCCTCGGGACTGGAGAACATGTCGCTCGGGTGATTTGGTCCGTGAATGTCTCTGCCTGTGTCTTTTGTGTCCTAGTGTGTGTGACGCAGTAGTGCTGTGATTACAAAAGAAAAACACAGCATCATTTTGAACTAGGTTGACTTAATTGGTCTCAGTGTGGTTGAATGTGCGATGTCCACACTGGTCGAATGGGTGTCCGTGTGTTGTTCCTCCTCGTACCGACTGTTCACCTGATAAAGTGTTATAATTTTTACTTTTTGGTAAAAATAAATTACTTAGCGAGGCAGACTTGCTTCATAGCGTAGACAAGCAATAATTACTGTATTAGGCTGAACACATGAATATTACAAGAACCCGGAAAAAACTGGAGATAAAGAAAGGACTATTAACAAATGGACAGATTCAACACAAACTGATCGATGGACAGCGTGGCTCATTTCTGGGGCTGGGGACTGTCTGATTTTTCCTGCTTTATGTGCTAATGCTCTTTATGTATTTTTGTTTTTAACAGAATTTGTAGCAGCTTCAACATTCCACATTTTCTGTACTTTTCAATACACGGCACTGAAAGCACACGTGAGCCTTGTAGAAGAGCAAATCATTGTCTTTACACCTTTGACTGTGGTACAGGTGATTTGTACTCCGTAGAATTCAGGAATTTGAATCAATGTCAGAGTTTACTAAAGTTGTATTGTAAGTCATTACACAGCTGCCGGTGTTGTTTCTCTACACCCTGCCCTACGTATTGGATGGCAGGATGCACATGCCAATGCGGCACACTGTTGTATGCGACTCACTTCAAGCTACAGTTTTAGCAAAGCAAGTACTTGTCCTGTTAGCTGTATGCATCAGCTGCAGCTAACTAAATTTAATAAGTTTTGAATGCAAAGAGGAAGCTGACTCATTTACAAACTATGAATGGGAGTGAGCTATAAATTATCTCACTGTTTTTACTGTCAAGGGAACATCTACCTTCAGCATTCATTCATTATGAAAAACCAGACTGTGCACTCTAATTTTCCTGGAGGTAAGTAATAAATCGGGGTTCCTAACAATCAAATAGAAGAGCTACATCTTGTATAAAAGAACCTACTGGTGTCACTCAACCTCTGCCAGCCATGTCAGAAGTCTTCAAATATCGAGAAACACGACTTCTTCTTCTGCCTTTGTATTAAGCTAGCTAAAGTGCTATCTGGTCTATTACTGTAAAGTTGGTAACGACTTATTAGCATACTAATTAAATTAGCATTTGTATGTTACAGTTCAACTGGATTTATTTTTTATATGTTAGATGAAACTATGTCTTTTCTGCTTTTGAGCAGTTCTGTTGGCAGTTCTTGACCGAAATTTGGGATCTGGTATTGTTGTTGGGGACAACTTCCGTAGTGCGCTAAACATCATAGCAGTGTAGCTTCTGATTATTAACACAAGACGTTTTTTCCATCTGGTCTGTCCCATACTTTCCTTAATAAATTATTTAATAATACGTATGTAAGGTGCTCCACTACTAATACTTCAATTGCCAAGTAGGCTACTTTGAGATGAATAATGAATCAATGCAATGAATCTCTCCTCATTGCTAGCTAACCCTTCCTGAACTTCTCTTGCTGCTTTTGCTGCCAGGACAACACTGGCTGAAACCTGGAAATATTTTAAACAAATGTATCCGATAACCAATCAACTGTTAGGCTTTTACATATGTTTTCTCCAGTTTCTGGGTACTCTGTTTTGCTAATAGCTCTAGTCCATTCCTCAGGACGATCCCTTTTGAAAATATTTTTTAGTACTCATCTGGGAGAAAACATTTAGCAACAGAGTTAAAGAATAAATAGTCACATCATCCTCTTGCAAGAGCATTTTATTTTATTTTAACTAGTGTACAGTGTGCTAACCTCGACAACCCTGCTAATGTTAACTTATAGCTATCCTTGCTAGCTAGGTGCGCAAGTAGAGTAGGGTTTATTAACAGGCAGGTCTGTTGTCAATGTGTTCATGAGAGAGAGAATTAGTTCTGAATGATGAAACAAGATTTTAGTAAATTCCATAATTTTGGATTATCCTATATTTTTTGGGAGATGGTCACCCTAGGGAGGAGGACCCATTGTGCTATTAAACATGTATTTCATTCAAAGGTCGAGGCTAACAGCAAGCTAAGCTGACCTTCGGTTAAATCAGGAAATGGAAGCTAATTAGCCTAGCTTGCTATGTTGCTTGCATTTTCACAGCTCCCACTCGTTCAGCGCTGTTAGTCTTAAATTATAGAGTGAAGCTGTTCCCGGCAGCATTAGCTGACTGTCAAAACTCACAGTTCAAAGCTGAATAACTAGCATACAGTATAATGGCGTAGGCCTCATGTATGGAGTGCTCAAATAAAAGATGGGATTAAGCCATGGCTTTCAGCCACCTCGATCACCACCATAGCCTGTGTGTCCGTAGGAATTTAAGTCATATTACGAACCATTTTTTGTAAATATTGGAACACTCAATTTAACTCAACTTGTTAGTCTGAACCAAAAATCATGCTGCCTTTTCTAATAAAAAAGACTAATGTAGAGGGCACTAACATTGATAAAAATTAAATATCTTGTGTTCGGTAGTTACGTTTTTGGCCAATTTAAGTTTAGTTAACATTAACCACAGATGTGTCAAGAGACCTGGTTGGTTGTGAAAGCTTCGGTCCTGCTGTCAACGTGTATTGCTGGCCAACTGTGACATGCAAACTTTTTGCTGACACTGGGGTAAGCAACTTTCAGTAAAATGGATGGAAACCATCTTGGAATACCATTCAGTTCTAGTTCTGTGATAACATGTCAACGTACTGTCAAACATCATTACTGTTTCAGAGGCAGCTTGTAACTTGTATTTCCAACACAACACAAAACCCAACATCTGTCTGCACAGTAAGGACTCAGTGACAGCCTTTAAATGCATTAACAAGGAAATTGTGGTAGTGGCGTTATACTGGTTTCTGTCATTCAAGAGGAGAAATCTTAATTCGTGATCGTTAAATGGATTATGAAAAGATCATTGCATGTTGTGCGGTCCGTTTGCTTGTATCTCATTGATCCGTTCTTTTTATTATTTTTTTTTTTTGGCCTATATATAATGACCTGACCAGAAGAAAAATCCTCAGAAATCAATAAATATACGGGGCTGAAGCAGGTTCCTGCGCTTGCTAGAATGTGGCATTGCAAGCAGTTTGATGCAATAGATAATCCTCCAACTACAGATCCAAGTAATGAACATCACATTCATCACAATTTGTTGTGCTTGTTTCTTCCTGTAGGCTCTAATTGCAAACCTACATTTATCTTCTGGCACCAGATGAGGTTAGGGTAAATTAAAAACTGTCTGGGCTTGATTCATTTTGCCTGGAAGTTTTTGGCAACCAATAGATTCGATGAAAAACATGCCGGCTGGTTGATGGATGATCCTCCCAAAATCTGTTGTTCCCCTTTTTGGGTTATAAAGGGACTTTATAACACTTCTCTCACAAGTTGGTGGAGACTAAAACTGAAATATTTTATTTCCTAAAACAACTTTATATAGCAATGATGCATCCAGACTGTTCTTCAGAGAGTTTCTGTGAGTATTTCTGCCACCTAGTGGTCACAAAAATTGCTAAATGCAGCTTTAAATGTCTCATCTTCTGATTGAACCTCTGACCACTCCATCACACAAAAAGTTTTGTACCAGTCTACGGCTATTGGTTTATGATGATAATCTTTTAAAGTCATTCCTACATATGTGATACTGTACCAATTCTTAAAAGATGATTTTATTATTAATTATATAAATCAATTAGACTTCAAGTGGGTTAAAGTATTTTATTTATTGATGAATCAATGAGCAAACTCACAGCTTGACAGCAAGTTAAATTCATACGGTTTTTAAACAACTACCTCTCACTGGCCTTTGCAGCTTTAAACAGGTAATCATTATAGAACAGTAATTCTTTTTTTTAGTTTTTCTGTGTAGTTCTGTTTCTGATTACAATTTATTTTGTCAATTGCAGCATTTTTCTGCACCGTGACCACTTAACAGCCACATAGTGGCAGGCTACGTTGCGGTCATTTAAGAAGAGTTTTATCCTGATGATTATGAATAGGAACCTCAATAAATTGGTAGTTGATAGACGCTAAACAAAAAAACCTTTATATTTCTTGTTCTGGACATAAACCCTTCAGGAGTCTCCTAGATGTAAGAGAGAGAGTTTGAAAGCTCAGTTGATCGACTGATCAAGATAGCAGTGGTTTAGAGTAGTAGGTAGAAGATATAGAAAAAGCCAAATGTAACACATTGGACATGCTTTTTTTTTGTCATATATGATGTACTGTGGAAATCCCTCAATCTCTTAAAGTAAATGAGTGAATGTCATGTTGTATACTATGGAGCTGTGTGTGTTTTTTTTCTTTTTAAGTAAAAAAGGTAAAGAGTTTAAATTATTGTTTGTGGTTTGGTCATGCAAGAGCTACTGAAGGTTTCCTAATTCTCCCTGAATGCAACACTCACATAATTGCGTAAAATTGTAAAAGAAAATGTCAATTAAATTAGGATAAGGGTGTTTTCTTCATCAACGACCGTGGAGCCTTTAATTCAACACCTGGTTTGCATCATTTTGAACAGGTACGTAGTATATGTTTGCTGATCAGCAGCAGTAATATGTATTCTTGTTTTCTTATGTTTTGAACGGCAAATGTTCAATTTAAAAAAAAAGTAAGACAGGCCTATCGTTTAGGCTATATCTTGCAGTTTTTAAGCTAAATAGTAGGTAGGACAGGAAACAGGGTTTAGATGTGAATTTGTTTTCTATAAGCTTTTCAAAATTTGAATAAAATCTGTGAATGAGGAAATAATGTAAAGGCATTTAAGTGTTACGGCTACAGCTAACTCACTATATGCTTGAAACAAAAACCCTATCCCTGGGTAAGAGTCATACCCCGTGTGTGTGTGTGTGTGAGTGTGTGTGTGTGTGTGTGTCTTGTAATGGCAGATATCAGGTAATTTTCCGTTTTGTGGTTCTCGGCCAAATTGGCATGCAACCACAACATAAGTGAGCCAAACCTCATTGCAGAAAAATGAGCTGTCGTTAGCCACACACACACACACACACACACACACACACACACACACACACACACACAGTAAGAGCGGAAGATTACAGTTAGTGTGTGTGTGTAAGTGAATTTAGCAACTGCATTTTGTTGTAAACCATCATTGCCAAACTGTCCGTCCTGTCTTTTGGTATGTGGCCATCTCGCTAGAAAATGTGCTTACCTAAAGTGCTTCAGCTAATTGAACTTGATCTAAATCCAGAATTTGTCAGAATCTGTTGTAAGCCTTCAGGATCCATCCTTCACGCTCTGTCAGCATGTAGAAACGGCAGCAGCAGGCCTTGTGTCATCTATAGTAACTCCCTTTCATTGAACACTGGCGCTGCTAAAACACAACATATGGAATCAGTACAACTGTGTCCAGTCACCAGCTGCCTGCATGATGGTCGCATTCAGATCGCGATCAACACCAGCTGTTCGGTTGTGTGTGCCGATGGACTCATTCATGCCAATCGGCGTGACGAATTAGATTCGCATTGCTGACATTTTACTCGGATTGAACTCTGTCCATCTCGCTGTGTCGGAACAGCTTCGCTTGAAATCTGTGAGCCTCGGCGTTGTTATCACAAAGCCGCCCCTTTTGCTGGAGCTTCTGACTGAACGGATATCGAGAACAAGCCTGAGTTCAGTTAACTTCCCCTCCAAGAGAAAGCGAGAGATGATGTAATAAACCACAACTAAGCCAAATCTGGATGTGCAGCAGATATTCCCTATTCATAAATCTGATCTGTCTGTCAGATCTGAGCGTGTGTGTGTGTGTGTGTAACTGCATGCAATTCCAAAGACGATTATGCAAGTAGTATAAGGCTTGACTACAGCCTATAGTTGGGTTATTTGATAAACCCTGCTCTGAGGGACCAGGGGCATGTAAATATTTGAGTTCTCACACAACATAATCCAGGGATGTTCACTGTTGGTATCAAGCCTGTCATTGGGCGCGGATTCCCCCCTTCCTTCCCCCTCCCATCTGCATGTAATGTTTTCAAAATCCCCATCGCTACGTGAAACAACAGCAGTCCAAGCTAGCAACATACACACTGAAATTGACAAGTTGCTCTGAAGTCATGGGCCTAGGAAGTGTTTAAAATGAGGATGGTGGGTTTGGGGATTGTCCCTTAGGAAACATTTTGATAGGGCAGATGCCATTTCATGTGTTCTGGTGCCTTTAGACAGGTGGTTTGTTACTTTATAACATTGTGGGTAGAGCTACATTTTGCAATTTGATCCAGAGGAAGTGCCCCAAACCAAATATTTGAAAATGTTAAAAGCTAAAAGTATGTAAATTGATTCAAACTGTCCTTTTTTGACTAAAAATGCACATTTCAAATAGAGGATAACTTAATCTGAATTAAATATTGGAATTAATGTGACTATTTCATACATATCATAACTTCAGACTGCTATAAAGGGCCCATTTGTATCATCTAATAAAACAATAACACTGCAGTGACAGTTTAAAGATTTAAAGATAATACAAAATAGAAGCTTACAGCTAGAGCCTTTACCCTTCATCCCATCTTGTTTATTTCACTTGTTCCTTCTTGACCTCTACATTTCATCCCTTTCTTTCCCTGCCTCTGTTTTAGTCTATTTCCTTCCCTCCCTCCTGTCATGTTTCCCGTCATCCTTTCTGTGGTGGCAGGGGCTGATCCACCTTAACTCGGCTGCCTGGCATTGGCACTTAAATGACTAGTTTGCCATGCATTTGTGTGTATGTGTGCTCTGTCGCAATCTGCATGTCAATCTGTCTTGGTGCAAAACGCGGTATGTAGTTTCATAAATTTGGTCATTCTGTCAATAAGCAAACGGAATTGGATTTAAAAGCTGATGGAGCACAGAGCCCTGATTAATTAGACCTGGTTAAGGTTCCCCCTGACACTGTTTCACAGGGGGACCATTGCTGCATCCTCGGTTTGGCGCCACCCAAGATGATTGTGATCGGTTTCAAGAAATGCAAAGAAGCCAGACCTTTCCAAATATAGGTCTGGCTATGTGAGACTAGCTCTTCCTATGAAGGCAAAAGTGGGCTAAGCGCAGGCTACAAGTAGAAAAATAAAAGTATAAAAGTCACAGTAAAGACACAGGAATGACCGAACGGATATTTTAAGGATGGGAGAATGAGGTGCAGCCTGTTTTGGAGGAGTCCCACTGGTTTTTCCCATAACTAGGGTCGACCAGGAAAGGAACTTGGGAAAAGGGGGAGAGGTTGGAGAGAACAGAGAACGTACAGTATTAAATGTATTTATAGACAGAGGATGGGCAGTGAGGGACAGGGGAAGGCGAGACTACAACTTAAACAGCCTTGCATGGTTCTGTATTTTACATTCACTTTGCAGCAGTGATCTTCGCCATGAAGCAACCTGGTGAATCGAATGACCTGGCATAATGCGACATAAATAACATCAGATGTCATTAAGGAATGTGGTTGACGCCTAATGAAACGCTATATGAACAGTGATGGCATTTGATTGACACTGCATTTTTAGTTACACAACTTACGAATACAATGGAACACATTTGTGGAGCCCTGTTCCCGTCATGGTTTGTATATCCCGGCTGTGTGCCACGCCTCTTTTGGATGTCAAAAAGCCTTACAGCTAAACATACAACTGTGCATCCTTGTTCAAAGCTCCTCCGGCACTGAGGAATTGAGACATCGTTCAGTATGGCGCACTGAGGTCGAGGCAGGAGGACGGAGAGAGGAGACGAGGAGACGAGGAGGCACAAAATAGAGAAATGAGACAGTGCTCACCTGATCGGTCGACAAAACGGATGTTAATGAAACTTAAAAATAGATTTAACAGAAACCAATGTCTTTACATGCAATCTACCTATAGAAAGAAAAAATGCAAATACACTTAGATGCAAAATCAGACGTAGGCTTCAAATTAAAATTAAGATTATATGAAAACTATATGGAAACTGTAACTAAATCTGAACCTCAATGAGTGAAACGGTCAAGTAAAAGTGAAGAGATACGGGAAGAGGAGGGATGAGCTGTTGGGTGATAATGGAAGAAAAATGTCCGTGTCCAGTGGTTGTGCGCCTCTAGAGGAGTTTTCACAGCTGAATCATCCGAACAGCAGAGTCACCTCACAGATGATGTCAGACCTCACCTCACATCAGCCCATGGATGTTTAATTTATGCGTCGGGGTCCTGAGCTGACATCATGGCTGACTAACTGTACATGGTCATGCACACACACAAGGAGCTGATTCATACCGGTTTCTACTGATCTGACAGTTGTTCTGAAGCGTAGAGCATGAAGTGACCACACATTTCATACATTATTATACTTACTTTGTAGGCCTTGACCCTTCCAAAAGTGTCACTTGGAAAATTTGCCTTATCTTGAACTGAATCACTGGTGGGCTCAGGTGACCCCCCAAACGCATACCGCCATGCCCTTTTTACTTTTTTCACCCCTGCCCTTCAAACATCCTGCGTCCGCCCCTGGATCGAATGTTTTCCCATGTGAACAAAAATTCTGACATGTGAAAATGGAAATGATGTCAATTGTGATATGTGCTTTTGCAATATGAATTATGGCTTTTTTCACGTATGGATGACACGTTCCGCATGTGAAAACACACATTGTTACCAATGTTAACTCACAATGTTACCACTTGTGAGTTAACATTTTTTGAATATGTGAGATTAAAATTAAGCCAAATGGCTGGCTTTTTAAATATATGATGAAAAAATCCACTTAAGAAATGTACATTTTCACATATAAATGACATACATTACATACTTTACTTTTTTCCCCATTTCTCATTTCATTTCATTTCATTATTTAGATTTCTGGGAACCCTTTTAACATGTCATTTTTGAACCATTCAGAACTGTTATCATACATGGTCTGTGCTGTCTGTGGCTGCCTGCAGCTAAGCAGATATACTGTAGATAGAGCTGTTTCACACGGCGTCATGTGGTGCGTTTCAATATGTTTTTTTTGTGTGTGTGTTTGTTTTCTGCCTCTGGCTAATTCCTGGCCTGTCCTGATTTGTCTCAAGTCTGCATTTACATACCTGCTTGCACTTAATTTACTCTTCCAGGAAGGTGCGCAGACATTTTGAAAAAAACACTCCAACACTCCCATCACGCATGTCAACAATGCCACACCAGGTAAAAGAGCCAAAAATGTGTTTATTTGGTGTTATTTAGTATTTATTCTATTTATTAGGCCTGTGGCGGAGCTTACATTACACCCAACGTCAGTCATTAATGTGTTTATTTGCAACTTTTAGAAGAGATGCAGACACAAGGGTTAGGGTTAGGACACATTACTCAATCTAGAGCAGGACCAACACTGGATTTTTGTCGCTAGTGTCAATACTGATATCGATATAAAGCTAGCTACAGTTAGCTGTTAGCATTTTACAGTGCAACAAAATGTGAGCTCCGAGATATTTAATTTTCCATTGTGTGTGCATGACTACTGGCAACACTTTGCACATTAAACATGCAATCAACCAATGCACAATGTGCTGTATGCTAATTAAAGGCCTTCCACCAACACAGGTGTTTTCAATAATCCAGGCTGATTAGACTCTGCTCAGGTCACCACGGTCAATGCAAATGAGAGTTTTACTTTCACACCGGTAGTTCGGTTCATTTGTTTCAGACCAAGGAGGTCTACGTTTTGGCGTTTTAGACATGTGTGGTTTGTGTTCACGTCTAGTTTTTTTTTTTTTCAAACTCGCTGATTGGACGACTACAATCTGTCATCATCAGGACGTAGGTCTGTCCGCACTCCAGCGCTTTGCATGTGTATATTTATGTTCCCTGGTGTCACAGATGACTCAAAAAGGAACTGAATACGAGCATGATTAGTATACTGAGACAGCAAATCAACCGCATGCGATGAATAATGCTTAGCAGGCAGATGAAAGATAAAAGCGAGGCATCCATTACGGCCGTATTCTGTGGGATCACACGCATTTTAATGGACTTGATGTACTGCCAAAGTGCATTAGCATCATACGAGCTCAACATGCTGCAGATTTAACTGCTTTTCAATTGAACAGAACCAAATAGATTAGGTATGACACCCTTGAATTAAGCTGTCCCTTCTGTGCGTCGATACCAGCGAGGTGTCTATCAAACCCTGTACACGCCCACACAGTGTGTGTGTGTGTGTGTGTGTGTGGTCGAATCAGGCCAAGTGGAAACACCTGTGTGGACGAATTAGCTGTTGGAGCTTGAACTGAATAATGGCAAACAATTAGGAACTGAAAACCAAACATGCAACCATAACTAATGAGCTGAGAAACATGATGATGATTAAGAACAGCTCAGACTGAAGACAGAATATTTACGGGGGGAAACTGTGGAGCTCTGTCCCTGAAACAAATCACTTCAGACACAGAAAGTGATGACATCTGGACATTAAGCGAAGCCTCCTCAACACACGCCTCAACCACAGCGATGCTCCAAGACTTGTACTGGCCCAAAAACAACATTATTTTGGACTGAATAATTATATTATTGTTTTTTAATTGGTCCAGAGAGGCAGCACTGCGGTCTTGTCTTCTCACATTTCTTTTTCTTTCTTTTTTTTTTAAATTTTAATTTCATTGAATTCATTTTTGTTCTGTCAGCATAACTAAAACACATGTTTGACGACTGCAAAGGTTATACTAGGCTGAAGCTGGTTTCTGGTTGGATTCAAGGTGATTTATTTGTCATTATAAGAAAACAGGGTTGCATAACGAAATGAAAGTTTGTGAACTCCTTCATGCTACACAAAATAGAAAATATATACATTTTTTTATACATATTTACATAAACACTTGCATTGTGCATTTTTAAAATTTGCATCAGGCTGAATGTTGACGTAAACACGGAGTCCAACAAAAGCTTGTTCCAGGATGATGTGGTGGAGACAGGTCTCTGTAAAGATGCCGCCGGCACTGATCGTCTCAAAGTCCGCTGCTCTTAAACCAAAACCCAAATTTTTTTCTCCAGTGCTGTCATAGGTAATACTTTTTTCAGCAATAAACCTGAAAAAATAACAGTTGAAAAAATAACAATAAAGGTAATTTTGAAGGAGTTACCAGTCGCTGCATCTGCATGCGACACTGGAGGAAGAGTATGTTTACGGCTCGTTCTTTGTAGTTGTTTACTGACAAATACCAGGAAAGATAGCAGACCAGAATATATTATAAGTATGTAAGTAATTTTGCAGACAAAGCTTCAGAATCTAAAACAGAGTAGACAAACAAAAAGATAGTGGTTAAACTACAGAGCTTGTGATCTGCAGATGGTGCTTTCAAAATACAAATTCAACCATTAATACAACTAAGTACCAATAAAAACACAGATTAAAAATAAAACCGTCCTGTGGATGTAAACACTGAGAAGACCATAGGAAAGATATCAAAGAGCGACAGCGGGAGGGAGGGAGGGAGGGAGGGAGGATGACGAGCTCGGAGAGAGTTCATGTTCTTGTGTGTCTGTTTCCTCAGGCAACACTATACTCTGCATTGTAAGTCACATACTCCTCCTTTTTTCTTCTGTTTCTCTTCATCTGACACACTGGAAACTCCTGTTCCTCGTCATCTCACCTTCCTCTCTCCCTCTCTCCCTCTGTCTCTCTCCACCGCTGTCAGCGGCTTTTGTCTTTTCCCCCCTTTAATATACGGATGAAAGACTTCTATAGATGTGAATTCTTTCATGTGTCAGTCTGAAAACTGCCTCGGGCCACACCTTACATGCACACACCTGCACATGCACAACCAAGGTCCGTGCATTCACACGCTGCGTAAACGCACTCACATGCACACTTGTTATATTCTTGCACACACATACTCACACAACTAACATATAACTGAAAAAGCCCTGTGTGCAAAACCTTATTCATGCACATCTGCACACAGCCACATGTGAAGACACCCACGCACAAGCACGCTTACTTGCATACAGCATCGCAGCCAGGGCGCACCCTATTCTCTGTCCATCTGTGTAAATACATTAACTTTGAAGTGTGTGTGTGTGTGTGTGTGTGTGTGTGTGTGCGCGCATGTGTGTTATGTTACTCCAAATCTTTCCAGCGTTCTCACATCACTCCTCCCCTCCTACTCTCTCCTTCACTGTAAAACATGCCAGAGAAGTTGGCTCACCACCGTCCCCTTAAACTTCTGAGAAGAAGAAGAAGAAGAAGAAGAAGAGAACTTTCATTGACACGAAAACCCTGATTTTATCACAGAAAACCATTATTTCTAAAAACTCTGGCTATTCACAGTATATTCTGATTTACAGGATAACAGATTATTCCCCATATATATATTAATTATTTTCCCATCTAATATGACAATAAAATGAAAAAAATATTTTCACCTTCACTGCACTTAATGATGTTGACCTCTTAGAATGGCATAAATTAGTTCCTCATGCCCAGATACATGGAAATACATCTTTAGTTTACATTTCTATCACATTTAGATCCTAAGATACACACATTTACAATTTTGTGCATGAAAATGACATATTACAGAGGTCAATGACCTCTAGCTGACCTCAGGGGTCAAACTGAGAATGCCTCCACATCTTAAATTAAAGCTTATGTCCTGAAGAACAAACCCTGAAAGTTTCATGCTTCTTTCATAAAAAGCAAGATTATTGAGCTTAACAGCTCCACTACTATATCAGTGAGTTACAGAAGAATCAGAAGGAGAGGAGACAGAAACAGTGACTGTGTGTTTGGATACAATGATCAGTCCTGGAGTCTGTGGTGCTCTGATGGTGGTCGTTACTATGTCAGGCACAATAACAGACAAACATTCATCTCCTCCTCCTCCTCCTCTGGTAGAGTAGCAGTGTATGTGGACTGTCCTGCTGGCACTCTGTCCTTCTACAGAGTCTCCTCTGACTCACTGATCCACCTCCATACCTTCAACACCACATTCACTGAACCTCTTTATCCTGGATTTGGGTTCTACTGGTTCAGTTCTGGTTCCTCCTCAGTGCATCTGTGTGGTGTTTAGTGTGCAGAGTCTCCTCCTGTCACAGAAACATTGTCAGTGCTGAACAGTTGAGTCTGTACAGGATCACAGTCACACCAATCTTTCAGCTTCTTCAGTTAACTTTGTACAAAATGATTCAAACTGATTGAAAAGATTCTTCATTTACATTTTAAGCTTCTTCCATTAAATTGTGGAAATTGCGTTGACTTGTACTTTCTGTCATGTGTTGTTTTGAATTCTGGCTCTTGTTCCAATAAAATCCAGAACTCTTAGTGAAATGTAAGAAATGTTTTGTCTTTCTCTGGGTGCTGTTCAGTCCGTACTTCAAACAAAGTTTTATAAGAATCAAACCCAAACAAGAATTGAACCCACAACCTCAGAACTGCTGACCCTGGTGTCACCCTGCTGAGCTAACAGGATGACATCACAAAGAGTCTCTCAGAGGATTTCACTCGTTTTTCTGAGCAGCAACTTTATAAAGAGTCAGGATTCAAAGCCACAACCTCCAGACCAGCTCATCAGATACCTGAATGTCCTGCCTTTGAGCCTTTGAGCACCATCATTGTTTCACCGAAAAGAAAACCCTAAGACTATGAGATCTTTGATGATGCTCACCTGTTTCTAAAAGGTGGACACCAACACCTGGTTTCCACTTTTTAGAAACAGGTGAGCATCATCAAAGATCTCATAGTCTTAGGGTTTTCTTTTCGGAAGAAAAGAAAAGAAAACCCTAAGACTATTAGACCTTTCATGATGATTTGATGATCTCATAGTCTTAGGGTTTTCTTTTCGGAAGAAAAGAAAACCCTAAGACTATTAGATTATTAGACTATTAGAAGACTATTAGATCTTCTCTTTTCCTGACCGAAAAGAAAACCCTAAGACTATAAGATCTTTGATGATGCTCACCTGTTTCTAAAAAGTGGAAACCAGGTGTTGGTGTCCACCTTGGTTTCAGTGCCGGTACTGGGAATCCTGTTAAAGCTGAGGGTCGCATGGATTCCACTCAATATCAGCAGATTCTTGAGAATAATGTTCAAGAATCAGTCACAAAGTTGAAGCTAAGCCGGGGCTGGATGTTTCAACGAGACGACAACCCAAAAACAACCGATGTTTGGGCTGGGCAACGACCTGATGGAGACACAGACGGACAAACTGAGACAGCCTGGACACAAACTAAAGTTCAGGTTCACACACCTGATGTCCAGGTAGCTCAGTGTGTCAGAGGACTGTCCTCAAGGTCTGAGGTTGTGAGTTCGATCCTTGAGGCAGTCTAAGTTTTGAAAACAGCTCTTAAAAGAGTCAAAGGCAGGACACTCAGGTATCTGATGAGCTGGTCTGGAGGTTGTGGCTTTGAATCCTGACTCTTTATAAAGTTGCTGCTCAGAAGAATGAGTGAAAACCTCTGAGAGACTCTTTGTGATGTCATCCTGTTAGCTCAGCAGGGTAACACCAGGGATAGAAGTTCTGAGGTTGTGGGTTCAAGTCTTGTTTGGGTTTGATTCTTATAAAACTGAGTGAAGTCTGAAGTATGGACTGAACAGAGAAGAACCTCCAGCGCCCGGGGGGAGGGGGAGGGTTGTGTTCCTGAGAGATGGAAGCTTTATGGGGCGATGAACCATCAGCAGCTGAATGTTTGGATGTCTTTAAAACTTTGTTGCATCATCAAAGATCTTATAGTCTTAGGGTTTTCTTTTCGGTGAAAGACTTTTCTGGAACCCTATGACTATAAGATCTTTGATGATGCTCACCTGTTTCCAGAAAATGGAAACCACGTGTTGGTTTCCATTTTCTGGAAAGAGTGGAGCATCATCAAAGATCTTATAGTCTTAGGGTTTGCTTTTTGGTGAAAGACTTTTCTGTAACCCTAAGACTATAAGATCTTTGATGATGCTCCACTTTTCCAGAAAATGGAAACCACGTGTTGGTTTCCATTTTCTGGAAAGAGTGGAGCATCATCAAAGATCTTATAGTCTTAGGGTTTGCTTTTCGGTGAAAGACTTTTCTGTAACCCTAAGACTATAAGATCTTTGATGATGCTCCACTCTTCCAGAAAATGGAAACCACGTGTTGGTTTCCATTTTCTGGAAAGAGTGGAGCATCATCAAAGATCTTATAGTCTTAGGGTTTGCTTTTCGGTGAAAGACTTTTCTGTAACCCTAAGACTATAAGATCTTTGATGATGCTCCACTCTTTCCAGAAAATGGAAACCAACACGTGGTTTCCATTTTCTGGAAAAGTGGAGCATCATCAAAGATCTTATAGTCTTAGGGTTTGCTTTTTGGTGAAAGACTTTTCTGTAACCCTAAGACTATAAGATCTTTGATGATGCTCCACTCTTCCAGAAAATGGAAACCACGTGTTGGTTTCCATTTTCTGGAAAGAGGTGAGCATCATCAAAGATCTTATAGTCTTAGGGTTTTCTTTTCGGTGAAAGACTTTTCTGTAACCCTAAGACTATAAGATCTTTGATGATGCTCCACTCTTTCCAGAAAATGGAAACCACGTGTTGGTCTCCATTTTCTGGAAAGAGGTGAGCATCATCAAAGATCTTATAGTCTTAGGGTTTTCTTTTCGGTGAAAGACTTTTCTGTAACCCTAAGACTATAAGATCTTTGATGATGCTCCACTCTTTCCAGAAAATGGAAACCACGTGTTGGTTTCCATTTTCTGGAAAGAGGTGTCTTAGGGTTCCAGAAAAGTCTTTCACCGAAAAGAAAACCCTAAGACTATAAGATCTTTGATGATGCAACAAAGTTTTAAAGACATCCAAACATTCAGCTGCTGATGGTTCATCGCCCCATAAAGCTTCCATCTCTCAGGAACACAACCCCCCCCTCCCCCCGGGCGCTGGAGGTTCTTCTCTGTTCAGTCCGTACTTCAGACTTCACTCAGTTTTATAAGAATCAAACCCAAACAAGACTTGAACCCACAACCTCAGAACTTCTATCCCTGGTGTCACCCTGCTGAGCTAACAGGATGACATCACAAAGAGTCTCTCAGAGGTTTTCACTCGTTCTTCTGAGCAGCAACTTTATAAAGAGTCAGGATTCAAAGCCACAACCTCCAGACCAGCTCATCAGATACCTGAATGTCCTGCCTTTGACTCTTTTAAGAGCTGTTTTCAAAACTCAGACTGCCTCAAGGATCGAACTCACAACCTCAGACCTTGAGGACAGTCCTCCGACACACTGAGCTACCTGGACATCAGGTGTGTGAACCTGAACTTTAGTTTGTGTCCAGGCTGTCTCAGTTTGTCCGTCTGTGTCTCCATCAGGTCGTTGCCCAGCCCAAACATCGGTTCAACAGCAGCTCGTTGTATCAGGACGTCACCCTGCTGCTCCGTACTCCTCCAACCTCAGCGAGGTCTGAACCAAACCACAAGACTTTACTGTTTCACTGTCGTGTGCTAACATGTGCTAACGTTACATATGAAGCCTGAAACAGTGAACCGCTCCTGATGGAGCAGAACATGTTGGTCAGACGCAGCATTTAACTTGTGATGGAGTGAGAAAACATTTACTAGCATCAATAACCAAGACTTGAACTTGCGCACTGAAGTCTTTGCCTCCTAAGTTCAGACCGCTACACTAACATGTGAGCACACTTCACTGACCACGACTGAGACTAGACATCAGCAAAATCCCAGCTGGTCTTCCACCCACAGTCATGAGGTTCTCAGTCAGCGATCAGACCACCGGACCGACGTGACGACACAACCGTGTGTGTCGTCACGTTGAGACAAACAGACTCCATGTTTCTACTCAAAGACAGATAGAAGTTCATGTAGAACTTCTGCTGAATTCACCAGAAGGAACAAACGATGAAGAGTTAGTCAGAGACAGAGTTTATAAAGTGTCTCCTGACTGAGACACTGTGTCCCACGTCTGATTTCACCATCAGGTTATCAGGTGTCCACATTTAGAACCCTCATGTAGGTTTCTGAACTCAGGTTGAACAACATGTTTGGAAAAGGTCACGAAAAGGTCACGAAGGTCAGGATAACAGAAGTAGATGTCCATAAACTCCTCTGTAATTATTTTCCCATCTAATATGACAACAAAATGAAAAAAATATTTTGATCCTGGCTTTATTACACGATCTGATTTCGTTTTTGAAAATGTATGCAAATTAGCGCATTTTTAATGAGATAAGGCCTAATTTGCATATTTAAACATTAAAATACAAAAAACTTGCAACACATTTTTTTCTTAGCTAAAATGAGTAATCAACTGATAAAGTTTCATGGTGATATCTATTATTTAATTTTTTTTACCCTATTCACCTATAGTGTCTCGCCTTAAGCCACTCATATTCCTAGTAACCTTCACTGCACTTAATGATGTTGACCTCTTAGAGTGCTATCAATGGTATAAAGGAGTTCCTCATGCCCAGATACATGGAAATACATCTTTAGTTTACATTTCTATCACATTTAGATCCTAAGATACACACATTTACAATTTTGTGCATGAAAATGACATATCACAGAGGTCAATGACCTCTAGCTGACCTCAGGGGTCAAACTGAGAATGCCTCCACATCTTAAATTAAAGTTTATGTCCTGAAGAACAAACCCTGAAAGTTTCATGCTTCTTTCATAAAAAGCAAGATTATTGAGCTTAACAGCTCCACTAAGAGAAGTAACAGAAATGTCTGACTGACCAATGCTGGCCCAAAGACATGCCTTAACTGCTGGACCATCTGTGGTCATGTCAGCGTGTTTCTGTGACTGCCTGAATGACTTCATATTTATTAATGTCATTTTCTATTTCCTGCTGTCTCTCCTTCTTCAGCCCCACGTTTACCATAGAAGGCCACAGTGAGCTGAAGTCTCAGGACCTCTTAAATCTTGTTTATATAGACAGACATTCCTGCCATACGAATACACACGTGCAGTTACATACATGCAAGAGCAAATACAGCCCTCAGACATTATTAGAAAGCAATGTTGCCACTCATGTACAGTAGATTTATGTATTAGTGAAGTAAATCACTCAGAACCCGAACCCCTGCGCCAAATCATTATCTGCTCTCCAGGCACAAAACGTTTAGAACAAGATTTTGCTGATAATGTTGTTTAAATTGAGTTTTATAGCCCGAAAATGACTTGCAGGCCTCATCCCTTTCTCATTGGACGCTGCGTGAAAAGGGAACACAACAGAGCAGAAACAGATGAACAATAATCATGGAATTCTTTTCTTGATTGACTCTTCTGTGATTCTCAGCCAACACACTTAGATGATCATAAAATGGCAGCTCCATTATACCGATAGCTTTTTACACAGAGCCTTTAACTATGCTCAGATAATGTAACTGTACCTATTAACTATGAGGTAACTTAAGTATTTTATGGCGGGTGAGTCTGGGAATTTGAAGCCATGTTGAATCTCAGAAATACTATCAATTAGAATTGGGATTTGTCGGTTTTCCAACAGCAGTTTTCAGAAAAATGTAAGCCAGCTGGCAAACATGTGACGAGGAGGTGATTTGGTGGCTTAGCATAAAGAATAGGATCCAGAAACAGCTAGCTAGCCTTGACTTTGTAAAACCTCATGCTAAGCTAAGCTAATCAATTTCCAAGCTCCAGTTGCTTAAAGGCCCGTAGCTACACAGGGATTGGTACTGATCTTCTTGACTAACTGTTGGCAAGAAGTACGTTTAAATGGGTGTATTTTCCAAAATGTCGAATCATTTCCAGGGAATTTATGTGTTTTTTGGTTCTTGAGAAGAAAACTAGAGGGTTGTAACCAATTGCAGTTGTCGTGAAGCATTAGTGCTACTGTGGAAGTGTTTTGACTTGTGGCAAAGATGTTTTGGTTATTTCAGGTCTGGTTTAAATAGAGAAACAATGCAATGACTCTGGTCCACATCTGAGACATTTTAGGGTTTGATCATTCCAAAGCAAACAGCGGTCACTGCAACTGAGTTAAGTCGATGTGGAAGGTCCTCATGCTGCAGCTCCTGTAGCTGCTGACCGCTTAAAAAAATCCAATTAAAACCATCTTCTTTGGCTGGCAAGACAGCTGGATCTTTTAGATCATGTGATCACTCGACCCATGGACGAGTGAATCTCGGCAGGATTCAAGCTATAAGCTAGTGTCCAAGCCACGTGCTATGGGGAGCTACGGGCATGGTTTAGGTGCGACGACAGCGAGAGAAGCAACAGTTTGTTTGAAAACAACAATGGCGGCTCCTCAAGAAGTTAGCATAGATGCTGCTTTAGCATCAGTTCTATCATAATTGAAGAGTTTATTTCATTGGAAGAAGGACAAAGAACGGCAATGAAGACCATTCTCGAAGAAAGAAAAACGTTGTGCTCTTTGTCTGATCTACGAGCTGGCTCTGCTGTGAGAGCTCTCCTGCTGTTGATCTGATTGGTCAAAATTAGCTCATGATAGATGATGATTGACAGATTGTTTGTCCAATCACCTGCTAAAAGTTTTTTGAAAGGATCTGCACTTTCCCAAACAGTTTCTGAGGGGATTTCCCCGACCATCATGAGCATCAGATTAAGATCATCAAATTTTTTTTACATTGATCTCACTTATATCTCAGGTGATACAGTGAAACAGCCTTTATTGATGTAAAGTACAGCAAAAAAGATTTTTCATAAGTCACTCTCTCTGTAGTGCATCTACATCCTGGTGAGAAGATGATTGACTGCGAGGCTGGCCGCCCCGCCCTCCATCCCTGACTCCTCGACCAACACCTTTCTCTGGAACTCCTGCAGGAGGAAAAAAGCGTTGAGAAAGAAGAGAAAAACAAAAAGTTGCGCAGTTTATCCGCATGAATATGATGAATACTGATGGAGAGCCAACTTCAACAGAACCTACACCCCTACCACTATATTTGATTGACAGGTGGCTCAGTCATGAGCCAAGCAAAACACATCTCAACAAAGACTTGGCACCAGAGTGGCATGAGATAAAAGCTGATGACAGCTTTGAACTGTTCACTATTCCAAGCTTTTGTTTGTTTGAACAGCGTCTGATCAAATCACTAGCCCTTTTCACACAGAGAAGCCGTATGTACCTGCTGACTGTTAATAGTCATATGAATGCTGTTCTAATGTGTTGTGATTGAGATCCTGACCCACCAAACATCCTGGATGTGTGAAGTCTCGGTCTGGAGGGCTGACTGTCACCGTGATTTCTTTTCAACACAAACACTTGGTGAGTAAAAGTTTTTTGCCGGGGACAGATGCTGTTTTTCGGGCAGAAATGTGAGGAAGAGTCGGTAGGACAGACAGGAGGACAGACAGGAGGACAGGCGCTTCTCCACGTTTAACTGCGATATTTTTTTCCTCATATAAGTTGCCAAAGACAGTTACAGTGACTACGTTGCTGCGTTGCTTTGTGGGACATTTGTCTTTATTTTGTTGAGTGAAGGACCTCTGTAGTTATCAGACTGTCCGATCGACACGCCCTCGCCACGTGCCGTCAGCTTATCCATTCACACTGATCCATTCAGCGCCGAGCGAAATTTCACCCCTCGCCGCCTCTGAGACTTTCAGACAGAGGAGGAGGCGGAGAATTGGCGCAGGATCCCCGCATTCAAACAGCAGTGTGAATGGGGCTACTGACCTCACACCGCGACTGCTCTGTAAATAGAGGGTGACTTCCAGGTACTCTCAGTGTCTGATACATGGCTCGTTGCAGATCTTCAAAAAGCGTTCCTATTGTGCAGAAGCTTTGAAACATTAGAAGCTTTGTGGCTGCTGAAGCCGTCACACTGTGGCGCTGAATCTCCGAGTGTAACAGCAAACTTAAATATGTCCAACATGTCAAACATCAGCAGCTGTGTATTTAACATCAGCAGCTGGTCTGCAGCAAAGTATCAGATAATGATGTGTGTGTGTGTGTCTGTGTGTGTGTGTGTGTGTGTGTGTGTGTGTGTGTGTGTGTGTGTCACTCTCACCCTGAATCTCCTGAGTCTTGCCAGTCTGTCTTGCAGAGTCTTCTCCTGGCTGGAGGCCACATGTGCTACATGAGTCCGCCACTGCTGCTCTTTCTCCTGACACATGGAGGATATGTGCAACTTAATGTCCACTTATAAGACTGAACACCAAAATGCCATTTTAAAGGTGCAAGAATCACCATTTTCATATGAACAATGGATCAAAACACTGTGTAATCTTGAAAGAATCTGTCACGTTTATGAATTGGTGAAGACCAAAACAGAGCTAAAAGTAGAAGTAGAGATACTGTCTGCCCTTCATTTATCAATCTAACGTAGAAACCAGCGCAGATCCGAGCGCAGAAATCATCTTACGACAGGGTTCACGTGTGATTCATGAAACGTTCGTATCTCGCCGATCACAGCGTAAGAATGATCGGGCGTTGATAAATGCGGCGGCTGAAAACAGTCGTCATTTAAATACCACGCCCTTAAATATTCTCAGTTTAGAGGCCTCGCCCCTAGAGTTTACGACATGGAGATGCGTAATACGACCAAGAAGAGGAACTTCTCCGACCTGAATGCTTGAAGCATTTTGGCTGTTTAGCCTATATTTAAATAAATAAGGGTTATTTTACGGTTGCAGTCAAGTTTCTGTCGTGCGCTCGTTTATTTCTTTATTTAAATGATGTTTCAGATCATTCGGAGCCTGGCACGAGTGGCGTTGTTCAGGCTGGAGTCAGTCCCACAGAACCAGTCAAATACGAGCTGTGCGTGCGGGCGCATGTCCTCCGCTGCCCGTGTAGGTACACCACCACAACCCTGGATCCTGACAGCAGAGGTCTTGGAAAAACAAACCGAAATGTGTCGGTCAATGGCGGAGATAAATCGCTCACTTATAGCAATAAACGACACTTTAAAAGAGAAACGAAAACCCGAAACGCGCATCACATGAATAAAATGTTTGACTAAACGTTGTGCATTATCTGTTTCCCTGTATTGAATAGTTGCCAAACATAAGTATTTAACACTTCACATTTTAGAAGCGATGAATGAGCTCCTGTCTCCCTCATGCAGCCTCCAGTTGGGGCTCTGCTGACCAGGCTCTCTGTGCAGAGGTTCATCTGGCTGCACCCGGACATCAAACGGCTCCCTGTTTTGCGCAGTATTGTGCAGAACCCCACAGGCTAAAATGATGTTGCAGACTTTCTCTGGTGTGTACAATAGGGTTCCCCCCCTAGGATCCTGGACAGAGCCATCTGCCCTTAAGCAACCCGATGCAGCGCTCCAACGTGGCCCGTGTGCGTAAATGCGCATGGTTGAATCTGCGCTCCTGCTCTGTTGCAGGGTTTGCCAGGTGGAGTTACCTGTTATTCCTTGAGGGGATAACCTTTGTCACCGAGCACATGAATCATTGCATGTATGGCTTGTAATTATGTCCTGCCTCAAAATCTTTCTCAAAATGAAAGAGAAATTAATATTACAGCTATAAACTGTTAACCCCGTTAATTGCAAACTATTTGAAACTAGTAGGCTACCTTTAATGTCAGTGATATATATTCTAATAACAATTCTCGGACTCCGCCAGATTTACTATGCTGCACCGCAAATCAACACGACTTGAAAACTTGCGTACACGAGCTGAGACCTGACGTGAGATTTGATCGTAGCCTCCGCTCACGTCCAAATTGATAAATGCCGAACTTTGCGTGGAAATGACCGTACGCCCAGTTTTCTGTCGTACGCTCGTTTGATAAATGAGGGCCATTGTCCGCTCATTCATTTGGTCCGGAAACAGGACTTCAAGTTAATGCTAATGTTGATCCATGTCAGCTGGATGAGTCAATACGCAATCTTTTGTAGGAAAGACTTTAAACAGTCTTGGATAGGATACACATGAGAGGGCCAAATCCGGGTTCTCTCATCGGACAGTGCCTGTCATCAATTAACATTTCTGTCACGCTGTGTGTGTTTTTCGGGTGTGGGGGAAGCTGAACAAGGGAGGCCAATCAGTGTAAAGAGGAAGACATGCTGACACATATGGAGTGAAGGTGAAAGCAGTTAAACCGTTAAACGCACACACACACATACGGACACACACACTTTCAGGCGAAAACAATCAGGACATTCTTTCCAAAAAAGGCTTGATTTGAAAGTGAGCATTCAGACATGTGAAGGATCACTTCATTCATGTTCTATACACACACGTTCGTAGAGGGAGGAGCACATGTTGAACAAATTGACTTAAATTGGCGATCACTGACAAATTGACAAATTGCCTTAATTGTTTTCTGTCTCTGATCCAATGATGACTTCATGGTGGCAATTTGCCATCTGGCCGGTGGTGTTGGTTGGAGAGTTTAGCGCCAGTGTGCAGAGCAGTTAGAGGGTCCTCAGGTTGAAACACATGGACTGTCTGCAGAGGTGTGAAAACGTCCCACCAGAGCCATGGACACGCTGAACAAACCTACTGTTCCTCACTGTGGACACCCTTTTTCTTTTAGAGATCTAATTGCCGCATTTTCAGCTTATCGAATTTGCATGAACAAGGTCAGATGCTGGACTGTTTCAAGACATTTGTGCGTGCCTGGAAGGAAGAGGAGAGCCAAGGAGAGCGTTCTCTACTGCTGAATCCTGAATGTTTGGGTAACACTGTAGGCTATTTGACGGGGTGTGCATAATAAGACTGATATGACCCCTGAAGGAGTCTTTATGACTGTTGGTCATTTGCTTGGTTTAGATGCAAGGTGGACATTGTTTGAGATGTTTTTGGTTGTGTCTGTAACAACTTGACCCTAACAAGACAACATAACCTGTTCCAAACAAGTGATCGTCTGCCTCAATATTAAACTTAAAGCTGCTGTAAGTGTTATTTTTTGTGTTAAAATAGGTTATTAGCTCTGTATTCAACAGTAATTACTGTTATTAAGTGTTGGATAGGTAACCCATGTCTCTCCTCCCCCTGCTCATGCAGTAAAAGGGAAAAGAAATGTTCTGGTATCCCTGCTCACTTTATCCAATCAGGACAGAGGACCTCACAGAGAGAGAGTTGGTCCTGTCTGCTCATGAACCCAGAGACCTGGATCCTCCTGGTTGTTGCTATGTCTAGAGATTACCACTGCGCATTCATTTGGTGAAGTAGAGAGGGTTGAGGGGATTGCTAACTGCTAACAAAACGGACAGGAAGTTAGCTGAAATGACAACAACGCTTGCAGCATCTTCAACTTTATGTGTTAACATTACATTAAACTATGTGGTTGGTTTTGACTGATTTCTACGCTGTATTTCTACACTTTGATCTTATCATTCTATTACCACATATTCATGCAGAAAAGAGGCTGTATGTGAGGAAATATTACTTGAGAAGCCTAATTTTGCCTGAAGAACAAAAAAAATATAAGTGATTGAATTTAAAGCTCCACAGTTATCAAACATAGTTGACAACATTTTATGGAAGTTCTTAAAATGTTTAGCCTGGACTAAATTATTGTTATAGACTAACATCAGCACATGCTCAAGCTAATATGCTAATGCATAGCAGGTATAACATTTACCATGTTAACCATCAGTAGTTGAGCATGTTAGCGTGCTAACAGTTTCTATCTTAAAATAAAACTGTTAGCACGCTAACATACCCAACTACTGGTGGTTGAGTAAAGGTTTGGATCACCAGTTACATCATCTGGGAGCCATGAATGTCTTTGTCAGTTCACTGTTCACTGACTAAATGGAAACATTGTCCTGCTGATGCAGTTAAATGAAGAGACAGGAGATCAGCAAAGTCACTACAATTAATTCTCTGGCAACCACAGATCTGTGTCTCAGATTTAATGGCAATCCAGTAATTGTCGAGATATTTCAGTCAGGACCGATGTGTGTCTTGGACCATCTCTAGAGACGCACTGCTTGCATGGCTGAAAAGCTTCCAGGTCTGCTTACCGTCAGGGTTTAATTGGCTGCGTCAATCACATTGCACTACACTTGACCTGCAGTGAGGCATTCTAAATGCAGTATGATATAGGAAAAAAAACACATTCTCAAGCTGGAGGAGAGGGAAACATAATGTAAAGAATCAGTTGCAGTGCCAAACAGAGAGGAGATTAAACTCTCAACATGCATTTTGTTCACGTTACTGATGAGAAACCCTCAAGCTCAATGTCCCTGTGTTTCTATACAGTATGCAGAGACCTGTCAGACCACATCTTCATCTCTGACTTGAACTTGAAGCCGCAAGGAAATCCTTTCAGATTGACGTCAGGGTCGTTAAAGGTTTTCAGGGACAAACAAACCCCAACCGTTGCCAGAATTACAAAGTTTTGGGTTAAATTAACTAGGTTTCCATTGGTTTCAGCCTCTGCATTAAACTGCTTTTGCTGGTTTATTGTACTCTTACTGGTCCAGGACAGTACAGATGCTGAATTCTGTTCATACAACTGCATTCACCAAGTTTTCCCTACTGCTCTAAAAATCAAATGGCATGTAATTACTGTTAGTGGAATTTAAGACACACAAACCGAAGACGGAACGTACCTCAAAGAATTCAGAGATTCATTTATTGAGGTTGGTGTTGAGGTAAAGATGCCCAGAAGGCTTCGAGCATTCTTTGGAGTTGAACTCAGTGACGTTTGGTAGAACTGGCAGCATGTGACTGCACCCATGCTTATATCACTCTGCACTCCCTGAATAAAGTTGCCAGGTCCTTAAAGAAAAAATCCTGGGTGGCTGGACTTTTTCTGGGAGCCTCAAATTTGGCGACATTAACGTAAGATGCAAAGTCGTTGGAAAAAAGCTTTCCCCGCTCGCTGTTTTTGGTCAGGCTGCACATTGTGTTGAAAAAAAAAACAGCCTAAATGTGTTTGGAGGACGAAATACTGCCTTTTTTTTTCCAGAGAGCTAAATTGGAAATGGCATTCAGAATGTGCCTTGGTCATAAAACGTTGTTTTTTCTGGGCAATTTGGTTTAATTTGTTGTAACTGGTGAGTAGCAGTTTTTCATTCAACCTGAATGTGAAGTTAGAAACATGACAGAGTGTTTCTGGAATTCCTCTGGCTCGACTGTGGCGTTCCAGCGGTGAGTGTGTGTGTGTGTGTGTGTGTGTGTAGGACTGTGTCAAGAGTAACGCTTGTCTGAAAGTGACTCTGTGTTTTGTGTGCGTGTCTCCAGGTTTAGGCTGTGTGTATGCCTTCTGTGCATGCATACGTGCATTTTAGCGTGTGCATGCACATGTCAGGGGTCACGTTTACAGGTCACGCAGTCCATGTGTGTTTGTGTATAGCGTCTGTGTGTGTGTGTCCGAGGTTAAGTTAGGGTTCAGTGGAAAGTACATTCCATACTGAGGTGAGAGTGACTGTCCCTATCAGGGTAAATGTTGTCATCAGCTTCCTGCCTATTTGTGTGTGTGTGTGTTTGTGCAGCGGAAACACTGACAACAACAGCCGACGCCCCCTGTTGACCTCACACACTCTTGTCAGAAACGGGGTGGCTGCTCCGAGCGCCCACAGCTGTTTTTGCGTGCGCATTCCATGTGTATGAGGACGTCCATCTGCTTTGGCAAGTGCGTGTTTTTGACTGAATCTAAATCGTCATCGTGCTGCTCCTTTTTTAAAAGGATATGCGTGGTTCCGTCGCTATTAAGTGTGTTCCAACATGTCTCGGGTGTGTGTGTGTGTGTGTGTGTGTGTGTGTGCATCTATGTTTAGTGAGTGAAGTTAGAAGCCACTGATAAGCCCGGCAGCCTTGACAGAGGGCCAGAGCTGTGTGTTTCCCGGGCTGTCGTTTCCATGGAAGTGAATCTGATTTCGCCTTGAGCAATGAAGTGAACCTCGCCGGTAAATTAACACTCATCGATCCGGCGTCACACGGCTGCCTGTCTGCCTTGATTGTTCAGCCCTGCTGTTTCCATTAGGCTGATTGTAACCGGCTGCTCTCATGAAACGTTAAGCACAGTCTTCAAAATGTGAATAACGAGCTCCGTTCACCGGAAGGATTAACCGGAGGAAAGATAAGTCAGTTTGACGTTTGCTAATTGTTGATTGCTAATAGTTTAAAGGTGCAATATGTAGCCTACGAATTTGTCTTCATACAAACAACAAATATCAACAGAATAACTGCTAACTGCTGCTACCAGTAGCTATTGTTAGCTCAGTTAGCTGTGCATTTAGCTAGACTACCAGGGGAGTGCTGGTGTTCACACTGCTAGCACAGGAGCTTTCAGAGGTTTTCAGACCAGGGGCTAGCTGGTTAGCATGCTAACCTTAACTCTTCAACACAGGACATGGACATCTTTGACATAACGTCAATACTCTTATTTCTTCAGACTCTGTTGATGGTTTTAGTTATTTTTTGGACGGTACTGAACTCAAATTCTTACATATCGCACCTTTAACAAGAAATAATCCGTGATGCTTCTGGCTTCGGAACAAAATCCTCAGTTCAAAGCTGGTTTAGGAGACGATGAGAAACAAATATGAGAACAAGAAAAGTGAGGGCTGCGATCCAAAATCTCAAGTGTTCTTTTCCCTTCTAAGTTCCGCTGCCAGTAAACAGTGTTGACAGCCACAACGGTCTGTCATTGCACCTGCATCCAGACCCAGCTACTGCGGCCTGGTTGTGTGTAGCAACCTGTTTGTCTGTGCCTGCGTTTGGGTGGACCAAAAAGAGTGTGAATGCTTACATTGGCAAGAGTCCTCTGTCCTCAGGAGAGGCAAATATGTGTGTGTTGTGTGTGTGTGTGTGTGTGTGTGTGTGTGTGTGTGAGCTGGTGTCATTTAGCAAGAGCCTTCATGCTGTGCCAACGGTTGAGCTTGAAGGGGCTGTTTAGCTACACAGATGTACAGACTTGTAGAATGTGTATCATCCTGGTATGTGTGTGTGTGTGTGTGTGTGTGTGTGTGTGTGTGTGTGTGTATTCACCTTCTTGCCCTCTTCTATTTCGCGAAGTCTCTCCTTCTCCTGCTGCTCTCTCTCCAGTCGCCAGCGGACCTGAAACACACAAACACACACAAAGACACTCAAACGCAGCACGTGTGTTTTCTCAGTTGGTCGGGGTGTAATAATAGTGTGTTTTGGCTCCTCCTCATCTCTCACCCTCTCCTCCTTTTTCTCACTCCAGTCGTCCTCCAAAGCTCCGGCTCCTTCTGCCGTTTCTTTAGTCGTATTTTCGGACTTTCCCAGAAACTCGTAGTCTTCCTCTTTACACAAACCTCTCATTGACTAGAACCAGAAAACAGCCATTCTTCAAGATCATAATTCTATTATACATCTTCCTCCCAGAATTGCCCTGAGCCTGTATCTCTGTCTGCATGTATCAACCATCTCTGTGTTGACCGTTCTGATTTTAAGTGCCCAGTAAAAAAAGTATTCACCCCCTGGGAAGTTTTTGTGCTCAGCAAGTAATTAAAGTAGACTTAACGTGGCTCTACTGACTCTGATCAACAGAAAGAGAGCCTTTAATGTCAAAGTGAAAGCAAATTCTCCACAAACTGTTCTGAATTAAAGTGCCTCCGAGGCATTTTCATTTTAGTTGATTCTGGCAACCCCTGTGGACAAAAGTGAAACAGAGTAAACTTTGTATTAGCGCTTTATCGTACCACAAGACTACAAACCTCAGTCTGTTAGACTCCTCAGTTTATCCTCAACACTTCACCATAAAAAATTAATTTTAATTTTATGACTTATCTGACTGAGATAACTCAGAATCCAACCCAGTGACAGGCGTGAAGAATAACTACAATGGCTATTCAGAAATAGCCAATCTTCTCGTTGATGGGCTTGTTTGTCTGTTTCACAACCAGTCTTTGTAGTACATTTAAATATAAATGTAAAAAAATAAAATACATGTTTGTCGTAAGTGTTTGCCCCTTTCAATAGGATGCATCTGTCATTACAGGTGCAGTCAGTTGGTTTGAGAAGTCACATCCAGGTAATTAGATAGTTAGAGATCAGCTATGTGGGGTCTCAACTGATCGTAGTTCACCGATCAGCCACAACATAAAAACCACTGGCAGGTGATGTGAGTTGATCAGCTCATTATAATGCAATGCTCTGTTGAGCAACCTTGGGACCTCTGGCATCTATGTGGATGCCACTCGACACGAATCATCCATCCAAACACTGTTGCGGACCCAAGTACACCACCTCATGGCAAGGGCACTCCCTAATGGAAGTGGCCCCCCAGTACAGTGGTACTGTACTGACTATGAAAACAAGGTCAGAATATGAATCTGCCATATTGGTAGGTTGCATGACAAATCAGGAAAAACCCGATGGGTGTGGTCTGTGATAAGACGTCAGTGCCCCCAATCCGCAGGGCACAGCGGGAACAATGAATAGTTTGACGAATTCAAAATGATACGAATCATATGCCTTCGCAGTCAGGAGATCTCAACCCAAACTACAAAATCCAGATGTGGAACAAATCCACTGTGGAAATGTTGGTGGACTACTTGTTGTTTACTGCTGTCCTGTTATGGCCTCTTCTCAGAAATAACAGTTTTGTTCCAATGAATAACATTTGGGGGAGTATCATCACCTGACTTGGTATGGGACCATTAAGGAATGAACACATGGAGGAACTTCATATCTAATAAACAAGGTTACTTCCCAGTGTGTTGTTATCTCTTCGGTCAAGTTCCTACCTTGTTTCTGGTGGTTCTTAACGTACCTTCGACATGGGGATCCCTTGAAACCTTTTCACATGAGTCATCTTAATCCAGGACGTGTCTGCTGCTCATGACACACAGATATTCACAGTGATTCCTGAAGTCTCACTGATTTTCAGATATATACATTATTGAACATGTTCTTCAACTATTTAGATGGGGATACTGACATTCGTACGTGCTTTGTGACAGTTATACTGATGAAAAATTTAATCAACCATGTGGTATTTGTGGTAAAAAATTAAATTAAATAAAATTAAAAACAGCTCTAATGAGGTCAAACTGATCAAAAATATGCACTGTTAAAAGTCAATTACTCACCTGTAGGTCAGCACTGACTGTGTCACACACTCCTTAGCGTCCGCTGTGGGCTGATCAATAGCCTGCTGCTTCAATCGGATAGTTTCCTTTATTTTCTAATAACAGATATGTCCTGCCTCCTTCACGGACTGATAGTCCCAACAGTTCCAGATCAGAACTACACAGGTTCTTATATGGTGACGGCACACAGCTTGCATGCTAGCTATTTCCACAGTACAGTGACAGAAGTGCCACTGTCCCACTAATAAAACGTCCGTCAAAAGACAGAAGAGCATCATCGATCGTTCTGAGGCTTTTTAAATTTGGTGAGCTCAGTCTGAGGTCTCTGGATACTTTACTGTATCTCAACATTTACAACAATACCACTAGTCAGCACAGGGGTTGTGCGTCAACAGGCTAAAACAATACAAGTTTTTTGCTTTAACATATATAGTAAGTAAACGTTGATTGCACAATGACTCCATCAGAGTTTAGATTGGTTCAAACCTCGCTCTCACTATGCTGTTTCGTCTGCCGCAGCCTGGCGCCATTATCTGCTTTCACGTCTCCATTACAGACTGAATTAACAAACTCTTGTTCTGACTGGTTGCAACTACGATGAAAACAGAGACGACCTGGTTGTCTTTGTGACCACGGTGCCAGCAGTAATACCATTTGAAACTAGCATGGCGCTAGCAATAAGTTAGCTTCGCAAAAAGACCCGAAATAGGAATTTTTTACCCTATTTGAAAAAAGATATATATATATATATTTATATTCCTATGAGCACCTAATAAACACGCTACATCTGGTTTGTGTAATACATACAAAAACCAAAGAATAACAAATAATTGGTTTTATGAAGGATTTTTGCTGATGGCAAAACTCCCAAAAGTCATTACTCCCAGTTTGGACACTTAGCCATGCATCTAGTGGTTCAAATTGGGAGCTTAGAGAGGGTTCGGTGTACATGCTAATAAGACAGGAACCCAAAGTTCTAATGACTATAATAATTATGATAAATTCTAGTAATTTTGTGAATGTTTCAGACTAAAATTTTTACATATTGCGTTAATTCAGTAGCCACAGAGGTTCTGGTTGGCAGACTCTGTCAGTTTTAGACAGAGTAAGGCTAAGTGTTTCCCTGTGTATCCAGTCTGTATGGTAATCTAAGCTAACCAGCTGCTAGCTTCATGCTGAGTGTAATGACATGAGTGGTATCATTCTTCTCATCTGACTCTCAGGTTGTAGTGAGGCTGATATAGTATGGTTCATTTATAAGGCCCTGACACACAGGGTCACGGTCGCCGTTGGCCAGTGTCGGGGCTTTCAGTCAGTGTATGTGGCCCAACTGCCATCCAGTAGTCAGCATTTGTTGGTGGCCTTTCGGCCAATTCACCACAATAACTCAGTAGCAGAGACAGCCTGTCACTATAGTAGCAATGATTTCAACAATTTTGCTTTTTTTCCCCTTATTTTTTGCTTCTGCTTCTATGCCAGCTCTGCTTGCAACTTTTGTCATATTCTGTATTAGAAGTGCATGGTATGAAAAAGATATCTTCTCACACTGGCTCAGACTTTACGAGCCACCTGGATGTTGGCTGTGCGCATTGCGGTGTGTTCAAGTGCAACTTTTTGGCGAGACACTTAAAAAGCAACCGTCAAGCTTGTTGACAGTTGCTTAAACTGTCAACAAGCTTGTTCCTTTGTGTCTCTTTGGTGTGTCTGGGCCCTTAAAGCAGTTGTTGCGGTCATTTTATTTTTGACCTGTCAGCACAGCTCCCCGTGTGCTTGCATCAATCACGGTTGGCGCTGTAAACATGCGACTTCAGCTTTATTTACAGGCCACTTTCTCCTGCTGCATTGCCCTTTCAGAGTCAATAAAGTTCATCACGTCCTCTTATCTTAATGAATGGATCTTTCAGCAGGCTGCTAATAAGGACTGTGACAGCACCAACAGCCGTCGTCATGGATAGACAGTAAACGTTTCCAGTGAACTCACCCCGTCGCAGTGTTGACACATTGATGAGGAACAGGTCTGGGAGCAGTTACAGTGCTACTTGAAGTCAAAGCGAGAGTGAACCTCCTGACTGTGTTGATCATTTGTTTGACAATCTACTGTGTAGTTTGCCATTTGACACGGCGTCATAGCTCATTCATGATGGCAGGCACACCCAGTCGACATTAATTATAATGTTGATTCTACATGAAAACACAAAGGATTACTCACTGCATGAAATTAAGCCCCAAGATCCCAAACCGATTTTACAAGACGTTATTGACAAATCTTCGCTGTAGCTGCTGAGCTGAGAGTATTTGCCCATCTGTTGTGGATTCATGAGCTCAACCGGTCATCAAGGGTGAAAATAACATCTTATTTGGGATCTCTGGGCTTCTTCACACTTGGATTATTCAGGTTCAATTCAAAATATTTTATTTGTCCCCGGGGGGCAATTTAAGGCACGTGGAGTAGTGCACAAACACTAACAAGCAAGCACAAGCACATTAAGTACACTAGATAAATATGAATCAAATAAAGATGGAATGAAATAGTAAATTGTGTAAATGACTAAATAACTAAAATAAGATATTTACAGTATTGACATGAGGTGCAAAGTAGCATTGAGGTAGGTTCGGTTGTGCATGAAGAAGTGGCAGCAAGTTTTTTTTAAACTTATCCTTTAAGTTCCTTACTGCAGAGTGCTCATACAATATAAAGTCTATTTTCTTGTACACAATTGTATAAAGTACATTGTCTAAAGTAAACATATTCAGCTTGATAATTAACGGACAAAAAACACAAGAAAGATGGAAAAAAAATATTGTAATTACAAAAAGCAAAACGATTTCCCGTGTAACCACTCCAAAAACTTTAATTTCAGTCTGTTTGTGCAGTAATACTCCACAGATGGAGATTTGTGGTAGTATTATTGTGGTTAAGATTCATTTTGTACTCCTACTTCCTGTGGAGCAAAGTGAAAAAACTTCTGAAAAAAACAGTTTTTTAATAAAATGAACAATAGAAAAATGCCAGCATATAAATGTTGGGTGGTGTAACCTGTTGAGACAGAATGTGAAAATGAGCTAGTTCTTGTTCTTAAGAGAGGTTAATCACCACTGTTGTGGAGTCTGACTGAGAAAACACAGTAACGAAGACTCGATCAAATTGGTGTGTGTGCGTGCCTGCACAAGATCAAAAGAAGTTGCATTTTATGTTTTTGCACTTTATGAGGTGCGACATTTGCATCCTCCCACTGTAGAATAATGTATGTTAACGTGACTGCAGCTATAAATGTGCTTTTATAGGTCGTTAACCTCAGAAAACTCATAATGAGAAATCGCAGAACGCTGGCAGGCCTGGAAACCACGTGGATATGTCCTCTGTGAGCCTGACACACAATATAGCTAAATAAAGCCATACTGTGGCACTCAACACCATGTGAAAACATTTGGTTAATAAATCTAACGTGTAATGATGTTGTCGTGCAGTCAAACATGGTCATTATGTACATCGCAACATAAGGATGCAATAAGCAGGACATCCTAAATGTTACAGTACATCTTAGCTGGTAGCTGGATGCTTGAAGTCTAAAACCACAAAAAGGGCACTTATGGCGTCCATATGTTCTCAGAAACACGAAGGAACACAGGCTCTCATATGTCGAACTACTGTCCCACATCACTTTACACAGCCTCTGTACATTTAGCACCCTCAGAACGAGCAATAAGCTGTGATCTTTGACCTGAACATCCCAGATGTCCTGACATCACTCATCAGCCTGCTGCTCGTAACAGGAAACAGCTCTGGCCCTTTTAAAAAGAAAAAGCTGTGTAACCGCTCATGATTCATTAGAGGTTATAAATCTAGATTGGCCCTCAGTAGAGCCCATACTCCTACCATTCCCAACAGTCCCCTTTAATTCAATCAAGCAATGCGATATCAAATAAAACATGTTTAAGATCCAGATTTTTATTTGGATCCACGACAAAACAGCCTCACTGTAGCCTCACTGTCCCTATGGTTATTCTTCCTTCAGCTCTGGCGAACCATTCTTTGGCAGTTGATGTAAAAGCCATCACTACCATTGTGCCAGTGTGGGAAAGTCACCAAAAACTCTACATTCAAATTTTAAAATCCATACTGCGAAAAACAGATCTGGAAGTGATGGGCAAGGCCTTGAATGTAAAGGACACTCATTTATATGTAAAAGTCCCATGCCGCAGGTTTAAGCTCCTTATATGGCCTTTGTGTTCAGTCATAGTCATTGCTACCCCCTTGGACTCATTCATGCCACTGTAATCCATTTTTAATAACATCGCTCTTCACATGGTCTTATTTGGGCAAGTGGGACAAAATGCAGAGAACAGTGATATTTCTGTTTTGGCTTCATCTCTAAACTTGTGCTGCATCTATACACGTCTGCAAACTGCTGCAGAATGGATCCCTGAATGCACTGACTTTTGATACACATTTGATCAAAGTTCTTATCAATAGCTTCTCACTTCTAAGACTGGCTGTGTATTTTAAAACAAAATTATTTTAGGCTCAAGTCAGAATCTCTTTGGGCTTGAGTTCTAGTTTCCATGCATCCTTATTTTTACCTTACGAGGCAGCTTGCCAGATTTCAAACTGTGACCACAGACCGGTGGCTGAACAAACAGTGGTTAAACCAATCAGTAAATGAGGAACTGCTGACAGCAATGGCTGGGGTTTAGGTGTGAGGACCAGTGAAAGAAGTGGCTGTTCATTTGGAAACAACAGTGGCGGCTCCTCAAAAGGTTAACTTAGATGCTGTTACAGCATCAGTGACATCAGAACTGGATGGTGTATTTTTATTGAAAGGAGAGCAAATAATGCTGCTGAAGGCTTTTCTTGATGAAAAAGGTGTATTTGATCTTCTCCTAGCTGGCTTTCATAATAGTTTGACATAGCAACTGGTTGTGCTCATGATATTGCTGTACTACACTGGTGGGAAAGTGCTGATTGTTGAAGCCAGCCCATGATAGACAGTGATAGACGTAATCCCTTCTTGTGTCACCTTTTCAGCTGGTTCTGATTTTTCAAACCATCTGGTGCCATGACCACACAATTGCTCCAAAAACTTTAAAACTTGGCTGAAATTGTGACCCTAACCCTAACACATATCCTTTCCAAAACCTCAACAAGTCATTTTTGTGGCTCCCAGTCTCAATCATAAAGATGCCTCATCTCGAAATGAATCTACATATTCTTCAACTGTGATTTGTGATGGTTTTGGAAGGGACAGACAAATTACACCATCATGCCAATAGGGTCATCAGATCAGACAACGCTTGTGTTGTTCTAAAGAGCATTCACAAATGTGTGTTTGTCATCTAATTTGGAGAACTTGTTGAGACCGTTTAAGGCCAGACAGGATGTATGATCTCTCGAAAAATGTCTCTTTTCTTCTCTGTTGGCATGCCTTAAGCTTTCCTAAAGAGACAATTCTAAGAGACTAGCAGACGCCAGAATCACATCAACTGACTCCTACCAACATCCTGCAAAAGAAACTCATGTGGGTTGCTTGTATCCGCAATCTCAATCTTTTAAGCAATACCCAAAGCTCATGACCATAGCTGAGGGTTGGAACATAGATCAGCTGGTTAATGGAGAGCTTAGCCTCAAGGATCAGCTCTGTCTTTACTACAATAGTCTAGTATGATTCACACAATTCTCCTGACCAATGAATCTGTCCACCTTGCAGATCTGGACCTTATTCATTGAGAAGAACATGAGATACACCTTCATCAGGGGTAGTAATTCTAATTTTGAGCTACTGGATCCAGTTATAATTGACAGCTTTGGCTCCAGAATGGCTTCAGACAGCCCATGCATGTACAGATGTAGACAGCTGCCGACCAACATTGACAGCTGTGTCATAGATCAGACAGGACGCTGTAAAGCCCAACTAAATGCTGAGGTCAACTGAACCGACGCAAAGAGTAAAGTTCATCACCGTTGTGGCACGATGCCTGTGTGACATCATCTCCTTTTTCATTCCAAAGTTCTAAGATGTTGGCTGAAATCAGATGTGAGCACCAGTGTTGGGCAAGTTACTCTAAAAAAGTAACTAATTATAGTTACTAGTTACTTCTCCCAAAAAGTAACTAAAGTACTTTCTGAGTTACAAATTATAAAAGTAACTAGTTACTTTGGAAAGTAACTATTGCGTTACTTTCAAGTAATTTTTTAAATGCTCAAATGTGTCAAAGAATTTGGACCCAGAGCATAATGTGCATTTCACGGTTATACTCGTTCCCTTAATCTCTTGGAAGGAAAAGTAGTGGCTATACTTCCATTTAAAGAAGGCTACTTTTGGACTACTTGCCATTCGTGTTTCTCGTTGACTTTGCCTCACGTCTGTGTCACGTCTGTGTCGTCTTTGTGTGTCTGGTCACTAGGCTACGCGAGCTTTCGAATTTGCATAAGCAAAGCAACACCCGCCCAACTCCACCTCTGATTGGCTTACCATAGAATTTTACTCAACCTCAGCCAATCGTCATCATTTATGCGATGTCTCGTGCCCCCGCCCTCACCGAGGATTTAAGGAGGAACAAGACAAATCTTTGCCGCTCGGTTTAGAGATCTAGTTGGTCTGATGAAAAACAGCTGCCTTAAATCAGAGTAACGCGCCACATTTTTTGGCAGTAACGATAACGGCGTTACAATGATGGGAAAAGTAATCAGATAGATTACTCGTTACTGAAAAAAGTAACGCCGTTACTAACGCCGTTACTTATAACGCCGTTATTCCCATCACTGGTGAGCACACTGCTGAGTGGTGACCCGGCGTGACTCTGTGAAAGCTCTTGTCATGAAGGATTCCCAACACGCCTTGTGTCTTAATGCCTGATCCCTCGGCCACTAAGTCGAGCACTGCAAGAGGCTTAACTCCTCCTCAGTACCCATTGTCCAGCACAGTTGAGCCTCAGGGGACTCGGCTCCACCCACTGAACACTCATAGTAGTGCAGGTGTACATACAGTATGTGTGATCACTAACTTGAGTGTCCCATATGATCTGGACCTTTCTCCTTTGTCTTTTTAGGGCATGCGCATGAATGTATCCGTACATGTGTGATTGTGGGGGCAGATCCTCATTTTAGATGAGGCAGAGTGGTGACTGTAGGAGATCTTTGTTGGCAGGGACACTGTTTGGACAAATTCCTGACCTCAATCTCTCTAAGGTCAGGAGAGTGTGTTAGTCGTTGGATGCGATCGTATGTGTGCTGGATGTACAAAGCTGTGTTGAATCTCATCCAAATCCCTGCAGAAAAGCTGGGTTTACACCAAACATGAGTGTGTGTGTGGGCTTATATTTTGTTCAAGATGTTTCATTACATTACAGAGAGTCCCTTGAGGCTGCTCAAACTAAAATGTTCCAACATTTATCTCATGAGATGAAACACAAGACTAAACCCACCTGAACATGTCTCATATTTCAGATAGTTAAACTTTTTGTGCATGGCACATTTGGCACTGATTGAGTGGCATCTTAGCGATGTAGTTGCAGATTGCAACATCCTGAACACCCGTCGGGCTACAGTGGAAAAATGGCAGTGCAATCTGACTCCATAGGAAAGGACCCGTCCCCTTCTGTAGATGTAAAAGACCAATTTTAAAGTAATGAAAGCACAGAAATTCTTAGTTCCAGGTGATTATATATTAGAAAACATAATCATTACTATTATATTACATTTCTGCCAATAGATCTGCCTAAATCGTAAACACTGGACCTTGAACAAAACTGAAGTCTGGAGCCCTGCTGTTTAATCTCTGAGGTTTACTTATTAGGTAGGTATGTGGTTTTGAACCAAGGCATAGGCCAATTTTTTATGGGATGAGAGTGTAAACTGACTGCTAATTTTAAGGAAACTGACAAAAAATGTCAATCGCTTGCTGGTCCCAAAAAAAATGTTATGGAAAACTTGCCATATTGAAAAAAACCTTTTAGCAGGGGAAAAAATATGACTCTACACACTTGACTAGACTTGTTCGACAGGTAGTAAAGTTGGACTAGCGAGTAGATGAGTCTGCGCGTTCAGCATGATGATGTGTACATCCCCGAAAAACCTCTGTAGTCTCACTTAGCAATCACCGTTTTAAAGACATATAAACAATTCAAAATTCACAAATGGGGGGATTTACTGGTGTATTTCATGACGCAGTACAAAATGTGAAGATCTCTTAAGCTTTTGCGAAACATAGACCTTATTTCAGGCATCTAGCTAAAAACCCAATCAAAAAACCCATTGACGTTGAGACGAGTGAAGTGGAAGTGTACAAAATGTTGACTTATTTCCGGGTTTTAGGTCTCATTCCTGTGGCATTCTATTATGGTTCATCTTCTTGGAACCATGAATGTTTGCACCAACTCTCATGACAGTCTATCCAATAGTTGTAGCGATATTTCATCTGAGGTGGACCAAATAACCAGTATTACCATTCTTATTGCCATGCTTGTAGCATGAGTGCCACTTCGACAGCAAATGTGTCTATCCGACGGTATCCTGGTTAGTCTGGATAATCCACAGACCTTCTACCAAAGAAAGATTACAAATTGAGATTGTGTTACAATGAAGATGCAGATTTACAGGGACCGGCACTCTGTCCAAAAAGCACTTGTAGCTTACATGTAGCTCAACCGATGTAATTTATGCTGTCCAGAAAATAGTTTGACCAAAAAAAAAAACTTCTTCCGCTTGTTTCATGTAAAAGGGAGAACATATTTTTAGCCAAGTTTGTGTGGTAGCCATACTCAGTGATTAATGACACCATCCCTGTGCGAACTGCAGTAAAATGAATGATACTCATCGCAGTGATCCATCTGCCTTAGAGACCGGAGTTGCCATTTCTTGTACTTTGAAAGATAAACATGAGGTTTTATGACCAAAACTGGGGCACTCAAGCTGTGAGAGAAACAGACAAGGTATTATTTAGAGTGACCGGGTTACAACTCCACTCAGACAGGGACTAAAATAACATTATGTCAGAGAGTTATGGGAACAGGAGTGCTGCAGAGACGAACTCTGTCTTTCTGTTGAAGCCAAGAGCTCACATTGCCATCTTACACCCTTGTCCTCTGGTATACTTGGGAAACCGACCAGTTATGACACTCTTTAAAACACTCTGAGGTTTTTATTTGTCAAATCCTTGGAAAGAGCTGGAGGTTTATAAAAAAAAACAAGCACGCAAAAGGGTCTATTCCATGGAGGGTAAGAAATATCATAACAGGCTTAGGAAAGTGGAGGAAAGACCCCTGTGAAAACAATTTACAGTGTGTAATGTGATTGTTTTAAGGCAATTTGAGACGTTAGGGGAGTCAGAGCTTTGGCTTTCAGAGAAATAATGAAAACAATAGCCATTGAATTCCCTATGCACCATAAAGTAGCAGCTTTTACAGAAGTCCAGCTTGGATGTATTAGCCTGTGTTGATCCGGCATTAATGCTGTCAGACAGACTGCTTTTCAGTGTTCTCATTGATAAATTACATTTAAAAACATAAATACTTGTTAACCTCTCAGTGGTCAGAAAACAGGTTATATATATTTGCCTGCACGCATCTTGCCAGAAACCTCACCCATTAACATTGTCTTGGATGAAATCATCCGATCCTTTCTGATTAACGAACCTGTTTTAAGCACTCAGCGGCACATCCCACAGTAGAGGTGGAAATCACAGAACACAGAGCAAGAAAAATAAATAAATAATGAACAAAATGATTTGAATCAGCAAAGATTTAAAGTCATTGAAGTTCATTATTTATTTATTTTTCTTGCTCGCGTCAGTAAGTAAATGTATCATCCTTCAAATTAACTGCTGTATGTACCAGTGAGTGCAAGCAATCATTGTCAATACAGCCCGACGCTCAGCGCTGGTTCTGACTGTCCTCAGTTCAGTGGTATGTTCAGTGCGTTGACAATCTTAGCTGTCAAGTTCAGCTGAGTACAAAACTTGCTCATACAAGCCCTGAAGATAATATTACTAGCTCAGCAGCGTATAAACTATGACCGAGCTATCAGAGTACGACTGCTTCTGTTGCTTTCGCTGTCATTTAACAGGCACTGTCACTTATAATGGTGATCAGAAGAAGCTGTGCAGAAGAATTTGCACAATAAAACTGAGGTAATTTGTTTTATTTCCACTCGCATTAGTTTCACATTGTGATAATAAAGTTAGCCAACTTCAAAATAAAACAATATTGGAACTGGCTGTTTTTCTCCCATAAAAGAGAAAATAAATCGCCTGGCATCCGGAAATTAAACCAAGCTTTTGGGATGATGTTCATTATTTTTTTTACGAGTTTCCTGACTTGTGACTGAACTCTTAATGAACAAGTGAAAATATGTCCAAGAAAGAAACATATTTCAGATGAATAGTAATAAAAACCTATAACCGCATTTAATAAAAAAACATCTCAATTTAGAGACTGAGTAGGATTACGTAAAATAAAAATCAAACATTTTGGAGAGAGGAGTTCTTTATTAGTTTCATGAATCATCAGACATAGAACATTTGACCCTAGAAAGATTTTCTGTTGCACGTTCGTGTTAAGAACAGGGATGATGGGATATAGTAATTTTCTAAAGCTCTTCCATGCATTCCCTTTTTAATTAGACATGGGTCATTTAATATTTTGAAATGTGGACTCAGGTCCAGCTGTCTAAACTGAGCCCACCTTGAACTCTAGAGGAAAACAAACAGTTACAATGTGTATGCTCAGAGGATTTCAAACCACAATATGACCCTGGACATTCAAGACGTACGAGGATTTGGAGTTGGGCGCGAATCACCAGCGAGCGAACTACACAAACAGACAGGGGTCAGCTCTACTTAACAAAAAAACCATCACACAGAAAAACATCCTTTACTAAAATAGAAACCGGTCACGTTAATTACTTGTAAGGAAAATTAGGGAGTGAAGAGGGGTGAAGAGTGGAAAGCACAAAGACTCTTTTGATTAGTTCTTTACTTTTGGCACATTCTTCTGATATAGAAGCAGTAGACATCGATTCATTGCACTGGAGTCAGATCTGGTGGCGTGACTGATCATAATAACTGTCAAGCTTCAGGGCGAAATGAAATGTTCCTTAAAAGTGGAAGAAACAAGGAACTATCTAATTGAGATGGCCCTGGTGAACTGCTGCATTAACCAGACATCCATCAGACTGAGAACTGGTTGCGGCTGCTTCTCTGAAGTTGTGACCAAGTGTGAACCCACTGTGACATCAACCATTCGGTTGTGGACGACATTTGCACCTTGATTTGTACCAAGAAGCTACCATAATTGGACAAAAATATCGTGATAGTCACACCATAAACCAATCAGGAAACCGTTTACCAAGGTGATACATCGAGTTAGAAGTAGGGTCATTTTCTCATAAACTTGCATACAAACTGACTTCTTTTTGAAACCAGTGAAGTCACCCCCTGCTGGCCATATGAAAGAATTCAGGTTTAAGCACGTCTGCATTGGCTTCAGAGGCTCCGTCCATATTGTATACAGTCTACAATCGTCTGTAGTGCTCAGGGAAAATCAGCTCTGTGTCGGAGTCATCAGTCTGTAGAGGAGACGAACCACTTAAAGCATGTTCAATGGATCCCTGAATGCACTGACTTTTGATACACATTTGATCAAAGTTCTTATCAATAGCTTCTCACTTCTAAGACTGGCTGTGTATTTTAAAACACAATTATTTTAGGCTCAATTCAGAATCTCTTTGGGCTTGAGTTCTAGTTTCCATGCATCCTTATTTTTACCTTACGAGGAAGCTTGCCAGATTTCAAACTGTGACTGCAGACCTGTGACTGAACAAACAGTGGTTAAACCAATCAGTAAATGAGGAACTGCTGACAGCAATGGCTGGGGATTAGGTGTTAGGACTGGTGAAGAAGTGGCTGTTCATTTGAAAACAACAGCGGCGGCTCCTCAAGAGGTTAACTTAGAAGCTGTTACAGCATCAGTGACATCAGAACTGGATGGTGTATTTTTATTGAAAGGAGAGCAAATAATGCTGCTGAAGGCTTTTCTTGATGAAAAAGATGTACAGCTGAACCTCCGTTTATCGCGGGGTTACGTTCCAAAAAGAACCCGCGATAGGCGAAATCCGTGAAGTAGAAACCTTTATTTTTTTACAGTTATTATACAATGAAATACTCCATAAAACATTGAAAGCAAGGAACAAAACCTTTTTACAGGCCCAAGCATTTGTTTAACAAATAAAAGTACTGTATAAACGTTTGTTTTGTTTTTTTTACAAATAACTACTGTACTGTACTGTAAAATAATATAGTTATAAATAAATAAATAATAATTTTAATCATCAATACGAGCTGAAGGGTTAATATTGCGGGGATCAGCACCGCCCACCGTGACGGATTGGAACGGGAGAAAATGAAAAATGATTATGAAAAAAAATACAAAGTACAGTAGGACAAATAGTGACTCACGTGTACAGTACAGTATTTCACTGCTCTTCTGACTGAGCCGCTGCATCCTGACTCCGCTCTGTGGCGTTTTTCTTCTAAAGCCTGCGGTGCAGGTGTGTTTTTTGGAGAGAAGAACATAGTTATCGGTAGTTGTTGTCGCTGTTTTACGTACGTGTACATATCAAACCATAACGTTATTGACACACAGGTAGAGAAGACGCGGAGAGACTGTTTAGCCAATCAGAATGCAGAACACAATGCATGATGCAAATCCGTGAAGCAGCGAGACCGTGAAAAGTGAACCGCGTTATAGCGAGGGTTCACTGTATTTGATCTTCTCCTAACTGGCTTCCATAATAGTTTGACTTACCAACTGGCTGTGCTCATGATATTGCTGTACCACACTGGTGGGAAAGTGCTGATTGTTGAAGCCAGCCCATGATAGACAGTGATAGACGCAATCCCTTCTTGTGTCACCTTTTAAGATGGTTCTGATTTTTCAAACCATCTGGCGCCATGACCACACAATTGCTCCAAAAACTTTCAAACTTGGCTGAAATTGTGACCCTAACCCTAACACACATCTTTTCCGAAACCTCAACAAGTAGTTTTTGTGGCTCCTAGTCTCAATCATAAAGGTGCCTCATCTCGAAATTAATCTATTTATTCTTCAACTGTGATTTGTGATGGTTTTGGAAGGGACAGACAAATTACACCATCATTTAAATTCAGGTTTAAGCACGTCTGCATTGGCTACAGAGGCTCCGTCCATATTGTATACAGTCTACAATCGTCTGTAATGCTCAGGGAAAATCAGCTCTGTGTCGGAGTCATCAGTCTGTAGGGGAGACGAACCACTTAAAGCATGTTCAATAGAAAAGCTGCTAGATGCTTTAAAAGGAAAAAAAGGACAAAAACTTTGTATGCAAGACAGTGGACAGTAACAACAGCGATGATGTTATGTTGTTATGTCGCACAGCCATACTAGGAGGAAACTAAATGAGGATTTGAGAGAGGCGTGTGGGATGGATGCAGATTGTTAGCCGAGCTGTGGCTCTGCACTGAAACCTGCTGATTAAACCTTGCCGATGCTGCGTTGATCTTTACCTTTCAACAAAACCTGTGCAGCCATCATGTGTGACTCTGTCATCGCTGGACACAAGCAGGGCTGTTTAATAAGAGCACCGTGACACCGATGGTTAAATCATCCACCTACCGTCTTTTTCATGAACACACAAAAACCTCCACACACACTGTCACACCTACCAACAGTCTGAGACAAAACAAACCCATTAAGCCACTGACTTGGGTAAGAGCTGACACTGATCCAGCTGTGCAGACAGAGTCGGTTATATAATCCAGGAAATAATATCTGTTATTTATTTTCAAATCCAAAACTCAAACAGCTGCAGACTGACTGTAGACTATGTTCATGTGATCTGACACAGTTTGTCTCTTTCCAGCAAACAAACAAACAGTGAGGCTGACTCTGTCTGACAGGAGATCTCACTTGATACAAAGCTTCATTAGAGACATCAGAGATCACAGGATGATCAAACTACAGGCTCCAGATCAGGCGTTAGATGGATTCTTGTGTATGTGGAGGGAACAACACTCCTCGTGGACTACATGTGCTCCAAAAAGCAAAGCGCCCCCGCTGTCACACACAAACACACACACACACACACACACACACACAACATACTTACATACTTACATGCATTCTTACCCAGTGGGTGGCCAATGCTGCGTTTAACTCCAGATGTTCACACTGCAGAGACGCCTGACATCTCAGAAAATTTCACCTGCCAGTCATCTCAGTAAAAGGCACCTCATTTCCTCCATTTCCTCTGTTCTAATCCCCTGGTGTGTGTGTGTGTGCTGACCCTGTGCTGACTACACAGGCCTCCCATTGTCACCCAATTAACTGTCTCCATGTGGGCTTCTCTCATCCCCTGCCAGTGTCAATAATATTGAATGTACATAGTTTAAAAAGTCCTTTACACTCTGACTGTTGTCTTTGCTCTTTAGATCAAGCAGCTGGCAATGCTTCTGTTTATCTTTTGTCAATGTCAAGGTCCTGTGCCAGCATTTAAGCTGCGTGACATGCTGATAGAGATGGAAACACATTACAGGCATATTATTATATGAACATTGTTCAAGTTCTGTCTGATTGACACTATTAAAGCTCATTTGTGGCAGCTTCAGTTTTCTGATTTTTATAGGTCAAAATGAACTTTCTAAATATAGGATAGTGCAAATCAGTTGCAGGATGCATACAGGCATTCCTGACATGTCGCTGTAAATGAATTTGTAAATTGAATTGTATCCCTGTCTTTTAATATGTTCATGTCTGCCACCTTGAAACAACCTCAAACCAAATTTAATAAGGTCGTTTCTGTTTTGCAGCATAATGGGCCGCTTGTCTCAACATCAATAAGCTGCCTCTGCAGCGGGCTCAGCGTACATACAGTAGATTTAGAATTTATTGCAGAACAATCCTATTTTGGGCACTGCTGTGAGTTGGCTTCCCTGCGGACCATATTAGGACTCATGTCTTCAAATACTGGGGGTTTAAATACACGGTATTAGTGGATCCCTCAAAGCCGTTTTGTGGAATGTCTGGTGTTGAACGAAACACTTGCTCTGGGTACGACCCGGCCCTCTAAAGCACACTTTAATCCCCGGGACGTCAAATCTTTTGGCATGAGAGCTGGGCGAAATGTATGTTGGACAGGACTCCCACACGCAATGAAAATCCACGCAGGCTTGAGAACTGTCAGATGTTAGAAGTGTTTGCACATTAATGGGTGGCCCCTTTTTTAAAATGGTTTTCAGTCACAACTTTATTTATTGAATAAGCTGTCATGTCTTAACCGTGGTGGAAAGACTGGCCTTGGGCCCATACAGACACTCTGTGTTAATTTAGGTGAAGTTATGGCACGTAACATTTTGCATTAAAATGTCTAAAAATGAACTAAACCTTTGTTATATATCTAGTTGAGTTGTCCAATTACATCATCCTAAATGTTTCTAAATATGTTCAAATACAGATAAATTTGTCATTTTGCCAGTTGCCTGTCACTATACCTAGTCGGAGGGTGAGGAAGGAAATGGAGCTGAACATAAAGTAAATAAAACTAACAAAAAAAAAAAAAAAAAGAGATCGATCAACAATCAACATGATTTCGAAGCTGTTTTAAGATGAAAAAGTTACATAGTGTTGCTTTAATTAAGGACCACACAGTACAATTATATTCATGTGCTTAATTTGTGATAATTCTCAAGAAGAAGAAACTGGTGTCTTCAGCACAGGAAACATATATTAACTGGATAATAACTTGTTATCCAAAGATCAATATTGTCTAGCATGCTAAATGGAAACGTCCAGGGATCAGTGAAATCAGCAGGATTCCTTCTGATGGAGAAACAAATGTCTGCACAATATTTCATGTTGTTGTCCTGAGTCAAAAATGTGACGGAGGGGTTTCTCTCCTGCCTGCAGCCTGTGTGTCTGCTTGTCTCTTCTCTGTTTAGACACTAATAGATTATTAGTGCCTTTTATTGCCTGATTCGTTCACGACACGAGGAGGAATTAAAATAAAATTGCTGCAGATAGCAGGCCATTCATTGAGCCTCACGCCCAGCGTAGCCCAATTTGGTGACATGGTCAGCGCTTCTGCTGCCATGTGTCCTAAGCATTTTAGATATGCCACAATATACCTCTTTGGTACTCTGAAGAGTAAAATGGTCCACTTCAATAATAGTTCTAGAGCCATGCTGTAACATAGCTAAAAAAAACTACAGTATCAGACATTTTAGCAAGGGCCCGAAAATACCATTTTTATGTTCAAGCACCGCAAGCATTGTGATTTTGTTGTGCGTTGGACTTTGATGAGGGATATGGCTTTGCTCATGGTTCCTGCCAGACAACAACAATGATTCCTTTTTATCATGAGTATGATTGATAACCAATGTGGTTGGTGTCTAAAATTAGCCAAACTCTGCCCATAGCAGTTTCAGTGACTGAAAAATGAATAAGTAAGGGTGTCACACCAGAAAAGATGAGTTCTGGAAGGCAGTTCTAAATGCTCTATTTTGCTGAACATGCAAGACTTGTTGAAATGTTTGCGTAGGAGGCTTATGCTAGAAAGAAGTGTTAACTGTAAAAAATATAACATTGTGGTAGACAGGCTGACTTATGCCATACTACAGCCAAGGAAAATGTTGTTAAGGTGGAAATCTCCACAAAAACCTTATCACCTAATCTTCAGACCACAGGCCGAATTCCAGCTAAATTACTTCAGACATTTTTGAGATATCTTGAGAACAAACAGATAAGTATTGGTGAACACAAAACCTCTCTTGAACTGTGTTGGCTCAGGTCTTCAAAGCTGGAAGCTTGTTGCTTAGAAGCAGTTTACTGTTACTAATGGTCCTAATGAGTTCTGGTCAGAAATACAGTGGCAACAACAAGCTTCGATGACAGTTGCCCAATCTGGTGGATGGTTCTTATCCTTCTTGTGATCCTGCCATCTGTAAACACTCATGACCTGTGACCTTCAGGCTTTCAGCAGCCTCCAGCGCTGTATGAAAACTCCTAGTTCAAGACAGGGATGTCACGCACCTCTCGGCACGAACAGCATACAGAATACCCTTCGCTCCAAATCCCCTCTGCAGGTATCAATGCAGGATTGCGAGGAAAACCCCTCTCAAGCTCAGCAAGGCCTCTTTATGCCCATGTCCGTCAAGTCAGTGCTGTCCAACGCTGATAGACTCCTATTTCCTGATATAATCCACCGTCTTTTCTTGCTTGTCAAGCATGCAACAGGGATATAAGTTAAGATCCTAACACCCAGGCTGAGTAGCTGTGTTGCCTGTAGGCAAATTGTAATAGGTCGGGGGATCTGGTAACATATTAGGCAGGGTTGGGAAGGAATGGTCAACATTGTTGTGAATATTATTCTTACATGGGTATAAAATCATTAAGAAAGTAAGGCTTGGGCTTTTACCCCTTAAATGACCCTCACAACATTACTGTCATTGAAAACATGAAACAGATGGGGAAGGTTTACGAGAAGTTCTCCCTGGTTACAAGCAATATTCTTGCAGTAGCACCTCTCCCTCCAAATACGTAATCATCCTGGCTGCTCTTACAATCACCTTTGCCATGTTCCCCTACTAATACTGTCTGGACCTGTACGTTGGTGTGACATCACAGATTAGACGAGTTACCCGTGTCTGCACATTTAGCTCAAGCTGCAGGAGTAGGAATTACAGAGCTAATGAGAGACTGGAGAACTGCATGTTTTGGAGGGTACTTATCAGATGTAATTCGTCAATTTTGCACACATAAACTCTCGTCTAAGTCTTTGGGCTGATAGTTTAAATTCATGAACACGTATAGAATTAATAATTACATGTCAACTACGTAATTGCTTTAGTACTGTCTCAGTAATTACAGAGATGTTTACTCCTTCCCAGTCCTACTCAGAGAGCACCAGCACCAGTCTGCCTGAGGGTTCAGTTTCTTTCATTCACCAAAATTTGCCCTTGACAATCAAGTGTGCCTAAAACAATTGAAATATACGCACACATTCAGTCAGCACATTGATGTCATTGCTGATCTGCTCTCCTCTGCAGCCTGACAAGTGTTAAGCTCCTCTCAGAATAGGAGATTACTGCCTCAAATCCCAGCTCTGCATGTATGTACATCTCCTTAAGTCAGCTTTACCCCTCTGTAAAACCCCTGGGTCATTAGAGACGGCACAATGTGTCACTCCCCCAACAGCTTTCCTCACCTGCCGCAAATTGATAACAAATTAAACACCTCTGAAGGTGCTGCATGAATAGGCTTTGAAAGGAGGGCGTGTCTTAGCACACCTTGAAGTAAGAGGAAACAACTGGGGAAATGATCTCCTACCTGATGCCCCTGGGAGGCAAAAAGTGGCGGTGGCTAATAGTGGGACGTCTAATTGATGTTGTCACATTTTGTGAAAAGCTTTGGTGAGAGATAATCAGCAGTGGGTGACCTCAGTTGAGCAGGACATCACTGCCAAGCTTTGTGCCTGCTATTATTACCATCAAAGTTTGCTGGCAACAGAAAATGTGGGCCTATAAACTTCAAATGCAATCATCTTCTGTAAGAATAGAACTGCATCGTCAGCAAAAGCCATTAACAGAAGAGAGACCCATCCATGCTGTGGATTGTAGTACTAGTATTATATCAAAGCATGCTACTTTTTTGATTAAAATGCTTGATCATAATTTTCAACACGTCCTTCTGAAGAAAATATGCCTGTCCGTTTTGAGTTCACAAAGTTCATTGTCATAATCAAATAGGGCCTAGACCAGCCATTTATAGAATCTAATAAAAGTTGCATAAGAGCTTTATATAGACTGTGCAGTATCTGTATGTTATGGCACAGACATTTACAGTCCAACTGAGGGATGCAACTGCCCTGCAAATTACAGATGCTGTCATGGATTGGGAGGCACTATAAGGGTTTGTGACCAAATCATGTTTCCATGAGGAATAATCTGGTCAAGGAAGGTAAAGTAATTTCCATTTACAATATTTGCCCTAAAGTAAGGCACTTAAAGGGAAAATCCAGCTTCTTGAGCTACGTTCAAAGTTCAGGGTGAGACTCTCGCGAGATGTGGCACAGAAGATTTAGCGTTGCCAAGGAAACAAAAGCAAAATGTCCGACAATGGCGACAAGATTTACAATGCACATCAAATATAAAATCAGATGTTTGGAAAAGATTTTGATGTTATGAGAGGGATGGAAAGATGGACAGAAAGCAGACCATTGTAAGCTCTGTAGAACAGTGTACAAGTACAGCGGTAGTGCGTATCTTAGTGTTTACCTGGTGAGACGGCATGATGAAACCTGTCCAAACGACAAGGATGCTACTAAAGCTAGCATTAGCAAGAACACGCAAGACAAAGACTTTTCCAGCCCCAACTTAACCACAACTTGCCAAGGTCTAAGGTGATCAAGGCATCTTTAGCCCATTTTATTGCTCAGGATGTAAGATCTCTCTGTTTTTGATCAGGTTGCTATCATTAGCTGTATTCTGTGACTGCTGGTAGTACTGCACACTGTTAAGCTTGTGAATATTCTCATTCATCCAGGTCATAGTTATCTCAAGGAAATTGAATCGAAAGCAACTGGATTTGGTTTTGTCTTGAAGACGTTTCACCTCTCATCCGAGAGGCTTCATCAGTTCCTGCTCCCTTGACTAGGCTCCCTTGACTAGGCTGAGACTAGTCTCAGCCTAGTCAAGGGAGCAGGAACTGATGAAGCCTCTCGGATGAGAGGTGAAACGTCTTCAAGACAAAACCAAATCCAGTTGCTTTCGATTCAATTTCCTTGAGATGCACACTGTTAACTGTCATTGTCTACTGAAATTATGTACTGAATTGAAACATAATGCACACGGTTAACTGTTTACTGACAGTTGCTGCACAGTGCACACTGTTAAATGAATACAACTTTTGAGTTTGTTATCAGTAATAGATAGAGGGATACAGACAGTCAGGGACATCCAGTTCAGAGAGGTCCAATACAGAGTGACCTTCCTCATACAGAACCAGACAACAGGATAGTTGTTCCTTAGATCCAGGATGAGACAACAGGTGTGTTTTTTACATAGTGAGGTATAAGCAGATTAAGACAAAGATATACATAATAGTAAGAAAAATACATAGGATTCCCTGATCTTATGAAATATTTATTTGAAGGTGAGCAATGGCACTTTTATAGAATTTACATATTCTAATTTACTAAAGAAAATTAATATCTATATGAAATTAAGAATTGTATCAGATTGTATCGTAATGCACCCAAACTGTATCGAATCGAATCATATCGAATTGTTCCATGATAGACTCATCCCTGAATTGTATTGTTGCCCATGTATTTAGATACGTAATCAATCGTTAGTGTTTAGTTTAGTTTAGTGTTAGTGTAGTAATTGGGTTGGCCAGCGTCCAGTGGCCAAGTTGTCGATGGCCTGGGAAAGAGACTCAATGATTAACTATATTTCCCTAGAATTGTCTCCTTCAGCTTTAAGAAGCCCCAAGACAGAATACCTGAGCCTGTTGTTACAGCCCTAGTGTTGTGGCCGTGTTTGTGTTGTGTTTTTGTGTTGCGCTTTCACTTGGATGTCGCCCTCGTTCTCTCCCTCCTCCTTGCCAGTGAGTGGAGGTCCACATCTGATCCTACTTGCCACTTAGGCCTGCTGATATAAAGTGCTGCTGGTGCTAGTGGGCTGGGCAGCTGTGGTGTGCAGGAGCCAGAGGGACTGAGCTACAGACTGCACATTTGCTTTTGGAGATTAATCTTCCTTTGATGACCAGTGTTACTTTTTGTAAATGTGTTTACTATACGTTACTCCCTTCATCCCCTGGCCTTACGGGGACGTAACACTGTACAACGCAATGGAGAGAACAGTGCACTGTATCTTTTCTTGTTAAGAAAGTCACGTACGAGGGGTGATTGATAAGTTCATGGTGGAAGGTAGAAGGAGTCAATTTCTGACGGACATGGAGCATACAGATTCCTTCTTTGTAAAAGTTGGCATCTTGGACCTCCAAAAAATGGTCCATAGCAGTGATAATGATGACGAGCACTGAGCTCCCTCTTCATCTTGGGGAAGAGGTAGTAGTCCAATCAGGTGTCAAATCAGATGAGTAGGGCGGATGTTGGGTGAGTTCAGATCCACATTTCTGGATGGCAGCCATCGCCACTGTGGACTTATGGGCTGGAGCGTTGTTGAAGACAATACCAAACAGTTTAACTGCACTTGAATAGAGTAGTAGCTGTATAAATCATCTTCTTCTACCTTAGAACTTATCATTCACCCTTCAGATTGTTAGTCATGCAGCTGCATTGTCACCGGCCTTGTGTGTCTAATTGTTTGTTATCCCTGGTTTTATATAGTTAAGTTTCTCATGTGATTGCTAAAAATGATACATGTTGCCAGCTTTAGCAAGTAGCCCTTACTTAATGATTCTGTTTGACACAGAAAAGATCTGGACATGATATCACATATTTGGCCAATGGTTCAAGAACAACATAAACGGTTTATTACCAATGATCCATTTTCCTTAGTTTGTATATGGTTGAAGGTGATTTTTTTTCCTTCAATTTATCCAGGATTTGTTGACTAAGATCTGATGCATACCAAGCCAATCCTCGCAAAATGATAATTTGGCAAAAAAAAATGTGTGCAGTATGTCCTCTTCCCTCCAGCAACCGTCCCCTAAACCTTTACCTGATAGTTAGATTCCACAATCACTGAACATCAATTTTTTGAAAAACTTTATTCCTGAAAATCAGTTTATTTTAAAACAACACAGTTCTTATCTCTTTGAATGGCACACAAGATGACTCATACCTTGCGGTTACCCAGGACATGCGTTGCTGTTGTGACTACAATCATCTGTTATTTATCTGTCCTAACTGGCAGCTCCTTCTACATATCTTCTGACTGACTCAGTCTTCCTGTCCCCTCAAATACCATTCGATACACAGCATACAATACCAGTGAGCTCTGAGGAATTTGATAATCAGTGATTCATAGTTTTGTCAATCCCATTTCCTCTAATAATCACAATTACTCAGGATGACTGTTTCTGTCTCACTGCACATTTGGGGATTTGCTTAGTTAGATTGTTTTCTCTGATCTGATTTGCTCTCAGGTTGTACCATGTCATCACAAATATGAGAACATTATATGTCTGCAGGTTTTTGGCATCAATTAAGATTTGCTTCTGAGCTTTGAAAAATTATCATTGTTATTGATTCCTGATGTTCCTCCTTTTATGAGGCTGGATGTTATCTTTTTGTTCCATTTTTCAGGCCTGATTCAAACCTAGTTTTAGTTACAGATGAACAATAAAAAAATTGTCACTCAGGCTTCTTTGCTCTTGAATTTTTCCCCTAGGTTAAGGTTCTAAATCAGGCTTTTTGGGTTTTCCAAATTTCAAATACTATAACTAATATCAGATGATAACAGTGCCACAGTGATAGCCATCACTGAAGTACAACTTTGATATCATCCTGGATTTATTCTGCATTAACCTTGCACACGGTGGTCCCTTTAGATACTTCCTGCGTCCATTTTGCATAAGTCCTGCAGATGATTGATTTTTGTCCTGGAGGTAGATGAATGTTTATGAGTCAAATAATAAGTTAGGCAGCTGGGAGTTTGTTGGACTGCAGGTGTCTTCAATCTTCGTACAAATAACACAACTTTGCACTTTCAAATTGCATGCCGAGGTCCAATTTCGCTAGCAGGTGATACGCCGATCCTTCCCATCAACTTAGGAGAAAATTACATTACATGCGTGACATGAGTTAAATATTGAAAGCGTAATTTTAAATGGCCAGAATTGAGGATTTATTTTGAGGGCAGATTTGGTGAGTTTTATTGTTTTAGTGTTTTTATTGTGTTTTACGATGAGTAAATTAGACATTGATGCTTTATAGAGTAAACTGTGTTAATTAGTCAATGTGACTCTTGGTTTCACCATGGACACAAACACCATTCTTCTGGGTGAAAGTCCTGTTTGTCTGACCCATTGCTCTCATGCTTTTCACTCACATTTTTTTATGCATGCTACTTAGAGGGATCTGTTTAATGCAGAACTTAAAGGAAATGATTGGCGCATCACCTACATGCAAAATTGGACTCTCATATAATTAGTCCCCTGCATGCAGATTAATTTGTGTTATTTACACACAGATTAAAATAACTCTCCATGTCCTTTGACCACTGACCCCATTCAATAAAGATTTAGCTCCATCTGATACCTCCATTCTCTCTCTCTGTGCTGTAACTGGTGAGATAACTGAAGTGTAAAACATCTGATCAGATAGCAGAATAAATTACTATTGATCAGACCTTTGATCAACCACCACTGTCTCTACCACTGACTGAGCTGTTGACTCCCTAGAAGTCCCTGAACACATAACCAGGAATCACCACTAGACAATGTTTGAGGAAACTTAAAGGACAAAGCTTGTGATGTCCAGGAGGACATCAAAACTAACCCTGCATTAGTTTGACTTATCGATCCTGGCTTTGGCCACAAGACTATTGGCTCATGCTGAAGTTATTTAATGTAGCAATGTAGATAATAGGTAACAACCATACAAAGGAAGGAGGAGCGACTATGTCTTAAAGTAATATGATATGGTATCACCTACATGTAATCTTTGTCACCATGTTCATTTTTTTCAGAAATTGAGATGGTCCTTGTTAATGAAATGTTTCCAGCTTTAAGAAATATAGTTTTTTATTAACAGGAAAAAACAAAAAAACAGCTCATGACAACAGTTGAGAGTAAAAACGTTGTGAACAGAGTCAAAGTGGTCTGAGGAAAACCAAACAGTCGGATTCTCTTATATCTGTCAGTCACTGCCAGCAGATTCCACAAGAAGAACTTCTATGTTTAATTTGTCAAAATTGTCTCCCAGAGGAATGAATGGACTCATAGTGTATTACAACATAACAGTAGGATCAAATGTGAACGTTGTGTAAATGTATATATTTGGTCAATCAAAATCTCAAATGTGTGTTTTGGTCATAGGATACCTTATAACTTATGATATATTTATTTGTCACGTAAAGGGGTAATGCTTAGAATTCGGGCCACATACTAGCCCAGGGGGATGTAAGCAAATCTATGTTCCCTGGGTCCCTAGGTTCCCAAGGTCCTATGTTTCCAGGTTACCTAAGTTACCAAGTTCCTGTGTTTCTTGGGTCTCTAAGTTCCCAAAGTCCTTTGTTCCCTGGGTCCTATGTTTCTCAGTCCAATATTATGTTGATGAAAATGAACCGTTCTATTGTATTTGGGTCAAAACCCTAACCCCCGGGAACATAGGACCTTGGAAACTTAGGAACCCTGGAAACATTGGACCAAGGAAGCATAGGACCCTAGTAGAGCACATATGTAGTACAGGGGAACATGTGATCCTGGGAACATACAGTAGCACCATGGAAACATAATAACCTGGGATTGCCGGAACACTGGAAACATAGAACCCTTGGATTATAGGAATGATTCCAAAGTGACAGCACAGGTCCCTGAACTCTGTAACCTTTAAGGTTCACCCCAAAACATTTGCGGCAACTGCTGTCTGTGAGTTACCATGTCCTATGTCTCTGCTCTGCAGCCACACTGGTCAAGGCACATGTAAAGTCTTACTGTGAAGCACCTTTGCAGCCCAGCTCTGTATTATAGCCTCAAAACGAGTTCATAGCTTGTTTCGTTCCTTTTTTATAGACTTTTTTATCTTTTTGAAGAGGACTTCTTTAAATAAATAACACAAATATATTCATACGTCATATATAGATAGATTAACATGTATAAACTACATGCATTTCATATAATTTAAATAATTTATATGTACAGTTCCCCCTCACACGCTCACTCCCTCCCTCCCCGACCCCTCTCAGACGAGTTCTTCCATAATAGCGGCGCTGTGCCGGCTTGTGGATTTGCAGCAAATTCATGTGAAATATCATTTAAGTGGACCCAAGATTTCTTCAGTAGAAGTTTCATTTTATAGCAGAATGTCGCTCTTCACCACCGTGACACATAATCCTGTGGTAGGGAGCACTGTGAACAGGAAATAAAATCCTTTTCAGGAAGTAGAATTCCAAACAGGTAATCCTCAGCAGGGCTTGAATTGTTTTGTTTACGTCCTATGACGTTTCCTTGACAATGCGCAGACGCAGGAAGTGTCTATGCGTATCCACCTCCAGCCCACTGAGTTGCGAACTTGCGTCAGCGCTCGAACATACGTCTGTGTTGTCTTGCACTGCGAGTTCCAGTTCTTGTCATCAATGCCCCTGCAGCCACCTTTGAAGGGCCTGGGGGTCCGACAGCGCGTCTCGTAAAAGTACTGTTTGATGTCCTGCGTGGCACTGGTTTTAATTTTGGCCAGAACAGTAACAGGGTCCCCCCTGGTGTCCACTGCTTGGGTTTTATCCGTCACCCACTGACTCTCGCTGTCGCACACAGAGTATTCCCCACGATAGCTCTTGTGCTCAGCGTACCGCTTCTTTCGAGTCTTATTTCCTGCCGCCCCGCCATCAAGTCCACCGCTCACAAAATCGTCGGCGAGGTACAGCGGCGGCGGCTGCAGTGGCAGCCGGTCGCTCAGCAGCACCCGAGGCGAGTTGTACCGCTTGTGCTGCCTGAGAAGGTCTGTGTTCAACATCATCAACTGTTGGTCAATGACATCACTGCTTCCTCCGCTGCGACCCCCTGCCCCCCACTGCTCAGCATCGCCCTGCTCCTCCAATGGAAAGTTTGCAGTGAGGAGAGGAGGCAGCGGCTCATGGGGCTCACTGTTCCGACTTTTCCCCTGTTGGCTCTGGTTCCCCCTGGTCCTCCCCCTCGTCAGGTCGGCCTGAAGCAGCTGGATGATAAGCGAATTTAAGGGGTCAGGACTCAGCTGCTGCTGCTGTTGCCCCTGGCGACTGCTGTCTATGTTGGTTGCCTGGATACCATAGAGGTACACGAGGACCATCACATACAGCAGGATGGACATCACTAGATTCACCTGTAAGATCTGCAAAGACAGAAAGGGAGAAAGTTTTAAAAAGTTTTCTTCCTTACAGAATTATCATTATGCCATCATCATCATGTCCCTCGAAAAAGATACGTCTGTAAGGAGAGAAATCGTGGGATATATTATATATAATATATATATATATATTATATATTATAATGTATCCTATGACCAAAACACACAAAAAAAAAGATTTGCCTGAGGAGATTGTTCAATTTTGTCTCAGGAATAAAGTTGTGAAGCTTTTCAGGATTTTTGGGAACCTTTGGCTTCAACTGGGCTACCGCAATGTAAATAACAACAGTGTTTTGCAATGGACACACATGGGAACTAATGTGCTGCTGCATGTAGACGAACCATGAGGCCCTAAAACAGAATCCACAATTCTGTACAGACTAATACATGGGAAGGCTTGGCTTGAGCATTTAGTATGTGCAAAATAAAACCTGGCTCACACACATTATATTTTTCATAATGTGTCTCTGGCTCTGTCTCGCTCTTAACAGCGTCAGTTAGTGCAGTTACGGAGGGGAAAACACAACCCTGTGAACTTCAAAAGTAATTCCATAGTAATTGTGCAGTCTCCAGTTCGATTCCCCAGACCAGCAGGATGACTCTGAGGGAAAATGCCCTGCTTCATATTGAACAGTCTGTACTGGTTAACTGCTCGAACCCCAAACTGTTGCAATGTCGGTTTGGAAGGAAGTAAGAAGAACACATGTGATCGAAAAGGTGATATCTGGTTCTGCAGTGTCGACTTTGATCATTTGTTTTTAAACCGTCCATAATGAATCCAGCTGTGTAATAGTGCAATGCAAATCAGTCCGCCTTTGCCGACATCACCCACAACGCAGCCCCTGAGTGACATCACTGGAGATCATTTATCAGGTTGCATGCAGCTTCCTCTGAGGCCACAAAAGGCTTTAAACACTGGTACTGTACACTTGAGACACTTGAGTGTGGGAAATTGGTGGAGTTACTGTTGCGACACCTGGCCCTACCTAAAGCGTCCATTCCTACAACGGTATGTCATCTTTTGGCTTACTTCCTGAGTGGCTGTGCCATTAAAGTGAAATTCCTCTGTCATTGGATTGGGTGCACCTACTCATCTATGCAAATGAGCGCCACCTTCTTTCTGTTTGTTTTGGTCTTGCAGTCTCTCTTTTACAGATGATCACACCCAGAATAGTTAAAATACCCTGTGCTGATAAAGGTGATTCAAACTATTGTTGTGTTTAGCTATGTCTGTGCATTCACACACAAGCAGCTGTTTATGCACCACGTTCCATCCCAGTCGGCATTGGGGTTCTGCTGGTGTAAGCCTCAGGAAAGTGTTTTTAACTGCTTTTTGCTGTTAGTCACTGACTAACCCTCATTCATAAAGATCCACACATCAGTAGCATCTAACCCTAACCCTAACCCTAACCCTAGTGTTGTCATCCAGGTAATATGGCCAACACATTTGTAAATTGAACTCAATTATGTATCAAGCAGACACAGAGCAACATTAGCACTTATTTTGCATCCTTTTTCTGGCCACCTAACAAACACAAGTCCAATATTTACTCTCCCTTTAACTCTTTAACTTTTTTTTTGGTCCCCACCAACTACTGAGGAAAATATCTGGCTCTTTAGCTGCTAAATGTTTTACTATGTTCACCAGCTGGCTGCTAACTTTGTCTGTTAGCTGTTTGCTACTGAGCAGGTTAGCATGCAGCGGGTTTATCAGAGGTCTTCCCCTCATAACAGCTGCTAACCTTGATGTTACCTGATATTCTCGCTAATAAACACCAGTGTTCGCTTTAAAAATGTATGCAATGTATGATGAAGTAAAGGCAAAAGTAGCTATCAGCTCCTCTGTGCCACCCGGTGTAATTATAGTATTCCCACAGATAAGCAGGTGGCGATGTGCAGCCTATGCATCAGGGACGTTGTTATTTATGTTGCAATCCATTGCACACACGCGTGTTTTCTAAACCTTTGCATGACAAGTAATGGCTCAAACGCCTCTCAGTACGTGACAGAAAAAGGTGGTGAGTGACGATGGACAAACAGGCGGCTCCGAAACAAAAAGAGGTGACTTGTTCCCATCAGCGGTGTTACGGCTGGACGACACAGCTGCTGTTGGATGGAGGGAGGGAGGGGCATCTGTTCGGCAGCAATGTCACCTTGCAGTCAATGACTCAGAAAAGACATGCACACACACACACAGATGTGCACAGCTTTGTTGTTGTAACAACTAATTTCTCTCTGTGTGTGTCCAAAGAAAAGTACACTGGAAACTCTGAACAAAGTCATGTGCACTCGCACAAACACACGGCTTTACTTTTCCGCTTCTCAGGAGCCACACTGATTCAAAATACATTCATAAAACAAAATCTTATGAACATGATGTTAAGTACCGATTTAGCATTGTCCGACTCGCAACAGACAGTTTAAATCCAAAAGGATTTTGTTAACCTGACATCCCTCCTCTCAACTCTCTAGTAGCAGCGGGAGAGCAGGGACAGAGTGAAACAGACCGGGTCCATCCACCCCCTGTTAAAAAGTAACAAATTGCATGCTGTATACATCCACAGTGCAACTTGCCCGCAGCAACTTTGGGTGTAATATGCTAGTAACGGTTAATGTAGCCTAAAGCCTCTAGTATAAACAGAAGATGAAGACGCACCTCTGTCAAACACCACACCAACATTTTTTTTTTCTTCATTTTCAAACTCTTCCTCATTCCCAACCGATGAGGCCATTTGTCAGACTTCACACACCTCCCTCTGGAGTCACAAAAGGTTTGACACAACTTTTTTCACAAACGTGTAGAGCTGGACCGAACAAGAACTGAAGGACCCACACACAGACAGTGGTAGAAGGCTAACATTAGCACTACAGCATGCTAAATGCACAAAAAATGATTAAAACACAACAAAATACATCACCTAACTTTGTTCTTTATTTATTTATCATGGGGTGGCTGCAATATATGTTATGTGTAATTTATTGCTGTGACTGACACAGCTGGTGCTGCTTTGTTATATGTAGTTTATTTTGCTGTAACTTGGGAGGCATTAATGTGCGCAGAATTTGAGCCCAAGACAAGTATATTGTATCATATTGTAATAACATATCTGGGCTCTGTAAAGCTATTAATATTTGGAGTGGCTCAGCCTAAAATAACCTTCCTTTAAAGGGGCACTGTGTAGGTTTGGAGAAGAAACTCCAATTTTTAATATTTACAATATTAATAAAGTAATAATACAAACTCAGAAATATTTCTATTTTCCATCAGTGTATAAACAAGCTGTTCTCAGAGGAAAGTATGGTCCCCTGAACACTGTTTGAAGCTAGAGAGGTGGCAGGGTCCGCCACATATGAACAAAGTAAAAGAAGTATCAGATTGTGTTTACGGCCAGTTTGTTTTTTCAGTCATAAAAACGAAGAAAGTTTTGGCATTAAAAAAATTTCAGTCAGTGAAGATCTTTATGATTGAAATTAAAATGTATTCCTCAAAACTACATAGTGCACCTTTAAGACAAGCAGATGGGACTGTATTCATTCTGCTGCAGCCTATTTTCCACACTGCTCCTGAACTCCACTACAAGTTTTCAAAAAAAATACATAAAAATAATACCAAGGTAACAGGAGCTATAATGTTCTTCCTCTTAAAAGGGCCATGACGGTGTATAATACATCAAATCATGACACTTTGACACTGACACAACCTTTGAGTTTTCACTCAACTTCCTTGCCTCCGCTCTGCTTGTTAAATCCAAATGTAGGAATAAGCATCTCTTTGTTAATCAGGCGCCTGGCCCATGAAAACTGGATTTAGTCAGACAAATTAATTTTCCCTCCTGCTGCCATAATCGCTGCCATAAAAGCCCTCGCTGTAGTTTATGATGTTGACACTGGGGCTCACGGAGGCTGATGGAGCACAGCGGGCGAGCGATAACTGCCTCAGTGAGCAGGGTGTTAATGAGAGTGTGCGTTTGCACTGTATGCTGTCCTGTGTTTAATGCTTATTTAGGAACAAACCTAAATGCAGACGCACAAGGACAGGAAAATGAGGAAACACCTCCCCGCTGAGGACACTTTGCCCGTCCTCACCTCTACAAGAAGTTATTTTAGGACAAGGACTTGCTGGTTACGCTGAGGTTTAAGGGACTAAATGTAGTCACTGAAAGTCATTGTGTGAAAGAGTTGCTGACAGATGTTAATGCTGGCGAGAGATAAAATGTAATAAATGTGTTGGTGCGCAGCCACAGATTGTCAGGAAATTATGAGTCCACCTGTTTCGAAGGTATCCAGGTGATTATATTTACAGACACAGTCTGGGCTATATTCTGTGTAGGCACAGAGCTGATAATGAAAGACAAACTGCTAGTTCCCCTAGACTTTCAGTCTGGACATTGGTTGGCTTGATTTACAGTGCAGTAGAAAATTTCCCAAATCAGCGTTCGTTTCAATCGCTGAGACTCGGCCCTGGAGGGGAAGCGTGGCTGGGCAGCAGAACGAGGCAGCGGTTAAAAATGGCTATTGGCGTGAAATGTTCGATTACTTTTGAAATGTTAACCCACATCAAACATGACTTGCTTGTGCAATCAGGGGCTCCGTAGAGAACGTGATTACGCACTCATGTTCTGTAACATTGATTCGTAAAGGCATACCATGTAGTTTCTTCTTCTGGCGCAATGGTCAATTGTTGTACGAAAAACTACTTTTGCTGTTCATTTCCAGTGGACACAATATTTCTCTGGAAAACAACATTTTTACTTCAATGTCCTCTGTAATCATTGAAAAGACTTTCTGTTTACTCTCTGAACTGAAGGCTTTCCTCAATCAAATGATGTACGGCACTTGATTGTAACTGCTAGAATAGGGCAGGAAAAACAAAATAAATACAGGAGAGCCATGCAACTGAAAGACTGCTTTAGGTCTCTGAGGGTTAACATGGAGAACAACGAAACATGGGAGACACAGAGAGAAAGACAGACAGGTATTTTGGAAGGCAATGCTGAGTCTTTTGTTAAGAAATCAGTACGAATTAAATTAAGTGTTTGCTTGTAAATAGCAATCATCAATACTTGTGACTAATGGTGAAATTCGATTTGAAATTGAATGTGAAAATATGTCTAAGATCATGTGTGTAATGTGTGGACAAGTGAAACATGTATACTTTGCACATGGGAAGTGTGGTTTTGGTACATTTTTGTGGCGTAATATGTGAATCCCATGTAAATACCCAAATTTCTACGTGAAACCTGTGTGATAACATGTGAAACACATCAAAAATGTGATCAACCAGGGCTCACTGTTTACTGTACAAAAACACACATTTTCAACTCGTTTTCACTGATTCGGGTGAAACTGGATCATATTTTAGGGATTAATTGTTTTCTGGTTGTCCCTCCAATGTCCCCTGGCTGGTCTGCCTGAACCCTCCGTGATGTACAGAGTTTCCTGATGAAAGATGGCCAGACTTGTTGCTAAAGTAACTGCTAAACGCAACAACTAGTTTGACTGGTTTGATTACATGTATTTCACAACTCACGAACACTGCCCACTTTATGAGGGGATTGGCGATGAATTTGTGGATGAGAACGTTTTGAACCTCTCTCTTGAGTTCTCTTAAAGCCCGTTTACACTTCATGCGTATTATTGGACATGCAATTCCATCTTAATCGAAAGGCATATGTTAATATATCTGAGACACATTAGATGGGTTGAAAAGATGCTTTCTAGTCACATATGAAGAAGGCATTAATGTGTTCTCTCCAAAACATACAGTAGGCTATTAACCTTTCCTGCTCACTGGAGTAGCCTCTGCCCCCCCGTGATAACAACATCTAAAGTTACACTGAAATTAGACGTCATTCTCAAACATTTCTTGAGCCAAGGTAGAAAGGTGGCCACACAAAATTTTCAACACATACAATCAAGCTGAATATGCACTGTGCTGTTGTAGTGTGGTAGTGTGGTGTGAAGTGGCACTACCTGATCTGAGTAGTTGCCTGATCTGAGTAGCGCATGAGCCAGCGCGTCCTCCATCTTGGACAGCTAGGCAGGGCAACACCAATTGGACAAACCACACACAGAATTTCAGTACACGGTAACAGCAATATGAACATTGATAAAGTGCTATGCTACGACAGTCAACCACACATCGCCATCTTAAATCATCATTGACAAATGTAATCATTAAGATAAGTAAGCTTAACAAATTGGCAGTTTTACTGCAGTTCTGTGTGTGGTTTGTCCAAATGGTGTTGCCTTACATAGCTGTTCAAGATGGTGGATCGCTTGCCTATGCGCTACTCGGATCTGGCAGCTAGTCAGATCGGGTAGTGCCAGAGATATCAAACCTTTAATTTCTCTGGTTGTCTATAGTTGCAACATATCAATGTGCATTCAGGTGCACCACTTTCTGGACCCTGATTCGTAAGTAGTCAGGGAAAAGCTAAACAGATTGCAATCAGATTTGTGATCTGGCTGACAGCATTGCATACACAGTATAAAGAGGGAACAGTTCATTTATTTGTCGTTTGACACCAGCTTTGAAAAAAAAATTATCGAGTGGAGTGTGGAGGATGAACAGAAGAGTCTTACAGCCTGAGGAAATTAGCTGCTCTGTAGTCTGGTGGTACAGCTGTGGATACTTCTGTATCTTTTGCCAGATGGCAGCAGGGGGAGCAGACTGTGCCTGGGGGATAAATAGGGCCTTTTTTACTCTTCACAAACTACATCCATCAAATGTCACCCTCTTCTCTCCGATAGCTGGCTAGTTGCTTTGGGTCTTTGGATGGGGGCCTTTTGGGAACTGGTATAAAAACTCTGGTTTTTCGACGTGTTCATACAAACCTCCGTATGAGCTAGTTGTTTCAAGCATACCCCAACCTTTACTCTCTGTCTAATTGTCACCTGACCAGGTGTCAGTTGAAACTAGTGGATTCAAAGTGTCCCTGTAGCCAAGAAGGTCCACCCAAGAGGACCGTATGATCCATCAGCCACAGCAACCTTCAAAACTGAATCTGATTCAGAATGTGCTGGTTACCTTGAGGACTAAATGCTCTGTGTACATACTGTATTACTAAAGGAGCAGGTTTGGACAAGAAGAAACACCTGAGGTCTCCAGTGACTGCCAGAGGATTCCTCACATTCATCTACAGGTCATAAGAGATTCTTTAAAGTTGTGTGCAGGACAGGAATTTCATAACTGGTGCTCATTACCAAGGTGTTGTTTTTAGGACAAAAAATGAAATCGAAAATCAGCATCTCTTTTGTAAGCATTCCATTTCCCATATATTGACTTTTCCTCTTAAACAAACAAGAAGGGAATCAACACAATAGTAAGCATGTTTACGACCAATTCACCGTTTGCCTCCGAGCATTGTGCTTCACGCTTAACTGGATAATTGTTCAAGAAAAAACTATTTTTCATGTGACATTCAGATGGTACTGCAGCTCGAAATAGGCACAGAACTGGATGAAACCAGAGGGTTTCTGCAGGGTTTACGGGCTCGCCGCATCGTCCCATGTGACTGACATTAGTTTAGCATGGATATTGGTTAAAGGTTAAAGTCAAATCCACACCCAAATATTTGCCTCACAGATAAAAGGAACTGTGAAACCAGTTGAATTCTTTCCTTGATTATGATTATAAAGCCTAGACCCAATAACAAACCGGACCTTGTTTTGGGTGCTGATACGCAATCAGTATTTTTTTTTCAATACATAATCGAAAAAGCTGACCGGAGACATCTATGGAAGCTGAGAACAACTGTGCTTACAATTTGTTTTGTTTTTAATACCGTTGTCTTGAGATGAGTTGGGCTAATGATCTTTTATTATATCAAGATAACAATGCTTGTTTTCTAATTATAGCACCTTAATTCATCAGATTTTCCTGAGATAGCAGGATAACTGAGAATATGATAATAAGTGTCCGGTTTATTTGATCAAAACTGATTTCAGCCATAAAGATTATTGTCATGACTGTCGGAGAGCATTCATAACTCCATAACATGCACACAAGTGATTAGCAGGATCTCTGAAGTGCCTCTCAATGACAGTCAATTGGTCCAGACTGAAATATCAAATGTACGTATCAAGAACAACGAGTTAATAGATTGCACTCAACTTTGGTACAGATATCATGTCTGAAGTCAAGTGACTTTGGTGATCCCCTGACTTTTCCTATTGTGCCACCAGCAGGCGCTACAGTCAAACACTTTGGTTTATGAACCTGCAAAACCGATGACATTTCCATCAGCCTCAGCTGTACCCTACCCTAACCCTAACCCTCATTAGCAAATGTCAGCATGCTAAAAGTCTAACCTATGATAGTGAGTGAGGTAAACATTACCTGCCAAAAATCTGCATCTTCACATTGCAATTGGGTGGTGTGCTAGCTTGCAATTGTTAACATTTAGCTCAAAGCCCAATTGCTAGCATTGAGCTCAAAGCACAATTGTTAACATTTTGCTGAAAGCACAAATGTTAGCATTTAGCTCAAAGTGCAATTGGTAGCATTCAAAGGACAATTGTTAGCATTTAGCTCAAAGCAAAATTGTTAGCATTTAGCTCAAAACACAATTGTTACCTACTGCCTCACAGAATTGCTAACGGCGATGACAGACTGCCAACGTATCAACACATGAGGCATCTGTGCCTCATATTTCAGCCAGCCGCTGAATGGTTTTGCTCTGAGCGCTGCCAAAACGCTGGTGATCTGATCTGAACACTCTGCCTACAGGCCTCAAGCGGAGACATAGATTGGGCATGAAGCTGCTACCGCTGCTCTGCTAACCTGCTGCTCTTGCCAGACTACCAGGGGAGTGTTGATGTTTACACCACTAGCACATGAGCTTTGGAGTGAGAGGTTTTTCAAGCCTGGGGCTAGCCGGTTAGCAATGCTAACCTCAGCAGATATTTCTTCAACACAGTACATAGACGTCTTTGATCTGCCTCTTTATCCAGATCCGCACCAAAAGTTAATGGGGTCTATTCTGGGCTGACTGCCACCCTCCACCCAAGTTTCATGGAAATCAGTTAGGCAGTTTTTGTGTAATCTTGCTGACAAACCAACAGACACGGGTGGAAACAAAAACTCCTTGGCAGAGGTAACAAGCATCATCCAATTGGTGGCTGGAGGCAGATAATAAATCAAGAAGTAATTAAGAAGGAATAAGAAGCACCCTAATCCTTTGTGTAACTGTCAATGGTTCAGTTACTTTCCTCATCTACATAACTAACTATAATCATGTATCATGTATACTGTATATGTTATATTATTTTGGTCCTGGTTCCCTTTGTACCACGTGTCCAACCTCAAACCTGCATATGACCACGCTTCCAAAACATTTCCATCTCAAACATGCACAGATACATTCAACACAATCTAACTCACCCTGGAAGTTCAATAAAAGAGAGAGAGAAAAAGCAGACAGCTCCATATCAGAGAAAAGACACCCCGGAGACATCAGTAAGAAAACATGGACTTCGTGCACAAAAGACAACATTATTACAAGTACAAAGTTCTGTCCGGCAGCCAATTTCTCCAGGGTCTGTTTCAAAACAGCAACATAACAATAGAACAGTTTGCAGACGGGGGGAGATTTTGTCAAACGCCCTATTAAGGAAACTTACTTCAGCCACTTGTTTCTGCTCTCTCCTCCTCTCAGTCACTATCCAGAGCGGCTGACCCTCATCTCAACCGCTCCACAACTCATAAAACGGTGACGTAAACCTGAGGCATGTTTCTCAGTTTCACTCATGACAGATCGCTAACCACCACATGAGTAAGGATGAAGTGTTTTATCCGCCTCGCTTTACCGTCACTGGCACGCAAGACAGACATTTAAGGACAGGTCAGGACCTGATGAGGCAGCTATTAAAGCATCAACTCCAACGTCCTGAGATTATACCAAAAAAAAAAAAAAAAAAGGACCAGTTTCCTCAATTCAAATGTCAGAATCGTTGGGATAATGATAATTGGTCCCCCTCAGGCAGTGGCAAGGGACAGAGGAGAAGAGGGGTTGGTCGTCGGGACAAAAGAGGGAGTGAAGGAAGATGTGAAGGAAAGGATGAACGAAGAAGAACCTATAATGAGGATGAAAGGGAGTGGTTTAAGTTTGCATCATTAGGAGGATTAACATAAATGTAGCATTAGTGAATATGTCCCGTGTACGTCGGGCTGGCTGGTGTTTGACATGCACATGACGTGTGAATTCAAAAGATTATTTAATGTATAACGTGAGAAATGCAACCATGTTCCCAAGCTCTTTTTTTTAATTCCTCAGAGGTGTGCATCCTTGTGTTATTTTCCCACCAATAACTTCTGACACTGCATGATCCAAAGATTAACGCCGCATACCATGAGTTAACATTCAATCTTGTCGCACAAAAAACAGATGAATCAACAAGCAGTCGGTTGTATTAAAAAGCAGACTTGCCATAGCCCATTCCACTCTGAAAAATAGCTGGAGGGTGCAATGACCAGATCTGATATAACCGTTCTGCGCGCATTTTAGGATCAGAACTTCCGAGAAACCTGGCTCGAACAGAAGCAGCTGTACCTCTAGCTAAACCACCGCAGTCAAGGCTATTAGGCCTTCAAACTGAACCTTTATGCTGGAACTACAGTGTGTTTAAAGACTTTATTTTACTTTTAGAGCGTTTAATGCTTGACTGATGTCTGGTATTTCGGCATTTCCTGCCGGTGCGCACACAGAGAGCAAGCGGAGTCCTTAGCGGCTTTTTACAGTCGCTGAATGAAAAACTTATTTCAGTTTAATAATGTTTCTCTCATTTTCTCGGTCTGTTTTTCATCAAAAGTTTTCAGTAACACTTAATTTTACTGGTTTGTAGATTTCATGATAATCATGTGGTAAGTACCAAGTAACATATTTGAAATTTCCTTGAATTATCCTCCAATTATGACAATAATTACTTTAAAATGTATTGAAAATGACCCCACCGTGATTCAATAATATTATTTCCAAAAGGGAATATAAACTGATAATTTCTTTAATACATTTCCAGTAAACTTCCAACTGCTTAACTTCTGCTAATCATGTCAGCTTACCTTTCAACTACTTTCTGTCTAACGTCCCCTCAGCAGGCAAAGTGAAGTGAGTTGTTGCAGCGTAATTTCCGACAAGTTTCTGCCTAACTTCTGCAGGTCAGTAAATTGAATTTTTTAATTTACATTTCCTAAATGTTGTTTTTTATTATTGTTATTGCTAATTACAGACAAAAATGACTTCATAATCAAGACTCAAGGGTCTAATTTTCATTTCAAAAGCTTGATTGCCTATTGAGGCCTGATACTGTCTTCACACCACTCAAGTTAAATGTTGCTCTTTCTGTATTTTGAGACAACAACACATCAGCAAATTAATTATTAACAGGAGGGAAAGGAAGAAAATGTTAATATTTACAACTATATGAGTGTGATAAAGAAAGAGCCTGATTGGCATTTGTTGTACTGGTGAGAATGTATATGTAATTATGGTGTTAATTTTGAGGGAATTTCAAAGAAATTTCAATTGTGTTACTTGGTTAAAAAACACCTGCTTACCATGACATTTCCGCTCACGTACTGAAGTATTACCAATTTTTCTTTCTTTCGGTAATCAGTACATCCTCCTCTCTAAACTGTATTTTCCATTTTCTTCCTACAGCAGCCATTCTTCAATATTTCAACAGAGGAATGCCATGCTGTGAGCTGCTACACACACAAAGAAAAAACAAAAGTGCACCCGACCAATCATCACAAGACCGGCATTGCATTCAAAGCTTTGCAGGTCAAATCGAAATGATTGTCACAGCCTCGTTTGTAAAAATGTCGTATTTTTAGACAAATCAATGTTTGCAGAGCAGTAGCATTGTTTGTGTTGCCCCCTCTGCGCCTGTCATATCTGCAGCTTAGGAGGCTAAAGAGCCATTAGGTCAGTGTCCAGCCCGCCTCCCCCTCCCTCTAACATTATCCTCCAACATATCCATCCTCACTTCTCTCTGATCTCTATCCGCTTGTGCTTCCATCCTTCTCTTAAGCCACTGGCACACAGGAACAGTACGTCTGTTTTACAAATCGTTCTTCTTTATTCCAAAACTTTAAGCGACTTTTTCATTTTCCAAATTAAAGACTGTCCATCATTCCTTTTCCAGTGTATCAGCGCATTCCCCTCTCCGCGTGCTGATCATTACCTAAAAAAACAAAGAGAGCTTGGTAAACCGCCAAGATCCTCGCCTCACCTGCTCTCCACGCTCACTGAGGCTGTAAATCTTTCACACGCCTGAGTTGAGGATTAGAGCTGCTGCGCATAGAGACGCATGTAAATGCACAGCAAGTAGACACAAATGTGGAAGAGCAGACGTGTACGATGGAAGAGCTTCCCTGAGGTTACATTTGCAGATACGTGTCTCTTGCGTGTACTCTGCGGAAGCCACAGGTTGAAGCTGCAGGCTGCCCTCTGAGCTTAAAACTCCTGAAGGATTGGTGCAGATAATCAGCCTCAGTGTGGAGGCGTGGTAGCAGCCACAGGTTCCCTCAGCAGCGAGGACGGCCGAGACAGAAGCTTTTTTTGTTTTGTCATGGCACATGAGGCAGCATGTAATACAGATCCGTCCACAGGGATTGAATACGTGCTGCCAGGCCAGTCGGACGCATGCCCCCTGATCGCAGGCAATATGTGTAGGTCGCACAGTATCTTTGACAGTGCGCACAAAGGAGGAAAGTTCAGGATGGTAGATGCTGATCACCACAGGGAGCAAGGATGGTCATACAGCATCTGAACCCTCTCGCCAACCCTTGGCGTTGCTGCCAATGTGAATGCATTCCAGGAGAGACTGAAATCTGAAAGTAGACAAAGTGAAAGTGGCATATCTCATAAAGTCAGGTTGACTTTGATATCCTGGCCATTGTTCCACATCCTCAGACTGATACAATTACAGCACATCGACCCATATTTTCTTTTTCACTGCCTTCAAGTGATTCGTTCCAGATTCCTTCGCTTTCCTTTTTCTCTCTCTCCATTGTTAAAATGTTTTGCCGTGGTCCTTTTCTCTCCTTTAAAGGAAAAGATCACCCTAAAGTTATTATCTTCTCCTCCCCACATGCCGATGGAAAGTCAGGTGAGGTTTCGTAGTCCACAAAACATTTCTGGAGCCTCACAGCAAAACAGTGTTGCATCATTCTCCTAAACAGCTAAAGTAGTTTTAAAAAAAAAGAAGACACAAAAACAATCTCCTACACTAACACACCAGTACACGCAGCAAGACAGTGTGTGTGAGAAGTGTGCGTGTGTGTTCGTGTGTGTTCACGTGCTTCTGTGCTGTTCACTTCTGCAGAAAGTCGGCGGAGCCCGTGGCGATGTGAGTCGGATCATGTCGGGGTTTGTTCTGTTTGTGTGTGTGTGTCTGAACGTTTGAGTGATGGCGGCCCACCTCAAGGAATGTAAATCCAACACACATGAAAGAGCGGCCTCGGAGACACTGGGGGTTTTGCAGCTCTTATGTTTCGAGATTCAAGATGTTTATTGCCACTCCAGTTGTACAATTACCCTCGTGTGAAATTCTTTGGCTGACAGGCGACATTACAGGAAACAGTAAATAAATATACGCGGCATATAAACATGAAAACAGAACGTGAATATCGATGACAAACGAACAAACTAACAAAAAAAACTACCAAAGGTGCACATATGATCATTAATTGAATCTGATTTGTGTCTTTCTGAGCGTGTGCAGCACCTCTTTCTAAATCAAAGTCAACTGTTGATCACACATCAGGAGTGTGTGCAGGCTTCTCGCAGAGCCTGAAAAGCAACCCTCCTGTCTGCGAGCATATCTGATCAAATGTGTTGTGCCAAGGCTCTTTCGGTGTCTTTCTGTGTTTCGGGTGTGCGCATGTGCATATCACCGGTTGTTTTCGTGTGCACGGTGGATCATGAGGGACGGAGAGTAAATAACTGCAGGCCAGTTCAAACAAACATGGAACTAAAATGCTGGCCTCAGCACCTCAAGGCAAACAGACATTTAATATTTCTGCACTGAGCTCGCTGACAAAAAAAAAATCTAATCTAATCTTGAGCTTTACTTGCTACGATCAGTTTATGGACCGGTTCTTGGACGTTAACTGAGGTAAGGTGATGCAATAAGTCCTCCTTTATTTTAATAACTTCAAAAAATAAACCTATTGTTTAAAGCCGGGTTTGGTAAAGTAATAGAAACCAGCAAGATTAAGATACATTTTGAAAGTATCCAAAAATCCCACCTACTCCGTCAAGGCCTCCCACCAAAGCCACACAATTTAACAAGCTCTCTTAGCTGTTTTAGACGGATGAATACATAAATAAATGACTCTGTTAAATGCCACAATCATATAAACACAAGCAAAATAGCATGACAAAACTACCTGGTGCAAAAGTTACTCCTTGCTGCTGTACGTGTTTGCTTTGTGCTAACGCTAAGTCTGTTCCAGCTTTGTGGCTCACTAGTTGTCTGGTTATGAGGTTGTGTGCTTTGTGCAACTGTGTTAGATTATGAACAACAGGCTCCAGGGCTGTGTGCTGTAGGCGCAGCACAACATTGTTTTGCTAACCACTACACTGACTCTCCTCAAGTTCTTGCTGGCCAGATGGAAACGCTGGAGACAATCATGTAAACACAAGTAAAATAGCTGTGATGAGCGTACTTCAGTCTGAAAAGGCTACGCGGTGCAACAGTTACTCCTTACTGCTGTGGGTGTGTGCTTTGTGCCAGTATTAGCTGCTGAACGAGTCTTTTGCAGCGTCTGTGGCTCACGAGTCCTCTGGCTAGTCCAACTACCTGACTACACCGACAGCCGTGTAGCTCTAACTGGCTACAAGTAAACACAAGCAAAATAGCTGTCACAATTGTACCCTAGTCCAAAAAGGCAAACTAGCACGACAATCATTCCTTACTGCTGTAGTCATGTGCTTTATGCTAATGTAGCTGCTGAATGAGTCTGTTGCAGCCTCTGCGGCTCAATAATCCTCTGGCTCTGGGACTGTGTGCTTTGTGCTACTGGGTTAGCTTCTGAACAGCAGGCTAGGGGGCTGTGTACTGTGAGCGCAGCACATCTTTGTCATCGCTCAGTCTGAAAAGGCTTCTCACCACAACAGATACTCCCTACTGCTGTAGGCATTTGCTTTGTGCTAAAGTAAGCTGCTGAACGAGTCTGAGCAGCGGCTGTTATTTGGCCCAAGGACTGTGTGCTTTGTGCTACTGAGTTAGCTAGCTGCTGAACAACAGCCTCAGGGGCCTTGTACTCTAAGTGCATTGTAAACAACAAATGTATTTGGACATTTAAGCTTTACTTTCTCTTCTGGATTGTAAATGGCATGAAAAGGTAAGTGGTTTTCACCTGCAGTAGACAGTTTTTGTGTTAGCGCAAGCAAGACAGACACCAGCCCATCTGTCTGGTTAACATAAAGTAATGATGAAAGCAGCCGTGTTGACATCTGGCAGCGAGGCAGCAAGAAGAAGGCCAACCAGTGGGGATATGCCAAAAGGGGAATGAGAGGATAAGAATTAAGAAAAAGGAAGGAGAGAAAAAGCTACAGCTTGCATCTTTTAGTTAATTGTTTTCGACTCTCATAAATCTCATTTCCAACAGCCCTGTTTTTCAGCAAAAAAAGCTCTTCAATGCCACTTTACAGTACCTGATCAGCACCGAACAATACAGTATCAAACTAGCTATTAGAACAATGCTATCGAAATGGAAACACATACAGTATAAAGGTTAAAGAAAGCTTCAACAACGTCGAAAAGATATCTCAAAACAAACCTTTTCAGACTTTTAATCTCGGACCTTAAATCCTCAAATAGTGTAGTATGCTGTCAGTTAGGTACCATAATATGTGTAGTAAATATTGTGAAGCACCTACAGAAAAGGGAGGAATAAGAGGAAGAAAAAGAAAGTGGCAGTGAGGCATCTCAAGGTACATCAATACACTGAAATTTGCTGGGAAGTTTCGAGAGAGGCAGTCGGAGGAGGAGAAATGGAAAATTGAGCATGGCAGCCAGGTTAAGGCTGAAGTAAAAGTGGCAGAAGATTAAGCTATTTGAAGCAATTGGGCTACAAAATCGACAGTGACCAGCAAATCACTGTCGAACCTCTGAACTGATTGTAAGTGGGACGCCAGCCTGGTAATCTATTGGCAGTAACGCTTAATAAGGCATGCCAACTGCTGTTAAACAGAAGGAAAGGAAAGGAAAGGAAAGGAAGGAACTTAGACTTTTGACCCAGTATTTTCAGCCTATCAGATGTCAATCTTAATGTCCAAATTGAAATAAAAAATTGGACATAACAGAGCACATTATGATACTGTAGTTCTGTTTGGCCTTGCACAAAATCAGTATCTTGTGATATAATTCCCCACAATCAGACAAGTAGATCTGACACTTACTTATCTATTATTTACTGCTACTCATTCTCCATGTGCAGCTTTACTCTGCACAACAAAAGGGTTATTCAACTCAATTCGCCACGTCCGTACTTGACAAGAGCACATAAGGTCTACGTTGTGCTGATCCTGAGTCTAAGTCAAGCGGTTAAACTTCTGTAGTGGCTGCCAGGGCTAAAAATGTAAAGGACACATGCTCCAAACCAATTAAAGATTCACCGTTGCATTTGTAGCCGGAGGAGAGCAGCGCAGGCGTGCCTAGCCCCCGAACATCTCTATCAGTTGAGTCATTCAAACCTCACAGGAAACAAGAGCAGACCGGTGGGCCGTGAATTTAAATGCCGCAGCTAACAGCGCAGAAAATCCCCGCAGTGAATACAACTTAACTTATTAAAGTCTTAACTTGCATTTCGCTTGTCATACTTTAAGTCAACAAAACTTACAAGCCTGTTTTCACTGCATGTTTTCAGGTGGATGCTGCTCAGCTGTTCCACTGACTCAGTTACACAACAGACGCTTTCAGCGAAGCAATCCGATTAGTCAAACAGGTTCCGACTGTGCTGTAACTGACGCACGGCTATATGTGTTTCGCGGCGGCTCTGCCAACCCGTGTGGTAACTACTCGAAAAACTTTCATTTCCTGGGTGTGTTTCACTGTCATGCACGCTGCCCTCGGGCACATTTTAATGACCGTACATGACCTTCCTTTTCTTTGCATTGTGTTACATCTTACGTCTGTGGCTGCTTATAGACAATTGCGAGCAACGAACATAATAAACATATTCACAAATAACAAAGATAAACTCTCAACTGTTTGAGTTATGTGGACAGAAGCAGTGATTTGTTTTTTTTTCTTTCCTTTCCTTGAGTGTGTTCTATAGATTCTTGTGCATGTTAAAGGTTTTGAAAGTTAAAAAGCCCAAAGTCTTTCCCACAGGAAGCACTGCTCCTACTCATCCGCCATCACTTCTTGACATCACACTACATCACCGTGTCACTCATTTTCATAATTTATGCCTACATTCACGGTAGAAGTTAAGCTAACTGGAAGCAGAAAACACAACAGACACACCAATCAGACATGTTGAGCTGTGCTGGCGCAGGCGTGTGTGAGCTGACCAATCAGAGGAGACTGGTGGTTCGGGAGCATGGGCCTTAAAGGGACAGGAGCTCAAACAGAGCGTTTCAGACGGAGGGGGGATACAGTGCTACTGCAGGTGACAGTATGAGAAAACATTTTGAGCACTGAAGAATGTAAACCTTTTCCAGTAGAAACCCAAAATGAAATGATGAACCTGAAAAAGAGCATGAAAATGCCTCCTGTCATACTGAGAGTACTTTATCAGTTAAGCCAAGGACAAGAAAACAGAAAAATGTGAGCATCCATCGATCAAGTCTTGTGGCACAGTTACAAACTGAAAATCAATAATAAAAGTTTCATTTCCAGGCTCTTTTAGTAGAGCAAGAGAAAAACGCATTATAGAAAAGAAAGACAGAAAAAAGCATAGAGCCTCAATAAAAAATGAAACAGCAGTGTGATTGAAGAGACCTGGATTCACCATCAGTCCCGTCTGCCTTACTATGATACATTTTCTTGTACAAATGTGCCTCAACCTGCAGAAGAAGACAGCTACACTGAACAAACACTATTCCTATGAATAAGTAAGGATTATAAGGTGTAATGTGACATATCAATCATCAGCATTTAAAGTAAAAAGACGAGTTGATAGACCAAACAAGGATCTTGCTTGAGCAAAAGTGAGTGATGAAAAGTCCAATTCAGACAGCGCCCGCATTCTTACTTTGTAAATATTTCACATATCTGTCCATGACTCACTGATCCATGTTTCATTGGCACTGTTTGCCTAGATCACTACACCTTTTGCTGTAATTCAATGTGATACATGGTGGAACAAACTTGAATCTGCTTTACCAGTGAAAATAAATACAACTAAATCAACTCTAACAACTCTTGATCATATAACTAAAGAGGTGTTGATTCAACTTAATTTGTATCTACTTTTAACCTCTAATGTTATGTCAAAAAAAGTTGACAAACCTTTGATAAACTTAAAATGAATTGATAAACCTAACACAGAAGACCCTTAACCCAAAGGAGACCTTTCCTCTCCTGTAGTGTTTTATTCATCTTCTCGTGCATGTAGAGATCTTTTACGTTAAAAAGGTCAACAGAGCAACAGAAGCTCCTCTCTCCCATAGAAAAAAATTATCCTGTCACACATTTGCATAATGTATCCCTTGTGGGCTAATTTGTCACTTATGAATGAATTTAGCAGAGCTGCTCTGTTTGTTAGCAGTGCTGGGTCAGGCGTGTGTGCGCTGACCAATCAGGGCAGACTGCATATTCAGGAAGGGGGGCCTTAAAGAGACAGGAGCTTAAAACAGAGCGTAGTATGAATGCACTTTTTTAGGATTAAAGCCAGTGGCAACAGCAAAATAAAAATAACGAATCAGGAAATTAGCCTTTAATGTCTCCCTTAAAAAGTTAACTGAAAAAGACTGCAGCTGGTTATAAAATGCTGTAGAGTCAATGAAACACAAGTCCACAAGAATTATCAGCCGCAATCTCACACTTTGCAGATACACTTAGCAAGCAAACAGTCGAGTGTTTGAGCAGCCGAGACAGCTTAGGAAGTACAAGAACCAGAATCACTGGTGATAACATGTTTGATAAAATTGTGGTTAGTTTAGTTTCATGTAGTAACGTAAACCTTCAGTTTCTACCATAATTTACATGTTAATGTAGCATAAGGTATATACCTAAAACAACTGAAAAAAACAGCTGAATTTCCAAATAAGATTGGCACTAGAATAAAACACAGAGAAGACAGAGATGATGGATGCAACAATGCAACCAAAACATGGGTTAGCAAGGACCTAATAAGAAGAGAATGCTGAATTTGTACACAACTTTAAAAAAACAAATGATGTGATTAACTGTTAAAAAGTTAATCAATTTGATGGAAGTTAAATACGATTGATAAACAATCTTAAATTTTAGGATAGATCACAGAATTGAGCAACAAAAATATCATCGCAAGTAGATCCTGACCGCACTAACAAGCGTCAATTCCTGAGGTTCCCTGAACGTGACATTGGTCAACACACACTGGAGTGTTCTGTAGCCTGGACCACCAACAGTTTGTGACCAGTTTCTCTCAAACACTGTAAACTACTTTAGTCCAATAAACTTAGTGCTGTATCAGCTAATGTTCGTCAGACCCTTATTTAAAATCAACTCGCTGCACTCAATTCACATCAGGAACAATTACCATCAATAAAAAAAATCCACCCCCGATCCATTAGTGAGGATGTTTTCTCTCTGTGGCTCCGAGCAGAAGAACCTGTTGGCTCAGGGAAACCACAGCTGTACCAATTTAAGACGGTGGGACGGTGGACGGCGAGGGATGGTGTGCGTTGCGGTTACCGTGGAGACCCCAGTGATGTTACATTCAGTGCGCTTAGTGACGGGGCTTAGCGAGCAGTGTGCCAAACCAGCAAATCCTCCACAGGGATTTTCACCCGGCAATGTCTGAGCCCTAATACTGTCCAATTGACTCCAGATGTTACGGCACAGAGAGAGAGAGAGGTAAAAATGACAGAGGCATCCAGACTGCAGCTCAGTTTCCAGCCAAGTTCTGCAAACTCCATCAACGCAGAAAAACTTAAAAGAAATATGAAAACTTGGCAAAATGTCTTGAGAGATCCAACAAAAAGAGTCGCTGAAAATAATATGATGAACACTGCTAGTCATATCTGTTGTATAAATACAGATATGCTTGGAATCAAAGGTATGCTGAGTGGTCCCATTAAATAACACAACTATTTACAAGTGGCTTTTGTGGTCCTGAAGTGCAAAATGAAAGAAGGCCAAAGTGTTTTACTGCAGCTAAAGTTGTAGAGAGTCACATTTGAACACTGCTAATGTTCAACATGTGCACATACAGTATGTGGAGGAGAGAAAGAACAACAGGAACAGAGGCGTTGATTGCAACTGATCCACCTGGATTTTCTCATCTCAAAACCTCCCACCATCTGGTCTGCTTCTGATTCTATGAGGTAAACCAGGAAAAAGCCGGAGACGTTTTACAGGTTTTCCACTTATCAAGAAATTCCTGAAACATCCTAGAGATTTCAAGCACTGGATTCCACACAGGTCAGAGATTATCAAGGCATTTGAACCCACTTGATCGACAATCCTGCTGCATTAGAAACACTTTTACACTGTAAAACACTGACCACTTTTGGAATCCCATCATCTTGCTTAAAGTCTCAGTAAGCAATGAATTGGACACCTATAAAATGAATAGGTCTATTCCAAACGAATTGGTAGGGGGTGCAGAATATGATCAAGGTAACTGCTAACTACTGCAAGTTGTTGCTTTTATAAGCCAGTAAGCTCAGTTAGCCATGCTAGTGATGGATTGGACTGAGAGCTTGGAGCACCGGGGGGGGTTGGTGTTGTTTACTATGGAACTATCACTTATTGAGATACAAAGTGGCTAGGAGCTAGCTGGTTGCTAACTTCAGTAGATGTTTCTCCAACACTGTACATAGAACATAAAACTCTTATTTCTTCAGAATCTGTTGATAATTTGGGCTTGTGAATATTCTCATTCATCCAGGTCATAGTTATCTCAAGGAAATTGAATCGAAAGCAACTGGATTTGGTTTTTTGTCCTGAAGACGTTTCACCTCTCATGGTGTTGATAATTTTGGTAAATTTTTGAACGTTTTAACCTAAAATTCTAACACATTGCACATTTACACATCAAGCTTCTCCTTTTTTTGAAAGTCCACCTAAAGTTACAATTGCAGTAATAGTTTAACATAAGCTTCCTTGTCTTAGTGCAAAGTATGAAGCTATCCCCTGAATTAATTAGCTTAGCATATAATTCAATTAGTTTAGCATTTAATACTAGTAAAAAGCATGGTGTTAAAACAACACGTTGTGATTTTACGGGGGGTTAGGTGCATATTTTCTGACCAAGCGTAGTCACTTCCTGGTGTTTCTGCTGGTTGCCTAGCTTACAGCACATAGCTAAGAAATAATCTTGTTTAACCAAAACAGGTTGATTGTACACTTCAAATACACTGCAAATTACCTGAACAACATATAACATGTTAGTTTGATAGCTTAAGGTGTAATAGTTTTGCTACCTAGATGTTTCCCTCTGTTTCAGGGCTTTGTGCAAAGCTAAGCTAACCAGATGCTGGCAATAGCTTCGTATTCAGCATAGAGACAATGAGAGTGGTATTGATCTGACTCGCAGCAAGAGAGCAAGTGGATTTCCCAAATTATTGAACTATCACTGTCAGTCATTTTATAGTTTCTATTCAATACTGGAAGCCTGACAACAATTTAGCTTCTGGGGGCGATTGCCAGTGTTTCAGGCGATAAGTGTTACCAGTGGACGACAGATACATGGGCTAAGACTTCCTGTTGCATGCATCAGTCAAACATTTCTGCTAATCTCAATAAACACACACAAAAGCTAAGTAAAAGCTAAGTCATCTTCAAATAATAAAGCCAACCCAAACATGATTGGACTAGTACTGCAAACAGGCTACAGATGGAAACCAGAAAACTTCCTACACCAAAACCACGTCCTTGTTCAAAGAGATTATAGAGGTTTATATTTCACTATTTTCTGCAAGTGTCCACTTCCTGTGGGCAGAGAAGTGAGCATGCTTGACCACAACACATTTTATTTAAGTACATTTGAATCTCTACTTTATGGTTTAGGCTGTTAAGACAGGGCGGCTTATCCTCCTTGTCTTCCTCCACCTCCCACCTCACTCTCTTTTCACCCCCAGGGTGTTAGGGTAAGTGAAGGGAAGGGCAGAATTCCAATCATAACAGTGAATTATCCTCCGAATGTTTCGCTGCCTCCTGCCAGGTGAGTCATCCTAGTCACTGCAATTATGCCTTGAAAAAAAATAATAATAACTTGTGCCAGAGGGTGGCTGCAAAAGCAAGCCTCTTTGGTGTGGTGTTTGTGTATGAAAGGGAAAGTGATGTTAATCTGTGTGTAAGCTGTTTGATAAAAAGTGGTATGAAAAGGTGAAGGTTAGTGAGCATGTTAAGGCGTTGCAAAGCATTGAGAAGTTCTACCACATACATACGGACCTACAGGTACACATTCCTTCACCTGACAGAGGAAAACAAACGAGAACCAACACCCTGCAGCGAGCCTGATGTAAACCAGTGAGAAAAAAAAGAGACAATATGCATACTGATCATCTAACTACATGACAGTCTGATCGCTATTCCCAGTGCTCATATCTCATTTCTCGCATTGAAAGACATTTATACTCAAAAGGCAACCAGTGACAGTCAAACAGAGTGTTTTTCTACCGCAAATGTTGAAAAGTTGACAGTGTTTTCAAAAGTGACCCCTGTCCTTTCCCGTCTTGTGTGACTTGGTAAAGACATGAACTATTGTATGGAGTGAGACAAGGGAATAACCATCAGTCAACGTTGCGACTTTCTGTTTTTTTCGGCGCTTCAGATTATCCATGGGAGCCAACCAGAGGTCCTGCTTGGACAATGGACTTCATAGCTGCTTCCTGTCTGTCAGTGAGTCTATCCATCAGCTAAAACCAACAATGGAGCATGACAGCCAAGTACAGATTGTTCCCATAAACACTACAGACACAAGTATCAAATAAAGATGGTTCTTCCTTCAGGATCGACCCCCTTATGAATCATGCTTCCACCCATAAATCAAGGTATACAGTAGTATAATACAAAGTCCACTCTTCAGAATGGTTAGTAAAATCCAGTTTACGTCACCGCACAATTTTGGAGGAAATGTGATACAAATTAAAGCAGTCAGTGCCTCCAAATGGCAATGATTTGTAACTGAGAAAGTTGAACTTTAACACTTGAACCCTAACATCAGTAAACTTCAAGACCATATCTAAAGTCCACCACCGAGGTAACTTGAAGGCACCCTGTGGAGTTTTTGACCTCTTTACCAGCAGGTTCCCGTTCAGTATGTTGTTTGTGAGGACACGTGCAATGCAAAACACATTCTCACCAGTCGTTTCACACTATTCCACTGACCTACAATATACCAAGAAATGTAGCAGTGCGCTGGCAAAGGCAGGAAAGAAGAAGACTAAGGAAATAAACAATAAATGTGTGGTGGTTTAGGGTTAAGACAATTACCTTCCAACACAACCTCCCTGAGTTCCATCAGAGACCTTGTCATTTCTAATAAAGCCGAAACATGTTGTGCGTTTTTCATAGGGAAGGGAATGGATGCAACATGTACAACGTTTGTAGGGCCTCAAGAAAAAAACACTTTGGTTTTGGTGAGTAGCACTGAATGTAATCCAAAAACCCCTCAGGGCACCTTTAATGATGTTGTGAAGACTTTGGAATTTGCTCTGAAGAAACCACTGGGCTCGACTACTATAACACACCCAATAAATTAGCACAAAGTGGAGATGGAGTGAGCCACATTTTTGCAAACCTAATTAGCATATTAGGCCAACAGATGTATTTCTACATCTAAACTTTAGCACTGCACTTCCATAAAGTTGCGGGACGTGTGGCGGACAAGTTGAAGCAGCAGAGCCCGAGACACCCTGACCTTTGGTGGAGGTATTCCTCAAGCTCTTGAACACACAGTACGTAATTTCTGCGGAAAGGGGTCCATCAATCAAAACAATGAGATCAAAAGACTAGCTTGATGCTGACACTAAGAACCACTGAATGATGGGAGTTGCTGTCTTTCACCATTGCAGATAAGAATCTATCTGACTTGACTTGGCAGAAATGTTGAAATAACATTTAAACTGGCAATGGATAACTGTTTCTGTTTCAACTAATCATTCTGAAGTAAATACTGACTGCACAATGTAATCACTGGGAAATTACATCACCCAGGTGAAGATTAGTTCCCAATAAACCTTGCATTCACTATGCTGTTTGGTCTGCTACCTGGGTGGACTTTTTCCAGAAAAATTAAGGTCATATTAAAGCACAAAGGAAGTGCATCTGCTTTTGCGCAACCAAAACAGGAAGAGGCATTGTTTTCCTGGGTATCTATCCCCAGGCAGCGGTGGAACAAATGGAATAACCGTGCAAACTCTGCACTGCAAAAGAAAAGAACCCCGCTGATGGATGAGGCAAACAAGGCAAAGAGGGACAGTGATAGAAACTGAGGTAAGATAAGAGTGAACGAATGGGCATTCACTCAATGGATAACGCTCCAGTGTTGTGTCAGAGTCTGTCTGCTGATATGTGTTTCCCCTTACCAGCAAGACTGGAACTGCTTTCTATCTGTCTTTTTATAGCACTGAGACTAGGTCAAATTGGGAGTCTTACAGTTGTTTTTTGCTTTGGACAGTGGCCCGGCTGCTAGCGGTAGCCGCGTTGCTAACGCTGTCTTAGCAACAGCAGTGTGAAAAGTAAAACCCCAGGGAAAAGCTGTCAGTGGGGGGATTTTATCATCTTTTTCTGCTTAATTTATGTTACATTTAGTCACGTTCGCCAACTTTCTTACTTACTTTACGACTCTCTTGAAAGTTATAATGATAGGCGCCCAAACATAACACACCGTTAGCCTGAATTAAACTACAGATTTCCCTGGGTTTGGACTCTGTTGAAAACATTTGGGATCATTAAGAACATTACAACTCAACAAAATATACAACAAAGGTATTTCGATGCTACATTTTATATCTTTAAATCTAGATCCTACAGTTCCCATAATGCATCTCCTTCATGTCATCTCATGGACTGCCTCTAAAGTGGATAAATGCGTGAGACAGCACAGTAGTGCGAGGAGTAGGTTGCTATTTGCCACCAAGAGGCCCCAGTGAGCAGGTAACATCGTGCTGTGTCAGTGGAGTGTGTTTCTGTTTATCCGAGGCTTCACACTTTAAACAGAGATGACCCACTGAGTGAAACCAGCTGCTCAAGTGTTTGTGCGGCGGAGTGAATTCGCAGACTCTTGACCCCTCGGCGGCACATGTTTGTCCCTGCCCGGCCCGTTGGATGAACGGGTGCAGCGGCGTCGACACACGCTCGTTTGGCCCGCGTGTGAAAGAGAGAGGGAGGAGCAGAAGAAGAAAAGCCTCCATCCATCCGTCTCCTTCTCACACAACAGGGCCAGACAGACACAACAGGGCTGGCAGCAGTGTTAGATTTCTGCGGTTCTCTCAAAGGGGACGCGTTATTACTTTGATGTGGTTTTCCATTATGCCCTACATCTGACAAGGTCCACTCTGACTGGGGTTACACACACACACACACACACACACACACCGAGCAGAGGTTTGTGCTCTTTCTTCCAGTTGTCCTCCGTTTTTTAAATCAATTTCTCGCATCATTTGTTTTCTCCCAAGCAAATTGACACGCTTGTTTGGTGAAAGCGCTCTAGAGTTACATTTACAGTATTTTCCGACTCTTAAACCTCTCCACAGGCCCGACGTGGAGCCTCAGCAGTGGGATCTGCGCGTGAGGAGTGTGCGATCCGAACGCTCCGTCGGAGATGTGGCAGACGGAAGCGTTGGCGCTGGCCGTGTGTGAGAGTGTGAGAGAGACACTGCAGTAATAGGTTATAATAACCAACCCAAATCAGCCGCAGAGATCAGGGGAGCTAATCCGGTGTCAAGCCTAATAGAATCACAGACACAGGAATAGACTGTAGGGCTCAACACTGGCTTTGACCTTGCTTTAGTGTGTGTGTGTGGGCGTCTATGATGGTAGTATTTCCTGGATTAATGGTCCAGGGGCAACGGCTGGATTACCAACCAGGCAAAGTGGGCAGTTAGAGGCCCAAAAAACTCCACGCTAACTGTGTGTTTTAAAATGTCAGCATATTGCAGAGAACAGTGTCAGACTTAAAGGAGCTCTATGTGACAATCTGTAGGGATTTACACACTTTTTTTGCACCACATTTTCATTGGCCGTGATCAAGTTACGTTTGCCCAGAGGATTGTAATGTGACAGTAAAAATTAGACCCTTTTCTGTCTCTGTTTAAGTTGTTTGATGTGGCTGCACTGTGGATTTCTTTGTGTAGGACTGCACTTCATGCACGTCGATTTTGTCCAGAAACGGAGTCTGCGAACATAGACAAATGGCCGTTTTCCAGCACATCACAGAAGTTCAACGGAGCCCCTTTAAACTGGGAGACAATTGAACTATGAACTAGATGCAAAATGTTTGTCAGTGACTTCTTTTCTATGACTGAGGCGAAATGTTGAAGAGCTAAAAATAGATCTTTGATGATAGAAACACTGACGAAATGTATGTTTTGTCTTCGTTGATGAGACGGAACTAATGTTGACTAGCTCACTATGTTAGTGATTGGCTATCGGACAATCAAAAACTGCATATTCTCCCGCAAGTGTGCATCCAGACCGCCTGTCAAAATCTAAACAATGCATCCCTGTCACTGATATCCAGAATGCCAGGTGATACTTTCCCAAACCATCCCAAACCTTTTTCACGAAAATGGATTTAGATTTCATCGACTAAAACTAAACTAAAACTATGAAAGATAAAATTGACTAAAATGTTAAAGCAACATTATGTAGAAATTGGCATTTTGTGTGATTCGGCACCCCCCCACTGTCGTAAATACAAATCCCAGGTCTGTGACAGTTCGTCAGACGTAATGTAGATGCTGACTACAAACAAAACTCATTACGAAATAATAATGTGATGTGTATATAACGTATGTGTATAAAACGCATATATAATGTTGCTTAACACTAACAAACATTTTTTGTCCAACCCTAAAAAAAGCAGTGACAGACTCGCTGGACCCTTGAGGTGTAAGGCCGGAGCAGATCCTGTCAGTGTGCACCGCAGGAGGGTGTCTCAGCTTTTTTTAACCACCGGTTTAAGCTCTATTCAGGGCTGGACTTGTCCTCCTCATTTGCCCGAGTCGGTACACCATTAGCTCCATTTTGCATCAGGCGCTTGGAATACAGAGTTCCTCCCTGCAGGTCTTGTTTAATTGCAAATTTTAAATTGGGTTCTGTTTTACTATGTGAATTTTAAGAAGGTCCCATATTATGTATGTCTCTTAAGTTTCATATTCGAGGATGAATGTGTTTAATAGTATTAACATGCAACAGGTAATATTCCAGTATACATTAACTGTGCATATTACACACAAAAGGGTGAATGGGGCACATTTTTGTTTAAATGTAATTGTTTTTATCCTTTAAACTTTTGACATCGGTGTTGGACGGCACATGATGTCCCCGATGTCACGTGGGAGCAATCGGAGCCCTCAAATTAAATCCGCACATCCACTTCTTGTAAGTACCGCCAATTAGCTCCAAAACCACGGTCGGTTAGATACGGATCAAATGAGTCTTAATGTCGCGTGTCACATGCAGAACACATGATCAATCTTCGCCTGAAGAATGAGCTGAACTACATTTCAAAAAGTGTGTCAACAACAACAATTACTGAGTTTCCGGAACAAAGGTCACGATGAATTTTCCTCACAATAGGCTCCGCTCTGCTGTTTCCTTCTCCCCGGCAGTATATGTCATCTGACTGAGTTTCATAAAATCAGTTGTTGCCTGTGGATCCCAGTGTTGCAGAGAAGGTAGCGGACATTGTAGCCAGACTGATGCCTGCACCGATAATTTTATATCCCACGTCTTCGTTTTGTCCTGTTTGTCTGAAAGAATGCTACAGAATTTGAAAGACCAGAAGATGGAGGGGATGGAGTTAAGAAAGGCTACAAGGTCTGTGTTTGTTGGATATTTTTAACGCCGACTTAAGACAACCTCCAGTCCTATTTGTTGCAACGAGAACTGGACGAGAAGTGGGGAAACCTCCAGCCGTATTTGTGGTGACCAAAGCAGATATTTTAAAAGGTGCAATATGTGAGAATGGCTACATGTTGCACTCATTCTCTACGCAAATAGGGGGCAGCATATCATCAGAGTAACCGCCAACTGCTGCTAACTGTAGCTGCCTAAAGCTAGTTCTCTCAATTAGCAGTGCAGCTACCTATTAGCTGACTTCACCTGGACTGGGAGCTAGAAGCATCAGGTGAGTGTTAGTGGGTGTACTATCCGACTATCACCTCTTGAGGTACACAGTGGCTCGGGGCTAGCTGGTTAGCATGCTAACACATACATAGATATCGTTGACATAGGCTCCAAACTGGCATTTCATCAATTTCTATTAATAATTTTAGGAATTTTGTAATGTTTTTAACTAGAATTCTACACCTAATACACATAAAGATGCAACATAAAAAATTTACATTTTCAACATATCCATTGTTTGCAGAAATGTACGTGGCCAACATTTATTCTGGCGACTTAGTTGTGCTCACACAACCTTACTTTGTCCAGTGGCTTATGGTGGTTAATGTTAGCTAACTTTAGAAACATTTTGTTGTGTAAGGGACATTACAGAATCAGTTTACTGACTTACTGGCTCTCCTCAACTAACAGCTACTGTTACTATACCTTATTACTATTTACCATTATCCCATAGCAGTCAATTGTTGGCACGTGGCCACCTTTAGCTAACGTGAGCTAACATTTTCATTCTGCTATATAAGGGACATTACATAGAAATTCACTGACTTGACACGGACACAGCTACTGTTGCTTCACCTCGTTACTTTTTACCATAACAACTTAATTGTCAATTATCGCAACATAGCCACCTTAGCTAGCTAACTTTAGATGCATTTTTCTGTATAAAGGACATTACAGAACCATGTCAGTGATTTATTTGTTACTTTGCCTTTCTACTATTTACCATTATCCCATAGTCGTCATCTGTGGCCACATGCCCAGCAATGAGCTTACATTGCATAAGACTTGCTTTAAGATCAGCCAAAGTTTTCAACAATGAGATCATTTGCCTGGCTGTCACTGCAGGTTAATTTTAAGATTATAGAGTTCAGGTTAGGTTTAGGTGATTGTAAAGGTTTGGGGATAATTGCTGTAATTGTAGCTCATCATAAGTCAAACATACATATGGTATTTGTTTGTTCCACAGTGGCTTCCAGTTCTATAAACAACAACCTCGGTACTGTCACGCACTTTGGATAAAAGCCTCCCTGAACCAATTTATTGGTCTGTGCAAATGTATGTGTTTACACTATAAAACATTTACTGCCTGAAATTCACCAATATCTCAAGATGTTTCAGTCTCCAAAAACAACTACTTTGGTGAAAAGGTCTCAGGATAACATAGTATACTGTGCAGTTTGGAACGCCTCCTGTCTCTAATATGTTTTTCACATTTGCCCAAATTACACAATGTTGGTGTTTTTGGCTTCAATCCAAGGGACAGATCCTGACCTGAACCTTATCATACCGATACACATTACTCTTTAAAGGCTGACGTGTTTAAATACTGTGCCGTCATTCATAGAGTAGGTATTGTTTTGGTTTTGGTTATCTGATTTCTGAATAAAAACTCAAATGTGTTTATCTTTCTGTTCTCTGACAGTACAGAGAATCCTATTCCGGGTGATTAATGATCTGTCATCTATTTGGCTGTAGATTTGGTTTTAGCTGGTTTGCCTCTCAGCATCCATCAACGTATGACTGGCAAGAAGACTTTCATTCTACCACAAATTGGCTGCAGAGGCATTGTCTCAAGAAATGAGGGGTTGCCTTCCAAACACGCACTACAGTAAATACGCTACCTGACACTGAACGTCAAGATGTTTAAAGTGTGAAAAAACAAAACTCTCTTGTGGGAAACGGTTTGGTAAAAAAGTGTCTCCGCTTTCAAGATGCTGGCGTTACAGTTTGTAGGAATGTTTGAGCAGCTCCTGTCAAGCCCGCAATGTCAAATTTCAGATGGGACTCAGTCCTATTGGAAGTAACACACTGCTGTCTCCTCTGTCTAAACCAGCACTTATCCTATCTCAGGAAACAAAAGCACATGGACTGATCATCTGGTCATGCCAGGACTCATCGTGGCTCCAGTCACACCAGGATGACTAATTGCAAGATGATTTCAAAAGAACAGGAGTAATTATAACAAACAAAGTCACATTCATCTTCGTCTCAAACTATTTTGTTTACAAGCGTTCGAACCGTTCAATGAGAAGACTGTACAAAAACCAGTAAAGATGCTACACTGCACATCTCTCATTTTGTCATCTGTCCTCTCTTCTGCGCCAACACTTCTCATCCAAGCAGCCAGAACTACAATAAATCTGCTCTCAGCCAAATTTAGATTCACTTAGTTCAGATTTAACTATGTCTGACTAGTGTCATGCTGTGTCACTTAACCACACATAGCCAAGATGTCCCAAGTGGAACGCAAAGTGTAGTTTTATTTCTGTTCATATGAAGCTCCGAGTCAAGTGAGTGGTGTGGTGAAGATAGTCAAAGAGAGCCGTCTGTATGGACAAACTAGGCTTTTTAGTGATGCTACTGGTTCTAGAGATGGCACTGTGTATCTGGACCTTTGGCCTAGACTAAAATATCTTGAGGGTTATTGAATGGATTTCCAATACATTTTGTACAGATCTTCTGACCATTTCATGTCGCACCAGCATGAGGTTGACGTCCGTGGTTGAGTGAAATATGTTGACACCAACTGAATGGGTTGCCGAGAAATTTGTTGCAGATATTCAAGTTCCCTACAGGATCAATTCCACCGTCTTTGGTGATGCCCTGACTTTTCATCAAGGGGCTCAACATCTACGTGATGGATTGGCCCCCAAATCTTAAACAGCCTATACAGGTTTCTCAGGTGTGTGTTCCAATTACTTATGATCCCCTGACTTTTTCTCTAGTACCACCATGAGGTTGACATTTCTTTGGTTTAGACTGGAATATCTAAACAACTATAGACATTCATGTGCCCCACAGGATGAACCCTCGTTTGGTGGTTTTTCGACTCTTCCTCGAGAGTCACCGTGACTTTGAAAGTTTTGGTTTTTAATTAATTATCTTAAATATCATGGAATGGATTGCTGTAAGTTTACAGCCCCAGTTGTTCTTTGTTGTTAAGTGCCAATTAGCAAATGTTACAATGCTAACATGCTAAACTAAAATGCTAAACTTTCTGCCTGCTAAAGAATGTTTATCATGTTGGTGTTTAGTACATATGAACATGCTAGCATTATCACTGTGAGCATGTTAGCATGAGGATGTACAGACTCCACTAGCCCCAAACATGGCTCTCGAATCTTAAGCCGTGTTCGGACAGAAAGCAAGGTGAATTTTTCTCCATGCAAACCTGCGGATTTATACGTGAAATTGCCCATGGTAATGCAAATAAGCCAACCCAATTGACATCAATATGCAAAATCTGCGTTATTTGCAAAAAACCATTCAAATGGTGCGGGACACTATGTTGCCAAAGCCAACCAGCGTTGTGATTCTGTAGATGTTGAATCAGAAAAAATAGGGATACCACTTCATATTCATACAAAGACAGAACAAAAAAGGATAAGGCTTGGAGAAAAGTCTGTCAGGAAGATGAACTACCTGGTAAGTTCAACAGTTTCATGATTCCAGCTTTTGATTGTACTTTACTATGAACTAAGTTAGCGCAAGCATTAGCTCCAGTTATCAGAACCTTTAGCATAGCTGCTTTCCCGGCACACTTCTCTGGCTTAATGGTGGTTTAGATGAATTCGTCCGGGTCTTTGCCCCAAATTACGAAGCAGAAATGCTGACCCAGTATGAGCCTATTCGTATCCGTAGCCTATCCTTATGGGCGTTGGAACAAACTTGCTGAGAAGATAGGGCTCTCAGAATCAGTAACTTCTTAAAACTCACTTTTATAGACTTGCTTTTATGTGAAGTTACTCTTTTTAAACTGATTTTTCATCCTTCCATCTTTTACTGCTCTAGTTATCTGTTTTTAATTCCTCCCTTGTGATGTCTTATTTTCTTTTCTTTTCTATTTTCAATGCTTTTATTTGTCATCTATTTGCTATTATTTATGTGTCCTTTATTCTTTTTACTGCCCATTATCTTTTTATCTATTCTTAACTCCTTGGATGTGATGTTGTCTTTTAATTGTAGTTAATCATATTGATCTTTTGTGTTCTTACATTTTTCACCTTAGACTTGGCTTCCTTGTGTTTGCTTGACTATTGAGTGTTTCGTGTTTCCCTGTTTGTCAAAGCACTTTGTAAACTCAGCTTTTAAAGGTGCTATAAAATAAAGCAAATTATTATTATACTGAAACTTTTTGTGCAGCCTAAAAAAGTGTCAGGGGAATTTGGAGCACAAATGCAGATGCGCACACAGACTTGACAACAGTTGTGATGGAATGGATACCATCCGCTTAATATGCCAGAGTCGACACACAATGTTGAAATATCAGATAATCTCCCCACTCCTCAACATCTGAAGTACATTTTGCGTGCTACAAAGTTTCACATGTCCAGGTCTGTGTGTCTATCACGGAGGTTATCACAGTTCATGAAATTATAAGCAATGATCTGGCAGTTAAACAGCAGCTGCCAACCAGTGTCATCTAAAGTGCAACTAATTTCCCTCAATTATCACCTACTGAACGGTTGTCTGGGCCTGTACTCAAAACAAAATAGAATAGCACTGCTATAAATCTTGATGGATGTCAGGGATGGGAAAGCACTGACATTCACTGGAAAGAGTTATATGACTCAGCGTCACGTTATCTGTCCAGAACTCACCACACACGTCAAATCACTATTGTTTACTGTACGCCAACATTTGAATGAGTGCAGCTATTTGAATTTGCCAGGAAACCTTCATTTGCCTATGCATGATGTTAACAGCTCTGTTCAGATGGACTTCCAGTGAGGTAAAAAAAAAAACAAAAAAAAAAACAGGTCTTCATTCTTCCATCATCTAATGTCTTCTTTCCCATTTGTGTTTTGCAATGCTAATTAGATGTAAACGAACCAACTGCTATTGTCCTTCCACACATGCCGTTCAGTACCAAAGTAGTGATGGAGCCAAATTATTTCTAAAGTTAAGTCTCCGTTTGTGTTTTTATCCTCCGTCTATCCTGCATTCGGTCTTCAGTCCGTCCATGTTTTAATGGTAGAGGAAAGAAATGTTCATCAGAAGAGAAAGATCTTCATTGACTGATTTTTTTTATGCCTCAACAAACTAAATAAACAACCTCTCTTTGTTTTCACGACTGAATAAACTGAATAAACAAACTGACCTTAAAGTACAAAACAATTTCATACTGTTTTACTTTGTTTATATGTGGCGGACCCCGCCACCTTTCTAGCTTCAAACAGTGTTTCTGGGGACCTTATTTTCCTCTGAGAACAGCTGGTTTATTCACTTATGGTAATAATAAATATCTCTGAGTTTGTATTATTACCTCATTAATATTGTCAATATTAAAATTCTGAGTCTGAATTTCTTCCCCAAAACTACACGACACAACTACAATGAAGATGACAGGATGAGGCAGGCACGACTAAAATCATAAAATAAGCACGATAAACAGTCACACACAGTAAAAGTCCAGAAATGTGTAAAAATAGGCCTGGAGTGTTGTGTTTTATGGTTAGTTTGGCAGATGTTTTGGAGAAGGCTACAGATTAAGCAGGAACATCATCAATCACCAAGCAAAGTTTATGGTCCATTTCTAAAACTACAAATTCTCAAGAGTGTCACAATTGCACAGCCATAGTCCATTATTCAGTAATGAAATCAGGCCAAATGGAAGTCAGCTGGATGTAACTTCAGTACTCTAGGTTTGTGTGAGGCCCACCATAGCTCTGTATCACAAAGTTAAAGGATGAGTTCACCCCAAAATGAAAATATGGTCATTATCTACAAAACAGGCTTGCAGAATTCTCATAAACAACTGAAGTAAACGAGGAGTAGATGTTTCTATACCAGTTCTGTGGAAGCCCTAAGATCCCAAACTGTTCTGAATCGATGTTATTTACACTCTTGAGAAGCTCAAATTTTCAATGTAGCTGCTAAGCTAAAAGCATTAGCGTGCACACTGTCTGAAGTGGGTGCATGGAAATATCGTCTTTTCAAATCAGTGTGGGATCTTGGTGCTTCCACATGCTTGGATTACAGCAGGGGATGGAGCATTTTTTTTTTTTAATTCTTTGAAACAAGTCCCCATCTACTTCAGTTGTTTGGGAGAATGCTGCAACGCTGTTTTGCTGTGAGGCTCCAGAAACCTTTTATGGACTGTAAACCTTCACCTGACTTTCCATCGGCATGAGGGTGAGGAGATGATGACTGAATTTTCATTTTTGAGTGAACTTTTCCTTTAATGAAACCGTTACAGCGATAAAAGTCAATGTGTGAAATCTGACACTTGATTAAAAATCAAAATCTAATCGATAGGTATCTACAGCAGGACTCCTGTTAACCCCCTTACATTAAGCATAAATCCAACTAGACATTGGACATAGATCCTGGGGCCGCTGGGCTGATGGCACCTGGAGGACATACAGCACTTGGAAAAACCACATTTAAAGAAAATCATACCCAGCAGCAACGTCTCTCTGCTGCTCATCCACCACTCCACTCCCACACAGACACACACAACTCTGAAGTCTCAGATGTCGGAGCCTCCGACCACTGCATGAGCTCACCGCTCCAGCACACTTTTCAAAATCAGTCCGGGCTATCAAGTGCATCATCCGTGACGGATGACACATCATGACTACTGACATTATCTCAAGCAAATTTCATGCAAGACTTTCACCTTGTGGGTAAACATAGCGGCAGGAAAAATGTACTGTTCGGAGAGAGCCACGTATCTCCATGGTGATTTGAACTTTTCAGATAAACTGGAGGGGTTAAAGGTGCAATATGTAGTTTTGGGGAAGACGTTTTAATCAGAGGAGAAAGATCTTAATTGACTGATTCTTTTCTTTTAATGCCAAAACAAACAAAATTAACAAACTCTGTTTTACAGTTACTGTTTTACTTTGTTTATATGTGGCGGACCCTCCCACCTTTCTAGCTTCAAACAGTGTTCTGGGGAGTTTATTTTCCTCTGAGAATAGCTGGTTTATTCACTTATGGAAAAAGGAAATATTTCTGAGATTTCATTATTACCTTATTTATAATGTAAATATCAAAATTCAGAATTTCTTCTCCAAAACTACATAGCACCCCTTTAAGTTTTTTCTGAGCTAATGAAAAGGTGTACATTTTGAAGATACATGGTTTTCTTGACATTTCAGTCCGGTGCTCACCTCCTCAACGGCCAAGTTCAGGGTGAGTTTAGGGATTTTGTCTTTAGAGTAAAGATTAAAGTCGGGATTAGTCTCATGTTTGGGATAGAGTTAAACAAATGTGAGGACAGGTAGGGATTGAGTTTGTGTGTGCGCATGTGTGTGTGTGTGTGTGGTGACTCGAAGCAGCGGGTTTCACCCTGAGGCCATCTGAACATCTGTCAGCTCAAATATCAAAGGTGGCCACTAACCTGACGCCTCGGTCCACGCAGGTGTCACCTACAGGCGTCTCACTGCATAGGGAGAAAACAAAGATGGCCGCTTCCAAGTGTTTGAGCCGTGATTATACGAGAGTTTCGCCTAAACCATCCGAGACACTTTGGGGCTGTTAGAGGCACTTTAAATTCCTGCGAATGAATCATCTGTGTAAAGCACTGAGAGAGAGGACACTGTAACAAGAAGCGGCTTTTTCCAGCTTTTGTACAGGGGTGATGTCAGAGAAAACCAAATTCAATATGAATAAGTGCACAACTTTTTTCAACACTCATCTGACTGACTAAGCAGCACACGTGTAACTTCTGTGTCAGATGTAGCTCGGTAGCTAAATTCACTGCTGCAGGTGCAGATCAGCGATGTCAGGCACATCTACTTAAGCACTGTACTTAAAGTGGGAACGGACAACTTCACCCTCCCTCGTGTTTCCATGGGGTATTATCGTTGGCGTCGCTGTGGCAAAGACAAACCGATCGCTTTTCTGTTTTCCTTAGAGGGGCAACGGCCAACAGCGCGGCACAAAACATGACTTTAATTATTCATTAAGCTGTGAAAGCAGATAGAGCTGGAGCCAGCAGTCAGGCTTCATGTCCCTGGGAGATTTTCGTGCCCGTTGACAGACAAAATTGCACGGTTTATAGGGAACCAATCGAAACGCTGATGATGCTGTTATTCTCTAGCGAGGGTGCCCACACTTTTTTCCTAAATTCCCGAAATTGACCCTTGCTAAGATTATGAAAAATGATTCGTAATTAGGGCTCCTACATACTTAAAGAGCATTTTACGTCTTAAACATTTTTATTTATATATATATTTTAGCATTTAGCATTATTTTTAGTAGCCCAATTGAATCATCGTAACTTTTTTTGATGAAGAGCATGTGTCCTTGTAAAATACACTGCGCTGTTAAATATTATTTTTCAACATATTATAATTAATATGACTTCTGCCCCTAACAATAACATAGTGCCTGGTCGGGGCTTGTACTTTTGAATACTTCTTCCACCACTGGCACTGATACAGTTAACATGTTAACAGCCCCCCAGCTTCTATTAATGTGTTTTATGGGTAATTGGATTTAAATAAGTTAACGTATTACATGCAGATAGAAACAAGCCCACAGGGCTGACTATCAGAACCAACCCAGTGAGATGCTTTTGAACAAATAAATGATATTAATCACAAAGTTCTGGATATGCATAAAGCGGAATAAACAATTTTTGCTGTTTACTGCTTCCTAGAAATTGTCAGCACAGAGGAAGGTGGATAGAGGGGAAGTCTAATTCTCAGTATTCTGATAAGTTTAAAGGCCCAACATGATAGAAAGTGACATTCCCATGTCTTTTTTGGTTATTAAGCAGGTCCACGTGCTGTATATAAACGTGAACAAATGTTTAATCAATGGAGAAGTGCACACAGCTCGTATTCAGGCACTGTGTCCTCAAACGGGCCGTCAGGACTTCTGAGAGGTTGTGATGTCACAACTATACAGCAATGCCACCAGCGTGGCAGTGGCTGTAAAAACACCTACAGAGCTGACGCAGGAGGTCTCAGGCCTGTTAGATAATGTGTTTTATGAACAATAAAGCATGTAATCATTTAGTAGAAGACGCCCAAAATCAAAGTATGAACCTTAAGATGATCATAATATGGGTCCTTTAAATCTGATCCAGCAAAATCAGATCTAGGCTTGAGGTGTGGGATAATGTGGGTATGAAAAAACTCCTACATACATCCATGGATCAGTTGCTGAATTCTAATCTGCATGAAACGCATAAATCCATAGGGGCTTATGAGAAGGTGAAAGATAGGCTTGTACAGGAATCCATCCCAGTCCACACTATCAGCGATCAGCCGTATCGTGGATCAGGACGCTATCAGGAGGTCACTGAGTCTACCTTTTACAGAGGAAACGGAGAGGGTGGAAAGGAAAAGCAGGCTCGGGGAGGGGGGGGGGGAGTCCGAGATGAAGAGGGGGACGTAAAGAGAGGGGGAACAACAGAGGGACATAAAGATCCAGACAGTGAGCGTGAGGGAGATAAAGCAAATCGTTGAGACAAGAGAGGCAGATTACCGGGTCAGAACGGACAGAAAGAGGAGGGCTGAACTGTCATATGACCGAGCTGCTGGGAAGGCCGGGCTTCACCTTGAAAACCACATGATCTCTATCTGCTCCGCCTCGGGGAATTGTGGGAAAGTCGAGGGAACTTTAGTTTCGTTGGAGCTGCGCTAAGGTTTCAGCGAAGATTTAGTTCTGTTTACATGAAGGTAGGCAGTTTAGGTTACAGGTTAAAGGAATGAATCCCCTAAATGAGCGTCCTGATGTTTCCGCACACGACTCCTCTCCCCTGCGCCGGGCCTGTTTCTGCTCCACGGAGCAGAGAAAGCTGCCATGATCCAGATCCTTACAGTGTGTTTTGCTCTAACTAGCCATAAGAATGTGCGCCGTGTAAACACTCGGCTAAATGTGTAAACCATCTCGGAGCGGGCCGGGCGGCGAGGCTGCGAGCATATAGAATGAGAGCAACAGCTTGATCCACACGAGGGGAAAAAAAACTCTCTGTCCTAAACACAAGCTGAACTCACCAACATCCTTTGCCTCTCTCATCCCTCTGGAATGACGCATCTCAGACCTGCAAGTTTACTCACATCGCTTCGCAGAATCTCTTTAGTATTTAGGTTTGAAGTACAGATGCATGTTCAGAACTTAAAGAACTCCGGCACCCAGAAGTCTTGCGACGAGACGCCGCTCTCGTTCACTGAGCTGCTTGTGAAAAAGGCCCTTCAGGTGCTTGACCCCGGCAGTCGCAAACACCACACTCGACACGAATCTAATCGAGACGTACTTGAGCTTCACTTGACTTTAATTACAAAACCCTTCAGTGTCTTGAGAAGCAGAAGCAACCTGCAGTAAATATGTCTGCTGAGTGCTTTTAGAGTTGCAGAGGAGTGGCGGGTGGAGATGGGTGGGCCTCGGGGATCACTGAAGTCACTGACAGCCGAGATTGGATCTGACGGTTAATTTACCCACCCACAGGCTTTTCCTCTGTCAGTGTTTCCGTTTTAAACGCTTTTCATGCGACGGACATGCAAAGCCACATCTTCGGGCACAATGTGCATTTGTGTATGAGCAATGTGAATCAGATTTTTCCAGGAAAAAAAACCCTCCAGGTGTAAACCAGGCGACTGGGTGACAGGAACACGCGAAGTTAGATCAAGACGAGTGCTGAATGACTGTTGTGTGGCTAGAAAATAAAAGTGGCTGAAATGAATTTAGATCTGAATCAGCACCAAAATCAGATGATCCCCAGGCCAAGGCAGTCTGCTCTGAAAGGCCTGTTTCACATTCTTTAGAGCCAGTCTTGAAACAGCAGTCTGTAGCCGATATGTACATTGAAACACATTCAACTTGCTGTAATCCTTGTTGTCCCTTAAGAGATCGGTTCTGGGGGGACAGAATCCACAGATTCACAGGTCAGTGATTATCTTCCAAAGTCATTCCAGTGCAAAACGATCCCTTCACTGCAACTCAGCAGAAACACTGTCCAGGAGGAACAATAGATAGAAATCTGAACTAAAAACACAAACTTTTGAAGACATCCACTTGATCCAAGAAGTACCATCATGTTTCGTTCAAATAAACTTTGAAACACATTGTTGCCCTGAAGTAGGACCGTGGATTTAGTTCCCCAACTCTCTTAGTTCCCCAACGGGCAGTAAGTTCATACAGGCATCTGAGTACTGATTTAATACAGACCTGAAGAAAATGCATGCATCTTAACAATTAAGAGCAGGGGTGCAAAGACTTTTATCCTCAGAGGGCCAAAACCAAAATGTAATGGTGGGCCACGGGCCAAAGGAAAACACCTGTTGTATTGTACAAGTTCCTGTAAATGACCGACTTCCTGCCGTGCACACATTCTGAAGAATGATAAGGGATCCTGCATATTTAAAGATCACTGTTACCTCACAAATAAATAAAACAGCAAATTATTTTTTTAATTATTTGTTTGTCTGTTTTTTTTGCAAGAAACATCTTGTTAACCCTTGTGGCTGGCTTTAAGAGATGCCCTGATACAAACAGGAGCTCTAACAACATGTAGAACACCTTTGGCAGGTCCAGATTGACCCTTGAGGGGGTTCTGGGCTCAGGTTTGTTTGAGTTGGTGTTTATTTGTGTAAAACAGAACTTCATTTGGGAATAAGAAGTACTGTCCTCAATCTAAGCCAGTCCCCCTTTTCAAGCATCTGTTTTTTGGGAAAATGAAATCATTGAGTAAAATTGGTCCAACAGGTTCAGGTTACAACTTATTCTTTCTTTCTTTCTTTCTTTCTTTCTTTCTTTCTTTCTTTCTTTCTTTCCTCTAACATTTTGTCCAACCTAGAAGTCCATTCCTCACTGAGCTGTCATGCTGTCTCGTTATCAGTGATATAATGGGTTTTACCATTTTGGCTGAAGATTTTGATTGCAAGTGCAAACAGTTACACAGCAATGACACAACATGGGGAGGAAACGTGACACATCACATATTGAGTTAACAGATTTCCGAAAAACAGGGAGGACGCCGGAACCTCCCTCTGCCAATCCCCTCTGGAGGTGTCATGAACCCAAATGAATGAAACATCTGTGATGGGATAACACCAACAATCCGGGCGGGCTGCCTCTTCCTCTTTAAGTGTCGGGCTGACGCTGTAATCCAGGGAGAACTCCCCGTGGACCGAGTGAAACGGTGAGAGGGAAAGTTTCCTCTGTTTGTTCAGACCTCAAATTAACAAGGAAAGTTAATCCCCGTTTGACAGGAGGACGTGTTCTACGCCTGCACGCTTCCAACCACAGATATTGCACAACATCAAACACTGCAGCGGTTAATTGCCAGAGTGAACGGAAATGAATCAGACGTCTTAGGATAAGTCGTTCAATATACATGTCAGTCTTGGCAGTCCTTCTTTCTCACTGGTACCTCAGTAGTCGCTCAGTCGTCTTGTCCTCACGGTTACACTGTTTGGGAATTGAAACCAGCAACTATAGAGTCCAAACTGCGTCACAGGCCTTGAGGCGAACTTTGTTTCTGTCATCTGATGTTGCTCGACAAGTGCAGCGACATAAATAACAGAAATTGGGGCAACAAACGAAAGTGGTACAGGAAGGGGAGAGCGAGGCGGGGAGAGGAGGGGGAGTCAGATACACAAAAGCACAAAAAGGTTGGAATGCGGAGTCAAAAGGGGACAACAGGAACTCTCCATGGTAACACTATCAGCCACCTGGGAGCCATTTTGGCCCCTTTCTACCCTTTATCTACTTTCTGTTCTTCCCATGAGCCCAGCCCCTGATCTGTTCACACCCCTCACTCCTAATTTTCCCTCTCTTCTCCCGCAGTAAACACACAAAATGCACATTGTTAGACCGAGCCGCTGCAGCTGCGCGAGAACATGCACACAGCCGCCCGCAGCTGGAGCAGAGAGCTCGTCTCAAGGTTGCCTCGGAGGCCATTTTTGACTCAAGCGCCCATAAAGGGAGTTACAGACCTAAACCGGCCCCCGTCACTCGCCTCCTTTCCTTGCGTCCTAATTTCCTCATCCTGCTGTGTGCCTGCACGTCAGGAGGGGCTCTGCGTCAAATCCGCAGCCGCCGCCGCCTGCAACAGCTGCTCCATTGGCCTGCGCTTGCGCGTGCACGGCGAGCGGACTCCCACAGCAGCAGGAAAGCATCGACCCCGAGGCTCGTGACGCCCACTGATGAGCGCCATTACGCAAAGCCGCCCCGGACCACATGTCATATCACTGTTAGGGCCATTATGCAGAATTGCTTCCATGTTTTGTTATGCGATCAGAGTGGGGACACAGGCACAGGCACGCACGCAGAGTATTTTTGGGTTACTGGGCTATTCGGCTGTAATCACATCGGCAGCTCCCATCATTCAAATTCTGGTGTCTGAGGGGGGAAATAAAATAAGATGTCGACAGTAATGCAAAACACATCTTAACCCTGCAACTCTGCACAGAAAAGTGCAGCTCAACAAAGTGAACAAAATGTTGATTTTTGGCTTCTTATTTGGCCTCATCTGTCATAAAAGTTGTTTTCCCCTTAAACATGTGGAGAAATCTTTCACTTTCACAGTTGTATAATCCACACAATCTTGTGTAAATGTATCTGGCACATGCAAACTCATTTGTTTTTAAATTATTTACGCAAAAAGGGAGGATTTAGGAGCGCAGGAGACGTCGGGGAGGCCCTCTGCGCGCACCGCTCGCTCTCTCCACCTCGTGCGCACGCAGGCTATAGTTTACATGCATACACAAACAAATATGCACGCATGCACGGGGCGCAGGAAACGCGCGGGGAGGGAGAAGGGAAGGGTTCAAGGCACAAGTCCGCCTTCCTGCCGGGAGTCAACTGTGACATATCAGCTTTCACTGCCACTAAACGGCGAGCCGAGGCGCAATTAGAGCCGTCGGTAATCCAAAAGGTGCGAGCTGAACCACGTCTGAACCGTTCCCCGTGCGCACTAAGCCAGTTCCGCGGAACTCCAAACACGCCGCGCGCACCTTTGGAAAGAGCAGAACTCCCGAGTGCATGTGAGAGCAGCAGGAGTCTCTGATGTTCGTGTGCGTACGCGAGCCGTGGAGAGACCCAACCCTTCTGTGTACCTGTGCACAGAGAGAGAGGGACGGGTTGGAGGAGTGAGTTTAGTCGGTGTTGCTTTGCCTCCAGGCAGCGCACGGCGCGTTGCGGCTCGCATTCTACTCTGTAGTTTTACCTGCCAAAGCTCCGGCTTAGAGGAGTCCCTGAACGTGTCATGCAAGTCCCCTGTTATATAAAAAGTAAATATTTAATCGGGAGCACTCAAAATCAATTTAGACGCCTCTGTGGTGCCAAATTGGAAACTTTTTTTAAAGCTATTCGTGCTTTACTTGTTACTCCAGCGGCTCCGAGGCTGCATCGCACGATTTATTCACCTGAAGTACAACTTTGTGAGTCTTTGCCATCTTTTAAAAGTCCGATGAACACTTTGGGTCAGTCTCTGTCACTTCTCTCCTGTCAGATTCCCAAAGAACCAGAGTTGTTCGGCGACAAAAAAAAAACGCTCCATGAAGCACCAAGTTAAATAAAAAACGAAGCAGCTCCTACCGTAATAAAGGTAACCATAGCATCGGCAGGTTAGTATCCAACAGAGTCGACATGAAGGTGATTAATTTTAAGACAGAATCCTTTGGCAACGAAAACTTCCCACTTTCTGAGTGCTGCCGCCGGTCTGTGCGCCACACTGGTTCTGTGTAGAGAGGATCAGGGTGTGCGTAAAGCTCCCTCTCTCTCTCTCTCTCTCTCTCTCCCTCCCTCACTCTCTCTCTCTCTCTCTCTCTCTCTCTCTCTCTCTCTCTCTCTCTCTCTCTCTCTCTCTCTCTCGACAACATAATCTACGCCGCTCTTTCTGCTGCGGGACAGATGGCTCTTGGCGCATGTTGCTGCAAAGACCTGCATGCATGCTGCCACTGTCTGTCAGCGGAGCAAGCCTGCTGACATGAATTAGGACACCGAATTAGGAGCTTGTGTGCGTGGGCGTGGGCGTGTGTGTGTGTGTGTGTGTGTGTGTGTGTGTGTGTGTGTGTGTGTGTGTGCAGAGAGAGAGAGAGACTAATGCAACCTTACGTTTTCACGTAGCGCTGGCTGACATGAAACAGGTACCCCCAAGACTGAAGTCAAACTGGCCTATATTAAAATATTTTTTTTTTAAATGTAAACAAATAAAACGCAAAAATTGCATAAACTATTTGTTCTATAGGAATATGGACGCATTAGTTAATGCACTTGCATTAAAATCCCTCTATATTAAGGATATGGGAGCGAGCAACAAAAGGAAGTATAACATATAGTAAATTTGTACTGTAGGAGTCAGTAACCTTCCCGAAAAAATCTCTATTGACTTATTTTCATGGCTAAACAAACTGAATAAACATACTCTCTTCTTGTTGACCTTAAAGGACCACACAGTTTCATACTTTGTGTATATTTGGCGGACCCTGCCACGTTGTTTATTCAGTCATGGAAAAGAAAAGGTTTGCATTATTGTCTCGTTGATCGCGTAAACATAAAAATCCTGAGTTTGAATTTCTTCTCCAACACTACATAGTGCCCCTTTAATATCCCGCTCAGCCAACATCCACTGTTACGGGGCCTCTTCAGATTTCTTGAAGAGCCTTTATGTGTTCATTTTGTAATCACACTCTTTAACACAAATAGATATTTGATCGGACAAATTAAGAGGACGGAACCAGAGTTACGAGTACAAAGCATGTGGTCCTCATTTACTGAATGGATCTACAGCCGCACCAGCTTCACTTATCAAAAGTTGCGTGTAAGCAATTGGGCTGAAAGCATTAAAGAAATGAATGAACGAAATATGTTTAGTATAATCTCTGTTTTGTGCCTGATCAATCTACAATCTTTTTTTCAACGCAGTAGTGTGGAATCACTTGACTAGTGCAGAACATTTCAATTATTTGAGTGCAGTAAGACTTCATCAGCTGACTGCTTTTTAGCTCTAATACAGCATTCGGAGGTGCCGAATGCCTTGCTCAAAGGAGCTATAATCCTATCCCTACTCACACTTATTCACGTGTAGAGGACTTTCAGGGACTGTTACATCTAGCAGCCAAAGCGGAGTCCCGAGCTCTTATTGGGTTTTTCAAAAATTAGAGACGGGAATCAGGCACCACCAATCTGAATCACCATCCGATTGGTTCAGTCATCAGGAACATACACTCCAGTCTTACGAAATTGTTTCAGATGATCATCATGTTGAGAATTGGGTTTTCAACAGCAAGGGCTGGAGACTTCTTCTGGAGCAGGGACAATCACAGTAGCAGTTCTGTAGCTGAGATCAAAATGAACCATGATCATGAACTTCTATTTGCATTGAATGTGCATTCTCAGCGTATGTGTTCTTTGAGACAAACTCCTCTGTTTCTGTGATCTGATTTTGACATGCATTAAAACCGACATGGCGGCACTCTGTCAGCTGCACATCTGGTCTTTCTCCTCCATCTCTTGTCAATCTCAACAGCACATCTGGTAAAGCTATGGATGCTTTCTCATTGGCCAATACGCACAGGCAAGACCTGACCTGACTTATAATTGAACAGGTGGGTGCTTATTAAAAAACTAACTGAAGCGGAAGGCAAAGTGACTGGCAGAAACAGTCTCCTGTCAGGGTGTGTGGATGTAACAGCCCTACCAATTAAAAATAGTTGTGGTTGGATTTAGACTATGCTTATGAAAAGTTTAGCGTCGTTGTGGAGTCTAAACCTGAAAAACTGCAACCATAAAGGCAGATTTGTAGACAGTCTTAACTCGGGGCAAAAAAATCCCCTTTCAAACTGTTAAAGAGACCATGTGGAGTTTTTGACCACTGGTGGCGCCACGTTTTGATGAGGTCTCTGTTTTGTTTGTATGTCGAGGTCCTCAAGTGCAGATTTATATGAACATGCAAAAGCTTGTGGGTTACGCAACACACATCTCCTCACGTGGATATTCCACTGATCAACAGCTGATTATGTAAAGAAAACATACAACAACCATGCTGGTTACCCGGTTAAAGTCTGGGCGCTTTTGAAAGTGTGTTTACAGCGTGAAAATTTAAAAAAAGTAAAGCTTTGACATTTTCTGACTCATAGAACACAATAGTTGTCCCAAAAACAAGTTAATTAAAGCCACTTGTGCTTTGAATTTAAACACTTACGGATACTCACTTAAGATTTGTGGGCATTTTTAAAAATGCTGTAAATAGTCACAATGCATTTGACCTTATTTACTAGAAGACCGCACTGTGGTTTTGCACCCGTGAAATGGAAGAAAAGTGGTGCCACTGAAAATTGCCTGTTTGGAATCATGCGGGATGTGTTTTTTCGGGGCCTTCCTGTTCAGAGGCTCAAATTTGAGAGAGGAGAATCAAAGTGTATACAAATAGTGGCTGCACCACTGAGGCAGAGGAAAGTATCTGCAATTTAACATCTGGGAAAAGCAGGTGTGCTGCAATGTTTAATTGGACACGTGGATTTTGAGAGGCTAGCAACAGTGAATGAGAGGTCGAGGAGCATTAATTAAAAGATTCATCATAAAGTTATTTCCTAGAGGTCTCAGTCCAGCACCACACGACAAAAAAGAGCCTCAATGCAAAAACCTGTTGTTTTCCACATGACCTCATCTCTCTGCCTTCAGCTTATTTAACAACCTTTATAACTGCTTGTAGTTCAATGTTTCTCCTTCAACAAATATTCAAAGTCAAGCAGCACAACAAAAAAAATTATTTGCCAGCTGGGCTCATTTACATTTGAAGCTTTAGCAAATACCGTGTAATTTCGAAAAGTTGGAGCTCAATGTTCCGAAATGTGCACCTTTATTGCTAGATGTAGTGATGTTCTTCACCCCTTTAAAGACTTTTTCTTTTTTTTCCCAAATTAGCACCATACTGACATTCTAGTGACTTTTTTCCCCTCCCTCCTCTTCACATCACCACATGAATGTGCAGCGGTCATCACCAGCCATAGCAGCAAACAAGAGGATCCTGCTCTCTGGAGAGACTTGAGTTACTGACCAAACACTATACAACAGTGATTACTGTTAAGTAATTATTTTAATGAAAATATCACTTACAGCAGCTTTAAGAGTTCTTTCGCATTTTCAGGGTGTTGATGTTAGTGTAGCTCTCTCTGGGCTGACTGTGCTCAGTTGATCAATCAGCCGGACAGAAACTGTAAATGTGCGTACCGGATGACCAATCACTGATCCTAAATGTTATTTAGGGGGACTCATTCTCCTTTGTTTTTAGCATACCTGTGTTCTAATGTTCCACTGGAAAAAACAACCGTAACTGACCTTGCATCTGTTTCCAAGGACTTCTGAAACTGAACTTAAAAAAAAAAATGGGTGCAGGCGTCAAGACAAAGGGCTAAGTTTTAAGGTTCAAAGCGGCAGGTTCAAATGTGCATTCATGGTCTCATCATGGAGGCCGACTATAAACTTGCTTTTAACAGCTACAAACTACACGAGATTCAATGTGCATGTGAATGGTAGGAGTAGTATGCGCCAGTATGGGGATGTGACAGGGTCAGGAGTCAGTAAGCACGTATGTACCAGCAGGGACGACAACGCGACAACAAGTTGACACCTGCTATCTAGTGGTATACTCAAGCACCATGCACTGTACATACTGTAAGCTAGCATGTCAACAATTAAATTCACGACTGTTAAGGTGTTTTGCATAGAAAGACTTGTGCATTTGAGAGACTGTCTGGTAGAACTTTTTGGATCACAGGAGCAATTTGTGCTTATGAGCCAGCTTTTATTGTAATAAATAAACAAATAAAACTCACATAATTTGCCAAGAAATGAAATACTCTTACTTCTGAATTCTTTACAATACAGAATCTAATACAGCCATAACCCATCTGAATAAAAGTTTGTGTGTTTTATAAGTGTCTTCTCCTCCCCAGAGTCATAGTCTCAGTCACATCCAATGTAAATCACCTCTGTACCGTAACCCCTGTTGTGAAATTGACCTTAGTCGGTCTTGGAGGTTGTCTACAGTCCCAGTTCGGTGTCCAGCTGTGTTCACTCTCACAGAAGGAGACCAAATCCAGTTGAACTGGGCCCTATCGCCTGCTGTGACTCCCCAGAAGAGGTTACACAGAAGGAAAATGGGGTAGTTGGCAAAAATAAAGGTGCAGCTACTGGTCCTTTGTTGATGCTTCCGAAATTAAACCATGCTCAGAGTGATTCTTGAAGGCAGTTTGGCAGCACTACACTGAATGACGAATGCTGTAACACTGACACAGCTGGTATGGGTTGAAACAAAAGGCTTCCAGTGCATTTGTCAGATGACTCATTACTTTAAAAGTTATCGGGTTTACTTTAATGCATTTGACCAGCCCTGTGCTGAGCGTGTGACAATGGCATCGACACAGACGGCTGCATTTTAAAAAAAAAGTTTAACACTGCCAATATTGAAACTCGCGGCAAATTCATTCTTCCTTTTCTTCAACCCATCCATCTTAAGTTGTACAATTCACATGTGAACTCGATTAAAGTGACTGACTCTATCTATTTCAAATATGTTATAAACTTACCTGAAAGAAAAGGAAGCAAAGAGATCCCACCAGAGCTCAAGCATCGACACATCTGGACTGCATGTGTGGTTCACTTTTCTCTGTATGTTACAAAGTGATGAATATATATATAGTACATATTGTCATTTCCCCTCTATGACTAAGCATTCGTCATACATCACAGGAGGTCCCTCTCGTTCAGAATCATCACTGTAAAGGATGTATTAAATTTTTAACGAGCGCAATGGCAAGGCACGTCTCCAGCGGGTCCCTTGGGCTCCCCACGTGACACGACAACTGTGTAATTATTACCCTGGACCGCAGTGGAATCATCAAATATGAAAGGCGTGAGGGAGAGGGGGGGAAAGTTTTAGAGGAGAAAAGGGGAGGAAGAGGAAGAGGAAGAGGCAGAGGACGAGAAAAGAAAAGGAGTCAGCTGAGAGGCGAGGGTGACGAAGGCGAGGAGGAGCTGGGGGTGGAGAAAGATGGAGAGGAGGATGAGGGATGTGGGCACAGATGTTGAAGAGATGATCATGCAAAAATCAGTTTTTAAGTATAGCCAGTATAATTTACTTAGTTCTGAAAAATATCTAGGTTTAATTACAATGCAAAATACAGGTACTAACTTCAGTTTTCAAGCTTTTCAAAATAAAATCATGTCGACACCTCCGGTCAAAGTGACTGACTTGATTTTTCACCAGGATTTGCAATACTGGCTTTCAACCAGTACATTTGGGTGTGGTTTCATAGTCAGGCTCCAAAATGACGATAAGCTCTTATTTGTAACTTTTTTTTGTGAAGTCTGCCCCATGAGTTATAGTTTTGTGTAGCCAAAGCTGTCATGCTTTAAGTATCGGCGCATTCACTGAACAGCAGTAAGCGCCGTACCTTCACATTAGTCAGTATTGTCTCTCTTTCGATCTTTAAATGAACAAATTATCAAAAAAATTACACAACTTTGTGCTATTTGCACATGGATGTTTTGACGTATTTTAGCCAGTTGTAAAGAGGGCGAAAAGACATAGTTCAGACTGCATCTCACCTGGTTTTCAACTACAAATCAACACTGGTGCTCACTGGGAAGTTTGCAATATTGCTTGACTTTTGAAATCAACCAAGAATGCCTGAAGTGACATAATAAAAAGGTTTGTTTTCCCTGTTCTGACAGTGGAGGTGACTTGAGAGCAGAAGTGACCCCACAGAGGAGTTCTGCAGCCATAACCGTCTCAAGAGGTGAGGAACGGAGAGGACAGTGGAAGGGTTGGGTGAAAAAAGTGAGAGGACCACACAGACTTTGTGAGTAGCCGGAAAAAAGCTTCACCATAACACACTTTCGCCCTGTGATGAACTTGATGCATGTGCATGCATGCATTGAAGGGAAAGATTGTGGTTATGGCTTATTGACTATGATTTAAGCGCGAAAACAGAGCTTCAGTCCTTGGTACGATGTGTTCAGGGACACCACTGATTGCAGGTTTGTGAATGTGAGAAAGCGAGTCATTACGCGTCCTGTGTAGACAGCTGTGGACGCACATGAGTCAAGTCACCTGCATTAAAGTCTGAAGCGATACACACCTATCCCGGTGCATTTTTCGATGAACACTGAAATCACTGAAGGGGGACAGGCCAGCTTCCCGTGGGAATTACGCGTCCACTCTGCTCTTCCTGCTTTTCTTTGGCCTCGTGTCCTTTTTGTTTTTGTTTCGTCTCTCCCTCTGTTTGTTTAAACCTTCTCAAAAAAATAAATGTGACATGTATTAGGCTGACTGGAGTCCACATTTTAAGTCCGCGGAGTCTGAAAGACGATGCCATGTTTGGACACCCCCGTAACCTTAAACACGGAGTCTTCTCTGACCAGATCACACGCAACATCCTAAATTACATGAACGGATTAGATGTGTTTTCACAGTAAATTCCACACGAGTGAGATCCAAGCATGCCGCACGCTTCTTTCCTTTGTTTGCGCTGAGATAGGCATCAGCGAACAATCCCGACCACCAACAGCAAACACCGCTCTTGTTGATATTATCAACATGGAGTAATTGACGGGACGGTGTTTGTTATCAGGGCATCGTGCGTAACATGCCGCTCTCCGCTCCATGGAAAATTAAACAGCAGCGCTGACGGACACGCACCTATTAAAAAGAGATGAAGGCAGCGCACGCAGAGTCCAATAGGAAGACTAATGCAAACACACACATGTACTTTCACAGGGACAGATGTGTGGCGGCGCACGGGGCAAACACACCTGACAGAGAAATGAGTGATGAGGCCGTGAGGAAGAGAGGAGGGAAGGTACAACAGGAGGGGAAAACAGTTAAAGAAGTGGGGATGTGGAGGAGAGGAGGTCTGGATGAAGATGTGAGAAAGAAGAGGAGGAGGGGGGAAAAAAGGGAGGAGAAGTCGGAGAGGGCTTCGCTGATGTGCTCTAGTGCCTCCCAGACATTTAGTCAAATAAACAGAGGAGGAAGAGAGTGATGGCTATGGGTCACACACACACAGGATGGTGTGTGTGTGTGTTAACGACCATGCGTCCCGCGGCCCTGACGGAGTGGACGCCTCCCCGCAGGACATCTCAGGACACACTCGGACCTCACAGCGAGAGAGCGCGTTCGTGTTTACACAGTGGTGGTGTTGATTATAGACTACTGGTCTTCAGGGACGAGCACGAAGAGTGTGTTTAGTGTGAGAGAGTGTGTGTCGGGGTAACGGCGATGATTCTTTATTAGAGTGGGGCGTGTGTTTTGTCAGTGTTACAGCTGAAGTTTGAGAGTAAATGCAAGTCTGTGGATCATTCTCATAGTAATAAAAGGGGGAATCAAACTCAGGATTTTAATTTGAACAATATTAATGAACATGTTGATGAAGGTTCTGAGTCATCCAGGTCGTGGTAAGTATAGGTGCTGTATCATAAAGCAGGACTGGTTTCAGTTTCTTGAAGACGCTTCACCTCTCATCCAGGAGGTTTCTTCAGTTCTAACTGGAGGGGAGCTGTAGGATTTAAACTCTGTGTGAGAGTGTCCTTACAGAGTCGTTAAGGACACCTGTGAGCTCTGAGCTTCAGAGTCGTTAAGGACACCTGTGGGTCGTTGACTCAACCGGCCTTCATGTGGGTCGTTAAGGCTAAGTGAGCCCAGGTGTGAATGGTTGTTAAGCTGTCTGGGGAGGGAACTCAGTACTGCATTGTAGGTGGTAGAATATCTAACTTTTTTCTTTTACAAATGCATCTTTTCTAATAAAATGTTGACTTCATGTTAATGTGTATTTCAGAAACACGTTTTTGGAGAAAATAAAAGCAATCCAAATACTATCAAACAATGATAGGAACTCTGAGGACCCTCTAAGGGTCGTGGACCCCCTGTTGAAAACCCAGGATACAGATAATTTTGGTTTTATTTGAATTGTGTCCCGTCTCCAGATTTCCACCTCTGGATCTGGAATTTAGTTTGTGTCGCTCACGCGGCCAGACATTTAAAAAATTGAACAGCCTAACCCTCAGCCAGACACACGCTCGCACGTGCACATCGAACACAGAATCTAAACGTAAAGGAGCCTACACTTGTTCGCCTTCACCTTTACACCGTTGAGGCCTCTACCCCGTCTCTCTCCTTTCTGAGGGAGATGTTATAAAAAGAGAAATCAGGGGGAAAGACTGACGACGATGATTATCAGAGCAGAACGCTGCATAATTCATCGGGCTCCGCGGGGAGAGGGACGGGAGCGGGATGAGTGATGGAGCGAGGGAAGGTAAAAAAGTAGGTGAGGGAGGAAGAGAAGGGGAAATCAGCAAAGAGGAAAAAGAAAGAAAAGAAGGAGGGAGGAGGAGGAGGAGGTGGTCAAATGTGACAGGAGGTGAGGCGGTGGAGGGTTACTGGAGGACAGACAGAAGCTGAGGAGGTAAATGAGGATGGAGAGGAGGTAGAGATCAAGGGAGGAAGAGCACCAAACCACCAACCCGCTCAGTGCAGATTTATTCTAACCTTGTCCACAGTTTTTCTCTAAACATAATTAAGTCGCTGTAGTTGTCAAATCTTCATCAAACCCAAACTGTAGCAGTGTGAAATCTGCAAACATTTGTACGAATCATTTGGAACACCAAAGATTCAGTGAGATAGAAAACATGCTGTGTAATTAGCTTACTGGTAGTAACACCTTTTTTTTTTCACAGTCGTCTCTGAGGTTCTTTGGAAGTAGTTAGAAAGAGTCTGGGACTGTCCTTTTGTGCTGAACAGGTCGGTGCAGGAATAGGTGGGACTGGTATGACAGTTGTCTGAAGTGGTGTTTAGAGGACAATGGAGACGGGGAGAAGCACCGTAAAGATTGGACGAAAGTCTCTGCAGCACAGTTCAGGCTTGTTTCATGTTTCAGGTTTCTTATCTTCCCGCACTCCCACACTGTTTTCCAGCTTTTTATCACAGGCAGACACGCCTGCTATTTTTATTTGTGTTATTTGCTTTTTTGCTAAAAGAACCCAGGCTGAATTTGAAGTCTTCAGGTTATTCCCAGTAGATGAGAAGGTGCCGGTTCAGGTAGTGACAGTGTGGAGTCTTTTACTCAGTCTAGACAGATCTTCATCGGCTGGATTGCAAACTAAATAAACAAACTCTTTGTTTTCACGACTGAATAAACTGAATAAACAAACGGACCTTAAAGGACAACACAGTTTATTCTGTTTTGCTTTGTTTATACGTGGCGGACCCTGCCACCTTTCTGGCTTCAAACAGTGTTCTGGGGAGTTTATTTTCCAGTTTGTTTTGGAAAAAATTAATATTTCTGAGTTTGTGTTATTACCTCATTAATATTGTAAACATTCAAATTGTGAGTTTGAACGTGTTCTCAATAACTACATGGTGCCCCTTTAAAGAGTCATGACTCGTTAATGCATATAAATTACAATCTGTGGTGACATTTCAAGAATTGCATGTTCAATTTCTTTATTTTATACATTAAAAGTAGCCTACTATTGATTTGAATAATGTTCACCTACAACATCAAGCGATCTGATAGAGTAAGGACGATTACTTTGTCACTATTTGGACAGTGTTACAGCTTAAAACTACTGTTTTATAGTCCCAACACTTTCAAATTTCCATTGTACCTTTTCACATGTTTTTTCCCATTGTGAGATCACTGGAGTGAGCACGTTGGCTCTGCGGCCACTCGGGCAGATTTGCATACAAGGCTGGTCTGCCTGTCGTGTCACGTGTCACCTGAAGCCGTTTGTCAAACTCTGATGACTGTAATGACAGTTTTCAGTAAAAGGCAGAGCGACGTCACAGAGGAGGAATGCGCTGCGACTGAACAGGGAGGAATGGTTTGACAGCGCTGACGTTTAGCAGTGATACATGGAGTTCACACAGTGTCGGCGTGGAGGGCGATGAATCACGAGCGTGTGTGTGAAGCTGTCTGTTCACTTTCGAGGTTCTGTTTCTTTCAGGATTCAACAAAGTTGATGACAGTCACACGCCTCAAGACACGTTTTCATTATTTACTGTCTTAACACTAGTTTTTTTACGGAAGCCCTAAAGGGCCATGCATTCATACATTTTATTTCCTCCGTTTTCCCGAGATAACAGGATCATTTTCTCGAGAAAACGAAACTTTGTTTTCCCGAGATAACGATATAATTAATTTGAGATCTTGAGAAAACAAAACGATAGTGTAGTATATTAAATCATTGCAGGAAACATCATTCAGTGAAGCGCTGTCAGAGGAGCAGGAGCATATCGATCACATATCTTTTTTTTTTCATCGAGGCCTGACAAAGGCTGAAATAGCATTATACCTTGCTATTACAGATAATATCCAAAGATCTAAAAGGAGGGTTAGCAAGGCTTCAGCTATATCGGCGCAATCTAAGTGAGCCATACAGTTATCTCGGGAAAAAAAGTTTCATTATCTCTAGAAAATTATCCTGAAACTGCAGTTGTTATTTCGAGATAATAACTCGAGATCTCAAGAAAACAAATGAAATTATCTCGTTATTATCGACGGGAAGTAAAATGTATGAATGCATGGCCCTTTAGGGCTTCCGTAGTTTTTCACAGACTTTTGCACATATATTTAAAAACTGATGTAAAAACTGATGAGGTCACATCAGTTCTACTAAATCAAACTTAAATTGGGCCTGCAGGTTTACGTGCTAATCTCAAGTAAATGCTATAACCCAAAGAAAGGCCTGTGTGCAGAAATGCAGCGGTGTGTTATGAATTAGTCAAGGTTAATAGAGTCTTTTGAATTTTTCAAGAGTCAAGCGCCTCCAATCCATTGGAACCCCCCTTCCCCTTAACTTCTCTTTGGATGAATGAGCTGCTGAGGGGAGCTTAATTCGGTCTGTCTGTGGACGTAGCTTTACCGAACTGCGTTTAAATCCCTGAGAACACACAGACGTCGACATCAGATCTCACTTTTTATTGCATACTTACTCAACTACCTCTTCGCTGGCTCCATTTTTTAAGCAGACCTATTATGTGTAATGAAGTGTTACAGTCTGGTCACACCAGCGTTAAGAAAAGGTATTTAATGGTTAAATCAATAAACCGAAATGGAACATCCATCATTAGTGGATTTACTGGTTGGGGCCGAAATGTAAAAATCCATTCAAGTCTCCCACGTGTAAACTGTTTTGACCCACAAATCAGCGCTGTTGTTGCCTCATTTCAGATATTTCAGCCTCACGCTCACACTCCCCCGCTGTGTGAATGGTGTCCATGAGTTTTGCCTTTTGTGGGACTCTCTTTCCAGGTCTTTGTGGTGCAGAGGAGGTTGCGTGCAGGAGGTTGAATTGCGTCCGAATTGATTCACTGGCCAAGGGGACTGGTAATCCCAAAACATCAACTGGCCAAGAATATTTTACACCAGCAAAAATGCATATTCAGTATGACTTTAGTACCTATCCTGCAGGAAAAGATGATTGCTCATGCTCATGAAGAGACATTTGTCCCATTAACAGTTGAATTTGTTGCCACGACATGACATACAGGAAAGAATACAAGAAACCCCACTTTGACCTGGCAACACAATCCCAACCAAGAGTGAGTGGATCATAACCCCGTCTTCAATGCCCAGGGTGAGCAAGCCCGATCCCAGCGAACCACTCGCCCCTGTTGTTAGCCCCTCCCCTCCATCACCTCGCAGGACCCCCTGCAGAGAGAGAGGGAGAGAGAATAAGCGCTCATGTGGAGGAGACGAGCGTGAGAATATGAACAGAAGTGTCCGCGGGATATAAAACCCCCTTTTTAATGACGAAGCCTAAAGTTATTCTACAGTTCTGTGGTTTATTGATCGAGTGTGGGAACTATAGTGCAGACTGGAGTCTGTGTTTACAGGGACAAACACACTGAGGCTGTGTATCTCTGGCATTAACTTATGTCCTGACCTGTGATCGGATCACAAGGGGCCGGCTCGCAGGTCCACACCTGGCCCCGGGCATCTCAAGTGACCACTTGTGATCGGATCTTGCCTCCCCGCTCTATATCCAAGCAAATACATACATCACTGGGACAAACAGACATAATGTTTTTTTGTTTTTTTTTTTAAATAAGACAGAAAGAACATAGTAACATATGTCATATTTACAAGAACACAAATAAAAAAAAAGTGGAGAAAAAAATAAGAGAGCAAATAAAATGTTAAACTGAGCGATTTTATAAAGGAGTCTGGGGAATTTCTCTCCCTCTTCATCCCCATTGCTGTTGTTAAAGAGGCACTATGTAGGTTTTGAAAAGAATTCAAACTTTAAATCAAATTTTAATATTTCCAATATTGAGATCTGGAATTTGAATGAGGAAAAAAGACAAACTTTGTCCCAATAACTGAAGAAACAAGCTGTTCTCAGAGGAAAACGAGGTCCCCAGAACACTGGTTGAAGCTGGAAAGGTGGCAGGGTCCGCCACATATAAACAAACTAACACAGTATAAATTGTGTTGTACTTTAAGGTCAGTTTGTTTATCTAGTCATGGAAACAAAGAGAGTTTGTTTATTTAGTTTGTTTAGACATGAAAATACATTTCTCAGTGAAGATCTGAAGGTCTGATTAAAATGTCTTCCCAAAAACGACACAGTGCACCTTTAACTGCAGCTGATGTGGCTGCTTCGACAGATGGTATATTGGTGCTCAGGTTTGCTGCCGCTGTAGAGCAAAACGCTCTCGAATTTTGGTTAATAACGTCATTATATAGACTGACTACTCAGCACACCCAACTGTGACTGACTTCCTGCATCCCTGGTTTCACAGCCCCTTTACTGGTCTGTCAGGGCCTGTGCTGTGTGTGGTTATGTGTGTGTGTCTCTCTCTCTCTCCCTCTCTCTCTCGCTCTCCCCTCAGATCCAGAGTTGATTGGAGCACAGGGCTCTGATTAGTGAACTGATTACACCTGGCCAGTGTTCTGGAGCCGGTGATCAGAAGCCCTGTCTCTTTTCTCTTGGCTCTCTCGGGGGACAGCAGCACATTTTTGGTTCTGTTGGCGTTACTTTCTTTGGTCCTAAGTTTCACACCATACAACACAATCACAGTACATTGTCCACTTACCACCACACTGCACCGCTGACAGCTGATTGACACACCTCACATTTATTCTGTTGTGGCGTTTGTTAGTTTAAGCTTTTGGATCGCTTTAATAAATTAAATATTTCTTTTGTAAAACTGTTTGAACCATGTGCTTCCTCCTTTTTTGCCACGGCCTTTGAGCCAGGTCGTGTCACTGGGTACAGCAAAGTGTCAGCGCTACATGGCCCTCCAATCAGAGGTTTTCTGAGGCACACTTCACACTCAGGGTTACGAAACTCTCCGTTGTTCAGTTAAGTTGCTGGATTGCACAGGGAAGGATATATAACCGCTAACGTTGGTGTCCAGGTAAAGAGGCAGTGTTCTTTTTATTTGACTTGACTGATTGATAGCGCATAGCGCGAAGTTGTGAATGAATTGTGTGCATCCATGCTTTTCTATCTACATCAGATAAATGGCATTGTGATAATACCAAGACTGCCGGAGAAACCGCCACAACACACCGGAAATGTCCGGTCACGTCTGTTTACGTAAACGGCATCGGCAACAACTGATGATGTCTGCGGGTCCTGAAGGGTTGTCCCACTTCGTAGGGGCAGATTCCACCCACTACCCCTTGTAACTCTGTTCTGAGGGGTAAGGGGGCACTTGAAAATGAGGTGCTTGGGGAAAAATTGGGAACGTTATTGAGCCTGAACCTTCAACTGAATCACAGAAGCAGCTGCAGCTACACCAGTGTGTGGCCACGCCGGGCTGTACGCTGTGAGTGTGAGGCAGGGCGTTGCTAAAGGAGCTGAGCAAACTTTCCCTGAGTAAACAAAGGTTAATTTAATTTAATATCGACATGCAAACACACACGCACGCACACTGTACACAAGCGGTGAACGGGTGACGGAAGAAAGAAGCTGCCCGTGGAAACGTGATAATACTTTGTACTCCCTGAAAACCACCGTGAAGGCCAATATTGACATCTGCGTGGACACACAAGCGCCATGTTTCTTTTGTCCCTTTGATAACTTGATAAAATTAATCCCATGCGCACGATATGAAAATACTTGCAAGAGTCCACTCTGATGACCGGCGTCCTGCCAAAGGTGTTTCCCTGCCTTTCGCCCAGTTTATGTTGGGAGAGGCTCCGACAGGAAGACGCAGGACTCGAGATGGATGAGAAACCAGGTGGGATTTATTCAGATTGAGTTAATGTTAAGAACAGTGATGTGTGCTGATGTGTGTCGAGACGGTACGGCAGCGCCGACACCCATAATTAATAACAAAACTAGTAAGATTTGACTTATATATTTATATTTATATATTTATATATTATATTTGTGTTATAAGAATGTTTTGTTGAATTCCACAAAACAAAACCTTTACAGTATCTAAGAAACTCTTGAATTTGATGTCCGTGTGTGTGTGTGATAAAGCCTAGGGTTATTTAAAAAATTAGATATTATTATAATAAGCGACCAGTATGTACGAGAAAGGGTCAGAGCTACTGACCTTTTTTCAAAATATTCCTCTTACTCAGGAATTATGTCCAAGTAAGATGTTATAAAAAGCAAAAGCTGAGTGCTGTAAACAGTCACCGACCCTAACGATTAATGATATTTAAATTAAAAAAAAAAAAAGAAGTAAATATAATGTCAATTTGGTCAAACAGAGGTGTAATTTATTTCCTTGGCTTCCGTTCCCTCACTGTTCAGTTCTCACGCTCGTCTGAACAAAGTGCACGGAAACAAATAACCATTATCAGATCTTTATCAGTCGAGGCTCTCTCGTTTGTTTGACTGGGACGCTGCAACATCTCCGGCTTCGCATGTCAAAGTGAAAAAAGGCTCCACCTCTCTATTTGCCCAGTCAGACAAGTTGGATTAAGACAACAAGCCGCTGCCTGAGGAGAGAAAACTCTTTACGTTCAGAGAACGGACGGGCCTCTGTGGGGCTTTGTGCCGTGGCAGAATCTGTTGACTTTACAAACGACTGTGTGTGAGAGCCGGCAGGTACGTATGTTTGTGTGTCTGTGCGTTCACGTGCATACATTACGCGCGCCTGTGTGTTTCCAGCATGTCAACACCCACAGCAGGGTGAAATAATAGCGCTCTGTTCCACGTAAGCTGGTTTGTATCCTGTCTGACGGACGCTGAAGGATAATTAAATGTGTTGATTAATATCCGTTGTGTTTGGTGGGAAGCCAACGGCGCACAGGGCTCGCCAAGGCATTATTTTTTTTTAGTGGATGTATCCTGCCTCACCTGAAAAAATGAGTGCCTCGCCAACAGCATAAGGAATTACCATCATGTTTGTAACATTGTAACATAACAAGGCCATGTATGTATGGGAGCTTACTGACGACAAAAGATTTGCAAGTGAACATTGAACATATTCTAATACATAAGCGAATGGATAGTTCCCCCGAAAGGACGTACTATTCACCATTCCCAAGACAACATGACCATTACAGCGTACTAGCAACAGACCTTCATCACGCTCACGCACTTCTGTTGGGTTTAGGAAAAGACCGTTGCTTTGTTTAAATAATTTAGTTGCTGTTGTAACTTTAGCTATGAATGTACCTACGTTACGCACAAAACCACTCTTACGCTATGTGACATCATTCAGCTGCGTAATTAACTTAAAATGACTCACCGTTGACTTATAAGTTTCAAATGGGACATGCACAGCAGTCCCCTGGTTGAAGGTTCTGTGCTTCCAACCATCCATCCCCCGCCCTCCTCCGTAAGCGGACTTTGTCGCCCATTCTACTACTTCGTCTGATTTCCTCCGTTGCTGCCGTAGTAATTACTACGGCCACTAGAGGTCGCTGCCAAACAAGGAACGTAAACATAATAAGCTGCTTTCACGATCAACCTGTGTGGTTGTTCTACTGATGAGGATGAGATGAAACTGGGCGCACAGGCACAGATTTATATTGTGTCTTATTGTTGTGATTGTTGTTGTTGTTCCTTAAACAGAGGAATAAATATTACAATTTTCACAATGCTGATGTCTTGTTCGTTTCCCCCTTCCTTTTTTTTACAGTTATATTGGAACATTGTACCTAATTACTATTTTGGCTACAACATACAATCAGTGATGGAATGTAACTATGTACATTTACCTAAGTGCAATACTTAAGTACTATTTTAAGGTACTTATTTGAGGTACACTACGATTTGGAGGTTAATTTACTGTGCTACTTACTCACTTCATTTACTTGATAAGTTTAGTTACTAGTTACTTGTCAGATTACATACTGCATTTCATTTAATATATTTCATCAGCAATCAGATTAAAAGAAACAAACAACACTGCTGAATACCAGATCCGATAATGATCAGTCAACCCATAGAAGGCTTTCTTGTATCTACATACATGTAAATATATGAATTATTTACTTTTTCTTTTGATACTTCAGACCATTAACTGCCAGAAAATGACTTTTGAGACTTGAGTACATTTCATATCAGATACTATCACTTGCTATTTGTGCTATTTGTGTGGGCGACTTTCACATTAACCATGGTAAAAATGTGACATCATATCTTTACTTCTACTCAAATTTGACTTTTGGGTACTTTTACAACACTGCATACAATAAAGTGCATGTAATGTAAACCCAGATTGGTATGAAGTAGGATTTCTCCAGCAGATGTCTAGCTGTGTTAACCAGGTTTTTTTTTTTTTTTTTTTTCAAAATCCCTCATCCCCTTAACAGAAACCAGGTTTCTCATCTACATTAGGTTAATGCACAAAGCCAACCATAACATTTGGGCTAAGGTCTCTTGTATGATAAGCAGGTGTTTACTCTATGTTCCACCTGTCTGAAAGGATTCAAATCCATATCTGACAGATCTGTTATGACTCAGGAATCAGGCCACTTCAATGAGGCCACGAGGCCGTGATTCAGCTTGGTATTAGTTGGAGGTCAAAATGGACCACAAAACCTTTGTGTCCTAATTCTTTTTTATTGACTCACTGACTCTAACTTCTGATATTATTAAAGGGGCACTATGTAGTTCAGGAAAAGAAATTCAAACTCTGACTTTTAATATTTACAATATTAATGAGGCAATAATACAAACTCAGGAATCTTTATTTTTGGAATAAAAAGTGGAAAAACTAGCTGCTCTCAGAGGGAACAGAGAGGGTTTGTTTATGTGAGTTTGTTCTGGCATTAAAAAAAAAAAGAAAAATCAATGAAGATCTTTCTCTTCTGAAGAAATATTAATTTCTTCCCCGACACCATGAAACCAAGATACAAATTGGGAGGCTCAAGTAGGTTCAGGACACTCCAACTTTCAAAACAGCAAAATTGTGCAGTGAAATTGATAAAGTCAAATCGCTGAACTCAGAACATCCACTGTGGAGAACGGTCTTGACAGTGCTGGCCTTTCCATAAATGGAGAGCTGGAAAATCCCAAGCAAAAAAAAAAAAAAAAAGCATCATCGCTTATTAACTGTGTTGCACGATCCATCTTTGTTTATCTCTGGAGTACAAACTAATACCCAACACAGGATTGGTTTCCTCTCAATATAATGAATGAAAAACGTCATACAATTCTGAGACAGGAGTCAATGGTACCAATCCATTTTGAAAGTAATCCATGTGAACTTATTGTCCCATAGCAACCAAACTAATGGGAAACTGAGCGAGAAGCTTTTTTTCCTCCTCAAAAAATAACCCTCACCCTGGATCACTAATGGTAATGTGGATTCTGGCACTAGTATTAATGCACCATGTTGCTTGCCAGCCATTATCTGTCTTGCTAATATCTTTTTTTTTTTTTTTTAACTACTCTTTTACTGCTTATGGTGTCTGTAGAGGTCTTGACATTCTTGTGGGAACATGAAAAAGTAGCAGCTTTGTTTTTTCAATAAATATTCAGCGAGATCTGATGTCACAAAGGTGGTGTGAGAGTCAGCGACAAGATAATAAACTCAGATGATCTAGTGTTCGAGTGGTTGGAAATCGCACCCAGAATGATTCTTGTCAAAACACTTCTTCTAATTTTATTAATGCCGCAGATGTTTGAGTTGGATGTACCCAACTGGGTTTCAGTATGTGTATGAACAGTTTTTTTTTGTTGTTTTTTTTTTACAGATGATCTTTTGAGCTCTGCCCAACCAGATTCTAGTATTTGTGTAGGCGGTTTCCTTCATGGCCTTTGGAAAATGTCGAACTTATTTGTCTGCTTGCTGAGATATGGTCGATGTTCGTTTCTGTCAGCATCTGCAGCCAATTAAAGCCGTTGAAACGGACAACTTCAGATGGCTAGATATCCATCTGCAGTCCATCCATCTGTGGAGTGTTTTGGAATTTGAACAAGTGGTGGGCAGACCACAATTACGGGAAGAAGACATGGAAGAAGTCTCCGAGGAGTTGTTTTAAGACTATTTTGGAGCATTTTTATCTTTGTGTGTGTCTGTCCGGAGTTAATTTCACAAACTACTGGGTTCATCAGCCTAATGCTTTTTGTTCACATTTATGACATTCAAAGTCCTCTCGTGTTTAATAATTTTAAAAAATATTTGTTAATTGAAAGCCGTGTTTTATGCCACTGTTGACGACTGAATCCTCACTCCAAACTGGTTGGTAGGGGCTTCATGTCATCGACGACTGCCTCAGATTTCCCCCGGACTTTTCACTCCACCTCTAACGGTACCTGTTGGCTATTTTGCCTTCTAAATCCCTTTGAGCAGCACAAGCTTTCCAGGCGATTTCTTTACTGTGTGTTGAATCGATGTATGAGTGAAAGACAGGCTGCTTACGGTACATTTTAAATGTCTCTATGCCCACAGTGATGTAGCTGCAGCAAATGTCGTGGGACATTTGAGCCGCATCACTAAAAGATGTATTATAAACTCGACAGGACAGAGGAAAATCTCCAGACGAAACAGAATTCAACTTTTATCATCCAAATGTTCTTGTCGTTTTTTCGACAGCTCTGATGGAGCTCAGGATTTAACAGGATAACTGCTTCACTCCAGACGATTCCTCTGTATGAACCTGGACTCTGTGCTGTGCATTGTGGAGACACATTTATCACTGTGAACAGGTTATCACTCATTAAGTTAGCTCATTTAAACCACTGCCGTACATACAAACTCCAGATCTGTAACAACTTGTCTGATGTCTAATGTAGGTGCAAACTAAAAACAAAACTTATTTATTACATCGTAACAATGTCTTAATGTCGTAATGTCTTGAAAACTTGTCTCTTGAAGTAAACATGTATGTAACACTGTGATCCTGTCCTCTCACTGAAGTTACATAATGCAGAAACAAGTGATCGGGGGGTGGCGGAGTTCCTGAGACAGAGACACCATTCACCAACTATCAAAATGATTTTAAAGCCAATATTTTAAGGTAAGAAAGTTGCATAATGTAACCAGGGTATTACCAGAAATGCATCGCAACTTTCTGCGCGGTGTCGTCCATCCAAACATTAAATGCTGATGCGGAAAAAGAACCAAGCCACAAAGTCATCATCCCTCCACACACCTTCACACAATATGAGCAAGAGAGAGTTAACCTTACCCTGCACCTCTCTTACACTTTTTTTTTTTTTTTACAAGTTACATACCTCCAACTATCTTCTCCCCTTACTGCATAACTCCAGTGTGTGTGTGTGTGTGTGTTGGTGTTTGTGCCAGTGATCCGTCGCCCGGAGCCGAACGAGGACAGGAGGAGCATGGGAGGAAGGGGATGTACGCGGTGGGAAAAGAAAGACGGGAGGAGGAAGCACTGGGATGAACTTGGAGAAAGAAAACATATAGAGGGGGAAGAAAGTTGCGGCACGGGGAGACAAAGTGAGGTGGAAAAGAGAAACAGGGAAAAACAGGTGAGATGATGACAGAGAGAGAGAGAGAAAAAAAGGACAGTGACTTCTACTCCTGTCTGAATCAGATTTCTACAAGTTGGATGGGTTGTCGCTGAGCTTTTTGCCCCACGTACAGTACACGCACATGAAGCGAGTGTTTAATAGAAAACCCAGGCGATCGTAGATTGAAAAGAAGCTTTGGGAATGCATTTTGAAAAGTGTGAGAAAACCCCCTCGATGGACAAATTAAATAAACAAAAAAGGGATTTGCGAAATAAATAAATAAAAACACAGATGTACAATATTACAGAGCTGTTAAGTTGAAGTTTTCCCAGCGAGAACTGTGTGACTTTTCCCTCTGGGCCTCTCGGTTCCTCGGCTCAGTTGTTGGCTCGGTCTCATATTTACACTCTTCCGACACACACACACACACACACACACACACACTGCCTTTATGTCTCTATCTCGCTCTGTCTCTCGCTCACACACACATGCTCGCGCACACATGAGCAACGTTCAACCTGCGAGGAAGAACGCTCTCTTGCTTGCGCAGGACATCTCGTCAAAAGGCTGAGGATACCTCAATCAAACTGCAGAACCGAAACACTGGCACTTTATCGTGGCGCACAGTGTCACTTACACGAGGACGCCCGCTCATATGATCAGAGGGATCTTCCAGCCCTGCAGGGGGTTTTTCTGGCCTTCAGGTCCGCATGTTGGAACACAGTGTCTCTACTCTCTCCACCCCGATCACACTGCCAGCCCATTGTGCTTGAATTCAATCTGGTCTGTTTGGATTCTATTCATTTTTTTGAAAACGAATAAATAAATAAAGATGAGGACCAAACTAAATCAACCCAGGCCCGTACATCTGCAGCTTGTTCCAAGGAAAACAGACTTCAACATGTTTCTGATTAGATGTAGACACCACCACACTTCTCAAAACATCAAATGAAATATCATCACCTCTTCAGACACTTTCCTTCAGTTCTGCCCTTTTCTGTTTGCCATCTTTCCAGTGCCAGTGCTCTGTCAAATTCTGCTTATTGATGTGCTCTTGCCAACACCAGTTCCTTTTCTCTCTCCCACCTGTACCTGCAAGCTTTACTTTACTTTTGTCTTGTTAAAGGTGTAATGTAAGACTTTTAGTTTAAATCACAAGGGTTAGGGTTGACTCCCAGCAGTTAAAAGCTCCAAACACTAACACTCCCTTGGTAGCTGCATGGCTAGCTGTGCTAACAGCAGCTACAGACATAAACAGAATACAGTCTGGTGTACGGGAATGCACTGCACCTATTTGTTTCTGAATCCAAGTCGGTCAATTACGTATCACACCTTAAAGAGGTCGATTGACTGGCTCAGTTTATGGTATTGTTCTCCTGATATTGAAGGTCTGTTGGTCCGTCCAATAACCTGTCAAGCATTTTTTGAAAACGTCTGCCCTGTTCCAAATGGTTTTCTGGCACATGAGAGCAAGCCAGGGCGATGCTCAGGAGCTGATCGTGCCAATCACTTTCAGTCCACACTGCACGCATTAAGAAGCAGATCCCAAAGGGGAAACACACTATTTCTATGTGGGGGTGTCAACTCAGCAGTAGGTATACTTGTACATACATCACCAAAAAAAAAAAAAAAAGATCCAGCTTCCTATATTAACACAATAAAAGGGAATCCCTGGTAGTTAGATCACTACAAGAGGTTTACAAGCATGGTAAAGTGGAGCGAGGGAACTTGTGGCATTATTGGCTGACTGCAACAAACTAAGGGTCGGGATGGTTTTGATAATCTTGTATAAAATGCTTTCAGCCAATTCATTATGACTGAGTGATTCTTTCAAATGAAATGTCTGTAAAGTGGCAGCTGGAGAGTCACACAGGATGAGACTCATAAAATCACCAGGAGCTTCCCACCCACAAGATCTCTCAAGTAATTCCCGAAGTGTGGGCTGCAGCCGCCTGGTGGGACGTGAAGACAGTCCAGTGGTCAAATTCATTTGAATGATGAAAGGAATTGTGTAATTAAATATGACATTACCGTAAAACATCCAGTGCATTGCAATGCAGTAAACACAATTCTGACAGGAGGGCAAATTAGACTGGGAAGACACGTCACCACAACATCGGAACGTATGTCATCATGTCACCGACTGTATGTGTTGAAAAATACTCAAGACTACGTCACGTGTAAGATTTTCGTTGCAAACATGCCGAAATGAACTAAAATTATCCACAGAATGGGAAGAAATAAAAGTTTTGACATCATGACATCTGCTGTCTTGCAGAGATACCTGCTGAAGTTAGCATGCTAACTAGCTAGCCCTGGTGCGTCCTGGTCCGCAGCATCTAGGTCAACACAGACCACTAGCTGCACCGCTAACTGAGCTAACAAGCAGCTATATGCTGCCCCCTATTTGTTTTGAGTTTGAATTCAACAGGTGGCCAATTAAAAAAATAAGGAAATACTTCATCTTAGTGTCATATGTTGACAAGATACTGCCCCCCGGGAGATATTACAATTTCAAAGTGGTCCGTGTCATTCTGAAATTGGGGAATGCGGCTCTAAAACAAGTATCATTTTTGCCATGACTCAGCAGCAGCATGGGGATAATCTAAGACTCTTTACTTTTTTTTTTAAAGAAATAATGAAGTGAGACTCAGTTTAAAACGACAGCTCATGTAGATGAGTGACAGCTGCAGGAGGCACTAGCTTGACCAACAGGGCGTGGGAGGGCGGGGCCAACAATCAACCTCCTTCCTCAAGGAACAGAGTATTGCAGCTTATCGCATCCTCATTTACATAGACACACACACACAGAGGCCATCTGTTGTAAGGGCAAGCCCAATACCACGCATCGCTAACCTAAAGCCAGAGAGTACGTAGCAGGACACAGAAACACAGGGCAGAAAGAAGAGGGGGGGGCAGGGGGAGGAGAAGGAGAGGATGGGAGAGGAGGTGGGAAAGGGAGGAGAAGACAGGAGGAGGGAAAGAGGGGGGTAATTCAAGGCCGCAGGTATAGTTTACCTTTTCGTGGCAGCCAGACGGCAGGAGAGCTGCTGCGTTAGATCACTCTGCCAGATAGGAGAGAGGGAAAGGGAAAGAGAGGGTTTTCATGAGTGTGTGTGTGTGTGTGTGTAAGAGAGTGTACAAGAGCACAAGAGAGTTGTCGGGTTAGATTGCCCAGTCCGATAAGTCCGCAGTTCCCATATGGGAGTAGGAAGGTAACAGGTAACACTAGAATAAGTGGTCCTCCTGGAATAAATAGAGGCTTCTCTTCAATGAAAGGGGAATTCGGAAGGCAATTGAAATGTTTGCAGAGCTGCGGTGAGCTGCTAGTCTTAGGGGTTTGAAGCAACAGAGAATTAAGAGCAGCGTATTTAAATCAAATGATTGATAAATGATCAATATTACAGGAAGAAACAGAAAGTTATCTTCACTGTTTGCCAAAGCTAAGTAAAAAAAAAACAGTTTTGAGCCCTATTCACACAGGACTAGTATTACCTGGGGACCTCTCAGTTGTAATAATTGATCCCGTGCGAATCTGTCCGTAATTTGTTAAGTAAGAATTCCGTTGCATATCACCTTCCATAGTTCACACGGCGCAGAGATCACGTGATGATATTAGTCACGTGCGGATCGGCATCTTGGTGATTTGGTCTTTTTTGGAACATCTGTTCTCTGTTGTCAGTCTGTAGAACTGTATCAGATCGCGGTTTATCGGCAGTAAACAGCTATGCGGTGAGATCGGTGAGATCGGCTAGATCGACGATCGCAAGTGATGACAGAGAAGGGTAGGAGCAACGAAAGGCTGCCATATTCCAGTACAGCCACAGAATATCTTTTGCTTGATCTACACGGGCTGCAAATGTGTATGTATTTATTTACTTACATATTCATTAGCTGAATGCGCTTCTCACCGGGCGGTCCTCCTCGGGTCCGATGTGACGGTCATGCTCGTAACACATGCAGACAGCGGTCAAATCAACTCCTGGCTGTTGTTGATGTTGCTGCTGAAGAACAGATGTTGTATGGAGCCGCAACATCATATCCCGGCGAAAAAAGTCAGTAAATGCGAGTTAAATACAGATGTGGCTTTTCCCATGTGTATGCGCCCCACGGAACACAAACCTGGGGTGGTAATATGTAAATCACTTGGTAATACTAGCGGTGTGTGTGTGTGTGCCAGGGTTTCCCAATCCCAGTCCTCGAGGACCACTGCCCTGCATGTTTAAGATCTGTCCCTCCTCCACCACACCTGATTCAAATGATCAGCTCGTCATCAAGCTCTGCAGTGGCCTGATAACGAGCCACTCATTTGAATCAGGTGTGGTGGAGGAGGGACACATCTAAAACATGCAGGGCAGTGGTCCTCGAGGACTGGGATTGGGAAACCCTGGTGTATGCAACCCACTTCCAGCACAAACTACGCCCATTCCGGATAATATGGATAATTAAGTTGAACAGATCCCTAGTCCTAGTCCCCAAGAAGAGCGCCAGGCTTTGGAGCCAGTTTTACATCGTGGCCAAAGCTTGTAATCACATCACGAGATGCACCGGGAACCAAAAAGACTTTTTCCCATAAGCTTACATTGTGAAAGAAGCGGCTGTAAAACAGTGATCGCGTTTTTTGTAACATAACAAGCCCTGTAGAATGGCTCATTTCATCGTCAGAGTTTGATCCATTCAGGCCTATAACACTGGGAAATTCTAGAAAGAGCAGCTAGATTAAATAATTTGATCTCTATTCAAGATAGCGAGGCGCTAAACTGGAAGTTAGCCGGCTCGGTTGTGCGAGTCTGTAGTAGTAGTACAATCTGGGTAATTCTGTACCCATTACAGTGATAGTTCGGGTGTTTTAATGTGGGGTTGTATGAGGTACGTTGCCCTAGTCAGTATATTACCTGCAGTAGATGATCATCAGCCCTCCCCCAGTGTGTAGAAGACAGGGAAGCAGAGCTTTGTGCTGCTCTGCCGATAAAGCTTTAAGTCGAGCTTTACTGGCTTCATGTACCACAGAGCAGCTCTTACAGGAATAAAGGGGCTGACGCTGTATCCAGATTTCCCTCGTCAGATCCATGGAACAGATACAGATAACAGTGTACTCGCTCATACCTACTAGAATTCACCCGGGGTAGAACACGGACAGGTGCATGTGGATTTAAAGCGCTTCAGCTCGAGGCAGAGTTCCCGGTGAGCTCTGAGATAGTCCAAAGCCGAGACAAACGCAAACACGCACACTCCGGAGGTACATCAGCTGTTCTGGCATGAATAAACGGTCCAGCTGTCAGTTTGTCTGAACACACCCGAGGAGAAAAGAGTTCCAGAATCACGACCAGAACATCTTCAGGAATGGCCCAGTTTGCCAAATTAAACTCAATCCGCCTGTTTGCTCCTCAGCTAATTTCCGCATCTCTGTTCTATCGTCCAGTGAAATCATTAAAATGTACTTAAAGAAAAAAAAAAGGTAACAATGCTTTTGTTTGTTTTGTTTGAGCACAGCGCTCCGTTTGTTCCCCCAAAACAAGAAGTTAATGGCAGCGGGGCCAATTAATAAGACACAGATGTGAATGTCGATGCTCTGTGTTTGAAACTGGCATAGTGGCAGCATCGTTGTAAAAGAAATGACATCCTCTGGCTCCCGTTAAGAAGATGGCGGCATAGGATTTATGTCGTCTGTCCTCACGAATAGAGAAACACTTAAGTTAACATATAAGTCAAAGCTTGTGTTTATTAAAACAGGATGTCGGGGTGGGAGAGTCCGGGAGGAATATCTTTTGGTAAGACAAAGGCGGTTGAAAATGATGGGATGGTCACACACACATCAGAACTGCATGTCATTGTGAAAAACATCTTTACGTTACATTCGACAGCGGAAATGTGTGTCACTGGGCTTCAGTTCTCTCAACACTTTGGGAACAAAGTCACGGCAGAACAAGAAAAGGCCTGTCGAAGGAGAAGTTCACTGCTCGACTGATTCCAGTGTTTGACAGTGGGAGTCAAAGCCGATAATAAAGAGTAGAACCCTGATGCCTGTCTTTCGTGTTTCGAGTTCAGGGGTTTATGTTTTTCAGGAGGAGGGCCGTGGCAGATTTAAAGCCAAGGTTAATGGAGGAGAAAGGTACGCCCTCCTCGCCAACACATTTGTCAGCCAGCACCACGAGGAGCTGTTTTCTTACCCCTGACTGATCAAACCGAGCAGCCCCTGTTCCAGATACCAACATTCTCTTCTGAGATCAGGCGAAGTTTGCACTCTTTTCATGTCAGAGCCAAAACTTTCAATTGCAATAAAACTACAGTGGAAAATCCCCAACACATAGACGACAGGTTGCAAATATATCATAAGGGCTTACTGGAGTTGAGCTACTTCTTCACCTGAAGCCAGGGCGGAGAGGAAAATGTGCTTCACGCTTCGTCTGAGATTGATTCTGCAGACACAGAGGGGAGGTTAATTCAGTCAGATGGATCGTTTAAAGTTTATTACTGCCCATCAGAACAGCATTTTTTTTTTGTTTTTTTCTGTTGTTAAAGGTCTTTTCAACATCTTTATAGCTTTTTGGCTGTAGCTCTGTTCTCTCTGTCTCTCTAGTAGTTTAGGGATCTTGTTCTTTTTCAATCATAGCCATTAAGGCCTTCACCAGGGCAGTAGTACAGACTTATTGGATGGATGGATGGATGGATGGATGGATGGATGGATGGATGGATGGATAGATAGATAGATAGATAGATAGATAGATAGATAGATAGATAGATAGATAGATAGATAGATAGATAGATAGATAGATAGATAGATAGATAGATAGAGCACCAAGACTGAAGCGTTGGCCTCCACCACGAACTGCAGAGCTGGATCAGGATGCTTGAGAACGGGCGCACAGGTAAATAACTTCTTCAACCTGAGGAAGGCCGACTCCGGGCGTCCTCGTGAAGGGAGAGTTGGTGGAGGTTATTCGGGTGAGGGGTGCTGCTACCCTGCTGTAGTCATGGTCACAAGTTAGCGAAACCCAGATAGCATTGGAGCTGTTTTTCGGGGGCGAAGGCGTGGGCCGCTCCTCCACAGCCTTTATCTCAGCGGAGTCTGGTTGGAGCTGACCCCGCGCCATCACTAAGCCCAAGGAAGTTAACTTCAGACGTGTGAAAGTCACATTTTTCTGGCTCGACAAACAGTTTATCCTCCAACAACCTCCGAGGAACCAGTCGTTCCTACACAAAATGGTTGAACATGTCTCCAGGAATGTCATTTATCAGAGCTCGGACCAAATGCGCCGCAGGTGTGTGAGAGCCATCAGCTCCTGCCAATCAGGAAAACCATGCGCAGCCTCTCCAGAGCATCTCTCAAAGCGCCAACAGCACAAAGAAAGGCAAAAATCCAATCCGTGACAGAAGTTATGCAATGCAGTTTGCATTGTGATGTTTCACTTCTGTACAATTGACAATGTTACTATCCCATAAGGCAAATAAAGTTTTCAAACCGGGCTTGCATTAAAACAAAACACATAATAAAGAAACAATGAACTGTAGTACAAACAATTACAGCACATTACATACAAGAGGATGAACTCATCTGCACACACATCCACCCATGTACAGTAAAGCACTTTTGTGAATGAAACGGAACTGTTTTATTACCTCACAGTCACACACACACACACACACACTTGCTCTAAAGAGAAATGCCTGGCTTGTAAATGAACATGAAGGAAACCCATCTGTGACAAAATGCTATATTATTATCTGTACTGATATTGTTCATAGAAGGAGCAAAGATTCTGAGCACAGAACTATAAAACCGTCCCGCTGCTCCGTACCGGCATGAACAGCATCGCTGTTTACCACGGCTCTCACCGTACAGCAGCGTGCTTCCACACAAAGACACATTAAGCGACGGGCCATAAACTGCACGCTGAGAACGGGGGAAACATACAATAGAGAGGAAAAGGGTGTAGCCGGCGGAGAGTTACGTGGGAATTGAGAGTGACAAAACAGCAGGCAATCAACAGTTGAGGTTAATGCAGACAGGAAGGGTGTAATGCATTATGTTGTGCAGCCTTGGCCCTTAAAGACAGACGGGGAGGCGTTTATTCAATGCGCTCACCCACCAACCTGTTGTTTCTTTTCTTGTATTCATTAAACTGTATCATGTAAGACAGCAGTGTTCACCGGCTGCTGGGTGGGTTTACCTCTCACCCCAAAACTAATAACCTAAATCAACTAAGTTCCTGGGTATTAAACAGTGGGACGTATTGGAAAAGAGACATTTTCCTAAAATATATGTATGTATGTATTTGAAGCCCAAGTATTCCCAGTTATATCCTCAAAAAAAGGCCCCTAAAAAGTCTTGCACAGTGACGGCAAACAACTCTACTTGAACTGCACTTGTACGTAAAGCACCTGTTGCTTTGTCCCGCATGCACGCATGTCACCTCAGGGTGACTGATGCTGACCATCTGGGGTCCGTTGCACGGGTGCGGCTGGGTGGGGCGTCACCCCGAGGGAGAGCGTGACAGCGTGATCTTCTGCCATTGTGCTAAAAAGCCTTTAATAACATTGCTCATGTCACATTTATGTCGGTTAAGCGGCGCAGCTAGTTAAGAAAAACACATTCTGGTAACACAAGGATTGAGGCTTAATCCTATGTACAGATGTAGCAAGTTAAGCTTCAAAGCCAGCGGGTGGATGTATCCAGTGATAGTGATTAACTGACAGCTATGATTAGTGTTGCCAAGAGAAGCGCTGTATCAACTTCCGTGGTGGTGACAGTAGAAAATCAGACTGTTCATTAAAAATCAAAATCAAAAACCCTGTGCAGCACTACAAGGTTGGAAATATCAATAACTTGCTTACTAACCCATGTTAGAAGAACATAAACCAAGAAAAATTCAGCGATATCAGGCATGCATAACTTTTCGCTTCTGAAACGCTCCCGGTGGGATGAGAAGCCACGTGGAACAAAAACGCTTTGCACACACGAGGTCACAGTGACGCGCTCGGTGGTATCAAGGCATCAGATCAGGCAGACATTTACAGGGGCCAGGTCATTATTTGAAGGCATATTTACATAATGTTTAGTTACATTCAGCTGAAGTTAGTTACGTTCAAATGAAGACGTTTCACCTCTCATCCAAGAGGCTTCATCAGTTCCTGCTCGCTTGAAGAACTGATGAAGCCTCTTGGATGAGAGGTGAAACGTCTTCAAGACAAAAACCAAAACCAGTTGCGTTTCCTTGAGATGATTTCAGCAACAAATACAGAATATTGATTTATTTATTTGATTGAGAAAACTTTTCCACTGAAACAAAGTCCTTTTGTAAAATTGTTAAATTTCTGATCTCTAGGACTATCTACAGGTCAGTGGCATTGTTGTTCACCTAAGACATTTTTATAGCACTGATAACACAGCAGTCCAGTGCAAACAGAGAGGCTGTCTGAAGCTATTTTTGGACAGAAGACAAGACACCGGACCTGATCAAGTGATTGATGGGATGGCATCGTGTCAGAACATTCTGTACCATCAAAATATGTCCAAACAAGCCCTTTAAATGTCATTACATTTCCCATCCAACACCTGACAGGAAGGACGTTTCGACAGCGTACCTGCAGTGTAGGTGGAGCTAAGGCGGGCAACAACTGTGCATGTTTCCAGATAACAGAGTAAAGTGATACAGCAGAGAAAGTGAGAGGCTTCTACTCTGAACATCGACTTTGAGGAGAAAGGAAAGAGAGAAATGAAAAGGCTTTCATTGTTGACTTGACTTTCCGTCTCTTGTTCTCACGGCTGCGAGGCTTTTTCACCTGCTGGAGGGTCAGAGGGAGCAGGAAGCGTCCTCTCAGGGTATACGAGGGGTCAGAGGGTTCAAGCCAACGCCTGGATTGTATTATTGCCGAGACCTTGTAGATGCATTTATCTGCTTTTAGTTGACTCTTGCAAAGAGCTAAATTATTCATCCACATGTTTGCTGCTCTTCGTCACAAAGTGCTTGCTGGACTTCAATCAGCAATTATCAAAACAGTATGGTTGGGACTGCAATGTTTTCTTTGGAAAGCCATTGAATTTTATTTATTATGATTAAATGTATTCAAAAGTAATGCATAAAGATGACATATACAATCATCTCTGCTGTGTGACAGAGTCGTGTGAGACAGAAACAAAAGCACGTTTCAATCAAAGGTTATTTCTTCCAGTAAGCGATTCTGCAATTTTGGAACAGAATGCTGGCATTCCAATCAGCATCTGTATATTGTTTTGTTTCTGTTAAGATTTGACATGCATGTCTTACCTGGAATATGTGTGATTTATTGCTACCACTTAGTGTCCTGGTCCACGCCAACAAATTCCAACTGTTAGTTCCTTTTCCTCCAACATCTGACCTCAGGACTCTGTTGATAGGCAATGTCACGCATACACTGTGTGAGAAGAGTTATTTTCAGTAGGTAAAAGTAAGTAATCAGAATACATCTGATCTTGCTTATTTTGACTTCTGTTCTTATTTCGCTAAGGACTGTAATTAGCAAAAACTTGAAATTAAAAGTTGCAAAATAAAGAGTCAGCAAATTAAAGACCACTGGCAACCTGTAAAAATGTTAGCAAGCTGGTGCAATTAGCTTCCACATTCTAAAGCTAATTAGTAAGCTAGTTAGCCTAGCTTACTAACTTCCAATTTCTCCCTTAGGATAGGCCTTTTTTTTTTTTACATCAAACATTCTGTAGGAAAAGTAAAGATGATACAAATAACATTAACAATGATTCTATTCTAACACTGTGCTGCATTTACCTTGGAAGTTGGAGCTGGGAATGAAGTCATATCCCAGTTGACAGCGTCTTCAGTACAAGTCTGAAAACCAGTTCCAGTCAGGTACCATTTGATAATGATGCATTACGTTGTGTTTCGCGAATACATGGGAAATGGTCAGCATTGATTGTATCACTTGCCTGTCAAAATGTCTTCCAAAATAAAGGCGTATACAAGGTGGAGAGGGATGTTGTAGCACGTAGCATGCCGGCGAGAGATAGCTGAGTTGGACAGCAAAGCTTTCGATTTTCTGACCCTCATTTATCATCAGGAACTTTGGGTAGTGATCAAATAAATGAGATCACAGATACAAGCGTCACAAAGTGCTTGGTGGACTTTAACCAACAATTATCAAAACAGTATGGTTGGGACTGTGACGTTTTCTTTGAAAAGCATGTTTCAATCAAAGGTTATTTTTTCCAGTAAGCGATCTGCAATTTTGGCTAGTTAGTAAGCTAGTAAGTCATTTATCATCAGGAACTTTGGGTAGTGATCAAAAGAATGAGATCACAGATACAAGCGGCTGAAATCTGTTTCTTTGTAGGGTGGCTGGGATAGGGTGAGGACCACGGACTGTGTACTGATTGCGTGGGTCTACCCTGGGGTCTCCTACCAGTTGGACCTACATGGAAAACTTCCAAGGGGAGGCTCCCAGAAGGCGTCCTGATCAGATGTCCACATCACCTCTAGTGGTTCCTTTCTTGGACGCAAAGGAAGAATTGGTCTACTCCGAGCCTCCTTCAGATGTCAAAGCTCCACAATCTCCAAGGCTGAGTCCAGCCACCATACAGGAGGAACATATTTTAGCCGCTCACGACAATAGGTTAGGGTTGGTGTGTATCTTACCTGGTCTGGAAACACCTCAGGATCGCCCAGGAGGAGCTGGAAACAAACGTGTTTTTCTTTCATTTGAGGAATGGAGAATTGTGTGCAATAGTTTCATATATCGTTGTAGTTTATATTTGATTTACATCAAATGAGGAGAATTTAAGTTTGACTTTAAAGGGAATAAATCAGCTTCACAGCTAAACCGGCTCCTCAACTCTTTTCTCAACAACACTGAGATACTCAACACAACTGTTTGTAATTATAGTGTGTGTGTTGGTGCCTGGCACACAGCACATCAATTAGACAGTTGACATCTGAATAAAAAGTGCACGTCCTGTTCTTTTGACACAGGTTGGTTGGCGCTGAGAGGAACCGCCAGTGTTGGCAACCCATTAACCCTGTCAGGCGCCGTGCTGGGTGTATATTACAAACACGGCGTTGGTGAAGTTTCTTCTCTAGATTTCTAGCATCATATGAAGAACTCCTTTGAGATGACTAAAATGATGGTGCAAAAGGAAAAAAGCTTATCCATGTGTCACAGTCATGTGATTGTGAAACACTCCCAGCCTGCATTTGTGGTTGAAACAATCATCACCATACCGTGCAGAAGCCAGCGCTGTATGTACGTCTGTGAGCGTATGAGGAATTCCTTTGACACACAGCACACCTGACTGCTGGCTAAGTCGACAAGCATCTCCACTATGCTTTCATCAAAGCGGAATGTTTTCTTTGCAGCTTATTATCTTTCACTTTGTGTTCTCTGCTGTGTTTTGACAAGAGATAATCTGTAGTGCTTTTTAAAAGCACCTTGACAGAGTTTATTTTCTTTACCCTCCACTTGCGCTGGTGGCGGTCGGCTGTTGAAGCCCGAGGAACTCCCTCTCTTTTTTTTTTCTTCTTTCTTTTTCCATCGCAGCCGAGACGAGCCGGTTTTGGCCTTCGTATTCGGCCTCAGCGGAGAGTTTTTTATGTCGCATCGTCAGATATCTTTTCAAGCATTATTTACTCAGTGAGCTTTATCCAGCACCGCCCAGCTTCTCGCACAGAGTTCCCTCAGCGGCTAACGAGGGGTGTGAGCAGAACGTAAGCAACACATAGCTGTCTTATGGAAATCCTCCACTCAACTGTCCATACTGGTTCTATTTAAGCCGTGCATTCAAAACAAATGATAGAGGTTAGATTCAGCACTTACACAGTGCTTGATATAAAAGAAGCACATGGAAACAAGTAGGTCATAATAAAATATCAAAAGTGGTTGCAAAACACAATGGGATTAGCAGGGAATGGAAACAGCTTGAGTCAAAATGAGTCAAGGTCAGATTTAAAGGCTGTACTCGGTGTCCAGGAAGTGATGAGAGTGGAATGAAATGTTTCCAAACATGATGGGTCCTTTAAAAAGAGAGCTCTCTGCTGTCATACGAACTGAACTGAAGTAGGCCTACATCAAGAGAACAACAGCACCTATACAACATGTACAACATTAACCAATACATAGTCAAATTCTAGACCCTATAAAATCCTTTAAAAACCTTCCAGGGAACGCTTTGTGAACTTTTATTTGGCATAATTTACGATAAGATAATATGTCGGTGTCACGTTTCTGTTTCTTGTTTTGGTTTTGTTAGGTCACTTCCTGTTTTATTTTGTAGTCCATGTGTGCCATGTCATTGTTCCGTTTCCCTCTCGTTTGATTGCCTGCACCTGTCCTCTTGTGTCTCACCTGTGTCTTGTTCCTTCGTTTGTGTCTTGTCGTTTAAGTCCTGGGTTTTGTTCAGTCCTTGTCAGCTCATTGTTTGTTTGTTTGTAGATGTATGTATGTAGGGTTTAGTCCTGCCTTGCCTTGTCTTGTCTAGTCTTGTCGTGTTCTTGACGCTTAGGTTTTTTTTCATGTGCCTGAAGAATTAAGTATTTATGAATCCATGCGACCTCGGTCTGTCGTCCATGCATCTGAGTCATTCAGCCATGTCACCTACTCCTACTGAACGGTTGGTAGCCATGGACACGCGTCCGTAAACCATGGAAACATCTGTAATCGTGTCGGTAACCATGGAAACATGTTGGTAACAATGGAATCTCCTTTGTAACCATGGAAGCATGTTGGTAACCATGGAGACACGTCGGTAACCATGGAAACATTGTGAGTTTTTGTTGTTGTTTTTTTCCCCTTTTGTCACCATTTGTGCATGGAATACTGACACTTTTTTGTCTATTTGCTGAGCTGTGTTTGTATAGTTTGGCGAACTAGCCAAACGGCGGCCATTTTTTTCTTAACTGTGTGCAGACAGTCAATTAGAAGCCATTATGCTGCTGAAGATGTGCTGGAAATCATGCAGTGTTGTCAGGCTCCAAAAAGCAAATAATACTACAAAGTTGTGTTTCAGATTATAGTACGACCGAAACCATGTGCATCAAAAATGCTTATTCTTAAGCCAACATAACTCTGTGCCAGAGGTCCATGCTGTGGTTTCGAGCAAACTATGCATTTTTATCACCTAAGCAAACAAGCTAGCAGGTTGCAGTAACAATAACTTTGGTGATCTATTTACTTTCCATCGGCTCAACATTTCAGCTCGTCCAATACTTTTGCTTTGTAGCATGGTAAACATTATACCTGCTAAACATTAGCATGTTGTGATTGTCATTGGGAGCATGTTAGCGATCTGAAATGAGTATATTGGACTGGGTATTTCCAAAATGTTCTGAACTTAGATGCTAGCTGATAAAAAAAAACGGTTTCCATGTATCTGGTCATTACAGTTTTTTACCAGGAAATTCTGGTGTGGTCCGACATTTTTAATTCTATCCAGTCATGATGTTAAAATTAATTCCTCTGTGTTTAAACCAAACAAAGTGAATTGTTAATGCGGTGTATACAAAGTCTGAAGCCATTTACTACTGGGAGGAGAGCTCAGAGTTTGTTTGCTTTTTAAAAGATTTTGGGATTTAAAAGGGAATTTGCTATTATCCTGTAATTTGTCTCTCTCTGTCCTTGTTGACTGCTGACTGGATGAGAAGTGTTGTTTACTTCATGAACATACAGAGAAATACAGGAAATAACCAGAGTCTCTGGTGAGTGCTGAGCTTGGTCAGAGGCTAAACCAAGACACAAACACGTACACACAGGCCTGGTATCTGTGGTAGCTCGCTAGTTTACGGCTAATGTACAGTAAGGTATTCTGGCCTTCTGGCGAATTAACACAAATGATCCTGTGGTCAAACTTGCAACAGTAACGCAAAGGTGAATTCACTTTGCCTTCCGTGACAGCCCCTGCCTCTGCACCAATGTCACCGTGACCAGTCCCCTGTCTATTTATTGTGTTGAGACAACAAAGATTCTAATATCCGATTGCTGCCCGGATATGGCAACGGAGATATCTTTGACCTTAAACCTCGTAACAGGTGAATCCTGTGGGGACGTCACTGTTTTAAATCGTCAGTAGATTAGCGGGAAGATCTAATTAATTGATACACATCTGAGTGTCGATTATTCACTGTGAGGTGAAGTGAGCGGAGCTGGAGGTGACGGGAGGGATGCTGCGATAGAGACGCGGAGTCAAGAGGGTGAACGGACGGAGAGGGCGCGATCGCCCTTGAGGCCACACACACACACACACACACACAGCTGCAACACTGGTCCTTATCAGTGATTAAGGGAGATGAGACGTTGTGCGTTAAACTGCGTCATCGTTCCCCCCTTCTCTCTCTCTTTTAATCAGGGGAAGTCACAGCTGACATCTCATTGCCCACATAGCACCTTTCTGAACAACGCAGAGACTCTTACCGGCAATACTGTATAACATTTGTGTGTTTATTGTGTGGCTGAATCCATTAAACTCCTCTGTGTCCTTTGACCATCCTCTATTATAATTTCCGGATCAGGCCTCGGGTGGTAGTGATGAATCCATAGAGAGTTATCACCCGACTTTGTAGTTACCTTTCGCTTTATAGGGCATTTTAGCATCCTTTAGCATTCAGCTCATTGTTTTGGTTATACGTCACACAACTTGGTAGAAAAAAGGTGTATAGTCTACCAGCATTTACTGCTGAAGTTTTTATTTTGTTGATTTTGTCCGGAGCCGAGATCCACGGGTACTTACGATACACTTTCCTTACTCCACATTCCTCCCAATAACCTTCCTCCTCCTCCTCCTCCTCCTCCTCCCCCAGTCTAACCCAACCTCTCCACGCACACTCATCTACACACCTGTCTGTCTCTGGCCCGTTCACAACAAGGCGCGTATACGCGGTACATTTAAGTCGAATGTTATCTCCCGTTTCGTCTGTAAACCTGAAAGAGCGCCGCGTTTTCTTTGTCCGGCGCGGCTGAACGCTCCGTCGGCTCTGTTGATGAGGCGGAAACACAACAAAGAACTATAAAAGACAAAAAACCTGATCCAGAGCAGGTTGCCTGCAGTACAGGTGCTACATTTTATTTATTTATTTTGCATGGAATTGTTTATTTAGTATTTCTTTTATTTTCTTGTGCACAAGACCTTGTCGGCCTTTACTGAAAACTGAAACAGCAGGCTCAATATTTCCTTGAGATCGGTATACTTCAAAGAAGTCAGGGCAGTTAGTAGATTTTCCCACTTGGTGAGGTAAATAAGCAAAACAATTCATGTGTGACCGACGTCTAGCTGTAATGGTCGCTTTGAATTACAGGAAGCCGTCATATTCAGCAGCCCTCAACAAAAGAGCCGTAAATGAATGAATCAATCTACACTAAAACAATATTATGCAGCCTGTTCTGCAGCCGCGGGGAACCGGAGCTGTTCAACACGAAGGTGCTGAAACGTGCCCGTGCCAAAGAAGAATGTGCGCCTCCTGAGTTCCACAAGAGGCGAACCTAGAGCCTGCGACGCACCTCGAGAACACCAAGTACGTCGTAGAAGCGCTGGATCAGACGGCTAGGATGCACAGGTTGCAGAGAAGGTGGAACCAAAACACGATGCCGCCAACCTGTGTGTGGGAACTGTGCGAGGAGAGAAGAGGTCGCTCGTGTTGACTGTGAAGCTCGAAACGCTATGATATCACTTGCTTGCTTGCACAGTACCTCGTATTCTGAACTCATGCTGAACCGTTACTTTTGATATCTGAAGGCAAAGCGCACTTGGCCTTGTTATCGTGATTCTCTAAGGTGGATCATCGGTGCCACAACACATAAATCGCATCAGGTTTGTCTCTTGGCAGCTGTTTGGTATTTGTCAGCTGTTTTCGCGCTGCCGTCTGGTTTACAGATGCCCTCGACTTTAAAAACCGCTTTGTTTTCGCTCCATCGCTGAATGCTTTGGAGACACTAAATGTGACTCGTTCCAAGTGTAGACATCGCATGGAGCCGTTTGATAGCTGGCTGTTTGAGCGCTGTTTTGTGTTGGAATACAATTGTTTGGCATGTAACACTCAGGGAAAGCTTGCCCACTGTCATAAAGTGCGATTTATGGGCTCCCACCTACTGTTAATGTAAGAAGAAAAGGGAGAAAAGTCTGGAAGAGAAGTTTGCAAGGTAAGTATACATTTTAAAATTAATAAATAAATATGTAAATATGAATATATATATATAAATATATATGTATGTATATATATTTATAAGGAAGGGAAATTAAAACAGAAGCTGGAGATTAATTTGATTCAATCATTAAAGTCTAGCCTGTTTTTTATTAGCTACCCTGCATTTATAGCTCTTTTAAAGCTCTACTTGGCGGTGAGCAGAGGCACACCGTCAGCACAAAATGGCAGCATGACGTAACTGTTCAAAACACAACGGTGGTGAGTTCAGCGTTTTTTCTTGTTTGTTTTTCAGTCACTGATTTTAGGCTTACCAAAGAATAAGGCTGCTGTACTTTTATCTTTCCCCCACAGATACCAAATCCAGCAATAAATGAAACCTGCTAGCAGATACTGCCTGTGTAAGCTGAGGCCAAAATGTCTGCTGCAATTTTCTAAATTGGTTGATTTGTTTGAATGAACAGCCCTTTAGTAGATTAGACTTTCCCAAAGTGGCAATATGTTAAATATTGGCAGAATTTTAGTAATTTATATATATTTTTTTCAATGTACTAACATCAACAACCAGGTAGCACACATACATCGTTGCAGCCGTTGGCGTTATTACGGTAAGATGTAATATGGAGAGCGTTAGCTAATTGGGAACATTTGGTCCATGCCACATCAAAATCCAAAAATAGAAAACAACAAAAGGCAGATAACAAAACTCAGGAAATCCAAGAACGAATGCAAACAAAGTTAAAACCAGAAGACAAAATACAAACCAGATATAACAAGGGGAAATCGGAACCAGAAGCCAGAGACACGCGACGGGAAGATGGCACAAGAAGATACGGGAACACGAGGGCAAAACAGAGCAGACTAACAGAGAGGGGAAGACAAGGACTTAAATACACAGGGGGTGATTAACCAGTTAACTAATTAGAACAGAATCAACGCAAGAAAAGCACACCATCCGCTGAAGACACACCTTCTAGCGGGGTGACCTCGTTGTAATGGAGATGCAAATCCAAGTCCGATGTGCCGAGTCAAGCCAAGTCAGCACCTGTGTGTGGAAAAAGGGCTGTCGGTCTCTGTGTCTTTTGTTCAGCTGAGTTATGAGATGATGCTGTGTAAACTTTTAAAAGCAAGCGCTATAAAAAATAAAGGCATTATTGTAACGTAGTCCGGAAGGTAGAACCGCTCCCCGGTGCGCCCGTTCTTCATCTTCCTTTGACATGGGTGCTGAATAAAGACGAGGGAGTGGCGAACGGGCCGCGGTGATCCGTCATCTTATTACACTTGACTGAACAATACTACCGGAGTGACATTCTAAGTATTAATAAACAAATAACTGCACTGTTTCCCCCTCCAGATGAACGGGTTGGCTGCCGTCCCACCAAGCGACAATAGCCAGTAATCTCAGTAGAACACACTCACACACTCACACAGCGGTGAGATCAGACCTGCCGAGACAAAACCAATAATAAGGGGTCAATACGGGGTCAGTCTGCCCCGTAATGTGTCTGCCTTCTGGAACTACTTTTTGTTATGCAGAAATAGGATTGTGGTTGATAATCCCTGCTGGGATTTACACACCGGCAAGTTTTTTTTTTTTTCCCCGACTCAATGCTGATGGGTTTTTCCTGAAATGAAAAAGATCAGACCCTGGGTCATGTGTAGGTTAAATATGCAATTTATTCCTTCCGTTTGAAAATGTGTATTATTTTTGTCTCAGTGTGACTCGGGGCTGTTGGTGTCAACTGATCCCTAAAGTGGCTGCATGTTTCACTCTTCAACACCAAATATCATTATTGTTGGCAACCAAACAGTGTTGTATTGATGAGAATCTCAAACCCACATGTGTGAAGCAGAAGAGAATGAATTTCTGACAGATGGGTGTTCTTTGTATGTGGTCACACGCTTGGCCAATAAATCTGATTCAGATTTCTGAACTATTAACTTTCCAGGTAATTTAGCAAGGAAAAATAACATTAAGCATGCTAACTGGGGTGTAGTGACGTTGTAGTGCGCAACATTCTCGTGCATTTCCTAGCTGAAGCGAAGCGGTTTTATTGATACGGTGTTATAATAGTAAGTGTCCCGTTAACAACTTTACACAAACAAGTGGAATATGTTGGGAATGTTTGGGCTGCTCGTTAGCTAATGTGCCGAACGTATGCTAGCTAGCTAACGTTCTGACGGGAATTAGGCATAAGATTACAAGGCGATAACCATTCATAAAATTATAATTTCATTTTCAAATCATTAATAAAAATTATCACTATCGACATTGGTATAGCCTACATAACTCACAAATGTCATTTCGGCATTCTGCATTTAAATGTATTTTGAAGAAATTCAATGGAAACAGGCTATAGCACTGTATAGACCTGCAGTACATTGTAATACTACAACCATAATGAAATATTTTACTTTCACCATGGTATTCGGTCTGCCACGAGTTAAATTTTTTCACACAAAAATGAAGGTCAGATAACGGCACAAAGTAAAGCACGTCTGTCGTTGCGCAACCAAAACAGGAAGAGGCATTGTTTCCCCCCCAGGTAATGGTTGAACAACTGGAATAACTGTGGGAACTCTACACTGCAAAAAGCAAAAGGACCCCGCTGGAGGAGGAGGTGGGAGAGGCAAGGAAAACGAAGAGGGGGGAGTGACAGAAACCAGGGTAAAACAAGGACGAACAAACGGCATTCACTCAATGGAGAGCACCATTGAGTGAATGTGTCAAAGTTTGTTTCCTCGCTAATACATGTTTCCCTTTACCAAACAGACTGGAGACGGATCAAAAGAGGCATTCTTTCTGCTAGATCAGCAAGTAACACATTCAACCTACTTATTAATACAGCCAATTGTTTTACTTTGCCTTTTTATATCACTGAGATCAGGGTTTCAAGGTCAAACCTGTTTTGTTTGTTTTTTACGGTACTTATTTGCTTTGTACCGATGCCGGGCCATTACTGGCAGCCATGTGGTTAACACTATCTTTGTGACAGCGGCGTCAACTGTTTCTACCACAGGGAAATGCTAGATTATCATTACATTTGCTTAAGATTGATTTCGGATGAAGGCTCGCCAAGGCGGGTCAGTGGCGCAGAGGTATAAAAAGAGCAATGACAGATAGTGTTAAATATGCTGCAATAAATTCTACGCTTCTGGCTTTGAACACGGTTCCCCCGCGGTTTCTGGGCCTGTTACTGGGGCGAAGTGTCTTTTCTGCTCAGTGGCATGCTGCTGATGAGGACTTGAACAGTTGCCGATCACTAACTGGCATCCTCACACTCCGTCCAGCACTGAAACTGTGCCCAGGCCGACAGTGAAGCTGATGAAAGGCAGACATTTCTCAGACGGGAGGATCATAATCCATCAAAAAAAAAACACACTGGCATCTCAAACTTTTTCCACCATGTGTTTGCCTTTCTGCTGATATCATAACTCCTGTCAGAATTATATTCAAAACATACAGCCTTACAAGGAAATGTATGAGTGCGCGAGGAGTTTTAGTCCAAAGTATTTAAAAAACACGCTTTCATAAAATGACTGATGAAAGAACATTAACCTTAAAGACATGGACACAAGCTCAGGCATTGGTTTATTTAATCACAGCACGCTTTCAGACTGAAGATAGTAATTGTAATAATAGTTATCATTTAAGAGGAAAAGGAAAATTACTGCGCTCACTATTCCCAACGGCATTAGAAACCCACATGGAGGGAAATGACTGTGACATCACTAAGCTGGGGTACTTAACTGCGAGAAAAATCGTTGTGTGTTTGGTGTGTGTGTGTGTGTGTGTGTGTGTGTGTGGCGCTGCCTGCTTGACCCACAGCGTGTGAACACATGAATATGAAACCTAAATGTTGCTCTTTTCAGCTCTGACCTCCAGGTCGACTTTTGCCGGCGGTCAAGATTCAAGTTTCTCGCTTTCTTTCCACAACATTCTGTCAAACGCAGACACACACACTCACTCTCACACACACACACACAGATGTGGGCCCATACCAGAAACCGATTTTTCATGGTCAGTAAATTGAAAGCAGAATTATTGACTCATCTCATCTGTATGACTTTAGTCAGTGTCGACAGCCCTCCTCCATGCCTTTCAATTACTTACACATGCGGTTACTGCTCACACACACACACACATATCCACACACACACACACGGACAGCAAACCACAGAGAGAGAGGGAGTCTTTAAGGACAATCATGTGAGAATTCTCTCCCCTGCAGGTGAACTTTCAACCTAACTGTGACCCTGACCCTGACCGTTGACCTCCGCAGGGCCTCCAGGCATGCTCAGTGTCTCGGGGTTATGTTCCTGCTTCAGCAATAATCTGCCGTTTTGAGTTGTGGTTGTGTAATATTGCAATGTGAGGTTAAGTAGGTAGAACATGTGTTGTTGTAGTTCAATGCACTTGCACTTTTCCCTTCAGAGAGAAAGGTTTTGGGGTTTTTTTTTTCCTTCATAACATTGATCCATTCATGTAGTAACTTTTTAGTTTATTTTTAGTAACTTTGCAAATCTGTCCAAAAATGTACAAGATTTTTAGACACAAATCATATAAAGAGTTCATAAATGTGATATTTTGTTATGGTGTCCAAGGAGGGGATGTTTGTTTGTTGATTGGTTGGTTTGTCACCAGGATTACTCAAAAACTGCTGAACAGATTACAACCAAACTTTAATGGAGGATGGGTCTCGGCCCAGAATAGACCCCATTAACTTTTGTTACAGATCCAGATAAAGGGACGGATCCAGGATTTTCTTCTCACTTTCGACATTTTCGCTTATTTCTCAGGAAAACACGCATGGATCGAGGTCTATTTAGGTGTCTGGTGGCTGCGAGTGAGTGGAATTTCGTGAGGATCTGAGATCTGCTGAGTTTAAATTATGGTTGAGCATTTATGCTTGGTTTCAAATTTAGTGTGCCATTCTAGTTATGAGTTTAACCACTAAAAACATTATATACACAGATGTATGAAGCGCACAGTCAAACAGCCAACTGTTTTCATAAGTAATTTTTCATGTAAAAAACAGTACATATAATATCAGACAAAACAATTTCCGATTGTCTAGTAGCTTAGCCAGTCAAAGGGGAACAGAAGGAGACGTTTCTTCAGCTAATATATGTTTTAAGGTTATATTTTGGGGCTAGGCTGATACTGTGGGAGGATCAGCAAAGGGAAAAAGCAAAGAATTTACACACGAGTCAACCTTGGTCTAAAATCTTACATATCGAAGAACTGCAGGATGAAAGGATACAAAAAACGATCCTGAATTGGAATCTTCCTCCTTGAGGTGTGTAATACGTCTGTTTTATTTATGAAATACATTTTGAGACACTAAGAGAGAGTGAATACTGGACTTGACTTGATCCTAACAGATGTGTCATCAACATTTTGCCAACAACTTACTCACTTCAGCTGTTTGAGGAAGGTGCAAATTTTACGTTTTCCTATAAAATAATGACATTGGTGTAATCCATCGTGCCGTGTCGTATCATCTGTCATATCCCTATTATAAAGCGATAAGAAAGCTTTCTACATGGGAAAAATATTATATTTATACTGAGCTGAAGAAAAAAAACGTCTTTCCTGTGCATGACCTTGAATATAATCATGCAATAGAGGGAGGTTTTCACAAAGTCTGGCGTTGTGATGAACAAAAAGTGAAAATGTAGGCCACTGCGAATCATCTTGACAACAACAGTAAAAAAAAAAAAATGCGAAGGAGAGGCTGGAAATGTTTCACAATAGAGAGGATTAGGTCAGTGGAAAGTAATGGCACATTCATGTTCAACCAAACAACCCGCGACGGAGCCACGGCGCTGTGGTGGCTGCAGCCGAAGACGCACGTTGCATCTGGAGAAAGCTCGGGAATCTCAGCGAGGACAGAGTGAATCTCTGGGCGGCTCCGGTGTCTGGTTTTGATGACCCTCGGCGTCATCGTAAAAAAGAAGGTAGCCACTTCTTATGTCTCCAATTTAAATGTCTCCCGCTCCTAATAAATCCATGTGATCATATCGCCAGTTGGCCCGTTTTTTGACGGGCTGCATTACGGAGCTGGAAGACGATGGTATCTCCATCATCTGCTGGCTGAGTCGGAACAATGCCTTACAAATGAGAGCGGCGGTGATCTGATTATGAACAGGCAACCTCAGTGACCTGTAGTCAGCGCAAAGCACCAAGAAGTCGGTGCCTTTTTAGTTCAAACCAATACATACAAAGCCTGTAACTATATGGTATCTGTTCCACGCCTCAGGTCAGTCATGTTCGATAATATATCAATTACAAGCGATTTATTTTGAGTCCTGACCAAAATCCCCCCAAGCTCCAGCGTCAGATCGGTGTGTATCCGTCACAGTGTGATCCACTGCCGTCGCTGTTTGCTCTGTCAGCTGATGATGTACAGAGTGAGACATCAACACATGCGTCCTCTGAAGGCCTGCCCAATGTTGATACAGAATACATCATTCTGTTTCCCCTTTGTCCCGCTTGTCTTTCTTTCCAAGTATCCATTACGCTTCCTATCCACTTGTGGCAAAGGACAGAGTCAATAAGAAGGTGTTTATGTGGAGGTTTCTCCAGAGAGCTGGACTCAGCGCTGGAAAGGGTGGACACAGGGAGAATTGTAATGTTAACCTTATTTTGAGGTTTGAAAACAAATGGTTTGAAAATATCCTGTGAAAGCCAAAATTGAGGACACATGGGCGTATGAAACAAAGGTTTGGCCCTCAGTCATGTATTACATCTCTTTCATTGAGAAGGCAAAGAGCTCACATAAAAATATATGAGCTGCGTGACATGGCTGAGCTGGAGACGGTTTCTTTTGACAGCTTTCAAGAGCAAATGTTCAGTGGATTAATAAAATGAAATGGCTCGACAAAATATACTTTTCATATTGTGTTTCAAAAGCCTTAACGCTGCACCGTTTGCTGTACTATTGGGGAAGGAATTGTTATCAGAAGAGAAAAAAACCTTATTTTCCTCTGAGAACAGCTTGTTTATTCACTTGAAAATGATTTTTATTATTACCTCATAAGTATTTGTAAATATTAAAATTCTGAGTTTGAATTTCTTCTCCAGAACTACATTGTGCCCCTTAAAAAAAAAAGGGCAAGACCGATTTAATTTAAACAATATTCAGAGGTCTCAAGTCACTGTTTTGATGACTTGCAACTTGACTTGACAGGAAATGAGACGTGACTTGAGACACGCTGACTCGAATGACTTATCCGTGTTCATTTTATGTTTTCAGTTTAGGTTTTTGTAGTCTGGCTGTCGGTTTTTACACTCTTTGAAAATGATGGGGAGGGGAGATTTTCTGATTGAGAAGAAATTAAGAAAGCGCTTTAGTTTTATTATATACAGTCCTCATTATATGTATTTCACTGCTGTCTGAACAATGTGGATAAATTGGTCAATAATATCAGACATTTTCTCTTCATAAAAAACACACTGTGGGTGAGACTGACGTTTCTCAGGTAGAGGAAACATGACTTGCCTTAAAGGTGCGATATGTAAGAATTAGATCCTGTCGAATTCATACTCAAACAGGGGGCAGCGTATCGACGCAGTAACCGCTAATTGCTGCTAACTGTAGCTACCGCTAGCTGGTTAGCTAGATTAGCCGTGCATTTAGTGGTCAGACTTGGAGCGCGGAGAACCAGGGGAGTGTTGGTTGATGCTGTTGCTAGCTTGTTAGCATGCTAACTTCAGTAAATAATTGTGCAACGCAACGTACCGACGTCATTGACACAACGTCAACGCTGTTATTTCTTTGTACTGTGTTGATAACTTAAGTAAAATGTTAAATGTTTTCAACTAAAACTCTTACATAGCGTACCTTTAACTAAGGACTTGAGTTGAACTGCCTCAGAAAAACAGACTTACTTGAGACTTTGACTTATTGACTCGAGTCACAGATCTGTCAATATTTATTGCACATAATAAATGTTTTGACAGTGATTTAGGAATTCTGTTGTACTTAATGTAAGTCAGGAGATTGGATGAAATATGCTTGAGTTGTTTTTGTTTGTGGTGTCTTGTGAGCCGGTTAATAGCATCATAAATATACGCATGGCAAAAATATATTAGTTTATTTAGTCCTTCCATGCAACTCAGCCCCGAAGGCCTGCGGACCTTCTTTTCTTCCTTGCCTCCTTCCTTCTCCTTCCCTGCGGTTCATTCCTACCGCTGAACAAATACAGATATGATTAATGGGACTTTGTGAAGTTTATGTGCAACAGCAAACAAAACTGTAATGGTATCCAGACAAATCTATTTTTGAGAAAGTAATCATCTCGAAGATTTCAGTCACGCTTGTTTTGGCAACGCTGTTTGTTACTAGAAGTAATCGCACATTCTGTTTTATTGCACCGATCACTTTTAATAGGTTACTTTGTTTGACTTACAACAGATGAGCAGCTGGAGAATGGGTTTGGGGTCAGTGTGTGGGGTTCTAATCCAGAGTGAAGCCAATAGTCAGTGATGATTGTTTTAAATGAGTTGTTATTTATTGTGTAACCGGTGAAAAGGAGTTGATTTCACTGATAGGCAAGGCCAAACCTGACAGTGAAATGTTGGACCAGCAGGTGTGTTACGCAGTTTTGGCGTGATACCGGGCTGCACCTGCTCACTGTGGCTGCTCTCTCTTGTTCTGTTAGTCCCTGTCATATTTCAAAGTGAAGAAATGAGATGACTTAAAGACACATTTTTAATAAACCATCACTGTCAGCACTCACTTCAGAGACAAATGTTTTGTTTCCCCTGACGGCTTCACAAAGAAAAGCTGCAGCGTGCTTTGCCAGGTGAGCGCTCTCAGAGCTAAAACGTTTGGTTTGCATTAACAGCAACTTAACACGGTTCTGAAACAGCGTTGGCAGTGTGAGAGGTTAACTGTAAGGCCCATATGAAACTAAAAATAGCAAGGCCGGATTACATGCATGCCTCTTTTCCTGTGAATCCCTCATGCGAAGGACGCAATTTAAATCCCATACAGGAATTCCGTCACTAACAATGGAAGTAATTATATACGTGGAAATAGGGAGGTAACTAAAGAATTGTTTTTGCTGAAAAAGGTTGCCCAGAAATATCAAAAACAGGGTCTGATTCCATGGAAATCTTCAGGATTGTGAGTTTAATTGTGAAATTTCCCTCAAACGTTTCTGTAATTTGGGTTAAATCTGGTTTAACTTTAAATTTCCACCACACAACTTCTTCAGTTTAGTTGTACTCAGACATCAACTCAACCTGTTTCACTAGCTGGCCGACTTTAATGAAAACCATCTTCTCCATAGTTTCCATATTTTGTGGACGCTTAGTGGCTTCATTGATGTTCACGAGTAGAAACAGATGACAGAAAGGTCCCAGCTGGTTTCACTGTTAGCATCTTTAAACCCCTACACCACCGACTCGGCCCGACTTCTGCCGCATTTGAGAACGCTTCCCTTTAACTTCCCATTTTTCCTCTTCTCCACTTTGATCTCTTCCTCCTGTTCTGCAGTTTCACGTTCGGTCTCCTGCCTCAGCTCTCTGTCACAGAAACTTCTGTTTTCCTCTCTTTTTCTTTCCTTCTTTTTCCCAGGGGGTGACCCTTCCTCCTCTTCCACATCCCTGATTCAGAACAAGAAGGGCTGTAACCCCATACACACACACACACACACACACACACACACACACACAGAAACCTCAGCGTCTCTGGATCAATTACTGAATTAGCATCCCAGACTGGAGTGCCAGGAACAGAAAGCGAGAGGACAACAGAGAGTTATTTTTTATCGTTCTCTCTCTCCCCTCCATTATTGTTTCCCTCGTGACTTCCCTCTCCATCATCTGTCTCGCATCGCAGCCTCGCTCTGGCTCGTGTTGTCTCACAGCTAAATTATAATGGTATCGCAATTTTTCCGAGGGCGCTTATTCATGTCCGTTCATTCTTCTGGCAGGTCCAGACTGTATTTTAGTAAAACATTTGAATTTCTTATTCGGAGATACATGAAATACCACACCATAAATAGACAAAAGTCCTTCCCTATTCAAGACTCATTAGATTCAAACGCGTGCACACACACACACACACACAAACACACTGTCTGGCCGGTAACAAGAGCCATGTGATTTTTTGACAGTAACATGAACCTATTCCTTTTTAATCTAATGTATAGTATCATGCCCCTATAGAGGCTACCCTCTGGTCAGGTGTGTGTGTGTGTGTGTGTGTGTGTGTGTGTGTGTGTGTGTGTGTGTGTGTGTGTGTGCACGTGTGCATACACTCTTAGAAATAAAAGTTCTAAGTAGAACCATATAAGGTTCTTCGGCCTGTCCTCATAGGAGAACCCTTTTTGACTCCAGGTAGATCCTTTTATAAAGGTTCCACCTGGAACCCTTTTGGAGGGTTCTACCTAAAACCCAACATAAAGGGTTATACCTAGAACTGTGTGTGTAAGGTTCCACCCAGAACCCCCCATGAGAGGTTCTACAAAGAACCCATACAGGATCTTATACCCATGCTTTCAACAATCCCTGAAGAACTCCAAAAAAAGGTTCTCTGGATCAAAATAGTTCTTTCTTGAACCGTTAGTGTTACCAAGAACCCTTGAAAAAACGTTTCTTCGGGAAATGGTTTTTCAGAAACAAATGGTTCCAGGTAGAACCTCAGCCCTTGTAGAAGAACCCTTTTGGAACCCTTATTTCTAAGATTGTAAAGAAAAAGAATCGAGGTAGACAAACAGACATCTCACCTCACTTGTCAGTCACATTCCTGTGTTATAATGCTTTACAGTGGGATTAACTGGAACACCTCCTGATCTCAGCACAGTTGTTCTTAAGCTGGACTCTGGGAACTTGCATGGAAGCCTGACGCGGGGGTCAGAGGGGCTTCTGGAAGGCTTCTGGACGAGGCAATCCAGACCCTGCCGCCAGGGGCGACATCGTTAAAGGGAGGGAGGTTGCGGTGTGTCTGTGTTACCTACTCTGCTGTGACCATGCCATGTTTTATGACTACTGTCCTTTGACGTGAAACAATTTCGAAAGATTTGTCAGGCTAATGAATACAAGGGTGTCTGAGGTCGCTGACACACAAGGTGTCCATAGCATCAGTGGTTCTAGTCGCCGCATGTGTCCTGCCCCTGTGTACAGTAGACTACTTTTTGGCAGATTGAGCAAGTAGAATTGGCAAGAGAGAGAGAGAAACCGCTCTGAGAGGAACAACCGACTGTTCATGGAAGCAGATAAGTGCACAAAAAGGGAAATGGAAGCAGAAACTTGAAAGACCTTTGAGCCTGTAGGCTGTAGCATCAATGATTTCACCCTCTTGGTGTGGTTTCTCCTTATTTTCCTCCTCTGCTTCATTGCCAGCTGCCATTTGCGATGTTTTATCAGACGCATTCTAAATTAGAAGCAACTGTGATAGCAAGAGTGTTATCAAAAAATGCTGCTCAATCACAAAAACATCTGCGGAAATGTATTTCCTTTCATGCAGGTGCAGAACATGAAGGGTGTGATTTTTGGCCAGGACACAGCAGCTAGTTATTTGATGTCAGTTTGGCGTGTCAGGGCCTTAAGACCTTGTTCAGACTGCCAGCCGAAACATGTTTTTTTTGGCATTTCCAGATTGTATCCAGATTGATTTTTGTAAGTCTGGACAGTAAAAAGACATACTGACGCCAATATATGCAAATGTGATTCCAGAGAGGTGGTTTCAAACGTAATTCAAATCATATTTCTACAATTACGTCTCAGTCCAGGTGCTCTCGGCTGCTCAAATTGGATTTCGAAGTGTCTTTGGTGTCACTCGCAATGTGAAACACGATGAAGACGTCAAGTCCAGAGCGACAAAATTGCACCAAGACTGAAGGCTCTCCCTGAATTTCTACAGATATGACAAATTTGTAGCTGTGCAGTTATGTGCAATATGCACAAATAACCAACACTGCATACAAAAATGATGATGTTCGATTTATTTTTTTGCATTTTGGAATTCAAATTAGACCGTTACCACCTTTCCCGCGAGAGCTGTATCCTCCGTAAAATCAACAAAATCAACTCTTTTTGAAGAGGTTGTAAAGTTCCTGTGAAGCTGCCTTGAGTTCTTAAGAAAATTGCAGGGCAGCCTTTTACAGATTCTTAGGAATCTTACACTTGTGGGCTAGAAGGGTCACTGAGAAAGTCTTCACATTCTTGAGATGGTTCAAATTCCAGATAATAAAAGTATAGGATCCTTGAGAAGTTCCTACGGTCCTTGAAGGTGTTCCTGGAGTCATGGAAAGAGGGTTTTCCGGCTTAGATATGAGCCCACACACATCCAGTTCCCACACACACTCACAAGCCACTTAAGCTCTCGTCCAGGCATCAGGGATTGAGCGTGTGTGTGAATTTCTCAGCAATGTTTATGATGTGTTCTAGATGTCGATCTGATGTATGTAATATTGGTAAAGCTGTGTGTTTATCTGCTTTTTTTATCTACTCAATAATCTAATTTTCCCGACTTGAATGTCCAGATTTGAGATAGCAGGGGGTTCAGTCTCTGAGCACGCAAGCTCGCACACACACACACACACACACACACACACACTCACAAGAGGTAAGAGCGGTATGTTAAAAGCAGTCGACGAGGCAGCCGAGAGGCCAAGTTTTGACAAGTCTCCCTTCCGTCCTACACACGCTCTCCTCGCTCCATCCATCCCCTCCTCTATTTTCAGACGTCACTCTCCTCCCATCCCCTCTCGTCCCAGACATGTCAGCAGCTTTTTTTTTTTACAGGGAGGACAGACACACAACATGAATTATTTCCACAGTCCTGTCCTGTATGAAGAGGCCGAGGGGAAGGATTCAGAGGCGCTCCACACCCTCTACATCACGTTTGAGAAGTCATCTTTTTGTCGAGAGACTGAAGAACAATTTCCTCTCACATCACCTCGTTTCCGACATATTATATCTTCTTAATCCACGACTTTATGAAGTGCACCTGCTCTCCCTCAGTGGGCCACAGATGGATGTAGACTTCGGTATGCTTTAACTTAAGTGCTCGTCAGATTTGTCAAGCAGCAGTTCGCCAGCTGTGCGTAAGTGAGGCTGTTTAAACTTCTCTCTCAAGGTATAACTTAATTCTTCTCACGACTACGTTCATCAATTTGCAAGCGTCCAAACAAGCAACGCTGAACGATAACATTGTCTTGTAAACGGCGAACCCAGCGTCCAATCATTGATCCTCTCTGATCATCCAGGGAACTCTTCTGTTGTTTTGCCTCTCATTGCTTGACTATTTAAAGGTCCAACATGTGGGAGGATCTAGATCAAAATACAGTACGGCAGTGATGAGTCCTGAAACTTTTGTGCAAGTCGGTGTCAGTGGGGTTTTACAGTCAAATGCCTGATGTAGTTCCTTTATCGCCTAACGTTAGCTTTTTACTTCTGGTGATTGCATCTTTGTATCAAAAATCATAAAAGTGGTGTTAATTTGGGAGGATTACCTAGCTGAACAAAAAGTGTAAGTATCAACAGAGCTTATGTTCTGCAATAGTCCGAAATGCAATTGAAAAGTCCCGTAGGCTTTTTGTCGAGGGCACCTAGGCGATGCTAACCTCCTTTAGTCTCCAATGTACCAGATTTGCCTCCAACAGTACGTAAAAGAGTGTATTCCAGGGTGTGAATCCTCTAATGAGACCTCAGTTCTGCTTCAAACTTTAAAATTAGCAGTGGCTGTAGATGCATATTGATGAGATGTTGGCTGTCAACTAAAAACATATTTTGTCTTCATCAGCTCCTAAGAGAAATATGTTTCTCTTCAGGTGCTGGACACCAGCGAGCCGCAATCGTTGTCTGCGTACCATTTTTTTGTGCTGAGCAGGTAGTGAACGATGGGTTTTCAGCCCGAAAATCACTCATGAGAGCGGTGAGACTGACCCAAAACAGTCAGATAGGAGATGGTAAAACCAAAACAATTAGCTGAAAGATGCTAAAATGCTCCGAAGGGCTGAGAGGAAGGGTGGAGTCCGGCGATAGAAGCCATCTCTGTGGCTTCTTCACTACCAGCGTATGTGATCAGTTGTTGATACATGAATACTGACTATGGTGTTTTGGAAGGATAAACCTAATCACATGCCAAATTCAAGTCTTACTTACTTATACAGCCCAAGGTCCACACATAATGTGTACATCTATGTTTTACACCTATTTGTATCTGCATGTATTAAAACCTATGTAGTTTGAGTAACTCAGACAGCTGCTGTGTTGATTCTATGGCCTGATTAATGACCTTCGTCTTCCTGAAGCCTTATCTGACAAAAAAGACTCCCAGCATTCAGTATTTGTGCATTATTTCTGTACAAATATTCATAGTTTGCGGTGAATCAAGTCTCAGAACGATGTATTTCTTCTTAGACATGTTTGGTTTTCGAAAGTTCCCTGTGAGGACCTTCAACACCGGAGAGTAAGAGCGACCAGGAGGCAGAAAGGGCGAGTCAGCGTCTGTGCACGGGGACGTGTCGAAGGAAGAGAGAGATAATGGAGAAGGAAGTGAAGTGTTGGGGCGACCGGCGGACAGCAGTGTCAAAACTTTGTCTGACGGGGAAATGATGGATGGAGAGAGAAAAGGGGAGAGCGATAACAGCTTCCACTCAGGGAGGACGGGAATTTTTAAGTTTTCCCTCATTCATCTTTCATTGCCCTCGCCTTCCTTGTGAATTGTGAAAGTGTGTGCGTGAGGAAGCGGTTGCATTTCTCTGTATTCTCATGAGTTTTTGGGGTTTCACTCAAACACTGTCCCTAATTCCTCAGCGGATGCTTGACGTTTTTCAGCCGAACAAATCTGTTTGTTTTCCCCTCCAAAGCAGAGCGCCTCCGCGGGCCCTCGGATGACGGACAGAAGATCTCGTTTCATCTCACTGCGGGGAGAAAACGCCAGGGATGTCAACACGCAGATGTAATTTATGGAGGGAAAACAGTAATTCCAGGGGTGTCGTGGTGTTGTTTGCTTTTTGGAGAGCTCACTTCCCTCCAACCTGCTACACCATCTACTGAGCTTGCATTTCCCACTCGTGCTTGTGCCACGAGTTCTTGTAACTTGTAACTTGTAACTCGCTACACTGATGGCATTCAGATGGCACAGAATATTACACAGTAGTTCAGTATTTCGTGGTTTGCGTCTTTGGTCTGGTGTGTCATGCTTTGCCTTTTACGTCCTCCCTCTGTCCGTTTCCCGTTCACATGTGTTTCACGTGTTAGTAAGTCCTGTCTATGTAAGCATGTGTTTCTCTCTTACTCTTCGTCGGTTTGTCTGTTGTTGGCATGCGTCTTTTGCGGTCTTGTTTTATATCCCTGTGTCTCCCGTGTTCCTCATGTTCCTTGTGTTCATCTTGTAGTTTCTGCCTTTTTTGAGTTATTGTCATTTTTGGACTCCTTAATTCTTGGAACTTGCCTGCCTCCTCTGTTTTTTTCCTTTTGTTACCAGCTTTTTGTCGACTTCCCTTTTGTATTTGGATTTTGGACTTTTGGATTTTGGACTCTAACTTTGTTATCAACGCTTGCCTTTTGTTCGTTTTCCCACGCCTCCTCGTGTCTTGCGTCTGGGTGCCTTTTTTGTGTTGACCATAACAAGTATGAACATAATTCCTATAGACAGTCTGGCTGGTGAGGAACCTCAGTGTGTTGCGTAAAGGCCAGTGTTTACAGTGTACTGCCACACAGTACCCTTCAGCATGTGGATGCTCCGAAACAGTCCCAACCCTAATCCCCTCGCCCTGGTTTCCACCTACAAGTGTCAAACACACAACTGGGACTGCTTCTACTGCTGTCGAGTTGAAACCAGTGTCTTTAATAGTGGTCTAGGGGTGTCACATCAATAATTTCAGCGAAAATACAGGGAAAAGTTGAGTTATTATAGGATTACAGCCTTCAGAATCTTAAAATCACTCCCACAGAGCCGCTACGGAAAACCACTCGCTTCAACGAGCGAGTTAAACAGTAGCGTGTTCTGGATGACAAAAAAAAAAATGACAAACTGATGTGTCCCACGAGAGAAATGTTGGTTCAGCGCGCATTTTGAGAAGACGCTATGGGACCGGGAGCTAAAGTTAGTCTTCCTACTGTTGACAAAGTCATCTGGAATCCTCATTAAAATTTTCACTGTGACATAAAACAACTGCCTCAGATTAAGAGTCCACATTTTTTAAATGCTTCCACGACCAATTGCAACAACGATCGCGCCACACAAGAAATGTTGAATTTAATCAGTCAAATCTGGACGCTTTTCTGAGTTGAACATGGATGCAGTGACCCTGGTTCAACTCTGCCACTTGTGAGTAAATCAGAAAATTGACATTTGGGAAAATGACTAATGGGGCTGCTGGGAATAGCAATGAAATTCTTTCCCATGTAGATGCGTGGTGAAAGGCCATGCTGCTTTTCCTTAGCTCACCATGCTAATGCCAATGCAGCGTGTTTTCTGCCTCTTTGCGTGCAGAAGTGCCAAGGATTTTATGTGTGGTTGTTCTGTGTGCGTGTCTGCGTGTGTGCGTGTAAAAGAGATATAACTTCCAGATATTTCCAGCAGCTATTGTGATGTTTCTTTGTAAGAGGAATCAACTGTGACCATCACGTTTTTTGTTTCGGTTTCTCATGCCATCATGTTGGCGTGATGATAAACAACCATTTGTGGAGGGGAAAAAAAAAAGAGTAACAGAGTTTTTACTGAGTTTTAACAGGGCTGTCAAAGAGCATTCTTGGGAAACATTGGAAATCACAATTGGAAGCAGAAGGAAGCTACACAAGAGTCTTTTTTTTAAAGGAAGATAAAGATAGTTTGTTATTTATCCGCTAGATTCCACTTTTCATGTCAGGGGCTACCATCAGCAGTTGGTTAGCTTAGCTTAGCTAAGCACAAAGAAACATGAGAAAACAGCTAACCTAGCTTAATAAAATGTAACAAAAACACCATATACATTATATCTTGTTTTTTATTCTGAACAAAAAACGACACTTAAAGACCGCATGTTGTGCTTTTACAATGGGTTATGCACCAGACTGTTCCTCAGCAGGCGCAGTGACTTCCTTTAATATGTCATATTTACTCTGTGGTTTTTGTCCAGGTTAGCTGTCTCCTCCCATTCACAGTTTTGGTTTGTTTTGTTTAAGCTATGCTAACGGAAGCTTGGAATCTTCATATTAATCCGACAAATGTGAGGGTGGTATGGACCTTCTCATCTAAGACAGCAAATGAGAGTGTTTCCCAAAACTTCCCTTTGAGTTATGACTCCACACTGGAAATAACTCCAAACTGCGGCCAAGTTTAGAAATTGATAAATTATGGTACAAGAGTAAGAGGACATGTGGGTGGTCTTGTTTTGAATCTGTCTCATTTAGAGAGAAAAACTAGTTAAGTCACAGAAGAGAAATCAGAAGTGGGCCAGGCGGTAAACGTGGCTCTGACCGACTGCAGTATCTCTGGGAAACATCACAAACTGGTTAATGCACGACCCAACACATTGGTTACCCATCTACGGAGCATCAGTGATCTCAGGTGAGGTGAGGTGCACAGAACCCGAAGGATACTATAAGACAACACTCACCCCAGCAATAGACTGCTCACCCTGCTGCCATCTGCCAAAAGATACAGAGGTATTCCCTGACATGGCCATCGCGGCCACTTTCGATATACTTAATTCATCCTCCATACTCCAGCATTCGTTGTTTGTTGGTTTGTGTGTTGCACAAGGGAACTACAGTTCTGTTGTACAACCCTGTGCGGTTAAATAAACGAACCTTGAACCTGTTTCAGGAAGCCCCCCCATGCTACTGAAGTCTTTCAACTGTTGTAGTGTTTTCCGCTGAACGCTTTCTGACCTTTTCGGATAAAAGAACTTCTCAAGCCGGCTGACAACAGCATCATTATGCAAACAGGCTTTTAACACACAATACTGTTTACTCAAAATTCCCCTAAATCCAACACATACAGTGTTAAGAGAAAGACAGGGCTTGTCAGAGTAAGAAATCCGGTGACGTCAAGGATCCTGAAATTTACCGCTTCAAAGCACTTCTGAGGAGTTCTTGTGAAGTGCTTGTGTGTTGTCGAAGTTAGTTTGATGGTCAATCGCTGATACCAAATGTTCCATTGTTCGGCGACATCTCGCAACATAAAGGAAGCCTAAGATTTTGTTTTTCGGAGCCTCTAGCTTGTCCAGTCCCTGTTATGTAATCAGGATTTTGATAGTGAAACCCTTTCATGCATATACAGTAGTGCATAAAGCCATGCGCTTAGCTAAATCTGGATCAAACTGCTTTGCCGTCAGAGGTCACCGAGCGTTCAGTCTATTGCTATAGAATATGGAGAGGGTATAATATTGGGATTTCTCTTTGGGATTCTGATATGTTGGGGGTTTATTTTAATGGTAGCATTAATGTAGAGTTGTGCTTCTGGCAACCTCATGAATATAAGTTCAACAGACCATATTCCCAAATATACGTTTTCCTCTTACATCATGCTGAGAGTGGGAAGCTCAAATGTCGTACTGCTGTGTTCCAGGTGCAAGTCCTATAAATATATGGAATCACACAGCTTCCTTATTGATCAGCAACTGAAAAGTGAAAAAGATCTGGAGGAAAATCAGCCACCTTTGGAGGTAAAACACCTTATTGGATAAATCCCTGACAGCTAATATTAGTGTTCAACCACTTCCTAGCGAACGTTACTGTTTCATAGTGTTACACATTATATAGGAAATTCGTAAATTAATTCTAGAAAATCAGCACACATCTTTGACACATTTATTCGATTTTATTTTAGCTGCTAACGTCTGTCTGCTGTTTGTTGTGGACAGCTAGGTTATAAAGAGCTGAGAACGGTTGGTTGGTTGGTTGATGAGAGGGCAAAACTGAACAAAACAGTAAATTTCGTACCAAAAAAATGGGCAAAAGATGATGAAACTCGCCACAGAGCTGATGTTGACCAAATAAAAGATTTAAAATTTAAAATAAAAGACTTTACTGTGCTTATGATCTGGTTAGGTTAAGACACAAAAAATAGGAAAAGATCATGTTTTGGCTCAAAACAGTTGCTTTGGTTACCACAAACAGGGCCCAGGTTTCACCAACACCTCCTGTTTTGTTACTGCAAACAGAGAGATGTGCAGAGTCCTGTCCAAAATAACCCTGCTCCAAGGTCTCCACAATTATCGCTTTCTTTTTTTTTTTTTTTTTTTTGTCTTTCAGATGATAAACCACACACAAATATCAAAAGTCCTCTTCTTAGAATAGCTTTTGCAGATTCAACCAGAGCCGTTACATCAGGAGTTAGTATTAAGGGAATGGAAATTAAGTGTTCCACATAGTTCAGCAGCCTCTAAATTAAGCCCTTTATAGAGTGCCGGAGTCTATGAGCCCAAAACCCAGGAATTAGTTTGCATTTTCGCACTTCTGGTTCCCTTTTCTCAAAGTCTCTTGGTCTATGGTTGCCACAGGCTTAAGATATTTACATGTGTTGCTTTACAACATAAAATACTTTACTAAATGTCCCACAGTTTAAGGACAACGTGCTCACGTGTCTTAAAAATGGCGGGTGCTAACAAGTGGCTAAATGAGACCACAGAAGTTGTCAGGGACATTAAACGTCCCAATTAGACTAAAAAATTGGATTCATCTACTCACTAGTCCGTCTTTACAGGCGGACTTTGGTTGCAAACTATTCTAACTTTACTTGACCTAACTTGTTGATCGATCAATTTACAGAAAATCTGTATGGTAATTGTTTAGCTTGTGTAGCATTAGCTTCTTACTTCTAGCGATTAAATTTACGCTTTGAAAATCACAAACGTGGTGTTTATCTGGCTGAGCAAAACGTTTAAGTATCATAAGCTTGTGGTAGACCTTATTTCAGGCATTTATGCGAAAACCCATTCAAAAAAATATTTTTCTCAACACGGCCTCGTGTATTCGCTGTCCAAGTAGCCGAAATGCTTGCAATGAAGTAACAAACGGGACAACAAGGGTGTATGATCTATTAAAAATAAACACTCAATTGGTTTTAAGAATTGACATGAAAGCGGCTCTGTGTTTCGGAGCTGGATGAAAAACAGCAGGCGAGTGTCCCGCCGCCACAATAAGACTCTGTTAGCAACCATTAGCGAGCCTCGTGACGAGCACCCTGGTTTGACCGTAAGTGTCGGGACAGGCGGAGAATTACATAACAGCTGCAGTTCAACCTTACTCTGAGAAGCAGAGTGTTGTGTGGACATAACAGGGGGCCTTTAAATCTCAACTGATGCTACAGTATAATGGGGTAAATTCACATCAATAGTGACTATCTTGTAGTGTTGTGTAACCCAGATTTTACAATAGGCAACTTCTTCGAAGGGGGCACGTAGGGCAAGGAGCGGGTAAACTCAAGATCACCTCTGTCTGACATAATAAGGGAACAAAAGTAACCTTAGTCAACTGCCCTGCCGCCCTTTCAAACCTCAGTTCTCTTTCTGCTGAGTACAACAGGTTCTCGCACCCTAAGAGCCCTCGAACGCTAAAGGACTGAACATCCTTTTAAGACCTGTCCTGGCACATAATTATGTCATGTATCATTTTTAATGGCATAGTCATGAGACGACAGGAGTCATTTTGGTGCCTGTGGTTGACCCTAATGGAGCGGGCATTGTGGAATCGAAATCGCAATAAGAGGCGCCTTTCATGAACACGCTTAGTACTGTCCTTAGGCTGCAGTCACACCAAGGGCTCATTTACAGTTTGTGGCGATAATGCTATAGCGTACTGACTCCACTTATCCACATCAGTAACGTCAGCAGTACACAGTGGCGCCATCAGGCCTGGGTGTCCACGTCGACGGCCCCCGATCTCGAAAAGATTATACAAATATTAGATTATCAAAAAATGTGTCACGCATTAAAATCATAGTCTTTGATCAGAAACACAAGTACATTTCGGTTCGCCTGTGTTATCCCGGCAAGCATGTGAGCGGAGAGCGTGAGAGAGAAAGAGAGCAGGCCTTGTCACTGTCGGTATCTGGTGGGCGCTAGCTAGCCGATTCACTAAGGCGTGACTTGAATCTTATAAAATAGAAAAAGGACGAAGGCCACCGCTTAGCTTTTATGCGAGGAGGTCTAAGAAGACAGAGACGACGCTGTTTCGGCAGGTCGGGGGGAGGGGAAACGTCACGGAACGCATCAAAAATCCACGGTGCCTGGTAACTTCAGTGGGAAATTAAAGAATGCAGAATAGGTGCCGAATCCAATCGGATAGCTGCCAGCTCCAATCAGTTAAGCCATAATGAAAGTATCGAGGCTGGGAGGGGTGTAGGAGGAATGCCACTGCCTCATCTAGAAGCTTGGAAGGTTGGTGGGAGCTCTTCAGCTTAGCTAGCTAGGCTAGCTCAGTGGTTCTCAAACACAAGATTTACATATGATTTTAGCTATATAGATCATTATATATAAGTCTGATTCCAAGTCACGCCTGTCCACTTCCCATCCACTGATTACACTGTGGTAGGTGAAGTAATAATAGAAGGCTGATTGATGCGCTGTACATGTTTTACTGCATTTAATATTGGCCTGTAGCTGTCGTGCAATAACGATGCTGTGCTGTGTGGCTGACTTGAGCCTAATGGTTTGTTTTCATATAACCTGATATTGTTTGGTTGTCTATGTCTAGGTATAGATTTTGGTTGGCGTATGCCGATCGTATCCATTTTTATGATCAGCACCGGAGAGGGCTTTGGGAATGATGAGTGCGACGGATAGATGAGACACCAAAAGAGCTATAGACAGTATTAGATAGAGAGTTAAGACACAGAGTTAACACAGTTCAGATTTGTCGCAGTTGAACAGTCCTTGTCGCACAATAGAAGCCGTGGCTCATGTACATAATATGCATTTTACTATATTATATTACATTGTACTTGCCAGGTATCTTGAAAATGTGCAATTATAGTGTGAAAGTCTAGAGATTTCTGGGCTTTGATACACTCCCAATGTTCTTATTAGGACGTTGTGGGGAATGTTGCAAATCAACGAGCAGGACTGCTTGATAGCAAAATTGGAGTCTTAATGGATTTTTGCATCGATGTAAAGACGTAGGCCTGCCTTCACAGTCAGGTGTTCAGTTACATACAACATAAAAAAAGGACTTTAAACATCTCCCACTTCAAGTTCAAAGTTAAATCTGTGATTAACATGTTATCACTGTGTCCATCTCATATGGTGCTGAAGGAAAAGTCTTACATGTCACATATAACATGCTTGTTTGACCTCTTTCTTTCTATTGAATGCCAGTTCAAACCTCACCCTGATCTTTATCACCTGTCAAATCTTACTTCTTACCCACAAGGCTTACATTTTGGTGTCTTTGCTACGATATCTTAAAACCATGAAATGACAATTTCATGGGTCGTCACGCTTTAAAGTGGACCTATTATGCTCTATCCAGCTCTAAAATTTATTCTGCAGCAGACGGTGCTTGTGACTGCCTCATCTCTTACCAGAGTGCATGACAGCGTATGACTGCTACAGTCACTTAGCATGGCAAATAGCTGATTTGATGAGGACGAGTTTTATAACTTCATAAACTGATTTCTGTGAAGCTGTATCATATTAAAGGGAGAAAAAATTCTTGGTTTTCTGATAGATTGTTTGACTCACTGCTAAAGTAGCAGCCATTAGCTAGTTAGCACAGTTAGCCATGCAGGTAGTGATCCCTTCAACTGACTCTGTTTGGTGTGCGAGCTTGAAGCATTTAGTGATTACACTTCATAGGACCACTAACTGCATGGCTAACTGAGCTAGCTAGCAAACAGCTGCTACAGTTTAGAGTTAGTTTCGCAAAAAGTAAGGCTACCGTCAAGATATTCGGTAAATGACTTAATTGTTAAAGAGGTCAAAACATTATAGGTTGGATGATTGGTCGGGCATTGTCTGAGGGACGAGACTGTGTAGTTGTGACATCACAACATTACATAAATCCTGATGGCTCGTTTGAAGGCAAGCTGTGCGCATTTCTCTGTGGACTCAGCATTGACATACTTGCATTTGAAAAAGACATGGAAATTTCATCTTCTACAACATGGGATCTTTAAAGGAAAACATTCTAAATTGTAATCCGGCTTCAGTGCCAAAACCTGACCAGCATTTAATTTAGCCTGAGTACCGTTCTACCAACTTCAACAGCCAAACACAAATCCAAAAACTACCAGTTTTGCTCGTGGAAATAACTTTACATGTTTTTGAAATGTCACTGAATGAAATGCTTCACAGTCCAGACCAAACAGGGAGACGGAGGGCGAGGGGTGGGCACGCTCTCCCTGTAATGGGTCACATCCTCCTGCCGTTATCGTGACCGTAGACACGACGCTCGAAGACTAATCCACCAGGAAGTAGAGCTAAGCGTTAATCACTGCTCCCCTGACAGCACGCACAGATTACACACCCACAAACTCAAAGACAGACATGCATGCATTTATGTCATATTCATACATTCTATAGCATACCGTAGCAATACGAACCCATTAGCTACAGACTGGGAAAACTTACCAATCTTTTTTACTGACTGATAAATTTTCATTGCTTCTCTACATTTCAGTTTCAATTTGTGTACGTGAACAGTCTTGAAGGGGCAGTATGTAGTTTTAGAGAGGAAATTCAAACCCAGATTGTTAATATTTACAATATTAATGAGGTAATAATACAAACTCAGAAATATTTATTCTTACGGACACAGTCTAGCAGCTGATTTGTAAATCCTGAATGTCAGTAACTCTTGTAGTTGTTCTCTTTTCATAGACTTGATTGATTCGCCACAGCTGTCTGGCCAGCAAAAGCCCACAAGACCGGCTCCCATTTTAATAAGTCACAGCTGTGCCACAAGGGGTTAAAAGTTTTTTTTTTCCTCTGGGTAAATGCAGACATAATCCCAAAGTCATAATCTAGCAGAGGTGGCAGAGAGGGCCGTTAATCCTCCTACAACATCATCATCAGGGAAGCCCTCGCCATCACCGCAGCCCCCTCCCTCCTCGCCCCAGCAGGAGTGAACACATCCGTTTGGGCTTTACGCTGACTCTCGCCACTCTGATGAAGTGGAAAAAACGGAGGGGGGACACAGCGAGAGGAACGGTTTGTGAAGAGGACGGAGGACGAGGGAGATCAAGTGGATGAGGGTGGGTTTAATATCAGATCTGTTGGAGAGCGGACATGCGGATTACGAGGCCTTTTCATCCGCTGAACAACGGACGTCCATTCATAAAGTGGTTTGCACGTCACGGCAATATCCTCTAGCATTTGTACCAGTGGAAGCCTCCCCGATATGACGTCAAAAGGCCTGGACCATACGGACTGATGGATGGATCTCTTTCTTATAGCCCTGGCAGTATCTAACCGTATGCTCCTGAGTTGTGACTTGAATCAATGACCATAATTTGATGACCGTAAAGTAAAAAAGTCTGCATTTAAGCATTTTTGTTCAAACTGTTTCAAAATAACACATAATTAATTGTCCTTGTGGATTGCCTAAGAAGCAAATCCATTTTCAGAGCTCCGAGGTCTGTGTCTCCAGTGCTTCTTTTTTGTGAACCTTGCCAGTACTGTGTGGATTTGGAATGGTTTTCCACGCTGTTTTTGTGTAATAATCAGATTTACGGCACATACAAGTCATCCTCATCTTGCACTGTGTAATTAAATAGTCATCCCTGACTCGTTTTGGCTTATCGGTCCAGATAAGAGATCTGTAAGAAATCCAGAAAGAATCGGTTCACTTTTCATAAGAAAAAGCACAAGGCTCCTACCAACTCATCTTCCATAAAGATAGAGTAACACAGTTTGTGTGGCACTTCTGTCAGTAACCCTCTTCTCTACATCATCACACTTGCACGACTCCTTTCTTGATGTCGAGGCGGCTCTGTCTTTTTCTTTCTTTTGCTTGGCCTACCCTTTCCCCTCTTCTACCATTGCTGGTGTAGGGAGCAGAACCATCTCCTTATGGACTGAATAAAGTGGGCAGGCATAGGGGATTACTGTTGGAATATACAGCTATTGAAGACTTATTTCAATAAGACAATAAGGCTTGCAGCAGTTTTGAAATGTGTCAGTGTAATATGAAATGAGTCCTTTTTTTCGTCAGGAATACCAAACAAAAAGAAGGTTGCGTGCCGAACCGAACATCCTGTATCGAACAGTTTCCGGATAACGTACACATACCGTAGCACCTTTATTATTTCAGCATCAGACTCTCTTCTCATCAGAGTTCTAACTCCTGAACTACCTGTTGCTCAGATTGGAGAGTCTTTGCCATGTGAACCATTTGATGATGGACGAAGCTGCGATAGCTTGGCCCTGGACCTGGTTGAGTTGGCATGTGGGTTTTTTATCCAGACTGCTGCCGCTGGTTAGGATAGTGTACAGCAAAAAAAGTTACATAACTAATGTTGCATTTGCAAAGCTCTCTTTCAAATGTGTATTGAGGTTTTGTGGTTAAACCGGCTGATAATAAAGTCTCATTTATTTATGGCCCGTCTATCGAGACTGCTGTTAGGTGTAGTAAATAGTACTACAATGGCATCCTTTGGGAGACAGCCTTGGTCCGGGGGAAAAGTTTACGAGGACAGAAAGACTGCCTTTGTTGATAGGGGATTTCCAAGTGGCAGTAATCCATTAATAAATGCAGACTCTGGGTTGCTTCAATGTTATCACAGTGACTGAATTGTAACTTAAGCTGTTTTATGTAACTAAGACATCTATAAGGGATTCACTTTTCAACCAAACATAGCCCCGTTTTAACTCGGACGTCTGAACTTGCTCTGTTGCCCTGCTCATTGGATTACCAGCAGGTCAAAGCAGGTAACTGGAACCCCAGACCCTCAGAACGCAAAGACTGCATTCTTGATGCATCACTTAAAGTAATAATATGTAAGAATTCTAAAACGTCAAGACCTTTGTCATACATTCTGTGGAGTTGTGTACTTATTTTAAATGTTCAAACTCAGGGAAATCTGCTAGTTTGCCTGGTACGTGGTATGTGCTTTCCATCTGGTCGCCAAACGTAACTTGAATAAAACTCTTAAAAATGACCTTGTCCATGAACATTTGAACCTGAGTCAAGTCAAATAATTTTTTGATAAGCGATGGTGGTTGTTCAATGGTGTGTTGACAAAGTGACTGTTTAGTTGCCCCAAACAGCTGGTTTATTTTACTCTATATTAGCCGTAACCTAGCCGGCTACCGCACGCACCAATCACCAAACTCAGCACTCACTAGAGACTCCAGTGACATCTGTAAATTTTCCCCTGTCCTCTCTGTAAAGTGACGTTCATGAGGTAAAGTATTGTTTCCCCTCAGGCTCCAGTCGGCAAACATTAAATCACATAAACACCCTACAGGATTGCTGCTGCAGTCAGGCTGATAAACAGGATTGAAGATAAATCCACTTTTTAATCCCGGTGGTAAATGGCTCTGAATCAGAGCAGAATCTGATGCGATTTTGGGTGTTTATTCCTCCGAAATGTCTGGCTTTGACCCTGATTCTCTCCTCGATAGCTGGCTGGCTCTGAGCAGCTGAGCACCGCCTAATCCTCCCTTTACCCAACAATCGGCAAACGTCAATCCCCAGTGGCAGAAATTACATATAAAGGCCGCATCTTGTGGAGGCATCCAACTTAAATTTGACTTTTAAACAATAATGGCCTTTTATGATGCATTTTACTGAATAAAACTGTGCTTTATCAAAGTATCAAGTGGAACTGATCACACTGCCGTGCTACACAGCGGTTATGAATATGATGTTGATGTCGTGGGTACAACAGGCGGCCATGTAACAAAGCCACCAATAAAGTGCCTGTTGATTAATGTATCCCATGCGGCTCGGTGCCAGTGTGTCTTTCCCAAGGCACTCGAGCTGAGGCACCACGGTCCAAACAGCCATTTGTTTTCATACCATTCAGTTACATCAGCTCACGCTAAACCGCACGACTCATCCCTCCACACGATGTGAACACGGCAGCCTTCGACCTCTCCGATGAAAGCAAACATAAACTTATCAAAAAGGTGATGAGTTTCTATGACCTTTTCTAAGTATAGTGCGCTATCTCTTTATTTAACTTCTAACTGCTGCCATGTTCACATTTCACATTGTTGCTATTCCTGATGTGCTTGATCTACCGCCGTGCAATTCTTAAGGCCCAGTTATGGGAAATATCTTTTTTTGGGGGGGTCCTCAATACAGAGAAAGATAATGAAACTAACAGACAGGGCTTACTGTCCTTGGAAGTGATGTGAAGAGAAGGGAAGAGAGAGTCCTTCAACTATTTCTATTGGAAGTCATTCAACTATTTCTGAGTGATTACTACCCAACAGGAACATAGTAGGAAGCTGTGGGCTCAGGGCCAAAGGCAACATGTCTGTCAACAGCGCAAGCTCATTCTGCCGCTTGTTCTTCATGTGCGGCAGTACATGAGGTAAAACACTCCTCTGGTTCCTGCTGCATTTGACTGAAAACAGGCCTGACACCCACCAGGAGTTCTAAGTCTGGAAATTGAATATATGAGGTGAAACGTGAACTCAACCCATCAAACATGACTCTTAAAATGTTTATGACTATTAAAGCGCTGCTCAAACAAAACAGAAAACATTTTGGGGATAATAAACATGAAGAGACCATGTCGGATGAAGCTGAAGTTCCAAGTAGGCTATCCCACATTCAGACACTCAGTAATCAAGCATTTGTATCTTTCTGTTTCCTCACACTGTGTCCTCATCTGCAGTAACAGAATGATCTTACACTCTAATCACATAAATCAAGTCAGCCTGGAGGCGACTACCGAAGAGCAGGAAGAGAGAACCAGGGAGGGGAGTGATCACACAGTGATAGAAATGGCAGCCTTTTCCTTTCTCTGACGGCTTAAAAATCCACAAAAGTTTTCCAGTTCACGCAGGCAGGTTGCAATAAGTAACATTAAGTTTTACCAATCAAATGCTTTAGGTCAGTGAGAGGCAGGTAGCAGCCTGTGGGCCCTCAACAAAAATATGCGGCCCCCCAACAATAGAGAAATGATTATTCTACTGTAGGTAGGTCGTCCCCTCTGGTGTCTCTGTGTTGCTGTTTGCAAAATCCCTTCGGCTACAGGAAATAACAGCAGCAACAACCTCCAAGCTAGCAGCTTACACACTGAAAATGGCAAGTTCCTCAAACACCAACCTGGTCGCTAACGGTACGGACGTACACAAGCTAGGAGCTCTTACCTTTTCTTTTTCCAAGGATTAATCCATTTGAACGCCACGGCTGCCTTCCCACGTGCAAAACAAGCTTGTCCAAAGCTTGTGAATATTCTCATTCATCCAGGTCATAGTTATCTCAAGGAAATTGAATCGAAAGCAACTGGATTTGGTTTTTGTCTTGAAGACGTTTCCCAGGAGATTCAACAACTTAGCCTCTAAGAATAACGGCTGTGCACAAAGGGCCTCATGTGACTCCAACAACTGTCGTTACAACACAATAGAACACTAACGAAGTCGAAACCAACTTTCCACCATCCCCAACGACCATACTAACGACTGTCGTTTGGCAATAATGGAGCACATACAACCCATAGGCATCAGTGGCCTTGTGACCGCCTCCTGAGAGGTTAAATAGCTGGACCTCCACACCGGCTAGTTGGACTAGTCTCAGCCTAGTCAAGGGAGCAGGAACTGATGAAGCCTCTCGGATGAGAGGTGAAACGTCTTCAAGACAAAAACCAAATCCAGTTGCTTTCGATTCAATTTCCTTGAGATAAGCTTGTCCAAACACTGTTTTGCAGGGGCACCCTACTGGGTTTTAGCAAGAATTAGCCTCTGCTAATATAACCACAACATTTTTATGGCCAAACAATACCACAAAAATGTCCAAGGAATAGTTGAACATTTAGGAAAATACACTGATATGCCTTCTAAAGGGTTTAAAAAAAAGATTGATACCACCATTGCTACCAAATATGAAGCTGCTGCCAGTTAGCTTAGCGCAGCTTAGCACAAAGACTGGGAAATGGGAAACAGCTGGGCACCTACCAGCATTATGTGCTGGACTATTTCGAGGCCGGTCGATGCAGTGACCTCCCATCAGGGACGTACACAGACACTTTGAGGGGCTGTTGCTCCAACCTGAAACAAATAACCCCAGCCCTGCTGCCTATGTGTTAGCCAGCTAGCTAGCCAACACTGGTTCTTGTAATATCATAATATAAGTCAATATTGCTTGACATAAAGGTGACAAAGAGCAAGTTGTTCCGAAGCAAATGTAGAGATTTCCCATGGCATCCCGTTGCTTACACCATTCGACAGAAAAAATTTCCACAACTTCAAAGACTCACCCGGAGCATTTATGCATCGGCAACATATAAAGTATGGGTGTTACAGTGTCAAATAACAGGGGGCAAAAATAAAACTTTTTTCCCAACGGAGGCAGTTTTGCCAAAGAGGGCCAACTGGCTGTTGCTCAGACAAATGTTACTCAGCTTTGAACATGTCCTTGGTTCCCAGAGTCGTCAGCAGTATGTGGACTTAAAATCTCAGAAGCCAATTTAGACGTAGCTAAGTTTCTCTCCCTCTGTCCCTAGCTGCAGGCTAACTAGCTAGCACACTTACATTAAGCTGGTGGTGATTGGTCTTCTTACCTAACTCTTGCTAAGATGACAAATGTCCAACTTTAACTTTGGCTATGAAAAAGCAGAAAAACTCCCCACTTCCCACCCCGGTTTCTTGCCTCTGTTTAAACGTTCTGTACCACAGTGAGTGTATATGCTTAAAACATCAGCGTCTGGGACTGAAGAGGCCCCTCGTTTCCCAGCAGCACATGTGCTTTTAAAGCATTGACTTCAGCTGTTTGATTCTGGGGAAGCATCAAAAGCTTCACAGTGAGCAGTGATCCAAAACGGGCTGCGAAAACTCCCAGGGTCACGTCAGTATACGTGAGAGTCGGCGTAGAAGACTTTAAAGTGAGTCGTGACAGGTTTATGCAGTGCACCATAAAAGGGGAATGATATCATATACAGTGCAAGTAAAACTATAAGCAGTCAGTAGTTAAGAGGTCAAAGGTCAGATCGACAAAACCCAGCTTGTAAATTTTAAAATCGAATAAAATGCTCTTTGTTGAAGTGTACTGTTCAGTCCAATTCAAAGGGGCTTTATTGGTGTGGGAAACAGACGTTTGCACTGGCAAAGCAAGTGTGAAATTCAGATATCAACACTTATTAGAGCATTAATGCTCGCGCAGGAGGCGACACGCCCAGCTGGGAAGTGTTAGCCTCATGTTTGGAAAGGACGGACAGTGCATATATTATTATTACGCAACAGCGCTGCATTCATAATAACCTTCCAGGAAAGCTTTTGCAGGGTGAGTAAGTCCAACCTTATCATATGAAATGTAAACAGCATGATGTAATGGAACAGAGAAATATCAAAAGAAAGGGATGTAAGGAGGAATTATCAGTGAAATATACTATAAAGTACTAATTGTACGTTAAAATGTTCCCTGTCTGTGTTTTTTACATTTTTACATTGTATCTGATGTTTTTGGATTGACAGTACTGCTGCTTTAATGCGTATGATGTCGATTAAAATTGAGCAGATTACATTTGTGATCTGAAACGTAACTCAAGCAGTCATTCTTTCTGGCAAAGAGAAACTTAATATCGGCATAAGGTTCCACAAAATTGAAATACTCAAGTAAGGTACCTCTTCAGTACAGTACTTAAGTAAATGTAATCAGGTATATTACATCACTGGTGAGCCGGGTGGTTTCAAATCCAGACTACACACCAAGAATACTAGGCAGGTTTTGAGTCTTTAGCGTGTTCACACTGAAAAATTGACAAAATATAGTATATACTTAGTATAGTATAATATATACTATACTAAGTATATACTAGACTATATATTATAGTATATACAGGATACAGCAGAAATATTTTGTCCTGTTAATGTTCATTACTCTCCCACAATGCAATGCACTAAAGTAAATGGAGAAGCGGTTAACAGCTGAAATGTTCTTTTACATAAACGCGGGTCGTGATGAAACTGTCCCAGATAGATCTTAAAAAGTATTAAAGGTGCAATATGTAAGAATCGGCCAACTGTCAGATTCATACTCAAACCGCTCGCAGTAGCTGCGGTTAGCTGGTTAGCTCGTTTAGCTGTGCATGTAGTGGTCCAGAATGGGAGCTCTGAGCACTTTGCTTGAGGAGGTGTTGGGCCAGTGCTAGCTGGTTAGCATGTTGACTTAAGTCAGTATCTCTGCAACACAATTCATAGACGTCTTAACGTTTATTATATTCATACTTGTTTTTAGAAACTTAAGGCCTGCATCTCTTTTAGATCAAGACGATCAGTATATCATATATTACATTTCATTCATACCAGCCATGCTTTAAAAGCTGCTTACCTGACGTTGACTCTAGGCGCCGGTGTCCTCATGTAACTCCATAAATAAACAGACGCGTCGGCTGCCCACCACATTCTTTTCTTTGCACAACCCTGACCACACCTGGCCTGCAGGCAGACATATCTAAACAGAATAAGTGTCACTTAAACTCTCGACATTGTTCTCACAACCTCGATCTTATACGCTGTCATCGAGGCAAAAATAGCCGGCACATTAATTCTCCTGACAGCCAGAACAATGTTTTTGACCCTCTCACCTACAGCCTGTAATGTTCCCTGTAATTGTCCGGCTGGAAATGAACCTCTTGATCATGCCACTCTGATTTACAGTCTGCTTATAAGGAATTAAGTGGCTCTGTGTTTGAAAATCAGAGACGCCTTGATCTTCTCATGAGGTAAAGTAAAAATTCCTCGTGTTCACTTGAGCCAGACTTCAGCTGTCATTGAGTCTGACTCAGCTGTGAGCTGTTTCATCATTCGGGAATTTGGACTATATACTTATATGGATAAATGTTGTGCTTTTTACTCTTTTACCCAGCTGACCACTTTGTACAGTTTCAGATTAATACAAAATGCAACACAACTTCATAAACGAATAAATTCTGATGTATTATTATAGATTAATGCAGAATATAAAGTAGTTTAAATTACCGTAGCTCCATCTTTACAAGCTGTAACATGAATCTTACATGCAGGATAAATGTATCAATAATTATATATTGTCAATATCCAATAATATATTTTAGAATGTATAATTCTGGAAGTATGATGAATACTTAATTTTGGCACTTAAAGTGCATTTCGATGCTGATATTTCTGTGTACTCTCAAGTAAAGTTTTTGATTCAGGACTATTCCTTGTAACAGAGTAGTTCACACTGTGGCAGGTAAGAGATCTGATGTGAATACTTTTGATTTGATCTTCATATATTTGTGGCAGTTTGTTCAGGACTTATTTAAAATCTTCATGTCTGTCCGTAGCATTTTCACGATCTAAGTATCCTGTGAAGTATTTATGGTATGGTTCATGGAATCCTGCTCAAATCTTAAACCCTATAGCACCATCTAGTGCTTACTTGTAGTAATGACACATTTTTCACATTTCCGTGCCCAGAGGACTTTCACATTTAAACATGTTCTCCATACTGTCAGTATATCAGCTCTCTGACAACATGTTTATTTTGCAAAGTGAAGAAGTTAACATTGCCAGACAAGCATGATAATACAGGCTTCCACCGTGAATATGAATAAAATCTGATAGAAAATGGTCCACAACTCCTCACGATCAGCCGAAATATTTTAAATGCAAGAGTATTTAACTTTTATTCTTTTAACTTAACTTTATTATTTTATTTAACTTTTATTTTACCTTTTCACATATGACACATGCAGTAATGGAAAACACAAACCACATACATGTCTATATTATCAGTACTTCAGTCTTTTGTTGAAACTCTCTCTACAATAAAAAAAATAATGTAATAATGAAAAAAATACTATATGTAATGGTTCTGTGTTTTGTTGTGTCTTATGTTTTGATTTCCTCACCCTCTTGTGTCTTGTCAGTGTCTCTTCTGTGTTTTTTCCTTCCCACCTTGTTGCAGGTTTGTCTCCCTCTGTCTGTCTGTCTGTGTTATTTCTCCTCTGAGCTTCCCCCTCGTTAGTTCACCTGCCCTCGTCCCTCCTCTCTCTCCTCACCTGCTCCTCGTTCCCTCATCAGTGTGTTCTGTATTTAAGCCTTTGTTCTCCCTTCCCTGTGTTTCCTCCTGTTTCCGTGATATGTTTTGGACTTTGATTTCTGGTTTTCCTCTGTCTGATTTGTACTTTGCCTTTTTGTTGCACTTTGTTTAACTGTTTTATTTTGCCACTTTGTTTTTGGTTCCCTGGACTCCTGTTTAATTTTTGGGTTCCTGGTTTTTATAGTGTTCAGCTTTGTTTTTAATAAAGCTCGCTTTTTGTTTCCCCAATCCTGCCTCTTGTTCTGATCTGCATTTGGGTCCTTCAATTCCCCTCACCCCACTGTGACACTATATAGACGTGAAGTTCATCGTTTTCATCTGCACATAATTAATCAAAAAAAATCAAATCAGTTTTATTCTTATAGCCCAAAATCACAATCACATTGCCTCGGTGGGCTTTACAATCTGTAGAGTGAACAACATCCTCTGTCCTTAGACCCTCAATTTGAGTGAGGAAAACTAACAATGCTGATGGGGGGGACTTTTAACCAGGGGAAGAAAAAATATGATGGAAGAAACCTCAGGAAGAGCCACAGAGGAGGGATCCCTCTCCCGGGACAGACAGACATGCAACAGATGTCGCATGTACAGAACAGGACAACAAAATCACAGTTTACAAGTTGCATTGACGGAATGCATTTCCTGCGAAAATACAGTGTGAATGCTGACAGCTGAAGTGATTTGCTGTGAAATCAAATTAATTTTACACAACAGCTACACCAGGACATCATTAATCATTTATTCCCAATTCCCAACGGTTCTTCACATTAATGAAATAAATGTCAGTGAGTTTGTGTGGTGAAAGTGTGTATTGCATTACTCAAAAACAGGAAAATAAGGTGAAGTTAAATATCAAATATATTATTAGAATGAAATAGCCACAGACATGGATTCCAGCCTTTATCATCCCAGTCAGTCAGGTCGCGCTGAGAGCTGTGGGTTCACGCAGGCGGTGCCGTTCGCCAGCACAAATGATGTCATCCCAGGAGTTTAACCAACACTGCTTGTCAGTGCTTGCTGGCGGGACAATTGCAACACAGTCCTGTCCCGCTTGGCTGTTGTCCCAGGAGGCCATGGCATTGTTTGTCTCACGACTCCTCCAGTAAGCCACATCTGGATGGCTTCTTTGGCCCAGAAGTAGACGCTCTCCATCGCAATGTGTCCACGCTGAATGATAACCTTTGGTGCACGACGTCCGTCTCGAGTAGACCGATTTTTCATGCACAGAAACAAATGTTGGTGTTGAAAAGAAAAATGTTCTTTAAACATTCGTTATCCGTCTGGTACTCTGAAATTAAGAGGTAGTGGGTGCATCTCCTCTTCCCTGCACTGCACGGCTAACTGAGCTAACGGTCCCTATTTCTTTTGAGTCTAATTTCAAGTGGTGGTCAATTCTTACATATTGCACCTTTAAAATGACAAAGGATGGACAAGGCTTTGGTGATCCAGCACCTGGTGGCTGGGACGTGGTACTCCAACTTAAATGGTCCAAACTGCTTCCACATATTTGTCCACTGTGAGGACACCGTGTATGAGAGGGTTAAAGGCGACTGTTCCATTTAAGGGTCCCCTACCACAGTCAAAGCAAAGCCTCTTCAACCGGTTAGTAAGCTCATTCACTGTGCTTTTCCTGCTGTGACATGTCAAAGTGTTTCCTGCGAAAGAAGTCCACTGCAGCTGTTGCAGCTCTGCAGTCAGGTGTAGCAGTATTACTGTCTACGTCCAGCAGGGGGCGTGAGCGCTGCAGAGTCAGTCATGTTCAGGGAGGGTTGACTGAGTTCATTTACAGTGTGCTGCTTGTGAGCAATATTAAGAAGCCCCAGTGAGATCCAGACTAAGTGCCTCAGCAGATATTATGGAAGCAAATATTTGCATTTAGTTATTTTCTGTCATTCTGCAATAGTGATCAATCTTGAGCCTGTTACAGATACGTTTAATTTGACTATATACATACATTTGATGAGAATAATGCGTGGCTGGAAGCTAGAAGATACACATTCATCAACTGTAAAACATTGTATGACTGTGAGTTGTTCTCATTTCGTGCGTGAAAAAAGACCTGAAGAAGAAACAACCTGTCAAATATCCTCAAACAAACCAGAAAGTCACTCTCACAGGGATAAAGCCAGGGTTGGGAGGGCCACTTTAAAGATGTATTCAGATACAGTTGCTAATTACCTGTTAAAAAATGTAGGCAGTGATGCAATCCAAGTGATAAAGTAATGTAACTTGAGTACTTTCTGTTACTTTTGGATTATCTCAATACCAAACACATGCAGATAAAGATCCTCATTGTGTATATGTTTTCACTTGAGACCGTGATGTCATGTGCATGTGCGTCATTCTATATTTTAAAGTTGTAATCCTGTCAGTAATCCCCTTCCTTAATGAACGATCTGTAGTCGAATTACATATTTTTTTTCCCTGTAACTGTAATGGAATACTGTTCCCTTTTTTTTTTTGCATCCTAATTGCATAATCCTTTTACATGTGTTCCATCACTCGCCAAGCCTGGATAAAATGACAACAACAACAACAGAGAAAACACACACACACACGCACACTGCACTGCTCCTCCATTCAGCTGACTCATAATCCCATTAGTTAACACACTTCCTGTTTATATTCCCGTCTGCGTCCAGGGTGCAACCCAGTCACCTTGGTGCTGAGTTCACTGCAGAGGTTGTGTCGAAAGTCTTATTTTCAGTCGTTTGTCCAAACTGGCAGGACGGAGTATTTAATGATTACATGTGACGTTCAATGACTGATCCTGATTTGTATTTGGCCTGACTGGCTGTCAGCAGCAGCCTCTCTGTTTCACATTAAGTGGACCTGGTGCACTGACTGGCACCGGTCCAGCTACATTCTGCTACACTGGCCCACTTAGATGGATTGCAGTGATTCTTAAGTCCGGCTGGTATGTGTTGAGTTGAGTTATACCGCCTTCACATTGTACCAGCAGCACCAAGTTAAACAGTACGATATCATGTTGCAACTTGGAAAGCAGTTTGTTAAACTAATTGGATCACCCACATCATGATAATTAGAAACGGGCTGCTGTTAACTTGGGTGTCAGTGTACAGACGGTAGATTTTGTTTTATTGCTGTGAGCATCGTGTCACATATGGTTTGGATCAGCAGCTTTTTTCCGATGCCAGATCTGATTTTTTTTCAATCCGTTCCGACGCTCGCTCTCCTGAAGAGGGCGCACATCCCCTTCAAATCAGCTCACACACACTCACACACTCAGAGGAAACAGGGGAATGTTTGATTTTCCTTCCTGTCACATGAGTGTGACTCACTCATCTGTGTGGTCAGTGATAGTGAGTCATGCTGGGAATCCTGTGTGTGTGTGTGTGTGTGTGTGTGTGTGTGTGTGTGTGTGTGTGTGTGTGTGTGTGCAATGTAATGTAATGTAATGTAGTGCTTTTTCATTTGAATATGAGCTCAGAGCTCAGGGGGCAGGAGGAGAGGCAGTGAGTTCAGATTAGATGGAATTATGAATCGAACAGGACGCCCTGATCCCGACACAGACAGACAGTCAGACAGACAGATTAACCATAACCGTGCCTCCAGACGCCCGAATACAAACACACACACACACACACTCACAAAAGGCTGTGCACGTTTCACCTACATTGTGTTGGTTATCTGATCTGATCATCTGCAGTGTGCTGTGTCACGGAACATCCAGCTGCGAAGTCACTGTACCGCAACACAAATCACTTAATCCCCAAACATCACATTTCAACACAGTTTGTCACTCTAGGCACAAATACAGACTAAATATTTACAGTTAGACATAATTGTACATCAAGTCAATTTTATAAACCCTATTTGCTGTACGTTTGAATTGAATTTTGAATTGCAGTTGTGCGCTTGCCTACTGGCAAATTTCACATTTTTGTTTCACGTTGGGCGCGCCTGAAACCAACCATAAACTTGCACCGACGCCGTCTCCATTCCCCCCTATAATCGGTGCCAAATTACAGAGTTCTTTCCAAAAAACCTCCCAAATTTACACCTAAACGTCAGTTCCAATCAGAAGGTGAAAGCCATTTGTAGTAAACTATGGGGCCCATAAAATGCCACAAATTGGACAAATAAAGATAAGCAGGGTTGATTAACACTTTTACTGTGTAATTCAAATTCAGGCGAGCAATAAAAGCGCACGCCGTGTAGTTCAACACTTCGTTTGACATTTTGGAGAATGTGCTTTTCTTGCCAGGAGTTAGGTGAGAAGATTGATAACACTTGAGCCGATTAACTTAGCACAGACGGAAAACAAGAGGAAACAGCTAGCCTGCCAAATCATTACAAAATCCACTTAGCAGCAGCACCTCTAAAGCTCACACAACCACATGACCGTGAAGACAGCAGCCCGTAACCACCACATGTGTTGAAAAAGTAGCACATGTGGTTGTTAAGCTTCAGAGGTGTTGGTAGACGGATTGGGTGAGGTTACCTTTGGACAAAGCCAAGCTAGCTGTTTACCTTCGTTTGGTTCGAGCAAAGCTAAGCTAAGCTGATAGCTAGCAAAAAGCCCTGAAGCTACCAAGCATGGATGTGGTGTCTCATTTTACTGACAGGGAAATTAATTGAGTGCAACCAATTGCCAGAATAAATGTTAGCCAAGTATGTTTATGCAAAACCACAGATAAATTCAAATTTAACACTCGTTTGTTTAGCCAGAATGTTCCATGTATCTCTTGTCCCAAGGCTGTGCTTATGCTCTGGTTAGGTTTACACACAAAAGCCACTTAGTTTGGGTTAGGAAAAAAATCATGGTTGGACCTAAAACCTGCTTTGGTCACCACCATGACCAACTTCCTGTGAAAAACCACAAAAATGGCTGGAAATGTCCGCAGGTGTCCTTAAAAATATCCAGTGGTGAGACTCAAACTGCCGTAAGCCATTCAGCTGCCTTGTTGGCTTTAATAACTCCAACACCTTCCCCTCCAACTCAAGACATCGCACTCTTGGTAGCTAGCTCCTGGGCTTGTTGCTAGCTAATGTTTTACCTTTGACTCTCTTACAGTAAAAAAAATTTAAATTTTGGGAAATAAACTTATTAGTTTTCTTGCCAAAAGTGTGATGAAATGACTGATACCACTCTAATGTCTGTACAGTGAATATGAAGCTACCACCAGTAGCCTGTTAGCTTTGCTCAGGTAAACAAAGGTAAACAGCTAGCAAGGCATAGTCCAAAGCTAACCTTATGCAATCCCATCTGCGAACAGGCTGTTATCTTAATGGTTATGTGAATTATTGATGTTAAAAGAGGTTAATATAATGTGGACGTGTACGCTGCTAACATTACATCCAGTTGACTGGCCTGAGACTGAGACTCTTGTGGATGTAGAAGTGAAGCTGGTGGACTTCTGGTTTCCATATCAGACGTTACATCAGTTGACACAGGTCACCAAACATCCTCATGCGTGACTCATCGATCACTTCAGTCATCCACACTCCTCATGTATTTATCACACACACCAACCTGCAATCATCCCACACTGCTGACTGACTACCACGCACCGCAGAATAAAGAGGACTATCGCCGCATTAAAGTAAATGACAGCTTCGGGGAGCTGGTTCGTCTTCATCACTTCCGCCCACAGACAGACAAACAGTTATATAATGTTCACTGACACAAAACAAAGCACAGGCGAGTAGAAAACACAGCCGATTGCGAAGGATGATTTAGTTATTATTCAACCAGCCATATAAAATTAGATGCCAGAGATGATTCATTAACATTGTCAAGCTGCCAAGTAACAGTAAGGATTAGCGTTTTAGGGTTTAGGGTTGCTCAATGTAAAAGTCTTGAGTAACAGTAAAGTGGCATTATCACCAATGGCATTATTGACCTGGCCAATTATCAGATCTGATATTCAGCATTTTATCTGATTAATAGAATCCATTTTTTTAAATCCAGTTGTAGAAAGAAAGTAGCATAAACTCAAAATTAAGTACCGTACTTGAGTAAATGTCACATTCTATGGCTCCCCTCCAAAGGATCACACCTAAATTGTAAAATTAGCCTCACATTGTCGTACAACAATGAGTGCATTTTTGGGTGTTAGCTCACATATTGAACCCACTCGACCAGCTTGATTTCCAGGATGCCTCTCTACAGCTGATGGAGGACAGGCCTCTACTTGTTGCTTTCGATCACAATGGAAGCATGGGGAAAAAATGTAACTGGCCAGGTAGCTATGAGTGACAGCTGCACCTCTAATTATTTCAACCTAGTCGGTGCCGCTGATCGAAGAAAGCCACATCAACATGGGCATTAAAGAGTTGTTTACACTGTTAGTCAGGTAAAGTCTGAGCCATGCCTGTAATCTGAGGTACTTTCATCTTGTGACCACATGCAGACAGTCAGAGAGTCCCTTCTGCGTTTGAGACAGTTTCTGTTTTATCAGGGTGGAAAAGTTCCTCAAACACCATTCAGAGTATCAGTTTCAAATGAAACAAGATGTTTCACGGATGTATGTCGAACCACAATGCTGTACCTGTCTATTAATTGGATATATGTAATAGCCTGATGATCGAAAGCTAATTAGAGCTTTACATTTGCATGTCATAGATGCAGAATTTGAGAGGCGGTGAAGTCCTGCTTTATACAGGAGACCTGTGAAGACTCTGGACTCTGTCCAATAGTAGTCATTTGTTAAAGTTCAAGTAATCATGACAGACATAGCCCATTGATTCATTTTTAAATTACATTTTTAAAAACATTTTGATTGTGCAAATATGTCAGGAGAAATATTTAATCTTGAAGTGAAATTAAGAAAATAACATTCGAAAAATGTTGTCTTCCATGCTGTGACTGATTGGCTCTACTGGGACAGTTCATAAGTTTAAAGAAATGACCGCAGCCTGAAGAATTAAAGCTTAATGTCTGAACTCAGTGCCTGGTGTTTGGTTTAGAGATCAGGGTTATGTTAGTGGGCCACGCATCCTGACAGTTAAGAGGATACTGTCATGATATGTTGAGTTAACAGTGCTTTGCCGGATTAAGGAGCAGTTGGCAAGACCAGCCACTGGTTTCAGTATCTCACTCTCGTTGTCAACATTGGCTCAAGCTGCCTGTACGTTATTTATAAAGACATGTTTAGATCACCAAATTAACAAGTTAATTGACCGGACGCAAGATAAATCACTGTTGCCTGATAAAAGAATGGGAAAAAATGCATTAATCTGTACGTAAACAGCCCTGTGAGGACATAAGTCATTAAACGTTGGCTGAGGTACATCGGTTAGATAGTGTAGCAGAGATATGCAGGTAGAGAGCAGGTTTGTAAAGGATCCTGGGTAAGACCATTAGAGCTGCCCTACAGCTGAGAGGACACAGGATCAGAGAGAGTTAAGTTTCCGGGAAGCATCCACCTTGCTGTGACGCTGACAGAGTCTTTTATCAATCAACGGCTTAACAGATGCAAACACGGCACTGTGGCTGTGGTTCGCTTCAGCTTCGGTCCACTTGCACGTTAATGACCGAGGGCTCTCTGCGATTACAACATCACGAAGACGATAAATGTGTCCGGCCTAAAAAGTATATAAAGGTCGGCTATGTAAGGAATTAGACTGATGTTATTTTCAGTGTTTATTATAAATGTCACCTGCCCAATACGTCCGTGACACTTATGTATCAGTTCATTTCAGTTTGATAACTTTGGGGAGTAAACTCTTGTCAACCTACGGAAGTTGGTTGCTGCCAATCCAAAAAAAAAGAAAACGGATTGGTATTATTACACATTAAAATGTGGAAAAATGTATTGTTATGATAAGATATTTTCACGCTATTGCAAAATACAAGCTTATATTATATAATAAACACCTTGTTATAACAATACACTATCTATCTTGTCATAACAGTAATTCTTTCACGAGATGTTTTCGCATTAGGGCAAGATTTTTCCATGTCATGTTAGCACATTATAATTTTTGTCTTGTTAAAACAATATGCTATTTATCTCATCGTGACATCACTGTTTAATGTTATGGAAAGATATTTTCATGTTATGTCATCACATTTCAAAGTATTATAAGTATCAACTTGTTAACAATGCATTTACGTTAAAACAAGACAAATAGTGTATTGTTTAAAAAAGAGAGGTTTCAATAGTATTGCATGATAACATGATACTGGTCTGTTTTCTAGCATGACAGCAATACTCTGCTGAGATAACTACATAAATGACATGAAACCATCCGGACTGGAGGGCTGTGATGAGTGTGTGAACCGAACAAGGTCACTCTGAGTGTAAAGTGGGATTTCGACATAATTAACATCTGCGGCGGTGCTTTGTTGCAACACTGGGAACTTGACTACGCAACTGCAGACATTCAGTTCTGTCGGTCTGTTGCAAAAACAAACTGTACAATCAGGATCGTCACTTATTTCAGCATCAAAGGAGTCTTGATTTTGTGCGGAGCGCGACTGCGTGTGTCACGGCCTCAGACAAAGTGCAGAAGTTGAATAGTGTCGCATTGTCGCTCAGAACAATACGAGCATTACGTAATGAATCAGAGCGGTTTGGGGATTTGTACCTCTGACGCAGGCAGCGGCAACAAACAGGAGGTCAAGTTAGGCACGAGGTATTCTGGCGCCAGACCTGAGAAATTGTATTTTACAAATCTGTGTGTTTGGGACAAGCAGTCCTGACGGTAAAGTCCTGTTCTGGGTACCTCCGCTGACTCCGCCATAATCGTCCAGGGGCAAGGTTCAAATTGAAAACTGTTGACCTCTGAATTCAAACGATTTACAAAATGCAGCTTAATCTCAGTGTTTTTACACAATATCATTAAATCTCATCTTTGTCTTACCTGACAGTCTCAATGGTCTTTAGCCAAACCTTCTACATGCCATACCTGTATTTTTCTCTCTGTTGTCTATTTCTGTCATTGACATTCCAGGGTCACTCCCTCACACTCTTGTTGGTGACTGATACTCGGGCTGTGTACACAGTGCGAGAAACCTGTTCAACTCGCCAACAGGGCTCTCCACTCATCACTTGATCCGCTTGATTCACTTCCATGCGTGCCTCATGGGGCGGTTTTATTTCACAAACTATATTTTGACATATCTTGAACCCTTGCAGGGAACAGTCGTCTCGCTCCAGACATCTCCAGACATTTGCGACAAAGACATGTATGAAATCTAATTAGCAAGTGAGCAGAGAATTCTAAAATAATTGGCAAAAAAATGGGCCGTAATGGATAAATGGTTGAAATAGTCAGTTAAAAGTGATCTATAGACAACTGGAATAGTCAGACGTATCTTAAATTAATAACAGTAACCAGCTAAAAGTAAGTTAGCTTAAAGTGATTTATATGCAATGCTAAAATGGTTCGTATTATAAATAGTTGAAATATTGAGCTAACGGTAGGCTAATTTACAAATGGTTTCCACATTCAGCTCTTCCAGGCTACAGTAGGCTAACAGTAGGCTAATAGTAGGCTAACAATATTAATGCCAAGTAAATGACAATTTGTCATGGTTCTGTGTTTTGTTGTGTCTTATGTTTTGATTTCCTCGCCCTCTTGTGTCTTGTCAGTGTCTCTTCTGTTTTTTTTTCCTTCCCACCTTATTGCAGGTTTGTCTCCCTCTGTCTGTCTGTCTGTCTGTCTGTGTTATTTCTCCTCTGTGCTTCCCCCTCGTTAGTTCACCTGCCCCCGTCCCTCCTCTCTCTCCTCACCTGCTCCTCGTTCCCTCATCAGTGTGTTCTGTATCCTCTGTGCTTCCCCCTCGTTAGTTCACCTGCCCCCGTCCCTCCTCTCTCTCCTCACCTGCTCCTCGTTCCCTCATCAGTGTGTTCTGTATTTAAGCCTTTGTTCTCCATGCACTCCTTGTTGGTTCGTTGCTCCTGTTTCTGCTTCTGTTGGTGTGATGGGGTTTTTTCCCCCCAAGTTCCTTGAGTCTCCAGTCTCCCAGTGGTATTTGTTTTTTGGATTTGGACTTGTGGTTTTTCCTTGATTTGTACTTTGCCTTTTTGTTGCACTTTGTTTAACTGTTTTATTTTGGCACTTTGTTTTTGGTTCCCTGGACTCTTGTTTCATTTTTGAGTTCCTGTTTTTTGTAGTGTTCAGCGTTGTTTTTAATAAAGCTCGCTCCTGCCTCTTGTTCTGATCTGCATTTGGGTTCTTCAATTCCCCTCACCCCATTGTGACACAATTCATGTGTATGAACACATTATTTAGCAATATCCACTTTTAGAAAGTGTTAAGTAACATCCTAATGCATGAACAGTTGTCAGCTAAAATAACTGATGAAGTTAGCGAAAAGTCATTTATGAACAATGCTAATATAGTTAGCTGAAATGAATTTAGAAATATTTGAAATATCTAGCTAACAGTAATGTTGAGACGTCCAGTTCTACCACGACAAGGTTAATAAGCTAACAGAAGTTCATTTATATTCTACATCACCGAACAAAACAAACCAATTTATAGGTTGGAGTGTGGAGGATGGATTGTGGAGTCTCACGGCCTGAGTTGAGGCGTGTTGACAAGCAGGTTTGGGCGGATCAGAGAACTTCGCTGTAATAACACACATCGCCCTGTTTGGTTCCTCCTCAAACACCGCATGTGTCTCTCTCAGGTTACACGAGCGAGAGGTGGACACCTTCAGCAGCCCTGTGAACTATTGTTTGAACGAGTTCAGCAATCGGCATTTCAAAATCCAATTACGGCACTGTTAAAATAAAGAAGTGGATTACATTTCAGCATTTCCCAAATGTCTCAAAACGACAAGAGTTCAAGTTTCAGAGGCGAAGTTTGAAGAACAGATGGCCTCTGGGTCAATGTGCAATACTCTCGAGTCATATTAAGGAGGCTTATTGAGATGTTTATTAAATGTATTTAATGCCCTCCAGCTATGTTAACTTGTTCAAATGATGTACATGTGCCTGTCCAACACCTGGGCTGCTGCACTATAGCGTAGTGGATTGTGGCCCTGAAGGTCAAAACACAACAACATTACAACAACTTGTGAAATGTTTCCTGAAATGTGGTGGCATTTTCTGAAACGCTGTCATGTTTCGTGAAATGTCGTTGTGTTCTGACCTTCAGGGCCACTGTAGTAACGTACTGCACGTCCTTCACCTAATCAGAATGGAGCGACCCTTCAACCCTCTGCAGTTGCGTAAGATCATTAACTAAGATCCTGAAGTGTAAACAGCGAGCCTTTTGTTGGTACACAGAGCAACCCGGTGGCACGATTGGCTCCGCGGGCGCTCTGGACCTGTGACATAAGGCAGCTCACTGCCAATCTGCCTCACCCCGAGGTGCAGCTCACCCTCCGCTGTATTTATAGGTTGGGTCAGAGGAAAAGTTTGGCAGCTACGGGGACAGGAAATGTTGAATTCTTCTCCAACGACACTGTGTAGGTTAGGATTACCTTGATCGGTTGATTTGGTTTAGTTTCCCAGTTGTTATTGATCCAAAGGGAAAAATGTGGGCAATAAAGTAGAAAATGTGGGAGTTGTAGTAGACTGCATGACAGGAAGAGTGAAAAAGTTAGACAAGCTGTGAGATAATAGAGCTTTCTACAGCAAGGAGTTAATTTAATTATGTACAAAATTGCAATAAGGCACAAATAGGTGTTACATATCATTTAATATTGTTTTAATGTAAAACTAATTGGGGCTTGGGTCCCTACCAATCGGGGCCCCTTGATCTGAGATAGGTTTTAGTAATTTTGCAATGAATTTCGCTGCAGTTCTAATCAAGATTTAAAAAAAAAAATTGTGAAATTGTTATTTTCCTTTCACTGTTGAACCCACGTGTCGTGTAGTAACCGGACTTGGCCCCCTCGTGCACTTTGTTACTAGAATACAACAGACATGCACACACACACACAGAGATACAGACACAATAGCCGGAGGCCACTCAGAATCAATGAACTCTTGGTGCACCGGGGAAAACGTCATCGCGTCCGTCTGGGTCACCGGCGGAGGAAAACTCAGTTCATTCCGGTGTTTTTCCCCTCGGCGCGCACAGAGCGAGCCCTGTCCAGACACAAATCATTGCCCACGTTTTGCCCACATTGACTCACTGGCTAGACCGTCCCATGATCCTTTGGGGGGGGTGGGGGGGTGGTACTTTTCCAGCGTTTCCTCTGTTTATATAATTTCATGAAAAGCCCTTCTGACAAACATGCAAACTGCAATATATTTGATTTGCCTAACGTTTTTGCATGCATCCTTTTAACAAGTAATGGGGATCAAGTGAAAGTGTAGTGTATAGGAGCTTAAGCCTGGGCTGTAGGGTCAAAGGTCGTCAATATTTTGATATTAAAAAACAACACAGTCTGCAGTGGAATGTTTGCTATTCCACCACCGATTGTACTTTTTTTTTCCTTTTTTTTTATCCCTGTCAACTTTCCCCAAGGCAAAAATAATCTCATTTTTTAAGTCAGACCTCTCAGCACATTCAGAAAATAAATGCATGAGCAGCAGGGGGCGCTATGGCTGCTGCTCGCCCCGTCCGAGTCCATGTGCAGTTCTGCTGTTTCTGGTCCAGCACCAGCCCGTAAAGATGCTGGCGCCGAGGCAGAAATATGTTGGCCGTCGCCTGGGATTTGCCCAGAATTAAAGTACGAACCTGTAAAAAGCATAATATGGAACATTAAAGGTTCACCGTTTACAGAAGTTGCAACACAAAAGGGGGAAGCATTTGTCACCTTGCCCAGTGCAAGTGAAATTCACCAGAAACGCTCCTCAGTGTTCCTGTTTCTTCCAAATTCTCTCTCATGTGTCATCATGGCACTGTCTTGCCAACGCGATCACCAAATATCTTCACCATGACAACACCAAAAAAGCTTCCTCTGTTGTGTCTTTCTGGTTTATTTTAGACTTGACATGCCCAAATGAAAGTCAAGTCCTTAAAGGAAAGAAGCAACACATCGAAAGCGTCTTAAAGCTGCGCTAATCAATCTCTTTCGTCAACAGTGGATGGTATGGTTATTTGTAACGTGACGGGGGTCGCTCAGCGTGACAACCACCCAGAGAATTAGCACCAAACTCTTTAGCCTTTTAGGGTCTCTCAGCCCATTGTTTTTGGGTTCCGTGGTCTGCAGCTTTACCGTTTCGGTTCAGTGTTATCGCTCTCACCAACTCCTCTTAGAGCCGCGGCAGGAAGCATGGATGTAAGGCTGCTCCTGGCTAATGTTCAGTCGCAGGAAAATGAATATGAACGAATGGGGGGCAAAGCAACGGGCGGGAATGCAGGAGAATGAGGGGAGGTGGACTCTGTGTTTACGTCATCGATGCTCAAAGCTGATGGACGGTGTTTGCCTGATGGTGAACTTTTAATGCGAGGATGCCTACCATGTTAAGCCCGGCACACACCGGCTAAAACGTCGGAAGCGTTAGGAGAGAGTCGGACGAGTTCAGGAGCTACTCTGTTCGGTGTGTTCAGCTGTGTTGAGCTGCGCGGAAGCAACCTCAGACGGCTGCCTGAGGTTGGACACCGTCGGATACTCTGATTGGTTGTTAGCTAGCTGTTCAGTGACCATTCTGATTGGCGGCGTGCCAGCGAATCAGCACGGCGTGTGGGAGGGGTGGCGGAAGTGACAATGATAAACAAACCACATAAACAGAGATGGCACAGAGTTCTAAACAACACTTCGCCGTTCGTTTCTTTTTGGGATAAACCAACGTATTTTTGGAAGCCATGGCTGTGTGGACCGAGGACTTTGAGGAGCAGCTGATTGCCCTGGTGGAAGACAGACCACCGTAATACGACATCACGCAAGTAATGCCGAGCCAACACTGTGTGTGCTTTGTTTTGATAAGCTGCACTCCGTTCAGTCATTTCCTGTTTTTATGTTTTGGGTGACTGGCACGAGACTAGCGCCACCCGATGTTTAGGAGACTTATTGCATTTCGCGCAGGCGCAGAACGTACACGCTACTGTGTAGCCGGGGCGGTGTGTTTCAGTGCAACTTTTCTGCCAAACGGGTCAGACAGGAGGCAACGGAGTGGTCGGATGAGGAAGTCGGCCTTGGGCGGTTTTACCGGCGCCAACTTGTCGCTTCTTTGGAAATTCACTCCTACGCATTTAAATAAAAATGTGCTACGTGAGCTAGCTTTCATTTCGTGATGCAACTCCGTGTTGCACAATGACAGAAAAAAAATACTTTGACCCGTTTTAAAGTTCGGCAGATGCCGCAAAGAATCAGCGTTGCTGAAGAATCACGAAGGTTGCCCAGATTTAATAAAGACTAACAGAAGAAACGTCGTGACCTGTGCGTTCATGCTAAGAAGAGTTCAAAATTGACAGAATAATCAAAACCATATATTTAGGTGTTCTATGGCTGGACAGAAGATTTACCCAATCAGATATTTCAGTCTAAACTGCTCCAACCTGTTGGATAAATCCTGCCTTCAGGGTGTTTTTCTTCAGCCTTTACTTTCTCTCATGATTCTATTCATGGAAAATAGCTGCTTAAAAAAGACCCAGTATGAGGTAATCCACCTGAGAATATGTTGCATCATAGCGCAGAGCTGTGATAAAGTCATTTTGGGGATTTTATATCTGGCGGCAGTAATCTGATAACACAATAGCAGAATTACAGTGTCAAGACAAAGTGGCCAGCTGTCATTAAAGGAAGTAAAGTTATCTAGAGGCTCTACATTTGTTTATTTCTGCAAGCTTGCATAAATGACTCCACCCTAAATCCACCGGTGATGAGCGTGTGTTCATCGTTGCCATGCTTGTTGAAACCCCATCACCGTTTCCGACTTCTGACTTCGTGGCCGGAGGAAACAGATGCTTCACCGCCGCTGCTGCTGCTTTTAGTTGCCTCCTCGCCAGTGTAACTCCTCTGCCTTCGAGTTTGTTTTTTTCCCTTCCCTCCTCTCTGTCACGCAGGGACTACGTGAGCCTTCACACATCACTCCCTCAATTATTCATGTGGAGGGGGGAAGAGAAAAAAAGAGAGAGAAGGAGGAGGAGGAGAAGGAGGCGAGAGATGAAGAGAGGGGTAAGAAGGAGGAGGGATGAGAGCAGAGGAGTTCAGGTGGACGTGACTCCTCTCACGTCTATCCCTTCCACGCCCTCAAAACTCGTCTTTTCCCCCTCCTAACTTCTTTTGCTCTCTTCCTATTCTCTCCATCTCACCTTCCTCTCCTTCTGTTCACTTCTTTGTCCCCTCCCTTCCTTACCTGTCTCGCCTCCCCCGGGGCGATCCCATTAGTCAGCTTTCTCTAACCCATTAACTTGACGAGGATTTAGGAAGAGTCGGCGCTGATATAACGGGAAGTAAGCCACCGTTGTCTAATGGCGTCAGGAGCGCTCTGTGGCCACCTTGGCCGCTATCCGTCTTCGGAGATTTAGCTCTTTTTGAATCCACCGTCTAATCTGGTGTCTATTTGAGCCCAGAGGGAATGATGCTAATGTGCTGACATCCAAGGCCACTGGCACCTAAAGCTGACCTATCTGGATGTCTGATTTGGATGCGATTAGCGCTGCAGAAACAGGTTCAGGTGTTGGATGTCGACACGCAGAGAAGATCTGTTGCACTGTGAGAAAGTCCTTTCTTCTCGCTGCAGTTGGTCGGCAAACTGTTACTTCATCGTCTATTATTAGATTAGCTCTTTCTTTAACATATATTTAATTGTCCCTGGCGGGGGGGAGTCCCGGGCTCCCTGCAGCGTCAGAGCACATTCCATGCAACCACAACATCCTGGTTTTAAAAAGCAGCAACAGACCTTTGTCGCTTCTCATCCCTCCCTCGTTCAATATACTTCCTGTTGTTGATCTCCACTGCAGACCATCAACTAAAGACGGTGATGCCACCAACAAATAATAATGTCCTCCACATGTACAAACCTCAAATGTGCAACTGCAAAAACCCCCTAGTGATCTGAGCAGTAGATCTGCATCAGAAGTTATTCTCAGGAGGGCTGGAGTATCAACCTTTGTTTCACGGTGCCTAAGATTTCAGTCAAATTCATATTAATGGGGAAAAAAACTGATAGCTTCCCAGCCAGGAGACAGAGCTCTTTGTACGCCGGACCATTTGTGCAGGTGTTAGCTGTGAGATAGCCAGCAACAAACAAGACACACCTTCATCCCATCATCCAGAAAACAAGCATCCAATGCACACTCTGGTATCTCAACCGTACGTCCGTAACTTAGGTGACATCATTTACGCACTTTCAACCCAAACCATGATCTTCCCCTAAACCTAACCGAGCTACGACTATTTAACATCTTCAACCTTGTGTTTGTTTCCTGCATGTCCAAATACACAAAGATATAAAGTGGGGAAAAAACCTCCAGAGAGAGTGTTTATTCCCAGAACAATAGGTCTTCCAAGAAGTGGGCTTTAGTTTTCGGGATAACAGGCTTTCCGAATAATTTTTCTTCCGAATAATAGGCAGACTGTGTGGGTTAATATCAGGTTCTGACTGAGCCCAGAACTCAGCAGAAATTCAACAGAAACCCCTCCATTCTTCCCAAAGCTCTGGGATAAGTACAAGTTTTACTCAAGCTGAAACATTTTCGGCTCGTGTCTCAGCATCTTTAGAAAATCTGGATCTCATTGCGTCTCTCCGCTGACTTTGCGTGCACCATGAGCCGAAAGGCTCTGAGCCGTCATATGGATTAAACTGCAGCACAGAAGTGGAGACTGGTTCAACAGATCCTTGAGGGAAACCGGACCATCGAGAGATGAACTCCAACCAGGCTAGCTGCTAGCCACTCGACGGTACACATGCCTGTGCCTCTCTAATCTCCATCACAATGCCAACTCTTCAAAACACTGTGGGTTTCGTTATGTGTGTTTGGCTACAGCTGTTCTGCTTTAAATTGTTGTGTTGGGACTTCCTGTTTTGTAGCTGCAAGCCTCATCAAAGACACACCCATGCAACCGACCCACAGTCAGCTGTTTAAACCTATGAAGTTCTCAGCATGCCTTAACACAAAGTTGCCATGTTGATCAATTATATTTACTTATTGGTATTCGGAAAAATTGTTCAATTTAAAGTGACATTTTAATAGTTAAATCACGTGATGAGAGGACATCTGGGTTTAAGAGACATGACGTAAGATAGATGAGACAGAATCCTGACATATAATGAAACTAAAAGCTGGTCACAGTCCACACAAAAGCCCCTGTTTCTCCTCTCTGATGTCTCAAAGTGAAAGCCATCTCTAAGTTTATTCACAGTGATCAGCTGCATGTGTTTATCATTTTTGTACATATCCAGAATGTAATTATGCTGCTGTTTAAAACTTTAAAACTTTAAAACTTTAAAATGTGTAGTCTATTAAAGAAGTTATTATTTTTTTATAGTAGTTTTCCTTTTCCTTGTGCATTACTTTCAACACTGTAACTTTTTATTAGAATTAGAAAAATGTCCATAGTCTGCCAATTCAGCATGACGCCAACCAAAAAACGTTACGACGACTCACCACGGCACGGTGGTCATTTGGACAACGATGGAGCTGTGCAGAGGCTCACGTAAAAGGGCTTTTATTTCAGCGCCGCCGTAATCAGGGACAACACACGGTCTATTTAATCTGCTCTGTTCCATTCAAGGCCCCCGCTGAATGACTTATCCCCTCCATTCAGCGCAAAATCTCCCCATCAATGGCCTCTGCACAAAGAGAGAGGGATGAGTTTTCACTCCGCCGCACATATAATGGAGCTAATGCGTTCTTTACAAAGCAGATAGACAACACAAAGTCAACTTGAGCATGTGCGTTTACTGTTTCACCGAAGCGCACTGCATCACGATCATGTATGGAAATAGACTTTCAGACTTGGTCAAACTAAATAAAAAGTCCAATCCCATTCACTTTAAGCTTATAAATTGACTTTAGCTCCTTTAGGCAACAAAAAAAAGTCTTTACAAGTCTAAAAATGAAGTCTATAGAGTGTTATATTATTTCACTAGCACAGACTGGTTTAGCCCATTTGAAAGCAAAGACCAGCAGTGTCCCTGGAGGACAGCTAACAGGACTTTTGGATCACATTAGTAAGTTTTCCAGGGGGGTTGACCTTGTAAACTTCCACTCATGAGCCTGACAGGAAGGTGTGACGGTGCCGGGTCCCTACAGAGAAACGGGCATGTTTGACACAGACTTTGTAATCATGTGACAACTGTGACAACCGTTGTCCAGCAGTCATAAAGACATAAACATGCATTTACTGGCAGTGAGGCAATGCAATGCAGGTGAAAGGGCCAGTTCCCAGCCTTTTTATAGCCTACCTTTTTCTGTCAGACGAAGGCCCATCGGCCTGTGGAACTCAAGTAGGCCACCTCTTCATTAACCAATGAAGAATTAACTGGATATTAAAGGTGCGATACGTAAGACTTTTGTGTGGAAACATTCAAAACTTCACTGACTATCAACATAAGTTTTGATGATATGACGTATTTTGTTGGAAGATTTTGCCCGCCAACCAAACACCAACACTTCCCTGGTTCTCCGAGCTCCGGCACTAGCTCCACGGCTAACTGAGTTAACGAGCTAATGGCAGCTACAGTTAGCAGCAGTTAGCTGTTACACCAGCCCCGCTTTTTGTTGAGAGTATGAATTCAACGGGTGGCTGATTCTTACATATTGCACCTTTAACCATTAATGATAAAAGTAGAAATTTTACTTTTTTCATACAAATTAACTGTCAGTGTTAGCACAATACTTTAGCTATTTCAACCTCATATACATAACCTTTAGCTAACAGTTTCAACCTTGTATTCATTAGCCCATTTTTAGCTAACAAGGCTATATCATTCATTCATTACTTTGAGCTAACTGTGTCAATATTTATACAATAGTTTAGCTATTTCAACCTCTTACACATTAATTTTAGCTACTTTTGCTAGCTGTTTTAATCATGTTTCTCTTACTTCATGCTAATTATTTCAACCTCTTATCGGTTATTTTAACTCTTTCAATCATTTATCCATGAGCACTACTTTTAGCTCGGGAATCTATTTCAACCCTTAATCCATTATTTTCAAGCTAATTAATTCAACCATTGACGCTATCCATTACTTTAAGCAATGACCTTTTAGCTATTTCAACCATAGCCTGCGGCGCTGCGTGTATGGCTGTAGGCCTACATGTGTGTACAGTACAAGTAGCCCAGATTAATCGGAGCTCAAATGGGACAGGGACACAGGACCGGCTAATGAGGAAGAGCTAAGCAGGTAGAGGAGGACGAGCTGCTGAGTCATGAAGGAGCGACAAAAATAGAACGAGACGTGATGGCCGGTCACCTGGTGACGGTGGATCAGTCTGCGAGTAGATGTTTGCAAAACAAAAAGTCAGCCAACTTCCTTTTTTTATGCTCATTCCTCTCATGCTGATGAGAGGCACAGAGTTTACGGTCGACTGGAGACTGGGCTCGACGCACCAACCTTTACGCCTTTAACCTGAGCGATCGGGAACGCACACAATCCTTCGTCAGCGCAGAATTAGCAGCTATTTGTGGAGCCGGTGGCTTAGGGCTGCCTGTTAACGGGCGCACATACTATTCATATGCCTGACACAGCAACTCCTCTCTCCCACAGAGATTATACACACACACACACACACACACACACACACACACACACACACACACACACACACACACACACAACCACACCAACATAACCATCAGTACCAACAGAAGACCACATGCCAGTCTACTTTAGGCACAACACATGCTGTAGATACACAGCTGAGTCACCCTGTATCAAGTTTATATCTTTGAGTTAAAGGATAAAGACAAGCAAAACATCAGTAGAATACTGCAGTGACAGAGTATGTGACGCAAACAGTTTGCATTTTTGCCATCGGTCACATTGGGCCACTTCACCTATGCACGATGCAAAGTGAGAACGCAAAGTAGGGATTGAGAGTTTCGGTGATATGGTGAGCGCTGGGGAGAAGGCATACCTGCCAGGAGTCACATACACACATTTTCTATCTGTGTGAATGAGGCGGAGCAGCGAGTGGCGGACCTGATCACAGTCACACAACCACTCCGACCACATGGCGACCAGCCTGAGCCAAGGCACTCAGAGCGCCTATGATTCAGACTTGAGGAAATACCTCATTCAGCTGGCAAATGCAGAGTGTGTGTGTGTGTGTGTGTGCGTGCATGTCTGTGTGTGTGTGTGAATGATTGAGTGAGTCAGCGAGAGCAGGGAGAGGAAGAGAGGAAATGGTATGTCACTGTAAAAAGCATCTAGACTGGCAAGTGTTCAGCTCATTTCGTGGTCAATAATCAGTTAGCATCAAGTAGTCAAACAATATCTCATAGACGTCAACACGTTTCCTATTTTAGAAGCATTGCGTTAGTCTTCTCTGCAGCAATAAAGCGGTTGAGCCGAATGTTAACCCATCTGGGGAAAAGCATTTGCACAGAAGGAAGCAGGAAGAGGATTGGATAGTTTACTTATGGAAATTGGTGCAAAACTCACCGACCTTTGCATTTTAATAAAGGGGTTGAGTTTAAATCAGCTGCTTTACCCCAAAGTGTTAGGTAGCACGCAGACAAGCTAAGTGCAAGTGTCAAGATGATAATAATATGTTTACCAGTTTTTTTTCCATGACTGAAAAACAAGCCGTCCTCAGAGAAGAATAAGGTCCTCAGGACTTTGTTTGAAGCTAAAAAAGGTAGCGACTTAGAAGGCTCCTGCAAATATGAACAAAGCAAAACTGTATGAAATTGTGTTGTCCATTGAGGACAGTTTGTTATTTAGTTAATTCAGTCATTAACATCAATAAATGCTAAAAAAAAAATGCACATTTAACTTTGAACAAAATGCTCAATTGTCTGCTTAAGTACGATAAAGTAGGCTAATTACTCTCCAGCATGCTAATGATTAGCATTAATCATGTTCACTATTTTAGTTTAGTGTTTTAGCATGTCAACATTTGCCAAGTAGCACTAAAGTCAAGCAGATAAGAATGTCATTAAAGCTGCTGTAAGCGCTCTTTGCTCGGTTTTCCTCTCCACGTCAACACACTTGACTTTTTTATTTAGGTGTAGCTCTCTTTGCCTCTTTCTTATCTTCCAAGTGTTTTTCTTCGCTTGGCATAATAACTCATGCATGCTGAAATTGCTAGCTTTGCCTGTTCCGCCATCGCCGGTAAGAAGGAGGATTCTGCTCTCTTTCCTCTCCTGAGCAGACAGGACCACCTTTTTTTCTTCTCTGTCCTGATTGGATAAAGTGGGCAGGGATACAGGAAAATGTATTTTCTCTTTTACTAAGACGTGGGTTGCTGTCAAAACACTTAAAACACGCACAAAATGCTCAACTGTCTGCCAAAATATGTCAAAGTAGGCTAATTTATCTACAGCCATGCTAACAGCTTCATAAGCCTACCTAGGCACAGTAGTGCTTTGAGCTAAATGCTAATGACACCATGCTAACATTCTCACAAGGTCGCTACTACAAACACGCTAATGTTTAACAGTAATGCTTACCATTTTCACCCCTCTAGTTTAGTGTGTTAGCATGCTAACATTTACTTAGTAGCACTAAATTCAAGGTACAGCTGAAACTTATAGGAATAGCATTCATTTTAGTACGAATTGGATCAATTTAGTTTTATTCCCTAGATGTAAAGTCATGGGGATAGCATGGCTAAAACAATCCGGTGAAAGGGCTACAGGTTTGCTACAACATTTAAGCTAACTCCAAACCATGTTGCTACTTTGTAAGTAGCTTTGAAGAAAATATAGTGGTTTGCAAGTTGGCAGCCAGACGTTTCTGCATCTTCCAAAACTTCAGAAACACAATGTAGCTGATCATTCTAACATTCTTTCCAAATTAACTCTGTGAAATGATCTAAGCACCCAGTCATGAAAAATATGTTTTAAAATATACCATGAAACTTCAATTCACCCTCACTACAATAACCTCATTGAGCTCAAACATGTGGGAGAGAGAGGGGTCTGTTATTATCCCCTCTGATGCAGTTTCCCAGCAACTTCCTGAATGCATGTATTCACAATGAGTCTGATAAGCAGCGTGCGTCTCCCAGTGTGTGACTCATGGATTTTGTGAATGGGCAAGATAGGGAAGGGTGCCAGAACATGCTGTGTAGCGTCCATAAATGGAAACACAAAAGGGCTGACGCAATGAAGAGAAGCAAACAACCAACTGTATGTTATCCTGGAGTTAATTTATTGGTCCAGCAGATGCAAAATCAACTGTACAACATACTGTCCTCTCATGCATCGTCCTGTGATTAAGACAAGGGCCTTCCCTCCAAGCAGTCATCCAAAACTACATAAAAATAAATAAAGAATATAATAAAAGTTTTTACAAAAACACATTTCAAGTTTCTCAAACAAACATGTTAACAAAAGTTTTACTGAGAGAGGTGAGCGACAGCTTTCTTTCTCAACGGATCACTGTTTCCATTCATTCCCAACACATTAGTACAAAAACAGACGCATTTTCATTAAAACGACTCCCAGGACAGTTTCAAGTCATCTCCCATCCATCTCCAGTTATACTGTATGTACATTAACATTTACAGAGATATTATTAACAGCACGCATTGTTATCATAAAAATATATGTGCGTACATTTGTGCGTAGCAGACAGCGGCAGCAAAGGGGAATCGAGGAACATGAACTTGAAAATAAACTGTCCAATCAGTGGAGCGAACTCTGTCAAATGATTAGCATTACACTCAAAACAAAGAAACATAAATACTCGAACCGTGAAGAGTACAATCTTGAAATGATATGTGGAGTTATTAGGTGAAATATGGCGCCTCTCCTCGAGCCATCAACCCCAGAGAGGTAGCAAGAGAAGCGGCGTCAGGCTTGCAAAACAAGCACTACAGGCACTCTACGGCAAAAAATCCCCTCCATTACTGTGAAGTAACATGAAAAACACATCGTGACACGAAAAAACACAAAGTAAAAATGTATCCCCACTGTGCAAAATAATCGCTTATTTTGTAGCATGTCAGCATATAAAGGAGTCTATTAAATCACAACGCTCCATTTTTAGAAAAACATGTACATGAAAAACGCTAGTGCTTCCAAAGAAGTGCCAAAAAGTTTACCATGTAAACTAAATACCTTATCCTCTTTTTTTTTTAAATTAAAAGTGCAACCAGAAGTAAAAAATAAAAATGATGAGCTGAAAGTTGTGTCTAGGCATGAGGCTTGGTCTCTCTAAAATAACAAACCAGAAGAAACCTGGTTTTCCCAGAGAGCCCTCCATCTGAGCTGTGAGATGCAACAGGATGACTGTTGATTTAATGAGTCACAGTTCGCCTCTTTCAGCCTGGATACATTAATCACGTGCAGTTGATGAAGGTTTCCCAGAAAACAGATTAATCCGTCTCTGAGAGAAAGGAAATGTCTAACAGTAGCAAGAAAGGGAGGATTTAAGGGTCTTGCTTTGAAATGACATAAATATCTCGTAGAACAGAAGTGATATAACCAAAAGGGTATGATAACATGTGTCCTCTGCCGACAGAATGATACAACATCAACCGAATTTACAGGCTGAGAAATGTTGCTTTTTGAAAAATAACTCCCCTTCTTGTTTCATGTTATTGTCAGTAGTGAGTCTTCGTCAGCGATCCACTTTCTGGCCTCTTCAGCCAGGTGGGACATCGGTACAATTTCACTGGCAGGGCTGCAGGACGTCGTGGCGGCCAGATGAGCTTCTCCTCAGGTTCTGTAGACACACAAAAAAGAAACCAATAAGGTTAAAACTTTAGATGCCATCCCTGTCGCTGCAAATATTATCCATCAAACACATTACATTCAGCTGCCAGAAGTGCAACAAGCACACTAAACACAGTGCTATTGCATAAATGAAAATAATATACACCCGCGGGCCTAATGATACTCTCTCATGTAGTGTAATCTCTTAACCACCAGTTACATCACCGGTATTTTCTCAGGCTCTGATGTCCTCGATGATATTTTTAGAGGCTGTGAAAACTAGCAATGAGTTCATGAGTGTGTGAATAGGTTGTTGTGGCTGACTGTGTGTGTGTGTGTGTGTGAGAGCCTACACAGAGTTAATCCTCGAGTGATTATGAATGAAGCTGACAAGATCCTCACACGCCCAACATCGTTATCCACCCTTTTCCACTGCGACAGCAAAACTAGCGCAGACATGCCATTTTCCCCCTCGTGTAGCTAATAAAGTCCAATGCAGGTTTGTTTAACCACCTCCAGACAAATATTTGGTTGCCTATGGTAGAGACCCAACCTTGGTTAACACTATCATAATTCTCACAAGATGTAGCCCAGTGAATCTAACAAGACCATTAAACTGACTGTAAACAGTACCAAAATGGCTAGTTAGTGAACAGTTTGGCTCTTCTGAAACATCACAAAAAAAATGTTTTTATGAATAGAAAATGATCATTTAACTTGTCAGTTTAATTCAGTGTGTGAATGGGTTTGTTAGCTTGTTAGCACGCTAACTCGTAACCATCGTTATTGTTCACACATTTGATTAACACAGGACAAACGCATCTAGTGCAAGCTAGCTTCAGCGTGTACATTTGTGTCTTTGCTACATGAGCCTGCAAGCTAGTTAATGAATAGTTGGGCTGAAACATCTTTATTTTCCATCACAAAAAAAACACATTTTCTGAATGGAGTATTGTCAGGTTGTTAGCATGCTAACTAACTGACTTTAATTGTTTTATTGTTAACACACTGGATTAGCACAAAATAAGTGCATCTAGAGGAAGCAAGCTTTTAGCATGTTACATTTGTGTCTAGACTTCTAGCAAGTTAGATGATAGTATGGTTAATACTTGTTTAGTTATCTGGTTAAGTCTGGCTGTTATTTGAGTCGTTTACGTGGCCGCTAGCAGAACTATGAAGCAACTGCAAAGCCTCTACGGTGTGTTTACCTTTGAAAGACTAAGAGTGAAATCACTTTCAGATATTGGAGGGTGGTTCGTCTTTAAGCGACAGGACAAGACAGGCCAGACACAAGCCAAACACAGAGACAAGAACAGGACAGTCAGCAGCATGAATCAGCGTAGTACAACAAGCAGAGTGTTTTGATGTGACGACAGCACAGGAATCTCAGGAATGTAAACTAGGAGTGTTTCCCAGAACAATTTACAGTATGTTTTTTTTCTTTTCCCTCCCACAGAGGAAACACTGCTACTGCTCCTCAGGAAAAAGTTCCTGTGAATCAAGTCTGAAATAGTACAGACTTACTGGATAAGAGTCCGTTAGGAACATGCTGTATTTTTTTACGTTTACATAAAGATCTTGCATCTATCATAATAAATACTCATAAATATGAGTATGAGTAAGTGTGCTGTTCTCAGTTAAGTTACTATGGACGTCTAAGGAGTGAAGGGGTGAAATAAAAAAAAGAGGGAGACGGCCATGAATAGTGAACTGAGCAAATACTTACAGGCAAACTTTGCCCAGCCAGTGCTGTATGGTGCAGAGGAAGAGAAGGCAGCGGAGGGAAAGAGGACAGGAAACAAATGAGCAACATACATGCAGTCTATACAGAGAAAGAACAGATAAAGGAGATGTTTTGGATTTTAGTGTCTTCTGCTGTCCTAGATGCTCTTTGGAGAGGTCTCCTGTCATGATTTGACTCTAAATAATTTGGTTCTGGCCTTAAGAAACGCATCCCTTGATTCTTAGTTTAACTACTAAATATAGAATGCATGAAGTGTGTTCCTGAGTGTTTATGAGAAATGTACCTGTCCGGCCAGAGCGAGAGGAAGGTGCGAGGGGCTGCAGAGTGCCAGTGAGGCGACCGATGGAGGCACCTCCTGAATGGGAGCCTCGTCCAGATCATCGATGCGAGGTTTCTTGATGTTTGACTCGGGGCTGGTCAGAGGAGTCACGCTGTTTCTCCTGATCAAGGTGCCTGGACCCCTCTTCACCTCCTGGAGGGTAACAAAAATCATACAAACAACATTTAGACTTAGAAATCAAGCCTAAGTTATATTACACTTGTGCTAGATCCACCAAGAACCGGAAGTATCACCCATAATCATTCCCCCAGTAACCTCTCTAGGAAACTTGTTGAGAAAACCAATGACATTGACTTCGGTTCTGTGAGGGACGAGCAGAAAACTCCCAGTTTATCAAGCCTTACCTCAGGTCTTTCTCTGTGGGTGTTCACCGCCTCCACATTCAGAGAGATGGACTCCACTTTGCACCCATAGGCGACCGGGGTGAGCTTCAGCACTGTGTGGAGTGGACACTTGAGGTAGGGCATCTCATCTGGAACAACCAATCCAGGGAAAACGTAGATAATGAATACAACCACATCGGACTCAGGTATTGCAACTGATTACGACAGTAATACAGAGGAATTATGGGAGATGTAGTACCAACCTGCACTCTTATCCAGAAAGAAGGCCAGCAGGCAGCGCATGACGGCCTGGTGGCAGACAACCAGGACGTTCTCTTGCCTCTCCAGCTCCATGATGACGGGCTCAACCCGCTGGACCAGATCCTGGTAGGACTGCAAGAATTCTAATTGTTAGTTTTATTTTTTTTAATGCAGTTAGATCAAATGCTCTGTTAAGTGTGAAGGTCCGATGTAGAGTGTGTGTGTACCTCTCCAGCAGGGTAGCGATAGTAGAATTTATCTTCATCTCTCAAAGCAAACTCCTCCGGGAACTTCTCCTTCACCTCGTCGTACGTCATCTCTTCACACACTCCCTAAGAACACCCAAAGGATAATACTTGAGTTTGACCGCCACAAATATAGCTGTGTGATGTGTGTGGAACTGTAAAAGTGTGATACTCACAGCGTCTATCTCGTTGAGAGCCTTCCACTGCTCGTAAGGGACTCCAAGGTGCTCGGCAGTCTGGATGCTGCGACACAGCTGGCTGGTCCAAACCTTCAGATCCTTCAGTTGCTGCTCCTCCACGAACCGAGCCAGGGCAGCCGAGAACTACAGCAGGGAGGAAACAGGAAGTTGATGCTGTTAAAAGTCTTAAAGGCTTGTCATCTTGTTCACTTTCAAGGTTCTGTCTGCGACTGTTTGTACCTGTTTCCCCCGCGCCGACAGGCCTGCGTCGCCGCCCAGCCGTCCCTCCAGGTTGTCGGTGCTCTCTCCGTGCCGACACAGGTAGATGGTTCGGGGCTGGACGTGGATGTTCATCAGGTAGTAGACGATCTTACTCTGGATGTGATCCTGGATGCGGTTGACGAGGTAACGCCGACCCACGTCTATCACCTTGATGAAGGAGAGATCTCTGGAGGGAGAACAGGACTGCGTGAGAATTTGTACTGGAAACTGATGGATGTCCTGACAAAATAAGAATCACTGATCGTTTACCTGTCGTGCTGATCAGGGTCCAGAGGCTGGTAGCTGGTTTTGTAGCATTCAATTCTTCTCTGAAAGTCCAACATGGCATCAGTCTTGTTGCAGTCCTTGTAATCCGGACACGACACCTTCACCTCCTGCGCAGGGACGGAAGATTGTCAGACGGCAAAACACACGCCTGATTCCAGAGAGTTGTAAAGGTTTAATGACGTCTCGCACAGCACCGGGACGAATTGTGATGTCGTGTTTTGTTACTCACCATGATGTTCGACGCGATGACGTTGGGATCATCGCAAACGGACTCGATGAAAAAGATCTGTGCACAGAAAGGAAAAGCAGTTCAAAGATGCTGCATGGTCCACGAGGTCACACCTCGACTCCCCAGGTCACTGTAGGGACACTTACCTTGAAGTCGTTCTCAGCACCGAACTTGAGGATCATGTCTCGCCTTTCTCTCGTCGTGTTTGTGGCATCGAAGACCTGAAAGAAACACGACACCGCTTCGTCAGACCATGAGGCTAATTATCATGTCCCACAGTAGGACAGTTTTAGAAAAGTAAGTCATGCATGATGGGAAACTCACCGCTACTTGGCCTCCCTCATCCTTCAGATAGGATTTGACATCCCTCAAGGCTGCTAAGGCACATTGCCTAAGGAGGAGGAGGTGTACATTCAGTGTTTCCATTAAAGCATACACAGTAGATGACTTTGATTGTGTATTTGTGTTGAACTTACTGCCTGATTTTCACGGCACACTCGTTATCAGGCTTGAAGAAGTCATAGGAGCTGTAGTTCTTGACCGCTTCCCTGCGGTACTCTCCCACATTAAAGACTACAACACACACACACAGGGACAAAAAGAGGCAACAAGCATGAAATGATGTCCAGGAAACCGAAACAGAAGTTGCTATGTCAGGCAAAACACTTACAGGAAGTGACAAGTCTTCCTGTACGTGAGACGCTACTGACACTGGTGTTTACTGTATGTGTTTGTGAGTGTCGTGTACCTTTGGTGGGCATGCCGATCCAGTTGAGGTATCGGGTGAGCTTCTTGGATATGTACGTCTTGCCCCGAGCCGGAAGACCCACCATCACGATGACTGTGGGGGGGTTGGCGAAGTGGGGGGCGCCAGTTGCTGCGGAAAGGGACGACAGCGGGGGATATGTCATGAAATCTGTGCTCGTCCACTGACTGCAACAGGGACAGAATGAACATCTTGAATTGACATTTTGTGCTCTGCAACCTGAGAGGGCAGCAGCAGCCAGAGAGCTGGCACAAATAACGGTGAGTCGCCAAGAACTGAATTATTAAAACCACTACTTATGTGCTTAAAATCTTAATTCTCTCCATGCTGACACACTCTCAACGGACACGTGGGTGTCTGCTGATGCCAGACTCTCCCTTTCACTTCCACCCCACTGCCCATTGACCCACTTCTGTGCACTCTGAGCCAGCGTGAACCGTTTTCACTTGACCGAACACTGTATACTGTACTGTAACTTCAGCCCTCAGGAGTTTCATATCATATGATGAGTCTCTGCGGGCTGCCCTGGATTCACATGGTAGGAGGATAGGTGGGCAAAACTATTTTCTGTAAGTCCCACAAATAGTGAATAAATTAAGGATGCAGGATTCTTTTCAGTCTCCATCAATGCAGGTGGCAGCGTCATCGCCTGATAACGCCTCGAGAGCTAATTATACGTCCTTGCAGCGCTGCTAATCTTGTTTTCATAACACAAGAGCCACCATGCTTAAGCGGAAAAATGGATCAGGCTCTAAATCAATACTGACATATGACTAATCATTCCCCAAGCGATTCATCTCACCTATGCAAGCGTTCCATCTCATCCTACTTCATATCGATACGCATTTCAAGTGCTCTCCTCTTCTCATCGATCCGTAAACCACAATGTCCCATGAATAATCAATGAGCAGCAGCAGAGGGTGAATCCAGATGTGTCGGAATTAAATCTTTTCAGTCATGAAGAAAACCCTTCTCTCTCTTATATCTTCATCGTATAATTGCTCTGATATTTCACATTAGCTTTTATATCCTTTCTTACTGAAGAATTGAAAAGTTAAGCCCTAGAAAAAGAAGACAAGCAGGGCAAAAATCTTCCTCTGTTGCTCCAATTTTTGGCAGAAATGTCCGCAACCAAGTTTGAGGAGAAAAGTTGCAGCTGTATCATTTTTCATGTAGTTTTGGGCAAGATCTTATAATATGTAATAAAGAAAGATCCTCATCAAAAAAGATTTCTGAGTTTAATACCTCATTAATATTGCAGATATTAAAATTCTGATTTTGATTTTCTTCTCCAGAACTCAAGTGCCCCGTTAAATTTGATATCTTACCAGCAGCTTTAATAAATCTTTAAAATCAAAAATACAGGAGAGCCAGCTTCTCGGAGACATTACAGTGATTATAAGTTGCTTTACAAACCCTGTTTTCTGAGCCCACATCCCTCATGAATAACCCTTCCCGGGGGGTCTCTCTGCTGCAGAGCCAGAAACGAGACAGCGGCAGGGTCGCGCCATGCACACGCGCTGCCGGCCGACCAATTAGAAAGCGGTACCGCTTCAAAAGGGGGTCAGACACCGGCTGCACGAGGCTGCGGTAACCATGGTGACCGGGGGAGGGCCGCGACGTGCCGCGTGTGCTGATGGAGGACCGCTGATCGATGGAAGTGATGAGTCGCGAGACCGGCGCGGAGCAGGTGTACCTCGCAGCGGAAGAGTAGCTTTTTAAGCTAACTGTGTGGTGAAAACGCAGATTTGAATCGACGTTTCGCTCAATATAAACACTAAATGGTCGCTATATGGTTGTATTACGGTGTTAGAAGTGGACTAGTAATGCTACAGACTCCATAGTCACACGCTTATATTTCACATTAACTCAGCAATAAGTCCCCGTAAAGAAGAATGGAGCCATTATACTAATACTGCGACTATCATTCATAAGTAGACAACTTTAAGAATACGGTAGAAGTCTCACCTCTCCGGGGTGCCGGCTTGTCATCCTTGGTGGGAATCCAGATCTTTTGGATCCTGTTCTGGGTCAGCTCTCTGGGCATTCCGCACAGCACACGAGAACCGAGCCGCTTATATCCCGAGGAAAAAAAGTAATGAAAAGACCAAAGAGCCGGTGCGCTTGGCTTTGTTTTCAGCAGGAGCCTCCTCCGTTCAGGCGAAATGAACCGGGCCGTTCACAATGTCTGCAGAGCTCTCTGAGCCGGGGCTAATCTGCCGGTGTGCGGCACACATCCGCTATTTAACCCCGCCCGGCTGGGAAGCAACGTGACTGCGGTGACGACATGCGGACGCAATACCAACTACACACACACATACACACACGGAGAAAGAGGCGGCCGCGGCGCCCCCTTGTGGCCACTCTGTTCATCAGCATGATTATTTCATTATCAGTTTATTATCATGGAATTTAGTATAATACTTCTCAAACATGGGATATTGTTCGATTCATTGCGTTTATTAAATCTCTAATAACACCGCAGCAGTAAATAAGTATCGCTGTGCATTTATATTTCAACTTCTTTATTTTCAAACACTGTTTAAAGCGATTTCTCGCTCGTTCATATCGTATTTATAATGAATCGCGGGTGTAGCAGTTGTCATTCGGTGATTTTCCATAAGGTCTAAGTATTGTATGTAATGTATTTAGCTTTTTAAATGTCGTTTTCGTTCATTTCTCATCACGGTGTGCTGTGTACTGTGTTTTAGGTAGTTATTATCTGTCTCCTGCCACTTTAGACAGGTCTACACTGTTTCTCTTGATGCTGTGACACGCTGCAGCCTCTTCGGTCTGCAGCCTGATGCAAACGTGCAGAGTCTCACATCAGCTCTCTCTGCTTCCTCAAACTGGGCTTTCCCATTGAGTCATGATGATGGGTATGATCATCACCTAGGCTACATGTATATATAGTGATGTGGATACACATCAAAAAGCCCACACTGACTAAACGTGTTTGAACAGTGCGCAAAAGAATTCTGAGAGGGGAATGTTGCAGGAGAACCAGACTCCCTCCATAATTTAATTAAAATAAGCTGAGCATCAGACGTTACAGTGTTGGATCGGTAGCTGAGGACTAACTCTCTCAAAAAAAGGGGGTTATAAAGAGTGGAGCTTAAAAGTCATGCCACCCCAAGCTGGCAAATCAAACAATTTAAGTGTTTTATTATTTTGATCATGTGTTTAAACCATTAAAAACATGATTTCATTCTTTTCAACATGCAGTCTGTGCATGCATGTCCCATGCAGACACTAAATATAACAGCTCACCCAGTTTCCGCTGGTTTAGAGTTTCACCCTGGCCCCTGCGCTGCAAACAGAGAGGTCAGATAAGGCGACACACTCACACAATTCTGTCACACTTTTGAACTTGCAATACGGTTCAAATGCAGTTTATAAAATATCAAACCCTTAAAGCCGTTCGACATTCAGTAAATCCTAATTAAGCAAATCTGTAAATGGAAAAGTTCACACAAAAGAGTTAAGATTAATCTTAAAGTGACTTTAAGGGGCATCTGTGATGCTCATCACTGACTTCACCGTGACCTCATTCTGTTAGCATGCTCAGTATTGTTCTTTTTATGACCGCTGTTCATTTTCTATGACCTCTTTTTAAAAAGTGCTGCACAGGTGAAGATTTACGTTGGCATGTTTTACTTGAACCGCAATTGATTTGTATAGTTCTCCGTCTACAGCAGCATGTTCTGCAGAATGAGGACTCCACTGTAAAAATAGATATTTTGTATCTACATCAGCAACTGCTACGGCTCTTAAACTTTTTTTTACAGTGTGCTGAACTTCCTCGTTGCCTCAGTTTGGACTTTTGAAACCCCTCTGAACTCTCTCCAACCCCTCTCCTCGAAGATCTCGGCGCTTCTTAGAAGCAAGGCATCATGGGAATTAGGAGCCGCTCCCAGACAGGATGTGTATAATTTTTTGGTGTAATTTATCATTTTTATATTTTATATTAAAGTGTTTATACCATGATGAAATATGTCACATTTTGAAGACATTCTCCAGTCAGCATGACTGGAGAATGTCTGACATATTTCATCATGGTATAAACACTTTCATGAGGTCCTGAAACAACACTGTTTTTCAGAACGTCTTCAGAATGAAATCAGCTTGGTCATGCTGAACAGGCTGATTTCTAATTTGAGAATAATTAGCTCGACCGACTCTCACAATAAAGGTTAAAAACAAGACGACGACAAAAAACTTAGATGTGCATGGAATAATGAAACATGTTTAATCACACAAGAATCCATCCAAACTTTGTACCCTTTATTCTACCTTGGAAAGCCTCTGAACTCTCTCCAACCTTTCCCCCGAAGACCTCCTTCTGTATGCCACTCCGACTGCCATCCTGTTTATTTAACGGGGTTTATTGATCTGTGACAAACTCTTTCCTGTTGAGCACCTGAACAAAGGCTGAAGTTGTGTTATTTATGCCTTGAACATCCTCCTAACAGTAAATGTGACTGCAGTTTTTTTTTTTAAATTCTTAAATACAAGTAGAATAGGAGGAAACTTGTGCGGGGTCAGGGTATGATCTTTTTTTAGAAACCTCACAGTCTGAACTGAAAGTGTTCGGCGGAGAAACCGTGATTGTGAAACTCCTCTTGGTTTGTGTCAACTGTTTGCCCTGATAGTGAAACACCTTTGTGTCCGCGGGCTTTTGGAGGATAAGATTGTCGCCTTCCCGTAACTCACAGTGGCTTTTGCAATTTCACCGCAATGTCTTTTCTAAAGTAATCAATAAAAGAAGATTGCCCCGGCTCAACTGTTCACTTATGAACGCCTGACGGTGATTCAGATGGTGTTTTTGTCTCAGGAGGACAAACTGCTCGTCTGTCTCGGCCAATTTTCCCCTAAAAATAGCTGCGAATCCACGCGGGGCTCGGGGGAGCGTAACGTAATTAAAACGATATTTGTTGGGAAAACACTTGATTAAGTCTTTAGAATGTAATGACATGTCATTTGATTGACGGGTCTGACCACAAACAGGTTCATTCAGAGTATAAATATAGGCGCTAACGCATTTCCTTGTTCAAAGATACAGTATGTAGGTTTGCTGCAGGTTATAAGACACGAGGAGTTCACTTTAAATCACAGACAGGTGGAGATTCAGAGGACTTTTATATGGTAATGACTTTATTCTTTATTTCTTACACTTAATCATCTACATCTTGTCCTGTGTTTCACTACAGTTTTTAGGTACTTGAACTTAACTTGAGGACTTTATACTTCTTCCATTTATTTGGTTAATTTTCACGTGAAAACATATGATAAGCTCACTGAATACAATAGATTGTCAAAGATTAAACCAGTGGCTCTCAACCTTGTGGCTTCAGGTAGAGGCGAAATGCCCCCCCACTCCATGTCCTAGTCACAGAGAGCGCAGGGGCAGAGAGGTTGTTTGGTTGAATATGTTAGTCTGGTCTACCCGACTCACTGATCCTTTTATCCGACTGAGGTACATGTGAAGAATCTATGGCCTCCACCACGACTCTGAAATATCAGTAGCCTAACCGTAAATCCAAGGTAGTGTCCGTGGTGCTGATGTAGCAGACAGATTTGTAATCGTGCTTTTCTCTGAGTCCTGCCCCTTTGTCAGTTTCGTTTTGTTTTCATAATATTCTTTAAACTTTATATTATAAATTCCAGTTCTAACTATACTGACGCCTCTATACTAGAGGTAGTGTCAGCTTCATGATCAAGGTGACACGTAGGAACACAGAGTCGCAGAAGAGCCAGAGGATCATAGAGACACACTGCTGCACGTTGTATTTAGTTTTGTAGTACATTTGAAAGTTTCATCTTGTATCTATAACATTCTCTAAAATTATCTAAAATAAATACTAGATTCTATACTATATTTGCAGCCTCTTCATGATCAAGTGGGAACAGAAGAGCCAGAGGACCGCGGAGACACATCGCTGCCTGTACTATTGTGTAGCATTGTTAAGTTTTGTGCACCATTCAAAAGTTTCATCTTGTATTTATAATATTCTATCAACTATATACTAATGATAATACTTAATTCTACACTATATTGCAAGCTACTGTTCATACTATACTCCAAAGTAGTGTCGCCTTCATGATCAAGTACGAATGCGTGGTTACGTGTCAATCCTGCGTTCAACGTTGGCAGGCAACATGTTGCGTTCAATCCTCATTTTCCTTTGTGGAAACATCTACAGCTGGAAAAAAAAAAATCCGGACGCAACATATCTAGGTCAGGTCGACCAGGCAGACCCATACAGACACACACATCTTGACCCCTCGACCCCGTCTCATGTCACACCCGCCGGTATTTAGGTCAGGGTTTATTGGGTCGCTGACAGCCAATCACACCGCCTCCGCTCGGCTGTGCACGCTCGGGGCACGTTCTCAGCATCAGCTTCACGCCTGGGTCTCACATATATACTACACACAGTGCTGCTTCACGCCTGAGAGGCCAAAACAAACGGGCTGCTGACCCTGAAACCCAGCATGGACAGGCGTACGTTCGTGTGTCAGCCATTTTTGTACTATATTCAGAAATCACATTAAGGGATTCAGTCAGCCCTCCTGTGTTGCGCCGTTTGTTTCGGAGAGGTTGTTTCTCCCCAATGTACAAATCTGTGCAGTCCTGGCTGCATTGATGATTGATGATGTTTGTTAAAGATCCTCCTGAGTTTCTCAGATGTTCCTGCAACAAAGGGAATGACAATGTCTTCCCTTGCTCTGATTTCTGAACCAGTGGCTAGGTGCAGTTCCTGTGATGGTAATAAACTTCTTCCATGTAGAGGTCGGCCACTGTTGGCGACACCGGTGAGCCCATGGCACAGCCGCGCTTCTGTCTGTAGAAACCTTCAGTGTGCTGGAAGTAGGTGGTCGTCAGAGGTCAAGTAAGGGACAAATCTCTGGTCTGGGGGGATGTTAGGTCTGCTGGACAGCAGTGTTGTCCTGCAGCAGGCGCTTTTCTTCACCATCTTCACCGCTTTTCGGGTGGGAACGCATGTAAAAAGTGATGTGACATCATAAGTAACCATTGTTTCGTCTGGGTCCAGTGTTATTTCTTGATGTGGTATTGAGCTAGGGTACTGGCTAAGTGCTTGGATGTCTTATAGGTAACTGAGTCGATGCTGCCGACTCCTTCCTTGTGCATCTTTGGGAGTCCATCCATAGATGCATGGGATGGCCTCTCCAGGGAACAGTTGGTAATACAGTGGTCTGTCACTCACTTTGTCCTTTTCAAGTTTTTGCAGATATTCTGTTGGTAGAACTGATACCTATGGGTAGACTTGTAGTTCTCGAGACCGGTCTCGGTCTCAAGACCGGTCTCAAGACCACTTTTCCGTGGTCTTGGTCTTGTCACGGCCTCGACAGTCTTTGGTCTTGGTCTTGGTCTTGATACTTTCTGGTCTTGGTAGTGTCTTGGTCTCGGTTTAGGCGGTCTTGACTAGTCTAGTCTACTCAAGTCATAAATGCATTCATGATGTAGTATGCCTTTTGTTCTACAGTTTGAATGTATATGTTTATGTATCTGTTCTTTGTGATGTCTGTGTTATATTGTTCTTGTCCCACTGAACTACAGCTACAACTACAACTTGATAAAGTGTGTTATAATTGAGATGCCATTGCACACATCAAGGTGACCAGTTCTTCCTCTTGTTAATGTACAATTTGAAGTACAATTTTGTACTATTTGTACTATAAACTATTTGTATTTTGCATTTAATTTAAAGCATTTTTTGGTGCACCTGCGTGCGGGTTCTACAACTCATGCAAGATGGCAAAAAACTAGTCTTTTTTTGGTCTCGGTTGTCTCGAGCTGAACAAGTCTTGGTCTTGACTTGGTCTGTCTTGGCCTTGGTCTTGGTCTTGATACTCTCTGGTCTTGGTAGTGTCTTGGTCTCGGTTTAGGCGGTCTTGACTACAAGTCTACCTATGGGCGATGTTCTGGTCTGTTTTGAGTGATGCCAGGGCCTTCTTTTCCTCAGCAGTGCGGTTGAAGCGGGCTGATACCTTCAACCACAGCTGTCCTGCCTCTGTCTGCCAACTAATACCTGAGAAACGTTTGAACACGAGCACTATGTTTTGGTCTTTCTACAGCTGTCTATACTCAGTTTCATCCATATTCCTTTGACCTTTGACCCCTCCAACTCCAGCAGCACCAGTGAAATGATTCAATCTTTCTAATGAGTCTCTCCTCTCCTTTTCTTGCCTCTCCATCCAACCTGTTTCTCTGATCCGAATTAAACCTGCTCCGGTGGGATCCTTCCTTCTGACGTTTTTCACTGGAAGCTCCAGGGCCCATCTGGTGCGCTTACATAAGTTCTGAATGAGGCTGAGGCTGAGGCTGGGGCTGCGTTCACCATCCCAGTCGCCCTTCCCACAATCCATCAGGGCTAAGTTAAGACTGAGGGACCCTGGAGACGTGCTGACACTACTGAGGAACCGGAGTTATGTCAGACGAGATTCAAAGGGAAACTAGGCTTCCTGGATATTACGTGCCGTTTCCCGTTAAGTTTCGAATTGAATTCATGATTTCGCTAGAAAGTGTTTGTAACCAGAGGAATTTTTTCATATTGGAGACGGAATTATATAACAGTCATCTGGCTACAGATGTTTAACTGAAGCCAGATGACTAGGCTGTTATATAATTTTAGATAATGAGCTAAACTGGCCCTTATAATAATAATAATAATAATAATAATAATAATAATAATAATAATAATAACAGAATTATGATGTATGCATAAAGAAAACAGTAGACATAGTTCAAACCCTTTATTTTGTCACGACATAAAGGTATTTTTCATCACAGGAAAAAAACAAAACAAATAATCTACAAGATGAACTCGTCACTACATGCAGACACTGCTGATGGGGAAATATAAAAAGTATTATGTACAAGTGGGGAGAGGGTGTGTGGCGGCGCTTGGGGGGAGACGTCAGACCTGCTCGCCGAGGTCCAAAACTCGAAACTTGTCTAGATTGTAGAAGCAGGCCTTGACGACTCGCCCGCCGAAATACCGTCCGTTCAGATCCACCACGGCTGCAAGGGAGAGAAAGTGAAGGTCAGGCTGTACTCGAGTACACAGAGGAACCTTTCAACAGCAGGATTAGTACTGCTAATTTACAGGAAAAAACACTAAATCTGCCTTCAGATATGTAAACAGTGTAGATATTGTATAATATAGCATCTATATAAGAGCTGAGTCCCAGAATGCCTTTTGAAAGATCCTGTGGAGGGTCCTGAACATGTGTGTGTTCTCTGTTACTATTAATTTCACCGTTTGGTTGTTGAACAATAGAACAATGTACCTAGCTGCTGGAGACATTTGGCTGTGAAGCCACATCAGTTATCCCCAGGAAGAAGTCCAAAACACCAACATGAATAAGCCGGGATTGTTTTAAACAGTTCACTTGTTTCATGACTGCCTTCCTTTAACCCTGAAGGCAGTGGCTTCGTGTTCTAAGAAGAAATGATTTGTTTTTCTAAAGAACAAACTGTTGTGGCAAGCAGCTGACTGATGCTAGCCCTAAGTGCCAGAGATAAAAACCCCAAAAAGAAAAACAACCTTGTTTTGGCGTTCGCACTTCGGAGAAAAACGGAGAAATATGGTATCAGGGTTGTTTCTCGGGATTATGCGGAAGCAAAGAGTAAATGCTGCCCTTAGTTAAGACAAACACACACCAAGACAACCGTCCTTCAAAAAGGACAGCGTTGGTTCTGTCGCCTGGCTGTTTTAACCTTATCAATAAGATGAACAGCATCATGTTCCTCGCGTCCAATCCATTTTCCCTGAAGGACGCTTGAGATCGCCTCAGTCAGCACATTCCACGCAGCACTTTCCATTAACGAGCTCCACTGTGCCGACACTGGATGTGCAAACACACAGCGTGTTATGTCACAGCGATTAGACTGAGAAGATTGTCTATCTGAAAATCTCAGAACATCCTGAATCGCTGCACTGTGTGTATGGAGACGGCACAGTTTATTCTTTAGGAGAAAAGTGCACACATACGTTTACGTAATACGTTTTTTGATGAGGGTTAGATGAGATGATCAAGACCACTCTCATGTCTGTAAACCATGTGATATAATAAATAATATGAGGAGCCTGCAAGCCAGAAATAAGCTCACATTTCACATTTAAGAAGAGGATATAACGTGTGTTTTAGAGAGCTTTAAATGTGCTTTGAAGTCTTCAAATAGCCTCTTGTTGTGGCAACAGCGCTGGCTGGCAGCTCCTCCAAATTAAGTTACATTTTTGGTTCTTCCGACCATCTTTTTTTCCGCTTTATTGCTTAAACACGTAGCACCCGCGGCACAAATACTGCCATCATCCTTCGAGAAGAAAGCCAGATAATAACAGAGCCGCGACAGAAGTGAATCAACATCCGCATGTTGGGGTAAGCTGGCAGGGCGGAGCAGGGGTGTGACGCTCTGACGGTGTTCAGTCTGACAACTGAACAGATCCGTCTCTCATCATATCAAACAGAAATGTCTCACACTTCAACCCACAAAGCAAATATGCAAGACCAAACAACACGAATGTGGCAGCAGGCAGTGTCTTTGGCAAATTAAGCAAAGAAAAAAGTGCCAAAATGTCTTTGTGGAATAGTTGCTGTCACGCTGTCGGTCCTACAGATTCTTGGTCACACTTGGCAGCGAGACGGACGTGAGAGAGGTAGTTCCTGAGTGATTCTGGGCAAAAACAATTAACTGATGTCTTTGTCGCCTTCCACTATTGTGTTGTTGTCGCTACTGTCTTTTGGAACTTGTATATAAAAGTCACCACAGTGGTCAGCTCTCCTTAGAACTTCCCCCCAGAAAACAGCATTCCTCTCCGGTGGTTGGAGCCAGACAGGTTCCACTATTTACTGATGGTGACTATGTGATGCAACAAAACAAATCTTTGTCACTTCGTACGGTGGGTCAAGATCCGAACACCGTATGGTCACTCTTTGGGTCTTTATGCTGGCACTGTTTGGTTCAGTGGGAGCAAACGTGGTCTAGAAGCTGCTGATTTATATATAATTTTTTTCATTATTTGTTAAAATGTCAAAAAATTAATTCAAAATGCTCGTCACAAGAAGCTCCATCTTCAAATTGCTTCTTTTGTCCAACCAACAGCCCAAAACCAATAAACTATAAATGACAGGAAAAGCAGCTAATCCTCCCATTTAAAAGCAGGAACCAGCAAATGTTTGAGGTTCTTTCGCTTGAAAATGACTTAAATGATTAATCGGTTGTCAAAATAGTTTAGGATACAATTTTCTTTTGATAGACTATTGATTAAGTGACTCATCGCACATCACTCAGTTAATAAATGATTTATAAAGCATTTCTTCATTTGTTGACAGTGGGAGTAACTAAAGTTGTATTATCTATAAATGTATCATTTATAAAAGATGGTTAATAGTAAATGTGACCATCAAATGTCAACTTGTGACTTGTTACAGCGACTTCACTAAGACTTTACGCAGTAACAGAAGTCGACAGAGGAAACCTCCTGTGTTTGCAGCTGTATGGTGGTCAAACACAACCTGCTCTTGTGTGAACTTTGACCTCCCTCGAGCAAAAAAACAGAAGACCTTCCCTCCTGGGGGCGATCAAATGTTTCATCATCATCTCATTCTTTGAGTGTCTGTCCCGCTTTCTGAGCGCTGTGATGTAAGCGCGGTGCCGGCGGTGCCGCAGGGAGCCGGCTGGGTTGCTGGGCCATCTGTGATGTAACACCTCAGGGAGCCGAGTCTCACCTTGTTTCTGATCTGGGCCAACCCATTTAGAATGGGACACTTTCACCCACATTATTAGAGCAGTTATACAATGGAGAGAGCGATGCACACACATTTAGGATGATCAACGCTTACATGTAGAAACACTATTCTGATATCAAAGTGACTCAGGGAGAGAGAATCTCCGCGGAAATGTGGAAGGTGGCGGTTTTCAGCGATCGAGTGTCACTGACGACAGATGGAGGCTCCAGTTTGGAGCGTCAACAAAGGGTCCATTTTTTTGTGAGCTTCAGAGCTCCTGTGACATTTGACTTATTTTGAGGCAACATGGCCTGATTGTAAAGATGAGTCTGCTCAGTTTTAAAGTGTCAAACAACTTTTTCAGGTGTGTCGAATAAGCTCAACTATGGGACGAGGGCCTCACTCAGGTTAGTTAGTCCCACACAACCACTACATACTGACCTTTAATGGCCGACTCCACCCTCTCGAACTCCAGGAATATCCTGACAGCTTCGTCATCAAGAACCTCCGCAATCTGAAAAGGAAATGTGTGTTTGTTCAGATTGTCCTGTTTCACGGATACATTCACTTCACACGTTGTAATTCTCTTCTCTCACCTCAAAAATGACACATTTGACCACTTTGCCGTATTTCTCGCATTCTTCTTTCGTCTCTCCCTCCAGATCTTCGTCCACCTCTCCTCTGCCCACCATGTTCTGCAAGACAAACGCAGACATTAGGCCTACTTGCAAGGAACAGTGGGAGCCAAGAGAGCAAACTCAATTTTAGAACATAAACCTCGACAAAGGGTACAAAAGGGTTTCATCAGTTTTTCCATTTTGTAATTTTAGTAAGTAAAATTGAAAAGTCTGTGCTCTAACTGCACTAAATGGTCTTGTGCTGTCCCAATTTTCTGACTAATTTCCAATCTAGATCACACTTGACAAGTAGTTTTATTACTGGCTGAGCTAAAATGTTGAATGTTGATATTTGGTAAAAAGGTGAGGACTTATCATTAACACACAATGAAAAGAATATAATCTTTTTCCATTATTCTATGATACTCGTCCAGTCTAGAAAACACAACCGACGTACCCTGAGCAGGACCACTTTGGTCGGGTTTTTCAGGATCTCTGTGAGCGGGTTGGCCTCCGACTTCTTGGAACCGTCCGCTGGTTGGACGGAAACAGAAACAAAAGGTCACGCGTTTTCTCCTGAAAAGAATATTCTCAGGCTGCCGGTGAGCTGGATTAAGCAACTGACAAAAAATGTGTCACAATAAGTTTTATCGCATTGTGCTGAGCTTGATTCAATGCGCGTGATAAATGAAACAATTCAGCAAATATTTAGTTCAAAAGCTGTTAATAAAAAATACTGTTCTGTGTTTGCCTAGCCGATTGGATATCCACTTCTTCTGTCATGTCTGGCTGTTTTCGTCACATTCGAACACTGCTTTTATTGTATCGAACACGCGGCAGAGAGAAAAACGTTCTGCTCAGAAGAACACTGAAGTTGTGTACATGTACGTACAGAGTGCATCTTAAAGAAGGACTTTTCAGCTGGTCCTTGGTTAAACTCTGACAATCTGACAAGACCAGCGATCTCCATATTAATAACAGGGGGCCACAAAGTGTTCCTCAGATAGCACCTGGGTGTTTTGGCCTCTACTCAAATAGGGAAAGAATGTCTGAGAGTGACTGTACCCTCATCTAAACTCATATTCTGTACAGTGTACAGTACTGATAACAGGGATTCCTGCCGATTGGATGCAAATCCCTTCCAGATAGAAACTCATGCAACTACAGCAGCTCAGCTGAAATCCAGCAGTGATGAACCTGACACCCAATCACTGATACCTAGTGGCCAAAAGTAAACACTGCACCCACAAAGGAACAAAATATGTTTAAAGAACCCAACACATCTGGTTGAACCATTTCAACTACAGTTTTGGTCTCTGACAATCGCCTCACAGTTGGTGCTGTGGATAAACAGCCTATTCTCATGTTTTTATATCGTCAGTAATCCAACAAAGACAGTGGAAATGTTTGTGAGAGTGTGGATTCTAATCTTTAAGGCAAAAATTTGACATTTTGAGAAAGACTTGTAGTCACTCTCTGGCAGAGATCAGTGAGAAGACGGTCTGCGCTCTCATGTCTATACTGTTATTATGAAGCTACAGCTAGCAGCTGGTTGACTTAGCTTGCCTTCAAGATTGCAAACAGGGGGAGATGGCTAGTGTGGCACAGTCTGCTGTAATAAAATCCACCAAACAGAACGCCCAACGCTCACTATTCAACCTCTTATCTTGCTTGTTTAATCTGAACCGAAGACAAAGTGTAAGGAGGATGTGTGCCAGACCGGGCAACCAGCGATGAGCCCACGTAGTTACTGAGTCACTTGTGATGACTGAACATCCAACATTTGACCCGTCTAAGACGCTGTGGTAATTTACTTAATCCTACCTTTCTATCTGCCCCGTCCTTGCTGGCTTTTACTGATTATCAACCCCTTTGCTAGTTCTTCTCTGGGTCCATTTGTCCTTTCCGTGACCTTTGAATGAACTGCTTCTCTCAGGCGAACTTTTCTTCTAGTTTTTGGATCTGACAAAAAGGTTATATTTTCCTGCATTGATGACCATTCTTTCTGTGTGTATCCCGCCCAAAACACTATCGGACTGACTACACGTCACGAGTAACAGCCTATAGACAATCTGAAGCTGCAAAGTAACTAGTAACTAAAATGATCAAACTGATGTAGTGGAGAGGAAGTTTAAAGTAGCAGAGAATTGAAATTGTCCCAAATTGCTGAACTTTCCCTTTAAGCCTTAATCATTATGCATTGTGGATTTTGCTTAATTCCATCATTGTCTACGGGTGAGGAGAGCAGGTTAAAAGAACAAGACAAAAATGTAAAGCATAGGTGAGTCGGAATTAGAAGCAGAGACTGTTAGAGAAGACCAGACTCAAAGGAGGCTGAAATCAGACCAAAACTATAAAAGAGTGCAGTGTTAGCCGACATTAAGAGGAGTTTTTTACAAACACACATCCAGCAGAAAACCATGCAGAACTACTCTACTCCTAGCTACGTTATATGTTAATACTGAATTCTGGTTTAAGGGACCACTCAACTTTTAACAGACACAAGCTCAGCTACTTTCAGTTTGGTAAATGAGTGAGACAACAGGTAAATACAGATAAAACATGCAGACAAGCAAACATACACACTTCTAAAATAACACAGGCAGGCTGGAAAGCACACTCTGTCTAATGGGAGAGAGAAAATGGGAGTGGAGGCCAACCTGCAGAGCCTCCGCCTGAAGTATCAGCAGCACCTGACTGGCTGGACCCTGCTGCTCAGTCACACACACACACACAAATACATCACACACACACACCACACATTCATACACAAAATGAAAAAAGAACAAAGACATGCACACAAGGTCACAGTAAACATAACTGATCCTGAAATGACACCGTGATGTGTGCAGAGCTAAAATACACAGGAAGGGAACAACAGTGAGAAGAGAAGCTAAGACTCGAAGCAGGTTAGACACCGACAGGGACGAAACAACAGACATAAGCTCTGGACGCGACGCGAGCAAAGGTCGGTTCATGCAGCAGAAGGGTGAAAAGGACTTGAAGGAAAGAAAAGAGAAAAGTAAAAAAAGTGGACAAAGACAAAATATGGCAGCAAAATAAATAAATACTTTTTTAAAAAGACAAATATAGTGCTTACGTTTCTCTGCAGCATCACCTATGATGATCTTTCCGCCTCGCTTGCTCGTCTTCTCCACGGACAGCGCCGTGCTGAGGCCCTGCTCGTGCTTCCCCAGGCCCTGGCCTTCTTTGAAGCCGTACTTCTGCATGATCTTATGGGCCACCGTACCTCTGTTGGGGTAGACGGGGAGAAGAACGTTACAATCCAAGAGTGAATTGTTGTAATATTAAAGCTGCTTGTCCACAGTGTTAAAGTTATGTTACTCAAAGTAAACGATTACAAGAAACTGCAGAAGCTTTTGTAGATTCCACTAGAAATTTACAGTTATAGTACAAAAAAATGCCTGTATGTTGTGTTCGTCTGTGTGCATGTGTGCGTCCCACCCACCCCATGTTGGCCAGGAAGGAGCTGGTCGGTCCAGGCGGTGAACGCGGTCGCTCTGAGTCATCATACATAGGTGGAGGTATGGCGGCCTTCGAGCCTCTGGCTGGACGACCTTCGTCCTCGTAGGAGAACGAGGATGAGCCTAAAAAACACAGAAAAACACTACCGATAACAACCAGACTAGATTTTGTATCACTGTCATGTTTACTGTTATTTGCTACCGTTACTCATATACAACTCATATTCTGCTCAGTGTTGTAGTTCATTTGTATGACTGACATCACAGCAGCTCTGGGAGGGGCCGATAATGATGCTGAGGCAAAAACTGAGGCACATTTTGACATTTACAAGGTAAAAGACACCTCAAACACTGGTTTGGTCAATGCTGCCCCCTGCTGCCAATTTAACAGAATACTAACAGAGTCTGTGGTCATCACTGACTGTGTTTACATGCACATTAATATACCACTATTCAGAATATGACAAACATTTCATTCAGGAATTGCATTTCCCATTGATGTCATGCTGATATTATTCCAGTTTTAGGGCCATTCTTTTGACATGTATATTGCATATTCAGAATATGCATCTCATTCAGGTTTTTTACCGCAATTTGCAACCCAGCCTCTTGCCTATTTACATCAGCTCTGTGTGTTGCCGAGCAAACACTTTGCAAGGCTGTGGTAGAGATGCATGCAGAAAGGGAAAGCCAACGTTTCTGGACTGAAGGAATGAAAGAGGGAGGGTGTTCATTTAATAGTAGGCACACATGGGTGTATATGTTCATTTTACTGGAATATTCATCTTCATCAGCCATGTAAACAGCTTAGTGAGAATAAAAGAGTCTTTTTCAGTCAAAAAATTATAGATCTGGATTATTCTGTGCATGTAAACATAGGCAATGTTTCACTCAGTTACCCAGACAGTAAAATAACAAACAGCCTCGCTACAGGTTACAAAGCTTGTGTTGTTCTGTTAACATGTCAGAGGATAATTTGTCTCCTCAGCTTTCATACAGGATGACCATGTAGCACACTGCCGTCTCTGTTCTGGTTGATTTTTTTATAAAATTAGTCCTGGGTTTAAACCAGAGGCCAAAACACACTGTTCATTTCCTGCTGTTATTACTGTTTATATATCCTGTTGATGTTGAAAAACCAAAAGAGTTTCACCTGGTGAATCACAAGGCTTACCATCCCTGTCAACTAGTGAAGACGGAGGCGCGATAGCTGCTCCACCCATACCTGGAGGAGGGAGAGACAGATGATGTTAGAGAAGTGGAGTTTTATTTTAACAGAGAGTCCGCGAAGAAGGATTGGCCTGTGTTTGAACTCTTAAGCTGGTTTCTTTCCTAAAAGTGGAAAATACTCATCTGGAGAGACTTTGTTTTTAAATCAGATTATGACAAATAATCACTAAATCATGAGGGCAAGGTTGGCCTTCGGGCTATAGCTCCGACTCAAAGCAAGAAGGATGAAAATACGAAAATGTCTGAGGATGCTGAGTCTTTACTACGGGCACTTACTTCTTTTCCTGCGCTCCTTCTCATAGTCGTCTTCCTCATCTGACTCTTCCTCTCCTGCTGGGAAACGAGAGAAACCACTTGGAGCTCCACCGTCGTGTCTGTCTTTCCTCTTCCTGCAACACATCAAGTTCAAGATTACATTAAGAACGACTAAAAACGTTTGGGTTTGAATCGAATGTTATGGCTACAAGTATACAATTCCAGATGCATCCCCCAGGACCCTGAATAGCAAGAGTAATTTAGTATCATGATTTAAGTGGGAGGAGCAGAATCATTTTCTCGTATTTTATCCAACCAAGTTTATCAATTTTGTCTCCTAGATTACGTTTAACTCTTAAAGTTGGCAGTACTTTTCTCTCTCCTCGATCTCCTTCTGTCGCTCCTGCTCCCTCTGCCGCTGTCGTTCTTCTCTGTGTCGCTTCACCACCTTCTCGTAGTCGTTGGGGAACATGGGATCGTACTCGTCTGCCAGCGGGATCAGCACGTCGCCAGAGGAGAAACCACTGGGCACGGCATCCTGCAGCACACACACAGGACAAATCCAAAGTATTAGATGGAGATAAGAGGTGGCAACTACAGAGGTTGCATTTTGGAGCTGCATCACAACCTCACACGCTGCTCTGTATCATATTATTAACATTAAGTATTACCATTTTCACTCTGTGTCTTTGGTAGATCCACCCAAATCAAGAGAGAAAAAAAGAAAATCGGGCAACTTGTAACATTCTACACAAACTCTGATGACTAGGGATGGGTATCGAGAACCAATTCCAGTTGAGAACAGGTTCCAAATTGTCAGACCATCCAAATCTTATGCCTCCAAACTTATCAATTCCTTTCATCAATGCCAGAATGTTTCGCAAAACAATGATGTCAAACTCATGCATCTTAGATAAAGACAGACATACTGCTGCCACAGATGGCTCTCAGGCTACACCCAACTCAACTCAACCTGTGTAACCCTTCATTTTTCCACACAGAACATTAAACTGGATTCAATAAGGAAATCGATAGAGACTCAGACCAATGAGCGGATGTGATAACGGCATAGGCATCAGCACATTCTTATCAATTCCGATTCTTTCTGATGACAAGGTTCACTGGATAAGACAGACCTTGAGTCCAGCGGCAGCATGTGGAGGAGTGTCTGTGATCTGTCTATCATCACTGGAGCCTCCTCCTCGCTTTAGATCGATGACCGGAGCCAGGACAGTGGTCTGCTTCATCCGCTGGGTCTACACACACACAAACAAACAAACAAACATTGAATATTGAACAGGGAACATTCTTTTTTTCAAAATGTTCCATTCAAGTGGTTGCATGTCATTCTGTGTCGTTTATATTCTCTACTGTCTATGCACTCTCTGTTTCTTCAGCAGTGACAATAAAGTGCCTTCTCTGTGACAGGTTTGTTTATACATGCACGTATTTTACCTTTGCACTGCACTTGTATTGCATGATGTGCCTACCTTGGCCTGGGTCAGAGCCGCCTTCTTCACCTTCAGCTGGGACTGCAGCAGCTTGAAGTTCTTGGACCAGCCTTCGGTCTTGGTGTCACTGGCACCCACACCGAGGTCATCGTACAGCGACATTGCTGCCAGTCAGCGCTTCTGTTTCCTGAAGACACAGAGGCAAGTTTCATTTATGGCAACATTAACTGACTTCTGCAGCACCACTGCCTTTTGCTAACACTTGGGTAGAAGCTGAGGTTGTAACTCAGCAGCAACCTCAAAAGCTGGGTCACTTTTTTCATATTTACTGCAACGAAATGTCTACATCTTTGTCGAATAACTATATGTGAGCAAGTAAGTGTAAGTTGGATGCACCAGGAGGATGGGAGACACTGGCTAAAAGTATAGCTAACGTTAGCTAATGCTAAGGTAGCTAAATAACTACTCCTACACCAGTTATGCAGAAAATAACGAACATTATTTTAGCTCGTTTTTCAACTTACCTGTTTAAGAAACACCTGGACATGAACAAAATGCGAGTGCCTATAACATGTAAGCATTTAACAGCACATCTGGTGTGGCGTTAGCTCCTCGCTCTACGAGGCGGAAGTGAGCACAACAACAAAATCAAGCGCGACAGTCGACGACATTCGGCTACATCTTCCGCTTCAGCTCCACCTAGCGGCTGGGCTGTCGTGTAGCCCCCCCTCCCTACCGCCATAAACAGAGAGAAGCGCTCTTTAGCTTGAAGACGCTTCTCTTCCGCCGGTGAATTTAAATGTACGTTCGACCGAAAGAAGAAAACACGTGATATGCCGTCTAATTTGAACCATTTTGTGAGCGCAGCGGAACTAAGTTACTGATTTGTCGTCTACGGGCCCCCGCCAAGACCCGCCCCCCTCTGCCTCTGATTGGTAGTTCTTCCAGTGAAAGTGAAAGCTTTATTTACAAACGCGAAGTGGCAGCCGGACGACGCGCAGTGAGGATGGCCTTACCGATTGTGCTTAATTCGGCGACCAATTTCTAATTCTTCACAGAGCTGTCAGATGGATCTGGGTTCCCTCGTGTTCTCTCTCTGCGTGATGATCATCAGCCCGCCGGGAGGTGTGCGCTGCTCCGCCGGCGGTAAGTGCAGGACGGACGCGCCCCACTTCACACACAGGGTTACGTTCAGAACTCCCTTTAAACAAACTGTCATTCTGTAAGTGTATGTGTGTGTGCTGCGACATAGTCCCCAGCACTGCAAAATAACAATAACAAAAATTAAAAATGCTATTTTCTTACTACTTTATTATTATTACTTTAGCTTTCACTTCCACTACCGCCTGAGCGGATTTATGCTGTGTCTGCAATTATGATCAAACAAAACGCGCATAACGTAGGCTATCAAAAAAACCCAAACATATTAAAGGCGCACGAAGTCTTCAGTGACTAAACAACCTAAATAAATGAATGCACTTCGTTTTCATGACTGGATAAACTGAATAAACAAACTGATCTTAAAGTACAACAAAATTTCATACTGTTTTTACTTTGTTTATATGTGGCGGACCCTGCCACCTTTCTAGCTCCAAAGAGTGTTCTTGGGGCCTTATTTTCCTCTGAGGACAGCTTGTTTATTCACTGACGGAGGGGGGATAAATATTTTTTTTATTTTTACCTCATTAATATTGTAAATATTAAAATTCTGAGTCTGAATGTCTTCTCCAAGACTACACAGTGCCCTCTTTTTTAAAAAAAAACAACACATTTCAGTCGGTATAAACTCTGAATAAAAAGTACAGATGACGGTGTAATAACAAAACAGACTGCTGACATTTAAAGGAGTTAAGACCAGTTCCTTGGGAGAACTTGTATCTGCTGATGCAGTGTTGCTCTTAGAAACTGTTGGATCTCAGTGAGAGTGAGTCTGAAGTTAGAAACGCTGGTCACTTGTGTTTTCATGTTACTGATTAATCTAAGCACGTAGCATAAAACAAGTCATGGACTTACCGTTCAGTAAACGGTAAAGCAGCTTATATTATGATGGCCTGCAGAAAACATATGGAATCCAACTATGACTCATTGACAACAGAAACTTGTTGCTGAGGGACCTTTTCCCACCAGTGCCCTCTGGTTTTTCCTTTTGCCACCTGAAACTAATTGACAAAAAAAAAAAACCCTACCTGAGGTCAGCATTTTAACTTTCTCTTTTTCCATCTCTGCATTCATATTTTAATTTTGCCACGTGACATTTTTTCCTTCCAGACGCAGTCAATTGCAAATGCCCGGCAATTCCTCCAATAAGTCTAACGCAACCTCCATCGGAGACCTGCTTCCAAATCGGCGACCGTTATCGCTACATCTGTAAAAATGGTTACGTGAGGAAGGCAGGAACCTCAAATCTCATCCAATGCAAGAACAGTAGCGGTGTTGTACAGTGGACGGAGGCCACGCTCCGGTGTATACGTAAGTTTTCACTATTATTCGTTTTCACAAAACTCAAACCCTGTCCTCCTCTCTGCCTGGTTACCGTGTGTTTGGGGACTGGCTCATCAGGCTCAAGAATATTTTCCCCCCTTAGTAACAGATTCCATAGCCAACTGTTGAGACACACTGCGAAGGGACAGAGCGGGGTAAGATGAGAACACAGATCTACACAAACTTGCGAAAAACTGGTGTGCATCCGAATGAAAATGTATGTGTGCATGCCCGCAGGGCTGCCGCAGACGGAAAGCTTGGCCTTTGACAGCTGAAGGTGTGTGTGGGTTGACTTGAACTTGTCAGTATGTTTGTTTTCCACCTCAACCAACCGGTATCCAGCATCAAATCCGAGGTAGAAGCAGCTGTTGTAATAATTCCAGCCCTCGAGCTCGATAATGTCATCCAAATTAAAGTCAGAGAGGAATTTTGCTGTAATTGATGGATCACTCACGCCCTTGTCAGCGTCAGGCAGGAAGGGATTTATCACCGTTTCTTTCACCCTGGTAGCCAGCTCCGAATACCTCGGTGGGGAAAGCCACTGTGTGGCACACAAGGTCGCCCTTCCTGAGTAAACACTCTCGTGGCGGAGAGGTTGTCAGTTAGGGCTGCAAGTAACATTTTTTTCATTCAATGTCATTTTCCTTCACGCCTGCAGATTGTTTTCTCTGTTCTTTTTTTTTTTGAAATGTCAAAGAATGTGCGGGAAAATGCTCATCGCAGCTTTCCGGGAGCAAATCATTCTTCAAGCTGCTTCTTTTGTGCAACCAACAGTCGAAAACCAAAAGACTCCTTACATTTAAAGAGGCACTATGCAGTTTTAGTTCAAACTCGACAATATTGATAGGTAATGATGCAAATACGGAAATCAAAAGAGCGAATAACACAAATAAAAATGGCAGGTGTGTCTGCCTGTGATAAAAAGCTGGAAAACAGCGAGGGCGTGCGGGAAGATACGTAACCTGGAACATGCCCGAACTGTACCGCAGAGACCTTCGTGCAATCTTCACGCTGCTTCTCCCCGTCTCCGTTGTCTTTAAACACCCCTTCCGCTACCAGTCCCATCTATTCCTGCACCGACCTGTTCATCAGCACAAAAGGACAGTCCCGGACTCTTTCTAGCTACTTCCACAGAACCTCAGAGACGACTGTGATGCTCTGAGGGAAAAAAAAAAAAAGGGCATTTTTACCGGTAAGATAAACACATGCTGTGGGCACGTTTTTGCCAAGGAACCTAAAAAAAGGAACATGGGGGATTACGGCGCTGAGTCTTTGGTGCCAGCTGTGTTGAAGTACACTGAAACCCAACATATCTACGTCGTATGACTCAGAAGAACAAACTCCAGAGAATAGGTCAACCATGAGAGTTTGTCCCCCGAGTGATCGACGGGGCTGATAGTATTGTGATCAAACGGAGCCGCTCCTACGCAAAGTCAGGGAACGGAAAAATGTGAAAATAGATAAAAGATTAAAATGATGCTTGCTCTCCTTGACCCCTCAGCTGTCTCCCAAGGATCTGGTCATAACTCCTTTAAATGCCATCAGTCTGGCTTATTATTAAACCGTCACCTGTACTTTCTACTCAGAGTTTATACTGACTGAGCCGCGCTTTTAAAGGGGCACGTGTAGTTTTGGAGGAGACATTCAGACTCAGAATTTTAATATTTACTATATTAACGAGGTAATAACAAAAACCCAGAAACATTTCTTTCCCATAACTGAATAAACAAGCTGCTCTTGTTACGGTTGAGGCGGTTGCAGAGGATGCATGCAAAATGTAGAATGAGAAGAATCGACACAGAGCCGAGGATGCAAACAAGCGGGTTGTGTTTATTCCTGGACCGACGAAGCATTTATATACCTCACACTCTGCTCATCTGCTTACATTGCTGCGTGGTGACGAGCTGGACCATCCCCAGAATGTCACGGGGATCTTTTGTTATTGTACGTTCCATAGCTTCCCTAGATGATTGTGCAACTTCCAGTAACTCCCTCCAAGTGTGTGTGCGTATAGTGCGTGTATTTCCTCACACATGTGTGTGCGTGTGTGTGTGTGCTGGTGCTGGTTTGGTGTGTAGACTTCCTGTTTTTTCACCATTTTGGAAAGTTCTGGCGCCTCTATGCGGTCATGCGTGCGCGTGCTTATTAAGCGCGATGTTATCAGCATTTCCAAATATTCAGTTTATCTCAGACCCCAAAAACGTAGTAACACATTCATGTGCAAAGGTCAGTACTGGTCCCCCTAGCCAGATTTCTGGTCACCAAGCCAGATTTCTCAATAAGGTTATATTTTAGGACCCAAGTGCAGAGGCAGAGACAGGAAGTGAAGATTTATTTAGCAAACGGTGCCAGTGGGTGATGTGGATGAGGCGACCGCGGTTGCAGGCAGTCGGCACGGATGAACCCAGGCAGAGCAGAACGGCGCTGAAGATTTCTGTACGAGGCACCAAAGAGAAGGGGCGTGAGGGCCAAGGCAAGAACAAAGAAAGCAGGAAATAGCAGCACCGTGAAGTCACCGTATTGGACGCAACGATCCAGCGGCGAATCGGCGGAGAGACCAGGTAGATAAAGATGAGTTGATCCCTCCCAGATGTGCCGCTCAGCTGCTGCAGCTGCACAGAAAAACACAAACACGACCAGGACCACGGCAGCACCGTGACAGTTCTCAGAGGGAAAAAAGCTCCCCAGAACACTGTTCGAAGCTAGAAAAGGCGGCAGGGTCCGCCAAATATAAACAAAGTAAAAACAGTATGACATTGTGTTGTCCTTTTAAGATCAGTTTGTTTATTTAGTTCATTCAGTCGAGAAAGCAAAGTGAGTTTTTTTTTTTTAATTTGATTAGGCATTAAAAAAAAACATTCAGCGAAGATCTCTGTCTTCTTATAAAAATGGCTTTCCCAAAACTACATAGTGCTCCTTTAAAGAAGATGCACATTCATGACATTGTTGCTTAAAAAAGGCTGAAAGAATTTATTTACGATCATAAACATGGCTGGAAATGTAACTTTCTCACGATCGAGGAATTGGATGACCGACAAGCACTTTCACACACACACCCACGCAAGTTAGTCTGCCATTAATGATCAATTAAGGGAGGCAGTCTGGTGTCTGTACATACGCTGCACGGCCACCCACCACGTGTTTGTCATTCCACATGTCATCCTGACTCTAGTGGATGTGTTTCCAGTCATACAGAATCTTTCACTTGGTGGAAGGGGCACTGTACATGCTGTATGAGTGACTGAATGAAAATTCAAAGGGAAATGAGTCATTGCTGTATGACAGCTTTCTCACAATTACACACATTTCAGCGGAAGGAGATGCAACACCCTTTAATAGGCCAGGCAACACGCAATGTTTACGTATGTATTTTGTAAAATGCTGGACAATTGAGCCTTCACACAGCCGCTGTTCGCCAATCTCTTCTCATCACACCGAGCAGATGCAGTCTTTGGTTTTGATTTACGTGCGGAGCGATGTCCCTCATCCGGTTTATTTGAAACTGCGAGCGTGTGATGCATGCAGTATGCCTTCGCTCAAGTCTGGTTTCAAAGGAAATCAGACTGAGTTTGAATGAATCTGAGTCAGAGTGAATAAATAGAAAAAAATCTTGTATTCTTATTGTAGTTTGTATTCATAAATACACACCATAATGATTGCGGTATCTTCCGTACACATGTGTGTATGGGATTTACAGGGAAAAATTGGCAGAAATGCAATGTACAGGGACATTTCTACATACATCTGTTGTTGAGCTTTCAGTCATTAATTATTGCGCTTTAAACTCGAATTCTGTGGAACAAATGTCAACTTGAATGGCACTCAGTAGACGGCATACCTCCCAGATCCCAGTCTGAACCGCTAACTGCACTGCTAACTGAGTTAACTAGCTAACAGCTTAATTCCTGGATCCGCAGCAAAAGCTAGTTGGGTCTATTCTGGGTCGAGATGTATCGATTTATGAATTTTCGTGGAAATCTGCTCAGTAGTTTTTGAGTAACGCTGGTGACAAACCAACCACCCAACAAATGGACAGGGGTGAGCACATAACCTACTTGGTTGAGGTAAAGAGTGGACTGTTGTAATGAATATATAAGCAAAAAAGCATAAATCTTTGTAGAGCAAATGTGTAAATATAATTATAGAACAAATAGCATTAGCTTCAGGTGTTTGAGGACAGGTGATACTCAGAGGCCCTGTGTGAAGCCAGCGTTCTGTCCTTGTGGATGAGGAAACTTGTCTCTGATCCTCCAAACACAGCAGCTGGGGATGATGTTGCCAATAAATACACTTCTCTACGCTACTTAACAGCTAATCCTTTGTCATCTCGAGGCTCTGTAACCATGCCAAACGCAGTACTGCATGTGAATGTTAGCTCACGGTGTAATTATTAATTCATTATTGAGTCGCGTCGCTGACATTTCCTCAGTAATGAGCCATGTGTCATTGCAATAACACATCAAACTGCAGACTACAGTAACAAGTTACATGTGAACACAGAGCTGCTATGTAAATCTCACTTCGTGTTGTATCTGTATTGTTCATATCACGCAAACCGTGTAGGAATATAATAGAGTAATATCATAAATGCAAACTTCACTGCAGTCCCTTCGGAGGGCTTCTGTTGAAACCGCCACTCTGGTTGCCTCCCTCCCTCGCTGGCCCTGACTGCTCCACACCCTCCTGCCGTCTCCCTCTAATCTCTGTAACATGACTGGGTGGTCTCTCCAGTCATTGACTCTGCGGACGTTAAATAAAAATAAATGTTTCCTGCTTGGACTTTTTAATTTCTTCGCAAGAGCCTTGCATCATTCCATGAGAAATTAGACAAAAAGGTCTAAAACATCCTGTCTCACAACATCGAAAAAGTGAGAAAGGAACATCTGGATCCATCCATTTATTCAGGGCCGCGCCAAAAGTCAGAGGGGTGTATTGTGGGCCGAGACCCATCCTCCATCCTGTAGTTCTGCGTTATCCTGCTCACAAACCGACCAACCAACAAACAAATGGACACCGACAACCACCTGGGCGGAGATACTAAATAAAGGCTTCTCGATATGGTCACAGACAGTTACATAATTTAAGCATCTGAATGCCACCATAGGTTCTCCTACATGCTTGGAAAGGGAGAGGCGAGAGGTGTTCAGTTAGATGCCTCTAAATCCAACACACTGGTCCTTTAACTACACATATATTCATCCATCTACTATCTATAACTGCTTATCCTGCTTTTTTGCATTAAGACAAAATAATAATTTAAATTTTTTCTCACAATTTGCTGTTTCAGCTGACCCAAGGATCCCGCCACCATCCCCGACAGTAACACGTAAGTCTTTCTGTATGCATGAATTTGGGGGGAGGGGTGGGATAGTGATAGATGTGGACCAGTAATGAACAAGAGGAAAGTACTTTTTTTTTTTTTCTACCCATTTATGACTAATTTTGGTCTGATCTTGCAGCGGGTCGCACTGATACTCCCCCTGTCTCCACCATTGCCACCACAGTCAGTGAGTTCTGTGTGTCTGCAATACTAAACTACTAATAAAACAGTACTAATCATGAAAATGAAAAAAACAGACTAATCTCTTTCTAGATCATTTTTGGTAGTATGGTTGCAGTGGCTAACCATGTTGTCTGATCGCGGTGGTAGCAGTAGCGGTTGTGATAGCAGTAATGACTAGAAGCAGCACCAGCAGTGGTAGCAGTAATGGTGATGGGTGTAGGAATAGCATTTGTGCCAGTAGCTTTAATCTACAAGCAGCAGCAGTATTAGTGGTTGTTGGAGTTAGAGGAGAAAAGAGTACCAAAACATTTTATTGTTATGTGTCAAATTTACCAAAAGTGCAACATAGCCCGTTGAAATTGTCTGCGATTAAAAGTTACCTTGTTACCTGGTAAAAATGGTGTTAGGGTAACAAAGGAAACAAAGTCCAGTATTTCAGTGTATATGACATCGTGTATGATGTTTGTTATAGGGCAAAACGAGGAAAAAATGCTCCCCCAAGACATCAGAAAAAAACAGTAATAATGTGCCTTCAGTGAGAGACTTAGTTGGTTCTTTGTCTGTTCTGTTAAGTGTTGCTATGACTGTCATGTTTTTAGTGATACCTGTGTATCACAAGTCAAAACGTCCACCCGAAACTGCTAATATAGCTATCGCAGTTTCAGTATTAGTATTTAGTACTAGCTATAGCTTTTAATAGCTATGAGCTATATATCGCTCATAGCTATTAAAAGCTGTTAGCTTCATATAGCTAATAGCTTTTAATAGCAATACGTAACTATATTCATAGCTATAGCAGTTTCATGGTAATAGCCATAGCTATATATAGCTATAGCAGTTTCATGGTAATAGCCATAGCTATATATAGCTATAGCAGTTTCATGATAATAGCCATAGCTATATATAGCTATAGCAGTTTCATGATAATAGCCATAGCTATATATAGCTATAGCAGTTTCATGATAATAGCCATAGCTATATATAGCTATAGCAGTTTCATGATAATAGCCATAGCTATATATAGCTATAGCAGTTTCATGATAATAGCCATAGCTATATATAGCTATAGCAGTTCCATGATAATAGCCATAGCTATATATAGCTATAGCAGTTTCATGATAATAGCCATAGCTATATATAGCTATAGCAGTTCCATGAAAATAGCCATAGCTATATATAGCTATAGCAGTTTCATGATAATAGCCATAGCTATATATAGCTATAGCAGTTTCATGATAATAGCCATAGCTATATATAGCTATAGCAGTTCCATGATAATAGCCACAGCTATATATAGCTATAGCAGTTTCATGATAATAGCCATAGCTATATATAGCTATGACTCAGGGGTAGAGCCAGTGTCTTGTTATCAGAAGGTCGCTGGTTTGATTAATAATAATAACAATACATTTTATTTGAAGGCACCTCTCTGGGCACTCGAGGAACAACGTACAATACAAAAAAAAAATAAAAAACTGTAAAAAAAAAAAATAAGAAACAGACAGAAAAAAGACAATGTAGAAAGTTCAGTGGGGTATGCAGTTCTGAATAGGTGAGTTTTCAGTTTGATTTGAAGAAGGGGAGAGAGTCCAAGTTCCTGATGTCCGGTGGAAGTGAGTTCCAGAGTCGGGGGGCAGAGCGGCTGAAAGCCCTGCTGCCCATGGTGACGAGGTGGGCAGGGGGGACAGAGAGGTGGACAGAGGAGGCAGATCCTAGGGGTGGCGATGTGGAGGAGTTCGGACAGATAAGGAGGGGAAAGGTTGTGGATGGCCTTGTTGGGAATCGATATGGATTATTGATTATTAATTAAAATGTTATTATTAATTAATTAAATTATTATAGTTGATTAATGAACCGTAGGTTACTGTGATTCATTAATGAACACGGGGCACCACCCTGAAGTCAGGGATCAATAATCAAGTGATATACCTTGAGTCTCAAAGCCCTGAAATGAAAATATCAATAATTACATAAGAGGGAAAGCGTAAATCCAAGCACTGACCATCTCAACCAACTGTTATTATAATTTGGGATTGTGCAAAATAATCACAAACACTGCTCAGTTATCATCAACAGTGTTTATTAAAGCCTTCTCCAAAAACACAAACCACCTACTTTAACAGTTGCTTTCTACACCTAGCAACACAAAAACATAAGCAAGCCAAACATATAAATGGGTGGAGATATGTGTGTGTGTATGTGGCAGGAAGTCCCTTGTAAAGACTACAAAGATGGCCGAACGTGGCTTGGGAAGTCACGTTCGCCGGACTACAGAGTCGATGGGCGTGACTTAAGAAATCTCGTCGGAGAGACTACAGGAAACGGCGAACATGACTTGGCGAAGTCACGCAAATTCCGAGGTGATGATTCCGATTCAACTGAATCATATACCTGGAATTCAAAAATGGCGGCGGTGAATGTGTTGACCCAAGGCGATCACTACACGTGCACGCGAAATTTGAACAAAGACGATGGTTACGTCATCTCTGGCTTTGTGTGCAGTTTGATTGCACACAAGGTGAATTTGGAGGGATAATACCCACAGTAGCAAAAAGGTAACCGGGCGATTGAGAGGAGTCCGCCTCTGTAGTCAATAAAGGGAGTATCGCTAAACACACATATCTTATAAGTTTGACCGGGAGCCAACGGACTTGCTGCAGAATAGGGGCGATGTGGTGATGATCTGAGCTGCAGAGTTCTGAACCAGTTGAAGTTTATGGAGGTATTGTGAGGTGGACCAAAGAGAAGAGAGTTGCGGTAATCAACTCCCCCTGGTTCCCCTGGTCTGCATGTCGAAGTGTCCTTGGGCAAGATCCTGAACCCCAAACTGCTCCTGATGTGCTGGTCGGCACCTTGCATGGCAGCCACCGCCATCAGTGTATGAATGTATGAATTACTGTAAGTCACTTTGGACATAGCTATAGCTATTAATAGCTGTTAGCTATATATAGCTAATAGCCATCAGAAAATAAGCTAGTCTCCTCAGTCGATAGAACCAGACTTTGCAATTATTTTATTTTTGGAGTTTTGCTAGCTCCTGAATGAGGTTGCGCAATTAGCAGCTACGATGCTAAATATTTCCCTCAGGAGCTGGTGGAGACCAACAAAGCTAAAACAAGAGTGAATATTGGACCTTAGGTTTGTCAGATGACAGGAAACAGGACTCCAAATGAATGCTAATGCTGCTCCGTGTCTGTCAGATTTTGTGTTAGTGGGGTTTTTTTGTAGTTCTTTTGTTTTCTAGTTAGCTAGCTTATCATGGTGCCCCAAGTCAGCCAATAATCTGTAACAGCAATCAGATTTAGTGGGATACCTCATGGCAGACACTTTGGGATGCCACAGTAGGGAAAGCACAGGTGTTAATCATTTTCAAAAATGCTACATGATAGTTACTGGCATGGCTAACAGGTACACCTCAATGAAAAATGGAGTAAATGACCGTTCTGTTTGTGACTTCCTCCTCTTGTAGTTGTATAGATGCAGTAGCATCTAAGTCTGAATGTCTTCTCCAAAACTACACAGTGCCCCCTTTTAAAAACACATTTCAGTCGGTATAAACTCTGAATAAAAAGTACAGATGACGGTTTAATAACAAAACAGACTGCTGACATTTAAAGGAGTTAAGACCAGTTCCTTGGGAGAACTTGTATCTGCTGATGCAGTGTTGCTCTTAGAAACTGTTGGATCTCAGTGAGAGTGGGTGTGAAGTTAGAAACGCTGTTCACTTGTGTTTTCATGTTACTGATTAATCTAAGCATGTAGCATTCCTACCAATGTCCTCTGGTTTTTTCCTTTTGCCATCTGAAACTAATTTACAAAAATAACCCTACCTGAGGTCAGCATTTTAACTTTCTCTTTTTCCATCTCTGCATTCATATTTTAATTTTGCCACATGACATTTATTCTTCCAGACGCAATCAATTGCGAATGCCCGGCAATTCCTCCAATAAATCTAACGCAACCTCCACCGGAGACCTGCTTCCAAATCGGCGACCGTTATCGCTACATCTGTAAAAATGGTTACGTGAGGAAGGCGGGAACCTCAAATCTCACCCGATGCCAGAACAGTGGCGGTGTTGTAAAGTGGACGGAGGCCTCGCTCTGGTGTATACGTAAGATTTCACTATTATTCGTCTTCACAAAATTCAAACCCTGTCCACCTCACTGCCAGCCCTCGAGCTCAATAATGTCATCCAAATTAATGTCAGAAAGGAATTTTTCGCAGTAAATGATGGATCACTCACACCCTTGTTAGCATCAGACAGGAAGGGAGTTTTCTTTTCACCCTGGTAGCCAGCTCCAACTACCTTAGTGGGGAAAGCTACTGTATGGCACACAAGGTCGCCACCTCCTGAGTAAACACTCAGGGCAGAAAGGAATGTGAACCCACTTGTTGCATCAAGTGGGTTCTGTTTATTCCTGGACTGGTGACAACTTGGACCATCCCCAAAATGTCACAGAGATCTTTGTTATTGTTCCTTATATAGGCCTCCGCGTCGTCCATTAATTCCTGATTGTGGACACCTCGTCGGGCATTATCCCTTACACTGCGTGTTTGTCATCATACATGTCCCCTGACTCTAGTGGATTCACTTCCAGTCATACAGAATCTTTCACTTGGTGGAAGGGGCAGAGTACATGCTGTGTGAGTGACTGAATGAAAATTCAAAGGGAAATGAGTCATTGCTGTACAACAGCTTTCTCAAAATTACACACGTTTCAGCAGAAGGAGATGCAACACCCTTTAATATGCCAGGCAACACACAATGTTTACGTATGTATTTTGTAAAATGCTGGACAATTGAGCCTTCACACAGCTGCTGTTCACCAATCTCTTCTCATCACACTGAGCAGATGCAATCTTTGGCTTTGATTTACATTCGGAGCAATGTCCCTCATCCGGTTTAGTTGAAAGGCACTTTCAACTAAACCGCACGTGATGCATGCAGTATGCCTTCACTCAAGTCTGGTTTCAAAGGAAGAGAAGAGAGCTTAAGAAGACTTAAGAATCAGACTTAGATTGAATAAACCTGTGTCAGAGTGAATAGATAGAAAAAAATCTTTTGTAGTTTGTATTCATAAATGCACAGCCGCATAATGATTGCTGTATCTTCAGTACACATTGTGTGTCTAGTATTTACGGGGAGAATTTGGCGGGGGAGAAATACATCTGTTGTTGAGCTTTCAGTCATTAATTATTGCACTTTGAACTCGAATTCTGTGGAACAAATGTCAACTTGAATGGCACTCAGTAGACGGCATACCTCCCAGATCCCAGTCTGAACCGCTAACTGCACTGCTAACTGAGTTAACTAGCTAACAGCTTAATTCCTGGATCCGCAGCAAAAGTTAGTTGGGTCTATTCTGGGTCGAGATGTATCGATTTATGAATTTTCGTGGAAATCTGCTCAGTAGTTTTTGAGTAACGCTGGTGACAAACCAACCACCCAACAAATGGACGCGGGTGAGCACATAACCTACTTGGTTGAAGTATAGAGTTGACTGTTGTAATGAATATATAAGCAAAAAAGCATAAATCTTTGTAGAGCAAATGTATAAATATAATTATAGAACAAATAGCATTAGCTTCAGGTGTTTGAGGACAGGTGATACTCAGAGGCCCTGTGTGAAGCCAGCGTTCTGTCCTTGTGGATGAGGAAAGTTGTCTCTGATCCTCCAAACACAGCAGCTGGGGATGATGTTGCCAATAAATACATTTCTCTACGCTACTTAACAGCCTATCCTTTGTCATCTCGAGGCTCTGCTCCACAACCTCCTGCCGTCTCCCTCTAATCTCTGTAACATGACTGGGTGGTCTCCCCAGTCTTTGACTCTGTGTACGTTAAAAAAAATAAATGTTTCCTGCTTGGACTTTTTTTCTTTTCTTCATCAAGATCCTTGCATCATTCCATAAGAAAACCATCCATTTATTCAGAGCTGCGCCAAAAGTGAGAGGGGTCTATTGTGGGTGGAGACCCATCCTCCATCCTGTAGTTCTGTGTTATCCTGCTCACAAACCAACCAATCAACCAACAAACAAATGGACACCGACAACCACCTGGGCGGAGATACTAACAAAATACAATTTCTAAAAGAAAGGCTTCTCGATATGGTCACAGACAATTACGTAATTTAAGCATCTGAATGCCACCATAGGTTCTCCTACATGCTTGGAAAGGGAGAGGTGAGAGGTGTTCAGTTGGTTGCAATCAGCAACCTCACCTTAGATGCCTCTAAATCCAACACACTGGTCCTTTAAATACACATACATTCATTCATCTACTAACTATAACTGCTTATCTACAAAAGTAGGATTTAGTCCCCAAACTTTATTTATTTTTGCATTAAGACAAAATAATAATTGTATTTTTTTCTCACAATTTGCTGTTTCAGCTGACCCAAGGATCATCCCAACACCGCCACCATCGCCGCCAGTAACACGTAAGGGGGGGTGGGATAGTGACAGATATGGACCAGTAATGAACCAGAGGAAGGCACTTTTTTTTACGCATTTATGACTAATTTTGGTCTGATCTTGCAGAGGGTCACACTGATACTCCCCCTGTCTCCACCATTGCCACCACAGTCAGTGAGTTCTGTGCCTGCAATACTAAACAACTAATAAAACAGTACTAATCATAAAAATGAAAAAAAAACAGACTGATCTCTTTCTAGATCATTTTTGTTAGTATGGTTGCAGTGGCCAACGTTATTGTCTGATCGCAGTGGTAGCAGTCGCGGTTGTGATAGCAGTAATGACTAGAAGCAGCACCAGCAGTGGTAGCAGTAATGGTGATGGGTGTAGAAAACAGCATTTGTGCCAGTAGCTTTAATCTACAAGCAGCAGCAGTATTAGTGGTCGTGGGAGTTAGAGGTGAAAACCGAAACATTTTACTCGAGTAAAACTCTTGCGTAAGACCTTTTGTGTGTCAACTTTACCAAAAAGTGCAACATAGCCTGTTGAAATTGTCTGCGAATAAAAGTTACTTTGTTACCTGGTAAAAATGGTTTTAGGGTAACAAAGGAAATGAGAGGATCCATCCCAATGAAGTCCAATATTTCAGTGTATGACATCGAGAATGATGTTTTTTATAGGGAAAAACGAGGAAAAATGCTCCCCCAGGACACCAGAAAAAAAACAGTAATGTTGCGCCTGCATTGAGAGACTTAATTGGTTCTTTGCCTGTTCTGTTAAGTGTTGCTATTAATGTAATGTTAGTGGTTACACCTGCTCCGTGTCTGTCATAGTTTTAAATCAGCAACTGTTCAACTAACGGCGAAAAGTGAATTGGATCACACTACACTGTGAAAGCGGAGAACAGCAGTTGTAACAGTAATAATACTTAACAAACTAACGCATAACCTTGCATGTTTTTTTCATCGTATGACCATAACCAATGTGTGTAACACACTCGTGAAATAATCTCACAGTACTTCTGTGCCACACAGTCTTTTGTGAACTGTCCATGCATGTGAAAAGACAACTATACACCTGGACCTTTTCCTTAATAGTAGTTTTACAAACAGCAGTGATAGTAGAAGAAGTAACAGAGGTAGTAAATAGTGTTGTAGTGTAGTAAAATAAGTATTTGCAGTAGTAGATGCAGTCACGCTCTGAGCAGTAAGAAGTACATTTCTTTTCCTATCAGCCACGACCAGCCTACAGATGACCCAGAGTATAAGCACCTCAGCTTCAGTGACTGCAGAAACAGGCAGCACAGAGTCAACCTCATCTGGTCTGCAGACTCTGTCAGTTCCCACAACGGGTAAATAACTTACAGTCACACATACTTCACCGATTTTCAGTATTGTTGCTGTAGACTGTATTCGCACTGCGGACAGTCAGTCACACTCAGGGTGGGAAGCTCAAATGTTGTACTGCTTTGTTCCAGTTTGCAAGTCCAATGTAATCCAACCAAAAAGAAAAGGAAAATTGCGAAAATCTGGAGGGATATCGGGACATTTATTCAAATGCAAAACTACACATTTGATAACCCATTAGCTGACGTTAGCATTCAGCCACTCCTAAGTTAACATAACTGTTTGATTGTGTTGCGCGACACACTAGGAAAGACAGAAATACAAATGTATAAACCTTTTAAGAAATGGTCTTAAGATTCATACCATGTTGTAAATTACCCATGGCATGGCTAATTTATTTGTATTGAAACTTTCAACAACAAGGCAATGCAAAGTGCTTATATAAATATATCAAGACATGGTCTAAAAGAAACACATGGCAATATATAAATACATTATATTAATTAAGTGATTAAAACAAAGTTTAATATAGGATTTGAGAATGAGCTCATAAGCTAAAATACAATAATATAGCTAAAACAGTAGAGTAAAAATTGTAGCCCGGCTACAGTGCCATTTAAGATATGAGCAGTTGTATTCCATAATCTGCAAATAGTGGGAGTGTGTAGATGATGAACAAAAGTGGTCAGAGAATAGAACCTTGGGGAACTCCACATCGTTGGATGTGTAATTACCGATCCATAAGAAGTCGTCCCTGTCCTTCAAGTAAGATTCAAACGACTTAATTAGTGTTTCAGAGAATCCCACCCAGTTCTCCGGTCTATCTGGTAATATGTTTAGGCTAACAATAAGACTGAGACTTCTGGCGCTGTGCCACACAGTCATTTGTGAACTGTCCATTTGTGTAAAAACACAACCACACACCTGGACCTTTTCCTTAATAGTAGTTTTACAAATAGCAGTGATAGTAGAAGTAACAGAGGTAGTAAATAGTGTTATAGTGTAATAAAATAAGTCTTCGCAGTAGTAGATGCAGTCACGCTCTGAGCAGTAAGAAGTACATTTCTTTTCTTATCAGCAGCAGCCACGACCAGCCTACAGGTGACCCAGAGTATAAGCACCTCAGCTTCAGTGACTGCAGAAACAGACAGCACAGAGCCAACCTCATCTGGTCTGCAGGTTCTGACAGTTCACACAGCGGGTAAATAACTTACAGTCACACATACTTCACCGATTTTCCCATTTAGCCCATGCAGTATTGTTACTGTAGACTGTATTCGCACTGCGGCCATTTACCTCTGAAGTCTCACTCAGGATGGGAAGCTCAAATGTTGTACTGCGTTGTTCCAGGTTGCAAGTCCAATGTAGGAAACGAAGGAGATCTGACCTGATTGATTAGCAACCAAAAAGATATCGGGACATATTCAAATGCAAAACAATACATTTGATAAGCTACATACAGCACCTTTAATAAAATGCAGTGGAAAACAGAAAAGTGTCAAATCCCAACTTGAATAACAGAGTTGGGGCACACTTCAAGCTAGTTTGTATTCTTTACCATTCTTTACCTTCTTCTTTGGGTCAAAAGGCAATCATTTCAAGGTTATCTTTCTTTAAATGGAGGAAATTTTGGCACCCAATCACTGATTTTTGTGATGCACTTACTCAGTGCAGGGTGATATTGTAAAATAAATCTATGTAATGTTTATAGTCATGGTAAGATATGTTGTTGTTTTCCATAATCTGGCAAATAGTGGGAGTGTGTAGATGTTGAACAAAAGTGGTCAGAGAATAGAACCTTGGGGAACTCCACATCGTTGGTTGTGTAACTACCAATCCATAAGAAGTAGTCCCTGTCCTTCAAGTAAGATTCAAACAAGTTAATCAGTGTTACAGAAAATCCCACCCAGTTCTCCGGTCTATCTGGTAATATGTTGTGGCTGACCGTGTCAAATGCAGCACTGAGATCTAATAATAGCAAGACTGATACTTCAGTTTTCTGTGATGTCATTCAAGACCTTAACACAACAGCCTTGTGGTATGTGGTGTGTTAAGTCCTGACTTGAAAACATCAAAACATTTGTGAAGGGCCAAGAGAGTGTCAAACAGCCTAACTTTACTTGGAAATGTGAGGCTTGTTAAGGGCCTGTTATTGTTCATTGGTGAGGTGTCTTGATGGTTCTTTTGCAAGAGTTTACATTTATTTCAGATGCAGCAGACAGTTAAACAATTTGGTGAAAATCTGCTTGAGCACTTCTGATTGCTCTCTACAAACATAATTGGCCCCTGTGTAGATTATATTTAAGGCTGTTTCATTGGTTGAGTCACAGACCTGGAATGCAGTATGTCTTAAATGTACAATGCTTATGTTGCTGCTTACGTGCATCAGCATCGTCTCACACAACAAGAGGTACAGGTTGAACCGTCTCTTTGGATAGGGGGATTTTCCCATTTGCTCCACATGAGACTTCTCGTGTCGTTTCTTGTTCGAGTTTATGCCCAGCATACCGAATTACACTTTGTATCTTGTTTATACCCTTGCACCTTGTGTGAAGCCTGTTTGCTTCATTCTCACTGAATGTTGCATGACATTTATATTACATGCTGCAACACAATTTCATTCCTCCATTGACTGCACTGCACTGTGTACAGATTGTCTCCCTTATCTGATGTTCAAACTTATAGTATCCGAAACCATCTCTAGTTTCCATGAGTCTTGGAAACGTTTCTACAGTCTGTTATTGAGAGATGACGGTGTGTTTAAATCTTGTTGAGTTCCAGTTCTAATGAGATAATATCCTCGTATCGAGTACAATCTTATCAATTTCAGTCAGTTTGTGCACTTCATCAAGCAGAGATGCATAGTGCAGTCTGAGTTCTGTCTGTAGTCCACCGAGTTACTGTTTAGGTTGGATTAACATTGTGTTAGCCGAGGACAGTTCAAAGCAGAGAGCAAATCAGAAGACGGTCAGCGCTGTGCCACACAGTCATTTGTGAACTGACCATGCGTGTGAAAAGACAACCATACACCTGGACCTTTTCCTTAATAGTAGTTTTACAAATAGCAGTGATAGTAGAAGTAACAGAGGTTGCAAATAGTGTTGTAGTGTAGTAAAACAAGTATTAGCAGTAGTAGATGCAGTCACGCTCTGGGCAGTAAGAAGTACATTTCGTTTCTTATCAGCAGCAGCCACGACCAGCCTACAGATGACCCAGAGTATAAGCACCTCAGCTTCAGTGACTGCAGAAACAGGCAGAACAGAGCCAACCTCATCTGGTCTGCAGGTTCTGTCAGTTCACACAGCGGGTAAATAACTTAGAGTCACACATACTTCACCGATTTTCCCATTTAGCCCATGCAGTATTGTTACTGTAGACCTTATTCGCACTGCGGCCATTTTCCTCTGAAGTCACACTCAGGGTGGGAAGCTCAAATGTTGTACTGCGTTGTTCCAGGTTGCAAGTCCAATGTAGGAAAAGTAGGAGATCTGACCTGATTGATCAGCAACCAAAAAGAAAAAGAAAATTGTGAAAATCTGGAGGGATATGGAGACATATTCGAATGCAAAACAACACATTTGATAACCCATTAGCTAACGTTAGCATTCAACCACTCCTACGCTAACATTACTGTTTGATTGTATTGCGCGATACACTAGGAAAGACAGAAATAAATTCTAAAATAAAAAACAAACATCTTGGTCATATTTATGGTTGAATACTAATGTTGTCTAAGGGGGTTATGAAAGGTTTGCCTTGAGTTTGGCCGGACATAGTTCCGAATTTTCATTATCCATTGTCTCTTCAGTTCTTCATCAATCAAGAAGTGTTGAAATTATGCTTTGTCAGATTACCTTAGTCTATAGCACTTCTAGCCTGGAACACAGCAATCCAGCATTCGAGTTTCCTATCCTGAGCACCACGTCAGAGGAAAATGGCTGCTGTGTGAGTATGGTCTATTGGCTGATCTTTCTCATGTCAGATGATTTTATTGGTAAATTCCAACAAATGATACCTGCACCTATATATATAAACCCTCTAAGAAATGGTCTTAAGATTCATACCATGTTGTAAATTACCCATTTACAACAGAATTTAACAACAGAATCAACAATTTTGACGGTATCTCAAGGATATTTCTATAGTGTGTTGCAGAAATATCATCTAAAGTTAGCATGCTAACTAGCTAGACACTTTGTTACAATACTAAACAACAACACCACCCCCTGTGCTCCGAGCTCCCAGTCCGGGCAGACTAATGAGAGCCCTAGCTGCACGGCTAAATGAGTTAACTAGCTAACAGCAGCTACAGTTAGGAGCACTTAGTTGTTACTCTGGTGATATGCTGCCCCCTATTTGTTTGGAGTATGAATCCGACAGGTGGCCAATTCTTACATATAGCACCTTTTAATAAAATGCAGTGGAAAACAGAAGTGTCAAATCCCAACTTGAATAACAGAGTTGGGGCACACTTCAAGCTAGTTTGTATTCTTTACCATTCTTTACCTTCTTCTTTGGGTCCAAAGGCAATCATTTCAAGGTGATTTTTATGATCCACTTACTCAGTGCAGGGTGATGTTGTAAAATAAACTATGTAATGTTTATAGTTATGGTAAGATATGTTGTTGTTTTCCATAATCTGCAAATAGTGGGAGTGTGTAGGTGTTGAACAAAAGTGGTCAGAGAATAGAACCTTGTGGAACTCCACATCATTGGATGTGTAACTACAAATCCATAAGAAGTAGTCCCTGTCCTTCAAGTAAGATTCAAACGAGTTAATCAGTGAACAGAAAGTGACAATGTTACTGTTATTGTTCATTGGTGAGGTGTCTTGATGGCTCTTTTACAAGAGTGGCTTCATAACTGCAGTCTTGAGGCCTGGGGAAAGTGTTTAACAATAGCTAAAGGTCTTCTTGTATTCTTGTGTCTTTTCTTGTTCGAGTTTATGCCCAGCATACTGAATTACACTTTGTATCTTGTTTATACCCTTGCACCTTGTGTGAAGACATGACATTTACATTACATGTTGCAACACACTTTCATTCCTCCATTGACTGCACTGCACTGTGTACAGATTGTCTCCCTTATCTGATGTTCAAACTTACAGTATCAGAAACCATCTCTAGTTCCCATGAGTCTTGGGAACATTTCTAAAGTCTGTTATTGAGAGATGACTGTGTGTTTTAGATCTTGTTGAGTTTCAGTTCTAATGAGATAATATCCTCGTATCGAGTACAGCAATCGTATCAATTTCAGTCAGTTTGTGCGCTTCATCAAGCTGAGATGCATAGTGCAGTCTAGTTCTGTCTGTAGTCCACCGAGTTACTGTTTAGGTTGGATTAACATTGTGTTAGCCGAAGATAGTCCAGAGCAAATCGGAAGATGGTTCAAAGGAAGCAGCCATCTGTCATTGTATCCGACGTTATATATGCTTGAAAGGTGCAGTATGTCAGAATTGGCCATCCGTCGCAGTATTTTACGAGAGTAATAGTTTAATAGTTTTTGCCGTTAGCTCAGTTAGCCGCGCAGCTAGCAGTACAGGCCGGGAGCGCGGGGGCCAGGGGAGTGGTGCTGTTTACACTGCTAGCACAGAAGCTTTGGACTGGGACAGGCCTGGTTAGCATGCTAACTGCAGTAGCTATCTCTGCAACACAGTACCGGTATATCATGCGTCAAACATCAACAACGCTTTTAATTGAAATTCTTTCTTATTCCCCGTTTAATTTATACCTTTATGCTATTTTAGATAACCTTATTTACCAATTTTAAGTATTTTGTATTCTGTTTAATTCAAATGCATGTGGTTCATAATCGTAAAGTTATAGGTTGACCTAAAAATGAGACATTACATAAAAATAAAATTCTAATTCTAATCTTTGTCATTTATTATCTTTGAAATTCACCGAGATGTGTTTGTTTCACTGCAGCTAATACAATTCTTGCACTATTATAATCGACAAACATGTGGTTTGTTACATTACATGTATGTTATTATACTTTTATGGTCTTCTGGAGTTGTCTTAAATGATTTCTTCGCGCTAACTAAAAGTTTTATTGTTGAATCTGAGTGCAAAACAAGTGTACGACATTTTAAGAATGTTAGGTACAAAATTTGAGCAGCTTAAACAAATTGGCCCCTGGTGTCACCCGATCAGAGCTCCTCGTCATTGTGCTTGCTCCACTATTGGTCTCCTCTGCAGTATTCAAATCAGCCTGATGCACAATTTGTTTTAAAAAATTTTTCACGCATACAGACATCTTTAAGTTGATCTTCCATACTTCTGCACTGGCAGGGTTTTCTTGCCACCGTCGCCAAGTGCTTGCTCATGGGGGAAATGTTGGGTCTCTGTAAATAAATAAATCAGGGATTATGGTTTCGACCTGCTCAATTTGTGTCATGAGAGGATTTTTGTTGTGAATTTGCGCTATATAAATAAAGATGATTGATTGATTGATTGATTGATTGATTGATTGATATTGATAGATTATCATATCGGGATAATTGTAGCTCTTCATGAATAATTAACTATACAGTAAAATAATATTCCGCCTTTCTTTACACCCAGCTGGAAAAGTCAATGTGACAGAGACCCAAACAACGGCCGGGATGACACCAGCCGCAACCACCGCTGTGCCCTCACAGAACAGTACGGCTGGATCTCAGGTGCATGGTGAGCTTCTGCGCCGTCGATGTGCCCAGTTGTATTTGAAATGTAACAGGAGCATACAGGGGAACCAATTTCTTGTTTAATATTTCTCTCTTGTTGGCAGTACTTACCAGTACAACGAACATCGTCATTGTCGCGGTGATGGTGATCGTCTGTGCTTGCGCTGGAATCAGCTTCTGTTATTATAAAAGGTAAGCTTAAATACGGCATGTTAACATAACCAGATTTAAAGACGTAATATGTGACATTTACTGTTGACGTAGTTACAGTATCCAAAATGTTTCCACTAATGTTCAAACCCAGAATAATGGGATTTTGAGCATGGTAGTGGTGCGTTTCATTGGGTCGCCTGTCGCTATGGTTTTCATTTATTCGATTGAGAGACCTCCCAGTGGCATAAAGTAGATATTGTGGGATGAATTTAGTTATTCTTTTGCTTGCTGAAATACATTTTGGATGAAACCGTGTTTTGCAGTGTATCGAAAATGATCAAGGTTAAATTTCCATATGCTCACATACACTGTGAAGTATGTTGACCATGTCATCATTTTTATGCATGTTTTCTAACTCCAAGCTGTATAAACCTGAAGGCTTAATGGGATTTAAGCACAGCAGGTGATGTGTATCTGTGTAACGAGGGAGGGTGTGGCCTAAGGAGGTCAACACCCTATATCAAGGTGTGCATGATTATTAGGCAGCTTCTTTTCCTCGGGCACAATGGGCCAAAAAAGAGATTGAACTGATTCTAAAAAGGCAAAAATGACAAAAAGGGATGCAGCACTCTTGAAATTGCTTAGATATTGGGGCGTGATCACAGAACCGTCAAACGTTCTGTTGGAAATAGTCAACAGGGTCGCAAGAACCGCATTGAGAAAAAAAGACGCAAATGAACTGCCAGGGATTTGAGAAGAATCAAGCATGCTGCTGCACAAAAAGTTGATTGTCAACAGATCAAGAAACTGACACTCCATGAATGGAAGGCACTGTTATTGCGTAATAATTCTGCTCACTAATAGTTGCCCAATAATTGTGCACATATTGCATCATAGATATTCTCCTAAGAAAGCCAAAACCTCACTTTTACTTTCTTAAATATTCATGTCTGATGTTTATTAACATTTTTGGATTAACCGAGAGCACTGTATCTGTTCAGTAATAAAAATAATCCTCAAAAATAAGACTTGCCTGATAGTTGTGCACACTGTGTAGAATTCTGCTGCTTATAATCCGATCGTTTCCTTCATACCGTAGGAGGACACGACACATGATCCCAGTCCGTACATCAGAACCAGATGTGCCCATGGATGACATGCAGTCTGGAAACGGAGTCTGTTCCGAGCCTGCCACTGCAGCGGAGAGCAGCAGGCTTAACGGAGATCCGGTGTGGGAAGCGTGATCGCCTCCGTCCAATCACCCATTTGGTGGGAGCGTCATCAGAAAAACATAATTGCCGGCATGACGTGACATTTGTTATATGTAGATTTCCAAGAATTTGAACTTTGGACCTTTTTTTCTGAGCGGAACTCAAGAAACTTTGGATCCAAATATTTGAACTGCACATGTGGAAATTGGAAAAAGACCCTGCGACTGTTAACCTGGTGCTACAACAGTTGGTGCTATTTCCAGCCCTTTGGGATAAGTTTGCCAAAGACTGATGTACAGTAGCTCACGTTTGTCAATGAAGATCATTGTCTTGCTTTCATTTAAATCTTTTGAAATGTGCATCGGAAAACAGTCCCCATCCAAAATACAATTTACTCCTACCGCGCCCAGCTGTATAAGTAAATTAGAAATCATCACTGTCACGTTTCGACAAATGAGTTTGGCGCCGAGTGCCGCAGACAGGAAGTGGGTGTTGGAAAGTATTGACAGACATAGGAATTGTTGGTTTTTTTTTGTTTTTTTTTTATAGAAATGGGTGACAATAAGGAAAATATATCACCAGCCTGATTCTTTAACCGTAAAGTGATGATTGTTCAAATAACCTCAAACTGGGCATTAAAGGCCCTGGTGATAGTCTGCAGTCATTGTATCTCTATATATATATAAAAAAAGAAAATATGGATGAGGGTCTCTTCAACCAACTAAATATTCTGTATTTGTACCCAGAACGGGTAATGCTTAAGTAGAAGTTGTTAATTTCAGCCTGAAGTGAATATGGGTTGATCTGAAGTTGCCTTATTTATTATTTATTAGAAAACTATAAGAGAACAGCCTCAGAATGAAGCTTCAGATCAACGTTTCTGAACACAAGAGTTTGAGAAGTATGTACAGGAACAGGTTTTTCATAAACCTGAATGAATAACCTTCAGTCAGCCGCCTAATGGGAATATGCTAAACTAAACTCATTAGAAAGCATTACTGTGGCCAGTGTGCGTTACTTCAGTAGTATTAGACAGTTAAAGGGTTTCACCGTTAGACATGGGAAGTTAAAGATTAAGATATTCTCTATGCGACATTTCAGTCAGTATTTTTATTTATTTTATTTTAAAAAAACCGCTTGTATGACCTTACTGAACCAGGGAGCAAATGATTTGTTTAGCCGCTGTCCGTTCGGCGGCTGCCACATCACCGTTAAGCTACGCGTTGGCTTAAAACAACGATATGTGAGCAGTTATCAGTCAACCAGTGACCAATGTGTTTTTTAGTATTTAGTTTTCCAGCCCTGTCTTTTTAGAAAGCTCAGTTGAATTACAAAAAAACAAACATATCTTGTCACTTATTAATCGGTTGTGCACGCGCAGATAGTTTACCGTAGCTTATCTTCGGAAATTCTGAGAAATCCCACTCTGAAACTTTCCCCCGCTAATTCAGCACAGCGAGGATGAATCTGAGACGCGCTTGGAAAGACGTCTGTCAGAGTAGCCCGCCGACGCCAACTGGGGCTCGTTATGGCGTTGAAGTTGCGCGATTCAGCACATTAGCCACATTAGCCACGTTAGCCACGTTAGCTGCGACGTTGGTTGAACAGCTAGCGGTTCGTTTGTAGCTTAGCGTGGTGGTCAGCAGGGCCGTAGGCACAACTCACCACCCAGGTATGACATACTGAGTCTTAAAATGCTGGAATACGGATGTAAAAATGTCCGTAAACGTAGAATGTAAAGTGTCCTGAGGTGCCGTGTTTAGCGAGTTGGGTACAGTGCTGCAAGCGTCGCACATGTCTTTCCAGGCGGCCGTCCGTGTTGAATGTCACACACGCCTCCTCTTAAACTTAAAATTCTTACGTATAGCACCTTTTAAAAAAAAATAAAATGTATATATATATTAAGTGGCCTTTTCTGTGGAAACCCCCAAAGGTATATCTATAGGAAATGATCTCACTGCTTGTGGTCGGAGGCGTCTCTATGTTTTGCGTCGTGTCTCGTACTGCTTCCTCTTCCTATGAATTTGTGTTGTCGTGTGTGTGCCCCAGCAATTCTATCATTGTGTGACGTCTTTCATAAGCATCTATTATATAATGACTGTATGACTTTTTTATTGAAATATGTATCTTTTATTGAGACGCCTGATATTTATGAACAACTGAATATTTAATTGTAAATCTTTTTTTTTTTTTTTTTAAATCAGCCATATATGTATTTTTTTATCGGTCGTTTTTTTTGTGCGCCTGCTTAGGAACTTTACCGTCCATGTTCGTGGTTTTATATGATCATTGTAAAATGAGCCTCTTCAAAGATCAGGATGAATTATTCTTTTTTTGCTGAAACCTCGTGAGATATGTCAGCAGCTAAGGAAGGCAGGATGTGTTGTTGCTGTCCGCTGTCAATTTGTCGTTTGTATGATGATTAAAAACGTTCTTTAAAAAAAAATCCGGTGTGTTGCAAGTGATGTGCCTAAAATCCGTGATCTCCACGGCTGCTCGTCATACAATAAGCTGTCAAGTCAAAACTGTGTCGGCACGTTATACAAGACTTAACATCATGTTGTTTCAGGATATTTTTATTATTAATTATTTTCCCTGGAAATGAGTTCTTTGTTCTGTGACTTCTCTGGTTTCCAGAGCAAACCCCGATAAAGAAAGTCAACTTTCCCCCGGAAGCATGTCCAGACAGCACAGCTCATTGTCCTGTCACTGTTGTGCAGACTGAAACCCACAGCTTCTCATGTACTTCAGCATAAATCACCTCCCACTCATGCTAAATCTCTAATAATAACAGAACATTTCAGATGACGGCGTTAAAGAAACATTTCATTGCTGGATGATTTCATAAGTCATTTTGTGCTGAAAAGCATCTGTGGTTTGTTCTCATTACTGGGAAACCTGCTGACAGTGCTCCTGAGAGAATGAGGTCAATGGTTAGCAGCTGTTTGGCAGGAATAACTTGATGAATCCCAGTACAGTCGCCTGTTTTCTGCCTTCCACACAATATCAAGTATTGTTAATGCCACAAGAGTTTTGTAACAGATTTTTGTTTAGTTTTATCATATTAGCTACTAAGGTCATAAATACACATCAACATGAATGTTTTATCATAAACCGTCTTTAAAGTAAAGAAAAAAAAGGTAAGATATTAAAAAAAGACACTCACAAAATGTGGTTTTGTTGTTTTTAGTACAAATGACTGCCAAGAGTTTTTTTATTTTTACACTCACACTATCATGCAATCACACCTCGTCCTCCAGATGTACTGGATTAAGGACACCTCAATCAGATATTACAACATCTGATTCTCTTTATCTCACAGCAAAAATACAAAACAGTCACATCACAAATGTGATGTCTATACAAAGAACATGAAGAACACCTTGTCAGTAGTTTTAATTCTGTTTTAGTGTCTGAGTCTGGAACCTGCCATTCCTCGTCTTGGTTGGTGTTTGAAAATGGGATCTGAAAGTCAAACACACATCCATAAAACAAGACGGTTTTATTTTAGGTCCTTGGAGCTGAGCAGCGTTAAAAAAGTGCCAAGAACATCATGTGGTGGCCCACTGGGCCAAGTCTTCGTGGGATTTCGGCCATCGAGAGCACGTCGTCAGTCATGAGGAAGGCAGTCGACCCGATGCGAGTCCACACACACCTCTCACACAACGGGCCGCCGTCAGACACGCCGTCAGTCTTAAAAAGAAAGAAAGGAAATAAAAATCAGAGCAAGCAACACCTTGAAGTTTCTGACTGACAAAAACTAGCCATCATTTTTAGACTTTTCCTTGTAAAACCTTTACAAAAACTCAACTGGCTAATTAATTAAAAGGTGCAATATGTAAGGATTAGCCATCTTACGTATTTTATCTGCCGTTTGCACATGACGAAGGCCGAGCCGGGTGTGATGCAGTTGGGACAGTCTGTGACGGTGCACGGGATTGGCTCGCCCGCCCTCTGCAAGGTGCTAGGCATCACCGACTTCAGGAAGTACTCCTGCAGATGACAGGAAGTTGACGATGTGGTGGAGAGAGCACACAGCAGACAACTGAATGCATTGTACATCATGAGACATTTGAATCTGGGCTTGTTTTTTGTAAACGTTTTTTGAGCTGGACGTGCCTTTAGTGTACCATTTTCTCAATTTTTCTAAACTTTAAACAAAAATAAGAATTCCCTGAACAGAATTGTGAGGTGGGCTCAGAGGCTGATTGGAGAGCCACACTTATTTTTATCAATGTTTATTTTTTTATCCATGTTCCCATGTCTGGAGCACTGTTATCTTTGTTATGTCACTGTCTGTCGATGTTGTAAATGTTGTCCGTGTGTGTGTGTGTGTGTGTGTGTGTGAGCAGCCAATTCTTTTAACCGCAACCAAGTCCACCCACGGGTACAAATAAAGTCAGCTTAAAACACAACCTAAGGTAAACTGTGGCGTTTCTGACGAGCCAAGACACACAGCGAGGACTGCTGGCAAGAAAAACGTGTAAACAACTCATTTTAAAAAAAGAGAGGAAAAGGGAATAATCAACAGATTGAAAGATAGCCTTCTCTGGACCTTGCAAGCACATTATTTGAAGTTACAAAGTATATTGTAAAAGCAATCCTCAGTCCTATCTAGAACTAAATACCAACAGTTACAAATGTATTTCTTCCGCACACCTGACACCTCCGTGACCTGGAGTGTGTGATGCAGTTTTGTTCCGGCCTCCACATCGCTGCATACCCCACTGGGAGCATTTTACAAGCAGGGTGTCGTGTCTGTGAAGTTATTTCATTATTTTTGGGCTCCAACCATGGTTACAGAGGGTACATAGTTCAATGGTTTTGTCTTGTCTGTTTTATTGTCATTATTCCCGACCCTGTCGTGATGAGATCCTGAGTCTGCACAGGGTGTTTTATTTTTTGAAAATTGATCAGATGCTATAGGACATTCCTGTCTCTGACTTCCTGTCTGGCTAGATCTGCTCTGAGCAACGTGATGTGGCTTCTGTCCACTTCCATCAAAAATAGACTTGTATTCCCACCAGAAGAGAGCAGAAGAGCTCCCATCAGCATTGTCAATGAACTGTTGTAGAAGTTTCTTTGTCACTCGTCTATGAGATGTGTTGATATCAGATGATATATTGATATTGGAGTTTTTAACCCCCTAATATCGGTATTGTTCTAAAAACAGAGTTCGGGCTCTGGATCAGAGATGAAGGTGTTCTGTTGCGAGCTCTATCACTCCTCCTACATTTAGACTTGGTAAACTCTGGCGCTGAAGCGGAACCAGTAGCTCAATATCAATCTTTCAGTCCAGTGGCAAACTTTCCAACAACTATTGTGATGATCAATTAGTTGCTTTACTCATTTTTGGGGCAAAATGACCAAACAATCACTGACTCCACCTCCTCAAATGTAAGGATTTATAAAAAAGAACAGTTGGGATTTTGGTGTGATGGCTGACTAAAACAATTTAGTACAACGGTTAGTGGCAGCCCTTTTTTTCCCGTAGTCCTTTTTCACAGCAGACGTCGTATGGAAAGCACAGGGCTGAACATAATGTTGTATTTGGTGAAAATAAAAAAAACAGTTTAGTTTCAGTTCGGTTTTTGCTTCCTATCCGAGGGGCTTTTTCGCTGCCTTGATTCAGCACACCGGACGTCTTCCAGACAAATTCTGACACGGCCAGGAGGCCAGCTGGGTCCTGGCCATGTCAGAATTCATTAGGTCACTAAAGAGAGGGCGTGGAGCCTCGGAGCAAATGGATTCCAACTTGGGATGAGGCCATGCTTTCTAAAAGCACTTCATCTAAAACCAGGCTCACTTGGTTGAGACATTTTACACTTAACAGCAAGTTGTGTTTGATTTACTGATACAAACTCCATCATAGACTTTTTTAAAAAGACTATTAACAGTTTCTTCTATCCTGGTTCAGATTATTTTGTATGGATCATAACCCATCAAATGCAAACAATGATCAAAACCAGTTCAGTCATAGTCTTGCAAAAACACCCAATTGTAGGCTTTTATGACATTTCTGACTTAAAGAATTAACCAAGCACTGACACACTGAACGCCACATCTGCGTCGGTGCACAGGAAGTGAAACTGAAAAGTGATTAATGTTGTTCGGCTCGATCAGTCAGAAGTGTAGCCAGGCGTGTGAAACATCCACCTATGATTTCCCCTTTACACACCATAACATCCTTACAGTGTCGTGAGAAGATGGCCAAAGATAACCGCATGTCGGTGGAGGTTTTGTTCACTTCGTTATACCGGAAGGATGAGATTTAGAGGTTTGAACAAGGAGAGACCGGATGAAGAGACTTAACTGAACCTAAGGGTAAGGAGTGAGGGGCACTGTGCGATCATGTCTTACCCCAGCCATCGTGAGGATGCGACGGATGGTCTTAGTGATTCTCAGCGTGGTCCTGGCGCGGGTCACCGCGACGTACAGCAGGTTCCACTCGTCGTCGGGGACGTCGGCTGAGCAGGGAAGAGAATAATTCAAATATTCACCACTTTTCAGACTGCCCTAACTACTGATCAGTTCATCAGATCCTTGTTCCGGCCCCATTATCAGTCTAGCTTTACTCTGACAATAGAGAGAGAAACCTCGAGAGGTAATTAGTCTGTGGAAACCGACTGTATACAGCACATCGTGTCCGGGATAAGAGTTTCAACCAATGACAAATACATGTAGAAAAAACAACCAAAGTGACATACAGAAGGAGAAGTCGTCGTAGTCGTCCAGGTGGTGTCTTGAAGAGGGAACCTTGGTGAAGTCATCAGAGACCATCACAGTGTCGAACTCCAGACCTTTCGCCTTGTGGACGGTTCCCACGATGAAGTCTGGAACAAAAACAGCAAACAAAGCATAACTGAGTCGAGGGCACTGCCAGCAGAATTACTCAATAGGAAATGTATTGTATCACGAAAATTCCAGAGGGGGAATTGGGGCATAGTTGAAGGTTTCCAATAAAGATATGATTTACATCGTCAGTAGGAACAACTGGGCTCGAGGTTGGGAAAGTCCGAAAACACTGAGAGATGGACTGAGTGTTTACATGAGACCGTCAACAGTAACAAAAGGATTTATTATGATACGATAGGAATTTATAACTTCAATACAACACCCTGAAAAATACTGATATTCGATGGCGCTTGCAAAAACAGTTTAAATATTCAAAATCAATATGTATCAAAATATCAATATTTTTGACAACACTAGTTTAGAGGATGACCAACCTTATCCTTTAAAGGTGCGACATGTGGCTTCGACATAATCAATTGCGTAAACACTGATGCTGTGTATGTTGTGCTACCGGCATGCTGGTCCTGCTCGCGATTGTCTGTCCTCATCGACGGATTAACAATAACAGTAAAACGCCTGGATGAGGCAGATCTGAAGCGCATGTGAAACTTAACGCTACACAGAGAAATGTCTGTTGTGTTCCCTCTGTTGTATTTATGCACGCTAAATAACACGCCCTGCTGCTGACCAGTTCTACTCTGCTTACGATCCCCGGTCACGCCTCTGCCACAGTAGGTTCAACATGCTGGTAGTGACTACGCCTGGTTGTTTGTTGTTCCCCTGGGACTGGGCTACGTTTTGTTGGGGAATAATGCGCTGCAGTGCATACTCTGTCATATTTGTTTGTTGATGATTGAAGAGGATTGAATAAAACCTTGAAATATAAATAAAAATAAACGAGTTGTGATATTAATCGAGTATAAAAAAATAATCGAATGATTAATCAAAAAAATAATCAACAGATTAATTGATAAAAAACAATCGTTAGGTGCAGCCCTAAGAATTTTTGTTGAAAACATTCAAAGAATGAGATATCTCTACTGAAGTTAGCATGTTAACTAGCCTAGCCTTGACCCGTCCTGGTCCAAGGCTCCTGTGCTGGTGGTGTAAACCAACACTCCACCGGGGCTCCGAACTCCCCGTCCTGACTGCTAACAGAGCAAACCAGCTAACAGCAGCTACAGTTAGCAGCAGTCAGCCGTTACGCTGATGAAATGTTCTTTTCAAGATGCAGATTCAAGTCAACTTTAACTTTACTGGCTGAGACCGGACAGTGGTTGGATGAGACATCATACAAAGACTCGTAACTTTTATAGGTCATCCACTGAGTTCCCTTTTCTTAAAACTGTGTTTCGGTTACTTTGCTCGGGCGCAAGACTTCTTTCACTGACAGTTTTAGACACAGTATATCAGACATAAACACTTTAGCTAACAGTACATTCACAAAGCAACACTAATACTTGACTTCTTGACTTCTACTTGATTTCTAACATTTCATTTTGTGTTCATTTCGTTTGTCATTTCTGTCAGTGTGCGAGTGAATATTTTAGTGCTTTGCAAAGCAAGTAATCAATTTAAAGATGTTTTGCATACCTGCTTGGTTATAGTCACTTTCAGAGCACCTTTCCAGGCGCTTCACCAGTTCGGGGATGCGACCTCCGTATCTTTCAACAATGCTGACTTTGGCCGACAGCTCCATGTCCTCAGTCTGCTCGGCGTAGGTTTTCAGGGCCAAGAAGGGATTCTTGTTACTTCTGCTAGCGAAGAAGCGCATCACAGGATCCCTGATGACTGAAGGCAGAGTTAAATCACTCTACAGTAATGTCACAGTGCAAGTGTTTATCTTTTAAAGGAAAGAATTTACAGGGTAAATATGAGTGCATGTGTGTGAATCTCACATTTCGGTCGTTGGCCTTTGGACGTGTCCCCTGACTGCATCACCTGCCAGACGTCCAGGATCCTATTCAGACCGATGCCGTTGACACCCTGGAGGAAGAGGTCGCCCCGTGAGTGGCTGAGCAATATGAGGTTTTTGAATTTAAATGTTACTTCTGCACACAGGTTTCTAAATAATTAAAAGATGTTCACACATTTTCAAATATTGATTGTTCCATCAAAAACTTTCTTTCTATAAGGGTTGAAATCCTTTGGAGAACAATAGTATGCATTTCCTAAACGTAGGATTAAAAATTTTAAATCCAGAAATAGCAGCGATGTTTTTTGCCATTGATGGTGGAAAGTTAGATAACAACATATACATCACTGTCATATCTGTGCATTAGATATGAAACTACAGCTATCAGCCAGCTTATCCTGACAGAAACCTGCACAGATGGAAACAGATCGTTGGGCCTTGAGTGCATCTGTGAGTATATGATATATGTTTCTACACTCACTCCTACGAAGTGAACTTTGCAGAGCGGGTTGATGTCGGTGAGCCGGACGGCTTCGCTGAACACACTGAGATTGCATCTCGACAAGACGGCCATCTTCCCCCTACAATGGCTGACACCCGTCCTCATAGCCGCTTCGACATCGTCCCCAGTTTCGTCAGACACGCCGCCTACAGAATGGACAATTGTCACATTTTCATTTTAAATCGACTTCTAGGGCATTAAAATCATGTGTATTTTTAAAGCACATTATACCTTTTTTTTTTAAGCAAAGGAAACCATTTACCTTTTTGCTTTCCTCCCACGAGAATCTTCTGCACGTTCTTACACACTTTGAGGATGGTGGCACCCACATAGGCGATCTCAGCACCGAACCGGAAGCTCTGGGCAAAGACAACAGGGAGGTTCATTTTTCCGACCGACACTGAACCGCTGAGAGTTCAACACAGGACCGTCTGTTTGTGACGACATCTCTCTTTCCGTTTTGTCTCTGCCGGCGACGTTATCGTCTTTCTTCATCAGCAGAAGGTTTTAAAAAGCCGACCAAAAAAACCACACCTTCACGAAAACCCCGTTTTTATCACAGAAAACGATTAACGGTTCTCACGCTCATTAGGCTATGCGCCAGGAAATGATGAACGTCATGTGAGCGCCCTACTGGTTGTTTTGAAAGGAACAGGAAGTCGCTCGTGTTATTCGTTGTTGTTGATTCTGAGGATTCTGATTGGCTTGCATGGCTTTATCCTTCTCCCTACACTGCCGCCCAGAGGTTTGGCAGAGTTATAATGGCGCTCGACGGCGTATTTATGCGGGTTGATGTAAATGGCAACATTTTTGAAAACGATGTTGTGTGCACGATGTTATTTTTGAAAACGGAGGGGGGAATTATTCGGCCTGATTTATGGACCTTCATCCTCAGTAATCCCCTGAGTTGATTCCAGAGGCGTATCTATAATGTATATATGTTCTGGTTTTGCCGATTCTTTTGACACCATGGACAGAAAAAGATGTTGTTGTGGAAGTTTATTTAAACAACCCAAATGATTGTTGTGTTTTTTTTATTTTTAGAACATACTGTAGCAGTCGTAGCATCAGCAGTGGCAGATATTATTCAAAAGGTTCCAGTGAGGTGCATCAACAGCGTTGCCATAAAGCTGAAAACACAGTCAAATGTGGGCTCTCCCTGCAGAGCGGTAATGAAATATGTAACGCTTTGAAAGTTCAGGGTCAAAGTCTATTGAAAGACGAGGACGGGAACAAAAGCCAAATGAAACAATGTCCATTTCCTCAAAAAACGAAAACAAAGCCCTCAAACATGAACATGGACGTCAATTACTATGGCAACGGTGAAGGCTTCAAAGCATTTGGGTCAGCCCGACATAAAACCCATTAACTGCAGGAAAAGACAGGATGTCCCCTTTAAAACTTTCACTACCTGTAAGTGCATCTTTGCAAATGTTTGTCTGTTTGATTGTGAAGTGTCCCGTACCTGTGTCAGGTAGTAGATGTGCGTGTGGTCCAGTATGTTCAGGGCATTGACCGCCCCTTTGAAGGTGTAGATCTGCTGATGAGGATCTCCGACCAAGATTTTCCCACAGCGCTGAGACATGAGCACATCCATGATGGCTGCGAGGGAAGACAGGAAGAGACCGTCGCCATCGCGAGCAAAAAAAAATAAGCAAGATTGTACCTTTCCGTAATCCCGCGTCGTTACCCGGGGTGCAGTCCTGGGCCTCGTCGATGAAGAGGACGTCGTACTGGTCGGACAGCCGGGGCTTCGGGGTTCGGAGCTGCCACAGCTTTAAATAACCTGGGAATGAAAAAGTTCATCTGTGCAGCATCGCCTCCAATATCAGAACCACTTATTCGTTATTGATGAATTCCACTCGTTGACGTACCATCGTGGGTCATGTGATACGCCTCCTTTTCTGTCTCGTTCAGGTCCTTCATCTTTTGCCAGATGTCTTTCGCGTCCTCAACAAAAAGCTAGGATTTCACAACAAAAAGACACACAGTTTAAAAGTCACTTTGTCGTGCTTGTGCTACAGGTACGCCGTGTGTATGATGTATATATTTGTGTGTCCGTACAGGCTTTTCATCCTCTTTCACAAACTCCTTGCTGCCCTTCTTCGTAACCCGATAGCTGGGGACGTGTCTGGTCGTTATCGAGTCATCAGCAGAAGACATGAAGGTGTTGAGCGTTGTGGTCACCACTTTGGCTTTGATAAAGCCACCGCGGCCTTCAGGCAGAACAGAGTTGATGGCGAACGGCTTCAGGTTGAAGGTCAGCTTCTTACGTGCGTGGTAGCTGCCGCGTGGAAGATAACAGAAGAGAAACAATTCTTTTGAATCTTTATTCTTGGAATCCGGCTTACAGGTATGAATTACATGGAAATTCATGGTCAAAATGGAAGATCTTCAGATAGATCTTCAAGGGATGTGGCTTTAGATCCTGATATGCATCTCAACACAATGAGTTACTGTGGACGAGCTTAGTCAACCCGAGAGCAGTTTGACCTTCTGATGGTCAAACAGACGTCAAGCGACGTGGGCAGAAAACAGCCGGGCAGACAGTGGGCGACTTTCATCTATGTTTAATGCTTAATTTCCATAGACTCACACTTGTCACTTTTTCCACAAACTCAAAATATTTTTGGAGTTAATGAATCAGTGTACATCCGTGCCATCGTTAGTCCACAAAAATGCATCAATAACAATAATTTCCAAGAAATCGGAGTGAGTTTGTGACTCTGTGAACACAGGGCAGAGACTTTCAGACTCACAGTTCTGGGTTAGGGAGAGGCATGCGTCCATAAAATATGTGCGTCAAGATGTTTGACATACAAATTATCTTTTTATATTTTATGACTCATCTTGCGTGTATTAATAAACAGGAACACAGTGTGGTATGTCAAACCGCCACCAACGCATGTCGACAGTGACGTGTGGTAAATCCCACCAGCTATATACGTAGTGTTTTAGTCTCTTAAAATAAACTCAGTTTAAGTAGACTGTTTAAACGATCTAGTTAGTACTTTCAAAACTCACAATGTACAAGTCCAGTCTCCAAATAATGATTGTTTACATAATTCTTCTAATTATAATATGTAGATTCAACATCTTTTTAACTTGCTATATTTCCCAGCATGTAAAAAATCTTTCAGAAAGTCTTCTTTGATTACGTGTCTCTGAAAAGTTTACTGCTCTTCTCTCTGATCAAAATGGAAACAATGCAAACTGTGAGGGGGAACTCTAATGATGATAAAACTCTCACCGTTCATTCATTTTCTATAAACACTTGGACTTACAGATATTAAGTACTTTGAATTTTCACTTCTGTTAACTCCAAAGTCAATCAAAGTCAAAACTTAGGAACTTCAGACAGATCTTCTAACGTAACATTTGATTTAAGTTTGTTGCCTTCATTTTTCTGTACCTTTTCCTGTTTACAGTGCACAGACATCGATTACATTTGATGAACCCGTACACTTTTAATGTCTGGGATGCTGTGAATTAGACCCCGACTGGCCCAGAATACGTTTTCACAATTGTTATAAGTCAACTGAGAAGCATAACTTCCTGTCTACAGCACTGTTATCTTTGCACTCAAGATAAGTACATAATAAATAATGAACTACATTTGCAATTTATGACATTACCGCTTTGATATCCAAGTAGTTGCTAAACGAAAAAATGTTGCCCCAGCTGCCTCTTTTCGTCCACAATCGGTATTCATATCTTATGTTCGAACGTCTCCGAGAGCACCTGAGGGGAAACTCCTTACCTCCTCCCGACCGCGTTGAAGGCCAGCGAGTGGACAGTTTTGCAGGCCACGTTGCTGGGGAAGCGGCGCTGCGCCTCGCTGGCCACTGACTTGTTGAAGGCCACGTACAGGAAGCGGAGGTGTGGCCGCTGCTCGGCATACTTCACCAGCGTGGTGGTCTTCCCCGTACCTGTAGCACACATCACATGGGACACTATGATTCCTGAAAGCTGCACTCATAAAACTGATCATCCGGGCGCCGTTTAGCTCAGCTGGTAGAGCGGGCGTCCCATGTACAGAGGCTTTGTCCTCGCTGCAGAGGACCCGGGTTCGAGTCCCGGCCTGGGGCCCTTTGCTGCGTGTCACTCCCCCTCTCTCACCCCGTTTCCTGTCATGTCTTCAAGCTGTTCTATCAATAAAGCCATAAAGGCCAAAAAATATACTTTACAAAATTTAAAAAAATAAATAAAACTGATCATCCACCTTCAAAATAAAACACAATTTTAGAGTAACATACAATTGCAAAGATTAAGGAGAGTTGCCTGTATGTGAATATTGTGTAAACCCTATGGGTCCCTGAGAAAGTCTAGAAAAGGATGCCCCCTGGTGGTGACACAAACGCTTCACATTTAAACTAGTTTTACTATTAAACATATCCACTGCACGAGGATGCAATTACGTGTAAAGAAAATGTATATCGGGGCAGTCTTCAGTTCCAATTACTTCTGCAGCTCTCAGATTTCTGTGATGGAATGAGAGGAACACATAGTACTGCTTCAAATCTTAATTCATTATGGGTCTTCTGAAAGTGTGACCAAAGCTGCTGGCTAAAAATGAACATACATGAATTGTAATATTTGATTAAATGTCCATCAGGCATTTTTTGATAGCCATCCACAAGCTTCTTGTCGTCCTCTGGCTGAATTTTTAACCCCTCCTCTTTACAGAATCAATGAAGTTCAACTAAATGTGTTGATTTCCTGGCACATACTTGTTTCTTCAGCACAGTCGACATATTCTTGATGGGGTTCGAGTCAGGACTTGGGAAGGCCATTCCAAAACCTCAATTCTAGCATGATTTAGCCATTCCTTTACCACTCTGGATGTGTGTTTGAGATCATTGTCCTGTTGGAACACCCAACTGCACCGGAGACCCAATCTTGTGGCTGGTGATTTCAGGTGTTCCTGAAGAATTTGGAGGTAATCCTCCTTTTTCATTATTTAAATTACTGTCTTTGTTTCATCTGACCACAGAGTTTTCGGTTTTTCCTTTGTCCATGTGATCAGCAGCCAACTTCAAGCAAGCTTTAAGGTGTCCCGTCTGGAGCGAGGGCTTCTGTCTCGCACGGCAGCCTCTCAGCTCATGTTGATGCTAAACAGATGACTGTAGACTGACACCTGTCTTGCAGCAGCTTGCTCTTTTCGGTGGTTTTTGGTTAACACTTGACCACCCTGACCAATTTTCTCTCCGCAGCATGTGATAGTTTGTGTTTCCTTCCTGATGGTGGCAGTTACACAACTGTGCCATGCACTTTACACTTGCAAACAGATGATTGCACAGTTGATCTCGACCCCTGTAACTGCTTTGAAATGGCTCCAAGTGATTGACTTGTTCAAATCAATAATTGACTCTTTCAGATCAATGCTGAGCTCCTGAGACTTTCCCATTGTAGTCCTTGTGGCTGAGTCGAATGGGTGTATCAACCAAGCCTTATTAAAATGGGCCAAGAAAGGTCATCAGCCATTAATCAGAATCACTCAGAAGAAGTTTAGAGGCCATGCAGCAGAAGATTTGCTTCATACAAACTTTCTATAATCACCGAAATTGACAAAGCATGCAGATCTGGTCACATTTTCAGGATAAATTCAATTACTGAACCAAACTTCATGAATGTTTTTTGTGAAAAAGTAGTTTGTGTTCCTCTCATTCCATCACAGAAAATGAGAGCTGTAGAAATCATTGGAAGTGAAGACTGCCATGACACACATTATGTAAACTTTAGACAGTGACAGTATGTGTTTTACATTCTGATGTAAATGCTGTGAGTCTGACACTAGACGCATAATGATAACACTATGACATTTGGGATTGTCTTCTACTTGGTTTGAATTACTTTATTATTTCATGTTGGTCTTTCCGTGATGAAAATAAAATTATTTCACAGAATGGTGCTGTTGTACCTGCAAAGGCCACGATCTTGACCACGTGATCCGGCTGGACGTCGTGGCTGAGGATCTGCTGCTGTTCGCTTGTGAGGTGAATCTGAGGCCTCCTGGCAGAAACACACACAAACAACAGATGCAAAATGATCATTGTCAGCAGGCTGAACCTCCCCACTTCCAGTTGGCTTTAGGACTGAGGGAGTTGTCACAATACACTTGACCTGCCAGATAAACAGAACAAAGACATTTTTATGGCTCTGAATCATGGCGGAAAGAGTTTGAGAACCAGTGTACTAGATCAGAAAGAAAGCGCTAAATTCCATGAAGAAAGTAAGTGTGAATTACACATGGGGTTGTTCCAATACTGATACCAGTATCATAAATGCCACCGATACCACCTTAAATGCTGGTTTGGGTATCTGTGAGGATGCGAGTCCATGCACCGATCTGATTCCAGATTATTTATTTATTTATTAGAAGCAGGACCCTGCAATTTCCCAACAGTGTCCTGTACAATTGTTCTAAACATAACTTTTACTGCACAGTCAGCCACTTTTGCAGTAAAAGTTCTGTTTCGTACAAGTGTACACTGACATGTCAGTGGCAGGCAACTTGTGCAACTTCAAGCATATCCATAATGATGATTCATGTATTTTTTTTTTACTATAAACAGAGTAAATGTATTGTTATTCAACAAAATATTTTAAGAGGGCAAATGTCTCTAAATCACATGCCTCAGTGTCGTCTACGTAATGGTTTAATACCAACTTAGAGTAAATAAACCTCTGCCAAAAACAACTGGAAATGAGTAAAACAGAAAATAGCATCTGTGCAATCATGTTTGTCTAACACTGAAGAGGAGTCTCTGCTTTCATACACGGAAGGACACAACCTCTCAGCTGAACACACACACACACACACACACACATACAAATTGAAAGCATATGGAGGTGGGACTGAAACACATATGACATTTTTCGGGGGAACCAGGAAGGGCGGAGGAAAGAAATTATTACCAGAATATCTCTACAAATCAAAGCAGGCTGTACTTATTCCTCATGTACATCAGTCAGGCTGACGTTTTTTTTTCCTCACCCGCTCTGACAGGAGTTGACGGGAAAGGGGCCGTTCTCCATCAGGTGGAGTACGTAGTAGATGTTGTAATGCAACCTGGAGAGACGGAAGAGAGAATTGTGGTGAAGCGGAGAAGAATATTGTCTGATTCTAAGGTGGTGACGACTTGAAGCTCGTACCTGTCACTGATCTGGATGCCGTTCCTCTCTAAGGCGAGCAGCATCATGGCCATGTGACTGAGGTACTCTGTGATGGCGGTGTCCGACATGCAGCCGCTGAGCAGAGACACCAAGGCCTGCACGTCTCCAACACTCTCGCTGAGGACCAGTATGACGGCCATGGCTGCGTACGGGTTGGGACCCTGCAGGCCGGAGACAGATGATGTGAAAACACTGCACACTGTGACCGACACTTTCTTCTTTGTGAGTCTGCGAGTCATACCTCCAAGCCAAGGTGAAAGGACTTCTTAATGTCAGGAATACGTAATCGTATCGAGGCCTCAGCAGGAGGAAAAAGGCGATGTTTCTTCACACACTCCAGAACGTCCTCCGGCCTCACCCGCTCTCCCAACCTATGCTGGGCCATCAAACTGAGCAAAACACACACAGACAAGGACAGACATGAGCACACAGAGCATTTCAAATATGTCAACATTCCTGTACTTTAAACATTACCGGTCATTTTATATGACAATAGTTATTCATTTAACTGAAGTTCTGAGTGAAACTGAGATCAGAAAAAAGCTTCACATTTAAATGAAAATTAGAGTTAAAGTTTTTTCTACTTTACACAAAGAAGGTTCTGAATGACTAAATTTCCATCCTCTCTTCTCTTCTCCAGCTTCTTAAATTTGAATATTTTCCATTTTTTTAAACTCCTCTATGACAGTAAGCTGGATATCTTTGGGTTTGGACAAAACAAGACATTTGAGGGAGTCATCTTGGGTTTTGGAGACCATATTATAGACCAAACAAATAATAGATTAATCGAGAAAATAATTGACAGATTCATCGACAGTGAAAATAGTCAGAGTGGCAGCCCTACTAGAAATAAGCACACTTTCAAATAAGTTAAGTTCTCAGTCAGTTTCTGCACATCAGATGTAAAGGTAATGTTAATGAATCCACCAGACTCTTAGCTAGTTTATTGTAAAAGGCTTGTAACCTTCTAAACAGTGAGTAAAGGGCTTGAGGGGTGTATTTCTTTCCCTCTTTCCACTTTTTCATTTGTAAGATTGCCATTATCGTTTATCGTATCCGCCACAACAAACAGAGAATTTGCATTATCTGTCCTAGTGCAAACACTGGCGAGCCACTTCTTCATCTATTGTTACAGAACCGTACCTTACTGAGGAAATGTAGACTTACACAATGAGGTGTCGCATGCTGTGCGTCGTTAACGCTGGATTTGTTATGCGACTCTTCTTCAGGACGCTGAGGATCTCCAGCACTGTAGCCTTCTCCCTCATCATGTAGCGGTAGTATTGTTTCTTGAAGGGCACAAACTGTAAACAGGAAGTTGAAAATGAGTGTATAATAGGAACAACAATGTCACACCACAAAAGAAAGATAAAACACTCTCAGAGCTCACTCTGTTCACACAATGTTTATCTGGTAAGATGATGTTACTGAACTTTGACATTAGCCCCCATCGCATGCTTAAAAAAATAACTTCAATGTTATTGTGGTTTGTGTAACCTTGTGGTCTTGGACAATGTTCCTCCAGTGGTGGCAGACCATGCTGACACTGCGGTAGAGGTCCCGGGCAGGGACCTGGCACAGCACTTGTCTCAGCACCTCCTCTGGAAGGTCATCTATGCAGGCCTGGGGCTCCTGCAGGACCTTGTTACAACCCAGGAGCCCATAGTGGGCGTCAGGAAGGGGCTCCACCTCCACCTCCTCATCCTCTTTGTGAATGCCACTGTCAAATTCGCCATCGCCCCAAAACATCTCTGCTGTCATTCCCTCCAGATAATCAAGCGGTGCCTCCTCCCGCTTTGTCTCAGGCTCTGGCAGCATCGCGGCGGCTAACAGGCTTACATCGTCAACCTCGTCCTCCTCCGCCTCGGGATCTGCGGGCATCGCAAATGATAAAAGGCTGACATCGTCATCATCCTCATCCTCCTCTCCCACAACCTTTGGCTCTTCCTTGGGAAAAAGTTGTCCTTTGAGTCCATTTGTGTGTGTGGATGAGCAGGGCTGGGGGGATTTTTGAGGACTGGAACTGATGACTCCTGTTACAGAGAAGAAGCTGTTGATGCTCTTCTGTTGTCCAGAGGGACTTCCTGAGGCAGATGCTGTTGATAAAAGGAGTGAGAGAGAATATTCAGAGTCAGACATTCATTTTATGATCTCCTACTGAAGGCTGGGCAAAATAATAAGTACATTTTCATGCACAGATGCTGCCTTGTCTGTTTCAGTGTTACTTTGAGTACATTCACATTTTTCTAAAAAGTTTATAGTGGTGTCCAAATTCCCATATTTTCTGGTTCTTTAATCCTCTATGAAAGTGAAGTGAATGTCTTTTATGTTGTGTAGAAAACAAGACATTTGAGGACGTCCTCAATAGCTTTGGGAAACACTGATTAACATTTTTCCACATTTTCTGACATTTTACAAACCAAACAATTAATTGATGACTCGAGAAAATGCTCAATAGATGAATCGATAATGAAAACATGTGTTAGTCGCAGCTCTGGTTTCTAGCAGAATGTTTACAGCAGATTACCACACTTCCGTCGCTTGGTGGGCGTCCTGGGGTAAAGCCCCCGGTTGGGGTTGCGGTTTCCCAGTCCACTGTTGACGGTTTGGGGCTGGGTAAGGGCATCGGTTCCCTCTGCGCTTTGTCCAAGCTCGTCACACTCCGCTGCGTTCAGGTGTCTCCTTTTGACCTTCCCTGGGAAACAACACAACATTCAGTCGTGTCAGCGCAAGGCACACCACTGTATTGGGATTGTCCTTACGTAAGGTCAGTCATTCTTTAGTTTTACTGTCTGTAATGATAATGACACTATTCAATCCTTCACATGCTGAGGTTAAACAAACAAACAAACAAACCAGTGATTTCCCCCTCTTTACTCAACACAGGTGGGTTTTTCCTCAGGCAACATTTTCAGTTTCATTTTCATTTTCAGTTCCAAACCAACAGCAGACCCATGCCCCGAAAATTGTTGAGATGATACTGAGAGTCCCATCACAGTATAAATGTAGTGCAGAAGGCATTTGCACCCTGACAAGTAAAGAGTTGTTAAGGAAAGCGCTGTTCCTTTACGGCTATGAAAATGACCGACCGTCAGTCATCAGTATTCAACTCAAATGCAAAAAAGCACACTACTTAGCTTAGCTAGCTAGACAAAGGAACGTTATAGTTGAAGAAAGAATGCAGCACTTCGTTGTGTTTTCCTTCGTTGGTGGCTGAGACAGACTTGGCCATTAGCCTGATAATTAACTCACCTTTAACAGCCACTTCCATCTTCGTTTCCAGCGCATACGTCTTAGTAACAAAAGTATGTAACTTAACGTTCAGGACTCAGAATTTGTTTCGCTTTGGCTCGGTTCAAGCCAAGCTAGCTTTAGCGAACTACTAACGTTGAACCTTTAGTAAACAACGACTGTTGCTAGCTTATTTGCACTTCCTAACATCACTTTCCGCTTCACGTCTGCGACCACAAACCTGTCCCAGAGCTCAAGTAAGCGCCTACAGTTACTGTCATCGAACTAACTCAAGTTAATTTAGACGTGTTATGGTATTTTCTGCATCGACAGATATGTACCGTTGTTTGCAAGTTAGTTACCTTCCTAGCTTTGTTTTAATTATAATTTCCAGCCACGTCATTGGTTGGCTGTTCTTCTTCTTTGAATGTCATTAGCGGTCGGCGAACTGGCCTATGGGTGTTTTACTGAACCAAGAGGACTGGAGCGCGCGGCAGTTTTTAAGCAAAAAACCACAGAAGTGCTTTTAAATTTATATGAAAGTTACTTTATTTAATTACATGTATTTTAACTTGATCACAGCACAACATTATGGCTGAGTGTATTTCCATTGAAAATAATTGGTATACATAAAGGAAATAGGTCCTGTATGGAGGACACACTCACTCACAGTGTATGCATGTTGATGTAAAGTGCTCTGCATCTGTAAAATATGTTTTTACCATTTAAAGATTCAATACCAAAAAATAAAATATATAGAATGACAATGTAAGATAGTGATAAACCTAGATAATCATCACTAAAGCTATTTATAGGAGCTCACGCCATTTATGTGCATGATATCACATACCTGAATAACATTTCTAAATTTTCAGCTGTTCGAGGCAGAAACACAGACTGAGGTAAGAGCAAACGTAGTATCACTTTTTATTCATTGGTCAGTCATTCCTAGGGGTTAGGTTAGGTACATTTCCAGTTAATAGCACCATAATGAGATTAGAGGCACAGCATGAGTCATTTCCTTTTAATTATCAACACAGTACCTCCGATGAACATTACAGTTGAGTTACAAGGACAAAGATAAATCCCACCCTCCCCTCATATTGTTAACACTATTGTTAATACACTAAGCCAATTACCATCTGTAACTTTTACCACAGTGTGTGACTTATTTTGTAACTAACGGCTCCTCTAAAGTAAGTTATAAGATGTCTTTAGACAAAATCCAGAGGGAGGATGTGAGCTCGATAGGATTCAATGCTCCGATTGCGCTCTGGTTTTCTGTTAAATGTTAGTGCAAAAAAAAAAAGTCTGACACACTGTCTCCAAAATCTATTGTTTCCCTCAGAGGTTATTGAAGAAAAAAATACAAAAAAAAAAGTAAATGAAGCAAGAATTAACTACATCGTAGATCACATGTAGCAGGTTTTTGTTGTTTTTTTTAAACAGGAATGGTTAAGAGGCTGATTTTTCTGTTCGTAAGTCTGGGAAACAGTATGTTAGCACGTGGAAAGGAACGTCGTACAATCACTACATAAAAATTACAAAAAATAGCATCTTGTCAACCTTTCGTAATCTCATAAAAACCCGGAAATGACTATTTGTCACATAAGGCATACAAGACAAAAGCCTGAAATGCGGTGGGCGACTGGCCACCAGGTGTTTCAGGCCTCACCTTGCTGAGTACAAAGAGTGGTCCGGGACATGTAGTGTAAACAGAGCTGGTTCAGAGGATCGGTTAATCTTTTTCAAGGCTACGATTTCATTTTTTAGCTTGTTTACACATACTGGTAGTCGAACTGGTGTACTGCTCCGTGGATGGTCATTGCACTTCACAGGAAACAAACATTAAAATACGAGGTCACATCAGGTCTAAAACCACAACGCAACTTCTCATACAATTTCTTCATTTAATTTAGAACACTTCAATTTTCTTTCCAATACATTTCCAGATTTGCCAGTCCTGTGCAGGAGCCCCATGTAACAGCAAAAGACTACTTCCTCCTCCCTGAGCATTCCTCCTCACTGCTTCAGGATGGGCAGCTCCCTCGGCTTAAAGAAGGCCTGAGCCATCCCCATGGCGAAGATGTAGACTTTGGAGTCCACCACGATTTTTTCTTTCTTCAGCAGCTCTGCGGGAAAAGAACGAACAGAGAGTTAGGTCAGTGTTCTTCGGGCGGTCGCAGTCCTCCCATACTAACATCGCTCCGTGGAAAACATTAAGCCTTACGGTCTATTTTCGTCTGGAATTCATCGATGGGCAGAAGGATGACCTCAACGAATTCTGGAAAGAGAGGATAAAAGGTTTGTGTGAGGAGGTGCTTTATGAGAGAAAATAATTACTTTTGATGTAAAATGAAACGTAACTCACCTCCATCACCTGCAGGAGAACAAAGGAGAGCAAGATGAGCCAACAGGTTTTTATATCACACAAATGTATTCTTATAATACATGAACATTTATACAATATCCCAACTTTTTCGGGGTCAGAGTTGTATATCAATTGATTTCAGTAATTAGATTTTACACTTATCCCTAGACTTGTATTGGGAGGGTAATTTATTGACAAAAAAAAGAGATAATATTTGTATTTATTTATTATTGTATTTATTTGAATATTGTGATATTCTTTCACAGTCATATTCCAGTGTCTGAATATTTTCATGAATTAAAAGTTCATTGCTGTTTGAAAGGGTGTACCATTATTCTGTCATATTCATCAGTGGCATGAAATTGTCTTAAATTACAATATTGTCAAAGTTTTCTGGAACAATGTATCATCTAACGAAAGTAATAAAAACTGATACGACTAGTAAAATGTTTAGGCTTCATATAAACTCAAAATGAGGCGTAATAAATTCTAAGACTAAAGCCCTATTCAGACAGGGGTAGTATCACAGCTGGAGGTGGGTAACAATTTTAATTGTGAAGCTGTAACTTAACTACTAACGCGGCGGCAAACTACTCTTATGTGTCTGTTTGAAAGCTGGTCTCTGCCACAGTGTTTCATATATCTATTAATGTATAACTAGGTGTATAAAGGAGTGAGTCTGCTCACCCAGCTGTTGTGTTGGGTTGATATTCTCCATTTCATCTCCGTTGATGTTGACCATGATGATCTGGGTGGTGCAGTTGGACAGACCGGGGTCCAGACAGGTCACTGCCATCCAAACAGTAACATTAATACTAACATTCCGTGTTCATGAGATTCAAATGAGCATGGAACTTCTTTTCACCGCTGACCCCTGAACCTCTCCAACACACTCAGTAGATAAGATACAACCTGGAAAGGCAGCTAACACAATCAAATGTACAGTAAGTCTTTGTGCGACGATACCTGGAGTGACTCCGACTACTTCCCCTTTGTAGCCGGTTTCCTCTTTAAGCTCCCTCAAGGCAGCAGCCTCCGCACTTTCACCCTCGTCGATCAACCCTGAGCAGAGCAGGCACAATGTTAGAAGTGTCAGAATACACACATGTGGCATCGAGAGTTTGCAAAAGTCCCGACAGCTCCATTATGTGGGAAGAAGAAAAAAGTCCAAATTAAAAGGTTTGTTTTGGTGAAACTCTGGACTGAAAAGGAAAAGTTTTAAGGATGTCTGAGGAATCTTTTTAAAAAATGTCCAACCTGCAGGAAACTCCAGAGTGTAGCATCCCATAGGGGGACGAAACTGCTTCACCATCACCACGCAGTCTTTGTGGAGGGTCCGTTTCAGCAGCGCGATGACTCCGACACCTGCAGGAGAGGTGCGTTACAGCCGGTTCAGATCAAAATCTGACCTTACTGTCAGTGCAAGCTCAACTGACGAGCTAACAGAGAAACAAAAAGTAAGTTCGTGCTCACCATCTGCCTCTGTGTTGGTTTGTCTCGTCGTCCTTTTCGCAGTCTCCCAGAATCTGGTGGATGAAATCAGAGAGTGAAACTGTGCGCAGGACACTTGTGCAGATGATAATCCATGTCAGTTGAAGACGGAACAGTACCTGGTGTTTCCAGCAGGGTCCACGTACGTCGTCTTCTCCAGCTTCACCCATTTTCCTGCTGCAATGAGCTGCAAGACAGAAAGGAAAAGCAGCAGGCTTAGACTCAGTAAAGACTTAAAACAGTCTGAGCCGCTGCTCTACTAATCTAACCAAACTTCAACAGTGGAAAATGTGTTACAGACAATAATTTGATGTCAGGATCTCAAACATTTTAATCATCTACGAGTATCAGACACTTAAACTGAATGGTTTTTAAGACTTTTAAGATTAATTTTCAACCAGATTTAAGACACATTTTGAACATCTTCTTCTTCATCTTCATATTGATAAGACCTGGTTTCATCAAACATAAGCTTTAGCATTACACGCTACCAATCCCAGTTGTGGTGACAGAGGTGCAGCTGTCTCATTGTAAACACTAATGTATATTGTTTTTAAACTTTAATTGTGAATGTATTTATAAAGCTGAATTGTAGACCGTGTAAGACTGTTCAAGGACTTTCAGACACCCCGCTGGAGCTTTGATGCAAGTCCATCAAACTTAATACATCAGAGAGGTGTCTAATATATAGTCAGGATCCCACTCTTCATGGAGGAGACTGAATATATTCAGTGTTTTGGAAAATTGCATTGAAAGAACATAGAACCTTCTGCTTTGTTTTTTTTTATTAACTGAAGGGTTAAGATGAAGCATTGTACTTGGTAATGGATATTTTATTGTAACATGATGACATGTACATTTGTATCCACTTGGAGCAAGTCTAGTATTTTGTAGTAGTAGCTTGTTGTTTTGTATACTTAGTATCTGTAGTGATAAATAAGCAGGGTTCCAAAACCTGCTTTAAAGTAATATTCAATGACTTCTCAAGGACCTTCCAGGCCGGATTCCCCTCAAATTCAAGCACCCAACATGGCTCCATAGAAACAACTGGTGGGACACTGAGCATGTTTGTGTTGCACTGTTCTACACTGACAGTGCATCAGTTTATCACAGCTATAATGTAATACTACGATGAAACTATTCACTTTTAACTGAGTTGTGTACTACCCTGCGCACACCAATGCAAAAGCCCTGCAGTAAAACATCTGCTTGTGAATCTTACACACAAACGTGATTTACTGACGTTTTTCTGTGTTAAATCCGACTACATTTTGAAGGTCACGTCACTAAAACTGTCAGTGGACGTTACGGCTTCAAGTCTGAGTTAATGTGGAGGATTTTTAAAGCAGCTGTCACAGAGTTTCTCTAAAAGAACGTACCTCTTCTTTCACTATGTGTGGAGTAGTAACCGCTTTGGGTCCCTCTGAGTTGCTCATTTTCAGTATCCGGACAACTGGAAATGAAGAACAGTCGAGTCAAAAAAAAGCTTGAAATAACAAATTAAACACTGTCCACCGAGAGCTCGGGCTGAGAACTAAAACAAAATACAGAGAACCACCATTTTCATGCCGACCAGGCTGGTCGCCTCTGATCATGAGTTGCTCAATTAGCTGCACATTTCAACGTTTTGCTTTTCGGCTCGTTTCTTTGTTTATTTTACGGTAGCTAGCTGATTTACACTTAACACTGCCGCGAGGGTTTAGAGCTCGCACATTTTAAACTTTAAACAATCATTCAAAATGGAAATAATTAAACTTAACTCACGTGAAATCCAAACGATGTGTAGGTACTGGCTGGAAGAGATGGTGTAGAATGAATGAGGAGTCACTCTGGCACTACTTCCGGGTATCGCAATCGTCACCGGAGTCAGAATTTTTGTCCCGAGTAAAATGGAAAAACAAAACAAAGTAAATATTTTTCGGAGTCATTATTATCATATTTTTAAAGTAAAAATTCAATAACATAATCACGTGTGCAACTCTTTTGGATTAGTGCTAATTCCATTTCAACTAATTGTAATAATTTGAAAAAGGTAAATGTCAGTGTTTTGTGAGAATGAAGACTAACACCTGTGTTGTTGTTTTTTTGTTTGTTTGTTTTTTAAAGATGTTTATTTTGTTTCCTTTTTAAATTATGAATTGATCATATTACTGGCGCATGTATTGTACTGATTGCTGCACCATGACGCTTTTGGGGAAATTGTCTTGAAACTTTCATGCCGATCAATGAGTGATAGCTCTTTTCGATAAACGATCTATGTCTCAAGTCAGCGGGTGTTGCATCAACCACGCCCACATGTGCACCTCCAAAAGACCTCCGACCTCTGAAAACACAATTTATTATAGAAAACTAACAATAAAGCCTCGGCGGTTTAACAATGGGAATTAAGTCAATTAATAACAGTAAAAACTGAGGAGCAACAGTCCCTCAAAATTACGTCGCGTCAAACGAGAATGCGCCGCCGTACCTTTCCGAAATATCGGGGTACGGAAGATATTTACTGATGGACACATTTCCGTTAAAGGATATTGCAGCATGAAGAAGGAGCAAGTTGTCAACTGTCAGTTTTCGGTTTGGTATCCGATATTCAAGAAACATACGATTAAAAGGTAAATAACTATAATTTGTACTTGAATAACAGAAAACATTTCAACTGTTGTTGCTGTAAAAAAAGAATGGTCCATTTAGCTAACAGCTAGCGCTAGCTACCAGACAGAAGCACATAGCTGAGCATCTCTATCATCTTGCTTATCTTTAGCTTTAATTGTTGTGTTTAAATCCTTTCCAGAGTAGCTTTCTTCAACCTCATTCTTCCTTTGACATATGTATGTGTGTGGTCTTTTATTTACATGTATTTATACGCTATATTATTACTCTTCTTTATTCCAGTCTGATTCTCCCACTGCCTCAGAATGTAATAGATTATTTACTGGACGATGGGACACTGGTAGTCTCCGGGAGGTATGAGGCCACTGACACACACACACACACACACACACACACACACACACACACACACACACACACACACACACACTCACAAATACTCGAATCCTGCCATTTAATCTTCTGTGAGTGATCCACATGAGGTCTCATAAGTGGAGGTGAAAATATCATGTCAAAATTCAGTTCCATCTTCGCGTCTCCTCTTTTAGTGTTGTACTGGCAGAATGGTTGACCTGACCTGCTGTGTTTGAGAAGCCCTCATGTAAAGATGTTAAGGGGTTTGCTTGTAGCAGGTGATCCAGGTTGACCCTGTAGTTATGGTCATATACTCATCTGTTGTTTTTCTCTTCCCTTCAGTGACCATAACACACAGCAGACTCAGACTAACAACAGCAACTCGGATGCAGAAGAAGACGTTCAGGTACGGGAACAGAGACTAAGGTTGTGTGTCCACTTGGCGGCTCTCTTCCATGCAGATCCTGTCCTACTTTCGCCCATCTCTTTGAAAGAAAATGAATCCTTTCTTTAACAAATTCACAACCATAAAATATTTCACATTTTCACAGGAAAGTGTCCGCCCTCTTCTGTCACTTTAGAAGTCATTTTCACTGTTTTTTTGTTTGTTTGTTTGTTTTGTTTTCTTACATTCACTAGTTATTTGTGAAATTATTTGTGACCGATTGCTAGATTTGTTAAAAGACCCAAGATTGTAGACTGAAGTTAGAGAATCACGAGGGAAACTCTGACACATAGTTCACTTTTAAAATGAAGAGGTAATTTATCACAAAACCTTGGTTAATGGACACACATGACAGTTACATGTTTTAAAGTTTTTTAGTCCTTTTTCAGATGTTTATATCAAGTAAATAGCACCGTCATTTCGACTTTACATAACTGCTTTGTCTGGTGAACACAGGAGTTAAACAGTAAGAGGAAATGTATTAAATGGTATCTTTTTAATCTCTCATCCTATTTCTTGTCCTCTGCTTCCCTCTAGTGGTCAGATGATGAGACAACCACCACTGTCACTGTAAGCGCGTTTAATGTTTTGCATCCAAATGCACTGTCTGTATTTTTGAAGCCAAACAAACATGATAAATTCATTTCCCACTTGAAAAAACATTTTTTTCAACACCTTTGAACACTATGCACACCCACTCTTTGCATTCAACAGAAATGTGTATCACATCACCCCCATGTTTATCATTTGATTACATCATAATTATGACTCTTGTACGATGATGTGTCTTTGCGTCTGTTAGGCTCCCGAGTTCCCAGAATTCACCTCTAAAGTGCTGGAGGCTATAAACGCCCTGGGTGGGCGTGTCTTTCCCAAACTCAACTGGAGCGCTCCTCGGGTAAAACACCGCACACACGACCAACTTTGTGTGACACTTTTATTTTAAGGTTGGCCTGTCATGATGAATACTTTTGTTGGACAATGCTGTAAATTGTCCAAGAAATTATGTTATTGTCATTTTAAGACCATTTTATGTCACCAACAGAATGATTATATAGTAGAATAATAATGCAAGTTCACCCTTTTAAAGAGCAATGAGTTTTTAATTGTTAACAATATTCAGACATTGGAATTGGAATTTGAGAAAAATATTAAAATATTCTAAATAGATCAAACATAAAGCATTGTATTAAACCACATAATCACAACAATAAATTAAATAGACTTTCTGGCTGTGTCAAAAAGATCTCGAGATGAGATTAGTTGAGCTTTTAGGTAAATTGTGTTGCCACTTTTTGAAACAAAATAAACACACTGGCTCGTTCATATTAATGGGCTCTCCTCTCACCCCTAACTCGGCATTTTGTGCGATTTGGTGCCTCCCACATTTTCGTAGTGCACCACCATTGTGCTAAATATAAATCCCAGATCTGTAACAGTTTGTCAGATGTAACGTAGGTGCTCACTACAAACTATACTCATTACGTCACAACAATGTCATGTGCTGAAAACTTGTGTCTTGAAGTAAACATGTATGTAACGTTGTGATCCCACCATCTCACTGAAGTTACATAGAGCAGAAACAAGTGATAGAGACACCATTCATCCTGTTACAACTCACTGTTCCATCAACATGAGTTTGAAGCTTTTGTTGTAAACTAAAAAAGTTACATAACGATGCTTTAAATAAGGCCTACAATTATGCATAGCTAACTGGCAATTATCTTTCAATAATATGCAGATAGCCATTTAGTGAAACGTCAGGTTAGCTAGCTTATGCTGATGAGTGCAGGGGGAGTGGCCTGACGTCAGTGTTGGGGGTTGATGTGCATTTTATTTTACAACTTTTCCTATGCCAGTAATTGTTGGATCCATGTTCCTGTGTATTTTTAAACACATCTACATTTTTGAAAAGATGAAAACTTTCAAAAAAATCATCCAACAATAATTTGGCGTCCCCTCTGGAGTAAACTATGCAGACCCCCCTGCTGAAAACCAAGGTACCACAGACCAGGTTCCACCAGAATGCACTTATTACTCACCAATCCCACAATCCATCAGTTTACACACAGAGGCTCTTGACTGACAGCAGGGGTCGCCACACTCACCATAGTTTTTATCTGTTCATTCTGCTTCAGCGCTGTGAAAAAAAGCCTTGTATTGGTGGAGGAGATCCCTGCTGTTTATTTTGGCATCGTGTTGGCTAAAATGTTGGTGACGTTCCCACGTAAACACAACAGGCAACGTCAAGGTCAGCTAAAATGATCGAGATCATGTCCATTCATCACGTGATAAGTGGATAATATAATCATTACGACAGGGAGTATTACATTCATTAGAAAAGTGTGTCACATGACCTCTTTTTATTTGCAGCATGAGCATGTAATTTGTTGGCTGAAGGCCCTCTCCTGTTCAGAGCAGAAACAAATTAGAATTTCCTCTTGGAACACTGCCAGTACCAAGAATTGAGGCATGACTTAAAAAACTGTGTGTGTGTGTGTGTGTGTGTGTGTGTGTGTGTCTTTCAGGATGCTAACTGGATCGCTCTGAACAGCTCCCTGCAGTGTCACAGCCTCAGCGATATTTTCCTGCTCTTCAAGAGTTCCGACTTCATCACCCACGACCTCACGCAGCCGTAAGCCTCTCGATCCGACAACATCGACACATATTTTGCATTTAGATGACAACCGCTATCAGGAAAAAGTAACCAGCTTTGGTGTGTGTGCGCCGGGCTGCTCTCGATCTGCGGTGAAAACACACGTGGCAGCTGGAGAAATTGCGGTGATGTAGATTTACGCCTGGCGCTTCTCTGCTCTGCGCGACAAACGTTTAGTGCAGCGGCTGATTTACTGCAGCGCGCTGCCTCGGGAAAACTGTTTTCATGATATATGCTTGTTTGTTTGACTCTTTTATATCTTCTTAAACTTCCTGGAGGCAGCCAGAGAGAGCTTTTTGCACTGTAACAAACAGAAATGAAAGTGCAAAGCCGTGTGATGCTACAGAACAGGGTGTCTGCAGTCTGCAGGTCCTTAAAAAGCCTTTAAATGTTTACAATTTAAATTGATAATAATTAGGCCTTCAATGATTAAATATACAGTAGGGTGTAAAAGTCTGAGACCACTTCTAATTACTTCATAATTTGCATTTGGTATTTGGCATGTCCTCCTTTTGCTTTAATGTCATCTTGCACTCAATCTCTGGCATGGACTCCACAAAGCTTCTTCCGATGTCACAGAGTGCTCGGCTTTCTCAGTCTTCAAGTGCCTCCCCGATAAATGTTCGGTGGGGTTGAGGTCAGGTGACTGTGGAGGACAGTCCACGACAGTCTGGGCTTCTTGTTCTTCTTCGGTCTTCAATTAGCTCTCACAAAGCTTTGTTTTATGTCATAGGGTTTTTGCGGAATCTAAAGCGCAAGCTGGGAAACACCAGATACTGAAGACATTTTTCAAATTCATGGACATTTTTCAAACATTCAACATCTCCTAAACTCTAATGCTCAATATTCTGAATATTTGTAATGAAAAAAAAAATAGAATTACATGCGAAAACAAATTAACTTACTTGAGTTTGTTAGGTCTTAATTGCCCCATACATATTATCACATTTTCATTTAGCAGTTCACTTTTCTAGTGGTACAACTCTTTAAGCGTACCACTGAACTCTATACTGTTGGCAAAATGTAGATTTAACTCACTTTAAAAATTACATTCCTACATAAACCCTGCCTCTGCTCAGGACTGCATATACACTACAGTACATACCTTTGTACTTACTTGATCATTTGTCCAAAAAGTGTCTTTAATTTGGTTATAAATGATCTTGAAAATGTCTTAAAAAGCATGAAACTTAAGTGTCTGATAGTTGTATACACCCTGATTGTAGTTTTTATTTCAAGGTGGTAACCGTCACTCGTTTCTTTGTGCAGATTCCTTGTGTGCAGTGACCAGGACTCCCCAGATCCAGTCATAAACTATGAGGTAATTAACTCTCAAAGGACAAACTCAACACACAGCATCAGTACACTGTCACTAACGGATGTTACGTTTGATCTAAATCAAAATATTACACGTTTTTTCACACACACACACACACACACACACACACACCTCAGTGGACTTTACCCACCGTGCTTGTCTTCTGTCCTCAGCTGGTCCTGAGAAAGTGGAGCGAGCTGATTCCCGGCGGAGAGTTTCGCTGCTTCGTCAAAGAGAACGAGCTGATCGGTAAGAACTCTGCGCTTACACTCAGCTCATCGGTCGATCACTGTGAAAAATGTCAAGATACTACTGATTGTTGTTAACCAGAGAGACCATCATATTTCCATTACATTTTAAAAGCTGACAAGTTGGAGGAAAACATGCTGGATTGATTTACAACACAGAGCAGCTAGAGGGCGGTAGATTCAGCAAACTGAGCTGAATATGGCTCATCTGGGGAAAACCAGTATTTAACAATGATGTAACCAGCTTTCCAACAGGTCCTTAAAATCCTTGAAAGTTTGAATTTGAGGGGGGGGAATCAAGGCCTTGAAAGTAGCTGAAAATAGACACGGGGTCATTGAAAGTGATGGGTCCTTGAATTTCAGGGAGCTGGGCGTGGAAAGCCCTTGATGAGTCCTTGAATTGGAATGCGTGAAAGGGTGTAGGAACCCTGTGTAATGACGCTCGAGCTGCGCTTCCACCCAGCGGGCTAATTTAGAAACAATTATAAAATTCAATTTGAGCTGGGCTGACGGCGCTTCTGTGTTCCCAGCCATCTCCCAGAGAGACTACACGCAGTATTACCAGCACATCCTGAAGCAGGAGGAGCAGATCTGCCAGGCCATCCAGGAGTTCTTCAGCCAGCACATCCAGTACGACTTCCTGGACGAAGACTGTGAGCATCAACGTCCTTTTCTTTCTTTTCCTCGCTGCTACAGTACACACCTCCTTCAGATCCGCTCTGCTGCTGGAGGCATTAAATATTTACAGCGGAACACAGGAGAAAAATGCAGAGAAACATTGATGAAATGATTTGGCAGTAAATGTGATAACAGCACAACATGTTCAGTATATAATGTTAATGTTTAATGACTACATGTGTGTAGTTGTTGATACAGTTGTTTCCTCTCTGTTACAGTTGTGTTTGATGTCTACAGAGACAGCCAGGTGAGCGCCGATGAATTTCAAAACGGTCCTTTTTGAAAAAACGCCATGTGAATGCTAAGTTGCACCTACATGTGTATTCTGTGTGTGTGTGTGTTGAAGGGGAGGGTGTGGCTGATCGATCTGAACCCGTTCGGAGAGGTGACCGACTCGCTGCTGTTCAGCTGGGAGGAGCTGACGTCCGGAGAAATCACCCAGCAGCAGGTCGGACTTCGCTTCGCGTTTTTCCGTTGTGTGGGACGTGACAGAGGCTCAGAAAACAGTTTTAATGACGTGGTTTCTCTGTGTGTGTGTGTGTGTGTGCAGGAAGGCCCGGCGTTTCGCTACACCACCAGCGAGGTGACGGTGCAGCCCAGCCCCTGTCTGAGCTACAGGATCCCGCGTGACTTTGTTGACCTCTCCGCTGGAGAAGACGCCTACAAGCTCATTGACTTCCTCAAACTGGTAGGGTGTTGTTACATATCGTTTTTTAAATTATAGTTTTTGGCTAGCTGCTGGGGTGCTAACGTAGGGCAACGGATTTTGTATAGCAGTCAGAACCGGCTGCAACTGACAATTATTTTCATTACTGGTTATTCTGACGATTATTTTCACAATTGATTGATTAATTGTTTAGGCCGTAACATTTTATTTCGAAAAATGCTCATTACATTCTCCCAGAAGCCGCAAAGTGATGCCTTCATCTTGTTTCTTTTGTTCAACCAACAGTCCAAAACCCAAAGACTCTCCATTTACTACCATAAATCACAAAAAAAGCAGCAAATCTTCAAATCTAAGAAGCTGGAACCAGCAAATGTTTGACATTTTGGTTAAAAAATGAGTGAATCAGTTAATCGATTACCATATTGGTTCACAGTTACTTTTCTTTTGATCAACTTATTAAATAATCGACTAATCACTGCAGCTCTAGTTATTATTAGCCCTTTAACATATTCCATTAACTGTATCCCCAACCCTAAAGATGTAATACTAAAGAGGTTCATCATACAAAACACAATTTTTAAAAAATATCTATGGCTGGAATTTATTCATGATTAGACATTATTTGGAACTTGCAGGCATTTTGAGTTAGTACAGCTGCAGAGGTTTATGAAGAACACCGGTTGTTTGTCTTCTTCTGTCATATTTTCTGACAGAGCAGCTACTCAAGGTGCATTTCCTGCCCAAAGTGATCAAGTAAAACTAATTAAGTAAAACTATTAAGAATGTAAAACTATTAAGAATGTTGGCGTTAAACATAATGCAGGTTTTGTTTGTAGAGTTAGTCTTTTTCTCAAGTGTGAATCTACTCTACGCTAGAATCAGAAAAGAACACTGGGAAACAGAGTGTGTATCTTGAAGTTTAATCTCTTCTCCTACTCTCTGTCCTCTCTGCAGAAGAAAAGTCAACAGGAAGACTCTGAGGAGGAGGAGGAAGAGGAGGAGAACGCTCCACAGTGACACGGCTCCTCGAAAACCCGAAGAATAGCTGCTAGTGTCGACGACCCTCTGTACAATGTTTCCTGCATGAAGTGACTCTGTAGTCTCTGTCCCGTTCCAAGCTTCTCTCTTTAATTCAGCCAGTTCCTGTGATCAGTACGGTTCCTAGATAGCTCTCGTGTTTGTGCCGACGGAACGTGTTCATGTCAACAGCTCTTTGAGGATTCAATGTTCTTTTGCCTCCGAGGATGCTGAGGGGAGAGAGTCCTCTGCAGTGTTTTTCAATTTTGGGAGAATTTTTCTTTTCTTTTTTGTTTGTTTTAATGGGGGAAAAATTGTGTTACTGCAAGGGGATGTATTCACTCACACTGTAACAAACGCCTGCTTTTATACTTTGAAATAGGTGTGTACAATACTTAATGTATCTTTATTGCCGCGCGTCGTGTCTCCGGATGTAAACCTCCGTTGTACGTGTGTGTTTGTGTGTCGCGGGGCTGTGACAGACTTCTTTATTTAACACTAAAGCCGTTCATCACTGAGTCACCTCTAATTTTCTGTCCAGCCATCCCCGCTCCTCCATCTCTCCCTGCCAATTTCCTCTGAGCAGTTTTGACACACTCATCGCTCCGAGCAGCTCCGGGCGCTCTTTTTTTTTTTTTTGACTCCTGTTCCTTCCCATCATGCATCGCTGTAGACTGTTGCTCGAAAAAACACCATTAAACTTCTTGTCGTGTATTGGCTCGCCTGTCAGTCTGCCGGGTGCTGTAAACCAGCACATTAGAAATTGATTGTGCTTTTACGCAACGGCTCTCATTACGCCCGGGAGCTAAATGAGCTGTGCATGCACGACACAGGGCAGTTCATTTTGTTGGGCTTTTTTTTTTTCTCTCTCTGCCTTCACTGGATTGATAGAGCAATTACAGGGAGATGGAAAGAGCTGGTGTGATGAGAGTTACAGCTCCCTGGGTGAAACGCTGTGGAAGGGAAACACTGTGCGAGGTGCATATTGGAGGGAATGTTGCACGTTAATCATCATTATGAAAATGAGACCTGGCTGTAAATATAGCAACCAGACGAGACCTGGTTTGACCTGTGGCGGATTTTCGTACACAGGGTTTGTTGTGTCTCATACAAACCTTGACACCCGACCAATGTTGTTCCACAGTTTCAATAGCTGCTCTTAATTGAGCTTCGTACTTTTCATTTGTACTTAGTTTGCTGCGGTGCCATTTCTGATCAATAGCGAGCTTAGCCACTGATGATCTCCATTCTGTAATCAACATCAGGCTCATGTAAACAATATAATAGAATATTATGTAGCATATTTTGTTTACTTGAAAAGACATGCAAGGGCTGTCTGATTTATAATTTATTTAGCGAGGTGTTGGCTGAGCTGAGTATTGACTAAAGCTGGTGTTTGTTTTTTTTCCTAATAAGTGGAGAAAATCTTAGAAATACCCTAGTTTGATGTTGTATTATATATAAATAGCAGGATTGCTCTATTAAGAGTGCATTAGCTCTAGCTAAGTGTACCTGATAAACTGACAACTGAGTGTGTTTTCACATAATTTAAAGCTCCATCAATATTTTTTTTCTTCAATATCTACTGAAGTTAGCATCCCAACCACTAGCCTGTGCTAGCAGTGTAAACACCAACACATCCTAGATGCACGGCTAATTGTGCTAACAAGCTAATGGTTCTTACACATTGCACCTACAAGTGACTGTACACTACTTACCCACTAGCCAGACAGTGGACTGACAAAGTTAGCACCTAGCTAGTGAGCATAGAGAAGCATTTAGCAGCTAAAGAGCCAGGTATTTCCCTCAGGAGAGGTTGGAAAACCGAAACAGAGCTAAAAGGAGATGGAATATGAGTCATCTGGTGGATGCAATTGTTGCCCACCTTTAAAATGGTATAACTTGTCGCGTCTACAGCTTGTTGCACTGCCCCCAAGTGGCCAAAAATAGGTTGATGCAGCTTTAAAGTTAAAACTAGCTTTTTAAGCTAAATACCATGGGTAGCCTATAGGTAAGATATATGCCAGCTTAAAAAAACATTTCTAAGAGACAGAAATGAACTTGTTTGGCTCTGTTCACAGATTTCTACACAATCAAAGAACCACAGTTTGAAGCTAAACGATGCAATCGAAGAGCTCTCCAAAGATACCAGTCATTTCGTTGTCCGTCAGCTAAAGACCGCTTCGTCTGCACCTCTATTTTTAGGTTTAATTCAGAGAATTAGCCCACATTATTTATCACTCTTCTTCTTATTATAAGCCAAACATTTTGACTCGTCACAGAGAGCCAAGCACAGTAAGCACTAACCCTACCCTAAGGCGTGACAGTGAGCCAATCAGCTGTTTTATTATTTACATCTCTGCTTTTTTTTGTACTGTGACCTGTCAAAATGTCCTCTGTGAAAAGAAACCGCAAAAAAACCCATCATGTGGTTCTTCATTGGTTCTCTGGCTCCCTTTGTAAACCCAGCCAATGAGATCATTCCCGCCTGTGTGCAAACAGGTCGACTTGAATTTATGGCAGCGTTTAAGCCGCATGCAGAGGGAGTCTGCGCCTTCATCGCCCTCGACCTTCATGCCTCTTTTTAACCATCTCTCTGATGCCCTCCTCTCCTTCCTCTTCCTCCTCCCTTTGCAGCTGGGTAATCATCTTTCATCAGGGGGGAGGTCAGATCTGCTGACTCAGAGCAAAAGGATGTGGATGAGGGGGAGGAAGGCGGCAGGGATGAGAGGGGAGAGGGGAGGGGAGGGGAGGGGAGGGAGAGGAGTTTTCCTCGGCTGCTGCTGAGGAAGAGCTGCAGTAGTTTGCAGCCGGAATACTCATGAGCAGCTGAGGCTGCAACACATTGTCCTCTCCCTCTCCCTCCCTCCTGTGTCTCCCTACAGTATAACACAGACACAAGTAACAAGGCCAGAAGTCCTGATTGGTGTGTGTGTGTGTGTGTGCCCCGGCCCGGGATGACCTCAGCCCCTGCAGCTGTCAGAGTCCATTGGATCAGGGCTCCTCTGCAAACTGAAACTTAGTAATCCAGGTGTTATGCGGCCCCGTTGAACCCAGGTAAGCGTGCAGCTGCACCCGGGGTCACTGCTGATCCCCGGCCGGCTGTGCTGAGCCATGCCGACGCCTGTGGGGATCCCAAATAGTGGCGGGAGCATGATGGTTGTTGTCAGCAAGTTGGCGCATTGCGAATTTACTGCTGCCACGTCCTGACCAGACCCACACACACACACACACACCCCTCTCTCTGGTGTCGGACAGGACGCATGAGCAGCATCCCGCCAGCTCCATTTATTGTCACAACAACATGCAGTGCCACAATGAGGCTCGGTTTAAGGGTAATTAGACAGCACGGTCAGGGAGTCAACAAGAGGAGAAGAACATTTAAACGCATCAAATTGTAAGTGGAGGAGTGGAAACCCAGAAAATGGACCGACCGCGCAGCAATTAACGGCGTTTAGACAATTGCAGGTGGCAGCAGGTCCGCGGTCAAGTCACACGTGCGTAACATGCGTGATACAGGAAACGGGGGGTTTTGCCTTCAAAATAAAGCCACAACAGAAATTACAACTTGGTTTACAGATGTTTGAAGTTGATAATAGCAGATACCCTATATGTGATACTGTTAGATTAAGCAATAAAAATAGAGGTTTTGGATTGGAGTCAAGAGTCAAGCTTGACTTGAAATCATATTAAACCACTAAAACATAAGAACCATTAGAAAACAGCCTACTTAAAACTCCGTCAGCTATTACAAACTAATAATGCTACAAATCTCGATTCTGCGCTGATTTTATTTTATATTTTTTCATTCAATTTAACATTTTTAACAGTATTCCTGTTTGTTATTTTGCTTGTTATATCTAAAAAAGTTCTGTGATTAGTGTGTATGGTAATAGTGATGATGATGATGATGATGATGGTGCTTTTATATTACTGGTAATTGCTAATGCAACACCACGACGACCAATAGGGCCTATAAGTTATAGCCAATGTCCTCACATTGCTTCATTACGCGAATCAACATGCTTTTATTTTGAAAGCCCCGACGAGAAGCGCTCTTATCTCCGCGTGCCGTTGACAGCTGCTGTCCAGACGGCCGGAGGGGAGGAGGGGGAGGCGGGAGCGAGAGAAGAAGAGGAGGAGGGAGGCGGCAGGGACACGGTAACCTGCAGGAGGACTCGCATGGTCCTGCAGCAGCGGAGCGCACACCACCGGGACTCTCCAAACCTCTCACTCCCAGCTCAGCCTCATTTTTCTTTTTCTTTTTTTACAGAAAAATACTCCCCTTTTTTATTTTATTTTTCTTTTTTTCCCCCACTCCGCATCCTTCCTCCTCCCGCAGCCCAGTGTCGGTCGGACTTGGGCCGGTAAAGCAGCGCCATGGCTCGGGAGAACGGAGACACCGGCAGAGGAGAGACGTGGAAGAAACAAGTCGACGACATCAAGAAGATTTTTGATTTTAAAGAAGTCCTCGGCACGTGAGTACACGGAGCTTCACCTAACTTCACCTCAGATACCTCTGTGATGTTACAATAACACTCCCGGTGGGGTTCAGGGTACATGTGGGGCTCCAGGCTGACTTCACAGTCACCTTTACACACTTAATTCGCAATATTACAGTCTTTGAATTACATTATCAGACACTGAAACTCTGAAACATTACTTTGAAGTAACTATTTGAGCTATTTATCCATTAGTTTGAGCTTTTTCCTCCATGTATCCGTTAGTGTTACTTAGCTATTTCATCATTTATCCATTTGAGCCACGAACTGATGAACGTACTTTTAGCCATTTGTATTTGCTTTGTTTTCACACACTTAAACGCAACACGATGTGTTCAGGTGTTACTGCCGACTCAATATGTGGATATGTATTTTTCAGTTTTAAATCGAATGACGATGATGATGATGATGATGATTATTATGGTAATTCATGTGTTTTTTAGAATTAGTTGAGCTAATTTCCACGTACCATCTGGTAACTTGAGCTAAGTCTACCCTTTGCATTATGGCATCATTACATCAGGTGTAGCTGTTTTGTAGTGTTTTTTAAATGAACTTCCATGAGGGTTTTTAGAGCTCTTTACACAACACTTATCCTTGTCGTGGCCTGAACCCTCTCATTAAATTATGAACTATGAAATTCCTTTCATATTTATACAAAATGACATCAGCCTGCCAACAAACTCCAGGCAGCTGTATTCACGTTATGTTCCGTAATTCATTTATATCCAGTTCATAGTGACCCTCTGATCATTTTGTTTTGATCTCTCCTGTCGTGACTAATGCTCCTCTAGTGTCACTGTGGTTTTTATGGAGTCTCCTCCGCTCCATGTGGTGTTTATATAGGGACTCGTACAATGACTTGGGCTGACTGTGGTGAGCGTATATGATTAAGAGCTTATAATGATTCAGCGCTCCATCTGTTTTGGCACGTTCTTTAATATTCCTCCAGGAGATTTTCTTGTTGATGACAGCGAGGCTCCGACAGACCGCAGGAATTTCAGCCTCCCTGCGGCAGTAGCGGTGTCACTGTTACACTCTCGACCTAGCTGGATTTTTTTACTTTCTCTTTCCAGCAGGTCATAAAGGAGATTTTAATCTCCAGATCCATGTTAGGAAATGCCTTCTCTTCCTCTTCTTCTTCCTTGTTCCATCTTCTCTCTCCTCATTCAAACTGCAGCAGAATACAAGTCGACGCCCCCCCTGAACCTCTCACAGCCAGTCCCTGTCTGCCCCCTCTGGTGTCCCTGCTGTGAGAAATGGGCCGCATGTATTTGGACGGCAGCCTGGAGGGGGACACACGGGGCGGATGCAGATTGGGATTAACTGAGCGGGGATAAGGAAAACTTCCCTCTGAGTAGGAAGTTCTGTCATGTTGTGTAATGACTGAATGAGGATGAACAGCGAAAGTACAGTAGCTAGGGGTTTGTTCCTCCAAACACAACTCTAATTTGGACCGGATGTGAAACACACACACACACACACACACACACTTAGGATGTAGAACGGAACAGGACTCAATGATCCGAGTCGGCCATGTTGTAGGCACACATTAACCAGAGCTGCTGACGGATCTTTGAACCTGACGCATCAGCAGAAATGAGGAAAAGGTGAGCATGTGGGAGCCGGGGGAAAGTGATTTGCAGGATGAAGGAGAGGAGGAAGAAGAGGAAGAGGAGAGATGTAGCAGTGACTCAGTCAGAAACAGATGAGTGTTTTTTTTTTTTTTCCATCAGTGAACAGAACAGGGATGAAGGCAGCAGCCTGGAACCAAACAAAAAATGTGTTGTTGCCAGCAGGGCGAAGAAGTCAGTTCCACCAGCAGTGGTGTTGCTTTCAGGTGCAGGAGCACACGTGGGAACACCAAGGCTTAAGATTGATGTGAGTGTTGCTGCAGCGTTGAACGTTTCTGCGTCAGCGTTTCTGGGCTGCATCTGCACTGACAGGAAGTGATGTCACAGATGTGACACTGACCCATCGTATTTTGTCTCCTCGTACTCGGTCACCCTGACATACACAGGCTGTAACGTGTGTGTTGTTGTGCTTGTGTGTTACACAGCTTTTCCGTTATGGCCCTTTCTTAGTGTGTGATATACTATTTTCTGCCCCCTAATGCTGGATTAATGCTGGCAGTATTAGTTTATGCTGGCAGGTGTGTGTGTGTGTGTGTGTGTGTGTGTGTGTGTGTGTGTGTGTGTGTGTGTGTGAATGCAGGCATGTGCATGAGGCTTTCAGTGGTGTCTTATTACCCTCCCCTGGTGTGTATTCTGTGTGTGTCCCTGTCGCTCACCGTTCAATAATTCAGTCCCAACAGGAGTGTGTGTTCTTTGTATGTGTGCATGTGCGTGCGTGTCAGGTAGGACGCATCTCCCAGCAGGAGGGATCACAGTGAGAACAAGTGCAGACAAAAAAGATGAAGAAGAGGAAGACAGCAGAAGCAGTATGGGTGCAAACTTGGGTTGTAACTAACAAATGTTTTATGATATTTCTATGAAATGTCAGAAAAGGTGGTAAAATGCTCATCGCAATTCCCCAGAGCCCAAAGTGACACCTCAGAAATGTTTCTTTGTCCAACCAACAGTCCAAAACCCAAAGAGTCTTCGGTTATAATCAGAAATGACAAAGAAATTCAGCAGATACTTTTTTACATTTGAGATGCTGCAACCAGCAAATGTTGAAATGACTAAATCAATTAATCAATTTTCAAAATAGATTACAGTGAATTTTTCTTTCGGTCAACTAATCGATCAATCACTGAAGCGTTCCAGCGCCAATGTTTACTTCTGTCATTGAGAGCACATTGCGGCTCAGTGGCGCTCGGCGCAGCGTTCGCCAAAGTTTGGATTAGCCTAATGTTTTTAGACTGCGGGTTGAGGCCAGAGGTCAGGGACTAAACGGACACACTGGAGCGTCTTTCCAAGTGGCTCTGCAGTAAGATCCAAGTGTGTGTGTGTGTGTGTGTGTGTGTGTGTGTGAGATAGAGACACAAAGTAAAGTGGTGGCCGTGATGGCGATGCATTGTGGGAATGTCACTGTGCCATCTAGGGCACTCTGCCCTTAATTGATGCTCTACTTCCCTGCTGCTGGCACTGTTCTCTCCACTGTTTCTGGGACTGCAGAGCCCCCCCCCTCTCTCTTTATGTCTCTCTATATCTTCCTCTTTATGTCCGCAGCTCTGTCATACATCTCACTATACGCGTCTGTGTTCATCTCCAACGAGCCTTCCTTTTCTGCACAGCATAGACGAGGGCACGATGCAGACTCTGAAGTTTCTATTCTTTTATTGCCGTTATAAATAACAACTTATAAATAGATCAAAAAGATGATTGTTTTCTGTGTGACAGCTTCATCGGCGGACTGCTGGCCCTCGTCTCTAACAGTGTGTGTGCCTAGATGTCTGGTACTGTTAGGTGCACGTGTGTGTGTTTCTAAATTTGTTCACGCACACACATTTGACCGCGCTGGAGTGAAATGTGAATACTCACAGTATGTCGGCAGGCTTATCCTCTGTTCATCTGTCCATCTGCTCCTTCCTCGTCTCTTCTTCTGCCAGTTTGTCTTCTGTCGAGTCCTTCTCTCGGCCTGTCGAATTGTGTTGTCGTTTGTTGTCGCTGTAATGAACCAGATATTGTTGTTGATGGCTTTGGTAATGTCATCAGCAATTATGCTGATGCGCTCGAAATGATCCGCGTTGTTTGTTCCCGTGATGTTTTTGCTGCTGATGTTGGCGTACTGCTGATGTGATGTTCATGTTGGTTGACATTGACCTTGTTGCCATTCTCTGTTAGGATGCGGCTGTGGACTTTGTTTTGGCAGCTGTAGATAAATGTATTGATAACGGCACTCGTGTTTTTGTTGTTGGGAAATTATGATTTAATACAACGGACCCTTTTGACAGAATGACCTTTACTCAGGGTCCATTTGCTCAGTTGTCTTGACTCGGCAAACTCATTACATACCAAATTCCCTCTTTTGATTCAATGACAGACAGAAACATTTGTATTGATAAAGACCTGTTGAAACAAGGTTTAACATTTCTGTTGTTCCTTTTTATTCCGGAGAAGGGAAATGAAACAGAAAGGCAGAATTGTCTCCTAGCAATGTGAAAGTCAAACGTAAATTTTAAGCAGGTCAACCCACATTTGAAAAAACTACAATGTCAATATCTGTGCAGCCTTGGGTTAAAAATCGGATTGTGTCATTTAACAATTGGTTTTCTCTTTTTGACATGCTGTCCAGAATACCAATATGAACCACGGCCCCCAAAAAAGCCTGAATAATCCTTTAATGGTTGTGTTGTTGTTATCGATGACTCCGTGAGTGATGCTGGCGGTATTGACATCACCGCTGACGGTTGGTACTTTTGTCCATCTTCTAGTTTTAGATGGGCCGAGGGTTCCAACACAGACTGACACTGAATATGCTCATCTCTGTTTGGCATCTCAGCGCTACTAAAATTTGAGCTACAGTCTTGTCACACAAACCGCCCACGCACACCACACACACACACACACACACACTGAGCAGGACATTTAAAAGCAGCAGAGGGGGAAAAAGTCTCGCCTTTGTACACGCGGCAAATAAAACGCTCGCATTTGCCAGCTGTCGGGACTCTCCTCATCACTAAATGCATTAAATGTGAAATTATGCAAGTGTGTGTGTGTGAGCACACCATCCGTCTCCCTGCACAGACTGACACGTGTCCAGACCTGAGTATTAATGATCATAAACTTTAGTCCATTATCGGATCAGCGCTCTATTTTAAGCCTCCCGGCGACCACATCCAGCTTATAATGGCCCCGTGCTGAAAGCCTGTTGTCTGCGCCGCTGTCCTGACACACATGGCTCGCTGCATGCTTGCGTGTCGCCGTTCATGTATGTAAACACAGCCACGTGTTCGACGGCCATGCAGACCTTCAATGTAAATGACGGAGTGAAGCGTCGCTATCTGTGCCAGAACAAAATCATTCTCTGAGTGCGAGACGTTTCTGAAGACGTGCGCTGCCAAAAAGTTGACCTTTAAACCACTTTTCTGTCTTGTAACCTTTCACTTTCTCACTTTATTACAGTAGCATTTACTTCATGCTGCACCACTTGCTTTACATAAGAAAGTCAGATTTCTTTTCTGAAGCTTGGCTTCACACTTTTGTCAGGGACAACGTGCCCCGATATCCCGCTGTGACTCCGTTTTTGTCAGTCATGAAAGCAAGTCTTATTGCTGTTTCCTCAAAATGAACAGATGAACATGGGGAGGTTAGACCAAGTACACTGCAAACATAAAGGAGGTACATCAACGTACGCAGGGACACAATATGAATGCAGGTGCTGTGGGGCAGCTGAGGAAACAGGACACTTGACGGTAATGCTCTTGAGTGGAGGATTTGGTTTCAGGCCCGTTGTGCAATCCTAAAGGGTCTCGACAACAACATCTGCTGTTTGGGGGGAAATCAGGGCCACAGCCTGCTGGGAGACAAATGTTGCTTGTTATGATGAAGTTAGCGTTTGGGAGGCTGACCGTATTTCGGCGATCGAGGACGACAGGGCGCTGGGGGTCAGCGGCGTTGTGTGATCAGTGTTGTTTACCGTTTCCCTGCAGGATGTCGGCCTCCGAAAACATCATTAGAAGTCGACAGAAGACATTATGCGGTCATTTGGGCTTAAATACATTTGTTAAAGCTCTCTGCTCTCGGCTCTCTCAGCAGAGAGAAAGCACAGTGTGCATGAGTAAGTGCTTTGGTCATCTGACAGATTTGAATCAGAAAAAGATGGATGTGTTTTTATAGATGTGTTGCTAAATGCTGTAGGAGTATTTATATTAATTATCCAAAAATCACCTGTAGTGACAAACCCCCACATTGCAGCTCCTATTTGTTCTACACAGGAGTTTCGGTGTCTTTCAGCACTGTTTGTTTTTTGGTTGCCATGTACATTTTCAGACAAAATGTTGTTCTTTGTCTGAAAAGGCTTTTTAATGTCATCAATCATCAACATGGTTTCCAGTATCAACGCGCTGACATTTAGTAAGAAGTAAGAAGGCTCATATAAACCCCCTGCAAGCTGCCTGGCCAGCACTCAACAGTATATAGACAAAGTAAGCCACTAGCTGGTGAACAGAGGACAGGAGCCCAGAGACAGGACGCCACACGAATGTTAATGTTGCACCATGTCTACTGGATGTAAACAGTTTTGCTAATAATTTAATCGTAACAACTTTATGAGTTGATAATATGTCAACGCTATGTTTACAACTTGCTCGCTGCCCCAAAGACGCCCAAGAAAATCAATTCAGGCCCCAGAATACTTAGGTTCAAATCTTAGGTATTTCTATCTGACATTGGATTTTCATGGCTAAATAAGTAACAATGGAGGTTAAGGCTCAGTGGGAATCATTTACTGTGAGTTTTATGCAGCCGTCATCAGATTCTGATTCAGATGTCGTCAAATCTTGATCGGTGCGAGACAAAACAACACGACTGGAATCTTTTGATGTGAACAGCAATCCGTTTTAACCTCGATAGGCGATTGTGTGTTCGCGCAGCAGCCAGTCACAGCCAGTTTCAGGACCTTACACATGTTGTTAATCCCTCTTTAAAAACTTGTTAGGTTCTTTCTAGTAGTCGCTTTTGAGAAACACAATTGCCAGGAAGTCTGAGGATTCCCCCAGAGGTCATGTCCTCTTTATTGTTTCTGGGAAGTGAAGAGATTTGGTACCTTCCTGGAAGTGTGGACAAGGTTTAGAAACTGTATTTAGACCAGTATGTATAATAACCTTACTGTAATGATAAAAAACAGTTGAATGAGTACATAAAAATCAATGTTTTATAATCATTTTTGTTGGCTTATGATGTCTTTGTTGCGTTGTGTTATCCTGGGGGAAATTAGACTCCTCAGTACTTCTTAAATTCCAACCGTAGTCCTGATAACCACACGTTCTTTGAAAACAGATTTTTATATTTGGGCAAAAAAAATATGAAATAAAAATAGTGTAAAAATAGTGAGAGACAAGCTTGTTGAACCAGCTGCGCAAACCTGGAGGTTTAAGAGAAAGCGTCCTCTCCTCTGAGCATTAATGCCTGTGGTCAGATGCGAAATGTGACCGTGAAGCAGAATGCCGCTGAAATAGAGCAGACCCCGTTTCCCGAATAAATCAAGATTAAATCTGCCGGCGTGTGTTGTGGTTACCCTCAGGGAAATGCTTTCAGACCGCGCTGTGCGTTGGAATTACGAGGCTTGTAGTTTTACTTCAAGCTTCCCTGCGTTACCTGTATATCCTGTCAGAACCAATAAATACAGCGGCACTCAGTCGGCAAACCATAACAGTGATCAGCTCAAGTGTGAAGCGATCTAACACATCTGGGTGTCGGGTCGACGCCTAGTACACTCTCAGATTTCCTGTTATTCAATTCATCAGTTAAACACACCGACGTACAGTCACTTCTTAATCCTGTTCACCATATAAAACAGTACCCAAAGACGCACATAGACAAAGCTAAGTCAAACAAGGCGCGCATAAAGTGGAAGACATTTATTTATACGACAGTGTTTCGCGTTGTATTTTTAATATTTATTTGAAAGAAATTCTAACAGTTAGCAGTTGTCAGGTTTTTTGTGCTGATCGCGGCTTCTACCTGCACAGAGAGGCGAGTCAGACAGCAGCTTAGCATATTTCCCTCGAGGCTCCGCTGCTCCCGACAGCGGCAGCGCAACATATAACAAAATAGCAGAGCAGAGGAGAAGGAGGAGGAAGAAGAAGAGTGGGAAAGAGGAATTTTAATGAAAAGCAACGAGGGTGGGGAGCGGGAGCATGTATAAGCCTAAGGGGACGGCCTCCGGGTGTGCTGGGGGTGTCCTGCTCCACCGCTAAAGGACCAATGTGTTGGGATTGATTTTTTTCAATCAGCCCTCCTCTCCTTCCCACCATCTGCTCCGAAAGAACAGCACTGTCTTCCCGGTATGTGCTTTGATTGGATTTCACAATCTTTTTATTACGATTTTACATATAAACAACGAAGAAGAAACAAACACTCCCAGATTTGGGTAGGAGTGCCTTGCAGCGACACGTCATATGTTGGCAGTGGCAAAACATCACTCTCCTGTCCATCCCCACCATCCCGCCCGCCCCATTCTGAGGTTTAAAATTGGTGTGGGCACTTTATTAAGAATGCAAAAGTAAGACTAATGAAAGGATTGACATTCATATTTAGTCAGGAGTTGGTCTTCATCTCATGGGATGAAACAGTGTGTACCATATTATGTTGTTTAAGTGTTATGAAAGTATGTCAGAGAGGGTTGCCAGGTTTTACAGAACCCCGTCCGCGACCCCTCGGTCGAGAAAGGCAGCATTCCTCCTGGTATGCGCTTTAAGAGCTCCCTCAAAGTATTGGCACAGTAACAGTGATTTAATGCTGGCAGCGTTAGGCTCACCTGAGTAACGACGGCCCAGTTCAGACTGCTCAGAATCCGGGATGAATCATCAACCAGACCGCCTCAGTCTGGGTCTGTCTCCATCTCTCTCTCCATCTCTCTCTCTCTCTCTGTTAGGCTTTGTCCGTCGCAGGAACATTAAGATCTGAGCTTTCCTCTCTCTGTCTTTCTTTCTGCTCGTCTCCTGTTGAGACGGCGGCAAGCGAGAGAACAGGCTGCACGGCCCAGATTGATTTTCAGAGCGAGACGAGGAAACTTTGCAAAAATGCGGTCCGGTGATGTAGCGGTGAATGAAAATGTGGGATATCACCATAATGCAATCTTTCAGCAGAACTCAGTTATGTTTCCAGGGAACCTTTTATCAGTTTGATTTTCATCAGTGTGTGAGGGTTCCTTGGCAGATTTGATTCCGACTGTGGGCTTGTGATCAGAAAACATGTTTGTAGAGTTAATATGTATACGATATTTGCTCATGAACCACTTTGTCTCTCTCTCTGGAACAAACAAAATCAGTGCCAAACCTGATACAAAATGATCAGTTTTATGCCACAGTATCACCAGAAGTCCAGCCATTCAGCGCTATTTTTTTCTCTCGTCTGTGTGGAAAACATCCTGTCGCGCAAATTGAGATGGAAATAGCTCAATTCAGGCCATCTGTGTTTTGTTGTCGTGATGAAATATCAAAATGAACTTGTTTGGTGAGTCGATTTCCCCTCAACCTGCTCTGTGTGCTTCAATTAAGTGAAATCAAACCTTTCCCCAAAATGTAAAAGTAGTTGGAGAAATGGTTGCAATCGACTGGATTAACATGTATTTTTGAATCAGTAAAGAAAACCAACACTCAATCTGTTGTGCCTTGACATTGGAACACCTCAGTCACCAAAGAATTTATAAAATATGTTATATAAAGCTTTTATATAGAAAAATGTTATTGAAAAAAGGATTTCCATTCAAGTCAGTGTAACTCATTGTCAAAGATTGCACAGAATCTCTTCCTTCCTTCTGGCCAGAATGCTGTTCAGCAGCATTATGCTCAGTGTTGTAAAATACTGATGATGGTATTTGTCTGAAATTGGTGGATTTTGATTGATCCTGGCCAATAATCAACCCCTGATGAGGCAGCATATGAAATTAGCCTGTGTCAATGTGAGCTCCCGAGCGTCATTGTCTTTTTTCAGTTGTTTCTAAAGAGTTCAAATTGTCTCTCGGTGCACAAGCGCTTCAATCCCAGCACTCCCCAGCACAAAGGCAGCGCCCTTCTGGCTACAATAAAACGCCACGTGGACACGAGCCCTTATAGTGTCAAAGGTGGTTGGTGCTCAGTTGGCAGCTCGTTGAAAATCTCGCAAAACAAGTTTTAATTGTCACGCCTTGACGTGAGATCTACGTAATGTAGCTGTTGATTGGGAGGGATGGATGACACAGCTTTATTTCAGCAGATATTTTTATCCAATTATTTCTACTTTATGTTTCATTTGCTAATAACTCACCTGCGTCTTGTCTCCATTTAACATCTCGTTCGCCACAGTAACCTCCCCGCGGCTTCATCCTACCGCAGTCAAATTGCAGATATAGTTCTGGTGTGACAACATGCACCCAAATATTTTTTGGCAGGCACGCAGCAGGTTGCCGTGGTAACAGCTAGCCGTTGCCCATCAGATTGTGAATGATCGCTGCCGTTAATGGAAGCAGCGCCACGGCAGCTCCACTGCCGGCCAGCACACACTCTGTCTTCTGGACAGGTAATTTAGGGCGGACTGCACACACACACACACACACACACACACACACACACACACACACACACACACACACACACACACACACGTACAAACACTCAAAGAAAGAGAGAGAGAGGCAGACGCATACATAAACACACATACATGAGCCAAGTCACAAGAACTTAACCCAATGACACACAAACTGTCTGAAAATGTCAGAGAGTCACACACACACACACACACACACACACACACACAGACGCAGGAGCATAGCATATTCATGCTAACCCATTTTTTGCTGAAAGCATACCAGAATGAACTGATAAAACAAAACTGTAAAATGACACACACTGTCTGCTCTGTGCAAGGCATTACACTTCACAAGACACACAATCACACGCACACACACACACACACACACACTCATCTGCACCTCGGAGGCTTTTGCTGTATTATAGCAGACCTACTTTCACCGAGTCCCACTACTGTACTTAGATCAGTGTGTGTATGTGTGTGTGTGGCTGTTTATCTGGTGCAGCTTGGCCCAGTTACACTCAAGTCGTCCTTGAGCTGAATACAATGCTACACACACACACACACACTCACGAACACAAGTGTTGAAAGTCCCAAAGTTTTAAGTTGTCTCTCTCCGGCTCAACTGTAACGAGCTTTAGGAAGAGAGAGAGAGAGAGAGGAGAGAGAGAGAGGGAGAGGTTGCGTTACAGTTAGTGAAATCATTTGCATGCAAAAAACTGCATTACCATTTGGTCACACCCATCTGTGTGCGTTGATGTGCATGCGAGAGAGAATGTGGCATGCGTCATCCGTCTGCTCGGAGCAGCCCTGTCGTGTAGCCGTGCTGTCTAGCTTTCACTCATTTGTCTGAAAGCCACCTGAGCTCCACACACACACACGCACACACACATAGCAGATGGTCATTTCATCATTTAATTTGCACGCTGATGCCATGACATCATTGAGACATGGCAGTGAATCGTTCGCATTTTGTCTGGAAAACCATCTGTACCTCACATGCAGCGTTTGGGATGGTGGTGTCTGGAGTTTCCCACCAAAAGTAGTTTTACCCTGATAGGTCAACAGAGGTTACACTGTGTCACACAGTCGGGAGTAAAAACGCGTCAGGGCTCATAGTTCAGATCAGATCTCTGTCTCTATTCCCCTCTCTGTCCCATGTTTCCCGTCTGTCTCTCAACTGTCCTTATCAGCAAAGGCAACACAACAAAAATCGTGGTCGTGTGTAAAAAGGACTTATTGAACCTTTATGTGCCGGACTATTCCTAGTGCAGTGACTTCCTGGTGTCTCATCATCTCATCTGGCAAAATCTTGGTGACCACAAGACCCCATAAAACAGTTAAAGGGATATTCCGGTGTAAGTTTAATCCATGGTCTAACACACCTTGACACAGAGTAAGACTCCCCCTCGAGAGGTCAAGTTTGCTGACCGCTAGCTTAGCTAGTTTTAGCAACCTCAGAAAAGACCGCACGAAAACTATACACTGCCGCTTACGCCTCCAATTAGAAACCGCCATCAAAAAGCCACAAATAATGGTCAGAACAGCACCAAACTTCAGCAACAGTACATGTACAGTCCCAGCACACAGTACGAAGCATCAAACATCTGCTAGCTTAGCCGGATTTGTATTAAAATCACAGCTCAACTCACCCTCTCCTCCAGCAGCCTGCCGGTGTCGGGAAGCCCCGACGAGTCGATTACCGAGTGCAGTAGATTTCCGCAGCTCAAGGATGAAAATGACTGATTTTTCAATACAAATCCGGCTAAGCTAGCAGATGTTTGATGCTTCGTACTGTGTGCTGAGACTGTACATGTACTGTTGCTGAAGTTTGGTGCTGTTCTGACCATTATTTGTGGCTTTCTGATGGCGGTTTCTAATTGGAGGCGTAAGCGGCAGTGTATTGTTTTCGTGCGGTCTTTTCTGAGGTTGCTAAAACTAGCTAAGCTAGCGGTCAGCAAACTTGACCTCTCGAGGGGGAGTCTTACTCGGTGTCAAGGTGTGTTAGACCATGGATTAAACTTACACCGGAATATCCCTTTAAGGCACATAAACTTTCGGTAATAAAACAACCCTTGTTGTTTTTTTACACATCACAAACACCATCTAATTGACTGAAAAACCTAATGTCAGACACTGCTGGGTAGATTTTGATGAAACTCTCCACGCTGCATTTTTTTCACCGACTAATCAATTGGGAGAAACTGGCTCAACTGACTCACGGCATCTGCATCGTTCATTTTCGACACCGCTTCACGTCGACGCTCATAGTCACATGTAAGTCATGTGGCTGCCGCTCTCACCCACAGGTGTTCATAATAAGCAGGCTCGCTCGGCTGTTCATGGGTACCTTTCATTCTCCGCAGTCTCAAGGCCCGGCCGCGCCCTGAGCAACCCTCCGCTGCTGTTTACACACCTCACTCGTTATGTTTGTGTATCTTTAACAGCGCTTCCGTGACGTTAGCAGCGATTAAATGAATTTGTAATCTATTGAACGGAGCCAAGATAAAGCTGACTGAATAACTGTTATGCCGAACCGTAGTCGTGTTAACACCTGTTCTCTTGTGTGTCACCTCTGTCTGGGTGTGAAGGCGGTGCATGTGGTAAGGTTTGTATGATTGAAAGGCAGCTGCAGTGGAAGTGACTGCATAGTTTCATTCGAGGGAAATACATGTTCGAGCACGTATGTGTATCTTGGTGTTAGTCATAGAGATTGTAGCAAGATGACAATGCCAGACTACAAAAAAGAAAAACCTTCATTCACTCAACAACTCGATCATCTTTAAATATTTGCAATAGGCCTGTTCACACAGATACACCAGTAGAATAGAGGCAGTTGTATCATACATCTGTAAAGCATATATGTAGGTCTCCAGCACGGATTGAGATTTGCTTATTAATGACTCATTTCCATGCCTAACAACCAGACTGGAGACAGAGAGCTACATCTCACAGCTTGTTGTGGCGAAGCTGGAGAGCCCTTCAGGAACACTCTCGGTCATGTTCTCACTGAACAGTCGGCGAAGGTTTTGTAAGGTGATATCGCTCCGTTCAGCCACGGATCCCACTCAAGGACTAACAACTGAATAATATTGATCATCTCGTTACAGTTAGAGCCCGTCCGAGGTATAAATAAAGTTAACCGTTTGAGTGCACCAATGTGATTTTGGACAATAAAGTTTATTAAACTGTAAAAAAGCTTGCATTCATTATGTATGCAGCTTTGTCACGAGTCTCTGAGAAGCACCTTTAAGGGATCTCTGCTTTGTTTCTCCCTCTACATTAGCCAACAGAGGAGCCAGAGGTTTGATATGTCAGCCTCTGAACCAGAATCCTTTCTCCTAAAGTAATGAAAACATAATGGAAGGTCTCCATCTTAGGCAAATACAGTGATGTTTACCCACAGCACGTGATACATAGAGACAAAATCCCCAGCAGCCCAACAGGAAATACAGAGTGGCAGTACATCCGTGACATCTCAAGTACAGTACAGGCCCAGTAAATATGAAGCGTTACCTCATAAATAAATATGGCCATGCATGCCTACATTACCAAATATTGGAGTAGCAGATTAGCAACTGTACTTTCTATACTGAATTTTGATAATAAAACTCTAAATCAATGGTGAACTGTATTTACAGTAGTTCCATACGTTCCTCTCTGGCTGGATGTCATGAAAGAGTCTATCGTCTTCTGCTGACAAGTCCATTTTACTGTTCCCATCACTCCCTCCACACCAGATATAAGAGCAAAGGACCTCCAACGTGGCCTTCGACGTGTTCGGTAGTGACTTTTTATCTCCAGCCTTTAAAAGAAGAAAAAAATAGTGAGGAAATTCTGTTTCCCTCTGTCTGTCTTTCTCCCACATCTACCATTTCCTGCCACTTCTCTCTCTGTGTCCCTCTGTATGCCTCTCTCAGCATGGTTCTTGTTAGCTGACTGGGTGTTTGTGTCGCTGTCACTGCAGTCAGCCTTCTACCTTTCAGACCTAGTTGATGCTATTGTGCGACATCCATCGTGTGTGTGTGTGTGTGTGTGTGTGTGTGTGTGTGTGTGTGAGCGGTGAGGGGAATCTCCAAGGTCACAGGAGACAAACTGCAGAGTCAGTTTCTGCTCCGTCAACAAAACGGCTCCTTCGCCGTGGTGGTTTATTAAAGTAACGGTGTGCTGTTCTCATTGTAGGTTTGAGGCCATTGTTAATCATCAGATCTGCATAAAGAAACGAAAATGTGTGTGAATACGCCAAATATCAGCCAAGGAAAAGCCAAAGTCACGTTCTGTTTACAATCTTCTCACAAAACCAAATGATAATCGATCCTACCCTTCACACAGCGACGCCTCCCACCTGTACTCTTTCTGCCAGCATAACAACTATAGCTGTGCCGGAGCAAATGCTTCTGTTTATCTACAAAAATGTGAAAACATAACATTGCACGTTTGTGACATTACAGCATGAAACAGCCAGAAAAAGAGAACCGTTTTTCCGTGTGGTTCGGTCCAGAGTGAGTCAAGACATCGAGCATCCCCTTACTGAGCGCCTCCTCCGGCTCATTCCCCCAGCTTCAGTCTGCTTTTGATTTTCAGGGACCATAAGCAGAGCACCAGTGATAGTGAACTGTTATGTATTTGTGGTTAAGTTAATCTCAAAACCTAACCTGACGAGCCACATGTTTTCCGTTTACACTTTTAAAAGACACTTGGCAGATGATTGGACGAACCATCTGTCCTACAACTGTTCATCATGGGTTAACCTTTAGCCAGTAAGGTCAACAGCAGCAGAGCGCGATCAGCAGAACCTGTTGGCAAATCAATCTACGCTAACCTGTCTTCACTTGTCATGTGCACTCCCAAATTCTGACTTTCAGATCGATCATACGCATGAGCACACACAAGGCAGGCTCTGGCTCTCACACACAACATTGGATTGCCCACAATCCTCGCACGTCCTTGCAAACGAGCTGAAGCCGTTTCCATGGGGATTAATGTAAACAGAAGGGACATCCCAGTAGTGGTCAGGGCTGTTGCCATGGCAAATCCATACCTCCTAGGCTGCGTTTGGTGTGTGACTGTACGTGCATGTGTCCATGTCTGTTTGATGTGGACACACAAAGGGGACAAGAAGCATCATCTTTCTTTCCTGTGTAGTCGCTCCCTTTTTCCACTGAATTACACACACGCACACACACACACACCTCAATCAAATACTGTTTCTCTCGTCTCAGGGAAATTCATTCCACCAGGCTTTGTGGTTTCAGTGTTAGGCAAACAACCTTGCCAAGATAGCTCAGATTAATTAGGATAAGCAAGTAAATGAACCAAATCCGTTACGTCGAAAACATTTCCAAGTAACAAATACTGAACATCAGAGGAAAACACAAAACACAGACGGTGCCAAAGAAGGTGAAGTTCATTTAAATAAGATAACACAATGTTGAGCAGCAACAGAACACTAACCTTAAAGATATGACATGTAACATTCCTGCATTAAAATGTAAAGAAAACATCTAGACGTTTGTTATACGGTAGATTCTGTCGATTTGTGTGTTTCTGTCCCAGAGAAATCCCTCATTTTATTCAGGTAACGTAACGTTTCATTCGGTTGCTCTAACTTTCAGGAGTCAGAGTGAGGAAGTATGTCGGTGAACGCAACTAAATAAAACATGAATAAAACCACGAACATTTCTTCCTGAGTCATGGAGGTAGATTCTCACCAGCAGTGCTGGTTGGTAAAGAACGAAGTCAACACCTCCCATGATCCCACACAGCTCGCATCTTATCTCATGTCATGTTTTGACTGAGAGACCACGAGCTGGAGCGATTACACACTGTGTGTTTAAACATGGATTAAACTCCCGAACGGAGGCATACACAGACAGCTGCAGACAGCTGCAGACAGCACTGATGCATAGTAGTTCTGTTTATACTACTTAAAGGGCAGCTCTGTAGTTTTGAATAAAGAAATTCAAACTCAGAATTTTAATGTTTACAATATTAATGAGGTTATAATGCAAACTTTTCCATGACTGAATAAACAACATGTTCTCAGAGGATGTTGAGATCACCAGAACACTGTTTAAAGCTGGAAAGGTGGCGGGGTCCGCCTCATGTAAACAAAGTAAAACAGCATGAAATTGTGCTTTCCTTTAAGGTCAGTTTGTTTTTCCAGTTTATCCAGTCATGAACACAAAGAGACTTTGTTTATTTAGTTTGTTTAGTCATTTGTAGAGACACACAGTCACAACAAACTGAAGATAAGGCAGATCGTTAAATTTACATCGCGCTGAGGTATAATTTCAGCTTAATACATCATTTAAGATCATTCCCATCAGCCTCAGTTTTACTTGCAAATGTAAGCACACCAACATGCAAAGGTAACGGTGAACATGGCACACATTATAACTGCTAATAATGAGCATGGTAGCATTTAGTCACTGTAGGCATTTTGCTTTGCTGACATTAGAATAGAGCCCCAAACACCTCGCTGACTAAATAGAGCCTCGTAGAGTCACTAGCATGGCTCTGCTTCAGAAGTGTTTTTGTGCCTATCGACATCTTTTCTGTGGAAAAGTGGGACCCCTGTCTGATAAGTCACAGATCACAGTGTTTACAGTTCATTTTGTCTGCACTTTGTGGACATCCAGCATCCAGATACACATCAGGATCTTTAGTTGAATCTCTATCTGGTTTCCTCTGAATTACAGTTTGGAATCACGGTCTGTATCTCACTTCTTGGGTATGGAGGTCTTTGTCGACATGAATCTCCAGCGCACTGATCCGTCTCTTCTGAATTCTTATTGACAGTGGCATCAGATAGTGTCCTCGCGTGCTCTCGCCCTGCATGCGTCGGTTCATGTTCCTCTGTTAATGGTTAATTTTGTCCTACAGAGCTCTGCACGCATGGGCCATCTGTCGTGGAATTGCTGGTGGAGTGGAGCCCATTATTCTCACCCATACGCACAATGGGTTGGATTACAATGTCTTGAGCTTTTAGCCCAAATTCTGGTTGACGTGGCTGTTTTGTCTTAATTGCATTGAGGACTGTTCAGGCATTTTTACTGTCAGTGCTCTCTCTCTCTCCCTCACTCTCTCTCTCTCTCTCGCTCCCTCATCTTCATCTTCTGCCGTCGGAGCCTCAGTGAGAATATAGACTATAATTGGCACTTAATTGCTGCCGTGGCAACAGTGCTATTTAAGCCTACGCACCCTGCACGCACACACCCACAGCGAAAGGAGATAGGAAGACATAGGAGGAAGGACGCTCTGAGCGCTCCTCTCTTTTAAACATGGATTTAAGATCACGGGGTTTTGCCGAAAACTGTGTGCGCTTGCGCCTCTGCGTGTGACAACAGTCCTGTTTTTCCGCTCCATTGGGTTTACACAGCAGCAGTAATAAAATCCCCTACCCATCACGCCTTGCCTCCCGTTGCCATAGTGATTCAAATCAGCGGTTCTCCACCTGTGGGTCAGAGAGCTACAACAGGTCCTGAGATCAGTTTTGAGAGGCCATGAGAGGATGAAACTGAAAAACTGACCAGTAAAGTTACATTGTGTTACTGTTCATTATTGTCGTCATCTCAAACGACCTCTTCGACACTTTTTTACAACTTGGTTAAGTTTTTGTCGTGCTGGCCATCCAAAAAAATCTGATAATGTTGTGTTTACCAAAGTAATTGCAGACTAATTGCTTGGAAACACGATGACATTACTAGAAATCCAGCGGGACAACAAACGTGAGCGATAAGACAACCATGGAAGCAGTTTTGACAGATAGGGTACCACTTTGAAACTGTAAGTGAGCACAGCTGTGATGTTGATAACTGTTGAGTTTGTTTAAAACATGTATGATCATGGAACTGTTATTGTAGTTGTTTGTACGTTTCCAGAGTGTTTTTGCCCGTTTGACTTCAGTTTTTATTGTAAAAAATGTTCGTTAAAGTTATTAGTTTCAGTGTTAATGTTATTTTTTTTTATCTTATCTTAATCTTTGTACATAATGTTGCTCTGTTAGTTTTCATTTTTGATGGTCGCGTTCGTTGTGTATTAGAATCGATTTTTTTTTATTCAGTGCTCAGTATTGGCAGAGTCATGGTATCGTGCATCCCTTCCTTTCAGTCTCTTAAATCTGTCTTTGGCACGCTGTGAATCAGTTTCACACACCGTGAATGTTCTGTACCATCTTCTTCTATTGATTAATTGAAGCTAACATGCTTCTGATGATTGAAATATTCAAACCCGAGATGAATAAGGGATGAAAATATTCAGCATCCTGTTCATCGCTTCATTCACATTTATATTTCCTCCTTGTGATATTGTGGGCTTTGTTATCCTTTGTCAATGTTTTTATGGCAATTTGGCTTCAGTGAATCTCCACCTTCCCGCCGCTGTACGGAGAGACTTCTCCACACTTTCGCATTCTTAGTATGCAACAACAGGCTCAGGCTCACAGCTAGCAGCTCTGCACATGCCACCAAAAAGCCACACTGAGATTACTGAAAATGTGAGTTTCGTGAGATACCAAAAAGCATGTTCAACTGAAAGGGTGTTACAAAAAGTCATTGTTGTAAAAAAAAATGTTATTCATGTGACCAGAAAAAACCCTGTTTGCCTTGAAAAGTCAACTTTCAGTGTCAAATAAACAGTTGGGTCCTGGTTTCAGAGGGCTGAGTGCGGCTCCAACACTCAGCCTGCTGGGTAATGGAAGCTGCTTCACATGAAATGTTTCTGTCGGAGAGCCAAATGGCTCGTGCCCAAAACTGAAGCAGGAGGTCTTTTTCTACCAAACGACACCGCCTACCTGACATCTACATTTCATCTCTCTCTCTCTCTCTTTGTCTTTGTCAGTGTGGCTCTCTCCTCTCAATCCGCCGCACACAAACCCTCCAACCCTTTCCCTGCCTCTTCTTCCTGCCTCTCCATTTCCCTTGTATCTTTTTCTCATTTACATCCGATCAACTATCTCCCGGCGCTGGGGGGGGGCCTATCTGGCCTGTCTTTTCATTGGCATCGAGACAGTGACACGCAATCCAAGCAGATTACTTTGTATTCAAAGCACATGAAAATAACGGTGTGTGTGTGTGTTAATGTGTGTGTGTGCATGGTCCGCTCTGTGATGACGACAGTTCGGTGCTGGATAATTGTCCTTGTCCATGCTCTGTCATTATCAGGCCTTCTGCGGTGTGTGTGTGTGTGTGTGTGTGTGTGTGTGTGTGTGTGTGTGTGTGAATCCATTCAGAGTCAACCACTTCTGCTTTGATTAAACCTCTAATTATTGATCGGGCAGGAGCAGACCTACCGAGCTGACAATATCCCTTTCTGTTTGTTTGTGTGTGTGTGTGTGTGTGTGTTTGTGTGTGTGTGTCACAATGAAAAAGAACGGGGATGGGAACCTTTGGAAAGATGGGAGGGTGTTTTTTGGTTAAGCTTCATCTCTCATTGACATTTTGCACTTAATGAATGAATACAATTACTGTGCGCCATTAATGCCATTTCGCAGCTTCAACGTAAGTCAACCGCTCTGCGCCGGAGCACTTTGTGAGCCAACAGGAGAGCATTAATGGACTGGTGTTGTCGGGGATACGTGTGTCCATCATCTCCTCTCATTTAATGACTCTCTGTGTGTGTCGGTTGGTTAATACAGGTGTGAAATCATGCTAATTCGACAAAGCTTGAGTCATTTTTCTCTCCATTGTTGGGCTACTTTTATATATCAGATGGAAATTTACGTCTTACGTCAATAAATCAGCCTGAGCCACGTGTTCTCTCACCCCAAAACCCCAAATTTTTTTAATCATGGTATCGTCCCGCCCAAATATCGCGATAGATAATATTATGGTCGCCCGTTCTGCAACTGCACTGGGTAATGGACTCTGTAGATTTGTGGTGGTGGCCTGTTTTAGTTAACAACTTCTTACTGTTCTTCAAGCCTCACTCAAATCCCCTCGGCCCTGCATTTTCTCCCGCTTTTAACCCAAAATATTGCCAAATTGGGATGCTGGGGTTCTTCTTAGAAAGTAAGTCCACCATGTCTGCGTGTGAAAGCGCTGCATGCGTGCCGCTACAACAGACCCAATTAACCCAAAGTAACCTCCAAATATCGATCCGCGCTGCCACGACAGCTCCGGGTGCTTTTTCTTTTCAAAGCCAGGAGATGCCATAACAGCTGTTTGATATGTGTTTGCTATTGTGAAAAATATTGCATATGACGTCAAATAATGCGATATACAATAGTATCTATATATACGCCCAAACCTAGTAGCAGGTGGAAGGCTACCCTAGTTGTCCAGTTTGAGTAAAAGGTTTAGCTGAAGGTCGTTCAGATGGTAAAACACTTCACATTGCTCTAATTGCAGCTAGTAGCTAATGAGCTAGTAAGCTAATGAGTCCAACAAGTATACTTTGGGGGTGGGAACATGTTTTGTTTCAGTCTTTGTTCCAATCACATCCCAACTTGTGTTTTCCTGCCGTGCCCTCTTAGCCTCTTCTGTAATAGATTTCTCTGTGTATGATTGTTTCACGGCGGCCCTCTAAAAGAAGCTCTTGCCCTTTGACTGCGAGGGCTTGACTCCAAAACCCGGTGGCACCGCTGCTGTGCAAGATTGCCGAAACGTTTAAGATGTTTTCCACCGCTGCACTCCAGCAGCGCCAGGTCGTTTAGAAGAAACACAAAGGAAATCTCTTTTTCTAAGTATCACCTTGGTTTCAAGGTGGATTTTCAGTAAAACACAAAAGAATGTGATGACTTCACAACTTCCCAGGCTGAAGGTATTTCCAGCTTGACATTGAGAAACACTGATGGCTGCTGTCAGGCTCCACGTTAAATGTGTCACCGTCACCTTGTCGGCCTATTCTCGTCGCTCCCTTTCTATCTCCGTCTTTCACCGCGTACGCGTGTGCGTGAGAATGTGTGCGTGTTTCGCTGTTCGGCGTGTGCGATGGAGAAACACACACACGCACACACGCTGTTCCTGCCAATACATCTCCTCCTTTCGACAGACTGACGGAGGCAGTGGAGCTCGACTGACACAATTACACAGGTTCATACAGGAGGAAATGCAATCATTGTTGCCGCGGGTAACAGCAAGCGGGGACTGCCAGCTAGTCAACCCCCGACACACACACACGCACACACACACACACACAGCCCGTTTTGTGAACTCAGCTGCCAGATGTTATACAAGCCCTTTCCTCTAATCAAATGAACCCCACAGGTCCTTAAGTGTGTGTGTGTCGGTGTGTGTTTCGGTGTGTGTGTGTGTGTGGCAAGCAAATACATTTAGGGTTGGGAAAATGTGAAGTGGACCACGCTGGGTTTTCTGCCGCTGTGGTGGTGGTGGTGTCGGTGTGTGTGTGTGCTTCTGAACCTGCGAGTAGCTTATTTATTAGCTCCATTTTGCCTCAATTCACACACACACACACGCACACACACACACTCTCCTCCCCGCTCCATCTCCTGACCTTTTCCCTTATTTCAGCACCATTCATTTTTCGTTCATGTTGCCATTATTCAGACGTGATATTCAGCATGAATGGACATGAATGAGTGTGTGTATGGGTGTGGGAGTGTGTAGATATGAAAAGGATGCATCTCTTTCCTGTTGTAGTAAATCATTTTTGCTGCTCGTTCTTGCTACTTAGTGTTCCAACATCCACTTTTTGTTGACAGTCACATCAGTGTTGGTTGTTGGTACATCAACATTGTTTGTCCTATAACTTGTTGTGATAAAGACTCTGAAAGCAGAATTGTGTCCAAAACTTTCATGCAGCTAAACCTTTTGAATGCAAAAATGTAATCAAATTGACTTGATTCCGTTTCTTCTGGATGGATGAACACCATCTATTGATGACGGTGTTGGCGAGCACTGTGCCAACATGTCGGTGTCATGATGAGAGCCGAAGCAGGGTTCACTTGCGCATTATGAAATTCATTGGAGTCTGTAGGACTGTCTTGGATTTCATTTTAGCTTGTGCCTGTTTGTTGGTTGGTTGGTTGGTTTGTCAGCGGGATTCGGAAAAAAACAGTATTGGATTTCTAAAATACCTGAAGGAAGGATGGGTCTTGACCCAGAATAGACCCCATTAACTTTAAGTGTGGATCAAGACAAAGGTACAAGATCGAGGAGTTTTCAACATAATCGTTCATTTTCCAGGGATCTTCAGTCAGGCGTATCTATGTGGCTGGTGTCTGTGAGTGCCTGCAAAAGGGGACTGTTGGGCCTCGGCGGAGGTCTTCTAGATGAAATCATGACGTCAAATTGGAGACAAAGAGAGGCGGGGAGCCATCAGCCACCTCCTGGACCAGTGAGCATTGAGCAGCTGCCAGCGAGCGCTGAGGGTCAAGCTGCCTGTCACAACCCCGCGCTCGTGAGAAAACAATTGTGCACGCAGAGCAAAACTGCTCCCTCGTGAGCTCTGTTCTGTTCTGTTCCCTCATATAACGAGCACACGCCTGAGTTTTATGTCTGCTGGTTTTGGGACTAATAAAACGCAACGGAGCTGTATCAGTCTTTTGTCTTAGTGAATGAAACATCTAGTTTTATTTGAATTTTCTGATGTTCATATTTGATTTTGTGGTAATGTTTAGTACAGCAGTCATCCCCTCTAAGAAGTGGATCCTTGAAGTAGAAAAATACAATACCTACCAATGACTTATCCGGTGTTACATCTGAGTGGCTGTATGGGAACAGCTGAGATTATCGCTGCTGCGGTGGCAGAAAGTTTATATCAGCCGTATGCCATCCAACCAAATTATAAACCAAATGTTGTGTCCCGCAAAGCCAAAACAATGAGCCAGAAGATGCTCAAATGCTCCCTGGAGCCGAGGGAAAGTGCGGTTAGGTAACAATTCTCTGTTGGTTCGTCAACACAAGCGTCCTCTTTAACATCACCTACCGTCATTTCCAATGTGATTATAAGAATATAAACTATGCCAGTTGTTCCTCTGTTTCATAACGTGCTACCACTGAATTATTTTACACCTCCAGTTCAAATCCTGGATTTAAAAGATGCACAATAGCGAGTGCAGCTGCAGTCTGCCCACCTGTGAAGATTAATAAGAGCTGCAGCTGTGAAAATCCAAGAACCACCGTGTGTCATAACTACCAATACCAGTGGTGTGAGCTGGAGTTAAAGCTAACCAGTTGTCTCTGATGTAGTGGGAACGCTTGTCGTTGAGTGTTTGCAATAATCGCACCAGCGGAGCGGTGTGATCAGAGGAGGCAGACATTTTGAACGATCGTCAAAGTGAACTCGCGCCGATGTGCTTCTGTTTTATTTTATCAGACATAATGTGTTTGTTGCGCTCGGATTATTGGGATTAGGGGGAAACGGGGTTTTAGCGCAGATTAGGGCGGCGATCGAGTGCAGTCGGTTGTGTGGAAGACACCCCCATACACACACACACACACACACACACACACACACACACACACACACACACACACACAGAGGCACAGACTGTGTGATAGAGAGATTGAGAGCTTATGCTACACTATGTACCTCCTGTTTTTTTTTTCAGTAGATGCTCATTCATGCATGTACGAGTCTCTCCGAGAGTGATGAATGAAAAGAGCAGATAGTGTGTGTGTGTGTGTGTGTGTAGCTGATGCAACAATACAATCAGCCCGGCCCACAGTTTTTGTCGTCCACAAAACCCACAACAGCCATTATCAGCGCCCGTGTGAGGCGACTGAAGCCATCGGATCGGTCACCGGACAGTCCACCTCAATCACCGGGGCAACTGTCTGGCGCTGCGATCACATGTCACCGTTAAAGATGTGTGGAGCGCGAGGTGAGAGACGAGAGCGGCAGAGGGGAAGGGCGAGGAGGAGGGCGTGAAGGTGAGAGGGAGAGCGAGATTCCCGCTGAGAGGCGTGAGAAAAACACAGAGAGCAGGCGCCGCGGGAGAGGCAGCGGCGGACCGTTTTTCCCATGCGTGTCTACTGCCGGGATGGCAAGCTCGTGTTCGGCCTTGTAGCAGATGGGTGGCTTGTCAAATGTGCTCGAAGGCTTTCTGCATGGCAACACCTGTCTCGTACTCAGGAGCCATGAATAAAAACCTCAGCGAGGTGAAGGAGGAGGAAGGTTTTTAATAAGGTTTAGTTTGGTAGTCGACTGTACAGAAGGTAACCAGATGTGAAGTTAATTCCAAGCAGGCAGATGAGATGGAAGTTAATTCATGAATTGTGCCTTTTCTGATTTAGATATAAAGCCTTGACAGATATTAGAATGAAATGTTTAATCAGCAGAACAAGGTTAGTACAGCGATCTTAAATAGTGGAGCTGTCCATCAACACTGTCTTTATTTTTATTACTGTAGTTTAGTCTTGTTTCTGTTTCTTCCTGCTTTTGATTATTTCATAGCCAGATATTATAAATTATTATTATATGATTAGTATAATATCAGGCTCAGAAAATCCTGGAACCTTTGAGTTTATTTTCCAGTTTCCAAGAGGCATTATCAGTTGGCGCAGACTAAAATACCTCTCAGTCTAACTGACTTAACATTAATCAGAGCAACAAACGTTTTTGTAGCACTAAGCTAGTTAAAGTGTCAATAGACATGCAAGCATGTTAGTTTCCGCTGAGTCATAGTGTAGGAACGTTAGCTGGCTACTACTCACTCTGATCCAAAGAACATCACAGAACATCTTGTCAAACCACATTACACACAGTATTTATGGTCAATATACCTGCCCCGTATTAGAGGAACGGTTATGATTGGCCCAGGCCTGACTTTGTCATTTAGGTGCACCATCACATAATTTAGTGGACCCAGTAATACATTTTAATTCAGCTTCTTTGGAAATGTTTGTAAAGAGGAATAAAGGTGCAAATACATGTTTTTCTTGTACGACCAATGATAGCACATGCAACAAGAAATGGCAATAACCTCAATTGTTTGAAAAATAAACTGAGACTAGATTTCAGGCCCACTGGTGCGAGATTTTTGGGTTAATGCGCAATATAGTCACACCCTGGAGCCCAGAACAAGCTTCACATGAGGCAACAGATTAACAAAACTACAAGTCTAGAGCATTGGTTGCTTCAGTGTTAACTTCTACCAATGCAGAAGTGCACTGCTGCTAAATGCGTACAAGCGAAACACTGGAATTGCTACTAGACACCATAGTTCCCCTCATCTCCATTGAGCATTTTAGTTTCTTTCAGCTGATTTTGGCTACATGGCCCACAACAGCAGACGGTAAAATCAGCAGCCAGCTGGTGAACACGGTGGAGGGTTAAGTAACTAATGAACCGAACATTGCCCCCAGGAGTTGGTAGAGACCAAAAGCGGAGCTAAAAGGAAAGTGAATATTGGACTCACATTCAACAGGTGGCCAGAAACACGACCTCCAATCAATGCTATTGTTGCTCTGCTGGACGTAAAAAATGCTTGCTGTAAACTTGCCTACAGAATTGTCTCCTATGGAGAGATTTTATGATAAGATGACACTGACTCAGCCAGCCTTATGTCTACAGGCAGGTAGTTCAACAACCTTATTGCACCGTTTCTCTCCCCCTTCAGTTATAAGGGGGGTTTCAAGCCTCGTTCAAGCTCGTACGAAACTGAAGGTCAGAAGTTCAACAGCAAGAACATCAGCCAGGCCACGAAGCGCCGTAAAAGAATCGTCTCGTGGGCTGAAATGTAATATCGTGCCGCATTTAGCGGGACTCAAAATGTCATAAATTTGGATTTGTGTCAGCTGCAGGTAGCCTGAATGTTGGAACAAGATGACAGAAGGGAAGAAAAAGGAGGGGAGGCAAACTGAGAGAGGAGAGATAAGGAGAGAGAGAGAGAGATGTTTGCTCTAATGTGACATTAGTGAAGCTGAAGGCAGATCGACACAGGAGTCAACATACGGTTCAGCCAGATTAACTCACAATGGGCTCATCTACATTCATCACCCTGCTCGTCTTCCTGACGCACACAAACACACACACACACGCAAACACACACGCAAGACCCCAAAGACATGGCTGAATTTCATTATCATTTCATTTTCCACGTGTTTTGCCTAATATCGGCGCTGTGATTATTATTGAAGATCATCAATTTTTATGATGCAAGGAAACAAAAACTTGAAATTATTCTGAAGCATAGCCGTCTCTCTGAGTGAGTGAATAAATGAAAGAAACTGCTAATGTTCTCATGTTACACTTGGCAGATCCAATCACATTACCATTTCAGTGTAATGTTCTGCATATTAACATTTTATTTGATACCTGTACCTGTTAGAAATGGGATCTCAAGGGCAAAATAGCCAAATTCACACAGGGAATCTGGAGATACACTGACTGCATTTTTCATTTAGGATAAAAGCGTACTCGTTTAGCATGCAGGCAGGGTTTACTGATGGCTGCTTTTTTGGTTCAAAATAAGAATCATTATAAGATGATTCATAAAACGTCTGTGTAGTGTGTCGCAGTGATATCTACTGCGGTTAGCATGCAGACCAGCTAGCCCGGGGCCTGAAAACCTCTTTGTCCCGGCGACCCCGAAGGACCTGTGCTAACGGTGTGAACACCAGCTAGCTGCACGGCTAACTGAGCTAACAAGCTAACGTTAGCTACAGTCATAAACAGAATACAGTGAGCAGCAGGTAGCTTCTCTGATGATATGCTGCCCCTATTTGTTGGGAGTGTGAGTTCAACAGGTGGCCAATTCTTACATACTCAACCTTTAAAAATGATGAAAAATGACAAGTAATACTAAGCTTACCAGCCAGATGTGGACCGTTCACCACTTGTCCATACCTGAAACAAGACTGCTTTCCCAGTGTTTTTCGGCTGTTATTTATCAGTTTATCCTGCAGCCTGTTATCTATTTAAATTACGGGAAATGCTTGTCCCATACTGGGAATTAGAGAGTTGGGTTATCTATCTTTTTTTAAAAGGTTATCTTGGCTTCTGATAACTTTTCTTTTTTATCTCCGCTCCAAATTTATGCGGGCGAAACGCTAAATCACTCGAGTCCTCCTCCAAGAATGCAACAGTGAAACCGCTAACGTCTGCTTAAGTCTCGCAGGGATTTAATTGAAGATTGATGTTTGCAGGTTTCTCTTCCCTGGCAAAAATGCAGATTTAACGTATGCCGTGGAAATGATACAAATTAAGCCAAGAAAGGACTGCTAACAAGACACATTTTTGAACGCAGACAGGCAACTTGTGCTTGTCCTCGAATCGCCTTTATGCTGCTGCTGATCGTGCTGAATATCTTCCATATACACACTCGATGTGCATCTTGCTTTTATCCTGCTGGTGTATGTGAGGGTGTAGATTGAAGAAGGAGGAGCTACATTTCAGATGAGATTGAACAGAATGCCATGAAAACTTTCATGTGAAAACACCAGAGAACAGAAGGCCATATTGTCCAGTAAACGATCTGCGTGTGACTCACGTGACATTTTTGTTTCATGTGTTGACAGAGGAGCGTTTTCCGAGGTGGTCCTGGCCCAGGAGAAGCTGACCGGCCGGATGTTCGCCGTGAAGTGCATCCCCAAAAAGGCTCTGAAGGGGAAGGAGAGCAGCATCGAGAACGAGATCGCCGTGCTCAGGAAGTGAGTGTGCCGCCAGACAGACACACACACACACACACACGCGCACATAATCCTCCTCATTCCTGGTTACCGGGGCAACTGTGCATCTCCTCTCTCTTCCACGCACCCCTCGCCTCCCCCCCCCAACCCCCCCGGCCCCAGGTCACGATCCACAGCCCACCTACCACACACACACGCACGCACGCACACATCACGACCGAGACTTCTGTCTGTGTGAGCACGAAACAGCTGCACACTGTTAGACACAGGAGTCCTGCCGTGGATTCTGTTTGGATGCTGGGCCCTTTGTTGGAGTTGAAATGTGCGATATGTAAGAATCAGCCACCTGCCGAATTCATACTCTGCAAAAATCAGGAGCAGCATCTCTCCAGAGAGTGTCCACCTCTACAAAAAATACAGTCTGCAGCGGATGTCAGCATTAACAGCTGTTTATAACAACAGTTTACCAGTCTAGAAGAAATTCCCTTGACTCACCTAGAGCTGTCCCCAGCGGTGGGAAGCGACGCCAGTGTTAACGCATATTTTTCTTCTATTTCTATCACTTCTTTATCTGCCACCGAATGTGGTCTCTTTGTGGAAGTAGGTGGTGGAGGTGACAGTGGTAGCTCGCCAAGAGCTTCAGCCATTTTTGTGTTTTCTGTGTCATTTACCGACTACCTGTTCTTCAACGGCCTAACCGCGGGCAGTGCTTTCAACATGACCGACGAGAGGTTTGAATTACGCCCTCAGGGCAGCGCTACTTCTTCATCCTCTCATGTTGAACTGTGGGCAACTGGATGCTACAGTGATTCACTATCTGCTTTTGAAGTACAAAGTGGTATTCTGAAATGGGATAGGCTTTGGCTAGCTGGTTAGCAAGCTAACTAGAGTAGCCATCTCTGTAACATAACATTATTGCATCTTTACATTCTGTTGATGATGTTGTAAAGTTCATTTTTTAAATAAAAGTGTATGTCATATCTTACTTACTGCCCATTTAAAGCAAAGACATAAAAGAAGTGCAGGTTACCACAGCTGCCGTGACCTGGATTCAAACCAGGGTTGCTGTGGCCACAACACTGACTATGAACCATTGTACAATCACGGCAACATGGTCAGCTGAAAAAAACAAAAAAATGTACTTCCTTTAAAATACATGTGAGTGGTCGGTCCATGGAAAGGAAAAAAAGGAGTTTAACATTCAAATGGTTGAATACATAAGTGAAGTAGTTAAGGAGGTTTTGTCTGATTTAGTGGATTTTGAAAAGACTGAAACCATCTCGTTGGGGAAAAAAACACAAGATGAGAAGAAAACCTTTTCAGCCCATTACTTGAAGTGCATTCAGAGTACAAGAAATGCTTCACACAAGCCTCCTGGAAAGAGCCCTTTTTGCCTCCTGCAGATAAAAACAAGAAGGAATCACACAAGCATGTTACAACGCAATTACACAGAAATGTCAAACTGCTGGGCTTCTCTACGCTGTGACAATACAATACACATGTATCGTGCAATTAAATAGTGTACAATAAATTTGATGATTTTGCTCTACTGAGTAACATTAGAGAAAGTCAGAATTGCCAACAGTAATGAAGGAGAGATGCAGACATCCATTTAGACAAATGGGTGTCATTAGTGTAAACAAATGAAAGCGTAAGTGAGCAGACTGGCAGTCTCTACCAGCCTGTTCGCTACCAGACACCAGGTCGGCTTTAGAGGGAAATCCGGTGGATTACTTTATGGCCCAGATCAGGAAGACAGAGATGTCCTTCCACTGCAAACAGAGATAAATTGATGGACAGAACAACCAAGATGACAAATCTGGTCTTAATGTGGAGGAACTCAAACACTGACAATGACAATGTACTACAGTGGTTAGAGGCCAACACCATCATAATAGTTAGCATGTATTTTTATTCATTCCCATGGTACCAAATTTTCAGGGACTGTCCCAGCCTAAAAATAGCTGGTGTGCAAATAGTTTCACATTAGCTTTAACTGTACCAAGATGTTACTTAAACGATAAAAATGAAGATTGCTATCCTCTGAGATACTGCTGTGATGGTCACTCAAATATAAAAAAGTTCTCCACTTGATAAAATGATAGCTGTTAACAGGCATTCTTGTATCATCATGTTGTCATGACAGTTGATTTTCAGCATTTATTTAAACATGTTTAAAAGGGGAATGGGTAAGAGTTTTAGTTGGATACATTGAAAAATCTTAACTTAAATTATCAACAGAATGTGAATAAAGGTCCATACTGACATTATTATGTCTATGTATTGTTGCACAATATCCACTGAAGTAAATACAATAACCTGGTTCAAAGCTCTCATGATAGCAGTGTAAAAAACGGTCCAAACTGCTAGCTACAGCGCTAACTGAGCTAACTAGCTTAGGGCAGCTACAGTTAACAGCAGTTAGCCAGTTCAAGACCATCCAACTCCTAAATACTTTTTGTCCACAAATATAATTATTTTTGCCTTTTGCTGATTTACTAACTCTAGCTAATGTTATGTTAGCTGCTAACGCTAGCTAGTTAGCTAATGGTATCATTGCTATTGCTAGCTAACATTATTGTTGCCAACAATAGCTAGCTAACGTGCAGTATGCTGGTCAGGTACTGTAGAACTCAGCAAATTTTGTGTAGTTTTTTAACAAACTGGCAACTAGCAAGACTGTTGATGCTGACGAAACACGGATACCAAGTGATACCAACGGTGTTAAATTATTGGCTCACAAACCTTGTTAGAAAATGGAACCAGCCATCAGAATTCTTACACTGAGACAAACAAAACCATCATTTTGGACCCGACAAACTTAATTCACCATCATATGTTGTTAAGGAAAAGAGATACTTTATTTCTTACTTTTATTTTTTTTTTTAGTGTTATCAATATGACGGATGAAATTGCTTGTTTGTTTTTATTCAAACAGTCCAAAACTCAAAGACAGAAGCAGCAAATAATCACAATTGTGAAGCGTTAGAGACTGTACGGCAGTTTTACTTTGTAAATGACTTAATAATTTACCAATTATGTAAATTGTTATGGAATCATTTCCTGTTCATCACCGTCGTCATTTCAGCAGAAGTCAGAGCTTATGATGGATGAAAATCATTTCAAAAGATATGAAATGGCTAAGAATGGCAGACATTACCATTGTGAGTGTACAGCTGCTCCAGCCGTGTGGAGCAGTAACACAGGACACATGCAGGAGAAATCCATGAATGAGAACAACTAACTGTAGCATAAAGCCTATAATCCATGAGAGGGTTTTTCTGAATGCTCCCCTCTACCATTACACTCAGACTGTTTGCTGCCAGCTCTTCATTATCCCAGGCAGGGCTTGAATACACACACATTATCCCTTTTCAACCTGCACGTCTGCGTCTGGTGTGTGTGTGTGTGTGTGTGTGTGTGTGTGTATGAGTCACGTCTAAGCTCTGCTATCGCAGAGGTCATGCGCTCCATAATAAGTGTTAGATGCTCACCTGTGTGCCTGCTGTGGATTCTTGTGTGTGTGTGTGTGTGTGTGTGTTTGAAGGAGATAGACCAAGGGGAATTACCGCTGTTCACAATGCAAAAGATGATTAACCCAAACACCCACAAAATCAATCGTGTTTCTACAAGGTATGAGGTGTTAGGATAACGAATGTACACCTACACACGCACACACACACACACACACACACCCTCATCACAGTGCTGTAACCATGGAGAAATCAGGAGAGAACCGACAGAAATGAGCAGAAAGGTGAGCGGAAGATGAAAATGGGTCTGAACCCCTGACAAATTTGTACTGAGAGGAAACGAAAAGTAAGATTTTCGTTTGAAAATTAATTCTTGACTTTGGAAATAACCTCACTTATTATTTACTTTCTATTTATTTCAGAGCATTCGAACATTCTTCACAGTCTTCTTCAGATGTCAACAAGCCTCCATCTGCTTGAGAAATGAAGTGGAGCGTCAAAGTTTAGCAGTTGATGTAACGATCTCACCTCAATGTCCACTCAGAAGCTCCTCTAGACCTTTATCATATCACAGGAGCTTCAGCGGCAGATGGCGTTTGCTGGCAACTGGGCAAAAAAACTGAATAAAATGGAAATTAGTTGGCAGAAGATCACGTGTAGCTGTCCAGTTGAAAGACATTATGTTCCCTGTAAAAGCGGAAGTATATTTGGACATGTAATATGGACCTTAGGTAAGACAGTTTGTCAGCTGAGGAACCAAGGTCAAAAGATCCGGCTACTGAAATCCAGATTATGGGACTATCCAAGGTTAACACCGTCAGTGTATTACTCTGGATTATGAGTTACGTTTGTCGATGTGGCAGAATTTTAATGGCGAAGCAACATTTGTGAAGTCCAACAGCAATCATGAGGATTAAAAAGTCATTCAGTTCTCCTAATGTGTCATTGTGTGATGTAAGACATGTTGCAGCTTTGAAATAAAAAGCTTTACTAATGGCCTGTTTGTTGCTTTGCAGGATCAAGCATGAGAACATTGTGGCACTGGAGGACATCTACGAGAGCCCTGACCACCTCTACCTGATCATGCAGCTGTGAGTCCAGTTTTCATGCTCCTTTCTCCTGCTCTAAACTTGGGATTTTGGAAGATTTCAGGGAGAAAATGCAAGTTAGACCCATGTTGTAGTTCACACTTAGTGCATTAAAGGTCCCATAATGTAGAGGGTGGGATTTCAATGAATTTTTTAATAATAAAGCACGAGCACTTGTTGCGGTATAAATACTGTAAAGTATCAAAACGCTGAGCCAACGGAGAAACGTACACAGCCCATATTCAGAAACTGTGCCTTTAATTGTGCCGTCAGGACTTCTACAAGGTTGTGATGTCACACTTTACAGTCAGCCCCCAGCACAGTTGTGCAACGGCAGCCCTGAGGCGAAAACACCATGCTCGGACCTGTGAGAGCTGACCAATCAGACCAGAGCAATCAGGCTTTTCTGCAGGGCGGCTTTAAAGAGACTGACGCTAAAGCGAGCGCTCAGATAGAGGGTGAATAGAGGTGCTGCAGCAACGGAGTGTTTTTTGGACATTACTAGACACCCAGGATAAAAATATGAACCTGAAAATGATCAGTTGGGGTACTTTTAAACCTCTAGGCCACCCGGATACCCAACAAAAGTGGACATTTATGAGGTAGGGATGATCTGATGCAGGGGTCTACTAACTACCAGCCTGGGAGCCATGTCCATATCTCTAAGAGACATTTTCAAGGCCCTCCACATGTTCAGAATTTAATGTTAATTCAGGGGAAATGCTTTTGTACCATCTTTATTTTTTCCCAGTCCTTTCCTTTTGAGTAATAATTGAATTATATAGCAAGACTGTAAAATTGAAGCCTGGAAATTTGGCTCTTTTTCTACATTTAAGAGTTAGCAAGCTGCGCCAGTCTTTGCTTCCTGTTTATGTGTACACTCAAGGTATGACCACTGGAACTTTACTGCAGTCTACCTGACAACAATAGGTCTCACTGGGAACATAAAAAGCAGGTTCACCTGGAGGTAAATGTGCCTCCCTCCTGTCTTATTTATAAGGACGCAGATGTGCTTCTCCAGACATTTTCCTGCAAAACATGCAGAGCAGCGTGGCTCAGTATATTTAGATTCCGACTGTGTTGCGATTTAGTCGTTTCCTCCGTAACAGAGGACGATCAGAGCTGCGGCAGCGTTTTCTGAGCTCAGCTGACGAGGAAGAGCACAACTTTCTTTTCAGAATCTGATTTAATTAGTCGGCAGTTTATGGAGAGATTTGTTAAAATTAAAATTGCGTTCATAATTATTCATAAAGCGCTTCGTACGATCCAAACAGTCATCATAATCCATCTCTGTCTTCGTTCACACTTACAATCTTATTTTTCTGCCCACCCACCCATCATTAGACACACACACACACACAAACACACACTTTTCATTTCAGTGACAGCTCTACTGAGATGACAACATCTGACACACACACACACACACACACACACACACAAGCCCACCCGTCCTCCCACTCACACACAAACGCACCACACAACCGCAAGGTCTCTGTTACATCAGTCGGATCTCTGCTTTGATGGTCAGCTGTAGACGGAAGCAGGACAGCCCGTGGCTCACCCATGGGTGCCCTACTAACCTCCACGGCAAGGTTACTCACTGATTACATAAGATGAGAAGTTTGTCTGGAAGTTTGGCACTCACGCTGGAAACATTTCAGCGGAGTTCAGGTGGAAGTCATTGCCGAGGATTACACAACAGTAGCTATGTTTACAACCTGATGTCAGCGGATTATCCGTATCCGACCACGCGTCCTTGGATCCTTCGATTTCCAGCTACAAAACTACAAGTTTTCCCTTCTGAAACTGTAAATCTGTGAACCCACAACCTATTTAGTTGGGATTCAGGGACTAAACCCTCCAGTGCATGTTTGAAGGACAATAACAGCTAAGCCACAAGATTTTGTGCTTGCACTCCGTCCTAATACTTAAATAGGGAGGACACTAAGATTACAGCTTTGTATATTTCATTTGTACTCATGCTTTATTTCCCAACAAACTGCTGTGTCGCTTTTGGAAATGGAAATCTCCACAGCAAGGACTGTACACATGTAAATAGACTAATCATAAAGCCTGTATGACCCGGCTATTGACTCAATCACAGTTGAATGATAAAAGTCAGCAACAGGAAGCAAACATTCAGACAATCTCTTTACAATGATTCCTGAAATTAATTATTTATAATATCTGTAGTTAATAATCCATTTAGTTTCTTCATTTATAGCTTCGACTGATATGATTTCCATTAGTAATTAAGATTCAGAAAAACTTGGTTGTCTTCTCCAGTTACTTCTTCAGTTATTGAACTGATTCATCACATTTTCTGTGATCCAGTTCTAAAGGTCAGTGGCGGACTCAGGATGTTTGAGGGACTGGGGAACTTTCCACTGAAGTTCATCCAACAGGGCACTTTTGATGTGTGTTTTTTCGAACATGTCTGTTTGACTGTAACTTGGATGATTGTTCAAACTTGCAGATTTCAGCATGAATGAGGATTTACATATTCTTTAAAATACACTGAATTTCTGATGTTTGTACGGATGAGTTTCCCTTTATTTCTCAACTATTTTAACTAATTGGACCCGTAAACTTCAGGCTCTACAGCAAACAGTGCATAATGTGTCTTAAGGACAAACCACAGGGACTTCAGAGCGATCGCTGAACAGACAATTAACAGTCACAGTCTGTAGAGGCTTACAGCGTATCGCAAATTGAATAGTAACAACTGTGGAGGAAAACTGGCAAACGTGTCAGTGTTAGTGGCAAAGTGCTAAAAACGGAGATCTACTGTAGCTTACAGTAAAGAGGTTGTTGTGGAGTTGTGGTACAGTAGTGACATTCTCCGTAATACGTTTGTCCCCTAAATAGGTCACTGTGACATAGTTAAGTCAGACCTCATCTGATAATGGCCGTTGTAGCTGACATCACTGATATTTAATGGTACTCGCGCTCAGCAGCAGGCAGATCGGTGCATTGTGACATTTTCAGTCAAGGCCAAACACACTCATCTAAAAAAAAGGAACAACAACTGCCTTGTGTCTGCTGTAGATGCACTGTAAGGCTTAAGGCCTTCGGCACACTGTGTCCCTGTTGATGTATACTTTAGGGGTGATCGTATCACCTCAGATGGAATCATACTTATTTGCGGCAGAGCTGTGGTCACCCAAAAGCTCGGAAAAAAGGTTGAATCCATTCTTCGTTACTTAACAGAAGTCATTGTGGCAGCAAGTGGTAATTTAGAGATAATGGTAAATGCTAAAATGTACTGAAACAGCAGCACAAATAGAGGTCGGGTTACAGTTCACATTTAAGCCATCAATCCCATTTATGCTTCGGTGATGTAACTCATTCGGGGAAAAATGTCAACTTAAGAACCCAACCCTAGTTACCACATTAGCTAATGGAAGCCACCTTTAGGCACTGGTTATAGTCAGGGTGTAGCAGCAAAACTGTGTGCATTGAGTTGAGCAAAATTGCAGTTTATTGATCATTAATCAATTTGTGAGGAGGAATGTGTTATTTCCTCCATCCAAAGCTACCAGCTGTTGTAAAAAAACAAACAAACACTCTAGTCCGCAGCTAGCTAAATAGCTGACATAATAATGATGGATGAGCACATGTATTGATCATGTCTGTCCACTTCTTTTCACTTGAACGATAAGTTAAGAAACACTCTCAGCCGTTCGCAGAGCTGGAGTTCCTCCAACACGTCTGCTGAGAAACGTTACATCATCTGAAATCCCTCCGCTGGCCAGACTTCAGTCAGAGGTCTTGCCCCGATTAAGCTATTTACCTACAGTGTCAACCTTTAGATCGGAGTTTCCCGTTGTAGTGAATAATCCAGTTAACTGCGCATGTGTACGTTTCCTGGCCAGCTGCCACCGTCTGTTTGTTGCACTTACTATTGTTGGTTGCATGAGAAGGAGGTGATAATCCCTGTTCAGTCTTTACCTCAACCTCAAATCATTGTAGGTTTAAGACAGCTATTCTTTTTAGTGTTAATAATTATTCTATGGCCATCAAGGCCACTAATTGCATTCTACGAGAGGAACGATGATGTGATTACTGCCACAATTACACATCACACATTTAAAAAAAAAAAAATGGATCTCATCTCTTTGACTGGAGGCTTTACTGAAATATTACTTGCTGTTATTGATTTAAAATGTAACAACCTTACTGCAGCAATTGAGCTCCCAACTGCTGTTCATGTACTTATTTCTGCTATACTTTATATCACAGAGTCAATAATTCATCATCCCGAGAGGTTTTTACAGCACAACCTGCAGCTCCACTTTACTGCTGTCACAGTGGTTTTGATGCCAGTAATTCTGATGGATTAATTAAATTGATTTTAGAGCAGAATGCTTTTATGCTAAGAAAAGGGTAAAGACCGTACCTCGGCTCCTTCGACCCTCCTGCACACCTCCCTCTCCCCCCGCATCTGTTTCCTCTCCTGTCTCACACCATCTGCTCTCCTCTGCTTTCATTTCATACCTCCTCTCCTCTCATCTCACACCTTATTTCCGCCGCCCTCACCTCTTGCCTTTTGCCTGCTCGCTCGCATTTTTCCTTACCTCCAATCTTTTTTTTTTTCCCCCGCTGCCACCTGTTCATGAAACATGGGTCCGTTGCCATAGCTACAGGGTCAAAGAGATACCGGGGTTGTAACGTTTTAAAGGCGACCTTGGCCCGGCAGGTTACATGATCAGGTCGTGAGCTCTATTGTGAGTTTTGTGTGAAATGTCACAAAATAGATGGATTTTTATCAGTGTGGATTTAACCCTTTATATTTCACTGTTTGAGGATAAGACTAATTCAAGAAATGTACCAGAGTGGTGGAGGCTGTATTAGACCTGAACTTGCCAAGTGACCAGAAACATTACATCAATTGATTGCTCGTGTTGTTCCGTATCCGTCTGTATGTACGCAAATAACCAACTCTTTGCTAACACGTTCACCATACGTCACTGTTCTGTTCATAACGTGTTGATCTGACACAAGGTGGCAAAGGAAATCAAGTAGGACTCTCAAGTTCAGTTCTAAGGTGTTTTTTAGCGTCCTGTCAGCTGAACAGAGAATGAATATCAGACTCACATTTGAACACTGCTGCAGTTTAATTCTAATGATGGTTTGTGTCTCTCAATAACAACCTTATAAAGTGATAAAATGTCAAATACTCTCATTTCAGCTTTTTTTCACTGCTAGCAAATTTCCATAAAAATGATTTAATCAAGCAGTAACTCTTTTTTTAACACGTATCTTTAGCTTATTGATAATCTAAAGCGTTCTACAGAGCCCTCTACCTTTGTGATTTAAATTATTTCGTATTTTGCCTATTTAATATTCTCTATGTCCCATGTTCAGGCGGAGAATCCGAGAAAACGCTCCAGTGTGAGAAACATGTTAAAATATAGACGACTTGGTTCAGAGGCATCAGAAGAGAGCGTGGTTAAGACTCCCGTTTCATCTGTCCCTGGTGCTGCAGGCTGGACTTCCTAAAGCGGCGCACAGTAGCTTCATCGCTACACAAGTGATGTGCCGAAGCATAAAGCAGTTGTGTCCATCATTTGCTGTAAGTGGCGACAGCAGATTGTTCTGTCTAATCGCACATTTCGGCAGTGATTCAGCAAACATTAAAGTGGGGCTTTCTGCCACATGAATTTGTACCCAGCACTTCTGTAATAATAACCTCATTTGTTATAATTATGTCATTCATTGAGATGTCAGGGTTTTTAATGCTTTCTTATTTTTTTCAGCCGACGGGAATCTCATTTAGGAACAAGGCGTTTTGAATATTTTCTGTGTAATTGCAGCGCGGCAGATCGATGCGGTCTGACAGTTTCCTTCGCTCCCGTTCATCACAGCTCGTCTTACGTAACCTCGACCGCAGGGAGGCAATCAGTCCAGGGCTGCTATGAAAATCGATGCAACAGAGTGCAACGCGGGCCTTATATTGACGTTTATATTGTGAATTTTGTATTAGAAGATATAAAAACGCCTGTAGTATGGAGAGAAAACTGGCTTCTAACAAATCCAGAAGAAAGTGTACAGCGTCTGACTGTGAAGAGGCTGTCGGCGAACCTCAGACAGGATGTGTTGCCAATAAGTCGACAAGCGCTATCATTTTCAGTAACTGTGATCTTTGTTTACGTGGCTTCCTTCATTCAAAGAAAAGGTTTGATCACAACCAGCAATTTATCTGAATCTTGCAGTGTTTTCAGTAGATTAGATTCGACTCAGTAGATGGATGCAGGTGAGAAACATTTTATTCTGATCACATCAAATGAATATGAACTAAACAAGGCCCCTCGGTAACACCGTAGCATTTTCTATTAAGTTAAACCAAATTGAATATATATGTTTATTTGTGTCATATGATCATAATATTTCATCATTTAACAGTTTCTGGCAAATTTATCTGGAGTCGTGTCTGATGCAACTCATAACATGAGAGTACTTTTAATTCCTTTGAGCATCAGTGCAATGAACTGATCATTTCAGAAAATATTAATATTTTATCTTTATTTAGTCGAGTTCTGCCTCAGAGAATGTGTTCACCGTTAGCTTAGCTACACTGCTGATTACATCGCCTAGTGAATTATAAATCAGTTTGATCCTCTGTATGTGCTTTTACTCATTTAACCTTTTTTTAATTACATTTTCTAGTAGTTTTTCTTTTTTAAATCCAATATTCTTGTTTTAAAGGTCTTGTGTTTTTTTAATTGTTTTTAAGGCCTTGTCCACATTAGTAGGGATATTTTTCTAAGAAGCTATTTTTCCATCTGTTTGACAAAAAGAAATCCTGTCCACGCAACCTCAGTTTTACAAAGTGAAACTTGCATGCCCGGCTGGTAGGTGGCGACGTCATCGCTGACGTCAACGTCCTGAGCTTGCACATTGAACTTTTACCTCGTTGGTGGTCGTGACTTAAAAACATAAACAGTAGTAGCAAATTGTGAATTTCCGTTCAGTTATTTGACACATATTTCCTTTGATTTAAGACCTTCCTGGCACACTGCCGATGGACAAACCGAAAGGGAGATGAATTAGTGTGGACAGACTGCCAGTGAACCAGACCAACCCAGGAATCAAAGCAAGAAGTGCCCACATAAGATGTTAATTGATTGATTGCTTAATAAGTGTCTGTGTTAGTCAATTTAAGTTTACACAAATTAGGAGCTTAATAGACTTATTGTAATTATAGACTTCCGAGTTTCCACAGTGTTGCCTTAATCCAATTCAAGTGTTTGTGTAAACAGAGATGGGCCGGATCAGAGAAGCTAACCGGAGGTGTCAGTGCAGCCTTCGGTTAGACCTCCGACGCTCCACTGTGATTAGTTTGTCAGGTCCGGAGACTGTAATGGCTCTTCGCCCCGCTGTGTGAACAGCATGCATCACACATACACACATGCTCGGAAATAAGGCCTCCTGTCAGCAAATAATGCGCCGCCATCGCCTCGAGAGAATGATACGACAGCCTGGGTTAGTGGAGAGATGGATGAGGGGATGATGAAAGGGAAGAAGGGAGAGGAGTGTCGCAGATGAACAGTCGAAATGGAAAAACTCTAAAACCTGAATATCATCCATCAGTAGTTGGAGAACAGATGACTCTACTCAGAAACATTTTTGTGCTCCTTCAGAAGATGAGAATTTATTATGATGTTTTCATGGCAGAATTCTTTGTTTTTGTTATTTTTGTAATTTAATTTTAGATTGCAGGTCTGCTTTTGTCAACTTAGCTCTTCCTCTTACGCCACTTAGCTTTTCCTTTTGTCATAACATACAGCACATGAACATTTAATCACACATGTGTCCATTTTTAAAAAAAGTTAGATTACTGATTGCCAAATCTAATTTATGTGCTCCAGCTTCAGGGTCTTGTTATTGTGCATGCTGGCCCTTGAGTAGAACAAAGCCATCATTAATGTTTTTCATTTATTCAGTAGCGTGGGATAATGAGGGTTGTTGCCTTCAGTATTAAACAAACACCACTGCTGATGAAAAATCCATCTATGTGACTCAGGCGGAAGTGTTCACAGACGACGTGATGTATTGAGGTTTTATTCACGTCGTCTTTAATCACTTTCGACATCCTTTCCCACTCTTTTACTCACTCCAAGATGTTCTAGCAACAGGCAACCAAAGGTCTAGTCTTTTTTAAACATTAAAATGCGGGAATGTCACATAATATATGTTTAATAAACCTTTATTGTACAATAGCGTTACCTTAAAGGTGCAATGTGTCACAATTGGCCAGTTGACTCAAATTCATACTCCAAACAGATAGGGGGCAGCATATCACCAGAGAAAAGTGCTAACTGTTGCTGATTGTAGCTGCCGTTAGCTAGTAAGGACAGTTAGCCGTGCAGCTAGCGATCCAAACTGCAAGCTGGGAGTGGTATTATGAAAAAGGACCAGCCACAGCTAGCTGGTTAGCATGCTAACTTTAGAGGATATCTTTGCAACACAACACATGGATGCATTTGATATCATGTCAAAACTCTTATTCCTTCACACATTTACTTCATAAATGTAGTTTTTTTAAATGTTTCAAACTGAAATCCTTACATGTTGCCCCCCTCAAACAGCATACAATCAAATCAAAATAAAAAAACAACAGGAAAACATCAAAAATAATAGGCTGAGGTCTCATAAAGAATTGAAACAAGCAGTTTTTGATAGGACCTGTGCAGTATGACAAGTCAAAATGTCTGCTGTGAAAAAGGACTGTTACATAAGGTCAGCAAACTTCGTGTACCAATAAGAATAACAGTGTTAGCGTGGCAGGGAATGGAGGTGGAATGAGTGGGGAGGCAGCTGGCTGAAGCGGTGAGGTATGGCCGGAGAGACTGCAGCCGGATGGATGAGTGAGAGGGGATGGCGTGGTTAGCTGGAGCCCGCCGGTGGATGGCGGGTTGAGAGCGGGCTGGTGAGTGCAGTCCAGGAGCACAATGGAGACGAGATAAAAGCACGGATAGGTCACGAAATATAAATAACCAAATCACTAGAACACAGGTACACAAGGGAGAGGTGGAGCATTAAAACCACCAAGGGAGCTGAGACGAGGAGCCGGGGTGGATATTCTGCAGCGCGATGAGCTTGATGGAAGGACGGCGCGCTTCAGTCAGCAGGGAGCCGGCAGCCGAGGGGGAGAGAGGGAAGGAGCGCGACACCCACATCACACATAACACAGGGAAACACAAGAGACTCTGAGGAAACAGGGAAACATGAGGGAAAACTAGAGTCACAGCTGTAACGGTGACATGTGAGGCTGCAGGTACGATGGTGATCTCTACCAGCTGATGAGCAGCAGGTGTGCTAAACTAAAAAGTGTCAGCAGAGACAGCACCTTTTCCATTTCAATTCAGCCAAGTCATGTGAAATATGTTTATTTAGTCCATATTTGAATGATTTTGGTGGGCACACGTTAAAAAAAATCGTATTGTGATTTTTTGACACATACTGCGAATGTGTTATGATTCACGGTGAGTGAGAATGACCATTTTTTTCATCACAGTTTCCATTTTCACTGACAAACCTATAAAAAATGACGATGATGTGTTACCTGATGTGGTCCTCTTACATCAGGGGAACACGACCTGCGGGCCAGAGCATCTCCGCAGCGCTACAGTTCTTCATTATAATGCTGTTTATTCACACATTTTGTGACAGCTTCTGCCATTTGGATATTGCGCTCGGCCACACTCGGCCATAATGCAGTTTTGTTGACTCGAGCAGCCCCACATTGTATTTTGTCGATGTGCTGCGCAGTACTGTCAGTTCAGGTCGGCAAAAGCTGTGCCAAATTGAAACCCAACCAGTACAAGCCATCACTGTGCTGGTCAGCCCTGCAGCCCAGCTACTGAGAGCACAGTACGCACCCACACAGTGCTGAGGAGGTTTCATCTGCTAAAAAAGTTGAGATACCTGTGTGCTCTATGTGCAGAAGAATATGATTACCATGAACATTTGTGTCTCCTGACTGCATGTGCGCTCTTGATTGGAGCTGCGTCTGAAATCATACCCTGGTTCACTCAGTCACCACCTGTAGTTTACTCTATAGTGACCAGTTAATTAAGATATCAGCCACTTAGTAATCATTGTTTTCACTGAGGTCATTTTCTTATCTGGGGGGTGATATTACTCTTCCCCAAAAGCCACGTTGGCCAGTTAGAAGCCTGTAAAAAAGCTATTACCAGTCGGGCGCATGAGGAAGAAGGGAATCATAGGTGTGGAGGGACAGCGAGGCTGAGTTATCCCTCAATATCACACTGGATTATAAAGTAAGCACAGCTCGAGAAAATGTGGAGTCCTTCCAGTCCAAGTCGATGACACCCTAGCTCTTCTCCTCGAGCCGTACCGCTCTGAGACGAGATGAGTTTCCTCTGCCAGGGAGGATTGAACCATCGTCACGTATATAAAGAAAAGACCATAAACCCGACATTTTTGATGGCACTATATACAGCAGACGTTTTACACTCAGATAACATGGTGGACAGTAAACGCAGCGCTGCACAGTAAAGGGAGTGATTTTTGACACAGCCTGAGACCGTAATAAATCGTCAGGGTGACCTTTGACCTCCTAACTGTCGGATGTTTTGAGGTCTTTTTAGTATCAGATGAGAAAAGCTTAACAATTGCTCAGGCTGTGTGTGTGGTGACGTTGTGTTAATTGCGTGTGTACTGTAGGCTTACCTTTGATGTGTGTGACCTTGCCTGTATCTGTGTTTGTCATGCTTGTTTTTGTGTGTGTGTGCGTTTTCTTTTAAAATGCTTTTGTCCTCGTGTGTGTGAATGTGGTCCTGCCCTCGCATCTGTACAACTGCGCCTGTGTGTGTGTGTGTGTGTGTCCCCGCGTGTTCTTGTGTGGGTGCTCCTGTCTGATTGCCACGGTCTCCTTACGCAAACGCTTACGCAACCGTGCAGCCTGGTGGCTGATCTCCCTTTTGCGTGTGTGTGTGTGTGTGTGTGTGTGTTTGCATGCGTGTTTAGCCTTTTCCTTGTCATTACCAGACATGACTGCCTCCCGAAACCCAACAAGTCGCTGCCCTCTTTGAAGAGAGAGCGAGAGGATTAGCAATTAATTCGGATCTCCCTTTTTTTTTCCCAGAAAACTTCATTAGAGTTTAACTTCCACGGGCTCTAATCTGCTCTGTCGCCGTGACGACGCCCCACGGATACGCCGCGCGGCCGTGTGTGTGTGCGTGTGCTTGCACGTGCTTGCCTGTGTGTGTGTGTGTGTGTATGTAAGTGCTGGTGTGCAGACGCCTGTGTGTGTGTGTGTGTATGTAAGTGCTGGTGTGCAGACGCCTGTGTGTGTCTTTCATTATACTTTAAAGCACAAAGTATAAACACGCAGTTACTCGGGAAAACTACAAGCTCGGTCGGTTGTTACTACGACTACAATTACTACTGCTGTGTTGCTGCAGTTACTGCTAACATGCTGCTTACTGAAGGTGGCATTTTTTGCCCCAGTTTGTATTTCAAACAGCCCACATTAACATGGAAATGGGTTGATGTTGCGAGGTGAAGGCAGAAGCTGAACTCCAGCAGGGGGAGCTATGTGTCTGCACAGCAGACGATGAGCCGGCTCCCACATGTACTGTACACCTACTGTATCTACCTGAACAAGTCCTGTCAGGTGGCGCTGAGTCATAAAACATTTCACTTAATATTAAAAGAATCTGCCAGAGGGGGAGAAATTGAAGTGTTTTTCTTGGGTCAGATGTGCCTTTCGTCTTTTTTTGCAACTTGGATGTGTTTCATTCTGTCTGCTCGGTCGGAGCCACGCTGAAAATGTGTCAACATATTTTGACAGGAGCTTTGAAGAACAGATTTTACATTTAAAATGGACCATAAGTACTGATTAGAGGTTTTTTATATTCCCAGCGTGGTTCAAAATGTATCTCTCAGAGAAGCTGAAAAAAAGCCCAGATTCTCAAAATCGCCCTGCTGTGATGAAAACAGAACTTCTTTCATTTCAAATACCGATCCAATCAACATGTTTAAAGACGAGGACGTGAAGAGACCGACATGAGCTTAAGTCTGGGGAGATTTTGAATCATCTGCACTGAAAACATGTGAAGTATTCTCATTTTTATGACATACAGAGACACAAGCTCTCCTCTCAGCACTCCACTTTGGTTCTCTAGTTAAAACTGTTACTGCAGCTATTGTAACCCCAAAAACAGATAGCGTATCAATCAGGTAATAAGACGGAGGTGCGCATGAAACTAAGCGAAATTGGGAAATCTATCAGAGAAGAATCAGTCTGAATGATGAAAGGAAAGGAAACACTCTCCAGGAATACATGAGGATGTATTTTGCGAGCTTTATCACACTGTCAAAAATAAAGCGAACATGTTACAAGGTATGGTTAAGGCTGCAGGGTGTGTGAGTGTTTGGTGTGTGTACAAGTGTGTGTGCGAGTTCGCACATGGCTCACAGCTTCCAGACTCTCTTGGCTGGAAACATCTACAGCTCATAAATTACCAGAAATCTCAGCCCCAGCATCCTCCCTCCCCCGGCCTGTTACGGGTTACCACCGTGTGTGTGTGCGACACCGGGTGTGTATGCATGTTAATGTCTTTAACAAACACACTGACGCACGCAATCTTTCAGGGTGTCCGGCGGCGAGCTGTTCGACCGGATCGTGGAGAAAGGGTTCTACACGGAGAAGGACGCGAGCACGCTAATCCGGCAAGTCCTGGACGCCGTGAACTACCTGCACAAGATGGGCATCGTCCACCGAGACCTGAAGGTACCGCAGCGCGCACACACACACACACACACACACTCACTCCCCTCCCACATTTTCAATCCACACGACTGCCTCTCTCTCACTTGACAGCCGGTGATTTACTGCAGCAATAAGGGCAGCGCCTCGACACATGCGGTGCATTGTGGGTCATCGCGGCACGTGCCGGCCGCTGGAGGAAACGGGATTGGTCAGAGCGACCTCCATAAGCCAGAACGTTGTAAAATGAGGAAGCAGAGAGGGCTGTGTGTCAGTTTTAAAGCTGCATTATTATAAGCTGCTCAGATTCTTCTCACCCACCAGACTTGAAGAATATTTGAAGGAGAATATTTGACTCGACTGACAAAAAATGAAAAGCCACGAAAACAAAAATGTATTAAAAGTGCTTGATTCTCACTCTGTCTTCCTCTCTTCTTGTCTTGCTCCTCCAGCCGGAGAACCTGCTGTATTTCAACCCCCAAGACGAGTCAAAGATCATGATCAGCGACTTTGGTCTTTCCAAGATGGAGAGCAGCGGCGACGTCATGTCCACTGCCTGCGGCACGCCGGGATATGTGGGTAAGTTAGTCGGTCTTTCTTGGCCTCCATCAGTCTGTAATTGTTCTTGCTTTTTAAATTTCTGGCTCCATTCACATGAGGAGAAACCCTTTGCTGTCCAAGCTGTGATTGGACAATGTTGGGGGAAGGGTTTATCCAACAGGAAATTGATCTGTGGTCATATCAGCGTCGTGGTTTGATGATGGAAGCTATAGCTCATGTTTTGCTCACCGTGTTACAACATGTAATCCAATTTGTTGGATTTCTGCGGGCGTCAGTCCAGCAGCACACATGAAAAATTCACAGAGCGCATGTTGTTTCCATCTGACACATTTCTGCTCCCCGCATCATCGTTCTCCATCCACTGTGAGCTGGAGCGCTCAGTATGTGGGAGCGCTCATATGTATATTTTCCTGTATATGTGTGTATGTGTGTGTGTTGTACAAATAGGCAATCTGTGCATCTCACACACACACACACACTCGGCCAGTCATGCTTATCACTCCCAGACACACCACCCCCAACTACAAAATCAACATGGAGCCAAACAGCGCTGGTGTGTGTGTGTGTGTGTGTGCATATATATATATTCATTACTATATTTTCATTAGTTTGCGTGTGCATTTGTGTGAGTGCGTCCGCCCGTGCGCACACGTGCATTTCTGTGTTTGTGTGTCTGCGTGTGTGTGTGTGTGTGTTGTTATGAGAGACAGATGTTCGGTGTTGACAGCACACACACGTCCACGTTGGAGCACAAACAGAGCGGCCGTTCTGACAAACATGTAAACTCTCAGATCAACAAATCTGTCACGGAAATGCTGTCAGACAGAAACATAAATAACACTTTGTTGAACTTCTTCAGTGTAATTTGCAGCGCCCCCATCAGGCCAGCTTTAGTAAGCACAGCACACGGGAGTTCATTTTCAAGTGTTAGAAGTTATATCAGCTCATAAAGTTTGTATTATTTTCTATTTTAATTTATTTAAATATTTAAACCTATCAGGAAAAAGATTTAATTCCAAGTGAAGTGGACAGTGTGCGGGAGGCTTTTTCCTGATTTGGTCGGCCTTCAGTCTTCTCCCACGCACCTGTCGACCCTAAGGTGCCCTAAAGCTGCACTCTGCTGTTGTTAAACCTGTGGAATTTCCCTTTAACAAAACAACAGGTAGTAATGCTTCAGTTATGCACGTATGGAGGCACACACATGCAAAAAAATCTCCCAAAAAAATCTAACCAGTCAGGATTTGACTTTAAATGGTCAAACCTCTATTCTCTCTCTCTCTCTCTTTCGTCATATGTCTCTCTTTACCTCCCTCATCCATCCTTCCCACCCGGCTCATTTCGGGCTCCACCGCCGACCCCGAGCCTCCTCGCCCTCCCGCAAAGATTTTCTTGGCCACGAGGCATTTCCACTCCAGACGATGTGCGTCTAAATATAACCCAGAATGCACTAAATGAAAACCAGACCTGAACGATGAGCATCGGCACATGCCTGCTGTATTTTCCTCCACTTACGAAGAACTTCCATTGACAAAGTTACCTCTCGGGGTCCGCAGAGTTCTCCGACAGAAATCGAATGTGGGGCAGCTTCACAAAGAGCTATTGTTTAGTTGTAAGGATGATTCATGTTTAATGGGAGCAGAACTTGTGGTCCATTCAGTAACAGATGCAGGTTCAGTATGATGCATGAACTTCATTGAAGTTATCATAGGAACACACAAATTATGAGCAGGCGGTCCAGACAGTGTGGACTGACATGGAAACTTGGTCGAATAATGTAAGTTCCTGGAAAATGGCACATATCCAGTGATGACCTTATGCTGTATTCATGGATGCTACTAAAAATATCCCACATTTTTGAGCAGCTCTGTCTGTTCTATCAGCTTGATAGAACAGACAGAGCTTTAAGATTGCTCCCTCACTGTCTTATATCCCCACCAATCTGTTTTTTCTACAGAAATTACATGAATATAAAGGATGTCATGAGACCATTTAATGGCCAAAATATCTGCTGAGGCAGTGCTGAAGACTAGAATGTGATCAAAATATTACACCTGACGCTGCTTCGCTACAGCTGCTGTCCATTGAGACTTTCTTCATTTTATTTATTTTTTTCTATTATAAGGTTATTTGTCAAAAACAGTGCTCACTGATCAACAGAACAAAAAGAATTGTAAATGAGCCTAGAATGCAAATTTTCTGTCCTTTGTTCTTGGTTAGATGTTAAAAAGGGCACCTTACAAATAGAAGGTAATAACATATCTTTAATGAATATTCAACAAAATATAGATGCACCAGGGATTTCTCCCAGATACCGAGGGGATCGATGGCTTTTACTGTGAAAGAGTTCCAGGCACTGACCTGATTTTGTTTTGTGAGCAAAACCATCTGAAAGCTCGTTTAATAAGAAACGAATCCTGGCTCAACAAGATCAACAACAACAGCAGTTTGTTTGGAAAAAACAACAGAGGAGCGACTGAAAAGAACCAGAACGGAGAGTCAAACTCATGAACAGACAGTCCAAAGATGGTGCGGGCCCAGACAGTGTTTGACAGGCGATTTGTCCAAAAACACCAAAGCAAGGAGAATTAAGCAACCAAACCTGAGCCAAATGGAGATTTCAGATTACCGCCGCAGTTTATACATTTACTCTATCTTATTGAAGTAGTAAGCACCAGACACAATGAGCTCATTGTTTGAACGTGTCCTAATTCTAAATCCAGCAACAAAAAAAACACAACACACTCGCATACACAAACACCTTCACAATGAGTCAGAGTAGAGCCATAAACACAGCTAAGTGCTCTGATTCAGCACATGTGTGCAACGTTTATATTTCGCCCCAGATATGAGTGGTATTTCTTCATATCTTGCTACGTGTGTGTGTTCGTGTGCCAAATCTATTTCCATCCAGCCGTGTGTGTGTGCGTGTGTGTGTGTGGTGATGTTATGGTGAGCTCACTGTCAGCAGTAATTTGCTCTGTCCGAGGCTCGATAATGAGCTGCAGAGGAAGGTCAGGCCAGGCCATCTGCCTTACAAACACCACTGATGTATGAGGATAGCAGCGGAGGGGAGGAAACTACAGGAGTACGTCTGATTTTACAAAAGCAGCACATAGCTTTAGGTCGTAGTACAAGACCAAGAGTCTTCCAAGAAATAATAGAATTTATAGACATGACATAATTGCTTTGTTTGGGTTGTTGTTATAGGTCTTTTTCCAGTCGTGAGAACCTGCACCTCCAGCAGATAATTTCCCACCGTTAACCAAACCGCCATGTGATTTCCATTTGTACGACCGTGGAGAGTCTGCATATTTTCCCTGTTTTCAGGCTCATAAAGCAGCTACATTTCCACGTAAAAATAGCACAGCATCTTTTAACTGGACCTCAAGCTGACAAATAGTAAAATGCTACTAACAAACACAATCCAGGTTGAAGCCAAGTTAAACACCAGGCTACTGCAAAATGGAGTCGTATTAGGACAGTAGTAGCAAAAAAAACGTGTAGCTGTGGCTAACCAATGTTTTCTTTTACGTTCAGCTCCGGAGGTTCTCGCCCAGAAGCCGTACAGCAAGGCGGTGGACTGCTGGTCCATTGGAGTGATCGCCTACATCCTGTAAGTACTGACTGCCATCTTTCTGTATTACACTTAAGAAATGCTGCAAAGCTTCGAAGCTTCGACTTTAGCTGTGTCCCAGTTCAGGGGCTGCATCCTTCGAAGGACGCATTTGAAGGCCAATTACATCACAATGCTGCGCAAAGGCTGTCCCAATTCAAAGGCTCCTTCAAATGCACCCTACAAATGTGGCCTTCTTTTCCCTCTTTTTGGAGGACACACCGCTACTGTCCTTCTCGGCCTCCCATATCCCAAGATTCTTTGCTGCTGCTCTGTCCCAAAAAAACTGAGCTAACTAGCTAACAATGATAATAATGATAACATTACTGTGGGTGACTTTTGAGACGTTGGAGGTGGGGACAGTGGGTGATGTCTCCTCTCATGTCACTCGTTACACTCATTTACAATAATGGCAAAAGTAGTAACCACAACTTTGATAGCGTCAAAGCTTAGAATATTTGTGAGTCACTGTACTTTCAAGCCCCAAAAATGGCGTCCAATGGCAGCCTGACTGACCTCACCAAACCTTCAGATTCCCATAAACTTTTCACCAGAAACCACATTATTAAACACCTCATCTCAGATCAGAAAGCTGGCTGAGCACATCACAGAGTTCTTCTCGGAGCACTTTATCAACAAAACGAAGAAGTTAGATGCAAAAAAATTGTTTCATTAAGTTGGGCTTTCTTTTGCTTTGAGACTGGACTCTTTCAACCGTGATAAGTCAAAATGTGTGCTGTGAAAAAGGCTCACTCTCCAGCCTCACAGTCGGGTCTAATTAGCCAGAACAAATGGAAACACCTGTGTGGTTGTGCAGCCTTTAACGACCACAATTGAGCGGTGAAAGCGAACTCCCAAGACCTGAAGCCAAAACAGCTGATCAGTTTTGACTCATGTCTTCAATATTTGGAGAAGAAATGCATGGACTAATGAAATCAAAGACGGTCCTGATGGAAATATTGCCGTAGTGGATTGTTGTAACTATCTTGCAGTTGCAGACTTACAGCTCTTGAACTTCCATAAAACCAAGTGAAAACAGCTCTGCTTAGACATCTGTGTTGTTTTTTTTTCATGTAGCAATCTGTAACAGTGCTACATCTGTTGAAAATAATTGTCAGACACACAATGGCTCACCTCCCACGCAAAACCACTGACTGAGTAGTGATGCATTATAAATTCATGAAACCCAATCACACGTAAGACCATCTACGAAATCTTTTCTCTCAAAAGGAACTTTGCTTTCCTGTATCACTATCCGAGGTCCATCCTTCCAGCGGTGGAATACTTCTTCAAGCTAGTCTGCGTATGTTCGTCCTGCGCCGGCAGCTGCAATAACAGTTAGCAATGCTAGTAAATGCTAATGCGTCCGCGGAGGCTGATGCCCTCAGAGGTCACGCAGCACAACTCGGCTCTGCGGCTGTGACCATGAAACACTCGCATCGGTCCCACATGTGTGTGTATTTGTTGATTTTTCCCTGCCTGTGTGTGTGTGTGTGTGTGTGTGTGTTGACGATGATGATGTTGCCTGCGCGCCGTCATCAGAGCCAGATGGAGCTCTGCTGAATGGCCTTGTATGGATATGGAGCTGCCGGCTAAGGTTTCTTTTTCTCTGCTTTTTGTTTTTCTTCTGCTGCGTCATCCCCAACTCTTACCAACACACACACTCACACACACACACACTTTCACTTGCCTGTAAGGGTGCGTGTGTGTCTGTGTCTGTGTGTCTTTAGAGCATGACCGCTAATGTGTATACAAGGCTGTTGATGCCCAGAGCCACTGCTTTGATTCTTTTAAGGTGTGCTTCTCCATCTGTATCCCTGTTTGTATGTGTGTGTTTGTGTTCGTGCGCGTGTGTGTGTGTGTGTGTTTCACCTGACAGAGACATTATTATCCTGAGCAGAAGGTCAGAGCAGGGGTCAGAGGTCAGCAGCAGGTTAAAGGGATGCAGAGTGTGTGTGGTGGTAGAGAGGAAGGCACAAACTTGTGTGTGTGTCTCTGATGTGACTGTAAAAGTGTGTCCCTGTGTTTGTGTGTGTGTGTGTCAGTGTGTGTGTGAGGGAGTATCTGTCTTCATATGTCTGTAAACCACATGTTAAATCAAAGTGAGTAAAATGAGGTTTTGGTGCAGCTGCCATCTTAGTGGAGAAAAAGTATGAGTGTGTGTGTGTGTGTGTGTGTGTGTGAGAGAGAGAGAGAGAGAGAGAGAGAGAGAGAGAGAGAGAGCGGCTCCCTGTTGGCAATTAGCACAATTAGCGTTGGGATTCAGACCTTGTTAGCTTTTAGCTGCTGCTCAGGTGGAAAGATCACATCAGGTAATCAGCCATGATAATCACTTGGGATCCTCGAGTGTGTGTGTGCGTGTGTGTGGCGTGTGTGTGCGTGTGTGTGGCGTGTGTTCAGCGGGATGGGTGGTGAGCGACGGCTGAAGTCTCCAACCAAACGTGAAAAGCAGAAAAACAAAAGGGAAACATCTCTTCACACCAGGCAGAACCCGAGTTTCTTACCGGTGTGTGTTTGAGTGTGTGTGTGTGTGTGTGTGTGTGAGATCGATGGAGTGGAGGCGTAGCTGAGTGACAGGTGGGTCTTTAACCAAATGAGGAACCAGAAAAATAGAAGTCAAGCCTTTCTTTCTCTCCTCTCGGCAGGTAGATTCCTTCTCTTTCTTCCTCATGAGTCTCTTTTTTTCTTCACCTGTGCGTGTGTGTGTGTGTGTGTGTGTGTGTGTATCGATGGAGAACGGCATTTTAATGAGTTTTTATGAAAATCTCTTGGTGCATCCAGAACTTTCCTAATGAGGTTCAGATGATGTTTTTGGTTGAGCGGCAGCTCTGCTGTTGGTTCACTCGGCTCGTTACGGAGAATCAGACTGGAGCTGCCGTTCGTTTGTATTCACCAGCACTGTGGACCAGTAATCTCATATTAACCTGATTTGGGTGATACAGCCAACTACTGGCAACATTACGAGCTAGAGGGCTGTCGCATTAACCACCGCTGTGACCTGAATTACTCTGTCCTCTGCCACAAATACAAGAGAGACATAATTAACAAAATGACACTTTGCATTCAGAGCGTAGCTTCATGATTGGAATACATATCAGATATATGCTCAATTGCATGTAAAATAATACAATTGATACAATAGCTGTGCCAGGTATCAAACTTCCAAACCTTTATGGCACAGACTGAATTGCCTCGACACTATTGAGTATCAAAAAATGTCTCGTCATGTGATACCAAACTTCAGTACCTAACGAGTTAATCAGCGTCAGGGAGCCAATAAGCATGCAGTTTGCTTATTGTGCCAAGATGTAATAATGCTGGTGGAGAACATGAGGTTATTTTCCCTACAGTGAGACAGAGCTCACTGTAGGGCTGCGAATTTTTCATTAACAAGTAATCTGTTTACCATTAATTGTTTCTCCTCTAAAACTGGAAATCTAAAACAGTAAAAAAGAGTAAACGTCTTCAGAAAACTAACAGACAGTCCAAGGCTCAACACGACTCATCAATTTACAGGGATATGAAAGAGAAGAAGTGACAGACCCATACATTTCTGTGCATTAATGATGACTCAGTTACCTGACTAATAATTAATTCATTATTTATTGACTGAATCAATTAGTAAATTAACATTTTATAACTTCTTTTGTACTGTAGAAAATGTGTTTATAAATCAGTTACTACAGTGTTTTTCAATCCTGGTCCTGGGGCGTAAGGGTTAGTTTTTTCCTGCTCCAACACACCTGATTCAAATAAATGAGTCGTTATCAAGCTTCAGCACAGCTTGATAACGAGCTGATCATTTGAATCAGGTGTGCTGGAGCAGGGAAACATCTGAAACATGCAGGGCAGAAAGCACTGAATTAAAAACACTGATTTAATATATCAGTGACTGAATAACGAACAGAGTAAACAAATGAATTAAACACTGAATCACAGAAGGAGTGTTTGACTGAGTAAACGTCTGTCTGCAGGCTGTGTGGTTACCCTCCATTCTACGATGAGAACGACTCCAAGCTGTTTGAGCAGATCCTGAAAGCCGACTACGAGTTCGACGCACCGTACTGGGACGACATCTCAGACTCAGGTGAGCCTTTGTGTTCACCCTCCTCCTCCTCTTCTTCCCTCTGCTTCTGCCTCCTTGACCATTTTCCCTTTCTTCGGTCCGCCATGTGGCACATATGGACCACACACCACATTCCCATCAATGCCTCTGACGTCCTTTGCCTGGAATGAATGTATTTGGGAATGTGTGCCTGTGTCTGTGTATGGGAGGGCTCGGGGTCGGTCAGCACCGCAGCTATGTACGAAGCCCGGCAGTAAAATCAGCTTGTGTTTGCTGGAAACATGTTCCGAGACTCCAGCGCAGTTTTTGTGAGTGTGGATGGAGATAAAGTAGCATTTATGTGCTGTCAGGTGAGGCCTTGTGTTTCCAAACTAAATCAAACAGACGGCGCTCAGAACAAATGGCAATCACCCAAACCAGAGTGAGATTGGACTCGCCAGACAGCTGCATTTTACAGATTTCTGCTGTTTTGTAACAAGGAACCTCATAAATCCAGTTTGGGGATAAGCTAATTCTTCACCTCAGTTGAAGATTCAGTGAAGTGGTGAAGCTGCTGTAAGCAAGATATCTCTGTCAAACTACTATCAATCTAATCTCAAATCTATGGGGTTGAAAATATCAGGAGGCTGGTCGACCACGTTGGTCCAGACTGAAATATCTCAACAACTATTGGGTGGATTGCCATGAAATTTAATACATTCATGGTTCCCAGAGGATGAATCCTAATGACTATCCCCTAACGTTTCCTCTTGCGCCACAATGAGGTTGACTCATGCAGGTATGAGAAAAGCATCTTGGCATCTATTGGATGGTTCCCAGAGGATGTGTGTTTGCGAGTGAAGTGTCTCTGTAACTACTGGATGGATCGACATTCATGTTCCCCTGACGATGAACTGTAAAGCTTTGATGATCCCTTAAATTTTGACCAAGGGTCATCGTCAGGTTTAATGGCTATGAAAAACACCTGTAAAACTTGTGACACTCCCATCAGGCTCAGCTGTACTTAAGTGCTAATTAGCAAATGTCAGCATGCTAACATGTTAGGCTAAGGTGGTGAAGATCGTAAACATTATACCTGCTCATTATACCATTATATCAACATTGTCTTTCGCATTCAGCACAAAGCACTGTTGTGTCCAAGTACAGCCTCACAGGTGCCACTCTGCGCTCCATGCAGGTGTACATTTTCACAAGCATTTCATTGCTCCCTCAGGCTGACGTGGTGTTTGTGTGTCTAAAGTTATTGACCTTTTATGGCCCTTTCGATGCCCTTTTTTCTCCCAGCCAAGGATTTCATTGGCAGTCTGATGGAAAAAGATCCAGCCAAGCGTTTCACCTGTGACCAGGCACTCAGACACCCCTGGTGAGACACACACACACACACACAGGATGTCACACACAGGCTAACAAAATGGCATAAAATCAATACAGATATTGATGTACAGAAACAGAGGATTTGTGCATGTGTGTGTTGGTACCAGGATCGCCGGCGACACAGCGCTCTGCAAGAACATCCATGAGTCAGTCAGCAGACAGATCCGAAAGAACTTCGCCAAGAGCAAATGGAGGGTAAATGTTGTTTACTGCAGTTTGTGGTTTTGGCTCGATCGTAGCAGATTTTGTTTTCCTCCAGCACTACTCCTTCAACGATTTTCTATGTTTTTAGAAGATGAATCACTCTGTATTAAAAACCTGACTCACCATATCGTCAGGGTTTACCGTCATTGTCCACTTTTCTGAGAGGAAGAGAGCGTAATCTGCAGACTTAAAAACAAATGATTCCGTCTTTAAGAACTACAATTCACACAATATGTGGACGTCAGCTCTGGGTGTTAATAATTCATCTAGCTTGCGTAATATTTGAACCTCACATGTTTCTAATGGAAGATAAACTGCACCAGAAGACCGTATCGTGGCATTTTTGCACTTTTGCCAATTCATTGAAAGCAGATTCTGGTCTGTAACTTCAAAGCCGTGACCAAGTGAAACATCATATTTTCTGAGTTTTTGAATCCAATAATCTTTTTAAATCCCTTTATATCCCTAAAACCCAACTTCTACTCAGGAAACAGTACATTGATGGTGTGGCGACCTCCAATAGTAGAAGTAAAACCTTGATGATGAAACCATCACCCGTTTTTGAACAGTTCTGCTCCTTCCCACCTCTTTCTAACTGAGTCACGTCAAAACATCCTTTTTTAACAAGAGGCACATAACATAAACAAGATGCTGTTCAAACGCTGTGTTTGATACACAGACATTGGGGCAAAGTGAAAGCTCCGTGTTCCTTTATCTCCGTTCCTCTCCAGCAAGCGTTCAACGCCACCGCCGTGGTCCGGCACATGAGGCGGCTGCAGCTTGGCAGCAGCATGGGGAGCAGCATGGACACCTCCAACCCGCCGAACAGGCCGAGCCAGACGCAGAAGCCGGTCCAGGCGGGCCAGAACCAGCCAGCTCAGAGCCAAAACGCCGGCCAGGCGGGGCCGGGCCAGAGCGCTAACACGGCCGCCAGCAAAACCTCTTCCACAGACAACAACATAGCAGCTCCGCGCAAGGAATGTGAGTATGGATGAGTGGTATCGGTAGCACCGGAGAATCAAGAGAACATATGTGGACAGCAAAAAGTGGATGCTTGATCATTCGGTCCAGTCGTAGCTCAGCAATATCTATATATCGTAGCAAACAGTCAGTTACAGCTTTATTAGAAAATGAAACATGCTGCTGATCGTCCTCTGCCTCTTCCCTCTCAGGTGTAACTGCTCCGGTCACACCCTGCAGTCTGGCATCAGCAGCTTCTTCTCCCGCCACGGGCGCCGAGCTGAACCGGCCACACCCCTCGGCGGTTCCCGCCCCGGTGCTCACGGAGACCAAGTGACGCCAGGTCCCGCGGGGGACCAGCTGGGAGGCCACGGCGCTGTGAGGCAGAGAGACGGAACGAGACGGAGACGACAGGAGAGGAAGAGGACGCCCCCTCTTCTTCTTCCCTCCCTCTCCTCACTGCTTTTTCCACGTGGATGCGCCCCCCCCCTCCCAGCCAGTTCCCCGCCCTGCTCCCGGGAGAGCAGAGGACTTTACCTCCACCCCACCGATTCGGGCCACAGAGCGCCATACTGTATACGCCCAACACCCGACCGCCAGGACGCCGTGTTGGATTCCTCCTGCCACAGCAACAGCGCGGCCACTGACTGTCGTTGAGGACGTCCGTGCGGCCGGCTGTGATTGGTTGCTGTTTAATGACGACTGGGTGTCGACTGCCGCGAGCGTGAGCAGTGATCGGTGGTTCGCGGTGGGGCCGGCGGTGTCATATTCTTCACTGTCAGTCAACATCAACTTCCCTCCTGAATCTGGTCTTTCCTGCGTCACTTTATTTAGCTTTTTTCCAAATTAGGTTTGACTGTTGGCAAATGGATTGTTTTCTTGTTTATTATTACTGTTCATTTTAAAGGTGGTATGTGTACATTTTACGAAGCAAACATCATTGTCAGACTGACAGCGCTACTTTGGTATAATTACTTTAAATAAATAAGACCATGGCCGAGACGATCGGTCACCTCTACCTCATGCTATTGCAGCTGTTAATTATGCGTTTAGTAAGACCCCGTTTCCCATAACCCCCCTTGTTTGTTCTCGTTTCCACCTCTTCGAAATATCCGAACGCTTTGGCTCAGTTTGCTCCAGAAGAACAGCACCCTCCTCCTGTCACGTGCCATAAAGCAACCCAGCAGATTTCCATCCAGATCTGAGCTGGCGACCGAGTAGAGGCTGATTGGTCTTCTTGGTGATGACCTCATTTGTTTACACCAATTTTACGAATGTAGATGGCTAACGTGACGATGATTTGTTCGTGTTAAAATCAACACATATCACCTTTAAGACATTTTTCTACGTCTTTCTGGGCTTGTCTGTTTGTCTGTTTGTGCTTTAAGAAGTGCTTTAAAAGTACCATACGACTGTTGAGACATGAAATCATGAGTAAGCGCTTTACGTATTTTTGCACAGAGAGGGTCAGATATTTCTCAGACACGGATTAGCCACCATCCACTTCTGTTTATCAGAGAGTAGAGATTGTAAACCTTAAAAAAAAACATAGCCCAGAGTGGATGTCTGAGCGTTGTACAACTTGCTTATTGTCTGAAAGATTCTGATTTGTTTATTCTTTTCTTACTTTATAAGATTTTTTATAACAATCACCCTTTAAGGGACACACATACAGGTTACTATGAAACATGCAGCAGGTGTAGGATAGATAGATAGATGTATTACAGGAAAACTGCCTCCAGATGAGAATGTTAGCGATGGGAGCTCGCCCTTTGATTTCCCCGAAAACCGAGCGGCCACATGCAGCGCAGCGCCGCTTCAAGGTTACACACCGTCTCTGAGATATTTAACTGCCTCCCACGCGGGTCCTCGGAGTGTTTGGCCTGTGCGAAGGCAAAGACGGAGAAGCCGCTGCACGCCGCCGTTCCTTCCCCTCTCTAAAGAAGCCATGATCTCACCTTTTTGCGCAGCGTCAAGCACCCAGTTCAAGAAGTGCTCAGGGAAAACTGCGGCTGCACTGTGAGCTGGCGAACGCCGATCTCCTGGTTTAGGTCGTCCTGTCAGTGTTAGTGGGCCAGGCATCACAGTTAAAGATCCAGGGCTTAAGACATGAGCTCCGTCCTTCTTGCAGTTTTGTACTTTTGGACTCGTGACTTGAGTATTGAAGACAGACTTTGGGTTCAGACTATTCCAGCAAGGACTCCAAGGACTCGATCATCTTAGCAGCGTGCACAACTTGTTCTGTTTTCTGTTTTGTGAATGCAATCCCCCAAGGCTGGAACAGCGGTTGTGGACGAAACCGCCAAAGCAACACGTAGGATAGCCTATTCCTTGATGTTTCCGAAACAGATGGTTTCATGACCAAAATCTGCAGCCTGGTGTGCGGAACTTGGTTCTCACAGTTAGTGAAAAGGTGTAACAACTATCTTTTGCAATGGTTCAGTTTAAACACGGAGTTGTGAAAAATCTGATGTGTCTGTCGTCCAACTGGCCCGTCCTTCTGGTTAATCTGACTATTTTTGAAGTTGTGCATGTGGCAGTCACTTTTCCCCCCAAATGATTCTTAACACCTCTAACTGATCACCTGGTTTGGGATCAAGCCAACTCGTAGAAATTGAATCTGCCATCACAAAACATCAGTGGGACTTAATTAAGGTCAAATTTGAGGATTCGAGGTTTTGATTTCAAAATAGATCAAATGTCTGAAGTCCTCAGCTTGGAGTCACGTTTAAATTGATGATCTAACATTAATATGACTTTATTCAAATGTCACCTTCTCTTGACTCTGACATGATAACAGTTGAGATTGTGTCATTGGTTATAAAGGCCTTTTAGACATAACTCAGAGAGCAGAACTGTACACTGTTACCTGCTCGCTCACATATCAGATTGTCTTTATCAGATGCAATTCTACTGATCCCTTTATTGTGAGTTGTCGCCAAAGACCTAGTGCTAGGCACAAAGACAATTTGGTTCATTCTACATGATGAATTGATTAGAACTAGTCAAATATGAAGCCGTTTAAGACACATGAGAACTAATACTAAGGGCTGAACTCCAAGACATCTATTGACCTTCGATCCCTTCTTGATCCGTTGCCATTGACCTTTTTTTATTATCTTCACAGCAGGGTGCTGAAGAGTATCTGCAAATGTGTTCATAGTGCTTGTTTTAATCTGTCTGGCGTGTCAGAAGAGTGTGAGACAACAGCTGGATGAAGGTCAGAGTCAGGTAAAAATGACAGTAAATCAACTCTCAGCCAAGCTTTTCTGGAATTCACTTCTGGCCCGCTGCGTCGTTAAACAAAAAACAAAACACGAATAGACATTTGTGAATGTTATCCGATCTAAATCTGTGCATTCATGTTGTTCTGTAACAGCAGCGCCTCCGTCCCTCAGTCACTTCTGCAAGGACAATTCCAGCGTGTTGGACTTTCTGCTCTTCCGACAATACTTTACAGCTTCTTCACCTATCGTTTGCTCTCGACCCTGAGCTTCAACTGAGGACGTAAATCTTTAAAAATGAGTCACAAATATGTAGTTTGAATTTTTTTTGAAAGGCTCAGTCATTCACAGAAACAGCTGGGCACTGTAGTTTCCAGCAAGTCTTACTTGAACAGGAGTAAAAAGAGCATTTGTTGGGGCCTATTTTCAGCGGTGGATGAATACACATTTGTTGCATTACTAGTGTCTGCAGCAGCAGAACAGTGTATGTGATGTAGTAAAATAAACTACCCACTTGTTTATGGGCCCATAAAAAAGTTGCATAACGCACCTTTAAGTCAGAATCTCTAAATCCGAATGATTTCGATCGGCCTGGAGAAATATTGTCCCCGTAAGCACAGCTACTGATGGATCACGCTGACAGCGACAGATGGCTCGCGGTGTAAATCACGCTGTTAGAATGGGCGAACCGGAGAGGAGCTGGTAAAACCGATTTAGAATTCAGAAACCTATAATCACGCAGGAATTGTCCTTCAGCAGAACATCTCGCTCCACTCGACTCACACACAGATCTACCGCGCTGCTGTTTGAGTACTCGAGCATAAATTGTGACACTTGAATACGTGCCGACACGGTTGTTGACTCGACTGAAAGCGCCGCAGCTACTTTGCGCATGTTCGCCTCGCAACTAATCTGGTCGTAGTAGACGTTTAAGTCCAACAGTTTTGGTAGAGTTACTGTAGGCGTGTAGGAAAAGGCCATTTAGCCTGATTTATGTTGTTACACTAAACACACAGTCACAGACAAAGCTGAATTACAGCACCCATGTGTCTCCCGCCGCACGGCTACACAGTTCACCTTTCAGAAATATATATTCAGTCTGACTTTTTTACAGCAGGGTAAGTGTTACATTTTTCTCTCTTAACCAAACTCTCAAGTCGATCCATGTGATCATCCATGTGTTTCTTAGGGGGACTTTTGACCATGTAAGGGCTTTATTCCAATGATCACCTTAATCTAATTCTTCACTGTAACCATGTATCCCATCGATTGCTATGCATTTTTTAAAACATTTTTAAGCGTGTCGTCAATGCTTTTTTTCTCGGACGTTGGGTCAGGAAACAAAAGAAACATCAGCACCTGTAGTTTAATTCAAGATCTAGAAAAGTTCTAATCGCTGACAATTCGTTATTATTACTGAATGAGCTGCGTTGTGAAAAAGTGCCGAACTGGGTTTTTTCTCCGGCACAAAAAGACGTCAATGAATCGTCGGCCAACACTGTAAGAATATGTTTCATTAAATGTGATGTCTTCGGTCTGGACGTTTGGGGTGTTTTTTTTGAATGTATTGTGAGGCAGGCAGAGGGTTCAGGTTCATGCTGCTCAGTGGTTTTATGTCTGCTGTAAAAAAAAAAAAAAAAGGAGAAAAAAAAGATGTTTTCTGAATGAATCTTTCCATGTTTAAAGTTGCTACTGTAAATAGATTGTGAATATGAATGATCATTTTAATATTTACAAACGTTTGCTGTTCAGGCATGTGAGAGCGACTGAGTGAGCAAGTGTGCGTCGAGGGAAGTTGATTGTACTCTCTATGGAATGTTTAATGTATAAAAAAAGAAAAAAAAAAGACAACAAGCTAAAACCCCCTTTACTCCTTCCTGCAGTCTGCTTTCATACACTGCCCGGGCGCTGTCTGACTGCCACCTGCAGCGCTACATGGCGCAGTTCAACAGCATCAGTGTTCCACCGACCACTTCAGTGTCCGTCCAACTATAAAAAAAAGTGAAAGCATCGTTTACTGAACTCAGGCTTACGTTTTTTGCCATTCTAAAGGAAGAAATCCAAAGCTGTGACCGACTCAAAACACACTGTTATTAAGGACGAGGGGCGGCCGCGACCTGCTCTCGCCCGCCCCCCTCCCCACCCCCACCCCTCCTTTGAGCTCACACACTCTTCGGACCTTTTTTTTTAACGAAGACGCCGCTGAAGTGCATCGTCGCAAAAAGATGAAACACGAGCATGTGGAAAAAAAAGTGCTTCAAGGATTCAACTTCACCATGAGTGTTTGCATAATCTTATATGCCCTTGTATGATGTTAGTATCTCTGTATTATGTAAAGACGTACGCAGGTCGAGATGTTTGAGCCGCGAAGAGCTGATTAGAGTTTCAGTTCTACAAACAGTTTCAAGAGGCAGAAATAAACTTTCGGTTGTTGTGACCTAGCTAGGTGGCATTTAGTATGAGAACCCGACGCCATATTCCAATATGCTGCCCTGTTTATTCCAATGAGCATGGCTCTTTAAGCTACTGGATAAAGTGACTTACTGCTGATTCGCTTGTATACATAAATGCCATGCAGTTAAAATAATTTACTGACTTATGTGCTACTTATTGATAATATAAAAGGTCATTTATGAATGGTCGTGGCAATCATTCAGAATGCAGCATTCTAACATAGCCAGAAGTTAGCCACTTAGCCATAATAGCTTCATAGCTAGCGCCATTTCTGGAGCCTTGTTGCAAAAATCTTGATAAAGTGTAATTAAAGGCGTAAAGACCAAGGACTTTTGCTATTTCATTCGTTCATCACTTAAGATTTGTTACATTAGCTTACGAAGTTAGCGTTAGCCTTGTGTAGCGGATTGGAAATCAAGCTAGGCAAAGTAGCTAACATCGATAGCTTTGCACAGCTAAATTCTAGGACATTTTTTGACTCTTTTTTTTATCCCAAATAAACAAAATATAGCCCTGCTGTTAACTCTCCTTCCGAGGTGTTCAATTACATTCAGCTAATGACTATATACTTTGATTTAGCCTACTTAGTTAGCGGTGGTCATCGTGCTTAATTTTACACAAGAATCTATTTGCTTTATCTGACGGTCTAAGATCACAGCACTAATTCAAACTAGTCAAGGAAGTGTGTTTACCTCGGTTTGAATTGTTGCCAAATGTTTTAGCAGCCACATTATTAGCATGTATATTAGCATGCTAGCAGCAGTGCTTCAGTCTGGCTAATGTTAAACATTGTCCTTTACCTCTGCCCTTCAGATGTGACTCAACTAATGAGAGCAGCTCTGCCTCTGAGAGCTGTTTGTAGAGCTAAAACTTTATACAAGCTGCTTTTTTGGGACCCGGTGTCTCCCTGTGGGTGTCCTTGTCCAGAGCCTGCTGACTTAGCTGGCTGTATTGTATTTACTCTTTGCATGTGACCACGACAAACTCCCATTCTGTGCACTGTCGTCACGACACACTCATGTCTCAGAGCGGGCACCGCCCGCCGCACTTTTTGTGCTGTGATGATGATGATGACTTTCTGTTAATGGGGCTTGTATATCAGATGCCTTCGACAATCATGTGCACATATCAGAGTTACCATGACGACACAGGCCAGAGCGACTGATTGTGTTTTGTTTGTCTTTCTCCTGGAATAAATCCTGAATGATCGTAATTTCAGTCTCTACCCGTGTCCTTTTGTTTTTTTGTTGCTGTGTGTTTGTATGCATGTCTCAAACAGGATAGGGTCGTCTACCACTCATTCGCAGAATTAGGACTACACTTCCTACAAATGTAAACCCGTGTGTGTGTGTGTGTGTCCGTATGTTTGTACTCAGTATTTCAACACTCACACACTCCAGGATCCATGTATGCGGATATAAAGCAGACACCAGACACTCTTTACCACTTTGACCGACATTAAGCCTATACACGCTGTACCGCAGATGTTTAGCGGACAGAAGACAGATGTTGCAAACACACATGTTGGGATACTTTACTGAAGCTGAAGTATTGAAAACACATTGTCGACAGATGTTACTTCGCCACAGAAAGTATGTCCAGCCTGAAGGGGTCCTCCTCGGGTTTAGACACCAGTATCCACACTTAAAGACTGTGCAGTTGCAACAAAGGGTTGAGTCAAGAGTTCAGATAAAAACGCATGTTTACAACCATGAAGACAAACCCCTGAAAGAGACCCCTCAGCATTTTTTTTGCAGTATCAGTGCTTTTCTGTGACAGGAGTTTCAAAATGTCTTTGAGTCTTCACAGCTGCCCAGGATCAGTGTGGGTGAATCTCATGGGCGTAAGTTTGCATAGGGATGATAGGGACAAGTCACAACCAAAGTTTGGGAGGGAGGGAGTTGATGGCACTCTAAGAGGTCAACATCATTATCAAGATTTTGACCAAGGATTACTCTAAAAGTACACAGTAAAAGTACTTCATATTATGCATGCAAGTAGTCTATGAAGTACTTAGCTCAGTGGTATATGAATCTTGGACTATTTATGGAAAACAAGTTTATATTGCACATCAAAGTTGGCCGAAATATCCTTATTCTTGTGATCTGGTCAGGATTTTGACCCAGGTTTACTCTAAAAGTACACAGTAAGAGTATTTCCCATTATACATGCAAGTAGTCTAGGAAGTAATTAGTTCAGCAGTACATGAATCTTGGAGACACTAGGCGGGAGGGATAGGGTGCTGGGCAGTGTCCCTACCAAAGCAGAGACCAAACTTACGCCCTTGGTGAATCTTAATGGTAAGGTATGGACTGAAATAAGCAAACCCATGGTCGTTGATAGTCATTTTTAATTTCTAAATCAAGGTATTTGAGTTATCTCTCTCCCTCTCTTGGTGAGAAATAATGGCACTTTCATGAGCGGTAACACATGAATAACACTGCTGTAAAATGATTAATGATTATTCACTGTCAGTATGGTGAACGGCTGAATGATTCGAGTGACAGTTACCACTGATGGATGGCTAGTGTGAGTGGGAGGCTGCTGGAGTACAAGCAAACAGTATAGTAGCATCAGTGAATAGTGCTGTCGTAGGTTGGTTATTTACAGACAACACTTCGCATATTTGTGCCTGCTGATTCAAATAAGCATAGAAGTTGTCTGTTTTAAGTCTGGTCACTTTGTTGGGTCCTTAATGAGAGAAGACTGAAAGGGTATATCGGCTGACTGACCAACCTAAAATTTATGAAAGTATCACAAACACTTAGGTTCAGGCAAGGTCACAAAATAGTTATTAGACATGTCTTTAAAACAAAGGCTTCTTTAATATGAAAGAACAGAGTAGAAATTTGTCAAATCAACATCTTGCATCAACATCTATAGAATCTTTCACGTTCCTTCCCCCAAAAAGAGGAGGGGCCATATGTGCAAGTCTGTCCCATATGCACCACTGTGCAAGTTGCCTCAGCGCCCCACAGATTACACAAGGGCCCCCTCCCCCTCTTGTCAAAGCCGGTGTCGGCGTTTATAACTTTGATGCGAGGATGAAACCGAGCTCTCGTCTCTGGTAACGAAACAGATAAGAGAACACCATGAGAGTTAATTGCAGGACCAGCAATCAGGTGGACCTGTGTTCTCGCCTTCAAGAGAACGTCGCCTTCGTGCGTTGATGTGCTAGCTTTGGTGCTTCTCTCTTTAGTCCGTCTCAAGCAATTACAATGTCACGTGATGCACACCAGCACAAAGAGTCTTCTTCACATGGCCTTACGTTGTGAAAGCAGAGGCTGGAAAACAATCCCAAAAAAATATATATATATGACATGCATAATTGACCTGGATACCAGGACACCACTTAGCTTTGCTTCCAGTTTTGCTCGGTGGCCACTTGTGGTATCGCAGCAAAATATTCCAATTCAAGTTTACTGAAACTTAATTCAACTTAATCCAACCCCCGTCAGTGTTAGCTGGAGCTACCTTGTGGATCGCGCTAGTTAGCAAATGTTGGCATGCTTACACACTTAACTAAGATGGTGAACATGGAAGACATTAAACTAAGTGCTGCTCAGCCACGTTAGCACTGTCACTGTGAGAACGTTAGCATGCTTACGTTAGCATGACAGCCTCAGAGCACTGCTAGCTTTGCTATAGACTCTCAGTGGTGTATTTCCAGAGTAACACCAAACCAGGACTATCCCTCAGCTCTACTCAGTGTTCGAGTTCCGATCTGTTTGCCTGACGGGATTCTCGATGACGCTAATTGGTGTTTGCTCGACTTCCCGTGCACGCACACCCCTTCACTTCATTTTTTGCTCTACGGTAAACGCAAGTCTGTTTGCCCCGCTGGATTTACGAGCATCTGTGCCAGGATTTCACTCCGCGCTGGCTCCTGAACGCAACTTAAAGAGAGAAGAAAACAATTAACGGGAGGTGATGCATCAACGCCAGGCAGAAAAAAAGCTGCCGGCTACTTCCAGTCCTCGCATGCCCTGTTAATACTACAGTTATTGAGCTCGCGCGCAAATCCAATCACATTTTGAAGTTTTAAATTATCGTCGAGTGTTGCTCGAGATGGCGCTGAGCGGCGTCGGCCCCCGGAGGTTTCGTACCCGCTCATCACAGATAAGTCGAGTTAATATCGGTCTGTTATTAGCGGAGTTTGGCCCGGTGGAGCTTCCTGTGGATCGAGTCATCACACTTCCTCTGCTTTTTCCCTCCGTCTCAGTTGGAGACTTTTCCTCCTGACTGTCTCGGCTCAGTACAGAGGAAACACACACACACACACACACACACACACATTGAATGGGTCGGCTTATTCCAAATTATTCATCCCTCTGACACACACACACGCAGACCAAAGCACTGAAATGAAAATTGTGAAATCAAAGTATTTTACGTCCCTTTTGACATTTATGGGCAACAACACACACACACACACAGAGCAAAGCATGCCCGCTAAATAAAAATGACCCGTCACACACACACACATACAAACACAGCTTGTTGACTTTGGCTGTCAAACTATAAGTGTGTTTGTGCTCAGAGTCACTGATCTCTCTGCTTCTTAAACTGATTTCTCCTCATCTTTAATTCAGGGCTTAACCCTCCCCTCCCCTCCCCTGCCTCCCTCCCTCCTCTCCATCTCCTCCATCGCTGCAGGGCTTCATCTCCTCCTCTCCCCTCTCTCTCCCCTGCAGAGACTTGTTTTTTTGTTCTTTACCAAGCAGCGTATATATATTCCATAAAACTAATTACAGGCAGATCATCTGAAACAGAGAGATAACGCGCCGTCTCACGGGAGGAGGTGGGCTCGCAGAGGGGCTGAGGGGAATCTAAAGCGTCCGAAGACGATCCGTGTCATTCGGACGGACAGTTCTGAACGCAAACAGCAGGGGGTGACGTGACGTCTCCCGCCGCCGTCCCACCGCTTGCAGGCAGTTTTTAAGCTAAAAGGCTAAACCCAACTGTAAAGCATTAGCGGTAAACCTCAAGAAACATTGAAACCACACAGGCCTGCTAACACACTGCCGACTACGTGAGCTTTTCAGTATGTTGTTACCAGCAGACCATATTCTCCGCATCACAGGGCTGTATCTGTAACAACATCCCGCAGAGAGACGGATGGACGTCAGCGGCTGCCGCCCATTTTAACGAGAAGCAGGAAAAGCTGGCTGCTTAGGTGAGAAGGCCACTGCATGTGAAAGGAGCTGAGAGAGCACGTTTGCGATTCGCCACTGGAGATATTTCAAATCCACGCAGTCGATTTCTCACCTAAAACATTCTCCGATTTGAAGTTAGCGATCAAATCTCATACGAAAATTGCACACAAAACTCCTGCGTCTGCCTCACAGTCTGCCGGTGGACGGTCTGAAGAGGTGCAATGCATGCTGGGGTGGCTGAGTATGCGCAGCAAGCATTTGACATCATCATTTTTTTTATGGATAGATACATTACCCACAGTGCAACTGAGCCACCGAGTGACACACTGGAGACAGTGTGTAATCAGATTACGCGCAGCTTTCTCTGGAGCCGCCGGAGACTTCATACCGCTGTTCTCTCACCTGCAGCAGGACCCCCAACACTTCGATGTGGAAAATTGGTGGAGTTACCCTTTAAGGGAAATCTGACAACCCCAATAATTTGAAATCCACCGTAATCACATCAGAATCCTACAAACAGTAGCTTTATTCGTTGGGTGGTTTCGATGATTCTGTCCTCCTCAGCTCTTCTTGGCATCGGATTTCTTTCTGCGGCGGGGTTAGTAAAGGTGTAAGAACCCTCCTGTGCCTGCGTTGCCTGCATGCCAACTAAGAAGAGTCTATAGATAGATGAAGGTGCGCTACATCTTTTGCGGAGAAGGAGACTGTGCCTGACAGAATGTAAAAACAGGGGGACATGTTTGTATTTGACTGCAGGTCATCATTCCGCCGCTGCTGTACTTCCCATCTCACCGTCACTGATTGATTACGTTTGTGCGACGAGCTCCGAACAGTAATTTAGCTTTTCCTGATAAACACATCCCTCTCTCCTGCCTCTCGTTCTCGTCATCTTCCGGCGATTTTGATTTTTTTCTCCCCTGCACCCGCTGCCGTCTCGTGATGCGACGGCTGCTCGCCTCCCTCCGGAGCTTTTGGTTTCTGCAGACTGAATTAGACGAATGTTTCAGCGACGTCCCGCTGTTCGGAACATTGCTGCCCACACAAACACATTCCAGTCACTTGATGGACCAGACACACACACACACACACACACACACATCTCTCTCTCGCCCCCCAAATACACAGACACATGTACACATAAAAACGTCCCCTCTGACCTTCACCTCTCTTTACACTCTCTGCGTGATGCTGCGGGGCTTAGCTGAGCCGCCGAGTGCGTGTGGCTGTTTGTTTTTTTGTACTCCGGTGACCCAGATGTTAATATATCCCTCTTCAAAACACTGTCACGGTCGCACTGATGTTCATCCAGATCAAATTTTTATCTGAAGAGAAACACAGTCGTACAACAAATATCCACACACAAGCTGATGTGTCCAGACTTGACTCAAGAAAATCAAATAATGAGAAAAGAACCTTCTGGAACACTTTCTGGTCTCGGTCGCGCCGCGCTCTGCTCGCAGTTTCAGGCAAAGAGAGAGTTGATAAATCACAACATCATTGAAAATTGAACGTAATGTCTTTTATCATTGCTTCATTAGGCTGTGATTACATGAAAAAAAGGCATTTTTGAACACAGAAGATGCAAAGCCCAGTTCTGCAGTTCCCCTCGTCTCTACAGAGTATTTAGCGTCTTTCAGCTCATTGTTTTGGTCGCCAACTTCAATGGTTTGATTGATTCTGACTGATTCTCCTTGGCACATATTACAACACTGTTCACTTATTATTTTCACGCTGAGGTCACTTATTATTTTCCGTGTCTTTACAGTTTTCTGTCGCAGTTTGGTTAGGTTTAGGAAAACATGGTATCGGGTGAATCTGACAAGAATAACTTCAGCCATGTGCGTATTTATCTGGTCTCTCTCCTGAGTTGCGAGCTATGACATTATAAAGTTGTGATTGGTCGGTTTCAATGATGGCTGTTAGGATTTATTTTTTACCTCTCTGCACCTCATGCCTCTCACGCTTTAAAATTAATCTAATTGATTTATATTGTTTGATTTACATTAATACACTTGATTCTAATTGACAAATAAAGACTGTGATTACCTGTTTTTACTAATGATCAATACTAAATAGTTAGATAATGGGTGGCAGACAGGCCCTGTTGATAGATGAGAGGGTTGGAAGCGTTAACCCTTTTTATGAGGGGTTAATACATAGGAGAGAAGAGCCAGGGAACGAAATATATCCATCAATCCATGTCTCTTAGTGAGAACAGGCCACAGTCTTAAACCAAAAGTGTTTGCATGAATGTGTCCTTGAGGTGTGGAGGAGGGTGGCAGAGAGGAGGCAGAGGCTAGGATAGATGGCAGGAAGGGAGTTTTTCTTTCAACAGGCCGCTGACCACCTGGAGACTATCGTGTTGCTAAGGGGCTGGGACCAGCTCGTGCATCAACGAAGGGGGGCTAAGTCTAAACCACAGCACCACCCCACCTGTACAACCAATGAATATTGTTAAACTTATCTGTTCTTAACCAATGAGAAATTCTACATTTTCTGATACCAAAATTATATGGTACAATGTAAAGAGAGATTTTGCATCTTTTTCTGGGCGATTGGTTACAGAGTAACAGCACTCCGCTGACTGTGATTTGTCAAACAGAGAAAGTCCTTGATCAAGCCTTTTACTTAATGATACAATTCGAAATAAATGGTAAACAGTACGTCGTGGTTCTGTCTTCACTCAAATAAACGAACACGCTCAACATGGCCCTGGAGCAACATTTATTATGAAGTTTAGTATGAAGTAATGTTCATGTTGCCCCGTGTCGTCCAGATGTATAAATGGTAAATGGACTTTACAGCACATTGGCATGTCACCCATTCCCTGATGGCAGAGGCTACCATGCCTATCAGCTTCTCAGGAGCAATTTGGGGTCCAGTATCTTGCTCGAGGATACTTCAACCTGTCCGAGACAGAATTTTTTATTAAGAGTGATCTAAATATACGCAGCGGACAGAGAAAAACCTGACTTTTAAACACCGGATCCTTCTCAGCCCATAATGCAGAGCAACGGCGTCTTACGTCAGGCCCTCCTTCCGGACCATGCCCGGAGAAAGCTGATGTCTTCTAAACTTCATATCCCCGACGTGTGAAACTCTCTGTCACGAGGATTTCTGTTTTTTTAAAGCCAAGCACATCTCTGGTCAGAGCCACATAAGGTATTGTACGACTGTTTTCGCAGCCTGACTGACCGGTACCTCGTCTGACTCATGGACTGACTGTAGCTGAGTTCTCACCGTCTTGCTCCAACATAAACAAACCAATACATCACTTAATTTTCTCCATTTCTTTGTGTTTTATCTTTAAATTTGCAGCAGCGAGCCTTTTCTTCGACTCATCGTTACGTATTGATTATGTGCTGAAGTGCAGTGTAATAGCTATAGACAGCAGCGTTTAGATGGTTCCCTATTAACCATTGCGTTCACTATGCAATTGTTTTTCTACCACCGGGCACGAAAATCTCCAGGAAAATGAAGGCCGATTGGCACCATTTCTATCTGCTCTCACGTCTCCGTTATAGACTAAATAAATGACTGAGTAAACTCACATTTCGTCCTGTGTTGTTGTCGGTAGTTACGACTCTGAGGAAATTGGAAGCGATCCTGTCGTCTTTTGCGACTACGGCGCCGGCAATAACGCCACTTGTAAATGCTAGGAGGGGGGTTGTCTGCTATCGCTTCTGTACACTTTTACTTCAGGTCGGGAAACGGAACAATGCATTTGCGCTCCAATGGGCTCCTGCTGTTACTGATGTCGCACACAGCTGTGCTTTGTGTTGGAGCGGAAAAAAACACTATGTGATCGCGGCCCGAGAGAGCAGCTCTGAGCAGCGACTGAGTCTGGTTGTTGAAGGTGCTGCTCCACCTGCAAGAGATCGTCAGGAAAACAAGTGATTCACTCTTGGTTCGCTTTTGGTCTTCTGTCAGACCACCTGGAACCCTGACCGTCACTCTCGTATTACGTCAATGAGTGGATGCAGTGGAAACAAGGAGTAGTTTATTTACAAGAAAGCTGTGCAGGTTATTACGTTAAAAGTGTGTTTACTCATATGTGACAGTTGCTATTTGTTTTGTCCCTTACATGGAGACCGCCCAGCAGTCTCTCTCTCTCCACAGCCAGCTCTCAGTCCGGGGTGGGTGGCGGCTTGGAGCGGGCGGGATTGGTTAAAGTTGCGTTCGCTGGCGTATCGCCGTGCTCGCGTAGCGCCCGGGTGGAGGCTCCTCCTGTGTTATGGCGTTGATGTGATGCCCCGCCCTCCGCTGCGCAGCCGTCAGCTTCTCCTGCAGCCCCCGGGCCTCCTGCTCGGCCCTGCGCGCGGCCTTGCGGGCGTTCCTCAGGGAGCGCTTCACCTTCCGAACGCGCTCCTTCAGCTGCCGGTTCCTCCTCTCGGCGGCGGCCAGGCGCTCCTGCAGCTTGCGGCCTCGCTCCTCCTCCTCGAAGAGCGCGGCCTGCACCGACGAGCACAGCAGCTGGGGGGAGGCAGAGAGAGAAAGGAAAGTGTCGCAGTGAGTTAACGTACACGAAGAGCTGTTTTCTTTGCAGGCGAACCCAAGCGTTGTAAAACCCCCGGTTGCCATCTCGTCAGCTGGTTCGGGCAGTGTGGGAGCACTTGTGATGTGATTTTCCCAGCAGCCTCCTTGAGAAAATGAAAAAATCTTCCCCCCTTTGATCTCCACAGTGCTATTATTTCCCTCCTTTTCCTCTCCAAAGCCCAACGCACTTAAAAGAAAAGGAGGATGGGGAAATAAAGTGGAGGTCCTGACCCTCGTCGGTTACGTTTATCCACACAGGCTCCCTGCTACCAGAGCGAAAACACGAGAGGGCGACGTATGCTGTTAATGCGCGTCTGCGCAACGTAAACGTTTCACCCCACGGACCTTCCATCCCTCCCTGACAATGCGAGGGGTCACGTAGTTGGATGTTTCAGGGGCCCTGATTTTCCATCTCATTGGTAGACCAGAGCTGACCCTCCACCAGCGGGGTTAACAGGGGCGAGCGCTCTCGTAAGTCACAGTGGGGAATGTGTGTGTGGTCATGTAGGACTGCACTTTGTCAGAGGAACATGTCAAGCTAGGAAAATCTTTAAAACAACAGTTATGGCCATCGCGTTAATGCTAATGCTTCCCTGTGTTCGACTAGCACCAATAACCAATATCCCCACTTTGCATCCAGTGTATTGAGTCAGTTCTGCTTTTACTCAGGTCATAATTCAGTTAACTAAAATGACCAGTTTGGGTAATTATGATTTTATTACATCAAGAAAGTCTGACATTTTAGGAAATACACCTTTTTTGCCAACAGTTAGATGAAAAGATCAATATCACTTTTGTATGTGTGCACCTTACGTACAGAGGTTGAACTGGGGAGCATTTTGTTAGCTTAGCCTAAAGACTGGAAACAGGGAAGCAGCTAACCAGGCTCTGTCCGAAGTTCAGAAATACTAGCACCATTTTATCAAAGCTAATCTTACATTTTAGCAAATAGACTTTTTTTTGCCAAGAGTTAAATATGAAGAAACCACTCATATGCGAGCATTAGGTAAGAAGATAGAATCAGGATGCATTTCTTTAGCTTAGCCTAAGACTGGAAACGGGAAAGCAGCTAGCCAAGCTCTGTCCACAGTTGAGAAATATCTGCCTACCTGCACCATTTTATCACAGATAGTCTGACATTTTAGGAAATACACCTTTTTTTGCCAAGTGTTAGATAAGAAGATAGATAACACTCTTGTGTGTGTGCATTAGCTAAAGCAGCTAGAACTGGGAAGCAGTTTGTTAGCTTAGCCACAAGGGGGAGTTGGGGAAGCAGTAGGCACAGGCTGTGCCGCACAGCTCTATCAAATTTTAGAAATAGCATGCGTACCTGCACCTTCGAAAGCTTACTAATTGCAATCTGGTTCTTGTTTGCATCTTGTTTGAGCACGAACCAAAGTGTAAAAGTCATAAATTGTTGTTTTACAAGTTATAGCTTACATGTTTTGCTACTTTCTTGTTAGCTAGCTGCTAGCCGTAATGGCTGTGAGCCAGGCTAACTATTTCCCCCTTATTTCTATTCAGCCCCAGATTCAGCGCTATAGTTGATCAGAACAGTCAATCTTCTGTGTAAGAAAGCAAAGAAGCATTTTTCTGTTGAAATGTTGGACTCTTTGTCTAACACTTGAATGCTAGCCTCCCACATGAGCTCTGCGTAGGCTTCACTAAGCTCCTGAATTTTTTCATTTTCTGGTGTGAGTGAGAATGGGGATCAAAGATTCATGCAAAAACATCTACAAATGTAACTTTAAAATGACCAATTTGAATGTTAAACAAAAGTGACACATTCTTTTGACTCTGAAAGAATGTGCTGGTATGCAAGGATTTAGCATGTAATGGAATATGAATTGCACAGTTACATAAGCGTTTGTATGCATCTCCATGTTGACTGTGCTGTGTATTCATACAGTATAGTATGTTTCATTTTAGAGTCAATTCATCTAAATGAAAACTAACCTTTTTGTTTGGAATTGTTCATGTGAATATACTGTTTCTGGAATGAGAGGCTGTATTTGTTCTGACATGCAACACTGATCTCCAGCTGGAATTAAAACAGGTGCACCGCAATTACGTGGTCGCGGTCGAGGTGACGTCCAATGGGAGAGTTTTTAAAAAACGATGATTTGAAATGCTGTAAGTACAAGCGAACATTGCAGTGGAGCGGGAGTTTAAATCTCAGAGATGGAAATCTGAAATAATTCAAAAAAGATGCAGTTAGAGACAAGAGTGGTTACTTAACATCGGTACATTTTTTTTTTACAGTTTGAACACTCTCTCATGCTCCTAGGAAGGCTCTCGGTGGGACGCCCCAAACACACACATCCACACACAAACGCACACCACCTGTCAAAACATCCGGGTGTCACCTGCCTGCTGTTAAGCATCATCTGTATAAACAGTATTCAGAGGACATGCGAAGACACATGTCCTCAAATTCAAGTGTACAAAAATGTCAACACAGAAGGACATTGTCTCTTTTGCCCAAAACTATATCACAGCTGCGGAGTGTCAATATTAAGGAAGCGATCATCACATATTCAAAATCCACTCAAATACATTTAAATCTGCATTAAACAATATTCTTACACTGGCAATGGAATAAAAACACAGCATCTAAAATGAAAGACATCAATCAATGTGGCAATTACACATAATTATCACTCAACTTTGCAGTTTTGCTTCAGCTCTGTGATGTGTTTTAGCATCTTTCAGCTCATTGTTTTGGTTTTAGAAGCAGAAGCTTTACTGTTGATTGAGTCTGACTACTCTTATTGTGGTTTCCAGCCTCATCTGAAAGTAGTTAGAGTTAAAAAGTTTTGACATACAGTACCTGCTGTACGCTACCTGCTCAGCAGCAAACCGCTGACAGACACAGTTTAGCGATTAGCTGATGAACATAGTCAAACATTTAGCAGCTGAAGAGCCATCTATTTGCTGCAGGAGTTGGTAGGGACCAAAACAGAGCTTAAAGGAGAGTAAATATTGGACATGAATGATCACCATGTCAACTTTCTGAGGAGAAAATCTTAATTTTTGTTGACCACCTGTTGTGCTGCCCCCATGTGGCCAAAAATCTATTAATGCAGCTTTAAGCAACTGACAATAGATTTAAAGTATTCAGGCAGAATGTGGAAATAGTTGGATCAGGTTTTTCTGACATTGTATAGAAATGTCAGTCATGGAATGTAACAAAGTACATTTACTACAGTACTGTACTTAAGTACAATTCTGAGGTACCTGTACTACACATTCATTCATATTTCCATTTCATTATTTCATCAACAGACTGACTAGAACAAAGAACAAAAGAGACAGCGTCAGAGAATGAGGAGAAATCCCAGTGAAGGGTTGAAGGAATTGAGAGACGTGCCTTTGTTTGTGTGTGTGTGTGTGTGTGTGTGTGTGTCCATCCTGACCTCTTTTTAGCTTTATATAGAGGCTCAGCATGTGTCCCCCCTACTACCCAAACCCACACACACACATACACACACATACGTTCACTGTCTTTAGAGCTTCACTGCTGACGTCAAAGAGACGAGCCGGGGGTTTCTTCCCTGTTCCTGAGGTCTTATTTTGCTTTGTGTTTGAGTGTGTGTGTGTGTGTGTGTGTGTGTGTGTGTGTGTGTGTGTGTGTGTGTGTGTGTGTGTGTGTGTGTGTGTGTGTGTGTGTGTGCAGGAATAGGTCAATAAGACAGAAAGACAGAGAGGGAGTGATGAAGAGATAAATAGAACAAAAGGGAGGCAGAGAAAGAATGAAAAACAAAGGCGAGACGGAGAAAGTGGGAGACACAGACAGGACACACACACACACACACACACTAACAGTTCGACATGGTATTCAACCTGAGTTTTAACTGCCGAGTGAAACGGGCAGACCCCTTTTATCCCTCTAAGCATCCACATAAAAAGTTAATGAGAGTCAGAAAACTTGTTAAAGGTGTTTACATAACAGTTACAACTGGACGGATCCCTCGCTGTGGTTCAGCGTCAAACCGTTAGAGCACATGTAAACATGGAAATGTGCTGACTCGGTCGTATTTGGGGAATTCGCCTTATCTCGCCGAGGCCTGTCAAGCGAAGGCAAAGTCTGAAAACAGGCTGAGAGATCTTTCAGGGAAGAAATAAGTCTGTATTGACCAGATGATTAGGGAGTCTCTACCTCCTGCTCGGGGCTAAAGCCGCTCCGAATGTGGCTGATAAGAGGAGGCTCCAACAAAAGCTAATTGGAGGTTTTTTGGCAGAAGAGCGGAGGAAGTCTCTTGTCTGTCCCCTCTGGAGGGGCGTCTGGTTCCCACGAGGCTGAAACCAGAAGCAAACCACCTCCCAATGTGAGCGATGTTTTGTGTTTTTGAGCTCCGGCTGAAGGGTTTTTTTGCGGAAAGCTCAATCCGCCGAGAGAGAGAGAGAGCGACACAGCCAGGGGAACTCATCCTTTTGGACCAAACTCAGAATTCCGGATACTGAAGTTAGAAATGGGATCTGGTTTTTCTCAGTTGTTATAAATCTCTTTTAATCTACAGCCAAAGCAGAACAAATGGAGAGAAGGAGGGTTTTTCATCCGCTTTGAATGTGATACTTTCAAATTCTGAAGACAAAAGACAGGGACACATGGCATCGTAAGGAGAAACATGAAGAAGACGAGTAAGAAGAAGAAGGTCCTTCTATCTTATACTCTTCCATAAATTCCAAAACACCTGTTTTCTCCCGCCTTGCCCGAAGGTCGTATCCTCTGCATGTGAGCGCCTGTCCTCTAAACGAGCAGTGTGTTTAACCCCTGCCTCGCTGACCTTTGGCTACACAGCTCAGAGGCCACACACTGCAGGTCAAACCTGAATAGAAAGGGGGGAGGAAGACACCACAGCACCGCATGCTTCCCGACTGAGATCTGCAATTTATACTTAAATCCATTGAGGAAACATTTAATCATGTCCGTCCCTACGTGTGCTGCAGGCAGTGTCCAGGTCAGTCAGGGACAAGGCGCTGCATCCTGACTGTTCATGCAATGATGCAAATAGATTTTGGCATGCAAACGCCATAAGTTGTCGCAGTCTTTTGGGGCAAGACCAACTCCAGTAAATGGAGGTTTTGTCCAAAGTCAAGTCTGAAGTCAATGGAGACGATTTAAAGTCTCGAGTCAGTGAATTTGCACGAGACAAGCACAATTCAGGTCTGAAGTCCTTTGAGATAAATGAAGTCAAAACTCATTTGACACAAGTAAGAGAATTCAAAATTTAAAGGATGAAGATGGAGACAATCTCAAATCAGTACAGACCATTCCATGTCGGGTCTGAAGTCAGTGGAGACGTGTCAAAGTAATGTCTCGAATGAATTAAGTAGTTTAGGACAGGCCCAATTCAAGTGTCAAGTCCCTCATGACCGATTAAGTCACAATTAATTTTATTTAACGCAAAAGAAGTTCAAATAAAAGTCAGGTCTTCAGTCATTCCAGACCAAGTCCAAGTCAAAAAGTTGATCCAAGACAAGTCCAGTTTAGGTCTAAATACACTGAAGACAGGTCAAGTCTCAAGTCATCTTAGGCAAGTGAAGTAAGGATTCATTTTAAGTCCAAGATAAGTCTCAAATTATTTGAAACAAGTCCAAGTCAAGACTAAGGTCCTCAAGGAAACTGCTCAGTCTTAATGTCTTCCAAGTCTCTGAACACTGACCATAATATTGAGACAACTTCCTGTGTCAGCTGCAATGACCCCTTCAAAGTAATGGCTTGTTTGTGGTCAAGCAAGACCTTCCTGTCACTATGATATGTGGTTGATCTTGTTCCAGTGTTTTACCCGTTCAAAACGTGAGACATGAAAGTTCTTGAACTGGTAAAATGAAGTTACATCACTCAAGTCCAAGTGATGTTTCAAGCTCTCAACTCTTTTTAAATCAAAGTCTCAAGTCTACAGCTCTGATCCAAAGTATGTGAAGTTGAACTATTTTGTGTTCGTGCAACCAATTAAAAACTAGTGTAGTTCCACCTCCAGCCGCCGTGTTCTGTCTTGTCCGTCGTGCGACCTGCTCAGCTCACTCAGAGGAGGCGTCTTCGTAAATGCCTGAATCGCAGCAGCAGACCTGTCTTCTTCTGTCGACGGGGTCCGGCCTATCTGTGGTCCCAGGTCAGCAGGCTGCGTTTCTTCACACTGCTATTTGTCGAAGCCGCAGACTGGCACGCTTTCAAACGGCTGCCTGTCAAACGTGTCGATCTCTGCTATTTGACCTCTGACCTCTGGGTCGGCCGGCATCCGGCCTGCCTGAGGTGGAAGACCGACGGACCTCGACCAATCAGCCATCACTTCCATCTTCAAACGGCCGGTGCGTGATCACATGTGACCAATCGTTGGAGAGTGTAATCAATTCTTCTGTGTGTACGTCTCCTCGTGTGTTATATTCCTGTGTGTGTGTGTGTGTGTGTGTGTGTGTGGCTCTGCACTGTGCCAGAGGGCAGTTAAACTGTGCTCTTACTGATCCTCACCACATTCCTGTCAGCGGAGTCACAAGTCAACTCAGGATTAGGTGTCCACACACACACACACACACACACACACACACACACACACACAAACACACAAGCGAACAAAGACCTCACTCTGCTGCTGACTCACACACCGCACACACATTCATATTTATGTACAATGGTATATTCGAGTCAGAAAGCAAGAATAAGACTGGAAAAAACAAACAACACATCAACAATAGTTGTTATCTCCCCCCCCCACACACACACACACACACACACATCCACTCCTCAGCCTGGACTGTTAATCTGATATCTCCACGGTAACGAGATGGGGTCGGGTTTGTTTACATCTCCTTCAAACACAAAAGAAGCTGACCCGACTGAAGAAGGAGACTTTTTTTAATCTTATTCTTCTCAGAAGGTGATGAGGATGCACTGGGAAATATTTTTTTGTTTTCAGGGAGACAGCATGGGTTACTATAGCAACCAGCTATCCAATCACACTGCATGGAAGCCCCCAGGGTTCCAATTCATGTATGACATTTCAGGCACACAAATGGTGCTCAGATGTGAAAAACGTGCGTTCGGTGAGACGATGCCCTACCCTGTTGTCCTCCTGGGTGTCCCACTCGGGGCTGAAGGTGTGGAAGGGCTGGCTCCCCTGGGTGCAGTTGGAGAACTGGAAGAGGCTGGAGAACGTGCGCCTGTTCTCGGACGTGTCGGGGAAGATGGCGTCCTGGAAGTTGACGCCGTGGGGGAGGAGGTTGTAGTTCTCGTCCATCCTGTGGAGGAGATAAACAGGAAAAGCTGTGAGGAGGGAGCCGGAGCTGCTGCGGGAACTGCTGGCTTGTACGGCAGCTGTAGTTTTGAATTGTTAACAACTTTTGCAAGTAAATAGCGAGTACAGCTGTCAGACAGATGATCTGCATGAAAAGAACATCATTTCAAGCCTCACTTGATGGAACTGCAGAGGCGTTCTCAAGTGGTGCACCTCAAAATGATATTCAGACACAGCTGTCTTGTTTACACAGCTGACTGTAGATCACAGTTTGCTCCACGACAAATAACTCTGAAGAGCTATCAGAGTGTCAGTTTAATGCTGCTGTTTTGCCAAATTCACTTCTGTCTGACAGAAAGATTTATGATGCTGACAATGAAACTCATTTCTAGACTTTTTGAAGCTTTTACAGCCCAGATGTGTGTTGGAGCTGTTTGGATGAATGCGCACAGCTGGGCTCTGCAGCTCACCTGAGGAAAAAGAAGTAGGAGTAGTTCTCCATCACGGTGTGCGACTGGCAGGACAGGTACCCCAGTCCGGTCAGGTTGAGCCTCGATCCAGTGGGCACCTCCAGCATGCTGCCCCAGGCCTGGTCGCACAGCAGCTCCACCTCCGCGGAGTACAGCAGCCCTTCCTCCGCGCCCTCGTACCCGTACCCGAACCCGAAGGGCAGCGAGTTGTACAGGCTGCCCGCCCCGCCGCCCAGGGGCTCCCGGTGGATCCCCAGGACCCGGGCGTACACGATGATCTCCGCCAGCTCCGCTCGGCAGCCCTCGCTCAGCGGCCGCCACTCGGAGGGGAGCTGGCAGCCGTGCGTAAAAGTGTCCAGGTGCGTAAAGACGCAGAGCGCCGCGAGGAGGAGAGCCGCGGGAAACATGCCGAGGAGCTTACAGGCTTCTAGCAGTTTGCGAACCCAGTTTCAAAATTGACTGCTGTCCACCGGGGGTCCCTTCAAGTCTGCAAGTTTAAGCGAGTTAAAAATGCGAACAGAAAAGTTGCATTTCAAAGAACTGAACACTTGAGGTGGTTACCTTGACGCTCGAGGATGCTCCTCCTGATCAAAAACTAAAAAAAAAAAAAAAAAAGAATTGCGAACTAACTTTTACACAAACTTGTTCTTCTGTCCATCAAGTTAATGCAGGTTTAGTTCATTGCACTAACTAAACCGCATCTGCAGACTTTAAACAGAACGAAGCGGTCAAGTCACTTTGCAGAAACTTCCTCAACTACCAACCTGTTGCTGTGCTCCCACTGTTCCCTCTCATCTGTCTGCTGCGTGAGAGACAAGCCTCACCAGAGCAGACCGGGCGCTGCGTTCAAGGACTGATTGGACGCTCCGACTTTTGATGTTTGCAAGAGAGCTCGAGTGTGCGTTCAAGCGCTATTTGCCGGTTAACATCAATATAACTGACAAACGATGTTAAAACACTGTGAGGCAAAAAGTAGATCCATAAATCACATTTTATCACAAATAGCCCACATATGTTAATCGTGGTTACTGTGGCAAATCGCAAGCATTACATCCTTACCACTAGATTATTATTTGTTTTAACACGCTGTAGTGTAGGCCTTCATTGAACTGAACTGAGAAACTCTGTTCGAGGGATTTCCATTTTTCCGAGAGCACCTTTGAAAGCATCCCGGATCAGTCCCAGAAAAGTGGGTAAGTGGTCTCTAATGTTGGAGAGCATCTTCAGAAGAAGTTCAAGTTTGTTTGTTTGTTTGTTTGTTTTGTTTTTTTGTTTTGTTTTTTTAAGAGAATCACTGATTGATAACAGCAGTCCACAGCAGAACATATAATATAAAAATACATGTTGAAAGAAATTATAATGCGTCAGAGTAGGATCCGTCTGCTACTCCTGATATTCAGTCTTTTCTTCATTAAACAACAGGCAGTGTGGCAAATAAATATAAATCATGGAAAGTATTTTTTACTTCTTAGAATATACTCAGGTAGTTTTATTTAAACTCAGTGGTGTGAAATTCTGCATCAGATTTGTGTTTCGTCAGGACAGCACTGCCACCTAGTGGACACTGACGTGAACATGTATTTATTTTCTTTTTATATAACAGAAAATATGAATGAATCGAATAAATGCTGTAATAGTTTTGCTTTAATGTGCCACTCTGTAAACAAGTTGGCAGGCTTGTCGTGTTGCAACAGTATTCTACAGTGACCTTGATATGATTTCATAAAACAATATTCCCAGATATTACATCACAATTCATTATATTTTAATTCTGATGCTTTGTATTTGACATTTTTATAGTATGACTGAGCAGGTTAGGGAATCTCCACTCTTTTTCCAAAGTGCAAGGTGACTCCTGAAGGGAATTCCCGCTGTCAGCTGACGACAGGCCCCGCCCTCAGCTGTCAGCCTCTCAGTGACGTGTAAAAGATGCGGATGGAGCCGCCTGAGCAGCGGCTCTGTCCAGACCCTGCTGCACTTTATACCCACATCTGCTCCCTGCGCTGTGACGTCACTTCGAGGAAATTAAAGTCACACATGACAGAGCGATTGTTAGGCACGTGGGGACAGGAAGGAAGTTAAATTAGCCTTCAAAACAAAAGCTACAACTAGAAGAATCACAAATAAATTGACCAAAAACTTCAAACATGGATTAGCGATTATCCATCTTGATGTACTACAGCCTAGATTAGTTCACATTTTATTTGATCTTTTTTGATATCAATTTCTCAACTTGGTTATCGGCGTTTTATGTTTTTTGATTGGAAAAATAATGTTCAGGTCATGGTTACCAAAAAATATAGGAACCTCAACATTCATATGGTTTATTTCTCATGGCTGATATGGAACCTGTGACTATATGTACAGGGTACCTCTACTTTTTTGGTTTGGTGAATTACATTTTTTTTTTAATTTATTTTCTACCAATAAAAGCTTCACACAATGAAATTATTACATTACATGCAGCAGAATGAAGTCATTACTGGAAAAAGTTCATATTGAATTCAAGTAGAGCATACTGTATTGTTTCATATAATTGGATGAAATGTATTAGATCTGTGTTGTTAACTTCTCTTTTTGTATATCTCTTTTCTATGTAATTGTTGCTGTTTTTGCACAAGACATTTTCAAATTCTGATACTGTTGTTTATATAGATAAATTACATTAAAAGCCATTGAAAATTGTATGGTTTAAAGATTTTTTTGTTGGAAAAAGTCCCTATTAAAACAAAGTAGAAATATTTGGCAAAAGTTATGTTCAATTCTTGACCCCTTTATAGCCTACTTAAATTACATTTTAAAAACTAGTTTGTGAATTGATTTGACGTTGATATTTTATTTTGAAAAAAATCACCGGAAGCGCGCTGTTCCTCTACGTAACTTGACGTGACTATAAACCAGAAGCAGCAGTGCAAGGTTGCTCGACACATTTCTCGTCTCTCCGAGTGCTTCTGTGTGTTTTGGGAGTGACTTTCCAGACTGTGTTTGGCTCAGGAGTTGACAGCAGGTGAGTTAAGACATTTTCACTTGGTTAACATTTGTTGTGACGCAGTTTGGCTCAGGCTGAGCCACAGCCGTGTCGTGTGACTTACTGCTAACTTTTCTGTGTTTACCAAGAGTCGAACATGGGATAGGCCCATTCGAGGAAAGCGAAACTAAAATTATATAACGACATATTCAACAAAGACATATTTTAACATTTTAACAGGGCGACAGTGTGTCTATTCGGTGGTTAGCATTCATCCCACTTCTTTACTGTACTGTTACCAAGTTAGCTACAGTTTCAGCGTGTTATCTCAGCTGATGAAACACTGATTTTAGCTAGTTGTTTATTAGTAACAGCCGCTGAGTGAGTAAGTGATTGAGTGAGGGCAGGAGCAGGCCACAGTGTCCAGCCTGTTACATAGGTACTGCTTTCTGTTATGGTCAGAATCCAATTATCATGTGACCTGCTGATGAGATAATTCAGTTTCACTGACTGTGTACTGCTTCTCTGCTGCTGCATGCTGAACCACTGAGTCACTTGATGATGTCAGCGTGGAGCAGTTTTTAATTTATACACCATTTACTCACAACAGAACACAAGTAAAGACAGCAAGACTGGATATTTCATCCCAAGTCTTTATAGTCAATATCCATATTGTGTGGTGATGTTAAAATTTCCCATGAAATGAGAAGAAAACAGGTTTTGAGTCAGTCCATTTGTGTGGGAGATATGAGGTGAATAGGTGTATTCCAACTCAGAACCCATTACAAATCTTACAACATGGGATCTAGGGCAAAGAGATCACCGGCTTTCCTTGCCTTCCTCTCAGCGTCATGGCGTCTGGAGGCCCCATGATGAACGGCGACATCTCTCGCTCTGCCGGTCAGTCAGGCACGCTGGAGGAAACCCTGCAGCAGATGAACATCCTCATCCAGGAGAACCGAGACCTGAAAGGTAAGACTGATTGGTGGTGGTGGTGGGGTCAGAGCTGAGACAAATGTTTTTTTATTTGAGCTTCTTATTTGTTGCTGCTGCACCGTTTATCAACAAAGGAGCCTGTTCTAGTCGTCCTTAATGTTCTTATCAGCTCAGGTCAATGGTCATTGTGATCCTGGTGGCTCATGTCAGGGTGGAGGTTCAGAGTTGTATAGTGACGGACCAGCTGGAGCAATGTATGGGGACAAAAGTGGCGACGGAAAGGCTCGTAATTCAAATGACTTGGCCGGTGCAATCATCATATATTCAAATTCTCAGAGGCCCTGCGTCAGACCAACCTGACGATGAAGGAGCGTTTCGAGGGTCTGACTGCGTGGCGGGAGAAGCAGCGCGAGGAGCGGGACTTCCTGGAGAGCAGGCTGGCGGAGGCCCGGGGCCGCATGGAGGCGCTGACCCTTCAAAACCAGGAGCTGGGCAGGAGACTCGGGGGAGAGGGGAGGACAGGGGGAGCACTCGGAGGCTTGATGGTGAGGATGTACTTTTTTTTGTCTAGTTGGTTTATTCTGGATGAAAGCAGCAGAGAGCCAGTGTGATGTTCCCATGTTCATAACCGTTTACGAAAACGTAATATGGAACCTTTTAACTACCATATATTCTGCATTGGTGACGTGTAATGTCGTCTCCAGGCGGTGTCATCCAATCTGAGCGCAGAGGTGGAGGCCCTGCGTTCCCAGGTCGCTCGCCTGCAGGCAGAGAAGCACGACCTGGTGGCGATGAACTCTGAGCTGCAGCTGAAGGCGGATCAGGACTCAAACAGCGACTCCTTCATTGAGGTCATCAGGGTCTCGGTGAATAGCAGCACACACACTTGTTTTTAATGAATGAATTGTACATTCAGAATCATCTTCTGTTCACCATGGAAGGGCTTCATCTAACACCTAAAGTCTACAGTTAAACCCACAATAAGAAGACCGTTTCATTATGTGATGTTGATGAAACAATGCATTGGTGTAAGTCACAGTTCGGGATCTAACTGATATTATTCCTCCCAGGACGGAGGTGTCGACGGCGTTAGCGATGTGTGTGGTTCGGAGCGCAGCAAACGCCTGGACCTGAGCATGACGGCGTCTCGGCTTGACAGCGAGGAGGTGACCGTCAGCCAGCTCCTCCAGTCGCTGAGGAACGAGACGCAGCGGGCCGAGCGGCTGCAGGCCGAGCTGCAGTCCTCTGCTGTCAGGTAGAGAACAGCCACTTAAAGAAACAGTTCACCACCTAATAATCTGCTGTCATCATGACAGATGAAAGAAATGTTTATAGCATCAGGAAATACAGACTCTTTCTTTCTTTCTTTCTTTCTTTCTTTCTTTTCTTGTGTTTTTCCTGGATATGAGACCAAATTGGTTGTTTAAAGATGAAACACGCCATCAGTTTTTTTGCAGTAATCCCACTGCTGTCTTTGCTTTTTATTCATGTTTGATCATATTTTTAAGTGTGTTTTTCCTTAAAGCTCTTCGGTTTTCATCTTATCCTTCTGTAATGTGTTTTTTTTTTTAACTGTCAACCAAAACAAATTCTCCAACAGAATTAGAGAGCTGGAGGAGAGGAGGAGCAATGAAGACGAATCAACACAGACCACCCAGCCAGAGACTGCAGAGGCAAAGGAGGATTCTGAGAAAGAGGAAAAGGTATTTGCTCAATGCTAAAACCACGTTTGGAGAAAACTAAACGCAATGCAGACTCAGTGTGAAAGATGATTGTGATCTGTCCATTCTGATGAGAGGCTGATGTTAAAGTACCGTCTCACATTGTTTTTAAAGGGGGTATATGTAAGAACTTTAGTTTAAAACGTTCAGAAATGTACTAAAATAGTCAACAGATTGCAAAGAAATAACAGTTCTGACGTCCATGTAATATGTTGCAGGGATATCTGCTGAAGTTAGCATGCTAACCAGCTAGCCCTGGCCCATCCTGTCTTGTAATACCACTTTGTACCTCAACAAACAATGTCTGATATCATATCTCAGGCTGAAAATTACCTCAGTACTTTATTCCTTGTCATCAAACAATCTGTCACACTCAGAAGGTGTGTCCAGTCTCGGTCCAGTCCTAGCTGCATGGCTACAGTTAGCAGCAGTTAGCAATTGCTCTGGTGATATGCTTCCCCCTAATTGTATGGAATATAAATTTGACAGGGGGACATTTCTTACATGTTGTGCTCAGTTTGAAGTCGCATCTCTCTCTGCTGACGTTTGTCTACGATGTTATCATCACCTGACTGGCAGAGGTCCGCTGTTGTCTGTCATGTTTTGTCTCCGTCTCACAATGTTTGTGTGTCATGCAAATATTTCAGGCAGCCTCTGAGGTGGAGAATCTGAAGTCTCAAATGATGACGCTGTTCAAAGAACTGCAGCAGGCTCAGAGCAAGCTTGATGAAGCAGAAGGCATGAAGAGGAACCTGCAGGACAGGTTAGGCCAACATACACATACCCAACTTTTACTTAACTTTTAAATAAAGGAGACTAGAATAATACTGTCAAATGTTTTATTTTTCTATTACCAAACAAATTCCAGGGAAAATTTATGAAAACTATTTCTGAATACTGTGTACATCAATGGTTCCTTTCCTTAGTCTTGATCCACGCATATTAACGTATTTCCTTTTGCGTCCAGATGTCGGGAGGTGGAACAAGATGTGGCCACTCTGAAGGCCCAGCTGGTGGAGAAACAGGCTGTTCAGACGGAGAATGACCGGCTGAAGCTGCAGCTGGAGAGCACGTTGGCCCAGAACCAGCTGGAACAGAGGAAGGCTGGGGAGGACAGGTCAGAGGCTGCACTCACACACATACGTACATATATATAGAGGTCTGGGAATTTGGGAAATCTGAACCCTTTTGAGTGTTAGGGTTTTTGATAGCAATTTAAATGTGCATTTGAAATCCTCATTTATTTGTATCCCAGCTAGTGATTAGCTTATATTTGGACACACACCGGTAACACCCTTCCTTCCTCTCTCACAGGACCAACCTGACCCAGCTGAAGGATGCCTACACCAAACTGTTTGAAGACTACAATGAACTCAAAGAGGACAAGAAGAAGAAAGAGGTCTGTTTATGTAGCACAATATCAAATCCTGCTGATGCACCCAACATAACGCAGCTATAAGAGTATAGATTAAGTGAAATGAGAGCCAGACATATTTGACCATCGCCCTCAGGTCCTGCAGTCCCAGATGGTGCCGAAGGACGTGGTGGACGAGCTGCAGCAGCGGCTGACTGCTGCTGAACAGGCGCTGGTTGCTAAACAGGACAAGATCGATCTCATGAAGCAGGAGATCTTCCAGAAGGAGAAGGAGCTGGAGCAAATATCTGTCTTCCAGGCTCAGGTCAGCGGGCGCATTAATGCTCTCACATCTGTGTTGAGATCTTGGTATCAGAAGTCGACATGACAGCACGGGTACCCATCATGCTTTTTGTTGTACTCTCTGTGCAGGCCGAGGTCTACTCCTCAGACTTCTACGCAGAGCGAGCAGCGAGGGAGAAGCTCCATGAGGAGAGGGAGCGTCTGGCTGCTCAGCTGGAGTACGTCAAGAAGCAGAACATCCATCTGCAGGAGGAGATGGACTCACTGGGCCGGTACGGAATCAAACAGAAGACCAAGTCTGGTTTTAGCCATGTGGTTCAGTTCAGTTGGTCTGGACTCGAGATAAAATACAGTATATTGTTCCCTTTGAGTTCTGGTCTGATTAATTTGAACCAGGAGCTATAAACATGAAGCTTCATGGCCTGTCTAGTACTCATATATTGGACTGTTTTGGTGATGTTATCCTGCATCATGGACCCATGTGGGGATGTCAGATTCTGAGAGTTGTTGTTGTCCATGTGGTCACAAATATATTACTTTGATTGTTAAGACTTTGTGAATCATAAATCTTAACAGTTAGAAACAGAGACAAAAGAGGTGTATTGTGCTGTAACTGCATGCTCGCTACAGAGCTCCTTTTTACATTCTGATACATCAAAGAAAATCTCTGCTCTCGTGTTGACCTACATACGAATGAACATGCATTCTTTTTTTTTTCTCCAATAACTTTTCTTGTCTCTCCACAGGCGATCACTGGGCGAAATGCAGAGGAGACATGTGTCACTGGGAGGAAGTCCACACGGAGCCGGTGCTTCTTTGGTTGGAAGAGGTATACTTCCTTTTATTATGTCCTGAGTGTAGCCTTCTAAGTATACGTCCTATCATGCTGTGTACAAATGCCATGTATTGTAGCTGAATTTTTAAGAGCTTTCAAAGAATCGTTTGTCCTTTCCAGAAATATAGAAATCATTTTGCAATTCCCTGTCTTAATGCCTAGCTAAGCTAACCAACTGCTGGTTCTAGTGTCATTTTTAGTGCACAGACAGGAAAGTTTTATCAATCTTCTGATGTAATTTTTGACAGGAAGTGAATAATTTCCCAAATGTTGAGCTCCTCCTTTATTGAACCTTTCACCCTCTGTACAGTAAAACCTACAACATGTGATTGCTGGAACATATTACAACATAACAAAATATTATGAGGAAGTGCTCATTTGGTGGCAAAATGCAGTGTAACAGGAACATCTGTCCAGCATGTTCAGATTGTGATCGTTGTCTCTGACTCTCAGGTACTGACTGGCAGCAGGGGAATATTCCTGAACACGCCTGTCCCAAGTGCAATGAGATCCTGCCAGACCTGGACTCCCTGCAGATCCACATCATGGACTGCATCAACTAGACCTCCATCATTACTAGCATCCACCAAAAAAGTGGCTCCTGTAGCACCTTAATCTGAGTCTTCCTCTGCTTTTACCTGTACCTCTTCTCAGATCTCTGAGCCCACAGTCCACAGTTCCATTAAAATTCATTCTAGGATGGGAGCACTTTCCACAAATCTGAAAATGATCAGTCCTGTCTATTGGTTAAATTTGAATAGTCTTTTAAAGAGTCAGAATAGAACAGGAAAAACATGGCAGGACCCATCTTTTATTTTTTGACCCCATGTCATCTGGCACATAGACTGTTTGTTGCTGTAATGAAGAGGCTGAACATTAATTTCTTCAGCGCAAAACACGTCTTGAATACCAAAACTAAAAGTGTATGAACACTTTCATAAGACGTTTGTCGCTGTCTGTTTGTTTGCACGCATTAAGTGAGTTCAGCCACTACAAGGTGCATTTTTTTTCACCAAGCAATTGGTTGCTGAAGGCTTTTTATTATTTTTTTAATGTTTTCTCGTCAGATGAAAATTCTATATTTTTCGCTTGGGAAGGATATTTTTACTCATGATTTACTTTATTGGTTTTGGTGGAAAAATGAGCATGCACCATGTAGGCACTTTAATACAAGGATATATATTTTATTTAGACTGCAGATGATACCTGGTAATTGAAACGTACTATATTTATCTTGTTGATCAACCTATCACTGTAAGTCACAGCCTTTGTAAGTGTACGTGCAGGAGGCTCCAACAACCTGCTGATTCTGTAGTCTGTAGATTACAAACTTATTCCATGTTGTAATTCTGTGAATGAAAATAAAATACACTCAAAATTTCTGTCTGCTTTTAGTCATATTGGATGCTTGTTTGTCACATATCTCTATCCTTGCTGTAGTCTTTGGGAAAATCTTCCCAATTGACTACTGTGTGAACTGGGTCTTTTTTCTTCTTTTATCCTACAAATACACAATTTGACATTTTTCTTTTTATTTTTTCTGTACTGAATAGAACATACAGTACTGTATTCATGTTGAAGTCCCATTTTCTTGCTTTGAAAATACAACATTTTAAAACATGTCAGACACAGATGTATTATTATCATCATCATCATCATCATCATCAATATTATTTCGAGAGAAATTGCAGTCCACATTTGCGGAGTCACCCGTAAAGTCTAAACCCTGGATTTATCCTTCCAGGCACACTTCTTCCTTAGCTCCTGACGAAGCAATCAACATGGAAGTCGGCAAAGAAACGGCTATGGTTGAGGTTAAGACAGGGTTGAGACAGTAGGATTTATAAGCCCGAGCGAGGAAAGCTATATTTTCACCTAACAACGACAAGGAAGATGCACCTGCGAGCTAAAAATCAGGGGAAACTCTACCTACAACTCCGGGCCTCAGTCTTGTAAACAAACCATTTGGGGCTCCTGAGTTCTCCGTCGACAAATATTGCAACAAAATGAATATTAACAGAAATTCATGTTGTCGAATATATAATTTTATCCTACATTAATATTTCCTTTTTGAAGAATGTAGTCCTCAAAGTTCGGTCGAAAAGCCATTTTGTGATAGACGAGCCTATTTTTTCGGTCAGGCAGATCGTTGGGCAACTACCACAACTTTGACAACACAGCCGGGTCCTCCGTTTAGCGCCAGATTAGATTTTCGCCCTCGTCCAGAGCTCTGAAAGCAGGCTGTAAAGCTTACAACACGGGCCTAATGTGGCACTTTTAATAAAATATAACGTGTGTCTTTTAAATAGCTACATGCCGTGCTGATAACTGAAAAATAAGCAATACATTTACAGGTTTGACGTAGTTGTGGAAGCCGCCAAACGTTACATTAGAGCTAGCAAAGGACACAAAGCGGTATCAGTAGGAGACAAGGTAAGTTGGCTGGCTCATCTTTGAGTAACTATAGATAAATAGAAGCTAAAATGTAATAAGTAGCTAGCTAACGTTTCATTTTAATATTCACAGAAGTAACAAACAGTATTCATATCCTCAAATTGTTGACATTCACAAGTAAAATCACTGTTTATCTTACAATGTTGAACTCTATCTGTCCGTGAAACAAGACGTTGTGTCAGGCTGAAACTGAATTTCAGTACTTTACTCATCTCTTTCAATTAAACTCACATTTTAGGTTGACAGCATAGATAGCCTATGTTAACTGAAATATTTGGATGAAACAGAAAAAGTTGCACTAATAAACGTCATAAAACTGTGATTGTTATTATTATTATTATTATTATTATTATTATTTTCATAGGTTTACCATATTAGAAGAGCAGGATTAGCATGTCGTTCATTTCAAGCAATAATTCAAGTGTTTGCCTTCTTGTAGGTAATCAGAGATCAAATTCAAAGTCATCAACCTCTCCAAAATGGACAGTAAGTATCATTTGATGTATCCCATAAAGTACAGCTTTATGAATCTGTCAAGAGTGCAAATCTTCTCGCTTCCTTCCCAGGTGAGGATGATCTGGACATTCTGACGGCGCTGCTTGCCGAGAACGAGGGCATCGGAGAACAGCAGGGCGGTCAGGAGGAGCAGGCAGACGACTTGGACGGCCTGTTTGATGGCGACAGTGATGAGGAGGAAGAGTACAAAGATGGCATAGAGGAGGATGCAAAGAAAGAAGACTCGGTGTCGGAACTCTTTGGAGATGTGGACGACATTGAACATGAAGAGACGAACACCAAAGGGAAAGAAGGTGGAGGGGCGAGGTGTGAGAGCTTGGACAGATCGAAGGAGGATTTGCAAGGTTTGTGCTGCTGTAGTCTCTCTGCTACAGTGTAATAAGTTCATTAAGTGTTGCTTGTTGGGTTCACCGGTGGGGCCTTGTGTCTTCCTTCCTCAGATGAGCTCAGGCGGATGCAGGAGCAGATGCAGCGGCTGCAGCAGCAGCTGAATGCAAGCCAGAAGGTTTCTACCTCATCTTCTGCTCCAGTCACAGCTGCAGGGAGCTCAGCTGCTCCCAAACCACTGACCCCCAAACCAACACCCTCTCGACAGCCCTCGAAACGGACCCCTGCCAAACCAGCTGCTGCCATTCAGAAGACCAAGACGCAAGCAGGTGAACATTTTGTTGTCCAAAAGCCGCAGTGTTTGGCCACTTTTTATATTTTATTTTACACAATAAGCACAGAATAAATGGGTGCAGACTGCACATACAGTACCTGCAACAAAAGTTAATTGTGCTTATGTTTTCTTTTTCGTCTGACAGCAGCAACATCTTCATCCACTCCGGTCAGAGAAGGAGGTGTGAAGCTCCAGGAATCCTCTGACTTTTTCGATCAGCTCAACAATGCTGACTCCTTCAAGCGCAAACCCAGGGTAGCTCACCATGCCAAACCCAGCACATCCGGTACAACTGACGCAAACATTTACATAAACCAGAATAACTGAAAGAAGTTTGTAATTGGAACTCATGTTTTGAGTGTATTTTCTTCTCTGTGTTCTCAGCGGAGGACAGAGGGCCGCTGGTGGAGATAAAGCTTGGCAGCTCCTTCCAGCCAGTAGAGAGCACCAGCAAGGTCACCCACCCTCTGAGATCACCTCCATCCTCCCAGAGCAGACCTGCATCAGCTGCATCAGCAGGACAGCCCAAACCTTCCTCTCTTCCTCCTCTTCCTAAAGATGTGGCTGTTGAGAGATACTCAGGACTGCGGCTCAGGTGAGCGATGTGATTGAAAACAGCTTGCAGCTTGAATTCTGAGTCGCACGTATACACAAACAAAACCAGACTTTCTTGTCCAGTGTTTCAGTTTGGATCTGGGCTCTTCTGTTTCAGAAAACCACTTGTTTCCTCCAGCGAGATGGACCGCAAGATGGCGGACCGCCGTCTGATCCGCCTGTCGCAGGTGCCTGAGCGTTTGACTCGGGAGAAGCTGGAGGACAGCGACTGGGTGACCTTTGCAGTGCTGGTCAACAAGGCCACGCCACAGAGCAACACCAGTGTAGGTTTATGCTTACACCTCTCATCCCTGCTTATAACCCCCAACTTGTTTGTTTTTTTAATATTTCAGTGTGTAAACCCTTTACAAATCACACATATATATCTTAATTTCAGGAAACTTACATATCATACATAACAGGAATACTGAATAATTTTTCCTGTTCTGCTTTTTTGCTACTATGTGAAGCAGGGATATTGCAATATCACCAACTTGTTTGTTCACCATGTGAAAGAAGGCTGTAGTGCCAAGCAACTCTGCAAGGAAACAGCAGTTTAGAATGGATGAAGATTCTGTTTGATTATCATTTATAGCACAATAATGACAAAATTATAGTTGTAGCCCCTTTATGCTGCTCATGAAAAAGCAAAGTTACATAAATGAATGAACTTTTGTGGTATAAAGCCATTTTCTGGTAAAAACGTTTAGCTAAATCTGAGGAAGCTTCTGGCTGTCACCATTTCTACATCACTAATTTACAGGAAAACAATCGGCAAACTGAATCAGAAACATTTCATCTATCTAAAGTTTCTCTTTCCATAGCCTATGTTGTCATGTTTTTGATCCTTAAATGCTATTTCTGAGAGATTTGTTCATGTTCTAAAGCCTGTTTCGCGCTGATATCACTGCACACTACATTCCCTACAGACATGTGTCTCAAAGAACAGAAGCAGTATAATAGGTGGAATGAGTTATAGCAGTTGAGTAATGTATACTTTCCTAATCTAGCAGCGTCAAATCTTGACTTGGTGGGAGATCGAAGTGATGAAGGTTTTTGTCACGGCGCTGAAATTCATCCAAAGTTGCATTTCACTTAGCAGAATGTATTGGAAACACTGTGCGCTGTCCGGTTTCTGACGGAGCGCCTCCTCTCTGCAGGGCAAAACCTTCAGCATCTGGAAGCTGAACGACCTCCACAACCTGGAGGTGTTTGTGTCTCTGCTGCTGTTCGGAGAAGTCCACAAGGAGCACTGGAAGACGGAGCCGGGCATGGTCATCGGCCTCCTCAACCCCAACCCCATGAAGCAGAAAGATGGATATGACGGGGTGAGTGGACTTTCCCTTTAGTTTTTAAATAGTGGAAGTGAGGTAGAAATCATATAGGAGACATTGGGGAGAGTTTTAGTTTTTTTATATAGCTTAAGATTTGAGTCTGAACCGCGTGACAGAAAACTGGGTCAGAAACACAGTAACGTTTCACTCTCTCACGCTCTTTGCAATCGAAAATGAGCTGTTGTCCTGCCCATGGTGAAGCGATAACGTTGTTTTATTTATCTTTTAACTGAACTGGTTTTGAGATATATATATTTTTTTGTCATCGACTGGTTTGGCAGTGAAAGCCAATTATAGCAGGAGGTGTTGATGAAATGAAAATAGCCAGTCGGAGTCAGCATGGCACGACGCACTGAGGGGAATGTGGCGAGGGAGGCCAAAGCTGTTTCCAAATGCACCAGACACACACACACACACACCCTTACCACCCACAGAGAGCAGTTTGAGTTCAGACCAGGAGAAACGAGGCGTCACCTCCACCCCATTCACATTTCAGACACAGCTTTTAAAATCTCACTAGGAGCTGTTTCATGAGCGGTGGTCAGACCAGGTGATGTTTGTAGGCTGAAGAGCTGTCATTGAAACAGAATTACGGCTTTTGTATCATAAAACATGTTGTTGTTTTTTATGTTAACTGCCCGAAAGATGATCTCTCATCCTGTGTAACAGAAGTACTGTGCTGAATCACTTAAGTATTCTTTCCTAGATGACTGTGCTCTTCCTTTTGTCTTTCTTCTGCTTTTTCTGACGGCATTATTAAAGAATTACAAGCAGAGGCTCTCGTTCAGAAGATTAAAAGATTGAAATGTTTAAGTTTCAGTTCAGACAGCAGTATATTTTCATTACAGATTCATCCACTGATTGTTTTCTCTATTCTTTGATTAAACCTTTTTTCGGTGAAATGTCAGCAGTCTTAACTTGCCTTACCTGCAGTCTGCAACCCGAAGATATTCAGTTTATTTTATGATATAAAACAGGATATAAACGCATGTTATTAAAGCCAAACTGCAGAAGTTGTGACCATTGACAACTGACGGCTCGCTGGGGCCCCTTTCTGATTGGCCAAGTGTTAGCACGACATGTTTAATAATGTTTTACTGACACGTTCACGTTGAGATGACGATGAAGCACGACTTATCTTTCAGCACTGATGAGCGCTGTGTTGGACATTTGCAGGTGAGCCTGACGGTGGATCACCCGCAGAAGGTGCTGCTGATGGGCGAGGCTCAGGACTACAGCAACTGCAAGGCCATGAAGAAGAACGGAGACCCCTGCTCTCAGATCGTCAACATGGTGGGTCCATCTTCTCTCGGCGTTCCTTTTCCCTGAATTTCTTAAAGTTAACGAACTCCAGGTTGTCTTACGGCTCGTCTCTGTGCGGCTGTTTGTCCGCAGTACGAGTGCCAGTTCTGCCAGTATCACGTCAAGGCCCAGTATAAGAAGATGAGCTCGAAGAGGGCCGAGCTGCAGTCGTCGTATTCCGGGAAGGCTCCCAACAAGGTGAAGGGGAAGGGCGGCAGCCTGAAAGAGCGCCTGTGTCAGGACGGCTTCCACTACGGCGGCGTGTCCTCGGCCGCCTGCGCTGCCTCACTGTGAGTCTGATCAGTGGAGTCAGTTTATTGTTCTGGTTTCTACAAATCTGCATATAGTAGATAATAGCACATACCGAGGTCACGGCCCTGTCCAATTTGGATTCTGGCTAAAAATTGTCTTCACACTTTTACAGTGTTCGCTAAAGTCAATTTGTGCAGGGCTAACTGCCGCTTACAAAGCCAGGAACAGCGCGCGGGACCTGGCGAGCACGCGAGCCGCCTGACATTTCCAGTAACGTGTCTTATGTGTCGCAGAACGGCGTCCAAACCGAACAAACCCGCCCAGAAGACGCTGGACAAGCTGTTCGTGAAGGGCTCGTCCCAGCTCATCGATCAGGCCAAGAGGCTGGGTGAGGAGCGGCAGTCACACACACACACACACACACACCTCTACCCTTCTTCCTGTCACCTAATTTCTTCTGAAGGGGGAGCACACTAAATGACTGGCTGTAAAAGTAAAAAAGGGAAAGTCCTTTTTTTAATTGTCTCTTGTTTGTGTGTTTTTTTTAGCCGTGCAGTCTGGTGAAGTTTCAGGTTGTTCGAATGAATTTAAGAGCCTGCTGTCGATGCCAACACCCGGAGCCCTGCAGCTGAAGAAGCACCTGGTACAGGGCAGCAAAACAGGTAAACGGCCTGGAAATATCTCCGCGCCTTTGACTACCGCCGCTTCTTTGTGATCTGCCTATGCGCAGTGCCGACCAGGCGGCTGGCAACGCTCGTCTAGTGACACAGAAGCTACTGACGATACTCACTTTTTAAAATATCTTTTACTTTAGTCTCTCTTTCAAACTCGGCACTGACTGATCAGTGTTCGAGCACCGAGACGGATTCAAAAGTATTAACCAGGCGCCGTCACTTCAACACATGTCATAGCATTGCGCCCGACAAGTGGCGAGAAATTGTGTTCAACCCACCGCGAGTTGCATCAATATAATCGGAACCAGAGCCGATAAAGAGTCATTTGTCATGGGAGTAAATGCCAATCATACGTATTCAAATTAAAGACAAAAGCCAGATGTTGGTGGGTTTTTTGTCCAGTGTGAAAAGTGTACAAATAAATATCCAATTTGAAGGTGACTCTCAGATTATGAGAGTCACTCATATCCATCAAGTCTTGTAATCTTTGCTATCAATCGAAAGATCACAACCTTTCCAGCACAAAGGGCGGCACGAAGCAAAATAATGATCCTTTTCCATTTCTCCCAGATGACACACTGGACAGATTTGATTAGATTCTTCTTCCAAAGCAGCGAACCGACCGTTTTCAGTATGAAGAGGCAGAATATCAGCTTGAATCTGGCCGCAAATGGATTTTAAAGAACATAAGCAGTTCGTTTGAATTTGAATGCGCCGTTCTACAGTGAATTAGAGTCCAGCTCAGTGATGTTAATTTGCCTCATCGAGTCTTAATGTCAACTTTTCTGTGGTAAATTTGAAAAAATAAATAATTAAAACGTATAAATATAGTAATGTCTCTATCCTGGTTTGCTCCCAGCTTGGAACAGTGGCTTGGTGCTTATGTTGTTGTTCATCCTCAGTCTCCAAAGATGCGGCTGGAGCTCCCCTTCAGTCCATCTCAGCCTCAGACCTGCTGAAACAACAGAAACAGAGACAGCGGGAGCTCCTGCAGAGCCGTCTGCAGAGGGCGGGCGACATCCAGAAGAGGGTGCTGCAGAGCTCGGCGGGGCCCAGACCTGGCCTGTCGTCCTCGCTGGGCCGGGTCGGTCTGACGTCCCCGAAAGCGGCGCCCGAGGTCCCCAAGAGCACCCAGAGCCCCGCGGCCCCCCACGCCCCCACCCTGGGCCGAGGCTTCTCCGAAGGGGAGGACATCCTCTTCTTCGAGAACAGTTCTCCACCTGCGCCCGCCCCCAGCGCTCTCAGCCTGTCGGCCGCCAAGCTGTCTGCTCTGAAGAAGCTGAGGGCCAAAGGGAAGGGGCTTCAGAAGGAAGACCCCAACGCTGTGAAGAGGAAGAGGAGTGACAGCAGTGAGATCAACACCCGGGTGGAGAAGAATCTCACCTCACCCAAGGGTACACAATCATTCCTGTGGCTCTGTCTGTTTCTTTTATATGGCTCTTAGGGGAATACCTCCATTTATGATGCAGCATGACATAAACCTAATTGATTTTTAGGGATATTTTCCTCGGTAGCAGTTAAATAAGAAAACCATTCACTAAAAGGAAATGCAGTTATGACGGAGGATGAAGAGCTCGCTGCTGAAAGTGTAGAAAATTGAGCGCTAGATTCGTCTATGAAACAGCTTCATTGTCTGCTTGTTCTGACCTGTCCTTTTACTTACCGTGCAGGTGAAACATCCAGTAACGAGGAAGAGGAGCCGGCCCAGAAGAAGAAGCGAGACCAACTCCTCTACGTCCAGTCAGAGGAGTTTCAAAAGATCCTCAACGCCAAATCCCGACACGGCGCCGTGCTGCAGGCGGTACGAGCAGTCACGCTCGATAACGTCCATCTATTAAGACTTTTGAAATCCAGCTGCATTTCTACATGTAAAACGTTTCAAGATGTGTTTAAATTAAAGACGTTTCTGTCTCTCTCAGGCTGAGTACCAGCTGCAGGAGCGCTACTTCGACGTCCTGGTGAAGAAGGAGCAGATGGAGGAGAAGATGAAGGGCATCAGAGAGATGAAGTGTCGGGCTGTTTCCTGTAAAAAGGTACCGAGTTGTAAATATATAAATTAGCTATATGTGGTGTTAATAAACATTGACGTGAGCATGGTGGAGATGATTAGTAGCCCCCTCTCAGTTGAACTAAGCTGTCATTTCCCATGATCCCTTGCCTCCAGTGTGGCTACACCTACTTCAAGCCGGCAGATCGCTGCGTGGAGGAGAATCACAACCTGCGGTGGCACGACGCTGTCAAACGCTTCTTCAAATGCCCCTGCGGACAGAGAGCCATCGCTCTGGACAGACTGCCCAACAAACACTGCAGGTGAGACTCTTCACCCTCCCGTCATCACTTTCAGGGTTCGCTGCCGTCATGCAATTAACACGCGCGTTCAATTAATGTTGTTTTATCATTCCAGCAACTGCGGGCTGTTTAAATGGGAGCGTGATGGGATGCTGAAGGTAAAATCTCTTTTACTCAGATCATTTAAAAAAAGAATCTTCCGTTGCTGTGAAAGAAACAGACCTGATGTTGCTCTCGACGTTTTCTTTCCAGGAGAAAGCCGGACCAAAGATCGGCGGGGAGCTCCTCCTGACTCGAGGGGAGGAGCACGGCAAGTTCCTCAACAGCAAGTGACCGACCACCCAGCTGGACGAAGTGCTGTGTATTTAGATTTGTTTTAAATTTGTATGAATTATGTTTTTAAAGTGTTTGTTTTGTTGATTATGGATATTTTAATGTCTGCGTTAATACTGGATGTGCTGATTAAAGTCATATTTTGCAACATTTCGTATCAAACGTTTGTTTTTCGCTCAGTTGGTAGAACACTGCAGTGATGAAAGATGAGCACACTGATTCTGGTGCAGATCTGGAAAGAATGTAATCATTTAAAACAAATTTTATAGCATGATGGAAAAAAATGTCCCAATATAATGATTAATTTCCTGACCGTTATTCTGTTTTTTTTTTCACAAAAGACATTTTTGAGATGAGATAGTAGGAAAAGAACAGGCCTTAATGAGTGATGGCTGAATTCAATTTAGGATCCTGAATATTTAATATTGTGCATGCTGGCTCACTGTTTCCCTGTCACTGACTGAGACCGTTGAACAGAACAGAGCCACATTAACATTATTAGAGACACATGCTTTTCCTGCCTGGACAAGCCAAAGTGTCTGCTGTGAAAAAGCCCAGTCCTTTCAGATTAAAGTTTGCGCATAAATCCAATTTCTTCTTTTTCTTTTCAGGTTTTTTCATAAGTTGTTTATACATAAAAAGTATTTAACAGCACTTCTTCATTATACTATCAGGGAGTTATCACATTACTGCCTTTAAGAAGCCCTCTTACTGCTTCTGGAACAGTAGGGTATTTGGTTAGCGAAGACTGAACAGTCTCCTGTATCAGGACACAACCATCCTCCTCTTAACACACTCCATGTGTTGGCGTGATGACAGAGGCCAGGTGGCGCACACACTCCAGTCAGCGAGCCAATCCACTTGGCTGTGAACGGTGAAGGGTCTGAGCTGGAAATCGCAGCGCAGAGATAAAATAAGGGTTTTTGGACGTGAAGCCGTGTGATTACCCAGTGCGCCGCGCCATGCCACATCATTCTGAGGGTTTCGTCTCGGGCTCGTTATGCCGTCCTTACTGTTTTTCCCTCTCTCCACCTCGTCTGTCTCTCCGCTGCCGAGTTTGGTTCTAATATTTCCACTCTGGAATGTGGAATCCATCTCTGGCTGATGACTTCTGCAGCTCACCTCATCTTCCCTTTTATTCCACACCGCCTCCCTCCCTTTAAATACTCCAAATACCAGACAGAGCAAGCCTGAGTTAAAAAAACACATCAATGGTCCGGACCTCTTTATTTGTTATTTCGACTTCGGGACATAAAATACGTTTCAGGAAAGGCCTCAGGCGGACATTGTATAGCGTGTATGTACATGCGGAAAAGGCGGTTAAAAGTAAGCATGTAAAATGTGTGCCTCCATTTTATATGATAAAGTTAGCTTACAATACAAAAACTGCACTTTTAATACATTTTACAGTTTGACATGGAGACACATGTTGCACCATTAAGGCTCTATTAAACAAAAGAAAGAGATAACCTGTATCTTGTAGATTAATGTAGAGAAAAAAAACAAGGAGATAACTTTAGCACTTGCTCTCAAGGTGTCAGGAATCTACATTTGTACGGGGGTAGAGGTGATGCTCCGATGAGAGGTGCTGTAGCCCGGCCCTCCACGCGACACAGTGCGCTCAGTGGAACCAGTGGTAGCGAGGATAGACGCCATCGTAGTTATACTCCCGCACCTGCTCGTTCCTCTCCCTTGTTCTCTCATCTTGCTCTGTGGATAAAGAAAAATCAAAAAAGTAAATAAGGCGGCTATAATCAAGGTCGGAATTGTCGCCATACCGCAGTTTCTCTCGGCCCTGCTGTGCTTTAGCGACTTTTAGCTAATTGTTTTGGTTATCCAGCCTAAAAATCCACTTCTTTGGTTCACTCTCTTTAGCCTTTTTCAGCCACAGCAGGTAGCCATTTACAGCAAAAACAAAAAAAAAACACAGATAAACTTGCATGCTAACTCTGCAGCATCAAACACCAGACAGACATAATTAGCCACTAGCTTAATCTAACATTTAGCGACTAAAGAGCCAGATATTTTCCTTTGAGTTGCTGGAGACCAAAACAGAGAAAAAAAGGTGTATGTCTGACTTTTTTCTGCCAGCCTGCCTCGAACACAACTCTGAAAAAATGATACCGTGTCTACTAGATGTATAAATAGGCAACTGTTTGCTAACCAAGAACAATTCTTACTAAGATATGCTTGTCTTTGATTGGCTAATACTCGTGGACCACATTGTTAGCATTTAGCTTGAGGTATGCTTTGATTTTTGGTAAAGCCATATATATATATATATATACATATATATATATATATATATATATATATATATATATATATATATATATATATATATTATTGTAACCACAAGCGGTCAGGTAGGAAAAACCAATAAAGCTGCTGTAAGCGTTGTGTCGTTTAAGCTAACTTCTTGCCCGATGCCAAAATGGCTGCATATCCCCCATTGCTGGCAGAACACATACATTAAATCCAAAATTAACACAAATTCAATCAGTTCAGCTAAATACACTTTGTTTGTGTCAGGTTTGACTTGTTAATGACCTGCTACGAACATGTTACATGATAAAAATAGCTAATTTAGGCTAGGCCACATTTCCATTCAGCTGGTGTGGCTAATTCTGGCGATATGGAGGTAACCATCGCAGAATATTGCACATGCTTTTACGATAGAATAAGAGGGGGTGTTTTTGTTCTACCCCTTGTAATGACATTGGGTATATGCAGGATGAAGAGCCGACAATCTTGAGACTCAAGAGTTATGACATGTATGGCACCTTGGTGTGCTCCGTGATCTGATGGAGGAGATGTTTTTTTAACACCTTGTTAACCCAAACCATCCAAAACACTGTTTATCTTATTTATAAAACTGAGTCGCATTTTTATGGTTAGCAGTTCTTAGTTTAGAAACTGTCATGACAACTATCGCACCGGACAGACAACCGCAGGGAAGATTGTCAGCTTGGGGTCGACCACAAATGGACACTTTGATTTGGTGTGGAGTCCCCAGGCACTCTGCCGCGGTCCAGAGGCTCGTGGGTGACGTGAAGTTCATTCGAGACCCAAACTGGAACTCCAACTCTGAGTAAACGTCAGGTTTTTCCACAAGGATCAATTACGGTTGGCCCTCACAACATGACACAAACATAAATAAGCTGGATTGTATTTATACAAAGTCCCTACATATGCTTAATTTTTCTGTTTTATTCCGTGTTTCGGAACAAAGTCATTTTGAGATACACACTAAATGTTAAATGTTTTCAGTCAGCGAGGTGGAAATGAGTGCCATTTTGTCACTCAAGTATTTTGTTAACTGCCTGTACCTTCAATTTGAGGGAAGATGAACCCAAGAGCATTCAAATGGAACTGAAAGCAGTCGCATGCAGGTCTTACCATCGCGTGCTTCCTCGGCGTAGTGCTCATGCTCGTCCCTCTGCTCCTCATTGTATTCCCTCCACCGCTCATTCGCAGCAATCCTTACCCTCTGCTCAGCTGGGGTGAGAAGGAGGGAAAGGAAAGTTGAGAAGTCATCCAAACATTTGATCTACAACCTACTTGCATGATACTGATAGATGAAGCAGGTGCAGACTGTTCCCTCCCTAGACAACCTGATGTTTTTGACTTTTAGCTATGCAAGTGGCATGGCGTTTGAAGTTACATTTTGTAGACATTCATGGTCCCAGAGGATAAATCTTAATGGTTAATGACTCCCTGACCTGCCCTCTAGCCTCAGCAGCTTTTAAAAGTTTCCACCTGTCCTGTATTTCAACATCTATTGGCACCAAATCTTGTAAAGACATTCCTGGTCCCCAGAGGACGAAACCTACGGACTATGATCATCCCCTAATTTCCTCTAGTGCCACCATGAGGTTGACATTTTTGGCTCTGACTTACATATTTTAGCAACTACTGGATAGATTGGTGTGCAATTTAGTACACGGATTCATGGTCCCCTCATGATGAATTGTAAAAACTATGGTGATCTCTTACATCGAGCACCATTAACAGGTCCCAGATGATGAATCCTAACAGCTTTGGTGATTCCCTGACCTGCCCTGTACCCTCACCAGCAGGTCAAAGTTTTCACATGTCCTGTATTTCAACATCTTTTGGCACCAAATCTTGTTCAGACATTCCTGGTCCCCAGAGGATGAACCCTGCTGACCCTTGATAATCCCCTGTCTCTTCTAGTGCCCCCATGAGGTTGATATTTTTAGTTTTGAGAGAAATAGCAGGAACTATTATACAGATTGGTGTGAAATTCAGTGCACCAATTCATAGTCCCCGCATGATGAATTCTAAAAACTTTGGTGATCTCCTGGCTTTACATCCAGCACCATCAACAGCTCTGATTTTCATTTTGCCCAATATTTAATGACTAAAATCTAAGTAATTCTCTCTAGCCTCAGCCTCATGCTCTGTTTTTGTTTCTTTGTTGTTGTTTTTTTTTTTTTTTTACTAATTAGCAAATGTTAGCATGCTTACAATTTAATTACAATGATAAACATGGCAAGCATTATATTTGGTTAACATCACCATGTGAGTATTGTCATTGTGAGCATGTTAGCACGCTGACATTAGCCACAGGGAAGCTACTGTACACATTAGACATTACTACGCTGTACGTGGTTTTTTTTTGTAAATCCTTCAATTTACTTTTACTTTAACAAGCTTTTGAAAAGTGTAGGGATTACATCTCAACATTTCACAGACCTGCATCCATTCTGCAAACTTATTTTCCTTACAAATAGGCCAATGATTTAGGGCTTAGTTGTACTGTAGGACACATGGCTCACACCCACCCTCACACCTGTAAAACTACTTACCTGTCAACAGGTGTGTGTGCTGCCTCTCTTTCTCCCACTCTCTCTTATTTTTTACCCTGCAGATTGATTCTGTTTTCTTCTTTAGCATACTATTATTGAACATGGAATATGCTAAACTGATGGCATGTCCTAACCACTTCTTCTGCCCCTTTTCCACCAACATGGAACAGGTTCCTGTTCAGGTTCCAGTACCTTATTTTGAGCTGTTTGGAGCAATTCGACCCAAACTAAACTGGTTCCGTATCTGAAAATTTGGTTCCCAGTAGGAACCAAAGAATAACAGATTTTCCTTGATCTAATGTGCAAACCATGATGAAACGTCACACTCTTTGTCATAGTTTCTTCTTTAATAGTTGGTTCATGCCTGTTTTTGGATTAATACACTCTCTGTTGATAAAGCATCCTTGATTACAATCATTCTGCTCCAAACCGTTGGAACTGGGCTGGTTTGCTGGATAGCACTGAGGTTCCAAAAACCCTGAATGGAACCGATCAAAAAACAGAGCTAATTTGGTGGAAAATTGCTGTCCTTGACCTCAGAATAACAGATCATAAGGTAAAGGGGGAAAATCTTGAGACATTCGGAAACACAACCATACAGGGATGCACTGAAGTCACAGTTGGTTATTCAATCATCAGACATCTGTTGGAAATATTGGACATTACAGATTTGTGCGTCGTGTTTTGAATAACTCTTTTCTGTAAGTACAATTTGATCTTTTTTTTTTATCTCACGCTTAGTCAGGTAATAAAGATTATATGAAAAACTGAAATTGGGGTGACAAACCACAACAAGTTACTGAGGTAAAACCTCAAAAACAACTCAAATTCAGCCATGGTAGGATCATTTGTTGGCGTGCAAGCGCAGAGATGCTTAAGGCCTGGCAAAAATAAAAGTCCTCACAAACAGTCACACAACTGCCCCCTCATGAACCGAGCTGGCGTGAACATAATCAGCCTTTTTCCACGGTAAGTGTTTTATTTTTTTCCCAAGAATGTTTGTCCAGCGGACGAGGCCCCAGTTGGTGCTCCGATGGGCGGGCAAGGTGAAATGACCTGTCTCTGGAGGACTGCACCGGGGCACACTCCTCTGATGGGGTTTTCACCAGTAAAAGAGACGAATTGACAAGACTATATTGCACTGAAAAGAGGAAAATCACTGTTCGCAACCATTTTGGTAACTCTGGCCATTTATCTCAGTTGAAGGAATAAAGGAATCCTGTTTTCTAGATTGCGTAAAAGTTGTTTTGGTGATAAGAGTATGAGGAAAGTTCCAGTGCGATTGCAGGGAATGTCCCGAAACACCTATTAATTTGCGCGTCCGTTCATTTGGGTCGAGGTATGAAGGTGTTGTGCGTCGTACAGGATGCTGGCAGTGAAAGAATGAGCTTATTGTACTGAGAAACTGACGGAGTAAGGAGCCTGCTCCATGCTACCCTGTGACTCCTTCTGCAGCCTCCAGCTTCTCTCTGTGTGTGTGAGTGAGTGTGTGTGTGTGTATGTTGGATTTAAGCGCTGCTACTGTATAGAACGAAACACCTGCTTGAGTTTCCATTACTCTCTTTCCATTTCTCTCTCGAGCTCGCAGTCAAAACCTCAAACCATACCGTCCTCAGAGTCCAGCTACAAACCAATAAACCAACACTCTCGCACGTTTCTCTGTGGGCGGCCATATTTCAGACCGTCTTAAATGTGGCCACATAAACCGCTGAGGCGATGTTGTGACAAGTCCACCACACATCACACCAAATGTGAATGAATATAACACTAACTTAAAACCACAGACCAAACACTTTTACTCGTGAACCTGTTGGTTTACCGCCAGTGAGATGACAGACCTTGAGTAATCAACTCAAAACTATTTCCTCCTGGCAGGTAACAGCAGCCCAGCTACTGTTGCAGACACTAAAGCAGTTACCTTGGAGCTCAGCGTAGCGTCGGGGTGAGCGGCGGCTGCGGCGTTTGAAGAAGTTGGACGCTTCCGACTCGGGCACGAACACCTGCCGCGCCGGCCCTGAAAGTCAGAGGTCAGAAGGTGAAGGTGGCATAAGGAGGACGCGTGGAGCACAGCTGTTTGAATTAGTGAAAAGGGGATAAAACCTTTGTGATGGCCTGCTTTTGAGTCGTCCCGGACTGCTGCACTGTCCACCACACTGGAGACTACAGTTCGAGGAAAAAGAGAAATTATAATCTGATCTGATTATGATCGTGTCCTTCTACTTTATACTTCTGCTACATTTTGGAGGCAAATATTGTGCTTTCTCTCAGCTACATTTATTTGATAACTTTAGTTACTAGTTACTTTGCAGATTGCATGCTGCATCACTTTTATTCATATAAATTATGATTGATTTATTTTACTCATTTTATTATTTATTTATTATTTTATCAGATTTTTTTTTTAAAAACATTGATTTTGATAATCAGGATAAATAAAAAAATGTTAGAATATTGGATGACTGGCCAGGCCAATAATCAGTTGACCCACAGTCAGTGTTGTGAAAAGTACCCAAAAGTCATACTTGAGTATGATCATTGATATTGTGTCAAACTTTTGGTAAAAGTGAAAGTCAACCATGTACCTAAGTATTAAAATGAATTTTCTGGAAAAGTATCAAAAGTGAAGTAAAAGTAAAGGTAAATTATAAACATACAGTCAGATCAGCGCCTGGTTATTTGAGGAAACAGCTGTAGGCAGTTAAGCACAGAGTGAATCTGACAGAGCTGCATGCAAAACGAGGAGTTTGTCCTTCTTGTTTTCGATGCAACTGATAATAAAATAGTGTCAATCGTATCCTGGTGTGCACTGGAAAAAACAAACAGTATTGACATGTATGTCTACACTTTATTCTATGGGCCAACCTATTATCAGCCTGGCCAGTGTTATTTTTTTTATTCAATTGCCAATAAACAACATCAATTTAACAATGCACTACTCTGGCTCTGATGCAGTATTTGATCTTTAAAGTAACTAGATACAAATGCTATCAAATAAATGTAGTGGAGTACAGTACAGAACTTTAGTAAATTTACTCAACTACATTACATTGCTTCTCATAGTATACAGTAAATACAGACAGTATATCTAAATAATGTATAATTTACTTTAAAGTACATTTAATGTCAGATACTTTTACCAAAGTAATATTTTGATAAGAATTATTTACTTTACTCAGTCTTTGGATACTCTTTACATTACTGATTACTGACATCCAGGTGAAATTACAGCTTTTATTTCTCTATTTAAATTAAAGAAACGATGTTTCCTTGGCTCCTGTAGCCAAACATACAATGCCTGCTGTCTGTACTCATTACTGAAAACATAACTCAAAACTAATTTAATGCAAATATGAGTCTATTTAATCGTACACAGGTTAACATTATGCAAAATATACAATATTATCACTAAGCATATATTTTGGAATAAATATAGAATTCACATATTAACTCACATCTAAGTGCATTCCACCCTCAGAACTTTTCTTTTTGTCTCCTCTGAGGATGCATAAAACCACCCCTCTCCCCGCCCACCCACACAAGGTACTCACAGGTGAGGAAGAGGAGGGCGGTGAGCAAAGAGAGCACAACAACTTGAGTCCAGGACATCTTGATAGAGAGAGAGAGAGACGCAAGAACCCTACTGGACCTGACAGCACACCTAACCGAACTGAACTGAGGGAGGAGGAGAGGAAGATGGAGGAGGAATGGGAGGAAGGTGGGAGAGGCAGGGAGAGTGGGAGGAGAAAGAGGGAGAGAAAGGCTCGGGGAGGGGAGGGAAGCAGCTGGAATTTTGATTGCCCAAGGGAGAAGAAGACGAAGAAGAAGAAAAGACGGAGGGAAAGGATGAGTGATGGGCGAGGTTTATATGTGTGTTTATATATAAGTAAGAGGTAAAATATGTTGAGATGTATGAGATGTGGTGGAGTAGATGTACTTGCTTGTGGTATCTGAATATGCTGCATCGTCTTTGTGCATCATTGTTTCAAATGTTGAAAGGCTGAAAAAATACTAAAACTACTTAAACCTGCTTTAAATGATTTTTGGCCACTTGGGGGCAGCACAACAAGTTGGAAACACAACACTGACCTTTGATCACCTTATAGAGTTGATTAGCTAACAGCTGCCTTTACACATCCAGCAGACATGGAGCAACATTAGCACTGGTTTGGAATGAAAGCTAATGCACACAAACATAAGATCCCCCTGATGAATATAAATCTAAGATTTACTCCCATTTTAGCTCTGTTTTGGTCTCCACCATCTCCTGAACGGTCCCTTAATTAAAACTTCTATATTTACAATGACACATGTCATTTGACTATGCAGCATTTAACATGTAGAAACTGAGGTGAATTATAGCCTGATATTGTTTTCCGTGTCTTAGTACGATTCTTTTCACATTTTTCCGAGTTATGGCCAGATCTGACACAGGAAAGTGTTGTCAGCTGTGAGACTTTCTGCCTCTGTTTTGAATTCCGAGAGAGAACGGTGGATCAGCACACAGAGGCAGGTCTGCTGCTTTGGCGACTCCTGCGAGAAATTAAAAACAGAGGCCAAGTACAAATAATGTAAAATATCATTAGTACGTTAGCTCTGAGATTGATTCATTTTGCCAAGTATATTTATTTCCTGCCTCATGTGCTGTTTTGTGCGGCCGGGTGAGCTGACACGAACGAGGACACGCCTCTCACCGCCGGCCTGTCAGCTAATCAAACACTCATCCGGTAGTTCGAGGGCCCCTTTGTGTCTGTACGTGGATGACGTTCACACAGACTTCCATGTGGTCTGTTTTTGTGTATTTTTCTCTGTGAGTTTGCTGACCAAAGTTCACAGAGCTTGAGCTGTGAATAAAGAGGTAAATGGGTCAGCTGAAGACTGTTTGACATAGTTTAAAGCTGGAATCAACCCTCCATCCCCAAAGGAAGATAAAATAGTACATTGTATTGGCATGGTATTATAGGTATAGATGATTTGTAGCTATTGCAACATAATTGCACTTTGTAACATGGAATTTAACAGACCTGCTGCGCTCACATATTATTATGACGTGCTTTATTGTGCATTGTTACCCACTATATGAACGGGGTATATTTCCCTTCAGGCAGAGTGTATGCAAGTGGCAACATCTCAGTGCTGTAGTGGACCCTTTCATTATCCTCCCAGGTATGACTGATCTCAGGGTTGAGCATACCTGCTTCATCGTGCTGCGGGCTATTGAACTGCACATGTGGAGATTTGAGGTGTGTTTTTTTCCTTTGACTGTGTGTGAAATCTGAAATGTGGGTCAGTTTCCTCCAAAGGGAAACTGGGCAGAGACGACGGGCCACTTAGCCCAGAAAAATGACATTTAGCAGCACATGAGCCTGCAGCATTGATCTGTATATGTGTGGATGTACAAATGTGTGTTTTTATACATATGTATTTATTTGTGTATATATGCGAATGTGCCTGATTGTCCTTCTGCAATGTATCTGGTGTCTGTTCATATCAGACTGTAGAGTTCACCTCCTTCCACTGTGACAAAGTCAGCATTTTCCTGTGTGTGTGAATGAATTTCCTGCATTTCTGAATAAGACACAGAACTGAGAGCTTCCCTTTGGATTTGGACAAAGGCGCTGTTTGAACACACGCAAGCGCACACACACACACACTCTCTAAACTGTTCAGGATCAGATGTTTTTCGGGGGGGGGGCTCCACGGTGGGGAGCCAGGAAATAAGCAGGCCCCCGTTCGAAAACAGTGAAACCTTCTGGGACCATCATGTGACTGTTGGAAAGTCATTCGGTGTTGAGCAACTTTTCTCTGATGCACCAACAACAGTATGTGCGATTGTGATCTGCCCATAATCCCACAACGGTTTTCTCGTTAAAAGGCGCAACATGTAGGGATTAGTTGACTGTTAAATTTATACTCTTAACATGATCTGTCATTCATACTTTTAGTGGCAGGTTCTCAATTTGTAGTTAGTGGCTATGATATATAGCAATACTTATGATCTGATCAAGTGTGCCAATATAAGAACACATCCTCGTACATCAGCAACTGAATGGGTCCATTGCAGCGACTCTCAAAACATAACCGATGTTACTTACGTTACAGATTAGATTATTGTATGTAATGTGTAACAATCATGTCTTTAGGATTTACATTTTTGGCACTTCATTATGCTCTAGACTTTAACATTTACCAACATGATACTACAATTTCTCAAGTGATGTACTACTCAGTTATACAAGTCTTTTCATTGTTGCAGTGATTTATTATTATCAATGTTCACAAAACATTTCAGTTATCACAGCGTGATTCTAGAAAACAGATGCACATTCACTCGTCATCTAAAAAAATCACATCGACAGACACCAGAACGTTAACACACAGTGTTACATTTATAAGGCAGTGTGAGGTAAAGGCCTCTGTTAGTGTTAGGAGCTGCAATCATCACCGATCATTCACACAGATTTGTCACTTCCACAGCTTCGTCTCATTCTCGACCTCGCTCCACCTCTCTCGCACACATTATGATCCTCACTTTCTTAATCAACACGGGACATAATCTTTTTCAGGCTTGTGAAACTATCGTCCCTTTACCTGTAAAATTATCAATAAACAGTTTGATAGACATTTGAGGCTGTGTTCACGCCCATCCACTGCTTTTAAGTGCCATTTTTACTGTAGTTGAGTTGTAAAATGTTATAAAGCAAGCAGCAGGTGTACTGACTGTCAGGTGCTTTTGGCTTTTACTGTGTAGTAACTTCCTCATAAGTTAATTAATATCATCTATTTAAATAGTACTTCATGTACTTTATGTTTTTGGTTAGAACAGCATGCTCTTGAGTACATTTCCAAATGTATCAACCAGCACAAAACTCTAAAGTATCAAGTGACAAAAAGTCAGAATTGAGAAACCTAAAAATGTAATTCGATATTATAGGAAAATTAATAGTTTTACTAAATAAAACCCTTTCTGTGCCAGTGTGAACACGCCCTGTTACTTCTTATCCAATCACAGGAGCAATCTTTTCTGCTTTGAGCTCAGTCATCAACCAGCCTGCAGTGGTTTCTTCCATCGCAGGCCTGCCCTGTCTTTATAGGGAAATCCTCTCTCCTTGCACCAGGCGGCCTCGGAAAGCCCAGGTGTCCTGTAGGAGAAACAGAGTTAAAGGGTTAGTTCAACAAAAACAAACCACAACTATCTACATTTCTTTCCTTTAACATGCTATCTGTTGAACTACCTAATGTCCCTTTGCTTAATGATACATTAAATTGTGTCCAACGCAGCTTTAAGGGTGAAGTTTGTACTGTACTAAGCTTTAAAGGTTATACTTACACGGCCCCACCAAATATCAACATTTAATATAAATACTTTTTTAAATATGTGTGAAAAACAGTTAAGACTCCAAGGTCCAGGACTTTTAGACCAATCACTGCCTGATCTCACTGCGAAGTCTTTCGTTTTATCAGCCCCATTTTCAAAGTGTATGCTTGCGAGGACAGTCAAATTTAGAAATTACAGGCCAAATATGAACACTGTACACACTGCCCTTCATTCTCACATATCTGTTCACGGATTGTGTGTATGATATATAAAAGTTGAGTATAAAGTCTAAGGAAATTCAGAGGTAATCAATCTGTATCAAACACCTTAAACTGATTTGTATCTCACACTATGTTTTTATTATCATAAACGTAATGCGAATGTAAATGTCTGACCGTGAAGGTGATCTCGTTGCCCATAGCGTACTTCCTGGCTGCGATCTCCTGCACCTCCTTCTCTATGTTCTCCTGTGTGGTTCCCTTCACGTCGATGTAATAGCAGTCGGCGCCGGCGTAGTGGCAGGAGATGGCCTGGAAGCAAAAGCGAGAGCACAAAAGATCCTCTGAGCTGATAAATACTGGCGCCTGTTTGTTCAAGGACGTGCTGGGACAACAGGTGGATTGTGGGTACCTTGCGGAAGCCCTGCGTCTGGTTCATGCCGGAGCCATGGATCAGCAGTGGATGGAAAAAGACGGTGTCTCCCTTCTCCATCTCCAAGTGGACCCTGGGGTGCTGCGGGTCGTAGCCACGCACTCCGTGGTACATCTTGTTTACACCACCCTGAGGAACCCACAAACAGTGTTTATATGTTTTTGTCCTTCCGATCAGGTGTAATTCCTGTAGAATTTAGTGTGTGTGTGTGTTGGTGTGTACCTCCCACTCAGGGTAGTCGTGCTCCTGCAGGGTGCCGGTGTGTGTTCCCGGCAGGACGACCAGGCATCCGTTCTGCCTGTGCACCTTCTCCATTGCAGTCCAAGCACAGACGATCTTGTCTGCGGGGCGGAACGGGAAGTAATGCAGGTCCTGATGCATCGGGTGACGAGACGTCTTCTTACCTGGAACAACAGGACGGACATGTCACAACACCCGAACCTGGTGTTAGAAAACTAAAGAGGTTCCAGCAGTTCTCCAGACAAACACAAACCAGTAAATTGCAAATATTATTTAATTGCTCCATACCTGCATCCGGAGGTTTGTTGATCAGCATTGTGTGCATGGCCATGATGTTGGGTCCAGTGAAACACTCGACATACTTCAGAATCTGATTCAGAAAAGCATACGTTTTTAGATGTTTAAAAAAGATGTTTAAACTGTGACAAAATGCATCTTCAAGTGTTCACTGAAACAAGTTGAGAGCAAGCAGATTAAAACAAGGACCTGTTGCGACCTCGTTGTGTGTGTCGTACCTCTGGTAAGGCGCAGTACCGGAACAGTTCAGGGTCTTCCTGGTAGTCCTGCAGTTTGGAGACCGCTTTCTGATCCGGAACGAACTCTGACTTAGCGATCGCCAAGTCCCTCATCACCACCAGACCGGGAACCTTCACTTCCTGTCGACAGATCCGTTCAAACTCGTTCCTGGAGTCCACACAGACAATGTTCAGCATCTCACAATAGAAATGTTTATTAAAAAGACTGACATTTTATACGACATTTTAATGCAAATACGCAATAAGACAACAGTGTCCTTGGAGACACTTCATCTTGCTGACTTTGTGGTTCTCAGTAATGGATCAGTTACTAACAGTGATGATGTGTTTACGATCATTCTCTGGGTCACCTGAACTTGTCGATGTCCTCTTCCGACACCAGATTCTTAATGAGAATGAAGCCATTTTCCTCGTAGAAGAGGCGCTGTTCTGGGGTCAGCAGGTCATTATCGAAAGTATATCTACAAAAAAAAAAAAGTGATAAGAGAACAATATGTTGGTTACTTTTATATTTAGTTGGATTAACAGACAGTCCACTTGTTAATGTTGCATTGAGGTTATATTGGATACACAGTTCATGTTAGTTTTTTTTTTTTTTTTTTTTTTTTTTTAAAAAGCACTTCAAAAACAGTTGCAATGATACTTAACCATCTTAAAACAGGGCTTGTTTTCTTATCAATATCTGAATGCATGACAATGATTGCACCACCAGCTGTTACTGTTGTTACACAGGAGCGGGACAGTGGGGCATCAAACTGTGTCAAAGGTGAGTGATAAATATGGTTTGTGTAACAGTGGACGTGTCAACCTTTAGCCAGAGACAGAGACAACTGTTCTGGCTGCCAAATGCCGTGTTGGAGCTGGGGCAAACTTAAACTCGAAGTGTCCTTACCTCAGCCTCTGTTGGTGGGGGTGGGTGTAGGTGGAGGTGGAGGTCTGAGCTGAGGTCGGAGCGGCTGTCTGAAGAAGTGACGTTAAGTGAAGGAGAACAACAAGAAGCACTGACACCTGGAAATAGAACACAGAGCCTTCTGAGTTAGGCTGTGTTAAGCTCACCGTTCAAAGTGCTGTTTAGAGCCTCCGTGTAACTTATAAATTCATTTTCCGTTTGGTAAAACTCGTAAAATGCTCGACTTGAGACCAAAACAAGTTGCCCTACAAACCGCTACAAAAACAATGGCGGCGGCCTCAACTCAAAGTAACGGCGTTACTGTGAACATACGAGTCAGACACCCACATTTTATAACGATAACAACGCATTCATAAACAGTAATATCGGTAAAGTACACCTGTGTCTCTGCTCATTTCTCCGGAGGCCTGTGGTCCAGAGCGGGACCCCGGTCTAGCCCACCAGAGCTGCCCGCCGCTAGATGCGCAGCTGTCGGCTAACTTAACGGACCAGGCTCCTCCGCTCCGTGCAGCCTGGGTGATACCACAGGAGCAAAGCAGAATAAAAGGATACGATTGCAGAAGAGGGTCGATCAAGATGATTGATCAGTAGTCTGAGTCTTTCCGCAGCCCGAGACATGTTGCCAGTCCGGTTGTGTGCCAGTGTGAGCCAGGTGTGGTGCCTTAAATTGATCGTCCGCCAGAAACTGATAACCGTCCGCGGGAGCGCGCGCGGCTTGTTAAAGCTGTATCACCCGGTTTATACACGTCTACAGCTGCCCAATAATCCCAATTGTGGACAAAGTGTTTGCAGTTTATATCGTAATCAGAGAATGACATTTACGTGATCACAGGGAACAGTATTGTTTACAGTGTTAATATGTGTTTGTATGTCTAATATCCTTGATTAGGCCTATATTTGGAAACTAGACTGTTATTAACCTGATGTAGGCCTACAGATGGGTTATAAAGAATTGATCTCTATTGCAATTATCCTTATGACTGTCCATTATTTTACCTGTTCTGTGCACTACTAGATTATAACCAATCCAGTCCTTTTTACCTGTACAGGGCCAATACAACTCATAAAAGGCAGTATTTCACCTGCCAAAAAATGATTGCAGCTCCTACCTTCTTACTGAAAGGTTGTTTCTGCATCAAAATGACTTAATTTCACTCCGGGTGGTTATATTTGACAGATTGTAGTCCACTCACTTCTTTTTACCTGTTGAAATACCTTTAAAGGGCCAATACAACTCATAAAAGGCTGTAGGCCTATTTCACCTGCCAAAAAGTGATTGCAGCTCCTACCGTGTGACTGAAAGGTTGTTTCTGCATAAAAATGACTGGTTTTAATCTAGGGCACAGAGCAGGACAGTCATAAGGATAATTGCAATAGAGATCAATTATTCTATAGCCCACATAACCCATCTGTAGCCTAAATCATGCTAATAACAGTCTAGTTTCCAAATATAGGCCTAATCAAGGATATTAGACGCACAAACACATATTAACACTGTAAACAAAACTATTGTCTGTGATCACGTAGCCTAAATGTCATTCACTGATTACGATATAAACACTTGGGCCACAATTGTGATTATTCGGTTACAAGAAACGTTTCAGACATACCTTTGCATATCACGGACATAAAGTTATTTGTAGGCTATGTGTAGTTATGACTGTTTGATCAGATAAAAGCAGCTGTAGACTTGTATAAACTGGGCGATCCAGCTTTAACAGGCCGAGCGCGCTCCCGCGGACGATCACTTTTTGGCACCACATCGGTGCGGTGTGGTAGGGTAACTAGTTTTGAGGAGCGTGTGACTGGGGCAAAGTGCAGTGACGATGGCAACACACACATAACCACAGGCACTGTCAATACAGTGCAGGCTGTTCTACATTCAGGTCTGTGCAACCCGGTTATTCACAGGAAAAAGATAAAATCATGTTTGCGTATGTAATTTTGTTGTAAGAAATACCTTTAGTAATGCATGATTTAATACGCACGATCCTTGGAATATTGATATATTTTGACAGATATGTATGAGAAACTAATATTTATGTTGTTTAAATTACTCTAATATTAATATATATTTCAATTAACTTATAATACTATTTTATATTTATAATCTGTATGACCAATTTTCAGCAATATGATCAAATTACAGTCGCTGCAGCTTTCATCCAACAGGTGGCGCCACACACCAAATATTAAATAATGTGCCAGTTTTTAGTTGTCTGCCCAATTTATGCCCAATGTCCCATCGATCTGTTTCTGCTTGTCACACAGATTATGGCTAGTGATATCCATGGGCATGGTTTTAAAATCAATGAAATTGTTATCGAAGAACAGATCAAATATTCATAACTGTCTGATGACAAACAATCCCCTCATTTTGAAATCAATAAAAAATTATGTAATTACTAAATCATATACGCAATTTATGGTTATTCTTATAACGTTATTTTATAGTGAAAAGGTTAATAAAACCATCATCTTCTCATTTCAAGGAATATTTTTGAATGAATTATTTGAAAATGTATGAGATACAACTTCACTTTAAGACCCCCTACGTTTTTTTTTTATTATTATTTTATTGTCTTATTTAAACGTGTGTGTGGGCCCATGTATGTTCAATATTTCATTCAAGATTGACTTGGACAAATAAAAAAAAAAATGTATTTCAATACATTAATACAATTGTTTCACAGTCAGATCGCTTTAAAGCCACAGTGTTGCAATGTTATGAGGCTTACAAGACATAGCGGAAAGGAAAGCTATTGAATTAAATGTTTCCTAGCGCTCCTCTCAGCATCGTCAAGCTAACAACAGTTTGTTAGGGGAAGGCGGAACCAACTTGACTTTCCTATAAAATATATTTTATTAATATGTTAAAACACCAGCTTCAGAAAGTTTTTGTGTATGTGTCTATATAGGCTAACTACCTATCTGCTTTATCTCCATTTATGATAATGAAATTAATTATTTTTGCCAATAGCCGCTGTTAGAATCACGTTTGGCACTTTTACTTTGAAAGTTGTAAAAGAAAACGACTGACGGTTGCTGAGAATGTTTTTATTTTGAAATGTTACAGGAAGTCCTCCTATCGTTCACTGTGTGCTACTTGAGAGCAGCTAGCTCGCACCCCTCCCGTCCGTCTCCCGTGTCGACAGCAGATCCTCCTCCAGCCTCTTTAAACTGCTTTCACCGCCACACAAACGACATTTTGGGGGTTCGGTCTGTAGCTCTCCGTCCTCACACCCCTCGTATCTCGCTGTGTGTTTCGGAGGATATTTCTTCTCTGTCGGAGCGTTTGGAAACCGAAGCCGAGCACAGACGGAGCTGTGTTTTAGGCTACTTCAGTGGGCGGATAAAGCGGAGGAGGGCATCCGGGCCTGGCTGCTCCGGAGAGTCGGCTCCTAAACGACGGAATTCACCATTTTCAGGTAAATTTGGCCAAATGTCATGTTTGGACAACGCACAGCCTTGTCCGATAATGGACTCCGTGACGTTACATTTCGTCCGGCTGCTTCGGACGAGGACTGAACAGTGGTGTGTGGAATTGACAACACAGAGGAAACGGCAGCTGAAGAATTATTCAGCCAGACTCCAGCTATATTTCATATTTAACAGCCAGCTTCTGTTTTACCCTTTGCAACCACGACTGTTAAGTTACCACCTCGCACATATTTGAAACAAAAAATCTCTTACGTCGTTATTTTGGGTGTAAATATTTTGGTTTGTTAACATAACTTGGGTTTTGGCAGCCAGGCTACCCCCCAACGACAGGAACCCTATTGTAAATTTCAGAAGTATATTACAGAAAAACTAACAGACAAAACTACAGGAATATAGTTTTATGGCCCACGTAAAATGTCATATTGATAAATTGAAATTAGTGCATTCCTACATTCTGATGTGATTTCTGGGAAACCAATTAACATCAATAATGCAGGAATGTGTTTGACAGATCTTCAAGAAATACCATAAACCTACTGTAAAATCAATATGTTATACCACTGAAGCCTGAAACCACAGGCTCTTGATGCCCAAACCAGTCTGCACTCATTCATGTATTGTATAAATACAGTGACAGATTCCTTTCACACTGAAAGTAGCACACTTGGATTTTTAACAGTACAAATGTAGATATTTGACCTCCTTGCACATCTGCTTGTTTATTAGAAAGCATGATTTTTGCAGCCACCTAATTCTGACACGACAGGAATGCACCATCCTGTGATCACCCTGGAAACGGCGAGATATAAAGTTTTGCCAGACAAACTGGCGTCTAAACTCCTAAGAGTACTTCTGAAGATGCTTTATATGTAATGGTTAAAAATAAACTGTAAAAAATTGTAATTAGTGTGCACAGTTTAGTTGTCAATCATGATGTCGTGCGGTAAAAGCATCAAATCGTTATTGTATGAGTCAACAGCAGACGATAACTGTTCCTATTGATCACTTATGATCCACTTCTGCAGTGAAGCGTCCGTGATGCATTTAGGCTCTTTCCCACTTGCTGTTTGACCTGGATTTACTTCCATCGTCCTACATCGGAACAACTTGACGCTCATTTGTGTGCATGTGTGTGTATGAGTGTGTGTGTATTGACCCACATTAAGATCTAGGCTGTTGGCTGTGAGAGTGATACACCCCCAGAGGACAAACTAATTACCCTGACAGCCCCCCCCGCCAGTGTCAGAGGGCCATATAGCAGCGCCTGTATTGATCTGCCTCTGCATTATGTCGCATACAGCCGGAACATGAGACACAGTGCACTGTGGATATGTGTACATATTCACACATACACACACACACACACACGCACACTCACACTCTCACACTCCCTTTCTCAGTTTTTCTCCTGACAGTACGTACAGTCATGTTAGTTGTCAGACATGTGATTGGTTTCAGTTTGAGAAGTTAAAGTGCCATGTGACCGGACTGGTGTGAGTGTCAGTGATTGGTTCGAAAGTGGTTCCAAACTTCCTGTTGGAACAAAAGAGAGCGAGCAGAAGTCAGAGTGAAACAGAGCAAGTTGCAAAAGCAAAAGCAGAAAATTAAAAGCAATCTCAGTTGTTGATTAAGTAGGATTCCACCAATTTTACACATCAAGCTAAGTTTACTAGTCATGTATTACAAAGCGTCTAAGAATAGTCGGATGGCTTTGGAAGAGGTTTCCATAGTCAGATAAAGTTACCCCGAATGTGTCACTGGGGTTTTACAGAATTATGGCAGAAAGCCTCAGCTTCTGCTGCTTCGATTTTGAACTTTTAGTGTCCCCTAATTGTTCGGAAGTCCAGTGCTAAATCGCTGCAGTGCCCCTTTAACTTGTGCAAAATCCGAAATGACACGAGCTGAGATCATTCTCGTTAGAAAAATCAGTGAAATGTGGTTGACAACATTACAGTATTGCGAGGCAATCAGCTGCTGTCAGTTTCAGTGTAGCAGGCTGAAGCTATAAGCCAGACTGCCTGACAGAATCAAGTGGGAATGTGGGAGAATCAGAACGTTTAAAGTCCTGATCACCACATCACAGCTACGATATGTATCAAACTAACTATTATAACATGTATCTGTGCAAAAAAAATCATTATCTGTGGTGCAAAGCATGGTGATATCCCATCATGCTTTGCAGAAGAGCTGACTGCACTTTCTGATGATCAGCCTCCAAAACACTGTTGCTATTGGCAACCAGGCCAGCAGCTTGCTAGCTCTGTCTTTCTCTCTCCCGTTTATATAACTTCAACTTGTGCAATGTTTTATTGATTAGAGGTGTGTGTGTGTGTGTGTGTGTGTGTGGGCCTGCGTGTGTGTGTGCTCTCATCTTTTTCAGTGTTTTCATCATTTTGTACGTTTCTGTCTGCGTGTGTGTCATTTTTGTGTCTCTATATGTGAGTGTATGTTCCTTTGTATGTCTGCGAGCTGACATGTGTGCACGAGTGTGTGTTGGAATGTGTTTCAGTGAATGCAGCACAGTACGTATGAATGTGTCGCCTTTGTTACTCAGGTTGTGTGTGTGTCTCTGTGTTTATGTTCCTTTTTGTAGGACCTTTCTTGGCCCATTGAGCTCTTTCTCACCGTCTCTTCTTTGTTTTGAATCATTTATTGGCAACAGTACAGAATGTATAAAAAGCAGTAGAACGAACTGAATCGGAGAGAGGCGGGCTCGCTAACAGCTCCTTGGGCTGATGGGAAATGTCTCCCTGCTATTGCGCTGCCAAAGGGTGGGCATCATGTAGGTGAAGTAGTAATTACTGGGTTTTTTTGGGGTCTGGCTAATTGCAGGGCTTCAGAATGAATACAATTAGAGTGGGCTGGGTGCAGAAAGAACACACACTTACAGACACTTTGCAGCCTTATGAACAGACACACACACACACACTGATGAAGAAAGTTATGTGAGTCATGCGAAGAATGTGGAGTGGTGTTAGTTCATTGTCTCTCTCTCTCTCACACACACACACACATACACAGATGTTTAGTAGCTCCTAAAAGAGACAAAATTAGGTCAGGCTGCATCAAACACCTCTGTCAGCCAGCTCGTGTGTGTGTGTTTCTTTTTACAGTAAAACAAAGCCATCTTAAAATATTTGTGTGTGTGGAGTCATCTTTTATGAATGTGTTTGGGTGTCAGAGGGGATGTTTCATCCTGTAGGAAGGCTATGTGTGTTTGTTTGTGTGTGCGTGTGCATGCTTCAGACTTTTCTTTCTCACTCACACACACACACAAACGCGCACACTGTGCTATAATATTCAGTTTTGTCTGTCTGTACACTGTGCACACACACACACAGACACACTATCATTATTCCTGTATGTTTTGGCATCACGCCCTGTCCAACTGCCCCGAGGATAAAATATCTTATCATGCATTGTTACATGTGTGTGTGCGCGTGTGTGTCTGGAGGGTTGAAATGGGTGACTGGGGATTGGCTCATAATCTGGAGATTAACCGGTGGCATTGTTAGAGCAGCAGCAGACAGGGATTACACACACGCTCGCACACACACACAGAGGTCACACGTAAAAATAAACGGACCCGCGGCTCATTCATGAAGTCACTTTCCCCGTCGTGTGGCGAGCGCTCGCAAGTGGTGTCGCTTGACAGCGAAGATGCTGAAATATTCATCACACACACGGACACACAAACACACACAGACTCACACTGGTGAGGATCTGAACACAGCGATGGTGTTTCACTCTGTTGTCTCTATTTTCTGTTAACAGAATGTCTTAAAATGAGCTAAATAACACCAGTAGAAATAAAAATGCTTGTAAAAAATGATTAAACTTAGGTAATGACATAAAATTTCTTCGGAAATATTTTTTCAAGCCAGTGTTGCTCACAATCCAATCATTCAAGCATTTGATGAACCCAAATTAACCATCACTCTAAACCTTAATTCAATCCAAAAGGCTAAACTGTCTGTATTTAGAAATGCAGCAGTGTCCAAAATTACCTTGTAAAAAACACCATCTGATTACCATCTTTCTGACCACAGTTGCGATTAAAATTGCACTCATTTCCCAGAAATAAATGGTGTAAAGTGATTTTTGCATTTTTTCCGATACGTGACTGATCCCCTAATAATCCTATTAACACTTGTGCACAGCCTTTTCAGTTAGCGCGTGCTTCACGAGTCTTCAGTGCTTTCGAGATGACTTGACAGTGATAAGAGGTGCTTAGTGGTTTTAAGTGGGAGATTCCATCCACTTTTCACTATCTGTCATCTGTCTGTCCAGTCAAGGCTTGATTAAAATCACAAGTGTCTGAAGATGAAGTAGCTTTACATGAGCACACAAATAAGTGGTACAGCGTGCCAAGTACTGTCAGCTGTAGTTCAGTACATTCCCTCCTACACAACTCTCACCACCTGCTTGCTCCCTCTTAAACAATTTTTGCACCATCGCACATAATCACAACAATCGCGTTATTCTACCTGCAGTTGAGTTTGATTTATTTCACTCAAGTCACAGTCAGGTTTTGAATTCAGAGGATGTTGTCTGGCTCTTCTTGGATTTGAACCTGTGAGTTCTGGGACGCGCCTCGTTCTGATCGCCTTCTCTTACTCCTCTTACTTTAAATTCCAGCGAGCTTCCTTTTTAATCTTGAGTAGCAATCTCTAATTATCCCTCTTTCTTCCCGATGGGTTAATCATTGCCTCACAGACAGGCATTATCTGCAATCAGTGCCAAAAAAGTGCATCGAAAGTTCACAAGAAACAGTCGGGAAAAGGGGACCTCTCATGAAGCAAAGTCAAGAAATAGTAGGCAATAAAAGGCCTTGATGCTTCTTAACTGAGCCATTTTTAATGAATTAAGTGTTGCTGTGATGCACGAAGCTTCCCAACAGTCCTCTGGGGTTTTATGTTTCTCAAGCTTCTCTGTTTATTAGCACCAGTAAGCATCTCATTTGTCATTATCTGAAAGGTCAGATCAATTCGAGGTCAGTATTGCTTGGTACGTTTGCAAACACACCAATAAGCTGGTCGTATCAGATTAAAGCAGCACTCCTACATGATCAGTGATAGCGGCCGTGACTGAACAGGCTGGGGAACTACGGAAACGTTGATGTTATCAAGAGAAACCCCAAGGATGGCCAGGTTAGAGTACAATTCTTAACTGTTTGACTGACAGGAGCACATGGCATTGAAAACAGAAACTAGATAAACCGGCAGACAGCCGTCCCTCTGGAAAGTTGTAGTGAGTCAAGAAATATAAAAGCCGCTCCATCCTGTTTTTTGATTGTCAGCTTCAGGCAAAGAGAAAATGACTGGTCCAGATCTGATAAATGGCATCCAAAAAGCTAGATACAGATCCTTGAACTCCTTGAAATCCTTCAGGAGACATTTGAGAAGAAACCCTTACACATCTGTCTGTACAGTGAATATGAAGCTACCGCTACCACTAGCAGGTGGTTAACTTTGCTTAACTTGAAAACGAGAGCTGGAGAGAAACAGCTGTGGGGGGTAATTGTGCCAGGCTGTTTGTTGGCCGGGCACAGTGACTTCCTGGCGTCTTGTCGTCACCATGAGGTTAACAGCAGAGACTTCAGGAAGTCTTTGTGACCTGCCAAGAAACAGTCTGACTGCACTGTAAAACCACACTGTGGCATTTTACTGTTAGCTTCCCCTTACAGATGAAATAGAAAGGATATGATGTGTTTATCTATTATCTATTGTCTTTGAGATGTTCGCAGATACATCTCTGTGCCTCATGTCTTTGTGATGTAGCTGTATATCTAGTGTAGCGTGTTTCCCTGTAATGTGAAGGCAGTGCGTAAAGTCCATTTCTTGCTTTGTTTTGTGTAGATGTATAGAACTTCAGTACTCTTGTTACTGACTGAAATGTGTCTGTTTCATATTTAAGAAGTTGGAATCAGAAAATGTCTTTTACATGAAAAAATTGGGCTACTTAAACTGAGTTGAATTGATTAGCTGTTTATAGAATTTCTGGTCAAGTCTGTAATCTTGTTAAATCTTTAATCAGTTAGTTTCTAATTTGAGTAAAAATACCAATTTTAGACTGTTTTATTCAGGTAAAGGTCTTGCATGGCAGCTTTGGCTTAGAAATATGAAAATATTTGAGAACATTAGCTTTTTTGTGTGAAATGAATACAGGGTTTTGTAGAAAAACATATTTCTTAAAGTAAGGTATCAAAAAGTGTTTTGGTACCTCTAAGGAAATTCAAGGTTTATATTGGTTAGCATAGAAAAATACTTAATATACCCAGCTCTAGATGTTTGATATTGTGTGAAATGGACTCCAGCAATCAGAATCGCCAGATATAATCAAGCTTTGTACATTGCAACACCTCAACTAGGCCAGCAAATGACTGATGTAATGAATTTATGGGACGTGTTGCATCTTTGTCTCTGGCTGGGACGTACCACCTGGCTTGGCACAAGGACAGGAAAGAGCCAATGCCAGTGTGATGGTGTGAGCCGCACACACGTACACACGAAAAACACACACGCATACAGCACACACACAAACACACACAAAATAGGGCACCTCGGGGAGTGAACACCTGTTCCCAAAAGACTCGGGGCGAATGGAGATGGCTTTGGACGCCGTGTTCAGGGGAGTGGTGGGGCGTGAGAAAGAGGGTGCACGATGGAAAGCTGTAAAACGGACAGAAAAGGAGGAGGAGGAGGAGAGGTGATAATAGAGGGAGGGAGGTTAACGTCCTGTCTGGTTGTGTAACACGATCTGCCATCCTTTGAAATCTGTGTGTTTGAGTGCGGCCTTTGTTTTTGGGTTGTTGGGTGTGGACTACTGTAGCTGTTGTTGCTTTGATCAGACTGAGTACGTTCTTAAAGCTGCAGTTAGCAACTTGTGGATGACCGCGACTGGCAGTGTGAGGTAACCGATGTGGACTTTTTTGACCGGAACTTTGACAAAAACCCCCGACGAGTTTTTGCCCATGAAGCTTTTGAAATTTACAGCATTGAAAGCTGCCAGTATTTGACTGAAAGTGACCCATTTATAGGCTTTTTTTTAAATCAGAGTGTAGTCCCTAAACACTGATGACTGATTACACTTTAACGATCTAAATTAAAAGATGTCTAAGTGAAACTTCACAACAAAGTTCCTCTTTGAGCGAGCTTCAGATTTTCTATTCCAGTCCAACATCATTTGCATAATACACTCTCAATGGCAACACAACGTGAGTGTTTAGCATGTGTCGTCTTATGCTCGTACCGTTTCCCAACTCTCTCCACTGGAATGTGGCATCTCCAGCTGTGTGTTTGGATTCACCAACCAAACATCCAGACAGGAAAACACACATTCTTGCACGACGTATTCATTTAGCTCTGCGTACGTGTGTGTGCGTTTGCGTCGGACAGACCGGAAGCTTATCGTTAACCCTCGTTAGTCTGTGGTGGATGTAATGAGACAGACGAGTGTTATGTAACAGACAGACCAGGGAGGGTGTTGATTTCACAAACACAATGGGTGGGGGGGTGATCATTGTAACTGGAGGAGCAAAACGAGGGTTAACAGCAGGTGGTTAATTCCCGCCACATCCCAGCATTAAAGGCATGCACGTGCTTCGGTGAGCTTAAAAATGTGTTTGTGTTCATGCTTTAGTATTTAATCTTAAAGCTGTGGTTGGTAATTTTGTGAGGCAACAAGATGCAGCCAACTTGGACCTGTACCTCAGTATGCAGCCAAAGTATGCACACAGTTAGTGATGGCAAGTCACTCTGTTTATGCAGTCAGAGCCGACAATAAGGGGAAGCAGAACCACCTGAAAATCCTTCATGCGAAATTAAACCGCCTCATACGTAGCAGCCGGGGCGAGATGACAAGCACTTTTCGCTCCACAAACAGCACAGTGACTGTATTTAAATACAAGAGGGACCAGCAGTGCTGACAGAACAAAACACTGAGCTGTGCTGGATGACTAAAATAGCACTATCAGCCTACTAAGCTTTATTTTTACCCCTGATCAACATGGAAACTGATCACACAGTACACAGAAATAATCTCACAACTGTATTGTCGAGGGCTGGGCGATTAGGCCTCAAAATAAACTTGCGAGATTATTAGGGTATTTCATGATAAACAGTGTATATTGTGATATTTTGAAATCTCCTTGAAAGCACTTAAATGTTGGGCAACAAAGTTAGATATCATCATATTATTGACCAAATACCTCAATATCAATATTTCGACAATATTGTAGGGATTGCGATAGGTTCTTTCACAAATTATTAAAACAATTAGATTTTTTATTATGAATCGTCAGTGATGTGGATATAATGACTGAGTGGGTAAAGACAAGTATGATAACAGGTAGAAGAGTTAAAACAGGAAAAGACAACACTTATGACATGACACAATATAACAATATCCAAATTCTAAGCCGATATATATTCTCATAGCATGATAACGATTTAATATTGATATATTGCCCAGCATTAGTATTGGCTAATGCTAACTTCCTGCTCCAGTCATGTAATGTCCTAAATAATTGTCGCTTCGTCCGTCTGTTGTTTGGTCTTTGGCAGGTGTTTTGCTAAAAACAGTGACAATGACGTTAATGAGAGTGGCGAGACTGAACCAAAACAGCAAAGTTGTGCCAAAACCAAAACAATGAGCTGAAAGACACTACATTCCACACTAATTTACTCTTTAATCACTATGGTGGTTCATTTCACATGCAGTAATTACATTCCTTTGTTAATATGAAAATATTGTTAGTGCAGCTTTAAAAACACAAATGGGCCTTATCTGTTACTGTTGGCCTCGATTGCATTAGAGCAGTTCACCTGCTGCTGAAAGGTCCCCCTCCTACCAAGAGTGTGTGTGTGTGTGTGTGTGTGTGTGTTTATGGATTGATTACAATGCCAGTGTGAACTGATAAGCGGATCATCTGTCCTGCACACGATCTCTGTTTTGTAATCGGAAGACGGATGAAGTGTATTGACTTTGGTGTGACCTCAAGCTAACCCCCTCACGCAAACACCAATGTATCACACACACACACACGCTCATACACTCATACACACACAAACATACATAAGCAGTTTATACAGTATATACATGGTGTGTTTGTTTCTTTCGGACCTGTCCCTCCTCCCGCTGCAAACAGATGACCCTGGAGTGTCTGGGCATGCAGTCAGACCTTGTGTGTGTGTGTGTGTGTGTGTGTGTGTGTCAGCTGAGTTCCCTGTATGTTTTGTGGTCTGTGGGCCCTGTGTGTTTGTGTTTGTCATGAGGCTAGAGAGCGACAGGCTAACGGCGCACCACGTGTTGTGTTTACATTTGTGTTTATGCGTGTATTCAGCTGGGAGACACTGCAGCCTTCATACCTAAAAATAACATTTTCCCTCGAGCTCGCCCTTCCTCTCTTCCGTCTTTATCTTCATTTTTCCCATCTCTCCCATTAAACCCCAAGATCTGTTTTCGCCTTCGTCCTCTCCTCTGTGATGTTTCTGCCTCCCTTCTCTGCGTCATGTTTTTGTTGACGTCTGTTCTTTGTTGATGGCAGTGGACTGGACTGTTCTGATACGTTGAGTGACCAAGTGTACAAAACCGAGATGGCATTTGTCAGAGATATGATTAATTCTGTGTAACTAATCGAGCCAGATTAAACATTTTTATGTATTCATTACTCCGGTGGAAGCAGGAAATTGAAGCTTTGAATATCTGTTGTCATTTTTTATAATGTCATCAGCCCAAAAAAATCCTCAAACAAAATTCTCAGTTTGAATAAAGTGATTTACCATCAGCAAGTTTAGAATGCTCCCAGATGTCTACCATGTCCCTCTACAGTAGTTGGTATGAAAGTGATAATGTCTTGGTGGAGCGACAAGTGAATGCAGATTGATTATTTGTAGAGCCAGACCTATACTTGATTTTTCTTGGGCTGATTCTGATTTTAGTAAAAGACAAACAAGCAAAAAAATGCTAGTTGATAGATATATGTATTTCATGATTATCAAACACTTTTGACAAAATGTAGATTTATAAATTTCCCCTAAGCATTCATTTTCTGAGGCTCATCTAAATGTGGGTCTGGGTTGCTTTGGCAGCAGGCCCTCCCAACTCTTAACGGAGGAGCCATGGCATCCCAGATAGGATGTCTAATCCCTTCTCCTGTTCTGGGTCAACCCTGGCACCTTCTCACAGTTGGACGTGCTTGGAAAGCCTCCAGAGGGAGGCGACTTTGGGGGCATCCAAATCGATCTCAACTGGATTCTTTCAATGCCACGGGCCAGTGGTTCTTCCCCAAGCGCCAGGGGTGTCACGATTTTCCAAATCCACAATTCGATTCAGTCTTCGATTTAAAAACGTGTTCAGCACTGATGGCTATGCAATTGTTAGAACGAACTGTGATGCCCCTGTCAACGAGTTTAGGATGTGTACCTGAAGTCCCTCTGAGTGTGGCAAACTCGGACACAGACTTGAAATGTCCAGGCTCGTCACTCTTTCCCTAAGGCTGAGCATAACTTGTACCTGTGATCTAGGTACCTGTGTGTTGTTAGGTCGTTACCCAAGCCCAGATCAAGTTGTAAATTGAGAGCTTTCCCTTGAGGCTCAGGTCTTTATCACCTCCATTACTGCTGACGTCACACCTATCTGCCCGTCATGCTCCGTCTTACACCGTCTCCCGCACTAGACGATACTTTACCTGAACTCTTTCATTCGGGGCTCCAGCTCATGCCAACAGACGGTGAACATGGAATATATCATACACTACCTGTAGACATCAACACGTTCGTATCATCACAGACTTTTCCAACCAAATGTTACCAAGCAGTTATGCAACCAGTGGAATACATCTCGGGAACTAAAAGTCTCTTTTGGCAGCCCTGTTTGTGTTTCCGCCAGATCCGAAGCAGCGTGACGACTGGACAAACAAGACTCACGACGGCTTCAAAATAACGGGCGGCGTTTTTCGGAAAGCAGCTTTCACACATGAGAAAACAACAACACAGAGTCATCCTGTTCCTCCTCGTATTTACTGTTGCGTAACTGATGTTTATTGATGTAGATTAGTTGCATGGCAGACCATTTAGATTTGCAGCGACGACAGTAGAGGTTGTTTTTTTCTTTCACATCTGATTTGCAAGCAGCTTACAGTCACTCGACATACCGAAGTGTTAGGATGGAGACTCAAAGTAAACAAAGCTCTGGACACGTGGATGAACCCAGTGTCTATTGTCGACTTTAACGTTCTCATTTCGCTCTCACTTCCCTTAAAATCTCCCCTATAAAACCTTGTGCAACTGTTCTTTCTTGTTCCCCTTCCCTTCATACATCTCTTGATCACCCAAAAGTTTCCATTCATGACCATCGGTAATTTCCTATCAATATTAACATTGTAGCCTTTTGTGCTCTCGCAGAAACACGCAGGGTTATTTCTGCTCGCCCCTCCGGATCAGTCATGCTGAAGCTTCTTTTTAGCTTCTCTGGAACGAAACAAAGGGTCTTTCAGTGGAGAGCGCCCACTGCACCGGGCAGCAGCACTGATGCTCTGTTTGTGTGTGTTCTCATAGCTGCACAAACACATGCTTGTGACTGTACTCGGCAGGGTTCAGCTGCAGTAAGCGCTCGGAGGCCGATGAGCAGCTTGACTCGAGGCTGAAGGTCCTCTGGGGTGATCCTCAAAACTATTGGGCTTTAACTTTTGACTTAAAAAGCACAGTCTAGACACTTAAACAACAGCAGCTGGTCCAAACGTCCGTTGGGTTCGGGGCTGGAAAACACTCGGCAGAAAGTACAGTCATTGTGAAATTGTGCTGAAGTTGTTTATTTGAGCAGGCTTCACACTTGCGGTAGTCAAAGATATCAGATGGAGGGGTGGAGGGGACACCCTTTGGTGCTCCTGGTCTTTCAAGTCTTTGTTGTGGTGTACATCATGTAGGACAGACAGTGGTGCTTTGATTGTAATGTACACCGACAATTTAAGGGAAACTCCCTGGTGACTGTGTGTGTGTGTGTGTGTGTGTGTGTGTGTGTGATCTCTATATGCTCGTGGTGATCTAAGTGGGCCCGAGGCAGTGCAGACGATATACTCACCTGTGATCCTGAAACCAGACATTTGTAAATGAGCAAAAAATTAAAAGCGAGTTCAGATTTCACCTTCTGGCTCTTCTGTCGAGCTGTAGTTTTTCATCTGATCTGCTTTGATTTGCATGTTTGTCACTGTTTTAAATAAAAGTGTGATCTCCAGTCTGTGATGTGTGTGTGTGTGGGAGACGAGCAGGCTGTGAATGTGGGCGAAACCGGTCAATGAGAGACATTTCTCGTTTCGATAGAGGACACTCGACAATTGAATTATTACACAATTTTCAAAGAAAGCAAATGTTGTGAAACGAGTTTGTTATTAGATAACAGTGAAGATGGGCAAAACAATTTTTAAACAGCTAACGTTAGCTGCCGCCAAAGGTTGGAGGATGATTCTAGATATTTTTGTTGCTATCACAATAAATTAAAACAAAAGACTGTTGCTCTTTTTGTTCTTTTTGTCAACGTATCCCATAGAAATATGAAAACTAATTACCAGGGGTTCGTCTGTCAATACTTTCTGACTTTCCTGCTCTTATATGTAAGTGTGTCTGTATGTATGTAAGTTATTTCTTTCCAACAGAAGGCTGATTACATGCTGCCTATATCGTATTGATCGAAACAGAAGCAGAAGAGTGACACAGCATTTTCATATCGTTTGTGTCTGTGTCTACATGTGCAAAGTCATTTTTATGAACAACTTCCAACTTTCATTGGGTATAACTGACAGCTTATATAAAATATGTGTATAAACCTGATCTTGCTAATGCCCTAGTATGCAGACATTAGTAGGTGTGTTCATGAATGCTACATTTGTGACTTCTACAGGATGTTGTCAAAAGTTCTTATATATCCTACTTAATGATAACTTGAAGGAGGTTGCTGTCAATGATACAAAAACACAGTACATTTCATACGACACATACAATATTATTTTCAGCCATCAAGTACATAAGAAGTAAATTCTACAGTATTACCAAGTTTTCAGGAAGTGGCAAAGTTCAACGAACAGTCACCAAGAACTCACACCAGGGCTAAAAAAACCAGAAACACAGCTGATCAGAGATAGTCCCTACAGGGCAATATGATCCAGTAAGCACTAAGAAACAACCCACAAATAAAACCAAACAAGCATTGATCAGTAGATATGTTTAACATGTGAGCTCATTTTCCCTTCGGGCCATGTTCTGGCCTGGCGTCCTCATGTCCGCTCCCCAAAAAGGAAAGTGATGATACCATCTATTTAAAGTGGTTGTGATTCTCATATGAGTGGGTCTATTTTGAGCATCGGTTTTCAACAGCATTATGTGTTTTTTATTTAATTTTTTTTTTTTTTTTGAGAAGACAGCGGTTGGCGACGGTTCAGTCTTCCCGTCAACTCTGCATCTGTTTCTTTGTTTCGCTCGTTTCCGTTGTCAGTTTTAGAAACTTTTATAGAACCATCACAAGTATGAGGAAAAAAGATAATAGGTCTCTAGATAAAGTGGTATGAGTTACTTTTGATTGTGCTATCAGTGTTTGTGCATCAGCTCCATCTTTGGATCCTCTGGTCAGAGATATCAACAAATATTGTATCTTATCATATGTCAAAAATATTGTATTGCCTGTTTATGTAGTAGTTGTCAAGGGCAACACTTGTGCTAACAAATGGTGAGGAAATAAGGGCTTTGATGAAAATACATGTTTCAAACAGTCTTCAACATATGCAATTTAAGGCAATGTAATGCAGGGGTTCAGTATGAGGTTATAATTTAGATAAATAAGGCGGAAAGAAAATTGCATGACGGTGCATCAAGTCCACAATTTCAACACTACGTCAATTGAACAGCCCCATCTATGTAGAAAGCACCGGTGTATGTCAGTCAGCTGTCAGGGAAGCAATGTATGACATGCTGCGGACTACCTTCTTCTTTCTTCTTCATTATAGGGAAATTTGTACATTTTTATAAATAATATCTCTATATTTTCCTGCCCAAAATTATATCTGCCTGTTAAATATACAGTTGCAGCCAGCAGCCAGTTAGCTTAGCTTAGCTTAGCATAAAGGCTCAAACCAGCTGTAAACAGCTAGCCTGCATCTGTCCAAAAGTATCAAAATCAGCATACCAGCACGTATAAAATATTTTTCATCACCATAAGGTTGCTACTGTAAGCAGCAATCTGAGGTGTGCAAGTTATTATTTTTGCTGATGTTTTTAGCATTACAAAACAGCTTCAGGCGCATTACCGACTAAACAAAAGTGGCTAGCAAAAGGCCTCTTTTTAATGTGAGTGTCAATGGAACCCAAGAATCTGACCAAGCATTTGATACCAGTTTTAGATACTTATCAGTTTATACGCAATAGATTTTGGTCGATACTCAATTAGAACTGAGGTTTGCTACCCAGCCCTTCACATGACAACCAGGCTTGTTTAGATTCCGGCACCACAGTTTGATGAGGAGTTTTTAGGAAGTTTGGCTTCGGGAGCACTTTCTTGACAACTCATTAAAATTTGATGAGTAAATTACAAAGGGATCATGCATTTTACGACCCACTGGATTAGGAGAACCTCGATTGGTCAAAAAAGTCCACGCTTTTAATCCCCAAATCGGCCATAAACAGGAAAAACTAGCCACTGAAACAAAAGCTGATGTTGAACCAGCGACCTCCCTCCCTCCCTCGCTCTCACTCAGCGGCACTGTACATGCCTGCAGTCACTCTGGTGATTTCATGGCTCTTAACCAAACACAAAGACTCCATTATGGCGCCGTTCGCCGAAATAAACTCACTTTCTCTCTCTCTCTCTCTCTCTCTCCCATTCCTTCTCTCCCTCGTCTTCTTCTTCCTCTTCCTCCTCCCACTCTTCCTCCTCCTCTTTACATTCACATTCACACTTTCACCCACATCTCGGAGGAAAAAGAGCCACATTTTCCGTTTCATTACCTCATTCTGATGTTGGAGATGGAAAAGAAGCGAGGGAAGAAAAATGAACAGGGGGAATGAGAAAGGAAGGAAGAGGTATGAAGGTGTGTGTGTGTGGGTGTGTGTGTGTGTAATTATTAGCCCAGTAATTAGGCCTTGTCGCCTGTTGTCTCCCCCCTCGTTTGCCCTTTGAAGTCTTCTCCTCTGGACTACCCACAATGCACTTGGGAGGCTTCCAGGAGGGAGCAGAGGAGCGATGTAGTGGGGGATGTCGGGAATGTGGGTCAAAATGTGTGTGTGTAAGAGAATTTCTGGAGATGCTGAAGGTGAAAAAGAGATTTGGGAGGGGGGGGGTGGTGTCTCGGTTCTCCCTCTGCGTCTCTCTATCGTTGGCAGATTGCTTGTGCTGCTTTTTATGTTGGATTCCCCACACACACACACACCCCCGCACACACATCACTCATATGTGCCAGATGCTGTACTCAATACTCACACACACACACACACAGATACATCCACACACACACACGTCACATGAGTCTCTTTGTTTTGGTTTGCTGCGGAGATAAAACCCGGCTCTGTTACACTCCTCTACAAGAGAGACAAAGAACGCTTATCTCACATACAGTGTGTGTGTGTCTTTGTGTGTGTGTGTGTGTTTGTGTGAGAGTGTTTCTCCGATGCAGTCATTTTATTTTTTGCATCTTTTACAAGCTGGATTTTTTCAGCGTCATTAGCTGGAATATTAGTTCCTTTTTTTTTTTTTCCCCCTCCGCAACCAGACTGTCTGATAGCTTTTTGTGTGTTCGTGTGTACGAGTGTGTGTGTGTGTATGGCAACATCAGATCTGCGTGCCGATAGGGCCACCAGGGCCAGCATGACACACTTCGCTTCAAAAGTGGGCTAATGACACACAGGTTGCTGGACGGCACAGTTTGAAGAGTAGTCGGAAAATGTTTGGAAAGTGCTCAATTTTTTGAAATTAGATTAGTAATTTAAGGTAACGAGCATATCAGAAAGCTTCTGTTGAATGTGGAATTAGTCATATTTTCTATTTTTTCTCGAGGGTCTCAGATGTGCTAGTGTTTTTTTAGTGTTTTGGTAATCTTTACTTTTGCTGTTTTTCTGTGTCTATACTCATGATTGTAGTGGATCCTTCAGCTGCTACATTACCAGCAGTAGAAAGAGTATAAGAATGTTTTCAACTCAAGTAGATGTACTTTAACCTGACTTACCGTTACTATAAAATATCAACTTGATGTAGCGTTGATGCCGTCTTTTTATTTCAAGCATTCCTTATCCCTCATCAAAACCTGTTACCCACAATGCAAATAGACCACAGAGAGTTCAGTCAAGGGATTCGATTATGTTATGCTAGTATAGCCTGGTGCCACTGGTGTCATGCGTCATGAGGAACAGTGCCACAGAGGTCTGCTAGGCTCACTACTTTCTAACTTCTCACCTTCAGATCTTTTCAGACTTGTAGCCTCAGACCCAACCAGTCAGATTTCGCGCAGCTTCCTCTGGTGCCTCAAAATCTGTTTTAACCTTTGTCTTGCTTGAAGTGACATTGTGAATAAAACTAGATAACAGCACTTTTGAGGACTACATAAAGTTGACAAAACAATCTCAGCTAGCAGTCGAGCTGGAATATCTACAATATATGATTTTAGTAGTGTCAGTACAGCAGGGCTTCATCCTGATTGCACTTTATATCACGCCTTAGAATCCAAGATTTTCATTTGTATTTAGTTTGTGTGTTTAGGGGAGTGAAATAACCCGACTTAATCCGCCTCACTTCTGTGGATAAATAGTCCTTAACAGACACTCTAAAGGAGCCTTAAACACTATATTCCTGCCGCGCAATAAATATTCATGAGGTGAATTCTTCTAATTGATAAATTCCTCTTCCGGTCGCCTGCTGGGCTTTTAATTAGACCAACTGCAGCCAGCTGAGAGGAAATTCAGGTCATGTCCCCGCGCACGCACACACACGAACCTACAAGCGTTTGTATATTCCCTTATATGTATGTGTGTGTGTGTGTTGATGTACATGTAATCGAATGACCAGGTCGTGGTCGCGTGTTGGCGTGAGGTTGCGGCCACGTGCCCCTGACACCGATTGATGAAGTGATGCTCGCCACGCAGTGTCACTAATGACAAATTGCTGAAGGGGTGTGTGTGTGTGTGTGTGTGTGTGTGTGTGCAGACAGGCAGATGGTGTCTCATGAGTATGAGGGGAGCTAATGACCTTGAGAGACCGAAAGAGAGGAAGAGGAAGAGCGAAAGAAAGAGAGAGAGCGCGAGCGAAAACCGGTGGCTGCAGGGGTCAGTTTGTTTTGCGTTGAGGGTCGGGCGGGATGGGCGGGGCGTTTCTGCTGCTGCTTCCTCCCTGCATTTCCTCCGCTCACCCAGCGTGCCCGTTCGTCACACACACACACACACGCACACACACGGGGCGTTAACGTAGCGAGACAATGAGCAGGGACCGGCTCGAGGCAGACGGAGCAAGGTGTTTCCTGTGACCCGGACGACTGCTGCGTCAACACTAACACACACTCGTGTGGAACAACAGCAGCGCGAGCTCGCAGACCTGACTTGACTCTCCCCTCCTTCAATTAGAGTTAATTAATTTGGCCTTGTTCAAATGTGTGAAGGTGTGTGTAAGTGAAAACAGCTGTATTCAAGTCTGCGATGTTCATCCTTTATTCATGCCGTGTTCATGCTTTATTCATGTGCTGTTCGAGCATTCGCAGGCTGGATGAATATTGGATTAAAAGCAGCTTTACGTTATTCATGAGCTGAGATATTTGGGATTGTACGGAGGCCTTATAAATAAAATCCCCGCGCTGTACACAACAACGACAACAAAAAACTTTTCTAAATGTTGTGTGCTTTGTGTCAGTCCTCTTCTGCTCAGTGGATGTTGACTGTGTGTGTGTGTGTGTGTGTGTGTGTGTGTCCCACAGGCCGTGCACTGCCCTGCTATGGAGAAGATGAAGAGGATCAAGAAGCGCCTGTCGTTAACACTCCGCTCCAGTCAGACCATCGACGAGTCCCTGTCTGAACTGGCCGAGCAGATGACCATCGAGGAGAGCGGCACCAAGGACAATGGTACTAATTTGTGTATATATCTTTTTTTCCAAATCAAACTGGACAATTAAAGGTGCAATATGTACAAATTATAATGTAAAACTTTAAAAACATTAGCTAAATTCATCAACAGAATGTAAAGAAACGACAACTGAGCCACAGTAAGAGTAGCTACAGTCATGAAAACAGAATAGATTTGGCAGCAGTTGGCAGTTACTCTGCTGATTTGTTGCCCCTATTTGTTTGGAGTCTGAATTCAGATGGCATTATAATGAAGGACTGTGGTGTGCAGAGATGCCCTGGTTCACAAATCTTGTCTTCCTGATGTAAGAAAACATGTTTGTTTGGTACGGACCCCACCAGATTTCAATCGTTTTTTTCGATGAAACTTAAAATTGTGATGCAAAAATACTCATTCCAACTAATTTCTGTAAAAAATAACGGCAAAATAATTAGTTTTTACCAAATTGTAAAGCCTTAATTTGATAAGAAAAATCATTCATGGAGGAAATCATTTTCTTCTCTCCATTTCTTTGTTCATTTTGTGTAACTGGTAGATTTTTTTGAGCTGTTTATGATGCAAGAGGACGTCATTTACTGTTGACTGAACTATACTGTCATCATCTTCTCGCACCAGACAACAGAACATCATCTAAGCGTACAGGCAGGCCGACGTTAAATGTGATTTGACAAATCAGTTTAAACTTAAATAATCGGTGTACAATCTCTCAATAATGCAGTATCTTGAGTCAAATCTGTCAAAATACTGAATAATTAAGCTGCAGTTGGAAAAAAAGCATTGAAGTGGTTGGAGAGAATCATTGCTCCCATCCAACCCGGGGAGGAAATTCCACTACTCTGATTTTTACAATATCTTCCTGTACATGTTCGTCACCAGGCATGTCACGCACACACACACACACACACACACACACACACACACACACACACACACACACACACACACACACACAAAAGAGAGAAAGCTTTCAATAGCTTTTTTATCTCTCAGGGGGATTTAAATTATGAAGCAGTGAAGGTGATGAAGAGAGAGTGCAGCATGTGTCAGTGGCAGCTGTAATGGACTTCCAGCGAGTCGTTCTCTATCGAGTTATGTAACGCGAGTAAGAGCAAGGGAGAGCTACTTTAACACGCACGCACACACTCGGCTCATGACGAGGTGGTTTGTAAGGAAAAAAGCGTTCACACACACTTAAACACACTTTTCTTGACATCTCTTTGTGTTACGTAACATTCTGCCCGTTCTGGCATCACGGCGCAGTTTGACTTCAGTCCGCCGATGTGATCCACGCATGAAAGTGATCGGCTGTCACTTGTGTTTGACGGCTGTCAGAATAAATGGTCGCACACATCCATCTTCTAGGGAACGTTTCCCATCCGAGTCATTTGGCCGTCACTCTCACGTTCTGTCACGAGACGGGAGCAGAATAAGCTTCGGTTCTTGGATCGACAAAAACGAAAGGTAGTCAGCAGTAATAGAGGTGAAAAGGCCGGACCCGTCTTGTCCCATGAATAATTGAATTTAAAGGAATAGTTCGACAAGAATCTAAGTTTTGACAAGAAAGCAAACAAGCATATTTCCTATATGATGAAACAATAAATCTTATAATCCTTTCTTGGGAAATAGTGAAGACCATACATGTGGCTACATGTCTGAGCCTGACTGGCTCAACCTGTTTTATATGACTTGTTAAACTAATGAATGTCTGGTTTCATATATGAACCCACAACTCTTAAATTGCTGTGTGGGAAACACTGTTTCATTTGAATTCAAGTTGCCGAAAAAGCTTCCTTCTCTGCTCATTAAATCCACGAAGGTCCCGTGAAGCCCTGACATCTTTGCCTCCTGTGTTAATACCATTCATACATGCTCAACTTATAATTCTGATATGTCTGACAAGCACCTAAAGGCGGTGTATGTTAATGCCGGAGCTTGACATGTGGGAGCGCAGCACAGACTGTCAGCTCCGAGTTTAAAAGGTCAGGACGAGCTGCAGAAAGTTGGCAGCGGCAGACAGATAAACCCACAAGATGTGACACACTTACAGCCCGTCTGACTCAGATCAGGACGAGATGATGTATGACGTCTTTGAACGGGTGTAGCTGAACTCTGCCCACCGAGGGAACACTGATGATTGAAATATTTGCTTACATGTGTCTCCTTGCTGAGTAGGATCGGAGATTTGAATGCTAATTGAGGCCCGAGAGTGAGGTTCACGCCTTGCTGATTGGTCGTGGTGAGGTATTTGCCCTCAGGCTATGAAATTTCCAGTTCTACAGCTGTTAATTTTTTATTCGTCTTGTGCTGTTTTCCCACATTTGAAGAGGCAGTGGGTGTTCATTTCTGATTCTGCTGGTGATGATTTTGGTTATTATAAATTCCCTGAGCTCTAGTTACCCTTAATGAAATAATCGGACATACTTGCGATACTTGCTCATTCGCTTTCTTGCCGAGAGTTAGGTGAGAAGATGGACACCACAATAGGGCTGTCACGATATCAGATTTTCCCAGGATGATTATCGTGGCCAAAATAATTAATGACTATGATATCACCGAGATTTGTTTATTGTGTGTTTTGTCTGTTTTTTGTCAAATGAATAACATTTGTTACACACTTGTAGGGAGGTAGAGAGAGAGTCTGTTGTTTTGACATGATTTTGCACAGCAGTAGTAAATCAGTTAATAGCAGCCACAGCCCTGATACCGCTCTACTCTCATGCTCTGTCAAAAGGTAACAAAATTCACCTATCAGCAAAGTTTTTGACCTGTGTGTTCAGACAGAAAATTAAACTATTTTTTCCTTCCCATGATTCACACGAATTTGACCCTGGACAGTTTGAGATTAAGGTCAAAGTAAGAGACAAGATTTTGGTATTGGAATCCTTCTGGTTTCTGTTTGTGGTCTGCTTGTCGTTTTGACCAGTTATGTTTGAGCGGGCTCTGGTTGGGGCGGCTGTGGCTCAGGGGTAGAGCCAGCGTCTTGTTATTGGAAGGTCGCTGGTTCAATTCCCCTGGTTTGCATGTCGAAGTGTCCTTGGGCAAGATACTGAACCCCAAACTGCTCCTGATGTGCTTAAATGCTGGTAAACCAATGCAATTACAGAACCCATAGGCAAACATCTGATAACGACTTGGCTTGTACCTATTCTTGAAACAATTGGTCGTAAACGCTCTCTCAACTCCAACCCCATTCTTGTGTCTCAAATTGCAAAATTTGAACAATGGCTCAGTTAGGAAGTCTTGTCCCAGATATTCTCTAACCAAATATCCACCGGATACACCGGCCCAGACGTTGGCCCAGAGGCTAAATCATTGTCAGCTGACAGCGAAGAGGTTTCGAGATTGAAACGTTAGCTGTAGCTAGGACATGTGGATCGGATCCGACCTGTATGTTAGTGAAGGAGATCCATAAAGACCCAGGATACTCACAAATTCTTCAGTCCTGTTCAGACATTTTCAACTTGCAACGCAGTTAACATATCATCATCTCATGGTATAGATCTTCTTATCTAACTCTCAGCAAGAAAGTGGATAGGCGTATTTCCAAAAATCCTCTTTAAATAGCAGGACAGTAAGAGTAACATGGCATCCTGCTCATTTTGAGTTAGTTATTCAAATCTAAGTGACTGCAACATTGCATAACTGGAGCAGATTTGACGTCCTGTTGCATTTATTTACACACATTTCTCCATAATTTATCCTGATGTTTGGTATTTTTGGACATGTTGGGACCTTGACTTAAATGTCAAATAAAGTTGTGTCGGTTTGCACAGAGCTCGGCCGCACAGCGTGCGTTTAGAATAAAGAACGCGCCGCATGGGGTTGAAGAAGATGGGAGCTGATTTTTCTTGTCACCACGTCGTGTTTTTGGAGGCTCGTGATGCAACTGCAGAGCCTCTGAAACCAGAAATGATGACAGTCGTTGTTGTGTTGTTGTGTTTCAGAGCCCTTCATGAGGAACGGCCGCCCCCCCACCTCCCATAGCATGCACTCCTTCCTGCACCAGTACACCGGCTCCTTCAAGAAGCCCCCGCTCCGCAGGCCCCACAGCGTCATCGGCGGCACCCTGGGCTCCTTCATGGCAATGCCACGCAACGGCAGTCGCCTGGGTGAGACACACACACTTACACACACACACACACACATGGAAGGAAGTGAGTAGTGGGAGAGCAGATGGCATCCAGGAACAAACAGGAAACATGTCACAGTCCCGATACTTCCATCCTGCACTCACAAGCCCTCGAGGCAGCTTCTCCCTTTCGCCCTCAGCCGGGCTGTTTTTGCCAGAGTGACAGCTGGATGGGGGATTCAGTCAAACATGACGACGTTTCCTGCGCGAACTGATTCATCACACTGGATCCGTGGCAGCGAGTCTGATCCCGAGGCTTGTGAGGGAAGACGATGTTGGGATGATTCAGAGCCGCGGCAGCAGATTTCCAGCTGGCGGTCAGGGAACAGCTAAGAGGGTGACGAGATGATTCAGGGGACAGTATGAAACAGAGGGACAAAGTGTTGTGGGTATCAAAATCCAGCAGCCTCGAGGCTTTTTGAATAGAATCTGAGTCTGGAGGGATGAGCACACAGTTATATTAAAAGCTTGTGATATGTTGTAGTGCGGCAAGTGATGCTTAGAAAAGCAGCATGTCTGCATTATCTTACTCAGATGACAACATGTTGTACGTCAAAACCATTGACGGATCTGTTGAGGCATCTGTTTTTTGCAATGACCTTTTTGAACACAAAGATATGTAACAGAGGCAGTTAACAGTGAACTTTATGGTCCAAAAAGACATCAATTCACTGAAACGGTAAACTTCACCGGGAATTAAATAATTGCAGATCACTCCAGGCATCTTTTCCTTTTATTTTCTGCATCTTGGGCAACATTGATACAGACACCAATATATCTGTGATAAGCCGATATCTAGCTAACACACTAAAATACGTGCTGATCATCACAATGTTGGCACCACAGCTTCAGCATTTGTAGCTCAGAGCACAGCTGCACAGCTCGGCTGTAGATGACGGCTGTTGACCCTCCTTTTTATCAATCCATTTCAAGCCGTAGTATTCAGATCATTAGGTTACTGGAATAATTTAACAGTACTGACAAGCACAATCATTTCAGATCCATCATCGGTCTCATAGCCTGAGTGATCACTTACGCATCACTGTACCTAACAGGTGTTGCCTTAAACCTTAAGCAAACATTGTTTAACGTTGTTTGACTGACTTTCTTTTCCACATGGCCAGGCAGGAATAATCAGCATCTGTGCAAACATCTGTCAGACTCGGTGTTACCCGTTACTCTGAGTTGTAAGCGACTATAATGTTCATCATCTCAGTAGTGTGTGAAACCTCACTGGTGCGTCTCTAAGCTAATTTTTTAAAGATGGGTGATACACTTAAGAACTCCTGAGCCTCGCACTGGACCCTGGCCTAGATAGAGGGACTTGGATCTAAAAGCAGGACAGTTAAGTAGGACATTGATGTGCCACATATTGCTGCTACACTCCGTGTGCTTATTAGCAAAGCGGCTAAAGGCGGAAAGGAGGGACGGAGAAGCAGGGAGAGAGAAGGATCGTCAAGTCTAAAAAACTCAAGGAAGGGAGGCAAGTGAAGGATTGATGTGTGGAGAATGAAATCCTCCAGGGTTTTTGGAGAGAGGAGGAAGTGAGGCATGAGAGGATAAGAGACGTGAGACTGAAAGCAAAAGACAAACAAATTACGAAATTTAGAAAACAGCTCTGGGGGTTTTTGAAGAGAAAGAATCGACCGTTGAGAGGTGAAGAAACGATGGGAAAATAGCGAAAGCGAAAATATTATTGCGAGAGAAGGAATTTGGGGAGTTTTTGGAGCAGGTGAGGATAGATACGACATAGCGGGAGATAATTGAGAAGTGTGCGAAAGTTAAAGGAGGTTGAACGCAACCGAAAGTAGGACAGATGAGATCATTTGGAGGCTTTTGGTGAAGAGGCAAACAAGTTAGAAAAGCGCAGGTAGTGAAGGAATGCGTTGGAGCGAGTCAGGTTGGCCGACGCCTGCGAAAACCCTGCGAAAGAGAAAGCGGGATAAGAGAAAAAGGGGAAAGAAAGGCAGAAGTGGGAAGTGAGAAAAAAAAACGGTGGGGTTTTGGAAGTGGGGCAAGAAACAAGACAGAAAAAGGGAAGAGAGATCGTTTGGAAGGAGGCGATTCGAAGAAGGGAAAGTGGGAAGAGAATGTGTCGTCTGCGAGGAGTTTATAGAGAGAAAGCAACCAGCTTCGGAGGAGGAATGTGGGACAGTTGCAGGGGAAAAAAAGAGAGAAGAGGAAGAGCTTTCAAGAATCCTGAGTCGTCAATTACTAAAACATGCATTGAACAAGTTCTAAATGTGTGCCCAATCAAGAATCTTTGGTCAGATTAGCAATTTTACTCAATATATAAAGATAAATCTCACTCGCTCTACATCCCTGTGCTTGTAAAGAGCAGAGCAGCTGACTCAACCTGTTTACAGTGCAACCGAACAAACTCATTTAGATTTAATTAAGTAGTCCATCAATAATTGGCCTTTTTCCATCAGGCATTCTGATTTCACGCCGCTCCTGGCACGAGCACTCTCCCACCCAACAGCACGGTACTTTAAGAGCTGGTCGGTTATCTCTCTGAGGAGTCGGAGGTGTGCAGCTGTTCGTCTCACAGCACACGGCGGCTGCTCCTTCTTGTTCCATTACTGACTCGCAAAAGCTCCAAATTCTGATGAACGATCACAGTTAGCGCTGACAAATGCATCTCTTCTTGTGATTGGCTCTCACAATAAAAGTCACCCCGTATTTGCCACTTGAACGCTTTCAATGTGAAGCAGCGGGAGGAACTTGTAGGGTGCGGTACCATAATACAGCTCTCGTGTGGAAGTAGGAAAGTGAACAGTATCTTTTCTTGAACGTAGGTAGGCAATTTGAACCCAGTGTGGGAATGGCGAACAAGCACTGAGAGGCGATGGCATTAAATGGCTACTGATGAAACAAAAACAGGGTTTGATTTCATGAAAAATCGAAACGATTGTGACTGTAACAGCATTATTGAAATCTGAAAGAAAAATTGGACACTATCAGTTATACTCATGGTTGACAGTAGAGTTGGGGTTCATGAAGTTTGTGGTTTACCTCCAATTAAACCTGTGTATCACCAGGGATCTGTTGGTATGCAGGGTTAGAAGTGGTTGTGAATGTGCACACATTTTTAAACATAGGAAGAAACTGATCAAGGCAATTCTATTTGTAGAAGAGGGCAAATCTGTGTATATGCACAGGGGAGATGGATGAAGGTGAATGGTTGTAGAAGCGAAAAAGCAAAAAGATGGACAAAGGTCACCCATCTCCTCCTCCAGATGAAAACTTTGCAACAATTTCCTGTTCCCTCCCACTTTTCTTTCTCGTCTCTTACAGTATGTCCTTTCTTGTACTTGGGAGAGCCAGTCAGACGGGACATGTTTTGTTGCCTTGCCCTATTATGGTGAATTACGCTGAAACACTGAAGTGTTATATTTTCTCTTCCACTTAACGACCTGCTGTAGTATATCAAGTCCTGCCACTGTAACCAAAAACCCAAAGCTCAGACGGCGAAGCAGCAGAAAAACCTCACGTTTAACCATCTGTGGAAAAACAAAGTGACATGGCTGGAACAGCGCGGTTCAGCCCTCGAGGAAAAGCCTGAAAACAGCTCGGGTTCTAGAAGAGGAAGAGCCTTTTCCTTTAATCTGAGGAGACCTTGATTTTGAACCAGATGACCACAGACAGGTTCACATTCTGGGACAAAACTTAATCTGGGTTGTTGTCGCACTGCAGAGTAGTGAAGCAGGACTTGATGAAGTTTGGAAATAACGCTCATGTGTGAATAGAGCGAACAAGCTTTGTTAGGAGGGAAGTTGTGCACTCATTGTTTCTAATTCTAATGAATAATCTTTGGTGCGATATTAAGAGAAACAATCAGGATTATCATGTTTGAAATAATTGCAAACAGTTAATCTCCATCAACAGAACAGAGGTTTCTTTCTCCGCCCGTTTCCCTGCTTCTCTGCTTTCACGTCTGATGACAGACTGCGTGGTCGGAGGCGCTGACACACTGATGACAGAGAGCTGTTCAACCATAGCTACTCATTAACTGTGTGTGTGTGTGTGTGTGTGTGTGTGTGTGTGTGTGTGTGTGAGTAGGGGGTGCGCGTGGTCTGTATATCAGTGTGTTTGCTCCTGCTGTGCTATGGTAGCAGTGGTAGCTTTACTGCCCCGGAGGAAGTGGTGCGGGTTGCGAGGGTTTAATCTTTGGCCTCGGGGGTTACAAGGGTGTGAGAGGAGGTAAGAGAGACATAGAGAGTGAGGGAGAAGGGGGTTTGAGGGCCAATACAAAATATTCAATTTCAACTGCTACTATTCTATTAGTACTGCAAATATATATGTCCTCCGCTCACCACTACTAGTGTCTATAGATACTAAAACCAAAAGTTCCCAAAGTTTTTGTCCTTTTGGAAGCTGAAAATATTTCCTAGTTGAACTTTATGAGGTAACATGATCATCAAGACAATAAACTGCATGTTTCTTTTCACAGATGTTTCTCATTTCTGCTGTGCAAATCAAAAATTTAGGCAGAATAACACACTTCACCTGCTACAGTAAACCTACGAGCAAAACCACCACTTCGTACTTAACATTTCTTTTTGATTCCTGCGTAAATCCTGCTGTTAATTCTTTATCGTTCCCAAACGAATCGCATTTTTTACAGCTGACATTCTGTCTTGTCACAGGTGGACGGTGTCTCTGCTCCAGCAGTTAATGCAGTTCAGCAATTTGGAATGTTTTGAGTGACACCTGTGTTTGTCAAGTCAAAATGTCAGCTTTGCTTTTGCCCTGGTCAAGACAGCAATCACAGTGGCGATCAGTTCCAGCGCTTAAACAATTAGCTAGTTATTCGACTAGTTGATCAGCAGAGAATTAATTGGCAACAGCTGTGATCACTGGTCAATTATTGAAGTCATTTATTAAGCAAGACAGACAACATCATCTGGTTTAAGCTTCTCAGATTTGTCTTTCTTTCTGTGTCTTTTAACGTATTTTATCATTCTCATTGTCTCAGATATCGTGCACGAGAACCTAAAGATGGGCTCGGACGGGGAGAGCGACCAGGCGTCGGGCACGTCTTCAGACGAGGTGCAGTCTCCGACTGGCGTCTGTCTGAGAAACCGCATCCACCGGCGGATCTCCATGGAGGTGAGACGGGCTCGCACGTGCACACGCTGCTGCAATAATTACTGAAAACTGGCTTACACTGCGAGTCTGCATTCCACCCTTCACCCCCCTCTCCTTCTCCTCTCCTCTCCTCTCCTCTCCTCTCCTCTCCTTCTGCTCTCTTCCTCCTCTCCCCTCCGCCTCGTGGGAGATCTGATTCGGGTGGGGGCTCGAGGCGGGGGTCGTTCGTCTCTTAATGGGCTCTCGGTGTCTGGGCTTCATGATACTGATAATAGTCGCGCTCCCCGAGGACCACAGCAGCGACTGGTAAAGAGATGCAGCGTGATAATCTGCGCTGTAACCACAGTGGTTTTCTATAGGTCAGACATCTCGGTGTGCCCAGAGAGCATGCTGGGATAGGAGTCGCCTTTGTTCCTCTTGCAAGGATGCCATTCAGAAACATCAAGTAAAATGTTAAATGATTAGACTTTTCCAGTGACTTTTATGCCCTCTTTATAGGAAATACGAGTTACATTTGCATATCAGCAAACCGTGTTCTTCCAGAAGACTCTTTCCCCTCCAGTTTTCATCTTCTCTAAACCGAAAGCTGCTCCGTCTTCAGCCAACCAGAACAAGCTTTTTAAATACTAACCAGAGATGAAGAAGATACATTTAATTCAGTGGCCCGCTGGGTAAAGCAGCCACTTACTCAAGCTCAGCAATAAAATATGAACAAGATGAATGGACAAAAAAAATCTTAGCATCGGGGGAAATGTCTTTCCTCGCCACTTTCTCATCTCACCGTGGTTTTTCTCTGCATTTTCAGAGACATTTTTGGCCGCGAGCCACCGTTAATATCTCAGACTTGCGTTATATTGTCTCACACTAGATTTTACATACGCTAGAAAAGCCTGTAAAGCTCCGCTCCGTCAATAAAATGAGGCGAAATGTTGGCGTTATGTCGGTTTATGCGCGCTGACATTCCCAAGAAATCATCGTCTTACAAACATTTAGCCCGGGGGAAGTTTTATTCTGAAAAGGGCGAGCGTCTCAGGCTGGAGGCCTCCTGCCCCCTGCTGGCAGAGGAGCATATGTGACAATAACCAAACCTTAGCGTTCTTGACGTTTTGTCTCTCACACACACGCACGCACACACAGTGACCTATTTCTCAGTCGTTTGGAGTGTTTGTCTCATTTGCAGTTGCACAGAAAAAAAAGGCAAGATGAAGGATGTGGTGATGATCACTTGACCCGGTGGAACCCACACAGGCACACAGAAGCTCTGTTACATGAGCTCCAGCGTGCCGCTCTTCCTGTGGTTTGATACCGCCGGAGGTTGTGAAGAGTGTCAGTAAAGAGGTTAAGGATGCTGTACGCTCACTTACTGACGCTTGTTACCAGACAATCAGATTTTTTTTTTTCAGTTTCACAGTTATGTAGCAGCTCTACACTCCCAGCCTGTCACCTAGAAACATCTTTCATCATCTAAGGAGACACTGTTTATGAAGTCAACAAAGCAGTGCATGAATCCATTTGGTTCAATATGCACGGTGTAATGTTACGTTTTAGTGTTATATATAACTTTAACCAATGATATTGATATGCAACACCACTGTGGTAAACACAAATCACAAATTTGTCAGACGTAATGTAGGTTCTGACGACAAACAACAACACAACAAACACAACTACATCATAACAATGTGATGTCATTCCAGGAATAATGACTGAGGTAGTGGATCCAAAGTGAAAATAACAGATTAAGTCTACAATTACGGCTGCAACTAACAAATATTAAAAAGTTTTTGTCAGAAATAAAAGTACAGTGCCTATCAGAAGCACACAGAGCCCCAAATCCTCAAACTGTTTGCTTAGGATACAACATTTTAAATGACATAAACTGGACACAAGCAGCAGATCTTCACATTTTAGCCGGCTCCAGAGGATGTGTGGACGTTTTTCTTGATGCACAACTGAACAATGAAATTATTATCAATTTGTGGCCGTTTAATTTTCTGCTGTCGATTCCTTCTATCAACACTTAACACGCGTGACAATTTTTCGAGCCAGGATGACAAAGTGCTCCACAGACCGAAGGAACAACGTGAGCCCGAAGGAAACGTAATAAAAATAGATGAGATGCTGAGAGGCCCGACTAAATCTGTTGTTGACTGATGATTTTTCAGACACCATCTTGCATCAGAGGACAAGCCGTACGGAACGCATTACATAATGCCTCACCTCTTCGCGACACCGATACGCTCTACATAGTCGGTCTTTTATTCGAACTCTCGGTTGTCATAATGCTGGCGTCTTCTCTGAGCAGCCCTGTCAGAGAGGACAAAGGACTACAGTTATGAAATGAGAGCGGATGAGTCGACGGTATTTGCGGAGGGGGCCAAACTTAAAACGCGCGTGTGATAACCGAACAGATGCGACGTCTTCTCTCTTCTCTCGCTGTATTTTTACTCCACTCGTCCTCGTTTTTCCCAACATCAGTCAGCATTATTTCAGTTCTTTATTTTGATCTCAGAATAGATACGATCACTCGTCCACAACAATGAAATACGAGCCTGGTAATATTGACAGCCTGCAGTGTGAATGCAGACTGTGAATACGAGCTATAAACATTAATAAACAACATGTATTATTTGTTTTTTATTCTCGCTGTTTTGCAATCTGATTTGCGCTCACAAAGGTTTTCCAGAGCGGCCACGGTCACGCCTCGACCAGCTGCCTCTTATTTTTCCCCTCCGTAAGACGGTGATCGACCTGATCTCCGTCTTCTCTCTCGGGGAACAGGAGGAGATGAGAGCGAGCTATTTTCGACACATGTGTGTTTGTGTTTGTGGGTAGATGGGTGGACTGGCCTACATTGTCTTGTGCTGCCTGCTGCTGAAACATGCCCCGAACCACATAGAGATGACAGGCAGGCATATTTTATCATGTACAGGAGGGTGCAGAAAAGCAGCAGCGTGGCTCAGAACCATCATGTGGTTAACGAAGCCTGTGTTTTGGAGTGTGAGAAGTATGAGTAGCAGAGTAGAGGTTTTGGGCGCAACTTCCCCTACCTCTGAGGTGCATATAAGACCGGCGCATTGGCCTGATGAAGGCCACAAGTATAACAGGTTGATCTGATAGAGTACTATACTATATTAGTGTAACTGTAGCTTTTTGTCCTTATAGTTTACATGCTTTAATGCTCAAAAAACACATCTGTTCTCTTATACTGTCCACTGCTGCAACACTGTTTCCCCCTCTGTCTGAACCTCCTGGATACCCAGTCTGCTCTGATTGGTCATTTCACACATGCCTGACCCAGCACAGCAGAAGAACAGCTGTGCTAAATCAATTCTTATGTGCCAAACTAAGCGCTAGGCATTAAATATGTAATGCTGTAGCGTGTGATGTCACAATGTTACAGAATTAAAGGTGGGACTACAGACGAGATGTTTCAGGAGCGGTGGTTTCTGTGGGAGAGAGGAGCTTCTGTTGGTGACCTTTTTAACTTTGAGGATCTTTAACATGCACAAGAACCGCATATAAAACACTGAACGGAAGGATGAAAACAAAAAAAATCATAACAGGTCTTGTTTGAACATTTGTTTACCCGTGTGTGTTTCAGGACCTCAACAAGCGCTTGTCTCTGCCTGCCGACATCCGAATCCCCGACGGCTACCTGGAGAAGCTGCAGCTGAGCAGCCCGCCCTTCGACCAGCCGCTCAGCCGGCGCTCCCGCCGAGCCTCACTGGTCAGTGCCTGTGTGTGTGTTTGCGTCTGTGTGTGTGTGTGTGTGCTGCCATTTATTGCTTTGCGGCGCTGTTACCAGATTTCCCCTGTGGAAGTTGCCATGGAAACTGGCCCGATGTGAGACAAGAATGGATTAATCTGGAGTCATGAGCGCTCACCTCCTGCCTATAGCCCATCAAATTAGATCATGATGCTCAGCGGTTGTGTGATCACGCAGCTTTGTTGCAGATGAGGTTTGTGCATATTACAAGTTTGCCGACAGTGACACCTCAGCTTATAAAAGTTATCGCTGGTGCAAAACGTTTTTGATCCATTCTAAAAGATCAGGGGGGAAAAAACACTGCATTTTTTGATAAGGCTAAGAAAGGCCTTTGAGAAGGACTGTGATTTTTAAAGCAAATTGCTGTAATCTCGCAGCTCGAGGGGTTTGAAGCACCTTTAATGCAAACCTCTGATCTAAGACAATGACTGTACAGGACGAGAGAGCTTAGAGCTGCTTTTCTGCGCGATCTTTCAACACGAATACACAGAGAAATCCATAGAACAGAAACAGAAAAATGACCAGAATAAAACACACCTGCATTATGTTTTGAGTTCATATCAGGGGTATCTTAAAGATTTTGTACAACTTAAGTTCCTTAATGAAAAAATACTGCGCTATATACTATTCAGCTTTAACTTTGTCTTATACGTGGCCCCATAACTTAATCTGTGCTAAATTCTGACTGTGTCCTTTGTCTTCCCCTCAGTCGGAGATTGGTTTTGGGAAGTTGGAAACGTACATTAAGCTGGACAAACTGGGAGAGGTAAGGAAGTCCGGAAGTCCCGTCTCACACTAGGGAAAGAAATACATTTCCCAAATGTTCAGTAATTCAGTCATGTTGATCCATTATCCGTGTTGCTTTCAGGGAACCTACGCCACAGTATTTAAAGGACGCAGCAAACTGACGGACAACCTGGTGGCGCTGAAGGAGATCCGGCTGGAGCACGAGGAGGGAGCGCCGTGCACCGCCATCAGAGAAGGTTTTCAGCATTTGTCTCCTCCATGTTGTCTGTTCAATGCTACATGAAGCGTTCTTAACTAATTTCATCACTAGTAAAGTGATACATTCAGCCAGTTAACATAAGCATCATGATGTGTAGCATGTTAAAATAATCTGATTTGTGGTGCTCAAAGCATAAAAGTAATAAATATAAAATAGATACCAATAGCCTTTAATAACTCTTTGTGTAAACATCTGTCTGTCATTGCCTCTGTAGTGTCGTTACTGAAGGACCTCAAACACGCCAACATCGTGACGCTACACGACATCGTCCACACTGACAAAAGCCTCACGCTCGTCTTCGAATACCTGGTAAGACCCCCTGCTTCCCCGTACGCTCAATGCATGATGGTCTTTGTGGAGAGCTTCACTGACAAAACACCGGATATGAAAACACATTAGCATTTCTATAGCTTACATAAGACATTTATTAAAGGACCATTTCAGAATTTGTCACACATAAAGACTTTTTTTCCCTTTTGCCAACCCTCTCAGCTTAATTTATTCCTAGTCAACAGTGGTGATCATAATGTTTTGACAAACTGTATTAGAGCAACATCATTTTGTCATTGTTTTATATATTCTGAAACAAGCATATATATAGATTCATATATCTGTGAAAACTGCAGACTGATGAGTCAGAATGATGAGGTGAAATTCATGTGACAAAGTCACATTATGATTTGCAAAACAAGATGTTTCCTTGGTGTAATTGTACCTACTTCCTGTCTCATGGTGTCATCTCTCCCTGTAGGATAAGGACCTGAAGCAGTACATGGATGACTGTGGAAACATAATGAGCATGCACAATGTGAAGGTCAGGATGACTCTTGATGATTACATTTTGTATTCTTCTTCCTTTTTTCTTTCCCTCGGCAGTGGAAAAATCATTCTCTCATCTCTGGGAGCTTTTATTTCCTCTTTTCTGTGTGTGTTCAGTCAGAGATGAAGCTGCGTACAGTTTTGCCATGAGCACATTTTAAAAAGATGCACCAGTTAATCACCCTTTGACAAAAATAGTTCCAGCAACTTAACTCATAAAGCGACGGACTAAAGGTCCAATTTGCATATTTCTGTTTGCTTTTATATCTGGTCCCAAGACCTCAAGAAGAAAATTAAGCAAATTAGACCAATACAGGATTTTGTATAGTGTTGGTTGTATGAGATGCAGTTTTTGCATCAAATAAGACGTATTAATAACATGAATTGTTTTACGTATCTTTGCAGGTTTTCCTGTTCCAGATTTTACGAGGGCTGTCATATTGTCACAAGAGGAAAGTTCTCCACAGGGACCTGAAGCCTCAGAACCTCCTCATCAACGAGAAAGGGGAACTCAAACTGGCTGATTTCGGTAAGATGTTGTGTTAAGCGCAGTGGAGAAGGCAGGAGCCAGAGTGTCTCTGCTGTTATTGCTGTAAATTTGGGAAGAAAAGTTTGAAAATTGTACAATTATTCCTAGTAGTGCTCTTTAGAGATATAATGCTTCTTCTCTGTGTAAAAATTCTAACGTCTGCTCGTGTTTTCGATGGGTGGACAGGTCTGGCGAGGGCCAAGTCTGTCCCGACTAAAACCTACTCCAACGAGGTGGTGACTCTTTGGTACCGGCCTCCTGATGTTCTACTGGGATCCTCTGAGTACTCAACACAGATTGACATGTGGTAAGTGTGTGTATCTGTATTTCAGAGACTTAACATTCAGTCCAGTAATAATAATAGGCAAAGATAATCATGAAAGTAAGTAACTGCTCCTGTTGCTCCTAACATCACTGTGTCATTTGGTGTGAGACACAGGGATTAGATACAATTAGCTGCTTAATCATTTAATTGATTGATTGGAAATTTATCTGCCACAATTTTGATTGTTAATAATTTTCTAATAGTAGTGACAAAATCCATATTGACTTATTTTCTTAATTTTTCCCTATATTCTGACATTGTATCCACCAAACAATGAATCAGTTTATCAAGAAAGTAATTACCATTATTACCATTATTTACATCCCTTCAATGAATTTGCTGTTCTATGTGTGTGTGTGTGTGTGTGTGTGTGTGTGTGTGTGTGTGTGTGTGTGTGTGTCTGCAGGGGTGTTGGCTGTATATTCTATGAGATGGCTGCAGGTCGGCCGCTGTTCCCCGGCTCCACCGTGGAGGACGAGCTCCACCTCATCTTCAGGTTACTTGGTGAGTACCTCCTGCCAGGCCGGATCGCCGCAGCGGCACGGCTGCCTCGCCACACGTTACAATGCACCTGTTTACCTGGACAAGGTAAAACCCTGTATATCTGAGAGGCTGTGATTCTGTGACTTCAGGCACTCCCACCGAGGAGAACTGGCCGGGAATCTCCTCCATCGAAGAGTTTAAGTCCTACAACTTTCCCAAATACAAGCCACAGCCGATAATCAACCACGCTCCCAGGTACTGTGCTCTGTGTGTGTGTGTGTGTGTGTGTGTGTCCTGCATGTTCCCGTCTTCCTGTGTTTCTGCTTCTCTTTTCATGCCCCAGTGACCCCGTCACATACATCCAGTAATGGTGTGTGTTCATGTGTGTGTGTGCGCGCCGTGGGCAGGAATTCCTGTGGAACATTTCACAGACAGTCTTCCACTTCCTTCCTCCCATGAGCCCTCGCATTCCCATCAGGCCGAGCTGCAGGCAGACAGTTAACCGTTGCTCTTCCTTTTGTCCCCTCCAGGCTGGACAGCGAAGGCATCGAGCTGCTGCTGTCTTTCCTCAAAGTGAGTGGTTTCCCTCCTTCATAATACCCAGAATGCAGTGCACTCCAATGCATTTCTCACCTGATGTTTTTTTTATTTTACAATCTTGAAGCACTGTTACACATTCAGCTAACATACTGTAGATAAAATGCCTAATAATCAAACATCCCTTCAGTACCAGTTGTAGACAGCAGGAGGCGTAACACCATCAGTGTTTCCTTTACACTGTGTTTTCACTGAACATATTGGGTGCCTGTTTCTAATGTGTTTTAGTTCGACACAGTTTATCTGACAAAATCGCTGATTGCAGATACAACAGCCACAGAATTGTCCGCTAAACTCACAGGATGGTTCACATTTCCTGCCTCTTGTCTCCGCAGTACGAATCCAAGAAGAGGATTTCAGCCGAGGAGGCCATGAAACATTCCTACTTCAGGCAGCTGGGGATGAGTGTTCACACACTGCCTGAGAGTGAGCACACACATGCCTGAATAAATCTGCAGTCTGTCTTCTTCAGGCTCGTTTCCTGCAATTTACCTGATGTTTTCTGTTTTCTCTCCCCTGTGTGTTTTTAGTTATTTCAATATTCACATTAAAAGAAGTCCAGCTGCAGAGAGATCCGGGCTACAGGAACTCCTCGTACCCAGAGTCAGGTGAGTGGGGATCGCGTCCAGACGCTTCAGGATTTAGTCTGGTTCGATCATCAGACGAAGAAAAAAAAACGTCTCTTGATCGTACTCGTGGAACTTTTAACTGGTAATGAAACAATATCAATTTTAATGCTGATCTTTAGGACAGGAGGGACGAGCGCTCGCACTGGTTTTGTCCTCAGGGGCCGGCCAGAATCAATAAAAATGAAAGTTCCTTGCTTTAATACAATTTAAAATGAGGCTGATAAAGACAGACGGGCGTTTCAGCAACAGTCTTATTTAATTATTGCAGTTAAAGGGTTACTGTAGTCATTAAATATCACGCTCACGTAACACACAAGACACAGATTTAAAAAAAAGGAACGGTCAAAGCAGAAGCAGATGACAAGATATCCTGACTATTTGTTCCTAGTATGAGTCTGGCTTCTACAACATCGAGTCCTGCAGTGCAGCTGGCACGGAGTCGTTCATTAGATCTTCCCCGACTCTTAAATGCCCACGTCTTCCAAACCTCACATCTCCAGTTAATAATGCAGAATTTCTGTGAAAACATTTTAGTCTCAAGACAAACCCCACATGACCCTGATGACATAATCAGGGTTTTTTTCACACATGTTATCAGTGGCGCCCCTTTAAACTGTCCTAAAAGTAATAATCTATTGATGAGGGCTATGATTAGCACCTTTTAATTTAAACGAAAGACATTGTGGGTGTTGTATTTTTAGAGTCTGTCCTTGTCTTCCAGGTAATGGCAAGATCAACAGGAGGCAGAGCATGCTCTTCTAATGTCCGATGAAGAGGAGGGATGACTTTCCCGGCTTCGTCACGACTTTCCACCAACCTCTCGCATGAGCCCACCTCCCCTCAGATTAACCCCACCCCTTACCTGCACACACACACACACACACACAAACACGCACACACACCCCTCTGAGCGAGTGACTCTGGGTTGAATCTATTTGAGACTGTGTTTATTTATTGGGGGGCGGGGCGAGGTTGAATTATTTGCTGCTAAACTACTACTGTCTGTATTTAACACACCGTGTGTGTGCGTTTGTGTGTGTGTGCATGTGTGTGTGTGCGTGTGTGTGTACATGATGTGAACTCGAGACGCCATGCACAGTTGAGCAGTCAGTAAGGTTAATGTTGTTCTTCTTCTGACTACAATTCTCCGGCTTCCGTTGAGTTAGAATTCCACTGATGTTGATGTTGACGCTGTGATCCAAGTTGTTGTTCTTGTTGTCGTGCTTGGAGACCGAACGCTTCAGTTTCTTCAGATTTTTTTTTTTTATAAATATGTATATCTATATATATTTGGAGTTTATGTTTTGTTTTTTCTTCGAGCTTCCGTGACTAAACATTTCCAGGTTTTTAAAGGACTGGGACGGCTTGGTGGTCTCGGTTGGTGGAGAAACGGTTTCTCTGGATTCCTCATCGTCATTTTCCTGAAAAAGAATTTCGGTCGGACTTTGCTCCTGGAGGCCCTGCTGCCCTCTGGAGGTTTACATTAAGGGTCAGAAAGCAGGACTGTGAGTGGATTGTGGTATCAACTTTGATCCATGGGTTAAAGAAAGCACACGCAGAGTCCAATCAAACTGGGAGAGCATGAAACCAACTTTTGGTTCTTTTGTTCTTTTGCCCATTCTGGCTCGGCACCAGGACCAAAACTGAGGAGGAAGGGGGGAGGCAGGCAGTTCTGAAGACGAGTGAAAAGCACAGATGAAAGAGAGGGATACTGAAGCTGAACAGGAAGTCATGTGACGTCCCACAGGAAGCCAGCAAGCCTTCCCTTCAACCCCTCGCAAAAACTGCCAGGACTTCAATGCTTTTTTTTTTTTTTTTTTTTTAAAGAATACATGCAAGCTACACTTTCTCGCTCTGTGTGCATTCGGAGAGCTCACGGCAGTAACTCTTTGTTTTTAACCTGCACTTCAGTGTGTTTTCTTTTTGGAATCAGGGACCCGGGCCTCGACACGGCCGAGTTTACCCAACAGTATTAAGATGTGTTCTCTGTGTCTGTGACCTTTGACCTCTCCTTGTGAAACAACAGCATCATTGTGGCATGTTTCTCGGAAGGAGGGGGCGTGGGTGCTGGTGGGTGGGATGGCGCGGATCGGGATGGGATGTTCAACCAGTCACCGTCGGACCACTGCGCTCTCCAGCATTTGTACACAAGGAAAAAAAAAAAAAGATTTCAAATTGAAATTTTAGAATTAACTGCCCGCTGTGTTGTTTGCGACTGACAGTGATGCTACAGATGAAGCCATTTGAGAAATCTCACTTTTGACTGCATGTTTGCTGAAGAAAGTCACTTAAAGACCTTCACTTCAGTGTCCACTGGTGTGCTTTCCCTTCCTGGCTCAGTTTAGTTGCAGTATTTGTCTTATTCTTGAGGACCAACAAATGTGACGTCCAGATATTTCCAGCAGCCGTATGATAGCACAAAGTGATTCATCATTCTAAAGGTACAACTTGGCATTTTGGGAAATATCTGTATTTGCATTCTTGCAAGATTTAGATGAGAAAATGTATGTTTGTACAGTAAATCTGAAGATAGCACGAGGAGCATGTTAGCTTAGCTTAGCACAAAGAGGAAAGTTGGGGGAAAGCTAGCCTGGTTAACAGATCTGTCTACTAACGTCTCTAAAATTCACACATCAACACATTATACCGGTTTGTTTAATTTGTACAAAAACAAAGTTTATCATCAGTAAGTCGTGGTTTTATAGGAGGTTATGTGCTTCTTGCACGTGAATCTGTAAAATGTTTTTTTTTTTACACTTTGCTTTTTATACATATCAAAGAAATAAGTTGTAATATGTTGCTTTGTGAGCTTCAGAGGTCATTTAACCTGTAGACAGATCCAGGCTTGCGGTGTCCCATTGTTTCTTGTTTTTATGTTAACCTAAGCTAAGCTACATGTTTATTTTACAGACATGAGAGCAGTATCGATCTTCCCATCTATTTCCCAAAATGCAAAATATTCCTTCAAAATATTTGTGGTAAACTGGTGGTCTTGCTTTTTGATTTGGAAAGTCCGACACAAAAACCACAAATCTGTACCAGAGTGGCCGTTTTGCTCCAAAATTCAACAGTCACACAAGGAGAAGTCCATTGTGGAAAAGGCAGAGAGAGCACTTTGTACACTCACAGTAGCATTAAAAAAGAACTGAGTGCAGTGCAGAGGCCTCTGCACTAAAACAGCAGGAATGCATCGAACATCACAGGTCGAACATTGAATACCTGAGGGAGATTTTCCTGTCACTGCAGCTTTTTTGCTCAACACTTGTTGAGATTGAAAGGATTTGAGCGTGAAAAGTGCTGGAAGCTCTACTACTAATGCTTGATAAAGTTAAATTAATGGCTGATGGAAATCAGTGTAATAAACATTAACTTCAACAGTTTGCAACTAATAATGTGATAATCCTGTAAACATACTGTATTTCTCATTATTTCAGTAATTGAAAACTCTTTTCAACGTGGATCAAGAAATGAGCTCATAATTTGGTAAATTAAAGCTCACAACACAGGAAAAAAAAAGTCATTATATTAATGGTAGATATCCTGTATAGCCTTGTCCCCCTCATTGTATTTTCCAAAAACTGTATCTAAGCGTTTGGATGCTGACAAAGTTATTTTTTCCAATTTGGTAAACATGCCAATGCAGGATTATTCTACTGTTAGCTGCAAATGGTGTTTCTGCTAATAGCAGCTTTTCTTTACATGAACAGCAGTGACATGCATTAAAGGAGATTTCTACAACGGCTTAATATTTATCATTGTAAAACTGTAAAACTTTTTCAAATGTATGAATGACCTGACTTTATGTGAACATGTCTGAACATGTGTATGTGTGTGTGTATGCGTGTGCGTGCCTGATGCATGGAAGGCCTGCTGTGTTGTGAATTCGACCTCTCTGAAACACTGAGCTGCCGGTCAACAGTTGGTGTGTGACTCTTTTTACTGGAACTATTTATTTCTCATAACCATCGAAAAGTAAATTTAATCTGTTTCATAAACCGTCTGTGCTGCAGTCATTCTTTCAGTGGTGTGTATGGCAGCTAAAATGAATATACGGAAGCTACACGATTCTGAAAAGTAATTATTTTTATTAACAAAAGACAGTAACAATTCTCTCAACAAAACGGCAAACAAAAGTCAATCACTGAGAATACATTTCCATTCATTTTTTTTCTATAAAAATAACCAGGAGTCCTTTTACAAAAAAACAGCCTTTGTGCAATTTTGACCTGGAATGTCTATTAAAACCTGGTTTAAAGCGTAATACATTTACACAAGTCTTATAGTATAGAAGGCACAGCCGGTACAAGGCTTAAAAGTACAGTGCATTTAAAAAAAAAAAAAAAAGCAAGAAACTATACAGAAATAGAAAAAAAAAAGTTCACAGCGTCAAATCGAAGCAATACAGAGGACAATGAAGAGTACTGAAGTGTTTTAGCGCTGGCTAGCAGGTGCTCTGCTAGGAGTCAGTGAGGGATGCATTTCATGTGACCATACAAATGTACATGTAACTGTAAAAATGAAGATTGAAGGTTGATAAATGAGACCCACACATTAGTTTCCCCTGAAAGTGTTCACATTTGAAGATTTGTCCTGTTTGAACGAAGGCTCAGCACAGGAAAAACAAAAAAACTACCCATTACTACAAGTTACCCACTACTAGCCTGTGTAGCATTTAGCAATTATTCATCTAGCTACTGTCCTGATTTTTGATCAAAGTTAAAGAAACGATTTGAAAATTTAGGGAAATACGCTAACTTGCAGAGAATGACATCAGGAGATTTATACCCCTCTGGTTTTTGTCAGTAAATATGTAGCTAGGCCCTGCAGCTAGCAGCTGGTTAGCTTTGCGTAAAGACCGTAAACAGCCAGCATGGCTTGTCCAAAGGTTAAAAAGTCAGCTAACCACTGTAAAGCGAACTATAACATTGTATCATCGATTTTTGTTTATTGTGTACAAAAAAAACCAAGATGTAAAAATGGCACATTTTGATTTTACAGTAGTTATGTGCTAACTTTTTATTGGTCAAGCGCAGTAAGCTAACTTCTCCCTGGAGTCTTGTACGGATTGTTGTTTTTACACTTTAGTTTTCATACTATAATGTTTTGTTTAGCTGCTAGTAGTTAGCTTTTGTCACCTTGGGTCAGAGCAAGGTAAGTCATTTCCCTGTTTCCAGTTTTTATGCTAAGATAAGCTAATTGTCTTTGGGCTGTAGCTTCATAATAAGCTACAGACATGAAGACATATCGATCTTCGTATCTAATGCTAACCTCCTGGTAGTAAGGCAAATAAATGTTGTTCCTTTAACTCTATTGTAGCAAGATTTACTTATTTTTTGCTTGAAGAAACTACTTGAGTCTATTAAGTGAAGTAACTATTATTCTAGATGACACTTGTAAAGTCTTCTGTCTTACTGAGGTCATGTTCCTGACAAGCACTTCCTCAGATATCCATCGTTTGAGTCAGGGCAGGGGGGAAATCACATTCATGAAATTGCAACCAATCTGAGATGATATTTCAAATGAGATGAGAAACATGACCTCCAGTCAACTTCTTTGCATGAAAAGAAACATCCTTTAAAATAAGAAAACACCAAGCACAATCGGAAAGAACACGAGCAGATAAACTGTAGTAAACAAAGAAATGTCTATGCAATACTCTTCTCAGAGAGCAAAGCTTCAGAGTGAAGCTCCTGTTTCTTCATATAATAAATGCAAAGGAACAGGTGTCAGGTCAGAATGGTGACCGGACTCAGAGGAAGTCGGACCCCTGTGTGGTTCATCATCAGAGTTTATGGCTGATTTGGTTTGGTCCTTAAGTGGCCTAGCTCGGCCTGGTTTGGCCCAGTTCACTCTTGGAGCTCGGGATGTTATCAGGACTTATGGGAGCTGGAGCAGAGCAGCAGAGGAGAGGGAGCGTCCATGTTGGGTAAAGGCACAGGGATGGGTCCATTCAGCAGCGAGGGGAACTGCAAGGGAAGACTCAGAATTAGAGGAAAATGGAAAATGCCACTAATGCTACAGTATAAACCCTGACAGGGGTTATACTGTGTCATGTGGCATTTGAAAAGAACACCAAAGGCAAAAACTGAAGAGGCAATTTGGTTGACAAAATTGAATGAATAATACAAAATCATGGGATTTTAAGAAGAATTTTAAAGCATGTGAAAAGGAAACATGCCACTTTTTATTACTCAAGCTCATATGTGAAGAGTTAGGTTATGATTATATGAACTTTTAAATCAATCTGATAGCATATGGTGATGTTTGTCAGATATTTTAAAATCTCACTACAAAGGTGCTTTAAAGAAAATGTATCTGGTTAAATAACTTGCATTATTTTGACTTTACACTGATTTAAACTATAGGGTCATTTGACACAGAGTATATTGATTTCATGATCATTAATAGAGGATTAATATATGGTAGTCCCTCTACCAATATTACAGTAGTGATAATGGTAATGACATGAGTAATGTTAAGAGTCAACTCATGTTCCGTCCATTCAGAACATCATGGATGCATTATTTAGAACTGAATAATGGACCTAAAGATGGTGCATATTCAGTGCAATGAGAATTTCTCACCCAAAAAAAAGTTTCTAGCTTCTGTATTAATTCCATTGCACTCGGAAAACGACATGGAAAAGTGCAATGAAACAGTCATGCAAGTGGGAATTCCAAGTTGGAAACACGGGCGACATGTAGCCCGAGTTTGACAACAAAAACACACATGACATCACATCAGTTTAGCGGCACACATAGTGAACAGTTACTTTTTACCTCTTCATAAGTTTTTACTTGATACAGTGTTTGTGAAACATGCAGTAAATACAATTTGTAGTTGTCCTTTTCACTCTCATTTAGTTGATCTATGCTCAATAGAAGTCTTTGAGAGTATGCGTTCAGAGCCTACTCCTGTCTTCAATTTAAGTGCCATTAACTGTTAAATTAGCTGCTGTAGCTGCTTGTTAAGTTTGCAACTTGCCATTCAAAAACCTGTTTTCCATTTTTCACCTAGCAGATGCACTGGGACGCTTTTAGATTTTAATTGACTTGCAATGGAATGCAGCATTACTTCCATTGCTCGAGGAAAACTTTACATGAAACAGACAAACCTTCATTCAAACTGTACTGATAGAAAATGTTTAATAGAAATAGTCAGAACTGACATTGTCTGCCGTCTCTTTTATAAGGGTGGGCTATGGTTCAAAACACTTTGAAGGCCACAGGGGAAATTTTCACTGCAATACCGTCTGAGGCCACTAGGGAAAACTGGCAGCAAGGCTGAGCTGCAGAGCCTTATTCAGGTCTATGTAATACATTCCTGGTCCTAGCTGTTTGAATTTTGATTCAAACCTGTGCAACACATGATTCCTCTATCTTCTGCAGTCCTCTAGTTTGCCTGCTGCTGCAACACTGAATAGGTGCTTTTGCTTAAATTACACCATGGGGACTTAGAACCTGGTAGCTCACCACGTTAAAGGGACCGAGCCGCATTGTGGGGACATAAATGCTGGTCATGAACAATTTATTTTGGGGTTGTGTGTGTGTGTGTTTGTTAGAGAGTTGACATGGGCGGGAGGGGCTCCTGACCAACCGGTCCTCTCCCTTTCCCCCCCTAGCCAACAGGAAGTTGCCCCCTCTTCTTGTCCGCACCAAAACGGAAACATCTGTAGCTTATTTTGAAACCCTGGCACACTGTGAATCACACATCCACTGAACACACACACACACACAACAGCTATGGAGGTAAATCTGCGGTGTGAAATGAAAGATCCTGTAGTTATGATGGAGGGATTTGCTGTAAGCAGAGTATTATAGGCAGACAGAGATTCTGTATCTAACACCACCAGAGTAAGCCGGTGTTTTCTCTGAAAGGCTGGTACAGGAAATAAAAGTCTGTTTGTCCTTTTTTACACAGGACTGTTTGAACGGAAAGCATTAGAGCTTATTTGAGAACAGATTTTGTGTAATTTCCACCAAAATCTGTTCCAGCATTACAGGATGACTAAGTTAGTTCACAAATATACAGTAGAAAGATAAGGAAAATCTACCAAGGTGAGGACATTCTAGTATATTCAGTCTTTCTTAGGTTGGAACAACCCAAACCTTACCTGAAAGAGGGGGGCATGGCTCTGCAGCTGGGCAGGGCTGAGCGGTCCCACTGGACTGAGGCTGGACCAGAAATGGATATTGGAGAGTAGAGGACTGGGAGTGAGCAGCAGACCAGACGGAGTCTACATTGACAAAACCCAAAATGAAATGTCAGAGGATAAACACACGAAGATGGAAACGATGGTGTTTACTCTGGCAATAAGTCCACAGAGCAGTACAGTCTGTGGTGAAGTTGTCATATCATTCAGTCTCACCCAGAGCTCAAGGCCAAGTCTGCCCTCTAGTGAACTCACGTCTTCCAGACGGACTGACTTGGCAGACTGACTCCATGCAGGTCAGGAAGCTTCACTCATACAGAATTCATGAGATCTATTTTCTTCTGTCTCGTCTTCCTTCCGTCTCGTCATATTTAACCAAGGCCAGTTTGGTTTTCTTTATGGTTCTGGCATGAGAACAGAAGACTCTGCTCTATTACAACAGTCAGTAAAACGTTTAGGAACAAGAGGTTCTTGACTGCATTTGTGTTTATATTCTTACTGAAAAAGATAAATGCAACCACTTTGTTTAACTTTTTTTTAAATCCTATTTCAAATGCTGGAATTGAGAGAGTACTCAGCTGAAACATGCACAGTTTACTTCTTATGAGGATCATCAAGTAAAATGTCCATACTTGAGATGAAGGAAAATCTTCTTTTGGTAGCTGAAAGCTTATTCTTTCAAGGTTCTATAAAAAACTTCTGTTCTGTACATAGTTCTCGTTCTTTCGTGATCAAAAACATTGTGCTGAAGCTCAATTCTGATGCTGTTCTGTAGAAATCGCGGATTAATAATAAATATATAACAACAATTTTGAGCAATCTGTGTCAATTTCGGTCTCTAAAACAACTTGTGGTTGCCCCCCCCCACCATCTCCGATTCAAGCACCACCCATTTTTTTGGCCCATTCTATGTAAGCAAACAGATAACGGATAATTAAGTTGGTCGAACAGATGGAGAAACAGATAATGGTGAACTAGCTCAACCCTTAATCTAGGTGCTGTATCGTAGGCAACTGGACTTCAGTCCAAGTCCAGTTGTCTATGTTACAGCACCGAGATTTACCATGACCTGAATGACTGAGAACCTTCATCAGCATAGCTCATCCCTGCTTTATGCTACAAGTCAAGGAAATCTTGGTCGGTTTAAAGCACTAACTTTGAGCACCAAGCATCAATGACGTAAACACAGAGTCCACCTCTCCTCATCCTGTGCATCTGTCTCCTCTGATCACCCTTCTAATAAAGTCATAAAATATTAGAAAATCTGTAGACAGGAAGCTGTGTCAAACTCTTCCTATCAAATGATACACGGCTGTGCTTCATCGATCTTTCCTTTGTTTGACCTTTCACTTACACTTCTGTTTTTGCTGATTCACCAGCAAGATCGAGCTCACAGCTTGACTAGCAACAAACCAGCCAGTTTGAACTGGTTTGTGGTGGACAACGGAATTAACTGCAGGGACTGTTTTTTAACACTGGATCTAAAATCAGAACCAGATCTGTCTTGGGAAATGTTCATCTGGTTTGCAAATTCTGAAGACTCTTGCGGCGGTTGATGCTCAGGTGCTCCTTAGAAACCCATCATACGAATCGTTCAGTGATGAGTGAAAAGTTTAGCAAACACTTTTTCCATTAATTATGTACCGTACACTCAGCAGCCTATCATTTCTCAGTCAGAATAAAAGCGTCAGCTGAATGCCTGAATGTAGTCAGACTGTCCTGGTTTGGTCAGCGAGTTCTTGCCAGTGAATCAGGAGCTTCAGGAGCATATGGCTTCACTTATAAACCTCCTCCCTCCCTCCCTCGCCTCCTCCCGTCTTTCCGCTCACCTCTTTCCATCTCCTCCCTGTCTACGAGCTTAACTTTCTTCATCCCCCAAAACGCATGCAGCGTCCTTCTCGGCCTTTTTCTTCCCCTGAATCTTTCTCCACCTAAAACCACCTGTGTTTACAGAAGAACCGTGAGCGCAGTGGTGTGAATAAATATGTTATGCATCATGTTGTACCTGTGCGGTGAGGAAGGCAGGGGTCAGGGACCCTGAAGGCAGCGCCGGGCTGTTAAGAGCAATGGAGACGAGGTCACTTCCTGTCAGGAGGAGGGAGGAGGCGGAGATTTCCAAGCCTTTGGGTTTTCTGCTTTTTAAAGGCCTGTTATTGGCCAATCCCCTCCTCTCTGGTGTTGTCGTGCTCTGTGACCTCACTCTATCCCTCTGACCGGATGACAGGTTCAGAGGTTGAGCGCTCTGATCTGAATCGCCAGTCTCTGTGCTCTGGCCCCGCCCCCTCCACAGTGTGTGGGTGGGGCTTTGTGGCGGGGAGGAGGAGCAGGAGGAAGAGCGTGCCTGCTGAGGAGACGGCCTGGAGGAATGGGAGGTGTCGGTCGAGGACGGGGGTGGGGTGGATGGTAGGGAGGAGTGGCCACGGTTGGTGATGAATCGGATGACAGAGGAGCTGTCGTCATGGCGATCAGATCTGGGCTCCATCTTGATCGGCTGGTGCGGCTCTAAGGAGTGTTGCAGGGAGCTGACGGTGAAGGAGGAGTACAGGCCGGAGTGGAGGTATTGGTTTCTCCCGCCTCCATCCTCGTCTTCCAGCTTCAGGTTCTGACATCACGCCACCGCTTTCATCACTGATGCGGCCCGACTCCACCACGGCGGGGTCCATCTTCAGAATCTCAGGAAACGACACAAACTTGTAGACGAACTTCTGGCCGATCACCTTCTTGATGATGTTCTGCAGAGGAAACAAGACATCTTTATTTTAAACACTTTTGTTAATATAACATCAACAAACCCGTCAGACTGCTTCGTATCGTGTTTTAATGGTTTTGAAATGTACACGTCGCGTACCTTGTCGTAGTAATAGCGCAGGGCTCTGCTCAGCTTGTCGTAGTTCATGTTGGTCTTGTTCTTGCGCAGCCCCCAGAGCTTGGCCACCTCCTCGGACTTGAGCAGCTTGAACTCGCCGTCGTTGGACGTCCAGCAGATGAGATGTTTGTGGCTTTGGTCGAGAAGCAGCTGCAGCAGGAACTGCCAGAGTGTGATGGAGCTCTCCATGACGGGATGACACCAGAGAGCGATCTGCAGAGGAGAATCGAGACTTAATAACATGACCACATATTGTTTTGTACATTCTCAAGAAGACATTAGGACATTTTTATTACAAACAAGATGGATTGCCTTCGAGTGGAGGAAACAAAAAATCAATTTTGATGATCTCATCCTCAAGAAAGGGGGTTGAGAAGGGGCTGATGGGGAATGTGGTCCCCATATAAGGAATGGTTAACCTTAAAGCAGCATTAACAGATTTTTTTGGCCACTTGGGGGCAGCGACACAAGACATGAGCACAATATTGACATATTACCTTATTTTATATCACCTGTTATCGCAAATGTGTTAACAAACAATCTCCCTTGTTCAGCAAACCTAGACATTCAAACATTTACATTAATTTGGGGTCATGGTTCTGGCCAAATAATGTTAAAAAAAAGTCTAACATTCACCCTGTCTTTGGCCAAATTCAAAACCTGATCAGGAACCAGGGTTTTATCTGGCTCTTTAGCTGCCACTGTATATGCGCCGCTATTTTCACAAGCTAGTCGCTAACTGTGTCTGTCTGTTGTTTAGTGTTGAACAGGTAGTGTGAAGGAGGGTTTATCAGAGCTTTTTTTTTTTTTTGCAAACAGCCGCTGGGAACTGGTTTGACGAGAGTAGTGAGACTCTCCAACACAAAAAGAACTTGTTAAAAAAAATCAAAACAATGAGCTAAAAGACGCTAAACTCTCTGTTGATTGAGGGAAAATGCAGTTTGGTGATAATTATCTAAACATTTGTCAATGTGAGCAACACCTTTTACATTACACATACACCTTTGATCCACGTTAAGACTGCACAAGCACCTCATTAGATCAAATAAATGGATGGTTAAAATAAAGCAGCAACTACACGAGTCATTGGACGCCCTCAAGATTTAAACTTAAGTTGAAATAACGTCACACATTCCCAGACTGTTTAGGGAATCAGACGCCACAGAAGACATAAAAAGAAGGAAGGAAAGAAAGAAAAGGAGGGTAGGTGGGCAGGGAGGAGCAGGAACTGTCAGCGTCAACACAAATGTGAACCGCGATGCTTCCTCTGATGCAAAGTCCACTAAGAAACCACAAGCATTACAGTGCTGCCCATGCCCACCGCCTCCACCTCTCTGACTGGGAATTTCCTGCCCTAAACACCGAGCTCACAAACGGACGGCAACACAAACATGTAAACAACACCGAAGCCTCAGGCCCATTTTGCAGTGTCTCTCTGACCGCCAACCAAACAGGCAGTCTCTATCCCACACGTATGAAGTCAGCTCGCGCTCGTCTGTCTGGTGGACTCGCACACTTTGGCTGCCTTCCAGAGCAGGATGGCGGCAGTAGTAAATACAGTAGTGAGTGAAGCTGCCATTAATGCTCAGGGTTGCCCTTACTTCACCTCCTCGGCCCGTTTGATTCAAGGTGCAACACGTGTAAGGACGTAAGAATTTGTAAGAACTTTGGTTTAAGATTTGAAAACAGTCATCAACAGAATGTGATGTGAAATATCAGGTGTAACACAAGCTCCCGGTTTGTGGAGTCAGCTGAGGGGCCACTAGGTGCACGGCTAACTGAGCTAACTTGCTGACGGCAGCCAGCTACAGCCATAAAAAAGCTACAGGAAAGAGCATAGTGAGCAGCAGTTAGTGGTTCGTCAGGCGATATGCTGCTCTATTTGTTGGGAGTGACCTTCGACAGGTGGCCAATTCCAACATATTGCACCTTTAATATGACAACTATTTGAATTGCACGCCATTACTGTTACCACTCACAAGATCTCATCTTCGTTAAACACTTATAGTGGAACCCAAACACCTTATTACAAGGGGCTTAAAAGGGCAATGTGTAGGATTTTAGTTGAAATTTTACAAAATTAACTAAAATTATCAACCAAATGTGAATTATAACACTTTGACATTATGATGTCTGTATATCTAACGTAAGTTAGCATGCTAACCAGCTAGCCCATGCCAGTCCTGAGCCAAAGCTTCTGTGCTAGCGGTGTAAATGCTAACACTCCCCTGGTCCCAAGCTCCCAGTCCAAACTGCTAGCTGCACGGCAAACTGAGCTAACTAGCTATGGGAGGCTACAGTAAGGAGCAGTTAGCGGTTACTCTGGTGATATGCACTTGTTCTGAGTATGGATTTGACAGGTGGCCAATCCTTACAGATTGCACCTTTAAAAGACAACAGCCACAGTCTTCTCACTCTGCTGCCGTCTGGCAAAAGATACAGAAGTATCCGCTGCCGTACCGCCAGACTACAGAGCAGCTTCATTCTTCAGGCTGTGAGACTCAATTCATCCTCAACACCCCATCATATATTTTTTTTTTTTTTTGTTATGCCACATGAAGGGACTTCAGCTCACTTTTCTTTCAACAACATCCTGTAATAAAGGGCATATGATACATATATATAGTTCAAATGATACTATGCTCAGGGATGTGGTGAAGACTGAGCGTGCTTCACCTCACTTTTGACTTACAACATGTGGTTTCTTCACAGCGTGCCCGCTAACAATCAAGAAACTCTTGTCACACTTTTAAAAATGCGATTGAATTTGCTGTATGTCTTTTCATCTCACCTTTCAGTTTGTCACACACTGGCTCTCTCGTGTGCGCTTGTGTGTGACAGACAGAGAGAGAGAGAGAGGGCCAGACATCGGTCGGCCTTCGGATGTTTCCATGGTGATAAAGCAGGATGTGGTCAGTGACCTTCTGCCAAGACAAGCACACGGGTCTAACCGTCGTGTTTACCTGGAAACCGCTGACTGTCTGCGAGCGTCTGCCTGTCTGTTCCTCTGTCTCTTTTGCCTTCCTTCCTTCGTCTCTCTAATTCATTTACAAGGTGCCTCATTAGCAGGAAATACAAAACTACTTACTGCCGAAAGAAAAGCAACATATTACTCACTATAACCAGATTTGATTAGCAACCATGACGATATGACAGCAGAGACCACATCGGCCTCAATTGTGGAGAAACACTGGAGCCAAGGGCCTCAAAGATTGCTACCAGCAGAGATGGTGACTCCACTTTCCTTCATAATAACATATGGTTCAGCAATGCCGGAATAATCAACCACTAATTCAATATAAAAAATACAGTGTGCATCGCTCATTTTTTGTTCTTTCTTTCTAAAAGGAAACCGTCCAACAGAAAGGGGAAAGTGTACGTGGTGCAAACAATGACCCATCACCACAAACACACACGAATGCATATCCTCGCTTCCCTTTTCCTGCACGGGTGTGTGTGTTAAGTGATGGACGAACTGTAGCACCGTCTGTCCGTCTAAAGGAGGACTTCCTGTCATTCAGCTTCAGGGGCGTCATCCCGGAGAAAGACCTTCCCTCTCTGGGAGGTAGGACGTCCTGTGACTGGGAACCACCAGGAACAGACACACACACACACGCACACACACACGCACACATCCACAACACCATATGGAGAATGCATCTATGTCCCGATGTCGGGCTCTGTTTGATCTATGTTCACCCTGTGGCTTTTCACTCCTAACAAGTCTGAATTGGAGAGAAACAAAAGAGGGGGATATGCTGATTTTTGGAATTTCAGAATAAAAGCAGTCCGAGACTCAGTGTAACATCTTAGAGAGGACAGTCTGTCTGCACTTTATGAGAGTGAGTGTAAATCAAGAGGTTGTACATGACCCCCTCCAATGTGAAGCTCCGGTCCTGAGTACTTTAGACACTTATGATCTCCAACAGAAACACACCAAACTGAAAAAGCAACATAATTCATCCATTTTATCTGGGTTAGTTAGTTCTTATTTTTTGGAAGTGTATATATATGTATATATGTATATATATCTCTGTGTGTGTGTGTGTGTGTGTGTGTGTGTGTGTGTGTGTGTGGATAGAGAGGGAGGTTCTGCTGGAACTCAAACGGTTCTTTGTTTTGCACCAGTGACTCATTTTTAAGATGTTGTCTGCTGCCAGCTTCAATCCGGAAGCGCATGGCAATTAGTCTGCGAGGTCCAGACAAACCAGAAAGTCTACTACTATATTTTTAAAGGAGCCACGGCTAATTTTTCCACTGCAGCTGGTCCACTAACCCTGTTTTCTGTCTGTTTTTTTCTTCTTCTTCAAATGTAGCCAAACGGAACGAAAACGCGCACAGCCTAAATACCTTTTACGCACGGCTTTAACGCTTTTTACGCACAAGTTTAACACTTTACGCGCGGCTTCAATGTGGTTTTCGAGTTGACACAGAATATCTGAACCTGATCAGGTTTCAGCAAATACAACAACAGTTAATATAAGTCCGCTTTTGTGTCACTGTTGGGCACGAACCCCTCTAGAAAGTTGTAAGAAGAAGGAAACTTGCACCTACCCAGCTGTGTACGGCCGCCGCTCGTCTGTCCGTCTGCCCCGCGGGATGTGTGTGTTTGCGTCTTAAAGCGGTGTGTGTGTGTTGCGTCGGGGCTCCATGCTGCTGCTGCTGCTGCCGTCTGAAAGCGGATCCGCAGCTTTTCTCTCTCCTGCCTCGGAGCAGGAAGTCGGGACGCGCAGACGGAGAACCGGCGCACTTCCTTTGGCGCTGTATTCCCGTCTGTGTAAACACACACACACACACACTGAATCTCTATTTCCCATAAACACACCCTCTCCTTGAAACCACTCTCTCTCACGCACACGCGCACACACACAGGCCCAAGCCACGTGCAACACGATCGCGCGCACACACACACACAGACACACGCACACACACCTTAACGTGCGCACTGAAATAGCCTACGGGCGCTCATTCTCTCTCTCTCTCTCTCTCTCTCTCTCTCTCTCTCTCTCTCTCTCTCTCTCTCTCTCTCAGACACACACACACACACACACACACAAATATTGTAATTCCGACTTCACTCAGCGCTGAGCCAACTGACAACTGACGTCACCCTCTTCCTGCTCACCGGGAGGGGTTCCTGTTCCTACACACACACACACACACACACACACACACACACACACACACACACACACACACACACACACACACTTTTGTTAAAAAAACTTCTCCCCTCTCTGGCTTCACAGTCAATGCAGTCTACATACTGGATTTAACTACTTATTTTCTTATAAATGTAAAACATATAAGTGGCTGCAAGAAAAAAAAAAAAACATGCACCAGCTAAAAATACCTCATGCAGGTGATTAAATATTCAGATTTTAATGAGTGGAGGAGCTCATCCAGCAGCCAGTTTACTGGGACAGTGGCCTCCAAAGATTGTCTGTGTTTGAGACGATGAACCAAACAACGGTACAAATGTGGCCCAGTCTATGTTCTGCCTAAAATTACAATCTTCAATCTCATGGGGGAGGACAAAATCAGCTGTTCAGTGAAGCCTGATCTGACATCAGCTGTCAAAACATTACTACAGTGTAACAAAACATTGGAATCATTAGTTACCAGGCAAATCAAGCAAAGACTTTAATAAGGTCAGTAGGTCTAGTACATGCCCTTAGAGAGCCATTTTCGCAATGGAATAACACAGAAGTGTCCTCACAGTTTGAGATTATGGAGTCCACATAAGTCAGACAGATCTGTTTTTCAACCACCTGCGCATTATGGACGATATATCCCGTCAATACGGGCTCAAAGGCCATGTCAACATCTGATATGTCCTTGATATTTTTCTGTCAACAGGAAAATGTTGCATCTCTAAATGGGTACTCACGCCATTTAGTCAGGGGTCTCACGACAGGCAGATTACAAATGGAGTGGCTAAAGTCTATGCAGCAGATAGCGAGATGTCCTGACCTTTGGTCTGGCTTTTATCGTTTCAGCTCCAAAAATGCTGGATTCACATTTCCCATAATAAAACTCAATAGCATCTGTTGTAAGACCTCTGCTCGGTGAATGTCCCGTGCTCCAGTTTGGAACACAGGCTTTCTAAATTTGTATTTCCTAAGACAAATTCAAGGGTTGAGATAACCCTGATTACATCATCAGAGTTACTTTTTTAGATGTTTGGAAGCTCACTCCAGACTTCAGAGTTGAGCAATGTCTCCTTTAAAGGGTAACTCCACCAACTGTGCACATCAAAGTGTGTTTGCAGGTCTCAGGAAGTACTGCTGCATATATTCAAAAAAGTGGTATAAAGCCTTTTTTGGCCGCATGCTATCTGATAGATTGCTTCCAGTGATAGCACTCAGCGGCTAAGTTGCATTGTGGGTAATGTAGAGACCAGGGTTTGAAATGGAAGAAGAGTACGTGGAATAAAAATGGTGATATCTCTGGTTCTGCTGTATCGATTTTGATCATTGTCCCAAAATGCAATTTAGCCATTGAGTGACGTCACTTGAGGCTTCCTCTGGAGCCACAAAACTACTTATTCTACTCCCCAAGACATGTAAATACACTTTAATGTACACAATTTGTGGAGTATCCCTTTAAAGGAGACTATCAACAACTGTCTGAATAGTAATCCAGTAAAATACTTTTGGTAAAAAAACTACTGTGCCCTTTCAGCTGTCCTCTTTGCTTCCACGTATCTTTCTCAGTTCCTGTTGTTTATGTAGTCCCTCACGTCCCCTTAAATTTGATTCCCGATAAACGGAGCGGAGTGATACGTTCTGTTTTATGTCCCCATCTCTGACTGTGTTTCCTGTTGCCTCCTTGGCCCCGCCCACGTCTTTGAAACGTCAACAGCGCCAAACTTCAGGCTCTCTAACGGGTAAAATGACCACGGGCATCGAGGAGCCGCAGTGGAGGAAAGTCCACACCGTTACAGGGGTGACGCCGCGCTCCAGGCACGGACACCGAGCAGCCGCGATACGGGAGCTGATCATCGTGTTCGGCGGTGGAAACGAAGGGATAGCGGAGCACCTCCATGTTTACAACACTGGTGAGCTAACGTTAGCTCGGCGCTAACTAGCAGGGCAGCGGCTAATGTTTTTAGCATGCGCTGGAGTCAAGTAGAAGGCCGACGAGCCCTTTGTCGGGGGCGTTTATGTTTATGATTACTTTAAAGGTCCTCGACACATTTGGCACCGTTTTGTTTGCTGTTTTATGGGGTCGTGGTTATAAACTAGCCTTTAACTTGAGTTTGACAGCTTACTTTAGCTGGCTAGCTAGCTTCACTAACTATTTTCCCCTCTGTGTAACGCTCATGTTGCTCATGACGCTGTCCCGTTAACTCGACACCGAGAAAGCTCTGAGTCCAGTTGAATGGACTGCTGTGCAAGGTGTTGTATAAGCGATTGTGCAATGAGGGTCCTTGACGTTTATTGCTGTGGTGAGGGGGTTGTTTGTGCGTAACATATGGTCAAAGTTTGACATTGTTATCGTCTGAAAGCATTTGATCATGTTAACGAGTGTAACCTTAATGGTGAGGCGAGAAATCAACGCTTTATTATTATTTGACAGAACTTTTAATGCAGTTAAGAAAATAGCAGCAAATGAATTGATTCATTTCTATTTGCTGATGAATCAAAGTTAGACATGTGTGGCAGCAACAGAAGTGTGTATGTCAGGAGAGAGAATGACACCACAGTGTTTGAAAGCAGCAGTGAAACATGGTGGTGGGAGTATTCAGGTCTGGGGCTGTTGTGCCTCCTCTGGAGATTGACCTCTGCACAGAATCGACTCCAGCATTAACAGGGTGAAGTCTTTGCAGATGAAGCCACGCCCCTTTAAATGTTTCTGTGTAGCAAAGTAGATTCAGCTGTTTTGAAAAGTGGCAGCAGTGAAGAAGCGATTGTAGAAGTGAGCAGACAAATGAACGTTGTTTTCAATACCGCAACGGCACAAGTAATCGACATGGAAACTGCCAAATGAATATACAGTATCTAGCCTAAATAAAGTGTGCGAGCAGTGAGCTACAATTTAAAATAATTTCCTCTCAGTCTTTGACCCTCCAGGATTTTGTTTTGCCTGAAGCCCCTGTGTTGAGCTAGTGCAAATCTTTTCACAATCTGTTTTCTTGTGAGTTTTTCTGCATTCACCAGGATGTTCTGCCTCTGCTCGTTCTCCCAGTCTCAAAGCAGTGGTTCCTGCCCGCGGTGAGGGGTGACATCCCGCCCGGCTGCGCCGCCCATGGCTTCGTCTGCGAAGGCACGCGAATACTGGTCTTCGGCGGCATGGTCGAGTTTGGGAAATACACAAACAGCCTCTATGAACTTCAGGTACTCCTGTCACATTTCCTCAGGGGCGACTCTAACCCCGGTGTTGTCATGAAGGAGATTTTCAAGTCTTGACGTTCGGTCTCATGTGGCTCAGGCTAGTCGCTGGCTGTGGAAGAAGCTGAAGCCCCGAGCACCCAGGAACGGCTCGCCCCCCTGTCCTCGGATTGGACACAGCTTCACTCTTGTTGGTAACAAGTGTTACCTGTTTGGAGGGCTGGCCAACGATGCTGAAGACCCCAACGGCAACATACCAAGGTGCTGTGCAGATACACGTCAGAAACACGATGTTTGCAGTTTGTTTTCACTGGGCTTTTCAGAGATGCAAAAGAAAAAGTCTGACTGGCAGTTTCTGTTTGATTGGTTTGTGGGTAGGGAGCAGCAGGGACTAACACGCCCTCCATTCTTCTCTCGTGATGCAACTACCCACTATTGTCATTACCCATTGATCTTTTTTATTTTTTTGTTGGTTTATTTAAAAAAAATGTGCAAACTGCCAACAACAACTTCTCAGAACCCAAGATAACACATTTTAAATGCCTTTTTTTCTTTGTCCAACAATCCAAAACCCAAAGATATTCAGTCCACAGTGACAGAGAAGCTGAATTCGGACAATGTTCAGCATTTCTGCATGACTTGGCAGAATAGCGCTGCAGCTAACAGTTTTCATTGTCAATTATTGTTGATTACCGTTTTGATCATCAATTCATATGTCTATAAACTGTCAGAAAGTAGTGAAAATATCTGTCAGTGTTTCCCATAGCCCAAGGTGATGTCATCAAATGTCTTATTTTGTCCACAGCCAAAAGATATTCAGTTTATTGGAGGAATAAAGAAATCAGAACAGACATCACATTTACAGAAATCTTAGACTTTTTCTGTCAAAAACAAATTGATTAATCTATTATCCAAATAGTTGGCGATTAATCTAATAGTTGACAACTCGATGATTAATCAATTCATTGTTGCCGCTCTTTTGCAAAATGACTGAAACAGTTATCAATTATAGAAACTACTGCTGACTATTTTTCTGTTGAATGACTACTCAATGAATCTTTTCAGCTCTAGTTTAAAGTGTAACTTTTAAACCTTTGAATGGCTCTAATGAACCTTGAGCCAATCACAATGGCTGATGGCTGGAGGGACCAATCGAGAGTCATTAGTGTTGAATCCAGAGAGAATTCCTTTAAGTGAAAGTCTACAATTATATTTAATCAAATCTTACTGATAACCAGTATGGAGACTGTACATACTGATAAATAACCTCTTTTATCTAAGAGACAGTGCCATAAGTGAGTTTTTAATCATCACAGGTACATGGGTGATTTCTATGAGCTGGAGCTGCAGTCGGTGTCGGGGGCAAGAGGCTGGAACGTCCCGGAGACGAAGGGCAGCGGTCCCTCTGCTCGGGAGTCCCACACCTCGGTCGCCTACGCTGGCCTCGGCTCCCCGAAGCTCTACATCTTCGGCGGTATGCGAGGATGCCGATTGAACGATCTCTGGCAGCTCGACCTCGGTAGGACATCTTTTTTTTTTAAACAGATTATATTCTCTATCCTCAGCGTTGCATCTTTGCCTTGAATTTGATACAAACCTGTGGTGGGCTTATTTACACGCTTACATCGAGTGAGCTCTCACTGATCATTCTTCTTTTCTTGCCTTCAGACACAATGGTTTGGTCGACTCCTCAGACCAGGGGTTCCACGCCGCTCCCCAGAAGCCTTCACTCCGCCACTGTCATCGGAAACAAGTAAGGCGTCCTCCATTTTCAGTGTCACATCTGTGTTCGAGTGGATCGACAGTCTACAGCGTGTCCCTCTGTGTGCAGGATGTATGTTTTCGGCGGCTGGATTCCTGTCGCAGAGTTGGACCGAGACAACGCTTTAGGAACCGAATGGATCTGCTCCAACGCCTTAAGTGTGCTCAACTTAGGTCAGTACATTACACTACAAGTGTCCCACACTCTTATCTGAGATTTCACACAGGGTGAAGCCCGAGAGTGTTTTTATTGGTTTTAAAAAAATTTGTTCTCAGCTGTCCTGCTTTCTCGTCACAGACACTATGAGCTGGCAGAACCTGGGCCCGGAGCAGCAGGACGATATCGAGTCCCAGCTGCAGAGCCAGGGACCCCAGACGGACGACCTGTACGCCTGCAGCCCCAGAGCCAGGGCCGGCCACTGCGCCGCCGCTGTCGGGTCAAGGCTTTACATTTGGAGCGGCCGTGACGGATACCGCAAGTGCTGGAACTACCAGGTGTGCTGCAAGGACCTCTGGTACCTGGAGACGGGTGAGAGCTGAGACGTTCAGTCGCCGAAGTCCTGCTTGTTGTGGAGAGAGAGAGCGACTGAGCCACACGAAGCACCTCGTTCTTTGTTCTGTCCTCAGATCGACCAGCCAGCCCGGAGGCGGTGCTGCTCGTCAAGTCCACCGTCAGCATGCTTCACGTGGCGTGGCGCCCCCTGGCGGCGGCAGACTTCTACATCCTTCAGATCCAGCCCGTGTGTCTTCGCAGCGCCGCAGCCGGCGATCCACCGGCCACACCGGTTCATCCAGGTGGAACAGAGGGACCGGAGGGGGAGCACAAAAACTCTGCAGGTCGGGAGAGTGCAGCTTTTTCTGTTACCTGTCGTATGATTATCAGCGTGGGGTTTCGATTAAAGACATTTCTGACACTGGTGACATTTTGCTGAACTCTGCCCTCTCAGGTGTCCCGTCCCATCAACCTGAAAGTGAAGGAACCACTAACAGAGAAGCGAAAGCAACCGCTCAGGTAGATTTGACTTACTTAAAAGGGGAATTTGGGTATTTTTTAAACCTACATTTGAGATGTCTACTATTGGTTTACGCTGAAATAGTTTTCACGGCAGCACATTCATGCTGAGCTTGTTTAGAACGCTGTTATCATCCTCTTCGCATCCTTTTCTGTGTATTGGTTTATTTTTTAGCCTTCGTATAAAGTCTTGAAAGTTTGGAAAATCCTTATTTTTGCAGTATCTTTTCAAGTTTAGGAATATACTTTTTGAATTTGAACAGCTGATGAAATAAACAAAGTGACAGCTTACATTAATTGCTGTGGGTTTTAAATAATTTTTTAAAAACTTGATTTGTTGCAGTTGTATTTATAACGACAGTTTAGATGTGATGTCCTTCGTTTTCTCCTTGAATTTCAGGATGCTTCAGCAAAGCAAGAAACTACAGTAAAATCCTCTAATGGCTCAGCAGAGAGCCGAGCACAAGGAGGGAGGAGTACTGGGAGAGGCACGGTGGAGACTACAGAACACTGCCGTGAGTGATTAAATGCTGGATAACCCAGGCTGTAATTGTTAAGGCAGTTGGCCTGCTCCATAGCCGCTGTTCAGCCTAAAGTCTCAGCAGTCTCTGGTCCAGCTTTAGTGTCCCTGCAGTTTCTCACCTTTGATCCACTGATCTTTCCGTTGTAGGTGCTGAGCAGGAGATGTCAGCAGCAGAGGTCAGCAGCTCAACGCAGCAGCAGCCAGGTACGGATGGATCAGTGATGAAACCAGGCGGCATCAGGTTGAAGGTTTTAAAAAAGTGAAGTTTACTGTGGCTGTTCCTTTTGCTTTTACAGGAGGGCAGCCTGTCTCCGCTGATAAGACAACAGATCAGGTCAGATAGCACTCGTCAACACTGGTGGTTGGCTCTTTAATTCGGGTTGGTCTAAACTCAAACTATTAACTCTCACCTCTGTGTCCAGCAGAATCCAGATGGAGCAGTTTGGTTCGATGTCGGCGTGTTCAAAACACTCTTCACAGAGGTCAACCACTACTTTCTGCCCGCTGACGGCGACCAGGTCACTTCAGCCGTCAGCAGCCGGCTCCCAAATACTAAAGAGGTTCGTGCGTAGTAGATATTAACTGGGACTCTGGAGATGCCGTTCAACCTCGTCTGACGCTCACTGTTCTTTCTTGTGCAGACATGTAATGAATTCTCTCACCCACACGTCCTCTGTCAATGTTGTGCTCTCCTCCAGAGAAGCTGCCCGGGCCTCAGGACTACCAGGGCAGAGAGAAGCAAGAACTGGTCCCAGGTCAGACCTACAGGTTCAGAGTTGCAGGCGTTAACTGCTTTGGCCAGGGAGACTTCAGCCCGGTTAGCGAGTTCAAGACCTGCCAGCCTGGTTTCCCCGGAGCGCCCTCTGCTGTCAAAATTGCCAAGGTGACAAATAAAGGATTTTTAGACTCTGATGACAAAGCTTCTGTATTCTGCCTCCCCGAATACTTTTACTTTCACTAATGCTTTTCTTCTTTTTCTTTTTCACAGGCCAACGACTTGGTCCAAATCACGTGGGAGGCCCCCGCCACTCCATCGGGCCGCATCCTGGAGTATTCCATGTACATGGCGGTGAGGAAGAGCCGCTCCACCACCTCGGAGCGTCCGGGTCAGATGGCCTTCATCAGGATCTACCGCGGCACGAAGATGTCCTGCGCCGTCAGCTCCACCCACCTGGACAACGCCCACATCGACTACTCCGCCTCCAACCGGCCAGCCGTCGTCTTCCGCATCGCTGCGAAGAACGAGCAGGGCTACGGCCCGGCGACGCAGATCCGCTGGATCCAAGGTGGAGCAGCTCGAACTTTAGCTTCTGCTCATTAGATAGTTTTTACAGACGGATGCCAACTTGATTTAACTTCCTGTTTTGTTTTGTTTTTTAGATCCCAGTATTTTGAGAACGTCCGCATCCAAAGGAGACAACAGCGCTGAGGTTGACCAGGATGCTGCTGACAGGTAACCAAAGCGACCTCCCGTGATTTCTCCATTTAAACGTTGTATATGTGGATTTTAATTGTTCTCTCTTTTCTTTTTTTCTTCTTTCAGCTCCAGCTGAACACGTTTGGACCAATGACGTGGTGTTTAGGAAAAGACAATGCGCACTCAGGAAGCTGGCAATGATTGCCTCTCAGATGTTGTATATTTCCGTAGATAATTGCTAATTTATTTTTTTAAGTATTTAATTATTCCCTTGTAAATAGACACATTTTCATTGGAGGCTTTTTTTTTTTAGTTAGAGAAGAGTTTGTTAAGTAATGAAATGTAATATGATGTACACCAAACTACATGTATGATTTCAGAGTTAAAGCTCCTCAAGTGTTGGAGGTTTCATCAGCCATTCTTCACGCAGTATGTCATGTGTTTTAAAGCCACATTTTAACCACTTTTAAAATGCCATTGAAACAGTGAGGATATGTATATATTATGTTCTTGTTTCAGATTGTTTACTTTGATCAATGTGCACAGCCATTTGTTACTGCACATTTTCTATATCCGTTACATTTCTGCATCACATTTGTTATTAATTTGTGATTTTGTTGTTCATATTTTATTATCGTTACTATCACCACATTGTTCACAAGTTTACGTCAGTCATAAATCACAGAAATGAGACACTACTGACATTACCGATGTTAATTAAAGGCAGTTAATATTTCACAGATGTTACATTAAGAGATTTGCGTGTCAGCACTATTATTGTCTCTAGTTTGACCGGCTCACCATTTAGTGGGCAAGAAGTGTTATTATTGACTCCCTCTGCTCGGATTACTAAAGGCCGGTGTGGCGAAGAAACACGTGGAGAGATTGTTATCCAGAGACCGGACCTGCATCCCTTCATTTCCACGCTAAACAAAGGATCCTGTGCTCGTGCTTTCTTCTATCTCTTCATCAGTCCGTGGTGAGGGTTTGCACATGCTGTATTGTTGAGCTTTACCTTTTGTATGTGAAGCAGTGCAATCAGTGTCAAAGGTGTAAAGAAAGTGATCTGAAGACACGTGTAACAGTTTCTTTGGCCGCCTCATAATCACTGAGGTGGGTGCAGGTTGTGTCCCTGGAGCCTTGACTGATTTCTTTGTGCACCTGTCAAATAAAAACATGATAAAACAAAAGGATGTGCCCACTTGGCTACATATTAGTCATCATTGGTTACTCATAACACAATTCACAATTCAGTCTATTAGAAAATTGGCTTACATTGGTGATTAGCTTAGTAGCTATTGAGTGGCTGTTTATAAAACGCAGAGTAAAAGATGTGTGAATTTTGATATTGCAGACAGAATTCACTCCATTCTACTGTTGAGCAGTTTAATTTCCCCTGCTAAGGTTTGGTGAGAGCTGTCTTTTCCAACGAGAGAAATGCACCTTGGGTAAAAACTTCCCATGATCCCCCAGTTTGTAGTTTACAGATTAGCCAGCTAGCGCTTGCTAGCAGTTCAAAGCAGGGAAGAAGGCAGCCAAAGTTCAACAAAGGGTAAGTTGCTGAAGTGCGTAAAGTAGTAAACAATGTAGGTTGTTTTATGGGGTTATAATTCACTGCTTGTAACCCAAATGTGCGCAGGGTTGTTCATGACGTTAGCCTTGTTAGCAAGCTACATTCAGTTGTGCTACGAACAAACTAACGCTACTACTAACTTTAGCAGCTGTTAGGGTTAGCTTGCACATAGCCGTTAAGCTATCTTGCAGCGTTAAGATTCAGAATGTAGTCAGTTTTTGTTATTTTATTTGAGCAAACCTGTCAGAGTCATGCTAATGACTGCTCTATTGTCTATCGCTCTGACTTGTAGAGGAAACTGTCAAGCAAGTACTGTCCGATAACGGACGCAGCAAAATATCCAGCTGGCTAGTTAGCTTATTAAGTCTCCTGACAGAGCGCGACATTTAAAAAACACACTGAGTGCTTTCTACACATTTCAGACAACCGTCTGCATTGTTATGTCCTGAATCATGATCAGTCTGTCGCAAATGTAAGGACATTATGTATTTAAGTCACAGGGTATTTAGATGAAGGGAACTGAATGTAAACAAACCTCATTTAGTGCTCATTAGCATGTCAAACAGTCAACTTTTTTGTTGTTGTGTAGCTACCTAGCTTGCTATATTACAGGACTTTTGAGTCGCTATATGAAACTGCAATGTGTGCTGTGATTAAAGCATTGAAAAGTAACTGTTGGACACTGGACTTAAAATTGTCCCCGAGATAGACAGGACGCTTGAAGCTAAGTGGCTAAAGTGGTTCAGCGGTTGTAATCAGGCTGTGCAGCCACAGACTGGAGCTAACTAATCACTTGAGATTGATTCAGAGCCCTGCCTTGACTGCTGAGAGGTTGTGATTTTAGTAGCTGGGGGACTCTCCTCAAAGCCACCATGGTTACTAACTGACAACAAAGCCTGGCCTGATTTTTACCCTGTCAAACCTCACCACACTTGAGAGAGAGTGTAGGCAGTTTTCTCTCTGTTAGAGGACTGAGGGCTTACTTACAACACCTATTCAGTTTTCAGATACAGACACAACACTTCCTTTTGCCTGGTTTCCCCAGCTTTTCTTGACTTTGTTTCCTCCTGTCTCTGGCTCTTTCCTGCAGAGGCGAGATGACCTCCTCCGCCCTCGGCCAGTCGGCCCATCTCGTCCCAAACCTGGAGCCTGGGATGGGGAAGTCTGCGGCGATGCTGGGGTTGTCTGCTGGCCTGGGGGGAGCAGAGATGGAGCTGCAGAAGATGCTAATCGATGAGAGGATGAAGTGCGAAAACCACAGGACCAATTACCAGACGCTCAAGGCTGAACACTCCAGGTACAGCTAAATCTGATCTAACGTAAACTTCTTTTCATGAGGGAACACGCTGGAACAGAAAAATGATCCTGTTTTTCTTCTTGCATCACGCTTCACTGTTTCCCATGTGCTTCAAGTCTTTTTTTTTTTTTTTTGCAGCTTGCAGGATGAGTTCACCCGAGCTCAGGGTGAACTGAAGCGTCTGCTGAGCGACAGACAGGCTCAGCAGGAGAAGCTGCAGCTGCTGTTGGCCGAGCTCCGAGGAGAGCTGCTGGACAAAACCAGAGAGCTGGAGGAGCTTCGACTGCAGGTGGGACGGATCAACTCTTCCGATCGTTGGCTTAAACAAAGGACACCCCCGTTTCTGGTGCGGCTGAGATGTTTGTGTTATTTTCTGCGGATACAAATGTGTGCATTTGTTTGTGTGTGTGTTGACCAGGTGATGACCCCTCAGCGGCTGGAGCTGCTCCGAGCTCAGGTGCAGCAGGAGATGGAGGCTCCGGTCAGAGAGAGGTTCAACAAACTGGAGGAGGTCAGTCAGATTGTCTGTTACATGAGTAATGCGGGACGTAGAATCTGAACTTAAACCTAGCTTGACATGAGGATTTGTCCCGCCTAAAGATGTTATAATGAAATTAAGCTGATGTACTAGTTGATTTTTAAGGGATTATTGAAGGGACATAACACCTCAAAATCAAAAATGCATATTTACCTGAAGTATTATTTATTGATCCAGATTGTTTTGGTTTGAGTTGCTGAGTTTTAAAGATATCTGCTAAAAAGATGTCTGCTTACTCTCGGATATAATGGGACTAGGTCGGCACTCGACTTGTGATCGCTCTAAAGTGCCCAAAAAATACATTTGAATAGCTCAGCAGTAATGTCTCTCTCCAGATATCATGACCCAGTTATTCAAGATAATCCACAGACTTTGTTGAGGGCAGTTTCATGCAACTGTTTTCTTTTTAATGAACTTCTACATTTGCCAATCCAGTGTTTTCCCTGGATTTCTAAAAGGCTTAGGTGCAGAATTTTACCATTTTCAGTAAAAGATATACAATATCACATCATTGTCATTGACCATAATTGTTGCCATATCTGTGACAGATCTGTCTTTAGTTAGTTTTGACCCTCCCCACATTAATTTTAAATTTATTTGGTGGCGAGGTGCTGCACATAAGCCTTATAATGGCAGGGAAAACCTTGGAAATGAATCACAGCATCTGCGCAATGATACAGTTTTCAGAAAGTTCAGTAGTTCGACTGAATGAAAATAGTTCCTACATGAAACTGCTTGGTCTGTGGATTATCTTGAGCAACCCAGTGGATTTCTGGAAAGAGACATTGCTTTTTTTTGTGTGTCATCTAGTTTCATAATATTCAAGAGAAGGCATCTCTACAGCTGATATCTCGAGGGACTGTCCTCCACTGTAAACTGTCCTTTTAAGTAACTTCCTGTAGGGGTCAGTATGATGATAGGAAGTCATGCAATGTAATGCAGCACAGATATGAAAACACTGCACGTGTATAACGCTGAAAGAGAATGTTCATTTATGTGCACTGTTACAGATTATGTCACTATATAGAATTTGTTGTACATGAATAAACGACTCCAAACGGCTTCCACTGATGAAGGAAGTGTTATCCTTTAATACCTGCTGTAAATGAGTGTTAGCTGTCCATAGTAACCGTCAGGAGATTAGCATTGATTGACGTTTGAAGATCTGTGCTTTCAAGGCGCTAGCAGCTCATTTCCATTTCATCTGGTTGATTGCTCCCTCTCTCCTTCTCACTGATTGTGAGCTAATGATGGTACTCCTGTGCACTCCTGGTTCTTTCAGGAGACAGAGAAGTACAGGTCGGAGTACAACAAGCTGCGGTACGACTGCACCTTCCTTAAATCCCAGTTGGACCATCAGAGAGAAGAACATGCTCGTATCCTGGAGGAGAAGAGCATCCGCTATGAAGCAGAGGTGGGTTTGATGTTGGGTTTGTGCAGCATTCTATTTGTTGTTGCTTGTCAATTGAATGCGGTGTCTAATGATAAAAGTAGATGCTAATTTAGTCAACCCACTTCCGGTGGCCAGATCTCCCGTCTGGAGAAGGACAGGGAGGACCTGGTGGCTCAGTACCAGGGTTCAGACCTGCTGCGCGACGGGAAACGAGTGGAGGCTCTGCTGAGGGAGAAGGCGCAGCTCCACCTGCGGCTGAAGGGCCTGGAGGCGGAGGTGGCCGAGCTTCGCGCCCAGAAAGAGAACTCGGGCCAGCAGGCGGAGAACGTCCAGCGTATCCAGATCAGACAGCTGACGGAGTCTCAGTCTGCCCTGAAGTCTCTGGAGGTGAGGCAGCAGCAGTCGTCTTACTGGATTTGAATTTCCCTAACCTTACCCACAGGATGATCAGATTTTATCCTGCGTTGTGATTGTACGCGGTGACTGGAGAGAGATGCGATCGTTTGATGTGATTGGTTGTTGGTGTCACAGGCGGAGCGCCAGTCGCTGCGTCTGCAGCTGGAGCGGACGGAGAGCGAGCTGAATCTGAGCCACGAGCAGAACAGCCAGCTGACCGGGCGCCTGCACAAAGCTGAGAGAGAGGTCAACTCCCTCGCCTGCCAGGTACGCTGACCCCTGACCCCTGACCTCTGACCTCTGAGATGTTTTATTGACTGTGATGTCACCACGCGGGTCATTGCAGAGCTTTGTCTGCTTTTTCAGATTGAAAGCCTGAAGCATTCGCACAAGCTGGAGGTGGCTAGCGTCAAACTGGAGTGCACCCGCTCTAAAGGGGAGCTGGAGAGGGAGAGGGACACACTGCAGGGCCAGATTGAGAGTATGCAACACACACACACACTTTCCTATGATCATATGATCATCAATTCATCAGCTGATCTAGACCATCACATCTCAAAGCCAAGATTATATGTTTTAAAAAAACACAGAATACTGCCAGCTCGTACAGTCTGCATCAACCTGTCCACCCCTCGTGTCCGTCAGGTCTGCAGGCTGACGTGGAGGTGCTGAGGGCTTCGGTGGAGCGACACAAGGAAGCTCTGGTGGAGAAAGAGCGGGAGATGGTCAGGAAGGTGCAGTCAGCCCGGGAGGAGGAGTTCCGTAAAACTGCAGCGTTACACGAGGAAAAGTGAGAGTCACGTTTGTTTCTTTTGAGCCACTGATGTCATCTCGTGTTAGTCCTGCACACACAAGGGTTGATCGTTCTAGCAAAGTGGACATCAGTTTAGAGGATATTCAAATCTTTTCTATTGCAAGGTTGGACTTGGAGAACCGTCTCGCTACCCTGGAACAGCAGAGGGCGCTGCAGGACGCTGCCGACAACACCCAGAAGGAGGAGTGGGAGGAGCGTGTCCGCAGCGCGCAGCACGGAGAGGAGTCAGCCCGCAGAGAGCTGCAGAGCCTGAGGTCAGCCGGTTACTGGGCTCCTACATCTACACAGCTTGACATTTAAAAAATAACCCGTAGATGTAAATACCACATTGTACTTGCGCAAACAAACAAATGACAGGAAGTTTGTGAGCTAATGCAGTGTATATACAGACAGTGTGAGGGTGGCTGTGTTACATAGCCTCGCAGTTTCAGTTTCAGCCACTTTGCCTCACTCTCTGTTCCCATAGAAACATCTTGTGCCCAACTGCTGAAAGTAAATGGGGTCAATGGAGTTTACTGCCATTCTATGCCTTTACTCTGTGATTTATATCTAGCTGAAATGACAGCAGTTATCTTTATCTTTAAATCAGGTGTATGATCCCAATCTGTGCAAGAGAAAAGGTAGAAATATGTGATGGCATGTAATTTAATCTCTTTACAAAACCCAGTGCCCTCATTAATGAATCCTCTTTTGCATCTTGCAGAACTAAACTCCAGCAGCAAAGCTCCCAGCTTGAGGAGCTTGAGAGACAACAAGGTGAAATTGCTGACCTGCAGCAGGTGAGTCCACACCAACCACCTGAGGGGATTATTTATTTGCTAAAAGCAACAAACCCAGGGGAGTTTGCATACCTGAAATAAATGTGATTTATGAGAGCAGCAGAACCAGGAGCTGGGCGTCCAGCTGGGGACACTGTCTCACACTGAGAGTGACCTGATGGAGACGAACCAGCGGCTGAGAGAAACACTGGACCGATTCAGGGAGGAGCTGAGGACGGCCCGGGCCCAGGCAGAGAGGAGCCAGCACGAGGCCGAGAGGTTTCTACACTTACGAAGCGCTAAGCTGTACTCTCAATTGAAACGCACGCTTTTCTCCTTACCGTGCATTCTTCCGCCTCTAGGCAGGTGGAGGACCGGCGGGTGGAGTGGCTGGAGGAGAAGCACAAGCTGCAGGAGCGAGAGGCTGAGCTGCAGCAGAAGTACTCTCAGGTCAAAGAGAAACTGCAGAGGGCAGCGGTGGCCCAGAAGAAGGTACGGCTGCTCCCTGCAGTTTGAGAAAATGCCTCATGATACTGTGTGATTTAGATTTCTGAAGAGGGTTGTGCTTCGTGTTTCCTTCCATTTCTTTGTTTTACGTGCAAATTCACAATTAACTGATATGTTGGTGCTCCTTTACCGATTTAATACTTCTGTGTAAAACGGTCATGAGAGACGCTTCATTGCTTGTGTACAGAGGAAAACGCTGACGGAGAACAAAGAGAAGAGACTGCAGGATAAGATCCAGCTGCTGGAGGCCAAGCTCGAGGAGCTGGAACTGGAAGCTTCTGCGGCCAAGAAGTAAACTTTAAATCTCTCATTTTATGAATGACACAATACAGTTGACCTGCCAGGAGCTGCTGTCACAGTTAAAAGTCAGTTAAAAACCCCACTAAATTAGAACTTTCTCTCCTTCCTGTCCAGACGTTCATCTTTCTCAGAGGAGCAAGCTCAGCTCAGCAGACGGTTGAAGGAGCTGCAGCGACGACACAACGAGTTCAGACGCCTCCTGTTAGGCGGCCAGGCTCCCTTCGGTGCGGGCCACGCCTTCCTGACCTCCTCACCCACGCCCTTTCTCCTCCTCGGGTCTGAGGGACCGATGTCCAACATACCAGTGAGCAGAACGTCTTGCGTCAGCCTGTACTGTAGATGAGCGATAACGCATCATAGATGGGGCCCCGAGACAGGAAACAGAAGAGCCTGCCGTGCACTTACAAGACGGCTTGTGTTATGAGGAAGTGCGATCGCCTACTCTCTCTCTTCACACACTCAAACACAGCTGAATGTAGTAAGCTCACAGCTCCTCTCTGCTGGCTGCTGATGGGCATTCCCTTAAATGTCACACTGAAGCAATAGCATACAGCTCATGTTACTAATGAACAAATATCTGTCTCAGTCACGCAAATAAAATTTCAGGTGACATACCATGTAACAAACGTGTGGTAGATGTTGAGAGACTGTGAAGCCTCCACAACCACACTGTGGCTTGAACAATCTGAAGAAAAGGAGCTTCACCACAGGAATACGAACAAATAACCAGAGGGTGAAGTGTGAATGAATCACAGGAAGCAGGGTGCAAGTGTAAAAATGCTAACTGACTGAACAAGGTGTGGGTGTGTGGGTGTGTGAGTGTGTGTGTCAGAGAGGAAGACGGCATCACAGATCAAAACATCATAACATCTGCTTGTTTCCCTCCATACTGTAGGAGGAGCAGCACCAGAGGGAGCTGTCTCTGCTCCGTCGGAGGCTGGAGGACCTGGAGAGCGCCCAGCAGCAGCAGCTGGAGGAACTGGGGTCTCTGGTGCAGAAGGACCGGGACACCACACCCCAGCCTGACCTCTGACCCCCACCTCCCACGCCACTTCCGATTGAGCTCAGACTTGAAATGCAGAGTGAGGTGGCAGTGCTGTGACATGTCTGTCAGACATGGAGTTTGTCAGCGGTTGCACGTCTTTCCAATATCGTGGCGTCGGGAATTTTTAAATACTGCAGCACCTTTTTTTAAAAATTGACCATGACATCCTCAGGGTTTGATTTTGTATTGAGATGTTTGTTGTTTACACACATTTGCTCTTAAGCCACTCTGAAAAAAAGTTTTTATACGGATGAGTTAAATGCTTCAAACATTACAGGCTGTGAATTGCACAATGTTTCTACTGACTGGATGTGGTTTGCAAGAAGTTCAACTTAAAATGTGTTGAAACAATAATGATTTAAAGATTTTTTTCACTGATATATATGTGGTTTTGTGTGTGTATTCTTTATGACAAGTTAATGAAGTCATTGTTTTTTTCATTGTTAAAATCGTAGGATAGATTAAAACTAGAAGTCCGTCAAACACAGCACTGGTCAGCAGATGGAGCAGAACTGCATTCAATAAAATGTCCTTTCATAGGAGCTACTGACAGCTGACAATGCCTTTCTTCAGTATCTTCAAAAGTTTTATCACAAGACACTAAACTCCCCAGACTCATTCAATTACTGCCATGGATAGCAGCTCCTTTCAGCCGTCTCTTAACTCCTACGCTCATCTCAGTCGCTGGACAAACATCTCCCCGGTCCTTTCAGCTCAGCATCAGAGTTTTCCTCTCACCATAGTTCATTCAGAGTTCATTGTTAGGAGTCTCAGGATGGCAGCTCAGTTCCAGGTGCAGCTTTTTAGTCCATCAAATGAGTCTTTAACATGATGTAGTTGCTCCTTCAGCTCAGTAGGGGCTCCATTTTGGTCCAGCTTGTCTGTAATCTGTAGAAAAGGCGAAAGAACCCAGAAGAGCAATTGAAGAAAGTCCTTTATCTTTTCAGGCGATGCAAATTGCTAAAGTTCTTTGATCTTGTTAAGAATAAAGATTCAGTTTTCATCTTATTAGTCATCTTGTGAAAGTGACAATTGATGTAAGAATGATGGCATCTACATTATACACACTGTCTCTCGATATTGCTCATAGAAAGTGGTTTGAAAGGGTGCGGCTCTGCAGATAGGAACAGGAAACTACAGCGTGATAAACGGAGTAAAGGAAAATCGGGGTTCTAAAATCTCATTTCCTCTATGCACTGAGTCACATGTGACTCATGTCGGTTTCGCAAGCGAAATCACTCAAGCCGCTGTTGATGTCAACATCTCAGATGTATCTGAGGGAGATCAACAAAGAAATGTGGGCAGGCTAGGACCAGTTATGGTGCTCATGAATAGGAAACCACCATTTCTGTGCTGTAATAATAAGTTTGTACTTCTCTGTATTTGGCTGTGAGGCTGAAACCTTCCTGGTTTAGATCTGTTGACATAAGTCGACACATTTAACAGACCTGATGATTTGTCATCACCGTGAAAAGAAAAAGCGATGGATCTTTGATGTGGTTTATGTGGACAGTAGATAGGTGGCAACATGGATGACAGCAGAACGCAGTGATTAAAGAAAGAATGGTCAAACTGGTCCGTCATTTACACTGGCTTAAAATTAACGGTTGTGGAAAAGGATTATGGTCAGCTCCAATGATCACAATCAGGCGGTCATTTAATAATTAAAACCAAGTTCAAACTGTCACTTAAAGGTATTTATAACAAAATCAGACGAGGCACCTCATGGCAACATCACGATCAGACATCATCTGGATTTCATTCTCCGTTTAAATCACGTGCATGCCACCGGAGTGAAAGAAAATATGTGAGTGTTAGTGTGGACATGGAAAGAACTGACCTCTGTGAAGTACCGCTGGATGAATTTGTAGATCTCTTTGAGAGCCGCGGCGTCGTTGAACTCGTTTTCGTGTTTCTGGTATGAAAAACAAGCGCTCATCAAATCACCGCTGTAGCACACAGTGCCACGTCTTCCCAGATTTTGTAGTGAATTCGACGTTACCTTCGACTCCTCCTGCAGGAAGCCTTTGAATTCTGACACTGTGATTGGTGGCTGCTCTCTGACCTGCTTGTAGTAGGCCTTCACTTCCTGTTTGAACTTGGGAATGTCTTTGGCGTAGAGGAGCTTGTTGGTTGGTGCATACTGGAACACAATCACATATGACGTATAGAATGAATCAAACTTTTCTTTTTATTCAAAACATCTAACAGATAGATGCATCATTTAGCTTTCATATTTGGGTTGATCCAGAGTTGATTCCATCTCTGCCTACTGTCTAAACAAAGAAAGGAAAACTGGACTTCCTGCACTTCTTCCTGTAATTAACATTTTTGTCCTGGACTTTACCTTCCCCAGTTGAATCTCACTGAGAGAAAAGGAGTCCATGAAGGCCTGAGCGATGACATTCAGGCAGCCGTCCAAATTTGGAGACTTCTCCATGTCGAATACAAACTGAGGGTTTTTCATGATGTTGACCCAGAAGCGCAGGGGCAAACTGTGACGGGAAGACAATAACCACGGAGGAAACAGATATTTTAGATCTATACATCATACACATATTTCTACTGACTATTTTTAATGAAGGCTTTTCCTCTTGTCCACAGAGCTATGGATGACCCAGCCGTACCTGTTGGTCTTCCAGATGTGCAGCACATCTGGGTCGGTGATCTTCATGTTGTCAGCCTGAGTGTCTAGGAAGTCGAAGAAGTATTTGACAGCATGCGGGGCTCTGCAGTTTGGCATCCCCCAGATAGATCTGAACAGGTTCTCCACAAATGAATGCACAGCCACCTTTAAGAGAAACAACAAGGTTGTGTCCTTTTTCTGCTGTCCCTCCTACAGATTTCCAGATTAACTGTGTGTTGGATTATTTATGTTAAAGCAGTTGAAAGAAGACGGTAGAAAAAACAGCTTTGCTACAGTGTTTGCATGCTGCCAAAACTTAGGTGACTTCCAATCAGCAGCTGCTGCTGCTCTGCTGCTAAAGATATGCGTTCTGTTCAGCCACAGAGGAAGCGTGCCATTTTAGTGACTCTTACCAGATCATTTCTGCGCTGGTAGTAAAAATAACCATGTAAGAGGCCGCTTCTGGTATCAGTTCTGTTGGTGTTACTGCATATTTTATAAAAATGAGGCACTGTGAGTGTTGCTTCCTCTTGCCTTGGTGGAGAGCAGCTTGGTGAGGTGCACTTCCTTCAGTTTTAACTTCTTCCTCTCTGGGTTCTTTCTCTGGTCCTCTTCTACATCAGGATCAATCTGCAGAAAAGGACCATACAGTTTTGTGTACGTAGTGATTAAAATGTTTGCGCCACGAAACACAGACTGCGTCTTACCAGGTGGAAGTATTTTCCAGAGAAGTTCTCGTCATCTAAAGGAAACAAATGAACAGGATCAACAGTCAACATTATTAACAGATTTAAGTAGCTTCCTCTTTTCCCATATAGCATTTGGTTTGGTGGTTACTTGCTTCTGTGTGTCTGAGTGACAAATAAGGGCAGCATTTTTTAAAAACTGGTCCAGTATTGAGCGAGACTGCTGCAGTGTAATCCTTTTGGGCAATTGTGCACTGTCAAAGTAGTAAATCCACTTAAAGTCAGAATGTTTTCAAATCTAACACAGTAGATTAAGGGTTTATTGCACAGAGTTAGAGTTACTCTCAAAAACTGTAAGAAGTGGTTGTAATCTTAGAAAAAAGCTAGTTAGAGGACCTTGAGTTAAAGGGACTTGAGGCAGGGTTTGTGAAAAAATAAACATGCATTTTAAGTTTTTAAATGTTAATGGGTGATGAAGCGTTCATAAACAAGAAGAATGAGCCCACCCACGCATCTCTCTGTTGCCACAGGCTGTGTGCTGCATATTGTAGCCTACTGCAATTCGGGCCGAATTTCCCGAGCAGTCCTGTGGACGTGACGTCAGATGACGCTGAATGCGCGTCCTCGACGGCTTGGATACAGGAAGAAGACAATTGCTGTGGACCTAAACTAGTGTTTGGGTAGTAATGGATTCTGCTACGGCCAGAAAACGACCCCACCACCACCACACAAAGTCCACGAAAAAGTCACACTAAGAAGAAAACGAAGGTTTTATCAGCAGCAAGTCGAGTCGAAACGAAATTACCACCAAAGCCGGACCAGCACCAGAATGAACACTGGATATGTGTTCGACTCATGGAGGCAGCTTCAACTTAAATTGGGACTGAAAACAGACGCTGATATGGCTCATTTCCTAGTGACCAGGTAAGAAAGCATTACAGGTCATGTTTAGAGCTTGATTTGAAAATCATATGAGATCACCGAGGACTCCGAGTGACCTAACGTGCAAAGTAGCGTTAGCTGCTAACATGTAACTTAGTCCACCGCTGTGTAACACTGAATAATTACAGACTGCGCATTTTCCACGGTCCTTTAGTCTGAAACAGAATAGTTAGAAATATGTCCCTTTATATATGGGACCGAAAGCCCAACCTGTTATCCGGGAGGTGACGTTAGCAGCTGGCTGTAGCCACAGGCTAACGGTTTGTTTGTGTCTGTGTAGGAACATTAGCTGCTAACACACAGCAGTCCCGTATCAGAGACGATGTTTTTCCTCCCCAATATGCCGCCTTTGCTTTCGCCTGTGCCTTCCGGACTCGCCGCCTGTGTGTCGCTACACACAGCGAGCCGACTTCCCGGCTGCTTCATGTGTGCAGAGGATAAGGCTATCGCTTACACACAGCACAGTTCGCCGTTGTAGGCTACCAACGTCATTCCGCGGAGGCTTGCGCGGAGGTCTTGCAGTAAACAGTCACGTGAACAGCGAGTAACGAGATAACAGCTCATGCGCGCTCCAGCGCCGGTGTCGTGCCAAAAAGTGATCATCTGCCAGAATGTGATTACAGGCCGCGGGAGCGCGCACAGCAGCCCGTTGAGCAGTAGCGCAAAAACGTCTGCTTTTCTCTAGATTAACCGGTCATAATATGCTGATACACACAACTGCATTACAGTGTAATCATAGCAAAGGCATGTGTCTTCGAAAGTTTAACGTTTGTTGTTACGTAGGCTAATTATTACAACTGTGACCAAAAGAAGTGTAGTTTGTAGCGAAATCAGACATGGCAATTACGTGATACGTGTCTGTGCTTGGTATGTTTGATGACTTTGTTTAGCCCTGTCTTCGGAAATTAGACTAAAATGAATATGATTTATTGGTGGGTTTTCAATAAAGATATGATAGTCTAACTTTTGCAATGATCCTCGTGACTCTGCATTGTTTTTATCTGATCTGGGCACTATACATAGCATTTGCTTCCCATGTTTGGATGTGTTTTGCAGTTTTCAATCAGTTTTCACCTGTAAAAAATTGATTGAAGGCCAAATACAGTTAATGAAAGGTTATTTCTGCCTAAATATGACTTGATCTCATTCATGAGCTTTATACTATAAACACTAGAGCTCACAGGACAGCTTTGAATCCTTTTATCGGACCATTACAACTCAAAATGGGTCTTTTCACCTGCCAAAAATTGATTGAAGACCAAATACAGTTAATGAAAGGTGATTTCTGCCTAAATATGACCTGATCTCATTCATGAGCTTCATACTATAAACACTAGAGCTCACAGGACAGCTTTGAATTCTTTTAAAGGACCATTACAACACAAAATGGGTCTTTTCACCTGCCAAAAATTGATTGAAGACCAAATACAGTTAATGAAAGGTGATTTCTGCCTAAATATTTTGAAGACACATGCCTTTGCTATGATTACACTGTAATGCAGTTGTGTGTATCAGCATATTATGACCGGTTAATCTAGAGAAAAGCAGACGTTTTTGCGCTACCGCTCAACGGGCTGCTCAACGGGCTGCTGTGCGCGCTCCCGCGGCCTGTGATCAGATTCTGGCAGACGATCACTTTTTGGCACGACACCGGCTTGGCTGATGGCTGCAGTTACCCTAATGGCCGTCGTGTCACTATTGAGTCTTATTTCTTGATCCTGCCACATGTCCCTCCCTAAGATGAATTACCTACATGAACAGAATGAGCTCTAACATGTCAACAGTTTTCATGGCTGGTACAAAATGCACCAGATGACTCAGTAATGCTTATGTGTTTTACTAGTGTAGTAGATGATTAACTCTGACCTCTGTTTCTCCATTAATATCCAATTAATACTATCTAATTTTAAATTGATACCTTAAGACTACTGATATACCTGTATACTCTGAATGCAGGGCCCACCAACTGTTTTCTCTCAGTAAAATTACAAGAAAAGTTTGACATTTGATGAGATACAACTTTTAAGCTTTACAGTAGCTGCCAGGCATACATCTGAACTTTGCAATGAGCCAGGCTGCCGTTTCTCCTCACTACCAGTCTTTATACTGAGCTACGCTGAGCTAATTCTCCTGGCTATAATTCAGTAATTGGTGCACAGGCATGAGAGTTGTACTGATCTTCTCATCTTTACATATACAGTTCACAGAACTATCATTTTAAGTTTAAAGTAAGCTGTGTTTTCCCTCTCAGCTCTTACCCTTCACACTTCCCTGCGGGCTCAGAGGAGGATGAGTTTTCTTGGAAAGCACTTTGATTGTGGCTCCGTCAGGAACCTGCAGGAGTACAAAAAAGGACACACAAAATGGTAAGTCGACTAAACTCTGTTTGATTTTTAAACCTTTGTTCCAAAACATTAATGCGCCATTCCGTAAAAAAGAGACCTAATAAAAACCTGCCATTTTCGGTTTGACTTTTTGTTGCGTTTCGATTTTTATTGTTTGTGCTTGTAAAAGGAAACCACAGTAGCCCACAGAAATCCCCCAGAGACACTTGTCTATGCCTATAAAGGTGTTGCTGCTGTAAGGAAATGCTCAGAAACATCAGCTTTCCAGGAACTTCAGAAAACGTCTTCTGTTGACATCTGCTCAGTTCTACTTTATATTAAAACATACATCTCATCGTGTTATAAGGATTTCCTTAGACAGCGCTTTTGTCTTGTTTCTGTCTTGACTACTTGTGCGGTGAAGTTTTTTAAGTTGTGACATGACTTTGTAATATGAGCAACACAGTCCAGGCCACCGGGCTATCAGCAGTCCATCTTTCTCTGGCTCTGATGGTACTATGATGGATGAACACATATCCATGATCCCATTATAAAGCCAGTAAAAACCACTTCCTCCAGTATGTTTCTTCTCTTTTTTATATAAAGACTCTCTCTTCTTGTCAGCTGTAATGACAAAGTGAGATGGAGAGGAGCTTTTCATCCCCTCTCACTGAGAAGACTGACGCAGTCCAAATTCAATTCTGCCGTTGCCTGCAGGAAATGATTGAGCCTAAACAGAACTGCAAATTTCAAAGTTTTTCATGTCCGCAGACAACAATGTGAAGTGTTCAGCACTGTGAAAGCTGAACTGAGCTGTCAGATTCTCTGAGCTCTTCCTCATGATGTAAAACACCTCATATTTCATCTGGGTCTATGAGGGGTTTTTTCTGTGTGGATGTGCTGTCATCTTTTTGATTATCTGACATTTGAAACAGCTACTCCCTGCTGTTATTTGGGAGTTCCAGCTTCTGGAACTACATCTAGCTTTTCCTGTTAGATCTCATCTGTCAGTGTTGAATATATCACAGCAGTTATTTGCAACGATGGGTTTAAAATTTATAAATCCATTTGTTGAATTTTATATACCTTCCAGAGAACATAAAACACTCAGTAGTGAGAGAAGGGGAAGCTCTTCCAACTGCCACAGGCTCTCATGTTGACTGTGGTTGTTTTGAGGTTCAGAGTTTAATGGGCGTGTTTCTGTTTCTGTTATGTAACACCTCAGCAGCATCCGCGAAACGTCCGGAACAACACAACTGAAACGCTCTCGCGGACTGTTTTTTTGTAATACTCTCATTTCTCACCTTGTAGTGCTTGAGTGTGTTGAGCATGGTCACCTCCCCGATAACCTCCGAGCTCGCGTCCACTTCCTCGAGAGGAATGAATGATCCATTATTCTCATACTCTGGTGGAAAAAGACAGCAAATATTCTACCTCAGTATAATATTTATATATTATATATTCAATGTCTGCGCTATTCATGTATTCTTCCCGTTCTCACCCTTCTCTACTTTTGTGATTTTCTTTTGTACATATTGTATGAGCATTACTGCTCTAAGCTTCACTGTAGTTGCTGTGCATATAACAAATTAAGAACTTAACTTGTTAGTCAGACCAGATCATTGTGATTTTTGATCTTTAGAAGAGACACAGGACTACAGGAGCGTGCTCTGTTACATACCGATGCGGACGTCCCTCAGGGCGGTGTTGTATGGAAAACCGAACTTGGCCTTGAAAGTGGACAGGATTTTCTCTTTGACCTGCTCGACTGTGTCGCAGCTGAGAGCGTTGACCTCCAGAGGCTCGCTGACTTCTCCGTCACTGCCCACTGCAAACAGCACCTTGAGCTTCTGTGCACGACAAAGACACATGGACAAGATTTGCTGACGTGACATGAACAACTATCCCTAAATATGTGTCCTCAACCTCACTGTTTATTCATGAATATACCTCATGAAGTACACAGTACGCCCAGATGCACAGACTGTATACTAGAGTGCATGTGTGAATGGTGACTTAAAGCTTATCGCACTGGCACATGCACAGCTGCTTGCATGCACATGCACAGCAATTCGTCATAAACCACTTAAGTAACCACTAACCTCAGTTTTCCCATCATGCAAACAGCAGCATCGAAATGACAGCTGTTTCATATTGCGGCACATTAGTGATTTTTTTGAGGGGAGGTGTGGTTAATGAAAGGCTTTCACAGCAGAGCTTTACGAGTTAATGTATCATCGGTCGCCATCTTATTTCCTTTTTGCAGTTCTGCGGCACCGTCTAATGGATGGAAATGAGCGGTAAAGTGAGTTGGAGGTTTTGTTAGATTAGATAAAACGCTCGTGACTGCTGTGGCTCTGGTAACTGCAGCGGCAGAGAGAAGAAAGCGTTAAAGAACAGGGAACTCAGAGGACTGAAGGAACACGCAGTCAAGTGTTGCATTAGAGGAGCCTACTGGGGATAATTTAACAGACAAACTGCTGTTGCGGATTTGTAGACATTTGCAGTTTGTGTGCAGAGTGTTGATGGGTTGAGTATCTGCATGTAGCACATGTACAGAAGTGACCCACAAAGGCCTGGCTGTCTTGTCTATGAATGCATATATATATAATGCATATCTGGTCTGTAGCAAAAGGACTGAAGATAGCCAATAACTCCAGTGCCAATTCATCATGTGTTTTATATTCATGCAAGGAATCATTTTTGTCACACAAAGAAAGGTGCCAATTTTCACAAATGACAGATATCTCTTTTTGAACAAAACTGTTCATGTTTTAATATCAAACGTTTATGGACTTATACGTTTATTGGATAAGTTGGCAGCAATAGTGTTTTGAATTTAGCTACTGTAGCTGTGTATTTATGTTGCAGTTAGTCATTTTAAAGGAGAGCTTTCATTGTATGTTTTCAAATTGCATTGCAATAGCCTGTTTAAAGTGATCATATACCAAACAACCAATCACTGCTGATAATACTCAATGCTAATAGATAAAGGAGTGATGACAATACAGTACATGCTTTGAAAACCTTAGATTTAACTATGTAGTGTTCTAAGCAGACCGGATGGCATGCAGCAGATGATAGAGCACTCATTACAACCATGAGAGACTTGACTTGGACTCTAACTCAAAGACTTGAGACTTGACTTGGACTTGCAAAAAATGACCTGTGAGCATCTCTGTTCTCTGATGTTTGACATTTTGTGACGTAGACTTTATCACCACAACCGTCTTTGCGTTCTCATGTGTATACTGATAATTTCTAAAACAAGGATTGCGAAGATAAAATGTATTTTAAATGGCAGGGAAAAACTATCTATATTTAGAAATATCCCAAAACTCATCTTGATCAGGACTGTGTGGGTGTGGTTTTATCAGATTTGATCGACAGCTGCCTGGCACCATAAGCTAACAAGTCCCACTGTCATCAGATAGTCAGCCAGAACTCTGATTGATTGATGCACAGAAATATGTGACATCATGTTTTTTCACTGAAGTCCTGCCAACTTCAAACTACAAAACACAAATACAGCAATCTGTCATGGGAATAAAACAAAACTGGTCAAACTTGAAAATCAAAATCAACACATATCATCCCACGTGTATCATGAGGTGTGTGAATCAGGTCTACTTAATGCACCATCAACCCACATTTGAACTTTTCATATGAGACTGATCTCTGAAGTAAATTTCTATTGTCAGTGTTATCAGTACTGTCTATAGAAATTACTCATAGACTTTATTTAACTTTTTGGTTGCTCATAACCCACATGAGACTGCTGATGATGCACCACTGATACACATTGCTTCATTTCGCTTGAACCAATGAGTAAATGGATGTTGTAGTTTTGGGTTTTCCAATATGTTGTCATTTAGATCATCCCGTTAGCCGCTCATCCCATCTTTGCACGTAAACATTTTTAGCAGCTCTATCTACTTTTGCATGTCATTTACATGCAAATAATACTTCTATATTAAGACTAAAACACCTATGTCTGCATTTAGTGACATGACCTTCTCTAGCTCCGAGGAGGAAGAGAAAGACGCTGAACTTCCTCGAATTACTGCGTCATGCAATACCTTCCCGCTTCTTGTAAAAAACAGGCTCTTGGCTTCAACATGTGGGGGACATGTAACATTTTATTATTTCAATTTGTTAAAATCTTTTTTTTTTTTTTCCACAAAAGCCAATACTTTCACAGTGTGGACATCTTCATATACTAAAAATAGCTTGCTGATTCACCATACTGAACACATCCCTCACCGCTGTAGCCAAACATCTTTCAGTCTCATTTTCAGTCTTAATGTTTGACAGAAAAGAGGTCAGACATTTCCTGTTGGATGAGATGGTACCTTTTTTCAGTTTCACTTGCGTTACCAAGGCCCTTGAAACTATGTTCTAAACAACAACTGTATTACTGTACTGTAAGATATTTTTAACTCTGCTTGGTAAGTCGAAAAGTGTTTCAGTTGAACTTAGCTCAACAAAATCCCTGTTTATTAAACAATGTGTTCAGTTATTTGATGTAAATTATTTGTCAGGGTGTGTCATAAACTATTTCAAAACTTCTCTGCTGTTCAAATCCAGGCAATTAGTTTTTCATCATGCAGTAAAAAGTACAGCCATGTCAAGCTTTTTAGAGCTGCACTGCTTTGCATGTTCAAAAGGGTCTTAAAATACATGGAAGAGGAAGTGGTTCAGCAAAACTGCTGTGTACTGAGAAGCTGTCTCTATATTCTCAATGTGGCAAACAACCCGTATACACAAAGGGGCCTGCAATTTAGTATAATAGCATCTTTTTTTATATAAAGGGTGTGTATTGGAAGATCGGGGCTACTGTGTATAAATGTTGCTATTAGACAGAGCCTTAATTTTTTGTACTTCAAACTAACAGGTCAAAAACAGAACTAAAAATGGGAAGCGTTCATGATTGCTTCCATATGTACAAGCACAACTGACTAAACTTGTGACGGGCTGAGTGTAACACTTCCTTCCACTTGTGTGAAGTAAGTAAAGCACCACGCATGAAAAAACCCTCTCGCTTGGACTCAAGTTATCAACCCAAGTATATATGTGTGTGTGTGTGTGTGTGTGTGTGTGTGTGTGTGTGTGTGTGTGTGTGTGTGTGTGTGTGTGTGTGTGTGTGTGTGTGTGTGTGTACCAGGGAGCTGAAGTCTTGAGCCTGCCACAGCAGCCAGTCCTCACTGAGTGTGTACAGAGCTTTCTCTGTCACGCAGTCCACAGGTCCTTTTGCGGTCTGCTGTGTGAGAGCGCTCACCATCAGGAACAGGTGCTGCCCGACACTTTCCTGCACAAAACCAGAAACGGGAACTCAGTCGGTCAAACTAGGCACGCTAGCCTTGTGCACAACTTTCTGAGATGTCAACCGGAGTGGGAGAGTTTAGTCTGCGGAGTTTTTTGGTGTTGTGTTCTTTCTGGTTCACACCGCTCACAAACAAATAGGCAACTGACCGTAAACCAATACTAGGTGATAGCGGCTCCCAATTAAGTACCGACTGACACACACATTCATGAACAGAAAAACAATGTGTATGCATGAAGCACGTTTTAACAGAACTGTGTAGAAATACTTAAAGAGACACTTTGCAGATTTTCAAGCAGCTTTGTATAATTTGTGTGTGGGTAGTATACACAAATGAACAATATTTAACTTCCCTCATGTGTAGAGCTCTAGAGCTGTTCTGGGCAATACTAAATTTACTTCAACATTTTCTGTACGCCCGCCTCCACAGACAGTCAGTCTGAAAGAGTGAGAGAGCATAAAGCGCAAAAGCGACAGTGTTTTGTGAGTAACACAGCAACACTACAGTCTGAGCATTAGGGTTAGGTTTACAAGGCAACGTGCCCGGTGCATTCTCGTTGTTGTAGGTTGAACAACTTTTGAGAAAAAGTGAATATTACAGCACTATTCCTCTGTTTTTTCTGGTCATGAAGCACCAATCTCAAAAATATTTGCGTTTTTGTACTGCATAGACAGTCCACTTTTATGGAACAAAAAAAACACCTTTCGAGCAGTGAAATACCCCTTTAACTGTAACATGAAAAACTCTTGCATGATAGCTGTACAGAACTAATGTGCGTAACCATGGCAATGTTTCCTTTATATTAAGCTGTTATGAGGGTGGGCAGAGGAGGTTTAGAAAGGACAGGATGTGGTTTCACTGCTAGTTTCAGGAGTGAATGCGAGGTCCCAACACAATACTTTGTACATTTTACAGAGAAATATCCTCACAAGATCTGAACAATCATTGGAAATGGCATAGATGAAGGATGATGAGCCAATTCCTTGCTTGTGCTTGGTATAAAAGTTTTATGCAGACACAGATTTCTTGCACCTCTGGAGGTGTTTATTTAATTGTGCAAACTGAGAAAGACAGCGTGAGTAAGGGATTGCACTAACCACATGTGTACTGTAAAAATTGTACAACCATTTGGTTTCAACAATTGGATTCTATCGCAATGATCTGTTTGGTGTAATTTATGGTCTTTTTTTAGCTCCACAGAACAAGTTCCTGTTTATTTCACACATTGTGTTGTCCTTCCTAAGACAAAGATGAGGCAAAAGTAAAGACATGATTAAGAGTCACACTAGGAGCTCCGTGAGGCTGACGATGTTACTATGTTGCATGTACGATGTTTACCATGTTCACCGTCATCGAGTCGTGTGTTAGCATGCCAACATTAGCTGATTAGCACTAAACACAAAGTATAGCTGAGGCTGATGGCAATGTTTTTGTTTTTGTAGGTTTTAGGCAATAAACCAGAATTCTAGTGGAATGGACCTGATGTCTGTGCTAAAGTTATTACAATTCATCCTGAATTGCTGGACTATTTCATCATCAAATACAGCACCCACCCATACAGCTATACAGCTAGCATGGCTAAAATAGCTGTCTTCAGTTTCCCTTGAAGTTTTCCTAGACCAGCATAGACAAAAAAAAGAGACATAAGAGCAACTGACCCGTAGGAAGCCGTAGAGGCAGATGGACACCCAGTTGGTCAGCAGCTTCTCCACGACGGACTCTGTTCGTCGTAGCAGCAGTTTGGGCTGAGTGTTGCTGTTCTGCTGCATCAGATCCCTCAGCAAAACCTCCATTATCTCTGTCAGGTATGTCAAGTTGTTGTGGAGCGCTACGGTGAGCAATGATGCCAAAGCACACCTGGTGGAGGGCAGTTAAAGTTGAGGAGATAGAAAGTAGGCAGAAACAGGACACAAGTGTTTTTTTTTTAACTCAAAGATAAAAGCAAATGGGAAGAAAACAGTCTTAGAATGGACAAATGCAGACAAAAATAAAGTAATAGTAGACCACAAAGGCCAGTGAATGAGAATAGAGGACGGTAAAAATGTTGACGAGCTTAAACGAGAAAGATTAGATACTAGACCACAGAATAGAACACACTACAAACTACATACTAACTTACATACTTTTACCATCAATTCAGACATTTGTTGTATCATACTGTATTTAAGAGACAGACGCACACAGTAAGACACCACAAACTGACTTGTCTTTGATGGTGAAGCTCTTCTGCTCCTCCAGAGCGTGCACCATAGATGTGAGAAAGAACTGGTCCTGGATCAGCCTGGACAGGCCCTGGCAACACTCGTCAAGCTGAACCTGCACCGCATCCTGATTTCAAGTCAGATACAACACCAAATCACTCACAGAGATACATTGATAAGTTTAACCAATATCAACAAAAGCTGGTGTTAAACCCTACCTGACCAATGTCTTTGATGCAAGATGCCATCATAGATTCGCTCTGAAAACAGGAACATAAGGTTGCTTTGTTATATCTGACCTGACTGTTTGTCAGGTATGAACGTTTGTATCTGTATCTACCTCAGGAAAAAAGATTCTGGAGGCAAAGTGCTTGAAATCCAGGAAAGGAATCGCTCCAACATTTTCCATCAGGTCAGCTTTCTCTGTCTGCAGATCCACAAAACCTGCAGAGGACAGCTGACAGTTTATTTTCAAAGCAGATTACACACTGGCTGGCCAAAAAAATTGTCACCACCTGGATTTAACTGAGCAAATAGGTAAGAGCCTTCCATTGGATAGTTACTGCAGTGATTAATATGTTTCAGCTGGCAACAAGTTATTTAATCCTAACTGATGCAGCGAGTAGCTTCTCATTTTTTAAACCACCATGTCTGAAGACATAGTTGTCTGTGGTCGTGCAAAGTAGGTTGCTGTTTCCCTTTTTTTTCAGAAGGGTCAAAATGTTGGCCTGCATCAAGCAAAGAAAACAACTAAGGAGATTGCTGAAACTAATAAAATAGGGTTTAGAACTGTCCGACGTATGATTTAAACCTGGAAGTATAGTGGTGAACCATCATCTTTGAGGAAGAACTGTGGATAAAAAAAAAATCTTAAATGATTGTGATCAGAGATCACTTCAAGGTTTGGTGAAATTAAATCATAAAAAACCAAGAGTAGAACTCACGCCTATGTTTAATAGTGAAAGTAAGAGCAGTTCCACTTATCAGTGAAGCTAATTGGGAAAAAAAGGCTTCAATTTGCTAGGGAGCGAAATATTAGAGTGTGTGACTTTTTTGGGCCGGGCAGTGAAATTATTTCTCTTGATTGACAAGTGACAGCAATTGCGAAGTGAGCATCAGTTTGCAGGTCACAAATAAAAAGAGGTGGTGAAAAAGGGTGAGTACGTCTTCTTGTGTGATCTTGTGCTGCAACTCCCCGCTGTTCTTACACCTACTGGCACAAATCTTCTCACTACTGAAGCGGCCTTGTGTGTGAGCGTGTGTGTGTATGAGTGTGAGGTTTTTTTGTTCGCCCGAACTGTATTTGTGTTTCAAATATGCACCAAAAAAAAGAGAACACGTTCAGGGAATTTCACACCATCTAAAGGAACTGCATGTGCGTGTTGAGGCTGAGTTATCTGCAGAAGATAAAGAGGTTCGAGGCGGAGTCATTTATCAAGTATGATCAGATGCAGTTACCACAATTAGTAATTGCTGTGCTAACTGCTCTGTGAAGCTGTGCTTAGGCACAGCGGTGCATGCTGATGTTGAGTGGGTTCCATGTTTATCACCATCTTAGTTCAGTGTGATAGTAACAATGAGCAATAAAAACAATAGAGAGTAGAGGCTGGAGGTAATGTCATTAGTGTTGCAAGTCATAAACCAAAGTACTGGAAAAGATGCAATTTTGACCCACTTAAGTGCACAGAGTGCTCCACTGATTTAGCATTGCCCTTGATGGACTGATAGGAGAACCAGAGATATTGTGTTGTTATATATTGTGATATTGTGAATATTTCACATTCTTTCTTGTCAACCCTGGTGCATATACTACCCACAATGCAGTGACAGAAATTTCAGTCAGAGATTTGGATACATTGTGCTAGTCGTGGCTAATGTAGCATCAACAGGAAGGGGAGTAGGCTGAGGAAGTTCACTTCTTTCTAATTCCACAACTCCAGATTTTTTTCATTTTCAAACTTGTAGTCTTCAGCCTTAAGGACGCTGACTTAAGTGACATCAATTGATGCCCTAATTATAAGACTTCACACAGCTCTCTCTCAAGCCACATAAAGGCTTTATACAACTCTTTTCACAGATGCAGCAATACTACTCAAAACCTGACTTTGATGTGCAAGGCTTCTTCTTTAAGCAGCATCAAATTTATTGCATGCCATCATGAAGGGAACCTGAACCAGATTTCATGGCAATCCATCCAACAGCTGTTGAGACATTTCATTAAAATACAAAAATATCAACTACAAACATCTACACAAAATTTAATGACAATCTAATAGTCTAATCTAATAGTTGTTGAGATATTTTAGTCTGGATAGAAGTTGCCATTGACTGACAGACTGTTATCGCTTTTCAAAGACCGACGATACAAGCGTGGCTTGTGACCAATGCAACTCTGTTTACACTACTCATATATATCAGTATCAGCATGGCCCTGATTATGGCTGAGTAGTTTTGTTTCATATACCAAAATGATACTCAAGCCCGTACTTATTAACATGACCAGATGAACAGGTATGATCATAAAACATCTTTTTCATTTACAGATTGCACCAAATTTCTCTGCAATTATCGCCTTAACACAAGCACCATTAAAAGAGCCTTGCCTAAACGGAGCATGGCAGCTCTGTGGTGTCCTACATGCACCACGTCCACCACAGCCCTCATACAAATACTTTCACAAGCAGTCGCCTGCTGAAGGATCTGCCCTCTTTTAGAGGCAGCCATATTTTGGCAAAATTGTGAGCGTTTGCAGAGTATACAGATGTACAGCAGAGAAGAGGATCATGCTGCAAGGGTGGTTTGAAAAGTGTCTCTGGCAGTCTAAATGTGACGCTTTTTTCTAGATTTTAAACTGGTCAGTATTCAAACTCACTGTAACCTACATGAATCTGAGCTGACCACACCAAACCACAACAAAAAAAATTACAGCTATTATATGGGCTTTAACCTGATCATCATACAACGGATGCATTGTTAGAATTTGTGACTGACCTTGTCTAATATCATTCCTGATGTCGAGCTCCATGTCTTCCACAAACTTGTTCATCTTAGCAGTGAGCGTCTTCTGTTTGCGCCGATAGACTATTATCACCACTGAAAGACAAAACCAAGCAGACAAATGGAATTTCACAAATTAAAACAGGGAAATGGTCTGCCTTTTATGATTTGACCTGTGTGTGTTTTTGAGGCTGATGGTTGACCAAAATGGATCAAATTACTTAACCCTCTTTTGTCTACTTACAAACAATAATGCAGGGTATCAGCAGAAGGACAAGCAGCATCAGGAAGAACAGAACAGATGAAGAACTAAGGGTCAGTGTTTCTTTCTTGCCTCCATACTCTATCTGTGAAAACACACATTATATTTGACAGGAATATTTTAGGCATTTTTACAGAGCAAAAATACATGTTTACTAATTTGAAAATGTTAACTTTTAGTAACTATTGCATGCTAAAAAATATATTTTTAAAACTTTGAATTTTGGACATACTTATTACTAAATCATACCGTTGTAACTATCATGACATCAACATCTACATTTTATTTCTCAATTGTCGAGCTTGGTGTAAAGTGATTGAGATATTTACCCATAATATCTGAAATTTAGCATCAGGTGGCTTGCGAATCTCACAGGTGAAAGAGTCGGTCTTATTACTGGTTTCTAAGGTCTCCATGATGCAGGGGTATTTTTTTTCATCCAGAACACCCCATACTCTTATCTCTGTCATTGTCATGTTCAGTTTGTCTGCCTTTTTCTGAAATGAAAACAGAATTAAAAAGGCTGACCATTGAAGTATTCATGCCTAATATATTTGTGTGCGTCCTAAAAAAAAAATGTATTACCTGTATCGTGACGCGAACATCGTCCCCTGTCCTTGCAGCTGTAAAGCTAATGAACTCCGGGTCTGGATAGTAGGTTATTGTTGGGGAGCAGTCCAAAGTTTCATTGGCTACTTTCAGTGACACGCGGCTTATAAAAATCCCATTAGTTTGAGCTGGAGGTGTGTCGTAGGTTAGATTCTGAAGAGAAGTTTAGAAACATTCTGTGTTATATGCACAATGTAATACAATCTGTGTATGGCAGAGCATGACGTGGTGATGATGGTGACATAGTAAACGTATACATGTAAAGTGACGTGATGATATACTGAATAATACAAGGAAACAAAGTGACACTGGCTGATGTAAAATAACAACACATGCTAATGCAACATCTGACATAAATGTGACGAACAGGACACTAAATTATGTAATATGACAAACTGTGACATAACAAGACTGATCATCTCAGTATGATACGGTTAGTGTAATGTATTAATGCTTGACATACTACTTGAAAATTACATGGTTTACATTATATATACACTATAACTGTTATGATACAATGTGACGCACTGTTATGCAGCTTGATATGATGTGACATGACATAATTAATGTAAGACAACAATACAGGGGGACATTGTACAAGTCTACAGACCCACCTGAGAGTTTTTGGATTTGGGAGTTCCGACCAAGAGTGGGGCGTGGTCGTGTATGACCCGTTCTACAAAGTCCAGGTGGGATCCAGTGACTGTGATCTCCCTCTTCCCACTAAAGGACACAAAGTAGCAGCCAATCACCCTAAAAGGCTAATATGATGGTAAAAACACATAACACTTGTGGTTTCATAAAAAAGGTTGCCAACATATTTGTGGAAGATTTAATGCTACACCCTACATTGTGAATGGACAAAACAAAAACCATATGGAAAATTTTGCTAGTCATTGCACATTAAAAGAAGTGTAGCTAATGGATAATTTAATTTCCCTCCATAATAATTTAACAACATCACAGCACTACTGTACACAGCTTAAAAAAACAAAAAACAACAGCCATGATTCATGTAGAATATGAAATGCTATAGCTAGCGCTAAGCTGGCTGCAAGGTGACCAAAAAAAGTTTCTCAACAATCATTATTCTTATGAGATTATACTTAATCAAACTCTTGTTTAGTCCTGAATTTCTCAGGACATCTGGTCACCCCATAAAGGGTCATGAAAATCATAGTAACGGTACTCTGAGAATCATGAGTATCCATAACAAATGTCGTAATCGCTTAGTGAGGTATTCGGTTCTGGACCAAAATGTTTTATTGAACAACCAAATTATATCATCATTCTTAGGCCCTGCAGCTGTAGAAAGCTGTGTATCCTTACTGGTGGATGTGAGTGACAAACCACCGTGCTGGAAATTCTAATGTCGTCACTTTGCTGAAGGGCTGAGAATGTTTGCAATGGCAGTGATAAAATGGAGGAACAAGGTGTTTTCTTCTTGCATTTTGTTGGGACTCCTTTAACATGGTGCAACCAGTGATAACTCCTCCCAGAATGTGCCATGACAAGCCACAGGACAGTTACTGTTCAGGATAAAAACTGGCAATACCTAATTGAATTGCCTCTTTGTTATACACAATAGTGACAACTTAATGCCTGTGGTCTTGGGATTATTATTTTTTTATGTGTATGTTCTGGCTATATATACATAAATTATTATAAAAGTATCTTGACTATGATTTCTTTTTAAGGAGCAAAAACAAAGGCAGAAGTAGCGCTTTCAGTTGCAACTAAAACAGGAAGTGGTCTACTGGTGACAGACGCTGCTTTTGGGAAGTGGCCATCTTGCCCCATAAGATAGCCTTCAACCTGTAAACGTTTCTCAATAACTAACATTGTTTCCTAGAATAAATTCATATTTTTGCTTTGTCATGAACTTCTTTGATGGTAATGACAAAGCACTGGGGGTGTATCCCAAAATAGACGAGTTCTCACTACCCTTTTGATAGCTTTTAGTTTTGACAGTGCTGTCTAGATCATTTGTTCAAAGTTTGGAGTATGAAATAATCAGTTATAATAAAAAATCATTAATATAATCAGTATAATCAGTTACACTAACTTCTTTAACATCCATGATGTCTACTATTATAATTTTTATGATCTCTATTCAGCTCCTCGATTTGACACTTGAATGTTTGAGCACTAAACCTGCTAACCTTTTCACATTTAAAACAATATGAGAAGTCATAGTGATAAACAGAAGTTTGTGTCACACCCATTGCAACAAATGCTAAATTAATAGAAAGGTCTCTTCCTCATTTCTTCTATCACTGATATTAACTATAGATCAACATGTGAGATGTTCAGAAAATGAAGCTCTTTATCTTTGGGTTTTTTTTTAAGTTGGCCAAAACATTATCTTCTGCCAGACATGCTTAATGAGATCTTGAGAAACCATATTCCATTCAATTATTCTCGGAAAGAAGTTGATCCAGTTATGTCCTGTCCTCAGAAACCCTTTATCCACAAAGTTCTGCAGACTTGGGTTGGGAATATAAAAACGGCAATCGAATCTGTCATACCTGATCCATGAGGTTTTTGGTGCAAAATTGGTGCAGGATGGTGATGACCGGTAGGTGATTGTAGCGTTTCCATGGCAGCTACCATCTGGGAGGACAACACACACTTTGACCACGCCTTTATTATTGGCACTGGGAATGTGGAACGTCAGACTCTCACCAGTGTTGCTCAACACAGGAGATCTGACCAGAGCACATTGGATGACAGCAAGAGAGAAACCAGTCGAATCAGTCTCCAGTTATAAAGACTTTTTTGCGTTGGTAACTTGTCAAGAACATCATTATATAACCACTATAATCAACAATAATATGTAGAAAACCTGAAAGCAGCCCAAAGCAAAGGAGCAAAATCTGCCTCAACATAAACATCAGTTTCACCATCTAACTAAATTGGTGTTTCATAAGCTTAACACTATAGAAAGATATGGAAATGGGGAAGGCCTTCAAGATGTCCAATATCAAAACATTTGTGCAAATTTCTAAATGACTCTAAAGCAAACCTAGGAGGGCAAATCATTCAAACATTACTGAGAAGATCATGAATCATCTTAAATTGCTTGATCTCTAAAGCAGAAGCACACTCAACTTTAGTTTCATGTTGATAGGTCTGTTTGAGCAACACTGCAGACGAGCAAAAGGTGTTTTCCAAAGCTAATTCTTGTGAACTAAAAAAATCAAGGCAGTCCTTCTTCTCAGACATTATCACCAAGAACAATAATAATGCTCATGTCCTGTTTGCTACTATCGACAGGCTAACAAACCCTCCCGTGCCAGTAGCCTCTGAACATCTATCTACCAGGGCCTGTCATGAATTTGTGTCCTTGCCTTGCGATACCAGTGAAGCTAAGTATCTGCACAGAGCCCAAAGGACAACACCCACCCCAGCCATAGTTTGTTCACCTTGCAAAAGATACAGAAGTATATTCTTTCACTTGTTTTACAACCCTTCGATAGCCCCCAAAAATTAACTCACTCTTGTGGAGTGCAGTCCATGTCTGCCTGGATCCTCACTCTGGTCACATCATGAAGGTTAAGACCGGACAGCACCGCGTGGTTTTTGCCGTAGAAAGATATGACACTGGGAGTGATGGAGGAGATCTCTGGTCTCTGACAGTAAAACACATACAGAGATTTTAATTTCCAATGTATTATCTTTAATTTTATCTTTTATCTTTGTGAGAATTTAAGTTCAGACTCACAGAGATGTTCATTCCTGAATTCATCTTTTGGCAAAGACTGTCCTGCAAGAGAGATGAAGGGTAGCAGAAATGTAGCAGGTTTACATGCCAGACACTATAAAGGTACCACATAATGGCTGTAACTTATGTTTTTTGCACTGTACTGTAGGAAGTGAGGGAAAGATGTGTCATGTTCACATTCAGTGTCACTATTAAGAGATGATTCAGGAGCTGTTTCAGCTAATGTTAGCTAAAAAACTGGAAACAGTAGAAAACAACTAGTCTAAGGTATATTCCTCCAACTACAAAGCAGTCTAAATTACATGTTTGATTAACACGTGCAGTTTAGAAAATGAGATGTTTGGTTTTAACAAGCAACCTCGTTAAAAATCTATCTGCAAAAAGGTAGGCCCGTTGAGCCCAGAGAAGTGCACTGAAACACTGAGCCACAGCAGTGTGGTGAGTCAATTAGTCACTAGCCTGCTATCATCAGCTATCGAGACAAAACATGTTAAAAGACTGTTTTGCTGTTGCTGGAGGCCATTTCTTTTAGTAACTTTTGATGGGAACTAGCTCTTTCATGTTGTTTCCCCTGTGTTCTAATCTAGGCTAAATCCAGGCTGGGTTAGACTAGCCTGAGTAATAAGTGGATTTCCCAAAATGTAAGACTATTTCTTTAACAAATTGATTCAAACATTTGAATTTATGATATAAAGGGCTAGGTATAATAAATTAATTTATAATAAAAATGAACCGTAACATTTACCGATAACGTAAATCCTTGTTTTGTATTCTTGAGAAGGTCATAAATTCTACAATGAAAACTGTAGCAGAATCAACACATTTTCAATCAGTAGGCCTCACTGCATTTGCTAATTGTTTCCAGTTGCTAACATAAATTACACATGTCCTGGTAAAATAACTTGTTGATCAGTCTTCAGTTTCATAAATATCTCAAAATGAACCCATTGTAATGCAGTGTTGCTCAAAAGTAGCACTTGCAAAAAGTAGCGTGCTAGGACAACATGTATGAAGTCTGGGGGAAAAAAATAGATAAATACATAGAAGCATGCATATTTACATTCCTCTCTCCTTGATTTGCCCAAGAACAGTGGTTTATGTTCCAGCCACATCCAGCCTCAATACACTGCCGACACCTGATGGGAAAACAAAAGTTATCACCTACTGTATTGTTGTTGATTTCCCTCGAAAACAGAGGCCACAAGACAGTGATAGTGTACGTACATTCAGATGATAAACACAACCACTGCCAACTGTTTTAAATGTATGAGGCTAAGTGGTGCGATGAGGGAGCAGGGGTAAGCTGACCTGTGGTTCTGTCAAAGTGTTTTCTCTCTCTTCCTTTGCCTTTAAGTCCTTATAGTTTTTCCAGACTGTCCGTCTGATTTTCTTCATCCTTTTTTCATCAGAGCACCAACTTTAATTTCCTGTTAGTACCGCAATGAGGTGTCGCTACATTTTTTACCCTGCCCTTTACCTACTTCCAATTTTACGATTGTGCTACAAACATCCATTGCTCGTTCCTCTTGATGCCTTTTCATCTTCATGTCCATCTTTGGACCTTATGGAAGCTCTAATCAGCTGCCATTTGTGAGTGTTGTACTTACCATTGCTTCAGCCATAACAAAAGTCTACAAATCATTAATTTGGACCCAGCTTTGAAAACTGCATCAGTATCAGCATCTCTACATTGTCCAGTTGCAGCCAACAATTTCTTTGCTCATTCCATTCTCAGTTCATTTAAAAATAAATGTCATATCATTAATTGTTTTGCATCAATCTCCCAGCTGAAAGATAAATTTGCTGTATCCAGGACCCAATCTTTCAAGTACTTACAGGTCAGACATTTTGAGCAATGCCTTGAAAAAAAAAGAAACTCAATAACACATTTCTGTTTTTAACTACCAGCCTGTTAGGCTCAGTTTCAGTTCTGTCTTGTTTCATCTCAAAGATAAGCTGCTACCCCATGTCAGCTATTAAAACATGCATGGGAACAGGACCTAGATTTTAATTTTTGATGACATTTGGGATTTGGCCCTTAGCAAGATACACTCCTCTCCTATACTACATGTGCAGGCCATGCGCTATACAGTTTAGTGTACTACACTGAACTTGGATTTCCCTATTAAAACCAGCTAGAGTACCCTGGCGTGGTTTCTTTCTGTTACCCGATAATGTTATAAGTGATACATCTGACTGATTTTGTATTTTAGCCTTTTTCAACTTTTTTCAGCTCTGTCTTCTATAATTTATGTTAGGAATTATCTGTCTCTTTGGGTATGGACTTACAGGAGAGAGGTTGGCGGTCCAATGATGTCAGTACAGTTGGATATCTTCAGTTGTTCAGTCAAAGGTGTCTTCCCAAGTCTAATCTTAACTGTGACATGTATACCTGTTAAGTGAAAATAATAGAGTGAATGTTGGAGTATCGGTCACAATCAGTAATACACATCATTTTATGCAATGTCACAATATAAAAAATGAAACAACACCAATCTCTCAACTGGTAGAGATTTTCTTTTATCTGTGACAGTCTGAGGGTGCTTGATTGTAAGTTATTTAATTCAATTAGTTATTATGTTTACCAAAAGTCACTGACCTTCAGCAGGAAGTGTGCTATTTGTAAGGATGCAGGTGCATTGTGGGAACTGTGAACGAGGGCTGTTCGTGCTACAAAGCTGACCGGAATTTACGAGGAAATGACAGACGAAGTTACCCAGCGCCTCAGAACCCGCGGTCACGTGTGTCTGGATTGTAAGTGTGATCTGAGAAAGGAAGGGTTGTGAGTGTTTAAAGGAGAAACAGGTGACAGTCACAACTGAGTGAAGTTTAAAGCTTGGACGTGCTCTACTGTATACCTGTCCAGTGTTGTCCTTGACAACTTTGTGGGAAACTATTTTCTGTTGAGAGTCATCAGGAATGGACAACCAGTCAGAGTCTGGGCAGTCATCTTCAAATGTGCAACTAGGAAGAGAGAATGATGTTTAAAGTTTAGGTTTGTACTTGTTGTTTATACTTGCTGGACGGTGTCAATTGCACATGTTGTTTCCCTGACCTTCCTTTAGAGCCGCACCACACACAGTATGGATCCTGTGCAGACCAACAGTCCTGCACATTTGTGTATGTGCCGCAGTTTGACACAGCAACACGCTTAATCTGGAACAAAACACAAAAAATCAAATACACCTTAAAATATGGCTCACATACAGATGACATTCAGGCAACAACTTAAATCTGAAAAATTTGTGCTCAAAAAGTGTTCACAATCTCCCGGTGTTCACCACAGCCTTTTGTGTCATACATGTACAATGCACCTACCTGGTTTTGAAATGGCACGTACACATGTTTATGATCCACTGGATCCAGATGCATTTTGGGAAGCACTTTACGGTCATCATTAGTCCTAAGGAGCACCCTGGGACAGGTGGTGTGATAGTTCTTGTCCACAGCAAGCTGACAACAAAAATGTATCTTTGTTATGATTCTGTGGGACTGAGCTCTGCTGGTAGATATCAAAGGTTATGGATTAGCTAACAAGAAAACTAGAGTTGGAAAAAGGGAACTACTCAAAATACAAGAGTAAGCGCAAACTGCCACTTTAGTCTGTGGCCCGACAGATAAATAAGGTCTCTGATTCTTACTGAAAGTGTTGTAAAATCTAACCACGAACATGAATTTTAAATGAATGAGATTCATACACTTTTGAATAAAATCATTCAAATGAAGCATTCAATAGCTGTGGTGATTCTGTAGAGGTAGAGTTACAATTTCCGGGTATGTCTGTGGTTCAGTCAGAACAACTAGCTAATGGCCACCACCATTATGGTTGTTGATGAAAACCTTGATACACTGATGCCTCTCAGTCCTTGTCTAACACCACTAAGAGCTCACACCAGCACAAAAAAACTTCTTTCCCTTTTCTGTTGAATTTTTGTCACTGTGTCCACCTCACGAGACTTCAACTGTGTTGCCTCTCTCTGCCGCCAGTACACAGAAGAAGCTGCAACTGTATTTTGTGCTTCTCAGGGCTTCTAAATGTTTTTAGAAGAGTTGACATGGTGGTGCCTATTGTGTCTTCTTCTTAAGCCACAGAATCACCAGCGTATCATCTGGAGTTGTACAGGTTTCATCATGCTTGACTTTTCTCCTTTAGTGAGTCAGCCTATTTTACCATGCTGCCGTTGAACTGCAGCTGTTTTTGCCTGCTTAAGCTTGTTGCCCAATGACTTTGTGTTTGACTTACATCTTACCTCAGCGCCTGCCCTCCTGCCTTAGACCCCCTTGATCGGTTTGCCTATTCAGATTGCCCATCTGCTGATTGACTAATGTCTTAAGTTGTGCACCTACATTATCCTAAATGTTTCCAACAATCAAATCCAGAGAAATCTGTAATATCATTCAAGGTAATGGTGAGTTTCATTCGGTCACCTTTTGCTACAACAGATGATAGAGGAATAAAGTCAGCAAACATGACTAAAACTTATGTGAATGAAACTTTGATACCTTTCCTCGTTCCTGAACATTTCCACCTGAGTCATGTAGACAGACTTTTATAGGCAATGGTTGTTGCTTAACAATGATGACACCAACTTCAATGATCCAATGTTATTTCCCAATATCAGCAAGTGACGTCTTTAGTTTTGGTTTTGAGAACCTTAGTGGCATAAAGTTCATACACTGTGTTGAAGTAAAACTGCCTTTAACTCTGCCTTTAAGTTCTCTCTCTTCTGGTGAACTGTGAAAGGAAATTAATCTTAGATGTTAAGAAGGAGCGAGCTGAAAGTGGGCATGTTACTGGGGTCAATAGTTGGCTTTCTACCAATGTGTTTGGTTAGCGTGGTTGGAACTGCTCCACTCAACCCTGTAAACACCCATACTGCACTGACGGTGAACCTTCTCTCCCATCATGGGATGTTTCACATCACAATTGATTTCATGATAAGAATGGGCAAGTATTTAAGAGTTATATAATAACTGTGATGATGATGATGATGATTAGCTCTTATTTTCATAAATGTGTGTTTCTTGTAAAAGATTATACTAACTATAATGACAGTAATGTAAGACAATGAAAACAAAATAACTTCTGTAAAAAATGAATTTAATATGTCTTATACTTGACCACAACCATTTAAATGCTCAAAACCAATAGCCTGCACATTTCTATGTGAGAGCCAGTTAATTATAGGTTTATTGTTGGTATTACAGCTACAGCATCTCACTATAATCTAATGAGTAGTTGCTCCTTTTGCAACATATTTTCTGAGCTATCAGCTGTCTCAGCTGTCTTCCCTTATTTGTTACATTTCTCAGCGAGTCAATAGAAAAGCAACCATTCTCTGTTCTCTTCTTATACATAGCTGTAAGAAATACAAATGCACGGAGAATTAAAGAGCCTATTGTGTTGAGCAGAGGGTTACTGTGGAGTGTTCCCAGACTTACGTTTCAATTCTTTCATCATGTGAGCGAGCATGTACAGTACAATGCATCTCTGCAGAATGTCAATTTTTGTAACAATGAGATTAAAAGAAGACATAGAATGATTTGATGGAGAAGAGGCAGAGGACATAAAGGGGGTGACAGGATGCTGGTCAGTATGAACCAAAAGTAAAGCAAGAAATTAGATATTATTTTTTAGGCCCCACTATGAAGATTTCCAGAGTGAAATGTCAATTTGCCATCGCCTTAGGCACTTCGGAAAGAATCAGATCATGCTTCCAATCTGAAGTTGTAATGGAATAATTTCAGATCATCTTGCTTTCTATCAATAAATAGACACTGTTCAGGAAGGAAATACCACAGGGTTTTGTCATTCAATGTTATAAGATATACAGTAAGTAAGACTCTGCCTATTGGTTAGTAAAACATCAACTCGATGCACTTTTGATGCATGCTGTCACCTGTGTTGTGGAACTACTGATTCAAATCAAATAATAGAAGCATATTTTCTTGTACGCACCTTTATGAGCTGCCCATCTCCCGTCCCAATGAAGAAAACGAACCAGGCCTTCTGTCTCACTGCCAGGACAGAGGTCATGTAGTTCTGCCTGAAGAGCACCTTCTTCGGCTTCAGCGTCTTCAGCTGAGGAACCAAAACACATTGATCATATATTATGATATTTGTGGATTCATGAGGGTAGAGCTTTGAAGTATTGAGGGTACAAAAAAATGAATAAACAGCATCAAGAGCCATTAAGTGCACTTCAAATGAGTCATGTTCATTCATGGCTAACTATCTATCTACATCTATGTAGGTGTATGTGATGTGACATTTTAATTATTTTGTCATTACTTTTATAGAAGCTACCTATGTGAGAGCCTAATAAAGTAGCCTCTCACCCTTTTAAGATTCATTTGGACTCCAGACTTGTGTAATAAGCCAAGTGTCACTCAGCAAAGCCCAGTTCCTTCCTCAGATATGCTGTCAACAGCAGATCAGGTTGCACTTGGAAATAACTTTAACTTTATGCTCATTTAGCTTCGGGCTTCTACCTTTGAGATTAGGTAGAATGTTTCCTAGGGAAAAAACGTTATTCACGTAATTTAGTGGTAATTTGTATAGTCTCAAATTCTTATTTTAAGATATGTTTTCTTTTCATTATGTAGAACTTTGCCGTGTATTTCAAGCCCATATTTAAGCCCATTAGATATGGTTCTAGATTTGTGGCTTTGTTCACACCACAGAGCGACGAACTGATCTGCCTTTCTCTAAATGTTAATGACCAGAGATGAACTCTAACGTGGATAAAAACATCAACATCCCATCAGGCAAAAACCTTAACAACCCACCTGTGGTGTTGACTTGGGAGTACAGGTTGGCTTGGTGCAGAAGTCCGGATCTTTATCTGAGTCTCCGGTGAGATCAGGACTGATGTCAAACAGCACCAGCTCTGTGTTGGTTCGTCCTCCGTCCACACTGAACACGCCGCTCCAGAGAACCGGCGGACCACCCGGGATCACCGAGGAGGCCTCGAGTCTGCTGCCTCTACCGCCGTCAGAGATGCTGAGAGTCGCGCCCCGCAGTGTTTTGACAGTCTGGCTTTTGCTGGTTTTTCCCTCGAGCCAAATGAGACGGGCTTTGTTGATTTTGTCGCTCGAGGGCAGGTTGGAGAAAAGATAAATGATAAAACCAAGCTGAAATCCATCCACAAACTCCACATCACCTATAACATTGATCGTGTTAGATCCATCGCCAGTAAAGGAAAATATACCTCCCATCTGGTTGTTATTCGTATTATGAAGGTTCACAGTTTCTGAAGAAGGACAGTGGATCACATCGGGGTTCTTTGTGTCTTTCTGTATGGCAGTCAGAATGTAAGTCTCGGTCTCGGTCCTTGTCTCTTCCACATTGACCAGGAATTCGACGGATGCGCTGCTGTTGCGCCACTGGGGCCCCAGCGAGAAGAGCTCCCTGTGCACCACAGTGGAGATGTCCTCCAGGTCCAGCACCTCGCACACACCGCACCCTCTGTCGATCACACCACAGCTGACCAGAGTGCCATTTTCAACAAACGGTAATAACACATTGACTCTGAAAGTTGTGTTCCACTGATCCGTCTCAGAAACCCGCTGAAACTGCGCCTCGTACAACTGTCCTCCACTCTTTATGATTCCTCTCTGGGTCACACTGCGGACCAGAGTCAGGTCGTGGTTCAGCTGGTACAGCTTCTCCTCTGTAGCGATGTAAACCGTGTTGGTGGCCACGGTGTACTGGCGGATATCTCCGTGAAAGTCAAAGCCTCCATCCTCCGCCAGGCACCGAGCCGGTTCTCCCCAGAGGATGAACAGCAGACCAGGCAGCAGGATCATCTTCTTGCAGCGGCGGCAGTAACACGCTCACACATTGATGGTGTTGTGGCTGTGCATGGCTTTGAGCTCTCCTCCACAGTGTCACTGAGTCGTGCGTAAAAGCGCAGTGCGCCTCTGTTGAAAGGAGAAGTGCTGCTGGTGGGAGGGGGCGCGATCAGCGAAACTGAAATCCAAAAGACGATTTGATTACATCTGAGATTAATTTGTTTTGCGCTTTTTATCATGTTTTCAATCAAAGCTCAAGCAGTTTTAGTGTGACCACAGAACTTGTGCATGGAGTGACACTGTGTGCACTCCTGGACAAATTTCAGAAGATGACAGCTGACTCCTAAATGACGAGAAGACCAGTTGTTCTTCTCCAACTTCTTCTTCTTATCTTGCCTCTGGCTCACAGGCACGACCTGGTGGAGAGAACCGTGCAGCGCGTCCCCAAGCACTGCTGGAAATAACACTGCAGCCTAAAATCTTATTAACATCAGTACATTAAAGATATAAACATGGTCTGCATATAGCCTACAGAAAATTCATCGAGTCTACCAGAACACAACAAAAAGGTGTATCAAATATTTTTGTCTCGGTGAAAGTTAGCGACGTGATTAACTTCTTCCTCACCACAAATTCCATTACAACTAATATTTCAGCCTCAAAGAACCACCCCACCAATATAACCATGTCCTCACAACACCTTTACATGGATTAAACCAGTCTGCATAAACCACCACTAGATGACGCTTTAATACAGCTCTCCTTAAACACCCTGAGTTTGACACACAACTGTAAGAAACAGTGTGCATCCTTCCTAATCCATAAATGAGTCTCCAAAGTCATCACCAACTCTTTTTATTGGGAAACAGGACCGCCAGCGTTAAGAGGATTTATAATTTCACTCATTGTTTATGAAAGAAAGAAGGAGAAGGGATGAAAACTGCAACAAAAATATCAAACAACTTGACGATACTGAGAAACGCAACAGAGGAAACACAGAATGAGTTAAAACCCTTGGCAGCCCTTCACTGAACACACATCATAAGGTCAGTCTGTAACTTTTTAGTGTTACAAATGGCTTCTAGGTGTTTTTTCCTTCTGTAAAGCTGAAAAATATGGTGTAGTGGAGAAAAATATGTCCAACTAAATGTGAAATAAAGTCCTGAATTGTTAGAAGAGAGAAAAGGCACAAAGACGAAATTAAACAAGTAATATAGTGTTAGCATTATGTTCACAACATAGGCTAGCTATTGGATGAAAGCTAGACTAACACTTGTAATTTAGTTTATAGCCTCCTCTCTCATAACCACTAGTTAAGCCGTTACCTTTAAACACTAAAATAACTTTGACAACAACTAGTAACATTATGTAGACAGTATATATAGATGGATATTAACTTCATTTTAGAAAGCTAACGCAGGCTACCCTCTGGTGGTTCGACTGAAACACAGTTTAAATCCTTAGCTTATGCTAATTGGTAGCAGCTAGCAGCTAAAGTTGATTTTGTTGTACTCACTCCAGTTCGAGCGTTCCTGTGGACACAGTGTGTGTCTGAGAATTTGCTCGCTGCTGTCCTGGAGCATGTGTGTCTAGTTGTTTCCTTCTTGAAGTTTGATATTTCATTTTCCATTAATAGCCTGTTTAGTCTCAATAATTTATTGCTAGCTACTACTTAGAGGCTGATGTTTGCTTGACCTGTTGACATTCTTATATCTGTGATGTGACGCAGTTTTTTTTAACCGGCTCTTTATTTTTTCAACCCTTGTGTCTGTAGCCAAGGTAGTTTTTAATCCTTCTTAGATTTCGACATTCTTGCTACATTGCAGGATTGAAAATTACTCATGAACCAGATTTCTTTAAGTTTTGTGGCAGTAACTTTTGCATGTGTTTATAGGGGTTCTCATTTTCACAGTCTAAATATTGTACATCTGTATAAGGTGCAACAAATTTTTTTCAAAGCCTTTCAGAACTTCATCTTTCTATTCAATAGTCATAAAAGGGTCTATTTGATCCATTTGACTCCAACTGGGTTCACAAAGCCAAGGCCTATATCTACCATGTCAACCTGAAAGAGAATTTAAGATTCACTGCTTCTGATTTACTTAGATTCTGTCCTTGAAAGTTTCACATACTAAAACCAAACATCTCCAAAACCTTTAAACTGATCATCAAGCAAAATGTAATTTTCTTGAAAAACAATTTTTTTTTTTTTATTGCAATTAAAATGATCCTATGAATGTAAAACATTAAAGTCATCTAGCCCTATATTTCATAGAGGAACATGAGTCATTTGTTTTCATGAAAAAAAAAATACATATTTTTATTGATTGACAGACATGTACAATAATTGTACAATTCCTTGCAAAGTCATTCCTGTCCCTCTGCTGGATGAAGCTGATGAAGCACAAATTACAGCGCAAATATTTTAACACAGAGAAAGGTCTACTGGGTAGTTATTGACAGGTACAAGTAAAAGCTTACACAGAAACAGCAGGGAACACATTTGCATTTAGGGGGCCCCAAAAATAATTTATACTGGGACATAAAATACATATGAAATAATTCCAGGGTGCAGACAGGGGACTAACATGCATATTCTACATGTCCTCATGTAAAAGCTAGCTAGTTATGAAGAATTCAAACTACTTATGGCACTTTAACTCTGTTGGAAAAATAAATTTCGTCTCACTTATTGGCTTTCAATTGTGCTCACACCCAAAATACCATGACTTGATGTGTAGACTGGCTGTATGTACAGGGTTGATGTCAGAGAGAGACTCAATGGCCTGTTGCTGTGGGAACAGTTTAAAGATGTTTGGAAATACACAGATTTGCTTTCGGGGGGGTTTGGATGAGAAGACTGATGCCATCCTCAAGTCTGTACAGTAAATAAGAAGCTACAGCCTCGAGTAAGTTAGTTTAGCTTTGTATAGAGGCTGGAAACAGTGGGAAACAGCTAGTCTGGCTCTCCCTAGTGGTAACAAACCCTCCAAGTCTGAAAGTTATGTTTTATAAATTTAAAAGTATTTTCTTTAATTGTTTAATATGATTTAAACAATATTTAGAGTGGTTGCAGGTACACTGTACATTTTAAAAGTTGATTTTACTTTTAAAAAGTCAGAAAATGATTACCACAGAATTACCAGGTCAAGTTTTTATTACATATTTATGTATGTATGTATTTATTTATTCATTTATGTATTCATAAATTACAATTAAATAAGGAAGCCTATGATAAATTATTATCTGAAGATTAATGGAGAGGGGGTGGGATTAGATAAATTCACACTTTTTCCCACTCCCTTTCGAACATGCAATTAGAATTGCCTGTTGTCTTATAGGCTATTCTTTTGTTGGTTTGTTTGTTTAGTGGTCTTAAAAAAATGTACATGTTTGAAATAACGATTTCAATCAAAGTTGACTTCTAAATTTGAGTTATACGAGCTAAAATGTTTCAAAACCTTAAAATCACAAGTGTAATTGGTCATTTTGAGGCATGAACGTAAAGAAAAACAATCAAGCAGCTGATTGTTGCAAGATATGTTAAGCCCAAAACTGCAGGAAGCCTTCTTACACTCACTGTACATTTAAGATTGCTTCCCTTGACAAAGGAGACAAAAGAGTGAACTTCACTCCAGTAACCCACAGATGGAGAAATGGGTATCAAGGAAGAATAAAATTAACCAGACGAATGACATTCATTCTGATAATGGAGTTGCAAAAAGTTCCCCAGGTTCCCCCCTAATAGTTGTTCATCTCATCAGTGAGCTTCTTTTGCCATCGACAGATGATCACCAACACTGAAAGACAAACACAGTTAATGATTCAAACCAAACAGACAGACAATGAGATGCCTAGACTCTATTAAAAGCATGAGAAAACAAACATTTAACATAATCATTCACAATGATATAGAATGTAAAGAGGAAATTATTCAGATTAATTTAACTTGTTGCAATAAATTCAAACCTCTATCAGAGAGCGATGACACTGACTGGACCGAAATCCAGTCTTCTTATTGTACTTACCAAAAGTAACACAGGGTATCAACAGGATGCGCAGTATCAGCATGACCTGATGAACTAAAGATGGAGGCCCCAGTGTTACTGTCTTGTCACCAAACGTTATCTGGAAAACAATAACAGCGCTGTTTTTAAAAAAACAATTTTACAGTGGGACAGAGCAGTGGGTCCAAATACATTTAATGCATGTGTGATAAGGGCCTCGAGGTAAACATGACAATTTGAAAGCCACTGCGTGAAAACTAAATCACTCCTGAGGACTTTGCTCTTCTACACTGTAATTCCTGCCTACAATCACACTAAACTTAAGGTTGTAGTTTCATTTAAATGAAGGATTTACCATTAAATGCTGAAACATAGCATCGGGTGTCCTTTGAATTTCGCAGATAAAGAAGTCAGACTGGTTACTGGTTTCTTTGGCTTCTATGATGCAGGCGTATTGTTTTCCATCCTGAACCCCCCACACTGACAACTCAGCCACTGTCATGTCCAGTTTGTCTGCCTTTTTCTAAAACGACAACAGAAGCAAATGATGATGCTTATGAGCAGATGTCATATGTGCTCATGAATGTGGGAAATACATTGTACCTGTAGGGTGATGCGCACACTGTCCCCTGTTCTCGCGAGTGCGAAACTGATGAACTCAGGGTCTGGATAGTAGGTTATTCTTGTGGAGCAGGCCAAGGTTTCATTGGCTACCTTCAGAATCACTTTGCTTGTAAAAATCCCATTATTTTCAGCTGCAGGCGTGTCGTAGATTAGATTCTGCAGTAGATAAAAATGTAGAAAGGTAAATTTGTGCACAGCATCAGATGACCTGGTGATGTGGTATATAGACTAAAATGTCATTTAAATGTTTTCATGAAATCAAATCCAACCATTCAAGGGTATGTTTGCAACAAAAGCCTTTTGATGTATTTACATTATACTACATAATTGTCTCTCTTTATTAGTGGTGGAGTCTGCACAAGCACAGAAAACACTGCATGTGCTCCTCATGAATAACCTTACTGTTTACTCTCTTTACACTGTATCAGAGCTCTACTAAGTTTATATGCAGCTGCTATGAATGACAATCAATGTGTGAAACACAAGGGTGATGTCCGGTGGAAAGGTGTTGCACAGAGCAAGTGCTGTGCATTTGTTTCTGTCAGCAAAATTATTTTTACATGCAGTGGTTTGAGCTAAAGGGCCAACTTCCTGCTGTTGCGGCTTGTCATGGCCTGATGGTAAAGGCTAATTATTGAGTGATTTCTTCGTTTAAATGTAAGATTAATTGGCTGCACTGAAGCGTTTGTTGTACATGTAATAACCTTTCAATATCCATGAGTGTTATCAAGGAAATTAACCACGACATTATGATTTTACACCAATGTAATGTGAAAAATTGTGAAATGGCATAAAATAGTTAAATGTAACAGAAACCTACGTGACGTGACGGAACTGACATGTTGTGTAACATACACACAATTCATGTAAAACATACTGAGATATGACTTAACTCACTGTTTGTGTGTGTGTGTGTGTGTGTGTGTGTGTACAGACAGATCCACCTGAAAGTCACTGTGTCTTGGAGGTCTGACTTCCTGCTGGGCGTGACTGTGCACGACCCCTTCCACAAACTCCAGGTGGGATCCCATCAGGGTGATCTCTCTTTTTCCACTACAGGACACAGAACAGCAGAGAAATTGTCATACTGACACACACCTGTTTACACATACGTTTAGTTTGAAGAAGTCAAACAGCCCAGTAGCTGCTGGAATTATCCCGTTGAGATCAGATGTCAGTGTGTTCAAAGATTGAATCAAGAAAGTTTTATCTGGACTTTTTTGTCTCAGTTTCTGGCTGTGTGTGTGTGGTTACATTAAATCATACCTGAACCAAGAGCTGCGTGGCACAATGTTAGTGCAGGAAGGTAAGGACCGGTAGGTGATTGTAGCATTGCCATGGCAACTACCATCTGGGAGGACAACACACACTTTGACCACGCCTTTGATATCAGTGCTGGGAATGTGGAACGTCAGATTTACACCATTGTTGTTCAATACTGGAGATCTGAACAAAGAACACAGGACGACAGTTACTGGTCTATAAAGCAACAACGACAAAGTATCAGGCAGAAGAGCAACAAGAAAGTTATATAGTTAAAAATTTAATTCAATTCACCAAGATGAAAGTTAATAACACTGAGAGTCCTTCTGCAGGTACAAAATATAATATTTAAAAGATACAAGATACAATAGAAACTATCCATAATATACCAGAACATAAAACTTGATGGATAGAATAGAATACTGACTCACTCTTGTTGGGTGCAGTCTCGAGCCTTGAGCCTCACTCTGGTCACATCATTGAGGTCATTACCTGACAACACCGCATGGTTTCTGCCGTAGAAAGACACGATACTGGGAGTGATGGAGGATATCTCAGGCCTCTGATGGTATAACACACACCCACACACACACACACACACACACACACACACACACACACAAATACAAACAAACACACACACACATACACACACACACCTTTAACGTCTGGTAATTGTGAACGAATGTAGCGTGAAGTTCAGAAGTAGAACATGTGAGAGAAGATGATCAGACTCACAGAAAAGTTCAACCCTGACTCCATGATTTGGCAAACACTGTCCTGCAAAGAGAAAATGATTGAGAAATGATGAGAAAATGATCTCTGTCCTGCAAAGAGATTTGCGTATTTGCTGTACCAATATAGTTAGATCAGAAGATAAACACAAGTTTCATCTCTGTGGGGTTAGTACTGGAACATTTCTCATTATTAATAAGCATTTTAGACTAAGATAAAGTAATGAATGCAATGAACAAATTCGGTTTAACCCTGTCTTTATTGTTCTTTTATGTGCTTTTAGATGTGCCTGTGTATGATGTGACTGCATTTAAAAGGGAAACAATGAATAAGCATTGCTTGTTTTTCAAATCTGGCCCAATTGAATCCATGATTGAATAGCCCTGGTCTACAGTGAGTTCATCAGAACCTTTTTACTGCAAACAGCTGCTTTTTGCTACACATGTAGCTAACATGACATTAAAGTGAAGTTTGTCATGTCTTTGTGGTCGTCTTGTCACTGAGCTTTAAATGTAGAATGCGTACATTTTGCATAAATGCAGCTGTAGTATAAATCTTAGAGAAGCCTACTGTAGATAATGAATAGATAATTACTTTCATAACTCCTGCAGAGCCCCAGGAGCAGCTGTTGGTGCTCCAGCTACATCCAGCTTCAATACACTGCTGACACCTGAAGAGAAAAACAAATATTATCCTCTTAGTTGAGATCAACACATTTGGCGCTAAAGTTTAATGAATAATGCTAATTTCACTTTCTTTGAATGGGTTGCAGGTGCAAAAAAATGGACAGTTACAGAGAGAGTGCTCTTGATTCAGTGCGTCCTCACTGAGAGAACTCAGGAAGTTTCTCCGTGATTAGGCTTCCCATTTTCACAGCTGGTGCTCAGCTGTTTAATCATTTTAACGTCTTTGTGAGATGATTGTGTTGTAGCAGTTTAAAACATCGTATCCTTCAACACATTGCTACGTATGTTAATGAACAGAAACCCTCTACTACTCTAAAAGCAGACGATTTTGTGTTGATGCATAAACGTAGCTGTCTGGAGACATGCTCTGGAGGAAGGCAAGCCTCCATTTATGCCACATGGCATCCACATGAATGCCAGGACACAAGGTTCCCCAGCAGCACATTGCATTGTAACATGACGATCAATGTTATCCACTTCCTGTCAGTGGTTTTAATGCTGTGGCTGATCGGTGGTCCTGTGAGACCCCTAGTGTCATCTTGGAGTTGAATCTGGTACTAACATGCGTGTTTGCTTGCTCTGCAGATGACTAATGAGGGAGATCTGCAACACCTGTGGTGTAGTGTGTCCTTGGTTGTGTAAGTCCTGACTTCAATCTAACCATTGTCTCTGCTCTCCCACACAGACACACCACACTATTGGTTTGCTTATGTTTTCTAAGTCTAATCTAAGTCTATGTGGTTTATTTATACCTTGCACCTTACCACAGCCGCACTACCACCTTACACTACCTGCACTCACACACCACTGACTTCACTGACTTTCAACTATGTTATAAGATAATTATATAACTGGGGATTCTAATTTGGTTCAATTTGGTTGTTGATGAAATAGACTATTCTTGATTGGCTATTACTCATTGTGTCTCTGTCTATCCTCCAGTTACTGTGTATTATTTGTCTAGAGTAAATATCTTCTTGAGTCTTGAAAATGGTAGAAGACTTACAGGACAGAGGTGGGCGGTCCAATGATGTCGGCGCAGTTGGTTAGCTTCAGTTGTTCAGTCAAACGTGTCTTCCCAAGTCTAATCTTAACTGTGACATGTAAACCTGTTAAGTGAAAATAATAGAGTGAATGTTGGAGTCTTGGTCACAATCAGTAATACACATCATTTTATGCAATGTCACAATATAAAAAAGGTCACTGACCTTCAGCAGGAAGTGTGCTATTTGTAAGGATGCAGGTGCATTGTGGGAACTGTGGAGGAGGGCTGTTCGTGCTACAAAGCTGACTGGAACTTGCGGAGAACTGACAGGTGAAGTTATCCAGCGCTTCAGAACCCGCGGTCACGTGTGTCTGGATTGTAAGTGTGATCTGAGAAAGGAAGGGTTGTGAGTGTTTAAAGGAGAAACAGGTGACAGTCACAACTGAGTGAAGTTTAAAGCTTGGACGTGCTCTACTGTATACCTGTCCAGTGTTGTCCTTGACAACTTTGTGGGAAACTATTTTCTGTTGAGAGTCATCAGGAATGGACAACCAGTCAGAGTCTGGGCAGTCATCTTCAAATGTACAACTAGGAAGAGAGAATGATGTTTAAAGTTTAGGTTTGTACTTGTTGTTTATACTTGCTGGATGGTGTCAACTGCACATGTTGTTTCCCTGACCTTCCTTTAGAGCCGCACCAGACACAGTATGGATCCTGTGCAGACCAACAGTCCTGCACATTTGTGTATGTGCCGCAGTTTGACACAGCAACACGCTTAATCTGGAACAAAACACAAAAAATCAAATACACTTTAAAATATGGCTGACATACAGATGACATTCAGGAAATCAACTTAAATCTGAAAAATTTAAAGTGTTCACAATCTCCCGGTGTTCACCACAGCCTTTTGTGTCATACGTGTACAATGCACCTACCTGGTTTTGAAATGGCACGTACACATGTTTGTGATCTACTGGATCCAGATGCATTTTGGGAAGCACTTTACGGTCATCAGTAGTCCTAAGGAGCACCCTGGGACAGGTGGTGTGATAGTTCTTGTCTACAGCAAGCTGCCAACAAGAATGTAGCGTTGTTAGGATTTTGAGAGACTGAGATGCTGTGTTGTGTTTTTAGATGCAAGGTGAAGCTGAACTGGAGAGAATGGACTGTCACAATATGAGCACAAATGCTCCACTGAGGGTATTTCAGAAGGTCACTAGCGTTTCTTAAAAACAGTAAGCTTCAGCCTATTTAGTGAAGCCATAAAAACACTCCTGAAACGGTTTCTGTCTAATAAGGGATTATACTGCTTATGAAAAGTCAAATCAACATCTCAGTCCACCACAACCACTTACAGTGGAAACTTTTACAAACAGAGTGTATACTTCACCACATCAGTTCTAGGAAACAGCTATATGTTCTGCCTCCGGTCGAATCATGTGATGACTCTGTAAAGCTGTGTATGTCTGTGGGTTTGCCTCTTTTAAACCACCAACTAGCCCCAACCAGTGTTACAGTCATATGAAAAGTACTGCTAAAATATTTTATAAATGTAATATAATTAATTAATATGTAAAAGTTTACATTTTAATCTAAGTGATGGAAGGAATAGTGATGATGTGATGGAGGGTAGGAAATTATGAAATAAATAAAGAGTCGCAAGGAAGTCAGTCAACTTTTGCCTGTTGGACATTTTTCTGCAGACTCTAAGGAGCTTTATGAGTTTTAGAATGAAATAAACAGCTCTTACAAATGAGTTTATTTCAATAGCATTTTCCTCATTAATAGATATTTTGCATATCACTTTCTATGCACACCTTTATGAGCTGCCCATCTCCCGTCCCAATGAAGAAGATCGTCCAGGCCTTCTGTCTCACTGCCAGCACTGAGGTCATGTGGTTCTGCCTGAAGAGCACCTTCTTCGGCTTCAATGTCTTCGTCTGAAAACACAAACACAGTAATCATGACAGTTCAATCCAAAAATAAAATCTATGGAAATTCTGAATAACATTCAGGTTGGAAACAAGCAGTGTTGAAACAATTGTTGACAGCTCTTCATATTAAAATATCACAAATCTGGTATTCCAAAAGCTTAATTGGATGTGTGTTACTAAGTACACACCTTGTCATGACAATAACAATGAATATCTTGTGATATTGTATAAAATGAAGGAATGTATGGGGTACCGATTGTAAAGTTGTGCACGCTAAAATAAACAGCAACTTTTCGCCACATTTAGCAACAAACCATGTTTAAAAAACATATGTGAATTTTTTAATGTTACTTTTGACCAAATTTTCAGCAATATTTGTGAACTTCACTTGAAAAAATATATCAGTGTCTAAATAAAAAATCTAAATCTAAATGTTAAATATTAAATTTAAATGTTAAATGTGAATCTAAATGTTAAATGTAAATGTTAAATGTCAGATATAAATGTCACAGGTGAAACTAAATATTTAGCTAATATGCAAATTCACACTGTCACCGGAAGTACCAAAATAAAAGGTCATCGACGCGAACGAGCGCTATCCGCGGTCTTCTTCAGGTAGTCAGATGGACTGATTGCGCTGCACTGTTAAGCCTCGGTTATGGTTCCGCATAGTGATCACGCAATGGCCACGCAGTTGCTTGGACGCAGTCATGAGACCGTGATGGTTCTGCGTGGGGTTTACGTGTCGAAATGCAATTCAATACCATGCCGGTAGGGGGCGCTATGTTTTTTTGTAAAGACTGACCGACCGATCCGAAACTCTTGTGATGTATATCGTCGTTAGCCTCAGCCTATTTGTTTACCTTCCGGCTTTTCTCCTAGTCACAGTGAACAATGGAAAAACTCAAAATTCAAAACTCTTGCACTCAACCAACCAACTCAAACTGACTTGAAGACTTTTAAAAATGCCGGTGTTTATGAGTGGAAACTGGAAAAGCGGTCTCCAGTGGATGTAGGTAGCGGACCAATCACAGCCAATGCCGCTGTGTTGGTGTTTGCGTCGCCTCGACGCACGTCTAGGATTTTTGGGAGGTGCACGTCAGGCCCTTGCGGTGGACGCAACGGGGTCCGCAAGGACGTAATGGGTCCGTAAGCCCCCTTGCGTTGTGTCAACGTGGAAGCAAAACTTGCACTTTAGTCACGTCTGCTCACCGTGCTTTCATGTTGCCTGCCAGCATGTGCTGCTACTTAGCTGGAAACATTGGTAAGGCTGTTTTGGCAGCAATACAGATTTTCAATAAAGCTTCTGCAACAACAGTGATAGAAGCCCTTTTCACAGAGTTACCGCATTATCGACGCAGCGGCGGTTCGCCAATTCCCCGCCATTGTTTGTTCACACAGAGTCAAGCAGCTCCGGTGTAAAGACGATCCGGTGTGTAATTCAGGCAAATTGGGCAAAATGGCCCTACCAATGTTTCCAGCTAATTCGCTGGACGTGCTGACAGCCAGGCAACATGAGAGCACGGTGAGCAGACGTGACTAACAGTGCAGCGCAATCACTTCCTCTGACTACCTGAAGAAAACTGTGGATAGCGCTCGTTCGCGTCAATTAGCTTTTATTTTGGTACTTCCGGTGACAGGCAGTGTGAATTTGCATATTAGCTAAATATTTAGTTTCACCCGTGACATTTAGATTTAACATTTAGATTTACATTTTAAATTTAACATTTAGATTCAACATTTAATATTTAGATTTAGATTTAACATTTACATTTAAATTTTATATTTACATTTAGATTCAACATTTACATTTAGATTTCACATTTAGCATTTAGATTTACATTTAACATTTAGATTTAATATTTAATATTTAGATATAGGTTTTTTATGTAGATTTAACATTGACATTATATTTTCACAAGAAAAGTAAATATCACAAAGTTCACAAATATTGCTGTAAATCTGGTCAAAAGTAACATAAAAAAATTCACATCTGTTTTTTAAACATGGTTTGTTGCTAAATGTGGCGAAAAGTTGCTGTTTATTTTAGCATGCGCAACTTTATAATCGGCACCCCATAGGAATTACGTATACGCCCCAAAATATTCCGATTTAGGTTACAAAACCTGGCGTGCGTCTGTTAGTGTGCAATTTACTTTTCTGAATCCCAAATCAACTTGTAAAAGTGCGCACTTCGATCAGCCTCATATCTCTCCTCTCCACATCCACATTCATCCACAAATAGTCGATGCAAAGCGGCTCATGAATGTTATACATGGAAATGTGTTTCTTTACAGTGAAACATGGCCACAAACGAGAGGAAGACAAATAACTTTTTTTTTTGTTCTGGCACAGAAAACTAAAAGCAGGTTCTTCACACTGGTCGAAATGATCGCGTCAACCAGTGGTATACCCCAGGATATCATTTAGAAATTAAAGTTTGATGTATGAATATTATTTATTTTATTGAAGTTGAGTTCTGGTGAGCTTGGCCTGCATTGTGATAAGTACTCATGAGGACAGAGTGTAATGATCGTGCGAGAGTTATCACTGACTTTATTTCCAAGCTTGGATCATTTATTCAATCCACAGGGTGCAGGTTGTGAAGATGTGCCGTGTGATTTTAAAATGCATGGTGCTGTGAGGAGGAGCGTCTGACAGACTTTCTTTCTACATGGAGTTTGCCTTTAAAAGAGATCAGTAATCAATAAAGATGATGGCAAACACTCTGTTTGACTGCACTTGAGCAAAATGCTCTCTCTGTGTGCATCATGTGATGCGAGGAACTCAGTCCGCTGATCAGGCAGGACAGGTCTTAGAAAATCATTCTGATTAATGGTGGATTTCCTCATCAATAAGCCAAATCAAGGATAAGATCTATTTAACCCTTCAAGTAATTCGACACTTTGGTGATTTGCTTTTTATTTTGTAAAGAAGTCAACAAAATGTAGTTTCTTCATTGACTTAGGTTCTTTCTAAAGGTTTGGATATAAACATTTGTTAACAAATGTCACTTAATCAAATGGTATAATACATAAATTTTTCTTTTCTTTACCAGATATAAGTGAAACAAGCTTCCTCTATTTTTATTGTTCTAGGCCTATTTTACAGACTATTACATCCTTTATCACCTGCTAGATCTCCAAGATTAAAACTACATCAGGACCCACCTGTGGTGTTGGCCTGACAGTACAGGTTGGCTTGGTGCAGAAGTCCGGATCTGTATCTGTGACTATGGTGAAATCAGGACTGATGTCAAACAGCACCAGCTCTATCTACATCTATGTAGGTGGATGTGATGTGACATTTTAATAATTTTGTCATTACTTTTATAGAAGCTACCTATGTATATGAGAGCCTAATAAAGTAGCCTCTCACCCTTTTAAGACTCATTTGGACTCCAGACTTTTGTAATAAGCCAAGTGTCACTCAGCAAAACCCAGTTCCTTCCTCAGATATGCTGTCAACAGCAGATCAGGTTGCACTTGGAAATAACCTTAAATTTATGCTCATTTAGCTTCGGGCTTCTACCTTTGCGATTAGGTAGAATCTTTCCTGGGGAAAAAACGTTATTCACGTAATTTAGTGGTAATTTGTATAGTCTCAAATTCTTATTTTAAGATATGTTTTCTTTTCATTATGTAGAACTTTGCCGTGTATTTCAAGCCCATATTTAAGCCCATTAGATATGGTTCTAGATTTGTGGCTTTGTTTACACCACAGAGTGACGAACTGATCTGCCTTTCTCTAAATGTTAATGACCAGAGATGAACTCTAACGTGGATAAAAACATCAACATCCCATCAGTCAAAAACCTTAACAACCCACCTGTGGTGTTGACTTGGGAGTACAGGTTGGCTTGGTGCAGAAGTCCGGATCTTTATCTGAGTCTCCGGTGAGATCAGGACTGATGTCAAACAGCACCAGCTCTGTGTTGGTTCGTCCTCCGTCCACACTGAACACGCCGCTCCAGAGAACCGGCGGACCACCCGGGATCACCGAGGAGGCCTCGAGTCTGCTGCCTCTACCGCCGTCAGAGATGCTGAGAGTCGCGCCCCGCAGTGTTTTGACAGTCTGGCTTTTGCTGGGTTTTCCCTCGAGCCAAATGAGACGGACTTTGTTGATTTTGTCGCTCGAGGGCAGGTTGGAGAAAAGATAAATGATAAAACCAAGCTGAAATCCATCCACAAACTCCACATCATCTATAACATTGATCGAGCTATAAGCATAGCCAGTAAAGGAAAATATACCTCCCATCTGGTTGTTATTTGTATTATGAAGGTTCACAGTTTGTGAAGAAGGACAGTGGATCTCATCGGGTTTCTTTGTATCTTTCTGTATGGCAGTCAGAATGTAAGTCTCGGTCTCGGTCCTTGTCTTTTCCACATTGACCAGGAAGGCGACGGATGCGCTGCTGTTGCGCCACTGGGGCCCCACCGAGAAGAGCTCCCTGTGCAACACAGTGGAGATGTTCTCCAGGTCCAGCAGCTCGCACACACCGCACCCTCTGTCGATCACACCACAGCTGATCAGAGTGTCATTTTCAACAAACGGTAATAACACATTGACTCTGAAAGTTGTGTTCCACTGATCCGTCTCAGAAACCCGCTGAAACTGCGCCTCGTCCAAGTGTTCCCCACTCTTTATGATTCCTCTCTGGGTCACACTGCGGACCAGAGTCAGGTCGTGGTTCAGCTGGTACAGCTTCTCCTCTGTAGCGATGTAAACCGTGTTGGTGGCCACGGTGTACTGGCGGATATCTCCGTGAAAGTCAAAGCCTCCATCCTCCGCCAGGCACCGAGCCGGTTCTCCCCAGAGGATGAACAGCAGACCAGGCAGCAGGATCATCTTCTTGCAGCGGCGGCAGTAACACGCTCACACATTGATGGTGTTGTGGCTCTGCATGGCTTTGAGCTCTCCTCCACAGTGTCACTGGAGTCGTGCGTAAAAGCGCAGTGCGCCTCTGTTGAAAGGAGAAGTGCTGCTGGTGGGAGGGGGCGCGATCAGCGAAACTGAAATCCAAAAGACGATTTGATTACATCTGAGATTAATTTGTTTTGCGCTTTTTATCATGTTTTCAATCAAAGCTCAAGCAGTTTTAGTGTGACCACAGAACTTGTGCATGGAGTAACATGTGTGCACTCCTGGACAAATTTCAGAAGACGACAGCTGACTCCTAAATGACGAGAAGACCAGTTGTTCTTCTCCAACTTGTTCTTCTTATCTTGCCTCTGGCTCACAGGCACGACCTGGTGGAGAGAACCGTGCAGCGCGTCCCCAAGCACTGCTGGAAATAACACTGCAGCCTAAAATCTTATTAACATCAGTACATTAAAGATATAAACATGGTCTGCATATAGCCTACAGAAAATTCATCGAGTCTACCAGAACACAACAAAAAGGTGTATCAGATATTTTGGTCTCGGTGAAAGTTGGTGACGTGATTGACTTCTTCCTCACCATGAATTCCATTACAACTAATATTTCAGCCTCACAACACCTTTACATGGATTAAACCAGTCTGCATAAACCACCACTAGATGACGCTTTAATACAGCTCTCCTTAAACAGCCTGAGTTTGACACATAACTGTAAGAAACAGTGTGCATCCTTCCTAATCCATAAATGAGTCTCCAAAGTCATCACCAACTCTTTTTATTGGGAAACAGGACCGCCAGCGTTAAGAGGATTTATAATTTCACTCATTGTTTATAAAAGAAAGAAGGAGAAGGGATGAAAACTGCAACAAAAATATCAAACAACTTGACGATACTGAGAAACGCAACAGAGGAAACACAGAATGAGTTAAAACCCTTGGCAGCCCTTCACTGAACACACATCATAAGGTCAGTCTGTAACTTTTTAGTGTTACAAATGGCTTCTAGGTGTTTTTTCCTTCTGTAAAGCTGAAAAATATGGTGTAGTGGAGAAAAATATGTCCAACTAAATGTGAAATAAAGTCCTGAATTGTTACGGAGAAGAGAGAAAAGGCACAAAGACGAAATTAAACAAGTAATATAGTGTTAGCATTATGTTCACAACATAGGCTAGCTATTGGATGAAAGCTAGACTAACACTTGTAATTTAGTTTATAGCCTCCTCTCTCATAACCACTAGTTAAGCCGTTACCTTTAAACACTAAAATAACTTTGACAACAACTAGTAACATTATGTAGACAATATATATAGATTGATATTAACTTCATTTTAGAAAGCTAACGCAGGCTACCCTCTGGTGGTTCGACTGAAACACAGTTTAAATCCTTAGCTTATGCTAATTGGTAGCAGCTAGCAGCTAAAGTTGATTTTGTTGTACTCACTCCAGTTCGAGCGTTCCTGTGGACACAGTGTGTGTCTGAGAATTTGCTCGCTGCTGTCCTGGAGCATGTGTGTCTAGTTGTTTCCTTCTTGAAGTTTGATATTTCATTTTCCATTAATAGCCTGTTTAGTCTCAATAATTTATTGCTAGCTACTACTTAGAGGCTGATGTTTGCTTGACCTGTTGACATTCTTATATCTGTGATGTGACGCAGTTTTTTTTAACCGGCTCTTTATTTGTTCACCTCTGTGTCTGTAGCCAAGGTAGTTTTTAATCCTCTAGATTTCGACATTCTTGCTACATTGCAGGATTGAAAATTACTCATGAACCAGATTTCTTTAAGTTTTGTGGCAGTAACTTTCGCATGTGTTTATAGGGGTTCTCATTTTCACAGTCTAAATATTGTACATCTGTATAAGGTGCAACAGATTTTTTTCAAAGCCTTTCAGAACTTCATCTTTCTATTCAATAGTCATAAAAGGGTCTATTTGATCCATTTGACTCCAACTGGGTTCACAAAGCCAAGGCCTATATCTACCATGTCAACCTGAAAGAGAATTTAAGATTCACTGCTTCTGATTTACTTAGATTCTGTCCTTGAAAGTTTCACATACTAAAACCAAACATCTCCAAAACCTTTAAACTGATCATCAAGCAAAATGTAATTTTCTTGAAAAACAATTTTTTTTTTAATTGCAATTAAAATGATCCTATGAATGTAAAACATTAAAGTCATCTAGCCCTATATTTCATAGAGGAACATGAGTCATTTGTTTTCATGAAAAAAAAATACATATTTTTATTGATTGACAGACATGTACAATAATTGTACAATTCCTTGCAAAGTCATTCCTGTCCCTCTGCTGGATGAAGCTGATGAAGCACAAATTACAGCGCAAATATTTTAACACAGAGAAAGGTCTACTGGGTAGTTATTGACAGGTACAAGTAAAAGCTTACACAGAAACAGCAGGGAACACATTTGCATTTAGGGGGCCCCAAAAATAATTTATTCTGGGACATAAAATACATATGAAATAATTACAGGGTGCAGACAGGGGACTAACATGCATATTCTACATGTCCTCATGTAAAAGCTAGCTAGTTATGAAGAATTCAAACTACTTATGGCACTTTCACTCTGTTGGAAAAATAAATTTCGTCTCACTTATTGGCTTTCAATTGTGCTCACACCCAAAATACCATGACTTGATGTGTAGACTGGCTGTATGTACAGGGTTGATGTCAGAGAGAGACTCAATGGCCTGTTGCTGTGTGGACAGTTTAAAGATTTTTGGTAATACGCTGGGGGGTTGGATGAGAAGGCTGATACTATCCTCAAGTCTGTACAGTAAATAAGAAGCTACAGCCTCAAGTAGGTTAGTTTAGCTTTGCATATAGACTGGAAACAGTGGGAAACAGCTAGTCTGGCTCTTCCTAGTGGTAACAAACCCTCCAAGTCTGAAAGTTATGTTTTATAATTTTACAAGCATTTTCTTTAATTGTTTAATATGATTTAAACAATATTTAGAGTGGTTGCAGGTACACTGTACATTTTAAAAGTTGATTTTACTTTTAAAAAGTCAGACAATGATTACCACAGAATTACCAGGTCAAGTTTTTATTACATATTTATGTATGTATGTATTTATTTATTCATTTATGTATTCATAAATTACAATTAAATAAGGAAGCCTATGATAAATTATTATCTGAAGATTAATGGAGAGGGGGTGGGATTAGATAAATTCACACTTTTTCCCACTCCCTTTCGAACATGCAATTAGAATTGCCTGTTGTCTTATAGGCTATTCTTTTGTTGGTTTGTTTGTTTAGTGGTCTTAAAAAAATGTACATGTTTGAAATAACGATTTCAATCAAAGTTGACTTCTAAATTTGAGTTATACGAGCTAAAATGTTTCAAAACCTTAAAATCACAAGTGTAATTGGTCATTTTGAGGCATGAACGTAAAGAAAAACAATCAAGCAGCTGATTGTTGCAAGATATGTTAAGCCCAAAACTGCAGGAAGCCTTCTTACACTCACTGTACATTTAAGATTGCTTCCCTTGACAAAGGAGACAAAAGAGTGAACTTCACTCCAGTAACCCACAGATGGAGAAATGGGTATCAAGGAAGAATAAAATTAACCAGACGAATGACATTCATTCTGATAATGGAGTTGCAAAAAGTTCCCCAGGTTCCCCCCTAATAGTTGTTCATCTCATCAGTGAGCTTCTTTTGCCATCGACAGATGATCACCAACACTGAAAGACAAACACAGTTAATGATTCAAACCAAACAGACAGACAATGAGATGCCTAGACTCTATTAAAAGCATGAGAAAACAAACATTTAACATAATCATTCACAATGATATAGAATGTAAAGAGGAAATTATTCAGATTAATTTAACTTGTTGCAATAAATTCAAACCTCTATCAGAGAGCGATGACACTGACTGGACCGAAATCCAGTCTTCTTATTGTACTTACCAAAAGTAACACAGGGTATCAACAGGATGCGCAGTATCAGCATGACCTGATGAACTAAAGATGGAGGCCCCAGTGTTACTGTCTTGTCACCAAACGTTATCTGGAAAACAATAACAGCGCTGTTTTTAAAAAAACAATTTTACAGTGGGACAGAGCAGTGGGTCCAAATACATTTAATGCATGTGTGATAAGGGCCTCGAGGTAAACATGACAATTTGAAAGCCACTGCGTGAAAACTAAATCACTCCTGAGGACTTTGCTCTTCTACACTGTAATTCCTGCCTACAATCACACTAAACTTAAGGTTGTAGTTTCATTTAAATGAAGGATTTACCATTAAATGCTGAAACATAGCATCGGGTGTCCTTTGAATTTCGCAGATAAAGAAGTCAGACTGGTTACTGGTTTCTTTGGCTTCTATGATGCAGGCGTATTGTTTTCCATCCTGAACCCCCCACACTGACAACTCAGCCACTGTCATGTCCAGTTTGTCTGCCTTTTTCTAAAACGACAACAGAAGCAAATGATGATGCTTATGAGCAGATGTCATATGTGCTCATGAATGTGGGAAATACATTGTACCTGTAGGGTGATGCGCACACTGTCCCCTGTTCTCGTGAGTGCGAAACTGATGAACTCAGGGTCTGGATAGTAGGTTATTCTTGTGGAGCAGGCCAAGGTTTCATTGGCTACCTTCAGAATCACTTTGCTTGTAAAAATCCCATTATTTTCAGCTGCAGGCGTGTCGTAGATTAGATTCTGCAGTAGATAAAAATGTAGAAAGGTAAATTTGTGCACAGCATCAGATGACCTGGTGATGTGGTATATAGACTAAAATGTCATTTAAATGTTTTCATGAAATCAAATCCAACCATTCAAGGGTATGTTTGCAACAAAAGCCTTTTGATGTGTTTCCATTATACTATATAATTGTCCCTCTTTATTAGTGGTGGAGTCTGCACAAGCACAGAAAACACTGCATGTGCTCCTCATTAATAACCTTACTGTTTACTCTCTTTACACTGTACCAGAGCTGTATTACGTTTATATGCAGCTGCTATGAATAGCAATCAATGTGTGAAACACAAGGGTGATGTCCGGTGGAAAGGTGTTGCACAGAGCAAGTGCTGTGCATTTGTTTCTGTCAGCAAAATTATTTTTACATGCAGTGGTTTGAGCTAAAGGGTCAACTTCCTGCTGTTGCGGCTTGTCATGGCCTGATGGTAAAGGCTGATTATTGAGTGATTTCTTCGTTTAAATGTAAGATTAATTGGCTGCACTGAAGCGTTTGTTGTACATGGAATAACCTTTCAGTGTCCATGGGTGTTAACAAGGAAATTAACCACGACATTATGATTTTACGCCAATGTAATGTGAAAAATTGTGAAATGGCATAAAATAGTTAAATGTAACAGAAACCTACGTGACGTGACGGAACTGACATGTTGGTATACAATGTAACATACACACAATTCATGTTAAACATACTGAGATATGACTTAACTCACTGTTTGTGTGTGTGTGTGTGTGTGTGTGTGTGTGTGTGTGTGCGTGTGTGTGTCAACAGATCCACCTGAAAGTCACTGTGTCTTGGAGGTCTGACTTCCTGCTGGGCGTGACTGTGCACGACCCCTTCCACAAACTCCAGGTGGGATCCCATCAGGGTGATCTCTCTTTTTCCACTACAGAACACAGAACAGCAGAGAAATTGTCATACTGACACACACCTGTTTACACATAAGTTTAGTTTGAAGAAGTCAAACAGCCCAGTAGCTGCTGGAAATATCCCGTTGAGATCAGATGTCAGTGTGTTCAAAGATTGAATCAAGAAAGTTTTATCTGGACTTTTTTGTCTCAGTTTCTGGCTGTGTGTGTGTGGTTACATTAAATCATACCTGAACCAAGAGCTGCGTGGTACAATGTTAGTGCAGGAAGGTAAGGACCGGTAGGTGATTGAAGCATTGCCATGGCAACTACCATCTGGGAGGACAACACACACTTTGACCACGCCTTTGATATCAGTGCTGGGAATGTGGAATGTCAGATTTACACCATTGTTGTTCAATACTGGAGATCTGAACAAAGAACACAGGACGACAGTTACTGGTCTATAAAGCAACAACGACAAAGTATCAGGCAGAAGAGCAACAAGAAAGTTATATAGTTAAAAATTTAATTCAATTCACCAAGATGAAAGTTAATAACACTGAGAGTCCTTCTGCAGGTACAAAATATAATATTTAAAAGATACAAGATACAATAGAAACTATCCATAATATACCAGAACATAAAACTTGATGGATAGAATAGAATACTGACTCACTCTTGTTGGGTGCAGTCTCGAGCCTTGAGCCTCACTCTGGTCACATCATTGAGGTCATTACCTGACAACACCGCATGGTTTCTGCCGTAGAAAGACACGATACTGGGAGTGATGGAGGATATCTCAGGCCTCTGATGGTATAACACACACCCACACACACACACACACACACACACACACAAACACAAATACAAACACACACACACACACATACACACACACACCTTTAACGTCTGGTAATTGTGAACGAATGTAGCGTGAAGTTCAGAAGTAGAACATGTGAGAGAAGATGATCAGACTCACAGAAAAGTTCAACCCTGACTCCATGATTTGGCAAACACTGTCCTGCAAAGAGAAAATGATTGAGAAATGATGAGAAAATGATCTCTGTCCTGCAAAGAGATTTGCGTATTTGCTGTACCAATATAGTTAGATAAGAAGATAAACACAAGTTTCATCTCTGTGGGGTTAGTACTGGAACATTTCTCATTATTAATAAGCATTTTAGACTAAGATAAAGTAATGAATGCAATGAACAAATTCGGTTTAACCCTGTCTTTATTGTTCTTTTATGTGCTTTTAGATGTGCCTGTGTATGATGTGACTGCATTTAAAAGGGAAACAATGAATAAGCATTGCTTGTTTTTCAAATCTGGCCCAATTGAATCCATGATTGAATAGCCCTGGTCTACAGTGAGTTCATCAGAACCTTTTTACTGCAAACAGCTGCTTTTTGCTACACATGTAGCTAACATGACATTAAAGTGAAGTTTGTCATGTCTTTGTGGTCGTCTTGTCACTGAGCTTTAAATGTAGAATGCGTACATTTTGCATAAATGCAGCTGTAGTATAAATCTTAGAGAAGCCTACTGTAGATAATGAATAGATAATTACTTTCATAACTCCTGCAGAGCCCCAGGAGCAGCTGTTGGTGCTCCAGCTACATCCAGCTTCAATACACTGCCGACACCTGAAGAGAAAAACAAATATTATCCTCTTAGTTGAGATCAACACATTTGGCGCTAAAGTTTAATGAATGATGCTAATTTCACTTTCTTTGAATGGGTTGCAGGTGCAAAAAAATGGACAGTTACAGAGAGAGTGCTCAAATGTAGAGTTTCTCAGTGATTAGGCTTCCCATTTTCACAGTTGGTGCTCAGCTGTTTAATCATTTTAACGTCTTTGTGAGATGATTGTGTTGTAGCAGTTTAAAACATCGTATCCTTCAACACATTGCTACGTATGTGAATGAGCAGAAACCCTCTACTACTCTAAAAGCAGATGATTTTGTGTTGATGCATAAACGTAGCTGTCTGGAGACATGCTCTGGAGGAAGGCAAGCCTCCATTTATGCCACATGGCATCCACATGAATGCCAGGACACAAGGTTCCCCAGCAGCACATTGCATTGTACACTCTCAGAAATAGGGGTACAGTACGAGTCCTTTTTTGTACCCCTAGGTACAATCTACACTAATGTACCCCCTAGGGCTCAGTATTGGACCTTAAGGTAACTATTTGTACCCTTTTGAGGGCCCAAAAGGTACATATATGTACCCCAGTGATAAAAGGTACAGTACATATATGTACCTTTTCTTCTACATGCTGGGGTACAATTGTATTAGGCTCTACAAATGGCAGTAGCCTAAATATTAATATGTTTAAATAATTATTTAGTCTTTCTTCAGTAGTAGTTATACTTTTTAAATGTGAAGGTTTCACTGTTTCCTTAAGTATTCAATGAAGATTTTAACTTCTAAGCCATTTTTGAGTAGCCTTGAAATATATATATATTTTTTTAGCAGATTTGCAGGTATGAAAAATTACTAATCATCCAGTCAATATTGTATGTTATGATATTCACAAACGGCCAACCATGGATGCACAGTAAAATCGGCTACCTACAGCCTGGCAGACAAAGAGCCCGTCCACACCGCAGTATACAGTATGCAAGTTTCCCAGAATGCATTTTGCGGCAACCAGCAGCGGTAGAGCTGCTAAAAGCTGTTTTAATTCTCGCTTTAGCGCTGTTAATACATCACTTTCTTAAGTTTTAATATTTTTTTATGCGAGAACGTACCTATTTAGATCCTTTGTGATACGTGATACGCCTCTGCCAATAACTGTCACTAGGCAAGTAAACCACTATTGACTCCACCATGCCTCGTCTATACCAAGTTCCAAGTATTTGACACTTATTCTGTGGATAACAGTTTGTATGTCACACTTCGACATAGTATTTAAAGATGTACAAAACTGACATGTGAAGATCTTCTGTCACGAGTGTTATTTTCATGTATGCAGTTTTAAGGTTGGTGGAGAATGGACTTGCCTGCAATGGACAATTTTACATTGTTTAAAGTTAAATGAAATTGAAATGTGAAAATAAAAAATATATTCTGGGTACAAGGGTACAAAATTGCCACCAGAGGTACAAGATTGGTCTTTATAAGGTACAAACCACAAGGGTACAAATAAGTACCCAGTGTCAAGGGTACAAAATTGTACCTTCAGAGGGTACTGCCCCAGTGACAAGCCATTGTACCCCTAAAGGTACAATTCTGTACCTTATTTTCTGAGAGTGTAACATGACGATCAATGTTATCCACTTCCTGTCAGTGGTTTTAATGCTGTGGCTGATCGGTGGTCCTGTGAGACCCCTAGTGTCATCTTGGAGTTGAATCTGGTACTAACATGCATGTTTGCTTGCTCTGCAGATGACTAATGAGGGAGATCTGCAACACCTGTGGTGTAGTGTGTCCTTGGTTGTGTAAGTCCTGACTTCAATCTAACCATTGTCTCTGCTCTCCCACACAGACACACCACACTATTGGTTTGCTTATGTTTTCTAAGTCTAATCTAAGTCTATGTGGTTTATTTATACCTTGCACCTTACCACAGCCGCACTACCACCTTACACTACCTGCACTCACACACCACTGACTTCACTGACTTTCAACTATGTTATAAGATAATTATATAACTGGGGATTCTAATTTGGTTCAATTTGGTTGTTGATGAAATAGACTATTCTTGATTGGCTATTACTCATTGTGTCTCTGTCTATCCTCCAGTTACTGTGTATTATTTGTCTAGAGTAAATATCTTCTTGAGTCTTGAAAATGGTAGAAGACTTACAGGACAGAGGTGGGCGGTCCAATGATGTCGTTGCAGTTGGTTAGCTTCAGTTGTTCAGTCAAACGTGTCTTCCCAAGTCTAATCTTAACTGTGACATGTAAACCTGTTAAGTGAAAATAATAGAGTGAATGTTGGAGTCTTGGTCACAATCAGTAATACACATAATTTTATGCAATGTCACAATATAAAAAAGGTCACTGACCTTCAGCAGGAAGTGTGCTGTTTGTAAGGATGCAGGTGCATTGTGGGAACTGTGGACGAGGGCTGTTCGTGCTACAAAGTTGACTGGAACTTGTGGAGAACTGACAGGTGAAGTTATCCAGCGCTTTAGAACCCACGATCACGTGTGTCTGGATTGTAAGTGTGATCTGAGAAAGGAAGGGTTGTGAGTGTTTAAAGGAGAAACAGGTGACAGTCACAACTGAGTGAAGTTTAAAGCTTGGACGTGCTCTACTGTATACCTGTCCAGTGTTGTCCTTGACAACTTTGTGGGAAACTATTTTCTGTTGAGAGTCATCAGGAATGGACAACCAGTCAGAGTCTGGGCAGTCATCTTCAAATGTACAACTAGGAAGAGAGAATGATGTTTAAAGTTTAGGTTTGTTCTTGTTGTTTATACTTGCTGGACGGTGTCAACTGCACATGTTGTTTCCCTGACCTTCCTTTAGAGCCGCACCACACACAGTATGGATCCTGTGCAGACCAACAGTCCTGCACATTTGTGTATGTGCTGCAGTTTGACACAGCAACACGCTTAATCTGGAACAAAACACAAAAAATCAAATACACTTTAAAATATGGCTGACATACAGATGACATTCAGGAAATCAACTTAAATCTGAAAAATTTAAAGTGTTCACAATCTCCCGGTGTTCACCACAGCCTTTTGTGTCATACGTGTACAATGCACCTACCTGGTTTTGAAATGGCACGTACACATGTTTGTGATCTACTGGATCCAGATGCATTTTGGGAAGCACTTTACGGTCATCAGTAGTCCTAAGGAGCACCCTGGGACAGGTGGTGTGATAGTTCTTGTCTACAGCAAGCTGCCAACAAGAATGTAGCATTGTTAGGATTTTGAGAGACTGAGATGCTGTGTTGTGTTTTTAGATGCAAGGTGAAGCTGAACTGGAGAGAATGGACTGTCACAATATGAGCACAAATGCTCCACTGAGGGTATTTCAGAAGGTCACTAGCGTTTCTTAAAAACAATAAACTTCAGCCTATTTAGTGAAGCCATAAAAACACTTCTGAAACGGTTTCTGTCTAATAAGGGATTATACTGCTTATGAAAAGTCAAATCAACATCTCAGTCCACCACAACCACTTACAGTGGAAACTTTTACAAACAGAGTGTATACTTCACCACATCAGTTCTAGGAAACAGCTATATTTTCTGCCTCCGGTCGAATCATGTGATGACTCTGTAAAGCTGTGTATGTCTGTGGGTTTGCCTCTTTTAAACCACCAACTAGCCCCAAACAGTGTTACAGTCATATGAAAAGTACTGCTAAAATATTTTATAAATGTAATATAATTAATTAATATGTAAAAGTTTACATTTTAATCTAAGTGATGGAAGGAATAGTGATGATGTGATGGAGCACAGGAAATTATGAAATAAATAAAGAGTCGCAAGGAAGTCAGTCAACGTTTGCCTATTGGACATTTTTCTGCAGACTCTAAGGAGCTTTATGAGTTTTAGAATGAAATAAACAGCTCTTACAAATGAGTTTATTTCAATAGCATTTTCCTCATTAATAGATATTTTGCATATCACTTTCTATGCACACCTTTATGAGCTGCCCATCTCCCGTCCCAATGAAGAAGATCGTCCAGGCCTTCTGTCTCACTGCCAGCACTGAGGTCATGTGGTTCTGCCTGAAGAGCACCTTCTTCGGCTTCAATGTCTTCGTCTGAAAACACAAACACAGTAATCATGACAGTTCAATCCAAAAATAAAATCTATGGAAATTCTGAATAACATTCAGGTTGGAAACAAGCAGTGTTGAAACAATTGTTGACAGCTCTTCATATTAAAATATCACAAATCTGGTATTCCAAAAGCTTAATTGGATGTGTGTTACTAAGTACACACCTTGTCATGACAATAACAATGAATATCTTGTGATATTGTATAAAATGAAGGAATGTATGGGGTACCGATTGTAAAGTTGTGCACGCTAAAATAAACAGCAACTTTTCGCCACATTTAGCAACAAACCATGTTTAAAAAACATATGTGAATTTTTTAATGTTACTTTTGACCAAATTTTCAGCAATATTTGTGAACTTCACTTGAAAAAATATATCAGTGTCTAAATAAAAAATCTAAATCTAAATGTTAAATATTAAATTTAAATGTTAAATGTGAATCTAAATGTTAAATAAAAATGTTAAATCTAAATATGAAATGTTAAATGTAAATGTTAAATGTCAAATATAAATGTCACAGGTGAAACTAAATATTTAGCTAATATGCAAATTCACACTGTCACCGGAAGTACCAAAATAAAAGGTCATCGACGCAAACGAGTGCTATCCGCGGTCTTCTTCAGGTAGTCAGACGGACTGATTGCGCTGCACTGTTAAGCCTCGGTTATGGTTCCGCATAGTGATCACGCAATGGCCACGCAGTTGCTTGGACGCAGTCATGAGACCGTGATGGTTCTGCGTGGGGTTTACGTGTCGAAATGCAATTCAATACCACGCCGGTAGAGGGTGCTATGTTATTTTGTAAAGACTGACCGACTGATGACCGACTCATGTGACGTATATCGTCGTTAGCCTCAGCCTATTTGTTTACCTTCCGGCTTTTCTCCTAGTCACAGTGAACAATGGAAAAACTCAAAATTCAAAACTCTTGCACTCAACCAACCAACTCAAACTGACTCGAAGACTTTTAAAAATGCCGGTGTTTATGAGTGGAAACTGGAAAAGCGGTCTCCAGTGGATGTAGGTAGCGGACCAATCACAGCCAATGCCGCTGTGTTGGTGTTTGCTGTCGCCTCGACGCACGTCTAGGATTTTTGGGAGGTGCACGTCAGGCCCTTGCGGTGGACGCAAGCGGGGTCCGCAAGGACGTAATGGGTCCGTAAGCCCCCTTGCGTTGTGTCAACGTGGAAGCGTAACTTGCACTTTAGTCACGTCTGCTCACCGTGCTTTCATGTTGCCTGCCAGCATGTGCTGCTACTTAGCTGGAAACATTGGTAAAGGCTGTTTTGGCAGCAATACAGATTTTCAATAAAGCTTCTGCAACAACAGTGATAGAAGCCCTTTTCACAGAGTTACCGCATTATCGACGCAGCGGCGGTTCGCCAATTCCCCGCCATTGTTTGTTCACACAGAGTCAAGCAGCTCCGGTGTAAAGACGATCGGGTGTGTAATTCGGGCAAATTGGGCAAAACGGCCCTACCAATGTTTCCAGCTAATTCGCTGGACGTGCTGACAGCCAGGCAACATGAGAGCACAGTGAGCAGACGTGACTAACAGTGCAGCGCAATCACTTCCTCTGACTACCTGAAGAAAACTGCGGATAGGGCTCGTTCGCGTCAATTAGCTTTTATTTTGGTACTTCCGGTGACAGGCAGTGTGAATTTGCATATTAGCTAAATATTTAGTTTCACCCGTGACATTTAGATTTAACATTTAGATTTACATTTTAAATTTAACATTTAGATTCAACATTTAATATTTAGATTTAGATTTAACATTTACATTTAAATTTTATATTTACATTTAGATTCAACATTTACATTTAGATTTCACATTTAGCATTTAGATTTACATTTAACATTTAGATTTAATATTTAATATTTAGATATAGGTTTTTTATGTAGATTTAACATTGACATTATATTTTCACAAGAAAAGTAAATATCACAAAGTTCACAAATATTGCTGTAAATCTGGTCAAAAGTAAAAATTCACATATGTTTTTTAAACATGGTTTGTTGCTAAATGTGGCGAAAAGTTGCTGTTTATTTTAGCATGCGCAACTTTATAATCGGCACCCCATAGGAATTACGTATACGCCCCAAAATATTGCGATTTAGGTGACAAAACCTGGCGTGCGTCTGTTAGTGTGCAATTTACTTTTCTGAATCCCAAATCAACTTGTAAAAGTGCGCACTTCGATCAGCCTCATATCTCTCCTCTCCACATCCACATTCATCCACAAATAGTCGATGCAAAGCGGCTCATGAATGTTATACATGGAAATGTGTTTCTTTACAGTGAAACATGGCCACAAACGAGAGGAAGACAAATAACTTTTTTTTTTGTTCTGGCACAGAAAACTAAAAGCAGGTTCTTCACACTGGTCGAAATGATCGCGTCAACCAGTGGTATACCCCAGGATATCATTTAGAAATTAAAGTTTGATGTATGAATATTATTTATTTTATTGAAGTTGAGTTCTGGTGAGCTTGGCCTGCATTGTGATAAGTACTCATGAGGACAGAGTGTAATGATCGTGCGAGAGTTATCACTGACTTTATTTCCAAGCTTGGATCATTTATTCAATCCACAGGGTGCAGGTTGTGAAGATGTGCCGTGTGATTTTAAAATGCATGGTGCTGTGAGGAGGAAGCGTCTGACAGGCTTTCTTTCTACATGGAGTTTGCCTTTAAAAGAGATCAGTAATCAATAAAGATGATGGCAAACACTCTGTTTGACTGCACTTGAGCAAAATGCTCTCTCTGTGTGCATCATGTGATGCGAGGAACTCAGTCCGCTGATCAGGCAGGACAGGTCTTAGAAAATCATTCTGATTAATGGTGGATTTCCTCATCAATAAGCCAAATCAAGGATAAGATCTATTTAACCCTTCAAGTAATTCGACACTTTGGTGATTTGCTTTTTATTTTGTAAAGAAGTCAACAAAATGTAGTTTCTTCATTGACTTAGGTTCTTTCTAAAGGTTTGGATATAAACATTTGTTAACAAATGTCACTTAATCAAATGGTATAATACATACATTTTTCTTTTCTTTACCAGATATAAGTGAAACAAGCTTCCTCTATTTTTATTGTTCTAGGCCTATTTTACAGACTATTACATCCTTTATCACCTGCTAGATCTCCAAGATTAAAACTACATCAGGACCCACCTGTGGTGTTGGCCTGACAGTACAGGTTGGCTTGGTGCAGAAGTCCGGAATCTGTATCTGTGACTATGGTGAGATCAGGACTGATGTCAAACAGCACCAGCTCTATCTACATCTATGTAGGTGGATGTGATGTGACATTTTAATAATTTTGTCATTACTTTTATAGAAGCTACCTATGTATATGAGAGCCTAATAAAGTTGCCTCTCACCCTTTTAGGAGTCATTTGGACTCCAGACTTTTGTAATAAGCCAAGTGTCACTCAGCAAAACCCAGTTCCTTCCTCAGATATGCTGTCAACAGCAGATCAGGTTGCACTTGGAAATAACCTTAAATTTATGCTCATTTAGCTTCGGGCTTCTACCTTTGCGATTAGGTAGAATCTTTCCTGGGGAAAAAACGTTATTCACGTAATTTAATGGTAATTTGTATAGTCTCAAATTCTTATTTTAAGATATGTTTTCTTTTCATTATGTAGAACTTTGCCGTGTATTTCAAGCCCATATTTAAGCCCATTAGATATGGTTCTAGATTTGTGGCTTTGTTTACACCACAGAGTGACGAACTGATCTGCCTTTCTCTAAATGTTAATGACCAGAGATGAACTCTAACGTGGATAAAAACATCAACATCCCATCAGTCAAAAACCTTAACAACCCACCTGTGGTGTTGACTTGGGAGTACAGGTTGGCTTGGTGCAGAAGTCCGGATCTTTATCTGAGTCTCCGGTGAGATCAGGACTGATGTCAAACAGCACCAGCTCTGTGTTGGTTCGTCCTCCGTCCACACTGAACACGCCGCTCCAGAGAACCGGCGGACCACCCGGGATCACCGAGGAGGCCTCGAGTCTGCTGCCTCTACCGCCGTCAGAGATGCTGAGAGTCGCGCCCCGCAGTGTTTTGACAGTCTGGCTTTTGCTGGGTTTTCCCTCGAGCCAAATGAGACGGACTTTGTTGATTTTGTCGCTCGAGGGCAGGTTGGAGAAAAGATAAATGATAAAACCAAGCTGAAATCCATCCACAAACTCCACATCATCTATAACATTGATCGAGCTATAAGCATAGCCAGTAAAGGAAAATATACCTCCCATCTGGTTGTTATTTGTATTATGAAGGTTCACAGTTTGTGAAGAAGGACAGTGGATCTCATCGGGTTTCTTTGTATCTTTCTGTATGGCAGTCAGAATGTAAGTCTCGGTCTCGGTCCTTGTCTTTTCCACATTGACCAGGAAGGCGACGGATGCGCTGCTGTTGCGCCACTGGGGCCCCACCGAGAAGAGCTCCCTGTGCAACACAGTGGAGATGTTCTCCAGGTCCAGCAGCTCGCACACACCGCACCCTCTGTCGATCACACCACAGCTGATCAGAGTGTCATTTTCAACAAACGGTAATAACACATTGACTCTGAAAGTTGTGTTCCACTGATCCGTCTCAGAAACCCGCTGAAACTGCGCCTCGTCCAAGTGTTCCCCACTCTTTATGATTCCTCTCTGGGTCACACTGCGGACCAGAGTCAGGTCGTGGTTCAGCTGGTACAGCTTCTCCTCTGTAGCGATGTAAACCGTGTTGGTGGCCACGGTGTACTGGCGGATATCTCCGTGAAAGTCAAAGCCTCCATCCTCCGCCAGGCACCGAGCCGGTTCTCCCCAGAGGATGAACAGCAGACCGGGCAGCAGGATCATCTTCTTGCAGCGGCGGCAGTAACACGCTCACACATTGATGGTGTTGTGGCTCTGCATGGCTTTGAGCTCTCCTCCACAGTGTCACTGGAGTCGTGCGTAAAAGCGCAGTGCGCCTCTGTTGAAAGGAGAAGTGCTGCTGGTGGGAGGGGGCGCGATCAGCGAAACTGAAATCCAAAAGACGATTTGATTACATCTGAGATTAATTTGTTTTGCGCTTTTTATCATGTTTTCAATCAAAGCTCAAGCAGTTTTAGTGTGACCACAGAACTTGTGCATGGAGTAACATGTGTGCACTCCTGGACAAATTTCAGAAGATGACAGCTGACTCCTAAATGACGAGAAGACCAGTTGTTCTTCTCCAACTTCTTCTTCTTATCTTGCCTCTGGCTCACAGGCACGACCTGGTGGAGAGAACCGTGCAGCGCGTCCCCAAGCACTGCTGGAAATAACACTGCAGCCTAAAATCTTATTAACATCAGTACATTAAAGATATAAACATGGTCTGCATATTCAGAAAAATAATCGAGTCTACCAAAACGCGGAAACAACAAAAAGGTGTATCAGATATTTTGGTCTCGGTGAAAGTTGGTGACGTGATTGACTTCTTCCTCACCATAAATTCCATTACAACTAATATTTCAGCCTCACAGCACCTTTACATGGATTAAACCAGTCTGCATAAACCACCACTAGATGACGCTTTAATACAGCTCTCCTTAAACACCCTGAGTTTGACACATAACTGTAAGAAACAGTGTGCATCCTTCCTAATCCATAAATGAGTCTCCAAAGTCATCACCAACTCTTTTTATTGGGAAACAGGACCGCCAGCGTTAAGAGGATTTATAATTTCACTCATTGTTTATAAAAGAAAGAAGGAGAAGGGATGAAAACTGCAACAAAAATATCAAACAACTTGACGATACTGAGAAACGCAACAGAGGAAACACAGAATGAGTTAAAACCCTTGGCAGCCCTTCACTGAACACACATCATAAGGTCAGTCTGTAACTTTTTAGTGTTACAAATGGCTTCTAGGTGTTTTTTCCTTCTGTAAAGCTGAAAAATATGGTGTAGTGGAGAAAAATATGTCCAACTAAATGTGAAATAAAGTCCTGAATTGTTACGGAGAAGAGAGAAAAGGCACAAAGACGAAATTAAACAAGTAATATAGTGTTAGCATTATGTTCACAACATAGGCTAGCTATTGGATGAAAGCTAGACTAACACTTGTAATTTAGTTTATAGCCTCCTCTCTCATAACCACTAGTTAAGCCGTTACCTTTAAACACTAAAATAACTTTGACAACAACTAGTAACATTATGTAGACAATATATATAGATTGATATTAACTTCATTTTAGAAAGCTAACGCAGGCTACCCTCTGGTGGTTCGACTGAAACACAGTTTAAATCCTTAGCTTATGCTAATTGGTAGCAGCTAGCAGCTAAAGTTGATTTTGTTGTACTCACTCCAGTTCGAGCGTTCCTGTGGACACAGTGTGTGTCTGAGAATTTGCTCGCTGCTGTCCTGGAGCATGTGTGTCTAGTTGTTTCCTTCTTGAAGTTTGATATTTCATTTTCCATTAATAGCCTGTTTAGTCTCAATAATTTATTGCTAGCTACTACTTAGAGGCTGATGTTTGCTTGACCTGTTGACATTCTTATATCTGTGATGTGACGCAGTTTTTTTTAACCGGCTCTTTATTTGTTCACCTCTGTGTCTGTAGCCAAGGTAGTTTTTAATCCTCTAGATTTCGACATTCTTGCTACATTGCAGGATTGAAAATTACTCATGAACCAGATTTCTTTAAGTTTTGTGGCAGTAACTTTCGCATGTGTTTATAGGGGTTCTCATTTTCACAGTCTAAATATTGTACATCTGTATAAGGTGCAACAAATTTTTTTCAAAGCCTTTCAGAACTTCATCTTTCTATTCAATAGTCATAAAAGGGTCTATTTGATCCATTTGACTCCAACTGGGTTCACAAAGCCAAGGCCTATATCTACCATGTCAACCTGAAAGAGAATTTAAGATTCACTGCTTCTGATTTACTTAGATTCTGTCCTTGAAAGTTTCACATACTAAAACCAAACATCTCCAAAACCTTTAAACTGATCATCAAGCAAAATGTAATTTTCTTGAAAAACATATTTTTTTTTTATTGCAATTAAAATGATCCTATGAATGTAAAACATTAAAGTCATCTAGCCCTATATTTCATAGAGGAACATGAGTCATTTGTTTTCATGAAAAAAAAATACATATTTTTATTGATTGACAGACATGTACAATAATTGTACAATTCCTTGCAAAGTCATTCCTGTCCCTCTGCTGGATGAAGCTGATGAAGCACAAATTACAGCGCAAATATTTTAACACAGAGAAAGGTCTACTGGGTAGTTATTGACAGGTACAAGTAAAAGCTTACACAGAAACAGCAGGGAACACATTTGCATTTAGGGGGCCCCAAAAATAATTTATTCTGGGACATAAAATACATATGAAATAATTACAGGGTGCAGACAGGGGACTAACATGCATATTCTACATGTCCTCATGTAAAAGCTAGCTAGTTATGAAGAATTCAAACTACTTATGGCACTTTAACTCTGTTGGAAAAATAAATTTCGTCTCACTTATTGGCTTTCAATTGTGCTCACACCCAAAATACCATGACTTGATGTGTAGACTGGCTGTATGTACAGGGTTGATGTCAGAGAGAGACTCAATGGCCTGTTGCTGTGGGAGCAGTTTAAAGATTTTTGGAAATACAGATTTGCTTTGGGGGGTTGGATGAGAAGGCTGATACTATCCTCAAGTCTGTACAGTAAATAAGAAGCTACAGCCTCAAGTAGGTTAGTTTAGCTTTGCATATAGACTGGAAACAGTGGGAAACAGCTAGTCTGGCTCTTCCTAGTGGTAACAAACCCTCCAAGTCTGAAAGTTATGTTTTATAATTTTACAAGCATTTTCTTTAATTGTTTAATATGATTTAAACAATATTTAGAGTGGTTGCAGGTACACTGTACATTTTAAAAGTTGATTTTACTTTTAAAAAGTCAGACAATGATTACCACAGAATTACCAGGTCAAGTTTTTATTACATATTTATGTATGTATGTATTTATTTATTCATTTATGTATTCATAAATTACAATTAAATAAGGAAGCCTATGATAAATTATTATCTGAAGATTAATGGAGAGGGGGTGGGATTAGATAAATTCACACTTTTTCCCACTCCCTTTCGAACATGCAATTAGAATTGCCTGTTGTCTTATAGGCTATTCTTTTGTTGGTTTGTTTGTTTAGTGGTCTTAAAAAAATGTACATGTTTGAAATAACGATTTCAATCAAAGTTGACTTCTAAATTTGAGTTATACGAGCTAAAATGTTTCAAAACCTTAAAATCACAAGTGTAATTGGTCATTTTGAGGCATGAACGTAAAGAAAAACAATCAAGCAGCTGATTGTTGCAAGATATGTTAAGCCCAAAACTGCAGGAAGCCTTCTTACACTCACTGTACATTTAAGATTGCTTCCCTTGACAAAGGAGACAAAAGAGTGAACTTCACTCCAGTAACCCACAGATGGAGAAATGGGTATCAAGGAAGAATAAAATTAACCAGACGAATGACATTCATTCTGATAATGGAGTTGCAAAAAGTTCCCCAGGTTCCCCCCTAATAGTTGTTCATCTCATCAGTGAGCTTCTTTTGCCATCGACAGATGATCACCAACACTGAAAGACAAACACAGTTAATGATTCAAACCAAACAGACAGACAATGAGATGCCTAGACTCTATTAAAAGCATGAGAAAACAAACATTTAACATAATCATTCACAATGATATAGAATGTAAAGAGGAAATTATTCAGATTAATTTAACTTGTTGCAATAAATTCAAACCTCTATCAGAGAGCGATGACACTGACTGGACCGAAATCCAGTCTTCTTATTGTACTTACCAAAAGTAACACAGGGTATCAACAGGATGCGCAGTATCAGCATGACCTGATGAACTAAAGATGGAGGCCCCAGTGTTACTGTCTTGTCACCAAACGTTATCTGGAAAACAATAACAGCGCTGTTTTTAAAAAAACAATTTTACAGTGGGACAGAGCAGTGGGTCCAAATACATTTAATGCATGTGTGATAAGGGCCTCGAGGTAAACATGACAATTTGAAAGCCACTGCGTGAAAACTAAATCACTCCTGAGGACTTTGCTCTTCTACACTGTAATTCCTGCCTACAATCACACTAAACTTAAGGTTGTAGTTTCATTTAAATGAAGGATTTACCATTAAATGCTGAAACATAGCATCGGGTGTCCTTTGAATTTCGCAGATAAAGAAGTCAGACTGGTTACTGGTTTCTTTGGCTTCTATGATGCAGGGGTATTGTTTTCCATCCTGAACCCCCCACACTGACAACTCAGCCACTGTCATGTCCAGTTTGTCTGCCTTTTTCTAAAACGACAACAGAAGCAAATGATGATGCTTATGAGCAGATGTCATATGTGCTCATGAATGTGGGAAATACATTGTACCTGTAGGGTGATGCGCACACTGTCCCCTGTTCTCGCGAGTGCGAAACTGATGAACTCAGGGTCTGGATAGTAGGTTATTCTTGTGGAGCAGGCCAAAGTTTCATTGGCTACCTTCAGAATCACTTTGCTTGTAAAAATCCCATTATTTTCAGCTGCAGGCGTGTCGTAGATTAGATTCTGCAGTAGATAAAAATGTAGAAAGGTAAATTTGTGCACAGCATCAGATGACCTGGTGATGTGGTATATAGACTAAAATGTCATTTAAATGTTTTCATGAAATCAAATCCAACCATTCAAGGGCATGTTTGCAACAAAAGCCTTTTGATGTGTTTACATTATACTATATAATTGTCCCTCTTTATTAGTGGTGGAGTCTGCACAAGCACAGGAAACACTGCATGTGCTCCTCATTAATAATCTTACTGTTTACTCTCTTTACACTGTACCAGAGCTGTATTAAGTTTATATGCAGCTGCTATAAATAGCAATCAATGTGTGAAACACAAGGGTGATGTCCGGTGGAAAGGTGTTGCACAGAGCAAGTGCTGTGCATTTGTTTCTGTCAGCAAAATTATTTTTACATGCAGTGGTTTGAGCTAAAGGGCCAACTTCCTGCTGTTGCGGCTTGTCATGGCCTGATGGTAAAGGCTGATTATTGAGTGATTTCTTCGTTTAAATGTAAGATTAATTGGCTGCACTGAAGTGTTTGTTGTACATGTAATAACCTTTCAGTGTCCATGGGTGTTAACAAGGAAATTAACCACGATATTATGATTTTACGCCAATATGATGTGAAAAATTGTGAAATGGCATAAAATAGTTAAATGTAACAGAAACTTACGTGACGTGACAGAACTGACATGTTGGTATACAATGTAACATACATACGTACATGTGTGTGTGTGTGTGTGTGTGTGCGTGTGTGTGTCAACAGATCCACCTGAAAGTCACTGTGTCTTGGAGGTCTGACTTCCTGCTGGGCGTGACTGTGCACGACCCCTTCCACAAACTCCAGGTGGGATCCCATCAGGGTGATCTCTCTTTTTCCACTACAGGACACAGAACAGCAGAGAAATTTTCATACTGACACACACCTGTTTACACATACGTTTAGTTTGAAGAAGTCAAACAGCCCAGTCGCGGCTGGAAATATCCCGTTAAGATCAGATGTCAGTGTGTTCAAAAATTTAATCAGGAAAATTTTATCTGGACTTTTTTGTCTCAGTTTCTGGCTGTGTGTGTGTGGTTACATTAAATCATACCTGAACCAAGAGCTGCGTGGTACAATGTTAGTGCAGGAAGGTAAGGACCGGTAGGTGATTGTAGCATTGCCATGGCAACTACCATCTGGGAGGACAACACACACTTTGACCACGCCTTTGATATCAGTGCTGGGAATGTGGAACGTCAGATTTACACCATTGTTGTTCAATACTGGAGATCTGAACAAAGAACACAGGACGACAGTTACTGGTCTATAAAGCAACAACGACAAAGTATCAGGCAGAAGAGCAACAAGAAAGTTATATAGTTAAAAATTTAATTCAATTCACCAAGATGAAAGTTAATAACACTGAGAGTCCTTCTGCAGGTACAAAATATAATATTTAAAAGATACAAGATACAATAGAAACTATCCATAATATACCAGAACGTAAGACTTGATGGATAGAATAGAATACTGACTCACTCTTGTTGGGTGCAGTCTCGAGCCTTGAGCCTCACTCTGGTCACATCATTGAGGTCGTTACCTGACAACACCGCATGGTTTCTGCCGTAGAAAGACACGATACTGGGAGTGATGGAGGATATCTCAGGCCTCTGATGGTATAACACACACCCACACACACACACACACACACACACATACAAACATAAATACACACACACACACACACATACACACACACACCTTGAACGTTTGGTAATTGGGAATGAATGTAGCGTGAAGGTCAGAAGTAGAACATGTGAGAGAAGATGTTCAGACTCACAGAAAAGTTCAACCCCGACTCCATGATTTGGCAAACACTGTCCTGCAAAGAGAAAATTTAGTGGATTTACATGAGAGTCATTGTGAAGGTAACACATGATGGCTGCAGCTTGTGTTTTCAATGCTGTCCACAGTCTTATTGTCAAACAGTCTGACAATTTGGGAGATTTGCGTATTTGCTGTACCAGTATAGTTAGATAAGAAGATAAACACAAGTTTCATCTCTGTGGGGTTAGTACTGGAACATTTCTCATTATTAATAAGCATTTTAGACTAAGATAAAGTAATGAATGCAATGAACAAATTCGGTTTAACCCTGTCTTTATTGTTCTTTTATGTACTTTTAGATGTGCCTGTGTATGATGTGACTGCATTTAAAAGGGAAACAATGAATAAGCATTGCTTGTTTTTCAAATCTGGCCCAATTGAATTCATGATTGAGTAGCCCTGGTCTACAGTAAGTTCATCAGAACCTTTTTACTGTAAACAGCTGCTTTTTGCTACACATGTAGCTAACATGACATTAAAGTGAAGTTCGGCATGTCTTTGTGGTCGTCTTGTCACTGAGCTTTAAATGTAGAATGCGTACATTGTGCATAAATGCAGCTGTAGTATAAATCTTAGAGAAGCCTACTGTAGATAATGAATAGATAATTACTTTCATAACTCCTGCAGACCCCCAGGAGCAGCTGTTGGTGCTCCAGCTACATCCAGCTTCAATACACTGCTGACACCTGAAGAGAAAAACAAATATTATCCTCTTAGTTGAGATCAACACATTTGGCGCTAAAGTTTAATGAATGATACTAATTTCACTTTCTTTGAATGGGTTGCAGGTGCAAAAAATGGACAGTTACAGAGAGAGTGCTCTTGATTCAGTGCGTCCTCACTGAGAGAACTCAGGAAGTTTCTCCGTGATTAGGCTTCCCATTTTCACAGCTGGTGCTCAGCTGTTTAATCATTTTAACGTCTTTGTGAGATGATTGTGTTGTAGCAGTTTAAAACATCGTATCCTTCAACACATTGCTACGTATGTTAATGAACAGAAACCCTCTACTACTCTAAAAGCAGACGATTTTGTGTTGATGCATAAACGTTGCTGTCTGGAGACATGCTCTGGAGGAAGGCAAGCCTCCATTTATGCCACATGGCATCCACATGAATGCCAGGACACAAGGTTCCCCAGCAGCACATTGCATTGTAACATGACGATCAATGTTATCCACTTCCTGTCAGTGGTTTTAATGCTGTGGCTGATCGGTGGTCCTGTGAGACCCCTAGTATCATCTTGGAGTTGAATCTGGTACTAACATGCATGTTTGCTTGCTCTGCAGATGAGTAATGAGGGAGATCTGCAACACCTGTGGTGTGGTGTGTCCTTGCTTGTGTAAGTCCTGACTTCAATCTAACCATTGTCTCTGCTCTCCCACACAGACACACCACACTATTGGTTTGCTTATGTTTACTAAGTCTATGTATGTAGTTTATTTATACCCTGCACCTTACCACAGCCGCACACACTACCTGCACTCACACACCACTGACTTCACTGACTTTCAACTATGTTATAAGATAATTATATAACTGGGGATTCTAATTTGGTTCAATTTGGTTGTTGATGAAATAGACTATTCTTGATTGGCTATTACTCATCGTGTCTCTGTCTGTCCTCCAGTTACTGTGTATTATTTGTCTAGAGTAAATATCTTCTTGGGTCTTGAAAATGGTAGAAGACTTACAGGACAGAGGTGGGCGGTCCAATGATGTCGGCGCAGTTGGTTAGCTTCAGTTGTTCAGTCAAACGTGTCTTCCCAAGTCTAATCTTAACTGTGACATGTAAACCTGTTAAGTGAAAATAATAGAGTGAATGTTGGAGTCTTGGTCACAATCAGTAATACACATCATTTTATGCAATGTCACAATATAAAAAAGGTCACTGACCTTCAGCAGGAAGTGTGCTATTTGTAAGGATGCAGGTGCATTTTGGGAACTGTGGACGAGGGCTGTTCGTGCTACAAAGCTGACTGGAACTTGCGGAGAACTGACAGGTGAAGTTACCCAGCACCTCAGAACCCGCGGTCACGTGTGTCTGGATTGTAAGTGTGATCTGAGAAAGGAAGGGTTGTGAGTGTTTAAAGGAGAAACAGGTGACAGTCACAACTGAGTGAAGTTTAAAGCTTGGACGTGCTCTACTGTATACCTGTCCAGTGTTGTCCTTGACAACTTTGTGGGAAACTATTTTCTGTTGAGAGTCATCAGGAATGGACAACCAGTCAGAGTCTGGGCAGTCATCTTCAAATGTACAACTAGGAAGAGAGAATGATGTTTAAAGTTTAGGTTTGTTCTTGTTGTTTATACTTGCTGGACGGTGTCAACTGCACATATTACTTCCCTGACCTTCCTTTAGAGCCGCACCACACACAGTATGGATCCTGTGCAGACCAACAGTCCTGCACATTTGTGTATGTGCTGCAGTTTGACACAGCAACACGCTTAATCTGGAACAAAACACAAAAAATCAAATACACTTTAAAATATGGCTGACATACAGATGACATTCAGGAAATCAACTTAAATCTGAAAAATTTAAAGTGTTCACAATCTCCCGGTGTTCACCACAGCCTTTTGTGTCATACGTGTACAATGCACCTACCTGGTTTTGAAATGGCACGTACACATGTTTGTGATCTACTGGATCCAGATGCATTTTGGGAAGCACTTTACGGTCATCAGTAGTCCTAAGGAGCACCCTGGGACAGTTGGTGTGATAGTTCTTGTCTACAGCAAGCTGCCAACAAGAATGTAGCGTTGTTAGGATTTTGAGAGACTGAGATGCTGTGTTGTGTTTTTAGATGCAAGGTGAAGCTGAACTGGAGAGAATGGACTGTCACAATATGAGCACAAATGCTCCACTGAGGGTATTTCAGAAGGTCCTTTCTTAAAAACAGTAAGCTTCAGCCTATTTAGTGAAGCCATAAAAACACTTCTGAAACGGTTTCTGTCTAATAAGGGATTATACTGCTTATGAAAAGTCAAATCAACATCTCAGCCCACCACACCCACTTACAGTGTAAACTTTTACGAACAGAGTGTATACTTCCCCACATCAGTTCTAGGAAACAGCTATATGTTCTGCCTCCGGTCGAAGCATGTGATGACTCTGTAAAGCTGTGTGGGTTTGTGGGTTTGCCTCTTTTAAACCACCAACTAGCCCCAAACAGTGTTAGAGTCATAAGAAAAGGACTGCTAAAATATTTTATATATAAATTTATGATTAATTAATATGTAAAAGTTTAAATTATAATCTAAGTGATAGTATTAGGAATAGTGATGATGTGATGGAGGGTAGAAAATTAGGAAAAAATAATAAGAGCTACAAGGAAGTCAGTCAACTTTTGCCTGTTGGACATTTTTCTGCAGAATCTAAGGAGCTTTATGAGTTTTAGACTGAAATAAACATCTCTTACAAATTAGTTTATTTCAATAGCATTTTCTTCATGAGCAGATATTTTGCATATCACTTTCTATGCACACCTTTATGAGCTGCCCATCTCCCGTCCCAATGAAGAAGATCATCCAGGTCTTCTGTCTCACTGCCAGCACTGAGGTCATGTAGTTCTGCCTGAAGAGCACCTTCTTCGGCTTCAATGTCTTCGTCTGAAAACACAAGCACGGTAATCATGACAGTTCGATCCAGAAATAAAATCTATGGAAATTCTGAATAACTTTCAGGTTGGAAACAAGCAGTGTTGAAACAATTGTTGACAGCTCTTCATATTTAAATATCACAAATCTGGTATTCCAAAAGCTTAATTAGATGTGTGTTACTAAGTACACGCTTTGGCATGACTAATAATAATGAATATCTGTGATATTGTATTCAACGAGGAAATGTGCGTTTACGCCCCAAAATATTCTGACTTAGGCTACAAAACCTGGCATGCGTCTGTTAGTGCTGAAACTAAAAACAGGTTCTTCACACCGGCAAAAATGATTGCGTCAACCTATACCCTGGAATAACATTTAGAATAGAAATGGAAGTTTGGTGTAAGAGTATTATGTATTTATTGAAGTTTAGTTCTGGTGAACTTGGGCAGCATTATGATAAGTACTTATAAAGGGGACAGAGTGTAATGATTGTGTGAGAGCTGTCATTGACTTTATTTCCAAGCTTGGATCATGTATTCAATCCACAGGGTGCAGGTGGTGAAGATGTGCATGTGATTTTAAAATACATGGTGCTGTGAGGAGGAAAGAGTCAGTCCTCCTCCCTCTGGAGGTAGCGTCTGACAGGCTTTCTTTCTACATGGAGTTTGCCTTTGATAGAGATCATCTGCAAGAATAAAACATCAGGACCCACCTGTGGTGTTGACTTGGGAGTACAGGTTGGCTTGGTGCAGAAGTCCGGATCTTTATCTGAGTCTCCGGTGAGATCAGGACTGATGTCAAACAGCACCAGCTCTGTGTTGGTTCGTCCTCCGTCCACACTGAACACGCCGCTCCAGAGAACCGGCGGACCACCCGGGATCACCGAGGAGGCCTCGAGTCTGCTGCCTCTACCGCCGTCAGAGATGCTGAGAGTCGCGCCCCGCAGTGTTTTGACAGTCTGGCTTTTGCTGGTTTTTCCCTCGAGCCAAATGAGACGGACTTTGTTGCTTTTGTCGCTCGAGGGCAGGTTGGAGAAAAGATAAATGATAAAACCAAGCTGAAATCCATCCACAAACTCCACATCACCTATAACATTGATCGAGCTATAAGCATCGCCAGTAAAGGAAAATATACCTCCCATCTGGTTGTTATTCGTATTATGAAGGCTCACAGTTTGTGAAGAAGGACAGTGGATCACATCGGGGTTCTTTGTATCTTTCTGTATGGCAGTCAGAATGTAAGTCTCGGTCCTTGTCTTTTCCACATTGACCAGTAAGGCGACGGATGCGCTGCTGTTGCGCCACTGGGGCCCCACCGAGAAGAGCTCACTGTGCACCACAGTGGAGATGTCCTCCAGGTCCAGCACCTCGCACACACCGCACCCTCTGTCGATCACACCACAGCTGATCAGAGTGCCATTTTCAACAAACGGTAATAACACATTGACTCTGAAAGTTGTGTTCCACTGATCCGTCTCAGAAACCCGCTGAAACTGCGCCTCGTCCAAGTGTTCCCCACTCTTTATGATTCCTCTCTGGGTCACACTGCGGACCAGAGTCAGGTCGTGGTTCAGCTGGTACAGCTTCTCCTCTGTAGCGATGTAAACCGTGTTGGTGGCCACGGTGTACTGGCGGATATCTCCGTGAAAGTCAAAGCCTCCATCCTCCGCCAGGCACCGAGCCGGTTCTCCCCAGAGGATGAACAGCAGACCGGGCAGCAGGATCATCTTCTTGCAGCGGCGGCAGTAACACGCTCACACATTGATGGTGTTGTGGCTCTGCATGGCTTTGAGCTCTCCTCCACAGTGTCACTGGAGTCGTGCGTAAAAGCGCAGTGCGCCTCTGTTGCTTCGTGTGGAGATGTGCATGCAATCGCGGAAGCGCGAAGAAAGGACAACTATCTACAATGAAGTGGTGGATCTGAATAGTAAAACAATGAGTAACAATGACTATTTTAGTTGTGGTAGGTTAATGAAAGTTTGTGATCTTGACTTCGGCAGTCTTATTGTTGACGTTATTAATTATTACTGTCCTCGTCTGTCTTTTGTTTTTTAGAGAGAAGAGAGAAAATGAAATGACATAAAGAGGAAACAAGACAGAGACCAGAGCAGGCACGCAGCAAAGAGAGGACGAAGCGTACATTGTGAACCCTCTTCACAACAAAGTTACATTTATTTTCATATTTCCTAGAATGTCTATTTCTTGATAGATCAGTGGTTGTTCTTTGGCATCGCGTTGATGAAGTTATTAACTGTTATTCCACCTTATCTGTCATTTGTCCTCCACAGAAGAGGAGTCCAGACAAGTGGAGAGGAGAAGGACGTAGTGCGCTCTGTGAACCCTCCCATTTACAACGATAAGTACACATTTAGTTCATGATATTATCAGGACTCGTATATCTATCAGTACTCCATTTGTTGGGTTGATGAGGTCATTAACTGTCTGTTGGTGATGGGGCCGGTCGTCCCTGTGTTTACAGCTGTGGGTGATGAGGTTGGAGCTCAAATATATTGACAGGACATCTTACAGTGTATGTTTACACTGATGGTCATATGGAAAAACCAGGGTATTCGTTATAATTTCTTATTTAAATCCAGTCATCAGGATCTCCATAGTTACTGCATACTGCACAAGTAAAAAAAAGTATTTTATCTTAGTATTTTACTCATACAGAATGTTGTATTGGGTTCAACTCCAGAGAAATACAGTATATGTTCTTAAATGAATGTAACACACGACAAGTTTTCTTACTTTTCTTTACTCTGTACTTTTGAAGACTTTGGACTTCACAGTTACAATACATAGTCTCCTCAAAGACTCTCACACACTTGGCTCAAGAGCTCCATCTGATGGAGCTACTACGCCACTGAGAAACAAGTCAGTCACAACAAATCCCCCAAAGCCCATTTGTAAATTGTATTTTTTTAATCCCTTCATAAAGGGTTTCCTCTACCATTTGTGTTCAAGGTATTGAAATTGTCTTTCACTTGCCATCCTGCAATGGGATTGCACCATGAAACTCAGTTGTGGCCTCCTCCATGCTACACACTAAAGGAACATGTATAAACAGATATTCAAAGATTTAAATTGTAAATTAAGCGATGATATAGAACAAACTATGTAAAAGTTGCACGATAGGGAGAAAAATTAACAGGTTGAAACATATGAGGAATATAGAGCTGTATATATATCAACTGTAGCTTTATTTATTATACTGTATATATTCTAGTAAAAAGTACATTTGTTATATTTTTTGATCCGTTTTTATTGTTCTTGTTTATATATAGTTATTATTATTATTATTATTATTATTATTATGCATATTTCTGGACTTTGAATGGGAGCAGCTTCAACGCAAGCAATTTCGGGGGGGTCAAAAAAGTATTTCTGATTCTGATGTTTATATATACATACAAACACATACATACATACATACATACATACATCACAGCAGTCAGAAAAACGACTTTTGCATGTACATACACTGGTCTTTCCTGCCCCCTGGTGGAATTTCTGAGTACTTCCTCACAGTAAAAAAGGTTTCTGTCAGAAGTGGGATTCGAACCCACGCCTCCAGGGGAGACTGCGACCTGAACGCAGCGCCTTAGACCGCTCGGCCATCCTGACTGATTGTGCGGGCGAAGCCTGATTCCATCAGTGTGCGATCACTCAAATTAATGACATGACAAGATATTTTGGGACATATCGTCTTTTTTTTGCAGTAGAGACACACTCGTTGCGGAGGAAATGTGGCTTCTTTTAAGCGACAGTATGAAAACAAAGCAACTGAAAAGCTTAACGAAGTTTATCTTGTTTGTTGACACAACTTCCAGATAATCATTTCACGCTGGTATATGTTGTAGTTGAACGCACACAAAATCAGGTCCTACCGAGATTTGAACTCGGATCGCTGGATTCAGAGTCCAGAGTGCTAACCATTACACCATAGAACCACATGGTGTCAATGTGAATGTCTACCCGAAATGACGTCATCTTCAAACGCTGTGATTGATAATTTGGCTTGAGTACCAATATAGAGAGCATGCAACCATGGATCCAACACATGTATTCTTCTTATTTTATTTTTTTTAATGTTTTGTAAATAAGCAGAAGTGACAAAGTACGCTACAAACGTTATTTATGCAAAGAGAGGTACAAGTAGTTGTGTTAAATATGACTAATGAAAAAAAAGTAGAAGCACTTATTCATCGTCTTCACTCAAGTAAAAGTGACAGTAAAAGTAAACATAAGTATTTACAGTCCAAATGTCCTTAAATACTTCAGAACCATGGCTAGTGTAACTTACACTTAAACAAAGTGTATTAAAATCAACTCACCAATAATAGGCGTTGGGCCGTTGGGCCTTTTGTATGTATGTATGATATGAAATAAGTATTAAATCTAAGAACAAATGTTGACAGCCCTGGTTTGATCAAATATTTTCTTAAATGTATATTTTAATCAGTCAGTCCAGCTGGCGTCAGGTCAGTGTGTTTGCCAACGTAGAGACAGAGACATACTTATAAACTCAGTTTGATAAGACCAGTGTCTATACAGCATCAGTTAAAACAGGTATGGTAATAAAGTTACAAAAACAAACACACATTTTACTGACTGTTACAAGGAGTGGTGTAAAAATGCGTTGTTATGGATACGTTGGTGCTTTTTCATCCTTGGAAACTCCTCTGTGGAAACTCCTCCCTGTAGCCAGCCTTGGTATCTTCATGACCTAATTCTAGCAGACTGTGGTATAGTGGGGCTGTTAAGCTCTTAAAATGTGGACAATCTTGCTTTTTGTGAAAGAAGCATGAAACTTTCAGGGTTTGTTCTTGATGACCTAAGCTTTAATTTAAGATGTGGAGGCATTCTCAATTTGACCTCTGAGGTCAGCTAGAGGTCATTGACCTCTGTGATATGACATTTCTAGGCCTGAAATTAGAAATGTGTGTATCTTAGGATCTAAATGTGATAGAAATGTAAACTAGATGTATGTTTACATCTAAGATGTATTTCCATGTATCTGGGCATGAGGAACTCATTTATGCCATTGATAGCACTCTAAGAGGTCAACATCATTAAGTGCAGTGAAGGTTACTAGGAATGTGAGTGGCTTAAGGCGAGACACTATAGGTGAATAGGGTAAAAAAATTAAATAATAGATATCACCATGAATCTTTCTCAGCTGATTACTCATATTAAGCTAAGAAAAAAATGTGTTGCAAGTTTTTTGTATTTTAGTGTTTAAATATGCAAATGAGGCCTTATTCATTAAAAATGCGCTAATTTGCATACATTTCAAAAAACAAAATCAGATCGTGTGATAAAGCCAGGATCAAAATATTTTTTTCTTTTTGGGTGAAAAAGAAAACCCTTAGACTATTAGATCTTTGATGATGCTCACCTGTTTCTAAAAGGTGGACACCAACACCTGGTTTCCATTTTCTGGAAACAGGTGAGCATCATCAAAGATCTAATAGTCTTAGGGTTTTCTTTTCGGTGAAACAATGATCTAAAAGGTGGAACCCTCATTTAAAAAACATTTAAAGTATTTTATCTTAGTATTTTACTCATACAGAATGTTGTATTGTGTACAAACACACGCACACACACACACACACACACACACACTGCATACATACATACATATACACACATACATCACAGCAGTCAGAAAAACGACTTTTGCATGTACATACACTGGTCTTTCCTGCCCCCTGGTGGAATTTCTGAGTACTTCCTCACAGTAAAAAAGGTTTCTGTCAGAAGTGGGATTCGAACCCACGCCTCCAGGGGAGACTGCGACCTGAACGCAGCGCCTTAGACCGCTCGGCCATCCTGACTGAAAGGGCCATAGAAGACTGATTCGATCAGTGTTGATCACTCAAAGTAATGACATGACAAGATATTTTGGGACATATCGTCGTTTTTTTGCAGTAGAGACACACTCGTTGCGGAGGAAATGTGGCTTGTTTTAAGCGACAGTATGAAAACAAAGCAGCTAAAGGTTAACGAAGCTTATCTAGTTTGTTGACACAACTTCCGGAAAATGATTTCACGCTGGTATATGTTGTAGCTGAACGAACACAAAATTAGGTCCTACCGAGATTTGAACTCGGATCGCTGGATTCAGAGTCCAGAGTGCTAACCATTACACCATAGAACCACATGATATCACCCTGCATGTCTGCCCGAAATGACGTCATCTTAGAGCGCTGTGATTGATAATTTGGCTTAGTACCAATATAGAGAGCATGCAACCATGGCTCCAACACATGTATTCTTATTTATATTTTTATTATAAAAATGTTTTGTGACAAAGTACGCTACAAACATTATTTATGCAAAGAGAGGTACAAGTAGTTGTGTTAAATATGACAAACGAAAAAAAGTAGAAGCACTTCACGCTCTTAAGCCCATTCACACGACTAATTCTAGTGTTTTTCATGCAATTTATACATGCAAGTAGTCTAAGAAGTACTTAGTTCAGTGGTACATATATATATATATATATATATATATATATATATATATATATATATATATATATATATTGAATTATTTATGGAAAACAAGATTCTTACTCCACATCAAAGTTGGGTGAAATATCCTTATTCTTGTTCTCTGTTAAGGATTTTGACAAAGTATTACTCTAAAAGTACACGGTAAAAGTACTTCATATTATGCATGCAAGTAGTCTATGAAGTACTTAGTTCAGTAGTATATGAATCTTGGACTACTTACGGAAAATACATTTTTTATTGCATCAAAATATTGGTAGGGACAACTCCCTCCCTCCCAAACTTTGGTTGTGACTTGTCCCTGTCGTCCCTATGCAAACTTACGTCCATGGATAAACACTCGTTTTTTTATCGCTGGAGATATACTTCAATTGGGTCCATTTAGCGTTACACGTATCCCTTACACAATCAAAGTCATACATTGTTTGTCAAGGGAAGTTCACTGTCAGGTTGGGGGGTCAGGATGGCCATCCTTACTGATTTCAACGTCAGAACCTCCAATCATCCAGCCCGATACATCTTGTCAATAGAATTCCTACAAGAATTAGTAGGAAGGAATATTACAGTGGTCTATAAGATAACAATAAAAACAATAATAATGGCACATGGAATTAAACCGTGTGATTGGTTATGGTTACAATCAACTTACAAGTTAATCATTATAGCACTGTATTGATACCATAATCATCGCCTTTGGTTCCATATAATTACTTTTATTCTTACCAGAAGCCACCAGATGACGTTGTACATGAAGAGTCCAAAATCAGGTCCTACCGAGATTTGAACTCGGATCGCTGGATTCAGAGTCCAGAGTGCTAACCATTACACCATAGAACCGCCGTGTGACCTCTATGATCTGTCTGCAAGATATTACATAATTTCATATCGCTGTGCCTCATAAACTGCGCGCTTCTTGTGGGCTTCTTACGCCGCGTAGAGCTGTTCAGAAATATAAACTCAGATCAGCGACTCCAGACTGTCAGGTGATTTCCCCACAGTTTATATCTCACACACATTTTCAGTTATCCCTCGTGGTTACTGTCTTTCTTGTTTGTGAGCACAGCATGTGTCTATGTCTCGTTTGTGTCTGCTGGCATGTGGCCACTTGAAATTTGCTGAAGTTGCCTGTAGCTGAAATAGTTAAACTAATGTGTTGATAAACTGACAACTTACTCATCTGCTGCATTCATTTATTTATTTATTTATTTTACTGTACTTATATTTCTGTGTAGTGTCAATGATCTTTTCAACGTATATACAGTGAAATGTAACCAACTGTGTAACTGTGGTAGTGTAAGGCATCAGGAAGAAGATAAAAAGACAATGATGAACTATCCTATGAAGGAATTGATTTGACATAAGGTCAAAGGTCATAATACTGTAGATAGAGTTTAATCATTTTGGAGGTGATTTTGAGGTGAGATTTCTCCACATTGGTGCAGGGAAATGTAACCAACTGTGTAACTGTGGTAGTGTAAGGCATCAGGAAGAAGATGCCTATGAAGTAGTATGAAGAATAGTTTGAATACATTTTCTCTTCAAATAATGAGAAAAGTCCAAAGAGTCAAAAAGTCGTGGCTCAAGAGCTCCATCTGGTGGAGCCAATAAGCCAGTGAGAAACAAGTCACTCACTACAAATCCTCCAAAGCCTTCTTCCATTTATATTGTTTTGTTTATTCTCAGCAGTCTTTACCACTCTCTGCAGGCGTCTGCAACCATTGGTTTAACTCTTATTACAGGCCACCAGAAGACATCTCCCAACTCGGATCGCTGGATTCAGAGTCCAGAGTGCTAACCATTACACCATGGAACCACCTTACTCTGAGCTAATTAGTCTGCATGAAATGACATCACTGTGACCTCACGTCTATTATTCTGCATTACAAGGAAGTGCACAGCCAGGAAGAAAGTAACCTGAGTAGTCTTACTGGCTTCTCGTAAGCCTTTAAATGCATTATTAAGTTTCTTCCTTACTGGACATTCAGAGTTGTATTTCATTGTCATGCTGCCGACCCGCTCAGGACAAATTTCACATGAATGAAGTACAGTACAGTACGATTGTCGACTGACACTCCCACAATGTGAATTCCCAGTGATGTGCAATCTTCTGTGTTAGTTCTGGTTTAATCAGCTGTAACACACACTCTTCTTCATACTGATCTCTGGTCGCCTGTATATTACTTTCCACACTTTTGTTGATATTGCGTATCATGGCTCAGCTTCTGCCACAAAGCTGTCTCCAGAACTACATAATTGAAATTGGTGTTGCTGAAAGACACTTAGCTTTGTGCAATAGTATTATAGTGGTTCCATGGTGTAATGGTTTGCACTCTGGCTGTTGAATCCAGTGATCTAAATTCAAATCTCAGTGTGACCTTAATGAAAGAAAATAGTTGATAGAATTTAAACTGAAAACAGCTGTGTTAATGTGCCTTTATCTGCTTGGTGTAAATGTTTGAAGCAGAAGTCAGTGGTTTAATAATTCAACTGTGTGTCTGCCAATTTATTTTATGGTTGGGGGCAGTCTGGCTGCGCCTGTCGCCTGTTATTTTTTTAATATCAGGGACAAAACCCAGTTGTTTCTTTGTATTTCATCAAAGCAACCAGACCTATTCCAAATCATCTGCTTTAAACAAGGTTCCACCGAGATTTGAACTCGGATCACTGGATTCAAAGTCCAGAGTGCTAACCATTACACCATGGAACCACTGGCATTGAGGTCATACATGCAATTGCAGTGCACGTTATTTAAACCATACAACACACAATCAGTGACTAATAGTTAACTTTGCGAAAAAGCAGATTTTACTATTTCTAAATGTAACCAGTCTATTCAACTTACACACACTCACATGACTTTTTCTAATATTGACCCACACAATTAAAGCAATTGTAGTGCAACTATCATTGGATAATCAAGTTATATTCAGAGGTAGTTCTTGAAGTGGGCCACTCACTGTGATGCAGTATAGGCACATTTACAGTGCTACTTTTAAATTCCATGACTTTTCTTACATAACATTTCTCTCATAACTTAGAAGTGTTTTTGTTTACATCCCAATATATATATATATATATATATATATATATATATATATATATATATATATATATATAAAGTTGATAATTCCCTGATTTCATGATTCCTGTGATACGGTCAAGGCCTCCAGTACCAGATGCAGAAAAGCAGCCCCACAGCATTATGGATCCTCCACCATGCTTAATTGTTGGTAGGGTGTTCTTTTCCTTGTCGGCATCGTTGCGCTGTTCGTAAACACACTGTTGGTGTGCACTGCCAAAAAGCTCTATTTTTGTTTCATCTGTCCAGAGAACATTTTCCCAGAGGGATTGTGGTTTGTCCAGGTACTCTTTGGCAAAGATAAGTCGTTCCTTTTTATGTCTTTTCCTCAGCAGTGGTGTCTTCCTTGGCCTTCGCCCATGAAGCCCAGTTTGGTTTAGTGTGCGGCGTATGGTACTTGTTGAAACCACAACCCCAGACTGTTCCAGGTTGGCCTTCAGGTCTTTGGATGTTTGACGTGGTGTTTTTTCCACCATTCACACCAACCTTCGAAGACTTCTCTCATCAATCTTTCTCTTCCCCCCACGTCCAGGGAGGTTCTTGACAGTTCCATGCTTGGCAAACTTCTTAAAAACATTGTGCACTGTTGAAACAGGGATACCAAGGTCTTTGGAGATGGCCTTATACCCTTTGGAGGTCTTGTGTTTGCTAATTATCGCACTTCTGATGTCCTCAGACAGCTCCTTTGTCTTCACCATTGTGCCAAAGGGACAGGGGATAACAGATGGCGTTTTAAAACACGGAAGTCATCATTCATTGGCTAATTCATGTCGCATGGGCACAGACAATGTATCACAGGTGAGTCACAATGTGTTTCCATACCGATTTACAGCAAACGATGCCAATACCAGTGACACAGCATGCTTTAAGTTTTTCTATTTTATTAGAAGTTTATTGTTTTAAATTGTTGTTTATCATTTGCTCTTTTGTATCAAACACGAGTTCTCTATAGAAAAGAAATGTTTCACTTGATTTATTTTTTTCAGAAGATATTCCACTTTATGTACTTAAACTTCATGGGTGCCAATAATGGTGAGCAGGACTGTATTTTTAGTTAAAGTTTACTATTATGCATTAAAGGTAATTCTTAGTACCAAAACGGACACTATAGGAGTTCTTAGAAGAATGTAATATCCTGATCGACAGGAGGTGTAATTTTTTGTTTGTTTGTTTTTTTAAATCTCAGGTTTAATGCAGCCTGCTGCCTGTTGATTAGCCTCTTAATCCTTTTACCACCTCACTGATTTTGACTCAGTTTGCAGCTCTTCTTCGACCTGAAAAGAAATCCGAGAAGTGGCAGAACACATCTTTCAAGATAAAGCCGTGGTTTGTTCCCCCAGCTCTCAAGTTGAAAAATAACTAGCTACATCCTGGTTCATGCACCCTGGCCAGTCTCATTTTCTCATTGTCCGGTTGTCCTCTGTTAACCAGTGAGGTGTGGTCCCACTTTGCTCATAATACAACACTTAATATTTTACCCATTATGTTAGAGGTTGGTGACACAGATATTAAGATGTACAAAGGTGTTATAATCTCCATCAGGAAGCAAGTGGTTTGAAGGTATGAAAGAACCGCTCAAGTTTCAAACTCTCATTCTGTTGCGATATGTAGTCTTCAAAACTTTGTGTGTCCATAAATTCTGACCTCATTAACTCTCCTTATCACATGCACTGACACTTTTCCCACAGGGATACTTTGCATCAGAGGGACTGCCCTGATATTAAATCTATTCCTTCAGTTGCGACATGGTAAGCAGGATACATTTTAAATTCAGAGAAATTTCCAGCATTGCATGATCATTTCCATGTTTCTAATTAATTATAGCATGCAGTTTAATTTTTAATCCGATTTTGTTTTTCTAGTTCTAGTTTCCTGGTTATCTCAGTGAAAGAACTTAAAGCAGGTGTGCGTGAGTGTGCACGTCTCGGAGTGGGTTGTTCATCACACCAGCTTGTGTATGGACGCTGCATATATAAGGCATTTGGTGGGCTCCTTGGGCAGTTCCTCCCACTCTCCTGCAGCAAGGGAGCATCAGACAACATGACCTCACAGCGATGGATGCTGGCCGTCTGGTTTTCACTCTCCTCAGGTAACGTTCGATCATTCATTTAATCATTTGAACATTAATTAATTATCTTGAGCAGAAAAATGTGACGAGGGACAAGGGATTTTGCAAGATTAAATTACGATAAAATCAACCCAAAAGCACTATTACATTTTAGCAGCAAATAGCAAACGGGTTAGGCTGCAATATTTAACATTTTTCATATTCTGTAAAATAATTTGCTGTTTTTTAATGGTTGTTTCCAAAGGTTTTTTTTAATTAAAGTTTTATTAACAGACGTTGAATTAAAGAAGATGTCCTTTGTCACATTGGACAGACTGGAGGAGGAAAAGTAATGTGCATTTTTGTGACATTGAGAGCTGCAATAAAAAAATAAGGGAACATATAATCAATTAGTGGACTTAAGTAGAATTTTGAGGTACTTATTTCATGTTTCCTACACTTCAATTGAAAAAGAAATATTGTTTTTTTTACTCAACTGCTATTTATTTAACATAATTTGTTAAAAAGTTACTGTACAAATTATGAGTTTACACACAAAAGCGGCTTAAGATATATAATAACAGTCGATATATTGCTCAACAGTGTATAAAATTTAAATCAACTCGAATGGAACCAGCCACAGCACAAAAATGCTTCTTACACATTCAAGCAATAATAATAAGACAATCATATAATGCATTTTCCAGCAATATTTACCAATATTTACAATGATATTATAGTTAGGGTCTTTATTTTGAATGCTAATACTAAAAGTACATTTAGAATTATGTTTTAATTGCATATAACCTTAACAACATAACAGACTTTCCTTGATCCACCTTAGGTTATTTGTTCATCATTTAACACTGTTTCCGCTGGGAATTAGGAAAGGTGGTTGTAGAAAGTGTGAATGTCTTTGTCCATATTGCTTTTCCAAGAAATGTTCATTCATTGATAATAACACGTGAACAACAGAACTGCCGAGCTGATGAGACTTCTCTTTTTGCACTCTGAGGGAAAATGACAACTTTTCCATAATGTACATCTCGTCTATTTTCTATTTAAAGGTACACTGTGTAGTGTTTTAAGTAATTTATTACCTCAAGTCAACGTCTTCATTCATAAATAAGTCCTCATTGGTGTAAAATGATCTCTGCCAACAATCTCACTTATCCTCCTGAGGGAAGAATCACTTATCTGTATTTACATAGGACGGGCGAGCTCTACGGAGGCTTCCATGTCCTTCCGGTCTATAAAAAACAATGAACTGCCGAGAGGGACAAAAAGCACTACGGGGTACAGATAAAGCTAAACGCGTTTTCACTCAGAGCCAGCGTGACTGTGGAACTGAGAAGGAGCTTAGCGAGACGCGCTTGTCAGTTGCAGTTTGTAGTTTGATTGTTGCTGTTACTTGTAGTGGAGTGTTTTATATTGCAGTATTGCTACTTTCTAAATATTTGAGATATCTGAGTCATTGACCAGTGAATGACTCGTCTTTATTTTTTCTAATATTAAATATTGTATCCAAAGTAGTTTTACTTTTATTTGATATTCATTTGTTTTTTAAATATTATTATTCATGTTTACTTCAAGGTTTGTTTTTAAGTTTAATGCAAAACACCATTACCAGTAAGGAAATACTTATTTACTTTTCCATAAAAGTACAATTAGGATCGACAGAGTGGGTAATTATAATAAAAACAGTATTGAATATAAGGGTCAACTTGCATTTCTCTCCTAGTTTTAGGGACGGGGGAATCGGTCGCAACAACACGAACTCAGAAACGTGAGTATAACTCAATGTTGGATCTTGATCAGTTCATTTTGCTGATTACCTTCTCCAGGTGACGAAATAATAATTGATCATGTGGTTTACTCATTAAAAAGTTTTTCATACATACTACTACAAAAAAGTAATTTAAAGTTAGTCAATGTCATTATTTAGTTGTGACTTAACTATTAAAAAGGATACAGATTACATTTTAACAGCAACATTTTAAATCCAACATACCAGAATAATTTCATTGATTTATCCCTCAGTGTTCACGTCAATCATGTCATTCAGCCATTGTCTGTTAAGTAAATGGACCTTTATTGTGACCAGACACTTGCAGGACATTTGGCAGCGGTGTCGTCCAGCCCTTCAACGGTTCAATGTTCTATGTGCGGTCCAACTGCCCGTTCACCCTCACTCACTTCACCCACAACCGGGTGGAATGTGATATCACCACACGGCGAGGTGACAGCGGGCTGCTGGTCCAAGTCGAGATCATCATCAACAAAGTCAGGACCGTTCTGCAGAATGGAAGCATCCAAGTGGAGAGGGAAAGGTTTGGGCCCAACCCTCACACTGTTTCATTCGAGGGAAACTGAAGCCGAGGGAGATCGAGTAAAGTTTAATCTGATCACACATCCTCATAGTCTCTATTTGTTTAGATCAAAGATTATAGTCTTAAAATAATTAACATTATTTAGCCTCACCAACGACATTAAGAGTGCGAGCAGGTGAGCGTTTGGCCCAAAGACACAAATCACTAACTCATTCTCTGCTGCACTGCCAGGTGTTTGACATTTTCATGCATTCTTAAATTCATCAATGTTAGTTGATCATTAGCTTTGACACTTGGACACTGGGCATTATTAACGGATTTTCCATCCTCAGTCAAGTTAAATGAAAGCACACAGCCGAGTATTACGGCAAGTTGGTACATTTTGAAGGTGATTTAGGTGACTGGGCGAGGCGGGCAGAGTAATAATACGTTACCAATTGTATCATCTTTTCTGATCAAGGTTGAGGAAGTGAGAAGATTTTTGATCAAGTGATTACACACTGATCATAGCATAACATTTGAACAAAGTGTCTGTTTCTTTGTTCAATTTCTGCCTCTGAATTCCCCTAAATCCTACACACTGGACTGCAGACTTTCAGTCAGCATGGGGTGAATAGATATTGATTTTTGGCGAACTGTTCCTTTGAGTGCTTTTGTATGTATGTATCTTTAAAACCCACTGTGATAACCCCTGTTGTCTGTATCTGTACCGATATCTGTGAATGTTTTCTTGTCGACAGTGTTTCCCTGCCGTACGATCACACCTACCAGCACATCTTTCACTACGGCATCTACACCAGACTGAGGAGCTCGCTGCTTCCTCTGTCAGTCACCTGGCACAATGTACCTGGAGGAATAGACACTGTGTGGGTGAGAGGACACTGTGACTACACATAGGTTGACAACATGCAGCACACATACACCAGAGACCTAACCCACTGAAGCCTTTCTCCGAATCTCGTTAAGGTTGAGCTGGAGCAGGAGCTGAGCGCCGACATGACCGGACTGTGTGGAAAACACAATGACACAGGTATTATATCGAAATGATTGGATTATAGCAGGATTTTTAGCAGGATTGTTGTAGTAAAGCAGTAGTAACACAAACAGCAGTGCTTTTAGTCGGAGTCGTAGCACTTATAGCATTGCTGCAGGCCAGACCCTGAAATCGCCATGTTAATCTTGAGTCCTGGAACTGATGTTTCTTCAGGACCATCACTGAAACTGACCAATCATGTTTTTGTAAAGTCATAGCTTTGCCACTCGGGGAAAAAGACCGGAAAAATGTGCACATATTAGAAGTTATCCTTTCACAGACGTGTTTAATATTGTGAAAGGGTCTATTTAAACCCAAGCAATGTTTTCCAAGACATAACTAAACTAAACAATGACAGGGAGAGACCTGGAGCAACAGTAGTTATGATGTTTCAGGAGCAACAGCAACATGTGTCGCAAGGCTACGACATCACAACAGTGTGATTAGCCGGTTGCAGTGATGGTTCCTAGAGGAGTCAGAATCAACGGAAGTGAAATTTCCTTGTAGGCCTGCACGATTAATCGTATCTTCATCGTCATCGCGATGTGAACGTGCGCGATAAACCCATTGCAAAAGCTGGTCTGAAGTGCGATAAGTTTTGTTTACATCCGCCATGCTTTCACAGTCAGCTTGTGACATTTGGCCAATCAGATGCGGCCCTGAACACAAGGACAATGCATGCACACCGTTTAGCCAATCAGATGACGCCCCGCTCTGCTCACGTTCCTGCGTGAGAGTTAGTAGCCAGAGTAGACAGGGTGGCGGAGGCAGGAGAGCAGACCGTTGAAAATGCCGACGAAACGCTTGTGGCAAAAAGAAATAGCAGCTCTGCGGTTTGGAAATACTTTGGACTCAAGCCAGAAGACAATTTACAGACTCAGGTACTGTGTAGGACCTGCAGAACAGTTGTAGCAACGTCCAGAGGTAACACCACCAACCTCTATCACCACCTGCTGCACCACCATTAAGAGACTGCGGTTAAGCCAGCCGTGGTTCGCGTTTGCTTGGTCAAACCAGCCGCACATTCTGTTCTAGTGCGCGAATCTACTAACATTTACGGTATTCGTGATGAAACCGCTCTGAAGAGCTGCTGGTAGTGACTGTGGGGCAGACTGCAGTCTCTCAGTCAGACCCATGAAACATACGATACTTTTACAGTAATTATTCCCGGGAGTGAGCTGAAGGTATCACGATGGTATCCTTCCGGATTTCAAAGTAAAGGACGACGTGAGAATTTTTTTTTTCTTTTTTCTTTTCCCATAAGTAGTTTTGGATTCATACACTGTATGACAAGTACTTCCTAGAGTACTTGCATGCATAATATGAAGTACTTTTACTGTGTATTTTTAGAGTAATCCTGGGTCAAAATCCTTAACAGAGAACAAGAATAAGGATATTTCGACGAACTTTGATTTGGAATAAAAAACTTATTTTCCATAAGTAGTCCCAGATTCATGTACTACTGAACTAAGTACTTCATAGACTACTTGCATGTATAATATGAAGTACTCTTACCTTGTACTCTTCGAGTAATCCTGGGTCAAAATCCTGACCAGATCACAAGAATAAGGATATTTCGCCCAACTTTGAGGTTGAATAAAAAACTTATTTTCCATAAGTTGTCCAAGATTCATATACTACTGAACTAAGTACTTCATAGACTACTTGCATACATAATATGAAGTACTTTTACTGTGTACTTTTCGAGTAATACTTTGTCAAAATACTTAACAGAGAAAAAGAATAAGGATATTTCACCCAACTTTGATGTGGAATAAAAAACTTGTTTTCCATAAATAGTACGCAGTAAGAGTACTTCCCATTATACATGCAAGTGCAAATGTTTAAGAGTACCTCAAAGCAGGGAATCTATTAATGCAGAAAAATCTGAAAGACACAGGAACTGTATGCAAACTTAAATATTTTCTTATTTATCGCAACTCATATCGTCATCGCAATATTGAAGGGTGTCATCGCACATCGCACATTTGGCTCATATCGTGCAGGCCTATTTCCTTGTTACTGCTTTAAATATAAGGGAAAAAAATGTCTAGTCTAGTGAAACTGGTGTAAAATGAATACAAAGTGAGCTTTAATGTTCCTAAAAGCTTCTTTGTCTGTTTTTTTTGCCATCATTATAGGCAACGAGAAGGTGGTCATGGAGAGCGTGCTTGCTGACGACACATGTCAAACACGAGATCCTATCTCTTATGACAGTCCAGTAAGTTAGTTGTGATGATACAGTGCTCACACGGCACTCCTGCTCTGTATGTACTTTTTCTTTGTCTTTCTCACACTCAAACCTCTAATGAAAAGTGATGTTATATCACAGAGTAGCGACAGTTTTTTTTACAGTTCAAATTTACATACAGTATGTTGCACTTCCAGATGTTGAGTTGGTTTCTCCGATGATATTTGTAGGAATGCATCATGTTCTTGTCCCACGCCTTCGATTGTCTGCAAGACCGGGTGCTTCAGGTTGTGGACCTATGTGGAAAGAACATCTACAAATATGAAAAGAGCAAAGACGTCGCCTGTTCTTTCTTCAAAGAGATTGTCCAGCAGTGCGGAAACACCAGCCGTGTCTGGGACGTTTGGAGATCTGTAACAAAATGTGGTAGGTGCTCTTTGAAACTTGACTTCAGAACTCTTAATAATGGCTCAAATGTAGGTTTGTGATTTGTGACTGTCTGTGGGTTTCTGTGGGTGAACGCAGACAAACCAGATTGTCCAGGAGACCTGATCTATGTAGAACAGGGTCCGGCCTTTGTTTCCAGCTGCTCCAACCCCAACCCCAGGTTTTCCAACCAGGATTACATCAGCACCTGCGTCTGCCCAGAGGGTGAGCACTTCAGCTATCTGCCACTGTTGTGATAGGGCTTCTTCAGCCTACAAGAGCCTTATAATACGTGGCTGATTCATTTGCGTTGCAGGTAAAGTACTTAATGATCAAGCGGACGGCTTCCGCTGTGTGAGCGTGTCCAGCTGCCCCTGTGTGTTTGCTGGCAAGAGCTACTCAACCGGAGACGTACGCAGCACAAAGTGTCAGTCATGGTAAACAGTTTATTCATGTGCGAATTCCTATTATATATATATATAAATTATGGGATGAATGAAATAAAAACATTTAAAAATTCCTCATTCTCTTCACAGTATATGTGACAGTGGGAAATGGCGATGCTCAGAAAACATCTGCCCTGCCAGATGTATCATTGAGGGGCAGCACGTAACGACTTTTGATGGCAAAGAATATGTCCTCCCTGGAAAATGTACATATGTGGCCTTACAGGTGATTTTTTTCCCCCCGCCCTGACATTTAATACTAACCTATGTTGTCTTTTTTATGATACTAACTGCCATTTTGAAATCTCCTCTAAGGGTTTCAACTGGACAATAAAAATTGAGTTTTCCAAAAAGGCTCCCTCTCTGACAACAGTTGCTCTTCAGCTTTTTCAGGTACAGGCAGACTTTAAGGGTTGAATTTGAAACATTATCAAATATTGAACAAATGTCAAGCAAGAGTGGTGTGTGGTCACTGAATACAAATGTGCTCCCTGTTTGGATTTGCAGGAAAAGTATACCGTCTCAGAAGGCGTGGTTAAAATCGGAGAGGAAGAGATCACTGAACTTCACGAGTCTGGTAAAAACAATGGGAATAATTGCTGTCAGTTCAATAGTTTTATTCAAAATGTTTAAATGCTTAAATGTTGAGAAACACTTTTTTTTTCTATACTGTCCATTGCTGCAGCACCTCTGTTCAGCCTCTGTCTGAAAGCTCTGTTTTAGCGTCTCTTTAAGGCCCCCCCTCCCAAAAAGCCCAGTCTGCTCCAATTGGTCAGCTCTCACAGGCCTCAGCAGGCACTGCCCACCATGTTTCCGCATAAGTGCTGCCCGTTTTACTGCAAATAGCACCTAGATCTGCTCTTTAACAAACAACAACAACAACAGTAACAACATGTAAATCTTGCTTTCTACAATATGGGGCCTCTAAGGTGAATATGTAATATCCAGTCACTTACCAACCTCTTTTATCTGTCAGACAATGTTCTGGTTTTCTGGCAGTCCTCCATGTACGTCCATGTCCACACATCCTTCGGCATGACGATCGAAGTCCAGATGTCTCCCGAAATCCAGCTGTACATCACAGCGCCCGCAAACCACACTGGCATGATCTCAGGTTAGGATCTCAAACAAGCCAAGATACAGTGTATTGCCATTCCATTTGGGGTTCGCCTCTGTTATGACTTTCAGTTGTTCCAGGAGCTCTCAGGCACGATCCAGTTTGATTGGTAATCATAGCCGGTCTGTCTTTCAGGTCTTTGCGGCAACGGCAACAATGACACCACCGACGACTTCACCACCACTAGTGGGATCATCGAGAACTCAGCGCAGCCTTTTGCTCAGTCTTGGAGTATGGGTGATTGTGCAGTGGACATACCAGACACCTGCATCAACAAAGACAATGGTACATGTAACGTATTAATGCACTTGTAAAATCGTTGTTCTTTTAGGTAGACATCAAAGAATACTTTATATTTTGATATTAAAATACAATTTTCTGTGATATGATACAAATACTTTAAAGTACAAGACCAAATACTTCCCAATAGTTAGCAAACATATTTCATTCTCTCAATATGTGTTTTTTGCAGAGATATTTGCTGATGAAAAGTGCTCTGTGTTGAACAACCCAGGCGGGATATTTGCTGAGTGCCACGGTCACATCCCAACCGATTACTACCACAGGGTAACAAGACTGCAGTCCGAATTAAATCCTCAATTGCCGTTTTAAGCAATTAAAGGTCATTGACACGACAATGAGGACTCCTGTTCACATGAAACCTTTCCCATTTCCAGGCTTGCATTCTCAAAACGTGTAACTGTGGCAGCAGTTTGCAGCAGTGCTTGTGTGTCGCTCTGAGCAGCTATGCCAAAGCCTGCGCCAGCCTGGGGGTTGTGGTCGGTGACTGGAGGAGAGCAACCAACTGCAGTGAGTTCAGCTTTGATGAATACAACTCATTCTGTCTGCATCCTCCTGCTTCGTTGTTCACAGTACACGGAAACTGAGTTTAAAATATCGAGTAGTCTGAAAAGCCTAAGTCAAGTCCATTCAGCTGCTGCTAACTTCAGTGCTATATTTCGTGTTAATCACAACGTTATGTCCCAGCTGTGACATGTCCGAAGAACCAAGTGTTCTCCTACGACACTCAAGCATGCAACCATACATGCCTCTCCCTGTCTGGCCCTGACCCTCGCTGTGGGTTGGATGGCGCGCCTGTGGAGGGCTGTGGCTGTCCAGAGGGAACTCACCTGAACCAAGGAAACATCTGTACCCCAAAGGCAGACTGTGTTTGTCACTACTACGGTGGTACAGTGCCACCGGGGTCTGTTATTGTTGACGGACGGAAATGGTGAGATGATCAGTATTTAAAGCCATTTTGAAGGCTAAAATACCATTTATCCATTTACTGCCCAGGTGGCTGAGTGTATAACCCACTGTCTGCCCTAACCAAATCTTTTCCAATGCTATTCAATTGTATTACATAACCAGCTGTGATATATCTCAAACCAATTACGGTGTCTATTTCAGCTACTGTGAGAATGGAGAACTACAATGTTTTACTGATTGTGGTAAGTATAGATTCTTTTTACATCATTTCCATTTCAAAATCATGCTCATCCTTTATCCTTTTCCATCGTTTCAACTTAATTTGTTTGTTAAAGCTCCCACAGTAAATGTGTAAGATAGTTGATGGCTGAGTCTCATTCCCAGGGCATCAAATACTGACGCATTGGAACGAGACTCAACAATCAACTGTCATTCCCAAGAATTGCTTATTGCAACTCTAATAGTGAAAAACCAGACCAGAATTTTTGTGCTACTTCCAACAACCCCCTTTAACCTTTGTTCCTGACAATGTCAAAACTGTCTGTTTGCATCAGGATGCTTGAATGGGAAGGTCTGTGTTCACTGCGCCAGTGACCCTGTCAACACAGCTCAGAAAACCTGCGACAGTCTCAGCAAACCCACGGTAGGTCAATAGATTATGTTCATGTGCATGGTTTGCTCATTATTCATTATTTCATTAAGTTCATTATTGTGTTATCTTGAGATGACAGAGCTTGTTTTCTTGTGATAGCAGGTTGATTTATCTTTTTATATCGAGAAAACAAGCTCTGCTATCTCAAGATAACAACATAATCAATCCGTTATCATTCTTGGCTTCTGTAAGAATGCGTCCTTGAGCGAAAAGATTTTCTTTTGGGTTGATTTCCAGAGCGACAGTACCGTTTGTAACGGTGGCTGCTACTGCCCAGAAGGCCAGTATGAGGATCACCGTGGAAACTGTGTTACTCGGGACAACTGCACCTGTGTGTACAGTGGCAAAGTATTCAGCCCAGGACAGCAAGTCAAAACAAAAACGAACTGCAAAACCTGGTAACACCTGCATTAGTGCTGCTCTCCTACTCATGCAAAAAATCATGTTCCTCCAAAAGCTACCGGAGCTGTGATGCACCTAAAGGTTTAAACTCTATCTTACAGTACCTGTGGTCAGGGTCAGTGGCACTGCAAAGATGAGCCTTGTCCTGGGAAGTGTCAGGTTTATGGAAACGGACACTACCAGACCTTTGACTCCAAGTGGTACCGCTTTGATGGACACTGTCAGTACACTCTTGTAGAGGTGAGAGCAAACATAAAAACTAGAATTAATGTTTCTTTGCTCAAGCTTTGTAGACCTCCAATACACTAACTTCAAGTGAAACAGTACATCATCCAGACAGACTACAATAAGGGTATTTTTAAGGATGTATAGAATATTTGATTTATGTTAAATCTTTGACCTATTTGTCATATTTTTCATAACGATATGTTTTTTTTTATCTGGTCTTTTCATATCAGGATGGGTGTGAAAATGGAAATGGCACCTTCTCAGTCAGAGTGGAGAGTGTACCCTGCTGTGACGAGGCGCTCACCTGCTCTCGCGCGATCATCCTTGACCTGCAGGTGGATGGCCCACTCCCATTTCTCTTCACTGAAACACAGAGCTTTTGTCCACGTGTTTATGATCTATCTTCATTATCTTAATTATACTCTAACTATCCGCTCAGTTATTCACCTTTTTTTCATCCCATTGCTTCACACACTACATTGGCCGCATCTTTCACTTGATAAGTTGCGACACACTCAGATCATTCAGACCTCAGTGAAAAATAACAACGTGCTACTGACTGAATTTTACTGCAGATAAATGGTCATGAACCAGCTGAGTCTGGTAACTTTTTCATCAGCGATAAAAATCTGAAACCTGTGCTCTCATTTAAAGGGCATAGTCACCCTCACACTGAGTGATATGAATGTGACCAGACAGAACCATGAAGGCTGGACTCTTCAGGAAGATCCACTTTACTCCATACACACCGTGGGACTGTACATCATAATCTCAGTGCCTAGTAGAGGGATAACTCTCATCTGGGACAAACACACCCGGATCACTATAGAACTGCATGAGGGCTGGAGGGTGAGTGATGAGGACTTAGATGATGAAGTCTTTTTATAGATGATTTGTCACATGAATGTACACGTTCACTTACACTTTCTCAGTAGCAGAAAATAAATTATATTTAAGCATTGACAAACAATGGATAGATTCATCAGCAGTTACTAAGTGTAATTTCTGAACTTTTTAATACAATTTAAATAGACTTTTGAACCATTTCTTCCGCAGAACCAAGTGTGTGGCCTGTGTGGAAATTTTGACTCCAATGAGATGAATGACCTGAAGATAAGTGGCTCAGCAGGTTAAAAGATTTTCTCTTGTTGTTATGAAGCATTAGTGCCTTTGTCATGGTGGTCAAAATAACACCCCCCAAAAATCTGTTTTTAGTGGCCTCCAGTCCCCTGGCATTTGGCAACAGCTGGAAAGCTGCCACACCTCCTTGCTCTGATGTGACGACTGAGATATTTCCCTGTGAACGCAACTCCTACTGCTCAGCCTGGGCCGAGCGACGCTGTATGATCATTAGAGGGGACACATTCAAAGCTTGCCACTTTAAAGTATGCATTTTACATATTTAGCAGGCCAATAACACAATATTTCTGTGCATGTCTTCAATCGCTATACATTTCGGGAGCAGGGTGGCATAGATAGTAAGGATATACTATTTGCTGTAATAGACCTTCACAGAGAGTGCTGATTAAAGGTCTGTTCTTGATGTTCCGCAATCCCCAGGTGGATCCAGAGCCGTACTACCATGCCTGTGTGCAGGAGTCCTGCTCCTGTGAGTTTGAAGGCAAGTTCCTGGGCTTCTGCACGGCTGTGGCGGCCTACGCAGAGGCTTGCAATGACCAGGATGTGTGTGTCAACTGGAGAACACCTGATTTGTGTCGTAAGTTACAGTACTTTTTTTCCCTACTAACATTCATAGATCAAAGGGACTCTGTGGAACTTCTGTGTTGCACTGGAAGCCAGAAATGGAGCAGGCTCCATTTATCAGCTAGCATTAGCAGCTGTTGCTCTTTGTTAGTGGGGAGAGGGTACTAGAGAATGCACACAAAGTCACATCTTTGGATTGTTGTTGAAAATCACACATTACATTCAATCCGCTTAAACATGGCCAATACAAAAGTGATTTATATATATATATGAACAGCTGAAAATTGTTACATAGACCTTTTATTTATTAATGTCTTTATTTCAGATTGTAAGAAAGTATGTAATGTATGCCATGTATGTTTTTTAAGTTTACTTTCTTGCTAAGAGAGAGTTGAATAATATTGCACATACAGTGCAGTGCAACTTGATTTTATTTCTCAGTATTTCCAATTCTTTATACACTAACATGTGTTTTTATCTGTATCTAAGTATTTTTTATTTGTATGCAAAGCATGTACACCATTTAAGACATAAATGAAGTAATCAGTGCAGCCTAAGATACACATGATGATAAGTTTGTTAATTATTACTGAAAGTTTGCAAAACATAAACTATAACTGTCACTATTTTACTTGTGATCATTTAAACCATAGCGGTGTACTGTGACTACTACAATGAGCAAGGCCAGTGTAGCTGGCACTATGAAGCCTGTGGGAAGATGCTAACCTGCGGCGAAGGCAACTATTTACCTCACAAGCTGGAAGGTAAAAAGACTCTCTCAGTTGTGTTCATATGTAAAAGTTAAACGTAACTGTTCAGTAACATCAGTTGAATCTAGAAAGTGAAAAGAGTGTCTTACTCTTGCTTAGTGTGTGTTTCATTCTCATCATATTGCAGCAAACAATTTAAATATCAATGGAATGCTTTTCTAGTCTATGTCTTGGCCATATTAGTGCTCACAATAGCCATTTACCTTCATAAAATTAACCATGTTTATTCTTGGAAAAGGCTGCTATCCACGCTGTCCAATGGAGGCACCATACTATGATGAAAATACTGGTGAATGCACTGAATTGAGGAACTGTACCTGCTATTTTAATGACACTGTCATTCAGCCTTGGGCAGTTGTGATGATAGATTCTACTAAGTGGTAAGTTGGGCCATTCTTAATGTACACATGTCTAGATATTTACTGTACATTTTCAGGGTAACCATAATATGAAAATCTGTACACCTTTCATTATCGTTGCATTGATTATTAGATGTTTTTACTGTCTTACCTTTGTCAGCCGCTGTGAAAATGGAACAACTAAGTGTAGTAAGTATGAATTAAATTCACGTACCATTACATTTAATATTATGTGCCAATTAACAGTTAATCAAAAATATGAAAAAGGCTTTGTGGCAGTTAGCTTATCAAATATTTTAAAGTACATGTGCCTTCACAGAATTTAATTTCAAAACACCACACCTCAATTCCACCTCTACTCCAACAGCACCTCCACCACCACCACCCACAACTACAACCGCCACCACTCCTACATCAAGTACTCCCATTACAACTGCCTCGACTACCACTGAAACAACTGTACCTTCCACCACTTCTCCACCGACGACTACAACTACTTATTATTCCACGGAAACAACTATGCCTTCCACCACTTCTCCACCAACGTCTACAACTATTTATTATTCCACGGAAACAACTGTGCCTTCCACCACTTCTCCACCGACGACTACAACTACTTCAACTACCACTGAAACAACTATGCCTTCCACCACTTCTCCCACAATGACTACAAATACTTCAACTACCACTGAAACAACTATGCCTTCCACCACTTCTCCACCAACGACTACAACTACTTCTTATTCCACGGAAACAACTGTACCTTCAACCACTTCCCCACCAACGACTACAACTACTTATTATTCCACGGAAACAACTATGCCTTCCACCACTTCTCCACCAACAACTACAACTACTTCTTATTCCACGGAAACAACTATGCCTTCCACCACTTCTCCACTGACGACTACAAATACTTCAACTACCACTGAAACAACTATGCCTTCCACCACTTCTCCACCAACGACTACAACTACTTATTATTCCACGGAAACAACTATGCCTTCCACCACTTCTCCCACAATGACTACAAATACTTCAACTACCACTGAAACAACTATGCCTTCCACCACTTCTCCACCAACGACTACAACTACTTCTTATTCCACGGAAACAACTATGCCTTCCACCACTTCTCCACCGACGACTACAAATGCTTCAACTACCACTGAAACAACTATGCCTTCCACCACTTCTCCACCAACGACTACAACTACTTATTATTCCACGGAAACAACTATGCCTTCCACCACTTCTCCACCAACGACTACAACTACTTCTTATTCCACGGAAACAACTATGCCTTCCACCACTTCTCCACCAACGACTACAACTACTTATTATTCCACGGAAACAACTATGCCTTCCACCACTTCTCCACCAACGACTACAACTACTTCTTATTCCACGGAAACAACTATGCCTTCCACCACTTCTCCACCAATGACTACAACTACTTCTTATTCCACGGAAACAACTATGCCTTCAACCACTTCTCCACCAACGACTACAACTACTTCTTATTCCACGGAAACAACTATGCCTTCCACCACTTCTCCACTGACGACTACAAATACTTCAACTACCACTGAAACAACTATGCCTTCCACCACTTCTCCACCAACGACTACAACTACTTCTTATTCCACGGAAACAACTATGCCTTCCACCACTTCTCCACCAACGACTACAACTACTTCTTATTCCACGGAAACAACTATGCCTTCCACCACTTCTCCACTGACGACTACAAATACTTCAACTACCACTGAAACAACTATGCCTTCCACCACTTCTCCACCAACAACTACAACTACTTATTATTCCACGGAAACAACTATGCCTTCCACCACTTCTCCACCAACAACTACAACTACTTCTTATTCCACGGAAACAACTATGCCTTCCACCACTTCTCCACCAACGACTACAACTACTTATTATTCCACGGAAACAACTATGCCTTCCACCACTTCTCCACTGACGACTACAAATACTTCAACTACCACTGAAACAACTATGCCTTCCACCACTTCTCCACCAACAACTACAACTACTTATTATTCCACGGAAACAACTATGCCTTCCACCACTTCTCCACCAACGACTACAACTACTTCTTATTCCACGGAAACAACTATGCCTTCCACCACTTCTCCACTGACGACTCCAAATACTTCAACTACCACTGAAACAACTATGCCTTCCACCACTTCACCACCAACGACTACAACTACTTATTATTCCACAGAAACAACTATGCCTTCCACCACTTCTCCGCCAACGACTACAACTACTTCTTATTCCACGGAAACAACTATGCCTTCAACCACTTTTACCATTGAAACAGGACCCACACTCACATCGCCAGTATACACCACAAAACGTAAGTTCCATGTACTTGTACTGCATAGAACTCTATTTTTTCAGTCAGTCAGTTACTTAAATTACCTCAACAATGTTTTTGTCCTTTTTCTGTGCTCACTTTCCTATGCTGTTATATTTATCAGGACAACACTGTGTGTGTGAAGACCTGAAGAGGAACAAAAGCTGGAGTTGTGATGAGAGATGGACAGAGGACTGCTTCAATAAGATTTGTAAAAATGGGACGATAGAGATGACCCCAGTGGTTTGTCCAGAGCTTCCAATTCCCACCTGCCCAAGAAATCTGGTCACAAAAGTCTCAGATGGATGCTGTGAAACTTTGAAGTGTGACTGTAAGTGTATCCATGTGTTAACTTTCCACATATCTATCTCTGTTTCTGTGGCTAAGTAGGGTATTTTATTTAGACATTGGGTAGAAAGTACTGTTAGTAATGTTGCTCTCAATTTCACCAAGGTTAATCAATCCGGTGGGAAGCACAAATCGCTACCCTAGAATAATAAGGTTCTATCTGACATTTTTGTCAAAATTGAGTTATTTACATATTCTTACTCTGGTATAACTTGTGAACATTATTTAAGGTGTTTTTTAAAAATAAATATTCAGAAAACAAAAAGGTTCTATCTACAGAGTTACACTCAGACTTGGAGTTATAAGGTTCTATCTGTGGCCCAATCATCTTTTGGAAGATTTACAGAAGGACCAATCAAATACTGTCTCTTTATGGTGCCAGGTTTTTTCACCCCAGTATTTAGAAGATGGAAAAAATGTCTCATGAAACCAAAGCCATTTACTCGCAATTTAAGGGTTCTTGATTTCATCAACAAACTAACAATGAACAGGTGAGTTTTCCTCTTAAAATCACTTTAGTTTCATTTCTAGTTGAGGAAATTGTCATTCCTGTGCAGTATTAGCTGAGGAGATAATCATCACCACTACTTAGCCATCATTTTGAGGCAAGCCCTAACCTACAATGGGATTTTGTTGAAGTAATATCTTTCTTTCTCATGCTTTTGGATTCTTTTGGATTGAAGACAACTTTTGAAAATAGCTAATATTAGCTAACGTTAGCTAGCGTTAGCTGGCAGTAACTAGTCTTAGAATATGATACAAATCAAATTGGAAATTATGTTTGACAAGGAAATGATTGGATTTTCATTTGCAGTAGCATTATAGCTTTTGGATTTTGCTGAGGACAACTTTTAGAATTAGGTCACGTTAGCTAATGCTAGCTAATGTTAGCTAGGGCCAGTTTGTAGTTGTAGTTGTAGCTAACGTTAGCTAGTGCTAGTCTTGGCTATCTATTAAAATCTATCTAAAATCTATTTTGAACTGATGTTTGGAAAGGCATTGTTTGGATGTGACTGTATTTTTTGCTCTAATGGTGTTATAATGTGTTTGTAGAGAGGAAAATGCCAGGCGGAGAGGGAAAGAAAGGAAGATCATCTACAGGAGGGACTAAAGTGCCTACATGAACCCTACCCAAGCCATAGATACTTCTAAAACAGAGCCATGTCTCAGAGGCCAAGATGAATGATATAGAGTCAATGTTTAGACTCATGCCACTTGTAGATGAAGAGTATTACCATGCTACGATAAAGAAATGAGCAAAATTAGTGGGCCTACACTGAATAACTGCTATGTATGTATGTATGTATGTATGTATGTATGTATGTATGTGTGTATGTATGTATGTGTGCAAGTCATTGATATGTTGAAGAAATGATTGTTCAATAGGCCTTAATGTTAGATTGCCAACATGAGCTAGTTGTGTGTTGATGAATAAGTGAACAGGCTGTGATGTAAGTATGTGATTTATGTGAATAGTAAGTGATACTATGTTTTTATTGCATTAAATAATTTTAATGCTTGTTTTACATTTAAATTATTCAAACATTATTTGATAAACTATCAAAGTAAAGACTGATTTTAAATATTCATTCAACTCATTTTGCTTTCTACTGAAAAGACTTTGATAAACTGAGGGACCTGACCTGCATCAGACCAAGCATTTTTAAAATAATTAATTTACATCTAAGTTACTGTTATCTTGAATAAGAAAGATGACAGGAAAAATTATGTATTGGAAAAATATTATGTTATAGCAGTAAGTGCATGAATGCATGAAGATTTAACATATTAACCAATAAAAAGACACTTTTTTATTATATAAATTGAACATTCCAACATTATGTATAAGTAAATTGTTAAAATTCTTTGATAATCATTGTTCCTTTTTCTGTTTTTGTAGATAGAACCTTATAGTTCCAAGGCGGCTGGTAGTTTTTAGAACTAAGGTTCTATCTACATTTGACCTGTTTCAAAAACCCTAATTTACAATTCATGTAGAATTTTGATATCTCAGATGTAGAATACATTCATGGTGTATGTAACTCTGGTGCTATCAAGAAATGTGCTCCATTTGTCAGTTTTGCTATTTGCAATGCTGAAACTTTAAACCTCAATATCTCAAAACTGATCTGAACGCAGATAGAACCTTATTATTCTGAGGTAGCGAAATGTCTCTTATCCTTTCCCATACTGTCTCTAGGTCGCTGTGAACTATACGGGGACCCCCACTACATCTCTTTCGAAGGTGTTACCTTTGATTTCTTGGAAGACTGCACCTACATCCTGGTGGAGGAGCGGTCACCAAATCATCACCTGACCATTGTTGTGGACAACTTCTACTGTGTGCCAGGAATCCCAGGCTCCTGTGTCAAGGGCATCATGCTGAAATATCAGAACAATACAGCTAGACTCAGTATAATGCCACATTTGTTTGCAGTACAGGTAGGATATAATTCAACTCTCTATTTATTTTAAGTGTGTCATATTTCTTTACCTCCTCATATACTGGCTGTAATATTTTTCTGTGGAATGGAGTATTTTAACCAATGCTGATATAATCTGCCCTAGGCCACACTGAACAATGAGGTCATTGTGCCACCATATGAGGAGAACGGGTTGAGGTTTGAGACCACAGGGTACCAAGTGTTCATCTACCTGCCAGAGATCCGCTCTTATGTGTCCCTCAGTCCGACTTTTACCCTGGTGGTCAATCTGGCCATGGAGCACTTCCTCAACAACACCCAAGGACAATGTGGTGGGTAATGGATCAAAAGGGATGGTCCAAGAGTGTGGCGTAGTGCATATTGTATTCCCCTTTTAAACCAGTGTGTTTTTCTGTGTAGAGTGGATTTTCAGATGATGTTAAAAAAAACGTCTTTTGAACATGTCGGCTGTTATGTTGAATTAGCATGCAGGCTAACTAAACAGTGAGCTTAGCTTAAAGCTGAACAAAACAACTTCTGACCACTAGAGGGCAGAAAGAAACACCAGTCCCAAAGGAACACATTGTCCAGTTATAAGTCAAATTTGTCTGCAAGTACCTAAAAAAAACTTGTTTGAGGTTATGTGCTGGATATGTCTGCATACAGTTTGCATGATAGGACATAAACATTTCTGTGGAAGTTGATATTTTTAAATCTTTGATCAAATCTTAATATCAAATTAATTTCTTAATGCAGGTGTAACTGAGTTGTCTCTTCCCAAACTAACAAGACAAGCTAACTGTGGCACATACAAATCTACTTCAGCAGATGATTTTTACAGACACTGATCAGGCATAACATTATGACCACCTGCCTAATATTGTGAAGGTTCCCCTTGTGCAGCCAAAACAGCTCTGATCTGTCAAGACATGGACTTCAGACCTCTGAGGGTGTCCTGTGGTGTCTGGCACCAGGGCGTTTTATAGTGGATCCTCTGGGTCCTGTATGTTGGGGGGTGGGGCCTCCATGGATCAGACCTGCTTCAGCACGTCTTACAGATGCTCGATCACATTGGGATCTGGGGAATTTGGAGGCCCGGTCCACACCTTGGGCCCTTTATTGTGTTCCTCTGTTCCTGAGCAGTGTTTGCGGTGTGTCAGGGCACATTGTCCTGCTGGGGGGGCACTGTTATCAGGTAGTGTTGTTGTGATGAGGGGGTGTACTTGGTTCACAACAGTGTTTGGATGGGTGGTGCGTGTCAAGCGGCATTCGCATGAATGCCAGCACCCAAGGTTTCCCAGCAGAACATCGCATTGTGATGAGATGATCAATGTTATTTACATCACCTGTCAGTGGTTTTAATGTTGTGGCTGATCGGTGTATAATGGTACCAGAATAACCTTTTCTGATTTAACCATTATGGTGCCAGCAATGGTTCCTATTGATATTTAAGATGCCACTAAGCTGCTACCCTCTCTGTTTAATGCACATGTCTGGAATGGGTGTTTATCTCAATTAAACAGGTATATATTACGTATCAGATCACACATTTTCTTCACTAAAGCTCACCTCTCCATCTTCTCTTCAGGTGCGTGTGGTGTCGCATCATGTATCCGTAAAGGAGGGCAGATCGAGGACGACAGCTGCTGTGATAAGACGGCGTATGACTGGCTCTACGACGACCCGTCGAAGCCTGCCTGTGCCTCTGCACCAAGGGACGTACCTTGTCACCCCGGGACCACTCCTGTACCTACTAGGACACCTTCTTCCACCACTTCCTGCCCTGCAAGCTCACTGTGTGAGCTGCTAGACCACCCGTAAGCTACACACATGCACACAGCAGTAATAGATATTAGCAACTGCATAGCACTTTAGCAGCCAGCTAGTACCACCTTTGTAAACATATGGAACACTTTGACTAGTCTTCCCAATACTGTATGTAATTTTCTGTATTTATTATTTTGTTTTTGATGGTATACGATGTTGTTTAACCTTTGCCATTTGTCTTTTTGTATATTTTGAGTTGTTTCGCGTTGTACGTTTTTTCACTTTTGACTAAAAATCTATCTATTCTGTTCCCTAGAGTCTTTTCAAGTTGCAGCCGCTCTGTGGACCTGTTCGTTAAAAAGAAGAACTGTGAGTTTGATTCATGCAGGAATGGTGCCTGCTCTTCACTGGAGCAAGCTGCTGAAGAATGCAAGAAAGCTGGTTTCTGTATTGACTGGAGGAGACTGACTAATGGAAGCTGTGGTATGTGCCCTATTTTCTTTTTATCTTTCTCTTTTCACTCCGCTGGCCTGAGGGAACAACATTTGATCCTCTGTATGTCCTGTACATATGGACATATTTTATGCCACCATGCCGGTAATAGCTGTGGCCGGATGTATTAGGTTTTGGGGTTTTCTGCCCGTCCCATTCTAGTGAGAGCAATATCTGAGGAACGCCTGGAGGGAATTTCTTCAGATTTGGCACTTGGATTCGAGGATGAAATGATTAGATGCTGGTGGTCTGCACGAAAAGCCAAAGAATCCAGAGATATTATCGCCACAATATTCCAAGATCCAAATATGATGATCTGCATTGTGATAGTCTCCGACCATGAGAGCCACAGATTTCTTGTTCGGAGAATATCTAATACCCAGTGTGGGATCAGTTTTGTGCATCTAGAATTTGGAGTTCATGTCATCCAAGATTCTGTAGAAATTAGGTCATATTTGAACCACATACATGACAAAAATAAGGTTTATCTGGTATCCTTCTGTCTTGTCTTGAGTATGTGTTCACACATTTTCTTGTGTTTTATGACCTTGACTATAATGATGGTTTTTTTTTAAATGTCAGTGATGCATTCTTTCTAAATGTGACTCTCACATTAATGACTTATGCATTCTCGTTCATGTTTCAGATGTGCCGTGTCCAGCAGGATTGATTTACAGACAATGTCATGAAAAGCTGGATGACATCTGCTATGGAGGGTTTGTAAAGTTCCCTTTAACAAATCATAAATAACATTCCCACACTTTTGTTCCTCATTTCATTTGAACCCAAAGTATTCCCTGTCAAGACTTTCACTAAATCTGCTTCTCTCCTGGTTTGGCTGTACAGAGTGCGTTATCCCGGAGCCCCCATCGAGAGCAACATGGAAGGCTGTTTTTGTCCCAGCGGCCTGCTGAGGGCAGGAAATCACTCAAACGTGTGTGTGGCTGACTGTCCCTGTGAGTAACACCGCAATAAGGCTAACACACCAAGATAATCTTTGAAAATGTTAGGCAATGCAATGCTTTCTGATCTGCTGGCTATCTTATCGCAGTACATGTTCTTGCTGGAGATATCCATTTCAACACGTTGATAATGTAGAGTTTGTTTTCCCTTTCATCAGATTGTAAAGGGCCACGCGGTGAACCCAAACTGGTAAATATCCTTGTCTCAACAATGTGAAAGTAGTAAAATCTATAAATCTAGATTGGGTTTTTGATTCTCAATACATTTCTGTTCCTGTCTTCTAGCCTGGTGAGGTGTGGCAGTCCGACTGCCACCTGTGTACATGTAACAACCGGACTCTCGTGGAGGAGTGTATTCCAAAACCTCCCGAGCAACCTGTTTCCTGCGGCCCCAACACTGTACTGGTGAACAGTACTTGTTGTGGTGATCAGATATGTGGTAAGCACTGGCACTAAATACGATTTTATAATTATGGTTTAAATATTATTTTAGAGACTTTCCATTCATCACACTTAATACTTCATGTGTTATTTTTCAGTTGAGAAGACATGCACTTATGATGGAAAGACATACATGGTATGTTATGTCTAGTTTTCACAACAGTTTCTGTATATGACAAAGAAAAGTTTCTATCCCTTAGAATTTAATTTTAGATGTAAATGATTGAAAATTGTACTGTGAAATGTATCAATATCTGTCTTGGTGTGTGTAGGTGGGGGACAGATGGAAGGACCCCGCCCGTCCCTGCATGTCCTTCAATTGCACCGAAGAGGGTATTCACACTGAGACAAGAGTCTGTCCTGCTGAAAACTGTCAGGAGGTACTGCACACCCTCCGCTCTGTTCCTCCAGCAATAACTGTAACGTCTTACAAGCCTAATTCTTAAGTCATAACTCAATTATTGCTGCATTTTCAGCCAGTTTAGGAGTCGTTTTATGGTGAAAATATGTTGTAAGTATTGCTTAGAGCTGCTCTTGGAGTCAAACTTATCTTAAATGCAAATTGGAACATAGAAAACTTCCATTCATATTCTTTGGGTGTAGATAGAAAGCATTTTTTTTCCTACTTGATGAAACATTAGCTGGCAAAGGGACGCAGGATTTAAAAACTTAACAATAACAATTCAACATTAAAACCTGTAAAAACAATACCTTGCTTACTTAAATAGCTGATACACTGGAACCAAGTCATAGGTAGAGTAACAAAAATTTGACCTCTCAGCTGTTGTGATTTAATCCACAGGCGGACAGAATTTGGGATGACCAACAGTGCTGCTTTACATGTAAGTTAAGTCAAACTTGAGAATATACTGAAGTCCTTTACAACTGCTGACCTTATCACATTGCCTTTCTTTCAGTTTGCAGAATTTTGACATAAGATTCCAAATCAGTAATCGTCCTGTAATTCATTTCCTCTCACTCCAGGTAACCAGAGCTGTGCTCCGAAGGTGACCAGTATCTACCTGACCCTGGACAACTGTACCACCATCATGCAGATACCTGTGTGCGAGGGCCAGTGTGTGTCTGAGCCCAGGTGAGAGGAAATACTTTCAACACCATTTGCGATACTTCCAGAGACTTTCCTGGATACTAACTCTGGTTTCAATCCTTCTCTCCCCTTCTCCCCTCCATGCGGTCGGTCCACTGCAACAGTGTGGTGTTACGCGGCGACCTGCAGGTGGAGCAGAAGTGCCGGTTCTGTCAGGCGCGGCGCTCAGAGAGGAGACCGGTGACCCTGCAGTGTTTTGACCTCACTACCAGATCATACACTTACCAGCACATCACCAGCTGTGAGTGCAGAGCCTGTGAAGTACTGCAGTAAAAAGTACTGACAGCACAGACAGGAGCCAAATATAAACAATATTGTATTTGTATCCATTTGATTTATAGAGAAAATGTAATTTATTGAAATTGAATGGTTGCTAATCAGAATCAGACTCAGGTTTTTTGCCACGTAGTTTTCACATACTGTGCAGGGATTTTGCCTCGGCATTTTGGTGCATAACAATCAACATAGTCGGAGAAGAAAAAGTCTGAAAAGTTATGTTAAAAGAACATAATATATTTGTTTTTACAATGATTTCTATGTCTGAAACAAAGCGGATGGAATGTGCACAAAACCAATGTATTGGCTCTTCTCTTATTATTATTTTCAAAGCAATTACCACAGAATAAAGTGAACCATTTACTAATCAACGAAGCTTGTAGTCAGTCACACGCCTGTGTATATTGCATGTTGGACCAGGATTGTAAATCTTAGCATCAAACTTATCTGAAAAATGTCAGACATCCCTGCATAAAGTACATTTTTCATAAACCAACCCCACTAGCTTTCTGCTGCTGCCTGAGTTGCACTGTGGGTAATGTAGGCACTTTTTTTTTAATAGGAAGATCCTGATCACCTCAAACTGTCCATAATGAGTCCAGTAGTGTTACAGGAGTGGATTGCTTTTCAAAACATTCGCACCTACATTACCCACAATGCAACATAGCCACTGGGTGACATCACTGGAGGCAATTTTGAGATAATATGCAGCTTCCTCTGGAGCTACAAAAGGCTTTATTCTAGTTTTTTCACATATGCAGTATTACTCCCAGAGACCTGTAAACACACTTTAATGTGTAAAATTGGTGGAGTTACCCTTTAAGCCCTGCTTTAATCTACTCTATTCACACATTTTCACAAGGTCGTATCAGCAGCTATGCTTCTTTGGCTTTGATCACTCTGCTTTCAATACCAATAGCAGGTCCTCTAAAAGATTAACAGTTCTTTCAGGCAAATTACATCAAATAAATCTTGTCAGGAGTATCTAGCCATGTCTGAAACTCATTTCTACGGAAGAAGAAATCCCTCCGAAAACTAATTACAATGTATTCTGTGGAGTAAAATTCAATCAATATGGCTATTAAATAACAGAAGTAAGGAAGAATATAGTTTATTTTATTTACTTTTTGGTTTGACTGAACATTTTTAACTGTACACAACACACAGCTAACAAAGAATCCAACGTTGTTCACAAGCAGCCATCCATGGTGCAGTTTTGTAGAGCTGACATTCCTGCACAAACTCCAACATCAAAATGTTTATTAAGAGCTCTTTCATGTGCAGAATTTTTAATAGTATTTTTATTGAATATCTCAGATACCGTGTCTGAAAAATCTCTTCAGGTGATGTGATGTGCGATACTCGGAGAGAAAGCCATTGTTAGGGCCTATCAATAGGACAGGAAGACTTTGATCAAGCCTAGGAAACACCCAACCTTACAAAAGCTGAATTTCGACAGAAGAGGAAAGCATTTCATTCTTTGAAAACAGCAAACCAACAGAGGCAGCAGCCTTGTAAAATAAGCTTTGGCCAGCTTCACGCTGCTGCCGTTTGTTGTGCGTTCAAAAGGATGGATACTCGGGCGGCTTATGATGTTCACAGGGGAGGATGTGTGCGCGGGTCGTGAATGTGTGTGTGCGTGTTTGCATTTGGTGAACCTCTGAACCTTCCGGTGCAGGTCGGACATGCATCCCGCTGGACATCAGCCAGCCGGAGTGGTCACGTTTGGGTTTGCATATGCCTGTTTGCCTGAGGGGTTGGAGGGCTTTTTTTATTGACATGATCAACAAGTGCACATAAGTGGCTGAGTTACTGATTACAGGTGATGTTATAGTTCGTGATAAGACTCTCGCTTTAAGCACAAAGTCCTGCCAGGTACAGCCAGCCTTCAGCCACTTCAGCACATCCATCCCATCCCTCGTAGGACCGCTGCTGCCTCTCAGGTAAACACTTTTCTGCTTTTTTTTGCACTACTTCTACTTCTAATGCATGAATGTGTCCTGTAAAAAGCGAATGACATGATCGATTTATTTGTGTTTTAGTGCAAAATACCGGTATTGTGATTTGAAAACCAACGGACAAATCCTTAATCATAAAAAGAGAAAAAAAAGATTTTCCAAAAAGATTCTCCAAAATGTATGCCTGACAGGTTGGAGACTCAGTTTTAGTTTGTTTGCTTTCTTTGTATTCTCAGATGAAAGTCTTTAAAAATGTTGGATATTTTGAAGAAAATGTGTTAAATCTGATGAAAAGAACACAATTTGCCCCAATCTCCGATGTGCTCATACTCTTGTATTTGTATGTATTTGCAGTTGTTTTTCCGCAGGTCCTTTGGTACTGTGCTTCCTCGCATCTGTTGTGCAAGCAGGAGCATCATGAGTGTAGAGTCCAAAAAAACACGTGAAGCTTGCTGCTCCAAGCTCAAGGTCGGTGAAATTTGACCCTTTCCCTGTGTTGCACTGCATCGTGTACGGTCGTGATTATTTAAATCCGCGACTGTGAACGCAAATGAACACAAATCGATGTGCCAAGTTGAAAAATTTCACCGTAAACATGATTTTTTTTTTTTACCTTACCTCCATGTATTTGTCTTTCTGGGGCATTTCTCTGTCAGCTTTATCTATGACCGACAAATGCTTCACCTGATGAGGCAGTAAAAGGCAAAGCATTAACAAGAGAAAGCCTAATTTTTCTTTCGGCCAGATAAAACTGAGACTTTGACACCAAAAAGTGTGTCTTGCTCTTGGAATGGGAACAGAGCTGTTTACGATTGTATAAATGCGTGTCCTTCACAGACGAGTGCATAAAGATAAGGCTGATTGTCTAGTCAAGTGGTCCTTGAAGTGTCTTTTAGGAAGAAAAACCTTGTTATTGTTGCAGTTGTTTGTCATTGGTGCACGGTTTATGGCCTGCTCTCCAATAACAGACTGATCGTATATAAGAAAACGGGGCATTGTCAGCTCTGAGTAGCAATGAATACTGGTTGATGATATAGATTTCTTGCAAAAAGTCACCAGACCAGCTCAGTTCAAAAGTAAAGACCTTAAAAAAAAAGTGAAAAGAACATGTTGAGCTCTGGAAGGCTCAGTCCCAATGTCCACATTCACAGAGTCACAGAGTTTGAGGCCCATTCCCAGTAAGTCAGCAAAAAAAACGTGAAGTGCACGATTTTGAGCCCTTTGAGGCTACATTTCTGCAGACGTTGCCTGAGGGATGATCAAAAAAACACAATGATGATCCAGATGATGCCGCTCTTGAATATCTCATTTATTTTATTGCTCTATATGCGATCAGAAATGTTTCTAACTCACTGCCTAAGATCTGACATTTTCTCCTAAAACTGGTTCTCTACTTAAATCACTCAGTTTATGACACAACGAAAAAGTAATACACTTTTGAAAGATTATGGATTTTTTAAAAAATATTATTATATATTTTTTAAAACATAAAATGTGGCCTTAGACTGGACTGGGCAGAAGAGCTTTTTGTTTACCTGTGGAACTTCTAATGTTATGCAAGTGGAGATACTTTGATTGTACTCACAGGATAGTCTATGACCTACAGCCCAGTGTGATTTCCTTTTAATCTTTAACTATCTTTGTGGCAAGGATATGGCTGCTCACAGGAAGGATTTGTACTGGTAAAGCAAACAAACTCTAAAAAAAAAGGACCCGACATTCAGATTGAAGTTGTAGGTTTCACAAGATGTTGTTTCCTTTAATCAGCACAACCACATTCGTGCTTTACCTGCACACTTGGCTGAGGCATATGTCGAAGCACGGCTCGACAGCTCGTTCGCTGTGATTCCCTTAACCTACATCGAATAGCATCATGTGGAAATGGAGATAAGATTTTACAATCCACACGCCAGATTAGATTTAAGTTCACGTCATGTAGGTGAATGTAAATCCAATCAGCGTTGAACGCAGGTGTGGAGTACTCTGTGTCTTTAAATGTGTGTGTTGTCTCGTGTGTGAGCCCAATCTATCATGTGATAATACAGTAAATCACCCTCTACCTTAACATCTATACAAGGTGCAATTACATCCCTTTATCCTTTGTCATGGAATAAGCCTCATTCTGAAACCTTTCATTGCGTGACTGGAACTGTAAAGAAACCGATTAATCCTCTCACTCAGACGTCTTTTAGGAGAGATTATTACAATTATTAAGGTAATCTTCTCACGACAGGCGTCCTGTTCACCATTTAAAGATGTTTTGTGAATCAATCTGAGGGGAAGCTCTTTTTAATAAAATCGAATCGGGCGTCCTCTGAAAGCAGAAAAAAAACAGTCTCATCTAACAGAGTGTCGTGTGTTTCTGTGTTCCCAGCTCTTCCTGGCTTCTATGGCGTTTGTGTTCTTTGCCAAGGCCTTCGGTGGAGCCTATATGAAGAGCTCCATCACACAGATTGAGAGGCGCTTTGATATCCCCAGCTCCCTCATTGGTGTCATAGATGGCAGTTTCGAAATGGGTATGTGCAGGGTTTTTTTTTTTTAAAGATGGCAAAGTTACAGTTTTTATATTTTAGATAAAGGCAGCATTCTGACCTCTCAAAAGAAAAGTCAGACATTTGGTGGAATACGCTTTTTGGCTTTCTTGCAGCGAGTGAGATAATGGATTGATACTATTCTTATATGTAGATGCTAAATGTGAAGCTCCAGGAAGAAGATTGTTAGCTTAGCATAAAGAAACACCTAGCCTGGCTCTGTGGTTAGATAACAAAATCCATTTTAAACGCACTGATTTGAGTTTTTGTATGACTTCAGTAAATTCGATGGTATATTCACTGTCGATTAGTGAGCTTTGGAGGAGCTTGTTAGCGGAACAGCTAGCCAGGCTAAATGCAGTAATTCGCAGCTCAAGGCCAAGCAATAATAATATTATATGTGTGGAATAAATTAAAATAGGTATATGTGAAGAGCTTTTAGAGATGCTCATGGTATCTTTAATATTGAAAATACTGAAAATGTTGTGAGATGAACATTGCCGATGATGACACCTCTTGGGTAGAAGCTAAGTAGGAAGCTCCAACAAGAGGACTGTTAGCTTAGCGTAAAGACTGGAAACTCGTGAAAACAGCTGGCCTGGCTCTGTCCATAGATAAATGGGCTTCAGTTTTTGTGTGGGTTAAACAAACAAGATATAATTAGGCCGCTTCACAGGTGCTGGTAGGTGGACTTTAACGGGTTAATTGTTTCCACTTGATTTCAGCCTTCCTGCGAAGCTATGCTAACCATCTACTGACTCTAGCTTCAAAATTTTGCACACAGACATGAGAATAATATCTACCTCTTGTCACGCTCTGCAAGGAAGTGACAATGCATATGTTCTGAAATTTCAAACTATTCCTTTGAGCCAATAATCCATTCATTTATTCATTTTTTAAACCCTTCTCCTTCCCAGGCAACCTGTTGGTAATCGCCTTCGTGAGCTACTTTGGCGCTAAGCTCCATCGTCCCCGGCTCATCGGTATCGGCTGTGTGATCATGGCTGCTGGATCTTATCTCATAGCCTTGCCTCACTTCTTACAGGGACCGTCAGTACACAGTTTCCTTTGTTCTTCTTCTATTCTCATTTTGTATCTGTCATACTGTGGCCTTGTTAAGGTTCATCCTGTAGTAATGCAGTAATGATTGACATTGGCTCTTAAGGGCAGAGCTGGCAGGAACAGAAACTTTTTGGGTTTAACTGAACCACAATGGGAAGCGTCATGGACACAGTTATTCTAGAGACAATACATTGCATTAAAGGAAGGGTTCACCCCAAAATTAAAAGTTCAGGCATTATCTACTCACCCTCATGAAAGTGTGACATTTTTGTGTGATTCTTTCCTCTTGCAAAATATAAGATATAAGGCAAGATATATATAATATCATGAAATTACAACCTTATTTCAATTAGTCTAGTGTACACATGGTGGGATTAACCTGTTTGGGAGCCACATGTGACCTGTTGCTTACATGCAGCCTATGCAGTACTATATGTAGAATTTATTAAACAAAACCTTATAACCAAGTGATATAAGGTCAAATAAAAGTGTTTAAACTATATTTTGACACGAGGCCTGGCTAAAAGACAGGGTTAGAGGATTGAGAATAGTGCATGACCCACCCAAGTTGATCTTTGGCTCTAGTAGGCCAAATTGCAAACATTATTAAAGTTATATATAATGATATAAAAATGTATAAATAAAAAATGTTTTTCTCACAGTGATGCTGGGGCACTGTCAATTTTCAAAGCTGCTGTTAAGAAGATATTAAGATCCAAAGAAAGTAGTGAAGCTGCATATACTCCAGTCTCTGCTCTGTTCCAGCTCAAATTTAAATCGTCTGTTACACTGGACATCTTCTAAAACTTGGGAGTGACACTACAGATGTTACATGAATGTGTTTTTAAGCCTACAATCCAGAGCTGCCTCCAGGAAATGTTAATATAACATCAAGTCTGTAACAATCTGCATGTGTAACGTTTGAGCAAATTGTGCATGCGCACCATTCACTATTCACATGCGCTGTAATTTTCTGAAAATACACTCAAGCCATTAGATGCGTCATGTGTTCTTTTTCAATATTTTCCAGGTATAAATACGAGACCAGTGTGTCTCACAGCATATCTGTCAACAGCAGTGAGAGCGCCCTGCCCTGTCACTCCAACCACAGCCTGAGAGAAGCAGATGAGGCGCCTGATGTAGAGACCAGAACAGGTACGAGGCAAACACACTCGCTGAATTAAATGTAAGACCGCTCATGTTTGAGGTTTCAGTCACTTGTCCATCTTAGATATGACACCGAATCAAAGCATTGATAAAAGCAGAAGATCAGAAATGATCTAGAGAGAATTTTCAATAATATGTCCAGTGTCAGTTTATATTCTGAGTCCAGTTTTTCTTCCCTCAGCTTGTGAAAAGGCAGCTGGCTCGTCTCTGTGGATCTATGTATTCCTGGGGAACATGCTGCGTGGAATTGGAGAGACTCCCATCATGCCTCTGGGTGTGTCCTACCTGGATGACTTCTCCAGAGAAGAGAACACTCCTTTCTACCTGGGTCAGTTCCTACTGACACTTTCTATGACACACTTAACATCTGTGTTAGTTTATTCTCTTTCTTGTTTGGGTTAGTTATTCTTTTTAACCTAAAGTAGAAAAAGACAATTTTCCCCTGTGGTTTACTGTTGGCGCCGCTGTTGCAATAACAGCATAAGAAACATGGCTACCGCTAATGGCCTGGCTACAGTCCACAGCCAAAAAAAACAATTGGAAGAACCCCAGTTTGACATGTAGTAAAACAGAGTTTTCCAGTTGTTCCACCGTCACCTGAGGATAGTGACCAGGTAAATCAGTGCCTCTTCCTGTTTAGGTTGTGCAGTGGCAGACACATTTCCCTTTGCTGCAATGCGATCTTTGTTTTTAAGGGAAAAATCCAGCCTGGTGGCAGACCGAAGCGAGGTTTATAGGGAACCAATCCAGATATAGATGATGTCATTTTTTTTTACAGCCATTACACTGTGCAATCAGTATTTACTCCTGTAATTGGCGTTTATTGTTTTTTTCTCTCTATCCTGTATAATTTGATTGTTGCTTGATAATAGCACCATATCAGCACATAACCTTTTTCTTCCATTCTCCAGCCTGCATCCACACAGTGGGAATCTTAGGACCTATGTTTGGGTTCATGCTCGGGTCCTACCTTGCCAAGATCTACGTGGACATTGGATCTGTGGACTTAGGTAGGCGACTTCTCCATATCAAGGGGTGGCAAGTGGTACTACAGTACTTTTGATATTTTTTGGGGGGGAAATGTTCTCATTTTGTATCCTCAGACCTTACCTATTATGATTGTATTACTGTTGGCTTGATGCAGACCTATTACACATAAGCACTAAATAGTTGACCCTTCATCTCCTTGAACCTACATGGCAAGTTCATTGTTAAAGAGCAATAAAGTTTGTTTTGGATTCAGGATTTCGCAACGTTTCATTCTGTTGTCATAGTGGGATTAGTTCAATATTTACTGCAAGGATTAGAGCTGTCGATGGTCCCTGAATGGTCCCATCCTCCTGCTTATGTCTAAGCTGTTGGGATGAAAAAGGTTTAGGTCTACCACGGAAGTCCTGTAAACACAATCCACTTCTTAACCGGCGGTCTTTGCTCCTCTCGCAGACAGCATCACCATCAACTATAAGGACTCCCGCTGGGTGGGCGCATGGTGGCTGGGCTTCATGGCGACTGGCACCATAATCATGCTGTCCAGCATCCCATTCTGGTTCCTGCCCAAGTCTATGCCCAAGCAAGGGCAAGAGGAGAGCCAGAGTAAAGGCACGGAGCTCGCCACCGTGGCAGAGCAGGAGAATTTCCTGCCAGACGAAAGCCAGGATCATGAGAAGGAGAAGCCAGTTACCTTCCAGGAGCTGGCTAAAGGTACCATCTAAACACTATGAAGCACCGGGATTTGTTTTTTTGGCCTAAGGTGGTGCTGACATTAGTTTTGTTCTCTTATATCATGTTTCACACCCAATTTAGACCGATTAGGTGTCCAGACCACTGTGAAGCTCAATGAATGTCTCTTCAGAAAGGCTTTATCTATGAGCAGCAGAGCAACAGCGTGCCATAAACTACTTTTAAGATTTTAAGTGCCACTGTTCAAACAGTTGCCAGGGTCAGTGTGTTTAATCATTAAGCAGTTATAGGCCAGACAAACCAGAGCCCAGACCATGTAACCCTGAAGCCTGGACCATCAGGCAATCCGGGCAAGAGTTGAATGACACTTCAGGACACGTGGCCACTGTTACTAAAGTTAAGGGTTAGCAGCACTGTCATGCCATAATACATTACACAACGTTATATCAGACTGACACAAACTGCGTCTCCTAACTGTTCACTTTTGTAAATGAACATTTGAAAGTGATATTATTTCCAAAAAGCAACAAAAGATAACAAAAATGTTGACAATTAAAAACAGCTTAAAATGATAGACAATAAACCAGAGAACATGAACAATAAAGAGGTTATTTAATAATATAACCAAGTAAAGTTAACTGGTAGACAATATGTATATTATGCTTGAGAGAAATTAGTGCGACAGATAAATTAGAAAAAGTGTAGACATTTGTTATGAATGCCTATAGACATGGATATACATAAATATACAGCCATTTAATTTCTTAATAAGCTGCTCTTTCCAAGGCAAACACATAATGGAACTAAATAACTTTGACACTTTTACATTCACTCCAGAATGAAGTATCCCAATAAAACTTTTGCTAAAAATCTTTGTGTTTTGTTCTTCACCAGATTTTGTTCCATCTCTGAGGAGGCTTTTCAAGAACACCATCTTCGTACTGATGATTCTCACCTACCTGGTGTCCGTCAACGGCTTCATTGGCCTGATCACCTTCAAGCCAAAGTTCTTGGAGCAGGTCTATGGTCAATCAGCCTCCAAGGCCATTTTCCTCATAGGTACAGAGCAAAAACTGACCCTGATTCCCTCTGCTCACTGCTCTCTGTTGCCCATGGCAACTGAAACAATGATGTTATTGAAGGGAAGTGTGATTGCGAGAGATAAAGTTGACCTGAACTGTAAGCACTGGGTGGCCCACTGTGGACTCTCCTTTTGTGTGTGCCTGTAAAGTAGCACCCTGAGCTATGATTAGCTTTTTTATGACTGTTTACCAGCACGGCTAGCTGTGTTTTTGTTGGAATATAGATCATTTAACATCATTGTTGTACAACCATCAATTATGACACGTGAAATTAGAACAACAACAACAGCTGGCTGCTGGCCAGAATTATTTTTCATGCAAAAAGCTTGTGACGTCTTATGGATTTGACTTTCTCACAGCATAGCTCTTGAATGCGAACTGTCTGGTTGCACATCTCAGACCCAGCATCTCTTATCGACACATTGATCCACCGTGGCAGTAGTAGTAGATGTTAGAGAGTGACGCGGAAGTGGATTTTCACTCCTGTCACATCCGACTACCACAAAAATACTCCTGTCTGATCCCAATCCCAGAGGAAGAACTGACCTATTGGTATCATGATTCATGTCTCACCTACTCCCATTTACTGTACAGTCATACGTAGATGTTGCAAATGAGCCTGCATCATGTCATTAATTCCTATTAAGTGATTACCAACAACCAGCTGTACTTTGACCTCATGGAGTACATGAAAAGATTGTGGAGGAACTCACCTAATTAAAAAAAGCACAAAAAAATAAGTATAAGTCGTAACAGCTGTGCTGAAGTGTGTTGTGAATGGGAACGGGTTAGGAAAGTAATCAATTAATGGTTGAAATAATTAGCCAAAAGCAATAGATAAATGTTTTGATAGCTAAAAAATAATGGACAAATGGATAGTTAGCTAAAAATAATATATACATGGTAAAATAGCTAAAAGTAATGGATAAACAGTTATATTAATGTTTACACCAAAAAGCATTGGATAAATACTAGTAGTTAGAGTAATTGGCTTAAAGTTATATATGACTAACCAAAATAGTTGGCAAAATACAATGGCATCCATGATATTGTCTCTTATATATTATATGGTGTCAATTCCCCAATCCTTTTCATCCATCCATTCATTCAACCCTTTATTCATTCACCCAGGTATACTGAACCTGCCAGCAGTAGCCCTGGGCATCATCACCGGAGGTTTTGTACTGAAACGCTTCAAGCTGGGTGTCATTGGAGCAGCCAGGGTGGCATTCGCTGCCTCTGTTGGGTCCCTTTGTCTGTTTGCCATTCAGGTCTTCATCAGCTGCGACAATGCAGAGGTGGCAGGTCTTACCGTCTCGTATCAGGGGTGAGTGACACGCAAACCACCCTTTCACACGAAAGTAGAAGTCAGTGGTTGGCTGGGTGCATCGCAGAGCTTCCTTTGACTCAGTATTTGTCCTTTTGTTGGTTTTTATGATGTTTTTTGTAGTATTACTGTACGGGGAAAATGGATTTCTAAAGCCTAATTATGGTCAATGTTTGCAACGGAAATTAATGTATGTCTCACTGGACCAAAGTCCACTACTCATGCGTGTCCTTTCATGTCCGTGTGCACCAGGGCTACTGAAGTGTCCTACAACCAGCAGACTTTGCTGTCACAGTGCAACACGGGCTGCTCCTGCTCAATGAAGCACTGGGACCCAGTATGCGCCTACAATGGAATGACGTATGCCTCGCCCTGCCTGGCTGGCTGCCAGACCTCCACCGGCACTGGCAGAGAAATGGTAAAGCAACAACATGTACTACTATATACGTCTTTATCATATAGTAACATTATAGTAATGGATAAGACTGGTAGATTAAATATGAGACGGACAACAGGCAGACACAGAACATAGGCAAATAGTAAAAGTAGTAAAATAGTAAATGTAAAGGGACAATTAGTATTTGAATTATGGAAACCAAGTTGTTCTCCAATCAGCGTGCGAAAACAACACCACCAGCAAGTACATTCCACAGTCAAAGGTAATTATTCACATCTCTGTTCTCTTCCTTCAGGTTTTCCATAACTGTACCTGCGTCAGTGAGATGAAGGCTCCTGCCATGAACATGTCCGCAGTGCTGGGCCAGTGCCCCAGGAAGACAGACTGTGATCGCATATTTAAAATCTACATGGCTTTGTCCGTTACGGGGTCCTTCATTTCTGCCTGCGGGGGCACGCCAGGATACATCGTAATGCTCAGGTCAGAGACACTGAAGCTTTTTGTTGTGGCTTTAAATGCAAACATCAACATTATGTGTGGACTGCTTCTGTGAAACTATTGAAGGCAATATTGGATTGTTGTTTGTTTATTCTTGAAGCTAAAATGCTGATTGCGATGTCTTACGTGATAATCTTTGGGTAATCTTCCAGGTCCATCCAGCCAGATCTGAAGGCGCTGGCTTTGGGTATGCAAACACTGATAGTAAGGACTCTGGGTGAGTACTGAAAAATACATAATATACTGTTGCAATGTAGTACACAACATTGCATTTTGTATCTTAACTGTCAACGATTTAGCTCTCAGGATCATTTTGATAAAAAAAAAAAACCAACATGATAACTTTATGTTCAGGTGGGATACCTCCTCCAATATATTTCGGAGCACTGATCGACCGAACCTGTTTGAAGTGGGGCTCCAAGCAGTGTGGAGGCCGCGGAGCATGTCGACTGTATGATGCTAATGCATTTAGGTATGGTGAAACCAGGATCTTATTTTCTTGCTCGGATATCCTAGCCATAATTACAGTTTAAAGACAAAAATCCCAGTTTAAAGAATTAAAAATACTTAAAAATGTGTTTTTTTATGACATTGTTATGTGCAATCTAGATCAGAGTCAATATTCTTTATGTGTGGTAGTTTAAAGGTGCAATATGGAAGAATTTTAGTTGAAAATATTCCAAATCAACTACAATTATCAACAGAATGTGATCATTTTTCAGTTTTCATTTGATGACGTTGATGTATTGTGCTGCAGAGATACCCACTGAAGTTAGCGCGCTAGCCAGCTAGCCCTCTCCCATCCCAGTCCGAAGCTCCTGTGCTCGCAGAGTAAACACCAGCACTTCCCAAGCCAAAAAACTGAACTACTCTAACTTGCTAACAGCAGCTACAGTTAGCACCAGTTAGCAGCAGTTAGCAGCAGTTAGCGGTTACTCTGCTGATATGCTCCCCTTATTTGTTTTGAGTATGATCTCAATGGCGGTCAGTTCTTACATATTGCACCTTTAAAGCAATATTTCCAATATTTTAAGAAACATACTTCAATATACTTATATATTTTCTTAGGTCTTTGTCCTTAACATGAAGCTACATCCATCAGCCAAGTTTTAGCCTAGCTTAGCATAAAGACTGGAAAGAGGGTAAAACAGCTAGCCTGGCTCTGTCCAAAGGTAAAACGAAAGGACTTTTACAGCTGATGAATTAATATCTTATATATTGTTTGTTTAATCTGCATAAAATCCAAAGAACTAGTCCTGCACACAATCCTGTGTAAAACCACTTGACGATGTAACAAGTAGGGTCCTGTAAGGCAGATTCTTTATAGCATGAATACATCCGTTTCTGCTGGGTTTGAACAACTTCTAATTAATATAAAAATTTCATTTGACAGAGCATTTTTTGCTCTGAAGTCAGAATAAAACATCCAAATGTAAGCACTCAAATGTGGAATAAACGTCTTGACAGGTCCAAATGTACTTTTCTTCCAGAATGACATTCATGGGGTTGATTACTGGACTTTACATGCTATCCAACATGCTGTGGGGAAACCTCTACCTCAAAATAGTCAAGAGACAGAGGAAGTTAGCACTGAGGAAGCAAGCCAAGGAAAATGGACTGGAGGGTGACAGCCGGGCCAATGGACATGCCAGCATCAACATCGACACGAACAAAGATGACACAGACAAGGAGAGTACCATTTAATGTGTTTTAGGGAGGCATCACCATTGTATAATGCAGATGAAAGACAGATTTTACAGAAGTACTGAGTTTGACTAAACGTGGCGATGGTTCAGTGTTTGCGCCCTTTCGTCTTTCAGAAGTACAATTCATTTTTTACACACTGTTCTGAAAACAACACCTGCCGTCTGTTCACTTCAGAGGTCAAAGATCCAGACAAGAGCTTTAACATAAACATAAATCATCTCAAGAAAAATACTAAAACATGTAAACTTAGAGGTCAGTTTCAGCTTTGCTTCATACAGTCAAGAAAAACATAATGGGAACATTATGTTGTGCAACTGTGTGGACAAGGAATCCTTACCAAAACACAATTCACTTATGATGATGTTCGCTTCTGAAACACTTATGATTTCAGAATAAGAACAAAATATGTCAAATACTGTATTTGAAGAAGATTGTGTCCATCATTTATACTTGAATAACATTGAGTCAGGAAATGATAGTTATATTTAATTGTAAAGCTTTACATTCAAAGTGATTATCTGTGTGTTCAGTGACAGCTGGCAGACATGTATGCAGTAGATGTTAAATATACAGTATGTACAGTGTATAGTTTTGAATACAAGTACAAGACAGTGTAAGTGGATGTGGCCTGAGATGCAGTAGCGACATTAAGTGACATGAAGTGACATGAAGTGACATGAAGTGTTTTCAGTGTCTTGTTTTCAGCTATTAAGAATGTTTTCTTTCATGTGTTTCATTGACAGTGAGAGTTTCTGATACTATACTGCCTACTCAGTAGCCTCTATTGAACAGTGGACAGTGAGGGGGGCTACAGTTTAGGTTTTGAGTGTGTTAGAGTTTAGAGTGAGTTCAGAGAACTGTGTTCACATGTCACCTTTATTTTGACTTTTGGTTATTGTACCCCGGCAACATTTGACATGTCTGGACATCCCTTTGACATTGCACACACTTCTTGTTACATCACATCATTTACACAAACCCTAAAGGTCATGAACGTTCATATAACCCTCTGAGTCACCAGTGTTTGTCCGGATTAGTTCACTATAGTTTGGACAGTCGAGTGTGAGTAGAGTTTAAGTCAGACATGATTGTGCTACTCTGTTATATTTGTAATTGTTGATTAAGATGTATCATTAATTAATATCTACAATTACTGTTAATAATGAGAATTTATATATTGAGTTATATATATTGGTAGATATATTACGTGTATTGTCATATTTTAGTTTTTACATCATTTCTTTTTTTTTTTTTTTTTTTACAATTTTTTTGATTGTCTTATATATATAGCATATCTGTAAGTATTAAAGACACTTTTTTTGTGCCTCAGTTTACTCGTTACTTACCTTTTTCATCTGCGCAGAGTGACCCACTATACATCTGTTATGGTCCTGTATAAAACAGCTATAATCAATATTTTAATATTAACTATAGAACCAATGACTTCCTCATCGCTTGTGGTGATTCATTAGAAAGAGAAATAATGTGCAAATAAAGGCCAAAAAAAAAAAACGTATCGTAATCGTATTTTCATCGTCATCGCGATGTGAACGTGCGCGATAAACCCATCGCAGAAGCTAGTCTGAAGTGCGATAAGTTTTGTTTACATCCGCCATGCTTTCACACTCAGCGTGCTGACATTTGGCCAATCAGATGCGGCCCTTGACACATGTGCAATGCATGCACACCGTTTAGCCAATCAGATGACGCCCAGCTCTGCTCACGTTCCTGCGTGAAAATTAGTAGCCAGAGTAAACAGGATGTCGGAGGCAGGAGAGCAGAGCGGTGAAAATGCCGACGAAACGCTTGTGGCAAAAAGAAATAGCAGCTCCGCGGTTTGGAGATACTTTGGACTTAAGCCAGAAGACAATTTACAGACCCAGGTACTGTGCAGGACCTGCAGAACAGTTGCTGCAACGTCCAGAGGTAACACCACCAACCTCCGTCACCACCTGCTGCACGAGCAATTTAAGGCCAGTCAGTCTAGAGCGCAAACGTCGAGCAGCAGTCAAGTAACGCGACCATCACTGCACCAACAGTAACATGTGTAAATTAATGTTATAAGGGTTTTCTTCAATAAAAGCATGCTTAAAAATATTTTTTCTATTTTTTTAATTTAATTGTCATCAGCCATTAAGTGTTTAAGAGTACCTCAAAGCAGGGAATCTATTAATGCAGAAAAATCTGAAAGACACAGTCCTGTATGCAAACTTAAATATTTTCTTATTTATCGCAAGTCATATCGTCATCGCAATATTGAAGGGTGTCATCGCACATCGCACATTTTGCTCATATCGTGCAGGCCTACTCTTAACCCACCACCACACAGCAGACAAAGTTAGCGGTTAGCTAGTGAACACAGGAAAATCTAGCAGCTAAAATGCCAAATATCGCTAAATGCTAAAAAAGAGTGAATATTTAATTACATTAATCATGTGGCCAGAGACACGACCCAGGTCGCTGTTTCTCTATCTGCTCACTGCATAAAAAGCTATCTGTATGCTAACAAGGTAGCCAAATCATCTTTGAGCTAACAATATGTCAGTATTGTGTTCACATCTTGTTCCTGCTGCCCCCAGGTGGTCAAATCAGTAATTGCAGGTGTGAGGTTGACTCCAAAGTTGGAAGGAGCATCCCAACCAGTCGATAACGAGAGTCTGCGGCGTTGTGAAGCTGCTGTGGTGATGCTTTAGGGAAAATGCTAAACACAAGATGCTATGCTTTGGGGAAAATGCTAAACACAAGATGCTAACTTTCCCACAACAACAATGCTAATGTTCGGATGTTTGGCAGGTATAATGTTTTATCATGGTCATCGTCTTGGTTTAACGTCTTAGCATGCTAACGGTTGAAGAGATATTTCAGTATAAAACAAAAATATCAACATGGTGTTGAGAGGAAAAGACCAGGGATCATCAAAGTCAAAAGTAAAGAAAATGGCTAAGAGAAAAATAACCTCCATGCTTATGTTATCCTTTAAAGAATAGAGATTCACGGACATGAGCAGGGTCAGTCACACCAGTAATACAGGGGTCATTAATCTAAACAATCACTGTCCAGTGTCCAGATGTGCACCTGCTTGACAATAAAAGCAGGTTCATTTAAAACATTTAAACTAAACATCTCTATTTCCCTGAGAGGAAAAAAAGGTAAATGAGGGCAGCAAAAGGTCCGGACATAGACATGTGCTGCGGAGCTGAGTAAACCTGCTCAATGTGGCTTCACTATCTTTCAGAGGATATTCCACAACACTGCCTCAGCTTTCCCTTTGCACACGTGCATTGAGAATCAATCAGTCTGGCTTGCTTAAAGTTGAAGGTTGTCATTACGTGATCCGTCAAACTTTGTCTCCCCTGTGTTTACTCTGTGAATCACCAGTGAGCTTTCCTTCTGTGGGACAAAAGTGATGGTCGAACTTTTATTGTTGTGGGTCTGTTTTTTCACCATGTTATGTAATATATTGTAAATGTTATGACCAGTGCAATATTGTATGATTGTAAAACCCTTTTAATTGCTACACTCGCTGTTAAGGAAGCTATTAAAGCTATAAATCATTGCTTTGCAAGCTACCAAATACTTCACAGTACTGGAAGGAGCTGAGCAAAGGGGAGAAATTACAAGGAGAAATCTAGTTTGATAAACTAAGCTACAGAATTCTACCAAAGTTTACCAAAATACTTTGTTAAAAAATGATCATGTGATACAAAATTATGACAAAACATAGTACAAAACAGTCACAAAGATCAGAAATAAGTAAAAGCTACCACTCGTTGAAAGTGCCAGGACTGTCAGCTTTGGCTCTGTGTACAACGTCCAAGCTCCAATACTTAGCGCTACTAGAATGCTACAACTTATGATCATAATTAGCAATAATGGATATTTATGACTACTCGAGCCAAGAGACTGCTTGAGTTTTGAGCTAAGGGATTATCAACACAACAGAGAAGAGGTTGGCACCTTCTAGTCTGCAACACAACAAGCCATCACAAGCTGTTACATGCATATTTCCTGAACCCAATGATAAACAGGCTCAACAGCTATTTAAATAAATACATGTTGCAAATTATAGTTTGGGTTCATGAATGTTTAGGACAAATTTCAACCTAATAAAGTGAAAAATAAGCAATTGATGAGGCTATAAAATCACATATGAGGAACTATATAAATAATATTACATTAATCTCTCCGGGCCAAACTTCAAAATTCCTATCTTAAAATGTATTTGCAGTACAGCACTAGGATTTTGCATTGGTTCAGTAATATTAATACAAGTTTTAAAGTTGTGTAACTCAAACTGGGAAAAGTTGAACTGGCATAGAATGACCCATAGTCCAGTTTTCTTTTCTTTTTATGGCCCAAAATTGTTGTTTGACATTTTTTTTGTGTGGTTAACTGTTAATTAAACCACTATGCAAATATGAGTGTAGTTGCACAACCAGCAAAATAAAGCAAACACGCAGTCAACCTCCTAGTTTTATTACATGTCACTCCCTACTCCAAAAACACAGACGACACCAACACATAAGTGCGTCTTTGCTTTTGAGAAGATCAGCTGGCAACTTCCGTCAAACTTTGCCTCCCCTGTGTTTACTCTGTGAATCACCAGTGAGCTTTCCTCGTGTAGGACAGAAGTGATGGTTCAACTTTTATTGTTGTGGGTTTTTCTTTTCCACCGTGTTATGTCATATATTGTAAATGTTATGACCAGTGCAATATTGTATGATTGTAAAACCCTTTTTAATCGCTACACTCGCTGTTAGATCAGCTGGCAACTGTAAATGTAAATGATACAACCCTTTATGTGTTTATAGCCTTAATTTTATTCATGCACTTAATTTAAGATTGCTTAATATATTTTGCTGCTCCTTGACCAATAAGGATGTGCAGTGTCTTGGTCTCACCAGCAGGCTGTGCTCTATGCAACAATATATCCACTGTGTGGTGCTGAGTGCCTCTCACTGCTTCTACTTGTGCAACCATCAGTCAGGCAGACAGGAAATGTGTAATGTAGAATTTAAAAAATAATGGTAAGATTTAAAAAAAAACCCACAATTATCACTACATTAATTTGCAGCAGGTACAGTGAGTGATGGTCTAAGGTAACTACATGCCTGTGAACCTGAAACTAGATACAGTGACGAAAGCCATGTAGAACACTTTTGCCAAATAAGAGTATGAATTTTCAGAAAGGGAAAATGTCCCTTGCTGTGGCTGTGCAGGAATGTGAAGGCTCTTAATCTTAATCCTTGGAATTTGCGAGGGGGCAAAGCTGATTGTGTGACCTGCCGCCTGGCGGCCTGAACCCCCCGCCGGTCACTGGACTAATAGAGCATTTCTTGACATGTTTGCACCGAGACGCGCTGTCACACCTGAGACACACTGTTCCATGTTTTGAGGTCTTCGTCAAAGCAATCCAGCAAATCTATAGAATGAGTGTGGCCGATTGCAGGTTGAGGTGTCCTGGTGTTACAAGAATTATCAGTAGATTTATTAAAGGGCAATTTCGACCTTCCTTTGCGTCTCATATTTTACCTTGTGAGAGAGAAAAAAAAAAGAAAATCCAACAGGCCTAGTTTGGAGTTACTAATCTGTCTCCCCTCCAGCTCCCCCCTGTTCTCTTGTTGCTGTCCCCCTCCTGGACTGACTGGTATGTGTGCAGAATGAAAATGTGAGAGGCCTTTGTCCTGCTGGTTCCAAGTAACCGCTCTGCCCTCCGACAGGAAAATAGGAGCTTTGGGAGAGCAGGTTTTCCTCCTCTCAGTAGGAGGAGAGACACATGGCTGCTTAAAGAGGAGCAGAAGAAGAAGAAGAAGAAGAAGAGGAAGAAGACAGGGAAGACTCCAGTCCCCATCAGCCTTGAGATGCACTAGGTATTTTATTTAACCTCCTCAGTAGTTGCTCTGACTTAGTCATCTGCTATCTTTTGCTATTAATATTCATGTTAAACTCAATTTTGAAATGAGGAACTCCTGTGATAAGACCAAGGCCTGCTTGCCAAGAAATATAAGAGTTTAAAGGAGAGCTGCAGTTTGGGTGGAAGTATTAACAGGCTAAACCTGACGGGGGATTATCGAGCTCTGAGGTGAAAACACACTGACTGATTATTTGGTCACTTTATGTCGCCCTCAAGTTTTCAAAGGACAACTAAGTCAAGCCATCGGAAACCATTTTCTCTCTGATATGGATTCGACCGGCAGCTCCTGATGTTTACTGAGCTGAGAGGATTGTGAGGAGAAGACGCTGGTGGAGTTTGCACAGGTACCTGCTTTTACTCGCTTTGCACTTGAGGAAAATGTTTCAACACTATGGAACTGCTTGAGATTTGATACCGATTGTTAAAATATTTGTTAAACATGTTAAAAATGCGTATCACATCAAATCAGACAACAGGCCGGGGAGCTATGACGCGTGACCTGACCGTTTATGTTCGAATTACTCACATTTTGGGGGGCTTTTTTCGTGCCTTTACTGTGAAAGGACAGCTGGAGATGATGACAGGAAAGGGGGGGAAAGAGAAGGTGGATGACAAGCAGCAAAGGGCCCAGATAAACATAAAACTGAACTGATTGTCAAAACTGAATATTTCCAACAAAAATGATACACACAGCTTCTAAATATCTCTCAAACTAACAACCTTCCATGAAATACTATTAACATATATATACATTTTGGCTTCATGAAGCCCTGTAACATATTTATGTGTAGAAATTGTTTTTTCTTTTCTTTTTTTTTGTCCCAAAATAGGTCACAAGGTCACAAAGACATCTGACCTATTGTAATACAATATTGTGATTATAGCACGGTAAATGAACACTGCACGGACACAATCTTTATCAGAATAGAAGAAACAGGAGACATGTGGTGTCATCTCCTCTCGCTCCCAGCAAGAAAGGGGAAAAGCTCATTTGCCAAAATGTTGAACTGTTTCTTTGAGTAGATCGACTCCTCAGTTTGCATTCATGCGGTACGCAAATAGTGTCTTCCTGGGCGAGTCCTGAGTCCTGTGCTTGTTTGACCCCCAACCACCTGTCCCCGACATCCTCCCTACGTCACTCGCTTTGTCGTTCTTTATACTACAGGAGACCGACTTCCTCCTTTGCTGCCGTAATAATCACTATGGCCACTAGAGGTCGCCGCCTAACGAGAAACATCAATATTTGTCGCGCTGGAGCTGCTCTCCTAGTCTACCTATATGGTTGTTTTCCTGATAAGGACAGGCTGGGAAAACCTTCACTGAATTCAGTCAGAACATTTTCATTATCTTTTGTTTCGAATAGGTGACTGTTGCTTTTTGATCTACTTGTATGTGTAGTTATTTCATTGGTTATCTGTATCTTTGGATTTCACTGCCTTCTTTAGACTTATTGATCCTGCACTATTTTTGTGATTTGCACTTTGTATGATTGTTATGTATGTTGATGCGGACTCAAGAAGACTAGCAACCACTTTGAAGAAGCTCTAAAAGAATAAAGCATAACAAGAGAACGTTCGCCCGACCTTCTCACTCGATCCGTTGCGTACCGTGTGTCTGCTTCTCTTGCAGTGCCTTGCATGCAGGCGGACAGAGCGGCAGACAAACGTTGAGTGCAGGATGGAGGACGCGGCAGAGGACAGAGACAAGATGACCAGCCAGCAGGCTCTGTGTGACCCCGACAAGAAGACCAGTCAGCGCCCTGGCATCTCCACTCTCAAAGTACTGAAGCCATGGTTCATCAACACTTTGCTGTTGGGTGCTTGTGATTCCGTTGTGTCTTCACAGGCTGAAGTTCATTCTGTTGATGCGCTTCTGATGAAAACACGTGTCACAAGTCTAGAAAGGTAGCGGCGGTGCAGTTGTTGGGTCTGTCCCCTGACGGAAGGTTCAAACCTCGATGAGCACGTAAAAAGACGGACGGATGAATGCTTAAAATGTGCGACTCACATCAGTTGTTGGTCACTTTCGGAGAAACGCTCCCCCCCAAAGTAGGCGAAATCAAGTCAAGAGCTGATCTTGTGTTGTTTTCAACAATCTTTGCGGGCCACATTTTCTCCTCTGGATAAGCCTCACCATCAGGCCCGAGCACGGCTTTGTCTGATTGCAGCACTACATCAGCATGTGCAGAGTTAATGGAGCATTTCTCCCAAACCGCATCCATACAACAATTTCATTCTAAGAAGTTTTACTCGTGGGCCTCAGCTCAGTCTGGAGGGTAGCAAATTTTCAAAATCATCAACAAATAAACCCTAAAAATAGCATTAAACGTATCAGCAGCTTTATCTGACCGCTCTTTTTTTGCAGTTTCTGTTTCACATTCTTAAATCTAAGATTATCTTTAAGAAATATAAACTGATAACTAAATCCTTACTCCAAATCAGACGAGGAGGCGGAGCACACGGAATTATACAGGGTGTTACTTATTAGGCAGCACGTTGATTTATGCGCTCTGATTAGGCTTCTCAAGAGTATTTAGAGCCCAAGGTGGTCCATACCTGTCAGGTTTAAGCTGAGAATGAAAGCCTCCGCGGCGATGCAGCGCGATAAGTGAAATTCTGTACATCCAAAACATGCACGAGGATTCCAATAATCCGCAGAGGGACTTAACTTGGCAATAAAGAGGCTGCAGGGTGCCCACACACGGAGTAGAAACCGAAGACTGTGGAGGCTGTGATGTAGGAGGCAGGACTGTTGCACCTAAAATCAGTTCGCTGACATCTTAATAATACAGATTATGGAAACAATAAATCAGCTGCTGTCTGCTGATACATTTGCTATCCACTTAAAAGGTGAATATTTGTCAATGACACGCACACAACTGTGATCAAGCCGCCCACAAATGGCAAAAGATTTGAGATTATTTTAGATCATTTCCCTGTTGTCGTACATCCTTCACAGCATTTATGTTTCATCAGAGTAGATATGTTTGTTTTTTTGACTCTTCCCTTTGTGTTTTCTAGCTATTTATCGTGGCGCTGTCCTTCGCCTGTTTCTCCAAGGCCCTGACGGGAACCTACATGAAGAGCTCCATCACTCAGATTGAGAGGCGCTTCGACCTCTCCAGCACGCACATTGGACTCATAGACGGCAGCTTTGAGATGGGTACCGTCTGTTTGTGGACTTAACCCAAATCATTTGTGCACCTGATGAGTTCTTTCTGTTGTGTCTTTGTGTTATGATCCTCTGAATGTATTTTTTCTGTCATCTGCTCTCTCCTTCTGCTTTTTATTCTGTTTTGCTGGTGGTAGGCAACTTGCTGTTTCTCGCGGTGGTGAGCCATTTTGGGGCCAAGCTGCACCGACCCAGACTCATCGCCGCGGGTTGTTTTCTCATGGCCGTGGGAGCCTTTCTCACTGGGCTCACACACTTCTTCATGGGACGGTAAACATTCACAAACACCTGATTTAGGAAACTCTCGAAGAACAAAAATACGGAGAAAGGCCTCCGAATGATCTTGTTGATGTCTCTTTGTCTTACAGCTACCAGTACGACACAGTCATTCAGGTGTTCCAGAACAACAGTGCGAATATCGTCGCTTGTGTGGATCCTCTGAAAACGGAAGACGTACCCGAAATTCAGATGGAGCCCTCCGTGGAAGACAACGCAGGTAAAAATGATTTCCACTCACACGTCACCGAGTTGAATTCCCAGTCCCGTCTAAATCTGAAACAACCAATCATTTTTATGCAAGGAAGACACTCAACTTTTACACCTCATGATAAGTCTATTGTGCCATTTTTGGTGCCGTGGCAGCTTACGTAGGTACCCTTAGGTGCTCATTTTTGTTGTAGCTGCTGGATTATTTGTAAATTTCTCTTTTCGAATTACACACCCAGCTAGTCTTTATGTAACGTATAGGCTTTTATGTGTTCGTGGATAAGCCGGACTTTTCTTCTCCTGCAACGATGAAGTAAAAAAGGACCATATATTTGTTTATAATCTGTTGCGAGGGACTTTTCTGCTGTGTGTGTGTGTGTGTGTCTGTTCACCTCTGGGGATATAAATGAGCCAATGTAAAAACACAATCAAAAACAGCCATGACACTATTTCTAATAGATTATCACATAAAATGTAAGACGCCAAAGCGACCCCTACAGATGGGAGCGTGTCTATGTTCCCCGGGTCCTATGTTCCCCTCTTTGTATGAGACTGGGGAACATAGGACTCTTTTTTTAAAAAAAGGGTCCTATGTTTCCCGCTTTTCCTAAAAAGGGTCCTATGTTCCCCGATATGTATGTGACCGGGGAACATAGGACCCAGGGAACATGTTCCCCGGTCTGTTACTTTTTCCACCATTACTGAAAAATTCCATGGCAAATAGGCCTATGTAGGCCTACGGGCTAACCCTAACCCTAACCCTGCACTTCCTGTCCCCTCTAGGGGGCAGGCTAAACCCTTCTCACCTAACCCCCTACCCTAACCCTAACCCTATCCTAACCCTAACCTAATCCTAACCTAGGCTCCTATGCTCCCCGGTATGTATTGCTACAGGGGAACATAGGTCCCTTTTTGGAAAAAACGGGGAACATAAGACCTTTTTTCTAAAAAAGGATCCTATGTTCCCCAGCTTGGGGAACATAGGATCCGGGGAACATAGGGATGACCCCCTACAGATCATGAGCCGCCCACGGAGCTCCGCACATGGTGTGCTCAGCCTGATAGGTTCACGTGGGCACTGTAGTGGATGCCATGGCAGGCAGACTGCCTACCGGTCAGAAAGGCACGTTCATATTCATCTACTGGCAATGAGAAAATTAGTCAAAAAACCCTTGTTACATCAATAATTAATAAGTCACATATGGGCTTGCATCTCACATAGAGTTAAAATGAACAATGCCTTTGCTATGATCTCTGAACAACAAACCACAAAAGCAGCACATACAGGGTCAGCCTTAATATGAAACCCGGCTAAAACCCCTATCAAGCCACTGGCTTTCTTTCAACCATCTCTGGAATGCACTGACCCCGGTCTGACCTTCAAGCCACTCACCTCCTGTGCTGTGGACCGCTCAACCCCCAAAGCCAAACCTCCCGTGTGGCTGACGAGTCAAAACTTCTGTAATTACAAAAAGGAAAAATCTCCCCATCCCTGCTACTAGAACTAAACAGAGACGCCTCATTCACGTCCTCGCGACGGCGGCACCAATGATCAGTCTGCACGTGGACCGCAGAGCACAACAGCAAGAGCTGAAAGCTGGAAAAAGAAAGAGACTGAATAATAAGTGGGACATTCGCCGAGAAAGCAGACGGTGGTAATATTTATTGTGGTGAATTCAGCTTGGACTTGTGTCCGTCGATGTATTCTTCAATGTTTTGAGGAGCAGCTTTTGTTCCAATCAGCTCCAGCTCCCTGAGATGAACCTCAGCTGAAATGTTGCGTCCGTCTTTCCATTGTTGATCCATAATTAATTTTCTCGTCTCACAGAAACGTGTCACGCAACCGCAAAATGCAACGTATTGATCTCGTTCAGCTATTCTGATGAGACGTACTTAGAAAGCAGCACAATATAGAAGTCACCTTCGGTGCAGTGGCGTGCGAGCTTGAAGCCACATCCTATTATTGATGTTGAATGAACCTCACGTCGTATTCATGCTTTTGGTTTTGAGGTAGTCCGTACATACAACTGAGGCAGCAGACTCTATTTTTCTGTTTCACAATAGCACGCGGGAGGGGTTCAATACAGAGTTCGGTGTTTATTATGAATTCAACTTTTGATAAAGTCTTCCTGCTAGTTGCAAAATAAAGAATCTGTGAATGATGTAGACAATACATACCCACACAGAACATGCACACACTTGTATGCAGTCCTTGTGGTGGTGATATAAACTAAACGTTAAAACTTATTTGATGACATGTGTATTTTCTATGTGAAAAACATTGAGGCGTATCTAAACGATCTATGATGCATGGTCTAAAGCGCATGGCCCTTTGCTAGTTAAACAACAGATAATCTGGGCTCAAAGGAGGACACAAAGGTGTATATAACATAACAGCATAACATAAAAAACAATCAGAATCCATTCCCTTTAAGACCCAGGTGCGCCGGGACCTGTCCCTTTGCTATTTAAACTGCAGAACTCATCTTCTCTAACCTTCATCTTCATCTTCTCTCTGCTTGTATGAACCTGAGAATTAGCATAATATGACTTCTTTAAATCTCCTGACTCGCCGACAGGAACGGTTCAGGATCCAATGTTAGCAAACAGTTCTGTTTGTACGCTTCAAAAGATCACACACATGGTTCAGATTCGTACAGTAAAATTGTTCAGTGTGAGGCAGTCCCCCCGATGAATCCCGAGCTCCAACAGAGCTGTCAAAAAGAGTTTATTTCATATGATAGAAGTTTAATTCTGTTTCCTCTGGAGAGTTTCCTCTGCCCTGTCAAGTTTATAACTTAGCTTAAGACAGGCAGGTCTTTCTATTCACACGACTTGTTTATCAGGTTGCAAAAATGAAATACCTACATTTCCTCGCTTGTGTGTCTTCATGGAGCCTGCGTGAGAGAATCCAGTTCGCATATGTGGATCTATGTGTTCCTCGGGAACGCACTGCGGGGGATCGGAGAGACTCCGGTCACACCTCTTGGCATCTCCTACATCGACGACTTTGCTAAAGCTGAAAACTCACCCTTCTATATAGGTAAGATGACACTGCTTGTTTTCAGTTTCCAGCGTGGGATTTCTGAAAAAGTAGCACATGTCATACTGTATATTAAGTTGTTCAATAGATAACCTTCTTGGACACATGAATGTTAAGATAAGTTGCCAGACTAATATTTCTGTTTAGGTCCATGCGCTGTCAGATGGTAGCAACAGCGATCAAATGTCAATTAAACACATTTTGTGTGATTATTTTGTGATCTGCAGCTTGTCTCCAGACCATTACTCTCCTGGGCCCCATGTTTGGTTTCCTCCTGGGCTCCTACTGTGCCAAACTCTATGTCGACATTGGATATGTTTCCATGGGTGAGCGCAATGAATCTGTTTTGGTAGAAGTGTGTGTCATTAGTTTTAGGTTGGTCGAGTTGAGTCTAGTCTACTTAAGTCCGCTTAAAATCAAAGGCTGCCTTTATCTGTCGTCTACTCATTAGCTGTGCTCACATGTGTCTATCTGATATTTACCATTAAGTGCTATTTATTTACAGTAGATAAATAATTTAAATAAGAAATGCATAGCCAGCCAGCCAATTTTGATCCGATATTAGCCTCCATGTAAGCAGTTCAGTTGGATTCTCTAACCACAATGATCTGAATCGGGTTGAAAAAATATTGTTCATGTAACCACTGATACTGTTAGACATCTGGTTAATTCAGGTAGAAGTGCATCTGTTCCATTAGAGGCACGAGACCAACGACTGTGCCTCCCGTGTAGACCGATAAGAGTTTTTTGGCTGGAACTTCGTGTTTTGACAGAGGAGACGTGGTGACTATGTCTGAAGCTTTGGTTCAGACCGATTTTGACTCGACCTGCTGTTCACGATACAAAAGGCCAGACACGGCTATAAAAATAGGCTGCACACCTGTCAGGACAGCTTAGTTAGAACTTTTCTGAGTGTCCCTTTGAGGGATTGTCTTGCCTCTCACAGATAGATAAAATCTATCATTTATTCATCAAATAAACTCAATCAGACCGCCCAAAGTGTGCTGTGTTCCTACCGGAGTTGAGAGTGTCACGTCCCAGATAATTAGGATGCAATTAGAGAGTTTTTTCCCAAATTAAATCCGGTTCCTTCGCACAGAGGAGGTGACAATGAAATCAGCTTCCTGCTCCTGCTGTGCACTCACTCAGAAACTCATGTGTGCCATCCAGAAAGTGTGACCATCACTCCTAAAGATGCCCGCTGGGTGGGCGCCTGGTGGATGGGCTTTCTGGTGTCGTCCGCCCTGCTGCTCATCTCCAGCATTCCGTTCTGGTTCCTGCCCCGCTCTCTGCCAAAGCAGGGCGGAGACAAGGGAAAGTGCGAGAACCCGGACGGGACAGAGGACACCTTCAACAACAATCACAACCTCAAACTGACTGAAATTGCTAAAGGTTGAGACACTCCTCTTTGTATTCTCACAACAGAACAGTGCTGACACTTTATTGGATTTCCAGATAAAAGTTACAGACTTGGTATTTTACACGTTATGTGATTGCTTGTATTACTACTGGATGTCCTTTCCGCAGGGTTTCTTCCCTCACTGAAGCGCCTGTTGGGAACTCCTGCCTACTTCCTGCTCCTCTGTGGGAGCATCCTGAAGTTCAACTCTTTCATCGGCCTGTTCACCTTCAAAGCCAAATACATGGAGCAACAGTTTGGACAGTCTGCCTCCAGAGCCAACTTCCTCATAGGTACAAACGTTTTAATCGACAGAGAGCAGGTCCTCTTCCCACGTAATCTGCCATTTTGCACGGTACGGTAAGCCAAAATGGACAAACCAAAGACAATTTTGATATTTTCAAAGCCACTGTAGGGAGGGTGAGGCGAGGGATGTTCAGCTGATGGCAAACTAGTTCAAAATAACCACAGCTGTCTATGATTTGGCGGTACTCATCCCTTTGATAAAGTTCAAGGGGTCAAAAGTCAGAATTCGAGTCAGCAGTGCCTGGTGTCTCACGAAACACTATCACCTCTCCGACACTTCTACCCAAAGCTTAAAGAAACGAAATGTTGTTTCCCTTGTTTTTTTCCCTTCTAGGTATGCTGAACCTTCCAGCCGTGGCAGTGGGGATCTTCCTTGGAGGGCTGCTGATGAAGAGGTATAAACTGAGCCTGGTGTCAGGGGCTCAGCTGTCCTTTGCCACGTCGTTCATGGCGTACCTGCTCCTGCTGCTGCAGTTTGGCACCAAGTGCGACAACATTCCCGTGGCCGGGCTCACCATCTCATACAACGGGTCAGTGCCGAGGCACGACGGGTGTGCAAAGATGCTTTAACGAACCGAAATAATGTAACACGTGAACTCCTTTTTCAGCCTCAAAACACAATAATCCTGATAGTTCTAGAGGCGCCACCCGACGCCAGTGTAAAACACAAACCCTCTTTGCTCTGCAGGACGCAGAGTGTGTCATCCAGCAGCGATATGCTCTTCTCGGAGTGTAACAGGGACTGCTCGTGTTCAGCAGAGGAGTGGGACCCCGTGTGCTCAGACAGCGGCATCACCTACATCTCTCCGTGCATGGCCGGCTGCCTCGGCTCCAGTGGATACGGCAAGAACACAGTAGGGCCGCACGCTAAACCTCCTCATCAGCCAGATTTTTGAATCCGATGAGTGTAGAATTACTTGACCTGATCTGCAAATTTTGCAATGTGAACCTTTATAACAATTTCCAGTGAATCAACATTTGAACAACATCGCCATAAACCAATTGGACATGTTTATCAGCAGTACCATGCAGCCCACAGGGTTCAGTCCAGAAAATAACACTCCTCGGCAGCAATGCCAAGGAAATGTGCTTTGATAAACCCTGAACATTTGACTTCAGGAGAGAATTTGATCATGAAAACCCCCAAGATGAATGAGAGTATTTATTCCTTCAATTTCTCTCCCTGCTCAGCAGCTCTGTGAAATAGTGGAATAATTAAGGCATGTTCGTTTCGCTGCACTTACTACCAAGTCTTTTCAGTTTATCTGTAGTAGTTAATATTTCATTATTATCAGTTTGATTTCCATTTGTTTTAAGGCCCCACATATCAGAATTATGTATTTAATCGCACTTGTCACCTGATTTAACAATAACATTTATCATTTCATGAAACGTTATTAGATTTCCGTGACGGCAGAAAGTGGAATCAGCAAAGCATGTGTGGTGTTCACCCCAAATTATGACCGGGTGGCGCTACGCTTCACTTCCAGTAAATCCTCCCACTACATTGCAGTTTGTATGTCTTCACCAGGTCTTTCACAACTGCAGCTGCGTGTCCGCCTCCTACCCGGCGGGCAGCAGTACGTCCGTGAGGCTGGGCCAGTGTCCTCACGCCAAGGACTGCACCCGGAGCTTCACCTCCTACATGGCTGTGTCTGTCCTCAGCTCCTTCATCAACTCTCTGGGAGCCACACCAGGCTACATGGTCATCATACGGTCTGTGTCTGGAAATAATCACAACTGGGATATAATAACAATATGTATGATAATGTTGCTGTGAAACATCCTTTTGATTTGAGCCAAGTGAGCTGTGAGAGACAGCACCCATCAAGCACGGTCGTAACCAAATGAAATACCTAATTATACAAATCAGTGCACTGCATTGTAAAACAATTGTTGAGCTCTCTGGGAATAATTGCTTTTTTGAAAAGAGGAAAAATGAAACACCAATCTCATTATTGTAAGGTAAATATGTAGCTACAGTACAGCCAGTACTCGGTTAGCTTAGTTTAGGTGGTTGAGGTGGCTGGATGAGTCATACACCTGACTTGTGATTTGTATATAAGTTGTGCTACTTAAAATACATTATGTAAGTGACATACACTGCCTGGCCAAAAAAAAGGTCACCACCCGGATTTAACTAAGCAAATGGGTAAGAGCCTTCCATTGGACAATTACTAGCTGGCAACAAGCTATTCAACCTGATTTGTCACCATGCTATTGGTAAGTTATTTTGAAAGTCTAACAGAATGTTAGACATATTAAGTATTATTGCGAACAGGCCACTGAGCCGATGTATTTGACAAGTTGGGAGTGAGAGTGTGTTATCAATCTTCTCATCTAATTCTCAGCAAGAAAGCAAATAAACATATTGCCTAAATGTCAAACTCTTCCTTTGAGGACACTCTTTGGCACAGCAACATTCTGTTTTGTCATTGCAGATGCATCTCGCCAGAGCTCAAGTCCCTCGCTCTGGGTATACAGACCTTGGTAACTAGGACTCTTGGTAAGCTTCATTACTTCCACTTGCATGTCAAGTAGATTTTTTTTTGTAACACTTAACAATATGGTGCACAAAAATGTCCGTAGTTACGAATGAATGAGTGAGGAACGATCAATAAATAAAGAATTGTCAATGAGCAGTTGCTACAGAACAGACAAAAGAAGAGTTCTGTGAATCTAAATAAGAACTGCGCTTTTCATGAGTTGTTCCTGATTAACATCACACTCTTAATTACTTAATCATTAGTGAATCTTTATGTGCCCCAATAGTGGTCCTTCCGTACCTCATGATTACCTTACCTTAATATACTGTAGTGAGATGCTTAATGGTGGTGACGCTGAAGTCATGTGATCGCACTGTACCTAGCTTAACGTTAGCTTTATACTTCTGGCACTTTCATTTAACTAAATCCTTAAAGCGGTGTTCATTTGTGAAGATTATCATAAACTTTTGCTTGACACAAAGCTTTTTTTCCTGCAATAATCCAGAATCCAACTGAAAGATCCCATAGGCTTTTTGACGAGGGAACCAGGGCGATGCTAACTTTAGCCTACAAAAAGACATCATCCCGACAGCGCTCTATCACTTACCTGTTTTAATAATCATGAAGGGGATGTCTGTAAAGTGTTGCCAATAGCACAGTGTCTGATAGCTCCCTTTGGTAAATAATGTCACCTTAAGTCTTGTTGCACGTTTTTGTTTTAGTTTTTGATATGTGGCAGTCAAAATAACATAATATGTTCTATACTGTACTGACAGGCACCACTGTCATGTTGTAGCAGTACATATTTTGTTGACATGTTACCTGTAGGTGGACTTCCTGCACCAGTTTATTTCGGAGCGCTGATTGATTCAACTTGCCTGAAGTGGTCGATCAAGAAGTGTGGGGGCAGAGGGGCATGTCGCATTTATGATTCTGCGATGTACAGGTACGCCATGGACTACAAATGTGGTAATAGTACCTCATTGCTATGTCATTGCTATTCTGAATTTGGTAAATATGTAGCTAGCAGTACAGCCAGTACAGAGCTCACAAGTGTTGGGTGTTACTTTGGACGCTATAACAATAAAGATTCCTTTGATTGTCTCTATTTTCAGGATCATCTTCCTGGGTCTGATCACTTGCCTCAGTGGTTCCTCGTATTTCTTCATCATTGCCGTCATCGTCCTCCTCAGAAGACAATTTCGGAAACCAGAGCGGGAAACAGAGACGCAGCACAAAAAGCCTTCAAAGGAAATTGAACTTCAGGCCCCATCCAATCCCGCTGAGAAGAAGCCCCGCGCTCCTAAAGCTCAGAAACTCATGCCTCACACTCCAAAAGTTTGTGCAAGGATCGCAGTGGAACTGGAGGAGGGAGGGGAGGTTCAAGGAACAGAGCACCCCCCCCAAGGTGGCAGACTCATCTCCACAAATAGCACCCAGGAGAGGCTACAGCTCAAACCCCTGACAGAGACCACTGTTGAGTTTGCTCCTCTTCCAAGTGCGGAGGCAAAGATGGAGATGGACGGGCAGGAGGAGGAGACGAAAGAGGGAAAAGAAGAGTTTTCCAAAGCGATGAATGCGCAGGTGGAAAAAGAGGAGCTGGATCATCAGACAGATGACAAGAACGAGTCGGAGAAATGCACGGCACAAAGTAAAGAAACCGACAGCCCACAAAACTAAGGTGTTCGCCAATGTTGTCTCAAACACAGGGCCAAACAAGGCCAACTAGAACCATTCTAGAGATGTCACTGAGTTTGGCACATTTAAATGAAATGTCAAGAGGGATTGCTTTTTCTTAGCATGATTTATGCTAACAGTATTTTCCCCTTTTGTATTACCAGATAGAGCTATCAGTGGTGCCATTTCCACGGCTGTAGAAACATAGTACAATACTTGGTATAAAAATGGAAAAGCAGTGGATGTGCACACTGAACAACAGTCCCAAATACCGACTGACTTATATGATCATGATTACAAAGCCCAGACAGAAACACATGAAACTTTCGGGGCAAACTGACTGTTTCTCTTGAATATGTGGATAATATTGTCAAATCAAATTGTGCATACTCAAAAACATACATGAAAACAGTGTTAACATCATGCTGTGAACGCATATAATGTGAAAATGATGTTCCTGTTAGCTTCCTTCCTCGCAGGGGGTTTATGTACTAAAAGTACAAATTAAGAACACAGTTTTCGGATGTACTGTTATTGTTTCATTGTTAATTGAACCTGCATTGATTGCTTTTTTTTTGGCCACTTGGGTGCGGTGCAACAAGCCGTGAATGCAATATTGTCTCATTACCACCTGATATAAAGTTGATGGACAATTGTGCTAGCAAAGAGTGGCTTATTTACAACTCGAGCAGACACGGAGCATCAATAGCATTCACTTGAGTCGTGTTTTCGTCCACTTGATGAACCTAAGTCCCATACTCCCTCTCTTGGTATGCTCCCCAACAATATCTGGCTCTTGAGCTGCTAAATGCTCCACTATGTTCCCAAGCTAGTCGCTAACTTTAGCTCTTTCTACACAGAGATTGCACAGTTAGCCTACAGCTGCAATGAATACCCTACTTGTTGATTTTTTGCTCTTAGCGAAACGACGGCAGCACAATACAATACCGCCTGTGTGTGATTTTAGATAGCATGCCGGCATCCCGCACGCAAAAGAGGGATGACAACGGTATCGCCCTCTAGTGTTACGTGGCAGTCACAGTCAATTACCAGCTCTGTTAAATGCTGCTTAATCTCATCCCCTGCCCGATGGCTAAATAGCTCCCATATTTTGCTTTGTCTCACCAATTTTCAGATATTTTCCATTTCTGATCTTCTTTGAGCTAGCTGCTAACTGCGGCTAGCTGCTTTTTTAAATTGTCCTGCTGGTGAGTCACACACATAACACGTCATCAAAACGTCACGCCCCTGTCCTGTTCGACCGGAATTTATGCTGATGAGAGCTGTGTGATTGTACCAAAACAGTGAAGTTGCAGGCCATTAAAAAACTAAAATAATCAGTTAAAAGATGCTAAAGGTCTGTTGAGTGGTGGCTGATAAGTCTGTGGGTTTTTCACTTCGAGCAACTCTTTTCACATTCCGTGAGTTTTTCTGATCTGTTGTTCACATGAAAATATTGATAATAGCCACTTTAAGTTTGGGTAGAAGATAAAATTTGTTCACTCGGAAAAAAGCACATATCACATGTTAAATTAGTTGCAGATAGTATACAAAATTAAAGACCGCTTTGATGATCTCTTTTAGTGATTTCTTTCAACTATTACTATTGTGTCTGCCAGCACTAACAGAGACCTAATGCTTTATCTGAGCTGCCTAATGATACATTTATGTACGGAAGAGGAGATATCAGTGGTGTAATTAGGCTGGAGGAATAACTGCATGTTTGAGCAATATTTGTCGGGGAAAAAAAAACACTTGCATTTCTGACGAAGGAGTCATTCATTTCCACGCACACAAACAACTGGCATTTGTTTTCCTGGTACAGGTAGGTGTCGGTGACGTTAGCGGTTTATTTGTGTCTGTGGGTGCATCACGGGCCGGGAGGAGACCATACGCACTGCTTACATTTACGTGAGGACTCCTTTTCTTGACTAAAAGGTTTGGGCTGTTACTCAAACAAGATCTCCGTGACCGTGGGTGCCAGTTGCATTCCTCGTTCCTCATCACATCAGACATCGGTATTTGTATAATCCAAGAGTGGACATATCCTCAGCTAATGAACAGTTATTATCAGAGGCCACAGTGCCATTATGCCTTTTGATCCCTCTTACACCCATTGCTAGAGGAATACTAATAAAGCCACATTCTGCTTGTGTTTTGGAGCTTTCAAGCCTAAATCTCTATCTACAATGACTGTCAATGAAATGACAATAAAGCTGCCATAAGAGAGAGCGCCTTCTAAGTATGAAAAAGGAAGGTTTTCCGGTTCAAGTTCACCTAACTTTCTAAAATCTAAGGGTTAGTTGTGCTATCAGTGGCTTTCTTTCTGCGACAGGAGCACAATATAGCAACCCACCCATGCTACATTTGTCTCCACGCTGTTACCAAAGTAAACCAAGGGACACAATACACGATTAACACTACAGACAGGCTTCCCCAGACTAAAGTTTATAAAAATAGACTTAAAATCCTACACACACACCACCCACTTTCTTCTTCCTTTTCAACTCCCTTACTCTTCCTCTTTTCTGTCTCTCCTTTTACAATCTAGTGCACATTAGCCTTTCTAACCCCCTTCCCCTCATATTAACTGGAGTAGCTAAATATTTAATAGGTCAATTATATATTCAATCAAATCATTATGATTTTTTAAAACCAGCATTTGCCAATGAAACCAGATATAAATGCATTAGCAGGCATTGACAGAAATGTGCCGTTTCATCTTTAAAATGTGAGATCAAACGTCAGACTGTACACAACAACATAATCTACGTGAATCACATTTTATCTTTGTCTGCAGTTACTGTAGGGTTTCTTGGGAGGCTTACGGGAAACACAAAGAGGTGTGAGTTGGACCTTGGTGGGTTTGGGGGTGTTACGTGTCCATTAGGACTGCACTATATCTCTCTGTTGGCTAAAAAGCTGCGGTGAAAACCCACCAGCACTTACCAGCAGTCTGCAGCCAGTGGTGCCATCTCATGAACACAGAGGTTCATTAGAAACATGGTCATGGTAATCATTTTAAATTTAATGTGTCCTGTCCTCGTGTTCTCTGATAATTACATTTTTACGAGCGCTTTTCTTTCAGCCGTTGGTTCAGTGTGCCAACGGCGGAAATACCGTTTTCTATTTAGTCCACACACAGCCCTGCTTCAGCCGAAAATGCATTAGCTCCCGTGCAGCAGAGGTGGGTGTGGCTTAGCTGGAAGAAAAATTATGTTTCAATTGAAATCGCCAATCAAAGTTGAGTCTGTAAGTCTGATGAACATTGTAGGTTTTTTTAAATTCATAATCAGATTTTCGGGCACTTGGGAGCAGTGGAAACAGGCTCTAAACACGAACATTGACATCATCATCATCATCATCATCAAGTTGATATGGCTATTTTAGCGAACAGTTTCGTAGTTAAGAGGCATGTCTGTTGCCAACAACGCGGTATCAGAAAACACAATAAGAAAGGAGCTTACGTACATAATGTTAAAGGGATATTCCGGTCTAATCAGAACTGAACGCATCACAAGTTTAATCCATGGTCTAACACACCTTGACACCGAGTAAGACTCCCCCTCCAGAGGTCAAGTTTGCTGACCGCTAGCTTAGCTAGTTTTAGCAACCTCAGAAAAGACCGCATGAAAACAATACACCGCCGCTTATGTCTTCAATTAGAAACCGCCATCTCAAAAAGCCAGTCAAAGCCACAATTAATGGTCAGAACAGCACCAAACTTCAGCAACAGTACATGTACAGTCCCAGCACACAGTACGAAGCATCAAACATCTGCTAGCTTTGCCGGATTTGTATTGAAAACACAGCACAACTCACAACTCACAACTCACAGCCCTAATAAATAATAGTTATTCAGGCTATTTCATTGAAAACTGATGCCTGCTGAAAACGACAATGAGGACAGCGGTGCGAGTGAACCGCAACAATAAAGTTACAGCCAATAAAACCAAAACAATTGTCTAAAAGACGCTTAAACACTCTGTAGGGCTAAGTGAACATTAAATATACATACATTAAACATTACATGTAGTCAGTTGATCCATTAGTAGTGTACAAATATTGATTATAGCAGCTTTAAAGTTACAGAAAATGTATACTTTAAGTAGTTTCCGTGAAACTATTGCAAAGAGACATGATGGCTAATCTCTTAAAACTATTCAGAGTCCCAGGTCACGTGCTTAGAAAGTGTTACTCTCAAGTTTTACCAGCACTTCGTTAATTAGTACTCTGTCAGTTGTTTGTGACGTGCCCCGTCAAAATAATGAGACATTGTTCATTATTAATGATAATTCATCTTCACATTTATTATTCATTGTTGATGGAACCCAGAGGGAGGCGGCAGGGCCAGAGTTTGGTGACCTGAAACTTCATTACGTGTCTCAAGGTAAATAGGGAGACAGCTTCCCTCTCCCCGGTGTGGGTTTATGATGGGTCAGTCCCACCGCAGACGCTGATGGCAATGATGACGAAGGTGATGATGAGGATGGTGACGTACAAAGATGCGCACGCGCGCGCGTGTGTGTGTATGCGTGTGCACTTTGAAAAATTAGCATTTTTCTGCAAGTGAACAAGTTTAAGGGTGTACATGAATGCTCAGCCGAGTGTGCGTATGACATATGTAAGACCCTCTTGGACTTCCCTACACCCCCATACACCCCTCCTCCCCCTCGTCCTCCCCATTCTCTGTAAATGAAAATGCAAGGCTATATTTGGAGAGAGCTGATGTCACAAGTGGTTTGAGCGATGAGCCTATAACTGTTGGAGTCGGTTTGTGTGACAGTCTGACAAACCCTGGACTGCTCCAGTGACGGACTGGGATCTGCTGGCTACTGGCTACCACCACAGAAAGTAAGTACTCTGTCTCTATTAAGGGCTTAGTTTGTCTCTTTTTAACAGGACCTGTGTGACTCTTGTGTGTGTGTGGGCTGCGACTGGAAATGGACAACCTTTCAGTTTGTATCATAATAGTTTTCTTATAGCTTTGGTACAATATTTAGCTTCATATATTCTAAATCTTACAATTGTGTGTTGTTAAAATAAACAGAACTGCTGTACATTTTAAATGGAACATCCAAAGGGTTTCCAAAGACACCAAATATGTCTGTTTGCATAAAATGATGTGGACGCAATTTGGGGATTTTCTGTTTAATGTAAGAATAGATCAAAAGCCTTCAAACTCACAGAATTATAAATATGTCATTATAAAGAAGTATGATGTACAGAAGCTGTAATAAAGCACTACAGCTCGAACACAGGATTTAAACATGTATATATGATGCCAAATGGAGTGGAAAAAAATGCATCTTGGATCTGAAACAGTCACTCAACAGAAAATTAGTAAGCAGCTGTTTTTACATTCAATTTATATTCAAAGTATTTATACCATTTCAAACAAAAATGCCAAATGTTTCATAGTTTCAGCTTCTCTGGACTGTTGGTCAGACAAAGCAAGTGTTTTAAAGACATCGGCTGAGAAATCGTGAAGGGGGGTTTTCATTGTTTGACATTTTAGACACAAAATTAATAAATGTTTAAGGATATCATTGGCAGATAATCGATAATGAGAATAATGATTTGCAAACCCAATCAGTAACCCTGAAAAAATTACATTGTTGAACTGGTTTAATGCTGGGTAGGTGCAAGTGGATTATTGTCACTGGATCACTGAGCACATCTTTAAACTGTTGGTGAATTATAGATCATAAAGAATTTAACAGCTTCCTGTCCTTTTTTTCCCCCTCATAACATGACTCTTCATTTCTTCATTTCATTTCCTTCACATTTAAGAAATACTTAATATTTTACCAATTCCAAGAAGTTCATTTTAACATTTAATGGTTGTGTGTATGCGTTCAATTCTGACATTATGTGTACATAAATTGGTGAGTTAATTACCACTCACAAAAAAAAAAACAACAATTAATCAAACTCTGTTGTGTCTACTGTGTTGATCCAGGTTATCACCCAACACTATGTATCACCTGCGGGTGCCTGTGCTTCTTCTCATACTGCTTGTCTTGCTGCGTTGTGTCACCACGGCCCCAAGTTACAGGTAAGTGCATACTGCACGATATAGAATTTTGTGGTTTAAGGTCGCGTACAGGCTTTGGCGGAAAGCCGTTTCGCCTTGCTGAAACGTCGATTGGATCAGATAACGGCTTAATTGACTATTGTCTTAACAGGCAGGAAACCAATATAGGAGTTTAACCCGAGGTCAGCACACAAGCAGCGGAATATCATGGAAATTGTGTGACAAGTAGGGCTGTAATGCTCTGTGTGAGGAGCAGCAGAGCATGTGGGAAAGTGCTTCATTGTGCAACTGGGAGGGCCCTAAGTGGCCACTTCTTGTTCCTCCTCTCGGGAGTAGTGGATCTTTTCAAGAGGGTGTCATCAGCTATCAGTGTGAAACTGTTTGACCTCTTTCCCCCCCTGTGATTCAGGTACTTCAGTCCCAGCTCATCTGGCGAGCAGGAAAGTGCTCTCCCAGACAGTGAAGGCTGGCTAGCTCCCGGGCTGATCTCCAACCCATTTCTTGGTCTTATGGGTGCACGGCCTCAAAGGGGACTCACAGCTATGAACAGGTGACCACACTGACAGAAAATCAGCCGCTGTATTAAAACCCCATTACATCTGTTACGGCGTTGCTGTGACATCTCTTAATTGCTGCGCTTAATTTTATCCCCCCAGTCACCACATAGAGAAGAGGAAGTGCAACACAGCCACCTGCGTCACCCAAAGGCTAGCAGACTTCCTGGTCCGCTCCAGCAACACTATCGGTACCGTCTACGCGCCGACCAACGTGGGATCTGCCACCTACGGCAAGAGGGACCTACTGCAGCCTCCCAACTACCTGCCCCTCTAGTAGGACGCTCCACCAGCACTCCCAGTGCTCCGATGATGTAACCAGACATCTTATGTAACAACGATTGTCAGAATGACGTTAACACTAATGATGACACTGATGGCAACGATGATTATGAACAGGTTTTTCTTGTTTATTTTATAAACTTTAAGAAACAGTGCCTTTAATTTCAAACCATCCAAGTCGATGTGTGTTTAGTTTTCTGGCCCTGTGTGTGTCGTGGCTCTGTTAGTGCTGGTCCACAATGGCATGATGTGAATATGAAAATACATCAAAAGTAAATGATAAAACAATAAATAAAAGAAAGCAAATGTAAAGCCATATGAAATAAATGTTATTTGTTTTGATAATAAAATTGTGAAAATATATTTTTTTTAAATCTCCATGCGTTTTAAGCCACATTATTGCATATCATGTCGACTGCATGCAGGAGCTATGAGCTGTTAGCATATCCTCAGCTAGCACTCCTACATGGCATGTCCAATACAACAATGGAAAGCTTTTTGCTAACAAGCTCCCACACAAACTCTAGAATAAACTTGCAAACAAGAGGTGGTCAGCCATGTTTCTCTGTCGGTAAAAGACATCCAGCAGATCAGGTGAAGATTAACTACATTAATAATGAGATGTAATGTGCTGGGAGTTGTCACAGGCGACCTAAGAGGAATGCCTATGAGCTATGTGTGTTTAATGTAGACCTATAGACCACTGCATGCAGCAGTGATTGCCTGGGAACATGGAGGCCTTTAAGAAATGGAGCCACTGTTAACCCAAATTTATTATTATTATTCTCTGTATTGCCAAGGGTTAGAAGATTCATACAACTATTGTGTTAGTACTGTAGAGATGTAGCTGGAAGCAGCAGCCCATTAGCTTAGTTTAGGATAAAGACTGGAAACGGCTAGCTAGGAATTGAATGGTCCCACCCAATAAATGGTCAAAGCCTGGCACGTTACCCTACATATAAAGACAAATTGACGTGTTTAAACTTTATTGTTTCTACACTTTAAACAAACAAAATATAATGTGTTCATTTAGTTGGTTCTTAATTAGGTTTTATGTAAACACTAAATTTTCTGCATGAAATAGGCTGTGTGTGTATATATATATATATATATATATATATATATATATATATATATATATATATATACACACATATACATATACACATATATATACATACTTACTTATATTTTGTCAATAACAATCTGAAACTCTATAAATCAGAACTGGTCAAATTCTAAGTACAATTGAATTTCCAATCAAGCACAGTTCCAGTTAGTGAGCTGTGAGTTTTCTGTTGGCTACACAGCACAATACCTCCCTTCTCGTTATTGTCCACAGCATTTTTTCTGAATGATCACAAACATGAAATAGGTTCTTTAAAGAAGCATTGGATGTTATTATTAGAAAGGCTAGACTACAGGCTGCTGCACGACTGCATGCGTGACAACAGTGTAGAATAGACTTTTGATTAATGCTACATTCATATTTATTACCTCTGCCAAGGAGGTTACCTTTTCACTCGTGTCCTTTTGTTGAACATACTGAACATATTTTCATGAAACTTGGATGAAGAATGGGTCTCTGCCCAGAATACACCCCATTAACTTTAGGTGTGGATCCGGATAAAGTTTCCTCAATGATGGATAATAAAGTTGCATTATATTATATTGTGACTATGTTCATTTTGACTGCAGATTTTCAGTGGAACGTTCCATCTCATTGAAATGTGTACATACATGTTCTTCCATAATTTATACCTTAAAACAGTCTAATAAATATAGTCAGGTTAATTAACTGTGATCTCATAATGTGATCAATAATTTATGCTATCAATCCCCAGCTTGCAAATCTCAGCTCAACTCCTGGTTTTGTACTGCAAGTATCTACTCTATGTATTATGTTAACAATTTAATGGGTGTTTTGTGGCACTGGATTGGCTTTAAAGTAAAGTAAAAGCAGCCTGATTAATTTCTGAAGCAGCATGGTTTCAATAATATGGTCAAGGAGCCCTCAGCATTTTCAGTGCATCCACTTAATCATCCAGAAGTAGTAATGATGTTGGATACATTTAGTACAATCAGTGTTTTTTATTACACAAACAGCCCAAATTTCAAATGATAAAATTATAATGGCAGTACTGTATAACATCCAGTCATGTCATCCTGCAGGGGTTAGTCAGGGTAACGTAATGAAAATCAAGAGGGAAAGTATGACGCACAGCATTAACCTGTGTTTGATTACCAGTGACCTGATCATCTCAGACACTGACAGCAGCACTCCCATGCATGGTTAACACCGGCATAAAAGGTTTTTCAAAAATAGAACAAGTGCCGGCTTTTGCTGATGAATCCAAAAACAATGCAGCCATTATCCGCCAAACACCCTGACAGTCAATGGGGATCGTGTCAAGATCTGTCGATTGCCTCATGTAAAAATCACAAATGGCACTGTACCTCAGCTGTTCTCCGCTGGCGAGTTGTTTACTGCGTTAATGACGGCTGATGAATGTTTTGATGGAATTCTAGATCTGATTCACGACCCTGTGACCACATTAATCTCTGACATTAAAGATACAGTTGTCATCCAGATATAAACAGGAGGGTTGCCCTGCCTCTAAAAATTCAAAACAGAGGACTGTAATCTGCTCTATCACTGCCAAATTGATTTACAGTTTTTTTAATATAGGCACTACAACTAGAAAACAAATCAATTTCACTTATTCATATTCTCTGATACTGACAATAACATCATATAATTTTATTGTCATATTCTAAGGGTAAGTCTGTCCAGCCATACATACCCATAAACAACCTGCGTATATAGACGCAGTCAGTATTAATAATTACACAGTTCTTTGCATCTGTTCAATCTTATTTGGCTTGCATACCTTTCTGTCCTTGACACTTTGTATATGAGATGCAGTTAAAACTGTTCCTTTCCAGTTCCTTTATCTTCATTTGTACCTGACCATAAAGGATGATGCAGATTCTGGTTCGGATAAATCAAAAATTAGTTCATATCATCATTTAACGGAGACAATGACAAAAAATGCTTTTATTATGACAATTATGGCACGATGACCTTAACTGGTTAAAGAAAAAAGAAAAATGAAAAAAATAATAATTGGGCTTTAAAGGATAAGTTCTCCCAAAGGTGATAATACAGGTATTATCTACCCACCCCCTTGCTGCATAGAAAGTCGGGTGAAGTTTCATGGTCCACGAGACATTTCTGGAGCTTCACAGCAAAACAGTGTTGCAGCATTCCCCTTAACAACTCAAGCAGATAGGGACATGTTTTAAAACGCAAAACAACAACCTTAAAAAAAACATTAAAATAATTTATATAGTTCATCCAGCATATTCCAAATCTGACAAAGCCCAAAGATCCCAAATTGACAGGAAAAGACATTATTTACACTCTTTTTAATTTGGAATCTTTACTATATAATAGCTGCTTAGCTAAAAGTGTTGGAGCACACCCAAGTGTGCGCGCAACCTCAACCATGTGTAAGGGTGTAAATAACGTCTTTTCAAATCAATTTGAGATCTCTGGGCTTCCAGAAAAGAGGCTTTTTTTTTTAATAACAAGCCCCGATCTACTTGGGTTGTTTAGGAGAATGCTGCAACACTGTTTTGCTGTGAGGTTCCAGAAATGTTTTGCGACCTTCCTGACTTCACCCGACTTTGGTGAACTTATCCTTTAATCTCTACATCTGTGTAAGATGTGGGCGTACACAGAGAAATCCTGTTGTGTTCCCACAAACAAAACTTTGTATAGATTTAGACATGATGGTGCCCCATGGCTCTGCACAGGGTCAAACTGAGATTAGGTGGATGGGTGGAGAATATTTAAACAACAAGAAGGCCCTTTGACAACAGTCTTTTTATTTTCTTTAGTTGATCGGCCTTTCTAACAGCAGACATTTTGACTTGCCATAGCAGAATAAGCTTGGTTACTAGCTTTATTATTTTAACCATGAGTGTGACAGTTTTGCCAGATTACACATTAGCAGGATTAGGACACTGCATCTAAATGGAATTCAGCTAGTATTAATATTTAAGGCTACATATGTTCTTTTCTTACTGTGCCATGTCAAAATTTCTCTTGTGAAAGAGGACTGTATTGTATTGTCATTTTTATCTTGCTTCGTACTTTTATTGTATTTTATTTTAAAATCTTAATATTTTCCTTCATACTGCTTTGTCCTCCCTAGCAAGGCCACCATCTACCCGTAGCCAAACCAGCAGGGTTGTGACGCACTATATTTTTCCACCAGTAATTATCAATATTTAGGGTGTCATGTATGTTTATACCTGTATGCTTCATGCTCCGTGTGAACCCTCTGTGAGCATCATCGCTGTAATAAAGGTCAATTTAAATTTTACACTTTCACTTTACCTATTTTCGTGCTTTACACCCGGTCGTGCCTGTTCATTAAACGCTTCGCTCAGTACGTGTGACAGAAATCCTTCCCTACTGCTTGCCGTAGGCAATTGTAAACACGGAAGTGACGTTGCATCAATGCTCTGTTGTCATGTGCTAAAGAAGCATTCAGTCAGCTAGCTATTATAAGAATTATCTGAAACATAGTGATACTTGCCAATTACTAGTTTACTCGTACTGTTTCCTAATGGGTCCACACCGAGAGAATGTAACAGGAATGTAACTACAGAATTGCGTTTAACCACATCCCTGTATCGCACAATGCAAGGGAGCTAGTTAGCTAGCTACACTTTTTTAAGCAAGGGATGGCAGATAAAAAGGAGAAAACATTTCAGTTCGTGATCGTGGGAGGTGGCATCGCGGGTGTGACATGTGTTGAGCAGGTGAAAATCGATTAATTGTTCATGTAATAAATGACAAGCTAGCTGTACACAGAGTAAGCCTGTTAATCTAGGTGAATAGGCTCTACTACTGTAATATGTGTCATGTAGCTATTAACCCAGATCTTTATTGACAGCTGTCATCCCAGATTCCGTCAGCTGACGTGGCTCTGATGACAGCAGGTCCCCATATCAAAGCAGTGACCAACTATAAACAGGTCAGGATGATAATGATGATGATGAACTTTGTTATACATCCACGAATTATATGTGCACACACTAACGACTGGCAGCAAATACTTGTACTTTAAGTCATCCACAAAATAATGAGAGTATTAAAACCTTTTGGTTTGTTTCTCTCTGGCAAGGTGTCCAAGACACTGGAAGAGTTTGATGTTGAGGAGCGACCATCCAGTGTTTTAGAGGAGAAATTTCCCAACCTGACTGTGATCCACTCTGCTGTCAAATCAGTAAACACACAATCACATGTAAGTAGCTGTTATGCAAAGTAGAAATAATATAAAACGACGATTTTGTATTTTATTTTTTGTGTTCACACAGGATGTTTTTTTTTCTGGATTGGTATATGACTATCAACTGTAAGTAACATATGTAACACATGCTGTAATTCCCCTTTTAGTTCTTTCCAATCATAATGTGATAATTGCAACAAAATATAGAGAGTGATTTCATGCAACAAACCTCAACAAACTTTTTTTGGGGACTATTATCTGTCTACTGTCACCACCTTGTGGACATTTGGTTGTAGCATGTGGTTTGAGTATAGTGTGGGTGCTGATCAGGGTATTTCCAATTGTTTTGTCTATTCTTAGTCTGTTGAAACCACAGATGGCCATGTATTTGGTTATGAGAAGCTGTGTATCTGCAGTGGGGGCAGACCCAAGCTCCTAACCCAGGACAACCCTTATGTGCTGGGGATACGGGACACAGACAGCGCCCAGGTACAATCCCCTCTCTCCGGATGTTTTGTATTGTTACTGACATGCCGGTGTGAAATTCCTGAAGACTCTGAACTAAGAAGACCTTCTCATAGTAGCCAGAAATAGTAAGTGTAAAGAAAAAGAACATCCTTCAGTCATATTTAGTTTTTTCCTGGTAATGCTTCTGTCAAAGTAAAGAAAAAATACACAGCGATGGTCCGTGACGCTGTGTATAAAAGTGAATCCAGTAAAATCTTAACACCTGCAACTGCTACAGTGTCTTATTTTGTTTTTTTAAATTTGTTTTCTAAAAGTTAGCAACATTTCATACAGTTCCCTAATTTTGAAATAGACATAGTCTAACCTGTTCTGATAATCTGTAAATAGTCTGGACCGAAATCATAACTTCCTTCTCTTTTATGACACCATTTACAAGACTATGACTGAAATGATATGCCTCTTACAATTTATATTTTGTTTTTTATAGTCTTAGTTCCATATGATTTCAGTTTCCCTACTCACCTACAGAAGGTTACCACCTTTACCCTCTTTATTAGCTAATTCTATTTAGATTGAAGGATGTAACTACTCCATCGTGAAACCAGTGGAAAAAAGTAGGGCTGATAAGTACAACAACACACCTAAAATGTGAAAGAGCTGAGTTAAATAATGCGTAGTGACTATTGAACATGTGCAGATTGTCATGTCAAAGCTGAAACAGTATAATTTGCAGCCCTATATCAAAGATTTGATGCAGAACATGAACCTGGAAAAAATAAAATAAACCTAAATAATAAACTAAACACTTTATCTGGCTCTAGAACTCTGAACTCATACTCTACAGGTGCTCTGTCTTATTTATGCCTCAATACACTTTTTTTTTGTTTGTTTGTTTTTGTAATATGTGTGTTTCAGATGTTGTTTATTCTTTCCAGTATTCAGTATTTTTCTGTACATGTTTGTACCTTAATCATCTTAAATGTCTGATAAATGGAAAGAGTCTACGAAAAACATAGTGTCCTTAGTGTGCAGGTAAAAAAACAAAACATGTTGAATCTTATGAGTTTTGCCTGTAATTGTGTTTCAGGAGTTTCAGAAGCGGTTATCCAAAGCAAAGACAATCGTTGTTGTTGGAAATGGAGGGATTGCCCTGGAATTAGTGTAAGTTAAAAAAAATCACTTTTAGGTGTCACTTTTAAGGACAACGGTGTCTTGTGTTCTTTTTCCTTTGACACATCGTTTTTGTTTCAGTTTAATTGTGAATGTTTTTTCGGCTGATGAGCTTTGAACCAGTAGTCAGCATTTACTCATGTACGGTACTTCAGTGAAAATTTGAGGTACTTTACGTGAGTAATTCCATTTTATGCAGTTTTGTACTTCTACTCCACTACATCTCAGAGACAAATATTGTACTTTTAATTAATTACAGAACATCTAATGGGTTAAACATGGAAAGACAGCTTTAATTAGTTTTTACCTTTTACCCTTCCTGTGAAAACCACATATCTCCCAATTTGGTGATTTTGAATCAGAATTACAAAAAAAAAAATATTAATAAATAAATAAATATTAAATTAGATGTTCCTTTGTGGGTTGAGTAAGTTCTCTTACTTTTCAAAAATTAAATACTGTTTTAAAAAATGTTCCTTGGATTCACTGTTTTTCTTGAGATACTTGTCTCTCACAGGACAGTGATGCTAAACACATGATGATCTTATTACATTGTATCTACATTGCTGTAGATTAAACTACCCAACAGTATATAAAGTAGTTATAATTAGCATAAACACTTATAGCAGTAAAATGCAGCATTGCATTAATGCAGCAGTAGCATTAACCCCAAAACATCATGTATAAAAGTAAAACACTGACAGGGACCATTTTCCTGCATGATCAGTACTTTAGCTTTTGATATTTTAAGGACATTGTACTGATTATACTTACATAAGCTTACTTAAGTAAGTTTCGAATGCAGGACCTTTGATTGTAGTGAAGTGTTAATTTAGTGCAGTATTTCTACTTTTTATTGGCCTTTTTATGGCTTTATTTTGATAGGACAGCTTGAGATATAACAGGAAGCAGGATGGAAGGGGGGTGGATGACATGCAGCAAGGGCCACAGGTGGGACTTGAACCCTGGGCCACTGCACCGAGGGCTCAGCCTCGCTACATGGGGCGTGCACTCTACCAACTGAGCTACTTTGTCGCCCCATACTTTTACTTAAGTAAAAGTTTTGAATGCCTTATATAACGTAACCACTGTGTTCATAGATGATTCACTCTGTCGGTGCTTTTTAAACATGTTCTGTATAGATTTGAGGTGGAGGGCTGCGAGGTGATCTGGGCTGTGAAGGATAAAGCCATAGGAAACACCTTCTTTGACCCCGGGGCGGCACAGTTCCTTGTCCCATCGCTGGAGGCCAACAAACCTGAAAAAGCGGCTCCCTGCAAAAGACCTCGCTACACCACCGAGGAGCCGGCACCCGGAGGCTCCCACACCTTCACAGCAGGTCTTCGTCGTGGTTTATTCAAATGTCTTCTTATGCTACAGCAGAATCTGTGCCAAGATCACCGCGTTCTTGTTGTTCTTGATACAAAAGATCGCTCAGATGTGTCTGTGTGTGAATTTCCAGACAAACATGCCAGAGGACGTGGCTCCGGTCCGACGGAGACTGGCAGTGCCCTCGGTCCAGACTGGCACGAAGGAATAGTTCTTCGAGGAGCAGAACAGGTGAGATTATATGTGCATCTTTGTTGCCGAATGCCTCGGTGCCTAAAGCATGGAGGTCTGCTTGGGAAGGATATCACCTTCTGCAAAAGAATCTGTATGCATCTTGACCCTCTTCTCCCCGCTGGTGCGAGCCCAGGTGTCCCGCAGAGTTTCAGTGGAATACCAGTGTGAGGTGGAAAGGATCCTCACCTCAGAGGAGCTGCTCGGTTCCCCGCAGGAAACGCTCAGGCCCGAGAATGGTGAGAACTAGATTTGCAGCTCTGACCGATCCTTTCCTCGCACCACCCCCCCTGCTTTTTTTCCCCCTCCAACTTTTCATTCCTCAAGCATTTCTCTCCTCTCAGGGGGATCCTGGCCAGTTTACATCCAGCTGACCAATGGCAAAACATTTGGCTGCGATTTTGTCGTCAGTGCCACCGGTGTCGTGCCAAACACGGAGCCATTTCTCCATGGCAACAAGGTAGAAAATAAGGAGAAATAAGCTCTCTTGCCCCCCCGGTCTATTTAATTGGGCCAGCACTGTGAGTCTGCATCTTCTTCTGTCTGTTCACAAAGTGAAATGTTATGTAATGTCATTACCGGTCTAGCTACTTTCTTATTTGCCTTTTTGTGAGTTACCTAATAGACATGCTCACACACAACCTTTTAGGTCCAAATACATGCGCAAATCGGTTGATAACAGTTGCCACACAGATGAATATGTGGATTTGTCTTGCAAAAATAACTCTGTGCGCTGTGTGCACTATTTGTTAATAGTAAAATAGATGCATAAAATCATGCAAGGTACTTAGCAGCTGGGTTTTGAGTTTGAGAGTTTGAATTTCACTTCTATTTGTCCGCCTTCTGTGAACATACTGTATAGTCTCAGTCATACATTGGTTCCCAGTGATGAGCCCTTCTTTCCTGGTTCTGTGTATTTAGTTTGTACTGGCAGATGACGGTGGCCTGCAGGTAGATGACCACATGATGACATCAGAGCCAGACGTGTATGCTGCGGGTGATGTGTGCACTGCATGCTGGGAACACAGCCCGCTGTGGCAGCAGGTGAGCTGACCGACCGGTTGTTGCGTCAACCTGTGTAAAATTCCATTGTTTTATAAGATTTAACGTTTTATGAATATAGGGCTACAGTACATGGGACAGTGGCTGATTATTTGCCTTATGTCATCTTCCACGTCTGGATACGTGTTAGTATAAAGAGCAAAGATCAAATATTCTACACATCACCAGTTCTCACGTACCGCCCACAATTTGGCTGAAGCCATGTAGATTTGATTGAGTTATGTGATAAGTATAACAGTTCTAATGGGGTAGATTATTAATAGAAACTTAACGGGCTCTGTCATTAATCATTAAACACATGCACAGTAACCCTGCCGAACTTGAAAGATAAACTTAATATACTTGAAGTCAATGAGTCTGCTTTTGAATTTACACCCAGCAATTGAATTTACAGCAGGAAAATATTCAAGAACATGGAAAAATGTGCCGGATACTTCTATGTGTAATCGGCACATTTCATAATTCACCATTTAGTTTGTCTTGAAAGGAGGTAACCTAAATAAAAACAACATATTCAAATCAGTTTGGGATCTCAGGACTGCCAGGAACTTGAATTACGCCGAAGAGGCTCTACTGAGCCGTTGCTGCAACGCTGGTTTGCTGTGAAACTCCAGAAAAGTTTTATGAACAACAAAATTTCACCTGACTTTCCATCAGCATTGAATTTTCACCACAGGTGAACTTTTCCTTTCATTTTAATCTTTTTCAAGAGAAACCTGAATGCAGCGGTTAGAAAAAGGAAACGGCCCACCATACAAAAAGTCATACAGCATCATGGACAATCCCAGACATCACCATATAGATTTGATGAGAAGTGTTTATATGATGTCATTTGGTTTTATGCAGATGGTGGTCTCACACTTTTGTCCAATATTTTTGTAGTTGTTCAGCTGGGTTGTGACTGTAACGCCTGTAGCAGTTTAATTACATCATTTTCAAACTCACAAACCCGTTCAGTGAGCCCTGGTGCACGGAAGCATCTGACTTTCATTAAGGTTTTCCCTTTAACGTGTCACCTTTCTGTGTTTCCCTGCTCCCGGGGCAGACTGTCGAGGTGAAATCCGAGTTAGAAATCTCAATAAAACAGTGTTATATTTCCTGTGTGTGTGTGTGTGTTTGGTGCAGATGCGCTTGTGGACGCAGGCCCGTCAGATGGGCTGGTACGCCGGCCGCTGCATGGCGGCGCACGTCCTCTCAGAACCCATAGAACTTGACTTCTGCTTCGAACTCTTCTCGCACATCACCAAATTCTTCAACTACAAGGTGAGGGACATTTTACTGAAGGGGAGGGAAGTCATTTAAGTTATAACCGATATGTTAATCATCTACTATCCCATAACTGTTTTCCATTACTCTCGAGACTTTTGAAGGTCACTTTACAGTGTTGGTCGGTGTTTAAACTACTTCCTGTCTGCTGGTCGTTCCACAGGTGGTCCTGCTGGGGAAGTTTAATGGTCAGGGCCTGGAGCCAGACCACGAGCTGCTGGTACGCTGCACCAAAGGCCAGGAATATGTCAAGGTGATACAGAAGAGAACAACAGTGGCAGTCTAATTAACTAATAATTATAAAATATATTAATTTAATTATTTATATCTCATTCATCAACATCGATACACTTTATTTAAAAAAAGGATTTGTTATTTTACACACAAATTTAGTTTTTATGTAAAGCAGTATTAAAATCTCGGGTGGTTAGTTTCCTGTTAGACACTTTGTGTGGTGCCAACAACGTGGGATGCTATTTGAATTTTTGTAGCTCTGTGAAGAGAGCCACTGTTGCTGCCGGTGAGCCAGAGGCAAAACAGGATCAGCTGACTGTTTGTTCAAACTGTAGATATCAAAGGAAAGCGTGTCATCACATTCATTCCATCCACTGGCGGGAAAACCCATCACACCCGGCTTCATTTTCACACACGTTCCCCCTGTATTCCTGCTCCAGGTGGTTCTCAGTGGAGGTCGGATGGTGGGAGCGGTGCTGATCGGGGAGACGGACCTGGAGGAGACCTTTGAGAACCTGATCCTCAACCAGATGGATCTGACCCCGTACGGAGAGGAGCTGCTCAACCCCAACATTGATATCGAGGACTACTTTGACTGAGCCTGATGGGGGAAATTTAGGGAGCATTTTGAGCACTGAAAATTCAGGAATCATGCGGCGTAGATGACATCGCTGAAGGAATATAAATGTAATGTGTTGAATTATTATTATTTTTCTTGCCGATGAAATATGAGCGATGATCTTGGTTCTAATTTATGCACTTGTATATTTCTGAATATATTTTTGCTCTCAAATAAACTATTTTCAGAGCCAGGAGGACAAACTATGTACTTGAGGGATATGTCATCATCTCTCTTTAAACCTTATTGAGACGTAGTTGCTGTTAACAGACACGTTTCCCCTCCGAGGAAAGTGTTCAACACTTTGGTTGCCATGTTGTCTTAGTGACACTTGATCATGTTTCTACCTAAACAGCAGCCACGGCTCCTCCCGTGCCTCAGCAGACGTTATGACAATAGACATTATCCAGCTTGCACAATGCTGTCTGTTGTTGCTCGGATGTGTTGCTCTTGGGGATTTAGGTAGAAGAAAATCCACTTTTGAAAGGACAAGAAACACAAGAAGCCAAGTGGAGAGCGTTATCTCCACGGGCAGAATTTAAATGACTCAAAGAGATCCCCCGTCCGTTTCCACTCGCTGGTTTCGCCTGTAGGTTTGAGTTTTATAGGTTTGTGTTTTGTGGGTCACTGGTTCACTAACAGGAACCTGCCCACGTTGATTGATGTACTCCCATTGGCTGATAAAGGTTGACATGGCAACTTTGTGCTTTCACCTACTGAGCTTTATGCAAATGAGTATAAGGCAGTGATACTGTAATAAGCCTACAAGCAGTGAGGAGATCGTGGAGGCGTGTGCCTTTCCTCTGCACAGCTGTGCTAATAAGTTATGAGTCTTGACAGGCTGAACAAACACGGGCACTAAACATGAATAAAAAGCTTTCCAAAAGAGCTGCTGATAAAAACTCGCCAGGAACGATCAGCCCCGTCCATTTAGCTCGACTGGAGCTGCTCACCTGGCCAACAGGAAATGACCCATTAATTCCATTGGGCAGCTCTCGCATGTATCTGTGTGCACCTGTGTGGGTGGAGAGGAGGGTGAGTCAGCACTGCCCATCATGACACAAACAAGATCAAGATAAAGTTCAAGGCTCTTCTGGATACAGAGGCTGCTAAAATGAAGGGTAGGACACCTGGTCCAATGAGATTCCATCTAGTGTTTTCCAGTGTATGTTGCCAAGCAAGTCAGATCTGTAATAAGCTGGATGCCAGCATACAACAGGATGTCAAACAACAATGTCAAACTGTCAACAGCATACAGCAGGTTTTGTAAATCGGAAGAGGCCTATCATTGCGGAGAGGAATGTTGGCTTGAACTTACATGACATGCAGTAACTTTAGTAATGATATACACAATTCATTCTGATATTGTTGTTGTAACTGATTCAGCACACTGACTGACAAGCATCCACCATGAATCAGACCCAGTTAGGATTTGAAGGGGTAAATTTTGGGACACTGTGGTCATCATGGGCCCAAGATAACAGCTTGATTTCACTCTTTGAAGATTAATTACATGTTCTAACACTGCCTGTCGTTCAGTTCATATCTGTGAAAAATATAAGTGTTTTTGCTGAGGTGAGCTTTTCCAGTGTGTTGCTGTTGCACAAATAAGACTGGGGACTCGTGTCAGACATGAGGGATAAAAAATTATAATAATAATAATTTAACTTAATTATATGAGGCCAGCGACCATTAAAATAAAACAAACACGTTGTCTTCATAAAAACATGATCTCTATCTTTTCCCCTTTCCAGACACAACACATGAGATGCGTGTATGTAACTAGAAAGGCGGATTAGCTTGAGTTAAATTGGATTTACCCTCTCCAGTGACGAAAGTCAGGCTGCCTTCTCCAGCTCTGACATTTAACGCCGAGACTTTACGCTTATTTCATTCAAGAAGATTACGGATGTGACGTCAGCTGCCTGGTGAGGCACTTATGCTGTACGTGTACGCTTGTTTGTTTCACAAAGGACACCCGGCTTGATTTACCATTGATACGTTTGACTTATTTCTTTGGTTTTTAGTTGTGTATGAATCTGATGTCATTTTGTTTTTTTCGTTTGGGTTTTGTGTCAACATTATCCTAGAGGTTACTTATCGCATTACGATATTTTTAGTGATTACACCCCGCCCACGGTGCACGCTGACACATCGAACACGCGCTCCTATTAAGTCATTCGACTACCAGCATGCATCGGGAGTGCATTTTTTCTTCTTCTGGTGGGTGGGTTTTTTTGAGAGGCGTTGTCGCACACCGAGTAGTCACGGATTATATACCCGCCGCCTTACACGCATTTTCATAGATTGCGCATTTCGCCGCCGCGTACTGCACAGTAATTGTAAGAATTAAAACAATATTCCAACAAATACTCATTCAGCCATGGCTAACTACATTCACGTCCCCGACGAGGCTCCCGCTGTGCCCAAAATAGACGTGACAGTTGACGAGAGCGACTACAGGTCCGGTGCACTGAAGCTCATCAAGGAGCTGAGACCGAGCTGGAAGCCATCCGAGGTCAAAGTCAAGGTACCGTTTATTAATTTATTTATTTTACACATTTTTACTGTCACTCTACTCGGTGTAACATGTGTCCTCATTCCACATAGCTTGTAATGCGTCATTGAAGTTGTCTAAAAGCGCGAGAACAAGTGTAAGCTAGCAGCGTGTTCCCATACGAAAGAGCCGAGTTAGCTAATATTCACGGTTTTTTTTTCCGTTTTTTTTTCTCTCTCTTCCAAACAGAGAATGACACTGCCGAAACGAGCTATTAAAATGGCAGCACAGGCAGCTAAAACTAAACGAAGTCAGCTCATGTGACGATATAAACGCTGCTCACACCCACAGATAGTAGGCACTTGCTTGTTCTCTGTGCCAGCTCCGAAGACACTGCGGTATTTTAGCCTGGTTAAGGTTAATGTTTGGCAAATATCATCTGCGTCAGCTCGGGTCACGATCAAACACTGGGAGTTTCTCTCTGCTCCGCTCTTGACGCAGCCTGTTAGACAAACCTGTTCATATGCGTTTCAGAATTGAAGTTAAACATTATCTGCACCCTGTGGGTGTTATCTAACGTTAGGCAATGAAAGATGAGAGCGTCAATTATGCCTGGAGGCTGTTGTGATACAGATAGAAGAGTGTCTGTTATCTGAGCCCAATATTATCATCCTGCTGCGCCCCGTTTACAGACTTTCTGGAATTTAGAAGATTAATGGGGGTGATCCGCCACTCTGTGTAAGTACAGCCTACAGATTGGTAGGGATCTCTGTAAACTTCTGGAAGAAACACAAATTAGACACAGACTAGTAGAGCATACTTCTAGGCTATTCTATGCATCTAGTTTCCAACTTAAGTGACCCAATCAGGACTCAAAAAGAAAATATTAACTTTACATTATCCTTGAGAAAAACAATGAGACATGCGCTCAACATTACAGACTGGGCAGATACCTAGAAACTGAATTTTTTTTTTTTCCATTCCCAGTAATAACAGGCTGGGGGTGTGGCTCCACTTGGTAAACACAGTGAGAATGGGAGCTGGTCACATGCTTGCGGACATTTGCCTGTACTCATCAATGAGAGTAAAGTGGGAACTCAGCGAATGCCTGTCATTGCTTCTTCATGCAAAATAAAATTCCTTACAGTCCTGTCATTCTCAGTCAATCGCATATAGAGTGAACAATTAGGGCTGGTATGTTGGCACCCCCCTTCACCTCTCACCAAAAATGTTCCCAGCTCCACAGCACTGGCAGTTCAGCCTAAATCGAACCAGACAAGCCCTCCCCATTTTTCATGGCCACATTCGTTCCTCTTCTCCTTTTGTGTTTTTACTTTGCCAGATCTCAGCTCCTTTCAGATGTTATGTAACACCAAAAGCAATGTAGGTTTCCAGGCGCAGGACTTCTGACTGTAGGCGTCAAACTAGTTTCAGAGTTTCGTTTTTCCCTGATTTACCTGTTCTCCACTCTTTCCTCTGTCTGTGTCTGCAGTTTTTCACAGATGGAATAACCAATAAGCTGCTGGGCTGCTACGTGGGTGCAGTCATGCAGGATGTGGTTCTGGTTCGCATTTATGGCAACAAAACTGAACTGTTGGTTGACCGGGAAAACGAGGTGAAAAGTTTCAGGGTACTACAGGCACACCGCTGTGCCCCACAGCTATACTGTACCTTCAACAACGGCCTGTGTTATGAGTTTCTGCAAGGAACTGCCCTGGAGCCTGAGGACATTCGCAGCCAACCTGTTTTCAGGTAAGAACATTCTTTATTATGTAACAAGAGTGGTCGAGGATGTTTCGTGAACTACACTGAAAGACATAGCACTTGTGGAAGATAACTGAAGTAAGATTATTTTTTGTAAGACACAACAAATTAAACGAAACAAGTTGCATTACGTTGGCATTAGCTCTAACTGTATCCTAATAATATTTACCAAAAAAAAAATGTGTTTTTGTAATCTCAATCTAGACACCATGGTTGTGGTTTGTTTACTTACTGACAAGAATACACACCTTTCCAGTTCTGAAAACATACCAAACCTGAATGCCTTGACTGGGGGTCAGTCACATATTACTGCTTATATAAGTTAACCCCTCCCATTTTCTGTCTTTTTTTTATTTTACCTTTCAGGCTCATTGCCAGGCAGCTATCCAAGTACCATGCCATCCATGCCCACAATGGTTGGGTGCCCCAGTCCGATTTGTGGCTGAAGATGGGCAAGTACTTTGCTCTTATCCCCAAGTACTTAAAGGACCCTAAGCAAGATGCCAGGTGAGGCCATATTGAGGAATATAATCAGCACATACACTGTCAGACTTGCTGTTGCAATTACTTTTTCAGTACATTAATCAAAGTTTAAAAGTGTAATTTGGTTTCATTCTCACAGTCCTGGCTGTTTTTGAACATTTTGTACAGTTTATGACTGATCCAGTCAGGTTAAGGGTTTTAAATAACCTATTTTTAGACAAGTAAAGATTTAAGACATAATGGTACTTAGGCCCAAAACAGCTAAATCCTGTATACTGATTGAAAATAAGAAATGGGAGCATAAGACAACAACTCAAAGGACAACTTGAGATTCACATTGTCACATTCATTACTAACCCTGTTCTGCATGTAAGTGGACGAAATGTGTAAGAAAGTGAGCCCTGTAGTTAGCTGACTTGTTTAAGAATATTGAATAGGAAAAAAAATGGGGTCTTCTTACATGGTAAAGGAAAATATGGGTTTGCATCTTATACACCGATCAGCCACAACAGTAAAACCACTGACCGGTGACATAAATAACATTGATCATCTCATCACAATGCGATGTTCTGCTGGGAAATCTTGGGTGCTGGCGGTCATGTGAACGCCACTTGACATGCACCACCCATCCAAATACTGGAAATACTTCACAACCTCAGCAGGTATGACCTCACTTTACAACTATGGCATTCCTGAGTGAGAACACAACAGTGTGAATGGAGTTAATTTCTCCAAAACACCATGAAACCTAAAAGAGCAGGACCCTGCAAATATGTATCAAAAGTTAGTTATTTTAAAACAAAAACCCAATATTATTACAGAGTTTTGCTACAGATTGTTGACTGCTTTCTGTGGATTATGTCTGTAATATTACATTTAGCATAGTGATTTTTATTTTCTTAATAAGTCTTATATCATATCTTGCATAAGCTGAAAGCAATACAGGTGCGGGATTTTCTGAGAGTTTCATGTGAATGTTACATACTGGAAGTGCCAAACAAAAAATAAAGGTGTGCTACATCACAGGCAACTCCGAGTTATGGTTAGCCCTGGTTCCTAGCTAACACGCTTTGGGCACTTTGGCACCATGATTGTTTGAAAATTGGGTTGGCAGTAACATCTACCTTCGTATAAGTTGGCACCCAGGACAAATACAAAACAAGCATCGACTTTGCTGGCTGTTGATTTCAATGGAGGCCGCCAAGTGTTAATATTATAAGAGAAACGCTGGTAAAGACTTCTTAAAGACAGTGTCACGCAGTATCTCCAGGATGCGTGCACATGTTGACGACTAAAACAATTAGAGGCAGGCAGGAACTGCGGTTGTAAGTAAGCTGTGGTGAGGACTGCAGGAATATCATTAAATCTTTTTTTTTGTAGGTTTTCAGTGGACTTTTTCTCATTGAATGAAGGTCTTGATTGATTATTGTCAAGCATGCTCAACTGTGCTCAGATTTGATTTTTATAAGTCACCGCTGTTGTCCAATTTAAATTAACTAAATATCTTATGAATAAGCGGCTCTGTGCCCAGATCATGTGGTTTCTTTGTTGCGGATTCATTTTGGCTTGGTTTGTGCAATCAGTAATTCACCACCTTTCTTTTTTCTTCTGTTTTTCCTTGTAAATTGATTTGCCTAAAACGTGTCTGTAAAGTTAAGGTTCATTATTTGTTTCCCTTTCCTCCCCTTCTCACTCTTCTTATTTTCTGTTCCTATTTTACCTCTATTTATACGTCTACTTTCAGGTTCCCCTGTACTGACTTCACCTCCTTCTGTCCTTCTATTAATACTTTGAGTGCTCCCACGTCTTCCAACATACTCACCCTCTTTGACTCTGTGCCCCCTCCAGGTTGAGAATGGAGGTGCCCAACCCACGGTGCCTCCGAGACGAGCTGCTGTGGCTCCAGCAGAGCTTGTCAGTGCTGGGCTCCCCCGTAGTTCTGTGCCACAACGACCTGCTCTGCAAAAACATAATCTATAGCCAGGAGGCAGGTGAGTATTGACTGCACACGTGTAGTCATAGACATTACTGTGTGGCTGAATTGTGTTGTAGTGTGAACTGCATTGGTCCCCGCACTCAGGTAGGATTGCATTACCTGCACTTCCTCAACGCTAGTCACATGCTTCACCCATTGTCAGTGTTTGCATTGGGCTGCAGGCGTGGAATTAGAACGGCCAGAAGAGACAGTCCTGTTATTTTATGGCTTTGTTTTGCTCTAGATGGAATCCTCATTCCAATGAAGCACACATGACACAGATTAACATTGATTTATAGAAATTGGAAGATGGGGCAAAGTGCATTTGCCTCCAATAAATTTGGCAATGACATGTTACAGCGATTCATCTCTCACTGATTTTAGTTTCACAGACTTCAATTTCCAATTATTTTAAATCCTTGGAGGCCCGCTGTAATAAGAACCATTGGCCTTTTTCTGAAGATGTGTCCAATTTGGATTTCATCCTTTTTCCGGAAATCTGTCTAATCTGTCGTTCTAATTCTGTGATGAAAACTTAGAACGTAAACCACTGTTATCAGCCTGAACAACCAATACCATTGCATCATACCACATGCCAGGTCTCAGTTTTATTGACAGCACATTTCTTCGGTGCTTTATCAATATTGCTGTCTTTTTTGTTTTGTTTTTTTTAAATAGTGTAAATGTCAAGCAGCCTGTCCTCAAGCAAACGTACTAGTTTAGCATTGTCTTGTAGCAGAGGAATGGCGAGAAAGAATAAGACAGCGGAGGAGAAAAGTACAGGGTGTTTTTAATGTATGTTGGAGGTGGGGTGGGGGTGGTTTAAGAGCTGTCAGTCCCCTCGTCGTTTATTGACGAGGGGCGGGGCCCTTCTCATAGCTCCTTGTGTCTAGCCTTTCTCCCCTAGGAATGACAGCCGAGGCTGTGGCTGCCCTGCGCCGCCCTGCACTGGGGAGGCAATGGAGAGAGACAAACCTCACGCACCCCTCGGCTCTGAGGGCCCTCGCGTAGTCTGCCCACTGCTCAGGCTAATCGGGATGTGCTCATGGCAGCAGTAGGAGCCACGTTACCTATTTATTACCCTCCAATGCTACTCCACAGCCCACCAGTTGTCATTCTGACAGTAGCTTGCCTACTGATGATGCTGGTTATTTATCACATAAATGTTTTTTATGTTTTGCTGTAAAGCTACTTTCCGTCACTGCTTCTTATATCCAATTTTCATTTCATAGCATCAATACTTATCACTGGTCTGACCATCTACGTGAAATAACATATCGGGTGATATTCTGTATTTGCTTAATGTCAACAATAAACATGAAAAAAAAAATCAGAAACGATATTGAATTGATCCAACTAACAAGTAATGCCTGTCTAGCTTATTCCTGTATGATAAAGAGTTCCATTGTTGTCCATGACTATTAGACAGTGAGCCGCACTGTTTCACTGGCTGACCTGTTCAGTCACGTTATGAATCTTACACAGTAATTTCACACTACTTTCAGTCAGTCACTGTCCTGCTGTTATAAATAGTCATTAGTGCACCAAATGTGAATTGGTCTGCAGCAGAAACTATTCTGGAAGAAATTTACTGTTTGAGTAACATTTGCTGAAGCCTACAATGCAAATTTTTTAAATTTCTTTTTAAAATTTCAAATTAAGGTTATAATATGTGACCCCTTTTTGTGTAGAGACGTTTCTTCAGAAGGAATGTTTGGGTTTTGGCTGAGAGCAAAAGACAGGCTAGGCGAGTTGGCAGGTACTGTGAGATGGACTTACTTAAGTGCGTCTTTTCATGGGAATTTGCTGACATTAACAAATATAAAATATCATCAGCCTTCTACTTGAAACATGCTTCTGCAAAAATGCAGGGGAAATACCTTCACCACACAGAAAAACAGTTGGTGGTTAGCTGTGGCGAACAAGAGATGTACTGTAGACGTGCAGACCTGGAGAATCTCATTTGAATCCGGTAATAAAAATTTGTTTCGCTGTAATTGGCTCAACACCCAGCTTGAAACTTTCTTATGTGTATCTAGTCAGTTGTGACAAGTGCAACATTGCTGATCGCACTCATGAAGTCTGCGCACAACATATTTGCATGCTTGTAGAATCATGTTTCAGGTTTGAGTGAGTACAGCTGAAGTTATCAGTACTTCTTTGGAAGTATTATTGATTGAGTAGAAAGGAACTTTCCTATATCCCAGTACCTCTGGTGTAATCGAATGTCTCAACAATGCCAACACAACAAGACCACAACTACAAATGACGGTCGCAGTGGAATGAACACCACAATAGTCCAGGGATTTCAGCTCCATGCCGTAATAACTTGTTTTTTGACCACACCCACTGAAGCTGTCTAAACTCTTGTTGGAGTAAACTCAATCCCTATGTACTTCCAGCTCTTTGTTCAGTTGACAAAATGACTTGGCATGTAAAGAGACTGAACAGCTACCAGGCTACTTCCTGTCAAGTCTGCTCGGCTGTTTATGCTGTAGTGGAAACCACTTGTCTGCCAAATGCAACAGCAGACACCACCACTTCCTGTATTGATAAAAACAGCATTGGTATCGGCCCTATTATTTTAGTCCGTTTTTTTCAAATATACTGTTAAAAGGTTAAAGTGCAACAAGTGCTGTATTACTTCTTTCTTTTTGTCTCTCAGCCTCCAACACAGGCTGCTTTAGTTTCCCTGCCCTTCTCGCTGTCCTCAGATGTTTACAGAGACCAAAAAAAAAAAACTGTACTCGCACACTTTACTTTGGCCCAGAGGGCCACAAAATCTGCAGCTCAGCAGCCAACAGGAAGCCTCTCAAAGATTCTGTCATTTGCAGAAGCGGCAGAGGTGTCACGCTATTGGGTTCACAGTGGACCAATGGGAAGGAAGCATTGGAGGGGTGTGTTGCGAGAAGTTGAAGTGAGGTTGCAAGTGTGAGGGAAGGACTAGAAAAGGAATGGGAATTTTGGCAGTGGGGCCTGATGTTTTGACACTGTGCGTGGGAGCAAGAATGGATAAAAGAGAAAATATATCAGTGAGAGAGTGAGCATGTGTGAAAGATGTGTTTGCCCCAACCTTTTCATCTGCTGCACAGGGGGGCTATAGCCACTGCCTGGAGGTGTTCAGTTGTGTCCCGCTAGGACCTACACGCCGGCTGGTAACCCACCTCAAAGTGTCTTTCTCTGTAGTCCAGCAACACCACCTCAAAGACTAATGTTCCACATGTTAGGGCAGATAAATAAGCCTGAACAAACCAGTACATTTAATAGTAGAGACATTTAGTTACATGTAATTGTTTTCCAAAATTCCACTTATTTTGTTAATGTCTCTGCAACAACGGGCTTGTAAGTAAGGGTTTGTATTTTGAGATCAGGCACTTCACGACTGAATGCTTTCCCCTTTGTTCATTGTTAATGCTGACACTACATATTTCCAGTGGCCCAAAAACACACTCAAGACAGCAACACATTGTTTGACCAGTCCTCTCCATGGTTTGAACATCAGTTTTAAAGTTACAAGTAAGGTTGCCTAAACTATTGATACTTTTTCAGCACATGTTTACGATTATCATTTTCTATGCTAGTATTGAACCATGACAACCTTACAAGCAGATGATTAGATGTAATCTCCACCCATATTTCATGGGCGGTTAAAAAGACAATGAAGCATTCAAGCCAGTAATGTAGCACGCTTGCCTGTGAGTTCCTCGCAAGACTACTCGTGTCCGGAAGGTTTAGCGTGTAACTCCACTTGGCTCAGTTCTGAGAGCAATAGCAAACAATGTGTTGCTGTACATTTGCTTTGGCAGCTCACTGTGCTGTTTTACACACCGCTTTAGTGTCTCTTTGTATTTTACTATCTTCCTCCCTTTGTCTCTGCATTCTTTGACCTTTTCTCTTTTGTTCCCTCTCATGTCTTCAAAACATAACTTTGCCTCGGACATTTTTCCTCTTATTCTGTGCATGTATCCAAAACAAACATCGTCTGAACGGCCAGATGTACTCATTTTGTCCTTAGCTATTCGTACGTGTTCCATGTGTTGCATCAGGATTTGCATCTCTTTTCATCTCTAGCTAACCTATCCCAGCTGCATATTTTGCGGTCTTGCGAAAAAAAAGGCTGATAACTCTGTTACTGGGACGTCTAATCTGTTTATTCAAATATCACAGGAGATTGGCGGCTCAGCCTCCAAGATGTGCAAGCTATCTAATACGTTCTCCATTTTTCCTCTTTTGCTTCCCTTGTCGTCTAATTATACCTAATACAACCTAAAAGCAAAAACTTTGCTACTTTAAAGGAGCCTTCTTTATGTATACATGTTGACTGTGACTTCCTTAAATCTTAGCAGCATGATTCTATCGGTCCCAACCAGCCTCACAGTGCATGTGTAGGAATTGTTTGTCAGCTGTTATTTTCATACTAGTCGAAATGTGTCTCTCTTACTTCCCTTTTATTTCACTTTCTGTGCTGAAGTCTCCCTCTCTGATCTTCCTTTTCCCTCAAAATGCAAGCTCTTACTCGTGTCCCCGTTCGCCTAACTGGCCAGCCAGTCCAGTCAGACAGAGAAGTTACAGTATGAAAAAAAAATGTAAAGCCTTAACATTCAGAGTAGTCAAAGGGAAAAAAAAAACAACATAATCATTTTGTGTCTGCTTCCCGTGTCTCTGTCTAAACAACACTGCTTCTCTTTCCAGGCAACGTAAAGTTCATTGACTACGAGTATGCTGGGTACAATTACCAAGCCTACGACATTGGGAACCATTTCAATGAGTTCGCTGGTAAGTATTTCTTTGTACTACTCGGTGTGTGTGTATAGTGTTCACTAAAATATGAGTGTCTAAGTTGAGTGTTTATGTGTTGCAGGCCTGAATGAGGTGGATTATAGTCACTACCCAAATCGGGCCTTTCAGCTGCAGTGGCTTCGCTCCTACCTTGAGGGCTATAAGGAGCACAAAGGCCAGGCCTGTGAAGTGACTGACAGAGAGGTGGAGGTCCTCTATGTCCAAGTCAACAAATTTGCTTTGGTAAGCATTTGTATTATGCATTATGAGCTAGGCTAGCTGCAACTAATGATTATTGTCATTATCTGACAAAATTCATCTGACGGTCATTTTCATGATTAATTGATTAACCCTTTAGTCTATAAAATTGAAAAGGCTCTATTATGAACCATGCTGGATTATAGTACATCTGCACCTGACCAGTCTTTATGCTCAAGTCTTGAGTTATAAAGACCAAGATGGCGACCGTTTCTAATTGGTAGATAGCCGGTTGTCGCAGTATCACGATCTTTCCCATTAACACTCAAAATCAAACTATTGAAATTCAAGAGTTGTAGAGCACAGCAATCCGGTGACTCATTCTGGGTGAATTTTCCAGGCCTGCTGCCAGGTATCAGGTCAGCAAACATGGATTACAAAGTGTGATGTGGGTTAAACAGAGCTGAGAGTGATGTGGGCTATAAAAACCTGCGCTACCTGCTCTGAATACGAGCGAACAATGTTTGTGGTGCGCTTGCTGATGCGGCCACCATATGGGAGGCAACACGATGGCAAGTGGTAACCCTTGTGAGACTCAGCGCTCTGCCCTGAACCACATTCTGCCTTGTTTACTGTCAAGGGGAAAAGAGGGCAGCGTGGAGGATGGGCAAGTGAAGCAATTGTATTTCTGTGTCAGCTATTTGGCGTGGTTGCCATAGGGCTTTGTGCTTGACTGAACAGTGTTGGGTAATTAGAAACGACATTTGATTTTTAGACAGCGAGGACATGCTAATCCTTTTTGTTGCTCTCTTCCTCTTCTGTGTCTAGGCGTCTCATTTCTTCTGGGGTCTCTGGGCTCTGATTCAGGCCAAGTTCTCCACCATCGACTTCGACTTCTTGGGGTACGTCTATCTTACCCACACTTTAATTATATGTAATCACATGTTTAAAAACAAAACGCAAAGCATCCAGATTGATATTATGCATGTCATCTCAGTGCACAGCGTTTTTAAACAGTCTGATATCTAGCTAGTATGTCACGTACGTTTCTATCTTATCTCTGACTCTGCTCTTCTCCCTGTGTGTCTCTCCACTCAGATATGCTGTCCTGCGCTTCAATCAGTACTTCAAGATGAAACCGGAGGTAGCTGAGCTGAATTTACCAGAATAAAAGCCACCGCCCTCCCCCTCATCTTCTCTTCCTCCTGCTCCCCCTGCCTTCCATCCTGCTCTGCGCATCGTGATGACTGCAGAGCGCCCTCCTGGGCCCAATGTAGGGAAGAGCCAGACTGAGAGTCTGTCCTGTTCAGTGCCTATAGGGTCCCCTCTACATGTCCTAAACTCTATAGATTGAACAGACCACAAATTGTATCCAACATCTGCTGTCACAACTTAAATGTGAAGCCCACATAACTGAATTTAATGTGGTCATTTCAGTTATTCTAATACCAATTCTAACATTACCATGAATGCAGCTATTCTTCAAATTGCTATGAATACATCGTAGGTGGAATGTCACCGCCTTCACAACCAACACATAGTAACCGCCCGCCAGGTGGCCCAAACACTAATCTGAACACCCGGAGACACCGTCCTCATATGCACATCCATTGGGGGAAAAACCTTGAGCGTCAGCCCAGCTAACGACCAAATTTATAACGACGTGATGGCAATACAAAGCCTGCTTTGTTTGCTGAGGAACCAAGATGAAAGAAAACAAAACAAAAAAGAAGAAATGCCAACATGGAAAGGCCAGTGCTGTCGCCGCGTCCCATGTGACATGAGCCACAACACACACAAAAAGTCGGCTTGTGGCTTGCCTTGTGACTCTTGTTTTCACCCTTATTATTTTTTTTTTTTAAGTCATTGTTGCTGAGTAGTTTGGTGAGGGCTTGTTTGTTTTGGCTTTCTTAACTGAAAGTAGAAACATGGAGTTGTAGGAAAGCATCTTGTGTTTACATATAACCTCTCCTCCTAGTCAAATAGTTGAGCAGTCTTTTGTCTCATGGGAGATTTTCACACTTCTGTACATTTTACACTTGTTTTGACACTGTTTTTGTCATAATCTTTATTGGGGACAAGCTTGCATCTCACTGTAATTTGAGCATTCCATGTTCATACTGGTAGACAGGAAATATGGTAAGTCAGCAGTGTCGGGGCCTTAGATTCACAGTGACATTGACTGCGCAACATGCTGTACAAAACAGACCAAACCATTACATTGTCTGCTCTATGTCGGGGAAGGTTTAGGAATCTTCTTTGATATTAGAAAACACTATTGATCAGATCTAATTAAATAAGAACTGACCATTGTTATCACACTTACAGACCAGTTTTCATTTGCTTGTTGTCATATGGCCTTGCTTACTGTTGCATTGCCGAGCCACTGTTGGCATTCATCATTTGAAGCACCCCGTGTTGAAACGAAGGTCGGTAATGAAGTGGAATTTAGGCGAAAAAGAAAGTGGAGTTGATCGTCTCAACTGAGTTAAGTTTGAGAGCGCATAATGAAAGTCAGCTGTAAGTGGGACCTGAGGAACAAGAGCACCATCTTGTGGAGAAAAAGATGTCAGTAACTGTTCTTGATACTCAACGTTGACCTTCATGTTAAATGTTTTTAAAATGAGCTTTAGGGGGCCCTTTTAAAAGCTTGAATACGTTCATTTCCTGGTTACTTTACCACGCCTACACCAAAGTGCTGACATTTGTTTTATGCTTGTACATAATGCACACTGTATAATTTTCCATGTAGCACAAAGAGAACTAGAATGACAGTTATATAGACTTTTTATACTTATTTAAACGGAAATATTAATGCCGAGGTTTTTGTGAGCTTGTGGATGCAGCGACAGATAACTCTTGGGCAAATGTAGCAAATAAATAAACCTTCAAGCACTTCATTTTTTTGCATTCTGAGCAAGTTAAACAGAAAGGTCACATGTAAAATGTGGTGAGGCAAGTTTGCTTGTTTACTCCAGGAGGGTTTGCCCAGGAGGTCTGTAGCAAGTTTGCAAAGTTCTGTAAAGAGACCGCCATTGACAAAACTGGACTGTGCACTCCTGTTAACACTCCTTTACAGTAGTAGCGAAGGAGAACACACTGAAGTGTTTATATTCCTATGAGCCTGTGAAATCCTATTTTGTACTCACGGTTTGAAAGTTTGAAGGTTAGGCCTAGTACTTCGATTCTGTCTCTAATTCAGTTTTGTCTGTCTATCATGCAAGTGAAGTAAGATGGAAGAATTAAGAAGTAGTTTGAGTCGGACCTTATATCAATCTGAAATGTGTGTACACCGGATTTAAACATATGTGAAAATCTTCCATAAGTGTATTTAATGGTTTAACGGTTTGAGCTGCGTTGGAGGAAAATGTCGATTCTGTGAAACATTGTTTTCTGTCTGTTCGGCCAAGTTTACACATGACATGCATAAGTGAATACAGTGTGTGAAACTTGACTGCCACATAATCAGAATTTTCCAAAAAAGTAAAAAAAAAATTGCACCACTGAAATATTTTCTCTTGGTTCAATTTCCCCATCAATCAGTCACCGCACATCTCACATAGGTCATCTTAGTACTGCTAATAACACGAACCTCCTTTATTTTACAAGTGTGTGTGTTTCATATTTTACATTGTAAAAAGCCTGTCCTCAAATCTCTCTGGCCACTTTAACATATGTTTATATGTACAGTAAACAAATGTAATAATATCTCTGCGTGTCCTCAAATGTGAATGAATGTACATAGAGCGAGTTCTTTTATTTTTTTTGTTTTCTAGAAATTGCATTAAAGTGAATAGTTGCCTGGGGTAAGAGATGACATTTAAAAAAAATAAATGACATTTTCAATACTGTAAACAACAACAAAATAATAAAGTCTATTTCCCCTTATCTGTGTCTTGTGTTTGTTTTTTTTGTCTCTTGAGGTGCTATACAGGGAGTTCTGCAGATTTACCAGTTCAAATCATGGTGGAGGCATAAGCAAGCCATAATAATTGTATTTTATGTATTAAAGACCAAAGCAGCAATCATTTAAATTTTATGTGAATGTCATAATTGTCTTTGTTAGCGTTTAACAAAGACAATTATAACATTCACATAAAATTTAAATGATTCGATGATTTCGATGTTGTGCCCATGTCTTCCTCACATTTCATCCTGTTGATTTGAGTGAAACAGCGCCCCTCTGGGCTTATCGATGAACTCCACATAGTCGGTGTGGTCAAAGACGGTATTGCACCCTTCCTGGAGCCTACCAATGGGAAAGGTTAGAAGGGAAATTGCCTCCTCCACTTCAGAGCTGAGTGGACAGCTACCTGGAATTGTGACACGAGCCGCACGTGCGTCGCTACAAACAAAAGAACATGCACAAAATAAATGAGTCTGGAGTTAGCTTAGTTTTCCAGAACTGCGAATGATATGATAGCAACTTCAATGTTTTGCTAGTTAGCTCTGAAAGCAATGGACAAAAGGAAATTAGTTCTGTTAAAAAAAGAAGAATGAACAACAGTGGGATACCTGACATGGATAACGTTACTTCATGAAAAAAGAAGAATGAACAACAGTGGGATACCTGACCTGGATAACGTTACTTCATGAAAAAAGAAGAATGAACAACAGTGGGATACCTGACATGGATAACGTTACTTCATGAAAAAAGAAGAATGAACGTCCAAACTGTAAGTCACATATCCCCTCTTGCTCTGTCTCTTTGCTCGCTGGTTTCTTTCCAATTGTTTGTGGCTGTTTTTGTGGCTGTCTGACTTCTGCTGTCTTGACTTCTTGCTAGGCTACTTCTTGTTGTTGATGCTATGGAGGCCATGTTGTTTAATTGGGCGCTGAAGTTGTTGGGTTGCTGCTTCTGTCAAAGTAGTCTCAGTGGCAGGGATGGACCCTGTAGTTCTTGGTTGTTCAGTCAAGCTGTTGATGTGTGAGCTGTGAATTATCTCGTGTTAATGAGTGTTCCTTCAGTTTCTTCTTGTGTTAAGCTGTGCTGCAATGAGCTTTGATGAATAACTTGAATGCTGTGGGCCTTTGAAACCATCTTTGTATGCCAAGCACATGCAAGACTGTAGACATGTATCTGACACATGCACTGTGACTGTTTGGGGTGAATATAAACTTTTAAATCTGTGAATAGTTTCAGTGTTTAGATTTTGTAGTTTTCAGATCTCTGTCAGACTACAAGCTTTGTAGTACTTTTGTAGTAGTATTTGTGTATGCTAAAAAAAATATACTAAATGATAAGTAAGTCATGTATCTATGATATGTGCATTGTTTCTTTGTAATGTGAACTGTTGCCTAAAACAAATTTACCAATCGCATGTCATTCAGTTTGCTGTATGAAACCCATAATAGGATGGTATTGCAACTACAGATTTGTTAACTTTGCTGGTAACACATCAGACACATTGTCCTACTGTGTACCTTATTTCTTATCTGACCTTGATATGAAGTTGGCTTCACTCTGAACTGAACCACTCCACAGCTAAAATGAGCACTGTGGCTTAAATGGGCCATAAATGCCACTCCATGGCAATGCACCAAACAACCATTCTGGATATGAGTGCAGCAGTGCAAGTTACAGAAATCCTGGCACCAAACTGTCACTATGAAGTCATTTTGTGTCTTGAAGGACAAATCTACAATCTTCCCATCACAATCAGTTGGCCTGTGAGAGGATGCACTTGTTAGATACTTGTATTTTGCAGAGTTTGTACCAGAGATGACCACAAGATGGCAGCACATCCCATAGAAAGAAATGAGTGCGTGTACAGGTCCCCTGGCAGAAAGCTCACTACATGGTGCAAAAATAATCCCATTCGACATTTATTATTTGCGATATTAACGCTTATTAACATAGATTTCTAAATTTAAAATAAAGGCGGCTCATTAATATGCCTTGTATTGAACCTCTCTATTCAAAGCAAATAAGAACATACTGAATTTACTGAAGAAAACATCACATTGAATAGGCTTAGATTGCTTTGCAACGCTGAGCCCTGGGCCAGTCTCTCTTTGTTGAGGACCAAATTTGGTTATACAGCCTGAGTGTAAAAAATAAGTCCAAATAAAGGCAATATGAAATGAATTGAAATGACAAGGTGAGCTGTAGGGGACTCGAGCCTGATGGAAGACTAAACATTATTTGTTAGGCCTCTATTAGTCAATGAAAACAGCTATAAGATGGGATACAGTGATGCATTACTTACTACACGCTTTACAAGTGCACACAGTTTGCCATCCCAAGGGTTAAATTAGAAACCCATTCATGCCTCACACCCCAAAACCAAACAAGTAATTTCTTACCATTCTCTAGAAGCAAATCAGGCCTGCCTTTCATCCCCCTAATGTGAGCACTGTCTTATACAGTTGAACAATTACAACAGTGCATTATCCAACTCGCTGACTGTAATTCAATTAACTTCCTCCCCCTGGCTTCATCCAGCCGGATAATACACACATTAATTAACAACAGAATCCAATATCGGCTGTTCTGCGCCTCCACTTATTTTCATTTCCCATAAAAAGGTCATAGCAGCCACTTCCAGCTGAAGACAATTGGTGTAAGTGTGTAGTAATGGATTACACTTGTATATCACCAGAGCTCAGTGTGTGTGTGTGTGTGTGTGTGTGTGTGTGTGTGTGTGTGTGTGTGTATGTGTCTGAGAAGGGGATGCAAGCCTGTTGGTAGTCTGAGACCGAGGCCTGGGAGAAGTGCTGACACAGCTGTGATGCACATCCATCAGAGTTGTCATTTTACCAAACTAATAAGGCAAAGTCTCTGTGGAGTGGAATTTTAGCAACAAAGATTACAGCACGCAGAACAATGTCATTGGTCTCATTTTTCTGCAGGCAGAACAATCTTAGAGTTAAACCCCAATGGAGAGAGTCTCATTTCTTCCCCCAACTTGTCTTTAGGTTTAAATACATTACAAGGCAAGGCACCAAGTGAAACAAAACCAACTAGGCTCTTGCTACCAACTTGCAATATTTGCCTAATAGCCGGCCTAGTTGACCTCCAAGGCCAAAGTAGCTATGCATACTCGTTGCAGTTGGCCCTCACCTTTAGTAGCCTTTTGAAATGACCTTGAACTTGACAGTGAAAGAGCTGCCATGGCCCTGTGGGGGCCCATGTCTCGCAGCACCCTGAGCAGCTCTTGCATTCATGGGTTATTTGGGGCCGAGGACCAAAGCAGCTCCCTGCTGGGACTGCAACCTGCTGCCTCTCTCCGCTCTACCATGCAAACCTCGAACAAGCTGAGCAGGATTTGGACGTGACAGTGGACATGAAAATACTTTGAAATAGGTTTATAGAAAAAAGCAGAATAAATAGAAACAACAAATTGGCCAATTTGAGCAGTATTGATAATATACTGCAGTGGCAGTGACTGTGATACAGTATAGTGACTGATCTGTCAGTCAGCCTTCGTTTTCTCAATAGATTTTCATGCCAGGTGGCAGACAAATTAGCAAAGTGAAAGCGAACCAATCTAAACGCTGATGGTGTCATTATATAGCCATTACATTGTGAAATCAGCATTTAGTTCATGATGATATGTTAAAGCTTTACAACAACTTGCATGTCAAAATTGGTGTCAGCTTAAAAAATCCTGTATCAGTTGGGCTTTAATGCAGATTCATACAGCCAAATATCAAATTTAATCACTGAAGTTCTAAAAGATGGAAACAACCGTTGGTAACCGTAACCATAAGAATCTCTATTTTTCCTAGAAAGCCTAAACTCGGTGCTATGAAAAAGAAGAATAAAAGACTTTGTCGTTTTAATAGGTAGGCAGGTTTTGTTATGTACTGATCTAGTAAAAAGAATGCTAATTATGAACCGTCTAATGTCCCAGTGGTTTCCCCGTCTCTTCACTCTTGTTTTACCTCTGTTTCTGTCACTCCACTCCCTCTTCACCTTTTGCAGTATAGAGTTTCCACAGTTATTCCCGTTGTTCCACTGTTACCTGGGGATAGTGAGATAGTGACCAGGGATGTCTCTTCCTGTTTTGGTTGCGCAATGTAAGATGCACTTCCTTTGTGCTGTAATCCGGCCTTCGGTTTTGCAGGAAAATTTAAGCCTGCGTTGCAGACTGAATAGCACAGTAAGAGTGAGCATTTAGGGACCAATCTATAGGTGGATGGTGTCATTTTTCTACAGCCATAATATTGTGCAATCAGTATTTACTCCAGAATGAAATGTTAAAGCAAAAAAAAGTATTCTGTTGTCCGTTAAAATAATTAAACCAAATATCAAAATACTTATTATTTGTTGCTTGTGCTTCAATGAGTCGACTCCAATTGACTGCCATTCTACTGGCTTAAATAAATTGTGGCTAAAGAACAGCTAAAAATAAAATTGCACTCAATCACCTCTTCCTCCAATCATTTTTTAAATATTACAAATACTCAAATTTGCATCAGCGCAGTTTCAAGTTTTATCTTTGCGTAATTTATGCACAATATTTGGTGTAATTTGAGTTTCCCTGGTTAAAACATAACTGATAAGTGAGTTTTCTGCTGGTTTGCTCAGTTAAATCTCCTGTAAAGATAGAATGCTGCTGCCTCTGACCAGATGCAGGTTGTTATTAGTAATGTATGAATAACCAAACCTGCACAGATGTACACAGAGGCCGTCCTGATGTGTTTCTTTTAAGAAATGTTTTGTTTGTGTTGCCTCCAGAATAATAGTACTGCAACTATAAGGAGTCCCATACGCAGGGTTATGTCTATGGGGTGGCCGAGGGGGCCCTTGCCACCTGTGACTTCTAACTGGCCAGCCCAGGTACCAGACTAATACCCAGCACTGTGACTGAATGATGTCTATGATGTCAAACCTGTGAGTTTAATATCAGAAGTGGATCTTTCCTCACATCAGAAAAAAATATTTGTGCCTCACCTTGGCCATCCCATTGAAATCTCATTCACAGACATGTATCCCACTACAATCAAACACAAGAGCAGAGAGCAGCACAGAACAATTGCAGGTTGTGCGTGTGTGGAGGTGGGGTGGGGTTAGGGCGGTCTCCTTTCATCCCCATTCAACGCGCCAACCTAATTACCAGAGGAGAGGGAAACAGTAATTAGCAGCGAGTCTCACCTCGTTAATCACAAAGGGCTCCTTTGCTCTATTTATATCTGATTAATGGCTTGCTTAAGCATGGCAAGATATTTATGTATCTGTTAATTGTGTGCAGCTTGTATCCGCTCCGCTCGCTGCGGCTTGCTTGTACCCCCGACCATCACACACAATGATACACACTGACACACCTCCGCTACACCCACCTCGTCTCATTATAGACTACTACTTACTGTTTTGCTCAAACAGTCAAAGCTGCTAAAAGACTGTCATTTGTCTCATACCTGATTTGTTTATTAGTCATAATTGGCCTATTAGCCTTGTTCCCCTGTCTACCATTTCACCGCAGAAGGGGGTGAAAAAAAAAACTTTATTGTCATCACCTCACTATTGTTTTTTGGATATTTTGATGACTCTCAGTGAACTTAACTGCACTTATGTGGAAGGAGAGGCACAGCAGAATGTGAATATTTAATCAGCATCATCTAAAATGATTAAGTATCTTCGACATTAAGTCCTCACTTTTTCCGCCGTATCCACCCGCAGCTGATTTTGCTATCCAAAATATGAAGACATTATTGTTCACAATCAAGTGATAGAGAATAAGATAAATGCAGATACATTAGCCTGAGAGAAGACTTAGTTCTGGTGATGCTGAACAACAAGAAAAGCACTGAAATGTGTGTCACCTCTGGATGCCATCTTTGTTTGAAGGAATGAAGTCACATGGGGAAATTGGATAAAATCCTCTGCACTGGACTGAATATTTGTGGTTCTGGCAGGATAAAGGAGTCTCTGAGCATGCTGGAAACGTCTTCAGAAGAGTGATAAGTTGTGAGAAATTACCTGCCAGTTCCTCACATTTTGGCTTGAATTTATTTTTGAGAAAACAGGGGCTTATGTCCTTGACTTGAAATAGGGATTTTTGACCAAAAATCCCAGGAACTGAAACTACCCTTGAAGTGTAATGCACCCTGAGCAGGGACTTTTTGCAGCTATAAGACCTACGGCCAGTGAACTAAATTTAGATCTTGGCTGCTTTGATGGAAACACAAAGTTTTTGAGTTCCTCAAAAGGGTTTTTTTTGTCTCCTGGGAAAGTTCCTGGTGTGAAAATGGCCTAAAATATAAAAATTATGATTCCGTGAGAGGACAGAGTAACTATATGGATATCTCTTTGTATAATTTAAGTTGATATATACGTCTGTAGCAGTTTTATTCTCCCTGCTGGAAGACAGTTTCCTTCTGTGATGACTTCCTGATGCCACAAATGACAGAGTGCTACAACACAGAGCAGAGCATTTAAAAAGAAAAGGAAAAGTGATGAGAAGTGATGTGATAAGTCATGACCGACACGAGCCTCTACTACACCCACAGACGATGTTTTCCTTTACTGTAAATCCTCCCATTTCTTAACAGCAGGTGTGCTGTTCCCCTCTGACTACAAAATTACCAAAAGTCATGTTGCTTACCTTGTACACTCGTGGCCTCCTACTATGACTGTGCTTTGCACCGTGCACCATTGATGCACCCAAATCAGCTCCTCAGTGTCACCCACCTGCCTCACATGTCTTTGAAGTGTGGGAAGAGGCAGAAAAGGCAGAGACTTGTATTTAAACCATGACCCGAGGTGATGTTAGCCGCTGAGCCGGTGCTTTCAGGGAATCAAAATCTTGCTCCAAACCACAACCTCTAGCTACACACTGAAAGCATGAATAGAGCGAGGGAGAACAAAAGGAAGGGTCGTGTCTTGGCTTCCAACTAATTCTCAAGCAAATTTCAATCAAATGTTTGAAGTTTCGTTAAACATTTCGGTGGTTTGGAGTGAATAAACTAGGCTATACAAAGTGTTGTGCCGTGTTCCTAATTAGTACACAAAAGATCACAATGGGACTGGTTAAACATACAGTCGCTTTGTATTTCAGTTTCCTCTAAAAACAGCTGTGCTGTCTCTGTCTCCCCTGTGAAGTCCCACCCAGCTATCCCAACCTCACACCTTGTTATTTGCTTACTTGTACTTACATAGTTAATGTGTGTAACTTATCTTTTGTAATTATGTGATTAATGTACTTTAAAGTAAACCATGATCTTTGTCTAGTCATAACCAAGTAGTTTTGATGTCTACATTTTAACACGACTTAACAACCGTTTCACAATGTTAACTATGTAATGTACTTGATGTCATGTATTTAAGCTACTTTTTTGTCATGTTGTTGAGTAAGGTGTTGCCAGCAACAGACATACCTTATTGCACTGCTGCAATAGACAGAGTAGAAGAAGTAGAGGTTGTAAATTCGAAACCAAAACTTTTGTATGCCAATCACCAATAAATCTCAAAGTAGAAAAAGAAACATGACCAGTCACCGTGGACATCTATGGGGGAGCATCGGAAAAAATCTGGGAATCTTATGGGAATATTCAGGAAGGCGTTGACCGCGGACAGAGCTTATTCTCTCGGAGCAGTCACGTGAGTGAGATGTTCACTACCGGTGCATTCGTAAACAGTCACTCCGAGCGCAAGAGCTCCAACAAAATGGACCATTCGTAAATTTAGAGCGGCAAAGTGCACTCTGGGCAACCGTCGAGGAGACAGGACTGACTGACTCGTATCACGCATGAGTTGTATTGGTTAATTCAAAGAGGTCTTTTTTTTCTCTAGTTAACTTAGAGTAATTGGTCACAGGTGATGTGGTGTGTTTATTAGTCAGCTATCATAACATTAGAGAAGCAGTATATTTAGCTAATTCATTTGAGATGTAGCAAAACGTTATAGTTTAAAAAACGCCTATTAGGACTTTTTTTTTTTCTAGCTCCCAGTAAAGGATAAGTTCACCAAGAATGAACTCAGTCATTGTCTTCTCTCCTCCATGCCAACGGAAATTCAAGTGAATTTTCGTAGACGGCAAAATATTTCTGGATTGTATTTGAAAAGAAGTTCCCATCTGCTTCAATTGTTTAGGAGAATGCTGCAACACTGTTTTGCTGTAAAACTCCAGTAACGTTTTGTTATCTGCAACACTTCATCCGGCTCCCCATCAACATGGCGCTGAGTAGATAATGACTGAATTAAAATTTGTGGGTGTCCTTTAAGCCCATTAAAAAAACCCTTTTTGTGAAATCGTGAACTTCTTTCCATCCACTTTTCCTAATGCGAAGCCTCTGTCTTCTCAGAGAGAGACGCACATGTTAAGAAAACAGAAACATCTGTTAATAGACGAGCCTCTGATGGGAGCATTGTGTGTTTTCCCCTCCTTTTCTCTCTCCCTTCTTCCCGCGTTCTATCCGACATTCCAGCACAGCTTTGCCGAGCTCAGTCGCTCGTTGTGATGGGTAGGGAGGCATAGTGGGAGAGGATCAAAGAGCTAAACGAGGGGCTAAAGATACTGAAGCAGATTAGCGGCACTTCCCACAATGCCGACAGCTGCTCATAACCGCGCTGGGCCTAAAGGTAGCTGCCGTCTGCTGCCCATAATACAATAGGAGAGGGAGGATCAGCGCGCGCACTGAAAACATGTGTTATCATCACAAAGGGATTGTCAGCTTCAAACGCCTTACATCCCTCTGCCATCCCTCAGGATCAAACAGGCTGTTGGCTGGCAGTTATCACAGAGCTCTCTTCTAGTCTAGTCACATCCCTATTCTCCACTCTTCACTCTCCTTCCCTCGCTCTCTCCTCTCTTTTCGCCCCCTCTTTCTCTTTTCCTTTCTCTTCCTCAGCAGGGCCTAATCTCAGCCACCGTTATCCTCAAAGCCATCGTCGCTCATAATGCGCTCCTGACATCGCTGACGGACAAATAATCTTGACAATCGCTTTTGTCTGGAGTTTGTCTCTCTCCCTCTGCCTCTCCCTTTCAGAATTATCAACAACACAGGATCTTATTGTGGAGCTCTCGATATATCTCAAAGCAATACATTGTTTGGCTGAATCCTCTGACAACCTCAGAGCCATACTCAGCATCATAAAGAGAGAAATGTCTGAAAAAGATAGGGGAGCGCTTTGTTCTTTATTGTAATAGATGAACTCTAACTTAATCCACAGCGTCCTAAACAGGCTGTAGCTGAATGCATTGGCTGATATGAATGTGTCATATTATGAGGCAACAATTACAAGAATTAGATGAGAATTGTCTGGGACAAAAAAAAACAACAAAAAAAAAGTCTGTAATCACATTCCTTCACTCACGAGATCTTTCTCTGCAGAGTGTTTTTTTTTGCCATTTCCTCAGTCGGTAGCGATTTCCCAAGTCACACATGGTCATACACAAATATACAAACATAAAAATGAAGAAAGAGAAACAATAGAAATGTTATTTAGCTCAAATCATCTTTAATTGTATTATTTACACCTAACTGGGTGACACTTAGATGAAGAAATTCCTCAGCAGACTTTCAGCAGCTGCACAGTGCATGACTGCACTTCATCAGCTGAGGGACAGAAAATAATTATTGATCTGAACACTTTATCTTTATTTAAACCATGTTATATGTTATTAATTAAGGTCTTTTTAACCCCTTTTTTACTGCACTTTTAACTCACGTTCTCATGCCTATATAGACACGCTGTAAGACTTGAGGGAAAGAAGCGTTTTATAGCAGCCGGATTTGTCACTGATGCTGTGGCGAATAAACAAAGTCCCATGTGCACCCATGCCGAATAGACACAAATACATACAGCACAGGGAACACATGCAGCATATGTCCGTGTATTTACAGTTAATGCTGTTATTGGTATTATTTCCCCCAAGAGAAATCTTTAGGATTTTGAGTGATTACATACATCCATTTGGAATTTGTGAGAGTGTGTTGCTGCAAAAGAAAACATATCATGGTTTAAAATGCTCTTAGAAAAGATCAGTGCGGATGCAAACATGTTTGTTTTTGTGTCTTGCAATTTGAAGGCTTATTTCTTTTTCAATTTTCATTTTTCACTATCAGGTCATCGTCCCAAAGGTCCATCATGTCTGCATTCTGGCAAATGATAAAGGTAGCCTACTAAGATTCCTGGAAAAAGTCAAATACAATCATTTCAGGACAATTATTTTTAAATGTTTAAACATGTTAACTTTAGTTAGTTAATTAGTACTGAGTGATCAGTACAAGTAATTATTGCACTTTTAATCAAATAGTTGGAACAGTTCATCCAAATGTTGAATTCTGACCTGAAATTAGAGCTGTAATTTAACACTTTGCATCTAAAAACAACACTTTCTACTTCACTAAATTCATAATTCAAAGAAACACAATGAAACCAATTTTGCTTAATCCCTCTCCTTTATTAAATAGATACCTGATCAGGTATAGATTTAGATAGAATGGGTGTAAATAAAGATAGAAAGACAATTTCTAGGGGGAGCTAATAGGATGTGTGTAATGGGCTGCAGCTGAATATCAGAAAGATTCCCTGATGTTACGTACATTACTCAAGATGGATAGCTGAGATGTATACTTACTCTTTTTTACTTCAATCTGAAGTAAAAAATCTGAAGACTGAAATTTGTCAGTTTGGGCAAAATTGTTGATTAACTACCGCATTATCCGTTTCTTGGCAAACAACATCCTGCCTGTTATTCACTCTATGTATAATGCTGGAACTGGATCATCTGTGGAAGACAGAAGCGGGGAGAAGAGAGTGAAAAGTGAGGGTCCGCAGAGTTGTATCAGCGCCTGGACTTCCCCGTTTCCCCAGTAGATGCCAGCAGTGAACCATTTAAAACGCCGCCACGTCTCTCTCCCTGTAATACGAGGGTACTCTGCATGTAACTGCTCTGGAGTTGGAGATGGTACAGATGGCTGGCCTAAACGCAACACTTATCCAGACATTTCACTGTTCGCAGAATGATATCAAAGTCAACTCAAAATGGAGGCTGTGCCATCAACTTGAAACAAATTCTAACACTTCCAACAAAATTGTATTGTGAGTAAAGTCGCCCGCGGATTTGGTCAGCGTTCAGCACAGATGTCCCCCCTGTGTGTGTTTGCGTTAAATAAAAACTAGTGCCTCACATCCTCTTAAAAATTTTCAGCTGTGGATTTTCAGGGGGATAAATGCTCACAATTATAATGTTTTAATCCAGATTGGATTCAGACACATTTATTTATTTCAGAGCGTGAGAGTTTAAATCGTGCATCAGAAAAAAAAAAAAAAAGAGAGAATAAACCACAGTGCCAGAACAAAAAACAAATGCTCTAAATTATGTGAAATATGGGAGAATAACTGAAACAGCAACATGGAGTTGATTTAGTTTTCTTGGTGCTACAGAAATGTCAAACTGGTTAACATTCAGATAATTCTGTACATAAATTTAATGCAGTTCCTTTTAAAAATAAAGCACTTTTTCCTCTTATTTTTTCCTGCCCTTTGTCTTCATCTTGACACGGGCTGCAGTCACACGAGCTCTGATCAAAGTCGTCAAATTTCCCACATGAGCTCACAGACCCGCTGTCATTTTAATGTTATAGTAGAACTGTCACATCGCATTAATAAGTGTGAATTAAAGACTACTAATTTATCCCTCAATATTGTGTCCCGTGCATCCTAAAAGTGTGTATGAGGGGAGGAAAATACGTCTTTGTAAATGTGATATTACGTTTGTCATACTATTTATCAACGACACCTTTATTTTTTCACCCTCTTCCAGCCTGAATGCCCGCTTTCTCAGTGAATTCTCTGCTCTGCTGTTTACTCGGATCCATTAGTTCCCATTAGTTTCTCATCGCGTGTACAAATTTTGGGAATAAATAGCTGTGAAAACACTCGCTGTACCTGCTGCTCACTCACATCCAGCTTTTCACAAAACATGTTTGCAGCTAGTTTCCGAAGTAATACTTGCGCTGAATGCGTTTTTTTTGTGTATAAGGTTGTCTGTGCGAGTGTGTGTGACCACTGTTTGAGCTCCAACAATAGGTTATCTGTGCCTATTTCTGGAGGGCGGGGCCCCAGAGACCTGGCCTCCCGCGTGATTGGCTGGCTCGCCACTGTGAGAAGTTTACTTTGGAGGGTGCTCTATGCCGGATTTTTTCGCTTCCAATTAAATGTGGAATGCAGCACTCTCGAAGGCCATTTGAAGTGTGTTGTGTTTGCATGTGTGTGTGTGTGTGTGTGTGTGTGTGTTTGTGTTTGTTTGTCTCCGTACCCTCCTCTTTTGATTTCCACACACAGAGGTCTTTGAGCAAAGACGAGACAACCTCCCGAGCAGGTAAGATGGGACCTGAAGCCTTCTCGGTTATTTTACCACGGCGTCCTCCATGTCAGTTCGATTCCATCTGCGTTTGCCGTCGTGACCTTAAGAGGAAACGAGGAGGCTACGAACACAAAAAGCAAATCATTTCTTGCGATGTCAAAATCTCTCCTCATCCGGAGAGGAATAACACTTTCCATAAATGTGTGTGTGTTCCCTGTGAGTCATAAAAGACTTCTGGCTCCTTGTTTACTGTTTGTCAGAGGTGTCTTTTGTCTGGATGTGATTAGTGCCAGCCTCTTCCTCTTCCTTGCATGCTCAGGAGAAGATGCGGCCTGCTTTCAAAGAGCCCGTTTGGACAGAAGACTATTGTCGTGGGCGGCGAGCGTAAGAAAAAAGATGTCACCGATTGCTCCAACGTTCCTTTTCAAGAGAACTTGTGCACCGTGCAAACACAGAAAAACACAAAATTAGCACCCGGACTCAAATGTGAAAAGGGAGGTGGAAATAAAAGAGAATTTGAACTTAATGAACATGCATTAGTGGCATAGAAGTGCTTTCATCAGACTCCTTTTCAAACGTGTTTTCACATCCCCTCAGATGCAACATCACAGCACCAGTGAATCTGACAGAGAGGAGAGAAAGTCTTTATTTAGACTCAAATGGGTCTCATCTGAAATAATGAATATGTCCTTGAGAAAAACAAAGAGCCCCACAAAACGGGCTACTCTTCTACAGAGGCAACAGAGATGGCAGATAATTGTTTTCAAGTCTGGCACTGCTCTGTAAATGAGTTTGTTCTGTTCTGCGGGCGGCTAACTGTGTCTTTCCTTCCTTTCATTTCTGTCTTTTTCACACACACACACACACACTCACACGCACACTTTTGATTTTCTTCTCTTTGCCTTTGTTTTCTTGTTATCTGGCCTCCATATTTACCCTCTCCTTGGCTCCCTCAACGCCCTCTCTTTCACTTTCTCTCTTTCAATCTCTCTCCCTCTCTTTTCTCTCAGTTCCACATTCTTTGCCACAACAGGCTTTTTACATCTTTGCTTTACTCGTTTTTCCCTTTCTTTGTTTTGTTTGCTCACTGGCTGCTAACAACAAAAAGAATTCTCTATTTTGCTGTACGTTGTTCACAGCAAATAGTTTACCTTGACTCCAGCAGCCTCACCCCGCTGTATTCTCCTCAAACTGTTATTAGTGCTGCTCAACAATCTGAGCTTCACCTGAAACACTGATGAATTCTGCTCTAAGCCATTGTCGACTACCAAGTTTTCTTCGACTGATTGGCTGTGAAAGTTATTTGTTCCGTGGGAATCTAAAGGAAGTGATGAGTAAGAAGTGTCCTCTGGGCAATAATAACTTGTTATACAATCACAAAATGGCTGTGTGAGCAGGTACAGGAACATAAGGTGTGCGTATGTGTCGGTATTTGACAACCTGGGATTGAGACTCAGCAATCTGCTATCTTTCTGAAGAATCATCTTCTCTACCTTTTTAAAATAATCAAAAACTCAGTTCTTCAGATCAAGTTTCAATGATTGCAGATGCACAAAATAATCGTGATTCTATTAGCGGGTCAAAAGGTGAAAGCCAAAGCGCCCTGACGACAGGTGCGGCATATGGTTCCTCAATAACTGTACAATGCAATCAGCTGGGTTGAGGACTTCTGAATTGTCACCTGAACCCCAGTTCACAGAAGTCTGTGCTATGCCAGGATTAGAGGTCCAGTTCATAAGAAAGTTGATTTGTGTCCCATTTCTAACTTGTCGAATACTCTGACGCTTTGGGAAGCGGCCGACCCAACCGTCGATCCCAAAACATCAGTATTTGGCGAGTTGGGAATGACACTCAATCTACTTTTTTACAAAATTGACTTTTTTAAGAATAACCATTATTTTCCTTTATTGCTCGCTAGCTACAGTCATAAAGAATTGTGAAAACAGAGATAATGGAGATAAGTGGGAAATAGATAATGCAGCTGTACAAGTTGTCGTTGTCCTTGTACAGAGAAACTCATAAATGTAATCGATCAATGTAAAACCATTAAGTTAACTGCTTGTTGCAGGCACTAGCCTACCACAGCCACAACAAGTTCAAACTAAACCGGAAGCTATTTTGGTTTCGTAATTTTGGGAGCGCAATTTCAAGCTCAAAGATAACGTGCAAATGGACATGACAGATGCAAGCAAAGGCCAATACGTGTCTGTGTGAGCTGTAAACGTTTAAACTCCAGCCAATACTCTGCGACCATACAGACAAAAGTGGAAAAGAATTGGTCTTCAGGTCTTTGGTTGTTTGTGGTCAATGAATATGAAGCAAAACCTCAAATTTAGCAAGTACCAAGTCAGAAATTGAGCGCACCTTTCAGAAGGCAAAGGCTTTGAGGGCTTGTGCTTCTTAATGACCACCAACAGATCTCACTGCCTGAAATATCTAATGTCAAAAAAACTTAACTGTCCCTTCACTTTCAAAATAGAAGCCCTTTAGAGAGAAACCTGTACTTCCTTCCTTCCTTCCGTCTTTCCTTCCTTTTCTATTTTCCTTCTTGTTCTCTGGGGTTTTTCTATTCCCAGGGTTCCACTCTAGGGAGCCCACAGTCCCCTGAGAACCCTACTGAGCCCTCTCTAGCTTGGTAATAATGGCTTTCCAACGTTGCCTATTTAGACTGCAAGTTTCCATTAAATCTCACTGTGTCATTACAGTTCATATTCTTAATTATGCAGCAAATGTCCCCAAGGGAATATCATGGAGGCCACTACTCCACAATCTGTCCATATGGCACTTAATTAAAAGTTTTCTTAAGAATAAATTGCATTCAATTCAATTAAAACTGTAATGTCATACCAAAATAATGGGCAAAGCCTCCCACAACGTGCAGCTCAGAACACACACACAAAAATCTTTTCTGTTTTTTTTTTTTTTTTTTTTTGCAATGTTTGCAATGGGAAAAGTGCATATCTCCCTTCCAAAAAAGCCCCCTAGTAGAAAATATGCAAAAAGCAAATATCACCAAAGCCTCCTACATGCCACCGAGCCCCAGGCAACAACCGCGCTTGAACACTCGAGCTATTTCTAGATTCCACTCTTGGAATTCACACCATGACAAATGAACCATTGGAGTTTGGAATTCCTATTTATCTGCTGCGCACAGAGGCACTTGATTTGGGTGTGAAGAATAAAGGAATTATACGGACAAAAAACCAGACGACTTAAAGGATAAATGATAAAAAATAAATAAATAGATTGTGTGTGTGTTTTTTTCCTCTGGAGCCAGAGTTGTTTGTTCATCTGATTGAGGGCGTTTGGGTGGGCGTGTCCTTATCATCTGGATGCTCTGATCTCACCAAAGCAAGACAATTTCAAATGAGCAGCATCTGATATTAAACATCCCCTGCCACAGATGCACTTCCACCAAGCCCTGCAGGATTATTTCCAAGAAAAGACATTTCCTTTTGAACAATAAATGTATTTCGGCTTCTTTTTTTTTCCGCCCAGCTTGATGCCACGGCGAGTTCAGATCTGCGACGAGCTCCGACGCACACCTCAAATAATCGCGGCTTCGCTTCAGCCAGCAACTTTCCTAACCTTCCGCCCGCAGCTCCGAGTGCCATCTCGCAGACGACGAGCATTGATTAGTAGATCGGGAGACAGGGAAAAGAAAAGTCCATTTGGTAAAGTAGGCTGCTGTTCCCCGCGCCCCATCTGTTGGGTGTGAGATGCTGACTTCATCTGTTGACGACGCGACGGTGGCTAGGGAACCAGGGATGAGTTGATTTCCCTCTTTCGCTGGTTGAGCAGTGAAGGGCCCTAAAGCGTAAACAAAGTGTTTTTCTTGTTCTAAACACAGAGTCTTGGCTCGGCTCTGGCTTGGACTTGGCTGCTACGTGGGCGTGTGTGTGTGCGTATGTGTGTGTATGACTGTGCTGCTCACTCAACCTCGCTCTAAAGGCCCGGTTGGTGCCCTCAACACAAACACCCCGCAACCAGCAGCCTACAGGTGATTAGCTCACGCAAACACACATAAGACTTCCACACCTACACATCGACAACCACACCCAGACATATCTCTCAACCCCCCCCCCCGCCTCACACACACACACACACACACACCATGCTGCATCTGACTAATCATACCATTGAATGTCATCACATTGAGCTACCTCTGAATGGAAACGCGCTCAGAAAGACTGGAAGGTTGAGGGTCAGATCATTCCGTTCCAATCACTACATGCTGGTATTTTTCATCCGCTGCCTACACACTAATAGTCTGACTCGCAAGGGAAGAACACTGGGTTTTGAAATCAATCATACAATCATGTCTATCCACAGTTTAGGTACACAATAACACGGCTTTCTATCATGACGACCATTCACTCTGATATTACAAGGAAGAGAGGCTATTACAGCAGGTGCCGAGGTGGCAGATGATAGATTGTCGGAGTTATGTGGCCTCGACCTGCCGTCTGCCCCCTGGAAACGGTGGGGAGGGGGGCGGGTTTAAAGAGATACCTGGGCAAAGCATTTATTTCAAATGGGCGCACATATTTCAGCTGCTAGAGGTATAATTGATTTAACTTGCTGACCAGTGCCCCTCAGACAGCCGGCACATGAAAGGAAAACCAGAGGGAGCCTGAAAGAGTTTGCATGAGAACCAGAAGAATGACATAGGGAGAGAGAGAGAGAGAGAACGCATAAATGAATTTGTCCCTCTCCTTGCACAGGAGCCACCATATACAATAACTCACAATGTGGGCTTCAGTGAAAACATTTGCTGTCAACAGCCAGTTTCACCGCACTAAGCCAGTCTAACAGATGTGCACTCACCCAAAGACTTATGCAGCTGCTGCTGCTGCTGCTCCTGTGTGTGTTTTCTCATGTGTAAGCCTGCTTATATGTGTGTATACGGCTATGTTTACCCACAGTTCAGCAGGGTTTATGGGCATGAGAGTATGTGCACCTTCATAACTTTAAAAAAAAAAAAAAGCGCCATAAATAAACAGAAAAAAACCCCAAATCTGTTCTCGTTAGATTTGATGTTGATTGCACTACCATATGAACACATTCTTGGCCATTGTCCTGCTCCCCTGGGCTGACTCGGGCTCAGTTTTGGACCGTGCTCGGCTGGCCTCCGGATCCTCTCCGCCCAGGGAGAAGCGTTCAAGGGAGCGGGGGCATCCTGCGGCCCAGTTTAGCCTCTCATTCTGGTTCAGGGCACCTGGGTGGCTGCCCTAACCCCTCCCCGGAGGCCAGGACCGAGCCGGGCTCCGCTGCCGCCTGTTTGTTTCACCAGCATCCTAAAAGGTAAACAAGCTTACAATGACGCTTTCAGCTCCTTCCCCCCAGAAATGTTTTCCTTTTAAATTTAGATGATGAGAGATTTAATTTGATAGATGTCAGTGCAACTCTCCTCCAAGTAAGCCTCATTTTTTACATTTTGCCAGTGAAACTTTTAAATGAGGCCATTCATATTTAAACTAACTTAGCAAAATAACTTCATAAGTACGTAATTACTGTTTTTAGCCCTTAATCTAATTAGACCTGTGTACCAGTCAATTAATTTACTTTTGCTTAACCAGCAACTATTCTGACAGTTGTTATTAGTCATATTTTAAGCAAAAACACCGGATTCTCTAAATTCACCTTCTAAAATGTGAGAATTTGCTGCATTTCATAATTTTTTATGCTGGAAAACTGAATATCTTTTGGTTAGACTCAGTTAAAACAAGGTATTTGATTATGTCACTTTCGGTTTGTACAGAACGATTCCTCAATTAATCAAGAGAAAAAAATGAATAGATAATGAAAAATGCAATTGTCTTTTGCTCTCATATCTCCACTATACAGAACATTTTCAAACAGGAATGATACATACTGTCTCGCAAAAACTTAACGTAGACTTTTGGATGAAACCTTTTCACTTCATACGACTAAGTTTTCAAGTGTTGGCCATGTTGGCAAACCCGTCTCCTGAATATTGAGAACACAGACATCAGAATCGCCCATCTGTTGCTGCTAGATCATTCACTCTGCCGCTATTGATCATAACATCACCTCAAAAGTGTGGGAAAAGGATGAAATCGCAGCAGCCCTAAAGCTAAACCTATCTTAAATTCGCAGCCAAGTCTTGGGAGGTTTGAGAATTAGTTTGTTTAAACTTGTACAAAATGTCTTAGAAAATAGAACTGTTGTTAGGAAGACTTTCCTGCTCTCAAAGGAGAGTTTGGAGCGCTGAATGACCTGCCAGTGGGCGGATACACGATTCCTTACGTTCAATATGCGGTTAATGAACCTGCAGCATTTAGTGGAATTTTTAAGAACCGTCATTTAACAATGTAAATTTGTATCGTCCAAGTTGTCGACGTCGCAAACTTTTTAAAACCTGTAAAAAATAAAGCGATGGAGGAAAAAATGCTGGTGCGATGCAGGCGTTTGTTCTCCTGTGAGTCACGTCAGTTAGTGTGCGCCCGTCAACTCCGTACAACTGTGCAACTATGAGAACACACTGTTGCGCCGAATGCACAGAAAGACAGCCACACACACATACTACGCACACACACACGCACACATTGCGCCCTTATGCATGTGTGCGTGCATATGCATGACTGACACACACACACACACACACACACACACCACTCTTTCTTCTTGTCTCATTGGCAGGCTCATATCCCATCTGCTCTCCAGGGGGGCGGACAGAGAGATAGTTGTCATTGTGGAACATCTCTGCACAGACACACACACACGCGCACACACACCCTTCGATACCAAACTCACTGACACACACCCACACACACACATGAACCCCCCCCCTCATATATTCACTTTCAAGCATCTTGAGTCCAGCTACATTCTTCTCTGCTAATTGACTGTCATAACGGCTGGAGAGATTAACTTCAGCCCAATCCCTGCGAGATAAAGACTACAGACATGGGGGCCAAACTGGGCTGGGATGAGGGTTTGGTGGCGGTGGTGGAACTGGGCGGAGGGGGCTAATACCACCACATCTTTCCTATTTGTTATTGATATTTACAGGCCGTCTTGTCCCTCCCCGCTCGCCACTGCCCCTCCCCTGCTCATCACCCGTAAGGATTAGCATTAATGGCAGGCTTATGGAGTAAGCGAGCCCCTGTCAAACCCATGTCCCCTCTTTGCCATCTCCCAGATTAGCTGACGCTTTGTGATGGGCTGTCTCTGCAAGACACAAGCCTCCGAGTGTAAGGAAAAGGAGGGAACTTTGTCTAAACTTCTCACAAAGTGGCGAAAAAAAGAGCTCGCGGCAATGCCTTTTTTTGTGTGTGCGTGCAATGGGATGATGGTGCATGCTGGGGGGGTTTAACTTGCGGGTATAGCACATTTGAGTTATTATTTTTTTTTTATACAAAATGATTGACTGCAAAGGCTTAAAACAAATCTTTTTTTTTTTTAAAGATGACACTGGCTGGATGCTTTGGATTTAACAGATGCTGAGTGATGAAGTAAGATGGGTATAGAGCCTCGTGCACTGCAGTTCACATAGTGTAACATTTGAAAATAAAGGTGGGTCAGTAAGAGCTCCAGCTTGTCTCTGAGCCTTCTTACATATGTGACTGGCTAGAAAATATAATACAAGAGTTACAGTTCGGATTAACGAAAATATGAGTGTGGTGATGTTTTCTTACAATATCAAACTTCCTTTATCACTTTTGTAATTGCTTTTCTTTCTGCTCCAATTCATTTTCAATATTTCTGACCAGTTATACATACAGAAAGGGTCCTTTTTGATTCTCTGTGGGAGAAGTAAATTAAGCGTATTGGAGTTAAAATGCAGATTCTTCACCATAGCAGCTTTACTGTTACTTTGCTGTATCTAATTAGGATGTTGTGCTAGTTATGATCTCTGGAGGAACACAGTGGTCATTCACAGGTCAAATAGGAAAGGAATGTAAAGGGAAAGTTATTATTTATGTTTTCTTTTATTATTTGGCTTTTATTGCTTCTATTTTAATTTGATTTTCCAGTAAGTGGATTAATTGATAGGAGAGAATAGGTTTATATGTGTGGCACTGACTTTGAGTAAGAAAAGTGAGATTTATGATGACAGTGGAAAACAAAATGAAATTGTTCCTTTGTGTTTTTTTGATTAATTATTAATATTGTTATTATTAATTTAGTCTATTGTGTATATATAGATAAGGGACTGTGGACATTTGGGAACTGATTTAGTTCAGCAGAAGCACAGGTATGTGTGTTTAATGACAGTGTCTATGTTTTGTCTTCTCTTCTATAGAGTTTGTATTTTCATTTAGCAACACATTGTGTATATATATATATATATATATATATATATATAGGGGTGGGGATCACAGAGTAACACATGATACCATGCAGTTTCAAATATGCAAGACGATCATCTAATGATTTAACTAAAGCATACAAAATTCCCCCGAATTTCTGCAAAGTGCGAGGATATATTTATTCACTACATTGTGGCGTCAGTTTCACAAAATTTGGCATCAACTGTGATGAAAAAATGTACAAAAAGTACATAAGAGCTTGAGCGCAGTGTCTCTGACACACACACACACGCGCGCGCTGATTGCAACTTGTCCGTGCGTGCCATCAATCCGATCTGAAATAGCCGTTCTGCTCTGGCTGTGGCTCACTAAACTCTCTTCTTCATCTGAGTAAATTAAGTTTACTGAGATTTACGCAGATGATTTTGGAAGTCGTGACTCTGGAGCCACCTGCATTTTTTAATAAAAATATTGATATGTGGTGTCAGCGTATCACAAGAAGAGGCGATATAATATATTGCCGTATGAATATTTTGTCCCACTCCTAACCAATATACAATATAAAGTGTATATAGAGAGACAGCAGGCGATGAAATGTGAGAATATTGAGGAAAAAAGTGTTCAAATTTAAGTATATGGGAATGAAACATTCACTTAAACCAAATGAAGCTTCTGTTTCTGGATTGTAATGGTGGTCTATGATGTGCACATTAATATACAGTAATTTACACCTTAACCAGTACATAGAGGACTCAGACTAAAACTATAAACCAAACTCTAAAGACCTCGAGATGCAACTGTGAAAAACAGAAAAGGCATTCATCTTCCTAACATCAGCATTTTTATGAGGCGGAGACGTTATTTGCATTTTTAGGCAGCAGCAGCACCAACTTATTATTTTCTTATAATGTTTTTAGGAAAGGATTTTGAATATTTAATTTCAGCACACTCGTGGTGTAAACACAAAGTTTACACAGACCGTTGATATAAAATGTTATTTAATAAGCATTCTATAAAGAGTACATTTTTTTGGGAGCCAGATGAAACACGGAGAAAGAAAATGAAACATTTCATGCACACGTTTCCTCGACAAATGTAAACAACTACGTAGCGCCGCGTACGCTTTCCTGCACTTTCCGTCTCAATCTAAAAGTTTCTCCTTTCTTTTTGTTCACTCCTCTCCCTCCCTCCCTCCCTTCATCCCTCTCTCGCAACTTACACCTTCTCACTTCTTTCCGGTACAGCACCCCTCTTCTACTCCTCTCTCCTTCTCCCACTCCTTTCTCCCCGCGCCTCTCTTTTCCTCCATCTCTCTCTCCATCCCGGCCTTGCCTTTCCTTCCTCCCTCCGCTCCTCTCCGCTCCGCCTCTCCTCCCTCCATCCTGGCTGTGCCGATGACAGCCGTGCTCTCATGGCATCTGTCTGCTGCTCCCCAGCTTGTCTGTGTGTGATCAGCTCCTCTCCAGCTCTCCTCCACACTTTATCTCCTCGTCTTAGTGCTCCCTTTTTTCACAGACCGCCGCTCAGCTGCCTCGCTGCCAACTCACTGTCGCTGTTAACTCACATACCATCTTATGTATTGCCAAAGCAGATTGTGTTTGGAGGGCAAGCAATTAAGGGGGAGGCAAGCGCAAAACTGTAATGTAATTTTGGCTGCGATATTTACGGGGGGAGAAAGGAGGAGGGTGGGGAGGAAGAGGAGGGGAGGGGAGGGGGGGGGACAAAAAAGCACAGAGGAGGGCTTAAGCTGGTCGGACATTGCAGAGTCAACACCGTCGAGAATAATGATTTTGAGCTGAGATTTAGTGGGACGGAATCTGGCACTTCCCTAATTACGAGAGGCCAAATGTCAAGCCTGCTCGCTGTCAGCTTGGTGGCGGGCGGTGCTGCCTTCTCTCCGTCTCTCGCCGCTCCTTTCTTTCTCCCTCTCTCCCTCCCTCTCTCCGCAAGTTTCTGCATGTTTTATGAATCTCATTAAAAGTCATTAAAAGTGTGGTGAGATTTTCACAGCCTCCGCTCCATGGCCCCTGTAGTCCTCTTTCTATCTGTCACATATCGGAGAGAAAGAGAAACAGACAGAGAGAGGAGAGAGAGAGAAGAAAAAAAAGAGCCCATAAAAGCGGAGGAAGATTTGAGTTAGAGAAAGGAGCATTGAAGGTAAACTAGAAAGCAGGCTCGAGGGCAGGGGATCTAAGTGGATTAGGTGGTAAGCATCCCTGAGTTACCTTCTCTGAAAGGTCTAATTTTTTACGGGCATGTAGCATTATCGCCACTTTTCGAGAAGAAAGCTTTCTAATAAAGTAACACTGTGAGCGAATGCAAACAAACACCTTGTAGGAGGCGTGTTCCAACAATTTGGCCCATTTGGCGATCAACATCTTTCGCCCAGGCGTCCTTTTCAATGAAAACTGTTCTGCATTCACGGCTCCCATTTTTTCCGACGGCGGATACAACAAGGGGTCAAAGTCAAGGTCTCTCTGCGTCGCTGAGTGGGAGAAACTTCAGATCCCTGCTCACAAGCCATTACAAAGACCTGCTGTTTTTCCTTGTTTCGGGGTGGGTCGGGTCGGGGTCAGAGGCGCGACCCCCCTCGCGCACACGGCGCATTCTTTAAGGCGTCTCGGCGAGGATGTTCGGCTGCGGAGAGAATGCCGCTTCCATCCCATTCAGGGGAGACACATGGATGGAGGGGTGGGAGGTGAGAACGGGCAATGTAAAGCAGTGGTAGGAGATGAAAGAGTGCATGTGTGTGCGAGAGAGGAAGAAAGGGAAGGAGAGATGGCACTAAAAGCAGTTGGTCTGACATATAGCCTTCCAGCCGCTACGCTGTCGGTCGTGCTCCCAATTACACCAGTTCAATAGACGGGATGAAATCACATTGGCCCCCCTGCGTTTGTGCTCTCCTGCTACAGTATTTCTCCTTCAGACGCACTAACACACTTCCACACCTACACGCGTATAGCGAAAGCCTCCTGCCTCCACACAAACACACACACAAAGCCCACATTGTTGCTGACTGTGCAGCTAATTGAAGGTGTAGCGCATGTGAGAGGTTGTAAGAGTATTCGTGTAGCAGCAAGGTGACTTGGCTCGGCGCAGCGAGACTCTACAGATGGCCCGGTGCTGCCGAGGTAGCGGCGGCGGCGGGGATGCGCGCATGTGTGTGTGTGTGTGTGTGAGGGAGATAGAGTGCCGTGGAGCCTCAGGCATCGGCAGGGGCCCCCTGTGACTTGGCGGAGAAGCGAGCGAGGAAGAGGCCTGTGTGGGTGGGAACCGGCAAAGGTATGAAATGATCCGGAGAGGTGGTGGGGGGTCGTCAGAGGGGCAAGACGTCAGTCAGAGGGGCAGGCGGGGGTTGAGGAGGTGGAGGTGGCAAGGTGATGGAGTTCATTTCGGGGCTATGAGAAAGGAAAGGAAGTAGTAGTAGTAGTATCGCCACTTTTTTGGCCAAAAATCTAAAGAAGGCGTGTACAGGTATCAAAGTTGGTGACAGTATAAGTACTGGTAGGGCTTTTGTCTGTTCTTTAATCAGGTCTGGGTTCACACACTCTTTAACGAGAAGTTAAAGTGTACACAAAGAGAAATGTATGTTTTTGTTGCTTTTTTGCACATCAAGATTGTAAAAACCTTAGTTAAACCACATTGATCTTGGTAATAATGCAAATTACTAAACAATCAGTTTTGAAAATCTGTCTTACTCAACTAGTACTTCACATCATTTTTCTTGATAGGGATACCTGTTGTCCAGTTATTATTACTCTTTTTAGCAGACTTTGTGAACATATCTGCCCGCAAGCTTGAGGACACAATGAAATGCATCGTCATGTCTTGACGAACTATGTGGTTCTGGAAGCTCGGTGTCACGGTGGCTTTTATAGGCACCCGAGAAAGCCAGGGAAGGTCTAATTTGTCACGTCACGTTACAATTAGCTCACATACGGCTATTAAAAAAGCCTATCGGTGCATATCGTGCTCGTCATCGTAGCGAGATGAAACACCGTAACAAGGCGGAAACAGACTGAGAGAAAGTTGAAGTAGGAGAAAAGGCGCGTTAGCGTCTCGTATCTGCAGCCCGCTGCCTTGATTTTCTTATTTTCTCAGTTTGTTGCTGTGCTCGGGACGCTTTACCAACCCAAAATATCAGTATTTGACGTCCTGGGAATGAATCTCAACAATCTACTGTCTCTCTGGCGCCTTTACAAACAAATCCTGCTGATTTTTATAGTCTGAATAATATAAATATGATGTGAGGTTCAGTTAGCTTTGCACAGACATGGCCGGTAGAAATGACTTTGGGTACATTTCAGAGGCTGTACTTTCTTACTTTGACTTGAGTAAAGAAGTTGAATTAGTACTTCTACTTTAACCAGAGTCTTTTTTTTTTACACAAATATCTGTACCTCTAATTGAGTGACTGATGTGTGTACTTCTGCCACCTCTTTTCAATCCTACAGAATCTGCTCAGAGGCACATTGAGCCAAAATTGTTCAACTTCCCAGTGCAGCCCTTATTGTAGATTGGCACATTAGAGACCTTCGCCCGCCAAGCGGCTAACTTCCTGTTTAGCCCTCTGCTAACTCAATTGGGGATAAAATGAACGCACAGCTCTCATAGACTTTCCAAATGATATCAAACCGAATGGATCAAATCCTGACTTTTGATGTGCAATAAACTTCAGCCACAGTTTTACAGCTGCTTCGTGCACAATGTAAGCTTATGGGAAATAGTCTTCTCAGTCTGGAGAGCGGTTGTATTTGATTTTTTCGCTCCAACAATGATTTATTCAATCTCTCTGGGCTAACTAATTGCATGAGTCTGAAGTAAGGGTGGGGAATAATGGGCAAAATAATAAGGCAACAATAACAGGGTTCCAGTTGCCTGCAGAGAGAGAAGGACACTCATTAAAGGGAACAAATCTTTGTCTCACAGGTAGTAAAAAAAAAACCTTCCTTGCTGCAGCCTAATAGGCCCTTTAATTCAGGGTGAAGACTGCTTACCTAAATCGAAGTACAGCTGGATCCTCCAGGGTCGATTGTTATTGAGTGCCAAGTGAACCGTTTTCTAGTTTCAACCCGCCCGTTGACTCTCATGTCACACACGAGTTGAAAGCAAGTAGGAGGAAAGTGAAGGACACAGGCGTCACGGTAACAGTGTATTAAATATTTTCACTTCTGCATTGTATCTTTCCTGTTACCATGTGTGGAAAAAAAAAAACTTAATGCAGCCCAGGAGCCGAATAAAACAATGATTTAGAAATTCAACCTTGTTCCCAGCAGCAGCCACTGTTACTGGTTAAAAACCCACTGTGCACTAATCTGCCCGGCACCAAACGACAGACAAAGTGAGCGACAAGTAGTGAAATAGTCGCGCTGAAGAGCCAGCTGCCTCCCTCGGGAGTTAGCGGACAGTCATTATATGGTAAGCTCCACAAATCTAAATGAATGCTAATGTAGCTTCTCGTCTGAAGGATGTATAAATATGAGACTGTATGCAAACTTCTTCACCACAATAACTTAAAATATGTCCGTGTTGTGTTTACAGCTCGATTCCGCTGTTTAGCAATGTGTACAGAGTTTTCAGAGGGAATCAGTTTGATCTTTTAAAGTTTGACTCTCTTTTTTTAGTCCTAAAAGATTAAAATACAAGTCGTTTTGTTTCATCTGAGGATCGAACATCAATCCGAAAAGACCGATTTTGAAGAACACCCGTATCCATTTTCCTCTGACACGACAAACATGAGAGCTATTTTAAAAGTTTCACTACGGGTCACAGAGGGACGCAACGTCTGACCTATCACATCGAAGCTGACCAAATACGGTGCTCATGTGGCTAATGGGAATAATGGTGGAATGACGCCTGAGTGGAATATCTTAGAGACATTCCAGTAATACTTTTACTTTTTCTCCTCAAACGCATTAAAGTGACTAATAATCCCTGGTGCTTTGATGCAGAATATTACTCATGTGAATGTAATATTTCATAATGAAGACTGTTGGTTTAGTCTGCTGAAGTAAAGCACATTTCAACTCTTCCTTGATGTGTTTTCTTCAGTTAAACACACAGTATGTAGTTTCTCCACTGAAAGCAAAAGATGTGGTTTGATGACATGGTGAAGTAGCGCGGGATCGTGGGAGTCGTCGTCTTTAATGTGAAACCTCCATTGCCGATTATGATCAAACGACTCGGGGAGAAATGTTTTACCGATGAGGTAATGTAATAAAGTCCTCCGTCACTCTCTGACACATCATCTGGTGTTTTCCCCAGAGTTCATAGCAACAGGCACCCAAATAAGACGCACGTCACATTTCCAGATTTCTCTGGGTTAGATGCTGGAAACATTTAGGATAATGTAAGGACACAACTTAACAGAATATATTGTATAACAAAGTGTAGTTGTTGTCTTACATATTATGTCTTTAGTTGTGGAGGATTTTTTATTTAAGACACATTTCAACTCCAAAAATACCTATTTTCCCCAAAAACTTGACCCAGAAAGTAATTTAAAAATGCAAATCATTGTCAAAAACAAGACACAGTATGTATCATCCAATTAGTCTGGCGGAGATCAGGGACCTGTGTCTTGGTTGTCTGAGGAGATGAACTGCCACATTACCCGTCCACACCACTGTACGCACACACACACACACACACACACACACACCCTCAACCCCCCCAACCTCTGAGTGATGGCAAGAGGGAGAAGTGATGTGAGGAACGGTGGAGAGGCGAGAAGTGGGAGCGTGCGGGGGAACCCCTACTGGGCACGAAGACACATGCCCCCACACACACACACACACACACGTATAGATACAGTACACACACACACACACACACACACAGACGTCAGACAGAGCCCTGCAGTCCCACCTTTGACACTAAGCTTCCAGAAGCAGGGAACTCTGGCTCATCCCCGCTAACACAGACTGGCAGGTGAAGCTAAGCGCCCTCTCTTTTCTCCTCCAGTCCTCTCCCTTTTCTGTCTGTCTTCTCCGCTTTCTCCATCTCTGTGTGTGTTTTCTTTCTTTCGCTCACTTCCTCTCCTATTTCTGTTTCCTATATCCATCTGTTTCTTTCTCTTCCCCTCACCCCTCCTTCCCCTCCCCTCCTCTCCTTTTTCTCTCTCTCACCGCTCCTCTCTTCCCCTCGGAGGCTGCGGGCTGGGGTTGAACTCATCTGTCAGGATCAGAAAGGGGCTGGAGTGACGGGAGACTCCTGTTTCAGCAAGATAAACAGCCAGCGCAGATCAAAATACTCTCCCTTTAACACACACACACACACACACACGCACGCATGCACACCTACACGCATGCACAAAGGCACACACAAGCGAGCGAGTGATCCATCTCGCACAACGGCGACGTCAGATTGAGGGTGTTAGCTCCTTGTCAGCTTAGAAAAAGGTGCAGCATCCAAATTCAGGAGGCACCTGGTTATTTACAAAGTTAATCACGGAAAATTCTTGCTAAACTTGGCCAGAGAACTCAGGCGGCGCGTGATTGACGGCGACCGAGCGAAGACTCCGATATAGATCTTTAGAAGAGACGAACATATTTTTGGACGAGGCATAGAGACATCTGTATTCGCTTTGACTGATATGTTGAGAGCGGCTGAATATCTAAAAAACTAACTTCCTCCTCTCTCGTTTTTCTTTTTTTTTTTCTCGTTGCACACGAGAGCTACTTCAACACTTGCCAAGATGACAACGGTTGCCCAAATGTTCTATTTGATGTTTCGAGCCTCAAGAGCAAGTGGGAGAGAAAGAGTGATACAGAGGGAGAGAGGGAGAGAAAAAAACCGAGGGAAAACAGAGAAAATAAACGGTAATAAGAGAGAGGGAGAAAGGGGCGACTGAAAGCAAATGAGAATGAGAGGAGTGGAAAAGAACATTAGCTCAAGAGGTGCCAAGTTCACTATCTGCCAGCCTGAGGTGTGTGCAGTCCCGGGTGTCGTAGTGGCAGCGGAGGGGGAGGAGGGGTGAGGCAGTGGGTGTCAGGTATGTCTGTCTTTCTATCCCAGCGCTCCAACATGCGCTTTTTTGCTGCAGCTGCTGCTCGCCCGGATAACAAATCATTCCCTACAGCGCCTTCTGGTAACCTCGTCATTCCCGCTAATAACATTTGGAGATGCTAAGCTTGTAAATTAGCGAATCTGGACCGAGGAGATATTATTTATGCTTGTCTCCCATCCTGAAAGACTTGTCTTGATGGGTAAATTGTGTTTAATTCTTGGAGGAAGCCGTTTTTTTCAGCGCCCCAGCGTGAGATGAGATTAATCCCTTGACAACCTTTGCAGGCGCACTTAAAAATTGCTCCCAAATGTCACCGCCGCCGCTGCCACCGCCGAGATTTGCGGAGGGTGGAAACAGGGGAAGAAACGGAGCACCGTGCAGAAATGGGGACACATCCGACGCACATGATCCTCCCCTGTACACACGCGCACGCACACACACACACACACATTCTTTAAATGTATTTTTCCCTTCTTAGCATTCACAGAAAAAAAAAAAACACACACACAAACTCGAGGCACAAGCCATCGCCCGCCCACATACACAGACACACACCTTGCACCCTCCTATAGATTATGTTCTTGTTATACTGACACACACACACACACAACATACCACGGCAAATAAAAAACTGTATCACTTCGAAACTGTTCGAGCAGCGACAGCAGACACACGCGTTCACACACAGGAGCAGTTGTCCTAACACACACACAACACTTACAGCTTGTTCCCCAGATTGCCTTTCACTAATTTGTTCCCTCCGAGTGAGAGTTTGTTTTTGATTTAATGTTTTCTTTATGGCTCGTGGTGAAAAGACACTTTTAGATTTATTTACCGAGAAGACAGACACGGCCGGAGGGGCCCTTTGGCCCCGGGCTGCTTTTTTATTTGCACATAAATTCGCACAGTGGAAGCTAAACACAGACAGAAACACCTCTGGTCATCCCCGAGGAGCTCCGATGGCCGTTCAGAGGCCCGTTATCCCGGCGTGCCCTCGCCCTGGTGGGGTTTGGCGGACAGGTCGGCCTGGCGTGACGAGTCTTGGGCACGGTTCAAACGCCCCTGCAGCTTCTAGATCAACTTCCCGGAGAAGGGGCATAGGCAGTGCGGGTATCTATTTCTTAATGAGTGGCGGACATACCAACTGTCAACACACATCCGCCTCCCCCCTCTCCCTCCCTCCCCCTTGTTTGTTTCTCTCCGTGCCGTCTCATCGTCATGCTTTCGCTCTTTCCTCGTTGTTTTTCTCTCCCCCCCTCGATTCACAGCTGGGCTCGGAGGGGGGAGAACAGAGCGAGATTGAAAGAGGGGAGGAAAAAAAAAAGAAACGCACATAATTAGATTGTAAATGCTTCATGATATTTGAGGACTTCAAAGGGCACAACTGAAACGATGAGCGAGTTTTGTGTGTGTGCGTGTGTGTTTGTGTTTGTGTTTACGCCTCCCCTGTTGACAAGCGCTTGTGCATGCACGCTTGTTGTCCTCGCCGTGTCTGCTCGTTATGTGTATCCGTACGCTCGCGCGTGTCGTGCATTATCATTATCAGAGGGGGCAGCTGACCCCTCTTTCTACCGGCTTTGCGGCGGTAAAAAACACTCAGAAGTTCATTTCGCACCAGCGTGTGAAGAGTTCAGCCGGGAGCCGCGGCGCGACTGGAAACAATGAGCTTTAATGTGTTAAAAATGAGTTGCAAAGTGCCGTTACCCAAGGTTCCACCGGCATCTGACCCCCGCACTCAAACATAAAATGACACGCGTGACTGTTTTCATGAAACAAGTCATTTCTGGTAATTACAGTTATTTGCAGCAGCCGTCCCTACACACCAATTACACCCGTCTGGGGCCTTTCTGTGAGTGTGCGTATCCGAGAGGGAAAAAAAAAAAAAAAAAAAGCCAAGTTGAAAGCAAACAATTGTCACACGAAAAACACTAAAACAAAATTTGACGAGACAATGATATTTTTCATCTGTCAGCCTCTCCCCCTTCAACTCCAAACGCAGGAACGTCGACCTCCGACCCCCGGCGAGAGAGGATTAGTCGACTTCCCGTCCGCTGGTCGGCGTCCAGCTCAATTTCCGCAGGGCCCCTCCGAGCGCGCTCATTGTGAGCGCGTTTATTTTTGGAGGAACTTTGATGAAAATGTGTTACATGACAAAAAAGGGGCTTTAAAGTTGTTTTTGCCGAGCTGAAGCGATGTCATTTAAACAGAACATAATCCATAAGCTGAATAACAAGCAGAGATGTTGGTCCTCTCCCCGCGCCTCTCTCCCTCTCTCTGTGTGTGACACAGCTACATAATGTCTGTCTGTCGCTGTCTGAATGTAGGCTGTGGATCTGGCAACACACTTTACGAGCACGCGCGCACACACACACACACACACACACACACACACACGCTCATGCAGATAGAGCTGTCCTCTTGCACAGTAATGTTTATTTATTGGAACATTTTAGAGCCGGCATACTTCTGTCTGTAAATTGACAGCTTGGCTCAATACTGAAGGGAAAAGCTCACTGGACCGCTGCTTCATTTCAAGACTGATTGATTGGCAAGGATGGAGGAAGAAAAATATCCGAGTGATAGGACGCTGACTGTACACGGATGACATTTTACTCAAGTGTATTTATTAGGACAAAGTGAATTTCTAATAGTCCATCAAATCTGAAGTTATATCTGGGACAAAGTCTAAGGAGGGGAGCTGGTCCTGAGGTTCTGTCTTTCTAATAATTCCTCTATTTGCAGAATAATAATTTGCATAATGTCTAAATGGAGTTTGGTGTGGGCGCTCTGCAGCTCTTCCAGATCATACATTGTCAATTGGAGTATTTTTTTAAAGTTTTTTGAAGATAAAAGCAGATAATTCTGGACAAAGGTGAACACCAGTCAGGGACACTGTTTATAACCTGACGACTCAAAATGTGTTAAAGATTCAGTTTTCATTTGTAAAGTTATTAGAAAACTTGTACTTAAAATGATAACAATATACATAACAATTAACTAGTGAAGAATACGATCTCTAATTCATTTAATTCTGTTATTACCTATTTTATTTTCTGTTTGTGTGTGTGTGTGTGTGTGTGTGTGTGTGTGTATTTGAATAGTGTTTTAATGCATTTCTAGCCCCTGTGATGAAGTCGCCATGCCTTCCAAAACCCTACAGTGCACATTATTCTGGAGAATATGTCTCTAATCTATAATGCATTATTACATTTTAGATCGTACCAATATTTATTTTAACTGTAAGATTAAAACATAGTAAGACAGATTTCAGTTTTCTAGAATCAATATAAATATAAATGGTGAGAGCAAAAAGAAAACTGCTCATAATGTGCACATTCAGTCCTGGTAGAGTGCAGACGCAGGCCAAAAAGCAGCTAAGCAGGTTTCCGCCTCAGGCAAACATCCACGTCAGATGAAAAACGCGAATAATCTTGTGATCTCCTCATAATAGGTGAAGCTTTCATCGTCATTTTAGTATTTTTTTGTTTGCTAAAATGTAAAACGTTTGCCCGATCAAAACGTTCCATCAGTAAAAACTCTCGGGAGCCTGTACCTTCAACGTGAGGATGGCCTGTACTTTTTAGACATAAATGGTGAAACCATTAAAATGAAAATCAGATCTCACATCCATTTAAAGAGCACTGACCGAGTCCTAAAGTATTCGGAAAGCTTTGCACGCTTGAAGCCAGAATTCCTTCACTTCTCGTCGTTTTGACTCCAGTGAAAATGTAGTTTAAAAAACACATGCAGTTTATTGACATCGCAGCATGTAATTTCTGGGCAATTAATCCTTCAAACTTAAAAAAAAAAAAAAGAAAAGAAGAGGAATCCACTGCTTCCATTCGTGGGGGCCCTGAAGTGCATCTTTAAACTATATGCAGCAGAATATACTTTTTGCAGACGTTGCCAGAGAGCATCGGAGGTGCACTGAGTGCATTTACAGAAAGGACGTTCTGTACATTATATAAGTGTGCTGTCAAACGTATGCTGCTCTCAGCGTGAGGGGAGCGATAATCTACGTGATTTAGCCCTGTAATGCATTCGGACTTTACGGATTCTGGATTTTGTTCAATTAGTTTTTTTTACTACTAGTACATAGTGAGAATTTTCACGAAAGATCCCTCTGATGTGACATCAGCACAGACCTCGATGTCAGTGTGACAGACTAACGCTCGGCCGTGTCGGTCTGGGACTCGGAGAAGTTATCCCACAGACCTCCAGTCCTTGGCTCTGTGTTCTGCTGAAGTCGAGCTCTCCGACAGTGTTTATGGAGCTGTGTTCTGTGGTCAGTGTGGTCTCTCGCTTGTCCCCGAGGCCTTGTAAAGAGCCTCACCACAGGGCTGCTCAGCCACACTGCGCTCCCACCACAATACCAGAACTCACACATCTGTCGAGCAGCAGCATGCCGGAGCTCCAAATTTATGTCCCGGACCCGACGGGACGCGGGGAAGACCGGAGGTCCTGCTTTAGATTTGTTCTCTGGCTCCAAACAGTTGTTTTTAGTTTTGTGGTGGAGTTTATCTTCATAAAAAGCTTTTGTTATAAGCCTTCTGAAGGTGAATGCTCGGATTCAGACAGATCTGATGATGAATGGGTCAGACTCTAACTTTGATGTGCTTTTATTCAAATTCTGTAACTCAATAATAATTTTTAAAAAAAGTCTGTCAGATGCATTGTGAAAAAGCATTATTCACCTTTCAAACGGCTTATTTTTCTTCTGAAAAGGAGCCATTTTCTCGTTATTGTGCCGTCTTATTATTTATAATCATTTCTCTTTTATAAAAATGGCTGGTATGAAACAACCAAAGCGATGGTGTGAAAACGGATTCCTGTGATTGTGCATAATCGGTGGAATTTCCCTTTTTGATTAATGCAAGCGAAAGCTTTTCATTATCCAAAAAGCATTTCAGTTACATAAAGCATCCATCTGAATTAATTTAAAGTAGTTCGGAACGGCGCTGTGAGTGAGATTGCATTGGACTTTCAACACTCCGACCGCTTTATTCCCCTGAATCTTTCCCTCACGCACACACACACACACACACACACACAGCACACACTGCCGGCCCCGTGTCCCGGCGATGATGGCTAACACATGCCGTTTAAACAATCGCCCCAATCCCCCCTTATCTTCAGGAGTTATGGGCCTAAATCTACTCATAATACACAGCTCACTGAGGGTGTAATCCCTGGGAACATCGGAATAAATCCAGGCTATATCCGCTACACGCAGACTAGCGACCAGAGCCAGGGCCATTATGGCGGGGCCGAGGAAGAGGAGGAGGTTGGGTTAGCGACGGGCGCTAATGGGTCGTCTATGAATTCATATTAACGCCGAGCCATTAGGACACCTCCATCCAGGAAATCCCTCTGACCCTCACGATAGAACAGCTGTCCGAAGTTTAAACTTTAAACCGACAATCCCCTCCGCTGTCACGTCTCTTCCTGTCTGCCTCTCTTTCCCTCTGTTTCCCTCCCCCTCTCTGCCAGACCGTGGCTGGATTGTCCTGATTCGTCCCAATCGGAAAAAAAAAAAAAAAAAAAAAAGTCGTAACAATTCCAACACCAGGGCCCAGAGGCGGGGAGACGCGGCCAGCTGGTCACATTTGGTCGCAATGAGAGGGGACACAAAAACATGGGGGAGGGGGGGACAAATACGTGACGACAACCGAGAGGGCAGCGTGTCTTTCACGCAACCTTTCGCAACCTCTCCTCCAAAAAAAAGATGTGTGGAAAAAAACAAAGCCGGCGAAATCAAGTTGATCTCGACTCTGATTCAAAGTCAACTGTCAGGACACATGGCTGTCTGCTGCATGGCTCGTGGCGTCTGCGGCGCCGTCTGGAGAGCACGCATGCCGGGGAAATCCTTGTCATATTAAAAAAAGTCCAAAAGCAAACAGAGGAGTAAAGTGGGCTTTTTAATCTTGGAGCAAAATGAAGTGACGAGGCGATCGAATTAAAAATGCAAACTTGAGCGCTCTCTTTCTTTCCCCCCCCCTTTCCTCGCTCTTCCTCTAAGTCTCTCTGCCGCTCTCTCCCAGGCCGGAGTAAGCAGCCAACACAGCCATCTTAGAGACTTTGGGGGGGGGATGGCGGAGGGAAATCGAGGCCCCTGGGCTCTTTGGCTCCTTGGCTGGACAACAGTTTCCCGGCCTGAAGGGGTCAGCGGTGGGCTGTCTGAGAAACTGGCAGCCATTGGGGTTCCAGAGGGGATGTTTTTCAGGAGGAGAGGGGGGGGAGGTATCTTGTGGCTGGTTGGCATGGAGCGAACGCTGACAGTTTCCAAATAGTGTTGTTCCTGCCAGGGCCCGCTGAGCTCTTACACATTACGCTACACACAGGAAAAGACCAGAGGCACTCGAGGCCTGGCGCCATAAAGCCCCTGACAGATCCGTAAGAAAGCGATAGGGTGCCTTATTTATTTAGGGTGTTCGTACTGTAATGTTTTACAACTCTCAATACTCCAAACAATTAGATGGTGCGACATGGGGTACGGAGAGAGGAATTCCTGGTAGAAAACAGACTTCATGAATCTCCTGCTGATTGTGTGGAAGAATTTACCAGAACTTATTTATTTTTGTTTGAAACTCTAACTTTAGCAGCATATAATTATCATTGCATGGTATACATAATGTTAAGTCTGCTGTACATGTTTCTGCTTTCAGTCTCCAACAACTACATTTTGTTCTCTGAGAATGGTGCTGTAATCTAGTCCAGTAATTTGCAATCCCAACATTTCTGATCCTTAATTTTGATTCAGTAGGACTGAAAAGGCTTTAATTAGCTTTGCTTTGATGCCAAGTTCAGATGTCTCTCCGAGCCGACAGAGGTAGGGCATCAAGAAGAAAAATGAGCATCAGGCTTGATAAATTCTACGTAGGGTATAATGATGTAGGGGGCGACTGTTGACAACGTCCTAACAAACAAACTAGCATCAAAACTGAAAGGGTAGGTGCACTTCCTGGTCTTAAAATCACAAGAGAACTCCAAGGCAAACAATGGACTCAGACAAGTTTCAAAGGACGACGAAGGCTCGTTTCCGAAACGCGTTGGAGTTGGACCATGAAGCCATTTAGTTCAGAATAAGTGACCTGGAGTTTTCTTGTGATTTTTTACATACTACCATGTCAGAATAATTTTACCTTAGTTCATTCCCGTAGTTTGACCCTGTTCACACCGTCCAACATGAGTGATCCGATCACGAGCGGACACTTCTAATTACGTCGGTTCACACCTGGTATTAGATCATGCGTCGTGATTGACCACTTCTGATCAGATCTCACTTCCGCGCTCTAGACGCAGATAAACACGCCCGTCATTTCTATTTGCAGAGAGCAAACGCGTTGTTGTTTTTAACCAGTGGGAGGCAGCGTTGCACTTCCCAACTCTAGTCCGCCAAAAAAAAGAAAAAAACGTTAGAAGTTTGATGACTCATCCACTTTCCCTTGGACTGATTCTTTTGGTCATATGGAAATCAGACAGGGTGTGTCGTGTGTTCTTCACGCACAAGTATCCATTTTGCTTGTTTCTGTGGCTTCCTCCTGTTGTTTTGCACTTGAATATCACACTGTTGGCGTGAAAATGAGTACTTACTTGCGTAGAGGAGGTCAGTTGAGTCAGTAGTCCTTCACTGTGCCCAGGACACATGAGCTGAGTGATCTAACCTCAATGCTTCTTGGGTGCATTCACACCTGTACCTTCAGCTGTCTACTTGTGATGGGATCACCCAAGAAGCACGCTGATATCAACTTGACAACTTGGCTGTTGGTCAGCAGCAATATACCAAATGAATCACACTGATTCTGGGTACATCACCGCCCTCTGAACACTAGGACCCCATTTAACATGTATATGTGTTCGGGTATCCTATCTAGATAATGAACAACACATGTTGATAGAGTTGTAAATGCGTGAACGGCGGGCGATTGATGGGCCACATCTGGAGGTGGTCGATCGCTCCCTCCGACCTGGGCCCGCCAGCCCCGCCTCCCTTCTTTACATATTGAGATCCGATCACATCGCAGGCAGAATCCGGCCATAAAGAATGCTTATTATTACCAGGTGTGAATGAAGAGGGCGCGGGTCGGTTGTCATTATCCAGGAATAGATCACGTGTGCACAGCAGGTGTAAATGTAGCCCGGATTTATGCCGTGCACCCACACACTCGCACTCTCAAGCGGCAGAGTCTACCTTCACCGCAGAGTGGTGATGAGTGGTTCCATTCATGTCACCTTGTTTACATACAGAAATGTTTGTAGTCGGTTTGGCCAGGGTGGAACAAAACTGATGTCCTTCCTGATCACCTCTGCTGAGGTGCCTCTCAGCCAATCGCAGCAAGAAGCGATGACTCTGTGATCAATGAATCTGACCCTGCTGTAGTCTGATCACTGCAGCAGTCTCCTCGTCTGAAGCTCGTTGCACTGTAGCAGTGAGGTGTGTATTTCTTCCTACACAAAATGAAGATAATGATGATGTCTGGCGAGACATCCCTCGTTTTTTTCATCTTTACTAATTTTCCCAGTGTGCTTTTGCCGACAGTATCCGACATTCATGTAGACTCCGAGTTTGTTTCCTTTTATTCTCGACAATTTATTTGAACCACTAAATTTGCCTTTAGTTTCCCCACCGTCTCCTCCGTGCTGATAGGCTTAATCTGTCCTCACCTCAGTCTTTTCCACTTTCTTATTCATAAATCCTTTCGCATTTCTTACCGCTTTATCCTTTTATTTTGAACATCCTTTAACCTCTCGCCTTTTAATGTTCAGCCCTCCTTACTCTTCCTTATTTGTTTTACCTCTGTCCTGTGTCTTATTCCCTTCGCCGTGTCCCCTTTTAATCCCCGTGTGTCCCTCATAAACCCTTCTTACCCCTCTCTCTCTCCATTTATTCCTTTTACCCTTGTCCCTCCGCTTCGGCGTATTTCCATATCCCTGAGCTGATTCCCTTGTCCCCTCGCTTCCAGCCTGTTGTATTCCCTGTCTCTCTTCTCATCCGTTTATCACTGGCCCTTGTTCTGTTAATCCCTGAGGGTTTTGTTTATTTGTGTTGGAGCTGCTTTTACAGCTTGCGACTGACCCCACCTATTTTCTCACCAGTCATTTGAACAGCAGGGCTGCTTTGCAGCTACTCCACCAATTAACATACCATTAGCATAATATTTGCATGTGTGCATTAGGGTGTTGATGGGGAGAGAAAATAACAGTTTTACAGGTTTTTTTTCCCTGTCTCAAAAAAATATATATTTCATGGAATGACGTAAAAGCGCCCACGGGCTCCTTTATCTCGCTTTGATACTGCTGCTCGGCGAGCAACATCATGTTTTCAAGTTCGCTGTGAAAAGTTGTGCGGCTCTCGTGTGACGGGCCCTCCCACACGTTAACATCTGTGATTATCATCTCTTCTCTTCTAATTTGTTGCATCACCATTCTGATTTGATCAAACTATTATATAAATGTCAATCTTTTTGCCACTTTGGTGATGTGTGAAGTATAATAAATGAGAAAAACAGTGCTTGAATCACTTACCCAAATATTAAAAACACACAATTTTATAATGTGTAGTGTGATATTTCACTGACGCTCTTGTTGAGCTACAGTGAGTAAAGTCTGATCCCTGAGGTCAAAGGTGAAGAGAAGGGACAGGAGAGAAGAGTTGGAACGTGACCGAACAGAGAGGAGGCCTTATGAATGAACGAGAAAGTGGGCACACGCCATTGAGAAAGGGAAGACAAACAATCGTGGCCGTATATGAAGGGAAATAAACAAATTCATAGGTTTTGATGGAGACAGACAGGAAGAGAGGGGTGAAAGTAGGCCAGCTGCTGCCGCCGCCGCCACTGATGAAGCCGGTGAGCGTTTCATGTAGAGAGAAGCGTCTGAGCAGAGGGGCGACGTGCGAGGGGCGTCGAGCCAGTTTCCCAGTCTTGATTGGGGATCAGCCCGCGGGCCTCGCTGTTCCGCTGCGTGCCACGCCTGTCCCTCACACACCGCCGCTCTCAGATCTGTCACATTAGGGCCGTCGCTCAAACACTGACGGCGCTTTGTGACTGTTTGTCTCGTGTCACGCCGATTATTTTGCTCATTGAAAGGAAGTGGAGGAAGTTGCGGCGGGAAAGTCGCACCCGGAAGTGCCTCAAATATTCGCCCGGTCATCGTCGGACGCCCAATCACGCCGGGGCCCGTCTCGCGTCGAGTCCAGACAAAACAGATGCCAGATAGAACTAATTAAACATAATTTGTTATGTTTGTATTTAAGACACGAGGACTGAGCAGTGCTGTCGTGTGATAATGTGATATGTCTGCATGTGAACTGTCACACATTAATCCTACGTGTAAAACTATTCACACTTGAATCATGGAAGATAAAGTAACTGGGTGGCCCTCAGCCAGTATGATTAAAATAAATATATATTTAATAAACCACGTGCTTCCATATCTCTATTTTATTTTGCATCTCAGCATCTTGTTACCCTATTTTTATGGTTTGAGTGCAGGCACTTTCTGATATGGGATTACTTTATGGACTCTTAATGCATCAGCCACCTAATATTAATGGCCAGCCACGGAGCCTCTTCTCACTTTTTTTTTTTTTTTTTTAGCATCATTGAGAATGAGGGACGACCGATGAAATATTTGAACATTTTCGCAGCTTAAGTACTCCGCCGAAATCATTTTTACGAGACTTTTATGATCGGCCCCTTTCCTGCTTTAATGATGCTGCAGTTTGTGTATACATCAGTGCGTTAGACGGGGGGATTAGCCGGGCTGCCAGAATCAAAGATGAAAGAAGAAGAAACGGTGCTTCCAGATAAACACGTTATTTGTGAGAATATGTCGTTTTAGGGCTCGGATAAATATCGAATTGTAAGCTCCCCCTTTTTTTTTTTGTGTAATTGTATTTGCTGCTGAAATCAACCAGATAATAATGTATTTTTCAAAATAAAGAATAATGATTCTGTAGCTTTTTATTTCTTTTAAATGTAAAACCATATTCAAACTATGATTCATTTGGATTTTGCAGTTTACATTATGTCTTGCGGTAGAAACGGCTCAAACTCATTCACAAATCATTCTATTCATCAACAGGAAATAAAAAATAACATGTTGCAATACAGTCAAATTTTAATTCATGCTTCGTATTGCTCATATTTTTAATTCAACGCTACAATATTCTGTATGTGTGTGTTCAGTCGTACCTCCTGCATTGTGTGCTCACGCAGTATAAATGCAGTTATATATAATATCTAGCAGGCCTGTTGGCCCTGGCTGCTCTGCTGCACTCAGCTCTCTAACTGCTCTTGTCTCTGTATAATCCCCCCTCCTCATGAATACATTAACGCCGGAGCCTTAAACTCAGCTTAGCTGGCGGCTCAGCGTCACAGCACATCCTATTACCGACTTTAAATCATTAATGTGACATCGTTTTCACTCAATTTCCAAACACCCACGGTCGAAAACTGCATATTTCACCGAGCCGGTGCAGAGAGAGGGCCGTGCTCAAAGTCACACTGTTGACTCGACGCATGCGCTCACGCAGGCGCCGAGTGTTTAGATCCGAGTGCACGCGATTCACACAAGTCTTCTTCTGAGCCGTGTGAGATTTACACAGAAAGCACAGAAAGTTGGAGCAAATTAAATCATATCGAGGAGCTGCGCAGCGAGAAGCGAACCGGCATTCAAATGTAAATCTGTGATAGTTTTCACTCTTTTGTCTCCACTATTGTGACGGAAACAGCCAGTGGATAATTGTGGTTTAAGCTGAGCTAACTCCTACAGTATGCTGCACCTTAGGGTGTGTGTGTACAGTACGCGTGTGTGATTTAATCTGTGGGTCTAGCCACCGCTTGCGTCCCCCCAGCATCTCGCATAGTACTGCTGACAATGAAGGAAGAAGAAAAATCTGAATCCCCTTTTCTTGCTCCTCAACTATTCACACATAAACCTTTTCTCAGGTTTTTACCTCCAGGCTGCCTCTGAAAAATTCACAACGCCCAGAGAACAACTAAGTCCTTCACTTACCGTAGGAGTTGTGGATCTGCCCCCATCGTGCCTCTTTTATTGCATCAAAAGGGCTTTTTGTGTGTGTGTGTGTGTGTGTGTGAAGCTATGGTAATTAGCAAACCACGTAAAATCATCTCCTCGGAGTGCATTTAACTGTTTTTATGCGCACGGCGTCGGGAGCAGGCGGGTGGGGGTTGATCGCTGGAACATATGGACACAGATGGGGACAGCATTTTAATGGGCGCACTGAGTGGGGTTTTGTGTTTTTTAACCCTTGAAAGGGGGGAGGCACAAACATCCTCAACATCCTTAAGCGAGCATCAATTAAAGATTTTGCTTTTAAACCGGCGACGGCAGCGGCACAGGAGGCTGGAACCCGGCGCTTTGACAGGACGCAGAGAGGCAGACAGAGTACACAGCCTTCCTTTTTTTTTTTTTTTTTGAAGGGTACATAGACATACTCACATTTCATCACTCAAGCCCCCCCCCAGGTCCCTTGTTGTGTTTAATTAGGTTATCAGGTTGCTAACGGGCCGTGATTCGGCTCCACGTCTCCCAGCTGGCCCTCTGATTGGAGGGGCAAGAAGGTGGACTTAGCATAATTAACACGTTGTTATGGAGATGATTGAATTGTTCGGCGACACACGGGCAGTGCCACCGCCGCGAGGGCGTCGCTGAGGACGGGGAGGAAATGTCAAAATAAAACACCTTTTTATAACGCGTGAAAACTGGTTAAACTCACATCAGGTTAACATTTTGCACACGTCTACTCGTTTATTTTATCTTTTTGGTTTTATTCACAGTATACAACAGTGTGTGTGGATGCATTCGGTGTCCTCTTAATGGGTAATATTCCTGCAAGTTTTTTGAAAGCGGGACCACATGGCGGTGTGTGTTTCTATGTTTATGTAAATATGTCGGAAACCTTGAAGTGAAAATGTATGTGTGGAAGAAAGAAGTGACCAGGACCAGCACAAGTTTTACCGAACACATTGCTGTCTTTATTAGAGCCTTGTCTGGCAGTAATACTGAAAAAAAAGTGAACTTAGAACAGATGGTGGTGGCAGCCCACGGCTTGTTTTTTTTTTCCTGTTTTTCTTTATTTCTTTGATATTTTTCTTCATTTTTTTGTGTGAGGGTACTGCGACTCCTGCTTTTCTGTGGCATGGATAACATCAATAAAAGAGAGACAGTAGGGAGAGAAAAAAGAAATATACAACTTATATTACACTGTGTTATGAACAAAATATAAATCTATAACTCTATGTTATATTTACATAATTATCTTTCTTGATTTTTCAAGTTGAGATGGTAAGATATTTTATTTTAGCTTGTAATAATTCTTACTTTGTTTTGAGCTCCACTCATGACTTTGATTGTCTTAAATAATATCATCATTATCATCATCATCATTTTCATTGTCTTGATAAGGGGACAGACCTTGCCAGCAGGGATGATTGACGTCTTAATGCCCCACCCACCCACCTGATACCCTAAAAATGGATTGATCCACTTAGTCCCCCTCTCTCCAGCATCGGGTTGAACCACGGCATGACAACGGGGGTGACTATACAGCAAAAAGTAAGACCCAGAGGCTCATTATGTGGCGTGGAGCTAACATCTACAGCGAGAATGATTGTGGGGATCACTATGTGGCAGCACACCTGAACAGTAGTCATGGCTCCTGTAGCGTCGCGTGGAGCTAAAACAAAGCAAAGGGCTCCTGATGAGAAGTGACTTTAAAGTACTGTCGATATGCCTGGTCGTCTCACACACACGCACACAGTGGAACACCTTGGGTGGACCACAGTAAACACTGCTTCCTATGATTTGGAAAAAAAAAAAAAAAACACCAAACAAAAATATATGTACAGGATTTTAAATCTAGAATTCTAGATTTCATAAAACAGAAAAAAAGGACAGCATAGGATTTGTTTGGTTGTCATGATAATCTCTTCATTTTAAATGTGTGTTTGTGCATGTATATATATGTGTGTGTGTGTGTGTCTGTGTGTGTGGATCCAAGCCAAAGATGCTCCACTGTGTCTCGTGACGCGGCCAAACTAGTAAACGGGGACGGGACTCTTTGTTCACAGAAAACAGTTTCCAAAAGTGATAAAACCGATTTTCAAAAGAAAAAGCAAAATAAAAGAGAGGAAACTTCACATTATACATTATAATAACCATTACAAATAAAATTATAATAACAATAAAAAAAAAAAAATCATGTTCTTCTTTATCTCTGACTGCACAGAGTCTGAGTGCTTTTTAGAAATGGGTTTGGACATGATAAGGTTACAACTTCAGCTCGGAGGAGGGCCGGCGTCGAGTCTGTCAGTCCAGCTCACTGTCCTGACTCCGCCCGCCCACCCGTCCGCAGGATTAATACAAAACGAACGCATGAAAAAAGGAGGGAACGTAAGAATGCGAAACAAAGCAAGGTAAAAGGACAACTTTTGTTTAGATCTAAATACCTACCAGCTAAATAGAATAATGTTTCATTGACTGTCATAGTTTCATATGGTCATAAAAACCCGATAAAGAGGAGAAAAATAAATTATACTGTACATAACTTACTAAACTTAGGAAACGCTGACCATCCTTATAATTATTGTTAATAATATTAGACTAGAGGCAGTTTGAAGAGAAATAATAAAATACAGTATTCAAATACAAACAGAAACACTGACTGGCTGACTTCACCTCAGCTCCGCCCACTGGGGGACAGCAGGACGATGTTGATTGGAGGGAGCAGGAAAACACTGAGGGACAGGAATACAGTTGTGTGAGTGTGTGCGTGTGTGTGTATGTGGTACAGTAAGTAACAGCAGCAGTCTAAGTTGCCTGTCTTTCTGTATCCTACATCTTTTTCCACACCAGATTTGACACACACGTGCAAACGCCAAGTAAAGGAGTACACACTGCACACACGCCGGCACACACTCACACTGTCGGATGTTTCAAGCTAAGTCGTGCTGATGTTTTGCCCCCGACGAAAATCAAGATATCAGGGACAGAGCGAGAAGAAAAACTGGTGGATTGTCTCACAACACAGTGCTTTCGTTTCTGCTCCGTGACGCCAGAGAAGCTCCCCTCGTCTCCCCCCCTGAGAGTCCTCAAAGTGGGACGGTCCACGCTGCACTGGTCAGTCCCTGGCTGGACCGTCCCATCGGACTCCAAATGGGAGGGGTGGTGGGGAGCGGGCAGTCACAAAAACACAGAGAAAAAAGGGGGGGGCGAACCGCTGACAGCACACTGCGAGGTCGAAGGAAAGATATGTTCTTGTTAAAAATAAACATGTCTGATGTCTTTCAGGTGCTTTACAACAAAAGGGGGAAAAAAAGAAATGTCTCTTTTTTCTATTATTATTCAAACTTGTAGCACAAAAACAACAAATCACATTCACAAGCCACTTATTGGCACCGTGTACCTGAGTGAGAATATTATAGAACCAAAGAACAAAAAAAGCTGTTTTTTTTAAAAGTGTCTCTTGATAATAAACAGGTCCGCCATCTTTAAAGTGTCGTCTGTTAGCCTTTGACAGGTCCTTTTTGTTTTAAAATGTCTCCTTTACTACAAACGGGTCTATAAGGTTGCTTTCTGAGTGTGATTTTGATTTCTCCTCACTCGCGGCATTACAGTCAAACTCTTGCAGTAGTACTTGAATATTCCTCAGCGAGCTTCAGAGCTGGCTTGGTCGTCTCGTCTCCTCCCAGACTCCAGTTTGTGTAACAGTCAGTGTGAGTGACAGGTCCTGTGCTTCAGTTGATTGATCAGATGCTGGTATCAGGACTCCGATGGGAGGGGTCTGGCTCTGTTAGAAGAGTCCATGTTAGTTGGGGAGGGGGGAGAGGGTGTCGGGTGTTGTGTGATTGGGACTCAAAGGTGATTGGCAAAAGAGAAAGTTTTCTTCCTGATTGGTGGGTTTGGGATTGTGTGGGATTAACCAGCTGTGATTAGCTTTTTTTTTTATTTTTAAAAAGGCGGCTCTAGCGTCCGTCCTATTGGGTGATATGGTTGTCGTTATCGCTGGCGTAATCGGCCTCTTCGTCCTCGTAGTCGAAGTCGTCGTACACGTCGCCGTTGCTGTCGTCCAGCCGCAGCTCCTCCTTGATTCGAGGCTCGTCCCCCTTCAGGCCAGTCATGTGGGGGTTCTGGTGGTGGTTGGCGTTGGGCTCTGGGCTGCTGGACATGCTCGAGTGCTCGGAGGGCATCTGGGGTGAGGGCATCCCCGCCATGGACAGGGCGCCTGGGTAAACCACGCCTGCGGAGGACAAGGGCAACTGGCCCTGCTGCCTGTAACACACACAGAGGAGGAAGTTTAGGACACTGAAGGCATCGTTTAAGATATCAGGAAAGTTTCAAACGGAAGAAGGCAAGAAAAGTAATTTCTCTTATCAAGAGTTAGATGTCTGTCTGCTGAATATGAAGCTACAGCTCACAGATGGTTAGTTTGTACTAAGATAGTTGTTTTTGATGTGATAAGTACTTAATTTAAGTAAAATAAAAATAAAAAAATGCTACTTTTGTGGGAATTAGAGTATAAATATTCAATACTGAACTCTACTGAACTAGAAAAAAAACCCTCCCCTCATCTGCTCCCTTACCCCACACTGAAGTACTGTCTCATTTCCTGTCTGCGGGACCTCATAATGGCCTTGTACTCGCCGATGCGCAGCTTCTTGCCGTCCACGAGGCAGGTGCGTTTGGGCCGCGGCTTGTACTTGTAGTCTGGGTACTTCTCCAGATGCTGCTTGCTGAGGCGAGCCTGCTCCTCGTAGTACGGCTGCTTCTCCAGGTTGGTCATGGCTTTCCAGCGGGAGCCTGCAGACGGACGCGTTACAATAATGATCAGTTACAGCCATGCTACGAAGAAAGGACTGATAAAACGGGCAAATGTGATGAACTCGCTGTACTGTAAGAAAGCGCAAAGCAGTAAGCATAAAAATAAACCATTAAAGAAGATCAATGATCTTTAAATTGAAGCAAAATGATAAGAATCAGTTTGAAGTGATTCAAATCGAGCATGTATGTCGGCTGTAAGATCAATTACATCGTGTGTGAGGGACTGTCTGTGTGGTATGCGTGACCCTACATCACATGTGCGCACAGACACACATGTTATGGCACATAACACACACACGGATAATGGTGGAAGTCTCATCCGCAGAAAACAGGGTTAATGAGGAGAGTGGCGAGGATGACAGGTACTCATCTAAACTAATGAGGACTTCACTTAACCTGCCGTCATCTCTCTCAGCTCAGCTTCTGCTCAGCTGTTTGTAGTATCAGGCCCTGCGTGTGCTTTGTGCGTGTGTGTGTGTATGTGTGTGTGTAATCTTGAGTGTGTCTTCCCCTGTGTGTTTCATATCTGGTCTGAATTTGCACTTGACTACTGTATGTTTAATGGGTAAAAGCTGTCAGCACTTGGCTGTTCTCGCTCTCTGTCTTTCTCTCTCTGTTCTGTGATCTGTTAGCAATCGAGAAAGAGAGAGAGAGAGACAGACAGAGAGAGAGAGAGAGAGAGGGGGGCTTATTAAAACCAGATTTCCCTGTGTTATAAAACGCTTAGGAGCTCTTTAAAATGTCAGGGCCGATCCCGGCGGTCCGGGGGAAATGTCAGGCGGCCTCGCGCTGCTTGTTTAATGCATAATGAATTATATCATCATTTGTCGGAGCCGTGCTCTCCCCAGCCGTTCATTAACAGCCGCTTACACGATGCCACCGCTTGTAATGAAATCACGTGTGTGTGTGTGTGTGTGTGTTTGAGAGTGGCAAATAGAAGCCGCCGTACATGCGTCTTCCCTTCACACTTGGGTTTAAGTGGTAGTTGGTTAGGGTGATGTGAAGGCACCCATCACTCAAAGCAAAGCTGCAGTGCGAGTGTCTGTGTGTGTGTCGGTTGAGGGGGAGGGGAGGGTGTTTTACCGAGGATCTTGCTGATGTTGGAGTTGTGCATGTCAGGGAAGGCCTGCAGAATCTTTCTCCTCTCATCCTTGGCCCAAACCATGAAGGCGTTCATCGGCCGCTTGATGTGTGGCTCGCTGCTCCCGCGACCCCGGGCCTCCCGGAATATTCTGGAGTCTGACACACTGGGGGAGCCTGAGGGGGGAGGAGGGAGAGGTGAGGAGTGGCAGACAAAAACACACTAAAAACAAATTACAGATAGAAGTGCAACGATTGATTAGTTGTCATCTTTGATCAGTTTGAGTAAATTTTAACAAAATTCTTTGATTCTAGTTTCTTCTATGCGAATATTTTCTGGTTTCTTTTCTGTGACAGTAAACTGAATACCTTTGGAGAACCTCATTAGTAAACCCTGATCGACATTTTTCACCAATTTCTGGCATTTTGTAGACTAAACAACTACTTGATGAATCGAGAAAATAATGTACAGATGAATCCTCAATGAAAATAATCACTAGCTGCAGCCCTAATAATAGACACGGGGTAGGTGGTTTACAGGAAATTCTATTAGAGTATCACTGATACACTGATGAGAAAAAATGTACTTTCAAATTTAGCGACTGTACGTTTAAATTTTTCTTTTTGCAAGTTTTTTGCTTGTTGAGCGCAATAAAGTGTATAAAAAACATATTAAGTTAGATAAAAATGAATTTTGACAAATCTAAAAAGGTGCCTATTTTCCTTTGGTCGTGAAAAGCTGGAGTTTTGGAGACGTGTGATTGTCACAGGACAGTGATTGTAATTACGTTAAAATGTTGATGGTGATATCCATCACATTTAAACTCCAAAATAAGAAGAATAATTTCCAACCCTTTTGAGAGCAATTAAAAAAATTAAATACGATAAAAATCACACACTCCTTCTCACCTGTGTGTGTGTGTTTGTTTGTGTGTGTGTGTGTGTGTGTGCGTATCCCTACCGTCGGAGTCTCCGCTCATAGTGAAGTCCAGCATGGCGTGGCTGAACTTGTCCTCGGCCTGCTGCTTCAGCTGTTGACTCAGACTCTCCAAGGCAGCCTTGTCCTGAACAACACAAACAGTTCACAGTTGCAGTCGGTCAGCCAGTGAGTCACAAAGTGTGTGAATATGTGAATGAGAGAAGCCGCGGGTAGCCGTAGTGATGCTCAACAACCGTCCAAAATACTTTTAAACTCAAACGCATCTTTCCTATAATTGATTTTAAATTGTTTTTTTTTTCACGTTTATTTATTTTATAGCTGTAGCTAAAAACATAAATTGTTTGATTTAATCACAGAAAATCATAATGATAATAAAAATCATATTAGATGCCCGTTGGTCTGAAGCCAATCTGTTAAGGAGGAAATCAGTTTTAAAGACGTACAAACTCCTTCACAGATGTAACAAACGACTGGATGAATCTCATCAAGTTCTACTTTAAATGTGAAATAAATCAGTTAATCATCATTTGTTTATAAATGGGTCCGAACGGAGAGAAATCAGACGGATAACAGCAGCGATTTCAGCGGCTTGTTTTGGTTTGTTTCCATGTAAATTTACGGGAATGTTAATGTCAACATGAAATTGTTAGAGTGCTGTGCGCCTGCATGCTTGAACACACATCTGTGTGTGTGTTTGCATGTGCAAGAATGCTGATTACATTTAGTCCTATTTGGATGTTTACTGTTTTGTGAGTATACTGTATACTATATGTGTGTGTGTGTGTGTGTGTGTGTGTGTGTGTAGCCACTCCTGGCAGCCACCTGCGAGAGTGGAGTGCGGCGGCTTGCCTCTCTCTTGCAAAGGCCCCCGAGGGTCGACGCATTAGAGAGAGAGAGAACGAGAGAGTGCAGCGCGGACGAGAGCGAGGCCACGCCGCACGGCCCCCTGGGTATTTATTACAACCAATAAAAGGCTGATTTACTGAGCATTTACATGCTTAATGCAAGCAGCCGGCACACTCTGCGCTGGAACCTGGCGAACACACACACTCGGCCGCACACACACACCGCGGTGCGCCAGCGCCAGCGTTTTACAGTTTAATTATACGATTAGGAGCGGTACCCAAAACACTGTCGTCTTCTAAAACAACCTTCCAAAAAGTGTCCCTCTCCATTTACATGTGACCCTGGCGAGCTGGCTGGCTGGATGGAGGGAGGGCAGAATGATAATGAAATGCATTTTCTCTGTTTTTAGTCCAATTGTTAGAGATAATTTCCCCCCAGATTGGAATAAATACGGCTAAAAGAGAGGCAGGGGACAGGGAGAGTATGAGGCGGAGACACGCTGCGGAGATGTGCTTGTTTTTGTTTTTTTTTGCTGCCATTTAAAAAGTATTTATTTACAATTTATTATGTTTTTGACAAATGAACAATAATCTTCCAGTGGGCTGGAATAATTAAGTCATTTCATATGTGAAGCAGAAATATGTTCGAAATTCTCCTCACACAAACGATCAGCCTCATTCAAACCTCATCTAAGGAAACACGAGCAGAAATGTGTCTCACACTTTTGGATTTAAAGCGTCAGTGTGCTGTTACAAAGGGCTGTGTGTGTGTGTGTGTGTATGTGTGTGTATGAGTGAGACAGAGATGGAGATGAACAAGGAGACAGAGTGGATGACAGGATAGTCTGACATTAAGCCCCGGTACAGCACACTAGAAAAGTGGATTGAATGGCTGACACTGGAGCCAAGGCACAAAGTAGCGACAAAACTAATCCTCCGAGTGTGTCAGAGATGACACTGTTGTATCTATAACGCAGAGAGCTCGCCGGCTTCACACTTACACAGCACAAAGCCAAAAGGGCCGGGGAAACAGGAGTAAGCGTGAGCCGCGTGGCTTTGGAAGCTGAGAAAGAGTCATGTTCTTTCCAAAAAAAAAAAAAAAAAAAAGGCGATGTAGAATACCCAGATTTTAGATTTAAAAAAAAAATACCAATCATACACGAATCATATTGGGCACTTCATGTCAAAAAACATGTATTCAGAATTTAAGTGTTACATGAAAAAAAGATATTTTTCTGAATAACACTGAGAAAATTGTTCATAATTAAATTTTAGTAGAGGAGAGGATGAGTCAGAATAAAAAGGAGAACTTGACTTTTTCAGCTAATTTCCCTGAAATATTATAAGATAACATGTACCAATTTAGCTAAGAAATGACCAAAATGATTTAATAAAATTAAGTGTTGTATTTTATCACCCCCTGCGTTGGAGTAAAACGGCTAAATACCTCCATCTAATGCCACGAATGTGTGGAACAGGCTGTAAAATGTGCTCCGGAAAAAAATCTCCCGATGCTCTTTTACTTCGTGGCAGAATTGATTAATTTCTCTGACTTCCCCTGGTGTGAATCTAATTGGCTGTTACACTTAAGCCTTCATACTGTATATACAGTATATCCCACATTTACACTCTGCCTAAATGTGCACAAAAAACCTGGGCTGAAACCGTAGATCGGTGTGGGTTTGACTGTTTGAAACGCATCAGACGAGAGGGTAACTAAAAGGAAGAAAGAGACAGATAGAGCTGTTGAATGTCAGCGGTGCAGATGCTTCAAGCACACTGTTGCTCTGTGTGTGTCTCTGCGCGCGCGTTTATGTGTGTGTGTGTGCGCGCCTGCGCGTGCACCAGCTGACTCCCAATGTGTTTAACAAATAACCACAATTTAGCCACGCTGCCGAGGAGCCGGCGCCGTCACTTCACATTACTGTCTCCCCGACGCTCCGCTCTGCCACACACATACGCACAAACACACACACACGCACGCACGTAGCCCCGCAGTGCGCCTTACAGACACACTCATTACCTCCGAGACGCCTCTGGTTTTACCTTATCTGGCCCTGTTTAGCTTCAACACATTTCAGCGAGCACATTGTACACCGATTTACCACCTACATGGTGCAGTACGGATGGCATGTGGCAAGACAAATTATTACACGCTGACAATGAGCCGGTACAGCTTGTGATGACTTTTTTTCTGCATTTTTTAAAAGAATCTCGACCTTTTTCAATCAGCTCTATTTTTTTTCTGTCGAGGTAAAATGCTCTAATTCAAAAGGAGCATAAATACACATGTACTAACCATATAAATCATATTTTTCTCTGTAGTATTCGATGCTACGGATGAGCGGGAGTCATTTGTTGTAAAAATCATAATATCTTAATTTGTATTTTTAACAGATGCAAGACAGAAACGTATCAAGAAACTGTGAAATGTATTTCATTAGAACAAATACAAATGAGGACTTTGAAATAAACAAGTGGTTTTTAAAGCACTAATTTAAATCAAATGTCAAAGGTCAATACAATGTATTGTATCCTATTACATTATTTGAAGTGACAGCTGAACTTTTGAACTTCTGTTGACATGAGGTTGAACTCAGAAAGCCTTGACACATCTCATGAAAACAAAATACTTGCGTTTGCTTGTGGCAGATTAGCGCTGCTGTATGTGCCAGATTTTAATGTGGACAAAACTGTGTTGTTATTCTTTGGACAAGTGACGAATACCAAAAAAAAAAACAAACCTTGATATTCTGCCTTTAATCCTTCAGGCCAGTTGCCACACATCGTCGCCTGTTGCTAAGGTTACAATCCGGCGCCACATGCTGGCTGCACTATAGATGTGCTTTAAAGCCGCCTACCTTGTCTGAGCGTCCGTTGTTGAGGCTGAGGTTGCTCACGGCGGCGACCTTGGCGTCCAGGACCTGCTGCTCTCTCTTCAGCTGCTCCTTCATCTGCCTGGCCTCGGCGAAGGCCTTGGTCACCGCCTCGTGGTCGTTCAGGTAGGCTGTGGAGGACAGCGACGACAACAAGTCTGCTGAGACACAGCCAGAGAGACAGAGAGAGGAGGAGTAAATAATTTGGTTTTGTGGTGAGCAAAAGTGAATCAAGCTGCACACTGCAAATTTGTTTATTTTAAAAATAATAATAAGCCAGTAATGAAAGAAACATTTTATATTGCATTTACAGTTGAGTTTGGAAAAATGTAAATACGTGTGTGTGTGTGTGTGTGTGTGTACTTGTACTTGCTGCATAGTGAGGACTAAGATTTTTAACCTGCAAAGTCAGGACATTTTTTGGCAGTGGGGACATTTTTGCCAGCCCTCGAAACTTTAATAGGCTGTTTGAAGGTTAAGACTTTGTTTGAAGGGTCAGGTTAAACTTTTGTTTAAAAAAGCATTATGTCAATGAGGGTCTTCACAAATATAGAAATATAAGTGTATGTGTGTGTGTGTGTGTGTGTGTGTGTTTGGTAAGCTGGCAGGAGGTTTTCATCCAGAAAAAATCTTCCCTTGAACCATGAGGTAAAGACATTAACATACACTTGACGAGGGGAGTTTGCCAGGGCATCTGTGTGTGTGTGTGTGTGTGTGTGCGTGTGCATCCCTCAGACTCACGCTCACACACTGACCACTTTACTGTCGAGCTGGGCACATGAGTCAGAGTGTGCCCATGGCTAGCCTTGCTGAAGGCTGCCGACCTCCCTCCCCACCTGCCCTTAGCTGTAAACAGACAAACAAAAACAAACTATGAACACTCACAACCTCGACCCCCGGACATCTCCTTTAAATCTTGATTAAGCAGTCATCTTTTGCACAAAGAGACACATCTCCTTTCATCTGCACCCTGACACTTCCACTTCATAGCGAGGTGGCCAGATGACTCTTATTACAGCTAAAAAGTCCTGCTAATTTCCCCAGCTGAGAACATCTGTCCCGCCACCTAACTCCGATCACATCTCCCCGCTCCTCCTCGCCGCCTATTATTTGTATTATTTCTGCAGCTTAGCCGCCGATGAGGCATCTGCTCTGCTCGAGTGTGTGCGTGGTTGTGTGAGCCGCTATCGCCTCTCTCTATCAGCCGGGTTAGCTCTCAACAAAGAGCTGCGGCTGGCTTATGGGGCCTTTATCAGCGCTAATCCGCACCGCTAATGCCATCTCAGGCCAGATTACCAGCTTCAGATTGGTAATGACAGAGCCGTGAACTCTTTCAGAAGTCATAACCGGAAAATCTGGATGTGAGCGGGGCCAAAAAAAAAAAGGAGGGGTGATGGGGGACGGACAGAGGAGGGAGAGCAGAGAGGGCGATGGAATCGGGTGGCAGTCAATTTTAATCTGGAGTCAAAAGAGAGGGAGGGGGACAGATAGACATTCTTGCGCTCATGACTGTGTGTGTGAGTCTCGCTTAAACTGACAGCGATGCCAACCATCCAGACAAGTGCATGTGACCCAGATAGAGGGGAGGAGGGTTTCGCTCGCTCCCACTCACACACACAAGTTTTGTTTCTCTGAGCGCCAAATCTCTACAGACAGGCGCAATACATTTCTGACCACAAAACCACTCCGGCAGGGAGGTCAGGGGGAACCGCAGTGTTTCATGACAGGGACAAAGACAAATGTGTGATCGTGGGAGAAGTTACAGGCGCTGACAGGCCTTCAGTTTCGTTTGAGATGGGTGGATGGATGGATGGATGGATGGGGGAAGAGGAAGAGAAAACGTGCCTTTGGGTTGGGAGGTGTCAAAAGAAGAGAGGTGAACTGTGGAGAAGTTAGCACAGACAGACAAACTAAAATTCATCCAGACATATATACAGGGATGTAGTGGAAGGTGAAGCTACTGAAAAACCCAGTTTAATCATCTTTTTACCTGCAGATATGACCCAGATATTCTAAAAGCCTTAGTGAGCAGAAAGACTGGAAAGGCATCGGGGCAGATCTGACGCTGCTTTGCACTTATTTGTAAGCTTTGGTTTTTTCCAGGGACACATTTTCATGGCACATTTATTCAGTATGTGCCTCATTACAGGTGATACAAAACTGATGTAATATAAAATGTTCAAAATGACCCGGTTAACTCGCAAAATCATACCAATTTAGGAAACACGCAAAAATATTTTAAAAAATACAACCATGTACTTCATGTATCATCAGTAAAAATACTTGTTACTTGTCAGTGCAACCTTTTACACTGTTACAATCATATGCAATATATAAGAATATATTATTAGTATGGACACATTAATATCTAAACTGCACTTTAAAGTGGAAGTTGGTCGAGGTTGAGGTAATTATAAATACCTGATATATATTTTCAGGTGGTTTATTCATTTAAAATGCATCATATTTTGGAAAGAAGTCATACATTTTGTATGTCGAATCATAATCTGTAACTAAAAAGTACAAAATTTCCATCAAAAGCGTACTTGAAATAGAAATACTTAAAAATGTACATAATTACAGCATTAGAGCAGATGTATTTAGTTATAATCTACCAGTGGCAATCATGCAAGACATGTCATTTTAAAGTAACTCTTTAACTTTTAAAAACTGGTGGCAGTTATTAAAGTTAATCAGAAAGAGTTACATTACGTCACATTCCAATAAGAAAATACTGAATTAAATGTTAATATGACTTAAAGTTTGCCATATATTATTCTTTCTACTGAATTGCTCACCTTTTTAATTTCCACTACATCCACTTTATATACTGTATGTGTCTGTTGTTTGTCTGAATTTAAATAACCTCAACACACATTCATACTCTGTGCCGCCCACTCACAAATCCCCACACACACACACAAACACACACTCACTCCCACACATCAAAACGACCGCCTCTAGACTCTATTCCAATTTGTCTGGCCCCTCTTTCCCCTCTGAACTTGTAACAGGAATCCTAATACGACTATGAACCGTAATAACAAATGTGCTGGTGAGCGGCTAAACTCAGTGGCAACAGATGGGACCGTGAGCCACAACAGAACTGGGATCTGCCACACAAAACACACTGGTCTCCACGCACAAATAATTCAGCGGGGATCACACACAAACTTTAAACACTGTAATCCATTTTTCTGAACAAAAAACATCTGGGACCACAAATCCACTAATCTGATATTAAATCCGCCGATTTGTTGAAAAACAGTGAGATTAGCCAAGAAGTCAGAAAAAAAAATGACTAACTGCCTATTGCATAGGAGGAGGAGGTGGGATTGTGAGCTTTTGTGTGCGTTTGGAGTGTGTGTTTGAGTGTGTGTGCTGTCATTGTGTCATTAATGCTGGGTGTTTGCGCTGTCCTGGCTCATGTAAGAGGCTTGTCTAATCTCATTGGTGATACCTCCTGTCTGTCATGCGCTCCTCTCTTTATTATTCCCCCGCTTCATCGCTCGGAAAAAAAAGTGCTAATCCCCGTCTCTCTCTCTCTCCCTCTCTCTCTCTCTCTCTCCCTCACTCCTATGTCTCTCTGTCTCTTTCACTCACTAATAAACACATAACAATGAAGCAGCCCGGAGGCAAATAGCGACACGGAGGAAAAACACAAACACACTAATTATAGCCTGTTACATATGTGTAATATTTGAACTATCAGTGTTGCGTGAAAAATGGATTAAGAGTACAAAATGGTGATTCATTTATGTCATATTTTATGTATGTGTGCATATGGCTGGGCATGATTATGGTACTGGCACTGGCAACAATGGCAGCACTACGAGGAACAGGCTATTTTTGTCCTCCCCACTACCAGCAACCCTATTAGTGTTTCCTTTTAAGACCTTCATTGTCGTAACGAGGAATATTTGCAAACATTTTTTCACTGAAGTGTATTGAAGTGCGGGAACACTCGTACTGCATGTGTACAATATGTACGCGTTCACGAATGTGTTTGTTAGGTGTGTATGTGCCTTTGAACAAAAATAGGGTTGATTCCAACTTTAAGCGTGTTTTTGCTGTTCATTTGGCCATCAGTTGTACCAGTTACAACAATAATGCTGTATTCATTCAGTCTGATCATCTGATTGCTTGTTTCTGTCCCATTTTGAACTTTGTTGTGGCAACGAAAGCAATGATAATCAGGCTGAATTGCCATTTTACTTCATTCATTTGGCCTCACACAGTATATGTTTTTGTTGGTACTTGGGGTTATTTTGTGCCCTGACTAAACAGTAATGAGTAATGAACCTGTCCTGCAAAACAAACTTTACTAAGAGGAATGTCACAGTACAACGGCCTGTATAGCTACACCAAGCGCTAAGCGGCTAACTAGCATTGAAGGAGATCCCCCATTTTTCCAGGGTTCTCACGCCCACTTAAACATCAAATTCAAGGACTTCCTTGGCCCAACTGCCTCACATTCAAGGAACCAATGCAGGGTAGTTTGAGACTTGGATCAAGACTAATTACTGTGACAAAAGTTAGACTTTTATAATGAGAACTAGCAAGTTTGTAAGGTTGATGTCTGCTTTCTTGCTAGCTTGCTGTAACATGCGCCATTTGACTTGCACTAATTAGACTCTAATCACTCATTCACGCACTTTTTAAGGGCAGGAGGCAACAATGACGCTGGAGAGACATATGCAGACTACAAAACGTAGCCTATTTGCTAAGGTTAAGTACAATGCCTCTCCAGATCAATAAGCAGGACACTAAATCTCTTGAAATTGCTACGCATATTGAAGATGTGTGGTATGAGTCGGAGCTCTTGTAGTAGGCCAGCCATGTTCTCAGAACCAAGTAACTTGGCGAGTACAATAACAACTGATGGCAAAACTACAAAGTTGCAAGTTGTAACAACCTTGTAGTATCCTTTGAGTTTCCTGTGGCGTGTGTGTGTTTGTGCGATGGATACTTAAGTCCACTTACCAATTGAGCTGACTCTGGTCGGTGGTCCTCCGATGCTTGAGGGGGCAACGCTGTGCTTCAAGGAGCCGCCGTGGCCCAGCTTGGTGGCAGCAGCAGCAGCAGCAGGGACCTGTGGGGAAGTTGGGGGGGAGTTGGGTGACTTGCTCTCGGATGCCTTAGGCTTGGCCGACAGGTTCAGTGGCTGTGCACCCTCACTGTCCTGCAAAAACCAAAACAGCAAAGTTTCGCCTGCTGTGACCACCGTAGGAATTTGGAAGCGGGAGGCAGAGTGGGGGACCCCTCACCCTTTCTCACCACGATCACTCGCAATTGAAGCTTTAACACGTACCAATTAAACGGGAGCCCATGCACAGCGATCTAAGGCAAGCCTGGCGGGACAGATGTCAAGGTGCATGCCACTGCCCGTACCCAAACAGCACATCATAAGCAATACAATCAACAGAACAGACAAAAATAATCACCAAGATATTTAGGTGCAAACCACTGACATTCACATGCAAAATAACTGACTTCCTGTCACAGCAAAGTCAAGACGAGATCATGCACATGCATGTGCACACTCCACATGCAGGCTCCAGTAAACATGCACCTGCTCCTCGACATGCTCCAAACAAGGCCAGCAGTGAGAGCAACAATCAAACACCTGAGGAGAAGAAACACCTTGAAGTCATTCTCAAAACTACAGCGGCCGCCTCCTCCTGTCTTTCACATAGAATAACAGCTCCATGAGAGTGTCTTCACAGCTGCAGGACTCCTAAGACACAGCGATGTCTCCATGTATCAAACAGCAAACAGAACAGAGGACTGTCTGCCACTTCAATGTGCACTTGCTCCATTAAAAACAAGGGACCTTCATGGCTGTGAACATGAGATTGTGTAAAGGGAACAGCGAAGGAGCACTTTGTGCCTCAAACACACAAACGCAAACACGCTCACACGTAGTCCCAAAAACCAATCAATAACTTTTCGGAAGTCGCAGTTTTTTGAGGACCATGATGCCAGCAGTACTTCTGTATTAGAATATGACGATGCCAAACAGGACTTAATATTAATGTGTCTGTATCATTAAATTCAGTCATTCATCTAAATCAAAGGAGGTCTGCACACACCTCGATTTATGTAACAGACAGCGGCCTCTAAATGAATTGGCATGTGGACCACCGCACGATGCCGTGGGGCTGCTATCGCGTTTATTGTCATGGCAACACCCCCCCCTGCTGATGACCTAATCCAATCAGGGGGAGCCTTGGAGGGTCACGTGATAGGAAGGAAGGAATTAGATCGCCGAGGGGCCAGATGTACACAGACCGCTCGGTGTAATTAAAACTCTACAATTAAAAGGCAGACACAACAGGGGCCTGCCAGAAAATATGCTCAGCAACAGTGTCAATGATTACTATTTTGTTTTATTTCAGTAAAATATATATATATATTTTTTCCGAAATGTTAATTAAAAAAAAAAGTTGAAGTGAGCTTTATTTGTGACAGGTGTGGTCCTATTGTAGTTAAATTTACAGCGTAGAATAGAGACATTTTTCTTCTTTATTTTCTGGTCATTAGTCTAATTGCTGCTTAAGCGGAGCAGAATCCAGCATACACTGAGATCCAAAAAGAGAGCAAGCACTGTATGTGTGTGTGTGTTGCGTCTCCACTCATTAAGGCCGACTTTCCCCGATTCCCACTCCTTGAGTCGTACTAAGCCTTATGAGCCCCTCACAACTCAATTAAGCCCTTCCAATTAAGCCCCTACATGTGTACGTGCCTGTGTGTGTGTGTGTGTGTGTGTGTGTGTGATCAACACTGTGCGCGTGAGTGTGCGCGCGCGTGCGATGAGGCCTAACCGGATTGTCCTTCATTAGGGGGGTCTTTCTAAATAGACGGAGGACCCCCAAAGATGCCTTCAGTGAGACAATGGGCCCGGAGAAGAAGAGGCGAGAAAAGCAGAAGAGGAAAACTGAGCGGGATCTTCTCAATCCTGACCCATATTATGGTGGGCTTTGGCTCGGATCGCGTTTGAATATTTATTACAAATAGATAATGCCTCCGCCTCTTGTACAGTGGATGGGGGAGTCTCCCCTCCGCGCCAAGCCAAATCCTATGGTGGGAAGGTGGCCAACCTGCATTATGCCAGTGTGGAGGAATTAGTTTAGACATTGGAGCTCAGAGGCTTGGACTGACTTGTTTATTTGTGTGTGTGTGTGTGTGTGTGTGTCACTGCGAGACATTGTTCAACAAGCTCTAAATCTCATGACAGTGTGTGTGTGTGTGTGTGTGTGTCTGTGTGTGTGCGTGCGTGCGTGTAAGGCCTCTAAAGCCTCTGAAAGGCTTGGAATCTTGAATTAATACAATTGCTTTTGTGTCTCTCTTGGCTGATGAAACAGTCTCCAGCTTTGAGACCGAAAACATGCAGAGTGACAACGAGAGCCAGAGGGACAGAGAGGAAGAAAGAGGGGAGAGAGATTGTGTGTGTGTGTGTGTGTGTCTGTCTGTGTGGGCTGTATTTCACTTCTGTGGATGCCGACATGTGCGAGCGACATCAGGGTTCTGCATCTTATCACGGGAGCTGACGGTTCAATTAACAGGACAAGTGTGTGTGCCACTACCGTTTATCCTGGGCAGCTCTCTGCCTCGTGTGTGTGTGTGTGTGTGTGTTTAGGTGAGTGTGCTACAATGTCCATGTCAGGACCTTTACATTTCACATTGCATCTCCGTCTTTCCTCCTCCCTCTGTTTGCTGCTCTCTTCCTTTGCTCCCAGCCAGAAGTGACTGTTTGGATATTAATCATATTGTCGTATCTAATTCCCTCAGACAGTAGGCGACACAGGAGAGGCACATGTGACACCGGTTCTTAAAGTGTGTGTGGCACTGATTCAAACACTAACTAGTCAAGTGTGGAAAAGCACTTCACATTTCCTGTTTATTTGTATCGGGAGAAAACATTCATGTGGATGAGAGCTCACCTTGACAGTCTAGACTGATTGTTCTGTTCATTGTTCTCACAGGCTTGTCGGCTCAATTTACCTCTCCGTTAATAATCATCGGATTGAAATAATTATTCACTTTCCAACACACTGAATTTCGAGACTTTGTAATTTGATGTAAATTACTTGATACGTTTGCATTGGTAAACCCAGCAATGGTTATACTTTTATGATTATACCAGGAGATCAAAGTGTTTAACTCATGATTGCCAACATGGTGACACGCCTTTTAATCTGAGCGGACTGCTAATTGTATACAAAGTTTATGTGGCAAAACGAGATCAACACAATTTGCTTTTAACATTCATTTAGCCAGAAAACATCTGGTGCGCCAAGTCGACCCTGATGGTGGCCCCACTTTGGACAGCCCTGGTCTACAGTAACATAAAATGTAAAACACTGAAGAAAGGTAAATGCACTTCATTACTTTTGGCCACTGCGTGCGTGCGTGTGTGATGCATGTCAGCAAATGGGCTACATATGGTGCATAATTTGAATCGCGCTATTGTATAGGTCTGTATGCATGCCTGCCTACATCTAAAGATCCACTCTTGTGTAAAAGAAAGATGCGAGTACGCTGCAGTGATTTGTGTGTGTGTGTAAAGGGGGTGCATGGTTTCTAGTTGGCATGGTGCCTTCTTCAACACCTGTGAGTGTGTGTGTGAGAGAGAGAGTGTGTGTGTGTGTGTGTGAGAGAGAGAGTGTGTGTGTGTGTGTGTGTGTCCGTGTCTCACCCGAGGGTAAAGCACTTAAGCGATGTGCGCCTGAGTCCAAACAGCTGTGAGCAGAGGCAGACAGCACGTCTCTAAATGACTAGAGACCTGAGATAGAGCCCACAGGGGGAGCACACCTCTGAAATATACATGTCACTCACCCAGAGAGAGTGAGGGGAGAGGGACGGAGTGAGCGAGAGAGCTGCAGTGGTCAGCCTGAGCGAAAGACATCAAAGAAGAAAAAGAGGGCCGAGAGAAAGACAAATATCTCGAAGAACTCCGCAGACCGTTTATCTAAAGTTTGTCTCTCGATGCTCACAAACAGTGTGAGTGCACAAGGGGAGGAACATCGACACAGCGGTGCGATCAATTGGCTGGTTCGGCTCCATGGGGCCTGTCTGGTGCCACCAGGGTCCACTCCCCAGTCTGCCACTCCTGCTGGACTGGGGAGGCCATTATGGCGCCCCACTTCCCCTCCACCACAGGCCACAGCACTTGCCTGTCAGCCCAACTCCATATATATGGTAATAAGACGAGTGTGTCGGTGGGGCGGGACAGAAGTCGTGTGTGTGAGTGATGGTGTAGGGAGGGTTTGATGGACAAGGAAGCAGGGGTGCAAGCTCTAGGGTCAACCGTGAGCTTTAATCTGTGCAGTGAGCTACAGCTACAGTCCGGCACATGTTGGAGTGTGTGTGTGTGTGTGTGTGTGTGTGTGTGTGTGTGTGTGTGTGAAAACAGGAAAAGGCATAGGTCAAGAACATAGCAGAACAGAAGAGGAGAAAGAGAAGAAGAGAGGAGAGTGAAAGGAGAAGAGAAAGGAAAGGAAAGGAAGGGATGTAGAGAAAGGAAAGGAGCTAAGAGGACGGGAAAGAAAGGAGAGGAAAGGAAAGAAAACGGGGAGATGCCAGGAGAGGAAAATCTAAGAAAAGAGATGGAAGGAAAGAAAAGGAGAGGGAAAAAGGAAGAACAGAAAAGGAAAAGAAGTTGTACAACTTTGATTTGTGTGAAAAAATGAGATATTAACCCGAATCAGATTGTCGATCTCTGCAAGAGTCTGATCCCCATGTGTGTGTCAATGTCTGTGTTGCTTTGTGACTGACCACTACACTTATGGGGGGTCCAGGGGTGTATGGAGGACGTCAGGGGGCCTGAGGGTGTTCTGTCTGTGGAGTGGGAGGTGGTCAGGGGCCCGACGGCTGACCAGATATTCATAGAATTCCACTTGAGTGGACACACAAGGCTTCCCCTCGCCCCTATTGTGCAGCCAGCCAAGAAAACGGGACAAACACCAGTACATCGTCCAATCTATCGCCACCGCACACCAGCTGGAGTTTGGCGATAAAGTTGAGGTGTTTGATTTGCAGAGTTGACCACGGGTGTTGTCAGGAAACCAAAGCGTGCATCTCATACCGATGCACACTCCTGGAGCTGATTGTTGCTCAGGACACTTGTTTGAAAAAACACGACGAGATCGGGGATGCAATGCAGCCTTCAGACAAGCTTTGATGCACATTTTCAGCTCATGCACTGCAGAGAAACACAATTTCATACAGGCAGACATTCACTCTTTCTGTCTCTGTTGTAACACTAGAAAGGCCAAAGTGTATTCACCAGACAGCTAAAGTCATGTCTGAGTGAGTTTGAGTCCAGGAAGTTATATTTACTTATACGTGAATTTGCAGTGAAATTTGTGAGTTTGTACTCAATAGAAATTCACTCTTAGTCAAAAATATTAATGAAATTAGTACATTTATTTTGAAATATAACACAATATCTAAGTTGCTATACTAGAATGAAGGAAAAAGTTTTTTTAACGTCAATTTACAGAAGACTTGCAGGACTCAAATCCTAATAAAAATGACTCATTAAGACTTAAATTATTTTAAGACTTAGTAACTTTTGTGTTACTTTCTTTGAGGACATTTTTTAAAAAATCTGGCCCCTCAACTGTGTGGGCCAGCGCTAACTCTCAAATCCACTGGCATTTTTAGTATTAAACACACCAACATGCACACGCACACACTCTCGCAGCGGCCACAGTTTTTCCCCTCACCTTGGTCTTGTTTGATTGCGGGGAGTTGCGGCCCTTGTCGCTCTGTGAGTGGAGGTTGCTGGGTGGGGAGTGTGTGCCCAGGTTGGCTTGAGGGGGCAGGCTTCCTGCGTGCTGCTTGGCCCCCGGAGACACCTGCATCGCCGCCAGCTGAGCTGCGTACAACTGCTGCAAGGTCAGAGAGACAGGTAGACGGAGAGAGACAGACAAGAATCGGATTTTGGGGGGGGTGGGTGGACAGTGAGAAAAAGGAAGAAGAGAGGGGAGGAAGGGGAAAAAAAAGGAGAAGAAAAGGGCGACATGAATAAATGAATACTCGAGAGCGCACAAACAAAAAAGAAGACGGCGGCTAAAAAGCTCTGGAAGAAGAGGCCATTAGTGGCCCGGCCTCTGTTTGTGTGACAGCGAGAGATAGAGAGGGACATCTCCACTGTCAGCCCCCTCCCTCACCCCATGGGAGAAGCGCTAACAGCCTCTCTGACAGGCACAGAGATGGCCATGTCCCCTCCAGGTGCATCGTGGGAGAAAGGGAAAACATTCCGGGCTATCGAGGTCACGCCGGAGAGCCCGGTCTCTCGCTCAAGGTGAAAAAAAAGTGATGATGGGGAAGGAGAGAGGGAGATTTGTGAAGCTACATGCCAGATGGGACATGCCAGAAGTGTCTCGTGGCCCTTGCGACGTATTTTAGTGCGCTGACAATAAGATGCAAAAACACACAAATCGCTATACAATAGTCTAAAATTAAGATAAATTGCTTCGATAACTGCCGCGGGAAACAAAACAAACTGGGCTTCCCTATTCTTATTTATGTATTTAATTAATTTCCAATTAAATAAAAGCATTATGGCTTGAGCTGCTATGGTGTGAACATACTAGGGGATATTTATGCAATACCATTGTATCACACAAAACAGTCTCTGGCCAGTATTTCCACAGCAACAGACACAGCATAATATTCACAACTTGGAAGGAGCCTCAGTATTCATAAACACTCCTTTCTGTCTCTCTGTCGTCCTCCTCAAAATCATCCTGCAAAGCTCAATTACTTTCATGTCTGCTAATACAAATCTCCAAGACGGCGTTTTGTTTTCTCAGAATTGTTATTCCCTCATCTGAAGAGCAACAGAACGGTTGTTTAGCAAGAAGTAACTGATGTGTTGTTTTTTTTTTTTTGAATAGTTATAATTGTTATTATTTATTTCTGGTGGAAGATTTTTCTGGATGAGGACCATCCTTTTTTTTTTTTTTTTTTTTTTGAGTTTAACTTCCGTCCTTCTGTTGGTGCTTGGCTGCCGGCCACCGGCATCAAACAAAGACTGGTTTATGCAAATGGACAAGGAAGAGATGCTGTCACTGCTCGCTCTCTCTCCCTCTCTCTCTCTGTACCTCTCTCTATCTCTCTTGACAGCCACATTAACTCTGACTCTCCTCTGCTATCTTAAATAAAGACATTTATCTCCTATTAAACAAACAAGGGGAAAAAATGAGACATTCAAACTGGCAGTGCACACACACATGCACACAAAGAAGTACTATTTGGAACAAACTCGTATTTGAATTTGAAATAATCTCCGCCTGACTGTCACTCACATGTGGCAACAACAATATTCACTGTCCAACAGCAGTTACAATACTCCAACTTTTCTGTTGATTCTATTGAATTCGCAAACTTTTCTCTTATATAAGACACCTAACTAACTTTATCCCTGACAAACACTTTGAGAGACTTTACACTGAAGAATTATTTGTAAAACCTAGGTGTAGTGACTGTTCAGAGCCTTCTTTTCTCCCTGGGATTTCTTTCAGCCTGCTTGCATCTTAGCATTTTGTCATAATTTTCTGGGGCGTGAACATCTCTTCTTACTAAATCCTTTGGTGCTGCTCGTCGTCGAAACCCATGCCCAGAGTGTCAACATCTGCTGCTGTTCTAGTCACCGGGGGAACAATGATAATTGAGGCACATACAGTACACAGGGTGTGCTGCTGCTGCTGCTGCTGCTGCTGATGTGGAAATCAGCGGGAGATCGGTCATGCTCTGGCGAGCTACACGAAGGCCGCGTGGAGGACTAGCTCGCTGAGATCAGATCAGCCTCCGCTCGCTCATTTCTCTTCAATTAGCTGCACTGTGGCTCCTGGAAGAGAGGGTGGGGGTGGCGGTCGGTGGGTGGGGGGTGCAGCCGAGCATGAACACCCCCCCCCTCCCTTCCCTACCAGCCAAACCCCCTAGCGAGTGGACCACAGGCGGTGTGTCTGTGTGTGTATGTGTGTGTCCTGCCATATTCGGACCAGTGGTTCAAAGGCCTCTTTATTTGCAGAGTGAATTGAGTTCCATTACAAGGCCAGCTCCCGTCACTCAGAGACTGCTCAATGGGCCGCCGCGCAGTGACACACACACATGCTCGCGAGTGCAAACACACACATGCACGGCACGGAGGGCAGAGGCACTGTGGAGCGCGCCCAGAGCGTCGCCACAACGACATGCATGTCAACAAACAGGAAGTGACAGCGCAAAGCCCCCTGGGGTGACCGGAGGAGCGAGCACACACACACACACACACACACACACAGGCACACAGAGCGACACAATAAGTGAGAGGAGGGGGGGCTGCAATCGGGGTTGCAGGATGAGACTAAGGAATTTGAAATGTCACTCACTATCCAGGCATGCATGCTGAGCTGGCTGTGTGTGTGTGTGTGTGTTTGTTGTTGAGACCCGTTAAGACGTGCTCCTCACTCTTTCTGTCCCCTAATCCCCAAATGAGAGGCAAGCGCCAACACATCTGCATGTGTTTTTGTGTGCATGTGAGCATATCTAGTGGTCAGCGTGTGCCTGTCACATGACACTCCCCACATGTGTGTGTGTGTGTGTGTAAGCATGTGAAGCCTGAGCTCTATTGACAGGAGGGGAAAAGGTGATGTGTGACTATTGGTGTTACGCTGATTGAAGACGCGGGGGTGATTGTTTGGTATTAGTGCTATTGACACTGTGTGTGTGTATGTGTGTGTGCATGTCCATTCTCTTAGTCGTGCTGTTTCCCCTGTCATCTTAGTAGGGGGGGATCTATGAGTGTGTGTGTGTGTGTGTGTGTGTGAGTGAGTCTTGGTCAATAATCTGCAGCTTTAGTCAGATTACCAGCTCGCCTGGTCTTTGTTGTCAGAGTTAGCGGCGGTTCAGAGCAGCCTGAGCTCTATTGTTTACACGGACACCGAGGAGTATTGTGTGGATCTTAATGGATTCTTGTCTGTCTGTCTGACTTCCTGTGTCTGACCATGTTTTCTTCAGTGTATTATTAGTGTTCTGTACTGAACAACAAAAAAGAGAAAAGAAGGGTGGACTAATTGTAGACCTCTGTTTCTCTGCACATCTTTCGATCTGTCTCTTTCCTTTCGAACTTTTATTCCCATCAAGTTACCGAAACATATTTGTGATCGGAACTATGCGATGGATGAAATAAAAATGTAGAGAGAGGAACACAGTGGTAAAGGTTAAATAAAACGCCTACAATGCCATTCTTATACCTTTTGTGGGCACAGCCTCAAGGACAAACATAAACAGCATGAAATCTGTGGAATTTTCTTTGACAACAAACATTTCAAGTATTTGGGATATTTTCTCTTTGTGGTCGTTTTAGTTGTAAACGTAAAAAAAAGAGTGAAAAAAAGTTACTTTCGCTTAAAGCAAAGTATTTCAACTTTTGAATTTTAACTTTTTTTAACATTTGAAACCCTTTGTTGTGCCGTTTAATCACAGCTGTCGATAAAATAATTAAGAAGGCTTTCACACCGACAATAAAAGAGGATTTTATAGTTCTACGTTTAAAAAACCTTTTCCTTTACTCAGTATTTGCTGGGAAGAGGTAAGGCACATTTTGCCTGGCTACAGTCACCTATCTCTGCTGCCTATTGATTTCTTATTGATCCGGTTGCTATCACAAAATGGCATTTCCTTGCAACCCCAACAAGCCTTTAGGACCAAGAGGAAGATATCAGCCCTGAAGCAATTCTCACATCCGCAGAAATGCTTTGCTACACTCTTTGTCTCTTCCAGATAAGGTTTTGTTGAGACACGAGTTGCTCGATTGATTTCTCATTTACCTTCTGTCATCTGTCCCCGTCTCTTTTTTCCTGTTTTTTTTTTTTTTTTATCCTCCCTCCCTCACTCTAACTGCCTGTCTGTTGTTCGCCCGTCCATCTCTCCGGTGTACAGTGTGGTAATCCAGGACAATATGTTCCAACATCTGCCTCTCCATATGATGCCTGACCCACGCCATTGACCCTCTTTATACCACGCCGCACACACACATTTAATCTCTCTCACACATCCACCCTTTCCTCTTCCACTTACCTCCTTCCCTCCTATCTCTCTTTTTCTCTGGTTATCCTTTTTAAATGATCATCCTTCTAAATACCTCTCTGGTACTTCTGCCTTTTCACCTTTATCGCTGATCTCTCTCTCTTACCCGGATAAGTGCATTTTTCTTTTTTTCTTTTCTTTTTCAGCTCTCCGCCTGTCCTCCTCAGTCCATTTATGTGATATGGATGATATCAATGATATCAAGGGTCAATAGGGAGCCAGATTAACATGCTCTAATGCACAATGTCACACTCATCCCCCAGATTAAGATACTAAATGCCAAACTTGTGTGTTCCAAAGCCTCTGTTGCCTTGAAAACCGTCCGTGGAGGATTCTGTGTTAAGCTCCCATTGACTATAAGTGCTACTCTTTTGATTTCTATGGAGGATGTTTTAAACATAGAAAGAGCTTTAAATCATTGAGAGTTTAATACATTTTTCTAAGAACTGCACTTAACTGAAAAGCTGTGCTTTTGAGAGTTTGTCCATCCGGTCTTCTTTCTATGTACATAGTTTTAATAGAGTGAAATCAGTTGCCTACAGATTTTATTAGCCTGCATCACAAACCGGAGGCACAGGGCTTAAAAAAACATGAGCATGTACCAGACAGGAAGCTAAAACAGAAGAGGCCATTGAGTTGCATTATGGGAAATGTAGAGTCTGGGGCTTTTGACGTTAAAATGTATACTATAAATCAAGATATCTCAGGCTTTGCTGCAACAATTTCATGATTTAAAAGAAATGTACTTATTTTAAGTCCCAATAGCTTCAAAACATGGGCAATACTGAATTGCTGTAGTGCCCCTTTAAATCCTGTTTGTCACTAAAACTCCAGCATTAGTAACTGTCATATTCTTACCACATTTAATGATTACATTGTTCCTTTTTGGACGTAAAGAAAGAACTCATGTTTGAAACCTCCAGCCACAAAAATAGAGTTTACTGGATTTTGACTGTAAACACAAATGTTTTCTGTATTTCTGAAACATGTCCTCATTTTAGTGCAATTTCATTGTTGTAAGGGAGGAAATGCATGATGTGGCATATATAAGAAAAAAACATTTGTGCCAGACATTAGTGTATAGGAAATTACACAATATGCTGTGTAATGTCTGCGTGTGTGTGTGTGTGTGAGTCTATTGTCCACGTTGAAATAACATATCTGTCAGCATGTTTCTGTGCACTTTAAAATGCAACTGGGAAGTTCATTGTGTGTGCGCCCTATCTGAAAATCTTTCATTTTCTCCCTCTGTTTGTGTGTGTGTGTGCGCGTGTGTCTCGGCTAAGTGGGTTCACCTGTGTCATCTCCGACAAAACCCACTCTGTTGCCGTGGCGACCCGAGGCCTGAGCTAACTGTCATGTCTCGTCTCGGCGACAGAAACACCTCCTTATCAAATGAGGGCGCAGGGACGATCCCAAAGGAAATCCATGCACATTGAGACATCTGTACTTGTGTTAGCCGGGGTAAATCCGTTTCTTTGTGACAAGCCTTAATCTCAGTGTGTGACTGTGTGTGTTTGTGTGAGAGACGGTGCGTGTTTTTCTGGGATGATTGTAAGAAAGAAATCTGCGAGTGAGATGTGTTTTTTTTTTTTTTTTACTTGTTGTGTCCTCTCACCCCTCCCTGCTGGTAAAAAAACCCCCCAAAAAACAAAAAAAAAATCCAATTGCAAGGTGGACAAAGCCGTTCAACTGGAGATTGAGTGAGTCTGAACACAGTCGAACATATGGACGGCTAGATTGAAGCAGTGATAACACGCAGAGGACATTATTCTCAGGCTAAACACACAAATGTCCTCTCACACACACACACACACACACACGAGTAATAATGAAATCAGTGTGGACAGCGGGGTCCGTTCTCCATGACAGAATTACACAGCTATTCTATTCTCCCTGTAGTGTCTAGCATATGGGGCAGCACGTTCGGCTGACAGGTGCAAATGTATTACACACAGTCTGCCTAACCTTTAACCCATATTTTCCCATCCTTCCCTAAATGTGCGAACAGTAAGTGAAAAAGATGTGCAGGAAAATGTGTGTGTCGGTGCAGCTGTTTCTCTCGGATATTTCGCGAGTGCGCGTGTGTGTTTATGATAATGCGTGTCAAGGAGACATGAGGGCCAAGTGCAGCCTGCGCCGAGGCAGAGCCCGACACCGGAGGTTAATGCGTTTCAGACAGGCGACTGGGGGGACGCCCGCGCAGGCTCTTAACCCCTGGAAGAGGGGGGGCCCTGAAGCCCGTGTGGATCTGAGTGGAAGTGTGTGAGGTCTGGATGTGTGCGTTTGTCTGTGCTGGTGTGCGAGCAGTGGTCGGGGAGGTAAGGATTACCACGCGATAGGCCACTTATTCTATGTACGCAGACAGGAAAAAGACCAAAGTCAGACTCATCCTCCTTATAAGTGAGATAACAGATGTTGACTCATTTGTTTTTATGATTTTACCTCTCTGTGGTTTTGTCTCTCTGTCATCACTTTCTGCTTTCTTGCTTATTCACTGTTCCACCTCTAAATGTTTGACACAGAAGCAGAGCAAACAAGCACACCTATATATATACATAAACGTTGACCCCTTAAATTTGACTGCTCTAAACTTACAGATAGCTTCCAGCATCCAATCGAATTATACATCTCTATAAAATTCCTCTGCCATTTTTACATCTTGCACAACATTACACATGGCTATTAAGTTCCATGCGTCTGGCATGTAGCTTTACTTTGCCCCATTTTTTTGGACAGAATGAAAAACCTCCTTAAAATTCGAGTGATATTCAGTGATTTTCTTTAACAGTTACAGTTTGTGGTGCGTTTCAGCAAAAAATATCTGCACATTGGGTTAATATTAGAAATTAGTCTGCATTTTTTGGCAACATAAAGAGAAGTGACCCGCTGACCACTTTTTTGTAAGCACACGTTTTATCTTGACAAGTGTGTTTTCGTAGTTGGTTCCATTCATGTCAGTACATGAAGGAAACTGTGTTGCAAAGGCTTTAGATATGTAATCCATCACAGTCAATAGCATTTTCTTTTTCTGTGTCTCCAATGTGGAGAGTAAAGAATGCCTGAATCACATACAAATACGCCTCTGTGCTGTTAAAAGAGACTGAAATCTCTTCGGCATCACCCACACCCACACCCACCTCTGACAGTCGATCTGAATATTTCTGTCTCCTGCTTCCTTTCGCAGGAAAAAGCCAGGGGGGCTCGGGTTGCACTTGTCAGTTCTGTGTGATTTTTGAGCTCTGATCATGAAGATCATGTTTTTATGGGATCACTCCACGGTCCACACTGTGACAGCTGTTCAGCTCCCCCTGTGGCTGTGTTTGTGGTCTTGTATAACTCAGTGGGCAGTGTGTGGTGTGAACACTGTCAGGGTTAGGGGATTTATTCCCAATGGGACCACCCGAGTGAAAAAGAAAACGGAACGTTTTCATCCGCGGTATTCAAAGACTTGTTGTTGTTGTTGGTCTCTAAATCTGTTTCTGAGGTCATGTGTCGATGCTGTGGTCTTACCTGGAGTTGTAGGGGTCCCAGGCCTGGTGTGGCGGCAGCGGCAGCGGCCATTGTTGTGGGGATGAGCTGGAGAGGGTAGGGGTCACCTGAAGAAAACCAGACAAGATCACACTTATTGACACCTTTCACTAACATTAAATCAAAATCTTCCCTCGCCCTGTCCTTTAATCTCCCTTCCTCGATCTCGTCTTCAATCTCTTTCTGCATCCCCCTCCCTTTCCCCTCATCCTCCTGTTTTTCTCCTCCCCGTCATCCCTCTCGTACCACCTTCGTCCCTCTCTTCCCCTCGCCCGTCAGCTCCCCTCCCCACCCACCACCACCACCACCTGAGTCCCCCTCTGCAGCTGTTAAAGCCGTCCTTTGTGTGTGCTGCCGGTAGGGCCTTAATGAAAAGCCTGATTGTGTGTCCTCCTCCTTAATACCCCTGACAAAGAGCAGCGAGGTGAGGGGATTCTGATAAAGCTGGCCCCAGCGCCGTAATTAAGAGCCGCCACTACCGATTGCTGCTCTCTCCTCCCTCTCTTTTTTCTCCCCTCGACTGTCTTTTCTCCCCGCTTTGTAGGACGAGCTTTCAGTCTCTCTCGCCCGTCTCCCACTTTCTCCCTCCTCGAGTCCTTCTTGTTGTCATCTTTCTCTCTTCACAAGTTACTCTCCACCTCCATCCCTTCCTTCTCCTTCTCACCCCCCCCCTGTCAGGAATGATAAATCAAGACAGAGATGGGCGAACAGAGTGGAGGGGATGACAGAAGTGTGGAGAGAAAAGGACGGGTGTGGATTATTAGTGACCAGGTGCTGATAGGCCGTGTTGTAATTACTCCGAGAGAAAGGGAGAGAGAGAGAAAAGGGGGGAGAGAAAGGTCAGCGATGAGGGGAGGTGGAGGGTGAGGAAGGACAGATAGGGAGAAGAAAAGGAGAGAGGAGGAGGGACACTGTACCTAATAATTCTTCGATTGAGTAAAACATGCCTGTTGACAGGCCTGACTTGTATGTGGTCATACCCACAAACCGAAATAAAGCACACGGAGGTCGGGCTTCAGCGAGGAGAGAACTCGGGAATGTTCTCAGGGCTCGACCTTGCATTTCTGACCCGAACCTTCAGTGCAGCGGTCAGCCTCTTGGCTCTGTCAGGACCTTCCATTGTGGATGTGTGTGCCCGTCTAAGTGTGTGTGCACTTGGCATAAGCCAAGACTCTCTTTCCGACATATTTTCCCATATAACTCTGTTCTTAAAAAAAAAAAAAAAAAAAAGAAGAACAGAAAAAAAAAGCTGAGACATTCTTTTCTCCAGCGGAGAAGAGGGAGGGAGGGCAGGAGGGATTAAAGAATTATTTCAGGACTGTGTATTCTAGGAGATGGGTCTTTTCTCCTCGCTCCCTGGACAAACATGAGCTGGGTGGATATTTATGCTCCTCCTGGGGGTCGCTGTAACAAAGGGAGAAGGACGGAGGAAAGCAAACATGTTGCTCTTGGCTTGAGGACAGCGACCCCGAGGAGGAAATTTCTCACTGACAAACAGACCAAAGAGGGAGATGGATGGAGGGATGAGAGAAACCGAAATGTCATCGATATCCCTTTGGTGTCTTTTGTGCAATTTTAACATTTGTAAAATTCTCCAAGGAGTGCTTCACATGATGTCATGATGATGGAATTTGGGTTATCTTGAGCTTAAGGTTCAAAATTTTTAAAGCAAAGCCTGTAATGAACTTGAGACGTTGAGTTTGAAAGAGCAGGCAGGGATTGTCTTAAGAAAAATTGTATTGAGTTGCACAATGGGAAATGAGGGATCCAGTGTTTTTCTAGTTGAACCCATAAAACAGACTAAAGGTCAGCATATCTTGGCCTCTACCGCTTCGTTTTGGATTATTCTTCTTTTAAATCTGTCTCTTGTTAGTCCCCTAACTTTACAAAAGTGCAACGCTAAAACACTAGAAGACAGGAAAACACAAGAATCTGAAAAACCTTGTCACTGCAGAGGCCATATGAGGAATAACACATTATGTTTGTGTAATTTCTATGACTGAAATGCTTTGAGATCACCAGCCTTCCCAGAACTGTTTTTTTTTTAAAATTAATTAATTATTTAAACATCGTCGTTTTGGAGTGAAAGTCGGCTTCAAATTCAACTTTTTCTGAAAATGATGAACAAGTCACACTAGACAATGCGGTGCTGTTTTTAAAAACATTAAAAACAGATTTCAAAAAAGTCCTCGGTTCAGCTTTATCATGTTGTGTCAGTGACTTGGACAATAGACAAATTGTGTTTTTGTTCAACAAGTGTTCACACTGAACAGCCGTCCATACTGTGCAGATAAAATCTATTCATATCTTCAAAGCGATGAAGCGCCGTGAGAATATGTCAGAGCACAATGCTACACATGTCCTATTTAGAGCCGCAGCACCAAACTACATCAACTCGACAACAACTTTGAAAGTTGCCAGAGAGTTTTCTCAGGGGCGGCCCAGCCTGGCGCGGAGTGCCAATCCGGTTGGAATTGGCGGAGGCAGTGAAAAGACAAGCCCACCACTTGACAGGGTATTTACGTGGGCAGTGGGCGTGGGTGAAGATGGCACTAATTAAAATGGAATGGACTTGTTTGGGAAGCTGTGAAACTCTAAGGGGGTGTAGGGGGGGACTGGGTGTGCACGCGCTTGCGTTTGTGTGCACGTCTGTGTCTAAGTTTTTTTTTTGCGATATCACAAAGCAATCGCTGGCTGCCTGGACATTTGTGTGTGTTTGCGTGTTAGTGTGTGTGGGCTGTATTGGAAACATGTTCTGGCTGCGTCCTGTGTTAATGTGAGGAGAACCTGGGGCAGGTCACATTACCACCCTCTACACCCTCCCCCCCTCTGCTAACCCCCCCATCGTGCATTTATTCCCAGCATCCCCTGGCAAGCACCAACCACTTTTTTTTCTGTATCTTTCTCTCTCTGTCTCTGTCTCTCTCTCTCTCTCTCTCTATCATGGTAAACAACACATTGCCACACAGCCGGAGCGTGATAGCCAAAAAAAAAAGGAAGAAAAAAAAAAAAAGCCCATGTCCTGCAGGACGCCTGTATTTTGTTGCTTTTATAAATCAAAAAATAGACAAGACAAAAGGAAGGAGCCAAAAGGACTGAGCGAGAGAGGGAGAGAGAGAGATAAAGAGCGAGAGATTGAGAGTGTAAACAGGAAGGGTGTATTTGGACTGGTTTTTCTATTAAGAGAGAGATGTTGTTGTAGGGGCGAGCTTGTCTTTTGGGAAACAATCCGACTCCCTGTGTGGGAAAACGGTCAGACTCTACCTTGCTTGGTGAAAAACGTTTGAAACATCGCACATAGAGAGAACTTTTACACTGAAAGTTGCACCTATTTATGAATGTGTGTGTGTGTGCCTGTGTGGATGTTACTCACTGCAGCCAGGCTTGTAGTTGAAGCCAGGGGGCATGAGGAAACCCTGCTGGGCCGCAGCCGCCGCCAGCGTCCTCTGGTCTGGAGGAAAGACAGGAATCATCAGCGGTGGGAGTTGGCCCTGGACCTGCTGATGAAGGAGGGAGAACGGGAGGGGGAGAGAAATGGTGGGGGTGGAGAGAGGAAGAATGGAGAAAAGGGAGAAGAAAACATGAGCATCCTTGGCATCTCTTTGAGTGACCACTCACAGACGTGCATGGAAAACAACACAGTACTGCTAAAAATAGCGCTGTGAATGTGTGTAATAGCCTTAAGTACCATTCGGAAGACAGTTACATCTGAATTACATCATAATAATGTCTCAGAATCATATGCATTCAGGCTCATATATACATATTCATATAATCCACATGGAACACACACAACATAATGAAGTCACACACACGCACACACACACTCAGACTGTAAACACCCGTCCTCTCGATTCAAAGACAAAAAGCAACTCATGAGGAGAGTTCACAAAACTCTCACAACAGCTGGCCCTTTCCTTGTATTTGGAAGATGATGTTCTCTCCCTTCTCCCCACATCAATCCCCCCCCCCACCCCCCCCCACCCTCCCCACCAACCCAAACACACCGACGCACACACAAACGCGCAGACACAACCCTCTGTGCGCGCCCGTCGGCAGGGAGCCATATGACTTCACAAGGTTTCCAGGATTTTAAAAGGAGAAGCAGAAAAAAGCTCCTCCGATGGGTGGCTTTGGCAGGGACGGCAGGAGAGGGAGAGAGAGAGAGAGAGAGAGAGAAGGAGACAGAGAGAGAGAGAAGTAGGAGACAGATGGTTGCACTAAACAGCGTTCTGCCAAAAACAACACACAAAGACTCGCGTGTGATGGACTGACTGACAGTTTGAGAGGAAGACAGGAGAAGAAGTGAGGAGGAGATGGAGAGTGGAAAAAGGTGACACGAGGAGGAAAATACAGAGTCTTCTCGACCTGTAAAGAGGTGTAAAGCTGGTATGATGTAGAAGCCACAAATATGAAGAGAGGGAGGGAGCTCGAGCCAAATTCCTTGCAAATCTTTAGCAATTTTCCAAAAAGTAAGGACAAGAAAATCAATGTGTTTTCTATAAACTACTGGGCATCATTTTGGATGAAACGTACTCGATGGAGCCTCAGTAGCTCTTCAGCTGTACAGGTGCCTCAGTCTTTATGTGTTTTCTTGCTTTTGTTGAAACATGCAGTGTTTCTAATGGCCACCGGTTCTGTTTTTAAATCATTGGGCATGGCAACAATACAACAATGCTGCGCCTACGCTGTACTGAAATAAGATAAAGAAGAAGAGACAGGTCCTGGAATGTGATCACTTAGTTAAGAAATCCGTTTCATCACTCCTGCACTTCTTTGCTTTATTATTAAAATGATTTGATATTCAGGCATTTTTTCAAGGAACTTTAAAAATGCCATACAAACAGATGTATGGAAAGTACACAAAAGTGTTGAACTAGAAGTGTTAAAGTAGAGTAGAAGTAGAGTATTTGGTTTTGACCAAATGTTTGGTCTCTGCAGAGTATATGACTGAGTTAGACTGGATTAAAATCAACTAGCCTACAATAAAATTAAAGGATGGATCGCTTGCCACAGCAAACAACCAAAACAAAGTGAATTAAAGGTGCACTCCAGCAAACGCATTTGGCACTTCCGTGAAGTTGGGATGCTTATGAGAAACAAGGAATTGTCAAAATCAAAGCTGAAAGCCAAAGACATCTTGAGTTTTACCCCTCCATAATCCAACTTGATAAAATTGGTAGAGTGCCCCTTTAAATCAAATCTCTGACAGGGTCTTGAGGCCTTTGGCCTTAACCCCTCATTGCAAAGCAATTTTTCCCTCGTCTGAGCTCTCCTCCTCCCCTCCTTCTCCTTCCTGTCTCTGTCGTTCTGCCAGGAGGGCAGCAAAGTAATAGCTGCATAAGATAATGGACAGGTAAAAGCTGTTTGATGTGGAAAATTGATCTGGAATGATGAAAATGGCTGGAAATGGCTGCACAATCATAAGGATGCGGCACTGCCACGGTACAATCAGGCAATATCTCAGCGACACGGACACTTGAAGTGGTTAGTGCTCGAGACAGGTAAATAGTCTCTCAGTGCTTACAGCCCTTTCCCTGCCCGTGTGTGTGTGTATACTCAAGTTTCCCTCGGCGTATGCACGCTCCTGTACTGTAAACACCTATGTGTGTGTGTGTGTGTGTCTCCTCCTCCCCCCTCCTCCCTCCTACTCCTGTGTGTCGGCATGCGGCAGCCAGCAGCACTGTAATCAAACTATCAGTGCGCAGGGGAACAGCGCTCTCTTCAAGCGGCTTCTGTTTCCCCCCTTACACCAAAAACAATAATTACTCCACCATTTTGGTAAACCATAAACCGGCGCGCCGCCTGCGCCGCGCGATCAGAAGGGAGAGGCGTTCCAGCGCGATGCTCGGACAGGACCCCCGCAGGGACGAATCACAGACAGAACAGTTCCGCTTTGCCTTTCAGGCCTAATTGGACATATGCTGGAGTGGAGCTGGCTAGCAATACTGTAATGTACCGTAGGGAGGAGGAGAGGAGAGGAGAGGAGAGGAAAGGAGAGGAGAGGAGAGGAGATGGGGATAAGTCTGTGGCAGCTGTAATACATACATACTGCATATAGACACACTGGCATATATATTGTATGACATCTGTGTGTGTGCACATGGCTTTGCTTTCTTCCATTGCAAATGAAAATATCAGAGTCTCTTTTCCTAACACATAACAAAAAGCCCGCACACAATAGGACGACATTAATCAGCCTAAAGAACTGTTGCACAATACACGACGCGAGTCTTCACAATGGGATAAGAAGATCAAGCAGCGCAAGATATGAACAAAATGGCACGAGACCGACACAAAGGAATTAGAACACAACGGAAATATATAGAGACGGAACGGTTCATAGAGAATCCTCTCCTCCTATATGCTAACATTATAATAACAGCAACGTATAAGAGGGAATGTGTGTGTGACAGCTGCTGAGCATACACACTCTGACCTCCACAGACGCACTCATATATGAGGCAGAAAAAACATGGGTCGGATGAGGTTGAGGGAGAAACTCAGTGAGAGAGTGTGTGTGTGTGTGTGTGCGGAGGGGTGAGGAGGGTGAGGGCGCTTTGTCCGCTATCTGATCATATGATACTGAAGTGGATGTGCATTCCTTCCTATTTACATTCCTTTACCATGTGCGAAAGGACTTAATCTGATATTTCTCCCAATATTGGTTATACAATAATGCAATACCTTAAAGTGGATTATGAGCTCTGTGTGCAAGCCTCGTGATCATAGTGTAAACTTTGAAGCTGAGAGGAAGAAAAGCGAGCGAGCGAGAGGGAGAGAGAGAGCTCTCCCAAATCAGAGAATAAGAAGAATCAGAGACAAAGAGATGCATTGACAGAAGGAAAGAAAAGCCTGTGAGAGAGAAGTGAGGGTGAGAGAAACAGACAGAGGGAGAAGTGAGAGCGAGGCCAGATCTATCAGACAATCTCCAGATCCCACATAAAGGAAAAGGCACATCTGAAACAGCAGGCGCTTTGGGGAATAACGCACTCCTCAGCTTCTCTTTCACATCAGGCCCAAAGTGAACATGAAAACCTACAACGCACACAGACAAAACATCACACTGCCGCTACTGTAGGCTGCCGACGTGGAGAATAAGGGGGCTCCGCTTTTCATCTGCAAACCCCCTCCGCGTCCAAAAAAGAAACCTGAAGCAAACAAAACTGGAACTCATCTGAAAAAAAAAAAAAAAAAAATCCTCTAATCAGCGATAAGTGAATACAAAACAAAGAAAAATACTCGGAACGGAAGAAAAAGCACACACATATATATAAAGAAAATGTGTGAAACTTTTTCTTGAGAACTTTCACAGGGGCAAAGAGGACAGAAAGAAAGAGAGAAGTCGACAATTCACCCTGGCGAGAGAACTTCTCGGCAAATAAACAGCAGATAGACGGAACAGAATGAACAAGAGAGGGAGGAAGAGGAAGAGAGACGGAGAGGGGAGCAAGAGTTGGATAATTGGCAGCGAGTCGAGGCTGCGTTCACCACGCGCCAGGCGGCACAGCTTGAACTTAAAGCGCCGCTGCGGCATAATGAAGATGTGGCCGCTAATTAACATATGGGGTGCGAAACAGGTTGGTTGGCACGCGGCGCGCTAAAAACTCCAAGGTAAAGTTATTATTGGGGAGTAATTAGCTCTATGAAGTTAATGCGCCGAACAATAGCTGCCAGCGCCGCACAATATGGCTCGCATCTGAGCGCGCGAAAAAAATAGCCCCCGCTAAAGTGCGAGTCCCACAGCTAAAATCTGTTGGCGACCATATGCTCCGGCAATTAATGCAAGACCTGAATGACCTATTGCTAAAGAAGGGACGTGCGAGCGATAGAACCAATAATTAATTTGGAGAGAGAGAGAGCGAAAGAGAGAGAGAGAGATAGGTGGCTTTTAATATTAGTCCATTAACTTTCTATGGACAGGGGCTATTAGAGGTCAGCCTGCTGTGAATGTAGAGGGCATGGCTCATGTCCCAATGGACTGAATGTGCACACACACACACACACACACACACAGGTGGGTCTGAGTGTGGTACATTAGAGAGGGTGGGTCTCGGTGTGAATGGCTGCTTGGTTACGGTCGGGTTTGCGAGCGTGTGCACGCACGTCGACATGTAAGGAAAACACAAATTACACTGGTTGCAGTGTAATGAGAGTGATTAAACAATTACACAGGCAATTGGGTTAGCCGCTCCTATGCACAGGGTACAGAGGTGGTGTGTGTGTGCATGTATGTCGTATACTGTACGTGTGTGAAAGTGAATGAAAATCAATTACTGTTGTGGTTTTTTTTGTCTTTTTCCTCCTGCAGAATGAAACATATTCAACATGGACAGAAGGTGTGACTAAATCAGGTATTATTGCACTTGGAGATGTGTGTGTATGTATATGTGTGTGTGTGTGTTTGTATGTCTGATTGAGTTACCAATCTAGGTTAACCTTAATTGAGAGGCTGTTAGCCGCTGTCGCCGCCGCGTCTGGCCTCTCTTAAACTAGTCAAAGCATCAGGTGGCTTTAGTCATTTTGATTCTATCTCACTTGTTCGTCTTCTCTGTCTCCCACCAACAGCAACGGTGCTGCTTGATGAGATGAAACACAGCCAAAAGCGGTAAAGAGGTAGACACACACTCGACTGCGTGTGTGTGTGTGTTTTGGTTGAGTGAGTTTTGATTCATTAGGCAGGACACACTCGTGTCCCCTCATCCCTCCGTTTCAAATGTACTGTACATTGTGCGCGCGTGTGTTGCCTCGGTTCTATGAGAAACGCGTGTGTGTTCTCAAGGTAAGCCCTGAGCCGCTCGGCAGGTGAGCTCCTTTCATCCCCGTCGCGCTTCCTCGCGCGGCAGCGACACTCGTCCCCGACAACACCGGAGGGAGCCTTCGAGACAAGTCGTTTAATTAGAATGAGAGAAGAAGAGAGGGAAAGCAAAGAAGTGTGAGGAAATGTGCTCACCCCTTTGAGCTTAACAAGACGGCCCCTAGCAGGGGGTAGGAGTGCATGTGTGTGTGTGTGTGTGTTTTTGTCTGTCTGCTTGTCTTTATGTGCACACATGTTTTTGGTTTATAATTCTGAGGAGAGTAAGTTGTGTTATACCCTCAGATTGGCACAAAGTTTTTCAAAGTGAAGGTCATTTTCCTGGTCTTTGCTTCCCCTGGGGGAGATGTTTAGCTTCCGGGTGTTTGTATTTAGCTTTAAGATTAAAATGTGGATTAAGTTTTTATGGGTTGAGGTTATGGATAATGTATGGTAAGGGTTTATGACCTATTAAGTGTTAGGATTAGAGGTTTAGTGTGGATAAAGGTTCAGGACTTGGACGAGTTGTAGCAGACCTCCCTCAAACAGTAAAACAGTGTGAATGTGAGTGTAACAAAATGAACGGGTCATAATTGATGCTAACTCATTGATAATTCCAGGTAGAATTAATTAGTCAGAGCAATAAAGCAGCCAATCGCTGACTTGTGAGCACTAATGAATCGTGTGTGTCCTGTTCATACCGTGTGTCATTAGCTTGTGTTGCAGTCATGTCTGCCTCTGTAAATGAACTTGCTTGTTTGTCGCCTCGCGCACACAATCGGCGAGTGCCGCTGGCCTAAATAGTGGACGCGAACACACATTGAGCTAGCTCGATTTGGGTTTCAGGGTGAGAAAAAATAGGAAACCGGACGCGAGGACAATAAATAATTTGTCCTCCTTTCATGAGGGATGTGTGTCACTCTCTTCTCTTTTTCATGAGCTTGATTATTCGTTTCATTTCATCACCTCTTCCAAGTGGACGGTTGAAAGCATTCTTCACAGGCCTTTGGGGGGTTTGGGCCTAACAAAGCCAAGGACGCAGACACACACACACACACACACACACACACGAAGGGACAGCTGAACTCAGCCTCGTTAGGGGGAAATGCAATCACAAGGGGTTTATCATACAGACACAAAACACACACACACACACACACACTGAACCTGGTGCCCTCTCTCTGGCAGGCCATTGTATTGTGGGATTGTGCGGACAATCTCTTCATGAATGATTAAGCAGTGTATTTCTCGACCAAGTCTTTGATGATGAGTGTGTGTTTGATCATCAGGGAGGTGCGCGCGGCTCTCCGCGGCCGCTTTCGATACGCGTGTGCACGAGCGCGCGAAGGCGTATATTTCCGTACGTTTGTCCGTGTTTGCGCATACTTTGATGTGTGTGATATATGTGAATGCGCGTGTGTTTTTTGTGTGTGTTTTTGCGCTCCTGCGATGAGCCCCTGTTGATTGTGTCCCTCTCTTAACGAGGCTGCCTACAGCTGCCCCTGCTTGTGAGAAACTATTGTTGGGCCCGCTCAATGGAGGGACGCTTGTTTGGGAAAAGGTTGCAAAGTCATGGGAAAAGGGAGCTTTGTCTCGGCGGGGTCGTGAGGGAGTGAATCATGAGCGGACGTGTTTATAGCTTAACACACACAGCTGCGGAAAACACACACACACACACGCACGCACGCACATATGCACAGATGAAGAAATGGACGCTCTAGAATGCACAGAGAAATCCTCAGAACCAAACATGTGCGCGCTCTAATTTTTTTGTCAAAGACACAAAACCCCGAACAATTCAGAATTTAACTCGCACACAAAGCAAATAAACACAGCTGCTTTGCACAGAATCGGAGACACACACAGACACACGTCCCACACACATGCTATCACAAGGTCTCTTATCACACAAACTGTGTATGGCTAACCTCTTGGGGGGAAAGGGAATGTGTGTGTGTGTGCGTGTGTGCGTGTGTTCCCTCTTGGACAGGGTGTCTCTTTATGATACAAAGCCCGGCTTTCTCAGCTCAAAATTCAGTGTCATCTGCTTTTACAAAGGCCTGGGCTATTCGTTCCAAGCCACCTGGACCAACATAGAGGCTCCAGTGTAGCACCCAAAAGGACAATACTTCCATTTTTAAGTGTTACATACATACCCACCCATTTTCTTAGGAGCTGAGGACAGAGATTCACATTCACAGGGACTTAGTTGATTTACTTTGCAAATTTTTTTTTTGCAAGACAAGATTATTCACTTCTGTCGACAATCTGCATGATTCGATTTGTTTAAATCTTGTTCATAACAAACAGGCTCAGAATAAGAAGTAAACTAAGTTTGCATTTCCTAGTATTTTCTTGTGAAGGGAATTCCTCCAGTGGGTGCCAGCGTGATCAGGAGGAAAATGTGCATTCCATCTGGTAGCTAATAACGATGTCTGTTAACTATCATGTAGTTGCCATGGTACACATTTAAAAGGGTGTAATCTGACCTTATTCTAACATTCGATTGGCTATAAATCAATCCGTGGAAAAGATTAACCTGCTGTTATCTGGATTTGTAAAATGTTTTTGTTGCTTAACTGAGCCGATCTACTGTACTGTCTGTGAAAACGCCTTCACAATCACTCAGACACACAATGAAGTATACTTCACTGAAAGTTTGAATGGATTTATATAATAAAGACTTAAACCATACATACTGTACGAGCCAGCACCCAACTTCTGATTTTTACAAGCAGGCTGACCACTTTAAAGTGATTACATAGGTTTTTTTGTGTGTGTTTGTGTGTGTTTGTGTTAGAGGAGGAAGAGCTGCTATAGGGCGACGCTGATTCAGGCCCCAAACGCTGATGGCTGAGCAAAGAAAAGCTGCAACAATCACAATCACAAAATTGTGGGCCTTGTAGACACACATCAAGTCACATCCACGCACACGCACAGATGCGTGTACAGTTTGAAAGACACATACACATGGATGGACACGGACACACATACACACACACACGCAAACTGGCCTCACCTGGATTTGCTGCTGCAGGAGGTTGATTTTGTGTTGCTGCTGCAGGAGCTGCTGCTGTTGCCGGGCAATCTGAGGGACAGAGCGCACCACAACACATTATTAGAATGTATATGCAGTATCTGTGTGTGCCCATGTGTGCATGCGTGTGTTTTGGTGTGTGTGCAGGGCCTGTGGGAGACGCGACACATCTGCAGGTCTCCCAGGCCCCAGTTGCACGACAGAGGGTCGATGCCCTGCTATGAAATATTAAAGAGCTCATCTCATCTGGACTCAGCTCGCAGCCAAACGGACCACAGAGTCACACTGACACACTTTGTGTTTCCATCAGCTACAATGCTTTAGTCTAATAAAACAATAGATATGTTGTCACTTTGACACATTTATTTACTCTGTTTTGTTGTGTCTACTGTAATTAAATTCTGTTTTGTAAACTAACACTTCCTTTGGATTTATTCTTACTATTTCTACATGAAAGCAACAACTTTAAGTCTTAAAAATAATTAACTTCTGCACAGAAACAGTGGCTCACAGAGCGGAATGGGAAAACAAGAATACAGTATCCACGTACAGTGCATTCAAATACAGCCAGACTCGGTGCGTGCTGGTGCAGGAGCACCCAAGGGCACCGTCAGGCACTGTATTTGTCACAGGTGATTTGTCCTCACAGACGTGTGTGTGTGTGTGTGTTGTTCTCTTTTTAGCTTTCCAGAAGCTAAAAAGCACAACAAAGAGGGAAACCCTTCTCTATGCAAATACGAGGCAGACATTCGCCTGGGAGCCTGAGTGTGTGTGTGTGTGTGTGTGCATGTGTATGGCTCCGCTACATCCGCTCTAACACTACATACCCTCAGCTCATTCCTGTGCAACGTCCCTGTGTTCATGCTGCCAAAGGCGCATGTCTCTGGCTGTGTGAACACTGTACAGTACGAGATGTGTGTGTGTGTGTGTGTTTGGAATCCTGTGTGATTTGTTGCTCTCCAACCACACGTCAGCGCCCACCTTCTGTTAGAAACCTTCCAATGTGAGTGAGGGTTCATGGCGACCATTAGTGATGTTTTTATGTTTGTGTGCATTCAACTGTGATTCCAAATCAGTATCCAATCATGTGCATTTGCTCACCGTTTCCTCTTTCCTACAGCACTGTAAGTTTATCTTTTGAAATATGGTGGATAAGAATATCTTCTTCTCTTCAGAGGAGGAGAAAGTCTTAAAAGCTGCTGATCTGAGATATACCAAATACTTCAGGTGATTCATTTTTAATTAAAAGCCTGATGGGATGTCTCGTTAGGATGGATTTTCTTCTGTGCAGCGTACACATACAGTACAAAGCATTTACAAATGAAGCCCTTAACATGCAGCGTGCTCCTCTACCTGGTCCTGCTGCTGCTTGGCCAGCTCCATCTGCTGCCTCTGCTTCTCCATCTGCGAGGCGGCCAGCTTCTTCTGCTCCTCGTGGGCCGCCAGGAGCTGCTCCCTCAGGCTGCTCAACTGGCCAATCATGCCCATGAGCTGGCGCTCTTTCTCCGCCAGGCTGTCTGGGGTACCTACGGTAAGAGAGAGAGCAAGAGAGGGGAGGGGAGGAAGAGGGGGTCAAAGGTGAGATGGTGGCGCTTTGAAGAAGACTGTAAGACTCGGTTGAGGTTACGCTCTGAAACTCCATCGTTTCAAAAGGAATGTTTGATTGGGTTGAGACTAGAAACAAATGATGGAGTGTTCATGCAGAATTTGTAAGCAATTATAACTTCATATTTTATTTTTATTTTTCATTTTGTGCACACAGCAACCTCCAGGAGTTGTTGACAAATACATAATAATACAAAACATAATATTACTGCATACAAGAGTGTTTTGAGCCATTTATTACACGTTTATATGGTGGTTTTAAATGATGAATAAAAAAGAAGACGAGGTAAAAAATGATGCAAAATCTAAACTGGGATGCCTCTGTGAGGTTTTCATGGCTATCCGGAGGCCAGAAAGGATTGTGGGGGTGAGGTTAAAGGTCAGAGGCATGAAGGAGAGGAAAGGAGGAGGAAGGAACAACAAAGTGGTGTAAAGCTATCCACGGCTTGTTGGCCGAGCTAAAATATGTCTGGTTAGGGGGTTTAGACGGTAGGAGGGGGCACGTCAACGGAAGGTGCATTTGGCGAAGTGCGTGTGCGTGCCGCAGAGTTGTAAAACCAGATGCTGAGTTATTTTCAAGGCCAGCAGTGATCACTCGAGCCACATCCATCACTGCCTTTATTGCCTTATTGAAATCGCGAAAATAAATCTGGCGGAGGAAACATTTGTAAACAGGCAAAATGTGGAGGCAAAACAAATGGACGGTCTGAGCCAGATTCATATGTTTAACAAACAAAATAAAGCTTCGGCCAGGTTTGAACATTTACATTTCTTACTAAAACTTCCAGGAAAAACTATAAAAGGATTGGATTGGAGCTGAATTGTGGGTAAATTTAGAGATCGGTCTATCAAGCTGTCCTTTGTGTGTGTGTGTGAAAGTGTGTGAGTGTGAAAGAAAGAGAGGAAAAATAAGAGAAACCGAGAGACGGAGAGTGTGTCTGGTCTGTGTTTACCCTGCAGTCAGCCAACCTCCTGCTCACATTTAGCATGGCCTGACCTCTGACCTCTCAGATCCTGACATACCGGCTCCATTACACACACGCACGCACACACACACAATTACACGTACACAAACACACTTCCACACAAGACCTAAATCATTCAACAGGATGTAGTTAGAGAGGCACAATCAGTACGAGTGTGTGTGCCCATGTCTGGTCATATGTACCAATGTTTGCCTACATGCCTTCAGTGTGTGTGTGTGTGTGTGTGTGTGGACGTGCACGTGTGGAACAGCACAATCCCCCATTGTTCTTCAGCTGCTACCTTTAACAGGGCCACATTCCTGCGCCAGTCAAACCAGATGAGGAAGAGAAGAGGAGAGGAGAGAAAGAGAGGGAAAGAAAGGAGAGACACAACGGGGGATGAAAGGGGGGAGTCGGGAGAAGGGATGTAGGGAGTGAAGGGTGAGGGCTGCTGACCTGGCCTTTGACTGCTCAGGAAGGTGAGAGCCATCCATTTGTCCTCCCTGTTGGTGGCAACCTCCTTGCCGCCCCCCCCCCACCCCTCCGCCTCCACTGCCCACCGACACCCCTCCTCCTCCCTCACTTCCCTCCGCACTCCATCCATCCGCCAACAATGAACAATAAAGGCAACTGTCGGGAGCACTGGCCGCTGGAAAAATAAACACGCCGCTGTCCTAACTCACAGACCCACCTTTGTAGAGCCAGAAATGTGTGTGTGTGTGCGTGCTTGTGTGTGTGTGTGTATAGCCAAAGCTGACCAAGACAAGAAAGAGCCTTGTGTTAAAAACGTTAGGCCGTTCAAATGGGGGGTGAAGAGGTGGGGAGGAAGGGGGCAAGGGGGAGAGAAGAAGGATAAGGGGGGGGTTGCAAAGGTGAAACGATTGATCAAAGGAGTCTTTCTTGTAGGGGGTTCTTGTTGGGGTTAACCCCCCTTTACACACACACACACACACACACATCCATGCACACGCACAAATGCAAACACAGTAAAACTGGGCCGCTTCTGTGCAAAACAGTGCGTACGTTGAGGTGGAAGGACATTCCTTTAGTTAGGTGTGTGAAAACGAAGACAGCCTCGCTATTCTTTGGCTACAAGCTGTTCTCAATCCGCTCTCAGCTGTGGCTCTTTTATCAGCAAACCAGAGTATTTGCAGAAGACGACGGAGAATCCAAGAAAACAACACGCTCCCTAACTGAGATGAGTTTACACTCCTGCGTGGACCAAGCTGCCTCCTTCCCTCCCATTCAGACTTTGAGAATTTCTGCCGTCGCCCCATAAATCAGCCCGCGTCGGCTTGTTTCCTCAGCTGCTGCGAGGCGGGAGGGTGGATCGATAACTGGTTTCCTCCATCGGTTTACACACATTCCTCCTTAGGCAGATTGCTGCGGCCCGCGCTCGCCTCCGAGCCCGCCGAACCAACACCGATCCTCTCCTTCTCCCTCGCACACACTTGTGCGTGGCGTAATTAACCAATTTGTAACAATGTTATACTTGTCACCTCGTTCGCAGGGCTAATTAATGACCCCGGCTGCATTGATAACCCCCCCCCCCCGGTAAGGCAGGAGGAGCGGGGATGAGATGGCCGAGCAGGAAGGGAGAGAAGGGGGGAGGAGCGGGAAGAGAGATGGTGAAGGAATGATGTGAGTGAAGAAGGAGAGGAAGAGAAGGACGGTAGACATGCTGCAGGGAGGCAGACTGGAAGTATAAGAAGTCCATTTAGAAGGATATTTACATGGAGACTTTAACAGAATTACTGCAAATAATCGAATAAAGTTAATATCAAGCTGATAAAATTAACGTTAGATTAAAGCATTTACTACTTGGTTAACAGTAACCTGATTTTCCACTAACTAGAGTTTACTTGATTTGGCTGACTACCTGATCTGTATCCCACAGAAGATATCTTATCATCGCTGCTTCTCATGCTGGAGGGAAAATGTTTAAAAGCTCACGCAGGGCATTGTGGGCAGAAGTTTCAGAGAATGTGAATTAAATGACACAAAGGATATTTTGGGTTGATGAAATGGGTGCACCCGTAAAGAATCTTGGGGCTTGGGTTTAAATCTTTCCCTCAGCGTAACATCATGGAGTGCCAATCCAAGCTGATGCTGTATATAAGGCTGTCGTACAGCGTGTAGAGACGGATGAGGGGCGGTTCAAAAGGAAAACCCAGAGTTTATGAGCTCGCTCTTTCTTGTCACTCTCCGATAGGAATGACACTATATACTGTGGGGATATTAAAGTCCTGCGAGCTCCATGCTTTTGTGTGTTATGTGTGTGTTGCTATGTGAACCGCATGGGGCCTTTTTTGTCGATGTTGCTTCTCAATAAGGCCGACGGAGCGGGAGGCAGCGGCTCAAAATCACTTTGTTCCCCTCAAAAAGCTCTTCAATGGAATTCGATGGGGGGAAAAAAAAGTCAAGGGACAAATGAGAGCAGTGTGCGCACACACACACACACACACACACACGATACATTCAAACTGTTAACACGAACGGGTGCATGAACACTTGACTTTCCATATATTTCTCTCTTTTCCCCACAATCACAGGCACAAGTTCACACTCACAGACACACATTGTTATGTAAGCACCATCTAAATGGACTCCACTGCCACTGGCACACATACTTGCGCTGCCGCTGCACAAGCACGCACATGCAAACATACATACTCCTGATATTTCTCCCCAGCTGTTGCTGTGTGGTGCGCCAAGCGGGACGCCCCACGCAGAAATGTCAGCGCGGCGGGGAGCTGGGAAAAGGGGGTTTGATCAATGGAGCCCCCCTCTCGACGGCCATGCCGCTCCGCAAGGCTCTTTGATTACATATTGCTTTGCTTCCTAATGAAGCTCAATTACTGGAGGAGAACGACAGCTTTGCCCTGGAGTTACGGGGAATAATAGCTTAGACTCCTCCGCCGCTCTCTCTCGATTCTCTCTACATCTTTTCTCCCCCTCGCGCTCTCGCTCTGTCTCGGGCTGATTCTTGCTCCTGCACATTCACGGCGCAGCTCTCTTGTTCCGCTTTTTGTCTCACTCCGTGCCCTCTGTCCCGGCCTGTCTGTCTCGCTCTGGGATGTTAAGAAGGGTTGATGTGGATAAAATGGGTGATTAACACCGAGATTAACACAGAGCTGATGGACCGGAGGAGACGTCATTGACTCTTTGGTCAAACACGAGACGTAGCAAGCGGCTCGGTTCAGTTCATTCGAGTTCAGTTCAACTCAATTCAGTCAATACCAGTTGAGCTCCGTTCAGTTCAACTTAACCTTGAACCAGTTTTTCTTTTAATTTCACTGACTTTACTTACAGGCTCGTGGCCTGGAGGTCTTTAGGGTAATCTGTGCTCATCATTAACGCCATCAACTAACATGTGAGCGGTTGCATTCATGATCCAGGACAGCGTGCATGATATGGAAAAGTTTCACGCAAATTGTTTTGGGCAAATGGGTTTTTTTTCCCCTGTATGTCGGCAGGCTTTCAAGACACCAAATACTGAATGTATTTTATTCGATGGGGGAAAGAGATAGTGTTCTGTGTTCAATGTTGATGGGACATTCTGAGCCTTAGTGTTATTAAATGATTCATTCAGAATCATTAAACTACAGATCAACAAAAATAAAAATGTTAAGCAACTTCTCATGTTGATTTCCTCCCACTCATTTATGTCTGGATGATTATGTTTTATGTTTTTGCTGCTGTTTTTCCCATAATGCTCTATGTCAACAGGAAGTAAAATGTTGTCGCACCTGACCTACACCTGACCCCCCCCTTTTTTTGAAGTTAAAATGAGTCTTTCTTCAAGGTTTTTAATGTGGATTTATGGATGTTTTTTCCTCAGAGGTGCATCAATCAAGTTCAAAGGTTTAATTAAGTTTCCTAACAGCTAGATTAAGTTTAGGTCTGTTGTTAGCTGGTTGTACCATACCTTTAATTTCTCCGATGTGCCCTGAGCCCATGGCCAAAAGTTTATCCTTCCAGTCCTTTGACAACAGCCTCTCAATGCTGGGGGCCTCTGTTTAAGGGAGGGGAGGGGAGGGAGGGGGGGGGGGGGGGGGTTGCAGAGGAAAGAGAGAGAGAGGGATTCAGTTGGCTGGCCAACATGACAATAAAGCTCATTTAAAGTCCATTTGCTGTAATAAAGGCAGCGGCAGCTCAGCCTAATGGCCGCATCAGCAGGAGAGAGAGGGAGCGAGAGGGAGAGAAAGGTGGAAAGAGAGAAGCTGATAATCGAAAGAGAGGAAATCTGAAGAACAAAAACAAGTGAGCAAAAGGGAGAGAGAGCGAGAGAGGCAGCACAAGATAAAGAGAGAGACAAGTGGAGGAGAGAGGGAGAGAAAGAGAGAGGCTTTTTCCCTCTCACCTGCTGCTAGAGAATCATTAGCCCTGTGGGCCCTGAGACAAAGAGGGCCTTAATGCACCCGCCACAATGGACACATTATCAGCTAGCGCTTTGTTTTCAACACACACTCCACAGACCCTTACACGCACAAACACACATGTGTGCGCACACACACATACCCGCAGAATTGCTAATTGCAATCCTAACTATGGTCACATGTGGATGTACACACACACACACACACGCACGCACGCACTAACAGTGACTGAAATGAAAATGTCACACCAGAGAGCACACACACGTAGAGAATCAATTCTAAATGTGTGCATGGACACACACTCATAGACATCACACACACACACACACACACACACACACACACACACACACACATACAGACATGCTGCAATCACCCTGTTGACTGTTATTGACGTGGACAAAGGGGAAGAAGGGATATGATCAGACAAAGGAAGACTAGAAAGTGTGAAGCAAGACGGTGACAGGGAGATGGAGAGAAGGAGGGAGGGAGGGAGGGAGGGAGGGAGGGAGAGGGAGTAGTCTATTTACTGGGAGCCATCTGCACTTGGGATGCGAGGCCTTGCGAAGGAAAGAGGTTTTACACTTTGAGTGGGGAGATTAACCCCATCAGCCAACGCAAACACACATACTTGAATGCACAAACACCCACAAAACACACAGACGCATGCATGCACGATGAATGCACTTGAATGAGCTCATATATATATAGCTACACACACACACACACACACACACGTATAAACATTGGCAACTGCTGATGGCAGGCGAAAAGTTTGTTGGTGACCGGATTAATTTTTTTTTCCCATAATGACAAGAGTGATTTAAGAAAAAAAAAGTCTTAATCTCACTGGTATGAGACAGCCTACACACACACACACACACACACACACACACACAGGGGCACACACACGAGACGCGAGAGAGCGAAGTGTCCAATGCGTTGAGCTGAACAGCTTAGCGCTTTCCTCCACTAAGTGAGACATTAACGCACACACACACACACACAGCCACACTCAACAACAAACCGAAGCACTTTTACACATCATCCAAACACAAAAAGCGGCGCTTTTCCTAAACGTCTTTCTCTCCTCTTCATCCCTCCGTTTTTTCGGCCCGTGACGGAGTGGGGGAAACGAGGATAAGGAACCACCTGGAGATTTTTAGGCTCTCAAAACGACACGCGACTGCACAAAAACAAGAACGCATACGAGAGTGTCAAGACATACAAGCTCGGCTCAGATACACACACACACACACACAAGCACTGCAGTGTGTCCTACATACTGTTCCTGGGTTTGTGTGTGTTAGCGTGTGCGTGCCTACAGCTTCCCCAGAGGCCTGAATCAGGTCCTTTCCTCTGGCTTCAAGACCAGAGCATTCACGCTCGGCTGATTACAATGGGACATTCGCAAACATACACACAAATAGCAGAAGATCAATGCTGAACTTCAGGGCAGCGCGCCTCGCTCGCTTTTTTTTCCCCTCATCCTTCTCTCTTGCCTTTTTAAATCCCTCCACATTCCTTAGTCCTTGGACTCTTGACTGGTCTGTCCTTGGTTATTTTTTTTTCTGACGCTGCCACTCAGCCAGTTAGTCAGCAAACTGAGTTTCAGCGCTGCATCCCTGATGTGCCCTAGTGCTTTCTGTCCAAAAGCCGTCGTAGCCTTGAGGGAATAAGTTAGCGGGAGGAGGAGGAGAGACGGAGAATTTGTTGCAAAAACAGGGGAGGAAGGGGAGAAACACGCGTACAGACGAGGAAAGAGTAGAAGAAAGAGTGTGCTCCTGTGTTTTTATACCCCCCCCCACCCCGTGACAGCTGTCTCACCATCACCCCAACAGGTGCTATTAGCCCCTGGCGCACCCCCCCCCTCTTTTTCTCTCTACTGTCTCTCACTCTCATCTCTCCCTCCAGCCCCCTCTCCCTCAACAATGACAGAGGCTTTTAAGCCAAAGAGCTTTGACAAGTGAGAGGGAACAACAAATGGCAGTGTCGCCTGTTCTCTTTCCATAGCACTCCCTCTCTGTCTCCATCTCCTAGTTATTATTTTTATTTATTAACAGGGCTGCAGTTATTGTCCCCAGTGACAGGCGGGGGCCACTTTAACTATTAATAAAAAGCCAAGAGGCTCTTTCATTGTGCGGGGGATGGCAAAAAAACAGGAGGAAATGGGCAGGAGGAGTGGAGAGGGGAGAAAAGAGGAGGGGAGAGGAGAGGAGAGGAGGGGAGAGGAAAGGAGAGGAGAGGGAAGGAAAGGAAGAGTTGCTGTAGCTTTCAGTGAGATGTTGATTGATGTGGTGAACACGATGAAGAATGAACCCTAGCTGTCGCCCTTGATAAACTACAAAACACACACACACTCCACAGACAGGACACTGACCCACGCAGACACACACACACATGCAAACTTTGTGCCTCAGTTAAAAGATTTGCGTTCGGACATCCCGAAACCTCACAAAAAATGTCCGACTCCTGCATCGGCGTCTCATCACGACTGTTTGAGCATCGGGAGACTCTCAGCTGCCAAGTGCACTTCCTTCCATCATTCTATACGAATATGAAAATGTGGTCACCTTTAGCTGACACCGCACTCACTCACAACTTTTCAGATGCAAATCGATCCTTGACAGTGTTTCCACCTCTCTCAAATTCAAGGATTTTTTTTTTTTTTTTTGCTTCAGCTGATTTTATACTCTGTAATATTTCAAGATGTTTTCATAGAATTTGCTTGACAGATAAATGGAAACCCAGCAAGCATCTTCTACTGCTAATTGAGGCCAAGAATCACATAATAAAGGAGGACAGCACAACACTTTCCATGAAAATCAGAGAAGCTACTCCCTGTTCTTCTGACGTGTGTGTGTGTGTGTGCTTTGTGTGAGGTAAGGAGTTCGGTGCCCACGCACGGGTGTGGGCCACATATTTGCAGGGTGGGGTGTCAGGAGCTGAGGGCGAGGGAGGATACCCGCCTCCCCCATTTGACAAAAACGAAGGGGTGAGGAAATGTGCAAGAAGAAGGGGAGAGAGGAAGGGAGTGTGTGTGTGTGTGTGTGTGTGTGTGTGTTCATGTCAACCCCTTGAAATGCAGTTTTCCCCTTTAGTTGCTTTAAGTTTGGAAAAAAATCAAAAATATTCTGTATCAGCTTGTTCCAGCTCCTTATTAAAGCTTTATGATGTTTACACTGAATGAAAAATTTAGATCCAATATTCCAGATGTTGCGCGCAAGTTTTTTTTTTTCGTTTTCTCTCTCATTTCCTCAAATTTATGGTATCTTTGGGATCAGGCCCCTTTTTAAAAACCATCATCTTGTTTTGACTGCGCGACTGTGAGTCCCGCCGTAGTATATTCAAGCGAAAAAGAAAAGGGAAAAAAAAAAAAAATCACATTAATTCGTCCGTGGGTGACGTTCCTGTTCCGATCCCGCACAGCTAAGAGAGGGATTCTGGGAAAAGCAGAGGGGGGAAAGCGCTGACAATAACTCTGGAATCGTCGGCTATTATCTTGGCTCATTGGCTCAAACGGAGTCAAGCTGCTGCCCTGCAGCCGAGCCAAAACAACCCCGTCCACCTGCCGAGAGAGGGAGAGAGAGAAAAACTGTGTGCGTGTGTGTGTGTGTTTGTGTGTGTGTGTGTGTGTGTGTGTTAGAGCGAGCCCCCATCCGGCTTTTGGATCCACTGTGAGCTTTTGGTTCAGAAGCTGCTGGAGAGAGGGAGAGAGAGAGAGAGAGAGAGAGAGAGAGATGGGAGGAGACTCGACTCCAGTCCAGCTCGCTCCGACCGACCTCACAAACAATACCTCTCTCTCTCTCTCTCCCTCTCTCTTACTTTCTATTTTTCACTCAGACGTTTTGCCCTGAGTCACCGCAAGCGGCCAGCTCTATTTTTCCTATTATCTCATATTTGTGAAGCCTGGAGACCTTTAGAGGAAAACGGGGGGAGGAGGAGGAGGAAGAGGAGGTCTGTGGAAAGAGAGAGAGAGAGGGGGAGGAAAAGAGAAAGAGAGAGAGAGAGAGAGAAAGAGCCTGGACCCTCGGGTGCACAACAAAGGGACCTCTGTGCCAGCGCCAGGCCCAGCCGGGCTCAGAGGAGGGTGGAGGATGAAGGAGGAGAGCGAAGACGAGGAGGAGGAGGAGGAGGAGGAGGGCCCACAGGAAAGGGCCCTGGCTTGGGAGCCGTGGCCGGCCCTTATATCCCGAAAAACAGGCTCCACATTGACTTGGGCCTTGGCAGACGTGGGGAGGCTCCAGCTACTCTCCCCCTCCTTTCCTTCTCCCCCTCCACCCTCCCTCCCTCCCTCCCTCCCAAAACCGAGCAGGGGTCAGCATTGAATAAGCAATTATACAAGCACTGGTGGAGTTTGTCTGAGACCGCCACCCTGAACACTGAAGTATTGAGATGGAAGGAAGGAGTGAGAGCGAGAGACGGAGGGAGAGGAACGATGTGTGGCGACTTCTGCGGTGGAAACACATCAGCCGGCAGCCACGACGGAGACGAGAAGAGGCCGTCTTCACGTGATCTACAGATTAGATTATAACCAGTGGCCAACTGTCACGTCAACACCTTCCCCAGGTTACAGTCAAAAAAAAGACCTGGCTGACTCATCATTTTCTTGAAGTATGCACCGAAATACCAATTGTTTCGTTGTAAATAGACACCAACGAGGTCTGGCCACATTTTTTCTGAACCATAAGTGAAAGAAAGGCGTTTTCTTCTTAATCTGGGTAAAAAAAACAAAGCTGGTGCCTGTTACAGGCTGCAATTACACCTTCACATCACTCACTCCCACTAGAAATACTCTATTTTCCTTTTAAACTACAGCAAGTATTCATTAAAGCGAAACAGAAAAAAGTAGCGTTACTATTTAAATAACATGAGGTAACTGAAGTCTTTCAGTAGTGAAATGTTACAACTCGATCGGACTGGATCTTCTGCATTATGAAGATGTTCAAAGGGACTTCAGAGGAGCAGAATGTGGAATCCTGCTCACTTATTTACGCCCCTCTTGGTGCGTGCAGCTTTTGCTTTTTTGCGGCGCGGCTGTTCGCTCTCGCGCTGACGGCATCGACACGCTCCATTACGAAATGATGATGTTGATATTTTGATGATCAATTCATGTCTGGTTGAGCTGGGCCATGTGTCTGGACACATTTTCATCGATTCCTTCTAAAGACGGTCCAATCGTTCCAAAAGCGACAGGGGGGTGGGCGTGCCAAGATTATGGGCAGGAAAAAAAAAACACACACGCACACACACAAAAAAAAAAAACAGGGGCAGTACGCAACGGCTTGAGAGAGGAGAAAGAGACGGGGAGGGGAAATGTATCAAAAAGCTTTTTTGTCCGAGCCCACCTCGCACCGCCACCTCCGCAAGGTTAGCCGCTAACGGTACCAATTACTGGCTTGTTGTTGGGGAGAACAGCGCTTGGCAACAGTTGCGGTGGTGGCCGGGCCTCTGTGTAAACACTTAAACCCCGCTCCTCCTCCTCCTCATCCCCCCCTCCTTACTCTCGAGCCCCCTCCCAGTGCTCCCTGTCTCCCACCGAAGCAGAGGATGTGCGTTTTTCTGTACATGTGTGTTTGTTAAGACTCGGTCCCTGGCCGGTCTCAGCGTCTACAGTGACTTTTCAATTCAGAAGCCGCTCCGACTTTGGTTATTAATAAACACCCAGACCACTAGGCAGGCCGGGGGGGACACATACTGATACACACACATAGTGAAAGTATTTGGCACACACACACACACAGAGCGTGACATCAGCTTCTGAGTTTAAAAGACTGTTATTCACCTTCGCAAAAGTAAGTTAAGTTTTTGGGTGAAGCGACGAGGGACATATGGTCCTCCCCTAAAGTACTGTGACAATCACAGACGCGTCTCTAAACACATTTTCGAGGCGACACACCTGTTAGCGGAAAACACACATGCGCGCGCACGCATAATATCACTTGCCAAAACACCTAAAGACTAACGGGGGGAGAGGGCTTTATTTTTGTCTATTTTTAAGTGAGATGAAGTTTGAGGGAAAAAAAAGCTCAAAAGAAGAACAAATTTTCCTCTCGTGTAAATGTGAGGAGAAAAAAATATGCAGAAGCACAGCAGATGCAGCGGGACGGTTTTTTTTCTCATTCCGATACCAGGGTATGTATGGACATATAGCAACATGTCATCATTAAATGCGACGTTCTAAGAATAGGCCGCAGCGCATAAAGCGGAAATTTACAAGGGTGTCAGTCAACAATTTAATAAATTGAAAATCCATTTATCTGAATACAGAGTTCTGCCCTTCACTCCACTGCCTTTCCCTAACAGATGGTGTTGTGGGTGCTTATGTCCAATTTGATTTGAACCAAACCCTCAGCCAATTTTTACACTGGCATGAAATCTCAGCGAGCCAGATCCACACACTGGCAGTCAGAAATAGCAGCGGAGAGGGCGCGACATTGTGAAAGAACGATGAAGGGCAAAATCTGGAGCGACATTCGAGAAAGTCGCAGAAAAACTTTCCTTGTTGTCTCGTTTTTCGCTTGTGTGCTGTTTTTTTTCTTTCTCTCTCTCTTCTCCCTTCCCTTTTCTCTCCCTCCTCTGCGTGTTGTTTTTGTGCCGAGCCGGAGGAATTAGCGATGCTATCTTGACGCCGTGTTTTTGCGGGAGACGGAGAAACGTTCCTTTCACACACGCAGACGCACACACTCGCGCCGTTTTCCCAATTGCCTCTGTGACCTCCATTATCATTAAATGGTGTTTGATAGCATCTAGACATTTGAATCCGCTGTGAACTAATTCAGGCTCGGCCCCTGATAGCCGCTGCCACTGCACCTTATTAGGGACAAGCTATGGGACCGAACACAGATCCCATTTTCATTTTACGACCTCATACTTTACAGGCTGAAGAGACCGAGTGTCAACTGTGGTACTGATAACCACCAAATACTGCCTGCTAATTGCCTGGTTAACAAACAGTGCCTCATGAGGGACTTTTGAATAGATAATAGAGGTTCACACGCAACAATGGGTCGGGCTGTATTTAAAACTCAAAGTATTCACTGAGGATCCTTTGAAAAGCTGCTCTGACAAGTACATTGTATCCAGCTGCTGCCGTCAGGTGAAAACCTTGTATGTCTTGAATGCAAACCTTTCAGGAGGAAAGAAAAAGTCGGTGCCTCTTTTTTACATGATCTGATTTATTTTGAGACCGTTTCATAAACCAAAGAGGTCAAAGAGTTTTTCTCAACCAATAGAAATGTACGATTTTATCTAACAACTAAACCGTGAAAATCACTTAAATGAGGTTTTCAGCAAGAATTTCTCAGTTATGCGTGGATACAAATGAAATTTAAACTCTTCAAGTCTGAGCTCTCAAGGAAAACTCTGATTTAATCTGCGGCCTGTGAATCAACCAATCAGACGAGCCGAAAACAAAAAACAAAAAGCGCGTCTGCGAATTCTGCTTTCTCAAAGCGACGTCAGAGCGAGGAGAGGGTTAAACAGTCGCGGCCCGCGCTCTCTTAATGCATGCACATCTCTCCCTGTCAAAAGCATCCTGTTGAAGTAGGCCAAGGCATGTGTACTGGTGTGTAACTGTGTGTGCGTATGTGTGTCGTACACACTGGCTCGGGCTGCTGTAATGGAAAATGACACTTGCAATCTGTCTCGTGGCAATAACCCCTCTTCAGTGCTCTTGTCTCCACTCCACGCTCGTGCACGTGCACGGGCGCGCACGCTCCGCGTCTCTTGTCACCGCGGCAGCCCCCCCGGGCCGTCCTTGTCACTGCACAGCTTTATTGCATCACTTTAACGTGACAACAAAAGAAGACATTGTGCTTTGGGTCCGCGGCGTATACGAGGGGAATGGACCCACGCATTAACTCCGCGAGAGACAGACGGAGAGCGCACACACACACACACACACATGCGCGCACGCTTGCGACGTTTTCTCTCGTGAGTCGTGACATTTTTCGTCTGCCTGTCAAAGCGATGACAGAGAGACAGACAGAACACTCCTGACACACAAATGTTGCTTTGCATGTTGGGAGCCTATTCAAACAGGGCTGAGCTGTGACTTTAACCTCCCCTGCGCTTGCATGTGTTGGTGCATGTGAGACTGATGGGTAAAGACTGTTATTTCTGATGCTATCATAGTTTTGGCCCGGTGTTGGCTGTTTGATTGACAGTTGGCTTGGCTTTGAGTGGCTTTGCTTTGCCGGACGGCGGAGGCGGGACCCGCCTATTCCAGTTAACGCGGACGCTGTTGACAAGCACAAACAGACGCACACGCACACACTTCTCCCTCTGTTTATGCGTCTGTTTGAGTCTTGATATTCGTCTCTGGCTCTTTTTGTCTTTCTTCTCTATGTGTGAATGTTTGTTCCATCTGTGCGTCGATCGGGCCGAGACAGAGCGCCTTGTAAAGTCTTAAGAATAGCCCACATTGTCCTGTGTGCTGCTCAAAGATAGGGCGACAGACATGTGAGAACCATTAGACCAATGGCAACAACAGTCCCAACAGCACTGGAATGCTCTGCTGACTAGAGTGTGTGTGTCTGTGTGTGTACATGTGTGTGTGTGTGTGTGCGCGCGCCTGTGCATGTTGGTGTGCCTGACCTGTTGGAGTCTTACGAGTCATTGTGTTCCAATTATTCCCTCACGTCTCTCCCTGTAATTCTTTTTTTTTTTCTCCCTTATTTTCATGGCAAGATCACATCGTTTTCAGGCGAAGAGAGAGAAAAAAAAGTTTGATTGGTTGATGAGATTTGCCTCTTCAAGAATGGCTGATGCTGCGCATTAGGTCACATTTAGATCACTTAGCCATCTGGACGGCTAGAACACATAAATTAAAGGATGGTGAAAGGAAACAGTGTAGTGACAGTGAAATGATATTTTTGCTCTTGAATTTCGCATTTTTAAAAACTGTACGTCAATGAAAATAACCACCACTATTTGATAGAAACAGTACTAAAGGGGCACTCTACAATTTAGGGACCTTTCAAAAGTTTGAAAAAAAAAAAAACCCTGATGATGTCAGCAGGGTTATCTTGGCCTGGGCTTAAAACTTTAAAAAGAGAGCCAGCATTACAAACAGGAGGTGTGTGGTTTCGAAGAAGTGAGCATTGAGCAGCATGGGAGTGCACTGTTGCACTATGGGAATGTAGGATCAGGATATCGGAGACACTGCTGTTTCAATTTGAACCACGTGTCTAAAAATCCCTTGTGAGTGAGAACTTTATGGGCGCGCAATACTTAATTTGTTAAATGAACTGATTTTACATTCAATAACAGCACTCGTTTGACATTTATGTGCCCTGGCCAACGTGACGATTAATGTTCCTTTTGAGTTTTCTGAGTTTGATTTGAAACTTTTTCTAAAATAAATCATTGCTTTCAAAATTGTTGTGAGCGCGCCCAACGCCGACTCAAAACAGCTCAAAAGTGTAGTCAGCGCATTTAAATTTGATATTTTTCCGAGTCGAAACTTGATTGGCAGATCAGCCAAAACACTAATTAAAAGATAAATGCTCGCGACACTGGAAATATTTATAGTGTACAGTAAGTAATGGATGATTAGGATGTTTATCGAATCAAGCTGGGCCTTTCTCTGTTGTCATCTGATTGAATCAATCCTGTGATAATCTGATCATTCATATCTTTATTAGAACAAGTTAACTGTGTCAATTCGGTTACACGTATATTGACTTCGTAGATGAATATCATAAAATGTATTTCACTCCGGCTCCCCTCCTCAGCTCCTCGCATCAGTACTCCTTTTCTTCCAGAACATTCCTGTCGGTTTTTGACCCTCCCCTCCTTCTCCCCCCCACCGCTCCCTCCGACAGACGTCCACGACTCTTTGAGCGGGCTAATTGTCTTAACAACGTCTGGCTCAGAAGAGACTGGAGACTACAGTGGGGTATGATAACCTTGGTCATAACTTGGTTAGCGTAATTGAACAACCCAAGAAAACGGATGAGGAGGGCGTGATCTACAGTACGCTGGGGCAAAATCCACTGCAGTTAGCGTCCGCCTGTGTTTTCACATGGTAAACTGATACGGGGGGAGGCTGGGGAGGCTAGACAGACGGCTCAATGTTAGAGAGTGCGTTGGGTGTGTGTGCTTTTTTGGGTGTAAGAGTGTGTCAGACAAACCGACGTGACCTAACAAACAAGTGTCCAGTGTCTCAGTGTGGACGGCTCCTTGAACAAGCATCACAAGACTAGTCTAGTGTGAAGCTTGCAAACAAACATGAGTACATGAGTTCAGTTTGAGAGAGAGAGAGAGAAAAAAAAGTGTGTTAGAGAGAGAGACAGCAAGAGGGAGAGAGATAAAGATAGATCAAAAATCTGCCAGAAGGAAAAGATGGATTGTGGAATGTTTTCCCCCGATGTTTTCTGTCTATGAATGTGTTAGAGTATAAAACGGACCCAGATAGCATCATCACCACTCTGAAGCCCACTACCCACCATCTGACACACACACACACACACACACACACACACACACACACACACACAGAACAGAAGAGGCTTGCAAACTCCACCCACATCCAAAGGAGCCTTAAATAGTGCTGTTACACACCACTTACACACCGCTGATCATAGATATTCATAGTTAATCATCCTTTTACTCACAAGTTTTCAACAACAAGCATTCTAAATTTAAGCGAACAGTCGGGCGGAAAAAAGGGCTGTGAGCGTAGGAAAGGGAGTGTGTGCCAAAAAAGAGACGGTGACGCATGCAGACACACAAGCACACACGCTGATCATAAATGTGTACGGTTGAAGTTTTGTGGTAACACTTTGAAACGGCGGGGAGGGGAGAGGAATGTAAGAAACCCGTGGCAGGTGTGTAAATGTGTGTGCGCGCCGACTTCAGACAGGGCAGGATGGATGTTTTGGAGAAAAGAGAGGAACAAGTGAGTGTGAGCGGGGTGAGGAGGGAGGGAGGGGAGGAAGGGAGGGTGAAGGTGGAGAGGTACAAATCATGCGTTGCCTTAGGAATGATGAGTCTCTCCGACAGTAAACAGAGTTACAGACCAGGCTAATATAAACCGGCCTAATTGAAGGTTTACTCACTGAATCAAATCCATCATTGTCCGTTACAGAAAACATCAATAAACGCCTAATGAAATGTTCATTTGGAGCAGGAAGCTGATCTCGCACAGATGAAACTTCCCGTTCCCACCGTGACAGGGCCGTAATGGGTGCTTGGAGCTAGAAGAGTCCGTGACTGCAGTGAGATCCCCCTCTCTGATGGAGTGAACGTGGGGCTGAATGGTAACGCCCCTGAGCGCAATGTGTGGAATCCAGTTGCAATGGTTTATCCATCCACCAGGCGGAAGCAGTGATGATGGCGGCTGAAGCATGACTTCAGCGTGATATCAGCTGGTCGTACTATATCATGGACATTTTTGTTTTTAAACAGTACTGCATGAAAGTGAATCCCGGGACAAACTTTTATAGTATACGAGCCGTTTTCTTGTTTGTTATTGCAGTTATATAAATGTAATTTCTCATGCTGTTAGATTAACGGTAGACCACGCTGTCACAAGCGGAATATTTCCTTGTGGATTTTGGAAACTATTACATCGATCTTTTTTTGCAATATACTTGGACTTTCTAGTTTTCAAGCGCTCAGAAACGATTAGAAATGTCCGGATTTACATGAGTCAGAAGTGATCCTAGCGAAACTAAATAATTAATCAATTTTTATGTATTTCCGCAAATGTGGAAGGCAGCGATGATGATATCTAGTCCCTGTTAAGTGCGCCTAAAACGCTCTAGAGATCATGGGATTTTGCAAACTGAATACATTTTGCACATATAAACACAGAAATGCTGAGCTAGCTCTAGGTTGTTATAATTAAAATACCTGGTGAAGAATAATATTTCCCACGGACAGATTTCGGAAGGCGATTACATATCTGCAGGCTTCATGTCAAGTAACTTCATATGTTGAAATGTATGGAAAAAATATCAATGTAATCATTTCCAAAAATCCACAACATGTTTTTACCTAGCAAAATATTCCGTTTCAACATGTGTTTAATCACTTGTTGGATTTTTCGAAAAAAAGTCTGTGAATTAAATCTATGGCTCAATAAGCTCATCATCCTTTTGATCCACTGTGTGCATTTTCAGTATTTAACTCTCAGTGTTGCTCTGGAGAGGTGAAAATGCGAGTGTATACTCCACAGGTAGGGCTTAGGTAGACACCACTACAAATTCATTAAATATTGGATTTGAAACAAGTTTTTAAAACATGTCAAAGTCAGTGTATTCATTAAATGTCAAACATGTTGAACTTTACTTCAGGTTTTAATTGACTTCCACAATGTTTTACAATTAGCTTATTCTGTTAAAAAGGTATTTAGTCCTGACAAGCAAAATAATTATAAACCCGAACCCTGACTGACCCACAAAACCATTTAATTTAGAAAATTGGGAGAATGGCTGAGTGGAGTCTGCCCACTTCAACTGCTACAGACATCACTACACTGACTGGAAGAGCAATTATTTAGTCAGGAAATCAAGTCAAGATTATTCACTCGTGCAATTTAGTGTTGTACTTTAACAAAGTTAGGGGACTCACAGGAGTCATATTAAAAAGAAAGGTCAAACTTGAGACAGATATTTTGACATTAAGCCCCTCGTTTAGGCTGAGAGGCTAAAAGACTGGATCCTACATTTCCCATGATGCAACTCAATAGCGTTTTTCTGTCCTAAACCTAACTCAAAATAATGCCGGAAAAATCATTGGGGTTCATTTCTTTGATTTGAAGAGCTCCTCCAGAGATACATTAAATATATCAGTGTCATTTGGTTGTAATCTTTCAACTTCGCCAAGGAGGTTATGTATTTACACGTGTCTGCTTGTTGGTTGGTTGGTATGTCAGAAGAATTACACAAAAACCACTGAATGGATTTCCATGAAACTTGGATGGAGAATGTGTCCTTTTGGTAACTTTTGGTGTGGATCTGGATCTGGGATGGACCCAGAAGTTTTTCTCATTTACTCAACATTGCAACACGGGGTGTTTTTTTGTTGTTTTCGTTAAGTTTCTCAGGGAATAATGCATGGATCCTTCAGGCGTATTTAGGTGATTAGTATCTATGAGTACAGTGGGGCCTTGAGAGAGGTATGCACTCGACTGAGAGCCATTCTGGTTTGAGTGGTTTCAAAAACATCTCCACACTTTAAAAGTTCTTTGTATAAAATACTGAATTCCAATATTAAGGCCCCCTTAAAGGATCAACACTCTCTGACAATGTATAAATGTAGCATCGTGTCGTAACGCCCCTCTTATAGCCCCTGACTGGGATGTTTTGGAAAGGCTACAGAAACACACACCTGGGTTACAGACAAGACTGGCGTACAGCAGCTGATTTGCTTTGTCAGTATTACAATAAGCCAGGAGGCCCTGTGTTTGCATGTGTGTGTACATGTGCACATCACCCTGTGTGTGTGTGTGCGTGCGTGCGCTTGCATCTGAGTGTGCGTATGTCTGGATGTTTGTGTGTATGTGTGTGTGTGTGTGTAGGTGACAGCTCCAGCCCCAAACTGACTGGCATCTGGCGGTGGCAGTTGTTTTAACAGCTGAGCTGACAGCATTAATCCGAACGCACCCAAATCAAAAGGAGACAACACCTGTTCACTGCTCCTGAGCCCAGCCGAGGAGGAGACGAGGGAGGGAGGGAGGGAGGAGGGAGGAGGAGGGGAGGGAGGGAGGGGGGAGAAAGACGGAGAGTGAAGTATGAATGGAGGCACGGAGTGAAAGAGATGGAGGGGGAGTGATTAGAAGCAGGTGGAGAGAGTGACGGGGACAAAGGGAGGTACGAGGAGAAGGATGGAGGAGAGGTGGCAGAGAGGAGGAATAGAGGATAGGGCAAGGGTGGAAAGCGAGGGATGAGAGGGGGAAAAGAGAGAGAAGAGGGAACGATGAGGTAGGAGAAAAGGAGGGGGGGGATGATGAGAGCGGGCACGCTGCCAGGCAACACACACACGGCACTCTTTCCCCCTGAGCGAAGCGGAAAGGGGCAGTGGGCCAAACGAGGAGGGAGGGGTGAAAACAGAGGGAAGGGAGGGGGAGAAGTGAATGGATGGATAGAGCGATCCCACAGGGAGAGAGAGAGAGAGGGGACTGCTGGAGAGAGGTGGGGGGGCAGGCGGTGAAGTACAGCAGTGATCCGTCCAGAGGAGCATCAGAGCTCCGGCATGAGTGGCTGGTGGCGGCCCGAGCAGCAGCGAAGGAGAAGAATGCAGCGGGAGCGATGCGGTGGGGGGTGGGGGGGAGAGGCTGACGGTGGGGGGGACGCTTGTCTCCCAACATCTGGCTCAAATAAGGCCGGGCCACGCTGTGTGCTCCGGGGTCGTGACCCTTGGGACTGACAACACAGACACCACCACTTCATCTGCGGACTCGCCCTCTGACCAGGCAGCCAGGGGTTAATTAATATAGACCCCATGGCTTCAAAGGCTCACACAGCGACTGGCTGACAGAGCGGCTGAGTGACTGGCTCTCTGGCTCGCTGAATGGATGTCTGTACAAGGCTGAGGAGCTGAGAGGCTGACTTCTTGGCAGGCTCGCCGGCGCACTGTAGAACCTTCCCCGCTCGCTGACTGGCTGACATATTGAAAGACTGAGTGCCTGAGTAACTATCTGACTGACTTGTTGCGCTCTGAGCGCCGAAGCCACACAACAGTATGCGCGCCACCTTGATATCTGTCACGTAAGAGGAAGTGGAAACAGCAAGGGTGGCCCGGGGGTGGTGATTACGTGGATCGCTGGCACGCGTCCATTTGCTATCCCTAATGCATCATGGGTAGCTGTGGCTCCTCGGTCAGGTCAAGCAGGCTGGTGCCTTCGTCATCATGACTGAGGCGGCATACTGTACATGTGTGTGTGTGTGTGCAGACAATCTCGCAAGCTATGAAGTGATACACACCAACCCCACACCTCCGCTCAGGCTGTTAAAGCGCCTTTACATCCGCGTCGGGCCTTAAATCCTGCCGGACGCTGCTGACATGGGTGATCGGGGGACTACAGCCCGGATGCTTTCACATGTGTGTCGGAGCTAAGATGTGAAATTGTGCTAAGAAGATTGTGCTACTTTGTGCACAAGCCTACATGGATTATACCGGAGAAACTGGGGTGCAGACTCTGTCACACATATATTAACATGCAGTATGTGGCATTTAAGGCACACACAGACCTGCCTATGCATATACTAGATAAGTACAGTATACAAATGTAAGTTAACACATTGAATCTCGTACAAAAACAGTCACGGCTAATAAGCTCTCACATAAAGCTTACTTAAAGTCTATTTAAAGTACATCATAGCCTACAGTCAGCTTACACGCTGCCATCAAAGTATAGATGTGCACCTACAGTATAGGACCTGTTTATATAGGTCACAAGCACGTACGCAAATGCATGGATACAGGATATGTAGATGATGCACATTTGCATCACAATAGATTAAGTTAATCTCACTCTTATCTGGAAGTGCAAATACATTTGCATTTGAGCATGTTGTCGTGCCAGGTGTCGGAGTTCTATGTGTTTAACCCGGCTGATTTGCTTATGTTTTACTTATTCAAACACCGTATCTTCAAAGCTCTACTTTCAGTATTGTTTACTTGTTCCTCTATACATACTGATTCCTGGAAGTTGCATGAATGCAGAAGAAACTGACTAACCTAGAGAGGGTTAAGTTGGTGCACAAAAGTCAGCAGGAGATGGAAAAAATGTGAAATTTGTCTATAGGCAAACATACGTTCCAATGTACACTGTATATGAGAAATAGTGTTTGAAATAATCGTTATCAATTTCAACTTCATATGCCTCAAAAGTCAAAACAGCAAATCAATCTCTTAAAAACTGTTTCAGAACTTTGTCTATGATGAGGACCAAATGAATTCCTTCCAGGAATCTTCCTTGGAAAGTAAGGCGTAAAATAAAGCGTAACCAACTGTTGTAATTGACCCCGCAACATGAAAATCTAAAAAAAAAAAAAACTCGAGTGCGCTATTCAAAGTCACGAACCTCCCTCCACCTTTATTCAAAGTTAACTTCGAAACGCCTTCACGCACACTCGCTTACATTTGCATGTAAATATGTCTGGAATGCTCACAGCGGAGTGACACCTTTTTATATCTCGCTGTGGCTCAATGTCAAAATGAAAAATCAAGCATTTCATTCCAAAACGCAACATCCACCTACTCACAAAGTAAGTGCTGGTATGTCAGTGAACTACTTAATGCAAGTTCAACGATATCTTCTCACGATTATTCTTACAAAGTGAAAATGTTTGATGCCGTCGTCTGGCCCCTTTGAAAAACTTGTTGAACCCAAAGCAGTAATTCCTTTTCGGCAGCGTTTCTCAGAGTGGTCTGGTCGCTTAAGTGCCTCAGTGAAAAGTTTTTAAAATTTCTCAGCTGCATTTCATATCCTTTTGATAACGTAATGGAGAGACAAACGAAAGTCTGCGCACTTTACACAAAACTCATTCATCTTGCGGCCATTTTGCAGCATAAAAACATTCCTCTGTCTCTCCATGGGAATGGGAGAAAAGACCAAGAAAGGAAAATCACAGAAAAGGGAGAAAAAACAACGGGCGTGCAAATGAGGAGAGTTTATGAGAAAGCTGAATAGATAAATCATGGATTCCGCTGATTTGGTCATGGGACGTGGTGCTGAATGGAAGTGAATGGGCGGATGCCAAAACACTGGGGCCTGTCTAATATTTGGGAGTCGGTGACAGGAGGCCTTTATGCGGGGACAGTCTGACTCACACAGACACACACTCCCAAACGTACTCATACGATGCGTATGCCAGACAGGAAATGCAAAACTAGATTCCTAATGTCACAGCGTTGTGCACATAAATATGCCTCATCTCCAGGTGACCAAACACACACATGCACGTACACACAGCGCGCTGCAGGACGGTCAAGTTGCGTGTAGGTCACAATGGCTAAGCTATGGAAGCCCCGGCTGATTCATGAACCTCGGGCCTTTGTCCTTAACTTAATGCCACGCCGGGAGGCCAATAACACACACAGACACACACACACCATCAGGAAAACCACAGGACCCTCTCTCCTCTCTATAAGCCCCTTTATGCTCATGTATTGGACAAAAGCTGGGGGACTGCTCCCCCCCAAAAAAACACACACACACACACACACACACACACACACACACACGCACTATTCATCTCCTTAATATCACTCATCTGGACTGGGAAGAATGGTAGAAAGGAGTTTCATCCCCACTGATTGTCTTGTGCAAGGCTGGGGAGAGAATGCCACGTTGAAAAGCAGACGCAAAACAATTCAATAAGAAAAGTGACTTGAATGCGCCTTTCATCGAGCCAACAATGGCCGGCCCCACAATAGGCCTCAGGTTCGCCCCATGACGTTGCCTGTTTCTCATGCCACAAAAGGGGTAAAAAAAAAAAAAAGCCCAGAATTGACTCGATTTGAATTGTGAGCCATATCCATGATGATTTTCCACCGTCTACGGCGAATGCGGTGAAGTTAACTGACACGATGACACTCGGGTAACTGGAAAGAGTCATAAACAAAAAAGGAGCTGGTTTTCTAAGATAAGTAACGTGTAGTGTCAGCTCTCTGCATTGCTTCAAAGTCTGTTTTACTTGTTTATTTTTCAAAGCTGTGACTTTTCTGAGGAGAAAAGGTCTGAGTTTCACCACTGAAGTTTCGTTTTCATCTTACGAGGTCACAGGATAGTAGGCATAGTGTTAAAAAAACAACACAAGGAGTTCAAATCTCCCAAGTAAGAGGTTCAAGGCAGGGTTAGTCTCATAAGCATGATGTCAACTCCTCTTTAGCCAGTGCTGATCGCGTATTTAGAGACCTTTAATTGGCGAACAGGCAAAAATCTTGCTATTTTTCACTCGCCCCGAACTTTCTCTTTTCTCTCTTTCAACCTCCCC